>OU342653.1:27500-5027500 GCA_910589605.1 Chrysoteuchia culmella | reverse complement strand
GTTTTTTCATAATCCTGAAAAATATCAATCACGTTTTGGCAAGTAGTCGTTTACCTAGATGACATCATTGTTGTGTATGGGCTGATTTTTAGTGTAAGTAACGGCACATGATGTACTTAACTAAAAATCTGAAATAAAAACATATTACTATAAAAAAAATTCAAACCGACTTCAAAAAGTAAAAAAAAAAAATTTTGAGTCGGTGCTAGCTAGCTAAGGCTAAAAAAATATATAGTTAATAGAAGTGCAATGTAGAATGCCTTGGCTGGCACCGACTCTAAAAGTTTTAATTTTTTACTTTTTGAAGTCGGTTTGATTTTTTTTTATAAAATGCTTTTTTTATGAAACCAGGAGGCCTACAATCTATTAAAAACATCATGTCATATGAACTCTTTGTTCGCGTTTTGTTTTTTTTTAAGTTGCCACATTTTGACACACTTTATACTATGGAGGCGATGATTGAGCGAAGACATCCGGAAAACACAAAAGACTTCCGGAAAAAAAAAAGCTTACTTTAAGAGATTCATAGTACGAAATAGCATGGTAAGATTTAAACAATATTGCGTTAAAAGATGGTAGGCCCCCAGACTATTAATATAACAAAAAAATACAAATACATAAATATTTAGTATTTCTTTTTTATAATATTGTAGGTAATAGTGCTTTAGTAAGAGCTGCGTCAAAAAGCACCACCATTGAGTGAATACGTTAACATTTTCAGAATTTGAGGCTTTGATCTATTCCCATTTCGACCTATAACCAATTACTATGGAATTCCACTGAAAACATATGAGCTCCATGTAATAATCGCGATAAGTAGGTAATTGAATTTCGTAATTGACTTTATACGCCGATGGGGCTATTACCTATCTTTGCAACCAGCAAAGCGACAGCAGAAATTGCGCGATAATTGCTTTACGTCACCTATCAACAGTGCGGCCTCTACCGAACAAACGATGAACTACAATGTCCATTCATTGTTTCTGGCGCTAGCGTCATAGCAACACGCGGCGTCTCACTCTCGCGCCTAGGTAGGAGCGCGAGAGAGTGAGACGCCGCTATGCCAACTATGAGCACAGAATACTTAATGCCATGAGCAAGCGATTATCCAGCAATCACATACGTAATTTTTATTTTGACGTTCCGCAAAGATTGCGCGATATCTGCGCGATATCTGCGCGATAGTTGCTATTTTTAGGTAATAGCCCCGCGGATCATCTCCTTGACGAGCGTTATTAATAAATAATAATAAATAAATAAATAAATAATAAATAATTGCATACAATACACCAATTATCTAGCCCACATTAAGTTTAATGAAAAACTTGTGTTATGGATACTAGATAACGGATAAACATACTTATATACCCACTTTTTTTGTAAATACATGCATTATTAAACAACCAAACCAAGACAAATAGACATGTTCATCCACACAAATATTGTCTTGTCCGGGGATCGAACCCGGGACCTCTGGCGCAGGAGGCGGGTTTAGTACCCCTGCGCCAAACAGGTCGTCATTATGGAAATCATTTGTAATCCGCTTTACAATCACATCTATATGTAGCCTCGGCATTGTTCCAGAACCGAGGAATTATATTTATGACTGGCCAGCTGTCAGATTAAAAGCAAATTCGAGGTGTCGAGGTTCGAGGGCGAAACGTCGACGCCACTGTTTTTCCACATTGCTAAATTCGAGGTCACAATCGCAAATCCTCCTCGTTGAAGCAACGCGTGCTTATAAATTATTTTTTTATATTTTTTTAACAATAAAAGAGAAAATGTCTGAGAACGGCCAAAAGTAGTCATTGGCACTCTTTACAATTATTGGCAGCCATAAGGTACAATGATTTTTTTTATTTTTTAAGAAAAGGACAGTTTACAAGACTCACACTTATACATAAGTGAAAAACATGATCGAGTACAAGACACGTAGTGTGGCCTTTGTTACAAACTGCCACGGCATGTTAGATTCACAAAAAGCAGTATATGAAACAGTTCATGAAAATCAAAAAGATTGGCACTTAACCACATTATCTTTTTTGTTATTTTTTGTTTTAGTCGTTTTTTGTTGTTTTCTTCAAAGGGTCAATGTCATATTTGGATCAGTTGCCATATTTAAATTCGGTGCCACATTTGGGTAAGGTCTACATTTGGATCAATGGCTGACTTTGGTTGGATCAGTGGCCATATTTGGGTAAGGGCCACATTTGGGTCAATGGCCACAATTGGGCCACAAGGCAACATAAAAATAGACAATAATAAGACTTGCCACAATAATCCCTTTCAAAATGCTATGGTTAGCATAGGTGCCAATCTTTGCCCTTCCTTAAAAGCATTTTACTAATAGTTGGTAAACTAATTAATTAATTTTATGATCACAATATAAAAATAAATAAAAAGTGTAATATCACTCATAAACATATCAACTAAAAATAAATATTACTCTTTATAATAATAAAAGTATATAACAAAAATGTGATATACCTATTTCTTAACAAATCTGTTAAATTTTGCATGAAAAGAGAACAAAAAGTCGCGCTCTCTTTTTTTCAATACTGTGTTGCCATATTAATCTGATAGAAAAATCTATTATGAAATTTTTAGAGTGTTGCAATGTAAGATTTTAATTATATCAGAAGACGCATTGTATTTCCATGAGAATTCCTTAATAATTGCGTATAAACATGTCAGAGTGCCAATGACTGGGAGGTGCCAAGATTAGTACAGTTTACCCTATTTACAGATATAAAGAAAAGAGATCACAGCAACTCTTTAACTGTTCAAATCCCTCATATACATTTAAAACCTGTTTGTTTACAAAAAGACCATGCCCGATGTATAATTTAATATGTTTTGAAACTCTTTAGATAACGATAGAAGTTAATGTCTTAAACTTTGTAGGCAAGAAATACCTGTAAAAGGTAATAATTACCACATTTAACTTCATTGTGTTTGTTCAAGCACGTATTATGATCTCCTTACTTTAAATAAGTCTTCAGCATTTTTAGCAGTAGATTGTCCACCACTTAAATAAAAATATAACCTTAACCTTCGTGTTATTCCATGGTTGTTCTTGAAAATTGTATCAAAATAATTACGTAACATGAACTTGGAACTGTCCTTGTGATGCGCAAGAGCAATGTCATCCAGGAATAGACAGATCGTCCACAAAAACTCTTTGAAAATCTGCCAATTTTCGGACCGCGACAGACGAACAAAAATACACATCACAATGCCACTAATGTCAGATAATAAGAGAAGAATGCTAATGAACTTATGTAAAATTCATAAAGTTAGTAATGGGAGCGCTGTTTTGTTGTGTTCGTAACATTCATGTGACGAAGGTGTGATGTTGTCTTTTTGTCGTTCTATTGTTGAATTATAGTCATACGGAAGCTTGGCAAAAACGCTGGTACATGTTTTCTTATTTGTGGTCAGCAGTGCAGCAGTTTGTTACCAATAATTGAAAACCTATTGAGGTAGGTAGGGTGTATCCGAAAAAAATATAATCCATAATCAATAGACTTTATGTAGGGCAAAAATTATAAGCAAACCCATAATAACAAATCACTAATCGTTTGAAGGTGTTATTGCAAGTCAACAAAATGCAGTTACTTACTGATGATAATATAATAATAATTGACATTTAATTTCCTTGTGATAAAATTATCAAACACATTCAAAGAATATCTTATTGTACATACTAGAAACGAAACTCAATAATTTTTAATCTGTCGAAAATTGTACGAACGAACTTTGCGACTGGTATAAACTTGCTTTGAAAGTTATCAGAAGGCATTATTATGATTCCTTATCGGTTACAAAAAAATTATCGCACGTATCACTCCCGTTGATATACTTTTGTCGACCGATAGTAATTCATATCATACCTACCTACACCAAGGAATTAAACTATTTCTTTCAAACTAGTTCATAGGTTCTTCCTTCTGCTATGGTTCATGTTAGGATTCTCCTAACCTATAGATCTTTTGCATTGTGATCTGCTGTTGCTTCCAGGGAATATAGGGAAGCCCCATGTTTTGGAAGACAGTCAAACAGTGAAGACTACTTTTATCAGATAGAAGAGTAATCAATTGTACCTATTATTAAATTTAAGACGTTATCTAATAAAATTTGTAGTATTTTAATAAAGTTCGATTAACAATTAAATGAATGAAAATAATAGTAAGTAAGTACGTACCTAGGTATTTATATTGACTAGCTGAAAATTTACAATGCTTTTTCTATTAAATCGGAAATTCGCACCTTATGTTTAATCTTATATTTGTTCTAAAGACAATGTTTGTATTGCGTTGCATGCATCCTACCTATCATCTGAATAAGTTACGTTAATCTGAAACTTGTCTTGATAGAGTGAAAAAAACTGTGACCTCGTCTTGTACCTTAAACATTCACTGTTTTATCATGATAAGATATCATCAGTCGAGAACTTGATAATTTTCAGTTTTACGTCTGTTACGTGTTATCTCACCAATTCTTATAGGTACATCTTTTAAGAGTATGAAATTCATATTTTTAACATGCTTAATGGCACAGAGACTCACGTAGATGTCACGAAAGTGATTGAACGTAATTGATGCTCGGAAGTACAATCGACAAGGCATCGACCGATACATGTTGACTTTTTAAGTGTGAAACCGACCGTTTGGTTTTCGTAGTCAACTAACTGTCTTTTAGGTGAAGCCTGGATCGTTATTAAAGCTCAACTCTTACAAAAAACTTTTTCAGCTTATTCCGTTTACTTAGGATGTTAGAAGCACTTGTGAATATGATAGAAGCTACGCCACCGGCTCAAAGCCGTACGCGGCAGGAGACCTTGTAACGAGAAGAACCGGCAAGAAATTCTACAATACAAGGGCTGTTTTTTGTTGTCTGTGTCTTATTTTGTACAGAATTGTCAAATCTCATCTCTGAGATGCTTTAGTCCTCGGATAAGTCACTGGCCAGGCACAGTGGTTTCAGATTCGAGTACGTACATCTTATGTTTTGGCGCGCACTGTTCATTGAAATAAAACAACTTTTACGGATATCAAACGCGCTATATTTCCACGAACTAAGTTGTAATTGTCCGTATTTTTAGGTTTTTTAGGGGTTTTTTGATTTTCCCGACGTTTCGGCACCTTTACAGCTGCCGTGGTCACGGGATGACTGGCTACTTATAAGTCTACCCTCGAAAAGTTAATTTATTTTCGTTCGGATACGGTTAGACATTTACTATGGCACAAATTATTATTGATTTGATATTTTGATTTTGTTGTTATTTTAATTCTTTATTATTAAGAAAAGAGAAAACTAAAGACTCTACTGGCAGTTCACAAATTGGGAGGACCTTCGAAGAAAGAAAACTGCCAAGAAAACTTCGAAAGCGGGCCGACCTCCATCTTTATAAAAAATTAGGATATGTTGTCTCCACCTTTACTTTTTATATTTATTTATCTACAAAAAGAGCTAACCGTATCTTTGGGTCTTGCAGTGTGTGATTTGGGTTGAGACTTTAATTTATGGATAATAGGGTCCCAAGCTGGTGGAATCTTCCACCCATCATCTCTATTGAAGTTTGGGTATTTGGTAATTTCAATAGCCTCACGCAGCATTCTGGGGATAAATTTTTGTTCCCTGGCGAGGATCTGTGGCTTATCAAACCTGATGTAGTGGGTGGGTCCCTCAAAAGCATGTTCACACACTGCAGACTTGTTATCGCGCCTATTTTTCACGTCAGCTACATGTTCTCTAACGCGGGTCCCTATGCTTCTCTTTGTCTGCCCGATGTAGGAGAGCCCACAGTCACAATCCAGTTTGTAGACACCTGCGACTTGAAAGGGTATGTTGCACTTGACTGGTGGTAGGAATTGGTTAATCTTCTTGGGCGGCTTGAAGTAAGTATTAATAGAAGCACGCTTTAGAATTCTCCCAATCTTGTCTGTGACACCTTTCACAAATGGTAAAATGGCAGGTTGACGTTCTACTGTGACTGGTTTGGCGCGGCTTCTGTGACGTCTGCGTGGTACTTGCAACTTGTTGTTTCTCAGTACTTGCTCGACATGTCGAAGCTCCGCAGTCAGGTGTTGCTCGTCACAGACGCCGCGTGCTCTCTGAAACAAAGATTTCCCTACGGTAGCTAACTGTGAAGTCTGCTTTCCTTATCCATCTTAACTCTATTCATCCAAACATCCAATTCACTATGGAGTTAGAGGCAAACAATAAACTAGCCTTCCTAGATGTACTTGTTATTAGGAATCCTGATCAAACTTTGAGCCACACAGTGTATCGGAAAGCAACACATACAGACAGATACCTAAATGGTGATTCACACCATCATCCTTCACAGTTAGCTACCGTAGGGAAATCTTTGTTTCAGAGAGCACGCGGCGTCTGTGACGAGCAACACCTGACTGCGGAGCTTCGACATGTCGAGCAAGTACTGAGAAACAACAAGTTGCAAGTACCACGCAGACGTCACAGAAGCCGCGCCAAACCAGTCACAGTAGAACGTCAACCTGCCATTTTACCATTTGTGAAAGGTGTCACAGACAAGATTGGGAGAATTCTAAAGCGTGCTTCTATTAATACTTACTTCAAGCCGCCCAAGAAGATTAACCAATTCCTACCACCAGTCAAGTGCAACATACCCTTTCAAGTCGCAGGTGTCTACAAACTGGATTGTGACTGTGGGCTCTCCTACATCGGGCAGACAAAGAGAAGCATAGGGACCCGCGTTAGAGAACATGTAGCTGACGTGAAAAATAGGCGCGATAACAAGTCTGCAGTGTGTGAACATGCTTTTGAGGGACCCACCCACTACATCAGATTTGATAAGCCACAGATCCTCGCCAGGGAACAAAAATTTATCCCCAGAATGCTGCGTGAGGCTATTGAAATTACCAAATACCCAAACTTCAATAGAGATGATGGGTGGAAGATTCCACCAGCTTGGGACCCTATTATCCATAAATTAAAGTCTCAACCCAAATCACACACTGCAAGACCCAAAGATACGGTTAGCTCTTTTTGTAGATAAATAAATATAAAAAAGTAAAGGTGGAGACAACATATCCTAATTTTTAATAATTTTTTATAAGGATGAAGGTCGGCCCGCTTTCGAAGTTTTCTTGGCAGTTTTCTTTCTTCGAAGGTCCTCCCAATTTGTGAACTGCCAGTAGAGTCTTTAGTTTTCTCTTTTCTTAATAATAAAGAATTAAAATAACAATAAAATCAAAATATCAAATCAATAATAATTTGTGCCATAGAAAATGTCTAACCGTATCCGAACGAAAATAAATTAACTTTTCGAGGGTAGACTTATAAGTAGCCAGTCATCCCGTGACCACGGCAGCTGTAAAGGTGCCGAAACGTCGGGAAAATCAAAAAACCCCTAAAAAACCTAAAAATACGGACAATTACAACTTAGTTCGTGGAAATTCAGATTCGAGTTTGAGAATTTACATTTTGCACGCAAAAGTAATAGCTAGCTTGCTTCGATTTTTTTATCTTTATTTCAGTATAATAAATAACATGTTTATTAGTAGTAGATAAAACTTTTTATGCCTTATCGTATTTATAGACCCGGATGTAACATCTAGTAGTACTTAATTCAACCTGGTATAAAAGTAATTTTAATTAGGTAGGTATTATTGAAATTGGTACAAATTTATTATCAAGACAATAATAGTGTAAGTACTAGAAGAAAATCAACTTATCTGCTTTATTCTCGGTTTAGCGGAAAAGATTAATATTCCTTTTGAATTCATTCGTTAAATGTTAAATAGACATTGTGATCATAATATGTGTGAATTGAATAAACAATGTCCATCAAAAGAGAATTTAGCCTAACACCATATTTGCATATTTTTTAAACTCATGCTAGTACATTACAAGACATCTATCACGAAAAGAACATGCTTTCAATCCTGTCTTAAGCCACCTCTCATGATTACGGCTTACGAAAGAAAGGCGATAAACGCATGTTATTTCGCAATGTTTGAGTGTAGGTACAAGTTGTTTCTTTTAAGCATTTTAAACATTACAACAATTAATTAAATACGAAAAAGGGCTGGCCAGGTTACTACTATTATTTTATTAGTACTACACATCTAGCTACGAGCATTTCGATAGAAATAATCCTACTAAACTAATACACTCGGTTGCAAAGAAATCGAACAACTGCGTTATTTTCATTAATAAAATGCTCTCATGTCACGGTCTAATAAATAAAAAAAAGTATGTGTAATTCTGCAAAGTTTTGGATGTCGATGGCGAGGTCAAATGTTCAACTAACCAATTGGCATATAAAACAACATTTCTTGATTCTTTAGGCTCAGGGTAATATAGTAGAGGAGTTTAGTGCATTACCCTTAAATTTTTATACAAGTATGAAACTTGGCACAGTTGTTCCCTGGGTCAAAATAAGCCGATTAAGATCGGTAGCTCCCGGTAGCCCCCTCTTGCGCCAGAGGCCAAAGTACCGCTCCGCCCGGCTTCATTCCAAAAAATATATTTGTCCATGTTTAGCTAATAGGTCAAGTATGACGAGGAATTCATTTTTGGCATAACCGATCTTATTAGTACTACAGTCTACCGTCTACCGATCTTAATCAACCCAGGGAACAGATGTGACAAATTTCATACTTGTGTCAAAAAAGTTTAAGGGTCAGGCGTTTTTTGGCGCTGAACTCCTATACTATCATCAACAAACTCACAGTTATTTAGCACTGATTGGTCATTTCATTCTTCATCCGCAATTCAATAAAAAAAATAGGGTAGGTAAACTCTGAAAACTTAATATCCTCTAAGTGTCTTTAATTATGTCTACCACTGTATGTACAGGATGGAAATTTATGACAGGGCAGTAATGGCAGGTACCTTAAATGCTCATCTACATTAAAACGTTCTTAGGAAACCATCCTTAATTTATTTGAGAAATATTGAACTGCATTCGCGGATTTTGAATTTTTAATAGCTAGGTATGTAGCTTTCACTGACTGTCGTTACCTACTACAGTATTATATTTTGGTTCGATCTGTTTATCATAGATGTCGCTTGCAACATAATGGTGAGAGAAAACTAGCTGTCAATTTTTTTCGCGTTTCGAAGGTCCACATGATAACACACGTGCTGCCGAAAAAAATTTTAAAAGTGTTAAATCGAACGAATATGATGGAATAAAGAGGTTTAGTAAGTATTTTAATAACACCTTTAACGATTTTAAGTATTAGATTATTAGAAATGTGTTTAGTTTTGTAATAATTTGCGGAGATAAATTTATAAGCTTACAACTTTCTAGTCGGGAAGATCGTCTGGGTGCTATCAGGGAAGATCGTCATATTCCGGTCTTGCCTTCAGTCAGTAATCACCAACTTTTTTTTTGCAGAATCCTTAAGGTTCTACTCATGGACATAATAAAGAACCACAAAAAAAAAATAGGACGAAAGTCGAGTTTGTGTACATTCAAACGTCGAAACTCCGCGCTTCTAGTTTTGGCTAGTCAAACCTCACGTGTAACAAATCTTATGCCAGGCATCTGAGGTACTTATCGGAGGAGTCCCTATTACCAAGCTTAAACTTAATTTTATTACTACTAACCAGATAATGTGGACCCCTACGATAAAATACCTCAGAAACCGGGGATTATTCAAAGTCCAAACCAAAAGCGTGTTTCGGCTTTTGACTAACGAATTTATTCGGCATAAAAATGAGATTCCAACTTAGACAGGCAAATGCAGAAACGCTAAACATTAAATCAATTACATTTTTTAAATATTTTTAAGTTTTTGCAGGTTTTTGGTAGTTTGTACGTGTTTTAAGGGCCAAGAGGCCTTAACGAGGCTAATAGCCAATTTCATAAGTGGATTTTCATATTTTTTTTTGTGTATTGTTTAACTTGAATTTCAATCTACATATTTTGTAACAATTTATTTATTTTGAAACATTTTATTTCAAGCGCGAAATTTCAAATATCAAATTAGTTAGGGTTATTCTGACAGCTTAAAAACGAACAATAATTATAAAGTCTTAGTATCTAACCGAAAAATTATTAAGCTAAATTTCTTATATCGTATTACATTTAAAAGGTAAGTCCGTCATATCCCAACAAACAAACTAAACTTATAAAATTAAGTCTATATGGTCTAAACTCTTATACTTGTTATAATAGAGCATTCATTATGTCAATGTTCCTTATAATGGCACATTATTAGAAAATTTGGCTAATATTACCATTATTCTTATAATTTGGGTGGGTAAACGTTAATAATTCCAATTTATACGGCTACAATAAGGGTTCGAAATGTGTTCTTCTTATAGAGGCTAGTTACATTGCTTTTTAGCCGGATAATATTCAAAGTCATATAAAGTATTTTAATATAGTCAATTATTCTTAGAAAAGTATTGCACAAGGCAACTATGATGCTTTTTAACTTATAGGAGCATTTGATAATAGGTCTATACAACAAACGAATTCTTACATTTTATATGATCTTAACAAGGATGAAAGCAATCTATATTCCTATAAACAGTGATTATAAAGATATTATTCTGTTTATGATTACATTAAAATGCTTTTCATAATTAGATTCGCCATTTAGAGAGTACAGCAGATTGTGTGAATTTATTACGGAGCGGAATTTACATTTAAAGAATGAATTCAAAACAATGGAAGAAGTTGAAAAGGAGCGGTGGTTACAGAAGAAAAGTAAAAAAGGTCTACGAAAACATGGTTGTGAGCATTACATCCACCACCTCTACTCCTATGATGCTACAAAAATACCAAGCCCATAGCCAACGAATCAGCCAGTAGTTCCGTAGAGGATTATTTTATTGAAAATGAGGATAGAAAGGAAACTAGTGACGAAAAATAAAATTGTAGCTATAGTGATATAGACATATTTTTATTGTATTTTTACCAATTAATTAAGGATTACAATATTCGCATTCATCTTTAATATAATGGTCGTAAATCAAATACTCTTTACAATTTCGGCAGAAAATGAAAGTAAATTGTTTCAAAATCCCTATGTTTTGACGACCTATCACAAAGTGTAAAGGTAAACTAGAAAGGGCCGGATATGTACAATTAAAACATTCCTTTCTCAGAATAAAATGTGTCCACTTCCATGGCCATCGCATATTATGTAAACTAAGATCTTTGTAAAAATTTGTCAACATCTGCCATTATGTATACTACCATTGCAATATCTGCGGACAAAAATAATCCTTATTTACCAATATTATCAGAATGTATGTCAGTTTGTTTGTTTGTTCCTCTTTCACGTAAAAACTACTAAACGGATTTGGATGAAATTTGGTATGTAGCGCCTTCAAGTGGTGGACCAACATTTAAGCTACTTTTTTTCTTGATATTCCCACAGGAACGGAAACCACGCGGGTGAAACCGTGGGCGGCCGCTAGTCAGTCAAAATCTATCGCAATCCCTTTCAATTCGTCATTTGAAAGATATTCAGATATTTCAGGCCGTCAATAGTTGACGTTTGATATTGATTGTGATCGGGACTCGTTTTGAAAGGTATTGAATGAACGAAATTGAACTGTCTAAGCAAAGTGACACACGTAAATATCTTTCAAATGCATGGAGAAGTGTCAAATGAAGTGTCATTTAAAGCATCATTCGTTCCGAAAGGGATTGCGACTATAAGTTACACAATTCCATAAATCACTGTCACAATCACAATTTCTTTGAAAGGGATTGTGATAGATATTGAAATTATACAACTAGGCCAGCCGGGTCAGGTACGATTTTGTTCGTGTGAAAGAAACCCTAACGATATGTAAAATGGCGATAGCATATGCAACAATTGTTGCCATTATAAAGTTTTCACTCTCATAGACTCCTTGTTGACGATATGTAAATCGTTTTGCTCTCATAATAGCACCGTTTATAACATGACTAAATAATAAATAACGTTTGTAGCATAAAAACAGCTTAAATTCAAGGGCGGGTTGATACTACAACACACAGCGTACCACATTTCATCATGAATTTTAATTCCCATACACTTTTCATTATAAACGAGCACATAAATCAGGGAAATAAACTACCTAAAAGAATAACCTACCGTTCACATTTCCGTAAAATGGTTGATGTTTCTCTTTCTTCGCCAAACTGTTGCGAAAATGTTAATCACTAACAAAAAGACTTATAATGGAATCAGAAACAAATGGCTATAAGAGCCTACGGGTTTTTAAGAGCCTTTGATTTGCCGCAATAAGTTTAACTTCCTTGTTGTTTGCCATAATATAACCCGTATATGGCAAAAAAAGCAGACAATAATGCAACTATAAGGAGGGTATAAGGTTATTGCCTTTATAAATTGTGCCCAAACGCACCCTTATTAGCGATAATGCGGCTCCTATAAGAATATTATTTTTGGCAATATAAGCCACTACAAGAGCAATTTTTGTTAGTTGGGATGACGATATCACGACCAAAAATGTGAAGATTATGCCGGTCTTGCCCTTAAAATATGAAAAACTACAAATTTGAACGTTATTTCTGAAACTTTAAAATACATTATTTGGATGTCAGAACTATTTCTATACTTAGATAAAAGTTGAATTAATGCAATTAACACACCAAATTACATTTTAAAATGTCAATAGACGGTCTTACTTCCCATAGGTCGGGAAGACAGTCGACACGCCTAGTTTTAAATAAGGCTTTATATTTTAAAGATTATCCATGATAATTCAATTGGTGTAACAAAATTGTTCTGGATAAAGTGTTTCGTCGCATAGCAAGCTAAAGATCGGTCTAGAACCAATCAAAGATTGTTTCATTCATTTGAATATTTTTTTAAATGAAGTGTACCGGTCTTCGCCGCACTGACCTTATATTATAAATCTGAAAGTGTGTTCGTTTGTTCATTCTTGACGTCTTAACTAAGCAATCAATCGACTTGATTTTTGGCATAGTATTAGTTGAACATAGGGTACTTTTTATCACGTTACTCCTACGGGAAGGGAACCACGCGGATGAAACTTTGGGCGGAAGCTAGCCTATACTAATATTATAAAGAGGAAATATTACATTGGTTGTTTGTTTGATTGTTTGCATTAAATAGGCTCCGAAACTACTGAACGGATTTGGATGAAATTTGGTACACAGATAGTATATAGCCTGGTTATGAACATAGGATACTTTTTATCCCGATATTCCTACGGGAATGGGAACCACGCGGGTGAAAACGCGAGCGGCCGCTAGTTTACTATAAAAATGCAACAATGCACTTTACCATTATGCCAAACTCAGTTGTCAACTGAAGCCGTGAGTTACAGAATAGGTCGTTTCGCTCCCAATGTGACCTGCGCTGCGCTAAGTACCTAACTTACATTATAACTAAATTAAAATTTACAAAAATAAAATGTTGCACATACATTCAAGAATCGAATGAGTAAAAATTTCAGTTTAGATAAAGACATACATTTTAAATTAATGAAAGGCAAGTGCACACATACACGTTCCGTATAGACCTTGAGTGAGTCTGCCGACCTTACAATCGTAAAACCATCTTAGTGAGCTACTTCATTTTACGGTCATTTAGGTAAGTACGTATATTAGGAAGAAATATTATTTACAAAAGTAGAATTTTACAGCGATTCGAAGCAGAAGCTACCTAGTACTTGGTATAATGACATAGAAGAAAATTAAAATAGCAGTTGGTGCCAAAAGTAAGTAATTCTAAAACATTGAACTCACAACTTTGGCAGGTTTTCAAACTGGCTAGTGAATAAATGAGTTTTCTAAACGCGTTTTGTAGGTATAACTGTTTCTATTTTCGGGAATACGTTACTTTAAAACAATATAAGTAGGTACACGGACACAATAATTAATTAATAGTTCTAAATTAATTCTTGGAATACATTTAATTGGTATGCCCAACAGACAAGTGATAACTAGCTGTAACTAGCTTGCCTTCGGACCTTGTAGTTTATTACCACATTCAATGTGGAAATTAGCATATGTGTACTATGGATGACGTCGCAAAACGAAGTGAGAAGCGAACATCTGGCATGTCTGAGAGCAATGGAAATGTTAGCAACGCAACGCGTTATCACTCCACTGAAATCTGGAATATTTTTAGACCTTAGAGGCGTTATTATTCTAAGATTTAGACAGCATTCGGAGCAAACAATCATTGGTGAACATGTGAAACGGGCACAACGCGAAACTAAACGAGGTTATTAAAGCAACAGCCCATTTTGGGGATTGATCTGAAAATTGCTGGGAAATATCCTCTATTTTAAGTGGTAGGTAAGTACTGCTCTATATCTCATACATCCGAAACAGTAAATTCCGTTTTCACATCTCCTTCTATCCATCCAACCTAAATCTTTGAGTGGTGAATCGAACACTTACACCTTCATACGTAAACACTTATTAAATAGGCTTATAGACCTTGCCCATTATGAATGTTAAGATCACAGCCGACGGCTACGAACACACATGCGCAAATATACCAACTGAAACTACGTAACGAACGCTTTCTCAGAACTCAAGGTTGCGACACTGAGTTGCGAGAGCGAACATACCATTATCGGCAACACACCCACTAGTGGCGATAATCCATGTTATAATTCGACCGAATTAAGACCCATCTATCGCACAACTAGTTTATCAGCATACATAGTATGCGGCTGCAAACAGAAAATCAGCATTCATCACCTTAATTGGCAAAGAGTAGACACTGATAATAACACATTAAGCCACCGGAGCAGATGTTGGCAAGTGGAAACTAATCGTTTCTGGCGATACTGGTGGTCACGTGTTGCTCAGCGTTTCGAACTAAGTATCCATTGTGTTGTTGGATGGATAATGAACCTGCGGTCCCACAGCAGAGGTTGCGTGTCGGATTCATTTATATGTGTGTGTGGTAATAAGAAATTGTGAGACTATCCAATCTCGCAGATCACTTTTACAACAACAATGCATCATTCCCTTGTAGCAAAAAGAATAATAACAACGCTAATCTCGAGTGCCTGTTACTAACCAAGGAAAAAACTAATGAATGATTTTGTTTTTTCAATGTTGACGATCCTATAATCACAAATATTTGTAAGCTCACGAAACTCCCGATAAACCAAAATTGCAGCCTGGACTAAAGCGAAACATACGTTATCTTCTTGTTTAGATGACAGGCCGCTTTTTTAACTACCCACGTTCTGCAGAACCAGCTTCAAAAAAATTACACCGGATGTAATTATAGTGATTGTGGTAGGTAATTTTATTTCCTTTTAAAATTTACACTGGTTACAAATAAACATAAAATACCTACATTAGTTTAACTGACCATTTTGTTTAGACTACACTGAAATTGGCACGAGTAGGATACAATGTGGGCGAAACATGCAAATTTAAAAATTCTGAATGTCTAGTGTGAATGTGTGGGCAAAACTAATGGCTACAACAACAACAGACTGAGAGATATTCCAGTCATTTCAGTCAGTCAAAAGAAGTAGACAAACGGTACCTTCTGATAATAGTAGCAGTAACATATGTTCGACATTACATTTTAAATTATTATTACATCAATATGACATTCCGGAACTTAAACTTAAGTACAAACTTTCCTATGATATGTATGTATGACAACCCTCTTGGTCCAGGGGCCCAATTCTGCTGCTTAGTCACAATGGTATTCCAGTGGTGTTTCATTGGTAGTGCTGTTTTACACAGTTCTTGTTACAACAGTGTAAATAAACACTACTATTGAAACACCACTGAGACGATTATGACAAAAATTTTGCAGAATTGACCCCCTGGTCCCATGTTTCTGCTTACCAGAATCAAATCAAATCGACTAGTAAGTACTTCCAGAGCATATTAAAACAAACAAATTATTTGCCTGCAGTGCTTAAAGATTATGCAGCCTATTTTCAGGGCATAGATCAGCGAATCCGTTGAGAGATGTTTTAAACAATTCATTTTATCTGCGTGTGTTGGCAGGGGCAAACTGGGCGGACGCTCGATGTTTCTCTTTATTAGGAAGCCACGTATTAACCCACGGGCGACCACCGACCACGTGCAACCATCGTGCTTCGCAAAACGTGCCACAGAATAAAACGCTGGCTTTATCTAACGTATAAGGCTACGGAGCCAAATTCTGAACCGTTTGCATCATGCTGCCAAATGCATTGTGTCAACGAAGTTAATGAACTTCTGATCACTGCATTCCTAAAGAACTACTTGGACCTAAAACTTAACAGGTACATCACCTAATATAGAAGAATTAAAACAAATGTTTACTGTTACATCGATATTTTTAATTTCATCGTAATTTTATGGAAGATCAATACATGGTGACAAATAATTACTGAAATTAACTGACTTTATACACTTGAACTTCAATGCTATAGGCACTCGATATAATAGATCTAGACGTGAACATTTTAATATTAATACGCACAGATAAAAAAGACAACTTCGTTCGCAAATACACATACTGTCACACTAATGTTTATAATATCCAAAATGGCTTTAAAATGTTCACATTAGAACGTCCGTTATGTTGATGAGCAAGTTGAGAAGCTACTGGAATGAAGGTCTGCAGATATCAAGCAGATATCGAATTTTCCTAATTACCAGGACACAATCACTCTAGATATATACAATAATAATAGTAACGTAGGGTACACATCAGAAAATACTTATTACTCTTATAATTTAAAAATAACCATTAAAGATTGAGACGACTAAATCCTCCGCGTCGACGCACAGTTTAGTTAACGCGATGTCAAAATGATTTTGCAGTAAGATAAGCCAAACAATGTCTAATTGGTGAACAATACATTCTAAATACGACGAAAAATAGGATTTAAATCTACGTAATTAACTGTTCATACAGAGTCCATCTGTATCTTCCAATGTATTTCCTGATCATTAATCAGTATACAACTACCCATTTTATTTATTGGTAAGAAATAGTTCAAGACATTTATGTAAACTTAAGAATTATTTTACTATAATAAACCTTATAAGCCAAGCATACAGCGGATGTCGCATTCACATAAACAATAACGTAGGAGTGACTAGTTTCTTGCAAGCATTATTAGATTTGATACTTCGAGTTCATGCCTCACTAATAGTGGTGCAAATAATTAATACTGAAAATGCGACATCAGTGTTATGTAATATTGAACTAATAAAACTAGTTTAAAGTCCCAAATATGCCTAAGTAACAAACTAAATATTTACAAGATAAGGTCCATACCCGAAAATCATAGTAATTATGGCACCAAAAAGTAACTAACAAAAGAAATAAAGTATTCACTACAATGAAATATGATCAGCCATTTGGATAGATTCACCACCTAGACATTGTTTTCAATCTATAATGTAGTGCTTGTTTTTTGGAAAATTATTTAGAAATAAACATCTGAAACTTATATTAAATATTCATCATTTTATAGGGAGTAGTTTAAATTATCTATAACAAGAACCAGTGTAAATCACCGATCCTTTAGTAATAAATCATAAACATACATTAAAAACGTCAATTACATTAAGCCATCCAAATTTTATCAATTTAACTCCAGATAAAATGAAAATTACAATAATACACAAATTGTGATAAATTCACATGGACATAAGTTTATAAATCTATTATAATTTGATATGGCATTAAATTTTTTTTTCTCCAACACTGACAAAAGTCAATGCAAATAATTAGAAATATGACAAATATTTTTACAGTCACATGTTTATTCAGAAATGTTGTTGTGTGTGCTGAGTTAAGTAACTTTCCCAGGATAAACCAACCTAATTAATGACTATTACCACAGACGCGCACGATGTTTTCCACAATGTAAAATGCACTACAAATAACTAGATATTTATTTGTACAGCCTGGATTCAAAATCCTACATCTAATAGCTAACAAACTTTATAATAAACACTGCCAGTTACCATTGCTGTACCGCACACTTCTGGTGGGGCTAATATATTGCAAACCTCATTCACTCACACTTATTGGTAACATCAGTCTCAGACAAGATATAGCCGTAATGGCATTTATAGAGATTTACTACTATAAGTTTTACATATTTCTACCATAGCTGAAAACTTACTGTCAATATAAAAATTCTCTCATTGTTTAATTTGTGCTGAATTTGATTTGATTGTAAGAAACTTTATACATGTGATACAGTGATGTCGCTTCAGTTATGGTTGGAATATGTCCAAGAAACTTTAAAAAATTTATTGCTTTTAAAAAACTGATGCTAGCAATAAGTTTGTTTCAGCATTATGGTGGATGTGCAAGACTGGCTGCATAGATAGAAATATATAATATTCAGATTTCACAATAAAAAACCTTTTATACCTATAAATTAAGGAACTAATACAAATACACTTTAATCCAAATGAAACCTCACATCAGATCACAAACACCGTAAGTCAAATTGCACAAATGAACACAAGTACATGTTTACATTATACAATAAATTAATCTCTTCAATCTGATGTAAATAAAGTTCCTTACATAAAATATCAAATGATACAACAATTTACCATAAATAAATCCAATAACAAAATGTCAATCAATTAAAAGCTACAAATAACAATCCATCATGAAAATTTTTAGGAAATTGATTTGATAAAATTATTTAATGATCAATATAGCTCTAAATTGATGGTTTAGTGATGTAAAGATAAGCCACAATTGAAATAGTTGATTGTGAAGTCATCAAAAGCAATGTAAAAATTTAAACATTTAATACTATACAAAGATGCAATTTGATTTTGATGCAAGTAATATAAAATACTGGGTTAGAAGAATCTAAGCTCAGGCACATGTAAAAAAATAATAAAATGAGAACCAGTTGTGATTGCTGCTTTGTGTATGGATAATCTTATGTCAATGACATATCGGGAAATATCACCAGGACAAAAACCACTTTAACTCCCTCTATCTGCTCTATGTTAATCGATAGGGCACAAAGCAAATGAACGCCACCAAACATTGGAAACCAGTTCAACTACCATCTTGCTTACACTTTGAACTTATTTCGGATGCTGTTCTGGCCAGGGTGCGCTTCAGCGTCTATTATCACCCTTAGCTGCCAGAAAACAGACGCACATGTCACCGTTCCACGACCACAGTGTCACGGAAGATTCACTAATACAAAACACCTACTCACGGTAGTGTCCGCTCGCAGGCACCAGCTATGCGCTCAGAACTCGGCGAACTCCTTTGCACACTTTTCAGTTGATGAGATACGTAATGCTTCCTCCTCATAGTCATCAAAGTTGCTGGTATCTCCTGGCCCCTTACAACGGGGGATGAACGGTGCTTCAATCTTCTTTTGGAAGACAGCAATCCAATCAGTACTAGCAAACCATTTATGACCTTTTATATCATTGACACCTGCTTTCAGGTTGCCATAACGCTTAGTCAGATCAACCTGCAATAGATTGCGGAGGAGGTCTTTCAGATCTGAACCGAAGTGTGAAGGGAAACGGACCTTTCCAGATACAATCTTTTCATATATTTGGATGGGCTGGTCTGCAAAGAAAGGCGGGTATCCGGCAGCCATTTCATATACGAGGACACCGAGCGCCCACCAATCCACAGCTTTGTTGTAACCTTTGGAAAGGATGATTTCAGGAGCTAGATACTCGGGTGTGCCGCAGAGCGTCCACGTACGACCTTTTACTCGCTTGGCGAAGCCGAAATCTGTTACTTTAAGGTAGCCCTGCGAATCGATAAGCAAGTTCTCAGGTTTGAGATCTCGATAGATGAGGTCAAGGTAGTGCAAATATTCGAAGGCGAGAACAATCTGCGCCGCGTAAAAACGCGAGTGGGGTTCTGAGAATCGACCCACTTTCCGTAAATGTGAAAACATCTCTCCACCTGGAACGTACTCCAGAACCATGTACAGGTTCGAGTTGTCTTTGAAATGGAATTTGAGGCTCACCAAGAAGGGGAAGTTAATGGCTTGTAAAATACGTTTCTCATTCAGAGTGTGTTCAACTTGTTTTAGTTTTACGACTTTTTGCTTATCTAATATTTTCATAGCGTAATATTCTTTCGTCGGTTTATGCTGGACTATCATAACTCGGCCGAAAGATCCCGTACCGAGCGTTTTTATTCGTTCAAAGTCGTTCAGTCCGGCGGTGTTGGTAGGATTCTTCTTCCATTTTTCCTCGAAATCCTCCTTGGCCTGGTCAAGGAACTCTTTGACGCTTTCGGCGGCGTCCACCTTCTTGTTGGCGGTGGCAGCATTATTGCCCATGGCTCACACCACAAATTATTCGCGAGACTCGATTTGCCTTTCTTGGAGGCCGCCTTGTTGCACTAATCGATGCCTGCCTGGTGCGACCGCGTAAGAAACGGGGCAGGTCAACACAATCCGATTTGAAACACGTACATTCTCAAGTTTTAATGCACTTTACACTTGTCACAATTGCTTTTCGATACAGGCACACATTGACACAGTAAGTAAAAGAAAAAATGATCAAAAAATACTTTGTCACATTCACGAGAATAAAATGGCTTCCACAACCGGACTCGATCGACACCGAGAGAGCGAGATCGAGCGAACAATTTGCTCACGGGTGGCGGTCAATTATGACGATGTTGCTAGCATTGACAAAAAAACTACTACAGATAAAATAACTACCATTACCAAAAAATATTCCTTTATAAAAAGTCCTTCTTGCAAATCCTTAAACTGCAATACAAATAGTTTTGGATACTGACATAAAGTAATACATATAATTATAATAACACTTACCCGCACGGATAAAGAAAGGGATTGAAAATTAAAATGGCGTCACGTCTATTTACATCTCACACGCACACTATCGCTGTCTATACTCGCTCATGCATGTACACTGTTAGAAAGAAAATGCGTAAAGTGAGATTACGCAATGAGGGACTTTTCTTTACAAAAAAAACAGTCGAAGCCATTTTTTTTCATTCAAATAAGCTTAATTTTTAATTCAACAGCTGTACTCTTAATATACTTTTAAATTAATGATGACAGTTATGACAGTGAAGAAACGATTTGCCATTTGAACGTTTATTTTTCTTCTCTTTCTTTTTATATTTTTTTTATTTAAATGTATAATAATAACTCTCATAAAGTCAACATACAGTTAACCTTTTAATCAAAATAGGAGATGAATCGCAACAATATTTTTAATTAAATTAAGTTGTAAAAGTACCTTTAATGAACTTGTTATAAAATTACCAAATATTTCATAATAAGTAAAAATTTTAAACATTTTTTGTTGACAGTACCTACAGACTTAGAGAGGCCGCCACTTTCAATCCCATTCTTTATCCGTGCTGGTTATTTATTACATTAAGAAAAAAAAATGAAGGGGAGGGATTTTCTTCCCTGAAGTTTCTTATAGATGGCGTTGTACGATAGCAGCAAATGCAAAGAACGGAACGTATCCTAACATCAAGAAATATTGAGGCCATAAAACGAACTATACGTACATATAATTTTTAACCGACTTCAAAAAAGGAGGAGGTTCTTAATTCAACGGAATCTTTTTTTTTATGTATGTTACTCGATTACTCAAAGACGGCTGGACCGATTTGAGTAATTATTTTTTTGTTCTCATGGGTATACTTCCCATGTGGTCCCATTGTCATCATCTCAGGATCTGATGATGGGATCCTGGAGAAATCCAGGAAAGATTTGAAATATTATAGGCACTCAAAGCGATTTCAGTGTTTATAGTAACTTATGCATATGCTTCTAGAAAGCACCATTTGGTGAAGTGGAACTGATGATGAAGACTACAAATGGTCACTATTAAATACTTAGCATTTCACGGAAGCGATACGATTACTTTAATGTTGTTCATATGTAATTTATGCTCGACTCAATGCATGTGATGAAGTATCGAGAGAACTCCTCAATAAGTAACGTCCATGCGGGAATAGCAGCATTTTGTAAAATGTGATGAGGAGTTGCCATAAGGTTATTAGCGTAGGCACGGGACCTCTTCTACCTTTAAAAATTGTGAAATAATTTTTTTTTTATAAAAAAATAAAAATAAAATAGTTGGACCGCAAAGTAGAATGCCTTGGCTGGCATCGACTCCAAAAAGTTTATTTTTTGCTTTTTAGTTTTTTGAAGTCGGTTTTAATTTTTTTGTAAAAAGATTTTTTTAAGAATAATTACTGTACTTCAATGATCATAGCTATTTTATTGTTGTTAGCCTTATTTTTACAATTTTGCACCAAACGCATATCTTGCGGACTCAAAGAAAGCCAATGAGCGTTCCGCATGATTTTAACTAAGTACGCAGAACTAAAGGACTAATAAATCTATTAGCTACAGTGAAAAAATTTCAACGGCGGCGGCAGGTTCTGTATTGGAATTCTACTAGAAGCATTACGTTTTTTGCGTGGCAATACTAAAGAAAGTACAAACAAAAGCATAATTTTGGTTTGCTAGAAAGATCACAGGTGGCAGCAGGCGTAGATTATTCTTGTGTAATTTGTTGTGTACATTGTATAATAGTAATAACAAAAGTTGTTTTACCGTAGCGTAATAAATCACTTTGTTTATAATATATTGAGGAAATCTGACATGAGTTCGACGAGGCCCTCCATTCCGTACAGAGAAGTCACACCGACCGACGACCAAATGCGATGCGGATACCTACCTACTAACTATGAATTTTATTCACTTCGTGATTTCACGATAGAGAAGCTGTGACATCATCCTCATTCACGAATCACGAGATCACAGGTTCACGCATTTGTGCGCGAAAGCTGCTACGAAAAGGATAATGGAAAGTGCAATACTAACTTTGTTTTATTTTGTATGAAGTTTAGAACTATATTAGTGTCAGTAAAGCAGAATTTGCTCTTAATTTTTTGAAGGCAAGAAAAAATACTAAAAGCCAATTCCATAAGAAATAACCAAATAAATTAATTGTCACGGAATTCACTTAGCAAAATATTGCTTTAGAACCCTTTTTAAACCCTAAGAAATGTGAAAACCCAAAGGTTCGGTGCGGGTTCATGTCCCGTCTGCTTTTAGAATTGTTATATTAACTTTTATAAAATATCATTGTGAATTCAAAAAATATTTAATTAAAATATTATAAGCCTCAACGAAAACGGGCCGTGATAACGTGAAGACGCGAGGTTTTGTTGCTGTTGCTGTGTTATCTGTTCGCTTCTCAGAGTAAGGAAGGTCTAAGGTTCGCTTTCGCGCTCTTAACGAATTATCTGCGCTACGACTTCTACAATTTATTCGTTTTAAAGGATCGATGTGATGGCAAATAGTGTATTATAGTACCTAGTGTCATGGCAACAAACACTTCGGGTTCGATCAACGACTCGAGTTCACTCGAGTTCGACTTCGTCGTTCGTCGGGAAGTCCGAAAAAAACGACCGAAGCGAGGCGAAGTTTTTATATATATTAAAGACATATTTAATCATTACATCGAATGGTTTTACGTAAGGAAGGACATTCTCCATAAAGAATATAAAATATAAGTACCTAACTTATACAATTTAAAGAGGTTTTTGGCTTCGTTCCGGTCCGAAAAACTGTTCATTTTGAAAAAAATCTAAATGTACCATAATGCCTGCCTATATAAATAGTGAAGATGAACAAAAACATCTTCATCTTTACTTTCCCTATCCATTTATATCGACGCAGGTGAAAACGGGGGCGGCCGTTAGTAATACATAAGTATATACAAATTATTACACATACATTCATTTCATTTCACATTCATGGGCTTCATTTGACAGTTCCAGGCCATAGAATGGCCACATAATGGTCATTCAAATGAAGCCCATATCCATACCTATATTTATTAGGCGGTAGCCCGGCTGAATGTATAGGATAGGAACTATAGATAGGCCGACACTATGACTTTGGCCGGCCGCCTAGCCGACTAGTCGGTTGCAAATATGCCGACTACTGCTGCCAGCCAGGGCAGAGTTTTTAGTCTTCTTAATCCATAAATTGCACCAAATAAAAAAAGTCTTCAAAATAATTATTAATGTTTACCACTTTTAAAATGATACCTCTACCTACAATTTACACTTACTGATTAACGTACTACTCTTACGTATTTTTTTTTGTCGACAACAGACTAGAGATTTTTAGGGAAAGCTTTTTTTTTCGAACAGTGAAGTTATACAAAATCTTAACTGTCTAATAGCAAACATTAGTTTGCGTCGTCTTATCTAATTTCAGATAAAAATTACTTGTAATATGACTTCTTGATTTAAGTCCAATTATTGACCGAGCGAGCGAAGCGTCTCAGTTTTGAGTTTGGCCAAAAATTTTTTTTTCGTTTGTCGGTCTGTTCTCTGCAGTCTGCACCCTGTGCCTGGGCGGGCACCACCGGCACCGCCCTAGTTTGAAGCGGGCCCAGTCGCCGGACGACTCGTCCCATCTGCGTCCGAGTGATTTAGGTCCTGTTGCTCGTATATTATAGTAAAGTTAAAGTTAAAATTTAACTGTTGTCAATTTTGACTTCAGTAAAAAAAATACGTCGGTTATCTTCGCATTCAGTTGCCCATAAATATTTTACGCGGCGGTGAAATTAAACAAGGGTTAAAAGGGTATTTTAAATAAATAAACTAAAAACGGTAGGTAAGCGATAACTACAAATTCTACTAATGTAATTTTTTTAACGAAACCACACCCTGTCGGTTATTTTATTATTTTACTACCATTAAATCTGTAATTTGACTGCTCATTAAAGTAAGAACAGCTGCGCTGCTTCAACAACGCTTTTAAATTTGTCCGCCGGTTAATTTTACTTTGACCATAATTTAACCCTAATATAAAGTTAGCGTAACCGCGCTACGAGCAACCGGACCTTAGAGATAAAAAGATTTTATCTAGAAAAAAATACACAAAGACTTATGCGTATTTCTATTAAGAACCAAACAGACGCTGCTCGTGTCTAATTTTTTCTTAATAGATTTAGGTCCTTTTTCGCCTGCACCAGCAATATAGCTTCTAAAAAGTTATTATATGGTTGAAGTTACCTTATAAAGTACCAAAGATCCTACGCTGCGTACGACATCCAATTCCAAGACGCACCGCCTTTGCACAGAATCTGAACAGAGCATGAACCGTTCTGGTTGACGAATTCCTATTCTGACGAAATCACCGGCAAGTGCCAAGATTTCATTCAAAAGCCAACGACCGACCAAACAAAGTTATGTTTCCACACAACAAAGTTTTAGCGGTATTCTTAGGACGTCCACTGAAGATACATTATAGAGTGACGGACGTATTTGCAACCGTAACAGAATTGTCCCCTCGAGGTGATGTGGTACGATGAGTGAGACCCGTTCGATTCCGAACTCAGTCATAGTTTTACTGAGTCATAGAATAAATAGGTAGGTAGGTAGGTACCTGTCTTAGGTTCAGCTACAGGAGAGAGCTGGGTGTGCGGTTCTAGGCGTTGCATAAAAATTAAACTGAATAAAAGTCTTAGGCACTTATCACTTATCTAGTTTTGGTTATTTACAAAAACGATAACAATGTGTTGATGGTTGATGACAATGTCGGTAGACGTAGGTACCTACCTGAGTACTTAGTGAATGACACACCAGCACAACACACAAAACTTTTTTTAAAGTCCTACTTTTTCGCTTGTCAAAATTCGGTTCTGTTCTTATTTTAAAATAATTCAAAAAGTTATTTGCAATAGAACTAGGTAGTTGATCATCAGTAGGTATAGATAGGTACCTGACCTAACCTTCTGATAACCTATCTACTAGGGAATGCAATCTCGCGAGATTGGGGCGCAGGCGAGAACTCAAGAGAAATAAAGAAAACTATACCTACTCAGAGATCTATTAGAGATTAATTAACAAAATGTACCAATCAAATGAAAGGCTTGTTCAGTTCACACAACACGCCATTATTACGAATTATTTTCAAAGTTAAAAGAAGCACAAAATGTCCAAAGAATCGTCTGTTAAACGGCTTCTTATTTTGCTGTTCAGATAACCAGCCGCTGAGAAGGCCCTTTCGGTTAAGTTAAATCTCGTTAAACTGGCGAGATCTCGCCCATTTGTCGGCCGAGATCAATCTCGCTAAAAAGGCCGAGATCTCGCGAAAACGAGATCTCGCGAGAACGAGATTGCATTCCCTAATATCTACGGTACCTCTTAATAAAATAAAAAAAATCAGTCAATCAGTCCCGTCCTGTCCCAGATTAAATTAAATGTAGGTTAGGTACCTAAAAATGTTAGGCACTAGAGTTCAAAAGTTAAAACTACATTAGTTTATAAAGTCCTGTATGCAAACAAAACATCAAATAGGTAAGCGTCTGTTATATTTACACCACACGGTATTATTACTTGTACTATTAAGTATTCTGTGGCACTACTTAGAGCGCTGGCGCCGACACTGCACGCACGGCACGCACGGTACATCGTGTCGGCCCGGTCGCCGGGCCTAAATAGTGCTGCGGAAACTATCTTCATTAACTATCGATATTGTCCTATATCGATATTGTTTTTTAGGTTAAAGAATAGAAATACTTACATAAAGATAGATCTTTGTGGTAGTTTCATCAATAATTTTATATTCATTAGAACAAGTTATTTGTGATTACCGTTGTGTTTAATCGTGTAGATTTAATTTAAAATAAAAACATTTTATTTCTTTTTGTTTTTATGTAGTGGCAGTAGTAAACTCTGATTTTTAATTCGTCGGAATTCTGACAGATGTCATTATTTGGCATCTTAATCACCAGAAACCTTTTTCTCATGTACGTTTTAAAAGTATATGGATATCAAATAACAAAGATTAAAGTGAGAACGAGACTCAATTAACTAAATAAATAAGACATGATAAAATAAAATAGTGTTTGTTCTGTACATTTAATGCAAATTAGTTCTATTTACCTACTTTAGAAAAAAGGCTAAATGAAAAAAATTGTAACCAATATGAAAGGTGCCAATACAATACAATAACTCTTTATTTATAACATCATGTACATATTACATTTTACAATTAAGTTTTTAACGAGTTGAAGCATTATATGGGCGGTCTTATCGCTTAAAGCGATCTCTTCCAGACATAATGGATAATGGTTATATAATAATGGACGGAAACAATTGTAAATATTTATTATAAATAAACATACATACATATACACATAAAGTTATAAACATAAACATTAAATATTTTACATCAATGTCTGCAAACCGATGAATAACAGAGATATTTTATAGGGAATGGTTCTAAACTTCATTTTTAAAGACCTCAGAGACAGAACAGGCAGTGAATTCCATAGTCGGATAGCCTGGAACAGCAAAGGAACTGCTATAAAAGGAGATCTGATGGACGGGCATAAGGAAACTCAGATTTTCAGATGACCTAAGTGAATGGGAAGTGGAATAATATAGGTAATTATATCGCTCTTTCAGATAGCACGGGTAAGAAGGATTGAACAGAATGTTGTAGAGGAGAGATAGCCAATGTCACTTAAACACTTTTGTAAATAAAAGTAGTAATGTTATCGTAATATTCAGTAATGTTGTGCATATATCGAGATCCATTACTGTAAGTAGTGATTCCTCGATAAATTACTATCAAACACAAAAATAATTATGATAAATTTTTAAAAGAAAAATATTGGAAAATGTCAACTCGGCTACAAGTGAATTCTCAGATGGGACTCGAACCCACGACCTTTGGAAATCCGGTCCAATGCTCTAACCACTGAGGTACTGACTGACACTCATCTGAGAATTCACTTGTGCGGAGTAGATTTAATCCAATATTTTTCTATTTAAAATTTATCATAAGTATAAAAGAAATGTATTGAAAAATGCAAAAATACAGAAAACAAAAATATTTTTTCAAATCGTACCAGTAGTTCCTGAGATTCAAACAAACAAACTCTTCCGCTGTATACCTACCTATATAATAATAAAACAATATCGATATTATAGGACAATATCGATAGTCTAAAGCATAGTTCGGCAACACTATTTAGGGCGGTAGACCGGGCCCCGGTGTAGATATCAATAGACGCTATATCATGAATTGTTTAATTTGGGTATTTTCCTCTCCGATAGTCTTACAGATAATCGGAAGGCGCTCGTGTCATACTAACATTTGTTTGAACATTTGAACACTCAATACACATCCGATCCTAGTCGGATCGGACGTCTGAGTCGGAAAGAAAGCTACGCGTTGACGATTTTATTGTCTTATCCACAGAACAGAAAATCTTATCCAATTTGTCTGAAGGCGCGGTGTGCATACTTTTAAACAGAGACGGAATAGTCGTCCTCATCTCGGGATGGGATCGGATGTGTATTGAGTGTTCAAACAAATGTATGGCACGAGTGCCTTCCGATTGTCTGATCAGACTATCGGAGAGAAAAATCTGACATGTATTCCCTGCCTTTTACTTTTTTTCATTAATCAAAATCCATGTAATTATAATTAAAAAAGCGCCGCCCAAAGTAAAAACTTAGCTTTATCTTCATAAAGCTTTATCTAATTACGTGGATTTAGTTTAAACGTCATCGTTTTGTACCCAAAATAATAATTTCCAGAACTCCAATTTCCTCTGGTGTGGTATTAACGATTCGATTGTATTTTTTTTGAGTTGAGCGCGGTGCGGGTCGGACAGAGCAAGGTAGATTGCCCGCCTTTTTCAAGGTTATTGAAAGAAAATGTTGAAAATTATGGTTATCTCTTTTACGCTTTTGTAGATCGTATATAAGCTCTTTCACCGATTTGAAGTTGGTGTGCGAAGTTCATGATGAATGCGCGAACCCGCGCGAGGCGTCGCGCATGATATTTTTTCCTTCTTCCTCCTTCATTTTGTGTTCGGTGTTTGTGCAGTGAACATTGCTGTCCGTTGTGCGCAGCACGTGTTAATAAATTAATTACAAGTTTTCACTATAAAAAATACAAATTATAAAATGGCAGACGCAGCCGTCGACAAAAAGTAAGTTTTAACTTTATGTTCTATTATAATTAAAATGTTTAGCATTATTTTATTTTTGGCGGCTTCCAAAACGTGATCAAAATGGCTTCCAATTTCTGTGTGTTTCGTGTTCTAACTTTACTTTTAACCAGTAACTTTCGTTTCGGCGTTTAAATAGAGATGTATAAAGTGTAAATAACATTACAAACGGTTGTTTTGATAATAAAAATAGTTTACCGATTGTTATTACCTGAGACGCCGACAGGGACGTGCACGCGGGAAAAAGTTAGTACGTAGATAAGATTGATATTTTGTCGGTCGGAGAGTTGTCTAATAACATTGTATTCTGTTGATGTAAAGTGGTGGTAGCGTCGGTATTAATTTCATTCAGTTATTTTCCATACGTTACCGTACGTACTCAAATTATAATGAAAGGACGGAGATGTAAGCACGCCGGCGACGAGCGCTTGGTCCAAGATGGCGCTGCATGCGCGGCGTGCCGGCGCGGCGCGTCATCGGCGCGCGCTCGTTTCAAATCGCCAAGAACTGAATTTTGCAATCCGTCGTGCCTGGTGGCAAAGTCGGTTACATTATCGCGAGGCGAGGGCCGCGTGTTGTCATTACTTTATTTTTAACGCTTATGGCATACTACTTGAAGTACTGCGGATCTGTTGGAGCGCATCATAACGTATTCGTATATATTCAATAAAACTAATGCTTACGTACAAGTTTCGTATGTTGCAACTTTCCCACATGCAGCCTTGCGCAACAACCACTTGTTTTTGTTCCGGTAGACTTTTCCTTTTATATCGGCCCACTTAGCAAGTGAGCATTCACATCGTGAAGTCGTAATGTATTGTTATGAGCCGTTACTAAACCTGCTTCAGAACATTACGTTACTGGTAACTTACTTTGTTTAGTAAAACACTTCACAATTTTTGAAGTTCAGTTTGTCAGTTTGAGACCAATGTATGTAACAACAGTATGATTGATTATTAAAATAAGTATTTCATTATTACAGCGAAGTCGCACCCGAGGAGGTTTCATCAACCGAAGTGGCGAAAGAATCTCCAGTTAAAAAATCACCAGCAAAGAAGGTTGCTGAGGCACCTGAAAGCAATGGCAAAGAAGAGAATGGTAGTGGGGATGCTCCCGAAGATACACCAGCTGAAAATGGTGATGCGGAGGAAAGCAATGATGCCACTGAGAATGGAGATGCCACAGGTAAACATGACGTTTTCTTAATATAAACTTGTTTTATACCATACAATGTTTTTTTTTACAAATTCATACAGAACTTTTAAACCTAATTCCATTTTTAAATTGGAAATAAATATTTCACAAAATAAACAGTAACAACTCCATGTAAGTACTGTTTTCTAACCTCACATTAACCCTTAGAATAATTCTAAGCACTGACATTAGTTTTCAGATCTGTTGTTAATGTTATCTGGTTTTTATTTTGTGGTTATTTGTATAATTCAAAAGAGATCTCCACCAATACATAGAATGTTTATTTAATTTTTAGAAAAGAAAGAGGCTGGTGTTAAGAGGAAATCCGTAGCTGCGGACAACGGTGAGGAGAAGACCACCCCAGAAAAGAAGGCGAAAGTAGCCGATGAGGCACCGCCGGCTGAGGCGGAAGAGGCTGCTGCTTAAAAGTTCACCCCTCCCCTCACAGCTTGGTTTACTGCAATGCATTGACGTTCATTAGGGCTCAACTCGACTAAGCTGATACATATCCAATGCCAACAAACTACAAAGCCAAAAACCATAGTTTTTATACACATTATGTATATTGATCTGATTTATACAAAGAGTTGAGCTCTTTTGTGACCACACTTAAGATTAGGTTTATAATACTTGTGTATTAAACTTACCTGTGAAGTACCTGTAAATTGTAAATTAATTACTGTCTCTAGTGACTGAGGTGTGCATCGCAGTGAACTGATAACAAATATGAGTCGGTTTAGGTGTTGTATGCTGTTTTTGCGTATCTGTGTCTATTTCAACAGACTTGTAGAGATGGATTTTTGAATTGATAAAGTTGAAGAGCATCGGTATTGGATAACTTAGTTTCGCCAGTAATATACTGCCAAAGTATTCACCCTGAGTGAAGTCAATTCACAATCCGTTCTGTGAACGATGCGAAATAAATAGACAGCTTCCGAAAAACAAGGATTTTAGATAAACTAAGATTAATTAAATGTTTAGATAATTAATTCAGTTGTAAATTTAAGTTAGCAGTTAAACGTCGCACATTGATATACTGCATAGGCATATTTACTTAACCATTTAAACATTCCTTTGACATTTGGTTATGGACTACTGTGTGAACATGTAAGTTTTCCATGTGAATTGGTTGGAGTTTATGGAGGATAAATATTTGCCCCAGTTTTAAACAACGAAAATGCTACTCATAAACTTCAATCAACTCGCAAAGAGTCATTTATTATGAATAAGTTCACATTGTGACACTAATTATAAGATTTTCAAATATAATTAAAGTTCAAAGTTGACAAGGTGATAGTTCATATTGACATATTAAATCTGTGTGCTATTTTGTATTTCTATGAAGGTCTTTATTTTTCTTATATCCTGTTTTTCTAATTTATTTTCTCTTTTATATGTGATAACACAACAAACCTCGATTGTAAGATACCTAGCACTTGTGGTAAACATTCATTTTGAATTTGAAGCTTGTAACATTGTATTCTGTAATAAGATAATTATATGGAATAAGTAATAATTTTTGACTAACTTTTTCTGATTGAACCTTTTTACTACAATATTAAAGTTATAAATTCAGAAGTACATTTAGTATTAGGTAATTGTAGCGTGTACAGTTTTAACACTTCTCACCTGTGGAGTTAGTGTTTGTAAAACATTTCTGGCAATAAAATAGTCCAATCGAACTTTTTTTTCTTATTTACCATCATTGTCATTGACATATTGTTTCTTGTCGTAAACGTTAATTTTAAATTTGAAGCTTGTAACACATTGTGTTCTGTAATAAGATAATTATATGGAATAAGTAATAATTTTTGACTAACTTTTTCTGATTGAACCTACTTACTACAATATTAAAGTTATAAATTCAGAAGTACATTTAGTATTAGGTAATTGTAGCGTGTACAGTTTTAACACTGCTCACCTGTGGAGTTAGTGTTTGTAAAACATTTCTGGCAATAAAATAGTCCAATCGAACTTTTTTTTCTTATTTATCATCATTGTCATTGACATATTGATTAAAACGGCTCGACTATGTACTCTGCAGTCACTGTCAGCAAAACTTCCATTACGAGACGCCGCTGCTACTAACGCGGCTATCTCCAGGTCAAATGTAAAGCCTACAGTACAGTTTACAGCAGTTACGATTTATAATTAAAAAAGTAAACGATTTCGAACTCATTAATCGAGGATTCTGGGACAAGTTCCATCTTCAGCCTTATCATAAAAAAGGTAGTAGGTTGACCGTAGCAAGTAAGTAACTATATCGAAATGATTTTAGTTGAGTCGCTAAATAATAATCCTGAAAAATACACCCACCGGCACATCTAACCGCCCACCCCGTTACACATACAAACATGCTTACTTTGCGACTCTTATGATGCTAAATATTTCGGTTGAGCGTTCGACTCTCCAATTAGCAGTTTGAATGAGTACCGAAACCATTGCATTTGTCCATAGATCAAGTTTCTTTGCTCACTCATCATTGAAATAAAACAACTTTTACGGATGCAACCATTTTTGCACCATTGCACCATTACTTTTAATGGTGCAAACTGCAAAGTTGGTATTTAAAAAAAATAAAAACCAGATTATTTTCCAAAATTCTGTTCGAATACTCGGCTACTACAGATTTTTAAATCTGAATTATTAACGTTCTTTCATCTGAATTATTAATGTTCTTTTTCATTGAACTATGTGTTTTTTTAAAAAAGCGTTTTTGCCATTTTCGCATCGGGCGCCCTCTTTACCTAAACATTAGCTTAAAGATCTTTGCAGAAATATATTGTAAATTTTTTATGTTACTAGAGTTCAATAACCTCTGTGCACTTTCGAAGTTCGCAACTTTGAAATTTGAATAGAGTCGCAAATTGAGCATGTTTGTATAAAATAACATGGTGGGTGGTTAGATGTGCCGGTGAGTGTATAGTATACCAACTACCTACCTTTTGGCAAGTTCATAGATGAAATTAACCTGCCCACATACTATTAAGTATTCTGTGCCACATCTCACATACATCTAAGAAAATTTTTAGGTCATTTCCGCGGTCAAGTTTCGGTAAAAAAATCTTTTAAACAAAATGTTTCATCTAAATATACCTTACTCTTGTTGTTTTAATTATATAAAAAACTAAAATAATTTAAAAGGGAGTAATAAAGTAAATTCAAAGTTATGTAAAGTAGGAATATTTTTTGTCATAAATCCAATCATAGGGGAGACTGGGGACACTTGATCCTTACGGGAGACTAGATACACTGGATTTACAAAGCTTCTGTGAACACTATATAATTTTAAAGTGGCAATATTAATAGTCTATGGTACGTTCTAACTTTCTAAAGTTGGTACTCCTGTCAAATTTGACAGTTGAGCAGATGGCGGATGATTGTGTGTTTCGTGTGGCCAGAAAATATTTTTCGTAAGTTTTTATTTTGATTGCACAATTGGTTAGGAAACATATTTTGTATAAGAATCAATTTTAAACTATTCATTATCTATGCGTTTAAACGTCTGTTTCATAGAAAAGTGTTAATAGTAGTAGATATTTTTACAATATTTTTTTATAACCTCGATATACCTAGGGTACACATGGTACACTTTCTTATGGGAGATATGATCCCGCCGGATCAAGTGTTCGGTTCTGTTAGCATTTCGACCTAATCAACACTAATTTGATTTAAATCTTTGCTATAATATCTCTACTAACCTAATTTCTTCTGCATAATTATGAACTCGTCTTCCAGATGAACCAGTAGCTGAAGGCGCTTCTAATTGATCTTCAGATATAGTTGGTAATTTCAATCTCAAATATCTCAGAAACTATGCATCTACTCCGGTTGGGAGTTGGTGGGGGGATAGGGGGGACCGCCCCCTCCCTCATCGCTCTCCCCCTCCATAAAAACGTGGGTCCATAATGTACAGTTTAGCCTACATTTAACTTAACTTTTGTTTAATTTTATTAAAGCAAAATTAATTCACGTTATTTTAGTTCAATCAGAAGATTCTGTAATAATAGGAACATTGTTGTTGTTTCTAATTTAGCAAATAAATCAATGATAAAACAATTTTAAATTTTTTTTTTCCTTTTCTTCTTTATTGGAATCCTATGACCCTAAATGTGGGAGACTTGTAAGAAATAGGATAAAGTAGAATAATGTAGATAGATAAAATGCTCTTAGCATAATCAATTCAAAGAAAATTCATTATTATATTAGCATTAAATTATTCTTGTTACATATCGCAAGGGAAGCAAACAGGATCAAGTCTTCCAGAAGGGGGGGATCAAGTCAGACATATATATGGGACACATGATATCATTCCCTATACGAAGTTTTCATGGGCTAGTTAGTAAATTTATATACGGATATCATTAGCTATTATACTTAGTATAACCAATGAAATTCCACGTATTTCAGTACCAAAATATTTAAAATCGGATCAATATTTACAAAATAATGGCCAAAAAACAAAAGGGGGGATCAAGTGTCCCCAGTCTCCCCTACCTAAGTAGGTGGTGAAATCTCACTCACCCACCGTATATTGAAAACTCTTATTATAACAAATGGTTTTATCTTATTTTTATTGTTTTTATGATTCAATGAACTAAAATAATATAATAAAACTAAAACGGAGTATTATAATTAATACTCCGTACAAAAAAGTCAATGGTGCGATTCGGAACGCATTATGACATATTTTTAGGTATTAAATTAGAAAAGTACTTTACCGCGCTAGGCCGCATAAAGCGATTTTCCACGCAGAAACTGAATGACAAAACCTCTTTTTCCGAGCGTGTGAGGTGCAAAAATAATTATGCTAATCCGGAAATGGAGAGAGTTCTGAAACCCATTCCTTCATTTAGGCAATATATTTTTTTTAACAATATTTAGCACGAGCTGTACCTAGACTACCTACTAAGTATAAGGAGCTAGGTAAAGTTCTAGAATGAAAGTCAATTACTTAGATTAGTTTTATTTTATATTAAAGTATTCCGTATTAGGTACGCCGTCTTACCGTTTATGTCGTCCCTGTACAAACATTGTTAGTGATGAGTTTTGAACATCAATAACTACGGTTATCAAGGTTGGATATCGCCGTGGAAACTAGACAGTACACAGCGCACACGTGTCGACCGAGTTACCCATGGGCCAGTGTGCTGCCAGCAAATGCCAACACTGGACAATGCCGTAGGGACCATTAATCAACACCAACATGCTAAGGAAAAGAAAAAGCATGAATCGCCTACTCAGGATTTTAACTTTATTCTCCATCCTTCGCGTAGCAATGTTTCAGACGACACAAAACATCAACGTTTGTATGTATTTCCTAATAAATAAATACTTGTGCTTAATTTTTTTAATCTGTATCTGTTGTATCGTCGTGTAGATGCCAAATAAACATTTTTCTTTCTTTCTTTCTTACGATACCAGTATTACGATGATAATGCGTTTTTAGTGTTGATTAACGAAGAAAATAATGCGCTCGCAGAAAAGGCATTTGAAGTTGCGAAAGAGTATGTGAGGCGAAATCCGAGCCTCGGTCTGGCTGTGGATCCTGTCATTGTCGTCGGCAACAGAACTGACGCTAAAGCATTTCTGGAAAATGGTAAGACTTTTTTTCTACTAGCGAATTAATTTCAGAATTTCATTTATAAATGACGGAGAAAATCCTTGATAGTCTCACAATTATACTGTTTTATTAACAGTTTGCAGAAAGTACAACGACATGATCTCCGCGAAGAAAACTCCCCACGTTGTCCTAGATTTCACTATGACCGGTGTTGGTTCAGAGACGATAAAGTCGTTTACTGCGGCGTTGGCATTGCCTACTATTTCTGGATCGTTTGGACAAGCCGGTGACCTACGGCAGTGGCGTTCTCTCGATGCAAATCAAACTAGGTTTCTGTTACAAATTATGCCACCTGCAGATATTCTCCCCGAGTCCATAAGGGCAATTGTTACCAAACAAGAAATTACCAACGCTGCTATTATTTTCGACGAACTATTCGGTTTGTATGAATATAAAAAAAACTATTGACTAACAATTAAAGAAATAACGGTTAATTTATTCAGTGATTGTACTTTCCCACAGTGATGGACCACAAGTACAAATCCCTCTTGCAAAACATTGCGACGCGTCACGTCATAACTCCTGTGAAAAGTTTCAACAAAGACGAAATCAAAACCCAACTGCGAAGTTTGCGTGAATTGGATATAGTGAACTTCTTCGTCGTTGGCAGTCTGAGGACCATAAAGAATGTTCTTGACGCTGCGGACGAAAACCAATATTTTGGAAGAAAAACAGCTTGGTTCGCATTGTCATTAGACAAGGGCGATATAAGTTGTGGGTGCAAAGATGCAACTATAGTTTATATGCGACCAACTCCCGACGCAAAGAGCAGGGATCGCCTTGGGAAGATCAAAACGACCTACAGCATGAACGGGGAGCCAGAGATCACCTCCGCTTTTTATTTCGACCTGTCACTACGCACATTTTTAGCTGTAAAGTAATTGACCTTTAATTTCAGTGCTTACGTACCAAATTACCTACTAATGTTAACTTTTAGTACGCCAAGTACACCACGTGTAGTGCATCTAATTTTAACCTGCTGGTATATTCCATGAAAACTCACGTTTATGAATTTCCAGATCACTATTGGACTCTGGCAAGTGGCCAAACGACATGAAATACATCACATGTGACGATTATGACGGTAAGAATACTCCTAACAGAACCTTGGACCTAAAGACGGCATTTCAAGAGGTACGATGACATGTTAATATTGGCAGGCGGTAGATAATAATGCCTGTCGACTAGGAAATATAAATATAGAAGTTTTTAGGTCAAAGAAATTCCTGCCTACGCGCCTTTTTACATACCCGAAGACGATCCAATGAACGGAAGGAGTTACATGGAATTCAATACAGACCTAACAGCGGTAACTATAAAAGACGGGGCTTCAATAGGCAGTCGTTCATTGGGTTCCTGGAAGGCGGGCCTTTCAAACCCGCTGTCCTTGACTGACCCTGATAATATGAGTGATTATTCTGCGCAATTAGTCTACAGAGTAGTGACAGTGGAGGTGGGTAAATGAACTCTCGGCATTGTTTAACTTTCTGTTGGCAACCTGATAAAATTTGTCAGTTTACATAATCACAACTGTATAAACAATGAATAATAACAACTTGTTGTAGCATTTTGCGACTGACAGAATATAAAGTAAATTAAAATTAAAATTAAAGTAAATTAAAGTTTGGTAACTTTCCATCTTTTTGAACAATCGTATTACTTATTTGTTTTTATTTTAGCAAGAGCCGTTTATCATTAGAGACGACGATGCTCCAAAAGGGTTCAAGGGATACTGTATAGATTTGATCGAGGAGATACGTCAAATAGTAAAGTTCGACTACGAAATAGTCCTTTCTCCAGACAATAATTTTGGTACAATGGATGAAAACGGTAACTGGAACGGGATCATCAAGGAACTGATCGAGAAAAGAGCAGATATTGGTTTAACTTCTCTATCTGTGATGGCTGAGAGGGAGAATGTGGTTGACTTCACTGTACCATACTACGATTTGGTAGGGATAACAATTATGATGAAGCTGCCGCGAACCCCGACGTCTCTATTCAAGTTCCTGACTGTTTTGGAGAATGACGTTTGGCTATCCATATTAGCTGCTTATTTTTTTACAAGGTAAGCGAGTGAGGTCAGAATAGTAATCCGATGACACACGCCATTATGATTGAAAATCCAGTTGATTCTCATTCGATCGCGGTGCCAACCCGTCAATCTACTAAATCCATCCCAATCTTAGTAAACCATCAATTAAAAGCTAATCAGACGTGATAGGTATAGGGTTTCTAATTAACAACTTCGTAAATTACTTGAAATAATTAATATGGTAATGTGGAAACTTCTAGAAATATGTAGAATGTTAAAATAGCTCTCCCCGCATAAAATTTAATTTGTTGGTTCGCAAAATAAAATTATATTAAGTAGGTACCCAGGAAAGAAATGACATTATGTATTTATTATTACTTTATAGGTATAGACTTAAAAATTCTGTAGAAATAATGTACTTTCATTATTACCAGTTACTTACGTGCGTGAACCTACGTATTTTTGTTAAAAAAACTTTTTATGTTGAATCTGTATAGTACGACGACGTCTTTGAAAGGTTAATGACACAAACTGAATGATGTTAACAATGATAATTTTGGATGAGCCGGTGAATTTAAAGTTTTTATACCTAGTTTCAGAAACAGTTTCTCTATCATTAGTCATTACAGTAACTTGAGCTTAAGTAAGATAAGACGGTAGTTATGTCACAAACAAGTCTAAATACTTAAGTCGGACGAAAAAAAACTCTCAACTTAGGGATCACTCCACGAAAATATCTGAAATATAAAGTTTTAAAAAGGTACTACCTTACATACTACGTACTACTTTCCCAATAAACTGTTTGCACTACAAATCCATCGAGTCGTTTTTGTGTAAAAGAGAGTAAATAACACGAATCTGACATATTTTGTAACATTATTGGTTGGATTTATAAAAATACCTGTTGTAGCTGTTAACGGAAGCTAATCGGCAAGACTTGTGGTTGAAATAACGGGACTAAAATACTGTTTTGTGAAGCAAGCATCTTTGAGTAAAACAAACTGAATTAACTCTGTAAAATTTTCATACATTTTTCTTCTAATTGGTTATTTTCATTGTTACAACCAGCTCACTTGAATTATATAACACGACTTGATGAGGGCGTTGACTCGTTCAAGCTACAGTGAATATGGCAAAAGTGTAGTCCGCTAATGTCGGTATCACCTTTTAACATCAAACTTGTTCACGTAACGTGTGTTTATGCCTTATGTTCTTGGACGAATTAACCACCGTCCAAGCTTATGTTACCTGGCTAAAACACACTTATATTATAGGTAATCCTACACTTGTATTATAAAAAGGTAAAGTTAGTAAGTTTGTGAGTTTGTTTGTAAGTAGTAATCTCTGAAACTACTGAACCGATTTCTAAGTTCTTTCCCCAGTAGAAAGTTACATAATTTCTGTATATTTGACTGTAGTTAATTAATAATTTCAACAAGTAAAAATTCTGTTTCTGCTTGTGGAATGTACATAACATAAGTATTCTGATAATAAGACCAAAAATGTAATTGCTATGAAAGGACTATTTTTAAATTTTACTAATAACGTAAATAACATAAGCAACCAATGTATGACAAACCACACCATCGCATTTGGTACTAAATCGATCGATGGCCGGATACACCATACACCTCCATTATTTCTTATCTGATTTCGTGAAACGAGGTCGAATGATGGATCACGTTGTTGACTTTATGTTATGATCATCTGCGGGCATAAAAAAACTATTGCATTTTATCTATCTAGTCTGTAAAATATTAAATCAGTTAATTTTTTTAAGATTACTTATTCCATTTTATGAGGCCCACTTCAAAAGTAAAATAAACTAAATAAGAATAAATAAAATAATTAGGTACCTAGTTAACTTTTGCACCATATTGTGTAACAGTTGCGAAATATAAATGAATGATAAAAGGTCTAACCATGCCAAAGAAAACCAAAAGCAATACTTTCAATTATTTGTAGTAGGTGATGTAGGTATAAGTATTGTAATAAAATAAAAAAGATTTTGCACACATTCAGTTAAGTGACTGATAGATAACACAGCACAAGTATTTATGCCACATTATCCTGCTTAATTATTTAATGTCGTCTGATAATATAATATTTTTATAAAAATATTCTGCACAAAGTAAGCACAATATTATTAAAGTCTGGCGGAAAACATACCGATTTCTGAGTCATTTCTATGTTTATACTAGTGCAAAGTAAACATCGCTAAATATATCATAAGGATAGAATTGTAGTGGTTATTAAATTTGATTCTTTATTATTTTGGCAATTTTTTTTCTAGTTTTGTTTAAAGTTCCGCCACAATCTCTTATTTAAAAACATTTAGAAATAAACACTAAAATATGAGTAATGGTTATCTGTTATTGCTTTGCTTTTTTGACATCTTTTGGTTGATTCTTGTAAGTACGATTAATTTCTTAAAATATGTAAAATGTTACATACTCGTACTTACACTTACCTACTATAAAGAGAAACAAATATTAATAAACTTACTTAAAGTAATTATTTTAAACTCTAGCGGCCGCCTGGGCTTCGCCCGCGTAGTTCCCGTTCCCGTGGGAATATCGGGATATAAAGTATCCTATGTATTAATCCAGGCTATCTACTATCTTTGTGACTAATTTCATCCAAATCTGTTTAGTAGTTTTAACGTGTACGAGTAACAAACAAACAAACAAACCGACATATTTTCGCATTTATAATATTATTTTGGGGCTACTAACCCCACCTTCTGCGCCAGAGGTCCCGGGTTCGATCCCCGGACAAGACAAATATTTGTGTGCATGAACATGTCTATTTGTCTTGGTCTGGATGTTTAATATGTATATTATGTATGTATTTACAAAAACAAAAAGTATATAAGTGTGTTTATCCGTTATCTAGTATCCATAACACAAGTTCTTCATGATACTTAACGTGGGCTAGATAATTGGTGTGATTGTATGGAAATATTTATTTATATTTTATTTATTTATTACTTAGTAGAATTACTTTTGAAACGTTTTTGCACATTTTAAAAGTAATAAAAGTAGAAAATTACTCTATTTGGTTACTTTTAAGAAAAAAGCTCTTGATTTAGACTGTTTTCCTATCCACACTGTCCGTTTGGTCGTCGCATTCGCATTTGATATTCAAAAATAAACTTTTATAATCAGGTCATAGACATCATCACATCTGGTTAGTCTCAGTAATATGCCGTGGATTTCCTCTTATTTATGACATCCTATCCAAATTATAAACATTACTTCATAATAAAAAAATAAGATGAGTTATTTTGTGGACTATCGGCTGACTACTTCGTCCGTTATTGTAGTTTGATAAGATATTTTTTGTTCATATTGGTAGTTTTTTTAATGCATTAAAAAGTTTGTTACATTAAAATTAAAACTCCAAACAAACACACTATCTCAAAATTCAATGGCTAGAAATTAATTAAAAGGAATTAGGTAAAATAAAGAATTAGGACGTTGTGTTCTGTACCCCTATTACGAGTTTGCTTAACATGACATTTACAGGACTCGTGAGCGTAGACTATCGGATACACTGCTCATGTCGGTAAAACAGTCGCTAAATATGAAAAAGACAGAGCTACATTTTACATTAACGTTTACTGTAACGTCGAGTTTGCCAAACTCGTAATAAGCCTACTGTGCCAAAAGGACACAACACAACGTCCTAATTAAATAAGTATATTATAAATAGCTAATTGTTGTCTGAAGCAGACCGAAACTGATACTAATTATGAAACTGATTCTATGAAAATTTAATTAACTGTCAAATTATAATCTTAATAGGTATTTAACACGTTTCAAACATTTCCAGTTTTTTGATGTGGGTATTCGACAAATGGAGTCCCTATAGCTACCAAAATAACAGAGATAAGTATAAAGATGATGAGGAGAAAAGAGAATTTACTCTTAAGGAATGTCTATGGTTCTGTATGACGTCACTCACGCCCCAAGGAGGGGGGGAAGCGCCGAAGAACCTCTCTGGAAGACTGCTGGCAGCTACTTGGTGGCTCTTTGGGTAAGTTTACTTTAATAAGTTAGGGTACCTAGATAGTTACACAGATGTGCATTACACCTTTCTATCGCAAGGGAAGGCGCTAGGCAGAGATCAATAATATTCTTAACGTCCTACGATTCTTACATTTTCTTTTGATAAAAAGCCAGAAAATCGGCAAGCCAGGTCCTTCTACCTGGCATTTTTATTAAAAGGATTAAAATAAAATAATAACAAAACTAGTCCGTTAGACCGCTCTTAAATTGCCTACTACATTTAAACACCATGATTAAAAGCATGACACATGAAATTTGCCGGAAGTTTGAGAAAATCCTACATTTCCGGATTTCTTCAATAAAGTCTTCATACCATAATACCTCAGTGAACGATACATAGTTTACTTTCGAGAAGGTTAATTTTAACAAAAATATAGTATGCGTGCGTACATAAATTAAAAAATAAAGTCAAAACTTTCGAAATTTGAAAAATGCTGGCACAATTTTTTTCTTTTTTTAGTTTTATCATCATAGCGTCGTACACGGCGAATTTAGCCGCCTTTCTCACAGTGTCAAGGCTGGATACCCCCATAGAGTCGTTAGACGATTTGTCCAAGCAGTACAAGATACAGTACGCGCCCCTCAACGGGTCAGCTGCTATGACCTACTTCGAGAGAATGGCCCACATCGAAGTCAGGTTTTATGAGTAAGTAATTATATATGAATATTACAAAATAAAAAAGTTATTTAATTACAAAACCAATATGTTTATTCATTTCGTATTTAAATAGCTTTTTTAATATATCTAAAATGTACTAGATATCTAGAATAAAAATATTACAAAATGAGTTAATAAAAAATATTGAAAATCTAGGTAAGTAATCTAGGTAAGTCCTTCAAGCGGGAAAACCAAGCTTTAAAATTTTAACTTTTACAAACGAACGAACTGCGAAGCTATTTGAAATGAAATCTTAAAAATAATACACTACTCCAGCTTTCAAAAATAAGTACTTCTAGTTAACTACCAACTTTTGAAATTGCAATTTCCTTCTAAACAATAGAAGTTAAAGATTTAACTTAAAATACCACCGTGGTTTACCTATGTGCGTGTCAAAAAGTTGATAATTCAAAGTTTCGATTACTTTATTCCGCTTGGCGAAGCTATTTCGAAATGTAATCTAAAAAAATAATACACTACTCTAGTCTACAAAGCTTAGTACTTACAAACTTTTAAAATTTAAATTTCTTACTAAGCAATAGAAGTAAAAAAAAAACACTTAAAATAACTCCGTGGTTTACAGACTATGTGCGTTCGAAAAAGTTGATAAAAAGTTTAGAATACTTTATTCCGCATATATAGTAGAATACAGATACCTAGTAGATTCAATAAATTTGTTATTTATCTATATTGGGGAGCTTATAAAGAACCTTGTAAATACTACAAGGTAACCTAGGTTTCCTTATAAATACTACTAATACTAGACAAGGTGCAAAAATTCCTGTAAAGACTAGGAAAATTTAACGAACATTCTTACACGTTTTTTATTGTTATCGGTCAGTGACATTATGTTTCATGAGAGAAATGATAACTTTTTATCTCTTTTATCGTTATTTGTCTTGTAAAAGTGGATTAATAGTGTTTAAAATGCATTTGAAAGTCGGTGATATCTGTATTTGCATTGAAGGGAATTGCACTCGGGCAATTTTATTAATTAACATACTGACGTAAGTATTCGTTTTAATGATTTCAGGGACTTGCAAATTAATTTATTATATGTGTGTGGATATCAACGATGTGATAGAAAGTCATTTATTTTGCTTCGCAAAGTTTGTATGGTTTATCTCGAAAGTTATTGTTTGAAACTTTAGTAATAAGATTTTTTTTCCAGCACATTCTATAAAAGTTAAATTTACGTTCATGTTACGTATCATAATAAATAGAGTATAATTAGGTATTTATATTTATTATGATCTTTATGAAAATACTAGTTAGTTTAATACTTTTGTGATATTGTGATATTTTGTCGTTGTGATATTGTGATAGATTGTGGAACTATTTGTTATAAATAATGGAAATGGGAAAACTATTCAAATGCTTCGCATAGGTACGCGCATCTTAAGTATTATTTCTTGTGGGACTTCTTGGTACAAATTAAAGTTTTAATATTAAGGAACCTGTATTTTCGGTATGTTATTTTTGTAACAGAATCGGGAATACCAAAGCCCTTTTACAGAACTATAAGATTGCGAACGAACTTTCACTTTGATTGTTTTCTTAAAAGTGATATCGACCGAGCGACGCAAGCGCAACGACTGAAACCAGATTTAGTTATTTCTTATGTTTTTCGAGTCCGTAATCGCCCTTTGATAATTTTTGCTTGATTTTGATTTCTGACTTTTCTGGTACAATTGGAGAACTTCCTTGTCGATCAGTAGAGTTTTTTAGAGAAATGTTTAGATATATGAAGTAATAAAGTAAAATAGTTATAAATACCTATTAATGCTCTATTATTTGTCAGATATAAGTTTTCTTCAAATCTATTCCTTTTTTAAATAACACGATAAAAACTGACTTCAAAAATCATAAAGAAAAAATAAGCCTTTTGGAGTCGGTGTCAGACAAGGTGAGAAATATAAAAGTAATAGAAGTGCAATGTGGAATTCCTTGGCTGGCACCGACTCCAAAAGGCAGAAGTCGGTTTTTGTTTTTTCATATTTTATTTACCTACTTCACAATTTTTAAAGTTAGAACAAGGCCCGCACTTCGGCTTGACTCAAACTAGTAGTGTAGGCAACAACTAGTTTGAATCAAAATGAACAAACCCGATGTTATAACGCTTGAATAATTTCAATCGGTTCAGACGTTATCGAGTAATCGATGAACATACATAAAAAATAATATATAAACGCGACAATATATATATAACTTCCTTCTTTTTGAAGTCGGTTAAAATCTCTACTAGTCAACCGGGAAGTTTCCCGACTGAACCTTATATCTCAGGTGGTCTCTGTTTCTCATGAGAAACAGGATCGATAGATTTTTTTTTAAACTGCTTATTTTCCTGCTGATTGTACATTTTTTTATGTGTGAATACAGATCAATATTTTTCAATAGAATGATTTCCTTAAGATAAGAATGTATTTTTTATGAAAAAGTATCTACGCTACCTACTTAGTTCGTAATGATGAGTTCTAAAAATGGTCTTGAGTTTTGATTAAGTAACATAACTGATGCCTAAAATACTCTAATGTCATTAAATTTTTGAGAGCTGTTATAGGTTTTTTATGTAAACATTCATGTCAGGCAATTTAAATGTAAATTCGTGAAAGTCTACAACTGTAGATAGTTTTTTTTATTACAAAATAAGTTAAGTAAAGTGAGTATTTTGTTTATAAATAAAGTGTCATACTTTGGCAAACATCTATATATATATAATGATAATAATAATGTATAAGTACTAATATTATATTGTATAGATAGAGGAAAGATTTCATTGTTCGTTTGTTTGTTTGAATTGAATAGGCTCCGAAACTACTTGAGCGATTTGAATTTCTTTCACCGTTGGGAAGCTGCATTATCCCCGAGTAGCATAGGCTACATTTTATCCCGATATTCCAGGAACGGGAACCACTGGGGGGAAACCGCGAGCGGCCGCTATTTTTATTTCTTCACAAACAAAAGCAAAAAAAAAAGTGGTCTCCACCTCTAGGACATTTGTACAATGTACTCAGCTTAAAACTAGCAAAACACTTAGTTCTTTAAGATCTACGAAGATATGTAATGTAGTTGTATTTGTAGTTATAAATCCGGTATCCCCCTAATTGACTCAGACCGCCCCTTTTACTGATAAAAAAATACATTTCATTATGACAAAGATCAAGTCTAGTTTTTATCATTATTGACCGACCGATAATTCGAAAACATCTGTCATATTTTACATATTACTTTTGGAGCTGAAATAACTTCCTCTAGTATAAAATGATTTGGCATTCGCTTGTACTGTATGTACTACATACCTACAAATTCTATAATTTTATTTCAAAGAATTTATGTTGTGTAGAACTTGATACATAACTCGAATTAATAACAAAGTGAAGCGAATGCAAATTCTTTGCGTTACTTGCGCCATAACTTTACTTATATACCTATTGCACAGTATGCCATACGGTTAGTTATTCTGTTTCCGGTCATTTGATACGATGTAACATAGAAAATGGATACTGGCTTCAATAAAACTGTAGTTAAAATATCTGCGATTTACAATAAGTTGAATTCTTGTCTGGTAAAACACTTTACCAGACAAAAATTCAACTTTGTCTAATAATTTTGCCAAATGACAGGAAATTATTAATTTATTATAAACTTCTTGTCATTTGGAAGCTCATGGCCGCGCTTGACAGACTGGTCGTATTCGATCACGGTCGTTAAACAAAGTTCGGCCCGCTCAGGTGTCGGATGGGTGACCGTAAAGTGGCATTACAACTGCGCCGTGCTTCGGATGGCACGTTAAACCGTCGGTCGGTCCCGGTTGTTATCATTTGATTACAGTGTTAAGCCAAGTCAGAGGCCTTATAGGCGGCTTGATAAACTCTGACATCAGAGGTGGCCACTAATCCTCACTGGATAAGAAGAAGAATAATTTATTTTTATTTTTTGAGGATATGGAAAGAAATGAGCCTCAACGACAGCCTGAGCGACGTCGAGCGCGCCAAACTGGCCGTATGGGATTATCCAGTAAGCGACAAATACAGCAAGATGTGGCAAGCGATGAAAGAAGCGGGCCTACCTAACTCCATCGAAGAAGCGCTTCAAAGAGTACGAGCATCAAAGAGTTCCAGCGAAGGCTTCGCTTGGCTCGGCGACGCTACTGACGTCAGATACCACGTGTTAACTAGTTGCGAGCTTCAAATGGTGGGAGATGAATTCTCCAGGAAGCCGTATGCAATTGCGGTGCAGCAAGGTTCCCCGCTAAAAGACCAATTCAACAATGCGTAAGTGTTTTAGTCTTTAGCTTAATAAGTAGTTCGTTCGCTTTTAAGTGCTATAGCCAGAGGATCGTTGATGGAACCACCTCAATGACAAGATAAATCAACAAAAACTTAATAGAAATTCATAAAAAAATGCAGAAAACTTCTGAGCACTTAAGGTAACTTGTAGCTGTTGAAGTTTTGTGAAATAATGATATTTTCTACCAGTATTACTTTGCACGCTATTGATGTGTAGGCCTCGGCCATTCTAGATAGGAGTGTACATATCCCATACACTCAATAAATGATGTCATTCAACTTGAAGATATTGGCATTACACCTTTTGGGTGTTGTGATGACAAACAAATTATGCATAGTACTCGTACGTCTCATGAATTTGACAAACAGAATTTTAAGCAATGATTTTAACAGCATTCATCTAAAAGTTTGTTATATAAGGTCAGGCCATTTAATATTTACGAACGTACAGAAAGTCACTATACTTCCAGTCCAGTTTGGACCATATCATTCGTCATCATTTTTAGGATACGATAGGACTGACATATCTACTTATGTAACATTAAATTAAGTAAAAAAAAAACATTATCAGCAACTTTCTCATTCAGATTGGGCAAAATACTTTCTTAAATGAGGTAATGGGCCTAAAACATAACTCACAATGGTCTGCCTTGCTATTCTAAAATTGGTAAATCACTGTTATAGTCACAATCGCTCTTATATGAAAACAATGTCAGGTGAGATGATTTGCGAGGTGACTTTTGAAGAGATTTACCATTTTCAAAATAGTACAGCTGGTTTAGTGGGATTTGTGAGTGTGAATGACTGCACATAGGTTCCTACTACCAGAACTATACGCCTTCGTACCTATGTTTTCCGAAATGATCTAAATACTCATATATCTGTGGACCCATAAAATCTTTTTCATAGTTGCAAAATTGTCGTGATTACGCGCAGCCATCGAACTCTTCCAAGAATTTCAATGTTAGGTGATAAATGTTATGGTTATACCCAGACTGCGTAGCGAATATAGCCTATCACGCATACAATAGCCAATTTAGTATTGCTAATCAAATACCTACTGATGCTTTGCTTACAATTCTGATTAGGCCCTTTGAGTTAAATCTACAAGCAACTTTATTTGTGTAAAATTACGCGGTGAACGATATGTATACCTCTATTAAAAATTTGTAATACTTGTATTCTTTAGACAGAACAAAAACTCGTAGCCAAAATAAATAAAAATATCATTGAAATAAAACAACTTTTACGGATATCAAACGCGCTATATTTCACGAACTAAGTTGTAATTTTCCGTATTTTTAGGTTTTTTATTTTCCCGACGTTTCAGCACCTTTTCAGCTGTCACGGAATGACTGAAAAATATAATATTTATCTTGACGCCCAACGAAAACGTGTAAAGATGGCTAAAAGATTCGATTCAAAACTGTTAAAATTCATTCAGCATCATCAGTCATTGTTTACTTTCCCATTGCTATGACATAGGTTTTCAAACTTGAGAAGGTGTTTAAAAACACGTCATGTCCTTAATAAAAAGTCCGGATACAAAAACATGAGTGTAAGTATTTCAAAAGATTCAGCGTCTAATGTACAGAATCAAATTACCCACTGTATTAAATTTCCCGTAAACACCTACCTAGGAATAAATTTGATCTTTAATTATTCTAGGCTAGAATTTCTTCGTGACGTTATATAACCCGTGTAGATTTCGTATCCCGTGGGAATTACGGTAATGTCCTTCTCCAAGGTCTAGCCTGTGTGATCTGTGTCTGTATCAATTTTGAATCAGATGAAAATGTTCCTTGATATAAAAGCACTTATTCGGATTTTTAGGCACAGTTTAAAATCCGGAGTTGTTTTTTTCAATTAACAGAGCGCGCCTTCAAGATTATGAAAATTTTCCTTCTAAAACCTTGTACATACAATTTTATTTTAATCTGTGCTAAAACCTAAGTACCTACGACTTAACAAATATACAAAGTAACATTACCTATTCGCATTACAATTTCCCTTTCATTAGAACAATCCAAACAGCTTAAAATAATACATCCAAGTAGACACAACTACATAGCCAGCGTCTAGTCAACTAATGGTGAATGTTTTATGCAAATTGACATAGTAAAGGTGACCGTCTCGACATTTTAGTCTCACAACGAATAAACTGTCTATAACGATATTTGTTTCATCGCTTTCTTGACAAGTTGCATGAATATTAGAACGGGCTTATTCCAGGCAGTTTAAGTTAACTTGTTTGTTTGTTTAACTTGGAAAGGTCAAGTATGTTATTTTGATGACAGCAAACAAGAATTCTTGATTGAGTTTGAATGGTAACTGGCGAAAGAAAGTTTCGTTTTACAATAACAATTTTAAAAAAATTTAATTAGTCCTCGGTATAGGTACTTTTTTTAAAATAAAATATGTAAAGATTTTATGTTTTTTTCAGGATTCTACAGTGCTAAATAAAAGAAAATTAAAACGTTTAAGAAATTCTGGTGGATGTTTAAAAACTATGTTTTTTCAGGATTCTTCAACTGCTTAATAAAAGAAAACTAGAAAAATTGAAGGAAAACTGGTGGACTAACAATCCGAAAGCGAAAAAATGTGAAAAACAGGATGATCAGGTAATCTTTCGATAACTTTTCTTAGTGTGGAGATTTATTGTTGTGTGTTTTTCATATGTCCTTATCAGTTAATCGAGTTATTCTGTTCTGACGATCTAGTAATATGTATATAAGAGTATTTCGAGTCTCCTTTGAATTTCTAAATTTGCTTGAATTTTTAACTTCTGTAGTTTGTCACCAGTGAATATATCTCATTTGCTCTATAACTACAAAGTTATTTTAAGTTTACCCACCTTAAAACCTATTTGTAGAACTTATCACAAGAAACAACTTTATCACAATTTCATACATTTTAGTAGAGTACCTACAAGTAAAATTTTGTATGAAGCAGCTGTTTTGTTTGGTGAGTTTAGGGTTGCTTCCATTCCATACACTAAGTTGTTCCTAATGTCCAATTCCAAAATTTTGTGTAAACGCAAAACAATGTTTTAAATACATTTGAGGTTCTGGGAGAACGTAAAATAACGGTGTTATTTTTTATGTTCTGGTCACATAGAATTAATAGCAAAGCCAATGTATATTTCCTCTAGTCGGACGGGATCTCCATCCAAAACATCGGCGGTGTGTTCATCGTCATCTTCATGGGTATCGGGCTGGCCTGCGTCACGCTTGGAGTCGAATATTGGTGGTACAAGATACGGAAGCGATCCACTATTGACGTCACACAGGTATACTTATTTCAAGACAGATTTCTTTTTGTGATATTTTTATAAATAGGTACTAGAACATATCAACTATTCTCAATATCGCATCAACAGACGGGACTGATGATATTATGGAGATTGGATTAAGTACTTAACTACTTCAACTAGTAGATGTTTCTAGCATATTTAAAATGTGTCACATAAAATTGCATTCTATTGCAAAAATTTAGAAAAACCTGAAAAAATCTTAACTTCATGTTTCCTGCCATATTGATAAGTTTTAAAAAGTAATAGCTTCGAATCGTAGTAATAAATAAATAAATAAATATTTCCATACAATCACACCAATTATCTAGCCCACGTTAAGTATCATGAAGAACATTCACTTGTGGCCGAGTTAATTTTTTCCAAAATTTTTCTATTTAAAATTTACCATAAGTATAAAAATAGCATTGAAAAATGCAAAGATTACAAAATCATATATCATGAAGAACTTGTGTTATGGATACTAGATAACGGATAATCATACTTGTATACTTTTTTTTTTGTAAATACATACATAACATAAATAATATACATTAAACACCCAGACCAAGACAAATAGACATGTTCATGCACACAAATATTGTCTTGTCCGGGGATCGAACCCGGGACCTAATAATGGTGTTATTGGTGTTAATGCAACAAGAAATACAAAATGCTCTGCTAATTATATTTTTTTTAACTTTATCAGGTGGAACCAGCGAAATCTATAAGAAACAACACAGACATAAAACAAGACGGTTTCTCATTCAGAGCTAGAAATCTTGGTCTGTCTAAATTGAAACAGAAATTCTAAGTTAAACCGACCTTAAACTTTGAAGATGGCTATCGAGGTATTTTCACGTGTTCATTGCCAAGGCTATGATGTCATCACCTATAGTGGAAATTGTGAGTGACCGCTAAATGCAAGAAACGAAGATATAGTGCGACAAGTATAACTTGGCATTCCAAATAGCGCCTTTTCGAGTTTCAATTATTTTTAACAACTGTCAAAATTCGTTCCTTTCAAATGCGCGCCAAATTATACTTGGCTAGCGCTGTGGGGTTAGAAACATTGTAAAACGTCGTAGGCAAAGGAATTTTGTACTTACAGCTATTTTGTTTTGATGCTTGGGTATTCTGCTCCTATAATGTATAAATGCAATTGTGTGAAATAAACACGTGGTGCACGACTTTGTTTTTTTATTTCAGTAGTAGGGTAGGATGATCCATTTTCATATCCACTAATTTCGAAGATATTTTTTTGTTTATGAATATTTTTCAATGACAAAACATGTGCTATATATTCCTGGATTCCATTACGGCATAAGAGTAAAATAATCATTTTCTACTATTCTTCTGCCATTTAAATATATTTTTTGTTTTATGAAAATGACAATCTAAGCGTATATGTAGGTCAAGAAAAGTTAATTTTATATTGCTTTTTAGTTTTACCAACCATGACTAATATTTACGAGCAGTTTTTGGAGTGGTTCTAGCATTTTATAAAGCAAATAAATAAAATGGATGTTTAACGAATATCGTATGTGGTGCCTATGGTTTGCTGTAAGGATCTTCCATAGAAAACACATTTTTAAAACCAAAATATTTTTACTAAACTATATATCTACAATAACTTAAATTTACTTCTTAAAGTATAAACCGTACTGCGTTTAGGCTTTACGCATAATACAATAATTTAAATCGTAATCTGTCTCTACTGTATGCTGAGTATTAGCTATTCATAAAAACTTATGTTTGAAGTTCAAAAGGACACATCGGCAAGAAAAACCATACGGCATATATTAACCTAATATATTTACAAAATCGCTTATCTTTCAATAGCCTTTATAAATATTATGTCTATTTAATTTGGTAGTGTTACAATTCTATTGTCTTCCCATGTTTATTTAAATTTTTCATATTTTTGTTGCACATGTCGAGTTCGAGCCTGAGGCCGTCGACCTCCGCTTCCAAAGTGCGTGACCTTTTGAACATTTGTACATAGTTCAGCTGTAACTGCTTCTGGTATCTTAGTACTTTGTCCTTCTCCTCGGACCACTTTCGCCTTTCGTTGTTGAACTGGGCATCTTTAGCTTCTAGATCGCACTTGAGTCTTTCCACCATCTGGCTGGCCGGACAAGGTTCCCCGCAAGCGTCAGGCAGTTCTCCATTAAGTCTTTGCACTTCTGCATCTTCTAAGGCACTGTCGTTGGAGCTCCAATGGTACTCATTATTTTTACAGACGTCGTAAATACCTCTCATGGTTCTCCCGCATTCGATGCCTTCGTACCCACTTAGCGACACGTCGGACAGCTCTTGTCTCAACTCCTTCAGTTCTGTTTTAAGTCGTTCTATCTCGGTTTTACTAGTCTCCTTAGTCTTGCTTAAGTTGGAGACACTTTCCATTAAATCGTTGGTCAGTCGGTCGACTTCCGTTTGCAGTCGATTCGCAGTCTTTTCTTTTTCTTCCGATTCGGCGCGCAGTCTCATTATTTCTTTCTCTTTTTTGTCTAGTGCTTCTCTAAGTTGGCGGCAATCGGCTTTCAATGTGAGATATTCGTGGCCTTTGGCGGTTTGTTCGTTCTGAAACAAAATAATTAATTAGATATCAGTTGTTATTGTAATCTAGTTGGTTTGGTTCTCGGTCTCGTCGAATTTTTTAAATGACGTTATATCCTATGTTTTACTACCTAGTAAGCACGCCGCATTGACTACGCCCAGCCCATATCCACTTGTTGCCGACCTAAATTGCTTGTACACTAGTATAATATATTTTATATAATTTGTGCTTGTACTAATCAAACTATTTCTAAGTTTATTAGATCTCTATTCTAATTACTCATTCTGATGACTATTTATTTCTACGGGAGAAATTATCGTTCGTCGATGAATGAAAATTTTAGGTCTTCGTTATAATATTCCAAAATATTTTTTTGAAAATCGGCGCTTAAAATGGGCAAGTTTTAAACCAGGAAACGCCAAGGCTTATTGAGATCCACCAAGGCAGTTTACGAGGTAGACAATTTATCGTTTAACTAGTAGGTAATTAATGGGTTACTGGGACCTTCAACAGTTCCTACGTTGTTATGAATAACTATGGCCACTCGATTTACATGACCTACTTCAAAGTTGTACCTCTGTGGTTGCACACTACTAGCGCCATCTAGCATTGACAAAGTTAATGACTTCGTATAGCGTAGCGTCAACATCAACGGAGTGGTTGCATCTCTTTGATATGGCTCCAGCAGTTTTGCTGCTAACTATGCTAGATGGCACTAGCAGTATATTTTACCGTTGGTGCCGCAATTTTTATGCCAGAATCGGACACCAATGAATGAATGAATGGTGTTGTTATAAATGTTAAGTATAAAAAAAAAGACGGGTTGCACTCCGGGAGTGCCGGCAGAAGTGAAAACTTGATTATTAACGTTGAGCATGTTTGATATTTTGGAATGGTTAGGGAATAATTTTGCACCAATTGCTTTATCAGTATAAAAGTACTATCATTTATGTGGTAGAATACAATATTCATTTATTGCGCTATCGTACACAAACATGACAAACCATATTAAAGTGAACGTTAAGTTAGGTAATAAGATATAAGAAAACATTAGTTATTATAGAGAATCGAAAAATATATATTGACAATAAAACAAGAGACAAGTAAAAGACATTATCAACAGTCTGTCGCTAAGCAACCGAGACCATAGTCAACCTGTCACCTCAACATTCTCCATCCGTCCTACGCTTTTTCGATCAGGTCACGTGTCCTGACGCGAGTTTAAGATTTTATACCCATTACAGAAAAAGTGCTCAACGCCGCTAAAGAAGTTTTCACTTCAAAAAATTATTTTAGTAAATTACAATGAAGCATGACTTATCTAATGTTTTAAGCAGAACCCCAGTTTTCAGTACATGGGTGAACAATACATGATAAACTATAAAAAAAATCAACAATTTGAAGGAGATCAGTCAAAGCACATTAGGTTCTTTTTTGTAGTCGTTTTTTAACTTTAACGACCTATTAGCTTGGACGAATTCATCCAAGCCTATTAGTGAATATTATTAATAATAACCGGTAATTATTAATACTCTCCACGTGATTGGGTCATTGTGATTAAAACTATGAAATTTATCACTTTAATATGAAAGGTACCTCTAGGTTAGGTTAGAACTGTGACCAAAACACGTGCGAGCTGAGCACCAGAAAGACTTTCTTTTAAAAAGTATAAAATATGATACCAAGCTCCTCCTGCTTCTATTGACGTTTTGTTATATAAAAGGCTGTAAATATCGCTAGTTTTGACCAACTTCATTAAACATTAATTAGATTCATCAAAAGTAAGGTGCAATTATTAATAATTTGCGGTGTACAGAATGAATTAATCACTTTTACCTTAAATCGCGGTAATTAATAATAATTGTTGGTAATTATTAATAATTGAAAATTATTAACATTTACCGTAACAGATAGGTATATTGACATATTTTTCATATTACAACAGTCAAATAATCCACCGCATGAGCTATTCAGAACTTATCTGACAGCAAACCAGCCCTTAAGCAAGTGTTCTATTTTTTCTCTCACCTGTGCATCCTTTAGCTGTGTCTTCAGCAGCGCTATTTCCCCAGCGCGCTGGCACAGACTCCACTCGGTGTCTTCCAGCCGTTGCCGGAGGAGAGCCCTGTCCCGTCTCACTCGCGCCAGTTCAGCGTCCCGTTCGTGCGAGCGAGAGCTGTAGTTCTGCAGCATGAGACCGCGGGGCGCTCGTAACCGCACCTCGTGGCCTCGAAGTCGGTCTGATGTGCTGGAAATTATAGGAAAAGAACATTAGTAGACCTTCTAGAGATTGGGACTAAACAGCGTCAATCTTGTATGGTCCAAACTGGCATGCTCTTGCTTTTTGGACACGTATATAGTCGTCGTGACAACGTAAGGCAGAGAAGAGAGTAATAGACCCCACGTAAGATCGCCGATGCGATGGACTGAAAAATTTGACATTGGTGGATGGGCCTCTTCATGAGAGCTTAATATTAATAATAATAATAATATTATCGATTATGATGCCAATCTAACCTTCGCATGGAAGGCATTCAATTTATTCATAAAGTGTATTAAGTATCATATTGAAAATCTTATAAGATAAATTTTAATAAAAAAATATTAGAAAACTTCGCGTGACCTTTGTTTGAGTATGGTGGGGAGTCGATTTTTTCTATTATAGCATTGAAAATGCAAAACTTAAAAATCATAAATAAAAAATCTGCCACTGGAAACTGCAGAATTGCAGGTTTTATAAAATCTTTGTAAAACACGTTGAATACATTATACATTTTCAATCTAGTAATTTTCATAGATTTTCGTAGATGGAAATTAGAAAATCTCTTTCTTTTATATTTTACTGAGTACGAGAAACTTCTTTTTTCTATCTTCTTTTGCATGTAAACATTAGTAAGTACTTATGTAGATTCAAGCCGTGCACGTTTTGTAATGACGAGATACGAGCAAGATTGTATCTGTATTACACAACGACTCGTTGATACTGCATGTTGCGATTTCCTTCGACGTTTTCCGAGCTCCTTTCACATTTCCCTGTTTGTTTCACAACGATATATTAAGATAGCAATCTAAATATTCATTAACAGGATGATTGTGCGAACTTTTAAATGAAAAGACAAACAGATGTGTATGTATATGAACAATGCGCTACAAAACATTAACGTTTTCAACCACTTTTATACCACAGATTTTGCTAGTAACTGTTTAATCACACACATCCACACGGGATTAATATTTTTAGAATAATATTATACCTATTTAAAGTCGTCCGAATATTTTCTATAATATTGTTCTTTTCGCGCTTTCGACCACCTACCTGCAACTGTTGTTTATTGTATCCTTACCTGTAGTCATGCTGGTCTTCGGTCTTGCTATGTCTCCCCCGCTCACAATCGGTTTTGACTTATTCCGGCATTATCGTGTTGGTGAAGACCTGTCATTTGATCCTTAGCTATAGTCATGCTGGTCCCTCTCTTGCTCGGAGGAAGACAGCAAGGACCCGGGTCCTTGCTGTCTCCCTCGCTCACCATCGAGTTTGACTTCGTCCTGGCATTATCAGTGTGATGAAGTGTCGTTAGATCCTTACCTATAGTCATGCTATACCTCTCTAGCTCGGATAACCCCGAGTAGGCAGGGGACGACGCCGTCTCCTTGCTGTCTCCCCCGCTCACTACCTAATTTGACATCATCTTGGCATTATCAGTGTGATGAAGTGTAGTTAGATCCTTACCTGTAGTCATGCTGGTCCCGCTCTAGCTCGGATACCCCCGAGTCGGCGGGGGACGGCGCCGGCACCGGCTCCTTGCTGTCTCCCCCGCTCACCATTGAGTTTGACTTCGTCCTGGAATCAAACAATAACTATGTTTAGACCTCTTATAGCCAACTATTTTTACCAACGACGGTACGGAGACGGTATGCCTATGCGTTTGGGGTGAAAGGTTGTTTGTGTGTTGGTTTGTTTGTTTGTGCAAACCAATGATTTATCTTCAAAACTACTAGACCGATTTTGAAGCGGTTTTCGGTGATAGGTTTTGGTTTGATGGGTGAATGTTCTTATACACTCATATGCAAAAAAAACGGGCGGTTTTGATTTTCATTCATCTTTAAAAAGGTTTCAATCGTTTGTACACGTTACTGGCCGGTTTTAAAAATGCTGTGGTATTTAAAAAAGTACGTTCTAAATTCAAATTTTCATTTGAAGCTAATTTTTACAGAAAACCCCTTTTTATCCTACATTTTCGTCGCGAAGTTCCAGAAGTTAACATCGACTTTCATAACTTTTATTCAATTTTTATCGATTAATTTCATATACTTGACTGTCAAAGCTTTATTTATTGCTGTTTGGCTGTATTAAAAATGGTAGATAAAGCGCTGCTTGAAGAGGGTTGCAGCCAATGTTTCGTGACTAGGAGGCTAAATGTTAGTCGCTCGACAGTCCAAAGGACCTGGCAGCGATATCAGGAGACTGGTTCCGTCGAGAGAAGGCCTGGTTCTGGAGAAAACCATGTACCCAACCACGGGATGATCGTTTTCTTGTGAGTCGCGCATTGAGAAATCGCAAATCTTCGTATGTGGATCTTAAAAACAACCTCCAAGAAGTAAGAAATGTGCATATTAGTCTATGGACGGTCAGGAGGAGGCTTCTCGCTGCTAATATACGCAGTCACCGCCCGGCCCGCGACCCCAAATTACTCCGTGAGCACAGAGTTCACAGGCTTAGGTTCGCTAGAAATTGTGAATCATGGACTCAAGAAGATTGGAATAGGGTTTTGTTCTTTGATGAAGCCAGGATATCTCTGTTCGGTGAAGATCGACGTCGGCGAGTGCTAAGAAGACAAGGAGAACGCTTTGCAGAGGCATGTTTCGAAGAAATCACACCTTATGGTGGGGGCTCTGTTATGTTTTGGGCAGGAATAAATTCAATGGATCGTACAGAGTTAGTCTTCATTGAAAACGGCTCACTGACTGGGCATCGATACATAACGGAAGTTCTAATTCCTCATGCACAACCCGCATTGGCCGCTCTAGGTGAAGACTCGATATTTATGGACGACAATGCTCGCGCCCACCGATCCCGCGATGTTAATGCGTATGTGCAAGAGGTCGGCATTCGTCGTTTGGATTGGCCAGCTCGAAGTCCCGACCTCAATCCCATAGAGCATGTCTGGGACGTTCTGAAACGGCGTGTGAGATCAGTACACCCGGCTCCGCAGACCATCAGAGAGCTGAAGAATGTGTTACTGCGGAGTGGGAACGTATTCCGCAAGCAAGTATCCGGGATATACTCGCTAGCATTCCACAGACGAATTCAAGCTGTGATTTTAGCTAGAGGGGGTCACACTCGATACTAAACATTTATCTGCTTTTACTTTATTAAAGAAAAACAAACAAAAAAACTTTTTTTCTTTTTACTTCATGAGTATATGCACTACTAGCGAACATACACTACTAGCGAGGTTTAGCATTATTTCCCATAAATTGTATCTAAATTTTATGAAATACTGATGAAAACGATTATTTTCTTATTAATTTACCAAATTGTGAGGATAAAACTACCTATAATTATCAAACAAAGCAATATTAACATTTGAAATGGTTCATTGCTCAGGTGCCCGTTTTTTTTGCAAATGAGTTTATAAGTGTTACGGTGCAGTAAACATTTGTTTGAGCAAAACCAAAACTACTAGTCCGATTTTGATGCGGTTTTCTGTAGTACTTACATTGTACATACTATCTATGCTCTCTAAAAGTATGAAATAAAAAGCAAAATAAAAATGTTTGTTAAAAACCACGACGAACGGTTAAAACGTAATTGAAAAAGGATAAAATAATATAACAACCTCCGAATTAATTATCCGTCGGGGGCTGCCATCATTATTATAAATTTCAGCATGATTATAATTATAACAGGCGACGCAGTTGATTTCTAGAGTATGTAATATAATTATGTCTAATAAAAGATAGCAAATCACCGTATAATTGGGTTTTTAATGCGAAATTCTTGGTCAAATTCGAATTATCCGGTAATTGCTTGAATTATAACAAAATTCATTAATATGTAATAAGTACTTGGCGTTGTTGTATGTAGGCTATGTTTGTATCAATATTCTCACTAATCTTTGCATCTTGTAAGTTCAAAAATAATACATTCTGATTTTGTACCTACCTAGTAAAAATAAATATTGGATGATTCCTTAGATCAACAAAACATCGAAAGGCGATTCGAAAGTATTTTAATATTTATAAGAATATTTGAATAAAAAAATTACTCTGATAAAAAACCGGGCAAGTCCGAGTCGGATTCGCTCACCGAGGGTTCCGCACAAATTTGTAGGTACCTACTTAATATTATAAATAAGGTGAGGAATCGAGTTTCGCAGTTTTTTCCGAAATTCAGTTTCCAAAACGAAAGACTATATTTTGTTTGATTTAATTACAAATGTATAGTTTTCAGAATTTTTACCTATACTTATATTAAAAGATGATATTACTTGCCAAATTTCATAGGTCAACAGAAAGTACCCTATGAATTTTGATTCCGTCGAGAGTGTACTTAAATATACGTTTTTGCGGCATAAACAGCCCTACCTTTTTATTACGCTAATTTCCGAGTTTGATTTTTTTACAGGAGATTGTTGATGTGAATATATGGTTTTAATTTCAAATCAATAAGTCTACACGTTCTCGAGTTTTTCCCGAAATTCAGTTTCCAAAAACTAAAGACTATATTTTTGTGATTTCATCACAAATGTATGTTTTAAGATTTTTTCCTGTATTTGTAGTAAAAGACGATATTACTTGCCAAGTTTCATAGTTCTAGGTCAACGGGAAGTACCCTATGAATTTTGATTCCCTTATGAGTATCGTATTATACGATTTTGCGGCATAAATGACCCTATTATTTTTTTCGTTAACTTAGAAGTTTGATTTTTTTTCACAGCTTTAAGAGATTATTGACCTGAATATATGGTTTTAATTTCCCGCGTTCCAGAGTTTTTCCCGAAATTTAGTTTCCAAAATTAAAAACTATATTTTTATGATATAATTACAAATATATAATTTTCAGATTTTTTTTCTGTATTTGTAGTAAATGATGATATTACTTGCCATTTCATAGTTCAACTTCAACGAGAACTGCCCTATGAATTTTGATTCCCTTGAGAGTGTCGAAATATTAGTTTTTTGCGACATAAACGGTCCTATCTTTTTTAACCGACTTCAAAAAAAGGAGGCGGTTCTCAAGTCGACTGTATTTTTTTTAATTTTTTTTTATGTATGTTCTACCATAACTTCGCCAGTTGTTAACAGATTCTTATAATTCTTTTTTTATCTGAAAGAAAATGGTTTATGTGTGGTCCCATATAATTTTTACGAAGATCTGGCTAGTAGTTTTTTCATAATCCTGAAAAATATCGATCACCTTTTGGCAAGTAGTCGTATACCTAGATGACATCATTGTTGTGTATGGGCTGATTTTTAGTGTAAGTAACGGCACATAATGTAACAAAAAAATCTGAAATAAAAACATTTTATAAAAAAAAATCAAACCGACTTCAAAAAGTAAAAAATAAAACTTTTGGAGTCGGTGCTAATTAGCTAAGGCCAAAAAAAATATAGTTAATAGAAGTGCATTGTAGAATGCTTTGGCTGGCACCGACTCCAAAAGTTTAATTTTTTACTTTTTGAAGTCGGTTTGATTTTTTTTTTATAAAATGTTTTTTTTACGTTAACTTACAAGTTTGATTTTTTTACATGATCAACAGACTGTTGACCTGAATATATAATTTAAACTTCACCTCGATACCTCCATGCGTTCCCGAGATAAACAAAGACAGACGGACGGACGGATCCTATAAGGGCTCCGTTTTTTTTCTTTTCAGGTGCAGAAACGCTACCTAACTACTTATTCCAATTGCCAAAATAGGTGTTTTATCGTGTAATCCAACACGCATTTAAGTCTTAAAACACAAAAGCGTGCGCATGACATGAGTATAATCTTTATTGATGCCGCGAAATAATCTTCAAGTCACTTGACGGGATCTTGTCACTGCTATTTTGCTTTTTGAATGAACGAAATTATGGGATTAGAGATGGTCATTGCTTATGACTCGTTGAACAGGTACGATTATAGCAACTGTAATTTAAACAGCTGATAGGAAAAACGGAGCTATTATTGCAGATGCTTAAATAAAAGTGCTACTCGTACTAGGTTCTTACTTTCATTTGAATTAATCATTTCTATAAAAAAGACTTTACTTATACTGCAAAACAAAAGATATAACGAGAGCCATGTGTTTCCTATGACAACTCAAATACACGTAGGTAAAGTTTTGACTTTACTTAAATAAAAATTGATTTTTTTACTACTAATACCATTGAAAAACAGTATTTTGCCAAAAAGAAGTCGTGGTTGCCAAATGGCAAAAGAAGTTTAACCTACCACCTTTATCAACGCAAAAGTACGCATTAAATTGTCCAATAATAATTACACAGCGACACTCTTTCGGCAAAAAGTTTTATCAGAAAAAATCTTCATTAACACTTAAAAATAAAAATTAATTCATTCAAGTCCATAAATATCCACATTTAAACCCGTAATATCGTCAGAGTCGTCACGTTACGTTCTCGTAAAGTCGTCTCGATTGTAAATTGTTAAGTCGTAATGGCCTTAAAACGGTAACGAACATTTTAAATTATTTTATTATTTTGTTTACTACCGGCTGGCCGTTTAATTCAGACTGATATCTACCCAAATTTGGATAGTAGGTGTTTGAAATTTAATCTTACGTCGAATGTACGAGAGTGTAAGTAGCTATCTTTTTTCGAATTCCTTGCTTACTTAATTTTATGTTGATAATCTTGAGATAATTTTAGGCATTTATTTTTTTCTTTACTAATAACAAGTATTTATACAGCACAAAGCAGTCCACTCAATAAATTAACTGAGGAGCGAAGGGTAAAATTTTCCGTGAAGAACTTTGAATGCAATGAACTATAAAATACGCTAGAAACAACTCAATTAAAGTTGATGAAATATACAGGAATTTAAGTGTTTTTAGTACTGTAAATGACCTATAACTTCATAACCGTCACAGAAAATACTTTCAACCCTACTTTATGTCTCTTACGGTTTATAAACGTGAGAGAGTTACACTAGAGTTACGTTTGTAGCCCCTACAAACGTAACTCTAGTGTAACTCTTCCCTATAAATTGTTTTTTGGGTCTATGATGTCTTTTAGTATTATTATTTATAAAAGTATCACCATCAAGTCAGGTCAGACACAATTTTCATTGCATACGTACATTTTATGTTTTGGCGCGCACTGTTCATTGAAATAAAACAACTTTTACGGATATCAAACGCGCTATATTTCCACGAACTAAGTTGTAATTGTCCGTATTTTTAGGTATTTTAGGGGTTTTTGATTTTCCCGACGTTTCGGCACCTTTACAGCTGCCGTAACCACGGCACAAAATAATACAATTACAAACGGACAAAATACGGACAATTACAACTTAGTTCGTGGAAATAAAGCGCGTTTGATATCCGTAAAAGTTGTTTTATTACAATTTTCATTGCTCTGCATAGGCAACCACTAAATATTCTGGAAATCTGTTATTGTAAATTTATTTTTGTTTTTTTTTTCAAAATGATATAGATGAAAATGAGCATCGCTCAGCCAAGCTCAGCTCAGAGTTCCTGTTAGGAACAGCTTAAGTAGATACAGCTACTTCTCTTTCAAAATTTCACAGTGTTGTTTTCTATACAAGAAAAACTTCGATACCTAGCTTAAAATAAAGTATAAGTATTCTACAAAGTATCTAAGGAGAATAACTGTTTACACCTAAAGCAGGAAGGTCGAAAATGTTAACATAAAAAACCAAAAAGTTTACTCCATGAGGACTCGTGCAGTCACCGTCATGTCTAATGCTACGGCCACACTATCGTGTTTATTGCGAACTTTTGGTACTGTCACGACAATATTCACTTTTCTATCCGTGTTCTGAAATGAGATTATTGCTCGGTCAGACTTGTCGTGAAAACGGCAAATGTTCGCGATAAACACGCGTCGCCGTAGTAGCATAACAAGTCAAAAGTGTACGGTGCCGGTGGGTGCATTAATTGGTATCGTAGAGGGTTACCAGTCATAAAAGACATTTAAGTGTTGCACTTCGTAACCGCTGCATTATTATAACTTATAAGTCACGCTCTCTTAACGCAAGGTTACCGTAAGGTCTGATATAATAACTACCGATGAATAAACTGTACCTGAATGATTTTCCATAGTGTAGGTTTTGCGACCTGAACTATCGATCTACGCACTTATTGATTGGTACATCAACATATTAGTACATTATAGAGTACTGGTAAGATAGAAAAACAGACATTATGAATTAAATAAATAAACCACCTTAGTAGCTACGTATTTAATAAAAAAGTTTGAGCCCTTATAGGTATTATAGGTACGATTGGGTTTCTTTAACTTCCATTCAATCTTCCATTTCAGGGTTAAATTCCATTATTTGTCAAATAAGGTTTCTTAATTGATTTCTAAAATGTGCCACAGTTTTAGTTGCAGATAGTCTAGGTACCCAGTTTGTTGTTGCATTATCAATCAGACTTTTGTCTCGCCTGTCAGTGTCTAGACATTCTAATGTCTTAACACAATATTTCAAAATACCAACAATTCGTTACATTGCTACATAATTCATTGGTTATCTTAAACTTTCTTTACTTAAAAAAAAACAAAAAATACATTTTGCTTATAAGATACCGCAGGTGTTATATATGTTTTTTATATATATTAAAGATCTTAATTTCTATTTTGGTAGTGTTAGGACTTAAGAGTAAGTATAATATAGTTATATGCCTACTATAATTCTAAGTAAAATACAAAATAATACAACCCTTACGTCAGTCAGACGTCACAGTCCAAATATAGTGAATCGCAAAGCCAGCAATGAAAATAAAAAGTAATACAAAAACTGTAACCCCCGAGAAGCGCACGCGTCGCGCTCGACAGACTGTCTTGCTCCGCCGCCGAAGCGTGGTAACACTACACACTACACCGGTTAACTCAGCTCTGTATAAAACTCATAAATCACAGACAACCTTGCTCTGTAATCAAATATTTTATTGCCCGTAGTGGCACAGAATATGTATTCTTGATGACGGTAAATCTAAGTTTCGCATCCGAAATAAATTTTCCAAAACATTGCTTTCATAGTTTCATAGTTATTTTTAGGGCAAAAATTGTGTACCTACTTAAAAAAACCACTCGACTCCCAACTACATTTCGTCTGGATAGTAAGTATTTGAGTTGTTTATTTTTAGTGCAAAATGTATTCAAAAGAAACGTTTTCGAAACTTCATATCATTTCAAAACAATAGACAGAAGCGTTTAGCGAATTAAACTTTTATTTTTATCTACTTCTTGACCATTATTATTACTTATAACTGTTTTAATTTTGCATTTTACAATGCTATTTTTATGTGATAAATATTAAACCAGAAGATATACTAGAAAAAAGCAATCAGCCCAGTGCATTAGGTGGGCCGGATTCCCAAGGATGCGGATTCGAATCCCGTAAGGGCATGAGACCAGTTGCTTTTTTCTAGTATATTTTCTTGTTTAATATTTATCACATAAAAATAGCATTGTAAAATACAAAACAAAAAAAGTTGTAATTAGATGGCTTTTTCATCTTAATCGATAGTCAAACATTTGTAAAAATGTTTCTTTCGAATGCGAGAATATTTCTCTCATTGATGAAACGACGGTGGCCAACGCCGTAGAAAGGTGAATATACTAGAAAAATTCAACGTGTCCTCATTGGTCTCTGTAGCATAATTGGTCCGTGCATTGGGCCGGATTCTCAAGGATGCGGGTTCGAATCCCTTCAGGGTGACATGAGACAAGTTGCTTTTTTCCAGTATATTTTCTTGTTTCATATTTATCACATTAATATTAAATTCCCGAAGCTCATTTGTAGCAATGTCCCTGTAAATAAGCTTCCAAAAAAGGGCATTCAAGTTTCGTTTTTCAAAAATTCGTGTTTTTTAACGTTGCATTTTCCTAAGTATTTTATTAGTCACATATTTTGATTTAGGAAACTAGCAGTTTAATTACCACTGGAGATGTGGTGTTGGAGACGACTGCTAAAAATACCCTTAACAGCGTTCCGCACCAACTTTTCCATCCTCAAAAAACTTCACATACGATATGGTTATCGGCGATTGTGCAGTTGCGGATACTCAAGTTTGGGCATATCTCCAGAAATGAGGAATCGATGGAGAGGCTCGTAGTACAAGGCCACACAGAGGAGAAGAGAGCACGAGGCCGCTCACCGATTCGTTGGATCGACCTCATTAAGAAAACTACGCAGTCGACAGCAGTACAATGTTTTCGCAACGCTGAAAGTCGACCAAAATGGAGAGACATCGCGCGTCGTGAGGCCGCCATGGGAGCAAGTGGCGACAACACAGGCGATCCGCAACCCTGTCCATCAACAGTCATGTCCACTCTGTCAAGAGTGCCCGACTAAGAAGAAGAGGCGGTTTATTAATTGTCCTATCATTCATTAAAACATTACCTATGCATATCACGTCACAAATAATTCGTTTACCTACAAATAACCCCATTCCAGGAGATCGAAAAGCCCATGCATCGTCAATTATACATTTTACTGCTGGTCGATCTAACGGAAAATAGTCATGCGATGTGAAAAACAGGATCACATTTACGGTTCAAGCGAGCATAATTCCAATAATACCTACTTTATTGGAGCGATTGCTGGAAATTCTATTATAAATATCACTACTGATCTTTAAAGTTTGGTATCATGATAAATACGAGTACCTTAAAATTACACTAAATTTAATTTTAAGGTATTAAGGTTAAGGTATATAATCATATTATCGAAATAAAAAGGATTAGAAATAGTAAGAATGTATAATAAATTTTAAAGAAAGTTGAGAGAACTACTTTATATAGTTTAGGAGATATTGCAGTTTTAAAGGTGTGGTTAAACGTTTACTTTGTAAACATTATTTACTTTGTAAACAGATTTTGTCTAAGAAAATCTTCATTGCTGAATCATGGGTTCGCAACGAAACACGTGTTATTGTTTGCACAGTTTCACTAACATTTCCGCGGTACTAAAAATAGGAACTGTCAGAATTAAGTTTATAAGTTAATTATTGTTTAATAGTAAATTGTTGAAATTGTGTTTTTTTTATATTGGTCTGCTACGCTACGTTTATACATTGCGAAGTAAAAAGAAGATCATTCAGGGTCCATAAATTTTTGGTCCTTTACTGATAGTGCCGCCCAACAAAAAAAAAAGATACACTATGGTTAGAACTAGTCGTTTGGAGCAAAGGTTGATATGGCACAAAAGTTGTGTTGTTATTCTAAGTCAAGGTATATAAGGTCTAAGATTCGGAATTTTCATACATTCCTTCATTTTATTGTTTTTTTTTTCATCGATGTAAATTCATAAAACGCGTACGAGTAACTATTTCTTAAGTGATTTATAAATACATGAGGTTTTATTTAGGTCGAAATACAGATAAAATTATATAAGTAACAAAGAATAATTGGTACCTACTTATCGCTAAGTGCAATGTTAAAATAAACGTTATCTGGAAAGTAGGTTTTTTCGTTACGGCCAAGTGTTTTAAAATTAAAATTCATAATCTTAACTTATCCAATGTGTATTTTTACACTTGCAAATATCTTAACCTTGATAACTCAGCGGAACGTTGGAAACATTTCAATTATTTGAGGTCATTTTTAATTATCTTTTTTTACAACGAACACAATAAAACTTTTAAAGGAAATAGAAAGATTTCATCAGAATAGAAAAATATTTTAGTTTGATAATCGTGGGAAAATATTTCATTAATGTTAAACCGGATATTGTGATATTGTGTATATTTTATTCACAGAAAAAAAAAAATCTTATATATCAGTTACCAAAATCATTATTGGTATTATTCAGTAATTATATTTATCTCGTCTTTGGTTTTCGCGCGAATCTACTTCGACGTTTCCATTTAACGATTTTTGATATGTGAATTATTTATGAAAATAACATTACCTAAGTAAGTGAGTAGTTAAAGCAAAATTTTAAAATTCAATTAAATAGACTTAATATAGCTACTAAAAAACATTGTTGTGATAGCTGAACCATCTATGATATGATATAGAGCGTACAAGCAATTTTGTACACTCACCATTCCATGCATAAAATTATATGATTTCTCAAGAAATTTCACCACACCCTTATTTGAATGACATAAAGTTCTATTTCGACTGATAGATAGTGTCGGATAATGGTTTGAACGAGATGCCCGTGCGCAGCCGCGCGTGGTTCCTGCTGATCTCTTCGCAACATCCTATTGTTGGTACTCGTGAAGGCTACCCGAAATGACTGATTGATGTATGAACATGTTAGGGTTGCTTTTACAACACTCACAAAAAAAACTACGGACAATTTGGATAATATCCCGTCTGCTTTGCTATTCTAAGGGCCGGTTTCACCACTTATTGATAACTTCTGGATAGCCTTTTTGGCAAATGATTTGACAGTTGTAATATGAAAAATATGTCAAATTATCTACACAATAAGCTATCCAGAACTTATCAGTAAGTGGTGAAACCGGACCTAAGGGCCTGCGCAGACGACGGACATTGGAGGACTTTTTGTCAGCGACACGACCTTATTACTAAGAACATAAAGTTGAATATATAACGAAGATTATCGCGTACTTTTTATGGATATACGCGATCTAAGTTCAATCTTATTTGGTTAACAATAAAGACGTGTCGCGGACAGAAGGTCCTCCGTTATCCGTCGTCTGCGCTAGCCATTAGAGTGGTAAATCACTTCAAAAGTGACCTCGCAAATCATCTCACCTGTCATTGTTTTGGTGTAAAAAGGATGGAAAATGATATGGAAATAATCCATCAAACTTTCACTTCCATTTCCAAAAGGATAGATAGAATACTTATATACAGAAGTATTCTATCTATCCTTTTCTCACTCATTCCATATTATCTTCCATCCTTTTTTTTTATAGGTACCAAAACAATGACAGGTGAGATGATTTGCGAGGTGAATTTCGAAGTGATTTACCATTTTCATAATATCAAAGCAGTGGCCCTACCGCGCAAGTATCGTCATTGTCTATGGATGTGACATTTGGTCTTTGGTAAGTTTTCATTTGTGTCAAGAAGAAGCAGCAATGCGTGTCACATCCATCTGTCAAATGAAGCCGATTTCGATGCCGACGCCACTTGTGCGGTACGGCCCCAGGTCCTGAAATATGACACCGGTGTCCGGCTCAGATTTTATGAATTAAAAAAGATTTTACTTAATTAAAACGATGGGTACTCGTGAAAGCTGGCCGCACTGATTGATTGATGTATGAAATTAGGTTGTTTTTGCAATACAATACAAAGTCACCATAGACATACACATCCTTATTAATAAACACGGAGTATAAACTTCATCATCATCATCATCATCATCAGCCTGTCGCAGTCCACTGCTGGACATAGGCCTCTCCAAGTGCACGCCACTGAGATCTGTTTTCGGCTTCTCGCATCCAGCTCCTACCAGCCGTCTTGCGCAAATCATTACTCCACCGTGCCTGAGGACGTCCTATACTACGTTTGCCGAGACGCGGTCTCCACTCTAGAACTCGTTTACCCCAACGGTTATCGGTTCTACGGCTAATATGGCCAGCCCACTGCCACTTTAGCTTGCTAATCCGGTGGGCTATGTCGATAACTTTGGTTCTCTGACGGATCACCTCATTTCTGATACGATCTCTCAGAGAAACGCCGAGCATAGCCCTTTCCATAGCCCGCTGAGCAACTTTGAACTTGTGGACCAGCCGTGCCGTCAGTGTCCACGTTTCGGCTCCGTAAGACATAACGGGTAGGACGCACTGATTGAAGACTTTCGTCTTTAGGCACTGTGGGATCGACGACGTAAGGACTCGACGTAGCTTCCCAAATGCAGCCCAACCCAACTGAATTCTCCTGTAACATTTACACTCCTATTCACCTCGTCCTCAAAGTTGTTTCTACCTAACTGCAATGTCTGCCCGAGGTACACATATTTCTGAACAACTTCGAGAACGGCGCCGTGTATCGCAATCGGTTCCGGTAGAACATGTTCGTTGAACATGACCTTGGTTTTGTCCAAGTTCATCCGTAGGCCGATGCGTAAAGAAGATTCAGCCAGGTCGTTCAGCATCTGTTGTAGGTCCTGCAGCGTTTCTGCCATAATGACGATATCGTCAGCAAATCGCAAGTGAGAGATGTGTTCGCCATTGATGTTGATACCACGTCCTTTCCAGTTCAGCGTCTTGAACATATCCTCCATTGCATTAGTGAACAGTTTCGGGGAAATAACATCCCCCTGTCTCACTCCTCGATGCAACGGTATGGGCCTCGTTTGCTGATTCTGTACTTGGACGGACATGGTGGCGGCTTCATACAGACATCTCATCACTTGGATGTATCGCCAATCTACTATAAACTTAGGAATTGTATAAATCTAATGTTGTCTGGCTCCGACTTTTTTTAGCGAAAGTGACAGTTTCAATTTTAAACTAAATAGTAACTTTAGTACATTTTAGTTAAATCATTGACGATACCACCAATTACATTTTTAAAATAAAGTTCATTAAATAAAATAGCCTATTGAGGTTAAATAAGATAATATAACTTACGTAGCTAATACGATGTTACAAAGTCATTAAATACAAAATTATTTGACCAGTGTGCAAATCGAATTAAAAAGTAGAAGTCCTAGATAATTATGAAATTGTACCTTTTTTAAACAGTCTTATTAATCATAAAACTTTATGAAAAATATTTGTAGAGACGTCTATCTAGCCTAATTAAGAAATTCTGACTGAGAATCCTACATATTTTCGGAGAAATTTTACTCTGGTATTTTTAAGTAACTGTTACGAAAGCACATCAAGAGTATTCATTGTAATTCTAATAACGTTGAAAAACAAGTTTAAAATTGGTGTGATACGCTGGGTACCGACCATTTTTTTTTTTTCAAAAATTAATTATTTCAACGTGATGTACCCAAAATGTTCTATTTAGTACCCAAAAATCAAAAAACAAAACCTAAAAATACGGACAATTACAACTTAGTTCGTGGAAATATAGCGCGTTTGATATCCGTAAAAGTTGTTTTATTTCAATGAACAGTGCGCGCCAAAACATATAATGTACGTTTTTGTTATAATTTGGTTTGCGTGTAGTTAAATTATCATAAAGTTGTTAAAAAAAAACAATGCGATTGTGCACTTTTACTAACAATTTTCACATTCCAAATTCAAATGGCTTTCGAATGCGACAAAACTCCAGCATTCCAGATTTAAATTACTTTCAAATGAGTGGAGTGGATAAACGAGTAAGTAGATAGGTCTCATTGATGCAGCATCATTGAAGATTATTTGACCGGAAATCTGGTTAGATAAGGTTGCAGGTTCGAATTCCGTCTGCGAAAAACTTGTGAGACGAGTCGTAAAGGAACAACTACATTTTATTAAGTATCCACCTGCGTGGTTCCCGTTCCCGTGAGAATATCGGGATAAAATATATGTTCATAACCAGGCTATTAGCCTAAAATCCCAGATTTTTCTTCAACTCTCTTTCTCCGCTCGTTCTCTTAAATCACGTCTGTAATGCCAACAGTGTTCGTTTTGGGCTGGATTTCATAAAATACGCACCTTCAATACATTTATCGTCGCTAACGTCCGAACCGTACGAGGATGAACATTTTTCTATCGCTTTCCGTTTCTTAAATCTTCCCCGAATCGTGATAGACAGTTGAAATTTTCACAGATGATGTATTTCTGTTGCCGCTATAACAACAAATACTAAAAAACAGAATAAAATAAATATTTAAGGGGGCTCCCATACAACAAACGTGTTTTTTTTGCCGTTTTTATAAATAATGATGGTACGGAACCCTCGTGCGCGACTCCGATTCGCACTTGGCCAGTTTTTATCCATTGTTTGTAGCATTGTAAAAGTAGGTACAATTTAGGTAAGTATTTATTTTTATGCTGAAACATCAATTAAATAGAATATACGCTATAAGTCGGTGCGGAAAGTATTTCGTTACGTTTCGACCAACTTGAAATAGGAAATCCTTATAGATTTAGGCATGTGTATTGAATACTGATGTACACATCAAAAACTATATGACGAGTACAAATTATTCTGTAACATCTTTTACTCGAATATATATTTTTTTAATGTTGGTCCGTACGAGACGAGTACGTTACGTACCGACCAATTTCGTCGTTGCCGTATAGACATCAGTTGATAAGTACAAAAAAAATATGTTGGGTACTAAATAGAACATTTTGGGTACATCACGTTGAAATAAATAATTTTTGGAAAAAAAAAATGGTCGGTACCCAGCGTATCACACTAAAATTGCAGTCTAAGAGTAAAATTATAGGCCATTTTATAGTAAGTTTTTTTACAGTTGCATTATTTTCAACGTTTTCAGTTTCAATATTTTTATTATATCTATTTTTTTATGAACAACGGGGACACTCTTAGCCTTCATTCATCATACCTGATGTTAAGTATTGATAAGGCTGAAGATGGAAGCGAGTCTCTCCCGGAATCCTCATCACTGAGGAACTGACTATCTTATCTTTAACTGCCGGAACACAACAATGCTGAATACGATGTTGTTATGGCGTCAGCCTTAGATAAGATGGTGGTAGCTAGCCAGACGGACTTACAACAAGTCCTACCCCCCTGGGAATCCCCCGCTGGGAATCGAACCCGGGATCCCTGGGTCTGATACCGATGATTGTTACCACTAGACCACAGAGGCGGTTGAATTTAATGCTTAATGTGATGCTTTATAATACTAATATTACTAGCGGCCGCCCGCGGTTTCACCTGCATGGTTCCCGTTCCCGTGAGAATATCGGGATAAAAAGTAGCCTATGTGTTAGTCTACTACTTGAAGTCCCTACATACCAAATTCCATCTAAATCCGTTCAATAGTTTTTGTGTTAAAGAGTAATAAACAAACAAATAAATAAACAAACTGACATACTTTCTGATTTATAACATAAAATTAGTAGTAAAACACATAAAGTACCTACATACCTAATAGGTACTAAATAATAATAGGTGTGTACTAGATTTTTTTTATTATGAGGTATATAAAAAGCAATCACCATCGTTAAATACGTATAGAAAGTACCTACATATCTAAACAAAACCTCATTTCGTACTTTTTAACGACGCGTTTATTGCTGCAAATGAGAAAGAAAACAAAGATAATATAGGAAACGCGGTATCACGGCAAGCGCCCGCGCATTCGATACTGAACAAACGGAAATAGTGCAACAATGGCCGCCATATTTACGCAGAAATTATTTATTTATCTGTGGTCATATAGCAATACTGCAATATACAGTGCAACAATGCTTTTATTGAACGTGGATAAAAATGGAATTAACATGAAGCCCGCGTTAATTAAAAGCATTGCCACTATTGTGACAAGGCCTTTACTGAACGTGGCAAAAAATAAACTAAAACCGCCATAAATATTAAACAAAAAAATATACTAAAAAGAAGCAACTTGTCTCATTATTACTTTATTTTTGCATTTTACAATGCTATATAAATGTAATAAATATTAAACAAGGAAATATACTAAAAAAAAGCAAATTGTCTCATGTCATGTCATGTCTCATGTCGCCCTAACGGGATACGAACCCGCATCCATGGAAATCCGGCCCAATGCACTAACCAATAATGCTACAGAGACCTATGAGGACACGTCGAATTTTTCTAGTATATTCGCATTTCTACGGCGTTTGCCACCGTCGTATCGTCAATGATAGAAATATCCTCGCATTCGATAGAAATTTTTTTACCCGTCAGGGCGACATAAGACAAGTTGCTTTTTTTGTAGTATATTTTCTTGTTTAATATTAATCACATAAAAATAGCATTATAAAATGCAAAATTAAAAAGACATAAAACCACCATCTTGTGTTTACGTAAGTCAATTTTGACAGTAACAGCGCCCCCATCCTCGTTCATTATAAGCCTTGTCGGACTGTAGTGCGTACAGACAGACATAGATAAAAGTAGTTTACTGATCTAACAAATTAGGAATACTATGTCCTATTTAATAGGACACAGTGCTGTTCCTATACAATACATATAGAACCTATTTTAATACCATAGGACCTACTACATAATTTACTCCTGAGATAAGATTGTATAAAACTGAAAATTGCTGCAATGAGATGGATTTTCTTAGATAGGGACAGATAAATATATTCACAGATCTAACAAATTAGGATCAACAGGTACATAATGTCCACTTAAGAAAAGATTACTGTAAGTATAGGAAACAAAAAAATCTGGAAAGTTTTTAACAAATATAACAAATTAGGAACAACATAATATCCTTTATGATTATGTCCTCCTGAGAAAGATTGTATTAAACTGAAAATCTCTGGAAAAAGACAGATTTTCATGGTTTGTATTGTAGGTCGTTTTCACTATATCCTATTACATAATGTCCTCTTTAGATAAGATAACCTAATTACTGTTAAAAAAAAAAATAACAACAACTATCCAACTGGCTGTAAATTACACTTTAAAAATAAAACTCACTCACCTATTCATTGAGAATAGTTCACGCACATTATTTAGATTTAGAACACGCTTAGCATTTTTAAAACTGTTCGTAATTTGAATTGGTTGTAAAGCGCTGTACACACAGCACTGCGGCCGGCCGACTCGCGGCGTTCGCGCCGAATGCGTTGGCGCGTGCCACCGCTACTATGCCGCTGTCAATGCAAATACTATTTACTACTGTTTGTAAACTTTTGTTTGTTTACTTCGTGAGTATTAAATTCCTTAACAATATAAAATAAACGAGTGAACAATAAAACAAAACAACAAAATATTGATTGCTAGTGATAAAACAAAAATTATCTTTGCAATTTATTTGTTTCATAATTAAAATTCTCAGTTTTAGTTGCTGTAACAATAAATATGATTACGTGAAGTGGTACCTAATAATGACATATAATTTATTATATTATACTTTTCAAAGTTATAAGAGCATGTCGAGATAAGTGTAAGTATTAGAATTCATAATGAGACGTTATGATCAACGCTCTCATTATCTCTTAAGTTATTCTTGTTTAAGTAATGTTAGCACCATATACAAATAAAGGAAAATTTTGTAAGAATTACTTGACCTCTTAAGTGATTTCCTACTTAACAAGTTACTCAATCTTTCATTATTATTACATAACTTGAAGCCTTTAAATAGGCTTCGGTCTCAGACCGGCCGGAGCAAAGAAAACATTGTCAGGGCTTTTCGACTGGTTCCGCAGAATGTCTTTGTGGTGCAGTCCAGACGATGGCCTACCTGACATCGCGCCCTGCGTGTCCAGACACTTGCACACAGGAGGATCTTATGACAGCATCCGACAAGACTCTCAAAGTGGCTAGATTCTGGGCCATAATACTTTAGTGTCTGCCATCGACACGCTAAGAAGGAGATTACATAACTTTACCGTTTAAAATTAGTTAGTTATTGTTTCCTTTTTTTGAAATAGGATATGATATTTTTGTTAAAGTACGTAGTTGAAAAATCATGCTTGTCATGTAAGAATACAGAGTTTGTACTCGTATCTCATACAACGTATTTTTGTGTTTATTAAATTGTAATCAATTACTAGAAACAATACCTAGAAAAAACCGCACAATGAAAGCTTTACCGCCGAATGATTAGTAACTATGTTTTACCTATTATCTTTCGTAATTCTATCCGAGTAAGTTGAGAACAAGTTGTTATTTTGTGTTATTATTAAATTCAAGATAATATAAAAAATAAGCAGCACTAATCCAAGCACTAATGGCCGAGTCGATTTTTTCTAATATTTTTCTATTAAAAAAATATTAAAGTTTAAAAATAGCATTGAAAATGCAAAAACTTAAAAATCATAAAGTATTTTGTATATGAATTAAGATACGTTACACAAACAACAAAATAACATCTCAGTTTTTTGCAACACGAGAATGCATAGAAAGCGCAGTCTTAGCGGCCCTGCGTCAGCGCAAGGAGGTGGGCACACGCGATGCGCCTGCTAATAAGTCCAATTTGTCTAATTGCTACGTTACCGGCGCGGCGCGGCGCGGCAAGAGAATCGAGTCAACGACATATATATCGAACCTGCGATGAAAGTACTGCTAGGTGTGGGAGGGCCTTTACCGCGATTTCGCAAGTGTGATAAAGTCATAGAGTAACGCGGCTTCCCGACTTAAAACTTAACCCAAAGTTAAAGATACAATCTCTACTTTCTTACTTCTATAAGGAGCCTATCCCTACCTTACCTATCACGAAAAATAGCACTGTGATTACATAAATTTAATTTATATAATACAACTACAAAATATACAAACAGCAACTTATTTATAAGTAGCCCCCGTCATGAATCAATATTGATTTAAAGCTAATTTAGTAAAGTAAAGTTAGTAAACAAAATTAAGTAAAGTAGTAAGCAATCAAGTAAAAATAATGCCTATTTTTATATATCATGTAATTCAATCTACAAGAAAACTCTGACATATTCTGTGACTCTGTTTATAATTAGGTATCTATCTTCGTCGTCTTCGTCTCAGCCACATTATCAGCCACTGCTGGGTATAGGCCTCCCCCTAAAAAGGTACCTATATTATGCTTTAAATACTCATAACAAACAAATTAAGCAGTCTTTATTTGTTGTAGTGTACGATGTCTTTTACTACCAGATTCCTTACTATCATCACAGAATACTTAATATCTATCATTGACACAGCTCATCAGAGGTACTCACACTATAGCGGAGTGGTGTCGTTGGTGTAGCGGAGCGGTAAGCGTAGCGGGTGGCAGAGCGGACAGCGACGCGGGCTGCGGCGAACCGCACCATCGCGCCTCGCGGACGTCCGACGAACCTGATGAGGAGAAAAACATATATTGTGAAATACCAAAATATCAACAGATGTACATTATTTAGTATTGAAATAGAAAACTTAGATTAGTAATCTGGTGGTAATCTGTGACTTAGGTAGGTACAATCGGGGAACTTCCCAGTTTTGGGAAACGTTATTTAAAAAGCAATAAACAAATAATTTATGTTTTAAATTAAATACCGAATAATGTTCTATTATTTGTTTATTTTGTTCCTTAAATGGTTTCTATAAGTCTATAACTTTTTTAAATAACGCTTAACCGACTTCCCCGACTGTACCTATTTTATTTTAGTAACATAATTCCTTTATGTTTTGTTAAGGTGTAACAAAACATAAAGTACAATATTTATTAGGTATACATACAAATGTACCTGTTATACTAACTCTTTACTAAAATAATTCACTAAAACTACTATTTACTATTTAAAAAAAAAAAAATAGGTACCCTACTTATTAATATAGTAATAAACAACCATCTTCATAAATTGTTTCCGGCAGAACACGAAATTCGAACGACAGCTCGCGGCACTGTTTTGTCACCATGTGAATGTCGCCATTGACAGGTTTATGACTTCAAAGACGCCCAGCGCCCAGCTGCTTGAAGTGTATCGGCCGGATCACCGACTCTCAGGCAAGACGGAGCGTGTAGCCGGAACATAAGACATACAGTAATGTACTCACTGCCATACAGCGTCATGTGCGACGGCGGCCGGCTGGCTAGCACCGGCGTGGAGCCGTACCGTTCGCCGCCCGCCGACAACCGCCCGCCCAGCGGCTTGAAGGCTATAGGCCGTATTACCGACTTGCCCTGCAACAAACGATTTATTATGTTAAAATAAAATGAAATAAAGAGCATAATATAACAAGTGATATTTATAAACAATTCCGTCACATTTTAAAATTTTGTGGGCTGGTAGCTTATAGGTACAGACAACAGCAGCTACGGTTTACACTTTGACCATTGAGAGCGCCCTAATGTCACTCGTAATAGCGGCGGTTGTCGTAGTGCAAATAGCGTAAAGCCGTGCGTGCTGTTGACCGTACATACTGACGAACTCTTCGGACAGTGCATATATGAAATAACAGTATAGAAGACATTACAAGTCTTAGTTTTGTTATTATAGAAATTGCATTAACTATTGAGAGATGGTTCGTCATCATGACGACACGGTTATAAATTTATAATGATACAAATTCGCCCGCTATCTCATGCACCAAGCTCGCAGTGCAAATCCGAAATATTCACAGACCGTATCGAATACAACGGACGACGTATTTAATTAAATAATCGTATTATGGAATATGCCTTTCAAACTACAGAGTGCACTTAATCATATTATGCGTACGTGATGCGTATCTGATCAGGAATTTGATAGCTTATCGGTATATTAAAAGCATTGCAAATATACTCTGTGATCTAGTTGTTTGTATTAGGTACTCATACCGTTTACGAGTATAACACAAAACGGAATCATAATATTTAAGTCATGTTTATAAGAAGATTGCTGCTTATAATAATACATTTTTATGACTTTAACAGCTGACAGTAAGGTCACACCAGTAAATCTTACCCAGGCGCAGGTAATTATTTGCACGCCAAAAAGGAAAATCTATAAGTTCCAAAGCAGTGTCTACAGCTGAAAACGAGGATAAATTTTGGAATCCTTTATGGAAACAAAATCAGATTATTTAAAGTCAAAGCAGTTTTGTTTGAAGCTCATTCATGATCATGATGTTCGGGGCGTATTGCAAAAAGAAAGCATTGACATTACGTTGAGGATCTTTTGAAACACAAATTGGCACTGCCGAAATTATTGTTTATATTTAAATAAAAATGAAAAAACAAAACAAGTGTTCAGTGTTTCCCATTGCCGCTAACGGCTGGTGTTATCTGGTGCGCCCGGCGTGCACGGATCTGACATTTCGTACGCAACTAACGCAACAAAATGTCACGACAAAGGTCGGTTTGCGTCACGATGCATCCTCTAATGCTACTAATAATCACGGTTGTGAGTGAGAGCAATTTAATATAATATTTGTTGTTGTTGGTGAAGATTTCGGGAATACAGAAGCGAACAATAATATACAAAAGCTTCAGGTACGTAAGCAGATCTTTCTGACTGAATCGAAGGTTTGAAAAAAAGCTTCAGGTGGGTAAGAATCGTTTCCTCTTCACGAGTCTAGCTATCATTTACCAAAGACGGTACGGAGACGGTTGTTTGTTTGTTTGTTTGTGCAAACCAATGTAACCATTTATCTCCAAAACTACTAGTTAGATTTGATGCCGTTTTCAGTAATGGGTTTGGGTTTGATTGGTGAATGTTCTTAGATAAGTGTTACGGTGACAACTCACTAGGGGGCGCTGCAGTAAACATTTGTTTCAGCAAAACCAAAACTACTAGTCCGATTTTGATGCTGTTATCGGTAATGGGTTTGGGTTTGATTGGTGAATGTTCTTAGATAAGTGTTATGGTGACAATTCACCAGAGGGCGCTGCAGTAAACATTTGTTTGAGCAAAACCAAAACTACTAGTCTGATTTTGTTGCGGTTATCAGTAATGGGTTTTCTGTAGTACAATGTACATAATATGTATGCTATCTAAATAGTTTGAAATAAAAAACATAATTTAAAATTAAAAAAACCACGACTATAAATTAATTGATTGAAAAAAGATAAAATAATTTAAAAACCCCCGACTTAATTATCCTTCGGGGGCTGCCATCACTATTATAAATTTCCGCATGAATATAAATACAATTATTCACGTTTCTATAAAACTGCAAAACTATAGTTCATCTGATGGCAACCCCCAACGGATAATTAAGTCGGGGGTTTTTAAATTATTTGATCCTTTTTCAATTATGTTTTAGCTGTCGTGGGTTGTTTGTTCTACACAGAACACGAATATACTCAGTTCTGCATCTACAGCTTCTAAAATTTTTTATAAAGAATACGACAAAATTAATAACGATTAGTCGTTTTCTATCGGCAAGCGATCTTCAATGTTCGACAGCGCTTTGTTTTTTTTAAAGGTAAACGTTGAAGGTAACTCACTGTCTGACTGCATTCACGATGCATAGAACATACTTTACTTTATTTATACTTTAAAATTTATTTTAAAAACATAATTCACAATTATATCTACGTGTGGTCTGTCAACCTCACGTCTACTTTAATTAACACGGGATATCCCCCGGACACAGCTCTGGTCCGGATCATTAATGGAAATGAGTTTCCGTTCCACCTGACGATAGAGCATAGGCCCAATCTACTTTTACTAATAACTTGAAGTTTCGAAAGTGCAACGGTGTCCAACACAGGTTGAGTAAAGTAAGTTACAGCTGGATAGTTACTAAGGTGATCTTATTTATTAGTTCTACAGTCATTTTTGTTAGTCTCAAGCGCTTTTCAGACTTCGCTATAATATAATAGCATATACCTTATAGCTCATAGCACAACGATATCGCTCACCATACATTTACTTAGATAGCGTATAGTAAGCCAATAATATATATTATAGCTAAGTATGAACGTGTTCTAAGTAAATGTATGGTGAGCGATATTGTTGTGATATGAGCTGTTAGCTATATGCTATTATATTATATTATAAGTCTGAAAAGCGCTTCCACCGATTTTCTTCGGTATTATCGATAGGTAGGTACTGGTCTTGGACGAATTAACCACGTCCAAGGTACTGGTAGTATGATTACTGCGCTAAAAAATGTCAGATACTTTTTAATGTTTGAAGTTTTTTGGTCGCAAAATCGCATAAGTAGCATGAAGCAATTCAAGAATTAACGCAAATTAAAGCACCCGACCATCCAACCGACGACAGATCAATCGAGTGGAATGAATCTGATAAAAAAGTAAATATCTAATGAGCAGCGACTCGAACAGAACCGAACGAGGAATGTTTGGTCGAAAGTAAAAAATGCAAGAGAGACCAACTCTGCCACGAGATTGCACTCATCAAATTCATAAAACTCGATCATGCAAGTGGCGATGTGAATGCGAAAGAAAACCATGCATAGCCGGCCCCCTAGCATGCCCACTGCGACGTGATGAGATCACAGACCTATATCGAGATAGACGGTAAAAGTTTACCTACGTTGCGTGTAAAAAGTTTGATCCACGGTCAAAGTTTTCCGACCTAAGTCAGTCCGCTTGAGGCCATTGCCATGAAAACACGCGTCACTCTGAAACGAATATAGTTAATTGTGCATCTTTCTTGCAAGAGCTCGTTAATAATCCACATCACTAAATCTCGCTCGCGACGTCATCGTAGGTACGAAAAATCCGACACGCTAGGTTCTCATACAGTTTGAAGCGCTCTTTTCGTCTATCTCGATGATACAGCGCGATCCTGATACAATACTTCAGAATTTCAGAGGAAATATAAAAACAAACATGAGCGACACAAATCTCGATGTTTTTTATCTATCCGAGGTTTTATTTTAGCTTATTTTAAGTAAGTAGGTACTCGTATATACGTGATGCCCTTTAGACCTATAATTTAGTTTATCACAACACGGAAGTGTAAGCTATTCAATTTAATTTGTCATTTGCTAGCAGGACACCAGTATCCAGAGAACAATGAAATATTCTATTGTATCTTATAATTTGGGCCTGAGAGGTACATTCGTAAAATGTAGGATGAATTATTTCCAGATCAAAACTTTTTATAAGTTTTGACATACTTCCTTTCAGACAGTTTCCTAAGAAATTTTATGAAATGAGGAAAGATTATCGTAATTTCATCGTAGAGAAACATTGGCTAATGGCTTTACTTGATTCAATATTTCAGTCAAACACAAGAATAAGAAACATTGTTATTCTTTCTCGTAACATGGAGAAATACTTAATCCGTTTATGGTCGGTTTCAATAACTTATCTACAGTAAAAGATAGGCTTACTAGAGCTTTGTTGCCTAGATATTTTTGTTATTCAGCCCAAAATAATGCAAAATAACCCAAAATAACAGCGGTTGCTAAGTAACGTAACCGTGATAGGCCTACCTCTTGTTAGGGATAGATTATTGAAACCGCCTGTTAGAGTTTAGCGCGAACTGGGGATAGATTAAGTCCAATAGGAAAGATAAACATGATGGAAACATAAACATGAATATTCATACCATTGCTCGTAAACGCCTGCGCAATAGCAGCAGCAAACGTATCGGAGCAGAGATCTTCGCTGAACACTTTCCGGTGTTCGCCGAAGGGAATACAAGCGGTCGTAAGGCATTAGGTTCCGTCTGGCAACGGTACATGAAAATATGGCGTATGTCACGAGCGTACGCGCAATAAGAATGCAGTCATCTTTTGCTACAGAAGTTCTACTTAGCTCTGTTACTAAGAAAAGTTGTAAGATCGAAAGCTTCAGATTTCTTTGAAGACATCTATGCATTTTTATTTTAAACAAAACTAAGGTTCGTCGTACACAAGGATACCCAAATCTCTTTTGGTCTCCAAGCGACTACCGCAATACGAATTCGCCGAAACGCGTTGGTGACGCGCGTCGTGCCGTATTATACCAGAATTGTCGGGTAATAGAGTTTTGGGTTGCCTTTAGTACGAAGGGGCTAACACTATACCTATACTACTACCAGTACTAAAGTTACTCGAAGTTCAGAAATATGTTCTATGGGTTAGGATTAGGAGCAAGCATTCTATTACTCATATGGTTAGTTTATGGGTTCCGCGTACCTATCATCATTTCGACCAGAGAGATTCTACTACTTACCTAAGTGTTCATAATAATGTTGATGATCAGATCAGTAAAAGGACAGAAATAAAAAAACTTACTCCACAATCACAGTTTGACGTGTGCAAATATAGAATCGTGACCACTACACTTCAGATTCCACTTTTCCGTTTAAAAGAAAGATGTTTAATAAAAAGCGTTTCTTTAGTTTCACACTATGCGGCTTTCTCCCTTGCATTGACGTTTAGAAAATATGAAATGTCGACCTGTCACCCGGGCAGGCGCAGACCTTGTCTCTGCTAGCCCATAAACCGGCTGCAGCATCGTGTTTTAATAGAATACCTGTTATTGCAACTATAGCTGAGTTTAAGTCTAGCAGGCTAGACTACTGAGTGGTTGGTGCGAGTTTTTCTACTCACGGTCGATCGTAAACGCGTAGATCTTTGTATGAAATTAGCGGCCCGCCATCTAGCGGACTAGGCCACGGACTCACCAACGTCATAAACCTAACGCGCTCACGGTCACCGTGAGTAGAAGAAACTCGTACTAAGCAAAAATGTTACCCCTTGTAAGTAAGAGATGATATTAACCATCAATCTTATCGAAAACTATGAACAATATACCTAACACTGCTTATGTCGTTATAGCAGTCAATGGATATGTCGCAGCTATCTGCTTAAATCAGCCGTTTAATTGAACGGCTAGCCCGTTCATTGATCGCCGGTATTCAATTAAATGGCTAAAGAACAACTAGCCAAGTCGTTGAATGAAGCGTTTAACTTCTTGGCTAAACGTGACATTTAGCCGTTTTAAATGGGCTAGGTTAAAAGTACTTAATGGACCCACTATTTTGGTAGTTTTGGGGGGTTCAAGCAAAGAGACTTCTAAGGTTAATAAAAAAAATGCATTACATTTTATGAGATGAGGAAAGATAATATCAAGTGGTAAATAACATAGTAAAATGTTAAATATAAAAGTTATAAATAGATAATTTCATAGTCCAGAAATATTTTCTAATGACTTGAACCTATGACACAAACGTGAAACATGTTATGGCTAAGATTAAGCAACATGTATATAACGTATTAACTAATTTCTTCCCTGTCATTGGAGTAAAAGATAGACGAAGGACATAAAAGTGACTGTGCGAAGTACTCGTAAAGTTACAAACTCAATCCCAATTCCATTTCAGATATATTCAGTTGATGGAGTTCATAATAATATTTACGTACATAAATTGCACTCTAAAATTTACTCGTAGGTATATAAATTTCTCTCGATCACGATAAATACCATCATGAAATGCTGTATGTTAAATGATTGAACAGAAAGCTAGCTTTTATGTCCCTACGGAAATGCATAACAACACACTGCACAGTAAGTAATGAGTAGTATTCATATAATAAGCTTTATGTAAGTATTGTTAAAATAGTATTGCAAAGCCCGTGAAATAGACAATTGCAGGTCGAGTATGAGTCTATATATGAGTTATTGCCATTTCCGCCGAGGCATATATAGTGTTTTCTCAAAAGAATGCAGGGAAATAAAAGAAACTTTTTATATTGTACATTTAATTTAATTATTATTAAAAGTTACATTAGTCATATTGGGGCAATTACTAAAAGAAAATGTTATTGATTTACATTTATGTTTGTTTGTTGAACTTCTGATGAGGTTTGCAGGTGGGGTTGTGGATGTAGTGGTAGATGGCTGGAAATAAAATCCATTGCAGGAGTTATTAAATACTCATTAATTGCCCCAGCACGCCGTTTCATACAACATTGCTGGAGCGTTGTAATGTTATAAATTAAAAAAATGCTCCTGCAATGGATTTGATTTTCTTTGTCCGTAAAATCGATACTTCACGTGTTCTTTTGTCGAGAATAATGTCAATATTTCCATGCATGTTTGAGAAAAAAAGATTAGTCACCTACTATTTGTCCTTTCAGTAAGATTCTAGGTTTAGCTATGATAAGTCTCGGTAGCTCAATTGAGAGAACCTTGGGCTAGACATCCAAAGATAAGGACAAGCAATTTGGATAATTATGTTTTTTTTCAAGTAAAATAGTTTTATTTTACTTGAAAAAAAAACATAATTATCACAGCAATAACTATCCATAGATACACGGAGAAAATCTAACCCGTGCACATTACTTACATAGCTAGTGGACGATGGACCACTGGGTGGCGGTTTGATTTATTATACGGAACCACCTCGACCTCCATTAGGTGCTATTACCCTACCTGTTCTTAGATAGCGAATAGTATGTTTGACGTTAATACGTATTTATGGCTTTATTTGGAGAGCTCTTTAATTACCACGTCTCAATTATATGCGACTCTGACGTTTTGGTTTATGTGTCTATGGGTGAGTATGGTTAACCTTTGCTATGAGACGTAACTTTATGTATAGTTATGTTTTGAAATGAATATTTACATCACAATCATTTGAAATTATCCTGCCTTCTTTGGTAAAGTTAGATTAGGTTACACTTCGTCAGAGAAACGAGTGAAATAGAAGGCCAGTATGGACCATCAATATATCTGGGACCTCTAGAACTTAAACGAATTTGTTTTTACATTATATCTGACGACCTGTTTGGCGCAGGGGTTCTAACTCCGCCTTCGTCGCCAGAGGTCCCGGGTTCGATCCCCGGACAAGAAATATTTGTGTGCATGAACATGTCTATTTGTCTTGGTCTGGGTGTTTGATATGTATTTACAAAAAAAAGTATACTTATATACTTTTTTATGTTTATCCGTTATCTAGTATACATAACACAAGTTCTTCATGAAACTTAACGTGGGACTAGATAAGTGGTGTGGTTGTATGCGAATATTTATTTATTATTTATTTATTTATATTATTTTATAAAGACGGGGACACTTAGCCTTCCTACCTATTAAGAATTATAAAGATGAAGGTGAAAGACCGCTTCTTCTGGAATCCTCAATCACTAAGGAATACATTTTTGACAACGGTGACAAGAAAAGGAAGGAAGACAGATCAACATAAAAATTCACTTGACCTCTTATTATGAACATAAGGCGTAGAATGCAGCTAGCAAATCATTGGATAGAATATTAATGGCATTACATCACTAGAGTACTCTAGAGAATGCCGAGACGCCCCGCCCACAGCTAATCAGACGTTGCAAAAATACAAATTTACATGTCACAAACTGGCTCACCGGCAAATAACAGTTTTGCGAAACCCGGGGGCGGTATCCCACGCTTATTTAGAACCACGTGTCGGTCGAAGACGAACCTCCATCTTTTTCTAACGCATCAGAGACAAAAAGGACAGCAGCAAAGCAAAAACTGAAACGGCCGCGGGCCATATCCCAGGCTGTTTGCGTACAGAATTTTTGGTGTGTGCGGAATTATGAATAATTTTCAGTTATAATTATTTGTTGCGTGCCACATTTGGGCCAGTTACCCTGCGGTTACGGTAAGCTCCTGGGAATGTTGTAAATGAAACACGCGAGGTGTTTAAAGAATTTCCTTTTCACTGATTACTTTCTTGAAGTTGAAGGAAAACTTTTCAGATACTCGAACTTCTTTAACACGGCGGAGTAACGAATTTAGTTTGGTAACATAGTCAAATTCGTAGGCCTAGCGCGAAAAACTTTAGAGTAAGTATCGAGGAATATTAATAAAAATGTATGTCATATTGAGCAGCGTTCCTACCGGACGTGAACGGAACTACATTTTTTGTCATTTTTCGACCTCAATACTTACTCGATACTATTTTGATAGTTTTTCGTGATGCCCTACTGAACAGAATATAGTGATCAACTGATCATATCGTAGTGTACGTTACATCACAAAAGGTACATTTTCTACACCAAAGAATGCTACCAATACCCAAGCTAAGTATTAGTTTTCCTTATTCTAGCCTAACTCAAGAACTCATAATCAGAAATTGTCGAATTGTTACTTCAACAATAAACTTACAATGCTTAAAGTGTCGTAAAACATCATTACCCCATTATGCATAGAGATCATCGTTACATGAACGTGTAGAGCACATTACAAACTATACGGTACATAACATAACTACACATGCCGATTTAAACTACAGTCGTTTCTGCACACGACACGACTGACACGGTCGTAAATCAGACGATACGATCTCGGGACACGGTACGGTGTAAACGCAAGGATGGATGGCTGTTGCTGGACAAGCAATACTTCGGTCTTTGATGATGAGCGGTACAGAGGTACACACTTTGCAATAGGTACAATCAGCAGCACATCCAGGATAGCAATTGGACTAGAAAAATGTATCTTATTAAGCACGCGATAGAACTTGCTTGAGATCAACTGCCTCATTGAAACCAACCAATGGGATGTTTCACTGATATGATATGAGGGTCATTAGTCCCGATATAATGTACTTGTAGGACAGGGGTGTGCTCAGGGCTTGAGACAAGGGCAAAAACTGATGACGTGATATAAAAAACTTACTTAGAAACTTAAATCTTTTCCAAACTGAAATTCTTCATAAAACTACGTAAATTCCATTTGAAATAAGTATAGTTTAATAGAGATTTGTGTAAGAAAAAATGTATCTAAATTATTGCTGAGCTGCTAAAATAAAATCCTCAAAACAAATAGGGTATGTTACTAGACGATGTAAATCCTATTTCGAAAATAAAACAGCTGTTGAAACTTTTTGCTGACATAAATGAGACGTGTTCTGAATAGTTTTACGGCACAACAAAGGTCACAGGCCACAGGGCCCCAGGGCCCCAGGGCCCCAGGGTTACCATTATTTATTTGAGGCGGGCGCACACGTGCCGGGCAGATGTGCCACGCCACCCTTAGCATTTGCTTGCAGTAATTCGTCACACCGGTCACACCCTTACCGCTATGCATATAGGTAGCAGAAACCAAAATATCTCCCATTATGAGAGTTAGTTTCACGTAATACCAAAATACCAGAGATAGGTAAACCATATTTCACTGTCCTCAATATTCCGTACGCGTTCTAGGAGTATTTCAAACGTAGTAACTATTTAGTAATCTGGTACCTATAACTAGAACTGAGTAAGTACCTTGTAGTTTTTGATAAATAAGTAATCATGATAAATTTTAAATAGAAAAATATTGGAATAAATTAACTCGGCCACAAGTGAATTCTCAGATGGGACTCGAACCCACGACCTTTGGAAATCCGGTCCAATGCTCTAACCACTAAGCTACCGAGATTTATTTTTTCTAATAGTAAGTAATCAGTTATAATTTTAACACCTTGTTGTGTGACCAGGAAAATGTTTCTATAAGTAGATTGAAATAAAGGAACACTTGCTTAATATTTTGTAGAATCTAGAAATGAAGACTCATGACATGAGAGGGTTAGAATTTTTACAATTTCGCGGTACTGTTTTGTTAATTTCTTGTAACTATAACTTTGTGCATTTACCTTGCAATTATACTATCTCATTCATATTAAGTGATAAAATCAAATAAAGGTGTTGAAGAAAATTATTATTAGCATTGGACCTTTGGATTTCCAAAGGTCGCGGGTTCGATTCCCGTCTGAGAATTCCCTTGTGGCCGAGTTAATTTTTTCCAATATTTTTCTATTTAAAATTTATCATAAATATAATCATTTCAAAGTGACGTCAGTGACCTTCAATAAGGAATTTTTAACGGCCTACTGGAGTGAAAAAAAAAGAAAGCGTTTTTTCTAAACCTTTTTTATCAGAATGTCCCTAAACAGGTGTTATAACTTAGCTGGGCGTAACTTTCACATCAAAAATCGAACAGTTGATCGTCAGGTGTTTCAAATAAAAAGTGAAGCGAGAGATTCACTATGACCGCGATCGAGATCAAACTCTATGGCGATGACCATTTATGGCGTTTGATAGCCATTAATATCTATCACGACCATCTAGTTTACCTATTATTTATTTGCTTTCGTTTATCGCTTTTTGATGGCTTAAACTATGTAGTTTGGTGTTTTGAGAGAAAGTGACCACATGTTTACTGTACGATATTTCATGAAGTAGGATCAATATGACAAGGTATTCATTAAAAAAAGCAACTTTACCATCTTATATGAAAACGCTCGTTTGGACTCACACATACATTTCAAATTCAAAAGCTATATAGATACTTGTTCCTAGAAGAATCTGTTCTAATATTATAAAGAGGAAAGATTTGTATTTTTGTATGTAACGAATAAACTCAAAAACTACTAGACCGATTTTGACGAAATTTGGTATAGAGAATCCTTAGACCCCAAGTAGTAACATAGGCTATAAATGATCCCAAAATTCCCACGGGAACGGGAACCACGCGGGTGAAACCGCGCCCGTCCTCTAGTAATGTATAATTTTCTTGAATAAAATTGTTGGCACTTTCAACTTTTTCACTTATTTACTTAATTAATCATTTTATTGTTGTATTTTAATTGTTGTTGAAACAAGATAAGTAATTGATTTAACATTTTCCTTCTTGCACAAGAGTTAATTTATAAAATATGTAATGTTATGTACTTTATAATTGCCGACTTTCATTGCTCAATATCCCGGCGCGATCTCTATCGGATATCGATCACTATTTGCACACGTAATGAGATCCGTGTTTGTGCGAGTTTTACATGATCGATAATAACAATCGATAGACAGCCGAACGGTCGCACTTTCGCTTATCAACATTTTTAAGTTACAACACTAACCGTGAAAAACAAATAACGTAATTTGCGTTGAAGCCTTTGGGCTTAATTAAAGTCGCAATAATATACACATTCAGAAACTATTATTTTTTTGTCGATTCATCAACATTTGTTCCAATATAATTATAGCATTTAAAGAGTAATATTTAAATGCTATAAGCAAGCATTACTATAAGTCTGTTCACCGAAATGAGCTAGTACTGAGAAAATTTGCTCGTTCGTGATTGGATGAAAACAATGCGCATTACCTATGCGCCTCAATTTCAACCAATCACAAGCGAGCGGATTGCCTATGGCCATATCTCCAGCCAATCACGGGCGAGCGAATTCTCTCAGTACTAGCTCGTTTAGGTGAACAGACTATTTTTTTATGGAAAACGAAGTATGTTCGTCAATGAACTACGTCACGTTAAAAAATAAATATTCATGTTTGCAATTAGACACTAAAAAATACGCTTTTCATTTGTTTTGAAATCAGTAGGGTAGAGAAAGCTGAATAAGCTCAAGATATCGAGATAATGGCGATTATCGAGATTTCTCGAGATCGTCGATACGGCGATGTCGAAAAAGCGCTGCCCTGTCAGAAATGGGCTGAGGTTTCGAAAGCGGATGATGATCGATTGTTCCTAGAGGCCATTATGCGTTATAGCCTTTGTGACGATAGTGTTGCAGTATGAGATTCTGTATTTTATTGTGCTCCTATTCATGCTTTCGAGATTTGAAGATAGGGCTCGAGTTGCGGCTCTTCTTTGGTTGCGCAAATTTGTTACTTCACTGGCGTGTGCTTTGTGATTGGGAACAGAAGGAAGTTTATAATATTTGGTTACTTATCTACTTCTTTCTTTCATTTTTTAGGACAAAAATACAGTGAGAGAAGTAGACTTTCGTTTGTTTTCATGTTACTTTTGATTTGGTATAGATACCTAACATGATAGGGTCGGAATAAGTAATAAGTATATATTTATCAGTATTATTTATTACGTAGTTAAATTGATAATACCTAGCAAGAACAATGATAAAGCCATCTTGTTTCAATTTTACGATTATAAATTTCTATCCCTCACCTTCATTGAACAAAGCAAAATGTTTACTAAACAGTATTACAAAACCCATTGATTACGAAACGATATACAATCGATTCTTAATAGCTGCAACTTCACAAAAAGCCGCCAATCATTGCGTTCCATATATCACTGTACTAGCCACAAACAGGCCAATTGAGACTCTATTAAGGCAAATGTTTTTCGAATGCGCGCGCGCAGATAGGGTTCGTCCACACAGATAGTCCGTTCCACAGAACATAATTTCCTTGTTCTGTGGTCCGTTCAATTACATCGCGTTCCCATGCAAAACGAGACCGACAAAATATTTTGTCGCTTCGATATTTTTATTGGAAAAAAAAACATCGATGGATCCAGACAGCGTAGCATGCGCACCGCGACTCGCTGTCGCCATCTCCATCTACATACGCTATCGCCGAATAGAAACGTAACCGATAAAACTAGCTTGTAAAACAGACAGCTGTGTGAACGAACCCTTATGAGGAGACGTTATGAATAGTGCACATTAGATGGTGGACCTTGGCATCGATGTTCGGTCGTGAGCACACGAACGAATGTGATCCGATTATATTTCACTCACGATAGTTCGATACAATGTTTTATAACGATTACCAAAAATGTTAAAAGCATTAATGTTTTTGTTTTTAATTGACATTGTTTATGGTGGAATAACTTATTCTTATGATTTTTTAAAACTTATACTTAAATGAATAGTTTTATAGAGGACGACTATAGGCCACCGTAAAAAATACTAACCTAAACTTGCAAAGATATAGGAAGGGTCACAGAACTTTCCTTGTTTTGTTGGAAGGGTAATGATTAAAACTATAAAGTATTCCGAATTGCTGAAACGTAAAAAAATATATTAAAGAAATCAAGAGCTCTACTTTTATCGCGTTTACTAAGTTTTCAGTAAATTATACTTTATACTTAGCATTATATATAAAATTCTACAAAAAAAAAGATGAGTAGTCAGACAAGTCAGCCACGATCTAAAGGATTTTCTTTAAAAGAACATCCACATTATAAAGGTATAAATTAAATGCCTACTACCAAAAAGACAGTTTATGTGATAAATATTAAACAAGAAAATATACTAGAAAAAGCAACTTGTCTCATGTCGCTCTAACTTGTTTCATCAAAATAGCTGTAAAATGTTATATAAAAATTTTATAATAAGACTGTTAATTATCTTTTGATTTATGACCTGCCTGATACCTATAGCCTAGATGTATTTTTCCTGAGCTTAACACAAATCGGTTCATTCCACTGTACTTAGAAGTTAGTAGTTATTAACACCTGCCACAATTTCGTCACAAGGTGTTATGTTTGTGTTACGAAACAATCTAATTCATATGCCTTAATGCACTTGCTGGACTGTGATTAAGTGTGAACACATAAATATTAATTGTACAACAGATTAAATATGGCCGATGCAATACTGCATACCATTTTCATAATTAGAACCTTTTAATTACGCTTCTGACAATTTTCAAGATGCGTGTGTAAGAAGCTTTATGTTAGTTTTTATTAACAGTGTATTAACACCTTGGACGAATTAATTCGTCCAAGATTAACACGGACGAGCAAAAATAAATATAAACACTTACATGAACGACCATATTATCTATATTAAGAGATTTGATTTTTTGTTTGTATTGAATAGGCTCCAAAACTAGTGAACGGATTTGGATGAAATTTGGTACACAGATAATAGATAGCCTGGTTATGAACATAGCATACTTTTTATTCCGATATTCCCATGGGAACGGGAACCACGCGGGTGAAACCGCGAGCGTCCGCTAGTTGTTTAAATAAAGTAGGTAAGTATTTTCATTACACAAAAAGTTAATTAAAGAGAGCTTCATACAAATACAATACAAATTGTTTTTTGGTGGCCTACTTACTATACTCGTACAGTAAACGGAAAGAAAAACTCTTGGCTAAAAGCTATCTCTTACTAGGGATTAGGTTCTTGGAACTGGCAGTAAGGAAGTTCGGCCTTCGGATCTGTTTTTCTTAGTAGACCACCAGGCTCGTTTTGCAAACGCTGTGTCTTGACTTGGAAGACTTGGCTTATTGTTGAGCAAGGTGGGCGGTAGATACCATCGCCATTTGATCAGTACGAGTCCTATTTTTAACATAAGCTTAAAGCGGAATCGTTAGCGGAAATAGCAGATATACCTTGGTAAGCTGTGTAGTGTCGGCTTAGAATAGCACTACCCACTCTCATCACGTGGGTGTCGTAAAAGGCGACTAAGGGATTCGGCCTTCAGGAGATGGGCAGCAGCGTCTCCTACAAACTTGGCCATACTGCGATCGCCAACCCGCCTGCCAAGCGTGGCGATTATGGCAAAACCCCCTTTTGGCGGAGGCCTATACCCAGCAGTGGGTGTTATGTGGCTTAGACGACGACGACGACGATACCTTACCATTGTATACCAGATATACCTTGGTTGACACAACTGGATGAAGAAACCTGCCTGTCCCCGGTTTTTGTTAGAACTTATTTCTATAATTGAAAATATTTAATGCGAAGCGTAAATTCAACCATTACGCTAAAATTATTTACTGACCTACATTTTTCACGGTTAACCCCCGTGAATTCACAGCATTTTAATAATTATTTTATACTTAGGTACCTCATCTTCATTCCTTGTTTTTAACCGACTTCAAAAAAAAGGAGAAGGTTCTCAAGTCGACTGTATTTTTTTTTTTTTTTTTTTATGTATGTTCTACCATAACTTCGCCAGTTGTTAACAGATTTTTATAATTCTTTTTTTATCTGAAAGAAAATGGTTTATGTGTGGTCCCATATAGCTAGTAGTTTTTTCATAATCCTGAAAAATATCAATCACCTTTTGGCAAGTAGTCGTATACCTAGATGACATCATTGTTGTGTATGGGCTGATTTTTAGTGTAAGTAACGGCACATAATGTAACAAAAAAATCTGAAATAAAAACATTTTATAAAAAAAAACAAACCGACTTCAAAAAGTAAAAAATAAAACTTTTGGAGTCGGTGCTAGTTAGCTAAGGCCAAAAAAAAAAATAGTTAATAGAAGTGCAATGTAGAATGCTTTGGCTGGCACCGACTCCAAAAGTTTTATTTTTTACTTTTGAAGTCGGTTTTTTTTTTTTATAAAATGTTTTTATATTGAACTTAATAGCTCAGCACCAACACTGTAAGGAATTAAGGAAATAAGAGTAGAAAATCAAGACCGATTTAATAAAAAAACAATCTTCATCCTAATCCTCACTGATATTCTAAATGAGAAAGTGTGTTTGTTTGTCCTTCCTTCACGCCCTAACTAAGCAACCAATCGATTTGATTTTTGGCATAGAGTTAGTTGAAAGAACGGAGAGTAATATAGGCTACTTGTTATCCCAATATTCCTTCGGGAACTGGAACCACGCTGCCGGAAGCTAGTCTATACTAATATTATAGAGAGGAAAGATTTGTATTTTTGTATGTAACGAATAAACCCAAAAACTACTGGACCGATTTTGACGAAATTTGGTATAGAGAATCCTTAGACCCCAAGTAGTAACATAGGCTATAAATGATCCCAAAATTGCCACGGGAACGGGAACCACGCGGGTGAAACCGCGCCCGGCCTCTAGTATAATATAATATTATAAAGAGGAAAGATTTGTATTTTTGTATGTAACGAATAAACTCAAAAACTACTGGACCGATTTTGACGAAATTTGGTATAGAGAATCCTTAGATCCCAAGTAGTAACATAGGCTATAAATGATCCCAAAATTTCCACGGGAACGGGAACCACGCGGGTGAAACCGCGCCCGGCCTCTAGTATACAATAAAAGTGCAATAAAAATAAATTGAAAATCTTATTCTTGTCCCACAAGATCAAGCGCATCCTCAGACAATAACGAAATTGTTGCATCTAATTAAAACATTCCTACACAATGGCTGCACAATAACGCCAGCCGTCACGTTGTTTAGAAGAAAACAACTTTGGCAAACAAAGAAGCGCGTTCAATAGGGAAATTAGAGGTTCTATTGTTTCTCAATATGTCTACGAGCCTACGCTAGACTTTTTGTCCAAGGATTTTTATAACATTGGCAAATATGGGCGTCTTAAAACGATGATCAATTTCAACTTTACCGTCTTTAAAATGTTTATTGAAACAAAACAATCGAGCATCGTCGGTATAAATGGGAAAGTATTCGCCTAGACAGGCAAAGCTTGCGGGTTCGAGTCTTGTCTGAGCAAGTTAGCGACAGCTTTTTCTAATATGTCACTAACTCACTTTTTCTGACATCCACTTGTAGAGTTTTAGTAACTAAATATTTTCATGCTACAAAACTTCAAAATTAACTTCTTCAAATGCTTTAGGAATTCATAAAACTAACGTAATAATAACAGGAATTGAATAGTTAAACAAAATTATAATGTAAATATCCCGGAAGCAATTTAGTAAGGTACAATTTATTTAAAACAATAAAATTTACGTTTCCCGAAAAATATAATATATTCTGAACAGTGGCCATGACAATCAAAACAATAGTAAACAATGGATTCTCAGGAGGTCGTGTGTACAACATAATAATACGAGTAGGCAATGCGTGTTGAGAATACGCGACTTCTTGATTAGTTCGTTAAAAGTGAGTCTTTTTATGACGTAGTTTAATACGGGTATACCCTTTTTGGCAGAACTTTTTAAGTCATAATTTTATTCTGCCTAACAACGGTTGGCATAACCCTCAACCCGCAGAAAGTTGTTTGGCATACACTCATTTGTCATACATTCAAAACGCACAAATTTGTACGACTACGACTACGGCGACGACGGACTGTTAAACACTGTTTATCAGGGCTTCTTATTACTAAGGAAGTTGACATTTTATTTTTTACGTATAAAAAGATGGCGAGCTTATCTCCTATGTTATAAAGATCATGTCGCGGACTTGGGCGGATAAAAAAGTAAGTCATCTGTATAAGACCCTATCTGAAACGTGACGAATCAGCGTTTAAAACAATAGCCATCCTAACTAACTATGTATTATAAATGCAAACGTATGTTTGTTTGTTCTTCCTTTACGGCCTAACTGGGTCATTCTCACGACAAAGTCCTTATTATTATAATTTCCGTCTCGCTTTTTTTTTTTTAATTCAATCCTTTTTACCGACAATGAAACTTGAAAATCACGTAGAGCTTTATATATATTTACATTTTGCACATCAATTAACAATTAAGTTTTAGATTTCTAAAGTGATCAGTTCACACAAATAATTTAATGATATGATAAATAACAAGCGTGATGGAAATTATAATTAAAAAGGACTTTGTCGTGAGAATGACCCAACTAAATAACCAACCGACTTGGTTTTTGGTTAGTTAAAAGGACGGAGAGTAGCTTAACATTTTATCCTGATATTCCCACGGGAACGGAACCCACGCGGGTAAAACCGCGCCCGTTAGTATCAAATAAAAGTAGCATATAATCTATTTATTACTTTTCATGCGGTAATACCTACATTAAAGATAGTTGTGTGTATCCACACGGACGAGGTCGCATGAACGTCTACCACACAACGCTTGATATTATTGTATTGTAACCGTCACAGACCTAGATCGAGATAGACGAAAAGAGCACTTCAAACTGTTTGAGAACCTAGCGTGTCGAATTTTTCGACGACGTCACGAGCGATATTTAGTGATGTGTAAATGTTTTTGCTCTTGCAAGAAAGCACTGCACAATTAACCATTTTCATTTCTGAGTGACACGTGTTTTCATGGCAATGAATGGTCTCAAGCGGACCGACTTAACTCGTAAAACTTTGACCGTGGATCTAACTTTTGACACGCAAGGTAGGTACACTTTTACCGTCTATCTCGATATAGGTCTGTGGTAGCCGACAGGCAACAATGTAGCGAACAAATAGAATTTTAATCACACAGCCTTCGCCGAGAAAGCGGTGTAGTGTGAGCTGAACGTGGTGCAAACACATTTGTTGTATCGGAATCGGAATTAAAAACAAAAGTCGACAATTGAGATTAGCTACCAGTGTCAAATGTTTGCAATGGTTTGTTATTGGTAGTTTACGAAGAAACAAAACAGTAACAATTTTGATATTCGTAATTTTGAACGAGAGATAGCTATCTAACGAACTGGTAATGACCGTGGAAATTGCTCTTTACGATCCTACAACTACAAACAAGCATATTGTATATTTTAAGGTAAAAAGTGACTATAACTTGATTTCTAATTATAATATTAGGGATTCTAAAAATCGAATAACCTTATCCTTATCCTTACCCACTAAATGTAAATATGTGTTCTGTTTCAGCAATTTTTTTTATGAAATCTCTTTTTGCGTAATCGATGATAGCTAATCTAAAACATATCCAAGAGGCACAAATAGACATGTCAGCGTGTAAGTACTTAATCTGGGAGGCGTAGGCGCGATCTAGACACCACCATCAAGGGGCTATCAGACAAGCATGAATAATACGACGTTCCACACATTAGCGCGCATTCATCGCGATGACAGCAAGCCTGACATTTTATATTTAACCTGCACTCGCATAATGCGGCGTTAAATCTTGTCTTGTAAAAATATTAGCAACAGTTATCAGCGATAGCGGAACTAAAGGTTGTGACAACTCAACATTTGAATCTTAGGAGATTATTACGCTTCAGTTTGAAGATAAAGGCATGGTTGAAATGCTTTAACAAATTATTCAAATTATGTTTAACCAGAATTCTTAATACAAATTGGGAACGGTTCTCCTAATCATTTTGACTGATATCTAATATATTAAACTTCATCAAGATAACTAACACTTTTGTAATCTATTTGCCTATACCTTAAAATGTAATCTAAAACAGAAACTCCTGCAGCCGGAACAGAAGTTACTTCAGATACAAATGAACACAACCGTGTAAAAAACATAACCCTCCTGCTTCTGGCGCAGTCGGGTAAAAAGGACTCCTAACGGTCAATTAACATAGATACAGAGTTGGCTGCAACAGGTTGGCGATATGCAAATACCAACGTCGGTGGTCCTAGATGCACCACCAGATACACTGGCTTGTAAGCCAGGCTTATTCCAGGAATGAATAATTGGTGTGCACTTGATGAACGGTGTAAGCATTCAGAGGGAAATATCTCTTTAATAGAGACGTTTCCTTCAAATCTCATAACTGCATACTACCAATGATACAAAAGCAAACAGTATCACAGAGAACCTTTTAGAAATTGGTTTGAAAGGAAACAGAAAAAAAACAGAAGATAGAATACATTTTGGAAACTTCACGTCAAAATGCTCCTTAATTGGACAACAAAAGAAACAGTTTTGTATTTCAACAGCGTGTCAGATGATGTCGGAATAAAAAGGCTTGGGTGTAATTTAAAAAGATAAAACAGTACCACAATTTTTCATGAATACACAAGTGGATCTTATAAGGATTTATGTGGTCAGAACCTCACAATGGGGTCGATTAATAAAACATTGCGATGCAGCACACGACATGCGATGGTAAACAGCAACTCGTCTACGTATAAAAGATTCGTGTACCTCATAAATAACATTCGGATATTCTTCTGTGTCTAAAAAACTACTAGCCGAATTCCACGCTCAAATAAAACATTTTGGTAACGTTTAATTTAAATTCGGTAGGCTTCGTAGGTGTAATATTCACATTATAATCCATTATGGCTAGCTATATTACACATAAATTAATTATCAGAACCATATGAAAGAAGCCATCGTTGGAGTAACTTATGGAGTGTTTGAAAATTATTACTTTAGTTCCGGTAGCAAAACGTATGGGATCGGTTGTGGGATGTTCATTTCCAAAGTCAATATTGTATTTCAAAGAAAATTATTTTAGAGATGTTCTTCTGTTGCTGTTTTTTAATATAAATAAATCATAAAATCAGTGAAACATCAGTGTTTTGGGAATTTTCGACTACTCGTAGTTCAGCATTACGACTTACGACAATCACGTAAACGTAACAATAGCTCACAGTAAGATATTTCCATTGCTTTAACTTTGAGTTGAAACCGATCTAGATATTGACAAAAACTCCATCAGTCAGGGTGAACGGCCTTAGAGATCGGTGCGCAGTCGTGACCGTGGTGATATGAATGAAGTCAACTGAAGCACTGGCATTTCTGCTATTTCACATCGAATAACTCACGGCAGTGATGGCACTACTTTAATTGTAGCTGCGATTGTTTTTAATACTGCTCGTATCGTGAAAAAGAAAGAACATTCCTGACAAATAATGAGAAAGGTTTCCGCCATTACTCAAAAGAACGCTCTGTCATTAATTTTCATTATATGTGTTACGGTTTTTACCTCAGCAGGAAATGGCCTAATAGCATATTCTACCGAAACTAATTCAAAATATCACATCCTAAAGATAATGTGGTAAAAAATAACAGTACTCTCTTTTAGATTGAACTCATATTCACTTTATCAAACAACGCAATCAATAAATTAGTGACCTAGTAATACTAAAATGGGCCGTTTCAAAATAGGTTTTAATCAGTGCTTGTTATATCTTAATCAAACGTCCAGTACAAACAAATGGCAAATAAGTTCAAAGAACAGTGCAATTATTATATAAAACAATCAGTATTGTGTTGCGTGACCAACAGCCGAGAACCACTTCCGTCTAACACCAGACTATAATCATTACAGCACTATACATGCAAAATCCGCGTTGGCGAGCACGTAATATTGACGATATTACTGGAGTTATATTTGTTATCAAATGCTGCTGGCTGCCAGTAGTATGATGAAGCTTACATCTGGGTAAACCCTTTCCAGGGATCTCCATGACGATCAGCCAAAAATTTTTGAAACCTTTTGTAACTTCGGATACCTACATTCTTTTCCAGAGCGTTCAAGCTCGAGCGAATCAGTCTTCTTGTTGCAAACATTTGCATTTATGACAATATTTGTAATGTTGATAACGGCTTATATTTTCATAAATTATTATTTAAAAAAAATGAAAAAATATGTAGTAAGTTCACACTAATGAAACCTCGAACAATGGAAGCTCGTGAACTTTTCCTGCATACATTTATGCATCTACTGCATGCAATGTATACCTAAAATGTGAATACTTATAAGGTAACTAGGCATATCTATACCAGCTATCAAGAAATTCTCACTTGCTTTCCGGATCCTTTCGTAGTCAGAATAAAGAATGCATGCATAAAGTTGCTACCTATACTGGCTATCTTAACGGCCATCTTGCACGTTTCGGTGTTTCGAATCTACCCGGGCTCGCTGATAAACTAAATCTATTTACCGTGATTTAGTACTCGATTGAGGCAGTTCGTGACCACTGGATCCGAATCCGCTATCACCGGCTGGCCTTGGTCTATTTCCACACACCTTTGTGCGCAAAGGTCACTTAGAAAGACTAGAGACCATATATCAATTGCTCTTATTGTTACATCGTTCTAATTTAAATTAGATACAAATCTGCTAAGATAAAATAATGGGTTTTCAAGGTAGCCTCTAATTTGTACGGTGCTGTTACGATTTGATCCGGTGAAAAGACATCACGAGATACTCGAGATAGTTATGAAACGAGTGCCCAAGTTCTGGTCAGTGATGTAACGCGAAGGTCAAGTGCAGATACGAATTGATTATGCACGACATATTAAATGAATGGGCGTTTTGATTGACTAAGACGCCTAACAGTGTAGTCAGATGTTTTATCTTTAGTAACATAATCATAATTTTACGTGTGTTGTATTAAAATTACAGTCCTTCAATTGTTTTTTTAAAGGTCAGATTTCCCTATTTGCGTTGTGTCTTTAACCGGTGATTTATCTAGCTTATCCAGATGTTGTAGTAAAATGAACAACTATCAAATAAAACCTTAGTTTCCCAACAATAAAACTGATACTTTGTAAATGATACCGATAAGTGTAACAGATCTTAGTGCCAGTGGACATGCACCGGTTGAGCCCGTAGTCACCGTTGTCTCAATTGTGGTCACCTGACTCGCAAAACCGGGCCTATTTATGCTAATCACTCGGAATTTCTAACAAGAGCCGCACCACGACTATCGGTATCACCCAACCGGTGATTGTAGGCGTAGTTTCCGGAAGAGCGATGAGCCTAATATTGAGTCTTTAATAAGCCGAGGCGAGGTCAATCGATTTCGGCTGCCTATAAAATTTCTCGCCTATCAAATCCGGTGATCGATCCAACCGTGGCCTGTGGGCGAAGTGGTCAAACGATCATTCGGGTCCAAAATCAAATGGTAGTTTTATTCGTTTGTTATCTTAATCTGTTAAATGGAACATGTTGGCACCTTTCCTTTCGGCTGTTTCGGCATTAGTCACACGGAATGGTCTTTTAAGATGCTGATAAAGGCTTGCTAAGCGAACTTCCTAAATATACAAACCATGTTGTTTAGCCTATTGCTTCACGCTGCATCTACCGTGAAGCAATCTTGGTATGAATCCTCATTCATTAATTTATTTGTAATCGGTAACATCAGTCAACCGTCAAGAGAAGAATCACTCCCACGGTCGATCTTCACAAACAAGACTGCTCATGCCTAACAAGGCGCGCTTAGTTACCCAACAATGAGAATAATTAAAAGTCAGGGACAACCTAAAGCTCTTTATAGACCGCAATTTAGTATTTTGCAAAAACCTTAATGAGACAAATATGCCTCTGAATTTCGGTACAGATAATGATCACTACATAACTGAGATTCATTACACAACCCAAGGCTACTTTTATATCGCCTTCAATGAGTCATAAAACGATCTGCTCGAGTTGTTAACCGCAGGTTCAATTTCGTGTGAGACTTTTTGCGGATATTTTTTTCATTTCCTTTTTCATCTACATAATAGCAATTACTACTTGGCTCATGCGGGGTACCTACAGGTGGCAGAAATAAGTGAGTACAAATTTAAGCATACAACTTTTTTAAAACATTGCTTTAATAATGATTAATGCGTTGGTTGTGTTTAACAATGCCGAGATAGATCCTCTTTTCAGAGGCCTCTTGACCTCAGTGAGCAACAGCATGACGAAAGAGCAGACAATGAAGACAAAAAGTGTAAGACAATATTGGCGAATTGCAAATAATGGTCCTTTGACGGGACACACTTTTGTATGGGAACATTACACATCATTAGCGTATGTGTTCCACGTGGTCATTGGCCTAGGTTGAGTTGAGATATAATTGCGGTATAAAATAAGATTATTTATTAGCAATAGTATAGTTTAATAGGAAAATATCTTCTAAAAATATGTTAATGAGGTCGTTGGTTTTATACGATTCGACATTTAAACTGTATTATTCGACTGAGCACTAATTGACTCTAAGTCTAAGCCGACATTTAAATGATGTTTTAGTACTACAAACTACTACTACCTACTACTTCAAACTAACAGCATAATTGCTGCAAGGAATTAAACGACCTTCCAAATAAAAGGGACCGGCTTCGTAATTAAACAATTACTGCAACGACGCCCACACAGTGGGTTACCCAACGACGCCCCTATGTTCAATGATTAAAACTTAATCATCGTACGATTCCCGTGGGAGATTGTAGGCTTTCATCGGACTTTATGACTCATGCAGATTGCGCTCGGTATCAGCATAAACACGCTAGTTTCGAGTTTAGACCCCACTGACCTGGTATTGTAAACCAATAAAACCGGATTGGTACTGATTGAGGCTTTGGAGTAAAGGTTTCTATGCTTTTGATGGCCGACTTAATACTGTTAATTATTGTGAATTTATTACTATCTTATGGTGAGTATATAATTTTAAGATAAAAATAAGACCAAGTAGTTAGTTTTTACAATTATCTGATATATAAATGCGACAGTTCTTTCTTCTTTTACCTACCAGTTTACTCTGGGAACACCGATCTAATTATTTTTTGACCATTCATTGATTAAAGGAAAAGGATACGTAGACTTTGAAAGGGCATGAGCTTCCTTTGGTATGTAATATAAACTTTGAAGGGATAAATTTTTGTCGACCTGTTTGGCGCAGGGGTACTACTAAGCCCGCCTTCTGCGCTAGAGGTCCCGGGTTCTATCCCCGGACAAGACAAAAATTTGTGTGCGTGAACATGTCTATTTGTCTTGGTCTGGGTGTTTAATATGTATGTATGTATTTACAAAAAAATATATCAGTATGTTTATCCGTTATCTAGTATCCATAACACAAGTTCTTCATAAAACTTAATGTGGGCTAGATAATTGGTGGATTTGTATACAATTACTAATTTATTTATAAATTCTTGGGAACTGGAAAAGTTCATGTAAAAAATATATGAAGAAGCAAGTAAAACTTTGGTTTAATTAATAATTCAATTCTGATAGTGATAAAACCAATGTTAAAAAAAACGTCAATGAATTTAATAGTCGATCTAGATAACTATAAGTACTAAGATTCCCTAGCCTATCTAGTTCAAATTTTGAAGTAACTTTTGGTGAACGGCCAGTGAGTCACGGCATGATGTCATCGTTTCTGGGAACTGGTCCGGGCACCGTGCTCCCTCACCGATGGGCTATGTGAGGTCACCAAGTTTAAATAGCGGTTTTGCAGATTGAATATACAACGGCTGGAGACTGTTATTTCCGATGGATAAGTTTCCAAGGGTACGATGATTGGCTGTTACGATTTCGATATTTGTAGGTTCGAGATTGGGTAGAATTACAAGTGTGATCTTCTATTATAAGATTCGGGATGAAGGCTGCTAAAAAGAAAAGAGTTGTTTATTTGACGATACAAAATAATCCATTTTGCTATTTTCTTTACTTACAATACTGTAAATGGCTCATTAGTCACCTAATAATATTTAACAATATTGTATTTATTTTAGAGCTGTAAGTTTTCCTAACGAAATAAATAAATAAATAAATACAACTTACTTACTTGATGCCCGTTGTGAAGTTCCACTTTACTAGTATTTTGGTATTGGTATTGGTGATGGGCTCTTTTCTCCGCATTTAGACTCTCATTTTGTCCGTTATGCGTGAACATAGCATCGGTATGGCTAGTTAAGCCATCCCAGCTCCTTCCAGAAGCGCAGAAGCCTCCTGGGGCGTTCACAGGCTTCTAGGAGCGACCTCACGTCTTTGAGGGTTTCTGCCCGTTTTGCGGCCAAACCCACGCACTCCAGGATTACGTGGGCGGCTGTTTCCTCTGCGTCCAGGCATCCCCTACATAGGGGGCTGTCTGTCGCATTCATGATGAATAGTTGTCGGTTTAAAGGTAGGTGACCTGTAAGTGTGCCTACAACTATTCGGAGGTCCGGACGATTAAGGCTTAGCAGTCTACAGGTCAACTTTACTAGTATATTTTTTGCATGTTTATAGAGGTTGGCGTTGGTAAATTAGACCAATTCCTTAATAGTACATTATTGCAAAGGCCGTGAAATAGGCAATTGCAGGTCGAGTATGAGTTTGAAAGCCGAGCCGTAGGCGAGGATTTCACTAATACGAGACAGGCAATTGCCATTTCCGCCGACGCATATAGTGCTTTTCTCAAAAGAAGCAGGGAAATAAAAAACATACTTTTTATATTATACATTTAATAATTACTAAAAGAAAATCAAATTCATTGCAGGAGCGTCTTTTTGAATTTGGAATAGTACAGCGCTCCAGCAATGTTGTATGAAACGGCGTGCTGGAGTTGTTAAATACTCTTTGTAATGTTCCAAATTCAAAAAACGCTCCTGCAATGGATTTGATTTTCTTTGTCCGTAAATTCGATACTTCGCGTGTTCTTTTTTCGAAAATAATGACAACATTTCCATGCATGTTTGAGAAAAGATACTAAAGTTATTCCTAAGAGAGATAATTGATATTTTTTACAAAGTTTAACTCCTATCAGTTATCGGTTGAAAATAAGCAATTATTTTTTCTTTTGTGCTAACGCTCCTCTAAACATTTGTTTGATTATTTAAAACTTATTCACATTTTTATATCAGTCCTTTTCATAAATTGTTATGGACACTGACTGGAAAAGTGCAGAATCAAATTCATTTCATAGTCAATTGAATGTTAAGTGTCTACTTTTAATAATATTTTGAACAATACACAATAAAGCGAACAGCATTTTTTGTTATAGTCATTATTTCGCGCTGCGTTAAGAATATTTTTTTATTGTCAAATTAATTATTTTAAGGCCACATGTTTACATGTAACGATGGTTTAAATGTAATTATCATTGTACTGACAGAATAACAATATTTCTGCATAATGTTTAATGGCACCAATACACTTGGAAACAATAATTATTGCTCTCGTAAATTATAGCTTATCTTATTTTCTTGATACTTATAAGGTGAATATTATAAGATAATTAGGTACTGATTGTAACTTTTTAAAGTACATAGAATAAAAATAACGTAGTTTTTTAAAAGTGGAAACCAGAATATCAGGTCAATCACATGTCTATAAGAGCAACTGTTAATTTAATATGTGAGTTTCATAAGAGGATTTTGTACATGGTTATAAGTAGGTACATTAATAACGACAGATACAAAAAAATAACAGTCGTTTTTCAAAATTGTACCTACTGAGCCCTATTTCACGAAACTTATTAGACTAATAATGTCCATGGCCTAATATTTTCTATTAAATATAAATAAATAATTGCATACAACACACCAATTTTCTAGCCCACGTTAAGTTTCATCACAGAATACTTAATAGTACAAGTTTCATGAAGAACTTGTGTTATGGATACTAGATAACGGATAAACATACTTATATCCTTTTTTTTCTAGACAAATATAAAAAGTTCACTCTATAGTAGAAAAAATCTTGTGTACAAACACTAGATAACTTTGAAAGACTATCTGTTTTTGCAAAAGGAAATATCCTATCGAATAAAAATCAGCAATTCGTGCAAATTAATTAAGAAACTTTCATTACAGAACTGCATTATCAATCTTAACTCATAGGTAAATTACTTTTACAAGTCATGAAAATTCGTTAACCACAGCATAAACAATTTAAATTCCTACACAATTTACCTGGTCATTGAAAATTGCCTCTAATACGAAAATAATGTTCAACATAACAACATAAAAATAATGAAAGTGAAAGTAGCCTATGAGCTTTCAAATACGAATAATAAGGGGTACGTATTGTATTATCAAATCTTTGAAATGGTGAAAGTTTGTCTATAAAAACAAACAAGTAATGTTACACCCAAGAATTTCATGTAACACACGTCGGTGTACAGTCAACAGTATGTCAGGTTCTATAGTGTGACCTTCATTGCGATTTTAACGTCTCGCGTTCGTGTCGCTCTTAATTTGATTGTAACGGATTGTAGTGGTTTTCGTAAGTGCAAATGTAAAACTTTATGTGCTGTTCACTGTACGAAACGTTACTGTCGAAGAAACATCAAGTTTATCACGCGTTATAATATTTATATATTATTCATTTAATTTTATGATTTTTTACTTTCAAATATACTATTTGCACTATGGTGCCTGAAGTATAGGATTTTCCTAGTTCGGGCAAAAATTCCATGTTTTATCTTTAAGAATTTATCTGGGGCCTAATTCTGCTAATGCTTACTCACAATCGTATTCCAATGGTGTTTCAATGGCAGGCCTGTTTTACACATTTCTTGTTACAACAGTGTAAATAAACACTACTATTGAAACACCATTGAGGGACGATTTTGACTTAAATAGCAGAATTGGCCCCCTGTTCTGTTTATATGTGTGATTTTATATGATAAAATAAATAATGATTTGTTTATTATTATTATTATCCTTAAACTAGCCCTTGCGTATGTAAGGGTTGCTAACTTTTAGTAGAGAAAATATAGTATGTTAGTGTTTAGAAAGGGTAAATAAAGAGCAGTGTAATACGAGAAATGTATAGGATGTAATTATTACTTTTGTTACTATTAAGTATTCTGTGCTTTTGTTGAAATCTATTTAATTTGGTACTTGTTGGTACAAGTAGGTGTCGATATTAATATTTTCCGAGAAAAATTGTACTTACCTACATTTTCATACACTGGCAAAAACCAAAATATTTGTTTATTACGTTAATTAACATTTCCAGAATATAACACCCAAAAGTATGTACTTCTATCAAAGATAATAGTTATAATACTTATTAAACATTTAATGATTGTTCTTCTTAATCATTTCCGACCCGAAAAGTAAAAAAGACTTCAATTTCAAAAGATTTAACCGCCTCTGTGGTCTAGTGGTACCGGTACCAGACCCAGGGGTCCCGGGTTAAATTTCCAGCGGGGGTACATATTGTATTTGGTTTGGTTGGTGATAGGACTTGTTATAAGCCCACCTGGCTAGCTACCACCATCTTATCTAAGCCTGACGCCATAACAACAATGTTTTCAGCGTTGTTGTGTTCCGGCAGTTCCAGATAAAATAGCTAGTTCCTCAGTGGCTGAGGATTCAGGGAGAGGCTTGCTTCCATCTTCAGCCTTATCAATACTTAACATCAGGTATGATGAAGGCTAAGAGTCTTAAGTATGTAGGTCGGTCTTATCGTTATTTATCAAAGTTAAAGAAACTACCGAATAGAAAAAATATCGACCGTTAACGGATAACTGATACGAACTGTATCAACACCGGGAATCAATATTAACTTTATCGCGAACTGATAACATCCAATTGGAACAAATTTAGATTTTTTATAATTTACTTATAATAATAAAACGAATTTACGTGCCTTATCTTATCACCTTGCTTCAGTAATATGTTTTGCATTTTTTGTATTGTAAGCATTTGTTACATTTTTAGGGTTTCGTAGCTTAATGGCAAAAAACGAAACCCTTATTGATTCGTCATGTCCGATGTATGTCACACCACAGCCACTTTATTCCAAAACTATGAGGATTACACAGTTGAAACTTGGCAGGTAGATGTATTCTGTAAACCGCTTTACGGTTTTTAGAGAAAAAAAAAAAAATGTATATTAATACATAGAACTGAAACTGTAAATATTATTTTTTCATCAAACCTATACGTGTGGGGTATCTATAGATAGGCCTTTAAAAATTACATTGAGGTTTCTAAAACTATTTTTTTTTTTCAAAGTCAACCGTTTGAAAAATTTACACATCCAAAGTGGCAAAATGTGTGTGTTTTAAAATAAGAAAGTAAAAATAAAAAATAAAAAATTTGCTTTAGACATTTATGAAAACTTTCATCGAAAACTAGTTTCAACGAAATATATTATGCAGTTTCAGAGCTATAGCACATTTGCCAACACCTCAAATATAAATTTTAAATAGAAATATATTGGAAAAAATTAACTCGGCCACAAGTGAATTCACAGACGGGAATCGAACCCGCGACCTTTGGAAATCCGGTCCAATGCTCTCCAATCCAATCCAAAGATCCAATGATCCAAGGTCCAATGATTTCCAAAGGTCGCGGGTTCGATTCCCGTCTGAGAATTCACTTGTGGCCGAGTTAATTTTTTCCAATATTTTTCTATTTAAAATTTACCATAAGTATAAAAATAGCATTGAAAAATGCAAAAATTACAAAATCATAAACCTCAAATATAACTTTGTCATATACAGACACTATGAAAAACAAAGTTATTTTTGCAGGCGAAAAATTATAGTGGCATTTTGGGTAGGTTTATTTAATATAATAATAGAAACTTTATTGCACACGATACAAAAACAAACACAGACGAGAAAATGTCAAAAAAGAGTAACAGACAATAGGCGGTCTTATTGCTTCATAGCAATGTCTTCCAGGCAACCTTGGGTGAGAGACGAAACCCTTCATGTGCGAGTTTGATTTGCACTTGGCCGATTTTTCATTTTGGCTCACATAAAGATTTTGTGAGTGTGCGAGGGGGAGGGTGGCGGGGTGTCCTCCCATTTATAAATCTTTTCTTTTTGAAATAACACTCTTAAAAAACTTCTCTGGTCTGCCAGGAAATTCTTCGATGGTACCTAAGCAATGAAAATACACGGCCGTTGATAGCTACTTTTAAGAAATCAGTCTCCAAAATGTAAACACACCAATGTTTGGTTTGTGGCTTGTTGCCTTCTAATGTAAACAGTTCCGGTCGATAACAGATTTCGTACACAAGGGAAATAACACATGTAAGTGCTAAGAAAGCACGAGACGAAACAGGTAAAAACGTAAACGTAAACTTTTTTGTTTACATTACGCATTTTATTGAACCTACCAACGTTACATAACAAAACTGAGTTCTATTAAATGGAAATGGAAAAACAAAATATTGTAATACTAGCGGATCCTCGAGGTTTTACCCGCGTGGTGCCCGTTCCCGTGGGAATATCGGAATAAAATATAGCCTATGTCACTCGGGAGAAATGTAGCTTTCTAATGGTCTAAGAATTTTCTAAATCGGTCTAGTTGTTCCTGAGATCAGCGCGTTCAAACAAACAAACTCTTCAGCTTTATAATATTAGTATAGATTAATGAAAATCAGTGGATCTGTGGTCTATATAGAAAAGTGATGAATTTCTTAAATTGAATTTAAGACTTTGGCTAATTGATATCAAGTTCAAACCGAGTTCTATGAACTTTCAATGCAGAAGTAAAATATTTTTGCCCTAATATAAAATATTGAAATGGACAGGAATTAATCGTCCATAATAGGAAAGTTATGAATTTCTCCAATTGATTTTAAAAGACAGGCTAAAGATATCGATTTCAAAATAACAAGAAAATTTGGTATTTGTATATACTCAAATTCTGTGATAAGCAGAATAACTAAACCTAGTAAAGTCTTAATAAATATTTAATAAAGTGTTACATTTGTATAACAACCACTTAGAAAATACACACATCAAAAAGTGTTTAAGGATCAAGTAAAGTCGGGTAATTTCCCGGTTGATCAGTAGAGGTTTTTTTGGAAGCGTTATTAAAAAAATAATAGACTTATAGAAAGCGTTTATATCACAAATAATAGAACATTATTAGGTATTTCATTTGAATCATAAATTATTTATTTAACCTTATAACGTTACGAATAAACGTTTTCCAAAAAACTCTACTGGTCAACCGGGAAGTTCCCCTGATTTTACGTTCCTGAGTCTCGCCGCTATAGAGGACTATTATATTAACTTTTTTGGATCGTTTATGATTCTAATAAAGAAAGAGTTACAGTAAAAAACCAGTCTGAAAGACTACTATTGGTAATTATATTTTTTTTTTCGCTAAAAAGTGCCTACTTTATCCCTAGACTCTTATTGTGTATATTAACTTACTGAACTCTATAATAATTGGATCTGTGGGTTTGTTAGCTATCTTTATGACTTGAATGTTCACTGAATTAACAATGTAACTAATTTAGTAAAAAATATATATATCGTTAGATAGTCTCTCTAGAAATACTCCAAAGAAAGCAATTGTTTAAAAGATAAGGGTAATGCAAGATAGTCAAAACAGCTTAAAATTCAGTAGGCACAGTTATTGGACGAGTTTGTCTGCTTCCGGAGTGCATAAATATTGACACTGCATCGCAAAGGTATTCAGAACATGACGATCTGAATGCCATTATGCACATTGCTCACGTATCTAACTACATAACATCAATGATACTACATTCCGCAGACATAGGAGTGCAATGTCAAAGGCAAATAAAGGCTCACACTCATTTGTGTCTAGACATAGGAGTATGTTCAAATAGACGCTTACTAAACGAGCGATCTACATCGCACTAGCAATCTCGTATCGATAAATAGCGATGGCTTTCATTGCATCAAGTTATAAATGTCGTTTAGTGGGTTTATAGGCCTTGTCTAACATTTCAATAAAGTTAACGATTTTATTGAATTGGTGTCCAATTTTATAGCTCGGTGGCCACCTTTCTCAAAGTTAAGATGCGCTGAGAAGTAGGCGCGACGATCGAAAGTGGAGTCGAGCAAGTTGTTGACCCATTACCAACTTTTTTGTAGGTCTCCCTACTTAACAGTGATAAAAGTTAAAGAAACTGGACCCGTGCGACACACGACTCTTTACATTTCGTACTTTTTTTGTTATTTTTACTAACATAATAGTATGAAAGAACTTAGCAAAAAGGTTACAACGTTTAGGGGTCCAATTTACGGAGTAAATTACTCAACAAAAACCTAAATGCCAACAGAAAATGTCGAGCGCTCACCTCATTGTACACAGACGTCATCTCGCAATTCACAATGTTTTGTTTTGTAAGTCGGTTAAACACAATCTAAACACACATTTCAATTGCCGAAATATTTTTAGAAACAGTTTTTCATTCGCAAGTTTTTAAAAGAACTTTGTCAACGAATATTTAAAAAATAAATTGTCAAACTTCCCGCCAAAAGCGCGCGTAAAAAAGAAAATAAAGAGGCAATCGTTTACACAGAGCGGTGGGCGCGTGTGACGCGTACCGTGTTGAATGCCGGCACTGAGCGAGCAAACGCGAGTCGCGAACGGCTCAATGGATACGACGGGCTCAGCTGTGTGCTCAATGAAGCATCGGGTTCGGAGGTCAGCGATCATCCTGACCCCGCCAATTCTGCATCGAGTTTCTCCATTACCCTATAAACCTACAAGAATGTCGAATATGCAGCGGCAAAAAGTTAATTCGGAAACGGCTCGTACACCTGTTTTTGTGGTCATCAATTTTGCTTTGAAGGATTTGCCAACTTTTTATGTTTGGAGCAGTTGGTTCGTGGCACAATGTTGGGCGATTATTTGAGATGATCGGCTAAAGTTCGTCGACAGTTTGTCTTAAAACCGGTACTGTGACAGCCGAACGGTTCTGCGGTGTCGACAATTCCACACAATTGATTTGCTAAAGCCTTGGCGTTTTATTTCCATTTATTGTGGATAAACGTTTATTCCAAAGCAGGCCACGTGGATATTTCAGTCAAACGACATCTGTGAGTAAAGAAAAGTTTTAGGGTTGACAAATTGACATTACTAGAACCACTCACTTCTTGACATCCGATTCTTAAACCTATAGCTGTGATGGAATATTTTCAAAGTGGTCGTCCCAGCACCGAAAGATGGATGCAAAATATTGTTTTCAAATGAAAATGCTAGTCGATAATTAATATATTTCGCAGATAGGAGCTCCTCCACAATCGAGATCTTAAACCTAATATTACTGCTATTCATAAGTAGTTGTAAAAAATGTATGAAGGAAAATACATGAAACTTTTGAGGTGATTAAAGTTTTGCATTTGTTTGTTTCTTTTTCTCGGGTATACAAACCATAGTAGATTAGTAGCCAAGGGCTGTAGGGCATCAATTGCAGCCCGAGATATTTAAAGAAATTTTTATTTTTTTTATTTAAGATCGAAATTGAGCTTCGCCGTTCGATATTTAAAATTTATGACTGATAGCAAAGCGACCTCTTTGGTCATTGGGCTGAATGCATGATGTCTATTGCCAGTATGATGGTTAGATGTACGCGAACTTTTTGAAAGATAAGTGTTTTTTTTAATTACTTACCGCCCTAGGGCTTTTCTAGCTACATTATTACCCTAGAGCGCTAATTAGTCACCTACAAGCCCCATTTGGAGGTAATAAGAACCTACTTACCGAACATGAGAGATGCAAAGGTTGTTTAGGATTTTGCATTTTACAATAATATATTTTTTTTAATTTAAAATATGGGGCGAGGCCTATACCCAGCAGTGGGTGTCATAGTGTCATGTGGCTGAGACGACGACTTGAAAAATCAACTTGTCTTGTATCGTCCCTTCTATGAGCGGTATGAGAAAGTTGATTTTTGTTTCTAAAAGGTAGGTGCTTTTTGATTTTTTTTATAATAATCTTTTCTTACAGTTAATTTATAATATCATCACGCTTTATAATTTTTATCCCTATCTGTTTATTAATTTGTGTTTATCATTATACTAATGTTACGTGATACGAATACTTATTTTGATTTTGTTTTTCGATATGACTGTTTTTTATTTAAATGTAGCGAAAAGATCTCGGCTTCACTTCTAATCAAAATATAATACTTCAGACTTCTTTTTCTCAAGGTATAAGAATACGGCATTGCATTTCGCTTTTATTTTTATTTTCCTGTATGAAAAAAATCGTGCAATGCAAATGCATGCACGACTTTTTCATACAGGAAATTGTAGGTATACCGCTTACCCGACTTTGTTTAAGTACCTATATAAAAAAACATTATTTCTAAGCCAATAATACATACGTTCAAGAGCCGATAATTATTTTATTCTTAATGTTGTCTTCGTTATGAAATTAAGACCCACTATTAATTCTTCATTATGATTTACCGAATCACTAATATTGCATTTGAAAATTTCTAGTTGGCTTTATTAACTTTTACACATCGTCTCAGCCACATAACACCCACTGCTGGGTATAGGTCTCCCCCAAAAAGGGCGGTTTGCCATAATCGCCACGCTTGGCAGGCGGTTTGGCGATCGCAGTATGGCCAAGTTTTAGGAGACGCTGCTGCCCGTCTCCTGAAGGCTGAGTCCCTTAGTCGCCTTTTACGACACCCACGTGATGAGAGGGGGTAGTGCTATTCTAAGCCGACAATACACAGCTACACAGCACTTCTTTTACACATAAGTACACTCAAATGTTAAGCACGTCGGGAAATCACAATAAAAACAATGAAACTAGTCCAACAGCACCCTCCTTCTGGTTAATTTAAGCACCATAACCGCTTTAGAGCCACTTTATTTGCCATTGTGTGTTCCGTTTTGCATAAGATCCCAGCAGTCGTTGAAACAATTCTACGTTCCGTTATCGGAACAAACGCTATTATGTTATAATATGGCTGCATGGAGGTTGCATGTTACAGCATGTTACGCGTTGCTTCTATTGTTTGTGCTTTGCCCGGGAGCTGACTGAGGTTTTGCTAACGATTTCTGTCTTCAATTGAAGAATAAAGGTCAAAGCTTACGCATTACTCGATCATTAATAGTTACAATCGTGAGAAAAAAAAATAACTAAGTTGAAAACCTCTTATAAAATTTGTGTCAGTTTTTGACGTGTCAAGAATTTATATCGGAAACAAAAGAATGAAATACCCTTGAGATGTAGACATTTTTTTAAATGCAACTCCTATCTCTAACATAGATAATAGAGCAATTTAAAAGATTAATGGCGAAGTGAGCCCTACGCTCTAAAACAAAAACAATCGATAGGAGCTCCTCCACAATCGAGATCTTATAGCGTTATCAGTCGTGGGAACAAAGCAGAAAAGCGGCTTGCTTGTTTATTGGCAATGTCGCTGGATAACCATATAAATTGTACGGGAACCGAGTGCCCATCTGAATTTGAGATAGTAATCTTGATGGATAGATTATAATGGCGATGGCGCCGGCACTAGTGAGGCGCTTTGTGCTATCGATTGTGGATTTTACTCGCTATTTATAGAGAAGATGATAACATCTCTTGAAGTAAGGGCTGGAGTCCATTTATCGAAGTATTAAAACCGATTTGAATAGACAACTAAGAAATAACAGTAAACATCTAAAAGCAGTGCGATTGTAATTAGATTAGCCGATAGCAATTCACAACAGCATATTACCAATTTCAATTGCTTATTATACTGGATAATGCCTATTCTACGGGACAGAAAATACTTAGCACAATTAATCACCAATCATTATCTCAAAGGCCATTGTTAAGCTGTAATGGCGTATTTAATAGAAACGGGCATTTCTAATTTCATCGACAAAGTATAGAGGCGTTGCCGCTGCGCGTGCGGCTCCTATCGACCGATCTTTGAGCGCAATATGGCGCCGGACTACGATCCTAAATCACCGGACACGGGGAAAAGTACAAGCTATTATCTAAAAAAAAACATAACTTTTGAACTACGGAAATATTCCCATCTAGCTGCCCCCACAGACTTCGTTCTGTCAAAAGTTATTGGCCTGTATTTGCGTAGGGAAACAGAAGTTTTGTTTTGACTATTTTCCTGACATTTTTTACGTTATTTCTCTCTATATTATGAACATTAATTGAGCCTTAAGGCGCTATACAACTGAAGCGAGATAGTAATAAGAAAAGGCCACGCGACCGATTTTGCAGATTAGGCGAAATAAACAACTCATAGAAGAGTCTTTTCTGGTATATTTTCTTGTTTAATATTTATCATATAAAAATAGCATTGTAAAATGCAAAATTAAAAAGTTATAATTAGATGGCTGTTTCGTCTTTATCGATAGTCAAACATCTGTAAAGATGTTTCATTCGAATGCGAGGATATTTCTCTCATTGATGAAGCGACGGTGGCCAACACCGTAGAACGGTGAATATACTAGAAAAATTCGACGTGTCCTCATAGGTCTCTGTAGCATAATTGGTTAGTGCATTGGCCCGGACTCCCAAGGATGCGGGTTTGAATCCCGTCAGGGCGACATGAGACTAGTTGCTTTTTTCTGGTATATTTTCTTGTTTAATATTTATCACATAAAAATAGCATTGTAAAATGCAAAATTAAAAAGTTATAATTTCTAACCATCCTATAGTTTTATAACAAAAAGTACATATTTTTTCAATATAGCGTCTTAACAAAAATATGAAAAATTTATTGTTATTTACAAAGAATAAGAGTTAAGTTCGTTGTTGTTGTACAATCAGGGAACTTCCCGCTTGACCAGTAGATTTTTTTTGTGGACACGTTTTTTCGGAAAGTACTTAGGTTAAAGAAATAATTGTTTATTCAAATAAAATATTCACTATTTTATTATTTGTGATATAAACGTTTTCTATATATTTATTACTTTTTTAAATAAAGCTCCTTAAAGAACTCTACTGGTCTACCGGCAAGTTCCCCGACTGTAAATAATAATAATAAATAAATAAATAATTGCATACAACACACCAATTATCTAGCCCACGTTAAGTTTCATGAAGAACTTGTGTTATGGATACTAGATAACGGATAAACATACTTATATACTTTTTTTTTGTAAATACATATTTAATAAACGTATGTCCGGAGGGTTGCCTTTAACGATGGAAAGGCGAAAAAAAAAATTTGATCTGTAAAATAAGCTCATGGTGTTAGCTGTTTCTTCTAGGAACGAGAGAAAAAAGCGCAAAACGCCTTTTTCTCACATTTCCGTTGACTATTGCTACAAAAGGAGCCACTATTATTTATGCTGTGCTTCGTCTCGACGCGAGCAAGCCGTAAATGCCAACGAGGTAATAGGGTTTATGGTTCTATTAAAGTTGGTAGGTAGGTATTTTCCTAATTAAAGGAATATATTTTTACATCTGCAATATAAGTTTGCTACTGCTAAATTACCAAAGGCTAGTAGTACCCATGTACAGAAATTGCTGAACGTTTATGAGGTATGTCATGTGATGTGATGAAAGTCGAGGAAGCAAAAGAGGTATGAAAGAATCGTAGCAAGAGGAAATAAAGTAGTGTGCTCTACTTTTAACAGTGCTCGAGAATGACATGATTATTAAGATAGTGAACCTTATTTCGGTTCACTATCTTAATAATCATGTCATCTCCGTAAAACAATAGATTTAAAAATGCGTTTATATCGTCAAAGTTGTTGTTGTGTTGTTCAATGAACTTGAATTCAAATATCTTTCCTTACTTGAATTTCAAGAATTCAGGGATTACTTATATGATTATAAGTCTTGGTAGCTCAGAGGTTAGAGCATTGGACCGGATTTCCAAAGGTCATGAGTTCGATTCCCATCTGAGAATTCACTTGTGGCCGAGTTAATTTTTTCCAATATTTTTCTATTTAAAATTTATCATTAGTTACTTATATGAATCAGTACGGATTAGAAATAGACATAAAACTACGCCAATTAGACGTCGGGGAATCTAAAACTCCATAATACTTATACCTAATACGCATTATGAAACCAAATATGTAAACAAAGAGCTTTTTAAGATAAACGTTGAATACAATATCATGAAAAAGTGTCTAAAAAAGTGGTTATTCACCAAATATTTTTATGAAGAACACCTGTCACTCAGTACTGAAGGGTTTCACGCGAATTTCAATATAATTTAATCTGGCTGACTTACTAGTGATTCCCACACCGAAACCTTATGAGTGCTAATGGATTTTATTGGTGACCAATCAACGTAAAATATAATATTATATTATAAGTACTTGACACGACAACTTAAACCAGGCGTAAGACGGAATATTTCAGAATAGGATGGAGGTACTATAGCTCCGTAGTGTCGGCTTAGAATAGCACTACCTACAAACTTGGCCATACTGCGATCGCCAACCCGCCTGCCAAGCGTGGCGATTATGGCAAACTTTTTTTTTAAAGCTTTGTTTAAAGTTTACGTTGCCAAACAAATACAAACGCAAATGCAAATTGTACTTACACACGCAGCTTTAGAACAAAAATGTAAGACCTATGTTTCTATTTCTATTCATCAGTGTTTTCCACCACACTGTTTTCCAAATTTAAAATAGATAGGTGTGCCCCCTTGTTATGTAACATGTTTCTATTAACTTTTGATTGAAAGTGCAGTTACATTGCTACTTTAGTAAGATAGTTGTAACATTGATTTTTACTAAAAAGTTTTTCCAATTTTCAATTTCAATTAAAGTTCAACAGAGTAGATAATTAACTAGCAGTGCTTACTTAAGTAGTGATGAAATGCGATTTGCCTAGAAGAAACAGATTTTCATGAAAGAACTCCTCGCCTAGCTTAGTCGTTACATGTTCTTAAACGACCTTCTCTGTTATGGTAATCTGACTAACAGCTTATATATCATATTATTTTAACAAAAAATCGTAATATACTCGTGGCAAAAACCAACATGTCAATGTTTCCAAATCTGATCAAATTATGACACCCACGCAACTTATAAAGAAATCTATGATCTCGTTTGTCAAATATTTTTTGCTGTGAGAATATATTTTATGTGTTAAATTAATTCATGTTCTTTTCTATTCTATGGAATTTAAATATCCGTATGTGTTATCCATCTCTCTATGTTGTGCTAAATACAGACAATCTATGACAATATGGATAATATTCCTGATGCTTTCGTCATTGTATGGAAAAAGCAATAGGCTTAATAATGGGAGTATGACCGACCCTTAAGACCCTTTTACAAAAACAAAAGCCGGACGATGACAGTCACTTGTTTCAAAACAAAGAGTGTGAATTTCGATTCTAAAGTGACACATCAGTTTGACGTATTGCGCTCGTAGAGTCGTAACGCGAGCGTTCGTGACTTACTGTCACGATCCTCGGGCAACTCAAGTGGCTGTATTGGGAACAAGGAGCTTGGAACTTTATGGACAATAAAAAGAAACGACACACTTTGATATATGTCGATATACCAACGGGACAGTGGCAGTTATGATACTACACTTTACTATACTTTGACTTTCTGTAAAAAAAAAGAAGAAAATGTTTGTTTGAGTATTCTGTCTGGAAAGAATATCTGTTTTGTTACATAATACTAAAATTATATATACGAAAGTATGTCAGTTTGTTTAATTCTTTGTTTGTTTGTTGCTCTTTCACGCAAGATAGAAGATAGCCTGGATTAAAACAAAGGCTACCTTTTATCCCGATATTCCCACGGGAACGGGAACCACGCGGTTGAACCCGCGGGCGGCCGCTAGTTAAAAAATAAATACTAATGTGTCTATCATCATGTCATCTTCTTACGAGTGAAATGACTGATCCTTCTTTTGATTAATTCATCAAACCCGAACCGGACACCGGTGTCCAGAGAACAATTGAATATCTATTGTGTCTCAAAATCCAGGGGTGTGATGTTGTGTAAAAATAATAATAAGGAAATCAACATCATTGCAATTAGCGTCGAAGTGCTCAACAAACAACGCATACACAAGATTTTTCGACGAAAGTGGTGACTAAACCCAAAACAAATAGTAATAACTAGCGAGCGTTTGCGAATTCATCTGTGTGTGATTTTGTTTTTATGCGTTGTCCAGGCCTTTTTTAATTTCTGCATTGGAATGGGAGATTTCACGGCTATAAAAAGTACTTGAAGTCTTCACAAAATGTCTCACAAAAACTAATACATGCGTGAAAGGCAAAGCGGACAGGCAAATTGATAGAAGAGATTAGGTAATAATAATTAATAAGACACCATCACATACGACTTGATCTTCCGTCTAATAAAGTTAGTACACATATATTTTTAGTACGTTTATGTATGTGAATCAAAATTATAAGCATGCGGTATTTGCCTTTAAGTGTTTGTTTCACCTAGATAGTATTGTAAGCTAGTAATATGAAAAGTGTATTGGTGTGTACAGACGTTGGCGAATCAAATAAATAAATAAATAATGGTCTAATCTAACTGGTCATTAAATAGATTTTGCTCTTTTTACTCTCAGTCTACACTAAAAGAACGATTTACCTCTACGGACAAAAATAAAACCCTGGTTTCAACCCCAGTCCCCAAGGGAATTAAATTGCATAATTAGTCTTTCCAGATATTTCTGCTAGTGTAACCGTGCAAAAGCCATTTCAGTGCCATCTATTTGAAAGATAATGAGTTATAAACAAATAGAGCTTGATAATTTCGTGCAGCCAATCTACCCTCCACCCAGGAGATTCTATTGGTAACGGATTGCTCGATTGTATGGCCATCAGTAATGATACCGATGTTACAAGGAGAAATGGAAGCCATTTGGTTTCCTTATCACGACTCAAATTACAACTATTGCAAATAATCACATTTACGGAGACGTAGGTATTAACTTAACTAATGAGACCAAAACGAAACTTTTTTTTAATGTATATCACATCTGGAAATAATTTATTTACAAACAGAAACTTACAGAATAGTTATTTTATCGAGCTTTAAATCTTGTCTTTCAAAATTAGTATTAGGAATGGAAAATGTTTACGTTTTAGCTTCATACTTAATGACAAACAATTTATTTATAGCATACGTATCTACGTGAAAAAGCTGTCCACATTCACAGAAGTCATTAAGTTTCAAATTCAATAGTAACAAAGTGATGTAAGTACCTATATTAGTTTTGATGACCGTCCAGTTATTATGAAACTAAGAACTGATTTCCTTATAGCATTGAAAGCACGATATCATCGCTGTCAACATTAAGAATACCATTTAAAGAAAGACATAAACCTTTCTTGTCATCATCGAGTGGTTCGAAGCTCTTAGATACTGACGCAGCGTTAAATACTTTATTTGACAAACTCTCGAACATGGCTACAAATCTTATATAGTGGATATTTTCATCTCTCTGTTTTCTTTTGCAAGTACTTTTAAGAACTATTAAGATGACAAGAAAGCAATTTAAGGTATTGTTATGCATTCCATATTCTATTACCTGGTATTTGTAGAGATGTTTGCTCGTCCAATATGGTAGTGGTTAATACTAAAATGCTGATATCCATCGATATTGAAATATATAACGTGTTGGAATGATATTGATGGAATCATAAAATTAATTTATTTTATGATTTTAGAATTTTTGCATTTTTCAATGCTATTTTTAACTTATGATAAATTTTAAATACAAAAATATTTGATAATATCAACTCGTCCACAAGTGAATTCTGGATTCAAGTGAAAATCCGGTCCAATGCTCTAACTACTAAGCTACCATAAAAAACCATTATTTGTTGATACGGCAATGTCACAATCCAAAGTTTCAAAAGTTTTTGCATACAAAACCAATATTCAGACAAAAAATTCTACCTTTTTTGGTGTGATATCAATACGCAGTAATCATTCTGTTTATTTTTTAAATACAGCGGGTCTATCCTTTTATTATGTATAGACAGCAAGAATTGCTGCTCTGGGCCCTTATTCACTATGACCACTAAGCGATTCCTTGCTCAAACCACGGCTAAGTCGTACTTGGTTTTGACATTTTCAAAAGTCGTTTTCTCCATGATACTCCCAAATTATAGAGTTATTGTACAAGTACATGAAAGTCACAAGTTGTATAATAATTAAACAAGTAAAATAACTTTAAAATTTTAAAGTGTCATAAAGAAAACGAATTTTGAAAATGTCGAAACCAAATACGACATTCGCGGGGTTTGAACAAGGAATCGGTAAGTGCTCATAGTGAATATGGGCCCTGAGATGATTTGCTCTCTTAAACGTAAGGTAAACATTTGCGAAGTTACACAATGCTTTATGTAAATAACAAAGGTCCTTCTCAAAGGAGATCCGTTCTGGTTTTATGGCTTTTTAACGATCTCTGCTTTAAAAGGTGCACGTTTGAGATTATCTTGCCCTATATTAGGCAAGCAGCCCTTCGCAGTGCCTTGTTAAAAACTTGCAAACTTTTAACGACAAACAATTATTATTTACGAAGCTCTTTGTGAGCAATGTTACGAATTTATTTTAAGGCCCGTCTGCATCTCCCCTTGAGTTTTCGGTTTCCCTTAAGGCCCTATTACCTATAGGTAGGTTAAGGTTTTCTTTTTACTTTTATTTTATTGTTATCTTTTAAATTTTTATTCATTATAGTCTTCGCTATACAATAGTCATCGTTGAAAACTGTTTTGGCTAATGAATAACTTATAGTTATAATAACTCTAAATGTATTATAAGAGCTGTATGTTTCTTTTAATTCAATAAATAAATAAATAAATATATCACTAATGTTATAAATGCGAAAGTATGGCAGTTTTTTTTGTTTGTTACTCTTTCACGCTAAAACTGCTGAACAGATTTGGATGAAATTTGACACAGAGATAGTAGATAGCCTGGATTAAAACTTTTTATCCCGATATTCCCACGGGAACGGGAACCACGCAGAAGAAACCGCGTACGGCCGCTGGTTAATTTTGCAAACAATCGTCAACATTGGGACAGACAGACGGGGGGGGGGTAGGCACATATTGTATTCGGTTTGGTTGGTGGTAGGACTTGTTGTAAGTCTGCCTGGTTAGCTACCACCATCTTATCTAAGCCTTACGCCATATCAACAATGTTTTCAGCTTGTTGTGTTCCGGCAGTGCGAGATAAGATAGCCAGTTCCTCAGTGTCAGAGGATTCCGCGATTTATTATCAATACTTAAGATCAGGTATGATGAAGGCTAAGAGTCTCCCCGTCGTTCATAAAAAGAAAGCTGCCACAACATGTTAAAAAAAAATATCAAAGTCAAATACCTACGTACTTGAATAATTTTACATAGCAACATTAAACCAAAAGAATAATACTTAGTAAGTACTCAAAAGTTTTTGCGTAAAGTCCCAAAAACTGGAAATTCAAAAAACAACCTTTGTTATTTCAGAAGTAACTTAAATAGGTAAAACATTAGAAACCTACTAAGTACTTAGACCTAAAATATAACCTTACTTACGATTCTAATGGTCAACTTTCAGTACTCTCTTCGTGACTTAACTCATTCCCCATTATTTTACTATCATTATTGCATCTTTCTAGTCCCGAAGATCGGTTTGTCCTACATCCAACCCATTTCTCTATCTCCTTATCTGATCTTAATAAACCAGCTAAATTATGGTTCAGTATTGCATTGTTTTTGTTTAAAGTTTTTTGTTCTACGTTTAATGAGCCTCTGGCGCCTGTTTGTTGGGCTTTTAGTATCCATTAATCATTTTCTTGTCCAACAAGGTTCATTTTTATCGCAACAATAGTTTAAAACAAATATATGTCGACTAAACCATAGATAACGTTGATTGATCGACGTTAGGAACCGCGGCAAAAACAAATAAGTATTTGGTTTTTTTGAGTTCGACTGTTGTGTTTAATAGATAAGTATTTGTTATGCAAGGCTGGAAAGGTGGATTTAGCGGCGAATTACGTCAGCGAGTGGTTCTAAGACTGAATCCTGAGCGTAGTGAGAGTTTCAAAAGCACGAGACGCTAAAAAAAATTCTGTCGAGCGCAACACACAATTTGTCACCTCACAACAGCGAGGAAAATAATTGTTAGGTTTTTTCCGGGGTCAACTACCGGTAAAAAAACTTTTAATAAAAAGTTTAACCTAAATATACGAGGGTGGATTGAAAAGTAGTCGGCCTAACACAGATCCATTCAATTCTAAAAATCAACTCTACCCACATTATTTAGTTCAGTTCAGACTAGTTAATTGTGTGAAGTTTGAAAGGTGTGCTATACTTAGTTGTGATTTTATAAATTTATTAACAAAACAATTGGACATAATCTCAGCAAATGGAGCAAATCGAGCAGCGTGCCGTCATTAAGTACCTCCATAAGAAGAGGCTGTCATCAAAAGCCATCCATGATGATATAGTCAGTACATTATGGGATTCCGCTCTGTCATATTCATCCGTCAAAAAATGGATATCAAAATACAAGCGTGGTAGAGAGAGTGTGAAAGACGAACCCCGCTTTGGGAGGCCTTCGACGTCCACTCCTGACGAAAATATTAAAAAATACTTGATTTAATTATGGGAGACCGCAGATAAAAAATCAGGGAGATAGCCAAGACTATAGGCATCTTTTATGAATGAACTCAAAACATCATAGTCAACGTTTTGGGTTTCCACAAGGTGTCTGCGAGGTGGGTTCCTCGACTGCTTTCAGTTGAACAAAAAAAGCATGCGATTGACTATTGCACGCGACTGTTAGGAGTTATTTGAAGCCGATGACGATGATTTTTTGAATCGTTTTGTTACTATGGACGAAACATGGGTTCATTACTGTACACCAGAAACAAAACAACAATCAAAACAGTGGAGAAGACCTGGATCACCACCCCTAAAAAGGGTAAGGCGATTTTGTCGGCAAATAAGGTGATGGCTTCACTATTCTGGGACTCGAAGAGTGTAATTATGGTTGATTATCTTGAAAGGGGTCAGACCATAAACTCTGATTACTACTGCACCTTACTACGTCATTTACGAAAGGAAATAAAAGAAAAACGTCCAGGAGAAAAGACCTGTTTCATCAAGATTACGCTCGTGTTCACACGTCTGTGCAATCAATGGCTGAAATCCACAACTGTGGCTTTGAACTGTTACCGCATCCGCCTTATTCACCTGATCTGGCACCATCAGACTTTTTTCTGTTCCCTAACCTAAAAAAGCACTTGGGAGGTCAAAGATTTTCGCTAAACGACGAGGTCAAAGCAGCAGTAGACGCATATTTTGACTCTAAGAAAGAATATTTTTTTTCAATGGTCTAAATGCTTTGAAGTTAAGGTGGCAAAAGTGCATTGAACTTGATGGTGATTATGTAGAAAAATAAAAATATATTTGATATAGTATGTGTTTATTTTCTTGGTTAGGCCGACTACTTTTCAATCCACCCTCGTACCTTATTCTTGTTATTTAAAAACTAAAATAATAAAAAGGGAGTATTGTAGGTTATTCAAAGTATTATAAAATAGGAATAAATTGTTACTTATAATTACAATAAAAATGATTCGGTAAATATTGGCATTGACATGAGGTACAAGACAAAGACAATTTAAAAATAAAGGTTTAGGTCACGTTTCGAAATCCGATAATTGGTTGTGAAGTCTCACCCAGCCTAAATATAAAATTCTTATAACAAATAGTTTAATCTTATTGTTTTTTATGATTCAAGGAAATAAAATCATATAATAAAACCAAAACGGAGTATTATAATTCATTCAAAGTTATTTAAAATAAGAATAAAATGTAACATTAACCTCTGTGGTCTAGTGGTACAACCACCGGTATCAGACCCAGGAGTCCCGGGTTCGATTCCCAGCGGGGCTACATATTGTCTTTGGTTTTGTTGGTGGTAGGACTTGTTGTAAGTCCGCCTGGCCAGCTACCACCACCTTATCTAAGCCTGACGCCATAACAATAATGTTTTCAGCACTGTTGTGTTCCGGCAGTTTGAAATAAAGATAGCCAGTTCCTCAGTGGCTGAGGATTCCGGGAGGCACGGAAAACAAAGGCAAACGGAAACAAAGGCTACTTTTTATCCCGATATTCCCACGGGAACGGGCACCACGCGGGGAAAAACCGCGATGATCCGCTAGATAATATTATAAAGCTGAAGAGTTTGTTTGTTTGAACGCGCTAATCTCAGGAACTACTGGACCGATTTAGAAAATTCTTAGACCATTAGAAAGCTACATTTCTCCCAAGTGACATAGGCTATATTTTATCCCGATATTCCCATGGGAACGGGCACCACGCGAGTAAAACCGCGAGGATCCGCTAGTTAAGTATATAAATGCAAGATCGCTTTAACGGAATACGGAAACTCAAACGTCGCACGAAAATCAGTAGAATCCTCGAGACGAGTGAATCAAAATTAGAACCCCTGATCTCGAGTTCCTCTCTATGCTCCGGAAGGTGATTTTTGTCCCAGTTCCATTTGCCGTGGGTTATGGCCCATTATCCTTGTCCATTCATAAGAAAGACCTTCATTCGAGTACATATATTTATTTACAAAGTCACTGTTAGCGTCGACTGTTAATTGTCGTTGAAATAAATTGGACTGAATTCAGATTACTTTATAATTATCCTACAGTAAAAGCACCATAAAGCATTATTATTGCTATCAAAGAGACAATTAGTCATAAAACGATTTATATTTATCTCGTAAAAGTAAATCAATTGGTCATAATATAAGAGAAATAACGTCTCAGTTTATAGTTTTATTAATTGGGGCAATAATAACCAAGTTTGTTGCAAAACTGTGTACTCTTTCTATAACTGTAAGTATCCACTTACCTATTTTCTATCAGTCTGTGTTAATCTTACTAATAAGATTAAGTACCTAACATTGTTTCGATCTCTGCAATGTACTGCTATAAATCTATAATCCTATTAAAAATAAAATGTCAATTACTTTTATCAGTATAAATTGAGAGTTTGTGATTATTTATTAACGTAAGTTGAAAATAATAAAAAAAAAAATTAATGCATTTTTTAAACGTTTGTCACGTCACCTGCTTGTAAACCTAGTTTGTCTACGTATGTGGATGATTATGATGATTAATAGGAGTTTGGTTAGTATGCCCTTAGACCAGGATACCCAGTGCTCACTGCCTAGTAGAGTGAAGTTTTGTATGGAAGCTAAGTCTGTCGCCATAACAACGATGTTTTCAACATCACAAGAGATAAGATAGCCAGTTCATCAATGGCTGAGGATTCCGGGGGAGGTTTGCTTCCACCTTCAGCCTTATCGATACGTAAGATCAGGTACCTATGATGAAGGCTAAGAGTCTCCCCGTTGTTCATAAAAAAACAAAAATAAGTGCAAAATCATTCATCCTTGCGTGGCTGCATCGCACAACGGGAAACAGTGTGAAATGCCTCGCGAAGCAGTTCTAAAAGGTGTGGACCCCACCTAATGCTGTGTTGATCCTATTAATTATACCTTTAGTTTTCTTAAAATTTATTGTAAGATCAAGCTTTGGTTTTATTATTATGGTTTAACGACGTTATTTGGTTTCAATTTAAACCACGAAACTTACAACAAGACGAATACTTTCCATGATCTTTTCAAGAAACGCTTTGTTTTATTAAACCTTTGTATATATTCAGTATATTGCCTACTGCCGTTATTTTATTTTTGCTATACACAAAAGCAATTGCTTGTTATTGTCTGATTGTCTTATACTAGTTATTTTACGTATTTAAAAATATTAACTTACCAAATTATTACCTATACAAAATTATTTAATTCATAATTTGCTAGCAGGACAACGGTGTCCAGAAAATAATAGAATATCTATTGCCTCATCTTGTCTCAATTGTACATTTCTTTTTTAAAGTAGATGCATTTGAAATATATAAAATAAATATTTGTTCATCCCTTCTATTCGAAAAGCGTCATTTTGTTCCTCGATAAACGGGAGCAAAATTTGAAATATGCGATTAACAATAATATAATTCACGTCCTTCTTGATCTCGTCCTCAGTTTCACGTCAAGTCTTTCTGACCTATGAATAATAAAAGTCTTTTGGTCCCCATCGTCATTGAAAGAAAACCCATTCACTAAAAGCAGAGCGGTGTTCACACGGGCGTCTTCTCGGCACGCGTCGGTTGTTCTTCTTTATTAATATTATTATTTCCCTTAGTCCCGTTACTGGACGTGACTGAGGGGGAAACGCAACTCAATGGCCGACTGCTGGGCCCCCACAGTGATGCGACCGTGCGACTGGCGACAAAGGAACGGTCAATCCAAAAACTGTAATCGTTTGTTACAAAATAGTTGGTACGTGATATTCGGTGTAATAGTTACAAAAGATTATTTGAATTCTTCAGAAATATAATAAAATAACAATTCCATTGAAATTTTATCTCAACGCCGAAATGTTTTCTTGATCTTGTAAATCATACTTTGCAAGTGTGTAAGTACCTAATTATGACTATAGTGCTAATGTGCAGTGCAAATACTTACATTTAGTATACCACTACTTTAAAAGCTCGTGCTCTAAGAATGATTTTCGTTGGTACATTTTTTTGCAAACAAATGACTGTTAAATTATCGCAGACATAACGGATCTCTGTGGCATTTCCCTCATATCCAAGTAAAAGAGCAAAAGGCGATGCGTTTATCTGGTCACGCTCTGAGGATGCGTAGCTGGTGTTTACTTTGGCTGAGTACAAATACTGGCCACTCGGTAAAACCAGTTGACGTTTTAGCTCCTTATTCCTTGTTCGTTTAGAATTTAAAAGAGTTATGGGAGTTAATTATCGACTTCAAAGGAACGGTTTTAAAGTGGTGTTACATAAGTTTTTTTTTGTCAAAATTATAAGTTTTGGCTATGAGACATTTGAAGCCCACGTTCGATATGTTGCAGAAATAGTAGTAGTGAGATTATAAAATAAATTATAATTATTTATTATTGTTACTATGACGGAAAAAAATCACACCTTACCTATCGACAGAATATTGAAACTTCTTCCGGTACTCACTCGACTTGTTTTTTCGGGAATCTTATTACTAAAGGTACTTAAATGTATTGTATATGTATATATAAATACAAAGCTTTTTCTTTGAGTTAAAATTTTCTGTATCTTTAACGCTTATTTGTTTATGGTAACATTCACAGGATATTAGAGATTGCCAGACTAAGACTACTATAGTTCCCAATTAAACCGATTCTAGATCAACTGGGAAACTATTATCTATTTTAACAAGTACGCTATTAAATATGTGAGAAGCAATAAATTGAAAAACACCAACCGAGGGCAATAGTCCGATAGAAAAATAGAATTTCCCATCGAAACAATAGAACGATGGGAAAGCGATACGATCGCCGTAAATATGGGGGAAACGTCTGAACTTTGATTAGTGACTGACATAAGTTAGGTTTTAGGTCTACACGGTTTATACAAATGTAATCAGTAGGTAGTAAGTAGGTAGCTGGTAGTACCTCCTCCCGGCCCTCCTTTGAGCCTTTTGAGATCTTGGGGGCCGAGAGGCGTCAGGTGAACCCAGCATAACCGTTCGATATGTATGCGTAAACGCATTCTCCGCTCAAAAAAAAGGTGTTAGGTAGGTACTCATGTCCTTTTTAATGAAAGAACTTTAATGGAAAGATGCTTATGCAATTTAAGAATGCAAACAAAATAGACACAACAGAATCTTTAAAGAAGTATTAATAATGTTCGACCACATAGGCTATGTTTTTGTGAACTACAATGAAATTGCATTTATTAAATAAAAATTTCTTACTTCATTTATTTTTAATTTTGAAAACTACTGATTTTGAAAAAGACTATTATTAATAATAATTAATAATAATATAATAAGACAATCATAACTAGATTAAGTATGCTATGCCTCTCATACCTAGTAGTTCACTTATAACTACTGATACACTTTGAAACCGAAATTTTTCGCGTAAAAATGTCCGATTCGTCTTTACGGTCAACTATAAACTATTAAAAAAATAGCTTTAAAAAAAAAGTGTTAGTCAAGTACTTTTAATTTTGCAATTTAAAAAATGATAAATATTAAACAAGAAAATATACTAGAAAAATAAACAACATGTCTCATGTCCCGCCAGACACGTTGTTTTTTTTTCTAGTATATTTTCTTGTTTAATATTTATCAAATAAATCAATTCAGTGCCAAGATCACAACTTTACTATTGAACTTAAAATTCTGTTTTTCTATTAGCCTTATTTCTCTGAACAATCCCCATTGTATCCTATACACTTGTGCATTGTTGCGCTGGCTGACGTAATTTACACCGTAGAAGGTCGTGGGATTGCTCTACACTTTCTTTGTTAATTCGAATTAACACGTTTGAGGAACACGGTGTGTAATGCACTCTAATGTCGGGGTGTTTTTTTGGTATGATGGCTGTCTTACAAAGTTTCCCAAGATCTTCACAGAGTTATTAACAACAGGGTAATAACTCTGTGAAGATTTATTAAAATTATTACTTTGCCTAATTCTACGTTTAGTAGAATAAGCAATTAGGCATTTGTCATATTACTAAAAACCTCAAAGCCATTCTTAAATACGAACAACTTTTTGAATGAAAGCAAACCTGGAATCGCTCAAAAAATATCCTCCCTAGGCTAAGGCATGAGGCATGAGACAGGGCAAGAATAAATCTGCCACATTTAACAAATATTTTGACAACAAAATTACGTTAATAGAAGATTATATTTATTACTTACATTTATTTTCAATTATATTTTTCAATTCATTTTGAAAATGAGTTCAATCAAACTAAAAACAGACACCTACTTAAAAGAATACGAATAAAAAAAATAATAACATCGATAAATCGATTACAAACATCGTCGCGTACTTTCCCTTGCACTTGACCGTCCGTCGCAGGCGCAGCCCGGCAATTATGAAGTTTCAGTTACCAAAGAACAACTGTTACATTTTCAACTGAAGTTTTAGCTGATAAGATATTTTTTCTTATTATTTTGCGCTTAAATGAGGTCGATCTAACGAAAAACGATATAGGTATCTACATGAATCTTGTTTTACACCGACTAAATTCGCATCAAATCTAAAGGTACTCATAAAACTATTAATTTCCAACATACCTAAACAAATATAGGAAGTTCGATAAATTGATTACAAACATCGTCGCGTTCGCGTACATTCTTTGCATTAGACCGACGCAGGCGCAAGAATGGCCTAACTGTAACACTTTCAAGCGAAGTTTTAGCTGATGTAGGTACCACCTATAACAAAATATATATATTTTCTTATGTCGACCAAACGAAAACCGGTTAAGGGAAATATACTTACGTTTATATACTGACCTAATTCGAATGAAGCCTTGAAACTACCAAATTATTTTTAACATAGATGCACAAACAAAAATCGGACCGCCCGATAAATCGATTACAATCATCGTCGCGTAGGTTTCCTTGCACTTGACCGACCCAGGCGCACGCAGGTGGAGCAATTATGAACTTTCAGTTAACATACCAATGACACATCTCTAACATTTTTAACTGAAGTTTCAGCTGGTAGTACTTATACATGTTCTTATAATTTTGTACTCAAATGAGGTCGATCAAACGAAAATCGGATAAAAATATACTAATATTTATATACTGAACTGACCTAAGTCGAATCAAGCCCTAAAGTTCTACGCGTCACAGTCTCCCTCATCGACGAAGAGTTGCTTCATTATCAGTATTCTACAGATTGTACTTCAGAGAATGTGCTATTGAGCTGCATGAGCTCATACCGCCAGCTCCTTTTTACCACCGGGAATCCAGACGTACTGCATGCTACCCTGGGGGTCAATTCTGCTAAATTTTTTGTCATAATCGTCTCTCAGTGGTGTTTCAATAGTAGTGTTTATTTACACTGTTGTAACACGAACTGTGTAAAACAGGACTACCATTGAAACACCACTGGAATACCATTGTGACTAAGCATTAGCAGAATTGGGCCCCAGGTTGATATACCTCGTCTGCGTACAAAGCGCTTTTCCTCATCTTTTATTATGCGCACAGCCAGGGAGTGCAATTCCCTGCCTGCGTCTGTATTCCCGGGTGCCTACAACCCTGGTATATTTAAAGCTAAAGTGAATAGGCTTTTTCTAGGCAAGCTCGCTCCATCTTAGGCCTCTTCTTAATCTAACGATTCAGAATAAGGCCAAGAGTAAGCCTATTTAATGTAAAAAAAACTATCAAATTATTTTCAACATAAGTGCACAAACAAAAATCGGAACGCTCAATAAATCGATAACAAACATCGTCGCGTACTTTTCTTGCACTTGACCGTCGCAAGCGCAGGCAGGCGCAGCAATTATGAACTTTCGCTGTGACCTTCATTCATCGGCGGCGGCGGCGGCCCACAGCCCGAGGCGAGGCTTTCACGCAAGGTGCCATTGCTTATCACTTTATCACATTGTACAGATTAACTCGACAAAACGCACTATGAATAACTTGTAACTTATCTAGCGAGAAAATTACACATAACAGAACACAGAAAGTCTTTGTGGTATTAACGCTTTTCATTGTTTTAAACTTGGAAAATGTAATTTCATTTTAGACACTTAATAGCGGCATAGAGTAAAGTTTTAATGATTCTCTTAAATTAAGATTATGTTGGTTGGTAGGTACTTATTGGAAAATTATACTTAACGCTGCACTAGAAATAAAGCTCATTCTTTACTATCTATAAAACTATCCATTTAAATAGCGATATGGCACACGAAAGCCACATCTTTACAACATTACACTGTCACATTCTAACCTTATTCCATTTGAAATTCTCATACGCAAAGTACCACTTCCATAAAGTACCCTCAGTTTCTCTCACTGTAGTTCGCCATCACAATTTATCAGCTTTCGGAGTAAACGGAGCAAATCGTGAACACATTGCCAACACCTACAAATCTTAACGGTACAGGTATCGATCATAAACTTAGAACATTAGTTGCGAAAATATATCTAGAGAGTATAACAAACCAAGCAAACGGTTATGGGTGAAATGTACTTAGTAATCGAATTGCAATGTTGTATGTTGATATTAAAAATAGTCAGATAGAATTATCTCAAAGATTTTTAGCAGTATTTTATTGTTATTTCGCTGGCTCAGAGCCCGGAAGTATAACTTATAGCGCATTATAGTTTAATAGAGAATTTTCACCATTGAAATCTCAACGGTACAGGTATCGATCATAAACTTAGAACATTAGTTGCGAAAATATATCTAGAGAGTATAACAAACCAAGCAAACGGTTATGGGTGAAATGTACTTAGTAATCGAATTGCAATGTTGAATGTTGATATTAAAAATAGTCAGAATTATCTCAAAGATTTTTTGCAGTATTTTATTGTTATTTCGCTGGCTCAGAGCCCGGAAGTATAACTTATAGCGCATTATAGTTTAATAGAGAATTTTCACCATTGAAAGCAAAGCTATGAAAGGAAGACATGTAAAAAAGAAAGAAATCATTAAAACAAATGACAAAAACATAAAAAGATGAATATATGTAATTTTGAATCAAATAAAGGTGGGTGAATAGAAATGGAAATAAGTAAAAGACTGTTGTTTTGTAAATAGTTAGTAACTCTGCCGTCTATATCAAGGCTTCCCTCGAAGAAAGGCCTCCCTCTGTCGCAGTGACGCGTCGCGACCACACGTCCCATTTTCCTTTTGGGATTGGCATAGGTATACTTTGCAGAGACTCAGATACTTGTCATTTCGATCATTCTATTCACCGATAACACTACGTCATACAAAACCAAAGAAGAACTTCAGGACGCAATACCTTATAGACCTAACAGCTTGTAAGGAAAGCGGATTCGGTCCGGACCATTAGAACAGATCAATCATAAGATGTACCACGTGTGTTCCGATACTCGACCACTTTCATTTAGCCACAATGGCGGACCGTCTTTTTTGTAACATCGCTTTCACCCGATTGATGGCTACATCTCGAGATACATATTCAAAACTCTGACCACCGACCCGAGTAACATAAGGTCCAAAATTCCACAGCCCATACCAGTACACTTCAATTTTTCAAGTCGCAAATAACAGCGAAAGTGCTGTACGCATAACGAAGCATTTGAAAACCTGAAATGTCTTGCTGTGAGCGATATTTCTTAGGAGCTTTGTCGTATTCAATTTGTTGAACTTTGCGTTTGTTAAATATGATTCGTTACGTAATTGTTGTTGGGAACGTCGCGATCGGTTGTGTAACATTGGTAACAATTGTTCCATTCAGTATGTACTTACTAATTTCTCTTCGTATAGCTATAAATAAACAAACATGCTACACGAGTTGTACCTACTACCTAGTTAAACTTCTTTCACATCGACTGACTTGTTTTTAATTTCCACACTTAAAAAAGTTTCCAAAACTACATAAAAATTAAATCTAACACTCCCACTTAACTTTTATCAATTCACAAATTTTCTCTATAAAGTCAAAATTCTACATGATTGCTTTTTTATTTCTTAATAACACATAGCGGCAATTAGTTAATTTATTCTCCGATAAGTTAAATACGGTTAACTTTAATTGCGTTGCCTACGCAAAATCGGTCGCCGAGTTCAATGTTACTGTACGCACGCTCCTTAATTTCGTATTTAGATTAACCATCGACAAAATAAACTTAAAGGAGTAAAGTACAGTTTTAGCTGCAACTACGAACAGTTACGAACGAAATGCAGAACAACTGCTCGCGAAGTGGGCCAGGCCAGAACCTGTCGACACACTTGCGGTTAAGGCCCTTGTACACGGTAGGTATAAGCTCAATATCGAGAGTGCATATTGGGGTAAAACTTGCTACCTGTTACTGATTAAAAACATCAAAGTAAAAAATATTTTATCAAATTATTCTACTACATAAGAGCGTTTGAATTGTTTAGAACATATTTGAACAACAAAACGAACTGACGGAAGTAACTTATCATAATATTTAACAGAAGCAAGGGGTATCCCAAATAAACTTGTTTTAACCAACACAAATACTAAACTAACCTAACCAACCAACAGGGGCGTTGGATGAGAGCCTCCCCGCGGCGCGCCCTGGAAACGGACTAAACATGGTTATCGCAGGCGTCTAGTGCCGGCCAATCTCATCCCCTTGTGACTCACGTGACTCACAGCTTGTTCGATATGTCTAACGCTACTTATTCTACAGCCAAACCTTCTTCGACAAACTTCGCCGTATTGCATAATAAAGACCCCGAAGCAACTCATGAAGCAACACTTAAAGAACTCAGTCGTTCTGTCAAGTTCAAGGATCTGGAATTTACACCCTCACGTGTTCAACGACTCTCCAAAAGAAAGGTGGGAGTCGAATTCGACTCCTCCGACCAAAAAGACATAGGTAGCTCTAAGAGACTTAACACAAACGCAACCAATTCCACCAAAACTGTGGCCGAGCCAGACAAGCTGCTCAAGCCAACGCCCTTCAGAATGATCACTCTGAAGGGCGTCCCAAGAGATGTTCCTAACGACGACCTGGTCCCCCTTATGATAAAGCAACACCCTTCGATCGCTGCTGGTTCTTCCAAAGACATAGCTTTCAAGTTTGAAAGAAAAAAACGAATCCCAAATTTATACAATGCGGTGTTCATCACCACTCCCACCATTTTCCGTGCAATCACCAAACTTAACAATGTCAACATAGACTTCATGCGTATACACGCAGAGGAGTTCTCTCCCTTTCTACAATGTTTTATCTGTCAGCAGTTTGGCCACACCAAGGCCAACTGCACAGCCACGAATAACACCTACTCCCATCCACTCAACAGAGAAATGCCCCTCAAAGGAAGACAACACATAAGCGTGCTGCTATAACTGCAAAGAACATAATTCGCGCAAAGACCAACTACTCTACTACCCACCGAGCTAATTCCCTTTCCTGTCCTAGAATGAAAGCCATGGCCGAGAGAATTCTGAACCGTATCGATTACGTCCAACTGTTTGATCGCCATCTCATTACATCTCCTAATCCCGAAAAAAAAACTTAAATCCTTCCAATCCATCTTCTTCTTTCATCCTATTAAACTTTTAACAAATATAAATTACAATACAATTTACCTTCATTATCCGCACTTAAACAAAAATAAGTTTAACATAATAATATTTAAAAACATAAATTTCATACAATACCATAACACAACTTTAAATAACTACAATAAAAACACTCTAATTAAATTAATAAGTAAACAACCAATACGAAAAGTCAGCAGCACAGTCTGGTCGTATTCCGTTAGCGAGAGACTTACTGTCGCATTATGTATAACAAATGGATACTAAAAAAAACTTACGTTGACAAGGAGTTGGGACGGCCAATAATGTATAATGCAAAAATGAAGCATAAAAGAGTATCTTTTCAAGAATTTCTTACATTATGTACAAACTAAATTCTTCGGACCAGATTTTTTGTACTAACAAAATGTGTCCTCCACGTGCTTTCGTTAAGTCAAATATTACCACTAAAAATTTTAAGTCGGGGGTTCGAGACCAATCTGAAAATTCACTTGTGGCCGAGTTGACTTTTCACCTTACATAATATTAAAGCTCAAAGTTACAAAAGTTCAAAAGTATTTTTCAGATAAGCAGCTTCATCATGTGTTGTGCCCTTTATAAGTTTGTAATCCAACTGCGGGTGCCATCCGAGAAAATAATGAAAAGTGTGAAATAACTTGATTAAGGCGAGGCGTCGGATGCCACTGCGTAGCCATTTGATAAACTTGTTGCGATGCGGATGCGCCGGCAAAATAATTACAAACTCTACTCGTAGTCGTTCTATCTCAGGATAATCTCAGTTTAGAATGATTTGTAGGTAGCAAATTTGCAAACAAAGTTGTCACGGACAAGTCAATGTATATATAACTTTACGGTTTAAAAGTGAAAACAAAAATCTAAATAGTCGGATTTAATTCAGTGGAGTAATTTGACTGGTGCCAAAATATGTCATTTTGTAGAAATAATAATTTTAATATTAACTCAAGGAAGAAATAGATCCAAAACTGTACACCCAGTACCTATTACCGACCATTTATATAAAAAACCGTGTATCTCTCGTTACGGGACATTGGCGAAATTTCTGTGAAAACGGAAGGAAGCCAGAACAAAAAAAACAAAAAATATATGAATTTGTGTACGTGAATGGAATCAAAATTATTACGAAAAATTATTTTTACAAAGTGACATTGGCTCCTGTCAAATTACTCTACTGAATTAAAAACCTGACTTTAAAATATGTTAATAATAAAGTTAATTCATATTTCGACATATTTGTGTTTTTTTTACTAACTTCTGCCCGCGAAATTAAAAAAAAACGCGACAAAAAGTATCTGCATTCTTTCATGTCTAATATCGTCATCGTCATTAGCCATTTTGAATGTCCCCACTGCTGGGGCACTGGCCTTCCTTACGGATGGATAAGGAGAACGGGCCATGACCCACCACGCGGGCCTAATGCGGATTTGTGGGTTTTAACGACTTAACGTGCCTTCCGAAGCACGGAGAAGCTCACCATAGTAAATTTTTGGTCACCCATCCCATGACCGACCATTGCTAAAGTTGCATAACCTCAACAATCGCAGGCCGAGCGCGCGAACCACTGCGCCACGGGCTCCTCAATAATATATCTATGTTAAAATTCACCAAAAGTTCGGTCGTATTTCGCATTTCTGTTAAGTACAATCTCATGTCTACTTTGAAAACAGCAAAGGAGAGCGATAATTGAATAATTAGTATTAAGTCTTTTCGATACCTCTTACAGCAAAAGATGAAAGGCACATTCGGTACGAAATAAGCTAAGTAATTAATATACACTATTTCCATATACTCTTATAATTAACTTCTGATTGGGGGGCTTTTGAAAGACGAGGCTATTGAAAGACGCTTTATATAGGTAATACATAAATTATTTAATTATAGATCTAAATTAATTTTCCTTATTAGTATTTGCTACTGGTATACCCAGAAGAAAACACAATCGTGCGAAATCTCCAAGTGTAATTATTTGCATTGAACAAAAAAGCAAATCATCGAATCCATTTATTCTTTGGGCCATAAAAACGTTTCAAAAGGCTGAAAATAGAACTGTACCAATTAAATGTAGGCTTGAAGTGCTGGCTTCGTTTTTAATAGAATTACAGGGGCAGTACATTGGCATCTTTGAGTCTGGTTTCATTCAGACGAGGGTGTTCACGATTGTCAGCTCGATGGATTGACGCAAGAGTTCTTACAGGGTTGCAACACACTGATTATTTAAGTTTTGAGGTTTTTATACCTATGTGATCTCTGTGAGTTTTGCTATTGGAGCTTCCGTCTCAGAGGCTACACATTTCACTTATGGTCGCTGAGCCATTAAAATCCTAACTATCCTAATCCTAACTAATATTATAAATGCGAAAGTGTGTTTGTTTGTCCTTCAATTTGTGGCATAGAGTTAGTTGAAAGGCCAGAGAGTAATATAGGCTACTGTTTATCCCGATATTCCAACGGGAACCACTCGGGTGGAACCACAGGCGGAAGGTAGCTAGTAAATAAATAAGTAATGTTGTTAATTAGGTAAAATTAAATATAGTACTCATACAACCAATTATAAAACTTTAGATAATATAAATTTATCAAAACAGCCCCCCTTACTCTTGACGCGATCGCATTGAGATCAAGATTAAATTTACGTCAGTAGTCATAGAATAAGTAATTAAACTAATAATTAGTACTTGAAATTGGTAAATAATTTAATTTTGTACTCTAAAAATCAATTGTAGCGCCAATCAAAATCGAATTAACGTCGAAAATCAGTAATCATTATCGAGATTCAATGTCGATGTCAGCGCGATTCCGTCATGAGTAGTTGAATGTTTTTGTTATGAACGATAGCGTTTTATTAACATTCTTTTATTATAAATAAAATTGCAATCATCGTTTTTGTAACTATGACTTTTATGTAGTAAATGAACTAAATTGGCTGATGACAGCCCTGACTTCAGATACCTACTTACATGTGACAGTGACAGATGCGCTTACGCAGGCTTTGCTACTAATTGACGTTTTGCATACGAGCCCTGGAACGACGCTGGTATCCCAATTAATGCCAGATCCAACTTAAACAATATACGACATACAACCTCAAAGGCATAGTTGAGATAAAAAAAAACGTTAAGCTTATTAACTTGGTAATCCAGTAGACTGCAACTGCACCCATATTATGATAAAAGGCCTTTTATAACAATCCATAAAACGAACGCATAAACACGCGCATTCTTCATAAAAACACAAAGCAAAGAGTACCTATTACATAAAAAAGTAACAAACTTTAATTACTCATCAAATCTGTCGGAGAAAAAGATCGCGTATTGCGCACAGCACCCAAGGGAAAATATTAAATACATCCGCAGATTATTTTGCAAAAAGGCCAAGTCTGCTCGCGCCTTTTTGCACCGACATCCTCTGCGATAGATCGAACGTTCGCGTTGTTTCTATAAAATAAAACGCAAATAAGCATAATCGCGAGAGGTCAACCGTGCACTGCCCCTCATTGTCTTCTCGAAGAGTAAATCGCCTTCATTCTAGCCTTTAAAATATCCCGAACAAAGGCATGAAGGGTGTTTTCGATGTTCTAAAATTGTCAGTCGGCGAGTAACAGCGCTCAGCCCATATGGGCCATTGTATTCAACAATGTAAGGAACGCTTCGAGTACTGTCAATACCCCCTTGTTTGCCGCTCGAGTGATAAATGACCCAGGGATTTGCCGGCACTTCACTGGACACTGTTAATTTAAAAGTGTTTAAAGTGTGTTAAGATTATGCTGTCGATTTAATGGTCAATGGTTCTTGGAAGATACTTACCTTGACTATGATATTATGTAACTGTTGTAGTAAATGAAATATGGCGAAAAAACATGAGGCAGATAATCATAATTTCTATTTATCCTGCTTTGATTATATTTCTTAACGTCTTATCAGTGCAATTCTAGTATTTATACATCGTAAATCATCACCTTCATGTATAATTCAGTTATGTTTCCAGAACGTTCGCGAAATATGCTCAAAGTACGGTATCCATACCAATTAGTGGGAAGCTAACGTGGGACCGACATGTTCCTATAACTGAGTACTGGGATCTTTTACATAAGGGCTCAAAGTTAATTGGGAAGCTGCTGAGGAAGTCTCACAAGCACAACGATTATACCTCAATATTTTTCCTATTTTAGAATGCGGTACAAAACTATTTGTATCCTAACCTTTATGGTTTTTAATAGTAGACTGTTATACAAGAGGGCTAAAATGTCCTACTGTAACGAGGTATTTTACTCCCGTAAATAGAAAAAGAGTTATAATGCTAATAATGGTTTTATGATTTAGAATATGGGTATCAAATGAAAGGACTTGCACCGACTCGAAAAGGTTTATTTTTGGCTTTTTAGATTTTGGAAGTCGGTTTAATTTTTTTTATAAAAAGTTTTTTAGTTCACTAATTTTAAAGGTAGAAGAGGTCCGGTGCCTACGCTAATAACCTTATGTCAACTCCTCATCACCTTTTACAAAATTCTGCTTTTCCCGGTGCAGGGACTTTGCTTATTGAGGAGATCTCCCGATACTTCATCACCAGCTCCACTTCATCACATGCATTGAGTCGAGCATAAACTGCTTATGAACCACATTAAAGTAATCGTATCGCTTCCGTGAAATGCTAAGTATTTAATAGTTCCGATAACCATTTGTGGTCATCATCATCAGTTCCACTTCACCAAATGGTGCTTTCCGGAAGCATATGCATAAGTTACTATAGAAAACACCGAAATCTGTATAGGAGTGCCTATAATATTTGAAGAGTTCCCTGGATTTCTCCAAGAATTCCATCATCTGATCTTGACATGATGGTAATGGGACTACATGGGAAGTATACCCTTCCGAACAAAACAGAATTACTCAAATCGGTCCAGCCGACTTCGAGTAATCGAGTAACATAATAAAAAAATGATTCCGTCGAATTGAGAATCATCTCCTTTCTTTAGAAGTCGGTTAAAAAAAAGTAATAAAATTTTTCTTTAGAAAATAAAATGAAAATAAAAGCTTGTTTTAAAAAATCTTTTTAAAAAACAAGCTTTTATTTAAAATCACTAAATAGAATAAAATAAACTTTTACTATCAACATTACACAATATAAATGATATAAAGGCTTGTCGCAAGATTTACCCATGTAGATTGAGAAGTAAATTAAATAACTTGATCTAATACTACTTTTGATTCTTCTTATACTAAAATACCCAATTTCCTAAATAATAAAAGATCGCTAAAAATCTAAATAATGTTATGGCGTATATTGGAATTGCAAGCTCAAGACGACAAAGCTCCTAGTTCCACCGTATTTAAATGAATAGGCTAAAGACACATTAACCCGATATTTCCAGTGCAACTTCTGTGTTGTTTATGTTTGTCTGCCCCCAAGTCACTGTCGTAGCATCTCCGCTAATAAGAGCTTAAGCTCACGAAGGAAGCATCGCAACAATTTATGGAGCTAAGAAGATTGCGCCTGAGAATAATTTCTTACGTTCCCGCCGGCGCTGCATAAATTGCTGCTATTTGTGATCCCTAACAGCGGTCGGATTTTAGCAAATCGTTATAGAATCAGATTATAGGTACTGTGCAAGCTTGTAATTCGTAGGACGTGGTGAAGAACGGTTATGTAAGTGGAGGTTGTTGAGGCAGATTGTCGTCCGCTAGATTTATGTCCCGGTGCAGTCTGCGGGCCCATCCATCACGTAGGATTGACCCCTTTGCAGCCGCAAGGCCGTCTCCGATTTTGATTTACGCGTCACTTTCGACGCGATACCGTTAAAGCTTTTAAACTAAACGATAAGCAGGAAAGTCGGCAAAGCAAGACGGATGGTCAGCGTTGCTTAATTTTATGTTAATGGTCCGTAAGCCCGTGTGAAATGGAACGTGCCCACACAATAGTGCGTCGGGTATTATCACTGTAGGATTAACAACGACTTAAGGAAATTAGGAGCGTTCAAATTGCGTTTATAACGCTTTTGATAAATATTTATAATGGTCTCTTGACAGGCGCAGATTATCGTTGCAACATCTATGTTCTTGGAGTAATTTTGGGTTCGGTAAATAATGGGTAGTGATGATGATAGCTGCGATGAAGTTATGGGTGATTCATAAGATACTTTAACACATTTTATGACGCATAACATCCTTTGCTGAATCTTGTTGACTTCACGTTAATATTTCTTGGTAGGTATTATCTGCTAATACTCTTATAGCTTAATGATTTGTATTAGTACCTATTATTCTAAGTACTTTTCCTTCTACCCACATAATATAATTTATGTACCTAGTTTAGATCTTCTAAATGTCGGAAACTTTATATTCAATAAAAACCATCTAATGGACTTTGAGTATAGCAGTATAGGAACGGTTTCTTATGTACAGCCGTGTGAGAGTCCTACCTATAGCAGATGCTATCAGACCCTTGTCAGCGTGTGATGATAAACTATCTACATGCCAGGAATCTAGTGAATAGAAAGGAGGAAAATGTTTTGAAAACTAACAAACAAAACATTCATCTAAGCTAGAAAGACACGGCAATACTTCTTATTAAAATTACAGGTCTGTTCAATAGGTATTCAATTAGAAACTCTACTAAAATAAGTTTGATGAAATTTTGGTTAAGTTAACTAGATAGACTTTTGATGAGAGAATTTTCTATTCAGGTCAACATTTAGGACATAATAATTAAGTGGTGGTAAAATTCTGTAATTTCCAAATAGAAATATGTTCGTTAACTGACGTACAGAAATGAAATAACACTACCTTAAAGTCCATCCAAGCAGTCAATATGATATGCGAGATATTTCTGTCTAAAATATAAACAATTGTTGACTATCTATCTAGGCGAGAAATTGCCTATTATTTTTATTAATTGTTAACAGCTTTATAACTGCGATGATGACCGTGACCAATCTGTGTTCTTAGCATTCGTTACACCTACACCAATACATTTGATTGTCACATCAAATTTTATGTTTCCTAGTTGTTTTTGACCATTTTTGTATCGTGAGCTCTTTGACCATGCTTACCTATTGATTTTTTTTTTATTTCTTCTGGAGATTTAACCATTGACTGGATAAATAATTCGTTAATAAACTTCTGTTTCTACAACACTGTCGATGTGTTTTATTTACGTTAATAAAGCTTTTGTTTTAAAGGTGTGTATCGACAACACGTGGCTGCCTCGCGAGGTATCATCAAATCTCACTAGATTACGGAGTTCTATGTCTTCCATCATATCACGAGCGTCACATGTCACATGGGTCTTCTGAGCGCCCCTTTCCCGACAGCGACCTTTTTTTATTTGAATAAAGGCAAATGTATAATCTTTAGGCATACCGGATCACTGGCTTGATAAGTTGGACTGGGTTAGCATTGCCCCATTTAAAAGGCGAAGCTCCTCGCCTCCCCGGTCCTCCCGTCGATCCTCATGATGTTCAGCTCCCCGACCCCTCAACCAGCTCGTAAACTCGGTGGAGGGTCGGTGAGAGGGAGGGACCCCCCTCTCAAGTCACCCTTTCACCCATGACGGCAGTTAGAGATAAGATAGCCAGTTCCTCACTGGTTTCCCCATTCCCGAAGAGGCTCGTTTACATCTTCAGCCTTATCAATACTTAACATCAGGTATGATGAAGGCTAAGAGTCTCCACGTCATGAATAAAAAAAGGCATACTCCACGTGGGGAACCACTTGATGGGGGAATCGAGAGGGGGGACCACTATTACCAACTAAACCACCCGACAACGAGACGCTCGGGTGCAGCTTCGTTAAAATTGGCACGCGAGGAAGCCTCGCATTTTTGAGACACTGCTTCAGAAGATACACATGCAATGACTTACGTTGCCGAGGAAACCACTGCAGGGTTGTATAGGCGGCGGCAGTGGCGGCAGGTCGGGCGACCGCCGGCGCGGGCTGCGCCTCTCGTCGCCGTGCCCCATGCCTTACTCGATGCACATATCTGGAAATAATAGGTAGGTAAGTACTTTTCGTCATCGTCATCATCATCAGCCATTTTGAATGTCCCCACTGCTGGGGCACTGGCCTTCCTTATGGATGGATAAGGAGAACGGGCCATGATCCACTACGCGGGCCCAATGCGGATTGGTGGGTTTTGACGACTGCAAATGCAGCCGGAAACAACGGCTTAACGTGCATTATCCGAAGCACGGAGGAGCATGAGATAGATTTTTTGGTCACGCATCCCGTGACAGACCTTGCGAAAGTTGCTTAACCTCAACAATCGCAGGCCGAGCGCGTAAATCACTGCGCCACGAGCTCGTCTACGCCACATGCCAAGTACTTTTATTTTGAGGATATTTAAGTTTGCTAATTTTCAATGAAATATCTTAACAATAAAAAAATCTAAGACAATCGACCACCTTTTCACTATAGTATAGATACAAGGATAAAAAGAACGCGTGTTATTTAATCGATCAGCAAAAAAAAACTCTTACCTAACCAAACCAATAATTGACTGATCAGCAATAAACCTATTTGGTCAGCAAGTATTAGGTCAGCCAAAGAGAGTTGGTGGTTAAAATATTGAATTCTTAATAGAAGTAACATCTTATTACCATCACATGAGATCAGATTCTACCGTATGTCGGAAAATGCCGTTGCAAATGTAGGTATTCTTTTAAGAAGAGTGCTTCAGCGTTTTCTTGCGATAAAGAATATAGTTAGACACCACAATAGCCATAATAGCCAGAATATTACATTGTTCTCTGGACACCCAGTGACATGGTGGTGGTGCCCCCATTTTCTTCTTTATTATTTAGAACAAATATTATTTAGAACAATTATTTATTTAAGAATAATGTATTACAACAAGAAAGCAATAAAAATATATGAATATGAAAAAATCGAATTAAACCCCTAAGATAAATTTTAAATAGATGGAAAATATCAAGTCGGCCACAAGTGAATTCAACCCGAGACTAGTCTCGGTAGCGCAGTGGTTAGGACCGGGCATTGGACCGGATTTCCAAAGGTCGTGGGTTTAAGTCCCATCTGAGAATTCACTTGTGGCGGAGTTGATTTTTCCCAATATTTTTTCTATTTAATTTATGTAAACTATAAGTATAAAAATAGCATTGAAAAATGCAAAAATTCAAAATCTTAAACTAAATAGCACATTATTGCAAAAACCGAAATTTGCATGAAATAGGCAATTGCAGGTCGAGTATGAGTATCAAGGCCAAGCCGTAGTCGAGGACTTCACTAATACGAGACAGGCAATTGCCATTTCCGCCGAAGCATATATAGTGCTTTTCTCAAAATAAAACATACTTTTATAGTGTAAATTTAATTTAATTAATGTTTAAAGTTACATTAGTCATATGGGGGCAATCACTCAAAGTAAATGTTATTGATTTCCCCGGTAAACATTTATGTTTGTTTGTTAAACTTCTGATGAGGTTTGCAGGAGGGCACTGGATGTAGTGGTAGATGGCTGAAAATCGGTGGCGAATGAAACGGCGTGCTGGGGTTATTAATAGTTGATTATGTAATAAGGGGATAAAGCAGTGTCTTATGTCACGGGCAGCATATTGAATCCTTAGCGAAATTAAGGATTATGTAGTTAATTGCCGAACGTAGTGAGGGAATTAAAATGTTAATTCATGAGCGAAGCGAAATAATTAAGATAAGAATCCCGAATGAAGCGAAGGATTCAAGTCTTAGACAGACACTTGATCCCCGAAGAGCATACTCTACTTTATACATCTACTGTGAATAATGGGACGTTACATAAAAAATATAAATTATAAAACTAATAAATGACAACAATTTAACAATTCGCGGATAAAAATATGGAAAGGCTCGAAAATCACCGATTTTTTTCTTTAGATATTTAGTTCCTTAGGGCAATGCAATGATAATTTTCATTATATCTGTGGCCAAGAGTCAAGACTACACACATTCACAGCTTGATGCTTTGCCATGTTTTACTGATAAGTAAGACAAAAGACACGAAAAAGCACGGAAATTAAAGAAATAGCTATTACATTATATTTGAATGAGTGCACAATATCACATAATTCTAATTTCAAATGTTTTGTTGGTGCTAGGAACCCCGCTACATACAGCCATGTTTATATTTTTCATAGGAGTCTCTTTGAAATGTCAATTTTATAGTTAAAAACTCCTTGGACCAAGAAGTTATGCCTTGAACAGCCTTGTTATTTTTTTCGAAACTATTTTTGATAGAAGTTTTTGTTGACATTTTGAAGTTCCAAATTCAAATGTTATAATATTTACCCAAGGGAAGTTCCATACATTAGCTCCCTCCGGGCATTAATAGCTTACTTTCAAATTGAGAAAACTTGATATTTAATACGTGCTACAGATGCAGGTGCTATATAGAGAGTATTTAATAACCCCAGCACGCCGTTTCATACAACATTGCAGGAGCGTTGTAATGTTCCAAATTAAAAAAATACTCTCATATATATAATAAATAAATAATTTCATACCATCACATCACGAAAACACTTGAATTGACACTTAACACTCGATCTCGAAATGTCAAACAATTTAATAATCAACATGGAGAACGCAATCAAAGTAAAACAATCTCGCATCGAAATCGTACCTTTCAAAGTCAACAACTTAATATTAATACTTCTCAAGTTACTTCTTATCATAGTTTGACAGATATTTCATTATTAGGTTTAAATTATTGCAACCTGAGGTATTATATATCTTAAGCCCAGTTGACTATCAAGCAGGTGATATTCGGTTGCCAATTAGAAGGACGTAATATATGCGTATGCGACGATCCCCTGCTGGGTGTCACAGATTGCTACCGAATATTTGCGGTTAGTAATATGACACCATCCTACGCTTGTGAGTTTTTATTTAAATACACTATAAAATCAAGATATGCTGCTGCTGATTTATAGCACTAAACTGTTTATAAGTTCTTTGTTAAAAAAGACAGGGTCTCCTTACACATTTTCTTTGTTATTCAAAATAATATGATATATTTAATTTTCAAATGTACCTATTGCAGCATTACGCTGCATTTAAAACTTTTCTGATAGATGATGTCATTCGTAGGCCATCGGAGAAAAAGCTGTTTGATCTTTGAGGTGGCTATAGATTAGAAAAATTGATGACCCCTCCAACTTCCAATTTTACCCTAAGGTAACAAACAACCGGTTACTTCATCATCGCGCGACCTTAGAAGCCCTGTGACTATTTTTTATCGTGTGCGGATTTTGTTATTTTAAATTCTATACATAAGATATTCATAAAGACGTAATTATAAGTTCGGTACTGTTCTTGCGAGGCGAGGTTTTTTTCATTGCGTTCCAACAATTCTATTAGACCTATCATCTACGTTTGCAAACGTTGGACAGGGAGGAATACTACATCCGCGTTAACTTTTAGTTTTAACCTTCCTTTAACATTCGCCGAGGAAAATAAATTTAAAATAGTTAGTTTAAAGCCATAAATTGAAAATGTTTACCGAAGCCTATGAACACCAGATTTTAGAATTATAATCTACTCCATTTTATGTCAACCTTTTTTAAACAGTTTATTATTCTTATTCAAAATATATTATACTTATGTGAAATTCAACGTGACTACTTATTATACTAACTACGTATAGTTAGAGCTTTTTTACTCTACACTATGGTAAAAATAGTGTAGAGACCTTTATTCTTGGAAAAAAATATTAAACGTGTCACTCTGAAACTTACCTTCAGTGTAAAAATCGCACAAAACACAATGTGGCACAAAATGTTTTATTTTAAAAAACATGCATCCAATTAAATCTCAACTAATCAAAAGCGAGTGTGTCAAATTTTTCAGAAACGCAACTAAGGTTAGTAACCAATTTATTCGATGTACTGCACTTTGAACACTAGTTGTTGGAAATAAAGATGAATTTTGTATGGCAATTTGAAACTGGTCCGCTATTTTGTGGAAACGGGTAAAACACGATTGTATGGGTGGATTGCGAATTTGGTATTGTGTGGCGTATGAGGTGATTAGAAATCAACGGTCGGCCGCGAGGTCGTTTGTTCACCTTACCAATAAAGTGGTGTCTGGCGATAGGGTTGTCACTAGTGCAAAAAAATAATAAATTGAAAGCTCCCTTAGTTTAAAGTAATATATTTTTAGGCATTAACAGTATTAAGGCTACACTTTTTCCAAAACAATAATATTTTGAAAATTTGGAAAATAAGTTCTTAATTAAATTCGTGATATAAATATGTATAACAAAGTAAAGTAACATACAGCCTGTTTTTAAAAAATGGGTGACCGAAATCTCTAACTTTATGTTTCTAGCGTAACAGAAATGAGTTTAGTTCAAAAATGGAGAACATGAACATGAAGCTTTTTATCAATACTTTTTGTCAGCCCTGAGCCGATTTCCGCCGATTATTAATGAACTAGAACTCGTTCGATTCTTATTCGAATTATTTGCTTAAGAATTAATATTGTCAGCTTCCTACCGAAATTTCACTGTCTTCCAAATTCGACTCACAGAAAAACCAGCTTTCACTAAAAATAAAAGTTTTCCAAAATAGTATACATTTATGGGATACCTAATATATGTAAATTAAGTATATTATATCCCCAAGCTTGCCAAAAATAGCAACGCTCTAAAAGCAGCCACTGAATTAATACATTTCCCGAATATTTTCAGGGGCATAATACCTCCTCTAAAAATAGGCCGAATGCTAGTGCGCATTTGGCCTGTACAAAGTTTATAGAACGAATTAACACATTAACATCAAAAGTCAATTAAAACAAGGATTTTGTTAATTTGAATAACAAGTATGGCCCTAATTCGTTTGAAATTACAACTTTATTGAGTAAACTGTACTTATTTATGATTAAATAACGATTTGCATACGGATAGCTCTCGTAAAACTGCTTGTTTATATACCAAATGTATCATTTGTATGTATAAGCACAATATGTACAAATTGTTAAGATACATGCAACCATGTTAGATCTTATTAAGATACATCAGCATTGTACAATTATGGCACCTTGATTTTGATTTTACAGGTAAAAAGCTCACCATGCAATTCGGATGATGAAAACTTCGCGATGTTCACATAACAATATACTCTTACTTAACGTCGTTATTTTGTTTGTAATTAATAATTCTATATCAATATCTCACGTTATTTAATTATTTATACTTAGAGCTGGTTTCACCACCTACTGATAAGTTATGGATAGCTTATAATGACATCATTTGACAGTCATCATATGTCAAATTATTTGCCAGATAATTTATTTTTACATTCCAAGGTAACATAAACTCTCCTGAACTTTTAAGCAAATTCTAAGTTAATACGCCCAGAAAGACGACGCGTCTTACAAACCTCCTAAGCGTACCTTTTCCGAAAACGAATTATCTTTCGAATACGTTCACCAACAGAGCGCCTGAACTTTTTAACTCAATGTGCCTGATCATGGACTTGGACTTATTTACCACCAAACAAAATAAATTAAAAAGAAATTACAATAATAAAACTTCTTTCAACATTAAAATTAAAGCATAATAACACCACATCTATTGGGTACTTATCGTTCGAACAAACAAAAAAAATATTGTATTTATAAATGAAAACGTGAAATTGGCTCTATTGTATTTACACTTACATTATTTTTAGAATAAGCTGTAAGTTTTCCAAAGGCTGTAAAATAAAAAATAAAAAAATCTATCCAGAACTTATCAGTACTTAAGTGGTGAAACAGGCCATTAATCAAATAAATATATTTTTTACGCAAGCTCCTGCTCTACTTACATTTATTATTCCAAAACTTTATAGCTTCTAACATAAGTTAGATTATAGTAAATAAGCCTGGATTAAAAAACAATGTTTACTTGTAGAGTAAAGTTTTCAAAATAGACTTTGGCCTAAGACGGATTCGGAGATTTTATGTGATTTACTGTTGTATAAGAATTAGGAAAAACCTTGACTCATCAACAATGTGATAGGCATAGTTCAATGTTTCATTAATTCCAGATCCTGCCCCAGGGCTGTCAAAAGTGAAAATATCATAAGCATTTATGATCTGTGAAGTTTCACGACTTTTGTGTAGTGGTACAACTGTTGGACAGCAAATAATATTGTCGTGGTTCCATTTCCACAGGACACTAAAAAGTATGAAGAATAAAAATATTCATACGGTCTGGTGTTTCTTTATTATTATGTACGAGGTTTATACCACACAATTAAAATAATATTAATTTACTAAAAATTAATAACTTACTGAATTGAATTTTATTTTGCTGGTGGTCTAATAGCTGTGTTTTGATTTTTGTAAAGTAATCATTTATTAGGTGTTTCCAACATAATATTATTATAATTACATAATGTACAGTGTATTTTTGAAAAAAAGGTGACGATAACAACTCGGTGACACCCCTGGCTCCAACCGTTACAGCAACCTGTCCAACGGACAATGCTATATTTGTTGACGTCAATTTGTATTCATATATTTAACAGAATTTGGATTCTTTGCAACTTTATGGTCGATAGTTTTTAATTTTACCGCATTTCAATCAAACTCGTTATGATGATTTATATATATTTGTTAAATATTGTATGAGCCCTTTATTTGAACTCTTTAAATTATAAACTCATTTGCAAAAAAAACGGGCACCTAAGCAATGAACCATTTCAAATGTTAATATTGCTTTGTTTGATAATTAGAGGTAGTTTTATCCTCACAATTTGGTAAATTAATAAGAAAATAATCGTTTTCATCAGTATTTCATAAAATTTAGATACAATTTATGGGAAATAATGCTAATCCTCGCTAGTAGTGTATGTTCGCTAGTAGTGCATATACTCATGAAGTAAAAATAAAAAAGTTTTTTTGTTTGTTTTTCTTTAATAATGTAAAAGCAGATAAATATTTAGTATCGAGTGTGCCCTCTCTAGCTAAAATCACAGCTTGAATTCGTCTGGGCATGCTAGCGAGTATATCTCGGATACTTGCTTGCGGAATACGTTCTTCAGCTCTCTGATGGTCTGCGGAGCCGGGTGTACTGATCTCACACGCCGTTTCAGAACGTCCCAGACATGCTCTATGGGATTGAGGTCGGGACTTCGAGCTGGCCAATCCAAACGACGAATGCCGACCTCTTGCACATACGCATTAACATCGCGGGATCGGTGGGCGCGAGCATTGTCGTCCATAAAAATCGAGTCTTCACCTAGATCGGCCAATGCGGGTTGTGCATGAGGAATTAGAACTTCCGTTATGTATCGATGCCCAGTCAGTGAGCCTCTTTCAATGAAGACTAACTCTGTACGATCCATTGAATTTATTCCTGCCCAAAACATAACAGAGCCCCCAACATAAGGTATGATTTCTTCGAAACATGCCTCTGCAAAGCGTTCTCCTTGTGTTCTTAGCACTCGCCGACGTCGATCTTCACCGAACAGAGATATCCTGGCTTCATCAGAGAACAAAACCCTATTCCAATCTTCTTGAGTCCATGATTCACAATTTCTAGCGAACCTAAGCCTGTGAACTCTGTGCTCACGGAGTAATTTGGGGCGGCGGGCCGGGCGGTGACTGCGTATATTGGCAGCGAGAAGCCTCCTCCTGACCGTCCATAGACTAATATGCACATTTCTTACTTCTTGGAGGTTGTTCTTAAGATCCACATACGAAGATTTGCGATTTCTCAATGCGCGACTCACAAGAAAACGATCATCCCGTGGTTGGGTACATGGTTTTCTTCCAGAACCAGGCCTTCTCTCGACGGAACCAGTCTCCTGATATCGCTGCCAGGTTCTTTGGACTGTCGAGCGACTAACATTTAGCCTCCTAGCCACGAAACATTGGCTGCAACCCTCTTCAAGCAGCGCAATCATTTTGGTAGCTTTTACCACTTTATCTACCATTTTTGATACAGCCAAACAGCAATAAATAAAGCTTTGACAGTCAAGGATATGAAATTAATCGATAAAAATTGAATAAAAGTTATGAAAGTCGATGTTTACTTCTGGAACTTCGCGCCAAAAATGTAGGATAAAAAGGGGTTTTCTGTAAAAATGAGCATCAAATGAAAATTTGAATTTAGAACGTACTTTTTTAAATACCACAGCGTTTTTAAAACCGGCCAGTAACGTGTACAAACGATTGAAACCTTTTTGGTATTGTATATTTTTAAAGATGAAAGAAAATCAAAACCGCCCGTTTTTTTTGCAAATGAGTGTATGATCAGTTTTATTGTCTCGGAAAAGTATTCGTTTTTATTATATAATTTATTGGAATTTGAAACAAATTACCTATTTAAAAAATAATTATCTGAATTATTTCACTTTTTTTTATTACAAAAGTTTAAGAAGTTTTCTATAATTACGGTGTATTATTTTTCACCAATCGCTCTAAAATTGTAGATTGTTATACAAGGGTCTAAAATGACCTATTGTAACAAGATATTATTGCTCTCGAGCTTTAGTGAGAGAGTAAATAGAAACCGAGCTATAATAGATCAACATAGCGGCTTGGCAAAATTGTCAACCTCTATTGCCACAAAGAAAAACAGCGGAAAATGAACTTGCACTGAAGAGGTCGCAGAAGAGGAAGAGGTTGCGGGTTGTTCCATTTTCAAATTACTTTATTGCTCTAGAGATTAAAATTCAGTTTTACTCCCTCTCTGGTTCGTTACCATGACCAACTTTTCAAACAAGAGGCGTGAAAAATAATATAATTCTTGTGTCACAAGTTATTTTGAACCTACCGAGATCTATTCATATTATATACATATTATAAATATGAAAATCATAATTTTGATGAAATGGCTTTTTATTTTTCCCAAAAATAATTATTTTAATAATTTATTTCATTAGGAAAATTTACAGTTCCTAATTACAATGTAGTTTAGTAATGAGTGACTGATGTGCTATTTACATGTTTTCACTAATAGATAAGTAACTAGTTGAGAACTTAATATAAGGGATTTGAAAATAAAATCCTTAAAACTCCTATGAAAAAATTTAAACAGAAAAATATTAGAGAAAATCGTCTCGGCGACAAGTTATCCTCAGACGTGACTTGAACCTGCGACTATTGGGTATCCAGTGCACAACTCTAACCACTTGCGACGGTGAGCACGCGGAGAGCACTTATATATCCTTAATGACTTTAATAAAATATCCGAATATATTCAAATTTATTTTATATATGCCCTAAAATCCTGTTTACAATTCTCAATCTCTGACAAAGATGACTTTTTACCGAAGTCAAAAGACGATCTGCTAGTAATTTTTGAATTTAGAAATAGGATGCCGTAAGAAAAAGCCTAAAGGGACTGCCAGGATTATCACGAGGTTGTATGCCTCGTCATACACTGAGCTGAGCTACCAACTTGAGAATAATGGCCGTCTACTTTTTCCAATATTTTTCTATTAAGGCGGTACCCCCCACCGAAAGTCGCGCCGCATTGAGTTTTATTTAATATCGTAATTCTAATTCACAATTTTAATAAAACTAAACGTGGAATTTTTAGAGCCCATTGTCTTGTATTTTTAGAAGGTATCGCTACTTCTCGTCATAGTCATTCGTAGAAGTAGATAGCAAATGTGTCAAAAACGGCCACTTTTAGCAGTTTTGCTATCTACTTCTAGCAGTGACTACGAGGGAATGTAATGATACCGTCTAAAAATACTAGACAATGGGCTCTAAAAATTCCACGTTTAGTTTTATTAAAATTTTGAATAAGAATTACGAAATTAAAAAAAATTCAACGCGGCGCCACTTTCGGTGGGGGTACCGCCTTAAAAAAATATCATAAGTATGAAAATAGCATTGACAACGCAAAAAATTAAAAATCATCTTTAAAATTCTGTATAAATTATATTTAGTCTTTTAGCACCGTTTTACAACCGATAACTAATATTTAATGAGGTAGTCGTAATAACTGCTCGTTATAGCGTAACTCAAAACAGCCTCTTTTAAAGCCCATTCAAAACCTGACAGCGCTGTGAGTTAAGATCGAATTAAAGATATGCTACAGTTTCCTGCTGTTCTATTTACCTTCACACAAGTGCTAGACCGCGACTTAGTCTACTTGAGATCCATCCATTCCATCCAGTTCTACATGAGAACTTTCTTTCCCCGTTTTCACACGTCTTAAGTTTTATTTTCGTGACAAATGTTGCATATTTTTTCGCTATAGACAGATATTTCGTATACTTTTTATTATTGATCTAGTGATTCGAGCGTTAAACGGTAAAATAATGTAAAAAAATCTATTAAATTTAAAATAGTTAGGTATTTGCTTGAATGTGGTAATGGACAAGGTGGTAATAACCTCCTTCTTTTTTTGAAATCGGTCAATAAACTCGGTTAACATAAACATTTCTAAAATAGAAACAACAGATTCAAGATGTCCAGTTACATTGTATTTAATGTTTTTTTTTATGAATAACGGGGAGACTCTTAGCCTTCATCATACACGATGTTAAGTATTGATAAGGCTGAAGATGGAAGCGAGCCTCTCCCGGAATCCTCAACCTCTGAGGAACTGGCTATCTTATCTCGAACTGCCGGATCACAACAATGCTTAAAACATTGTTGTTATGGCGTCAGGCTTAGATAAGATGGTGGTAGCTAGCCAGGCGGGCTTACAACAAGTCCTACCACCAACCAAACCTATTACAATATGTACCCCCGCTGGGAATCGAACCCGGGACCCCTGGGTCTGATACCGGTGGTTGTACCACTAGACCACAGAGGTGGTTAAATGTAAATGAGACTATTAAAACTTGAAAGATTTGCACAACACTTTTACGTCAATCAACATCTACACGGAGTATTAGGTATTTGTAACGAAATTACAAAACAGAATATCGTATCGTAACCAAATCGTATGCAGAAACAATTGAAAATATGTAGAAATAGTTCGCATACTTTTGATTATGATTTTTATCGATTTGATGGACGGCAATACGAGTATGACCAACAAAAAGATTATTGTTTTTTTTTTGTATTTGAGTAGTGTCTAATAAGTTAGTACTATAACGGGGCGTCTCTATCATAATTAAAACTATGTTTAATTCGATACTGTTTTTATATTCAGTAGTTATATTAGTATTTTTACAATATTTTATTTGACAAGGCGACCATCCATGTCTAAGCACGACGGGCCTCCCTTTCTTAATTTTATTATAAACAAAACCAGCCAGCAACGGCGGTGTAGCGGCCTCCTTGTAGTGCGGAGACATACGATCTCCACAGTACCCTATAATTCTATTATGAAAATCAAATCTGAATAAAGTAAGGCGCGAACGTGCAAATAAAAATCACCTGAACTACACATTAAATAACATTTAAGAAAAAAGCTATAAACCTCCTTGGAAAGGAATTTCAGCCTTTTATTTATGATGATGCGTTTAAATTATAGGGGATGGGATAGAAGTGCAACGGAACCACTTCAAGCAGAGTTATTTTGTGTTGTGTTCCACTCGGTGCTTATTGCTCAACCCATCGATAATTTGACGACCTGAAATTTGACGACCTGTTTGGCGCAGAGGTACTAACCCCGCCTTCTGCGCCAGAGGTCCCGGGTTCGATCCCCGGACAAGACAAATATTTGTGTGCATGAACATGTCTATTTGTCTTGGTCTGGGTGTTTAATATGTATATTAAGTATGTATTTACAAAAAAAAAAGTATATATGTATGTTTATCCGTTATCTAGTATCCATAACACAAGTTCTTCATGAAACTTAACGTGGGACTAGATAATTGGTGTGATTGTATGCGAATATTTATTTATTTATTTAATAAAATAACCTGTTTTTTTTTAGATTTTTTTATATACTTCTTTAATTTTCCTTTATATCTCAAATAACGTATCGTTGAATTTATGGAAGATTTAAAGATTTCAAGGAGTTATATTTAACACAATAGATAGTTCTCTGGACACCGGTGTGTTGCTAGCAAATTATGAATAAATTAGTTCTCCTTTTCAGCTTACAGCAAGAAAAGCGATGGGGTAGAATTTCGATCATTCAAAAATACTTATAATAGTTAGCTTTTTTTGGGTACCTAATTCATATTAGGAATGATTTCTGTATCATCTAAAACACACACCTTTCTTTTTATTTTCGATGAAACAAGTAACTAATTAAATCAGTTTAACTAGTCTACTTTTCATATGCTACGGTTTTCCATTTAAACTTATATCACTTCTCTACTACATCAAGCATAAGACCGTAGATAAAAACATACCCGAGTTTGGCTGTACCAAGTCTGCTATTCCGCCGGCGCCTCTAAAGGGCGTCTCAATTTGTTAGGAATGATGCCCTTTTTCTTTCTTTGGAATTGTGCTTCTAGATCTTTGAAACGTGAACTTCGATGTCGGTTCTTTATAAAATTCGTAACAGAGATTGAGTAGACCCTTTATTATTGTATATTTTATACAATAATAAAGGGTACGTAACTTATTCGGTTTGAACTTCACGTTTAGAGACCTTTTTGTTGTTGTTTTGTGATTAACGTTATCGCAAGCTAGATCGTTTTCTCGGGGGTTGCTAAAATGAAAAGCGGCCACTGGCGCAAAATACTCACCTTTAAAATATCAAGACAAGCTTGAAGTTTGTCCATAAATAAAGTTATGCCGTAGAAAGTCTGTTTTATTGCCATGCCGGCCTAGCATGAGCGGCTTTTATCGACTATTGACGCATGATAAAGATCCTATATCTCGCTTACACCTTAGTGGGGTAAGCAAGACAGTATGACGTATCATATCATATCGCGTGATATAATGATGGTCATGCTAGGCAGGCTGGAACACATAGCGCACTTTGTGCGTTTGTTATAGCTTTTCACGGTATCTTCAAAGATTTTTTTATCAAAAGACTCTTTTTAGTAGCCGTGGTACACACATGCAGACTTCCTGAAATATTGACAATGTATTTATTCAAATCACATAATGACATAATTATGTTCGGTGCTCATCGATATACTATGTTATGTACAGCCAACAGCACGTCAGGGAGCAAATTGTCTAATTGTAAAATCTTTCGTAATCCTTTTCAATTTGTCATTTGAAAGGTATTTAAGGCGATACTCGAAAAAAATATGCTGAAGCGAGATAGCAATGAGAAAACGACGGCACGGGAGCGAGACCGATTTTGTAGATTAGGCAAAAACAAACACAAAATCACTTCGTATTAAAAAACTACAGCGAATTAAAAAAAAAAATGCTTCTGTACGATCCTAAATATTATTGGTGTACACATATTAAACCAATTTCCAATAGTGTAAGTAACCCCATTTAAGAATAATCTTGAATTTCCGTATTTTTAAAGGTCTTTTCGAAAAGAAAAAGTGTTGAGGCAAAATCATAAAATCGTGTTTGTGAAACAATAGGAATCTAGATAAAGATATAAAGAAATATATATGTTATTACCAGATTTGTAACAACTGTAACCGTGCTATAGTTTTATATCAAAAAGTCCATACTTTTTTAAAAACTTCGCGCCACAACTATTTGACAACTTCAACTTTTCTATTATGATGGCTCGATTTACGCGACGATGAACTTTTTAACATTTTGGACGCGTTTTGAAAGGTATTGAATGAACGAAATAGAACTGTCTAAACAAAGTGACAAACGAAAATATCTTTCAAATCTATGGAGAAGATTCAAATGAAGTCTTAATATCATTTAAAATATCATTCGTTCTCAAAGCGACTGCGACTTCAAGTTACACAATTTCATAAATCGCTATCACAATCACTAAACCTTTGAATGGAATTGCGATACGGGCGGGCTTTACACTTGAAACTGTTATGTATATACTTATTTATTCAATTTTTAGGCTTAAAAGGCTAGCTTTAAAAAATCAGTAGCAATTGAATTAACAGTATGAAGTCATTTATCAGATTCTCGCATATAGCCACAGCTGTGTCTGTAAACGAGGGACATAGTATTCAGGGGGCTAATTGTGTATTTTAAAAATTATCGCAATTCCTTCCAATTCGTAATTTCAAAGATATTAACATACTTCCGTCATTATTTGTCATTTGGAAGGGATTGTGATCGAGACGCGTTTTGAAACGTATTGAATGAACGAAATTGAACTGTCTAAGCAAAGTGACAGCTGAAAATATTTCATATGTATGGAGAAGTGTCAAATGAAGTGTCACAATCACAATACCTTTCAAAGGTATATGATAGATTTTGAAATTATACAATTAGGGGACTGGTTCTTATGCTCTCAAAATTAAACTGTAAAGTCTGCCGAGTATCCGATGTTTACATATAGCCACTAAGAAAATAATTATATGTAGGTAATACTTGTTTTCTCATTTTAAGTAAACTTTGTGTTTTTATGAGAATAAATTCTATAAACCTAAGTCTGATATGTAGTCAAGTGTACTTTTTGTATGAAGACGCTGTGTTAATTGCTCTAAACTTTTGGAAATTGAATACATATAGCAATAATAAAGTGATCCCGTGGAATCGGATATGTTAGTGGATCTAATAACGAGGTAGGCAACTCAGTTACAAGCGTATGTCGATACCAAACCCGCCTGGTGGTCTAGCAGGGCTGTCATCGCCATAACATAACTTATTAATAAAATATGTGAATTTTATTTATCTTCAAAATAAACGTAATTGGAAGAAACTTAAAAAGTTAATTCTGTTGAAGTTAAAGTCTTAAGATGTATGTATGACGTATTTTAGCTGAAGACACGTAACAGTATCATCAGAAAAGTAGAAATATGGACCTACACCATATCGCGAGGGTTAAAATAAATAAGGCAATTAAAAATTAATTATTTACCTAACATTATTTAATGGTAAAAAAAATTTTTCAGGAACAATATTTTTTCATTTTACAAAAGTCATCTTTAATACAATTTATTTTACTTTTCAAATAACAATACCTACATAATTATTTTTTTCATAATGTCATTCAAATACCAGTTTATTTACTCAATTAAGTACCTAGACTAGTTACTACCGTTCGCTTGACAGCTAAATGGCAATTTATTAACTTACACCGAGGTATCAACCCTAATTAATTTCCCTAACAGAGATAGGTGATAAATATGTCGCTATCGCCATGGGATCGACACGGACGTCCGACCACACTTGTCGACCGACGACGCCACTCCATAATGGACTCTAGTCCATACACACAAGAATTAAATATCTTTTATCATCTGTTATATCTCACTCGAAGCTTCGTGAGAACTTTAAAGATTTCAAAACTAAGAGCTTATTTTCGTATATCGTTACTATGAATTAAATTAGATAAAGTTGCCTATTGGGCTGTGAGATGAAACGTTATTTAAATTTCGTAGAATACTCTCAAAACCATAGCAAGGTACAAATACAGAATACTCACTACAAACAAATACCTACATTTTTCGACCTACAAGAATCCTTCGTAAACATTACCCCCGTAGCAATTCAATAATTGAGCTCATTTTTGATCATTAAATAAAATTTTAAAAAGCGGACAAGTGCGAAACGAACTCGTCCAACAAGTAGGTAGCCACTTAATATTATAAATAGTTCAGGAATCGAGTCTTGCAGTTTTTTCCAATTTTTTTTCCCGAAATTCAGTTTCCAAAACGTAAGAGTATATTTTTTATTTTATGATTTTGTAATTTTTGCATTTTTTCAATGCTATTTTTATACTTATGGTTAATTTTAAATAGAAAAATATTGGAAAAAATTAACTCGGCCACAAGAATCGAACCCGCGACTTCCCGTCTGAGAATTCACTTGTGGCCGAGTTAATTTTTTCCAATATTTTTCTATTTAAAAATATATTTTTTATGATTAAATTACAAATGTACAGTTTTCAGACTTTTTCTGTACTTGTACTAAAAGACGATATTACTTGCCGTTCATAGTTCTAGGGCAACAGGAGGCAATGCGTTCACACCATATTTTATGGTAAATTAAAACAATAGCGCCACGTTTGCCATTCTGCCCTATGGATCAACCTTCCGCCCTGCATCGAGCAGTCATTCGGTGGTGAGCGGAACAAACCCGTGGAAGCGGCGACGACGTATGCAAGGTTTTCGAGCTTTTTGTTGAAAGATCCAGTGTAAATTCAACCTGTTTTGATCAACGTTTTTTGGAAGTCTATCCTTAATCATCTATTTGGCTTTGTTTGTGTATTATTTGTTCCGACATGTGATAAATAATATTAAAACAGAATGGTGTAAAATGGCAACGCGGTCCGGGCAAAGTGGCCATGTGACCGCGCTATGCCGTATTCACTTAGTGAAGAAATCTGTTCTTTTTACATGAGGATCTAATGCTAATAACCGAGTACATGTGTTGATTATGTTACTTTATTTTTGTGTACTTAGATTATGGTAATGACGTATGACCCATTTGAAAACTTAAATTATTGCTTATTTGAAACTTTATTTTAAACTATTCCATATTTATTGTAAATAAAGTGATATATAAGTTATTTTTGTTAATTAAAATTGTATTACTTGTTATATTTTAGGTTGACCACTTTGCCCTTACCCCATGGCTGCTTTAGGCGCTTACTCGGCAAAAGCGGTTTGTTGACATGTTTTCGTAATCTTCTATATATAAGGCTCGCGTTATCCAGTCTAATGCCTTGCATTGTATAACATTCTTCGTTATAAGGTTAGTAAATAAATAAATAAATAAAAAAATAATGTTCCCTCCAGCGCCATTTATATAACACCTACACCAATAGCTTCAAAAATCACAAAAAAAATTTAGACGGCCGGATAAATTTTTTTTTTAATTGACCTTATCAAGGTTAAAGGTCAGAAAAACTTTTTTCTCAAGTGACCCCAGTGAGTACACGTGCGTAGCACGCGCTTAAGTTTAGTTCTGATATAATTTACTGACATGCAACTCAATTTAAATTAAATCAAATATTTATGTTGGGAAACTAGGTTTAAAAATGCTTGTAGATCTCACTATCGTTTCACTGCCATCCGCCTAGAGTCACGCTCACGGCCGAAACTATCCGGACGTCGGCATCGGACCATCGGCAAAAAAAGAACCAACACTTTTAGTCGAATTTCGCAATAAAACGGCCCCCAAAGCAGCACCAACACTCGGACTGAACAAAGAAAATATCGAACTATACCGTCCAATTAATTTCAAACAGGAATATCGACTTTAAGTATTAGCAATAAGGTTTTACTTACGCCACAATGACTTTTTGATACCGACCGAACAGTAGTGGAAGATAAAGCTAGCGGCTTGTTTGAGAAAGAAGCCAATTTGCCCTATCTGTGAGATCGCTCGTGACGTGACGCATCTGCATATTGTGATAACTACGGCCGCCCCCCGGTTTCAGCCCCCGGGGTTTCCGTTCCCTTAGGAATCTCGGGATAAAAAGTATCCTATATTTTAATCTAAGCTATCTTCTATCTGTGTGGCAATATTCATCTAAATTGGTTCAGTAGTTTTTGCATGAAAGAGTAACAAACATCCGTCCATCCTCACAAATTATCGCATTTAGGTATAACTAGCGCCCCGCCCGCGGTTTCACCCGCGTGGTTCCCGTTACCATGAGAATATCGGGATAAAAATTTGCCTATATTTTAATCCAGGTTTCATTATATATATATGTGCTAAATTTCATCTTAATCCGTTCAGTAGTTTTTGCGTGAAAGAGTAACGAACAAACTTTCGCATTTAGTATTAGTGGGATGCAAACAACTCGCACGCGTTGATGTCTTTGCTAAGAATGTTTGGCCTGTGGGTGTATTCTGCAAACTATGAGTTATAATCGTGTTTATATTGTTGCGTTTTTACAATATAGAAACAAGAACTTTGTAAAAGAACACACAGTAAAGTAAAAATCAAGCTTTAGTCCTACTAATATTATACATGCAAAAGTTTGTGAGGATGTTAGGATGTTTATTAGATGTTTGGATGTTTGTTATTATTTCACGCCAAAACTACCGAACCGATTTGGATGAAATTTGGTGCACAGTTAGAAGATAGCTTGGATTACAACTACGGCTACCTTTTATCCAGATATCCCCACAGGAACGGGAACCAAGCGAGTGAAACCGCGAGCGGCCGCTAGTAAAACCATATCCGGTTTATGTAAAAAAGCTTTCTAAGAAATCTAAGTCCAAACTTAAAAGCAACTCAGATATTACTGTTATGCTCGACATGAAGCTATTTCTGAGCAATATAGGTAGTTCTTAGGTAGTAAAAACACTAAAATAAACTAGATTCTCGCCAGAATACTCTTGAACACACGCGTAATGCCTAGATAAGCTAGCACACTAGGTACTCGTATGTATGTGCCGACATAAAATGCCTCGTAGTTGTGTTGTCTAATTTTGTGGATATTTTTTTCATGTAAACAATTTTTAAGCAATTTTTTTTCAATCACATATGTCTATTGGTTTATGTGTTTATTTCTAATATTTTTAAGGCGAACTTGAAATACCTACCTAAGTGCTACCTTTTCGACTTGGAACTTGTAAAAAGTAATTAGACTTTTTATTTTTCAGGAATAGAGAACCTATTAGTCGATAAAATTACAGAGGAAAGGACTTTGGGCAGTTTTGCAAAAAAGGGTAAAAGGGTAAACATAGTTAGGTTATATTTGTATATGAAGTTGTTATTTGTCTTCCATAACTAATTGACAAACAGTATGGGTAAAGAGAAAGTACGTCATGTAGAATCTGTAGATTTGTAAGGCTTTGTGAAGAACACTTTCTGCATCAAAGGACATCTCCATCTTGATTTGTGTGAAGCTAGTCTAACTAAAAGCTGATCATGACTTACTATACTTAATTAGATTTATTTTTATGACCGGATTAGGTTTTTTGTGGACGCTGAGAGCTTAGTGTTGTAAAAATAGCCTTTGAGGAATTCCAAATGGAATATAAATGGAAAAACGACAAACGAAAAAAATCAGAAATAAAAAATGATTTATGTGCGTGAGTAATCTATTCGATAAAGTCGACTTCTAAGGACTACTGTGGAAATTTAACTCTCGTCGAAAAGGAATGATTTTGTAGAGTACTCCCACGATATTTTAGATAGGTACATAGACTTAAGAGTGATGTAACTCGTTAGATTACTGAATGAATTCAGTAGGCATTTATAAATTCGTGCGTGTAGGTCATGATTTATCCAAATCGGAACAAATTTATTGTCCACGCCACAGCTCGATTGTAGCCGGCAGATTGTGCCTTGTAACTTTGTAAGTGTAACCCGATGGTACAGCATAAAGAAACATTCAGTATTTGGTCTTAGGCTCTTTCTTGATAAATCTTAATTATTATTTTTGCAGACGCGTGGTACGAAATACGCGATAAGGCTGCTTGCCAACATAAATTATGCGTGTGCGTACAATATCACGCGTTCGTTTGTCACTGCAGCACATTCGAGACCTGAGACACTTGCCGAGCTCTCTCTCTCTCTCTCTCACCGAGACGAACACTCGCGACCGGACCTTTTGTAGGAAGATAAAATACTGTGTGTATGTTATACTGTGCTTATGGTTTGGTGAGAATGGCTCAATCGTGCTCGATTTCTGCCGCTCAAGCCGCTTTTGGAGATCAGATCTTGGAGCAATGCTTTGATCTAGGCCTAGGCTTTTATATATACCTATCCTTTATAGATTGATGACAATAAGCAGCCTGATAAATCCAAATTAAGTCTTATGATTGGTGTTGAAAGATATCGAAGAAATATTGCCTACATAATTAGGAACGTCTTTCTTTGCCTAGTGGACATCTTTCCAGTGCCCATTAAGTAGGTATTGTATAACTAAGTTTTATTTTCAGTCATCGTAGTCTAACTGGTAATTACAAAGATAAATAATAAACTAGAAAAACATGTCGCCCTGACGGGATGAGACAGCTTGCTTTTTTCTAGTATATTTTCTTGTTTAATATTTATCACATAAAAATAGCATTGTAAAATGCAAAATAGAATGTTATAATTACAAAGACATTATATTATTGCCTATAGATGCTGCTAATTGTAAACATTTTCTTCAGATCTGTAGTTTATAGTACCTAACCTGTAATTGAATTGTTATGACTTTTGTAGATACTTACCTAACCAATTCACAAACGGTTTACTAACAATAGTTCTACGCATTTGTTTGGAACAACATTAAATATGAGCAGTGTCACAATAGCTCACATCTACACATAATTTCATCACCACACACATCAATAAAACAATAACTAGATACAAAAACAAAACAAAAGCATGTAAGTTTTATTTTTTATTTATTTATTTGCAACATTTATATTAAGTTTACATTACATACAATTAGAAAATAATTCAGTAAGTGTTATACTTGTAAACATAACAATTGTAAATTAAGATTTAGAGATAGTTGTCAACCGCACTTGACATAATTATATGAAGTAGCTGTCTTTGTGAAAACCAACATAAACATGTTTCCAAATTTTAGAAGCAAAAGACTAAAAAACAATATTAGTTTTCCTCCCAGTAAAACTGCCCTGCTTAATAAAAGCATCTTTGGTATGGCACCGCGACTTTATAATCATTTACCAGAAAGTCTTAAAGAGATAACTAATGTCGAAGGCTTCAAAACTAAACTAAAGATATTAGTTATTACTAATAGTTACTAATTACTAATAGAAAAAATCTTATTATACATTTGACGCATATTTAAGAGATAAATTTTAATTATTCTAATGTAACGTATTTATTATTATTGAAATCAACATGACATTTTTTTTAATTGTATTTTGACATTAGTTTGAAAAATCAAGTGTAAATTTTAGGCTTAAGACATTCTTTAACTACCAATTTCAATTTAATAAGTATTATTATTTTATTGTTACATTTACCTAACGTTCCATGTCAAAAAGGCAGAATACGGCTGGCCAATTTTATTGAGATGTGAACCTATGTAAACCTGTATTCGCAATAAAGAACATTTGATTTGATTTGAATTTAAAGTGCCGACAATATTGAAAATATTTATCAATTAAATCTTAAAATAAAAAATTAAAACTGAAATACAAATTATATTAAATTAAGCAGTACATACGATTACAAATAAAGTTGTTTATTACCAGCCCCCTTACTCTTGACGCGATGGCATTGTGAATTAATGTCAAAAGTCAGTAATTATGGCTCATTATAACTTTTTAATTTTGGATTTAACAATCCTATTTTATGTAATAAATATTTAACAAGATAATATACTAGAAAAAAACAACTAGTCTCATGTCGCCCTGACGGGATTCGAACCCGCATCCTTGGGAGTCCGGCCCAATGCACTAACCAATTATGCTACAGAGACCTATGAGGACACGTCGAATTTTTCTAGTATATTCACCGTTCTACGGTGTTGGCCACCGTCGCTTCATCAATGAGAGAAATATCCTCGCATTCGAAAGGCGCGACACGAGACTAGTTGCTTTTTTCTAGTATATTTTCTTGTTAAATATTTATTACAATTATGGCTCAATTTATGTATTTAAACTGCTTGAAATTAGAAAATAAAGTAGGTAATTTTGTACTTTAGAAATCGATTTTAGCGCCAACCAAAATGGAATCAACAACGAAAACCAGTAATATTATTGACATTCAATCTTGATCTCAGCGAGATCCCAGCAAGAGTAACCCCCAGAACGGGAACTTCAAAAGAACTAAGTACTTACCTATCGCAAATAAATGACGCGAGCAATATAACAAAAACGAGCCTTTATCTATTAGTCGGATCTAAAAACAGTCCAGAGATACTGATTGTTTACTACCCCCAGTGGACAATGGACCAGTAATTATGATTGATGTCCAGTCGATAATCATCTCACCCGCAAGTTTACCGAGTTATGGCCTTGCGTGCGTGATACTTTGTTGTTCTTTTAACGCTAAAGCTGAGTTGCAAAGCTGTCAAATCCAATACATTTTTCGACGGTTAATGTTAGTTGTCGTTAAAGTTAGATGGTGTAATGCACCCTAAGGGTTGGTTGCACGATCTTACTTTAACGATGCTTTACCAGAGGAAAAAAATGTATAGGATTTGACAACTTTGACAACCACACATCGGTTAAAGTTAACTCGTGCAACTCACTCTAAAACAAAGCATTATTGGAAGAGAAGGGCTTTGGTTTTCTAATGACTGCTCGAGCATGTGCACCGATTTCTCAAGATTTAGTGGCCTATTCGCTCAGAACCCTCTATAGACGATGTGAAGTGTCATCCCGCCGAACACCTCAAGAAACTGCAACAGCCAACTCCAGAGACGTCCCAGGCTACCTTCGGCTCTAAGCAGCACCACGAGGCGGTCGAGGTATCGTGCCCTTCCTTCTATATTTGTTGTCCTCGCGTTCTTTAACCACAATTTGTTCGTCCACAAAGTTTAAATAGCCCGCACAACCATTGTTGCCCTTTACTGTCCAATATTTTGGTCATTGGAAAAGTATGGCACATTAAGAGATCCTACGTACCCATACGCTATAATTCAATTGCGATGTTGGCAGTGTCTCAAAGGTCAAAGGCAGATCGAGCGAAATGTGTAGGTACCATCACTGTCATGGCCACACCTCAAAACAAGGGAGGAGGAGAGACCCATATCTTTCAAAACATGAACACTTTAACCTGAACAGAAATCTAGAAAATTTAGCCCCCGACGCAAAAAGAGGGAGGGGTGTTATAACAATAAGTTTGACGTGCGTGTGCTGTCTGGGGCAACGTAGCTCTTAAACGACTGGTCCGGACCTATTTTGATGAGGTCTTTTGTATAGTGATTCTAAATGGGTCATATTTTCCTGCATTTTCTGGCCTTTTTGCCAGCCACAGGAACACATTTATTCACTTAGAAATTACTTACCTACCTACTAATTCGATTAGTCCCTTAGTTTTTAAGTTGCAATATCCTATACCAAACGATAACGTTAAACATTTTAATGTCAACGACCCGTCCCGACGAGCAGACGCAGTAATTACCTACAGTGAAAATTATGAGTTTGTTTGTAAGTTTATTATGCCTTAATTTGCAATGATTAGGAAATGTGATTTTATGTAAATTATGAATTACCACTATATGAAAAAGTGTCACTCTATGGTTAAATGTTGTATGGTTGAGGAAAAAACACAATAAAATTGATTTATAGATCCTTTAAGTTCCTTACGTTTTCAGTTGAGGTACGTAATGGTTGACGCAAAGAATACTTATAGTATTAAGTTGTACGCTAGTAACTATGTGTTTTTAACCGACTTCAAAAAAGGAGGAGGTTCTCAATTTTTTTTTTTTTATGTATGTTCACCGATTACGCCGAGATTTATGAACCGATTTCCGTGATTCTTTTTTTGTTCGATGCAGAATAGTTGCCAATTGGTCCCATAAAAATTTGGTTTAGTTTGACCCATTACTTTTTATGTTATGACATTTTTATATATTTCATTTCATAGTAAACTTGGACGATGTCATTTTTACGATAATTTTGTTTATAATGTAGGACATGAAACCTTATCAAATCTAGAAAAAAAGTAATAAAAACTGCTTAAAAAAAACGACTTCAAAAACTAAAAAGCAAAGAATTTAAGCCTTTTGGAGTCGGTGCCAGCCAAGGCAAGAAAAATAAAAGAATAGGAGCTCAAAGTAGAATGTCCAACTCCAAAAGGCTCATTCACCACAAAACCACCAAATTTTCTTACTATTAGATAGATAATAATAGAAGAAGCACCTTACCGTCTTTAAAAGTGATGATTACTTAGCGACTTTTTATTCATATTAAAAAAGTACCTACGCCATTTGCTACAGTGAATGTGTTTAGGAGCTTTTTATAGCTTTTTGTAGACAGGTTCTATTTCCGGTTGAGTTCTTTAGTTGCTCGTTTCTTTTAATATTTTTTGTGTCTAAAGTTGAAAATACGATTATCTATTTTATTTGCTGTTAATGCTCAAAATATGTCATCAACTCATCACATAAATCACATTAAGTACGAGATCATTTATAATAAGGGGTACGTAGGTATAAAGTACCTAGGTAAAATCAAACTTCTTTCTGTAAGTATCTATAGGAAAATATTAGTCATTTTCAACTTCCTATATTGTAAAATATGTTTGGTAGGTACTTAAATATATATCCATACGATAACAACAAAAAAAGAGAGAGCAGTAATCTCTAAAATTGCAGGTATTTGAAGTGTTTGAATTAAAGAATTGGCTGGGCGTCTGAGTCTGGTTTAGCCTACCTCCTTCAGTTCCTCTTCAACTCATAGTTATTATGAGACAGTTTTCACATGAAGAACATAAAAAACCACGTTAAATGTAATTACCTACCTAAATCAAGAATATGGTGGCATCCATGGAGCTCTTTATAATATTTTCTTTAGAGATTGACGTTTTGTATTCTCACATGTTTTTGTTTGTATGTTTAGCCACACGAAGATGTGATTTCTATTTACAATAAAGGTTAGTGTTAGCCTTGGCTGACCAAGGCTAGAACCTAGATCGGCCACTACAAACTAGTCTTGAACACAAAAGGCCTAGTTTTAGGTCTCAAAGGCCTTTGAAATTAGATCTGACCGACTGTATGTAGGTCCTAGGTAAGTACCTATTTCATTAATTCAGTTGTGTTGTGTGCAGTTCAACTATAATTTTCATTATTTATATTAAAGTTAGTTTACAGGTATCTTTACGGACTCGATGACCTGTGTGAAAAGTATGGATAACTTTAAAATCTAGTACTTATCACAATTTCTTCTCAGTAATACCTACTTATTACCCACAATCTTAGTTAGAAACTATGTTTTATTACAATATGTTTTAGCATCAAGTTTACTTTAAATCAACTAAAGATACCCAAGTAGATAGTTACCGATTTATACAAGAAACCTATTTTTTCATCCCGGAAGCATTCAATTTGGTATTCCCTAAAATCAATATACTGCCATCAAAACAGCGCCGTTGATAGAAAGTTTGTAGAAATAAATAAAAAATAAAGAAAGTAATACGAAGTGAAAAAGCAACTTCCAGTCTGGTTAATTCATACTGTTCATCAATCATTGGACAAGATCAATATTGTTCATGAACTCATGCGACTGGATCAAATCAATTCAGCCGTTAGTCATTAGTTAATTTTAAAAATGACTTATTTAACCGTTTTACTCGAGGTAGATTTTTGCAACAAGAGCCCATTGAGAAAAGTATGTTTTTTTATTAGTAATAGAGTTACTACTCACCACGGTTCAGAACTGAAGAACTAAAAATGTGCAAGTAAACCACACAAGTCCCAAGTACCGGCACAGTAAGTCCAAAACACTAATTTATCACAAGTCGGCTTAGATCACCGTGGGTCCCGTTGAGTTATTATTTTTGTTTGACGACCAGACTGGACTGTTCAGTTATTTTGAACCGGCGTGTCTCGCTCGCGACGAAGCACCGCGTGCATTTCAATGGATGAAAGTGTATACCGTGGTTTTTGTATAGCGCCCTCTCGTTTGTTGATCCACGCGAGAAAGGGAGAGAAACACTCGCCGCCGTTCAAGTTTAGCTTTTTGAGTTGAGTAGCAACTTCGCCCACTATTTTATTGTTATTCTAATTCTCCATAGTCTCGAAACACCGGAACTTTTCTACGACATACACAAAAGAGTCAAATAAAAGGATAGGGTTGGAATGTAAAAATAAAAGACAGTATTTAGACTGTTTATTTTTATTTCTTCCCACAGGTGGCAAGTACCAGAGTAGTGAGCACAACCTAACGTATGAAAATGGTAACTATTTTCAGGGATAACCATGTCTATTCTAGTCAATCAAGATAATAGAAATACAAATTTACGTGACGATCGTTTACATTAAAATCTATTATTTACTTACAATTCTTGTGACGATGCAAATTAAAATATTCGAGTGCGACTTCAAATAGGTTAAAAACATATAACATGTGATAAATCGATGGAAAGATCTGTGGAAAATATTAAATGTACAATTAACAAAAACTGAGTAGCTACGGTTTATTTGGCAACAATGTGTAATCCCTTGTAGCTGCTCCTACCCCGGCCTATAACATAGTTTTATTTCTAATCAATTTAAGAATTTCAGAATGAAATAAGAAATTATATAATCTGATATGAAGAGAAAACAAACATGCATGTAACCAAGGGCGTTTGGTGCGATCGGTTACAAGCTGACTTGTCTTAGAGGAGAGAGCACAAACAATTCAATTTTACAAATTCACTACATGACAAAATCTGTATTACTGTACATATCGATGATTTTCAAACGTGTGCTGTAATGCTACGTGTCCAAAAGGGTGACAAACTGCTCTCATCCTATCATATATACAACAAACAATACATTGCCGATTTTTAATTATTGTATGAATATTGAAAGATTTTTTTTTATTGACGAAAAGCTCTCACCACTTTTGTGTTAGTGGCTTACAAAGTGAAGTATTAATTATTATAATATGGGGGACGCGATTTTATAAATTTACTCGCATTGAGTTGTTTTAGCAGTTAAGTCAAGTCACAAATCAATGCAAGTAATTTTAAAGACATATTCAGAATGCAGTAACAATAAATCGATGAAAACCTATGAAGTTCACAATGAAAAATGTATAGGCCTTAATTGTTTTATTGTTCAACACGTTTTATAGTTTACAATGGCGAGATTTTCGTTACAATCGCATGCAAAGTCCCCTTAACAGACACCACTGTAAACTCGAACATAGTTATCATCAACAATAAATTGTCGATAAAACAATTTTTATCCACAGATGTTTCGGATAATCAATAGAAAATCAAGTGCATAAGCACATTACATTAGATTAATTACTAATCAAACATAATATAATATGCAAACTTGAATCTAACTTTTTTTTTTGGATTTTATTTTTTTATTGAGGTATCCTTTAGAAATATCGTTAATAGAATAAGTACAATATAATAATATGAACTTATGACAGAAAATGAAATAGATTAATGCGACACGCAAAATGAACATTGAATAAGTTTAAAAATACCCAACCATACTATCGATGCAGTTTAAAATACAGAACATAATATGGAGTAAAACTATCTGAAATAGGTATTTATGTCTAACGGAGAGGGTATATTGAATAAGCTAGCGGTTGTAACCTTCATGACTATGAACCACTTTTACAAAACGCACCGACTGATGTTCCGCGCAAAAATCAATACCTCTTTGACCTAATTTGTATGAAACAGATGTTCTTCACAGAATAGACCGCCTCATAGACTCTCCAGTCTTCATAAATGTACAAAATATTCTACAGCTGGCTTTCAGACCGATATACCGTTTCCGCTAAACCTTGCACAAGTAACGAGTAAACATTTGCATTTCAGATATGTCCACAACAGATATTTATGACAATAATAACGATTAAGAACTGAAAATATCTATACATTAATCTCACAATATACTAAATATATATACAATAGCCTTTCCGCTGCAAATTTGCGAATGAAACCTTTTTTTGATGTTTTTCTCGTTTTCAGTTATTACAAACAGAAGTAAATCACACTACAGAAAAATAAATATTACAAAACACGACACATTAGTAGCAAAGTTTGCACGAATATTAAAATTTTATGAAAATGTAACTACGTGAGGCTTTAAATGAAAAATAAATATGGTAATGTGGGGGATGCGCACAGAGCACTTTGACAAGTCAGACCGATCGAGTCGACGGGCTCTTCGAGTAGAGCCGAAAACGACAACTACAAAAGCGCGACCCCCATATATAAAATGAAAATATACGAAAATATAACATATACACTTCTTATGCTTTACATAAACTATAGTAACAGTTACGCCTACATAAACTGTTACGACCCATATTCGGAGCTGTAAATTATGTTACAATTTATTGCCGCCGTTGTTTACCGTATTACCAACCATTGTCAAACTAATCCTGAATCCCCTCGAAAGAAAATAGCTTCACGATTCTTCTCGAGCGTCCGAAACACGGTAAACAGCGTCAGTGGCAAGCATATTATCGAAGGAGCACAATATATAGTTCATTTCGTCCAACAACGCACTAAAGGCGGCACCGCGCCCGTCTAACACTGTCCAACTTCGTACAAAACTTGACACCTCGAACTACCACTATGAGGCAGGGAACGGCTCCGAGCCCGCCCTGCCGGCCTACGTGTTATATTAAACGGCTATTCAATAAAATCGCCGCGTGTAAAACTTAAGACATATGGACAAACCGACGAAACAAACTGTCCACTACAGTCCAACACTCCACAGTAACTACGGACGCCCCTCCGCCGGCTTTGACAGACAAAGCTGCAACAATGTGTACGTTTTTACGTTTTTCACTCGTCAAAGGTCACGGAAAAACGTACGCACTGCTGCCTCGCAGAGACGCATCGCATGCCTTATCTCTCTAGATCTCGCCTTCAAAAGTTGTAACCGAAAACAAAGTATTTTTTTACATCATATAAAATTTAGAAGAATTCAATCAGCCAGAAAACGTAAACGAAAAAATACTAACAAAAATAAAATACCAGCTCTACCTACGCTTTACATTAACAAATTATTTAAACAACTTTGGACGATATTATTGTAAGAATTATATTAGAACCGTCCGATGCTTGCCTTGGAATGCTATCGTTTTCATTTGCCTTTTAAAAAAACACCAATACATTTAAAGTAAAATTTTAAGCTTCCAAAGGTATAAGAAAAATCTATTTCATGTCAAAACTTCATTACTTGTCGCGTACTTCGAATACTTTCGAACATTATTCAATCTTTACCAAATATTGTTGATAATGTCGTAAGCGAAAGCATTCCATCAAACATTTCTACATTAATATGAAATCTCTAAAGAGAAAAATTGAACTAAAATTAATGTTACATGTAAACTCCTCCCGCAATATCTACAATCATAAGATATGTTAGCACTTTCTAGCCCTCTGTACCTCGTGCTTGCCTGGAGAGCGCAACTGAAGGCTTCGCTAATTAATTCTATTATTATTGCTAACTTTTCCATAATAATGCCACTTGAAAGTTAAGAGTCACAAGATGCGCCTCTTATGTCGTAACATATCAACTCGCGAAAATATTGTTCCAGTTAACATTGATAACAATAATACATTTGATGAAATAGGGCGAATATATACAATATTATGCAGTAGTATATCAGGAAAGGAAAATACAGTCACCTTGACATAGTCTGCGCTGTAACTACTGTGGTTTAATGAGCGTAAGGTCACTCGGCTCGACGCAATTATAGCGTAGACCTAATACATTATTAGAACAAAATTAGTTACTTCATTATAATATGCATACTATGTCACTTGACCAGTTTCGAAATTAACTACCGTTGACCCTTCAGATTAACATTCGACATTGTTAACACCATCAAGATTTGCGTTGACCTAAGGTACTGAGAAACTTAATTGTTAATGTTGATGATATTGTCCTAGATTAAAATAAATCTAGGTAAGCATGGTCAGGTGGCAAAGCAAAATGCAAGTGATGTAATTCATTGCTCAATACGTTTTTAATTTTACGGTGTTAAAATAAATTGTGCTATATCAATCAAACATCTCATTACCAAAAGTCGAGCGGGTGGCAAATAAATTCCGAATACAAACCACATCAACAAAAAAAAACGTTTAAATTTTAAATACAAAGAAAGCTTAATTTTACCGAACTCACCACCACTATAGCGATCGGGCTCCGCGGTACCCGGGTCAACGTCGCTCGGCTAGGTTATTAAATATCGCACTCTTCACGTACATGAGGCACTTTACTTAACACCCAGCGCGTCGCACAAAGCGACAGACCGCCGAACGCTCCCCTGCGACTGGACTGAAAGAAGTGGCCGCCGACGAGTTATTGTGCGGAAAGGAGTCGTCGTCGGTCGTGGGAGAGCGTTCGACGCGCGGGCGGGGTTTAGCGGGTGAGAGGGCGATCGACGGCGCAGCAGTGGAGGAACCGCGCGTGCGGGTGCGTGCAGGCCGGCGCGCACCGCAGCGCCGCGCTGTGGCGCCGCTTGCGGTCCGGCGGGGACTCCTCCTTCTCCGCGTCCGCGTACTGCGCATGCGCCGCGCTGATGTCCGACAGCAGCTCCTCCCACTCGCGCGACAGCTCCTCCGCCGCCCCCGCCTGCGTACCCGCCCCCTCCACCGTCGGTGCGCACGCCATGCACGCCTCGCCCCAAATCCCATCCGCGTCCAGACCGTTCGAGCGCATCTTCTTCGCCGCCCTCCCGCACTCCTCGCACGCGCCCCACGCGTCCCGCGGCCGGTCCGTCTGCACGGCCGCGTCCAGCTGGCGCACCGGGAACCGCAGCCGGAAACCCGGGTCGTCGAGATCCGGACAGCGCTGCGCCTCCGTCAAGTTCAGCCGGCCGTAGTCGATGCTCTTCGAGCTGCGGTACTCGAGGTAGCGCTCGAGCGAGTCCTTCGAGTAGACGCCGCCGGACTCGCTCCTTAGAAACTCGACTTGATCGAGGTCGCCGCGGATGTCGAAGGTGTCGCCGTCGGCGTAGCGGGCGGCGTCGGCGTCGGGCTCTCGGCGGATGGGCTTGAAGTGCGTGCGGGAGGAGGTGAGCAGGTCCTCGCGCGACGGCGGAGCAGCCACCGCGGGCTGGGGAGGCACTACAAGCAACTGCGGGGGGACATTCGCCTTCCTTCGCGGCGGCACTTCCACGAACCCGCTGCTCTCGCGGCTGTGGTTCAGCGCGGTGAACGACCGCATCGTGCTCGCCACGTCCGACAGCGCGTCGTAGATCTCGTCGCCCTCGTACAATGCGAACGACTCCACGTCGTCCGCCAGATTCAGCGGCTTGAACCGGTCGTGCAACACTTCCACTATCCTCGACGGAGAGTCGGCGCGGTCGGCTCGGTGACTGTCGGTGGCTTCGTTCGACCATATGCTTTCGGTGAGAGATATCAGACTGCACTTCTCGGCGGACGGATCGGCGAACATGTGATCCGAGGGGGACGACAGGAGATCTTGGAAGTCGATCGGGAGATCCTGGTACTCGTCGTCCGGAGTGTTCTGACCTTTAGACCAGAGAGCCTCGATGCTGCGATCGAATTTAGCTTCAAATTTCGCATACAGCTCCTCCTCCATCGGAGTTATTATCTTAGGATGGCTAAAATCCTCGTTGATCACCCATGCGGCGTCCAGGTCGAGACTGTCGTCCCAGTCGGGCACGATGTTTTCATTCATTCTGATCTTAACCTCAGTAATCTCCTTAATTTCATCCGTTACTGTGTTCTCGCACGTACCATACCCTTCGTCCAAAGCTATAGCTCTGATGAATTCTTTAACAGGATCTTGAGTCTCCATATCCCAGACTCCCTCGTGAGTTACCCACTCAGGCAGACTTTCCTTGCTTTCAAAGGACCTACTGTAGCTGTTGCACCTTTTCTTGTTATTCTTCTTTTGGCCGTGGTAAGAGTTACGACGCTCCTTACTAGAAGAAAACTTTTTATGCTTGATATTCTGCTCTTTCAAAACTGCCAATTCACATTGCATCTTGGCCTTGATATCAGCTTCTGGCTTACGACACCAAGCTGGCGGCGGCATATAATATTGCAATGGTGACTCTTGTCCTTTCTTCAGAGCAGGGAATGCAGCGTAGTATCGACGAACGGCCTCAGCTTGCTCTATAGAACACGTGGGCATGCCTACTTGTGATGCACTTTCTTGATCTTTGATGTCTTGCAGTCTAGTACACAGCTGATCGACGATGATGTCAAGGTTAGGATCCTGAAAACAAAAAATAATTATCAATAAATTTTTATTGTCCTTGAAGGTTTCTTGGAAATACTGAATGTAAAAGACCCAAAAAAACGAGACCTCAACAGCCAATGAAAATCAAGGTCAGTGAAGATTGTCTTCCCCTCACTGGCCAAACACAAAACATTTATTCTTAGTTCACTTGAGGTTTTTTTTTAAGTATTTTAGTTAGAGAAAAATACATATCATTGTTGTTAACAGGAAACAGGCAGTTGTTGCAATGGACCGGGCCTATATTTAGCCATCTCTACATTTGAAATAATTTACCTGGTTTTTGACAAATTCACTGAATTTTCTTAATTTACTATATAATTATCTTCTGTTGTCAAGAGGTAAATAAAATAGGTATTGTTTTATCAAAATTATCTATGTCAATTATCACTACTTAAATCTACTGTTGTTACATGAGTGAATTTCAAAAGAAATGGTACCAATGGAATGGCAAACTTTTGTCCTGTTTTCCTTTAAGTTAGTATAGTAGGGCATCCCACACAAACATCATATCTTACTATAAGAAATAATGTAATTCGGTATGAAGTCAACATGCAGCAGTCATGATTCAGAATCAGATATTGTAAACTACCCATTACCTATAATCATTTCTAATAGTAATTTTATGTTGTGGAATAGATAGATTCTGTAAGATACTTATCATATAATTTAGAAAAAAAAAACAATGTCACATCGTAACTGATGCAGGCTGGAAACTAAAAAATCAACATTACACATCCCTAAACACTACACCAATTATTTACAATACAGATCAAAGTGCAAATGAAAACACAGTGGCAGTGCATTTTGGTGGGATTTTAGATCAAATAAATGGGTAGATTCAAAATACATCTAATTATTAACAAAATTTCTACTTTTAAAGGCAGGAAATAAATAAATGGTACGTCTCTACAACTAAAAAAAAAATACATATGCTTTTACAAATTAACAGCATACCATACATATTAGTTCTCTTCATACTGAATATTTATGATTCAATTTAAAAAATACTACAGAATTGATCTCACATCATAATATACAAATGTGAAGAAACCACTTACACTACTTTTGATACTAGATTGAAATTAGTTTAATAAACTCTGGAGATCATTTTCAATCAATATACTATGTGTCTTTTAATTGACACTTAAATTTTCAGTGTGAATAGAGCTGTAGTGTCCCCTCAAACAATGAAACAAAAGAATAAAATACTTCCATACTATTGTGGCCAAACCAAAGGAAACAATACAATCAGCAAACTTCTTAAGCAACATACTGTCAGTTATAGTCCACTTATGGCAGATGCTGGACTTAATGAAAGGATTTGAGCATATTTAAAGTCTTGACTATATAGTAATGAAAGTCACAGATTAATCAGTTAATCGCTTATTCACATGGCTGGGCAGTTAAATCTTTCAGTTTTGTCAGCCAGTGTTAAAAGCTTTCATTATTGGGTCTTATAAAACATATGTTGCTTAGGAAAAACACTATGTATTTGACCAACCTTCTTGTAAGGGTTCTTAGAATTGTTAATAGTCTTCATTTTTTTGTTCCCACTGTTATGGTCTCTTCCCAACATAACCGAGCACTGCATATCCTCTTGAGGCAGTGGAAAAAATGTTTATTAGTTCAACATTGTTTGGGTTTCACTAATTATTGTTACGTAATTAGGTTTGTTACAATACTCATTACTTTTATCAAATATTAAAACAATATCGTTATCAATTCATATTTACTGAACATTTATGTTCATTTGTTTAGTTATGAATTGTTTGGTAAACAAACAAAACATATTCAAAGCTGCTATGTACTTTTCTTTTCGCATGATTTTTAGTACCTTTATTTTTTTGTCAAGTGTCTTTAGGTAATTTCAGGTACTTAAAATACTTTACAAACAAAATCCTGAGTGTTATAGGAAGGTCAATGTCCTCTGAGAGAAACAAAGGACGAATGTGCCAAATAAGAAACTATACATATTTTTGTGTTGATGTATGTGTAATAAAATCTCAGAAAAGGTGTTGCTTGTTATAAACTTACCTGTGTGAAGTTTGTGGGTATCAGATGGTTGAGTTTGGAGTCTGGTAGAGTTCTCTGGACGTGGCAGGCCAACAGGCGTCCGCCTGGCTCTCTCTTTTATGCTTACGCATTCTGTCTTGGATACCTTCTTCCGTTATCAACATCCATTATGCTCAAAAATCGAGGGTCCATTATACAATTGCCGTGGGCCGTGTGTTTTATATCGATCTTCTTCTTTCGTCAGTTTAATACATCATTAATCTTTGGCCTATTCTTTGCTAGTGGTTCGTTTTGTATAAAGGCAACGTTTTGTAGAGTTCGATCTAAATAAGCAATCGCATTGTCACTAGCTATCAACAAATGACGCACTTCGTGCACCCCTTCTGAAATAAAATAATTAAATGTGTCATTAAAGTGGAAGTTTGTTTTTGTACGAAGGTCAATGCTATCCTATCATATCGTACAAAGAATTACAGGGAAAGCCATGCCCGCCCCGCCGCGCTAAATGGGTCGATGGCGCCAAAACGTCACTCGGGCCACGGCTGAGAAATAATAGCAAGAACGTACGTGGGGAGGCCTCGTACGACAATGTTGTGGGTACCTTACCTTTATCAATCAACAAATATCATCTAAGGCACGTACATCTTTTATCACTGTTTTGCACTGAGTCATGCTCGTAACATCTATAGGATACGATGCAATTTCACAAGAAGGCGACAGTATTACATGATGCACTTTCACTGAGGTCGTGCGTCGAACTTCCGTGTTGGCACGTAAACACTATCCACAAACAAAAGATTGATATCTCACCTGTGTCGTTTTGTATGGGGTTAAATTAACATGTTAGTTCAATACACACACACCCCACATGAAAAAAACATGGCAGCCGCAGTGAGTGAGTGAGAGTCAAAAAATTTTACTAATTTTGCGCAACTCCGTCAAACGATTGGAATGACGTCTTGTTTTTACGCCAATGAGAACTCATAGTTTTTGTGTTAGACAAAGATGGCCGACCGAGAGCCCGTGATTAAGATTTTACTGAGACGTGATTCGTCAAATATATGGAATCTATGCTCATTGGTTTTATGACACTTTCAGCGACCAATAATATTCATTTTCTTTGGAAACGGATGCAGCGCCATCACTATGCATTTCAGTACGTGGTTGAGCGCGAATTTCAAATAATAATACCAATGAAAAAACTCAGACGTCGTATATATAAATACTATAGACACTTTTGGTATAAATAACTACATTACTAACGTGTACTCTAATTTAACTTCCCTTGTTTGATACGTGTCAATATAATACGTGCTATGCCTACAAGGACGCTTTAATTCTTTTAATAATACTGTTGGCACTGGCATTGGCAGTGGCTAAATCGCGCCCCGGGACAAAACAACTCACTGGTTCCGGGAAAGTGCCGGGTCGGAATCATCTTTATGAATTCAATTAAGATTATCTTATCTTACTGTGTGTATATTTGTGACATAGAATACTATACTATGGAATGATAGATCCGAACTATATGTAAGTATATATAATTTATATAAAAATCGGCCAAGTGCGAGTCGAACTCGCACATGAAGGGTTCCGTCTCTCACCCAAGGTTGCCTTGAAGAGATTGCTATGTAGCAATAAGGCCGCCTATTGTGTGTTCCTCTTTTTTTGTCATTTTCTCTGTATGAGTTTGTTTTTGTATCGTGTGCAATAAAGTTTATATTATTATTATTATAATCTATATTAATTTGATATTCACTTGGCTATGTATTATATATTACATATACCTACCCAAATGCCACTATAATTTTTCGCCTGCAAAAATTTCTTGTTTGTATGAATGACAAAATTATATTTGCTGTTTCGGAAAATGTATATTATAGCTCTGAAACTGCTAAATATATTTCGTTCAAACCATTTCTCGTTGAAAGTTTTTATAAAGATCTACAAAATTTTTACGGACGCACATTTTACTACTTTAGAAGTGTATATCTTTAAACGGTTGACTTTGAGAAAAAACGGTTTTAGGAACCTCAATGTAATTTTTAAAGACTATAGATACCCCACACGTATAGGTTTGATGAAAAAACATCAGTTTCAGTTCCATGTATATAAATACCCCACACGTATAGGTTTGTAAAAAAATAAAAATTTTGTTTCAGTTCAATTGGAAGTGTAGGTACATCTTTCAAACGGTTGACTTTGAGAAAAATCGTTTTACAAACCTCAAAGTAATTTTGAAAGACCTATCTATAGGATACCCCACACGTATAGGTTTGATGAAAAACAAAAATCAGTTTCAGTTCCATGTATGGGGAGTCCCCCTTAAATATATATAATTCTAGAGGCCGGGCGCGGTTTCACCCGCGTGGTTCCCGTTCCCGTGGGAATTTTGGGATCAAAGCTATCCTATCTCTTAAGTTGAACCAGACTGCTCACGGTGTGCCAATTTAATATAAAATCGGTTAATTAGTTTAGGAGTCAAACATCGTGACAGGAGATTTATATATATTAAGATATATTTTTATTTTTGTGTAAAAACCGTAAAGCGGTTTACAGAATACATCTAAGTACCTACCGAGTTTCAACTGAGTAATCCTCATAGTTTTGTCAAAGTGGCTATGACATACGGTGGGACAGACAGACAGACATGACGAATCAATAAGGGTTCCGTTTTTTCCCATTAAGCTACGGAACCCTAAAAAGCTCACACCCATTTGCACTAAACTTAAGAATCGCCTAAGGCCATTCTTATTATCTATTTTAAAACATTCTTAGGAGTCTTTTACATCTCGCCTGTGATTTTCGTGTAAAATGCCAATTTTAGTGTTCTTGATCTCAGAAACAAAAATTATTAACAATTTTGACTTATGTATAGAATAGTGCAGAATAGCTATTGGCATAGTTCGTAGCGGCCTCGCTTTTTGTAAATTTATGGTTAACTTTTTAATTAAGCCCAAAATTATTGCAGAGATTAAACAATTACACAGAAAGATTTTCATAAAATGCGCGATGGCACTTTGTTGAACCACTGTTCTAAACAAATGAAATAAAAACATGGAATGTTATCTCTTATACAGTCGTATAGTTCGTAGCGGCCTCGGAATTTTTAAAGATCATTGATTAAATATAAAAAAAGAATCTTAATAAAAAAACTTCGAAAATCGCTTTAAGTTAACTGTGAATTTCTTTGTTACATCATGAGGAATAACGATTTAATATTTTTAAGCATTGGGCCCATAAGTTATGAAAAGCCTAAGTGGATTTTAAGAACGTCATATGGTTAGTGCAAAGTATTTTTTTATTAAGATAAAGAAAGATATAGCCTTAGGCGATTCTTAAGTTTAGTGCAAATGGGTGTCAGGTTATTAATCCTATATATAATATAATATAATAATTATTAAAAATGCGAATGTGTGTTTCTTTGTCTAAGCGACCAATCGACTTGACTTTGGCCTAAGAATTAGTATTCTTTGCTTTGGCGTAGAGTTAGTTGAAAGGATAGAGAGTAACATAGGCTACTTTTTATCCCGATATTCCCCAACGAACGGGATCCACGCCACGCGGGTGAAATTATTTTATAAATACAAAGATATTATTATAATATCTTTGTATAATGGCTGGTATACACTTTGATTAGTGATTAGTGCGAGTGGCATGTTTAGTGTTAAGTGTTTAGCAAAAAACACGTTTGGACAGTTTCTGTTTAGTGTTAAGTGTATAGTGCTTAGCGAAGTACAGTATTTACAGCGCGTTCTATTTTTTCTGCGAGTAGCACCTCCCGCGCGTCCCGCCTTCACCCCTCACTTGCTCTAAACACGAACTAAACACGTCTGGACGTGACTGTTAAGTGTTTAGTTTATGTTAACAAAGTCTCGTGTTCGTTTTTCCTGTTGTTGTGATTGATAAAAATATTAAAAAAAATGTCTACTAGGTGGTTTGAATCCGTAACCCACAAATTTGTGGAGTTGTATGTTCAACATGCGTGTTTATATAATGTAAAATGTCCTGAATATAAAAACAAACATTTATTACTAATCAAAGTATACAGGCAAAATGTCGTCAATTTTTTTTTTAATGTAGGTACTAAACATCGCCTACTAAACTGTATAGGACATCACTAATCACTTAACACTAAACACTCTACACACTTAACACTAAATACTTGGCACTTGACTAATCAAAGTGTATACCAGCCAGTATGGCTAAATCATGGATAAATAAGTACTACGTACAACCTAGTACATATTACTTCCATCATGATATAAATAAATACTACTACTAACGCCATCTATTGTGTGGTAGAGGTATTTCAACAATTATGTGGTGATTTTGATAGATGGCGCCACTACGCGATGTTTTTTTTCTACGCGGAGCGGACACTGGACGCGGACGGACGGAGCGGACGGAGTCGCGGCGGAAGGCGGGAAAACAATCAAATCAAATAAAATGTTCTTTCAACCTATATCAATTTTCAGTAGGCTTATTACGAGTTTGGCAAACTCGACGTTACAGTAAACGTTAATGTAAAATGTAGCTCTGTTCTCTTTCATATTTAGCGACTGTTTTACCGACATGAGCAGTGTATCCGATAGTCTACGCTCACGAGTCCTGTAAATGTCATGTTAAGCAAACTCGTAATAGGGGTACAGACCTCGAGCACCAAAATTGGCGAAGGGTTGATACAAACTTCGATCCCCTGGCTTAAAGGTTGAGGGGTAAAGGTTTAGATTTTAGTTTTTTTTGTATATCTACATACCAAACTTCAGCTTGGTAGAACTTCAGGAAGTATAAGTACCTTAAGAATTTAGATAATCATCAGTGAATGAGACAGTGACGATTTTTTTTAGATATCAATAAAATCTAAAGTAAGTAGGTATAAGAGCTAATATGCATTCAATGTTTTTAAGACTACTAAGTATTTTGGTTTATCTAGTATATTTTTTCCCAGAATTTATTTTATCTAGTATAATACAGACCCAAGTTGTGACGCTTACAAAACGAGAATGCGCTTGAAGAAAATGAAAGAAGGTAGTGCCCTTGCGCTTAGCTTGGCTCGTCTTGGCGGGGACACTGCCGTATCCCCAGATATGCAGCACCACATTATACTAGTGATTTGTCGAATTTTAAAATCTATCGCATTCCCTTTCAAGTTGGAAGATATTTACGAGCTTCACGGCACAACTATTTGACATGACATGTCAAATAGTTGTACCGTGAAGCACATTGTGTTAAATAGGGATTGTGATCGGGACCGGAACGCGTTTTGAAATGTATTGAATGAACGAAATAGATATGCCCCATAATTGTCTAATTTCAAAATCTATCACAATCTCTTTCAAAGGTATTGTGATTGTAATGATTTATTAAATTGTCTAACTTATAGTCGCATTCCCTTTCGGAACGAATGATGTTTTAAATAACACTTCAATTGACACTTCTCCATACATTTGAAAGATATTTTCGTCTTTCACTTTGCTTAGACAATTCAATTTCGTTCATTCAATACCTTTCAAAACGCAACCCGATCACAATCCCTATCAAATGTCAAATAATGACAGCCTGAAGTATGTAAATATCTTTCAAATGATGAATTGAAAGGGATTGCGATAGATTTTAAAATTAGACAATTAGCCCCCTTTTTATGCAAAGTGACACAATCATATCTTATTGCGAACGTTGCGAACATGAAATGTATATATGTATGTATGAATGAGGTATACCTAGGTAATGAGTGGAGCTATAGATGGAACAATCTCATAACGAGCGTTCCTACCCCCTCGGCATAAGCACTAGTATTCCTTAGAGCGTCATCGGGCCCCTCGATTTAGTTGGAACGTTCTCATAGCGAGCGTTAGCCCCCCTAACATAAACACTAGTATTAGTTAGTGCGTCTTGGGCCCCTCGATTTAGTTGGAACATTCTCATAGCGAGCGTTCCTGCCCCCTAAGCATAAGGACTAGTAGGTATTCCTTAGAACATCATCGGGCCCCTCGATTTAGTTGGCACATTCTCATAGCGAGCGTTCCTGCCCCCTAAGCATAAGGACTAGTATTCCTTAGAACATCATCGGGCCACTCGATTTAGTTGGAACATTCTCATAGCGAGCGTTCCTGCCCCCTAAGCATAAGGACTAGTATTCCTTAGAACATCATCGGGCCCCTCGATTTAGTTGGAACGTTCTCATAGCGAGCGTTAGCCCCCTAGCATAAACACTAGTATTAGTTAGTGCGTCTTGGGCCCCTCGATTCAGTTGGAACATTCTCATAGCGAGCGTTCCTGCCCCCTAAGCATAAGGACTAGTATTCCTTAGAACATCATCGGGCCCCTCGATTTAGTTGGAACATTCTCATAGCGAGCGTTCCTGCCCCCTAAGCATAAGGACTAGTATTCCTTAGAACATCATCGGGCCACTCGATTTAGTTGGAACATTCTCATAGCGAGCGTTCCTGCCCCCTAAGCATAAGGACTAGTATTCCTTAGAACATCATCGGGCCCCTCCATTTAGTTAGAACGTTCTCATAGCGAGCGTTAGCCCCCCTAACATAAACACTAGTATTAGTTAGTGCGTCTTGGGCCCCTCGATTTAGTTGGAACATTCTCATAGCGAGCGTTCCTGCCCCCTAAGCATAAGGACTAGTATTCCTTAGAACATCATCGGGCCCCTCGATTTAGTTGGAACGTTCTCATAGCGAGCGTTAGCCCCCCTAACATAAACACTAGTATTAGTTAGTGCGTCTTGGGCCCCTCGATTTAGTTGGAACATTCTCATAGCGAGCGTTCCTGCCCCCTTAGCATAAGGACTAGTGTACGAGCTCTATTACTCGTACATTGAACTTCCCCGCGCCGCCCGCTGGCGCGTGTGTATTGCACCGTAAGCGTTTTATGCATCGCGCGGCATTTAACCTTATTATAGTTTTTTCAACTAATATTAGTCGCATATTTACCACCATACCAATCGCGCGTATACCATTACCATCCATTCACCATACCATTCTAGTTTCGTAGTTTATTTTACCATTCTTATAATTGTCATAGTCGCGTGTGTTTATAATATACTTTAGTGTTTTACCATAACCAGTGACTTTACATTTACCATTCCCCTTTTTCTTAATGTACGCGGCCTATCCCGTACAACTAGTATTCCTTAGAACATCATCGGGCCCCTCGATTTAGATGGAACATTGTCATAATTAACGAGCGATCCTGCCCCCCTAACATAAACAACACCATTAGTTAGTGTCGTCGGGCCTCTCGTAAATTTTAGATGGAACATTGTTATAGTGAGCGTTCTCTAGCATAAACACTTGCCATACCTGAAATATGGCAAATGGCGGAACAGTGACATGTTATCGAACTACGATTGTCGATAAAAGCACGTACGAGGTCTACTGAAGGTTTTTTATAAGGCCGATTATACATTGTAAGTTGCATCCGTAAAAAATATGGGAGAAACTTATGGCTCGATAAATTGTTGTCTACTACGAGTACTCGTGAGTACGAGCAAGTGATTCCATATTTATGCTCGAAAGTACAGTTAACAAAATTTAACAGTGTAAGCAAATTACAACTGTCTACCATGAAAATGTACCAGAAAAAAGAAACTAGTCTCATGTCGCCCTGACGCGACATGAGACTAGTTGCTTTTTTCTGGTATATTTTCTTGTTAAATATTTATCACGTAAAAATAGCATTGTAAAATGAAAAATTAAAAAGTTATGTCTACCATGAATTTTTCTTTCCGTTACGGGAGTCATTTTATATGCGGATCTATACAGCGCCTCTAGTGGGCAGTAGAAATACACATTCTCATAAACGGAAGAAAAACTAATGGTAAACTGGAGTTAATAAATGTAAAATCGTTAGTTTACGCAAATTAGTTACGTGAGTAAATCTTACAAGTATGATTTCGGCGTTACGATAAAGGGTCCAACCCGTCTGGCCAGCGTGGTAGCAGTAGGCTAATAACCTCCTATGAACGCCACAACAGGCGTGAGCTAGGAGAGGCTTGGCCAGCAGTGGACGTCCACAGGCTGATGATGATGATGATGGTAAAGGGTCTTGTTAATAAAAACAGAGTTTATCTATGATAACATTTCTTTATTTCTTTTGAGAAGTATCTCAGACAGCCCAGCGGAAAAAGTAGTAATGCCCAAGAAAATTGCGATTTATCGGCAGCCATTGGATGTTGCTGATTGATGATATTTACCACTTTTTGCGTCAAGCGTAATAATATTCTGTCATTTTAAGACTTATCAACACCACTATCCAATAAGTACAGTTTGATTTCACTTCAATCATTTAAAATAAAACCTTTTGAATGCCGAGGCAGTATTATGACGTCGTCGTCCATATAATAATAATCAGGAAAAAGAAATAGTAAGCAAGGACTTAAATGGCTATGTTTTTTTTAATTTTAGTTAAGACTGGCCCCCTGATTTAAATAATAATTGTCTAATTTAAAAATCTATTACAATGCGTTTCAAAGGTATTGTGATAGTGATTAATGGAATTGTGTAACTTATAGTCGCAATCCCTTTCGGAACGAATGAGGTTTAAAATGACATTTGATTTGACACTTCTCCATACATTTTAAAGATATTTTCGTGTGTCAGTTAGCTTAGACACTTCAATTTCGTTCATTCAATACCTTGCAAAACGCGACCCGATCACAATCCCTTTCAAATGTCAAATAGTGACGGCCTGAAGAATGTAAATATCTTTCAAATGACGTATTGAAAGTGATTGCGATAGATTTAAAAATTAGACAATTATCCCCCGGGAAAATAGGAAAGCGATTCCTTTTTGATATACTATCAAAGCAATAATTAACGTAAATTACAAATACTACTATTCCGTAAATTCCAACGAATTCCCAATAACAAGAGCTAATATTCGATAATTTCTAGGACTGAACTTACTGAATAGTAAATGAACAAATCTATAGTAAAGGTATAGGTTTATAAGTTTTATTAGCATTCTCCTCAACCGATGAATTACTTCTTTGTAATTGTATTAGTTCTTTATATACATAGATTAGGTATCCGTTACATCAACATGTACTTATCAAAACCCCATCAAATGAGGATATGTGGACAAAGGTCAAACACAAAAAACGAACACGTCCACATTTTTACATATTTGTGCACCAACATTTATCCACTGCTAAAACAATTAAATAAAACTTAAAACTGAATAGATCACAGAAATGCATAAACAATACAATAAATCTCTGAAATAATAAAGACAGCAGTGAAATAAATAAAAAAAGTTACAACATCAAAGTTCACTTTGTACGGTACGGATCGACACATTCAATATAATGCTATGTAAATTTATTTACACAAATGATTGATTACATGTTTAAAAATGCTTTATTGTCATCGGGATATCATTCTACATAAAAGAAATTATATTTTTACATTGATGTTAATTCCAAAGAGATCGGAAATAACAATACGGTCAAAAACTTTCCAAGAAAACTGAACGGTTTTCCTACATGATAGATAATTGATAATCAAATGTTATCGGGGACTACGACAGTTAGCTTTCATGAGATTTCAAATTATAATGCAATGGTTAATATTCAACGACGTTTATTATATACGTCCACAAACCAGTCCAATGCAAACTGACATAAAAGTTTATAGAATTTAATACTAATTATATTGTTTATGGTTCATACCGCTTCCAACGAGAACATCTTCATCAAGCCCTAAGGTCCCTCGCGGTAGATTTGGCTACTCAAACCAGAGCGAGGGTTATTCTGACTAAGTTCGCGCCTAAGTACCGTCTCAGTGGCTCTCTGGCCGTTTACTGCTGGGCTCGTCTGGCTTCACGATGGTCTCACTCTTCGGCATAGGACGCTCCTCGTCGAATTTCTCCACGGCCTTTTTCATTTCCCGCCTTTTCTGCGCTTCGCGGATTATGTCGAATAAACTCTGTAAATATAACATAAAATAATAAGATTTTTTTTTCTTCAGAAGGTCTAATACCATTTGCAAGATGACTTTTTTTACTCTCATAGCGTCGGTATATTGTCTCGCTCACATAACACAAAATGTTTAATTTCATACCGTCTCGCGAATGAGAGAAGAAATCTTGTCATGGTTCGTGCTTGTTGTCATGCTAAACATTAGCAAAAACAGACATTTCGAAGCTGAGAAAAGTTTAATCTCAGTCTCTCTAAAAAAATCCCACGGAATATTACTGGAACTAAAGTGTGGTTTGCTTATTTTCATTGTGATAGAGACTATTTTCTAATGTTGAAGGCGACTGCAGCGCCACCGACTCTTACTATGTGGGTTGCACCAAGTTTTGTTTACGTTATACTTTTACTTTTACAGGGTTTATGGTTTAAAAATTTATAGGATTTGAGTTTTACAAGCGAGTTATAGTTACTATGAATTCAGAAAAATATTTTTTGGTGCAACCGGCCATGGAGCCGCGTTGGGCTTCCTAGTCGGAAGGAGTAGCCATACGAAGCATTCCCCTCTGTCAAAGAGGTAGCTTTTTTGCTTTGGGAATACCGGTTTATAAAAACAAGTTGCGCCCGGATTTCTTCGGCAGACCGAGTCCAGTCGTTCAAGCGAACGCTGCTTGCCGATGGACAACTTAATGATGTTACCGTTCATAATGTTTATCGATAAATTTGGGTGTGGTGCCTGGCAATGTTATTAATCACATGTAGACAATTATTCATGAGAAAAGAAGATATTTTTATATGAGCAATATTCTATTATCTATTTATTTCCGGAGTATTCGCATCCACCTCTTTTTGATACAAAATAAAATAATATTAGGCCCGCCCGATCGACCGAGCGCTTTTCAGACTACGCTATAATATAATAGCTTATAGCTCATAGCACAACGATATCGCTCACCATACATCTACTTAGATAGCGTATAGAAGCCAATAAAATATATTATAGCTGTGTGAACGTGTTCTAAATGTATGGTGAGCGACATCGTCGTGCCATGAGCTATAACCTATATGCTATTATATTATAGCGTAGTCTGAAAAGCGTTTAACGACTACAGTGACCAATTTGATTGATGAATAATGAAAACATTTTTTTTTCATTAAATAAACACGCAGAGATATAAACAACTAGGTATTTTCCAATTTATTGTTAATCCGTGTCTTCCGGTGACTTGAAAGTGGGCGCAGTTGATGGAAGAAAAATATTAAAATAAATCGATCTGGCGAGTCGAGCCGCGGGCCGAGTTTGAAGCGGGCCCAGTTGCCGGAAGACTCGGCGGTTAGACATTTTTGTAATTGGACATGTCACTTCATCGGATCGGATGTAGAACAAAAGTTTTCACAAGTTAGGCATGTATCAGTTGCAGGTAGGTATTAATATTTCTAACCATACGACTCATCGCGCACTAGGCAGCATAGTTGAGCAGTCAAGCTGCAGCAGTCAAAATATTTGAGCAGCAATAATTTTTTTTTTATTTAAATTAAGGCTTACTTAAATAGAGTATTATTTAAGTTTTAATTTGAGAGGAGAGGAAATTGGCTTTGTAATTAAATATCTTTATCAAATAGACACTGATTTCAGAGTTAGCCAAGAGACATTTGGCTGCCGCAGCCAGAAGTTCCTGGCTGCCTAGTGCTTGAGTTCCTATACACCGTTATATGTTCAACCGGCTGCCGCAGCCAGGCTGCCTAGTGTTCCTAGGTTTTAATGTGAAAAAATTAATTTCTTAGGTAGGTAGAAAGAAGTTTTTATAATATTTATTTTCTTTTGTTTATGTACATGTATGTTTGTGAAGCCAATAAATGATCTTATCTATCTCTTTATCTATCTATCTAAATTTACGAAATAAATAGTAAGACGCTTAGGCAACTTTCTAAAATTGCCGGTTACGAAATTCTACATCCCTACTTATTACAATAAGTAGAAATTATCCGTCATCGCACTAACGATAATATAAATTATGACTTGTGTATTTTCTATTATTATTATGATTAGTAAACACAAGATGCTATGAATGAGTGCCAATAAAGTAAATGGCTATACATAAAATATGGTAGTTTGGCACATTACCAGATGGTCGTCAGTAAGGTTAAAGTATTCCGCGAATGGCGAAAGCAATTTATTAATAGAAGTAAAAAAATAATGATAATTGAAAATTGTTCAAAACACGACTGCCTTGCCAAAAACGGACAAAATAACAAAAGATGTTATTACAGTTATATCAGTCGGGGGACCATTCTGTGTACACTTATAAGAGGAGCACAATATATATTACTTCTTTCTTTACTTTTTAGTTCGTTTTTTATCAGGGCTGAGGTGTTTTTTTAAATATTTTTATTTTATTCATTTTAGTGACATTTCATTTTATGCATATTAATTATATAGTAATGGAATGTGGTCATCAAGGCCTTCAATTTGATAGAGTCATTATAATAAATGAGAAAAAATATTACAGATAGATGGCGCTACTATGTAAAACTGATAACCTAGGTTGGTACTACCATCTTATCTAAGTCTCATGACGCGCTCATGGCCGCGCTTGAGCTTGACTGACTGATCGTATTCGATCACGTTTGTCAAGCAACGTTCGGTCCGATCAGGTGTCGGATGGTGACCCTAAAGTGGCATTACATCTGAGCGCTTCCGTACTTCGGGGGGCACGTTAAACCGTCGGTCCCGGCTGTTGTCATCTGATAACAGTCGTTAAGCCAAGTCAGATACCTTAGAGGCGGCCTGATAAACTCTGACACTAGAGGTGGCCACTAATCCTCATACGAAAAAAAGAAGTGGATCTAAGTCTGATGCCATAACATAAATGTTTTCAGCATTGTTGTGTTCCGGCAGTTAGATAAGATAGCCAGTTCCTCAGTGGTTAAGGATTCCGGGAGAGGCGCATTTCCATCTTCAGCCTTGTCCATACTTAACATCAGGTATGATGAAGGCTAAGCGTCTCGCCGAAGTTCATAAAAAAACGAATAAGATGCGGACGAAGTCGCGGGCGGTAAGCTAGTTATATTGGATTTGATCTCTCTTATCGTATGAGGATGAGTGGCCACCTCAGGTGTCAGAGTTTATCAAGCCGCATATAAGCTATTTGACTTCGCTTAACGATTGATATCAGATGACAACACCGGGACAGACGGTTTGACGTGCCCTCCGAAGCACGGAAGCGCTCAGTTGTAATGCCACTTTACGGTCACCCATCCGACACCTGACCGGACCGAACATTGATCAGTCTGTAAAGCGCCGCCATGAGCGCTTCCATAATTCGATAGAAAAGTTCCACCCAAATTCTTTTCCTAATAATAATAATAATAACATGTGTTGGGACACTCTATTTTAATTCCATCTACTGTACAATTTCTATAATATTATTTTAGTTTTAATCAAAGCTGGATACTGGCGAAATCCAAAAGGCCACCACTATTAAATAAAAGAAGACGAAGATAATTTTTGATTTGATAATCACATACCTTTCCCTCGGAATCTGTGGACTTGTCCTGTTCTTTAGCAGCGGAGGCCGCCTTGTCGAGCGCTTTCTGTATCTTGCTCTCAACTTCCAGTATCTCCTCTTTATCCAGCAACTCGATCAACTCGGCCATTTGCTTCTCCGATAAGTTTACATTTTCGTTGCCTATTATCTCTAACATCTGGAAATGTAGTAACAATAATAATGTTAGTAAAGTCAATACCTATTTGAATTATCTGCACATATATAACTAGCGGATCCTCGCGGTTTTACCCGCGTGGTGCCCGTTCCCGTAGGAATATCGGGATAAAATATAGCCTATGTCACTGGCGAGAAAATGGTCTAAGAATTTTCTAAATCGGTCCAGTAGTTCCTGAGATTAGCGCGTTCAAACAAACAAACTCTTCAGCTTTATAATATAAGTACAGATACAAGGTAATAAAATTCAAATCTGTACATGTAACGTTATATTATTGTTTTCGTATTGTAGGTATCGTAGATAACATTATACAATACAACGAAACAATACTTGTTTATTTTTTTGTTTGTCGGCTTTTACAAAATAACGAAAATTTAAAACCTACGGACGTTCGAGATTGTTTCTTTGTATTCTGTTGACATAACAGTAACTCACCACTTGAGTATTTACGTTTTTATTATTAAGGCCTAATACTCGTCATAACGCACGCTTTCGGCATTTGACGACTAGGTAACTGTATCCTAACTGAAGCAAGCTTACTCGCAGCTTTCACAATGGTAATTAACAACAGGTTCATTAAACTTTGATATAGAATAGCTTAAACATATAAAACCTGAGATCTATTTGTTTTATTTAAATACGATAAATAGCTTCGGATTTACAAACGTTCAAACTTTAAGATTCGCACTTTGCGTGACGTCATTCTATACCGTTTCATACAAAGAAGGCGAGGCGACTCTCTGACCAAATCGGTCAAGCGTGAGCCGCAAGCTGCATACAAAGTATTATATAGTGACGTCACATAATAAAACGCCGACCCGAAGTTAAGAAAAATTAATATCTCTAGATAGACCAAATAAAAACACAGTCGTTTTATTTTTATGTAGGTACTACATGATGGCATATAAATCTAAATGCTGATAATCCCCATTCATACAAACCCATGACAATCTGTACCCCTATTACGAGTTTGCTTAACATGACATTTACAGGACTCGTGAGCGTAGACTATCGGATACACTGCTCATGTCGGTAAAACAGTCGCTAAATATGAAAGAGACAGAGCTACATTTTACGTTAACGTTTACTGTAACGTCAAGTTTGCCAAACTCGTAATAAGCCTACTGTTCACAAAGCGGTAACCTCACATTTGCGTAATGGCAGCCAATCGTGACGCAGCTTGTGCGTTTCGTGCATCGCGGTTTTTATGAAAGCTGCAAGCAAGCGTACTACAGTCGTCAATTGACAAAAGCGTCTGTATGACAAAACGATATAAAAACCTATGCAAAATATAGATTTTCGATAAATGAATCATTCGATTTATTGAGCATTCGATATATTAACCATTCGATATTTTGAACATTCGATTATTTGTAAATTCAAAATTTGGAACGTTCGATTTTTTGACCGTTCGATGAATAGTGTTTGATATTTTAATTTTCGATCAATTGGTATTCGATATGGCGTATTTAATCCAAACATTATACGTTGCCGCTGACGAGACGACGGAGTGGCGGCTTAAAGAATATAAAGGAAATTATAGTCTCATTGCCTTTGACCGGCCATATACTTGTTTGCTTCCGTATATTTTATGTAAGTAACTTACGGCTCTAGTCCCGCAGTTGATCAAATAACGATAAACTACTCTACTTTTAAAGTTAGTTTACATTTACAAATATATTGACCTGAGTACAAATTGACTGAATTAAATATGTTTGAATTGAAACAGATTGGTATTGTAGTGGTGACTCAAGGATAGCGAACTTCAAATGACCGCCACTGTTCAGTGACGGTCATTTAAGGCTTCCCAGTGCGAACCAATTTCAAGCACATGATATAGTAGCTAAAGTCGAAATTTAATTAATAACGATTACCGCCACTATGCCAGCCGGCGCTGGCTCTGTTTGTTTACAAATGTATTGCATGAAATATAAACATCGACCGCAGAATTTTCGCGTATCTAACAATTTTTTGAGTAGAAAGGTGAATATACTAGCAAAATTCGAGGTGTCCACATAGGTCTTTGTAGCATAATTGATGCGGGTTCGAATCCCGTGAGGGCGACATGTGACAAGTTGCATTTTTCTAGTATATTTTCTTGTTTAATATATACCACATAAAATAGCATTGTTAAATGCAAAATTAAAAAGTTATAATTTTTAAGAGTGTTTGAAAATATAAACTTCGATTTTGATTAACTGCATTTCAATTAATTATAACATTATAAATGCGATCTTATATCTCATGTGTCGTCATAGGACAGCATGAATTACAAAGTCTCAAAGGACATTACAGATACAAATTAGTATTGACATTGTGTATTGTTTTATCTATTTGTAATTCCCAATTGCCTTTGGGAAATCCCACTGCTGGATTTTTTTTAATAATATATTCCAGGTAACCCCCAGGTCCCAGTAACTCCTGCCATCTTTTAACAATTAAATGAATTGTTAGGCATAAATATTAAACAAGAAAATAACACATAAAAATAGCATTGTAAAATGCAAAATTAAAAAGTTATAAGAATTATAACTTTATAAGAATTGTTAGGGCCATTCACTTACACCTGAAATTAATAACCTATCTGTAGATATGGATAGGGCGATCTGAGATAGTTACGGGAGTTAGCAATATGGCTTTAGCGCCCTTTTTAAACCAATCTCTAGGTAACCTACCTTCAAAACATCATCAATCTTCAACTGTCCGTCGAAGTCGTCATCCAGCCTGCCCAAAACGTCCTGTATAAGCTTCAACTTGGCCTCATCAGGGACTTTCTGCAAGCTCTTTATGGAATGCATCAGCTCGTCAATTTGGATCAGTTGCTCTTTAGCCTTTTGTGGATCAGACTTGGTTTGGTCTAGAGTGGTCTTGAGAGCTTTCTCTTTACTTTCAAGCTCAGCTAAAGCAGCATCGAGTTTGCTTATCATGTTGTTCACAGCGCGGTATAACCTGTAAAAATATGTATGTTTTGATATCAAAATTGTATATGTCGCATCAGGTCATGAGTACGGATGTTTTACGACTTACGTCATGAGTCCGTACTAATGACCCAACTGAAGTTGCACCGGAACGCAAGCGCCACCTGGCGGCGCTGTACAGAGTCTAGGAGTGGCGCGGTGGCATGGCGGGAACACACTTTGGCTCCGGCTAGCACCACGATAAGTCCTCTCCAAGGAACTGTACCGCGATCCCTTTTCATATTGAGTGTTCATAATTAATTGTCATTGTCTTGTTAATATACCACGTATAAACTATTTGTTCTTCTTTATTTCCGTTCGTACACGCCCCGACGATGTCTGAGCAAGGCCCTGACACCCATGATCCTATATCAGACGTGGGATATGAGCGAACGGAAATAATAATATCGCGAAACGATAATCAGTGGCGTGACTTATTTCAACAACAAAATAATAATATGCAAGAACTTATTAAAGTGTTATCGGCGTCAAGTTCGTCAAATAATCACATAGTGCTTCCGGAGTTCAATCCAGACAGGCCAGAGGTGGATGCAAGGTCATGGTACGCAACCGCTGATCTTTGCCTCGCGGGAAACCCACTGGAAGGAGGACGGCTCGTCGTGGCGATAAGCAAAGCGCTTAAAGGAAGTGCTTCGGCTTGGCTGGCCCAGGTTTCCTATCCTTGCATGACCTGCACGCGTAGCATGACGACATCGAGAAAAGCTATATCTACTCCCAAATGTCATTTGAGTCGGGTTGAGAGTGAGATTCGCGAGGCATGAGCACGACGTACTCGAGAAACAATTGCGGTCTCAAGGTAACGTCAGGAGCCGACAATAATCTTTTGCTGCGAGCACGACGACCATTTATAATCTTCACTTGACATATAATATGTCAGTTGAGTCCCAGATATTGTCTACTACCCACTGAGTAGTCGAGAAAGAAAACAAGTTGATTAATTGTTTGCTTTGTTCATGAAATACGAATTCCATCACTAGAATTATTAAGATAGGATCTTTCTCAACCTCTTCCACTCCTTTGCATGGAAAAGACCATAAATAAACTTACTGTAAAACTTGTTTAGCAATACGAATTTCACGCAAAAAACGTGAACATAACTTAACACATTCGACGACCTGTTTGGCGCAGAGGTACTAACCCCGCCTTCTGCGCCAGAGGTACCGGGTTCGATCCCCGGACAAGACAAATATTTGTGTGCATGAACATGTCTATTTGTCTTGGTCTGGGTGTTTAATATGTATATTAAGTATGTATTTACAAAAAAAAAAAAGTATATATGTATGTTTATCCGTTATCTAGTATCCATAACACAAGTTCTTCATGAAACTTAACGTGGGACTTTATAATTGGTGTGATTGTATGCGGATATTTATTTATTTATTATTTATTTTTATTGGGCAAAATTCTATGCCATCCTTATAATAATAATTCTAAGACCCAGTGGGTCAGACAGTAAGTTTATTAGGTAACTAGCGGCACCGCAGCCCACGGTATCGCCCGCGTGGTACCCGTTCCCGTGGGAATATCGGGATACAAGGTATCCTATGTTTTTTTAATCTACTACGTGCTAAATTTTATCCAAATCCGTTCAGTAGTTTTTGCGTGATAGAGTAACAAATCAACAAACAAACTGACATACTTTCGCATTTATAATATTCGTAAGATTAACTCTGGACTTCTAAAAACTTTGGACAAAATCTTATTTTTTCAGATATGTTTATGCTTAGATAGGTATACCATAAAATTTATGTAAAAACAGGAATTTGATCAAATCTCTAAGAAATTTGATGAAGTTACTACTAAAATCACAACTTCATTCCCCTAATAGAAAGAAAAAAGAAGAAATCAGTGATTTGATCAAAAATCTAAACCGTTACAGTGAAATTAAATAGATAAGTTGTAACTTGCAAATCTTTTTCCCACCCCTGCCCGGCTGCTGAGACAATTTATTTAACCTAAAACAATATTTTTCATTTAATTATTTGAGTAAGATTGTACTTATATTTGTTTCCTGTGATTATAGACAATATAATAAAGTAGATACTTAAGTAATAGCATTTTATGAATAGGTATTGTTGTAGATTATAATGATAAAAAAATATATTATAATAATGAACTTTTTACATCGCTTAACTATAATTCTAAAGAGTATCTACAAATACTACTTTAACTTTGTTTCAGACACCAAATTAATATTACATAAAATAAATTATGATTTCGCAGTTTTTGTTTCATAATTTCGCTGAAATGGTTTAGAAATTTTATGAAATCACTGGTAAATGACCCCATGGAGTTGTGATTTTATTATCTTCCACCATTACACCAAATCCTTTATAGATTTAATCCAATTCCTGTTTTTATCATTTCCCTGCGACATAGATGCAGAAAACTAATCAACTTGTTCATCACAATTATCTTAATATGGTTTGATAATAAATGATCTACATATAAGTACCTAATGAGATAGATTAGGTATTTCCCTGTGCAAGAAGGGGAGTAAATGTAGGTTCCTACACTCAATTAAATTTAAATCCTAAGCCACTATGAAATTGAAAATATGAAAAGGTGGTGGTTTTTTATTATACTACTGACCCTACTGTAAAGTAGTTTTGGAACTAAATAACATGACAACTTTTTATAATTTTACTGTTTAATTAGGTATTAAGTTTGCATTTTCAGAGTTTTCATACAAGTAGAAGGTTATTATGGTTATTATAGTTGATAACAGTTTCTTCTTCTTAGACTGCTTGTTGCAATATTACGTGTGCTTCATAAATCTTTGCAGACTGCTGAGCTGTGCAGTCTCTTCCATAGGAAAAAGAATAGATGAAATAGCTTTCTAGCAGAATAAAATGCTAAAATATAATGAGAAAACACTTGAGTGAGATACGAATCTATAGTTCATGTATTGGAATAAACAAGATACACAATTCTCTTTATTGTCCGCCAACTACACATCCAAATCTGCCCAATATCATTCCTTTTCTTGTTTATATATATTTTTTCGTATATAAAAGATAGTTTTTACGTTGTCAATTCACAAAAAACAAAACAATCAACAAATATGTCATGTCAATATCAACTTTTTTTTTCTTTATCGCCTTGGTTAAATCACAGATTAAAATATAGCCAAACATGACAGCAACAAGTCATCCATTGCGTAGAATGTATGATATTTTTTTATCGGCAAATTACCGGTTCGGTGTTACTATATTTAAATAATAATCGGTATTTAAAAATGGCAATTATTTCACTCTCGCTGTAGAAAAGGCTTTCTCTACCCTATAAAACGAGTCCCGCTGTCAAACTGTGCTCGCTACATCGACACGGGACATAGACAAGACAGCGGTTGTCCAGCTACTCCCAAGTCGAGTCCCGTGCGCTCATGCTACGCGTGCTGGTCAGAATTCAAGGACTTATTCGTCGCTAGGTTTGTCTGTACCGAGACAAACGCAGGTACCCTCATTAATTTTACTAACGATAAACCGAAAGAAAATGAGACGTTATCAGCTTATGCCAGTCGCCTTATTTCGTTGTTATTGACTCGTTGGAAAGATGCTACTAAGGAGCAGATAGCAGTATCGACAGTTTTAGCGCATATCGCTCAATTCGATCCTCGTTTACAACGTTTAGCTTTTACAACAGAAATAGCATCAAGACAGCAACTACAACAGGAATTGCAAGCTTTTACATTCCTAAAACGTAAATCTACAATATCCAATGAGTCCAAATCAATTCACGATTATAAACGACCTAAACTTTCTTCAACTGTCTTAAAATGTTTTTACTGTGGCAAGATCGGTCACAGGCAATTGGACTGTCTGCAGAAGAGGAAGGATTTCAAGCCTCGCCCACCACCTGCACGCGCGTCTACGTCGGCATCACTACAGCCTTCACCCATGTCAAGCCCTCTCGTGTGCTTCAAGTGTGGAGAGAAAGGACATGTCGCTAGAACTTGCACCAGCCGCAACGAGAACACCAGCACAGCGCAGGCCGAGCGTCGCGTTGACCTGTGTTTCGTCCAGGCTCCATCAGGCACACTAGAGCATCGTGGTGAGTTGTTTTATTTTGTATACGACTCCGGTGCTGAGTGTTCATTAATAAAGGAGAGTGTAGCTGCTAAATTTAGTGGAAAAAGATTTAACAATGTTGTTAAGCTTACTGGAATAGGTCAAAGTAAGGTTAAATCGACTGAACAGATTTTGTGTGATGTGAATGTTAACGACAACTCTCTTGAGATCTTGTTACATGTTTTGCCTGATTTTTACATACGTAGTGAAATTATGATTGGTCGCGAAATTTTAAGTCAGGGATTTTCTATTAACATGACGGCTACAACATTTTCATTAGATCGGATTAGCATTGTTAATAGTTGTACTGTTACAAACACCCCCCCTAATTTTGAGAATATTGATACTGACGTACTTGGACAAAACCATCTAAAACTTTTAAAGATTTTAAACCGATTTTCAAATTATTTTATAACTGGAATGCCATTATCGCGCGTTACGTCCGGTGAACTAGAAATAAGGCTTAAAGACCCTAATCGTACGGTACAGAGGCGTCCTTATAGACTTAGTGCGGACGAGCGTAAATCGATGCGTGATAGAGTCGATGAACTTTTGCGGGCTAACATTATTAGGCCAAGTTGCTCTCCCTTTGCTAGTCCAGCTTTATTGGTGAAGAAGGTTGATAATTCTTATGGGATGTGTATCGATTACAGACAGTTGAATGACAATACTGTGCCTGATAGATACCCACTACCTTTAATTCAGGATCAAATTGCCAGGCTTCACGGTGCAAATTACTTTACAAAGCTTGATTGTGCTAGCGGTTTTCATTTGATCCCGGTTAGTCCCGACTCTATTGAGCGAACAGCCTTCATAACACCCGATGGTCAATACGAATACCTTACTATGCCTTTTGGTTTACGTAATGCCATTTCAGTATTTCAAAGAGCCATTGTCAATGCCCTTGGTGAACTTGTTCATGACTACGTAATAGTTTATGTCGATGACATTTTGATCATATCGAAAGATGTAGAGCAAGGACTGGAGCGATTAAATGCTGTTCTTGAGGTAATTACGAAAGCCGGTTTCTCTCTTAACCTAAAAAAATGTTCCTTCCTTAAAACGAAGGTTGAGTTTTTGGGTTATGAGGTAGCAAACGGCGAAGTGAGGCCCAACAAACGGAAAATAGAAGCTCTAACGGCTCTACCTCCTCCCGAATCCGTAACTCAGTTAAGGCAATTTATAGGACTTGCGTCCTATTTTCGTCAGTTTGTCCCAAAATTTGCTTGTGTCATGGCACCGCTCTATAAGTTAACTTCGCTAAAGGGTAGTCTCATTTGGAAACCGGAGCATGAGGATATACGTCAAAAAGTTATTTCTATCTTGACAAAAAATCCTGTTTTAATGATTTTTGACCCGCAATATCCGATAGAGCTACATACAGACGCCAGTTCGGAAGGGTATGGCGCTATCCTTCTTCAGCTTGTCGAAAAAAGGCGCCATGTTGTAGCCTATTTCAGCAAGCGCACGTCCCCGGCTGAAGCTAAATACCATTCATATGAATTGGAGACGCTAGCAGTTGTGAATGCCATTAAGCACTTCCGTCAATACTTACATGGTCGTAAATTCAGAGTCGTAACCGACTGTAATTCTTTGAAAGCCTCCCAAAGTAAAGTCGATTTGACACCAAGAGTTCACAGATGGTGGGCATATCTTCAATCATTTGACTTTGATGTCGAGTACAGGCAAGGTAAACTCATGTCTCACGCAGACTTTCTTTCTCGCAACCCATTGCCATCACAATCAGAATCCAATCATGCACACCCTATTAAGCGAACCGAACAGAAAGTAATAAATTTTACAGAAGTTACTACTAATTGGCTCCTAGCAGAACAGCAGCGCGATACTGAAATAGTTAAAATCGTTGAGGACATAAATAACGATATGCTTGATAAGAATATCGCGAACACTTATGTACTTCGCTGTGGTGTGTTACACCGAAAAATACAACGCAACGGTAGGACAAAGTGTCTCCCAGTTGTCCCACATGCTTTAAAATGGTCCGTTATCAATAATATTCACGAATCTATAGTACATCTAGGATATGATAAAACCGTAGAGAAAGTTTACGACTATTATTGGTTCGAAGGTATGTCGCGGTTCGTCAAGAAGTTTATAGACAATTGTGTGACATGCAAAATTGCTAAGTCTCATTCCGGCAAAATCCAAGCAGAGTTGCATCCTATTCCAAAAGTGACATCACCATGGCATACAATCCATATTGATGCCACCGGAAAACTTAGTGGAAAGAATTATTGTAAGGAGTATGCGTTTGTTCTTATTGATGCTTTCACAAAATTCGTGCTACTCTATCACACTAAAAATATTGATACCAAGAGCAGTATTCAAGCCGTCACTAACAGTGTCGCCCTGTTTGGTACTCCGTCACGGATAATTGCGGATCAAGGAAGGTGTTTTGCAAGCAAAGAATTTCGCGAGTTTTGTGATAGCAAAAATATTGAATTACATTTGATTGCCACTGGTTCATCTCGCGCTAATGGGCAAGTAGAAAGGGTAATGGGTGTACTGAAATCTATGCTCACCGCCGTAGAGACTAGCGATAAATCATGGCAAGACTCTTTAGGCGAAGTTCAATTGGCCCTTAATTGTACCGTTAATAGAGTTACGAAATTTTCACCACTTGAATTAATGATAGGAAGAGTAGCTAGACCCTTATCTTTGATGGCTAACGATTTACAAGAAGAGGTAGATTTGGAACAAGTTAGGGAAAATGCGGCGGGGAACATAGAAAAATCTGCTGAGTATAATAAAAAAAGATTTGATATTACGAAGGCAAAACTTAACAAGTTTTCAGTGGGTGATTTTGTTCTGATTGAAAATGAAGAGCGCAATCAGACAAAGTTGGACCCTAAGTTTAGGGGACCATTTAAGGTTATACAGGTTCTTGATAATGACCGATATGTCTTAAAGGCTTTAAATTCTAAGCGCACTTACAAGTATGCTCATGATAGGTTAAGCAAAATGCCTGAGAGTCAAGTACCCTTGGATATAAGCGATTCCGAGTGCTCCGATGATTTAGAGACGTGATTATTCTGTGTGTATATTGCGTGCGTGCGTGTGTGTATCCTCTTATGTCAGTTATTGTTGTATAAGACCACTAGGATGGCCTAGTATGTAAGATCACTGGGCTGATCTGTTGTGTTAGATCACTGGGATGATCTGATGTGTAGACCACTGGGATGGTCTGATGTGAAGGATCACTGAGATGATCTGTTGTGCTAGATCACTGGGATGATCTGATGTGTGAGACCACTGGGATGGTCTGTTGTGTAAGATCACTGGGATGATCTTATGCGTAAGGTTAGAGTCACAGGGATGACTGGATAATGGGCTACTGGGATAGCCGGACAAAAGAGGTACACAACTTATTGATAACAAACAGTTGGTTGTAATTTGATTCTTTGGGTGCTTGGCACTCTTGTACAACTTTGAGTAGCGATATTTATTAAGCGATTTGTATCTATTTGCTTAAACTATTGTTGAATGTATGAGTTTTGAATAAATTGGTGATAAGATAAAACCAGTTTGAATTTTTATTTCCCATAAAAGGAAATAAAATTGTTGTCAGGAGTGACCGAACGAGGGTAGTACTGCGTTTTGATTTCCATTGTTTCAGATTAACACACGAGGACGTGTGACACGTAGGATGGCCGTGTCGCATCAGGTCATGAGTACGGATGTTTTACGACTTACGTCATGAGTCCGTACTAATGACCCAACTGAAGTTGCACCGGAACGCAAGCGCCACCTGGCGGCGCTGTACAGAGTCTAGGAGTGGCGCGGTGGCATGGCGGGAACACACTTTGGCTCCGGCTAGCACCACGATAAGTCCTCTCCAAGGAACTGTACCGCGATCCCTTTTCATATTGAGTGTTCATAATTAATTGTCATTGTCTTGTTAATATACCACGTATAAACTATTTGTTCTTCTTTATTTCCGTTCGTACACGCCCCGACGATGTCTGAGCAAGGCCCTGACACCCATGATCCTATATATAATAATGGATGACCTGTCTGGTGTAGGGGTACGTAGCTTGCTTTCTACACAGTGTGAATGAACATGTCTATTTGTCTTGGTCTGGGTGTTTAATAGGTATATTAAGTATTTATTTACAAAAAAAAGTATATAAGTATTGAAATAAAACAATTTTTACGGATAGCAAACGCGCTATATTTTCACGAACAAAGTTGTAAATTGTCCGTATTTTGATTTTCCCGACGTTTCGGCACCTTTACAGCTGCCGTGGTCAGTCATCCCGTGACCACGGCAGCTGTAAAGGTGCCGAAACTAATATAGCGTGTTTGATATCCGTAAAAGATGTTTTATTTCAATGAACAGCGCGTGCCAAAACATAAGATGTACGTATATAAGTATGATTATCCGTTATCTAGTATCCATAACACAAGTTCTTATGAAACTTACCTTGAGCTAGATAATTGGTTTGGTTGTATGAAATTTAATTTAATTTATATAATAATATCATTTTAATAGAGACTATCGTCGACAGGGCGAGTTATATTCAGATCTAAATGAGTATGACATTTTTGCTAGGTGCCATACTCTCAACTTATGACTAATCAATTGTTTAGTTGAGGAAGGTTATGTTTTACTACATTGTCTAGCTAGATCCACAATTTAAATCACCCATAAGCATGATATGCCAAATTTCCAACACAAAGTATTAAAATGTCAATTTAAGGTGAACAAACCTCAAGACACAAATTATTTTCCTTATTCCTATAACATACCTCTTAGCACCCTTGGTCAGCTTTATGTCTGCCTGCTTGTTCTTCACAATCTCGTGCATTTCTTTCACATCTTCACTGTATTCAGAAAGCTCAGCTTTCAGCTCCTGAATGCTTTCCTTTTCAAGTAGCAGGGATTTCTTCTGTTCAGCTGGAATATTAAATTGTTGTTAGTTAGACTTAAGAGGGCGGCGACCGGTCAGCTCTGTATATTTACGTAATACCAAAATGATTTGAAATTAGAGCATTATTTGCTGTACTTGTTATGTTATTCGGATAAAGACAGTTTTATCTAGGTCACCATTAAAAAAAATATCATTAATAATAACGCAATTAAAAATAAATTCGATTTGCAGTTTTGTATGATAAAATGTAAATGGCATATTTTTTTTATTAATTAAATATTTTGGATTATTTTTTAAATAGCGACTTAGATAAATAAGGCCACAAATATCTACGCCGTCCTGAGAACACGGGAATGCCCCGCATCGTCCTTCAGGTCAGTGGTCGCCAGTTTTTTCTGGTATTCTCCATTGCCCCTATTGGCTCCTGGTGTAATACATCGCTCGCGGTGTGGCTATTTTATATTTACACGCCACACCAGCTCATGTCTTTTTACGAATAACATCACAAGTCAATTACGCTTTTTTAAATCATTTTGGTATTACCTTTGTTTCGTATGGGAGACTGACGTGTCGCGGGCCTCTTAAGTGCATTGGAATGTTTAAAGTTTCTATCTGTCACTGTAACATTCCTTTCAAGAGGTGCTTGTGATTTCTTTGGTAGCCAAGTCAACAATAAATATTTATAGTAATTTTTTCAGCATGTAGAATACACCCTGTGTAGTGATTTACTTATTATTTTCAAATTGGAGCAACATTTATGGTGAAGACAATGGTGAAGAAAAGACAATTATTATTATTAATGACATGGTTACATTATTTAGGATAAAAGTGAACTTAAATCTATTACTGGTGTAGTTAAGGGATCACCTTACCACACCCATAAATAGAGCCAAGTCATGTTTCCAATACCTACTTAAAAATCAAATTTCTTTTATAATAATTAAATAGCAACAGGTAAATAAATTACACACAAACAAAACATTTAACCCTCACAATATGCACCTGTAAAAAAGGTATGATGAATGTATGTCTATAAAAGACCAAATGATTATTCAAAAGTAAATATTACAAGAGCCAAGTCGGTGTATGTTAAAAGGTTAATCTTTCATGGTATCATGATAAGATAACATCTAATGCACAAGTAGCAGACAAAATGGCACAATAAAGATATTACTTTCTTTGTTAAAGGTCAGAAGAATGACATAATAATGATTAATGACTCTTGAAGGTCATTTGATTGATAAGAAAGTAGTTCATCAGTAACAAACTGTAATATTTTCATTGTGAGTCATAGTGAAAGTATGTATAATGTATAGTCTTTGATATCTTAACTACATGTTATACCAAATACTTTTTACATTTATTTGTCATAATTTTACAGATGTCATTCACCGTTTTAGCTGTGAACTTGAACTTCCTTGGAAAAAATATGGATTGTTGCCAACTTACCTAATTTCTCTAAAGCGTCTTCAATTACTTCAATGTCTTTACCAGACAGACCTTCTTCTGACTTTTTAGTGTCAACATTAATGACTGGTGCTGTGTCGGTCATGGCGGGAGTAGACTCCATGTCAATGATAGGCGCTCTATCTACGAGTTCCTCTTTTTCTCTCTTTTTAGCATCCAATATTTCCTTCTCTCTCTCTGCTTCTTGAAGTTCTTTTTTCTCTTCCTTGATCTTTTCCTCTTCCAGTTTAATCGCTGCTGCTTTAGCCTATGAATAAATGAGTTCAATGTATTTTGGAAGATATATAAAAAAGGAGAGGAATATATTTAAAAAACTAGCTTCCGCCCGCAGTTTCACCCGCGTGGTTCCCGTTTCCATAGGAATATCAGGATAAAAAGTAGCCTAAGTTACTCTTCGCCCTTTCAACAAACTCTACGTCAAAAATCAATTCGAATGGTTGCTTGGTTAGGGCGTCAAGAAAGGACAAACAGATATACTTTTGCATTAATAATATTATGATAAAAGATTAGGATAAATACCTTGAAGTCAAGTTTGCCTTCCTTTTCTCCAATAGCAGCCTTGGTCTGTGTGGCAACTTGTTCTGGCAGTGCTGATATTGTTGCCTTGAGTTTGTATGTTGTAGGCACATGTTCTGGCACCATCAAAGCTCGCGAGAGCAACAACAAGGAGGGTGGCACCTTTTCATTCAATGATAAATCCAACCAATTTTTCAGTTCCTTTTTCAGTCTATCTTCTGAAACACCATAAGCTCTCATACCACGAGATCTACAGGCCTGCTGCAGCTCACTAAAGTTTAAACTGTCCACTCCTTCTTTTGCTATCATTTTATCATCTGCTGCCAAAGATCTCAGCTTCATCTTCAAGTTGAACCTTAACATGGCACTGGTACCAATAGTACTGACATTTAAAACTTTGCACAAAGCCACTAGATGGGGGCGTTGTAAGGAGTCTAGAGTTATATCATCTTCAAACAATTTGGAAAATTTCATGATTTCCTCACTGGTTGCCACATCACCAGAGGTTCTTACTTTATTGAAAAAGGTGGAAAACTCTTTTGCAAGTTCTGAATGCCTGTTGCTGGCCTGTGGTGCCATCTGATCTAGTGTTTCCTGGAAAAACTTTGCCATTTCTAACTTTACCTTCAAGTGTTGTTTCAATTTTGCTTCCTTCTGATCTCTACTCTCAAAAGTTGAAGGCAACATGTTTGGGAACAGTTTGATGAATATTGGTAATGCAAATTCCAAGAATGGTACAATAATGAATACTATAAATGGAACCATTCGGAATAGGTCACCAATTGTTGTCACTAGTAATCTATGTTCTCGCCGGGTTAGGGCCTCTCCTTTTAAAACTCTAAAGAGTAATGATGTTGATATTCTTACTTCTATGAATAACAATCTAAAACCGTGGTAATAATGTCGTAATTCATCCATCACACGTTCTTTAATACTTTTTTTCTTTTTTTCCTCCTTTTTAGGAAGCTTCTCTTTTTCTTCAATACCTTTCTTTATTGTTTCAACAGTCGCTTCAACTTTTGAGGATGGTTTCAGTGGTTCCTTATCAAAATAACAACTGGTGGTTGATATTGTTCTTATGTAAGAAGGGTAAAAACAGATTCTTGCATTAATTGCTTTCTGTGAAATGTCATGCTGGAGGCCAAGTTGCCTATTTGAGTAATAGGATAATGACCTTGACAGTGTTATATATGGATAATTTTGATATTGTCTGGTCTCCCATAGTATGGCTGAAATTAAGTTAAAATTCTAATTATTGATTCCTGTCTTATGGTTAATATAATTTGTATCTATTACGATAGCTACACTTTTATTAATTACAGAAAATTATAAAAATATATCATAAATTTTAACAACATAAAAACGAATAGTTGCATCAACCATGTGAGTAGAAGATAAAACAAAGGATACTATAAATCACCATTTCATATAAAACGTGCAAGTGTTTTTAAAAGTACATAAGTAAACACATTTTTTCTAATTTACACGGTTGTTACATAAAATAGTTGGAAAAGCCATTAAAATTAATCAATCAGCCAACATCTACAAACGATAGGTTAGCCTGGATTATGTGTCTTACGAGCTGTACATCAATGTACTCACTTGATTTCTTTATGCACCGACAGTGGTTTAAAATTATTCTGTTCATTTTGTACAATTTGTGAGTTTATAAATTGAGTGTTTAGAAAATGTAACAAAAACAAAATCAACCTTTACACACCATGACAATCTAATCTAGAGGTGGATGGATTCATGGATTGGACCACAAATTATATGATTGGACGATGATGTCAAAAAGTACAGATTAAAAAACCGGCTGTCATACGGCTACATAGAGTACCTACACTATTTAATAACAAACAATAAAACCACAAGTGCGTTTCATCTTAAAATAATATATTCCCTTTTCCGTTAGGTTGGTACCGCTGTCGATTTCAGTCAAAAAAGGACGTTAATTTAGGATTAGAAATTGACGCAGATATTTAAAATTTTGGATTTTGGATCATGCTCAAACAAAACTCAAAACATTAGAAAGCGGTGAAAGAAAAATGGTTTAGATTTTTCTATCCGCGACTTCTTGACATACAGGGGTACTAATCTAACAGAAAAGGGAATATATTTAAACGATGAAACGCACCCATAAACTGACTGTTATTAATTAAACATATTTTTTTAGAAATAATAACTGGGCAGGCATTTGACCATGACCACCACTTACGTAATAAAAGTAGCTTATTTTATTAATTACGTTTAGTTGTATTTTCATTAGTTATACTCAAGCGCCAAGGGGTCAACATTAGCTATAAAATGCAATAGTGATTCTTTTTTTAACCGACTTCAAAAAAGGAGGAGGTTCTCAATGGACAACATTTTCTATAAAGCACTAAAATAAAAAAACCATTTCGAGGTTTTAGTGTCTTAGGCTCACAGTTTTTATTTTAGAATTTTCTGATCGGTAATTTGTGAGATATTTAATAAAAACTAAAATGTAGTCCAAATCGAGAAAGTCAGGCATTTGATCCCGTCATTCCTTATCATTTCTGTCTAATATAAAAAAAAATGGTTGTCTCTGGCTGAGTTGACAATGACAGTCAATTCAAGTAGTGAAAGAGCGATCAAAATCTAAGATATCGATATTCGAGATTTTCTAATTTACATAATGCCAATAAAACCTCATGAAAAAACAGTTTGTGATTGTTTTGAGTTTTTTGGAATACATTGTTTTTATGATTATTGCTGCATAGATCTACTTTTTATGTTTGCTAGGTAAACCACCACGCGACACCAGGCAGGTGGACCACGGGTCAGAAATTTGTGTGTGTTTAACGAAGTGGTTACTTTTTGTTCCACTAATGAAATACCAGACCTTAAATTTCAATATGGTTTGATATACATTTCAATTCTAAATACCCAAAATGTGTATATTGTTCATGAACGCGAATTTGTGCATATAAATTTAAATTTATATATTTTTTTATTAAGTTTTTAATCTTAACCAAAGAGTTAATCTTTAAAACATGTTTTGGTTAAATAACGAAAATTACAACTTTTAAGTAGTAATCGATATTTAAGTTCTGCCACTGTCACATCGCTACTAGAAACCATAACGTCAGTTTTTTTTAAATCCGAAATAAGCAACAGCCTTACCAATTAACTTCCTGAGAAAGAACTTACGCTCTTTTAGAATGAGCAAGTTTTGAAATACGGATTTAATACACAAATATAATGCTAATAATAAAAATAAAAATACGTGTCTCGTATTTTAACATCTAGTTTTATTATGCATAGGAATATTTGCATTATATATTTTTGAAATGTTGTCCATTCGACGGAATCTTTTTTTTATGTATGTTACTCGATTACTCGAAGACGGAGACCGATTTGTTTGACCATGTAGTCCCATTGTCATCATGTCAGGATCTGATGATGGATCAACACTTCAAATATTATAGGCACTCCTATAGCGATTTCGGTGTTTTCTATAGTAACATAAGCATATGCTTTTGGAAAGCACCATTTGGTGAAGTGGAACTGCTGATGAAGACCACAAATGGTCATCGGATCGGAACTATTAAATATACTAAGCATTTCACGGAAGCGATACGATTACTCTAATGTTGTTCATATGCAATTTATGCTCGACTCAATGCATGTGATGAAGTGGAGCTGGGGATGAAGTATCGAGAGAACTCTTCAATAAGTAACGTCCCTGCAACGGGAAAAGCAGCATTTTGTAAAAGGTGATAAGGATTTGACATAAGGTTGACCTCTTCTACCTTTAATTTTTTTTAAATTTAAACCTTTTTATAAAAATACTGTAGATATTTGAACATTTCAGTTTGGCTGCCATGCCCATCACACTTTTTAGCCGGTAACAGCATTTTACCCAACTTCTTGGCGGTTTTCCGATATAACGTTACATCCCTACTTGTCTTGTCAGTTGTCTGTCAATGTCAGTCATAGTCAAGTCAATCGACTAATTTTACACTCCACAGTGTGATACTTTACTGATATTTTATTGTAACAATTGTTCTGACTACTGGAGAAAATAACGCTTTCTTCACTTTGAATTGTAGACTTTTCGTGGACAACGATAAAAAAAAAGGATTTACTTCACTGATGAATTTAAATAATATTATCTTTACATAAGATTAAAATTAAAACTAATGACTTTTACTTGGATTGACTACACTGATGAATTTAAATTTTATTATCTTTACTTACGAATAATACTTAAACTAATGACTTTTACTTGGATTGACTACAAATGAATTTAAAAAACTAATGAATTATTTTGTATTGCAACAAAAACTAATGACTAGGCGGTATGGTCTTTGATCTTAGCCTGTTCCTGTAAGGAACGAAAAAAAAAAAAAAAAAAAAAAATCAAGTCAATCGACCCGAATTTTCCAATTAAAATTTTTAGAAATCTTCTCTTCTTTCTGGTTTTGGTAATTGGATTTACATAGATGAACATTATCCGGATTTATTACAAGCTTTGTAAACCTGTTGTTCGTTATAAGTCCACAGGTATGTTTTGATGTAATGTTTTTATAGGTTATGTTGCCCAAACTCGATTAATATAACCCAAACATCCATAATAAATTTAAAAATTCCAATCGGTATATGAGTTTGAGGCCTTTAATTCAACAATACCTGTTGGGTTTAAGGAAAGAAAGAAAGTTCCCTTACTATAAGATTAATTTAAGGTCACAATCTTATCAAATACAACTCAAACACATTGCAGTGGGTTGTATTGATATACATGCTTATCTTCTTTAGTTGCAGATTTACGAATAGATAATATGACTTCTCGCCTGCCAAGAGATGCTAGCAAAAGGATTGTATGGGTAGATTTGGAAATGACTGGGCTTGATGTCGATAAAGATCATATACTTGAAATCGCTTGCTTGGTGACTGATGGAAATCTCAATCTTGTGGCAACTGGTCCAAACATTGTTGTTCACCAACCTGATCATATTTTAAAGAACATGAACTCTTGGTGTGTAGCTCAACATGGTGAGGTATTATTTATTGATTCTTTACACAAAATTATTGTTGGTGGATATATTTTCTCATTTAATTTTATTGTTAAGTACTGTAGCTTGTACTTATCTTAATGTTAATTTGTGTGTGATATAAACAAGTAATAATACAAAAAAAGACAAAAAACAACTTCTCATATAGAGATGGGAATCAAACCTATAGAGATGGGAATAGAACCGATACCCAAAGGTTATCAGGCCCACTGCGGAGCTACCGGGACACTTATCACATTACACAAAAAAATCTTATTAATTTCTGTTTCAGAGTGGCTTGACAGCGGCTAGCAGAGCTTCCCAAGTATCAATTGAAAATGCTGAGAAACAAGTATTAGATTTTGTCAGTGCACACATTCCTGAAAAGCGGTGCCCTTTAGCAGGCAACAGCGTGTACATGGATAGATTATTTTTACGGAAATATATGCCAAGGTTAGACTCCTATCTACACTACAGAATAATTGATGTGAGCACTATAAAGGAACTGGCTATGAGGTGGTTCCAAAAAGAGTTTTCTTCTATACCTCAGAAGAATTTCAAGCATAGGTCTATAGATGATATTATGGAGAGTGTTGAAGAACTAAAACATTACAGAAATAATATATTCAAATCATGAATTATTAATAATTATGGCACATACAGGAAAATTAAGACAGGGCAGTATGGGCAGGTACCATAATCGTTGTAGCTACATGAAAACGATCTTAGGAAATCATCCTTAATTTATAGAAAATTGAAACGTGTATTAAACGCGTAGGAATGTGATAGGTATTTCACTTACCTAATTTTCCTGACGTTTCGGCCAAGTTACATCGGCCATGGTCACGGGCTGACTGGAGATGCGATGTTACGTCTCGCCAAGGTCCGAGGTGGTCTTCATCCACCGTGCAGTTTTTTCTCCTCCACGTACCGTCACACACATATGTACGTGGAGAAATAACTCTTCTACTCTACACATTTAATACCAGTTTCAATATTTATAATGAAACACGAAAGTTTAAATGTGCATCCTTAATTTTTTGAGAAATTTTGAACTGCCTTCACAGATTTTGAAAAAAATTTAGACTAGGATAATGGTCAGTTTTCAAAAACATTTTTTTTGATGCCATATGATCCTATTTCTCATGAGGATCAAAACACACTTTCAGCGCGTATCAAAACACTCTAAGACACCGACTGAGTTATCAGTACTAGAAAAGTCAGAAAACACGAAAAACGCAAAAAACAAATTTCCCGTGCTCGTGCCACACGCTGCATGTATCCGCATCACCAACGAACCTTTGTTGACGGAACTTATTTTCTTAGCGAATGTGTGGAAATACTTTTTTGCGATTTCTGACTTTTCTAATACTCATACCTCAGTTGGTGTCTTGACTGTTTTGATCCTCAAAGAAACAGGATCGATTCTCATAAAAAAGATTAAAAAGAAATTAAAAAATTTCTCCTGAATGTTTTTTTTTTTCAAAATACGTGAATGCAGTTTAATATAAAATAAGGATGGTTTCTTAGGAATGTTTTCATGTAGCTGCATCGGTTAAGGTACCTGCCCTTCTTGCCCTGTTTAAAATTTCCATCCTGTATATTACTATCCCTTGATTGTTTTGTTTATAATGTAATTATGTTTAAGTACAAGTACAAAGTATTAAATTTACATAACATTAAACATGCAGTCATGTAACCAACTTATCATGTGTTTTAGTAATGATCGCTTCCTTTAATACTTACTGTGAATTTCACATTTTATGTGACTGTTTTAGAACCAGTTGCACTTCCTACATTCTCATAGGCTGTTCAGTAGAATCTATGAAACAAAATAATTTGAGAGTGGTGTAAATGACAAGGGAGACTGATCACCGGTCCAGCCTTGCTGGTGTCACCTCTCCAAATGACAAGCTAAAATCTATCTATCTTAAATTGCGTGCTCTGTAAACGGATTAAAACTAATCTAAATCAAGCTTTTTTATAACAATTAAAACTACGCGTTTTAAAAGTAATTGTTATTAAAAAGCGCGATTTAATCCGTCAAATACTAATTCGATAGGTTTATTTTTTATTTGGTTGATTGGTGGTAGGACTTTTGTAAGTCCGCCTGGCTAGCTACCACCATCTTATCTAAGCCTGACGCCATAACAACAATGTTTTCAGCATTATTGTGTTCCGGCAGTTTGAGATAAGATAGCCATTATAACTTTTTAATTTTGCATTTTACAATGCAATTTTTATGTGATAAATATTAAACAAGAAAATTTACTAGAAAAAATGCTCCCTGTAGCATAATTGGTTAGTGCATTGGGCCGGACTCCCAAGGATGCGGGTTCGAATCCCGTCAGGGCGACATGAGACTAGTTGCTTTTTTTCTAGTATATTTTCTTGTTTAATATTTATCACATAAGATAGCCAGTTACTCAGTGACTGACGATTCCGGGAGAGGCTACTAAAAAAAAATAATTTTGCTTTGTGCCGCAGTTCCTATATCTATACTAATAGTATAAAGAGGAAAGATTTGATTGTTTGTTTTTTTTTGCATTGAACAGGCTCCGAAATAATAAATACTAGCGGTCGCGCTCGGTTTCACCTGCGTGGTTCCCGTTCCCGTGGGTAAATCGGGATAAAAAGTATCCTATGTTCATAATCAGGCTATCTACTATCTGTGTACCAAATTTCATCCAAATCCGTTCAGTAGTTTCGGAGCCTATTTAATGCAAACAAACAATCAAATCTTTCCTCTTTTTCATATTAGTATGGACAACACATGGACAACTAGTATGGCGTTGTTGGTTGTGGATGAATATCGGGGAGAGAAGCCTGCCTTCTTGCAACCTGGGTTGCTTTTTAATTGTCTAATTTTAAATTATATCGCAATCTGCCTTCTTGCAACCTGGGGGCTTTTTAATTGTCTAATTTTAAATTATATCGCAATCCCTTTCAATTCGTCATTTATATATTTCAGGCCGTCACTATTTGGCATTTGAAAGGGATTGTGATCGGGACGCGTTTTGAAAGGTATTGAATGAACGAAATTGAACTGTCTAAGCAAAGTGACAGACGAAAATATCTTTCAAATGTATGGAAAAGTTTCAAATGAAGTGTCATTTAAAACATCATTCGTTCAGAAAGGGATTGCGACTTTTACAGTCTCAAGAATACGGCAAAAAGTGGTAAGCGAATTTATATCATTACTAGCGGCTGCCCGCTGTTCCACCCGTTCCCGCGGGAATATCGGGATAAAAAGTATCCTATGCTTTAATTCAGGCTATCTACTATCTTTGTGCCAAGTTTCATCCAAATCCATTCAGTAGTTTTAACGTAAAACAAACAAACTGACATACTTTCGCATTTATATTATTAGTAAGCTAACCTCTTATTTTCAAAATGATAATCGCAACTACGACTAGTTAAAATCTATAGTGCCTACCTCGCTGGAAAACCAATGCATGCCCCTGACTTTAAGTTACACATAATTCCATAAATCACTTTACTTATGAGAGAACGTGCGTGCGTAATATTGTCACTACATGTACCTAAACGCCAAAACTCTGCATGGACACAAAGATGGAGGGACCTTTTAAGATGACCGACCCTTTTTCTGAATAACACTCATATATTTAAGTGCTTATTTATATTCGTATCACGAATCATATCAGATACATAGTCCATAAACTCAGGTGGGTCCTGATTCTTGAATGAGTAATGGCGTTCGGCGAATTATTCTATTCAAAGGACGTGCTTTGTATCGATAACTTGCTTTTATATGCCATTTCATACGAACTGTGTGGGAAGTCTAAAAAAAATCGGCCAAGTGCGAGTGGAACTCGCACATGAAGGGTTCCGTATTTTTCTATTAAAAAATATTTTGAGTATAAAAATAGCATTGAAAAATGCAAAAATCATAAAATATAGGTACTTGTTTTTTATTTTTCATTTACAATGGTATTTTTGTGTGATACTCACCCACCGAGGAACCTGCCCCCTAATTGTCTAATTTAAAATCTATTACAATCCCTTTCAGAGGTGTTGTGATTGTGATATTTTCGTCGGTCATGTTGCTTAGACAGTTCAATTTCGTTTATTCCATACCTTATAAAACGCGTCCCGATCACAATCCCTTTCAAATGTCAAATAGTGACGGCCTGAATAGTCTTTCAAATTACGAATTGAAAGGGATTACGATAGATTTTAAATTAGACAATTAGCCCCCTGGCTATCTTATCTCTAACTGCCGGAATACAACAAATTCTGAAAACTGTTGCGTGCGTCAGACTTTAGCTAAGATACTGATTAGCTAGCCAGGCGGACTTACAACTAGTCCTACCACAAAACCAAACAATCGAGCCGAATAAGCACAATCCTACCACTGGGAATCGAACCCGGAACTCTAGACCTCACCTCTGCGTCTGATAATGGTGGTGTTACCACTAGACCACAGAGGCGGTTAAAAATGTTAAGTACTTTACTCTTTTAATCAAAGTCAAAGTCAATATCATTTATTCAGTCTAGGCTGTTACAAGCACTTATGAACGTCAAAGAAGCTACGCCATCGGTTCACAAACCCTACGGCGGGAGACCTTGCAACGAGAAGAACCGGCAAGAAACTCGTCAAGGGCTGTTTTTTTCTCCCTGTTTTATTTCATACAGAGTCGTCAAATTGAAAAATGACCTTAACATATCAGTAAGGTTAATTTCCATCACAAAAATAAATACTAATTATAATATTACATTTTATGGTTATTGTAACCGTAAACAATTTTCAACTGGCAAAGAAAGACTTATCTATCATACATTACCACATTTCTCGCATTACAAGATTACTGTACTGCAGTTGTGAGGAACATACAGGTCAGTATCAATTTATTTTAGAAAAAAAAATTTAACCTTTAAGCACAACATTAAGATAAGCAGACTGATTTGAAGTAGACCCATTTCCGCTGGCGGCACCCGTTCACGAGCATGACGCATGAACCAGCCATCGCTTCGCTCAACCATATTTTAGGGAACGTAGCGACCCGCCTCACACGACACCACCGCAGAAATGTTTAAAGAGAGCATGACATACTTACATACATAATATAATTAAAATAGGTACCTCATAAGGAATTTAAGCTCAAGAAACTCAATTTTACGGCGCTTTTCTTACTACAAATAAGAATCATTCATGTTACGATTTATCAACCTGAAAATTCTGCTGAAGAAGAAAGAAGTCGTTTATTTTAACGAGCCCTCATTACCATTAATAACATTTTCAATAGGCATCCCTGTTGTTGTTAGACGTTCATTTTGCTGTAGATTTTTGCTCTTTCTCGCTATTCCAAAAGGATAAAAGATTTCTGATAGTATTTAATTTTGTAAGTCCTACCAGCATACACTATAAGGGGTCGCCCTTATACCTATAGTGTATGCTGGAAGGATTTACTTGACTTACCTGACTTATGACTACCACCAACTGTCAGTAAACTCAGCGCTAAACATTTTTAAAATGACATTGCATTTCGTTTGAAGTAAAAGTGACAGAGCGATGTTTTAAATAGGTACCAATGTTTAGCGCTAAATGTTTTTAATTTCAGTTGGTGAAAGGCCGCCTTACTGATTTAAGTTTGTGAATTTTAGTTAGGTAAGTACCTACTTTGATTTTTTTTCTGATGGTTCGATACTTTTGTGGAAGTAGTACCTAAACACTACATAAGTAGGTACAAATTTATCTTCGAATATTTTTTATTTTTTTGTAGTTTTATTTTACAATGGGCTTTAAAACATCTAAGTATTAAAGGTGAGTAAGGCCCACTTACGTCAAGCTAATTTAACACATTTAACCCAGAGTTAGAGCTACTTTTGTATGCACTAATCCTGGGTTGAATGTTTGCCTAGCTTGGCGCAAGTGGACCTAGGTAAGTATTATTAAAACGTTAAACTCCCAAAAACGCCCATTTCACCTGCTACCGAAAGGTAGAAAGCTTTAATTACGAAGATAAAGAATCTAGTAATTAAATGTTTTCCACTGCCGTTTCTGTGTCGGCCATATCGTCGGGTGGGTAATTTATTGCGTGTTGTATCCATCCGTAGTTAGGTGCGTTACTACGGGGTTTTTCCTCAATCTCGGTGGAATGAAGACGTATACTTACCTACTGTATAGAAGTACTGCAATGAATATTATATTGAAGTAGACATTCAGTTATTGAAGAATATTAACTGGTTGGTTACATTACTAAGTACCGACCGAAAGCTTAATAATATTAGTGAGCTAATTGTTTGTATCACATCAGGCTACTATACTACTAACTACATGATTGTTGGTTCAGTATAGTTTTGTTTTGTAACATTACTTCAAGTCATAGGTAGGTATGCAAATGACATATTTAATAATTTGTGGACCCATGTGACACCCCTTGGAACTTCGCTTTTAGCACATTTTAAAAAACACAGAGTGACTTACCTATATTCAGATAATATTAATAAACATTAAATTATTTTCATTCTACTTATCTATCTATAAAGAAGGCCAGTGCCCCAGCAGTGGGGGACATTAAAAATGGCTGCGATGACGATGACGAAATTATTTTACGGAGTTATTTTCGAATAATTAAATTGAAGCTCCCGCTGAGTCCAATTGGATAACTTACTTATTTGACAAATAATTTTTAGTCAAAAGTCCGTTACGTTACCTATTTAAATGTCCGGCTAAATTGTGTGCGTTACCCCCTCAAAATGTTGTACTTTAGAGAGGAATTAGTGTGTCAGGAGGAAAAATTTGTTTACTAATCGCAAAAGTGTGAATTTTAGTTTTAAAGATATTTGAGAAAATAGATTTTGCTATAGTAACGTTTGAAACGCTACCGTCGTTTAATCTCGGAACCAAATACATGAAAATATAGCTTTTGTTTCGTAGAAAATGTTAGCAACAGCAAAATTTGTGTATGTTATGGTTCTCGAGCTATTAAGATTTTGCTGCGGTATCGTTTTGGGATTGCCCAGATCTCGAAAACGGAGAGGCAGTTTGAAAAACAATACCAATGATAGACCTTCATTGGTTTAAATTTGTTTAATCATTAGTTTTTTATTTTGTTGACGTAAAACAATGCAATTAAATGGTTTCAAAAATCAGAAAAAACGGATTTGCAAGTAAACTAGCATATTATTTTGTAATTTTTGCATTTTTCAATGCTATTTTATACTTATGGCAAATTTTAAATAGAAAAATATTGGAAAAAATGAACTCGGGAATGAACAAGTGAATTCTAAGACGGGGATTCCCGTCATAAACTAGCATACTTATAAATAAACAAACAGTTGTAAAAATACAAGAGGTCTATAACGTCAAGAACATCACATTTTATAACATTACACGATATGAAGCCAAAAAATAAATTTGATAAATTTAGACTAGTCGTACTTAAGCGATCGAATATGCAGTTTCCATAACATTAAGAAACATGGAAAAAATTAAATAAATTAAAATGGTTCATGAACATTCGTTCCTGTTCATTTTAGCTTTCAATTCCGTCTATTATGAAAGTTTTAACAAAAACAAGAATATGACAACAATTCTCTAATAAGCCGACCAAATTGTAAAGGTCACGTAAAAGCGACCTGCTACCTGCTTACCTTGCTATTTGCTAACATTTACTACGCAACAAAAGCTATCTATTCATATTGGTTCCGAGATTAAACGACTTTTTTTGCCAGGGTAACGTTCCAAGCGTTACTCCAGCAAAATCTGTTTTTTTCTTCAAATATCTTAAAAACTACAAGTCACAAAAATATCGCTATTAGTAAACAAATTTCTCCTCCTGACGCACTAATTATCTGTTATAGTCTCATCTCTCTAAACCACAACATTTTGAGGGGGTAACGCACTCGGCTAAATTACAACGTATGGACAGGACATTGGTAACCCACGACACACACGCAACCAAATTCCTAATAGTCATATTTATTAACTCGCAGTTAGAAGTTTATTAATAATTTCAAGTCTGGTTCTAGGTAATGATAGCTTTTGTTCTTTTTGCTCGTTGTTGAAGCAGCTGACGAGTATGTAATTAAGTACTTGTTGCTTTTTCTAGTATATTTTCTTGTTTAATATTTATTACATAAAAATAGCATTGTAAAATGCAAAATTAAAAAGTTATAATTAGATGGCTGTTTCATCTTAATCTATAGTCAAACATCTGTAAAGATGTTTCTTTCGAATGCGAGGATATTTCTCTCATTGATGAAGCGACGGTGGCTAACACCGTAGAACGGTGAATATACTAGAAAAATTCGACGTGTCCTCATAGGTCTCTGTAGCATAATTGGTTAGTGCATTAGGCCGGACTCCCAGGATGCGGGTTCGAATACCGTCAGGGCGACATGAGACTAGTTACTTTTTTCTAGTATATTTTCTTGTTTAATATTTATCACTAGCATAGGTATTAAAAATATACTAATGCTTTGTTGCAGCCACATCGTATACCACGCCGTATTACAAAATGGCTTGCCGGATTGAAAACGTCACTGTAATGTAAGTCGATCGAAGTAGGCAGGATATCGGGTCAGTCAAAACAGTTTTACTATTCCTCGTACGATACAGGCGTGGCTTTACCCTCTGTCGATTGGTTGAATATAAACGATAAGGAAAATTGATTTTTTCATAATAATATTTTCATCCTTATTTGATAGCCTGCGCTGTGATCGACCATGAGAAAATATATTGGGAAAAATTATAAAAAGAATCTCATATAAAAATTTTCCGTAATGATACATAGGTACCTACATCAGTCATCCCGTGACCACGGGGCAGCTGAAAAGGTGCCGAAACGTCGGGAAAATCAAAAACCCCTAAAAACCTAAAAATACGGACAATTACAACTTAGTTCGTGAAATATAGCGCGTTCGATATCCGTAAAAGTTGTTTTATTTCAATTTTCTGTAATGATTTGTCGAATGGAACCACTTTGAACAAAGATACGTTTTTTGTTAACATTAGTATTTTGAAGACAATGAGTAGAAGTACTTGTACTATTAAGTATTCTGTGGTAGAAGCTAAAGCTATTATTCTTCTTTCTCCATTTGCACCAAACATGCCTAAGTAAGGTAGGTACCACCGGGGAACTTCCCGGTTGATCAGTAGTTTTTTTGAAGAAAGATATCTCAAAAAGTAATAGACATAAAGAAAACTTTTATATTAGAAATAGTAGAGCGTTAATAGGTATTTCATTTTAAAAATAAATTATTTCTTTAATCTTAATACTTTCCGAAATATCGTTTCTCAAAAAAACTTTAGGTACTGATCAACCGGGAAGTACCCGACGGTAGGTACCTAGGTACTTATATATATATTTGCAAGAAAGCATCGGAATACCTAATGAAAACCAAAACGGCTTCCATACAAAAAATCTCTTTGCGTGGCATAAAATTTGAATTCATACAAACTTGGTCTCCGGAATTCATCTATCATCAGCGATTGTTCGAAAGGCCAATAAAATAGCGATCTACCTAACCTCTTTAGCAGGAATGTTTAAATTACATTATAGGAATTTCTACCCTATTTCACTTCGATTTAAATAATAGGGTCGTTAGAATGCGTGGCCATTGAAAACCACCGCTTCCTATCACGGGCCCATTCAGGCAAAGAGAATAGGTACGTTTACAAGGCGCCCGGCGACACATTTACTCTGTTAAGTCATCAAAGGAAAATTATTGGCCAATGAACCACTCTTGAATCACTGAATTTCACATGAGCACCGAACGGCTGCTTTTCGTACTCAGACGTTGATGTAATAGAACAACTTTTGACAATGCCAGCAACGCAGGGTTTGGAATATGAGGGAGTAGGTACAGTCAACAGCACGCACGGCTTTACACTTTGACCTCGAAGCGCCCTTACCTACGTCGCTCATAATAACAGCGGGGCGCGGTTTTCGTAGTGCAAATGTAAAGTCGTACATGCTTTTGACTATCGGGAAAGTTCTCAGTCGATCAGTAGTGTTTCTTATAACGCCAGATATTTGTAGGACAATGGCGAAATGGTGATTTGTGTTAGGTCTTGTTCTAAGTCCGCCTCCGCCTAGCCGTTCCTCAGTGGTTGACGTTTCCGGCAGAAGTACGATCATTACGTACTTAACATCAGGTGTGATGAAGGCTAATCTCTTCGCTTTCCCTGTAGTGGGTAAAAAAAACCAACATAGGTACTTATTATATTACACTAGCCTTCCGCCCGCGACTTCGTCCGCGAGGAATTAGGTTAACTCGCGATCTCGTCGCGAACTTAGGATGTCGCGTGGTGGTCCCATTCATTAGAATAAAAAGTATTTATGTGTCCCATCTCCACGATTCAAGTTACGTCCATACCAAATTTCACTAAAATCGATTTAGTTGTTCGCGTGGAAAGGATCAATCAGACAGGCATATATACAGTCACTGTCGCATTTATAATATAGTAAAATCTGGAACATTTTCCCTAACTAAATGAAGTTCTACATAGTGGAAAAAGATTCAGCTACGCACCTCCGCTCAAATAGTGTATTAACTCACTTTTTTTGAGAAACGGGTTTATTACAGCTTTCGAACGACAATCGTCCAAACTTTAATCTCTAATAGTGTCATATTAGTAGTTTTAGATATTTAAGATAGATAGCAGCAGTGCCATTGTATTGTCTAGCGAGTACGCGGTTGGCCGACGCACAGACAGTGTCGTATGTCAGCTTGCATCAGGTGGTTGTGTATCCAGTGCAAAAGTTTGTGTACTTTGTCGACTCATGCCACTATTTTTGGACAACTGAAGTAAGCATTTCTGTTTATGTTTAAGTAATAGTGTATTTTGTAGACTTATGACACTATATTCGAACAAGGTAAGTGCAAATTATAGTTTAAAAATCAGGTCCAATTTACGTCTCCAGTCCATATGTGCAGATCATTAAAGAAGCTAAGAAAACAGGAGAACCATTGAGAGTAAATGAGATGTCATATAAAGATTTTATTTCATTAAAAGCTTTAACAGATGAAATGGGTGTAACAACTCTTGGTAAAGTAAAGATTTCTGACATAAAAATAATGGTAATCTCCAAAGATAGACCAACTACTTTATAGAACCTCGTATACAGACATCGAATGGTCCGAGAGTAATTTATTAGCTCGAAATAAAAATGAAATGCGAATGTTCCCGAAGCCAAAACAGCGTATACCAATAAACTGGCAATCAAAGAAAATAAGAAGACTGATTTAATGACTTTGTTACGAAACAATCACATTCCTAGCTTTTATTCTGATTTTTATAATAACTTATAGACTAACTTCTGTTTTGGACTTAGTCTGTATTCTATCGTTGCATTTTGTGTTGATTTTCAATTTATTTTCTACCGATGCCGGCGACGAGTCAGCGAAATTGAGCCTCCCACAGAAACGAAATACCAAAATAATTAAAAAATTTAGCTTTTCTTTCTGTACTTGGGATGTTATTCCGATTAAGACAGCATTTATCTATTCTATCCTATCAAAATAAAAAAACAAAATACCTACTTACCCATTTAAAAATAAATGCGAATTGCAGTTTTGTATGAAAAAAATTAATTGGCTTCATTTTTTTATTGGGTAGATATTTTGGATTTTTATTTCAATAGCAACCTAGATAAATACCTACTGTCTTAATCCAAATAACAGTACAGTCATCATGTTCAAATTTTTAATTATTTTGGTATTACATTTGTATGGGAGACTGACGCGTCGCAGGCCACTTAAGTTTCTTTTTATACTACTTGAGAATTTTATTTTTGTTTAATTTTTATCGTCATGATAATGTAACGCGTATTTGGCTTCTGAATTATTTCTTAGAGAATAGAATAGAATAGAATATAATTTATCTGCATAAGATATGGTTGTACATGATGGGAAAACTTATCAATAATGTTGCTTAACATACCTTGCTTATTTAGCATGCAAAATGTTATTATACTATTAATTACATAACCAGTCTCTAAATTGCATTAAAATTAGTATATTAAGAATGGTGTACCGAACCTATGATTTCGTCTTTGAGAAAGTCATTTGTCGCATAATAGCATTTTCCAGAGGGTTTTTTTTATTATTTTTGTCATAAAGAATTCCTATTTTTTGTTAATAAGGCCTTGTTGTCTGTTATTTGTGATTTTTCTTTTTAAGTTTTGATGGTTTTGAGTGTGCCATAGGTAGAATAAAAACTTTGGTTATTAAGATAATGATTATATGGGTGCGTAAATTCATACAACAAAGATAATTCTTTAAAAAAAAACTAGATTACAGTAGTTTATTGTAAAAGTGATTTTGACAGATTTATTGAAAGTTTTTTTATTGCCTACTAGAAAATCAGTGGAAACCGTTATGTTATTAGGAGCTAATTAATGGCTATTGTTTTTTAAGTCTTGATTGTACACATTAAGTAATTTTTTCATGAAAACTGGAAGATTTTTGTTTTCTAATGTCTTAATAAAAACAAAATTTCTTACAACTTGCATTTTCTTTAACCTTATACTGTCATAACTCAAAATCCTAGATTTTATTTTTCATTATTTCAAGATACCGAGTATACAATTTTGTAGGACATGGAAAGCTTCTAAATATTCTACAAGGGTTCTTATCAATTCGGATTAGTTTTTAAGTTATTAACCGATTAGTGAAAAAATTGTCAAGTCCAACTTCTTTTGCCTGTTTCTCAACAATGTGATTTTATTAGTTAATACACTATTTGAGCGGAGGTGCGTATGGTCTCGTAGCCAATTTATAATGTGGATGATGGGTGCTCCAAAGCTATCCAACAATGAATATAGCGCAAAAGCATAACTTTTATTTTTGTGGGTGGTAAACAGCCATTATTGTTTGTGGCCATGTCTTCTATGTACCGTGGAAATCTAGTAGGTAAGTAAGGTTGTTCCTTGGTATGATTGTTATGAAGCTATAATAAATATTTTATCTGTGTTGTTTATCAAATAGTTCCGAGTACTCAATGTTTTCTCTGCGTTTTTGAAGTTATTCCAGAAATATATATTTTTATTTAAAGTTACACGTGGTTGTTCTAAGAAAATAATAATAAAAAAACACTAAAAATACTCGCCTGCTTCAAAAGTCGAGTCAACTGAAAAGATATCAAATATAAAAATATTTTGTTCAACATTATAACATGCAGAGAGGAATGACATTATGAATGATTCGACTTATTTTTAAATTCTATGCCTCCGACTGCATGTTAATATGTTGAACAAAATATTTTATATTCGTTGCAAGCCCAATATAAACAAACAAACATACATACATACAAGATACGCACGAAAAACATAAACCTTCCTTTGCAGTCAGGTAAAAATATATTTATTCAAATAGACTTAATTTATTAAAATCACTTTAGCATCTTGAAATCATCATCATCATCATCATCAGCCTAACATAGGCCTCTTCTAGCTCACGCCTATTGTGGCTGGTTGGTAGAGGGTTTATTTCGAGTTTTCCTTCTCTCGCACAGGTGTTCAATGCGTCGAGCCTCTTAGTCGACTCTTTCGACATCCCAGGCATGTAAGGGAGTGGTGCCATTTGTATTCTTAGGCCGTCACCACACTGCATCTTGAAATATCATCCTATAATTCTTATAAAATTAATATTTTTTGTAGTACTTAACATTGTTTAAGTAACAAAAGACGCACTTTTAACACGAATATTGTAATTAAATTAATATGTTTTTGAAGCCCCATTCTATAGTTTATAAGTCAGTCATCCCATGACCGCGGCTGCGGAAAGGTGTCGGAACTTCGGGGAAGTCTGAAAATCCATAAAATGAAACCTAAAAACACGCAATATATTTCTTCGCACTTATGATACATTTTAAAAAGAAAAATATTGGAAAAAATCAACTCGGCCACAAGTGAATTCTCAGATGTCTCAGATGGTAGCTCAGTGGTTAGAGAATTGGACCGGATTTCCAAACGTCGTAAGTTCGAGTCCCATCTGAGAATTCACTTGTGGCCGAGTTGATTTTTTCCAATATTGTTCTATTTAAAATTTATCATAAGTATAAAAATAGCATCAAAAATGCAAATATTCAAAAATCATATATTTTTTCGTATAAAAATGTGCGCGTTACAGTTCGAAAACCATGTCAACGTACATTTGTGGGATTTGAATCAGCTGTTGATCTAAAACACAATTAAAACTATCTTTTTTAATTTAGATATATTCCTGCAATTTCTGGTCCGCGACTTTTGCTGTCTGACGCTGACTTTACAAGAGCATGGTGCACCGCTGCCGGCCACACATATTAGCAAGAATATGGCCTATTTAGGAGCCATTACAGTAAGTAATAAAATAATAGTGTGAAAAGAAACAAATTACAATAAAAATTCGACTCGACTCACAATTTGTTCTGAGGCAGTATCTGTCGTAGTCGTAGTTAGCTATCGTAGCGTAGTTGTAGTTCGTAACGAATTAGTGAATCGAGTCCGTAGTATGGTAAATGCAAAATTAAAGTGTGCTCTGTGTATAGTGTATGCTGGATGTGGACTGCGCTGGACCGATCGTTGTGGAGATCCTTGGGGGAGGCCTATACCCAGTAGTGGGTGTCATGTGGCTGAGACGACGACGACGAAGTGTATACAGAAGCGATAGTCGGGGTAATGGGAAGGGACTCAAAAAAAAAGTACTTACATTTTTTAACTAAATTTATTCTCAAATACTATTTTCTTAGAAACCCTACTGCAACTCCAGGTCCATCACTGTTTTTTTCCAGACAATTGGAAGGTGCCTAAATAGAATTTTTATTTCCAAAGACACATTGGATTTCGTTAACGTTTAAAATAAAATATAAACGGTAACACGACAAATATAACTAACATTTAACTAATTTATCTAACCCAAAGACACGTCGGGGTCTAACACAAATTATAAATTGTCATTTAATATGTTTATTATCCCTACCACATTTTTACAATTTATTTATAAAGGCTAATAGTTTTTTGTAAAACAGCTCTACCTACTGAGTAAAACGTAAAAGAGTTTTTTGAAAAAGATACATAATGTATCTACTATGCATATTGTTAAGTTATTTTAAGCGACTACGAGACAATACTTTCTTCATGGATCCATTCATTCAATTTTGTACATTAATATAGATTTTAAGGCCAACCGCGCACTTTGCGATTAGGTGCAGCTTTGTTAGTTTCCGAAAGTGTTTCATCTAGTACATCAATATTAAAAGATACCACAGCTTTATAACCTTAGATATGAGTTTAAACTTGACCTAGTTTAAAAACACGACGTCGTTAGAGACAAAACATTGAATAGGTACATACGGAGAACTTCCCGGTTGACCAGTAGAGTTTTTTGGGAAAAGTTTTCTCAGAAAGTTCTAAAGTAAAAAAAAATAATTGTTTATTCAAATGAAAAACCTGATAAAAAATTTAATCTACTCTTTGGTTTGAAGTGACATGTGACATTTTGAAAATCATAATTTTTTTGGGTTTGTTTTATTTATTTATGTGTTTTTTTGCTGTTTCTAACCACATAAAACTAATATACTGTTGATGTTATAGTTTTTAGTTTAGTATCTGAATATGGTTAAAATATTCATAAATCTAATACAGTTTACATTTTTATAGAAAAGCATAATTTTAGGAAAATGGATTTTTTGGCATGTCATTAGTATGGCCCGGGGTCTGAGTGGTTAATGTTCTATTATTTGCGATATAAACGTTTTCTTTAAGTCAATTACTTTTTTAAATAAACTCCCTAAAAACTCTACTGGTCGACCGGGAAGTTCCCCGACTGTAAGTATAAAATATTAAAGAATCATTTAAGATCTGATTATTCATAATATTTCACTAGGATTACTAGTTTTGTTTAACAAATTTGTACAATATCAAAGTGTTTACGTTTTGTCAACGAAATATATATTGATCATTTTGCGATGTTGTGTCGAACTAGAATTGCAATTACATCGATCGAAATTTTGCAGTGCGCGTATGGCCCAAATTATAAAAAAATAATTTAATAAAACGATTCTAAAAGAAATTTTAATTCATACGCTATTAAGGCTAATTTAGTTTACCGCGCCTTTGTCCGACGCCTTTTAAAATTTCGTACTGATCATTAAAATGTTTATTTTACATTGAAATTATACCCTTTAGAATATGGTTCACATTACGTAGTAAGTAACAATTCTTGACTGTAGTTTTAATTGGGCTAGTGAACTGTATTATTCTGGCAAAACAACTACACAAATGCTGGAAGATGACTATGGAAGGTTAGCTTAAATTAATTATCTAGGTATATTCTAATGATATGGCTGCGATTATTTTTAAATTCGACGTCGTAAACTTGCATTAGTACGCGGTAACCGCCAACCGACAAGCGGACCGAACGCTTGATTGCCACTTAAGTGTATTAAAAAAAGCGAAGGAATAAAATGTATACCTACTTCCCGGTGTATTTCATTTATAGGTTAACTTCTAAGGCCCACTTGCGCCAAGCCGGTTTAACACATTTAACCCAGAGTTAGTGCTACTTCTGTATGGACTAACTCTGGGTTAAATTTTAACCTAGCTTGGCGCAAGTGGGCCTAAGATTTGTAAGTGGCGATTAAAACCATCCCTCCCTAGACATTCATACTAGCCAAGTCGTAACAGCGTCGTCTTTTATTTATAATAATTAGAAAACTTTCCGCGTCATTATTACTTAGCTCAGTTTAATCATCTGTTTAAGAGAATACTTCAATTATTTATCACTTAAGGTATAGTTACATATTTCGCTAATTTAAAGAGTTTTTCTTTCTTACAAGTAATAATTTCTATTTAATAGAATAAAAATGCATTGATCACAACACATCACTCGGTATCCATATACCCAGATTAATTATTTTACATAAATATAACAATACAAATATAAAGACCATATGGAATAAAAATATATAATAATCAGTGGAACAGAAAACGTATGTACCTGTCAGACTTGTTTTAATGAATAATTTGGCATATTTTATATCAAAAATCATGGCCCACGTTGTCATAATATTCAAAATACATTATAAGGTACATTTAATTACTATAAAGTCAATACAAAATAATTTAGATTAGAAAATATTATTGTAACAGTAAATACAGAAATTAATTCTATTACTTATAAGGAGTAGAGTAATTCGCTACTTCTAGTTTATGTATTTTATGTTTTGCTTTATATATATTTATACATTTAATACTAACTATTTGATACATGATTATAGTTAAGGTCTCATTATCTACATAATAGAGGAAATCTCAAAATACTGCAAAACATCTGTACGTAGCTCGAACGGTTCAAAAAGATTTTAGGTTATAAAATAAACATTCTTTCATGTAACAAATATTAATATGACATCACTATGAGGTAATCCGATTTAGAAACTATATTTATAAACGAGAGAATCTGTCAAGATGGAAGATTCAGACAGAATACAGACTTTGAGAATGATTTAAGTTAGATACTTTAGTAAGTTTTCGATAATCTATTACCTGAAATAAGTACTATGCTCATTATTGCCGTCCACCGATAACAGTCCACGCGGCTCAGCTGATTCGGTATCACATGTTTCTCCGGAGCGGTTTACTCACGCACGAACACAAATTCGTTGTAGTGGTTCCAGCGGTTTTCCTCGGAGTCGACGCCCGGCTTCAGCTCGGCGGCTCCCCCGGCCGTCCCGCTGCCACAACTAGACGTCAGTTTGAACCCGTTCTCTTGCAACATATCGAAAGCTTGCTCTATAAACGAGTGCTTCAAGAAGAACCGAGACGTGTATCGGTCCGCCAACCCGTGATCGGGATCTCGGGACTCATTCAAAGTTTCTCCGAACACGTCCCTGCACAGTGTAACTTTTCCGCAAACCAAAATACGCGATAGTTTACGGAACTTGACGTCGGCCAGTCCGTCCCGACCGAACGCGAAGCTGCCTCGGTAGCCGACAGTGATGCAGCCGCGCTCGCGGTTCGGCGGTCGAGGGTCCGATTCTCGAACTGCATTTTCCAATCCGGCTAATCTATAGTGCTTTGCCTCTCGGGCGAGCCGCTTGTGTTCCCTGAAGCATTCGGGAAGCACGAGACCACCGTCCCGAAGGTAGTCGAGCACGTAGCGGAAGAGGACGCCGTCGCGGTCGAAGAAGATGCGCCCGCGAGCGTCACGTGGGTGGTCGGGGTCGCGCAGCGCGGCGGCGGGGAGCGAGTCGGGCTCGCGCAGGAGGGTGTCGCGAGTCGTGGCATAATGCACGCCGCCCACGTTCAGCTCGAGGACCTCTGGCGGCGCGTCCGCCATGGCTGAAGGCTGAGGGCGCAGTGCTCGGCGGCTGCGCGCTCCAGCCCCCACCCTGACCCACTTACCGCGCGCCTCGGCGCCGCCCGCACCAGCCCATCAATAACGCACGCCCGGGTTACTGACTCGAACGTAATTATTTCCTACCCTTTCGAGCGAAAACTCCTCCGTAAAAGCCTTCAAGGTCAACATCTATTGTTAGCAAACAGATGGTGTATTCACCGATATCGCGGAAACTTCCAACAAATTAGAACAGATTATGCTCAATAACAAAACAAAATTGATTCGCTAATCTCCGCATATATTCTGCAGCGGGGATTACTTTTAATTAACTAGTACTTAACTTTCATGAAGTTTGACAAAGTCGTTAAAAATACGAAAACAATGAGTCTCCGAGCTCAAATGAAAATTTGAAACGTAACTTTTAATTATTGTGCCTCTTAGTTACGTACTTAGGACTTATTCACTGAAATTATACTCCGTACATGGCTTCTTAATCTCACGTCGTCGGTTTATAGTACTTACCTATTCATGTAAAAGTTAGTGCAGTATACTAAAGATGTTTATTAACTCCACTCTTATGAGTAGGATATCACAGACTGCCAAACAACCCTTAATCAAAATGACGATAATAATCTCAAAGAACCAGTTTTCTCCTTAGAATATGTCAGTAAATAGGGTGTCAGTATATCGGGGCTTCCTTAATTAAAGACGATGAGAATTGGGGATATTGTGACACAATTTAATTAAATCGTATTCAGAGCTAAATACGGGATAATACACCGATAATTAATTTAATATTCTCATTAACGGAGTTTGGTAGTATATTGTGGTTTATGTTATAATACGATGATGCTAGAATAGATTGAAATTTCAGACGTCCGCCAAGAGGTATTTACTGTTTATCAAATCTCAAATCGTGATTCGTCAAAATATGCGAGATTGGGTGAACAAGTAAACAATGCCGTACCTACGAGCAGAGTTTTTGCTCATTACAAGACTAATTACCAGAGGCCTTTTAGTGCGGTCTCGGGAGTAAGCTTTTGTGCTCTGCCTTTACAGGATGAAGGTTGACGCGAAAGGAGAATGTAATTAAAAATTTCCACAACTCTTTGTTTGTAAAACCTCTTTAATTAATGGCCATGAATAAATATTATTTAAGAATACACGCTCGCGTAACAGGAGCGTTTATGTTATTTCATCAGAGGTTTTCGGTGTGTTTATTAATTACCATACGTATCTAAATGTTAATTGCCAGATAAAACGTAACTTTGTTACAAATGAGGCCTATTACCAAACATTAAAAAGACATCGAGGGCGAAATATTCATGTAAAATATGAAAGGGTTGGAGGAATGTGAACTGAATGTAGGTGATTCGAAATTGTTACATATTCTTGCTTCCTACACATAGCCGACGCAAAATTCTAACTAAAGTTTGAAACCGCCTTTGAATGACTTAGAAAATAAAAGTTATGTAATTTCACTTAATGTATAATTTTATTAAATTATAAAAATAAATAATTGTCGAATCACTTTGCATCGCTTTCTAAAGTAAATTCATGAATACTTGAAATATGACTTAAGCAAGACTACGAACTTTTAATAGAGAGATTATGCTTTAATATCACGCGATAACACTCGCACGCATCCGAAAATTCAAGTTTTAGTCTCTTTTAATACTGAAGTCAGCAAAAGTATATTCAGTGATATCTTTTTGGTTTCTGAATTCGGCCTTTTCAATTTGGCTCTTTGGACTTCCAGTGGTCTTCAACCATTTTACCCTGAAAAGAAACAAGGCTTTCCGAATGTTTGGAAAACAACTTAAATCAGCGACATCTTATATCTATTTTTGTCTAGAATAGAATTAGGTTAGAATGTGGAATAATTAAAGATGCATCTACGCAGAATCACATTTTGAGATTAAATTTTTCATAGTGCTAAAGTTCTGACAACAATGGGCAACAAAAACATCAACAGATAAAACGTAAAATAAATTTTGTTCCACAAAAAGTAACCAGTGCAAATGCAAAAATTAATATCACCTTATTTTGATATCTAAAACATTATAAAATAATAATCAACTGCTTTTTATAATTTACAACTCAAAACAGGTTGTGTTGTTACCGTTTATGACCCAAACAGCTGGTTATTATAAAATTTAAGAGATCATTAATTTTGAAGTAGTCTTACTTTAAGAGCGCTTTGCAGAAACCTTAACTGAAATATTTTAAAAATTTCATTACTCAAACCAGCATTACTCGTAAATACTGACTGACCGAGGAGGTTGGGAACTAAGTATTTACGTTTAAAATTGCAGCAGTTACAGTGAGTGAAAATTGTAGATCAATCAGTGAGGATATGATTATCTTCAAACGAAGAAGAAACTTATGCCAATTAAAAATTAAGCTCGATGAATTTTGCTGTAGCGATAGATTGAAGCCTTCAAAACGGAAATAAGTTCTAATAAGTAAAAATGTGAACAAAGTCGCAGTAAGCTAGGCTATTTTAGTTAATTACAAACAGAACAATAGTCAGATGGGTAGTTCCTTTGGAAATCCAATTAATGAAATATCGAGGAGCCAGAGATAATCAGACCAAAATAGAGGAGCTAAAGTGATGGAAAATTACTATCAACACATAGTAAGTAATTAACATTTAAAAATTTTGAGAATACGTCTATTTTCTCGTCCTTATCCATCCACCATCCATCTAGCTCAATAATAAGATTGGGGGATAGTAACTTAAAGACTCAGAAGAACTTACATCGACTCTACTTTTTCGGGTGGTCCTTGCATGTGTCCCAACACAGTCCCCTGCGTGGTGTTCTTGCACCAGCCTCTAAGGCCCAGCTTGTCAGCCTCTTGTTTCGTGTACTGAAAGAGAGTAAATATTTATTTGATATCATACGCGCAAACGACGCTGGTTAAACATTCACTGACGGCTCCGGACATGATTAGGTTATTTCGAGTCCCTAAAAAGTGCCCTCCTGGGAAATTCCCCGGAATGATGCTTTTTTGTTTATTCATTCATGGGTATTAGCCGGATTACCTGCTTGTTGGCACAGCACGTATAAACTTTAACCGTTTTTTAAGAATGAAGGAGTAAACATGATGCATTTTACTCTTAGGGTAAGGTTTGTAAAATTCGTTGTAGAGGTAGAGAACCAGTTACTAGATAAATTTTAAATAGAAAAACATTAGAAAAAATCAACTCGGCCACATGTGAATTCTCAGATGGCCTACGACCTTAGGAAATCCGGTCCCATGTTCTAACCACTGATCTACCGAGACTTGCGGACCACCGTCGAACTTCTCCAATGCTTTTATATTTTTAATACGCTGTAGGCAAGCGTTGTCACATCAATGCTAGGAACATCCTTGCATTCGAAAGCAACATCTTTTCAGATGTTTAAACGATCGATTAAGATGCAACAGCCAATAGTTTATGATTTTTTTTATTTTTGCATTTTGCAATACTATTTATATATTTTTTTTATTTAAAATCATCACTACATAGTATAAAAAAACTGCGTTAAAAAAAACCGACTTCAAAAACTAAAAAGCAAAAAATAAGCCTTTTGGAGTCGGTGGCCGCCAAGACATTCTACTTTAAGCTCCTATTCTTTTAATTTTCTTGCCTTGGCTGGCACCGACTCCAAAAGGCTTATTTTTGCTTTTTAGTTTTTGAAGTCGGTTTTTTTTAACGCAGTTTTTTTTTTACTTTTTAGTGTCTGTAATAGGCTGTTTTGTAAACTACAGCAGGGTTTTTCTAGATTAGATAAGGTTTTATGTACATTATAAACAAAATTATCGTAAATACACCATCGTCCAAGTCAACAATGAAATGAAATATATAAAAATGCTCATAACATAAAAAGTACTGGGTCAAACGAAACGAAATTTTTATGGGACCAATAGGCAACTATTCTGCATCGAATAAAAAAAGAATCATGGAAATCGGTTCAGAAATCTCGGCGTAATCGGTGTACATACATAAAAAAAAATAAAAAATATTATACCAACCGAATTGAGAACCTCCTCCTTTTTTGAAGTCGGTTAAAAATAAAGTCGCTTCCCGCTGTCTGTCCCTATGTCCCTATGTATGCTTAGATCTTTAAAACTACGCAATGGATTTTGATGCGGTTTTTTTTAATAGATAGAGTGATTCAAGAGGAGGTTTAGATGTATAATAAATGGTGTCGAATACCACATTACACCGAAGCGAAGCGAGGGCGGGTCGCTAGTAAGTATATAAAATACAGTTACTAGATTTCAATAAAAAAAGTTCCGGAATTGTTGTTTGAACTGTTGTTTTGGATTCAGATCTATTTTTAGAATCTATTTTATAATCGACAACTTGTTCAGAAGCGAAATCATTTTAAGATTTTTTTATTCAGGTTAAGGTGTGTAATTTGACTTTAAAAATCTATTATCTGTACTTTGGTCTTCCAAGCTACCCAAATATTGCATGTTTCAAAGGCTATCTAGGCAAAACTTCGTTTAGTAAACAAGTCATTGTATTTTCCTGATTTTATAAAATTAAATAATTTCATGTGATGAATATTAAACAAGAAAATATACTAGAAAAAAGCAACTAGTTAGTCTCATGTCGCCCTGAGACTAGTTGCTATTTTCTAGTATATTTTCTTGTTTAATATTTATCACAAAAAAATAGCATTGTAAAATGCAAAATTAAAAAGTTATAATTAAATAATTTCCTTGAGTTTATATAATGAAAGTTAGAATAGAAGGTTCCTTCAACAAAAAGCAATATTGCGCCACAATACAATCTTTATCAGCTTTAGCAGGAGAGCTTTCTTTGGGTATAGAGACTGAAAAATAAACTAGTTAGGGTTCCGTACAAAGGGTAAAACGGGACCCTATTACTAAGACTCCGCTGTCCGTCCGTCTGTTACCAGGGTGAATCTCATGAACTGTGATGTTTGACAGTTGAAATTTAACGGGGCTAACATACAACAGAAATTATTTTTTGCCGTTTTATGGGTTTACTTTTAAAATAAGAGAGTAAAAATTAAAATATATATATAATGCTATCGTTCTTAATTAAAACTATCAACGAAAATTCGTTTAAACGAAATATAGTTAGCAGTTTATGATTTTTTAATTTTTGCATTTTTCAATGCTATTTTTATACTTATGATAAATTTTAAATAGAAAAATATCGGAAAAAAAACTACTCCGCCACAAGTGAATTCTCAGATCGGACTCGAACCCACGACCTTTGGAAATCCGGTCCAATGCTCTAACCACTGAGCTACCGAGACTAGTTCAGTGTCTCGGTAGCTCTAGTGGTTAGAGCTAGTCTCGGTAGCTAACCACTGAGCTACCGAGACTAGCTCAGTGGTTAGAGAATTGGACCGGATTTCCAAAGGTCGTGGGTTCGAGTCCCATCTGAGAATTCACTTTTGTTTTTTTTTAAATATTTTTCGATTTAAAATTTATCATAAATAGTTAGCAATTTTAGAGATATAGCACATTTTCTGTAACCGCAATTATTAACTTTATGTCATTTAAACAAACACTATGAAAAACAAAGTTATTTTTGCAGACGAAAAATGTTAGTGGTATTTTGACTACGGAAACCTATACCACGCGTAGCTCGACACACACTTGGCCGATTTTTTATAGATAATGGTAAGGAACCCTTCGTGCGCGGGTCCGACTCGCACTTGGCCGGTTTTTTTTTTACTCCTGAAGACTGCGCAGTTTAAAGATAAAAATAAACCATTTAAATGTAGTTTTCTGTTGAGTTTTCTTTTATGGAGACACGGAGAACAGCTTTGCTGCGTAAAGTTGAATGTAAGCTCTTCTAACATTCTACGAGTACGTACCAAAATGGGAATGGGATTATTGGAGGTAAAATATATGAGGTAAGTATGTTACACGATGGATTGAAGGCATTATATTATGTATTAGCTTCCGCTCGTGGTATCACCCGCGTTCTTCCCCTTCCCGTCCCGTGGGAGTATCGGGATAAAAAAAACTAACTCTATGCCAAAAATCAAGTCTACTGGTTGCTTAGCTAGGTACTAGGCGTCAAGGAAGCTAAAACAAACACACTTTCGCATTTATGATATTCTAGTTTAATGGCGAAATTAAATAGATAAAGGATACTTAGGATTAGGATAAGGTCATGATCTACCCTGGGCAACTTGGAAGTCCGAAAAGAGGTTGCGGACCCAAGTTGGCCGAAGTAGGGAAAATATGCGCAAGTGGGGTTACAGATCGGAGAGCGCGTGTCTATGTGGTATTTCTCCCCAGACCATGGCAAATCTTTTGTCCTGCCCGGCGTGTCCTTACACCTGTACACGCGAGGATCTTTATCACTGGCACTGCCGTGGCTAAATTTTGGTCCTCACAAATTTAGCCAAAGTCGACAGAAGAGAAGAAGGAGGATAAGGTAATTTAAGTAGAGGAAGCAAGAGATGTGAATGAATGATCACAACCAGTGGAAACTACAACCGCACAAACGTAGCAACATTTGATGATTTGGACTTGAGCCTGTGTCACTGAATTGATTAAGTTTTAAAATAATAGAACGAAAATTAGAATGTATCTAACAATAAAGATACAGAAAATCGATTTGTAAATACGAGATGCCTATGTTGTCACTTGAAGACACTTAATTTTATTTCTAAAAAACTATTCGTGAGTACATACTCAACCCTCATACCCTTAAAAATTTATAACTTTAGGATAGTAATAAAATAAAAATAAATTATCTAAAAAATCCTTTATTTTGGGACATAGGAGTGTTCCGATGCTACTTGCTAGAGAAACAGTCTCTCAGAATTGTATTTTGATATCATCTAGAAACTATTATAATATTTTTTTGACTACATGATAGATTGACGATGTATAAATGAATAAATAAGCAGTGCTTATGCTTGCCCCGCCCAACAATGCAATATAATCAAAGAATATATACACTTATGGTATAGTGGCAATAATATTGTCATGATGACATGTCATGTCCATTTACCATATTATGTAGGTGTCGTTCATTAAGGGTAAATTACTAAATTAGAGGCCTTCGAGAATCAAAGTTATCACTACGAAATATGGATCGACAAAAAGTCGAGTTTCCATTAAGATGTCTTATAAGTGAATAGCTTCCGCCCGTGACTTCGTTCGCGTGGAAATTCGAGAAAATCCTTAGGGAACCTTTAATCAGCTAGGCTATTGCGTCGGTCGTCAGGTCAATTGTAATCATTTGACAGTTCATCTATACTTATTATATATAATAATATTATAAAGAGGAAAGATTTGTATTTTTGTATGTAACGAATAAACTCAAAAACTACTGGACCGATTTTGACGAAATTTGGTATAGAGAATCCTTAGACCCCAAGTAGTAACATAGGCTATAAATGATCCCAAAACTCCCACGGGAACGGGAACCACGCGGGTGAAACCGCGCACGGCCGCTAGTATTTTATAAAACGGAGGAAATGGTTAGGTATGTTTTTACTTATCCGCCTCTGTGGTCTAGTGGTCCCTTCGGCTTCGGTATCAGGTACAGAGGTCGAAATCAGTTTCGATTACTAGGGGGTGTACATATTGTATTTGGTTTAGTTGGTGGTAGGACTTGTTCTAACTCCGCCTGGCTTGTTAGCATCATCTTACCTAAGCAACAATGCTTTCAGCGTTGTTCTGTTCCGGCAGTTAAAATATAAGATAGCCAGTTCCTCAGTGGTAGAGATTTCCGGAAACAGTGCGATCACCACTTTCAGCTTTATCTTGATTTATTAACGTCAGGACGTATGATCACGGCTAAGTGTTTCCCCGTTGTAGGTTTAAAACTTAAGACATGAAATCTATCTATCTTGAATATAGAAAGGCGTGGTAACTATAATGCAATTACGCATACCTACCTACATTTTTTATCATCTACTGATGTACACGCATTATAGAACTAATATACCTAGCCGAAGTCCCTTATCCATCAATAACAAGTCCCAGTAGTAGAAAAATAAAAGCATGAATGATAAAACGAAACCAAAAGTATATTTATTTACTCAAAGACCAACAATTTATTCTCTTATTATTATGAATTGAGAATAGTCTAGGAGTAATAGTCTATATCGCGAAGTATTATACTGTTCCAAAGCTATCACGAACGACATCGGAATGTCCATTTTAAATTATTTTCCATACAACATTTTAACCCCTATTAAGGGTTTAAGGGTTAATTCATATCCACAGAGTCAGACTTCAAAATCGATGCCATTTTTGCTATCAATATTCCATAAAACCTCAATAACGACACCAATCGATTTAAACATTATTTACCCCTTTTTGGGTACCCCTCTTACCCTATTGGGTTGATTTCTTGAGAGCGGGATTTTTTAATTTAATTTCCAACCATAAACCTAATAAAAATAGTGACTTTTACTACGAAAGAACAAGACAACTATACAAACGAATGTTATGACTGTTTTATTGATCGGTAGAGAAAAAAACCGAATCAAACTAATATTTATCTCAAACCGAGCTTTTCTTGTGTTATGAATTTATGACAGTTTTTCAGAGGATGTGGGATATAAAGATTGTAATATCTGTTTTTTTCCGGGTTTTCCGGAGACTAGTCACACAAACTTGTCTCATAGTTGATAGTCTAGATTAAAACATAGGATTAATTTTATATTAATAAATATAATAAATATTTCCATACAATCACACCAATTATCTAGCCCACGTTAAGTATCATGAAGAACTTGTGTTATGGATACTAGATAACGGATAAACATACTTATATACTTTTTTTTTTGTAAATACATACATAATATACATATTAAACATCCAGACCAAGACAAATAGACATGTTCATGCACACAAATATTTGTCTTGTCCGGGGATCGAACCCGGGACCTCTGGCGCAGAAGGTGGGGTTTGTTGGTTAGTACCCCTGCGCCAAACAGGTAAATAATAATAGCTTCAATAAGTGCATTTAATTTTGCAATTAATATAATTTGACTTTACATCTGACTCTGAGGATGAGGAATAGTAACTTAAGTTTCAAAGATACTAATTATCTAATTAATTTAATGTCGCAAAGAGAAAGTATTTTATTACCAATTAAATTGACGGTTTCCTTTAAGATTTACTAATTAAAATAGAAAATTAGTGATCATGATAGATTAAATGAAAAAATCAAAATTAATAAAGTCAACAAGAAATCGTAGCAAGTTTTAGTTTTCGTTAAATATTTGCAGCTAGCAGCCATGTTTGCTTTCATAACAGTAGTAGTACTGAATCGAAGTGGTTAGCTACTCCCTAAAACCTTCCCATAATCACGCCAATATAGGCCAGGGTCGACAGCTGAAGGGCGTGAAAAGAAAAGGTTGTAACAGATTGCAGCGCTGATTAGATCGCCTTGTCAGCATGGAAATCCTATAGAGCTGAGTTATACAGGGTGGAAAGTTAAGATAAGACGGGGCATGAGGAGCAGGTATCTTAACCGTTGTTGCTGCATGAAAACGTTCTTAGGAAACCATCCTTATTTTTTTGAAAAATATGAACCACATTCACGCGTTTTGAAAACAAAAAAACAGTAAGCAATTTTTTTTTTACTTTTTGATACGAATCGATCCTGTTTCTTATGAGGATCGAAACAGTCTAAGACACCAACTGAGATATGACTACTAGAAAAGTCAGAAATCGCGAAAAAGTATTTCCATACATTCGCTGAGAAAATAAGTTTCGTCAACAAAGGTACTCGTCGGTGAAGCGACGGGGCTATTACCTAAAAATTTGCAATTATCGCGCAGATATCGTGCGATCGCTGAGGAACGTCAAAATAAAAATGGTATTACGTATGTGATTGCTGGCTAATCGCTCGCTGATGGTTCTCGCGCTCCTACCTAGGTGCGAGAGTGATACGCCGCGTGTTGTTAGGATGCTAGCGCCAAAACAATTTGGTAGCAATAAAAGGAACTAAATGAATGCACATCGAGGTTTATCGTTTGTTCGGTAGAGGCAACACAGTTGATACGTGACGTAAAGCAATTATCGCGCAATTTCTGCTGTCGCGTTGTTGCTGTTGCAAAGATAAGTGAGAGCGATAAGTGTGTTTTTTTTTTGCGTTTTTCGCGATTTCTGACTTTTATTGTTCTCATACATACCTACCTCGCTGGTGTCTTAGAGTGTTTTGATCCTCTTATGAGAAACAGGATCGATGGGCATAATTTTTTTTTTTTGGAAAACTGATCATTTTCCTGATGACTGTAATTTTTTTTTAAATGTGTGAAAGCAGTTCAAAATTTGTCAAAAAATTAAGGATGGTTCCCTAAGATTGTTTTCAGGTACAACGTTTATGGTACCTGCCCTTGAATAACTATTTATTAATCTGTGCCCTGCTGCCCCGTCTTAACTTTCCATTCTGTATATAAGTAGTTTTACGCACTCGATCCCTTTTCAAACTTTTCCGTCCATTTGTTTTATCTTTAGACCTTGATTATGTTATATGACTTCCGAAGTTCAGAGTCCAATTGGTTTTTACGTGGTATATCCTATCCCAATGTTTTGTTGAAAAAAGAGTCACATTTTAGATATAAATTATTATAGAACAGCGATAGTAAAAAAATGCAAATGTAGGTACCTAATCAAAAATGCGAATTCGAATATTCGGCCTGACAACCGCCCCTGTAGTTTAGTGTTAACTACTATCGGTATCAATCAGATCCAGAAGTCCCAGGTTCGATATCTAGTGGGGTACATATAATATTCGGTTTGGTTAATGGTAGGACTTGTTCTAAGTCCGCATGGCTACCACCAATTTATCGAAGTCATCGCTATACCAATAATGTTTTCAATATTGTTATGTTCCGGTAGTTAAGAGATAAGAGCCAGTTCCTCAGTGGTTGAGGATTTCGAGGGAAGCGTGATTCCAGACTTATCCTTACTTTATACAATTTTCAAAACTATTGCAGTCAATGGGCTGGCACCCTGTCACTATTGTCTGGTTGACACGATGCGAGTTCAGAGGGTTCTCGAAAGCTCACATGCGTGCGAACACATTGAAAACAAACGCTAATTATCTGGTTCTAGAAGGCGGCATGCTTCACGTGCGTGAAATCTCGCAATTGTTTGTTAAGCACGATGTGGTCAAAGGGTCAAATGCCTGCCGTTATTACTAAAAAAAAAATGTGTCGATCAGACTATTGCTTCCAGACAACATCTTACACCCCAACACGGGATGAGAGGGGGTAGTGCTATTCTAAGTTGACACTACGCAGCTAGCAGCAGCACAGCTCATACATGTTCACTCGCTCGTTATCACGAGCCGCACACTAGTAAATGCAAAAAGGTTTTACACACACTTCAATAAAAAAAGGGTTTAATTATTGGAGCTGATGTTCGTAGGAACACCCTATGTTTGTAGGATAGTAGGTTCACTTGAGTTCTTTTCGTAATTAAACGTGTTGTGAGACTCCATTTTAACTTACAATTAACAATTTTTATAATAGGTATTTTATATTTTTGAATAAAAACTGGATATTGTCGAAGTCCAAAAGGGCACCGTCATTAAATATAAGAAGAAGAAGTTTATAGGAAGCACGTACGTTAACTAGTTGTAGCAAAGAAGAGACCAATTATAAATCCGGTTCGGGTTTGATGAATTAATACATCAAAAGAACTGATACAGGTTAGCCTGAACCTTTCACAGGGTGGCCGTCATTTTAGAATTTAGAAATAAAAGAATAAGCAGTACATAAAAGTATGTGCCGTGTGGTGACGGCCTAAGAATACAAGTGTCACCAGCCCCTAAGGTACATGCCTGGGATGTCGTAAGAGTCGATTAAGAGGCTCGACGCATTGAAAAACCTGTGCGAGAGAAGGAAAACTTGAAACAAACCCTCTACTAACCCGTCTGGCCAGCATGGTAGCAGTAGGCTATTAGCCTCCTATGAACGCCACAATAGGCGTGAGTTAGGAGAGTCCTATGTCCAGCAGTGGACGTCCACAGGCTGATAATGGATGGATGAAAAGCATATATCAATAATTCTTACATGAAAATGTTTGAATTGATATTCCGCAGACCTGCCCCATCTAAATATTCAATGAAAAAATTGAAACATAAAAGATATTTGGATTTTTTTATTTTTTTGCAATTTTTTTTGTTATTTTGCAGAAAAGAACATTGCTTTAGTTAAATAAATATGACTTTTATGGAGAGAATGTGGTCTGTTTGGTAGTTAATGTCTGTATATTGAAACTGAAGAATGGGTAACAAGAACAATAAACCTTATTCTAAAGCTTGAAGGCTTTAATCCGCGCGGTTCCCCCTTAACCCATTGTTCTCTGAACACCGGTGTCCGGTTTGGGTTTTATGAATAAAGACCAGAACTAACCATTCTAAAGTTGACTCCTTGCACAACACCAAATATCTCAAAGTCAAGCGAATTTATAGACATTTCTAGAAACCCTGTCCAGCTTAATAGTGATAACAATGCATCTTTTATTATTGACTTCTGTATTGTGTATTTTGTTACCTTACTAACATAAAATGTCAAAGTGACATAAAACCTTTTTATTTTTTAATTTATGCAAGGCATTACAGAGAATTGAACACAATAGCCTTCAAGTAATTTTGTTATTTATTATTTGAAGAGGGGACACCAACAAGTCCGGACGGGTGATCAGTCTCCCTAGTGGGAACCATTTCACCCAAATGTTCACAGTAATTTTCTTAGGCTCATATTTACTTTAGTTGAGTCTGAATTTAGGGGAATGGGTGTGAGGGGGATGAAGAGGGGTGTCCCCCATCCCCCCACCAAAGCATTTGATGCGGAAGCTCATATTCCTAAATTTAGACTCAACTAAAGGAAATCAGAACCTTTTGTTAAATTATTAATATAATTGTGAACTTGTGAAGGAAATGAATTAGGTACTTACTTACCTGTTGTTATGAATAAAAGGACAAGTGTATAATTTAAATTTAGTTAAAACCATTATATTATGCAACAACCTCTCAAAATGTCAATCACCCCCTTTCAATGATATTTAATTCACACATATAATATCATTGCCCCCTTCCCTTACACCCTACCTCTCTTTATTTATGTTAGAATATTTTTTTGAGAATCTATAACTATAATTAAAGACCAATATATGAATAATAAGGGTTATTATGGATGGGTTATAATATGAGTGATGGCTTAACACACTGCCCTGATATTTTTGTCTTATCTTAAATTAGTGAATGTCTAAACTAAGTTAAGTTACTCAACAAACTGTAATACCTTTCTGAAGAAAACTCCTTGCACTTTTCCGTAAACTTCGAAATCGGCTGACTTCATAGCTGCTTTGGTTGCGGTGCTAAATTCAGCCCCTAGATTGCATGTCACTACAGATAGTAGTAATAATCGATACATTACAAGTTTTATTTAAATTGATAGTCCTCCATGTATTAGCGAATTGTTGTTTTATGTATAAATAATAAACAATCTGAGAAAAAGAAATTTCAATTTTCACCACCAGCTGACACACTCAGACAGTGACAGCAACAAAAATTCAAAATCGCGTAAACTTTACCTAGCTACAATATGTTACCAACATTATTTTTGTAGAGATTACAGACTTTTTAGTTTTAACCATTTTATTAATGTTACAAGACATTAATAAAATAATAAAAAGTTTACAAAATAATTCTGCTAAATACCTATATAGTTTTAAAATTATGCTTGCCTCAAATTAAAAATGAAAAACTGGTTTAGGAACGTAACCCCACGACTGCACGCGTTTGACTTTGACATTTGGTTGTTTGTCACTGTCAGTCAGGGTGCAAGCAAAGTGAAAAATAGTTGTCAGACTCAGTGGTAAGAAATAAGTGTCTTGTTTTCCTTCTAATTCCTTTTATCAAATAAATAAACACAGTCTAATAACCCAATTTTTTTGTTTGTTGCAGAAGCCTACGACGAAATAATCTAACAATAAGAGTAAACATGGCGTTTTCTATATGTAGCAGGTTAGTTGGCATACATTATGTAATACGACTTGTTTTTAAATAATATATCAAAGAAATTCCACTATTAATGCTTGTTTAATTTCAGATTGGGTAGTGGATCTGTACTCTCGACGTTAAATAGGTTTCCCAGTGTGTTGACCAAGGTTAATTATGCTCAGGCTGCATCTGGTGTACCAAAGATTACATTCAAAAAGTTCGAAGAGCCAAAAGATGAACATCATGATGAGAGGAATGCCAAACTTAAGAGACCAATGTCTCCTCATCTTACCATTTACTCTATGCAGCTGACAAGTACCCTGTCTATTACCCACCGAGCTGCAGGTAAGTTTTTAAGTTACGTATATGACAGCACAGTTGAAATCTTCTTCTTACTACTATTCTTTGTAAACTATCTGTTAGGAATTTAGTAATCATTTTTCAGTGATGAGATGAATCTATTGTGTTAAATATTTTTGTTGCATCTAAATCTTACTAAAGTCATTGCTAGTACAATAATATAGTTTCCATTTTTTCGTTCTTGTCTTGTTTTTCTTTGTATACAGTATTTTATAACAGCTATTAAAAAAACCGGTGAAATGTTGTATACTACTTAGCAATGTAATGTAAAACAGATCATATTGAGGAAAGATTGTTATTTGACTTCTGTGTTTCACTTGTTTTAGGTATGATCTTGTCAACTTATGTCAGCGCATTAGGAATTGGAGCCTTGATGTTGCCCAATGATGTTTCACACTATATTACTATGATTGAAAGTCTCAATTTATCACCTGCAACTATTTTCCTAGCCAAAGCTCTGATTGCTTCCCCATTGGGATACCATTTTGCTAACGGCATCAGACATCTGTACTGGGACACCGCTAAAGGCCTAACAATCAAGGAAGTTTATTCAACAGGATATGCAATGTTAGCGACATCCTTAGTTATCACACTGATCTTAGCTGCATTATAAATTGTTAAAAGAAACAAAATTTTAATTGGTATTATATTTATTTTCATTGTTCTTTATTATAAGTAATAATTCTTTAATAAAAATCATAATTTAAAATTTCAGACTTTTCTTTTGACATTCATACAATTTTAAAAGAGGCTTAAAATAATGTCATGGCATAACAATCTATTAATTAATATTACAGGATCCAATGGCATCACGGATGATTTCAAATTGACGATAGTCTAATTTCTCAGTTGTCTTCAAGCCTGTTGCTAAATTCTGAAACAAAGACAGTAAAATTTGTTAGTATTCATATTATATTATTTAACATGAGGCTATTGTTTGTAAAAAGTATAGGTAATTATTATGTGAATGTCCACAGTAATTACCATGGCATAGGTAAATGTTTGGTATAAAAAAGAATGATAAAGTTAAAAATATATTTTTTTAATTATTTTTTAAAATAGCTTTTTTTAAAAAGCTATTAAATTAGTGATTAATAGTCATCATTAGTAGTCATGACATTAATAGTCTATAACCTAAGAATAAAATTACATGCTTTTACTTAAGAAATTTTTACCTCAATTATTATTGCATAATAGTATAATAGAAGATGGTGTTAAAAGGCATTCATTATGTTGGTCTCAAATAAGTTAAATAGTGAAATTGAAGGTAGGCTCAATTTCGAGCCATCCTAATTCTTTATGATACATGAATTTTTGCATTTTTCAATGCTATTTTTATACTTATGATAAATTTTAAATAGAAAAATATTTGAAAAAAGGCATCTCGGTCACAAGTGAATTCTCAAATGGGACTCGAACCCACGACCTTTGGAAATCCGGTCCAATGCTCTAGGATTTCCAAAGGTTGTGGGTTCGAGTCCCATCTGAGAATTCACTGGTGGCCGATTTGACTTTTTCCAACATTTTTCTATTTAAAATTTATCATATAAATACTAATTCTTTTCAACAACTATCTTTTTACTATTTAGTAACATCTTCAAAACAACCTTATCCAATGAATATTAAACCTTGATTACTCACGTTAAAGATGACGTTGTTATTCTTCAAGAACTCGCCATAAATGTTAAAAAGGTCTGGGGTTTCGTCCAGCAGTTCTGCTAGGCTTAAAGGCGTGTGGGCTATGGAGACATCGGCTAAGAAGTCTTTAGCTGATAGCCAAGTTCTGGAAGGTGCCATAACGATGTTGCAAGTCGCGTAGTTGTCTAAGGTATCTCGTCCACCAGTTGGCTTGTTCAGGCAGAGCAGCTCGTATTTGGAAGAGTCCAAGTTGGTGATGTCTATGCCTGTGAGCGATAATAAATTTTGGTTAAAAGTTAAGGCTGAAAGCGTAATTTTCTCCTCGTCTGCAGGGAGAACAATAAAAAAGTTGCTAAAAACTGCTGACGGATACATATAGGTAACACAGTAATTTTTTTCCAAAATATGGAGTCGAATTATATTTTTTTAAATTTTGCATTTTACAATGCTATTTTTATATCCCGTTATGGCGACATGAGACAAGTTGATTATTTCTAGTATGTTTTCGTGTTTCATATTTGTCACTAGAGTCGATATAGAGAACTAGATAAAAGATTAGGACTCCCAAATGCTTTGTTTTAATTTTAGACTTTCACAAAAAAATGTGATACGATAACAATATTATTTTTATTGAAATAAGTGACTAATAATTATGAAAAAATAGTGGCCGCCCGCGGTTTCACCCGCGTGGTTCCCGTTCCCGTGGGAATATCGGGATAAAATGTATCCTATGTTTCAATTCAGGCTATGAACTATATGTGAACCAAATTTTACCCAAATCTGTTCTGCCGCTTTACCGTGATTGGGTAACAAACATCCAAACTTTCACATTTATAATATAATTTTAGTAGGAAAGTGGGAAGTAGGATATTAATATAGAGCTCAACTTGAAAATATGTTTTTTTTTTTTTTTAAGATAAGATAAGATAATTATTTATTGAGTACTAAACACATACATCAAATAAAATTTGACACCGTGACCCGTGGTAGTAAAAACTGTGCTACAGGCCACGGCACTCACACGGTAGATTCACAAATTAATTTAAGTGTTTTTAAAAGTGTGGTCTTAATTAAAGTTATAATAGTACAGTAATATTGAATTAAAATGCTAACAAACAAATACTTGCTACTGTAACCTTACAAAGAGATTTTCTGTCGTTTCATAATCCAGTTCCTTAAGATTACTTAAAATTATATTTTTAAACATGTTATTACTTAACTTAGAAATTTCCTTAACATTACGGTTAAGCTTGTTATAAAGCATAGGTGCATAGTAATCATGGCTTTTCATTGCGAATACGGTTCCACATTTAGATAATGGTACTTTGCATACACGTCTATTAGGCAGAGTCAAAAAGGGAACAGTGTAACGGTGATATCTTCGCAGAGACTGGTAAATAAATAATTTTCTAACTGAAAGCACGTCACAGATCTTAAACAGATCTTCAGTGGGGTAGCGGAAGGGTAGACCCATCAAAACCTTCAGAACTGCACGTTGAGCACGCTCAATTTCAATAAGAGAAGTCTTAGATGCCGTGCCCCAAGCACAGATACAATATAATAGTATACTGTTACTTACTTGAAACAAAGGCGACATCAGCACGGTCTTCTTCTAGGCACTTCACGGGATTGTTGTCTCCAGAGCACAGTTTTTTCAAATTTGAAATATCATTGCCTGAAGAAAAAAGTATTTAATTTAGGAACTAAATAATAAACATTTCTTACACTCACACCAATTAGTCTAGCCCCAAAAAAAGCATTGCATTGCACTGTAAGGCCATTTTATGGGGCTAGGTTAACGGATAGATAGGTATACATAATACATTATTATCATTATAAGAATATTTATGTAAATCAATATATAAACAGCCATAACTCCGGTTTAAAATGCTCGTATTCATCATACAAACAATAATGTATACAAACAAATCCCCTACCGGGATTTGAACCCAGCAGATTCTGAGTAGGTGACACCTTGAAACCTGTGCAGTTACTTACCACTGAACCATGGAGTCTTTATTAATATTGCAACAATATTGTTTTTAGGAGCTCGGAGGTGCAGTTGTTCCTCATTTTCTCAATGGTCGGTGTTTGGATGGGTGACCAAAAATTTACTATCTCGAGCTCCTCGCTGCTTTGGTAGACACGTGAAGCCGTTTGCCCCGGCTGCATTTGCTGTCGTTAAAACCCACCAGTCCGGATTGGGCCCGCGTGGTGCGTTATGGCCCATACTCCTTATTCATCCTATACCTAAGGCATACGGAAGGCCAGTTCCCCTAGCAGTGGGGTCAATAAAATGGCTGATGATTATAAAGATGATTGTATTTTTACCGTATGGATTGTTCTCTGGTTTCTCCGCGTCTGGTAGACAAACGCCACCGGAGAAAAATTCGGATACACTTTTGAAGCACTGCAAATAAATATAATTTAATTAAGAAATGAATGGCTGTATGGATTATAAAAAAATGCAGCAAATTCTTTCGAATGTGATGAATTTCCTTTTATAGATGAAACGACGCTGGCCAACAGCTGCGTTCAAAAGGATATCCTTCTAAAAAAATTAGACGAGTCCTCATAAGTCTCGGTTGCACAATTGTACCGAAAATATTGCGGGTTCGAATCCCGTCTGAGCGTTCTTCACGCCATTCCCTTGCAGGTTTGGTAGAACAAAGGTGCAGCTTGAGAGTAAAAAAATCAAAGTATTATCACTCTCTTAACCAAACCTTAACGACGCCAATTTTAAAGCTTTTTAACTCACAAGTAAAAATAGGAACTATTTGGTAGGTACTCGCGTGGTTCCCGTTCCCGTGGGAATATCGGGATAAAAAGTATCCTACGTTTTAATCCAGGCTATCTACTATCTCGGTGCCAAACATGGATTTCCTTCCTGTAATTCTAGCATGAAAGAGTAACCAACATACTTTCGCATTTATAATAAGTATTATTAGGATTCTTACCTGAGATTTGTCAACAAGTCCCTTGTTGATAAGTAGCCATAACGGTGCGTGTAACCCGCTGAAGCTGCCGAAGGGATTGTGGCAGGACCTACATCATTAAAAGAATATAAATAATATGTTAAAGATACGTATGTTTTTTGCTGAGACGGAATCGAGGTCTTAAAATATCTTTATCAAACCGAGAATGTTCGCAGCACGACTGATTAGAATTCTGAGTATTATCAAAGTATTTATAAGGATATATTCATAATGTTATACTCAGGTGTAAGCGCGGGTGCCACTTTAGCGCCTAAAGTGATGCGCGAAACATCTTTCGTTGAAAATGTATACATCGATGACTTTAAAAAGTATGGCAAATTTTTCAAAGTTACATTACACTGGACTAACAAAAGTTAAAGAAACAAGGTACCTACCGAAGTAAGATGATCGATGTTTAGAAACGTCGAACAAACTGTCGTAGAAACAAGCCATCGCACTTTGAAGGGTCCCCAGTGTAGTCATTGATGTATCAATTACCGAAGAAAGGTGTTTCGAAGAAACGTAGGGAACCAATAGGGAATCCTCCGTGAATACATTCTGTAAAGTCTAGCCTAATAGTTAGTATTCTTTGGTCTAGCTACCCTCATCTCGTCTTGATAGCCAAGTCGGACCCCTTATCTGAATAAACTTACCTCTTTCCTCTCAAATGTTCTACGTTAGTGTAACTCGTTCCCTCTTGACGACAGCGATGGCATACTTCGGGATCTTCTCCCCGTACACTTCGTGGAAGACTGGGTGGAGGTTATATTCTTTCGTCATTTTAACTACCCTCATCTCGTCTACTGAAGCTAAGTCGCTAATAAGCTACCTCTTTCCGGTCAAATCTTCGACATTTTTATAATAATTGGTTCTTGATGACAGCGACAGCATATTTCGGGATCTTCTCTACTGGTCTGGCTGGAAACTACTGGTCTACTGGAAAGTTCCTCTATTGTACAGTCAACAGCAACTACGGCTTTACATATGTCAAATTTCTCCGATCGACTTTGGACTTTAAGACGTATGCCGTTTTAAGATTTGTCTGTAGATATATGGCATTTTGTACAGTATTTGCTGTTGACCGTATTTAGGTAGAACCCGTTATCTGAATAAACTTACCTCTTTCCTCTCAAATCTTCTACATTATTGTGACTCGTTCCCTTCTTGACGACAGCAACGGCATATTTCGGGAGCTTCTTCTGCCCGTACACTTCGTGGAAGACTGGGTGGAGGTTGTATTCTTTCGTCACTTTAGCTACTCTCATCTCATCTACTGAAGCTAAGTCGGAGCCGTTATCGCGCACCTGTTATTTATATTATATTAAATGTCTGTTTCATCTTAATCGATTGTCAAACATTTCTATCATTATAACTTTTAAATTTTGCATTTAGCAATGCTATTTTTATGTAGTAAATATTAGACAAGAAAATATACTAGAAAAAAGCAACTTGTCTCATGCCGCCCTGACGGGACATGAGAATTTACTATTTCTATCATTATTTCGAATGCCAGAATATTCCTCTCATTGATGAAGCGACGCTTTTTTCAAATTTTCTATTTCAAAAGAAATAGGAAAATGGAAATAGGATCGTTAGGAAATTGTGTTTAGTGTAACAAAAACACTAACCATAACTAATGGTTAGATCTTAGATACTTCGATCTTTAATTGCCATTAATTTTGCTATTTTCGTCTTTCTATCTCTAGTACCAAAATTAATTATTAAACGACATTCAAAAAGGAGGAGGTTCTTAATTCGGCCGGTATTTTTTTAAATCTATATACACCGATTACGCCTAGATTATTGTTCCGATTTACATGGTTCTTTTTGTATATAGTTGCCATTTGGTCTCATACAAATTTGGTTCAGTTTGGCCCGGGAGTTTATATTTTATGAGCATTTGTTAACTTGGACTATGTAATTTTCCCTATACTTTTGTTTATAATGTACATGAAACCTAATCTAATGTAGCAAAAAACTTCTGTAATTTACAAAACAATCTATTACGGAAATAAAACGTAAAAAAACTGCGTTAAAAACCGACTTCAAAAACTAAAAAGTTCTACTTTGAGCTCCTATTCTTTTATTTTTCTCGCCCTGGCTGGCACCGACTCCAAAAGGCTTATTTTTGCTTTTTAGTTTTGAAGTCGGTTTTTTTATTCAGTGGTTAGGGCGTCAAAAGTTAAGAGATATACAGCAAAAGTTAGTTTTGCGTTTATAGAGTAGTATGAGTAGATACTTACGCTCTTCAGACAGTCAGCCTCGGAGCCTTGCAGTACGCAGTCTAGTTTTGGACGGATGTCTCGGCTAAACGCAAATACTGACATAGCGTGGCATTTCGCAAGGGCTACATTGGAGGTCACGCACAATCTGTAACAAAAACGTAAACGTAAAAAAAGTCACCAATAATATGCGTTCAGAAAAAAAACAACTAGTCTCAAAGTTGCTCAATTAGAATACGAACCCGCAACCTGAGCTGTCTACAACAATGAGACAGTTACGTACGAGTAGGTATATCTTCGTGTTCGATGACATAAAAATATTTTTTCCGGATATTAAACGCGTATATTTCACGAACTAAATTTAATTCTCCGTATTTTTTGCTTTTTTACGGGGTTTGTATATTATTTTTCCGACGTTTGTACTCTATTGTAGTGCAAAAAAATTTATTAAAAGTTGTCATGAAAGTGAAAGTTAGTGCTTAGTGCTTCACTTGGTGATGTGAATTGCGCACGAATTGAAGTTATTTTCATTTCGCTAGAATTTCGTTAGAAATGAGTTTTCATTTCGCATTAGCGCCACAACGTAAAAATTAGAAACAACCTAGAAATTATAAAGATTGTGATAGATCGGATCCGCAGGACCTCCGTATCTGGAGGTCTACTCTCTAAGCACGAAACCCGTAGTTTCGGCCTAAGTTACGGACGGACGTTTCCTACTCCGTATCACCTACGGACAGCTTATTATATCGGAGACCCGAACTAAGAATGAATGAGAATACGTTTTGACATTGTCCCTATTCTCAATGTGTTTGTGCCGTTTTTGTCCAAAACTAGTAATCCGAAATCAATAGAGAGTAGGCTCCATCCGTAGTTTCGGGAAACTTACGGACGGGGGCCCGTATCTTAGTTGACGGGCTTAGAGAGTAGGCCTCCTGACACCAGGGGTGTTACCACTAGACAACAGAGGAGTTTAGATGCTATATAGAACAGTATTTTTTCACTAAATATAGTCTATTGACTAGCTAGAATCTTAGCCGTAGTCTAAAATTGTGGAAATGCTAGTAACATACAGAATAGGTAAGCGCGTCAACTGCCTTAGGGTATCGGTCGGTCTTTAGAGAAGGAATGAAAAGGGTCAAAGTGCGATTTTTAGTCAAAATTATGTCATCCCGTGAAAAATATGTTCTAAATATACGATGGGATATCAACACTCAATAAAGTTTTATGTATGTTTTTTTCTGAACAGAAAGTTTTTTGGATTTCATAAAAATTATTATTTTAATATACGTATCGGAATCTTTTTTATGCTTTACCTTTGTTTCTAAAGGCTTTTTTAAACTGCTTTGGAAAGTTAAAATTTCATATAGCGGTCTAGATCTTTCCGGTCTCCGTAAGACATTAGTTTATTGGTTATATGACTGTACCAATAAACTAATATGTTATTAAGTTTTGAAGATAGATTAACAATATAGTAAAGAACGTTACATCTTATAGTTTAATATTCTCATCACGAAGTTAGAGCTATAAAGCCCTGTGTATAATTTTTGTATTGATTTTTTTTACAAAGTTATTATGTTTTTGTTTAGATATTCCTTCCTTAAACTTTACGATACCTTTACCTTTCCTTTGCGATATAAACGTTTTCTATATATCTATTACTTTTTGAAATAAAGCTCGCCGTAAAAAAACTACTGGTCGACCGGGAAGATCCCCGACTGTACCTATATCACCTTGAAAGGTCTTTGTACGGCGCTCATTATAAATTTGCAAATATGTTTGTGAGGAAGATTTAAATTGTTTGATTGGTGCCAGTAAAGATTCTTGGAAGTGTTCATTCAATCTATTGTACTTAAAGTCTCTTAGGGAGATTAAACTTAAGTGTTCCTTCGTTCTCATAATATTACATTCTCGATTTATTACATTCGCAAAACATTGCAATCGCAATTACTGGACACTTTTTCCTGTTGATCCTTTCATGTAGAAAAAAAAAAATGTAAATGAAGCTTGATTTTCAAGCCCTGGGGTAGACCGTTGAATCACATTAGTTACTAAGTTGTTTAGCAGGCCATACACGCTAGTAGTAGTAGCCCTGTCATGCATAACCTTACGTGTATGGCCTGCTTAAGTATATTTAATATTTGAGATTCTTTGCAATTTGAGGGGTTATGAATTTTTTAAAAAGAAATGACACCTAGATGCGAAAGATAATAAACAATATCTTTTGCATCTTGGTGTTATTTCTTTTAGTAAGTCCTTAGTTTTCATTTTTAGGGTTCCGTCCCTCAAAAGAAAATAAAACCGGACAAATGCGAGTCGGACTCGCCCACCGAGGCCGAGGGTTCCGCACCTGCTGCCTAGGTACATAATATTATAAATAGTTCAGGAATTGAGTCTCGCAGTTTTTCCCGAAATTCAGTTCCCAAAACTTAAGACTACATTTTTTATGATTTAATTAAAAATGTATAGTATTTTTATTTTTTCCTGTATTCGTAGTAAAAGACGATATTACTTGCCATATTTCATAGTCATAGGTCAACGGAAATTACCCTATGAATTTTGATTCCCTTGAGGGTGTCGAAATCTAATTTTTTTTTGCGACATATACGGTCCTATCTTTTTTTTACGTTAATTTACAAGTTTAATTTTTTTACCACTTCAACAGACTGTTGACCTGAATATATGGTTTTAATTTCAACTTGATACCTCAATGTCGCGAATAAACGTTTATTTCGACACTCTCAAGGGAATTAAAATTCAAAGGGTACTTCCCGTTGACCTAGAACTATGAAATTTGGCAAGTAATATCGTCGTCTTTTACACAAACATACATACATAAACGTTTGTAACTTACAATATAGGTGCATTTGTAATTAAATCATAAAATAATCTTTAGTTTTGGAAACTGAATTTCGGGTTTCTTTTTAATACGTATTATGTAGGTACCTAGGTACTTAAAAAATTGTGCAGAATCGGTGGGCGAGTCCGGCTCGCACTTGTTCGGTTATTCTGTTGATCGTATTGCAAAGTATGCAGTTTAAGAGTAAGTTTGTTGCTTTCGATGTAAAATTAAGACAGAGATGCTAGTGGAATGACTGATTTAAAAAAGCATTTCTCACAGCACGTGCACCAATAAAAATCTGGTATATTTTTTATTTATTTTTACCAGTGCTGACTTGAGGGCTACGACCTAGCCGTCAACCTTCGGTCCTGGCCTTCTACGAGAACATACCTAGTTCATTGACTCGATACGAATAAATAATTAGTAGGTAAGTAATATTTTTAAACCGTTTATAGAGTTTCACGGCATTTTTATATTTGGAAAACACGTTTAGCTTTATATCAGATTAACTTCAAGCTTTATATCAGCTTTATATCAGATTAATGGTCATTATTTTTTGCGGCTTGTCGTACGGTTAGAGCCTTACCACACAACGTCCTAATTGTTATAGCCACACGATGAAAAGTAGCAAACATTGTTTGTTTCATCGACAGCCAATTAGGACAGGGCCTTACCCATAATGTTTCTCCCGTCTTCTCTACAGTAAGTCACAAGTCTTGTGTTACAACCGGTTCTGGAGGTCCGTGGCCGTGCTCTTCGGTGTAATTGGCCTTCTTCAAGTAGTCCACGGGTTTAGAAAGTTGATCAACTAACATAGACCTAGGAGTTTAAAGAACCATTCTAGCTTTGTTGAGAGACCTGTTTGTCACGCTTCTCCTGTCTTTTCTACGTTACTTACCTGACGATCGGTTCCGGTGTGGTCCGTGGCCGCGCAAGATAAACGCATTTTTGGCCTACATGAAGAAGGCCAACTACACCGAAGTCATTGAGACCGCGGAACCGGTTTCAGTTGTGTTGTTGTATAGAAGACTAATCTCTTCACAAAGCTAAAATAGTTTTCTAAAATCCAGGTTCTCTAGGAAATAATACAATCCTAGCTTCTTAGGATTGTATTATTTCCTAGAGAACCTGGATTTTAGAAAACTATTTTAGCTTTGTGAAGAGATTAGTCTTCTATACAACAACACAACTGAAACCGGTTCCGCGGTCTCAATGACTTCGGTGTAGTTGGCCTTCTTCATGTAGGCCACGGGTTTGATCTTCTCAGATAAGTCAAGGTCTTTGGAGAACCATTCTAGCTTTGTTGGACCTGTTTGATATGCTTCTCCTGTCTTCTCTACGTACTTACCTGACAACCGACGACGACGGTCTTTTGTCGCGCAACTCGCAAGGGAAGTCTTCTTGACCAGCTATGACTTTTTCTTTCATAGACAAGTCAAAGTCCTAACTTTGGAGAACCATTCCAGCTTTGTGGAGAGACCTGTTTGATACGCTTTTTCTATCGTCTCTACGTTATTTACCTAACAACCGATTCTGGAGGTCCGTGGCCGCGCTCAATGACTTCTGTGTAGTTGGCCTTTTTCAAGTAGTCCACGGGTTTGATCGGGACGTTGTCGGCCACGTGGTTGATCTTCTCAGATAGGCCTAGGACTTTGGAGAACCATTCCGGTTTTGATGATAGACCTGTTAAGATATTATTTAAGTAAATCTTTTTTGAAATAATTTTATAAAATTTCTTAAATAATTGTTGGTAAACTAAAATGGCCAAAGGCTTGTCTCATAATGTTCTTAGACGGGACAGTAGTCCACAATCTTAGGCTGCCAAAGTGCTGTTTACTTTGCCAAATATATTTACCAAGTGAAGGACTAACAATAAATTGTAAAGATAGAGTTATCATTTCATATGTTAGTTCGAGTCAAAACATATAGGTAATGATTTGGAAACATCAAAAATAATGAATGCTGGTTCCGTTATTTTTATTAATTATTTTCATGTTTTACTATATTGCTTCTACTAAAAAACTAAAGATAAGATGCTTTTAACCTTTTAGTCAATGGATTTTCTCCATCACGACGATCGAATTAAAATATCAGGCCTTCTTGATATTGCTATCAGAATCTATTCTACCATTTGTTTACGGACTGCGGTATGATTGGAAAGCTAAAACAACATCAATACAGAAAGCTAAATTTAAAACTCGATACTTTTAAAACGGTAACCTTTCGCCTACACAGAGCCAATTCACCGGAAAACCTATTGAGCCGTGAATACAAAATCTATATCGAAACCAATATGGTGATGCATCATGTCCACAGAGAGGAGTAAATCCGTTCAGATTAATGCGCATCTGTCGGCCCGGTATATCGGGATTGGGACATTTTGGGAAACGAATCGTTTAAACTTGCCCCTTTTACCTTCCAGTACAAATATTTGTGATGAAATATTCATCGCGGCTGCGTTAATATTTTATCAGTATTAGCGGTGTATTGACAGGGTTGAAACTTGTTTTGGATCCCCTATGTAAATGGAGATAGCTACCTTTTTATAAAAATGTTTTCTTTTATAACAAACATTGGAAAGGGCTCGCTCACTAAACTTATTTGGTGAAAGAGTGAAATGGATATCTATATAATCTCTGTCGATACGTAAACGCATCATCGGTTATTGTGTATACGTTTACGATATGAGAAAGAAAAATATTAATTTTGAAATCACATGACAAATACACAGAATTTCTAAATATCGGCTTTATGCGACAGAAGATAGTCATGTATATTACCTAGGTCAAACGTAGATTGGCGTAAAAACATTTCTTACCTGCTTCGGAAAGCTGCTTAATCTTCTCCCTCAAAGGCGATATCTTAGCCAAGACGTCGTTGTGCCCGAGTAGTCCCTGCCAGGGTCTCGCGGCCCAGGAACACGCCTTATTCCTGATTGGGACCTTGGTCCCGTCCGCACAGAGGTATGCGAATTCATCTGGGTTTTCTGTTGAGGTACTAGCCGGGATGGTTCCGACTGGGAGCTGGTCAGAAAGATTTATAACTTAGGGCACAACTAATTAAATTTTGTTTTCTGTTTTTGCTCCTAAACGAATAGAGAGTATTTTTTTACAAAGAAAGAAAAACTTATCGGATTTCACTTGAGGTGCTAGCTGGGAGTGATCGTTCCAATTAAGATAATAAATCAATCTCTATTTTGAAGTTTCAAAATATCAGGGGCTATGTTAAACTTTATTATTTATAAACGATCGTTCAACGAACTAATCGAGATTTTAGATTGAGTTGCAAGCCGGGATCGATCCAACTTTGAACAGTTAGTGAACTAAGTATTTGGATGCTGAAGGGAAGAATATGTAATCTTGTGTGAACAACATGCTGTTATAAATTATAATATGACTATGACTATGACTAATACTGCTCACAAGAGCCACAACACAGGATTTTTTTTCTCTAAGTAAATCAACTTGGCCTTGACGAGAGTTATATTTTATCTTAACTGATTTTTTTTTAATTTTTAATTAGTCATAATTAGATTTTAGTTTAGTTAATGTGTATACTATTCTATTTAATGCATGCCGTGGCAGCCTCTCAGTAGGGCAACACTATGTCTAGATTAAGATGAACTGTGTGTGTTTTTAAGCCAAGTTTTTGTGTATGCCTTGTTGGTTGTCCATAAATAAATGAAAAAAAAAAAAAAAAAAAAAATGTCCGAAAACTAACTATGGATCGACCACTTAACTGGCGGATCGCACTCGCGGTAAGAAGTGTGTTTTTTTTCACATCCCTTATTGTTTGCAATGTTTTTATTCACAACCCTTATTTTCGACGAATTTATCTTGAGATTTATCTCGGATTTGTAACCACGAGCGTGTTGATGCCAGCCCCCACCTACTTCTTACCGCGCCTGCGATCCGCCAGTTCAGTTGTCGATCTATAGGAGTAGGTATATATTTTTTATCCCTTGTAAAGCTTACCCCAAAGAACTTCCTGACATAGATGACTTTGGTGAAGGCGACCTGTCCACCGTTATGCGCCAAGCACCTTAAAGCTCCTTCGTACCCGCTGAAGTTGTCAGGGTAGTCGCACTGTTCTGGATGCTCGCAAAGAGCGCATAACTGTCTGTACTGCGCCTCTGTACGGAAAATACCGGAGATAAATTATAAGTCTATTATTACTTAACATATTCATGGGTACATAGATTGATTATTGTACTCCGCATTGCTATAACAAAATACCTCCCTTATACTTTTAGCTTTTCACTGTTTTACTCTGCTACAAACGGCACAGCTACTGTGACAAACGGCATACGGCATCAACAATCATCCCTAGCATCCACAAATCTACCACAAATTTGACGTTTCTTTTCAACTAACTGAGTCGATTTCAGTTAGTTGAAAAAAAAACGTCAAATGTGTGGTTACTTTTTTGATCCGTTTGTATGAAGCGCGGTATCTACTCGTCGTTGTAGCAACGCGGTGACCAATGATAAATTTATGTTATATTATATTATGATTTGCATGGGCAATATCATTATTATGAACAGCGAGATTTTTACAGTCCACCCATCCCAGTTATTATGTACACCCAGTACAGTACGCAACTGCGTCGAAATACCCGAGTCTGGTACGAAGAGTGGAAGAAAACCCGTTTTTCAGTATATAAGTTAAAATAGGTAAAGCAAGTTAAAAGAGGTTTAGAACCTCATTTAACTGGCTTTACCTATTTTAAGGGACCGCACAATGTACCTAACTAATTTCTAAACTTTACTGCGATCTTCAGCTCAAAATGATGTTTTTAAATACTTCTAAACGATGGTGCAATAATTTAAGTAAGTTAATTACGACTAGATGCGAACGCGAAGCGGCGTGATGCGGTGGGAGAAAATACCGGCAAACAGTTCAACTAAATGCGGCGAGACAGAAGATACGCAGTGACTATTTTGGTAGATACTGCGCATCATTTGTTTATTAGTTATTTGGCAGGCCTATAGAACCTGCGTTTGGCCACATAGGACACTTCAATAAGTTGTTTACGCGCCGCCCCGTGCCGCTTCGCGTTCGCATCCAGCACGCGAACGCGAAGCGGCGGCGTGATGCGGCGGGAAAAAATACCGGCAAACAACTTCGACCGAATGCGGCGAGACAGAAGATACGCAGTGACTATTTTTGTAGATACTACGCATCATTTGTTTAGTTATTTGGCAGGCTTATAGAACCTGCGTTTTGCCACATAGGACACTTAAATAAGTTGTTTACGCGCCGCCCCGTGCCGCTTCGCGTTCGCATCCAAATCGCTAACGTAGGACGACGCTTTACTGATTATAATATCCGTAAAACTTTTTTTGTACGTTTTCAACATCCAAAGAATAGCATTTTGTGTAATTGAGTGGACTGGAACTTATAGCATCCATAACCTATAATGAACGTTTTCAACACTCAAAGGAAAGTATTTTGCGAAGTATGATAACTTACTCCAAGCGCTATTCGTCTTCGGATCGGGCGACCATTTGCCGACGATGCAGGATTGTGTGAAGAAGGTGGTAAGCGCCCGCAGTTAATTCTGCTTAGGCGATATGTTTTGTTCATTCATCTAGATCTAATGGGGTTTTTAGACGGACTATATTTCTGCTTAAACGTGTGGCCTGCATCTATATGCATCTTGTTCTAGCGTATAAATTCAGAATGAGACAGTCAGTAAGAGCGTTTTCTCATTTATCCGATCCGTTATCGATATCGTCGCCGATAGCCGACAGCCAACATCCGTTATCTGTGTATCTTCACTTATCGGCCGATGAAATCTGTCATCTCAGTGTCATCGACTCACGATTTTGTACGTTTTTTTTAAATGCGTTGTTTAGTTAATAAATAGTGATGCCTATAATTATGTGTTCTACGTGGTGGTGGAAGTAAGTGGAATCCAGGATCATATTTTATCCTTTTACTTACAGTGTTAAAATAGGAAAACAAAAATTACGGAAAACATTATCGTCCGATACCCCGATGTCGCGTTGACATATCGGTGTCGGCTCCGATATCCGATATCGGATCGGATGATGTGAAAGGCAGGTACATATTTCATATATTTCACTTGCCCTAATATCAGTGTCGGCGCTAGTTATCTGATCAGGTGATGTGAAAACGCTCTAATTGTTGTCGGCCACGCCGGAATTGCAGGAAAATGGCCCGTCCAGAATAGCAATTGTGCAATTTGCAAAATATAATAACTCACTCCAAGCGCTATTCGTCTTCGGATCGGGCGACCATTTGCCGACGATGCAGGACTGTGTGAAGAAGGTGGAAAGCGCCCGCAATTCATTCTCCTTCGGCGAAATGCTGTGGTCATTCATCTTGGGGAACACGGTGCGCTTCATCAGCATCGTCAGAGGAATCTAGAGCAGAGGCAGAATTTATAGATGAAACTAAGAAATATAACAGACAACACTTAGTTCCGGCATTTCTTAATCAAATTCTTAACATGAACTCTAACTGTGGCTAGCACCATGTTATTACGTTTACATTTACTACTACGTTTGCGCTGCCAATTCCATAAATTTTAAGCCGTAAACGTAAGTGTAAAAAAATAAAAAGTTACATCGTAAAACGCCCAGTAAATAATGTGACTGAGGTCAATACATTTTTCAACTTGTAGAATAAGTTGTCTGTTGTTAAAAGAAAAAAAAAATGTTACTTTTTAAACGCTGAATTTACATAAATTTACATGTTAACATCATTAAACCTATGCCAAACTATTTTGTAGCTACTACTTCTATGATGCAGAAGTAGCAAATAAGGTACCGAAGTAAAATGATTCTGAATTGAACCTTGAGCAGTTTTCTCCTTACGGCTAAATATACTCTAATCTTTTTCAAATAGGTTTACGTGTTTTCGAATTGCACTTACAATTTGAATCAGTTAAGTAACTACATATCGTGCGAATTATCTGCCTAAACGAGTTGCGTTCCACTGAATAGAGCAGGGTCTTAATTAACTTTGTAGCCTTTAAAATGGAGTTCTGCTTTTAAAGGAAAAGCTTAATTTTATTTGTTTGACCTTTATTCTGCAGATCCGTTCAAGTTTGCGCGTCAGTCTCTAGAATGAAAGGAAAATATTTTCAACGTAAGCTTCTCTGGCGCGTAAAAATAAGGGTTTTTGTGAACAACAAATGTTGGGTTTGCGAGCCCTCCAAAGGGAGAGGTCTGGCGTGATACAAGTGATACCCTGAAATCGTAAATTGAGGTCGGGTAAAAAGCTATGGACAATATTCGCACTCGCACGTCGTAAACAAAAATGTATCTTTTTATTTTCTCGACAAGGTGTTTTATGCGTTGCATTTATTTACCCTGCTATCTTTGCTGGAATTACCATTACCGTACTTTTACTTTTATATTTGAAGTGAGGGAAGAACCATTTGCGAACCGTGCTTACGAGATCTCCTTACATGAATACGACAACAAAGCTTTGTTATTCTCTTTGATTATACGACAGGTGACTCGATATGTCTTTACCTACATACTTATGCCTGGTTTCTTTACACAGAACCTAACAATGTATACGTAGATAGACGGCACGTAAAACTGGTTAAGTTTTATGTGTGTTGCAGAGTCTTTGTAAACTTGTGGAACCCGTTTCGTACGAATATTTGACTATCAGCTAGATGGACATACAGCCAGACTTGCAGGACGAAGAAAGTTTACGAATTATCTGTTTCTAAGTCTTTTGTTTGTTTCTACTATGCTGACTCTGTTGGTTTTATTCCAAAAAAGTTCCCAAAGCTTTTTTTTATACTTACTTAACATTTATTTTAGTTTGGAAGGGATATGTTAATGTTCTAGATAGTAAATATTTAGTTGGAAACTTTTGGGATAAGGTCGGAACAAAGTTTTATTGAAAAACTATTCCTATCTAGTGGTCGAAAATGTGATACTTTGTTTAAGGTCCATTAAAAGTACGTATTTTTTATAATACTGAATACTTTGCGCTTACTAATGTGATTTCTGATAACAATTGTGTTGTTCTGCTTAGTTTTATATTTGGTCTCTTCTCCACTATAGAAGCTTAATTACGTGTATGTTTAACAAAATCATGCTTATATGAATAATAATACTGTTTGCTCAAAACTTCTAAAAATCAAGTCCAACACTGAATACGTGTCTTTCCTCACCTCATCACTTGATTTTTTTCTACTAAAACATCCCGTGAAGGTACGTGATTTGATTTTGCATTACGACGGGCATAATACTTCAATGTCAGCCCAAATTTTGTGTTCGTTCATCTAGTTAATGTTTTCGGGTGTCCCAAGGAATATGCGAGTAAGGTACGACTATTAATTGTAGCCTGCAGGCACAGAGTATGTAACACGATGGAGGGCACCCTAGCAGAGAGTACACTCCAGAACAAACTGCCATTTCTCGTACGTACACATTTTGACTTTAGGTTTAGAGGCGTTCTCGCCCTTTAAGATGTATTTTAGTCGCGATTCTCAATTATTTTTTTAGTAACAACGGGAAAACGCTTAGCCTTTACCATACGTAAAGTATCCCAGGATAAGGCTGATGATGGAAGCGTTCTTCTCCCGAAATCCGCAACAGAACTGGCTATCTTATCTCTAACTGCTGGAACACAACAATAAAGGTAAAAACTTGTTGTTTTGGCGTCAGACTTAGATAAGATAGTGGGAGCTTAGCCAGGTGCACTTACAACAAGTCTTACCACCAACCAATTAGTAATTATGACATAATGAAAAACAGGATTTCATTGTTAACAAAATTCCACAATTCAGAAACAATGATGACATTTCATACAAAACAGGTTTCCTTGTCAACATAATCTCATAATCCTACATCATACTCAACAAAATCTACATCATAATCAACAAAGTCTCATAACCTAACTTATATTATAAATGCGAAAGTGTGTTTGTTTGTCCTTCCTTCACGACTTGATTTGGCATAGAGTAAGGTAGTTGAAAGGACGGAGTCACATAGGCAATCAAATTTTTTATCCGGACATTTCCACGGGAACGGGTGAAGCCCGGGCGGAAGCTAATACCTTGTTCACAAATAAAACCCACAGGGTCAATACAGTAGCATCCCGAGTCAGGAAAGTTTTTCGAGTAGGTACAGTCGAGTTCAATAATATATGTGTATTTTTGGACTTTGTCGCATTAAGTTTTTTGACATCGTCTTTGACTTTGTACAAATTGTCACAATAATTACTACGACAAATTTTAAAAGTGCACAGATATTATTGAACTCGACTGTACCTAGCGATCCTTCTGGTAACTTTTTTTTCTGTGCTGCAGGGTAGGGCTAATGGACGCTTGTCTAACGTAAATGGGAGGGATGGTCCGGAGTTGGCCAAGTCTGTGGAGAATGTGTTGGATACTTTCGTCTATGTGGCCCCGGTATTCGCATTGCAAAAAGGTGTTTAGGTAGTGATAATAGATTTTTATGGCTTGGTTTAATAGGGAGAAATCTGGTAGTACGTTTTTCTGTTAATGATAATGAATACAAGATGTTTTCTTGCTTTTTATAGCGACTATATTGTTTTTTATATTGTTATGTAAAGTAACATGTTTATCGAGCGGATTAAACATCAAAGATTTGCCACTTATCGAATTGATTGAGCACGTTGGCTAACGTCTGAGGAGAATGTGTAGGATACCTACTTTCGTCTATGTGTTCCTAGTACTCGCATTGCAATAAGGTGGTTTTGTAGTGATTATAGAATTTGTCGACTTGGTTTAATTTGGATGAATCTGATAGTATTTTTTCTATGAGATGTATATATGATGTTTTATTGTTTTTTGTAGCGACTAAATTTGCCTAATTGTTATGTAAACTAACATGTCGATCGAGCTGAACATCAAATATTTGCTATCGAACTGATTGAACACGTCGGCCAATGTCTGAGGAGATTGTGTTGAACACTTTCGTATATGTGTTCCTAGTACTCGCATTGCATAAAGGTTGTTTTGGTGTGTTTACCTTGTGATAATAGAATGTGATGACGGTGGAAGAATCTGTCTATTTCTTGTTATTTGCAGCGACTACTGGCTTATTGTAATGTAAACTAACATGTCTATCGAACTGATTTAACATCAAATATTTGCTAATGTTTAATTTTAACGGTAGACATGTTAATTTACAAAATTAATTAAGATTACCCAAAGTTGTACCACATATTGTTACAAATAAAGATTTTGATTGAAGAGTTCATAAGAGAAACACTTCTGAAAAATTGAATTTTACGTAATTTTTTAAATTATTTCCAATGCTTTTCATAAAATGTTTGTTTTAATACACGAATAATTCATAAACCTTTATAAGGAAATTTTAATAACAAATGGGAACTTTATACGGTTTATAAATTACAAATTGCTTGTAGTATGTACTTACCGGATTCCGATCTATAATGGGAATAAAGTAGTAGATTGTCTATTTGACAATGCGAAAAATAAAGTGTCAATTACTGTTATCAGTATAAATTATGAGTTTAAAAATGGTTTTTTATTAACGTAAGTTGAAAATAATTATAAATTTATTTATAAATCCGTAAATAAAAATGCATTTTTTAAACGTTTTGTCACGTGACACAAAACGCTCCTGATTCGTCGAGTTTATAATGACGTCACCTACTTGTAAACCTCGTTTGACTACGTATGTGGATGATATGCAGAATACAGGCAAGTGACGTCACCGAACCCATAGAAGCGCCATATTGTCAAAGTAGCGTTTTGGCGCGCTATTTAAATATTGAATTTTTAATTTGATATTTTTCACCAAATCTGTACCAGAATTAAAAAAATACAACTTTTACTGGGTTCCTTAAACTCCACTACATAATATAAAATGGAATTTCAAAACCTGTCAAATAGCCTATTTGCAGTACTTATTGCTTATTAAAGGCATCTACTCACCTTATAGCCTACATTCCTGTTGACTCCAGTGTGACATGACTTTAAGCCTTTCAGCTGATCTAGGTTGTTTATGGGTAGATCCTTCTTCACCACAATCACGGCCTCGTAACGGAATTCAGCTAAAATGTAAAAAAAGTAATTTAGTAACTTGTCAGATTAGCGTAGTTTAACGCAGCATGGCGATCAATATGAGACTGCTTGAAATTTAACATTAATAAGAATTTACGACTAAAATGTTGTAAATATTGTATTCTATTATTTTTCTATATGTTTCGATGCTATTTAAAGACTGGAACGAGATATAATATATTGTTTGTGTAGATAGATTAGATTAATGCTTATAAGACATCTTGAAAGGATAATAATAAGAACGGACTTTCAACTCAGTTTTCGTTTCTTTACAAAGCACATTTTTTTTGTGTCTATTCAAGATAGTCATATCATCTGGCATGCTTTTTTTAAGTGTTAAGTCTCCGATTTAAAGTCTCAATGGTTAGAAAGTGCTTAAACGAACGCAAATTGTTTTCACAATCGGGCAAGGGAAAATGGAATTCTATCGTTACAACTGCATTGTATAGTTGCCGTCGAGAACACTTGCATTGCGGGCATTACTTTTTATGTTCTCATTCAACGTGGCTCGCCACCTTTATTTTTATTGACAGAAAGCAATTTAACTCACATGACTCTTAGCCTTCATCATACATGCTATTAAGTATTGATAAAGCTGAAGATGGAAGCGAGCCTTTTCCGGAATCCTCAACCACCGAGGAACTGGCTATCTTATCTCGAACTGCCGGAACACAACAATGCTGAAAACATTGTTGTTATAGCGTCAGGCTTAGATAAGATGATGGTAGCTAGCCAGGCGGGCTTAAAACAAGTCCTACCACCAACCAATTAAATTTACTTCTATTACTACTACTAATATTGTAAATGCGAAAGTATGTCAGTTTGTTACTCTTTCACGCAAAAACTACTGAACGGATTTAGATGAAATTTGGCACACAATAGTAGATAGCCTAGAATAAAATATAGAATACTTTTTATCCCGATAATCCCACGGAAACGGGAACCAGCTGGTGAAACCGCGGGCGCGCGTTTTTCTATCTAAAATAATGATATCGGCATTGATACTTTGAGTGGCGGCTTTGAAAACTTGTAACTTCTTTCAGTAGTGCTTCTGTAAAAAGATACTAAGATTCATGCATTATTGTCACTTTCAGTGCAAAGTGGAATTCGAAATGTTGAAAGGAGCTTCCGACGTAGCTTTTGAGTATGCAAAGGTAGTTTCACCGAGTAAAAGCATTCCAGGAATAAGAAATTCTTGAGACTATTGAATAGGTGTATTTAGAAAAGAAGGATACGTTTAAAACGCCACTTTAATAAAATCCATGTCTTTATGACCACATTCGATAATCAGTAACCACCTAAAGTACTTACTTTAGATGGTACTTACCTATTGTTTTTTTATATTATTTTACTGGAGAGATTTTATTTAATAATTTTAAGTATATTCAATAATTCATATATTTATATTAATGAAGGACGTGTTCTAAAATAAAAAAGTGTGGAAACGATATTGATAAAAAAAAAATGTCTTTTTCAAAAGCACGAAATTAATTGAATTGGAGTTGTTCTAAAGACGTCCCAATGGGTGTTATTCATATACGAGTAACGTAGCAATACTTCGAAGGAGGTATGTTTACCGCAGGGACTGATAAATTACGAGTTTGGCATCCAGGTTTGGCGTGGATAGGTATTGAGTCGACGCTTTTGGAATTTTAAGGAAATTTACTGAAAATTCCTGCTTGAAAATTCTGTTCAGAAGTATAATGACACCAATTATTGTCAAATCAAATTCATAAAATATTGGAGCCTTGCCTTTTAAATACTACTTGATATTTGTGGTGACGGCCTAAGAATACAAGTGTCACCACTACCTTACATGCCTGGGATGTCGTAAGAGTCGACTAAGAGGCTCGACGCATTGAACTCCTGTTCGAGAGAAGGAAAACTTGAAACAAACCCTCTACCAACCCGTCTGGCCAGCGTGGTAGGCTAATAGCCTCCTATGAACGCCACAATAGGCGTTAGCTAGGAGAGGCCTATGTCCAGCAGTGGACGTCCACAGGCTGATGATGGATGGATGATGGATTTCTTTCACATTGTGTCTTGTCTAATCGATACTAATAAAACAATACCGTGACTAACTGACAGACAACGCACAGCCCAAACGGCTGAACCTATTCAGCTGAAATTTTGCATATCTCTATTTTTTTATATTCCCTCGGGATAGAGAATAAAACGGGATTGTATTGTATTGTAACCTTATTCCTCGGGGACGAAATCGCAGGCGGAAGGCTTTACATTATAATTATATTGAGTGCTACAGCCCTGATTATTAAATCTAATATATAAAATTCTCGTGTCACAGTTTTCGTTCCCATACTCCTCCGAAACGGCTTGACCGATTCTCATGAAATTTTGTGAGCGTATTGAGTAGGTCTGAGAATCGGCTACTATCTATTTTTTATCCCGAAATTCCACGGGAGCGAAGCCCCGGGGCACAGCTAGTTATTGATACAAACAAATGACTTTTGTACCCAAAAGCAATATTATTTTACGTACGAATGTATTAATACATAGATACGTAGGTACGTGTAAGGTTCACCACAGGGAGCGATAAATTTCGAAGCGCGGTATTCAGGTGTGGGTGTGGTACCTATGTCAGCTCGGCGGCAGCGGATGCTCAAATATATTGCACTGGGTATTGTGATTTAGTCGACGATTTTGAAACTTTAAGAAAATTTACTGAAATCCTAGCCTGTAAGAAAATAGTTTTTTTTCTGTTACGAAGATGTCACGAAGATGTAATATATAGGTACGTTTGTCAAATCGATCCCAAACTTTTCTGAAAATTATCATGATCCTGAAAATGTTGGTCACTAAAATCTTCTCTGATTTATAGATCCTAACAACATTTTATTTCGTAATGCTTAGAGTGTAGCTTACCTTCTTGAAGAAGGTATGGTTCACCACAGGGAGCGATAAATTACGAAGCGCGGCATCCAGGTGTGTTGTGTCAGCTCAGCGCGCAAGCGAATACTCGAATATATTGCACTGGGTTATGTGATTTAGTAGAAGCTTTTGGAATTTTAAGCAATTTTACAGAATATCCCAGCATGAAAGAAGAAAACAGATTTGTTTAAATTATGTTGCTAAGTTGCAGATTATAGTCAAATCAAATCTATAAAATATTAACGTCGTTAATACCATTTCAGGGAATACGTATTGTAATTTAGTGTAAGCTTTTGAAATTTTGTCCAATATGACATCCGCAATCTGTTGAAAAAGATGGGAAAGCTTGTGTTAAAAAAAATACAGATATGGTTTTTTTTTAATGCTGTGAAAATAGAAATATCTCCTAAGGAGATATGGTTCACTATTCGACGTCATCAGCCATTAGAATGACCCCACGGCACTGTCATTCCTCATGGATGGATAAGGAGAATGGGCCATGACCCACCACTCAGGCCCAATGTGGATTGGTGGGTTTTAACGACTTCAAATGCAGCCGGGACCAACGGCTTAACGTACCTGCCGAAGCACGGAGGAGCTCGAGTATGAATTTATAGATACCCCGTGAACGACCATTGGGAAAGTTGCTTTACCTCAACAATCGCAGGCCGAGCGCGAACCACTGATGCGCCACGGGCTCCTTCCGGTTCTTGTTTCACTATTGGCTGTGATATATTACTCGAGGCATCCAGCTAGGCGATTGCGTAAAGTCAATCGTATTCACTTGACAGTTCATATTGTATCATATTCAATGTCATTCCATACAAATTGCAGTCGATTGAATACGAAATGAACTGTCAAATGAATACGATTACCTTACGCAATCGCACCCCTGGTGTTCAGTAAAAGCGGACGATCAGAATATATATCGCTCGGTATTGTGATTTGTGTACGATTTTAGAATTTAAAGCAAACGTGGAGGTATAATAACCGATTATCTATTAGATGTAATAAATGTTAAACAAGAAAATCCCGTCCCGTCAGGGCGATATGAGACAAGTTGCTTTTTTATAGTATATTTTATTCTTTAATTAAAATAAAATTTAATTTAATTTATTTCATTTTTATGACATAAAAAAGCATTGTAAAATGTAAAATTAAAAAGTTATGTATCTATTAGATTTTATTTAATTTTTTGCATTATAAATAAAAGTTTATCTGTTTATTTTTTTAAAAGTTAAATTCGAAAAAAAATGGATAATAGCCTATTTTCGTTGCTAGAATAATAGGCTATTATCCATTAAGTTACTTTATAAATAAATAAATAATAGACCAATTACTACTTAAATACGTTATATACGTGCATACTCTTTTCGTCGAGAAAAAATTGGTGGGTCAGTTCTTATACGGCCCTAGAAAACGGGGATGAAATCATTGGCGGTCCCAAGCCAAGTATAACACCAAAATAACAAGGGAATAGGGATACATCCTCAAATTCACAATATTTTATCTATGATCATTGTATTAGCTAACTGAACAGTCCCTGTATCGGTTAACAAAACACAATAGAATTAATGCATTTGTCAACACCCAAAATTTGTATTGTCGTTCTAACTTTCTCTCATTTGAATATCCAGCTACAAGCGTTATGCAATAACCTGGACCATTGTTAGTATTGTCAAAGTTTACGCTTTATCGATTCTATTTGACGACCTGTTTGGCGCAGGGGTACTAAGCCTGCCTTCTGCGCCAGAGGTCCCGGGTTCGATCCCCGGACAAGACAAATATTTGTGTGCATGAACATGTCTATTTGTCTTGGTCTGGGTGTTTAATATGTATATTATGTATGTATTAAAAAAAAAAGGATATAAGTATGTTATCCGTTATCTAGTAACCATAACACAAGTTCTTAATGAAACTTAACGTGGGCTAGATAATTGGTGTGTTTGTATGCAATTATTTATTTATTTATTATTTATTTATTGTTACTAATAATAATATCAAAATCTTGATACGTTTTTAACGTTCAGTTAAGAATATTGGAAATATATTCATTTGAGAATAAAATTATGAACAAAAAAAATTATGAAATGGTAACAAAGCTAGTATTTGAAATATTTTGAAAATAATTATTACGATTTGCACTGCATCTATACCGCGTGGGGCCTATAACCGGGGAAAATATTGAAAATAGAGACTCTCTAGAGTATTAGTATTTATTCTGAAAAGATTTCAGTTAATCAAAACCCATGCATTACTCACAATAAGAATTTAAAGTTACGATTCATAATCAGTGTAGTATAGCAAAACGATATAATCGCTAACGTTGCGAACTAATCGTGGTACAGGGGACAACAAAAAACTTACCGCAAAACATCATGATATCACTATCCATTAGAAAATTTACCTTTAACTCCTTGAATAGCAACAGCCCCCGCTACTTCCCACTGCTTAAAATCTCTGTTTCAAATTAATTTAAATTAGTTTATTATTAAATATCTGTTTATAATTTTATCCATCATGCATGACATGTCATGTCAATCAATACCAAGTATACTCTTTGTACCAAGTAGATTCAGCCATGGAATTATTAAGTACTAGTACGTAGTACCTGTTAATTCCATGGATTCTACGCTTTTTACATTATGATCTTTTTCTATAGAAGACCATAGTGTTAAAAGAGTGTAAATTCAAAAGAATAATTTTGATAAGTAAAAGGAATATTGACAAGGGAATTTTTTTGGTTTCAGTTTAAATTAATTTAAATTTAAGTAATCGAATGGGATTCATTTATGCAATTTGTAATTAAATGTGAAAATGGCTTTGAGTGCAAAAAACACCCCAGAAAGAAAACAATACCCACGTGGATTCATGAAATACGATAGTAAGTAAGACAGTATTATTTTCTATCAGCCGACACATAAATTGTCAAAAAGACGTTCCGAGTAGCTCCGAAAAAGAAGTTGAGCGGTACTGTTGTTTGCATTATATTGAATTCACGATTAAATTTGTTAGAAAAAATAAAAAAGTAAAGATTTGGTTTTAATTATTTGGGACCCTAATGATTCAATCACTAGTGACCTATAGAGCCTCCGTTTTTAATATTATCCCCGGTTCTAGGCCCCAGACGGTATAACACCGCACATAACAATAGTTAATTAAATATTTCTCTGTTTGTCTAATAGCTTTTACGCAAAATATTACTACTTGAATTGTAGTCAAATATTGTGTTATGATACAATATATGTACTAGGTAAATATTTAGGATAATTTTTATTGCGATCACATCACCAATCCCCATGGGAATTTTGATCTTGGCTGTCGCATAAAAAACACGCTCCTCATACGCAGACGGTCTTTTTATAGGTTCGTCTTTATCCACTTACCATCAGGTTCGTCTTTAGTTCTGTACTCTTGGAAGAGTACGAAGTCCTGGTTCGGTATTTTGGCAGCCACGTACATGTCTTCAGGGTCTACCGGGGTGAAGTCGGCTTGTCTCTGCTGGACGTGGTTCAGACATTCCATTCTACAAAATACAAAATAGTTTTTATAAAAACATAATTTTGTAACTGGAATATTTATCTAATCTAACACAACGTAACTATACCAGTCATCTTACGCAAAGAATGTTTGTAAACAAATATTTGAGCGTTTTTTGTGATTATGTCACAAATACGTTACATTTTAGCAACCGAATACCATTTATCAAATTTGGACAACATAAATAAGCTATTAATGAAGTGCCCATATTTCTAAAACGTGTATACCGAGTAAAGAAACACTTTTGAGGTTAAGTATGACCGGTTTGTTTACAAACGCATTCTTTCCGTAAAATGACTGAAGTATAATAAATTGTATAATAGAAAATATATTATAAAAAGTCAACTAGTCTACTCAAACGGGACTCGAATTTGTCACCTTTGGGAGTGTAGTCTGGTGTGGGCGATATGAGTATTAGTTGATTTTTTCTAGTAGTTATAAAATCCTAAAAAACATGTAATGTTATTCGTCGATTTTATTTTGTGAAAGTGTTCAACTGATCATCGATGTTATAAAAAGACTGATTTACATACGTAATATATTTTTATGTGAATATATTGAAGGAAAATGCATAATCCATGTACCTACCTACGTTAAAAAAATGGTTTCCTTATACATAAAACAATATTAATAAGTAGATCTTCAGATTCAAACGCAAAGCACGTACGGGAAAATTTACAAGTTGAATAATAAACAAAATGGCGTTGCCAGTTGCGGTGTACACCCTTCCCTGCAGATTTTCCTCATTTCATGATTAAAGCTTAAACTCAGTAATAATTCAAGTAACGCTCACATAATGCTTGGAATGTAAGACATGTCTCGGGTAGCGAGACACATAAAACAAGATTGTTTTTTAAACGCTAGCTTCACAAAGTCAAGGTATTCGTAACTTGATGCAATTTCTGTTCAACGGATACTTGACTGAAGCTGTTACAAAAATCTTTATTAATTGTAAGATTGCTTTGTTTGATAGTAATAAAAAAATAAATCATTACTTAATTAATTTACGTATTTTTTTTAGTAAAAGTTAACAAAAACTATTAAATTAAGAAAGTTTAAATACATTAAAATATAAAGTGAAATTAAAAGTAATAAACTTATTTGGTTACACAACGAACAAAAAAATTCTAACTTAGCAACCGGTGCAAAAGTTTTACTAACTGAAATGAAATTTAAAAGTGAAATATATATTGTAAAAATAATTGTAAAATGTAAATGTACTTATTCGAGTGTGTATGTATTTTTAAAATGGTGCTGTTCCTTTGAAATTCATCGGTACTTACATAATATAAATAATTTCGGAAGCAGCTAGAAGTATTTAATTTACAAACCTTAGGAACATAATTATAACTTAATAAAACAGAATACATTGTTATCAAACACACACAACACAAGCGTCTTTAGAAAGCCCGCCTTTAATTAAAATTATATTTTTCATGTCGAGCGAGCGCGCCAAAGGCGATGGAAACATACGCCATACAGCCTCAAAAATATTGTTTATAATCTTTTACCTGTCTCTAGCTGGAATGCATTCTATGAAGGTTTTGCTCTTCGTTTCTACTTCTTGCATTTCCTGGCAAGCTTTGAGATGTTCTTTCGGCACACATATTTTGTCTAAAAAAATTGAAATTAAACTAAGGTAACTATTAAAATATTAAAAAGTGTCATTGATACACAATGTTTATGTACGATTGAAAAGCTTTAAATAATTTGATGAGGTTTTTTTTTAAACTGTCATATTTGGAATTATCGATAGGGAATTTAAGACCAAAGTTTATGAAAATTAGGAAATTCATTAAAATAATTAACATAATTAAAAATATGTGGGTATCTATATAAGTAAGCTAAAATACTAAGTGCCGACGTGGAAAATATAGGTACCTACTGTAATGATGCTGTTTATGTATTTGGTAGGTACTTATTGTTCTTATGTTTTACAAATGTACAAATCTGTACCTACATTTTAAAGTAGCAACAACATATTCGATACGTTATCGCGTAGGTAGGTACTTATTATGAAAGTCAATAAACTTTTCAACACTTTTAGTTAGGCATGATATTTCTTCAAAAAGTTATCAATCATATTAAATTAATCGCAATTCTCAATCAATTAAACTATGAAAGCCATATTTTTTAGATGTGATAAATAAAATGTAAGTAACACATTTTTGAATAGCCCTCAAACACGTTAATTTACAAAAAGTTCCTTTCATATTAAAATTATACTTTTATATAATACTCGTACTTAGGTACTTTTTGTTCAACAGGAAATGTTTCAAAAAACTTGTTCATAAGTTACTATTGAGCAAACACAATGCTTGATAAAAAATAAAGTGGACATACATGATGATTTGCAGGTAACACTTCCAATAAACAAAAGAATAAACGCGATATATTTTCCCGACGCCATGATCACATACACACGCGACCGCGCAGTCGCGATAACAACAACTAGCTGGTTTGGGTACCCGTCTTCTTTTATATATTAATGGCTTCTTTATCTGAACTCCATTTAATGTCCATCCCAACACTGTGTCCAACACAGCCGCTGACCGTTGGAACTCGGACATGGACTGTTTATACACGGTGTCAATTCAATGCGTAGCAGGAATGCACATTGACAATAGCACAGCTAAGAGTCAACAGAAAGGTTTTACACCAACAGGTTTTGCATTCGATTGTAGTAATATTTTTTTTATGTATCGAAGTAAATATTTTGATACTGCCACCGATGGATATTCTGTTAAATAGGCAATACCTATTAATCGATCATAATAATATGAAAAAAAGTTACAGGACATAAATATTAAAAATAAAATTTGCATTTATAATCCTTACATTTTTGTTTTATCTAAATTATATTTATTTTTACATTTAAATATGACAGTTTATAAGGTACCTACACGAAAATGTAAGGATTTGGTAACTCCTTATTAAAAAAAATAAAAAAAAACTCGAAACAACATACGTACTCATTTAATACACATGTAATTAATACGCATTATAAGGCAGGCAACCGAATAACAAAACCACTGTGAAACATGTTTTTTGGATACCATCATTGAAGACCAAGGCGGCAATGAACATTACTTGAATAACATTTAATTGAAATATTCAATTGATTTAGCGTCATCGTTAAGTTCACTTGTTTTAAAACAACCTAGCTTTTAGATGTAAGTATACTAACTAGATTAATATTATTAGCGCAATAAAGAGCAAACAAAATTCCAAAGAAAAAAAACTATAATCTATGCAAATCGAAATCAACTGGTTTGTAACAAGTAACCAAAGAGTTTCATGATTTAAAAATGGAATTCTGGATTAAAAAGTTTACATTCTTTGCCGATTATATAAAACCAAACAAGTGTGTTTTTAAAAAATGGCGCTAATTAGCTGTCACCTGTTTATTTTAAAGTAAGGCGATGTCGGTTTTTAATAAAATTTAAAATTAAAATTAATTGTTTTTTTTATTAAATGTAGTCAAATGGATTGGATACATTGCAATAACTGTTTTGCTCAGTTAGAACCAGGAATAACACTTAATTTGACATCATGTGGTCATATGTTCTGCAACAATTGTTTAGAAAATGGTATGTATTAATTTTAATAAAATATGATTTTGTTTTAAATGAAATATTTACCAATATTATTTTTTACGCTAGGTGTAAAGGAAAGCACATGTATAATATGCCGTCTGCCCTGTTCTATAATGCAACTGGTTCCTGACGTATGTTTTGTCTTTTTACTAATTATTGAAGTTGAATTAATTAACAAGCTATGTAAGTATACTTACTTCGTATTTATTTTAGATGAAACCAGAAATTCAAGATTATTTTACTGACCCCGAGGAGATCATAAAAAAGAGCTGTGAAGTTTTGCAGTTTCAAAGACAGCACAGACGAAGATTATTGTCGTATTTATTGCAGTCGGTAAAAAAAAAAAAACACCAATATACATACTAAGGTTTTTTATTTAATCCTGATTTGATTTAATCTCAGTTTCTGTATGTTGTAGACTAAAAAGTTTTACACTGCAAGGACAGAGTTGAAACGAATGACGGAATTATGTCAGAAACAGCATAAGCAGCTAAGAGAATGTCAGAAGGCCATAAAACATTTGGAGTTACAGCTTGCAGGACAACCAAGTAAAAAGTTTTACTATTAAACTAACAATGTTTATGAAGACAATTTATAATCACCATAAAATACCTTCTCCTTATACTATTATAGCGAGAGATCTCTTTTTTTTTAATAATTGCATACAAACTTGTGTTATGGATACTAGATAACGGATAAACATACATAAATACTTTTTTTTTGTAAATACACACCTACATGATATACATATTAAACACCCAACATGTTTTGTTGACTGCCCAATAAACAAATAAATAAATAGACATACATGTTCATGTACACAAATATTTGTCTTGTCCGGGGATCGAACCCGGGACTTCTGGCGCAGAAGGCGGGCTTAGGACCCCTGCGCCAAACAGGTCGTCAATATGCTAATCGTCGTCGTCGTCGTCGTCGTCATCGGTCGTCTATAATACTAATATGAGTAGGTATATTAATATAAAATCTTACACTGCTTATTTTTCTTATTTTTGTGACTTTATAAAACTTATATAATGTAATGTAGGTATGTAATTGGATTAACGAAATCTGTATTATAAATATAGATGTCTCACATTAATCCAAATATATTTTTTGTCAAAGTAATAAAAAAAACAACTTTTATGGTAGGTACTTCATTAAAATTCTTGTAAAATTACGCTATTTTTATTATACCAATGTTGTATTGTTCGTGTGTGATTTTCTTAAAGGTGCGATTCAACAGCGCGTATTAACGCGAGCCGCGCATACTTTTTACTTACCAAGGTTTTCATATAGGTAAATAAAAAGTTTTGATCTACAGCATGAAAACTTTTTGATTCGACAATGGAGGATTTCCTCCATTGTTTAACATAGGCATAGTTAGTTACAATACAGGGTGGAAAAAAACAAAGGGCCCTGGAGGGGACTTACCTTAAATTCTTTAGTTAGCTCATTTTACTGAAAATAATTTTTCCTTCATTTTTTAAAAGAAAAACAACTACATTGAAACATTAAAAAAATACGCCTCCCACACCCAGGATTCGAACCAGCTAAAATCTGTAAAAAATTACATTCTGTACTTTTATACCAACAATCGATAGGGTCAATCAAAAGGACCAACTCTCTTTAAAAAACATAGTAAATTAAATTAAAGGAAACACATTAAAACTCAACTTATAAACTCAATAGGACGGATAAAGCACTTTTATTCAAAGCTCTTTTGAAAAAAAATACAAAAATCTTTGAAAGTAGTTTTGTTTCTATTAAAAGATAAAGGAATGTTTCCTTTCAGTAAATTAGGCTTACTAAAGGATTTATGATCTCGTTATATGTATAATATTATGTTTGTTATAGATTTTAATTTCGTTACCTAAAAACTTTATGTTAATTAAGTCATTATAATTTATATTTAAGTCGCAATACCCTTACGAGGCCATATTTAAAATAATTTTTTTCTCAATATTGTTGTCTGTTAGGTACAATTAAGAAACCTCAAATTCTTAGTTTTAACTTTATAGGTATTTAGTAGTTTAACTTTTTAGGTATATTTAGTAATATACATTAATTTGCTATGCTCTTACAGGGTCATGTTTTCTGGTACTATCCATGTTTTATAAGATCTTATGTAACCAAACATGTTGCAATAAAATATATGAATTTGACTATGACTATAAGGTAGTTCCCCTCCAGGGCCCACGCGCTCACAATATACTGACGAATGTACACCGCATGCACAACACATCGATTTACTACAAATACAAGACTCAAGAACTCTTTCAAGTTTCTTTTCTTTTTCTTTTTATGTAACAACTCTACATTTCTTTTTCTTATGCCATATACATTTGCATCCCATCCATCCATCATCCCATTTGCACTAAACTTAAGAATCGCTTACCCAATTACCCATGGGTATTCTTATATATCTTAAGACATTAATTTTAAGAATAAATTAAGCCTTAGGCGCTCGATATTGGGCCCGTAAGTTAACAATAGCCTTAGTGGATTTAAGAATATCTTAAAATATTAGTGCAAAGTAATTTTTCTGAAGATAAAGATATATAAGACTAGAGGCCGGGCGCGGTTTCACCCGCGTGGTTCCCGTTCCCGTGGGAATTTTGGGATCATTTATAGCCTATGTTACTACTTGGGGTCTAAGTATTCTCTATACCAAATTTCGTCAAAATCAGTACAGTAGTTTTTGAGTTTATTCGTTACATACAAAAATACAAATCTTTTCTCTTTATAATATTAATTATAATTATTACTAGCGGCCGCTCGCGGTTTCACCCGCGTGGTTCCCGTTCCCGTGGGAATTTTGGGATCATTTATAGCCAATGTTACTACTTGGGGTCTAAGGATTCTCTATACCAAATTTCGTCAAAATCGGTACAGTAGTTTTTGAGTTTATTCGTTACATACTAAAATACAAATCTTTCCTCTTTACAATATTATATTATACTAGAGGCCGGGCGCGGTTTCACCCGCGTGGTTCCCGTTCCCGTGGGAATTTTGGGATCAAAGCTATCCGATTTATATATATTAAGATTATATATAAATATATATATAAGTATAGAAGAATAGACTTAGGCGATTCTTAAGTTTAGTGCAAATGGGTGATAGTATAACAGAAACCAGAAAGGTTTATTCGTACATTATCATCATTAGTAAATACTCCATTGATAGATAGATAAAACACTTTATTGCACACAGAAAAATACAGATAGAAACACAAGAAAGAGTTGACATAAACGTGGGCAAAGGCGGCCTTATCGCTCTTTCAGACAACCTTTGAGGCATAGGAAAAATAGAGAGAGAGCGAGAGTTAGTGCACCAGCAACAAGCAAGAATATCAAATTTACTTAACAATATTACAGAAGATATAATTCTACCTACATAAACTACTTAATAATTGATTTAATTTTAAATAGCCTAAGTACTTACATAATTATTTTACTACAACAAAATTACTACTAAACAAATCAAGTGGGTATGCTTTGTTTATCCAAGGGTATTTTATTTTGATATTAAGTATCAGTCCAGTGAATCTTCTCGTCCTTTCCCTCTGTGTATTTAAAAACTTCACTTACATTGTTTTCAGAACAGGTATCCCCTTTCAACATCCCAATCTCTCCTGGATCCAACATATCGCCAAGCTTCATACAAACTACGCCTTGTTACAAAAGACCAGCTAAGAGCACGCCTTTTAATGTAAGTTCAATATATAATAGAATAGAGTAGAATAGAATAGAAAAGCTTTATTTGGATACAAACATGAGACAGTTTACAAATTGAAAATGTTGTCAAAAAGATAAATAAAATAAAAACTAAGACTATTACAGATGTATTGTCTGAAATGGATGTCTGACGGCTACAAATAGGTCCATTCAGCATTTTGCCAGGCACTGCGAGCCCGGCGCTGATATTCAATTGACTCCTGGATTATTCCTTGACCAAAAGGATACCAACGTTTAAATATAAAATACCTACCTCCTTATTTTATGTAATCCATCTTTCTTTCTTACAGTATTTTGTATGAACTTGTAACAAAGGCACTATTACTACTAAGTATAATAACATTAGTAGGTAGAGTTGGGGGAATTTCCCGGTCGACCAGTAGTTTCTTTAGGGAGCAATATTTAAAGAAGTAATAGATTTATAGACAAAAAAATATAGACAAATAATAGAACATTGATAGGTATTTCATTTGCGTAATAAATTATTCCTTAAACCTTTTTACTTTTCGAAATCGTATATTGTACTCTCGTACAACTTCAAAGTTTTAACTTTTGCTACAAATAGTTCGCATTGTACACTGCTCATATGTTTATGTAGGTGACACATTTTGCAGACTATTAAGTACACTAAAGAGAATTGTATAAGTTATAAAATACAGAAGAATTTTATTATACTGACGCACATTAAAGTTTTAGCGTCCACATCAATATTTGTAGTTTTAAGTTTTCAATTTTCGCTTGGTAACATAGAAAACATCGCGCCATACAAAATGTAACTTCCGCTGAAGACTTAGCCATGCTTAGCCAATCGATCCTGTTTCTCATTTGGATCATAACACTTTAAGACACCAACTGAGGTATGAGTACTAGAAAAGTCAGAAATCGCGAAAAACGCAAAAAACAAGGGTGGAAGTTTAAGACGGGGCAGTAAGGGTAAGTACCTTAACCAATGTTGCTACATGAAGACGTTCCTAGGAAACCATCCTTATATTTTTTTTTAAATTGAACTGAATTCACGGATTTTGAAAAAAAAATTACAAAGCAGGAAAATAATCAGTTTTAATTTTTTTTTATGCCAATTCGATCCTGTTTCTCACGAGGATCAAAACACTCTAAGACACTAACTGAGGTACTGGGTACTAGAAAAGTCAGAAATCGCGAAAAACGCAAAAACACACTTTCCGCGCTTGCGCCACACGCCGCGGTATCCGCTTCACCGAAGAGTACCTTGATGGAACTTATTTTCTTAGCGAAATGTGGAAATACTTTTTCGCGATTTTTTACTTTTCTAGTACTTATACCTCAGTTAGTGTCTTAGACCGTTTTGATCCTCATAAGAAACAGGATCGATTAGCATCAAAAAGTAAAAAAAAATAGTGCTGCTGACTGTATTTTTGTTCAAAATCCGTGAATGCAGTTCAATATTTCTCAAAAAATTAAGGATGGTTTCCTAAGAACGTTTTCATGTAGCTACAACGGCTAAACCTGCCCCTCGTGCCCCGTTTTAAATTTCCGCCCTGTATATATATTATTGAAAAGATAATGAAATGATGAAAATGTAAATGTAAAAAAAGGAAAATTTAACCATAAATATTAAACAAGAAAATATTCTAAAAAAAAAGCAAGTTTTTTCTATTATATTTTCTTGTTTAATATTTACTATATAAAAATAGCATTGTAAAATGCAAAATTAAAATTAAATAGTTATAACATGAGTACATGTTCATTGACCAGAACATTTTTGAAACAAAGGAGATAATTTTTCTTCAGTACTAACGTCCAATTTCCTTTCATCAAACCTTTTGTAAGGAAAATACTTCCTACAATATTTGATTAGATTATTTATCATCATATTGAAAGCTTTTAGATGCAAACATTGCTCTGACAACGATTGAATTAGACGCTGTCGTTTACATAATTTCATATCTATTGAGGAAAATCAATTTTAATCTGCGGAGCGAAAATTCCCAACAGAACCGAACGAAATAACAAGATTGCCATGGTACAATCTGCGACAGATTTAATGGGTCGCTTTTGGCTTTACTACGAATGAAACAAAATGGCTCGTTTCGCGTAGGAAATATGATGTACAGATCATAATATTTGGGAACATTTTTGTAGAAAGTTAAATAAAAATGCTTTCTTTATTTACGTGCCGTATGTTTAGCTTTGGTTTAGCGCTCTAAATAATAATTTGTATTACGAGAAGTAAACAGTTAGTGTCGTGAATTGTTTTTACTATAGGGAAGGTATAGCCACGTATAGCCTAGTAAGCCCTTCATCTTATGATAAGTAACGTATTTACAATGGTATTTTAGACAATAAATTTTACTAGTAAAATAGCAATTTGTAGGATGCGTAGCATGAGCACATCGACAAAGCTTTCTCGACACTTTTTTCGCGCGAGCGCGTATTGTCTGTCCCACTCACACCGTACTGATATGAGCGGGACAGACACCGCGAGATCGACAGCGAGTCGCGGTGCGCATGCTACGCTGGCTGGTCCATTGTTCTCCTAATTCGGACTTGATGTCTAAAGCTACTTTAAGCTCCTATTCTTTTATTTTTCTTGCCTTGTCTGGCACCGACTCCAAAAGCTTATATTTTGCTTTTTAGTTTTTTAACGTATTTTTTTTTACTTACCAATTATTTTCATGTTTTTATTAAACTCCAGTGATGTTAGAAATTATTATTCGATTGTACTAGATTATAAAATAAAAGTGATTTCACAGCAGAGCTATCAGTCGAACTTGGTGACCCCCTCCAGGGTCAGTAAACAACGCTCCGGCTGCTTCAGTGGGCAGAGTCAGGTATTTATCTTGTTTATATTCCTCTTAGATAGTGCTTTGTTTTCATGCGCAAAATAAATAATACTTACCTATCCAAAATCTATTTTTTTTCTTTCATTACTTTACGCTAGAAATGATTTAGTAATAATAATTGACTCAATACATTTTTTCAATATACGAGTATTGTTATACTTACATATATCCGTATTTACTGTGTTTTAAAGAAACACAAAAGTATTAGACTAGCAGGCGCCCGCGGTTTCAACCGTGTGCTTCCGTTCCAGTGGGAATAACGGAATAAAAAGAAGCCTACGTTTTAATCGAGGCTATCTTATATCTGCGTGTCAAATTTCATTCAAATCGGTTCAGTCGTTTTTGCGTGAAAGAGTAACAAAAAAACAAGCAAACTGTAATTTTTTCGCATTTATAATTTTAGTAGGATTTGCGTCATTACGTTAGATCAAAAGACCCGAAGAGAGATCGATCTGAAAAGACTGTTTTTATGAATACAAATATGGCTATTGCAAGTGGGTTGACTATTCAACAAGTGCGTGTCGGGCTACGCGCACTGTAGGGTTCCGTGGTCAACATACCAATATTTTTTTTTGTCTGCAAATTTTTTTTAGTTTTTCATAGTGTTTGTATAAATAACAAAGTTATAATTACGGTCTCGGAAAATGTGCTATATCTTTAAAACTGCTAACTATATTTCGTTCAAACCAATTTTCGTTGTTTTTTTTTTTATTAAGATATACAGGTATTTTTTTTGGCTTTGTTATTTTAAAAGTTAGGAGGATAGACACACATTTTACCACTTTGGAAGTGTACATCTTTCAAACTGTTGTCTTTGAGAAGTAATCGTTTCAGGAACCTCAATGACATTCTTAATATCCTATCTATAGACACCCCGCATGTATAGGTATGATAACATTTTTTTTTCAGGTTTAGGTCCATGTACGGGGAGCCCCCCTTATTCTTTTATTTTTTATATTTTTGTGTAAAAATCATAAAGCGGTATGGTAGAATACAACTACATACCAAGTTTTAAGGTTTGATGATAAACATTTCTTTCAGTTTTAGTTACATGTATTTTTTTATTTTTGTGTGAAAATCATATAGCGGTAATCTTTATAGTTTCGGAATAAAGTGGCTGTGACATACGGACGGACAGACAGATAGACAGACAGACATAACGAATCTATAAGGGTTCCTATTAGGATACGGAACCCTAAAAATGGGCATAGTTATCATTAATAACAAAACATATATTTCTACATATCCTTATTACCAGCAATGGAAACAAATACTAACCAAAAGTAAAGTAAAAACTATCGCTTAAGAAACGTTTAAAAGTATTAATACCATGTTCGTTCACGATTTAAAAAGAAAAACAAGGGAAGGTTTAATTTATACAGTTAGCAGCGACATACAAGGGTATAAAAACCTAGGTGTTACAGGCGGTAAACTTTTTCTCTCTTCCAGCGTTCCAGCACATCGAATAAGATTAGCTCGACGGTGTTCACGCCGCCTACGCCTGAGTCGGCAGGGTACAGCAACTTTTTAAAGAACCTCTAATGGTATCCATGTTGCAGCCATTTGGTTAAATCAGCCATTTTATTGAAAGGCTAGCCCGTTAATTAAACGCCGGCATTAGATTGAATGACAAGGCCGATGATCGTCGATCGTTCAACTAATTGGCTTATTCTAAGCTAGCCCTTTAAAGATGGCTGACGGAAAATCAGCCAGGTAATTTAAATTTAGTAATTTTTTTGTCAGTGTGGTGTTGGCAAAAAAAAATACAAATATTACGAATCAAATAGCTCGCAAAGCTGCCAATTTTTTTGTATCCCTATAACTAAATTTAAAGTGAGACAATAATGAAATTATGTGTGAAACGTGGTTTTACCTGATATTTCACCGCCGCCGGCTACAAGTTTTCACGAAAAGTTTCGAGTGAAAAATATGTTTGACTACATATCCCATTTAACAAAACGGCTAAATGACGTTTGTTGAAATGTCAGTCAGCAGTCAGCTCAGCCAAGTCATTAAACGTTACATTCAACGAGTTCTTTAGCCATTTTTTTAAATGCTAGCATTTAATTAACAGTTTAACCTTCCAATTGAATAGCTGATCTAACCAGATGGCTGCGACATCCACAAAGAAATTGCTCCGCGAATTTTTTCTTTCATAACATTATATCATGATTTAATTTTAAAGAACCTCTAATGGTACCTACACACAATCCACTGCTCTGCGAATTCTTTCATAACGTTATATTATGATTTACGAGTTTAATTTAACAGAAGCACTTGGGAGCGGAAATGTCTAGGCGATAAATATCTCTAAGCTGGCGTTATAGATATTACCTATAAGTTTATAAGGATATTTATTTAAATTTATTTTTTTACCGACTTCAAAAAAGAATGAGGTTATCAATTCGTGGCGTATATTTTTGTATGTATTTCACCTATCACTCGAGAACGCCTGAACCGATCGAAATGATTTTAAAACATCGGGTATGTTCCCAAGCTGGTGCTATTTTTGAAGAAATCTTGACAAAACTGTCGTTTTTTCGTTCAAGCGGTTTGACAGAAACGGTTGCTCACATAGTTTGAGTCAAACCGAAGTGCGGGACTTAGTCTAACTTAAAAAATTGTGATATAAAAAGATTTTTATAAAAAAAACGGACTTAAAAAATCGAAAAGTAATAAATAAACCTTTTGGTGTCGGTGCCAGCCAAGGTAAGAAAAATAAAAGTGTAATGTAGAATTCCTTGGGTGGCACCGACTTTTTTTTTAAATTCTTTATAAAAAGTTTTGATAAAAGCCAAGTTTCTATCTTTTAATTAGTTTACTTTGAAATCTCGGACTTTAGTTACATTTCTGAATATGTATGATGTGACAAACCTGTTTCTTTATTGTTATATTTTTATTACTGTCTTTTCAAAACTAATTAATTTAAGGAAAGTGCCTAAAAATTATTTATTTGTTTTATTAGCGCAGTAAATATACTCGTACAACATTAAATGGCCAAGAAAGACTACTTATCACGATTTACCTATTATGAAAATTAGAAGTTATTATTGATTGGTTTCTGATCATCAGGATCTTCTTGTAATAGGTACACAAATTAATGAAATTACTTTTAATTTTGGTTTTATGTTGTTAAAGTTGTGTATAAGTAACCTGTTAATAATGAGTACCAATACCGAAATCTTTACCATTAAGTACATATTTTCACTGTAACTTCTTTAGAGAATCTAGTATAAAATGCCGCTAAAATCTGTCTCTAATTAATACAGGCTTTTACACCGACCTTAATGACTGTGACTTCACAATTAATTTCAATTAAAGAAATGGTGGTAATTATTTAAGTTTTTCACAATAAACCTCGGTCACTGTAATAAATTGTCTTAATTACCGTCAATAGCAGTAATTGGTTTGATATCTAAAAACTTACCGTTTTTGTAACTTCTGATCTTATTTTAATGTTTCACTTCTCGTTTTCTGGTAGAGTAGATAGGATTATCTATTGGAATTAAATAAAATAATGTAGTAGGTAATGTAATGTAATTTGAAACTAGATTTTGCTTCAAATAATTGTTTTTCTGTACTTACCTACTGGAAAAAGTATCATAACTCTAATTGCTAGTGGATTTGCCTTTTTTGTAGTAGATATAGTAAACATTTTTTAAAAATAATAAACAGCATTGTCTGTTTATAAGATTTTACATCATACTGCTCGGTAACTAGGATTTACTAGATATGGTAAGAGGCTGTGTAAGTTGGCATGTGCAACACAGTGCATTGTTTAGATAGAACGTTCCATTTTCAAATCACTTTACAAATCAAGCATAGGGTGAATGCTTGAATTGTAAAGTACACTTTACCATTTAAGCATGTAAAACTCCTTGGTGAAACAAACTACTATTAAACTTTCGCGTTCCATTATAGTAATAGTTTAGAGCAACGGCACTCAAACGCGATATTTATTCGTCCACTGCTGGACATAGGCCTCTCCTAGCTCACGCCTATTGTAGCGTTCATAGGAGGCTATTAGCCTACTGCTACCACGCTGGACAGACGGGTTGGTAGAGGGTTTGTTTCAAGGTTTCCTTCTCTCGCACAGGTGTTCAATGCGTCGAGCCTCTTAGCCGACTCTTACGACACCCCATGCATGTAAGGGAGTGGTGACACTTGTATTCTTAGGCCGTCACCACACGGGACATGTGATATTTATTATGATGTATATATGTACCTACCTATTCTAAGCTCAGTCTGCTTGTGACCACGGCTGTAACAACACAGCCGAAACGTCCAGCTGTAAATACATATGTACTTCATAATAAATGTCGCGTTTGAGTCCCATTGCTCTAAACTATTTGTCTGTTGTCAAATAAAAAATCTGAAATTCTTCTATCTAATGAAAAAGAGCAATAAAAAGAATCATTTAATAACGGTGTAGAATCAATAAATAATTATTTATTAACCGTTTAAAACGCAAAGTTTTATTAAGGTTCTGTCTTTTGTTGTGTGTGTATTTCATTGAGAGAATTGTAAGAGAATAAATTTATAGAATTCTTTAACTAATGTATCTTATCTCCTTAGGTCCTTTCATAGCTACAGTAGTCAAGAGTCTGGCTACCAATCTTACGGATCACCTTCTATTTTATACTGTAATGGACTGGACAAGAAATGTTCATTCAACAAGAAGAAGATTATGAATACATTCCTTTAGTTTTGTTTTTAGTTAATTCCTGTAATGATCTTACTGATTTCTTTGTTAATTGTTTGTCCTAGTTTAATATGCATGTTTTATAAATGTGTTAAATACATTTTGACACTTATTTATAAGTTTCTTTTATTTTCGCTTACGATAGTATCAACTACTTTTCAAATAAACACTGACGTAACCTTTTTCGTTTTAAGCTAATTTATACAAATTTTTGGTTACATATTTATTTGTTTTGAAAATTTGTAATTTACCCAGCCGTTTAGTAAGGTTATATGAAAGGAAAAAGTTTGTTTATAGAAAGGTGATATAACTCTTAATCAGCTTTTTATCAACCAACTGCAGTTTTGTTGACGTTCACGGTGAAGGGCATTGCTATGACTTTCCTTATATTATACTTTAACGAGTGTATTTATAAAATAGTGAGCGATATAAAGTTTGTCATACTGAAAGCAATCGCAACAGATCTCAAGTTCTAAGTACTAGTGCATTATGGAGTTAATTAATCTATGGAGGCTGAAAATACTGACATAAAAAAACAAGCAATCCAAAAGTCAAAAAAGTTTATTTTACTCCTCGTTCCATCCGCAGTACTGATCGAAGGCCTTAGTGGATTGGAAGTATTCCCTTGTTCTGCTGGTATCCTCCGCTGGCTTCTTGGTGACCGTGCACAGCATGAGCCCCGAGGTTGTTGAATTTCTCCAAGAGTTCAGCACCACCCTTGTAACCTTTTTGCAGGAATTCTCCCTGTGGATGTTAAACAATTTTTTAGAGTATGAAATAGGCGAAAGCACATGAGTTTTATAAAATTAGAATTTTTCACAAAATCCTAAAATGCTGCTGTCTAGATTTTTGTATCTATAATTATTAAATATTATGTCGTCTATTTCATTGAAATGTTTCAATGAAAAATATAAATGCAATACACCCCAAACTTATGTATTTAACTCTGTTATCTACGTGAGTTAAACAAAAGCGCTCAAAAACCACAAAACAACAAAGAAAAGTTCAGAAAGTACTTAATTATACCCTTATTAATCTCAAAGGGAATATAATGTATGTTTATAAAACTCGATTATAACTTGGGAATTGAAAATTAACACCAGACTGATGTGTAATTAACATTATGTTGAATGTGCGAAACATTATCTATTTGTCAAAGTAATCTCCCCTGTGGAAATATGTGGGAAGAAGGTGGATTACAGCATTAATTATGATAGGTGGATTTGTTACGGTAATTATGACTGAAAGGATGTTTCTGCAAAATAAGACATAAGAAATTAAACACGCATCATCTTCAGATCACCACGTAACTGAATATTGCACCTCCGCATTTGCTATGTAACTTTTTTCAAAAGATTTAATTATGAAAGAAAATCTACAATAGTTAGTCACTCACCTTGTTAGCCTTACTGTCATCGAATTTCTGTTCTGCGACGTGGTGACCCTCCTTGCCTTGTGCATTTGCATCCAGAATTTTCTCTTCGTGAGCTCCCTTGAATCCTTGTTGTGAGTTTTCACCGAACGACCCAGCATTCTGCCCAGCAACCTTGTGGTCCGCTTCGTCATGAGCCTCGTCGTAGAAGCTTTCTGTCTTTTCTTCTTCGTTCTTACTACTTGATGACTTGAATCCTTTGCTCACATGTCCTTTCTTGTGACTCTTCGCTTTCTTCAGGGTTTCTTCGTTGGCACCTGTTTAGGAAAAAACTTAAATGTTAGTAATTAATTACCAACATATAAAATAATCGATATTTACAAATACAATATAAAAGTAATTAAAAAAAGAAAGGATAGAAAAGAGTTTTTTTTTAAAACAATACAAATATTACCATGTTTGTCAACCTTCTGTGCTCCTTCGTAAAACTTTTCATCACCAGCGGCTTTCTTCTTTGCTTCTTCGTCTTTGTAGAAGCTCGATTCGCCCTTTTCCCCCTTAGCAGCAGCAGCAGCCTGTTGGTAGTTTTCTTGTCCATGTTTCGTTTCTTCTTCCGCTTTCTTTTCCAGTTTCTCTACATTTTCATCAGCGCCTTTCTTTTGAGCCGCATCGTATGCTTTTTTATCCACATATCCGCCCGCTACCTGAGATCCCAATATAGGATGGTAGAGGAGGCCGTTTCCAAGGCCAATACCGCCAACACCCAATCCACCAATACCAGAGTTAATCAAACCAACTCCATTAGCAACTCCTCCGACACCAACACCAGTACCACCGAGGCCAAATCCTAGGCCTTGTCCAAGGCCAATTCCACCAACTCCCAAACCTCCGAGTCCTCCAATACCGTATCCAAGTCCACCAACACCCCCAACACCGCCAACCCCAACCGTGTTAAGGATACTCGAAGCAGCACCCTCTATTTGTTCGGGATAGTCTTCACTTTCTTCCACTTCGTAAGATCCTGATATCGCTCCAGGTTTCGCGTCACCAATTGCATCCAATCTTTCTCTCACATAATCGAAAGGTGTTTTTTCATTTGATAACTCCACTTTATGAAACAGCTGAGCTGCTGCTACGGCAAAAACAGCGAACGTGAGAACTGTCGTCAACATTTTGTTGATGTGATCGTTACCGGCGTAGTGCGACTGATGTCATTTCGTTAATGCAACCTTTATTTATAGTGAGCTTAAATTTGGTGTAACGAACTATTTTTTGTATTCAGGTCTGTGATAGTTTTCCTCCGCCGTCTGGGGCCCGTGTCCGGTGGTCCCCTTCCTGTGGTATTGTCTTGACTGATCCTAATGGAGCTGAAACAGTTAAAATAAAACAATGCGCGTGGTCAGAGACCTTGCTTTCCAGTTCATTGGCGGCGGCAGTGGGGCGTCGGTTTACGCAACCACCGGTTCACTATGGGTGACACGTTTTCTCAGGTTTTACCAAGAAAATGCTCGCAATTTCTGGAAAACGTGCCCGTGAAAATGAGAACCACAGTCCTTTACATTATGAGATGATTGTCTGTGCTCATGATTGTATTAACTCACAAGCTATTGCCATATTTATTTGATGTCTATTTGTCTTTAGTTGTAAGTATTAAACAGTTACAATCCAGTCTGGTGGAACGTCTTAAAGAAATTGATTAATTATTACTATTGCTAAAAGTATGTTTACTTAATCTGCGGAGATTAGCTCTCACAGAGTCCGTCTAGACAGACAGGCGTCGTTCGCCGGATAATTATATAATTAAACTAATAGGATTTATGGATCCGTTAAATTACTTTTGCCAATCTTCTAATAGCTTGTTAAGACAAACGGGACAAGTAGGTGTCACTGAGCCTAATTAGATTAACCTGAAAAAGTTGTCTTGTTTAGTGACAAAGTATTTTGCAATATTTTAATGAACAATGTTTAATTTCCTCTGTATCAAACGTTTCGGCCTTGGTTCTGATCGGACGATTTCACGTTATTGTTTTCTTACGCTCAAAATATGTGTCGAGGGCTCTAACAAAGGTTAACGCTTAAGAATTATAACAGGTGTCAATCAGTGAGTCACTGATCTGAACACCCTCGAAAAACTCTTTAGAAGTGTATGAGCCGTTATATCAAACCGAGTTGAGTCAACCCGTGACCACGGCAACTGAAATGGTGCCAAAACGTCGGGAAACCAAAAAACCCCAAATAAATCGAAAAACTATAGTACCAAATATATATTTCGGGTAAATAAATCGCACTAAATACTCCGCAAAAGTTGTTTTATTTCAATCATGAGTGCGCGAAGAAACTTAAGATGTGCTTACGTTCTATCAAAGTTCTCAAACACAACTACAGTTAACTAGTTGAAAGAATTTTCAAAAGAATAATTTTAACTCTAGATAATTTGATAACGTTAATTCAAAGATGCAATTTAAATTTTACAATACTGAACCGCAAATTATAGCAAGGCTAGGTATATTTGCAAGTCGATCGGAGGACAAACAGCAAAAAAGTTAGATAGTATTGTTCCAGCACCAACTTTAATTTGCTTTGATCATGCATAATTTTTTAAAAGTTTTTTATGCTTTAGTTATAGTTTACTAGCGATAGTGGTAGCCCCTAGGCACAGCAAGTAGTGAGAGTAACCCTTCCTACTGCGCCGAGGGTCGTGGGGTTTGTTCCCAATCGTATCCAACGAGTCATGAAGACTTTTTTAACTTCATGGTGTCAATGAATGTTTAAATATACATTTGTAACATTCTCAATGATTCTCATATCCGTAAAAACACAAAAACAAGATTTCAAAAACAAAATGTTAAAGTGTTAAGTACTTACTTTGAATGTAATGTCTAACATTAATTATTTATTTTCCATTCCACTAATTATTATCAATTTTGAAACCTCAATTTTTTTATTCTTTAGGAGATCTTTTCTTACAAGTGATAATTTTATCACTTTGAAGTTTGAACACATTATCAGCCTTAATAATAAACGTGGAGTAAGTTACACCTAATTATTAATTATTAATAAGGCTAAAATATGTTTAATTAGTCCCTTACATTTTACTTTAATACATGTAATCTTCTACTTAGCATGTCGCTAGGTTTAAATACTAGTATCAGTACAATTACTAGAACAATTTCTGTGGTGACGGTGGTTTTTTAGAACAAACGGTTCACATCACAATATAATCATTACTTCCGTACTCTAATGTAGGAGCCCGTGGCGCCGTGGTTCGCGCGCTCTGCCTGCGATTGTAGCCGTTAAGCAACTTTTGCAACGGTCGGTCATAGGATGGATGATCATTTTTTTTTTCTCGAGCTCCTTTGTGCTTCGGAAGCACGTTAAGACGTTGGTCCCGGCTGTATTTGCAGTCGTTAAAGCCACCAATCCGCATTGGGCCCGCATGGTGGGTCACGGCATGGCCCGTTCTCCTTATCCATTTAAGGATAAGTTATTGTAACTTAAATATCATTATTATTAGACAAGTTTCTTGTTTTTACAAAGCAATGTTTCTTACGTGTTTTCTGAAATAATATATTGCTTGCTTTAAATATTAATGGTACTGTAGGTCTGTTTGTGTATATTGTTAGTTTGTTACTTATTTTGTAAGACTGTCACCTAAATAATTAAATAAAAATAAGGAAGGCAGTGCCCAGCAGTGGGAACGTTAAAATGGTTGATGACGAGCTCCAATGTACCTACGGTCAACAGAACATCGTGCTTTTTTATGGACTACGGAGAGACGCTTAGCCTTCATCGTACATGATGATAAGATAAGTAAAGATAAGGCTGAGACAGGAAGGTGGAAACCTCTCCCGGAATCCTAAACTTCTGAAAAACTGGTTATCATAATCGCCAGAACACAACAAGGGTAAAAAACATTGTAGTTTTGACGACAAATTTAGATAAAATAGCTGCAGCTAGAGAGGCAGACTTACAAGAAGGCATACCACCAACCAAACCAAATACAAAATGTACTCCCTCTGGGAATCTAACCCGTACCCGAAACCTCTGACACCGATGTTGTTGATACGAGTATGTTGAATGCAGCTAGATTAATTGAATATTTTGCCACCGATAGTAAAGTTTTCCATGGCTTATCTGGCAGTTAATTTGACAGTTGTAATATGAGAAAGTCAAACATGTCAAATTATCAGCCAAATTAGCTATCCAGCCCCCTAATTGTCTAATTTCAAAATTTTCACAATCCCTTTCAAAGGTATTGTGATTGTGATATTGATTTATGGAATTGTGTAACTTATAGTCGCAATCCCTTTAGGAACGAATGATGTTTTAAATGACACTTCATTTGACACTTCTTCATACATTTGAAAGATATTTTCGCGTGTCACTTTGATTAGACAGTTCGTTCATTCAATACCTTTCAAAACGCGTCTCGACCTTGAATCACTATCAAATGTCAAATAGTGAAGAATAGAAAGATAGATTTTAAAATTAGACAATTAGCCCCCCTGATCCTATTTGACGGTGGTGCTCTATTTTAACACATCTTGTTAGTTTTGAACATTTTTTTCAGAACAACTCTACAATAAACATTGCTGATCATGCCAATGAAAACGGAAACATCCAAGTACTCGTATAGTTACGAATATTCGGCTAGATTAACCACTTTTTTTAATCTAATAATAATAAATATTTCTTACCCTCACACCAATTAACCTAGCCCCAAAGTAAGCACAATGAGGCTTGTGTTATGGGATACTAGGGTAAGGGATATAAATACACTAGCGGATCCTTGCGGTTTTACCTGCGTGGTGCCCGTTCCCGTGGGAATATCGGGATAAAATATAGCCTATGTCACTCGGGAGAAATGTAGCTTTCTAATGGTCTAAGAATTTTCTAAACCGGTCCAGTAGTTCCTGAGATTAGCGCGTTCAAACAAACAAACTCTTCAGCTTTATAATATTATAAGTATAGATATTATACATATAAGTATTATATAAACGTCCATAACTTGGGTACAAATGTATCCGCTCGAAGTCATCATACAAACATTAGCCCCTACCATGATTTGCACCTAGGACCTCAGAGTATGCGACACCTTGAAACCGGTGTACGTACCACTCTACCACGGAGGTCGTCTAAGTAGTTAATATAAAACCATTTTGTAGTAAAAAAAAGTATAAGGAAGGATGTAAGAAATGAACTGTTGTCTTTCAAACATTTGTATAAAGAAATTACTTTCGAACGCCAAAGAGAAGTTCGCTGGCAAAACATCATCGTATTTTCTTGAGCACGAGTCGTTCGGCAGGCGTTGAATATTTTTCATATTTAACTTTATATTTCAGTCTGAGGAGCAGCGGTAAGGTTGGGTAGCTTGGGAACTTATAAACAAATTGACTTCTAAGAAAATAAACTTATGAAAACGTTTGAGTTTATTTTAAAATGGAATGTTTCGAAGTGGATACAGAGAAGAGAATCTGCAAAATATTTCTTGTTGTCTTCGTTTTAATCCGTTCACAAGGAAGACATGACGTTGCAGTGCTAAAAATTACTAATGATGTTTTGTAAGGTTTCTTTATTTATTATTTCTAATTATTAAATGATACTATTACCTATTATAATATCAGTCTCTTTAGCTACTTTTGTAGCTAAATAAAATGTTTTTTCCAGTCCTTTCGGACGTTACCTAAGTAAGTAAGTAAGACGGTATAACTACCTTTATAAATTAGGTAATGAAAACAAATCTTCAGCTGTTTCTGTAACAGAAGTTGCACAAATCGGTTTATTAATGACATGTCAGCCATGATGTTTAACAATTTAATTAAAATCAATCTACAAATCACCGCAGCAAGACGAGTCAGCAATCTAGCTGAAATGATCGTTGCTATTCTTGTCTCTAGGAGTTTCGAAATGTGAAATAGTGATTAAAGATAAATAACTTAAGATAAATAACTTAAGATAAATAACTTAAGGTTCTGAAATGATTATTCTAATAAATATAATGTGAATTCCTCAAATTCCTATATTTACAAATCCCATCGTCGTAGATTTCCTAGAGGGAGTCGTACGCTTCGTTGCATTATGCATTTAGTTCAGAAAGAAGTGTCGCCTCGAAAAAGGCACGCTACCACGACAAAGTGAAGATATTCAAAAACTTATAAAGGCAAATGTAAGTATGCTAATTATCACTCTTAATAAGTACTACTTAACGCGTAATGTGCGAATGAGCTTATCGAAACTTCGAAACCACTAATCTGAATGAATAAACACTCGACAACAATAACAACCACATATCTTGATGACTTCTTAGCGGGATTTCGTTGAGATCGAGATTAAATGTCAATAATTATTACTGATTTTCGACGTTGAATCGATTATGATAGGCGCTAAAATCTAATTCTAGGGAACGAAATTTCTTTATTTACTATTTCAAGCGTTAATTTTTAGTATAATTATATATAATAAGTCATTATTACTGACGTTTGACACCAATGTCTTTGTCTGAGTGTTTTATGTATTTATAGAAAAAGGAATATAAACAAAAATACTAACTTTTACTTAATATAAGTATGTTTATCCGTTATCTAGTACCTACCTATCCATAACACAAGTTCTTCATGAAAACTTAATGTGGGCTAGATAATTGGAGTGATTGTATGCAATTATTTATTTATTTATCATGTCAGAAAAGAGAATAATACTACCAAGGAACTATTCCAATTCATTTCATTTAGTCAGTGTAGGCTGTTACAAGCACTTGTCAGTAAAAAAAACTACTAGTTAAGTATTTATTTTGTATTGTCTTGATATCAGTGTTGTCTGCAGCTCACATCCACAGTCGAACAGGTAGGTACAACATCGAAAAGATGTCTCAGACCTATCTTGATTGTAACGAATGATTCAAAGCTGACATGCGACTGACATGTTTCGAGTTGTGTCATTTCTGTTATGCAAATGAAGACCTCTCTCTATTTAGCACATAAACACTTTTTGCTCAGACACCACTTTCGGCTTTCTACAGAACGGCAAAGATAATCTGGCTGGTGGAGCAAATAATATTTTATTCCATTCTAACCTTTATGGTGTTGGAATACGATTTATAAATAAAAGCTCTGATAAGCCGGCTAAATTTTACACGCCTCCAGTATTTATCGTCAATCACTCATTCGATCATAATGCACTTTCTATCGATTGCACTGCGTTACCGAAATATCATTATTTCATCATCAACCACTTTCTCCATTAGAATCTACCAAATTGTTGGAGGTAAGATAGTTACCTGTTACCTGTAAAAGTTGTGTGATTTACGTAAGCGTAGGTTTACGTATAACAACATAATTCATGTCGGCTATTAAAAAATCGACGAAGAGCGTGACCGATACGCGTTAACTTGAAGACCACCGCCGCTGATATGAGCCAACAGTCAAAAGTTTTGTTTGCTATTGACTTATGAGTAAAAAATATACACCTTCATTGAATGAAACAGTACATATTCTTGAGCTTAAATATCCGAACATACACTCTTATACACACACATACACACAAACACACACACACACACACACACACGTTATAATATAAAAATATACAAAACATCACCCACATGGAACGTAAAATGTCATTTTAAATAAGGTATTAGTTTGTAAGTCTTGTACATAACTAGAAGTACTGAAATCGATATGGAAGTGCGGGGCCTCCTGGCACAGATATTTTTATATCTAAAAGGGGGCTCCAGGAATCTATGTAATTCTTTACTCTAGTTACAAAATAAATATTTTTGTTTTTTTTTTTTTTATCTTTTGATGTGTCTGTGTCGTTATCAAGAAATATACTGAGTGGATTAAAATTTACAAAAAAAATAATCTGTTTTAAGGCAAAAATCAGCTGAACGACATTACCATCGTTTTGGAAAGAGCAAGCTACTACTCACTTTCTTAAAAATCCACGCAAACAAGGTTGCGGGCGTCAACTAGTAAAAAAAAGTTCGTACCTTACGCTTTTTGATAATTTTTAATTGATAATATGAATATAAAAATAAAATGATGAAATCCATGAAGTTTTCACTAAAAGCTGATTAGACATTTCGATTTCAACTCTAGTTATTATCTAAAAATTACAATTCGCTCGAGCACTAATCCGCGAAAATAGCAACCTCGGAAAATATTCGGCGCAGAGAGTGCCACTGAATTGCTCTATGAATAAATTCATGAGGCAGGAGCGTAAACTCGAGCTGAATTGAATAGAACTGAATAAAAGCGTTTTATTGTCTCCACGATTTTGAGCTGTTGTTAGTCCGACATCACCGAATGCGACTAGCGTTCTTTCGTAGTAGGTACTTTTTATCTGATTTGCAAGAAAAGATCTTATTTACGATGCCAAAGGTTTTATTTGGATAGGCACGCTTTGACCCTGGTTCTATGTAGTCAAACCTTCGTCATTCGCCGTTGGAGTTTATGAAATCTCTCTCATATACTGTCACCGTCGTTTTTCGAGATGAATAATCTGACGCAGAACACTTTCTTACCTGAAATGTGACACGAAATGTTTGTGACCCACGGCGGATATGAATCGAAATCTTCAGCACTGTGTTTTTTTTATATAAATTACTTATATTCTTTATTGAAATAAAGATTTCACTCTCATTACTATTAATTACATTGAAGATTGTTGTTTTGTTAAAAGTTGTAACTAAGTTATAAATAATAATAATAATAAAATTCTTTATTGCAGACACGAGATCCATATAAACAATTACAAATTAAATATAAAATTTAATTAAATTATAAAAGTAACGACGTCATAATTATCTTTATGTTAAACATTAAGTTAAAATGTCAAATACTGAATGTCAAATAATTACACTGAAAACATAATAAAATATGTACAGTAAAATAAATTAATGGGTAATTTTTAAAATAAAGTTATGATTGAAGTTATGATAATAATAAATTACTTATAGGTGGAATCATATTTTACACAGTTAAAAAGTGTCAGACCTACGTCACGTTGGTCTCGCTGAAATCAATCATTTAGTTAAAAGCAGAAAAGGGACTGCTTTCGTCAACCTCAAAGAAAGAATCAAACAAACATTTTTATTGTTGAATTCTTGCGTTATTCCACTTGGTTCTTGTATCTTCGGGACAAAAGACAAGAACTTTAAAACTTAAGGCGCTACTCGGAAATAGTATGGACTTTTTGATATAAAACTATAGCATGGTTACAGTTGTTACAAACTGGTAATAACATATATATTTCTTCCTACCTTTATCTAGATTAGTATTGTTTCAAAAACACGATTTTATGATTTTGCCTCGACACTTTTTCTTTTCGAAAAGACCTCTAAAAATACGAAAATTCAAGATTATTCTTAAATGGGGTTACTTACACTATTGGAAATTGGTTTAATAAGTGGACACCAATAATATTTAGGATCGTATAGAAGCATTAGAAGCAATCGCTGTAGTTTTTTAATACGAAGTGATTTTGTGTTTTTTTTTGCCTAATCTGCAAAATCGGTCTCGCTCCCGTGCGCGTCGTTTTCTCATTGCTATCTCGCTTCAGTATATTTTTTTCGAGTATCGCCTTAAGCAAAACTCACGGGAATCCAATCAAATGAATAATTCACAAAGACCCATTATTGAAAACTGGTAAGCAATTCCATTAATACTCCAAAAATGAGGTCTGTTGAAATAATGGCTGAAGCGTTTCCATATCTCCAAGTCTGAACCCTGGTACCTACGTTCCCTATTTCTCTTGGCATCGGAAATGAGGCCAAATGAGCTGAAAGGGAACGTACCTCCGTAATAGTGGGGAAAGTCACCGTTCCAACCCTCATTTTCCCCGTTTCCCATGGTTGCTACGTTCAGGATTTCTCCCCGGAAGTAGGGTGTTCTTAAAAAATTAACTCTTCTATTTTTTTTTCAAATATTCCTTGTAAGTTCCAGGAAGGTTTATATGACTAGGAAAAAAGGGATTACCACGGGAACGGGAACCATGCGGGTGAAACCGCGCCGACCACTAGTTGAACATAAAATATATTTATTTTAAACCATCTCTTAACTTTTAAATACGCAGAAATTGATGAGTTTACCAGGGGTGAAGGTTATATTTGATCAAAGGTTTTTTAAAAAATATTGGGTCTTTTAATCAGTTTTACAGTAAAGAAAATTTGATTACGGAAACTTTACTTCAAAGGCATGATATTGCAGACCGTCACTCAAGGCAACAAAAGTTGTCGGCTACAGGAGAAATCAGCTGGCTTCTTCAGTACCTTGTCATGCCAAGTACTGCATTATTACGGACATTAACGGAAAATGGTTTTATTTTATTTTTTATTTATACTAATAATGGTATTTTTTTTATAGAAAAATATCGGAAAAAATCAACTCAACATAAATGGTTAACTACTTTTGAACATTATATTAAATTTGTACAAGGCCTTTTTAACCGACTTCAAAAAAAGGAGGAGGTTCTCAATTCGACGGAATCTTTTTTTTGTTCACAAGAAAAATCAACAACAATGAAATCATATAATGTGTTATAGGCTATTTGGCAATGCGAAAAATAAAGTGTCAATCACTGTTATCAGTATAAATTATGAGTTTAAAAATGGTTTTTTATTAACGTACGTTGAAAATAATTATAAATTTATTTAAAAATCCGTAAAAAAAAAGGCATTTTTTAAACGTTTCGTCACGTGATACAAAACGCTCCTGATTCGTCGAGTTTATAATGACGTCACCTGCTTGTAAACCTCGTTTGACTACGTATGTGGATGATAAGCAGAATACAGGCAAGTGACGTCACCGAACCCATTGCAGCGCCATATTGTCAAAGTAGCGTTTTGGCGCGCTATTTAAATATTGAATTTTTAATTTGATATTTTTCAGCAAATATGTACCAGAATAAATAAAAACAACTTTTACTGGGTTCCTTAAACTCCACTACATGATATAAAATGGATTTTCAAAACCTGTCAAATAGCCTATTGTAAATAAACAAGTGAATCAAAATAATTATTTTGTCTAAATATAACATTATATCACGTGACATTCTTTACTTATTAAATGCAGACCCCAATGCGTCGGGGTAATCCGATGCCCCTCAACTAAAAAACCGAAGGAGGTTCTCAATTCGACGGAATCTTTTTTTAATTTTATTTTTTATGTATGTTACTCCATTACTCAAAGACAGCTGGACCGATTTGAGTAATTCTTTTTTGTTCGAAAGCGTATACTTTCCAGGTGGTCATATTGTAATCCATATTGTCATCATGTCAGGATCTGATGATGGGATCCTGGAGAAGCCCAGGGAATTATAGGCATTCCTTTAGCGATTTCGGTGTCTTCTTTAGAAACTCATGTTTATGCTTTCGGAAAGCACCACTTGGTAAAGTGGCACTGATAAATTATATAAAAATAATAATATAAATGTAAATATAAGCAGCATATTATGAAAGGTGATGAGCAGTTGAAATAAAAAACTTTTTATAAAAAAAGGAAACCGACTTCAAAAACTAAAAAGAAAAAAAATACCCTTTTGGAGTTGGTGCCAGCCAAGGAAAGAAAAATGAAAAAATAGAATGAAGTCCCTGCCGACTTTAGCCCGATATGAATTTTGGCGCGCATAAGTAAAAATAATATCAATCTCATCTGCCATTTTAACGTCTCCGGGGCCCTGGCCTTCCTTATAGATGGATAAGAAGAAACATTTCAAAAATAATATATTTTTATGGCACACTTACAGGCAACAGATAGAAAAACATTAAAGACAATAATCCATACATAATAATGATACAGCTTATATCTATGCCCAATTACAAGAATGCACAGCATTCAAAGTCAAAGTCAATATCATTTATTCAGTCTAGGCTGTTACAAGCACTTATGAACGTCAAAGAAGCTACGCCATCGGTTCACAAACCCTACGCGGGAGACCTTGTAACGAGAAGAACCGGCAAGAAACTCGTCAGGGGCTGTTTTTTTCTCCCTGTTTTATTTCATACAGAGTCGTCAAATTGAAAAGTGACCTTAACATATCGGAAAGGTAAATTTCCATCAGAAAAGGAAAAAAATAATTAAAATATTACATTTTATGGTTATTGTAACCGTAAACAATTTTTAACTGGCAAAGAAAGACTTGTCTATCATACATTACAACATTTCTCGCATTACAAGATTACTATACTGCAAGTTGTGAGGTACATACAAGTCAGTATCAATTTATTTTAGATGAAAATTTAGGCTTTAAGCACATCATTAAGATAAGCAGACTGAGGTAGACCCATTTCCGCTGGCGGCACCCGTTCACGAGCATGAACCAGCCATCGCTTCGCTCAACCATATTTTAGGGAACGTAACGACCCGCCTCACACGACACCGCCGAAGAAACGTTTGAGTGAGCATGACGTACTTCAGGTACTTATGTTAAGCTGTATAAATATAAAAAAAATACAATGGCAACAGCAAAAAAAGAAAGATAAAAATGCCTTACCAGCCATAGCTTCGCTCAACCATATTTTAGGGAACGTAGCGACCCGCCTCACACGACACCACCGCAGAAATGTTTACAGAGTGCATGACATACCCAAGCTACCTGTGTTAAAAGTTGAATCTAATACTTTACTAATCATTAATTGAATGACACTACAATTTCGAAAAAATAAAACTAAATATTTAAGACCAAGCTGTCTCGTCATTCAAGTAATCTTTTATAGTATAATATCCTTTTTTAAGAAGACAATCTTTTACATTCATCTTAAACATTTCGAATGGCAAATCCAAAATATTATCTGGAATTTTATTATAGATACGTATACCTAGACCCATAAAAAATCCAAGGACCTTCTTTAATCGGTACCGAGGCATAACAAGTTTATGTCTAATTCTAGTATTGCGATCGTGCGAATCACCATGTTTGATATACAGGTTGATATTACGCCGTACAAAAAGAATACAATTTAAAATAAATTGAGAAGCAGCTGTCAGTATACCAATTTCTTTAATTTTTTCCCGAAGAGATGTTCTGGAACCCAGTTGATAAATGGCCCTTATAGCTCGTTTTTGTAGTATAAATATTGTATTAATGTCAGCTGCTACTCCCCACATAAGAATACCCTACTACATGATGCTGTGAAAATAACTGAAGTACACAGTCCTAGCAGTTTCTATATCAGTCAGTTGTCTGACTTTTCTAACAGCGTAGGCAGCAGAACTAAGCTTGCCAGCTAGTATTGCAATATGTGGACTCCATTGAAGTTTACAGTCCATAGTTACACCTAGGAAGACTGTTGATTCTACTAAATCTAATTTTTCATTGTTCATAACAATTTCCATGGGTACTTTCTGAACATTTGGTAAAGAAAAAAGAACGCATTTAGTTTTCTTTGCATTAAGCTGTAGATTATTATAATTAAACCAAGCTAGTACTTGCGAGAGTGTTTTGTTTACATCGTCAAAATCAGTTTTATTCCTATCAATGTTAAATATTAAAGAAGTATCATCCTCAAACAAGACAATCTCACATAAGTTTTTGGCAAAGAAAGGCAAGTCATTAATATATACTAGAAACAGGAAAGGGCCCAAAATAGAGCCTTGAGGCACGCCTAGTTTTATATTTGAGCCGGCAGATTTCACTCCATTAATATCAACTGTCTGAGTTCTAGAACTGAGATACGACAGTATTAACTTTTGAGCATCACTTTTTAATTAATTCCGGATGTTGAGTTAAAGAGCAACAATTTGATTCTTCACTAGGATAGTTTAATTCAGATCTGAGTAATGGCATTATAATTACAGAGTTCTACCAGCTCTGTGGCTGACTGAATATGATCATCAATTTGTTTTTGCGCACTTGAGTACCTACTGATTTTTCATGAAGTCAAGACATTCATGCAATCTTTGTATGTCTTTTTGTAAATTCTTGGTATATCTTGTTCATACATTTGCCTACTCTCAATAAGTTTCATTGACTATGAACTTGCAAACAGTTACAAAAAGTTTCAGTAATATATTTTCAATTATTAGCCAATCAGAACCCGCTAACATTTGTACACCCCTGTAGGGAAAACACCACGAAAAACTTTAAAAAATTATTCGAATTATCACGTCAAAAAATGTATACGAAAAAGATACGTTTTCGTCCGGTACTGCAGGAACGCTGCTCAATACCTCATACATTTGTTGTCATGACGATACGAATACTTTTCCGAAAGTTTTAATGCTGGCCGCACTGACTCGATCCAAATTCGCCAATGCAGTGTCCATTAGCAGAGATAACTACTTAAAAACTATTTGTGAATTTGTGGGGTAAACTTTGTTTCAGTTGGAAGCACCGCCGCGTCGCTTCCGCCCCACGTGTCCTCATTCGCAGATTGCAAACTTTACGAGATGTAAATTGAAAATCCAACAAGACATACCTTATTCAAAATTGGAAATCTCCAAGGGAATTTTACTCAGCATTTTCCGGCAACGCTTAGGAATTTCGTTTTCGCCTGAGGTCGCTTCCTATTTGTTTTCGTCGAAATCTATTTGTCTTTTCGAGGTCTTTTAATTATACGGGGCGCAACGGATTTTTTTTGTCGACACGTTTCCGTTTTAATTAGTTTGCTCACGTGTGTGGAACTACAATTAAAGATTTATTACTTAAAAGGTTCTGTGTACGCTGTTTAGTTTTTCTTAATAAAAGGCAGAGTTGAATTTTAAAGAAGCGAAATAGATTTGTCATTAAGTATCCGTCTCATGAAATGCGTTCGCTTTTTTCTTGTTTCATTATTATTTAATGTCTTTCGAGCCCCTTCGGCAACGATGTAACGTATAAGTCAATCATTTCAGTATATTCAAAATTTACCAAATGATTTTTTAATACTTATGGTAAATTTTAAATAGAAAAATATTGGAAAAAATTAACTCTGCCACAAGTGAATTCTCAGGCTGGAATCGAACCAGCGACCTTTGGAAATCCGGTCCAATGCTCTAACCGCTGAGCTACGGAGACTTGCGAACCACCGTCGAAATTCTCCAATACTTTTATATTTTTAATACGCTGTAGGCCAGCGTGGAGAATTTCGACGGTGGTTCGCAAGTCTCGGTAGCTCAGCGGTTAGAGCATTGGACCGGATTTCCAAAGGTCGCTGGTTCGATTCCAGCCTGAGAATTCACTTGTGGCCGAGTAAATTTTTTCCAATATTTTTCTATTTAAAATTTACCATAAGTATAAAAATAGCATTGAAAAATGCAAAAATTACAAAATCATAAATTATTGGCAGTTGCATCTTAATCGATCGTTAAACACCTGAAAAGATGTTTCTTTCGAATGCAAGGATATTTCCTAGCATTGATGTAACAACGCTGGCCTACAGCGTATTAAAAATATAAAAGTATTGGAGAATTTCGACGGTGGTTCGCAAGTCTCGGTAGCTCAGCGGTTAGAGCATTGGACCGGATTTCCAAAGGTCGCTGGTTCGATTCCAGCCTGAGAATTCACTTGTGGCCGAGTTAATTTTTTCCAATATTTTTCTATTTAAAATTTACCATAAGTATAAAAATAGCATTGAAAAATGCAAAAATTACAAAATCATAAATGATTTTTTAATGTCTGGAAACTTAGATAAGAAAGTTACCAATGTAATAAGTGTTATTTTTTCTAACTCCTCGAAGTTTATCACACATATTTAGTTGGTATTTAAAAGCTTGTTATCCCATAAGTGTCCCCGGAAACTTTGTATTGTTATTCTTTCCTTCCTATTCTGCTTAAAATGTCTGTTTAAGTGCCGCAGTTGCGAAACAAACTTGGTACACCGAGAAAGTTCCATGATGGCTGTTTTCAAAAAGATATTATCTGTATATTTCTGCTTATATGACGTATATTACGTTGTTAGTGTGATTTATGAAGCGGTTTAGCGGAAACAATGTGTTTTTAACATGTAACGAGGGGTAATTTGGTAAATCTATGGTTTGATTGTTTTCATTATTGTAACCACATCTGTTAATTGTAATAATGTCGATTCTACGTACAAGCTACAGGAACTTTTTATTTCTTACTAGCGTCCGCCTGCGGTTTCATCCGCGTGGTTCCCGTTCCCGTAAGAATATCAGGATAAAAACTATCCTATGTTTTGATCTAGGCTTTCTTCTATCTCTGTGTCAAATTTCATCCAAATCCGTTCAGTACTTTTAGCGTGAAAGGGTAACAAACGAACGAATAAACAAACAAACTTTTTTGACATTTGTTTGTTTGTTTGACGACCTGTTTGGCGCAGGGGTACTTAACCCGCCTTCTGCGCCAGAGGTCCCGGGTTCGTTCCCCGGACTAGACAAATATTTGTGTGCATGAACATGTCTATTTGTCTTGGTCTGGGTGTTAAGTATGTGTTAGATTAATGATGGAAATGTGGCAAGTATGAAGACTAGTTTTGGAAATTACAATGAAATCTACCTAACCAGATATAAATGAAAGACAAGAAATAACTGAAATACATTTACTTCATGCTTTTGTAATAATCATTTTATAAAATAAAAGTATAAAGGAACATTTACAAATAACACAACATTATTGTCTACAAATTCAATATTCTCTATTTTAATAATTAGATGATTGTGTATTTAGGCACAATATTAATTTAATTATTTAATGTTTGTCTCTTTGCATTTTTTAGAAATGTTTTAATTGTTTATTTTAATGATTATTTTATCTCAATGTTTGTTTAATACCCAAAGATTTCGTTTGTTTTTACATTTCATTGAAAATTTTAAATATTGCTTTTTTTTTTTATTAAGTTAAATTGCGATACCCTGGCAGGGTTCAGGTTATGGTACTGTCTATATGTTATATACCACCACTGTTACCACATGATTGCAATAAACTCTTTGAATTGAATTGAGTACTTAGTATAACCATATGCACACTACGCAGGTTCACTTAAATAAGATACTTAGACTAAGATTCTATATTTAATTTATTACATATTGTTAGTACATGTTTTTGTTGACTGCCCAATAAACAAATAAATAAATAAATAAAACTATATGTGTAATATTGAGTAACTAACAAACATTTAATGTTTGTTAGTAGTGTAAAGATTATCGAAGAAAAATAACTCTTATTAATCTAATAACCATTGCAAATAATCCATCTATTTCTCAACCTAACTGATAATGTAGCAGTACCTAGCCTTGTCTTGAATAATTGCCTGCGACAGGTCCAACGAGCAGTCGTCAATCAAAGCAGACACGGCGAGAATTACTGTTTGTGCTTCGGAACACGGGATGGACCTACCATCAATCAGGTGGAGTGAGAAATATTCGCATTTTTAAACAAATACAACAATGGTTCAGGGGATCAAGGTTGCTAATCTCAATTATTATATATCTCAATCGTGTCATTTGTAGTGCTTATTTATATACACTTGCTGCTTTTACACAGTTTTGGCATCACACCACTAAAACACGGAATCATGTCGGTTTTGTCTTGTTTGTAATTCCGTATAATTTCAAAATAAAAGAATATTCTTTTCTTTCTATAAAAATTGCGGCGAAAAAGCTTGGCATTCTGAACAGGGTCAAACGATCACGCCTAGACAGCTTCTGACTCTTTTCAAAGCTTAAGTCCGATTGTGCATGGAGTATTGTAGCCACTTCTAGGATGGCTCAGCTAAATACCAACTCGCTACTCTCGACTCGGTAGAACGCAGAGCCAAGCGATTTATCGGTGACCAAGAGCTGGTTAAAAACCTACATAGTTTGAGTCACCGCCGGCGCCCCGTAAGCTCGCTTGTCTGTCGATTTTCTACAGACTACTTTAGGGAGTGTGCATCTAAGCTGCATAACCTTATTCCGCCTTCTCCTTTTTTCCATCGGGATACCATACGTACTGCTGGCTACCATCCATAGATACTTGGTGGCCATTCGAAACCTACGCACAGTGCGCTTTAACACGTTCGCTGCGGAGCCATTTTTGATGGACTTTCAGCCAGTGCGTATGACGTTTTTTCGAGGCAAGGTTGAACTTCTTTACAGTGCGAATGAGACCTTTTCGGCCTCACAGAATGTTGTTTCCGAAAAACTTAACATTATAGACTTAAATAGTTGTTAATGCTAAGTCTAGCTTCGCCCGCAGTTATGACATTTTGGTATTGAATTAATGAAAAATTATTTGACATCGGTTCTGTCTCACATCGCACTAAAAGAAAGTTTGATTTGTTCATCTCGACTGGATGGGCATAAAAGAGAGTTGCAGTAACTTTAATATATTTTTTAAAACATCAATCAAAATGTTCCGCACAAATTTGTAGGTACCTACCTAGCAGTGGCAAGGGTCCAAACATACCGATTCCCATCGGCTTCCCTTTTAGAAATCCTATCACACTGATTTTTTTTGAGCAATTTTGGGTCCGGCTTACCTTTGCAATATTTTGACGCCTCGCCACTACCTAGGTACATAATAATATAAATAGGAATTGAGTCTCGCAGTTTTTTCAGAAATTTTTCAAAATTCAGTTACCGAAACTAACGACTAGGTACCTATATTTTTATGATTTAATTCCAAATGTACAGTTTTTAGTTTTTTTCCCGTATTCCTAGTAAAAAACGATATTACTTGCCAAATTTCATAGTTATAAGTCAACGGGAAGTACCCTAGGAATTTTGATTTCCTCGAGAGTGTCGAAATCTAAGTTTTTTGCGACATAACCGGTCCTATCTTTTTTTTACGTTAATTTACAAGTTTCATTTTTTACTCCTTCAACAGACTGTTGACCTGAATATATGCTTTTAATTTCAACATGATACAAGATCTCGAGATAAACGAGGACATACGGACGAACGGACAAGAAAGAAAGAAAGAAAGAAAAACTATTTATTGGACACACACAAAATAATAATAACATAAATAATAAAAATAAGAAATACAATAAAAAGTGCGCGGCCAACTAGGCCCCATCCTCAGCAATGTCACAGTGACATACGGAGCATGCCACTGAGACGCTGGTATTCTGGAGGAGCCTATTTGGTGACAACAGGATTATACAATAAAAAAAAAAAAACAAACAAACAAAAATTATACACTGCAATAAAACATTTAAAAAAATAATTAAATAAAAAATAAAACTATTTAAAAAAAATAGAAATCGCTATTGGAAAGGCTGCACAGTACCGAGTTCCTTTGCCTTTCCAATAGCACAAAGAATTGATTATCGAGTCTGGTCTAGAAATGCGGTGCCTTGACATGATATATATATAAAAAAAAGAAAAAAAAGGATAAACAGCTTAAAAAAAAGTGTGTCACATAGATAGTGGATACAGACGTAAACAAAATAAAAACCACAAACACACGAAAATGGAACAAAAAACATGATTCACAATGAAGATGTCCGCCTCAAGAATCCTGCGCCAGACTGGAACGCCCACCCATCCCCAGTTATTAACAACAACAACAAAGTGATCCTATGAAGTTTCCTTTTTTTTCTTTAGAGGTTCGGAACCCTAAAAAGTACTAAGCATGTACGAATATTTCGTTTGTCGTGAATTATCCATATGTTGCCGATCGTGATTGGATTGTCAAGTGAAGTGGCGGCTCTCGGGGTTCGATAATGACATGTCGGGAGTTGTGTAATTAAATGTCAGCCGGTACTTTCCCTGATAGAGATATTGAGGGTTGTCAAATGTAATTGGCGCAATTTAATGCCGCGCAAGTGGGTCCATAGATTTAGAATTTTTTTCGCTCCGCAAAAAGATCCACGAAGCGTGGGAGCGAGAAGTCCTAATCAAGTACTAACCGCCCGAGAGAGAAAGTGACAGCGAATAAAGTACAGCTGTGTCAATATTTTCGCGAGTAAGAGGCCCTAGCGTCCGGTCTGTTCAACGTCGCGGTGGAATTTGTGCATTTTTGTAGTAATCCTTCGATTATAATTGAGAATAATTAAAGTGCAATAATGGTGACATGTTCTGTACGTGTATGTGAAGTAACAAGGCGCAATAATCCGGATCAATACACTTTTCACAGGTAAATACGATTTTGTTATTGGAAATTTTCAAACCATATTTTGCTAAATTTCGGCCAGTAATCGGCTCAGAAAGTGATGTTTACAATCGTATATTAATTGGCATTGTTCTGTGTAGATGTATATCGTGATTATAAACAATATTTGCGAAGAAATTATGTAAAATAGTAAATTGATACGTTACGCTAGTGCTTGACAAAGCGGTGACGTCACGAGTATCGATAAAAACCTAATCGTTTTTAGTGACATCGTGACATGAATACAAAGTTGTTTAGCCAAGATATGTTGAAATCGTAGATTAGTAGTAGGAAAGATAGATTGCTGACGTCACACATGATTATTAATCTATTCTTGAAATAGAGTTAAAATTTAATTACTATACAAATTAGGAGCTTTTACGTAAAGGATTTCAAAACTTGGTAATTGACTAACCGATATATTTTGTAGATTTCCAAGCAATCCAGCATTGCGCGGAAAATGGATGCGGACTCTAAACAGACCAAATTGGACTCCTAGTAAGAACTCCACTATCTGCAGCAAACATTTTGAGGGCGAATGTTTCATACAAAGGAAACATCGCCGTATGCTAATGAAAGACTCGATACCAACATTATTTATACCTGTTAGTATGATTCTTGGGACTCAAATCGAATAAGCTAATACTAAATGCATATGTATAGCTAAAGAATATGGTGTACAATTTTCACTATTTGTTTACAGATTCAATTACCACGTCGAAGACCGGTGTCTTCATATGTCTATCGAGATATTACAGGGGTAGCGACTTCATCCAAGCTTACGGAACCAACACCTGGGCCTTCAGCTCTAGTACTGTCTCCAATAAAAAAGAAATTAATACACCGCAATACATGTCTCAAAAGAAAAATTGAAGAAAAAAACAGGGCTTTAAGAAATTTAAAACAAAAAGCCAAAAGGATGACTAAACGAGTTTTATCTTTACAAGAGGTTGTCAAAGAACTAAATAATAGGCCAGGACTTGAAAATCATCGCAATGATGTTGAGGTCGCGTGCCGCAACAATTTATTGCAAAAAATAGTAAATAGAGTAAATGGAAGAGCCACTGGTGAAATAAGTCGCTCGGCTGAGTACGATGAAGACCTAAAGAAATTGGCTTTGACTATACATTTTTACAGTCCTAGGACCTATGTTTACATAAGAGAAAAATTCGATCTGTGTTTACCACATGTTAATACTCTATTTAAATGGTATTCTCGTTTAAATTGCGAGCCAGGGTTTACAAAGGAATCACTCAACACAATTTCCGAAATTACTAAAAGAAAACCGCTTTACGTTAACCTGATTTTTGATGAAATTAAAATAAGAGAAGAGACAGAATTTGTAGGCAAAAAGCATTATGGATATGTAAATGTGGGGAACGACTTGTGTGGTGATGAGATAGAAATTGCTAAAGAAGTTCTTGTTTTTATGGTGGTAGCTGTAAATGGATACTGGAAACTGCCTGTTGGTTTCTTTCCGGCTAAAAGTTTCACAGCGAGTGAAAAATTGAGATTATTGAAAATATGTCTCGATTTATTAAAAGAAGCAAATTGTGAAGTGGTTGCTATAACTTTTGACGGCATCGCATCTAATCTTACTATGGTGAAATCACTTGGCGCATCTATAAAAAAACCACCTTATAAACCATATTTTATTTATAATGGCAGAAAGTACAATATTTTGTTTGATCCGTGTCACTTAATTAAACTAATTAGGAATTGTTTTGCTGACCTAAAAACATTCTATGACAATATGGGGCGCAAAATCGAATTCAGTTTCGTGAAACAGTTGCAAGCGTTACAAAAAAACGAAGGTCTTCATCTCGCAAACAAATTATCAGCGCGACACATTGATTACCGTACTCAAAAGATGAAGGTCCGACTAGCTGCTCAGTTATTAAGCAGGTCAGTGGGTGTTGCTATAGATGTTTGTAATAAGGATCTTCAAATTGCTGAATTCCAGAATTCTGAGGCGACTGTGCAGTTTCTTCACAATGTAAACGACATTTTTGATATATTCAATTCGAGAAATTTTAACAACTATGGATTGAAAAAACCTCTTTGTCCAAGTAATAAAACAGATGTTTTTTGCAAAATAGATGAAGTTTACGAGTATTTTCAATCACTGAAATGTGAAGACGGTGCTCTTGTAATAAATACTCAGAGACATCTTGGTTTTTTGGGATTTATAAACAACATTATTTCGCTGAAATGGATGTATGTCAGTTACATAGAAAAAAACTGCCTAAAATTCCTTCCTGTGTATAAATTATCTCAGGACCACTTGGAAACATTCTTCGGTGCCATCAGGTCCAAAGGGGGATTTAATAATAACCCAACCGTAAAAAACTTTATTGCAGCGTATAAAAGATTGATTTGTCATACTGAAATAAAAATAAGCGAAAGTGGCAATTGTTTAGAATTAGAAAAAATAGCAGTGTTGTCTACTAGCTCCATGACAACAGTAGATAAAATTAATAGTTCATCAAATTATAACAAAATTTTCAAAGATTTGCTGCAGGACAATATTAACAATGCCAATGCTCAAAATGAAGACACAGATTTCGACGAGGAAATAGTACTATCAGACAATACTGCTACACTTTCTCAAATGTCTATGATGATTGTTTCATATGTGTCCGGATTTGTGGTAAAGAAAATTGCTAAAAAGATTAAATGTGATATCTGCGTACAAAGTTTAATGTCAGAATCTGATACATTATACAATTCATTGATAGTCAAGAGGGATTATTCAAAAACAAATAAAGGCTATCTCATATACCCATCGAAAGATGTTATTACATTGTGTTGTAATGCTGAGCGTTATTTCAGAGAAAATATGAAAAAGAAAATAATGACAGATAAAATTTTTGCTAAATGTGTGTTAAAAGTTTTACGTAACGTACAGTCATTGTTTTATAATTTACAAAACCATATTTTAGATCAAGACCCTTTAGACAGTCATATATATCTACTTATGAAAACTATAATTGAAACTTATTTTGATGTCCGTTTAAAGCATGAAAGTAAATTGTTAAAATTGGATAGGGAAACATTACGAACCCACTTAAACAAAATTGTTTTATTCCGAGGGCAATAAATAATTCATAAAAAGTAAAGTGTTTTAATTTGGTAGGTACATGTGCTATTGTATTTATATATATTGAGTGCGGACCCGTGCTGCACTTAGGTTCTCCATCTAGGTGAAGCACCTATAAGGTCCCCTGCTCCAACTGATGATCAGTACAGTCAAGTAATTAAGAAAAATACAAACTTTAATATGAATCAATATAATTTATTATAATATCAGAATTGAATTGTTTTTGAATTGAACGTTTGAATTTACTCAACCGTTCGAATACTTTAAAATAAAATTTTAGCAAAAAGTACCAGGATCGCATAGCTATCCAGGAGTTACTTTTTAGATGTTTCGGGCGGATATATATTGGAAAGCGTATTTTTTTTTGTCCGTACGTACTACGGCACGCCAATTATACGCCTAAATTTGTTTCGCACAATTTTCATTAGACCTAAATTAGTTTAACCTATTTTAACTTCTATTAAAGTCTACCAAGACAAAAAAAGTCTACCAACTGAAACAATCGACAACGTAAAAGTATACCGTGGACAACACTATTTTTAACTCGCACATAGACATTCATCAACACATGTACATAATTTTTCTTGTCTCATGTTCGAGCCGTCATTGTGTATCTTGTACATTCTAAATCTATGAGTGGGTCTATCGAATTATCGGAGAAACCTGAGTTTGAGAAAAAAGAAAATTGCGTTTTTTCTCGCGAGATTGTGTTGGATAGGTACTTCAATATCCTTTTATTAAATTTAATTTATTTTGTTTGTACCGATTTCTTTGTATGACATATATCAATTAAATGGTTGTCCCACAATTTAGTAAAAAACAGGATTCTGTAAATAGCACCTATACCCAGCTCCTATACCCAGCCCCCTTTCGGTTGCATAATGTTTTTAGTTATAATATCTAAACGAGCGTACCAGTTTTGGCATATAGTCTTTTCGCATATTTTTAGGGTTCCGTAGCCTGATGGCAAAAAAACGGAACCTTTTTATTTTGTTTTTATTTTTATTTTTTATGAACCACGGGGAGATTCTTAACCTTCATCATACCTGATGTTAGGTATTGATAAGGCTGAAAGATGGAAGGGAACCTCTCTCGGAATCCTTAGCCAGTGAAGAACTGGCTATCTTATCTCGAACTGCCGGAACACAACAATGCTGAAAACATTGTTGTTATAGCGTCAGGCTTACGTCCTACCACCAACAAAAACGATGAACGCAGAATAGTTTCATATGCATAATTGTCACTTACTCTAATTTCCTTTAACATAATTGTTATACGTCTAAAGGCAATTTATCATAAAATACGAAATGCATAATGGAATTATCCATAAATATATCGTCTGTAACCATTAACAATTAAAAGTTTATATTTAAGTCAGCGTGTTTGGTAGGGAATTAGATCCCGATCGCCACTTGTGGTGGTCACCTTGCCGTGGAACTTGTATGCCCAATACTAGAGTGAAATTTAGAGTCAGGACGCGACCAGCAAGCCTGCAGCGCTGGAGACGTGTATTTCCCATATGCATGCTTCCATGCTTGCTTTGTATACTTGCTTGCTTGCTTGCATGCTTGCATGCTTGCATACTTGCTTACTTACTTACTTGCTTGCTTGCTTGCTTTCATGCTTACTTTGCATTTGCATGCATTGCATATATGCATTGTATACTTTTAACATTAAAGTATTTGAAATATATTTTGTGATAAAGATTGATATGCCAATAAATGTTATGATTAGTAATCATTATGGTGAAAACATTAATGAAAAAAAATATATGTACTGAAATACCATTATTACAAAAGAGGTTATGGGTAAAAAAGTATGCGTTATGATTTATTCTGTATGAACGTTATGCCGAATGATGAGTATTCCAAAAAACCTTATGCAGCTCTAAAATACGCCTTTCTGTTACATGCAACCGAATATGGACCCATACCCAGCAGTGGGTGTCGTGTGACTGATATGTTGAGGATGAGGATAAACACTAATAAATTCACAACAATCCGCAATAAATAAAAAGCCATTATCTAAAAAATTTGAGACAACGAACTACTTCGTAAACTAAAACTTGATGGTTTTAGTCTAAAATTTAACGAAAGGAGTGATATTGAAAAAGAACTTAAAATATAATTCTGGTCCATCCCTGACGTGACGTGCTGATTGATAATTTAATCGATGGTGTGTTTGCTTTTGCCGGTTGATGTTTGGTTACGTTGTAATTGTATGGCTTCAGACCGTGTCGGATATTGAATTATCAAGATTCGTAACAAAACGATATTTATTTTTAATAAACGACGGGCAGACTTTTAGCCTTCATCATACCTGATATTAAGTTTTGATAAGGCTGAAGATGGAAGCGGGACTCTCCCGGAATCCTCAGCCACTGAGGAACTGACTATCTTATCTCAAACTGCCCAGTTATTACTAAAAAAAAACAAAAACTGACGGGACACAACAATGCTGAAAACATTGTTGTTATGGCGTCAGGCTTTGATAAGATAGTGGTAGCTAGCCAGACGGACTTACAGCAAGTCCTACCACCAACCTAACCGAATACAATATGTACGGGGGCTGGGAATCGAACACGGGACCCCTGGGTCTGATACCGGTGGTTGTACCACTGGACCACAGAGGCGGTTATAACATCATATCATTATATCATTCGCTCGTCGTTTGCTGTTATAATTCATGTTAATTAGTTGTTAATACTTACACAGATTGATTTGTTGAAGTACGGATGTAATATTATGAATGATACAGTTGTATGCTAATACGGACAAACCAATTTTATAATGCCTCTGTATAGGTATACAATCTATATAAACGGTAGGTAGAGAAAGACCAATATGAAAGTAACTTTCAATGTCAATCTATCAAGATTTTATTGCATTTTTTGAAAATCGTAAAACGAATATGCCTAAGTTTACGGGTATTGTTTTTTAATCACTATTTTGAATCTGCATTCTGTTTTAGATTTGCTATAATTAAAAACAAAACAATGCATCGCCCATATCAAAAAACCATTTTACTAGCTTTGTAAGAAAGCTGCCGTGGCTTATTGTGATCCAATAAGGTTCTTTTTAGCGCGTTTTCGGTGAAAGCATTGTACATTACTTGCTTTAATTACTGTATAGCGCGTGTTGCATGCTCCGTTTGCGATGTGGTCAGTGCGTCGGTCGTCTGTTTGTTTGCGTTGCGAAAAGCGGAATCTTAGCGTTACTAAAGACACTAATGACCGCCCGCGACTTCATCCGCGTTGACAGTTTACAAGCTTCCTTTATATAGGATTTAGTTTAAAAAGTTCAGAGATTACCAGATTATTGTAATAAAACAGCTTTTACGGATGAAAACGCTATAGTTATTAATTGATTGTTTTATACAGCGAGTTATTTTGCTTTTTAATTATACGACGTTTCAATATATTGTAAGCTTATTTTGGGGATGTGATCACCCAAAATTGTCAACGTGATATGTTTTGCTACCACGAATTTGATTTTTCTCGAAAGCGAATGTCAAAATGTGGTTAGTATTATTAATTTGTCTTCTAATCCGACGGACAAAACAATGAAAATCCCATTATCAGTATACTCGTACTTAGTTTTGCCGGTTAATCAAACTGTTCAAAAGCATATCATTTTTTGATCTTTGATTAATCGAAGTGTCAAAACTATTTTTTTGTTTTCTTTACTTAATCATGTTCTTTTTTTTCAATCATTTCGATACCTACGAGTATTATTCATCACGGCATAAAACTTTCCGAGCAACTTTAGTAATGTAATGTTTGATGTCGCCCTTCTGCACATTATGTGTATATAGTGTGTGATAGTAACTTCCACTGCGCGATGCAGGGTGATAGAGCGCACGCGCCGTTTAGCCGAGCAAACGATGCCATATCGCACCGATGCTTATCATATGAACTGGAAGAGACAACAATTAAAATTTATCATTCGAGTAAGGGGAATGTAGTCTCAGGCAAATCGGCGTGGAATGATGGACTTGCTTAGTAAAAAGACGTTCCCCATCTCAAAATTTGTCATTACCATCAGCCATTTTTATATCCCCACAGCTCAGGCATTGGCCTTCCTATCTATATATATAACCGCCTCTGTGGTCTAGTACCACCTTGAAATCCAGCGGGGGTACATATTGTATTCGGTTTGGTTGGTGGAAGGACTCGTTGTAAGTCCGCCTGGCTAGCTACGACCATCTTGTCTAAGTCTGACGCCATAATAACAATGTTTTCAGCATTGTTGTGTTCCGGCAGTTAGAGATAAGATAGCCAGAGTGATTGAGGATTCCGGGAGAGGTTAGCTTCCATCTTCAGCCTTATCAATACTTAACATAGGTATGATGAAGGCTAAGAGTCTCCCCGTCGTTCATAAAAAAATGTATTTTATTTAATTTAATTTCGCTATGATATTTTATTTACGATTTATATCCTAAAATATGAGCAAAATATTCCATCGAATCACTCTATTGCCGTAAAATAACGAATCTCATTTATTTCCAACAAATAAATCGAACAGAGTACTTACAAAGAATAAAACACGCTCGTGTATTGATATTATCGCGATACAGGCTCTGAAAAACCAAATACGACAATCGGACGAACGTTCCTTGAATATCGACATCAAAATAAAGTCCAATATTTAATAAATCGTATTACGAAAATCGTCCGGCTCTCGCCAACTGTCTTCAGTAGTAGACCCGCGGGGCTATTACCTATCTTTGCAACAGCAACGTGACAGCAGAAATTGCGCGATAACTGCTTTACGTCACGTATCAACAGTGCGGCCTCTACCGAACAAACGATGAACTACAATGTGCATTCATTTAGTTCCTGTTATTGGTACCAAATTGTTTTTGGCGCTAGCGTCATAGCAACACGCGGCGTCTCACTCTCGCACCTAGGAAGGAGCGCGAGAAAGTGAGACACCGCTATACAAACCATCAGCGAGCGATTAGCCAGCAATCACATACGTTATACTTACCAACTTTATTTTCAATCGCGCGATATCTGCGCGATAATTTCTAATTTTTAGATAATAGCCCCGCCCCGCATCGTATCATAACTTTCACGGCGCGGATAGGCAACGCACTGGTAGGTACAGTCAACAGCATGTCAGGCTTTACATTTACACTACGAAAACGGCCGCTATTACGAACGACATAAGAACGCTTTCAAGGTGAAACTGTAAAACCATCCGTGTGATTGACTGTACTACGTCTAACATGTACATGTTTATAGCCCTCGTAAATCATTCGCAAATCGCGACGTGCTCCAGGACACATGAGAGAAATATCATAAGGATGATTAATGCGTAGTACACACGACGTAACAATAAGGGGCACCACTAAATCAGTACCCTCAAGAAAATTAGGGGTCTTATTTACAATCTTGACCTGAGCGTATAGTATGAAGGAGAATACGCTTTATTGTTTTGCAAAAGTACAAGAAGAGGAAAATCTTATCTAGAAATTATAATCTACGTCGTATTCATAAGGTTTCAAGGAAAGTTTACGCTATATTAGTTTATAATCTGCGTATATAATTAAATAAATGATAAATATCTTAATTCAAATAGAGAAACTAATAAACCGCTTTTCAATCGTCAAAATTTTCCTTAATGTTTGCTAAAAGCTCTCTTTCATTGCAAAAGCGCAAATTAGGTTATCCAGAACTAATTAACTAATGTCTTTTCTTTTTTTAGGAATCTTTTCTCCTTAGTTTTTTTAAATAATTTGAATTCACGACTAAACCATAGAGGCAATGATGTTAATTTTATTTTTAAGTCTGTTAGCAAATTCAAAACTAAAATTCATAGCGACTATAAGTAATGTACACTACTAGAGTTTAGTTTCAAACGAATGCAGGAAAATTTTCTCGTATTCGGTTGATTGCTTGCAGTTTATATAAAGTTGTAGTTTCCCAGTGCAGTTTTTGCAAATTGGGCATATAGAAAACTGAATTAATCCAGCAAAAGAAAACCTGGAAACTACGACTTGATTAAATGGTCGTTTTTTTGATGATTTGCTTTAATTTGTTTTTTTTTGGTTTTAGTCTATTTTTTCGGCATTGCAAACTGCCCGTGGATTCGCAGAAACCTTTGCGGATCCAGACCACCCGCCCGCATCCAATTACGGCGAAACCCGTCACTAGACACCTCCCGTCATTTGGGTACACACTTGACGGTATTTGGCTTCGGCAGCATAAGCTGTCCGTGGATTTGCAGAAACCTTTGCGGATTCAGACCACCAGCATCAAATTACAGCGAAACCCGTCACTAGACACCTCCCGTCATTTGGGTACACACTTGACGGTATTTGGCTTGGGCAGCATAAGCTGTCCGTGGATTTGCAGAAACCTTTGCGGATCCAGACCACCAGCATCAAATTACAGCGAAACCCGTCACAAGACACCTCCCGTCATTTGGGTACTTGACAGTATTTGGCCTCGGCAGCTGAAGCTGCCCGTGGATTCGCAAAGGCTGATTTTATAAACAAATATCACTAATGATGCATTTTCTGCCATTTTTATTATACTTACTTCCTCTTTCTCCTCGATATTCTATTTAAGTATTAAGTAGTAGTATTTTATTGAAGTAAGTAACTCGTAAAACAATCCCTAATTTTTTTTTTGATTTTTAAATTTTTGCAATTTTCAATGCTATTTTTATACTTATGATAAATTTTAAATAGAATGTCTCGGTAGCTCAGTGACTGTGGTTAGAGCATTGGACTGAATTTCCAAAGGTCGTGGGCTTGAGTCCCATCTGAGAATTCACTTGTGGCGGAGTTGATTTTTTCCAATATTTTTCTATTTAAAATTTATCATAAATCCCCAAATACCTGCAGGGATTTGAAGATTATATTTCTTCAACACGGCGTTATGTTATTCAAAGTTAATTTAACCCTGCAAGGCACCTGTCTCAGCGCGGGCGAGTGACCGAGTAACTGTGGGTTATTTTTTCGCTCAAGAAACGTACAAAAGATAACACACTCCGTTTAAACAAAAGAAATGCAATAATAAATTAATAGTTCATCACTTCACACCGCCGGTGCCGGCGAGCGCTCGCTTTACTAGTTTTTAACTGAACGTTTTTCTCGTTCAGCAATTCACTCGCCGAGTGACACCCCTGTCTCACCTCGGGCGAGTAAAGCTTGGCGGCCAGAGGTGTGATCAGATTCAATATTTTAATGGGTATTTTTTAGTAGTTTTCAATTATTTTGTACATTTTTCCGAAAATCTGTATTTTTGTAGGTATATTGCTAGGAGTCAGTATTTTTCCGTATAATTTGGAGAATAATAAATAATAATGTTATGTAATACAAACATATTTTAGAGGTTGTGTTGGTTGTTAAACTACATTTATTTTTTGCGATAATGTATAAATAAAACGTGTTTAAAAATTCGGTAAGTATATTAATGGGTATATTTGGCCTCTGTAAGGTGGTATATTTCAGTATTTTTTGATGGTCCACGGTATTTCCGTCAAATTTTATCTGGTCACTGCGACAGAGGTCACGCCGGCCGCTCCGACATTTAAAGACAAAAATATATTTTAAAAGAATGTAAGAAAACATTTACTTGATAATATACAAATCTAAAGATAAACACATTGTTAAATACATATACTTTTAATAAATATTAATAATATTTAATTCCATTTAAGTTCCTTAAGTTATGAAACCAAAAAAATATATATTTATTTAAAATAAGATAAGAAAACATTGTTATCTAGTTAAATACAGAAGAATTCAGCTGGGATGGGCAGCATTCGGCAAACTTCGTCAGGTCTTCTCATCATCAATTCCACAAAGCCTAAAGACAAAAGTCTTTAACCAGTGCGTCCTTCACATAATGACATACGGAGCCGAGACACGGACACTCACTGAGGGACTAGTCCACAAATTACAGTCAGAAATTAAGTTATCTGGCAGAAAACCAAGGTGACGAACTAAGTGTCAACAATGGGCTGGTCACATCGCACGAAGAACCGATAGCCATTGGGGCAAACGAGTTCTGGAGTCTCTAGACTGGAGTGGAGGTCTGGGTGGTTCTAGAGTTTTGGAGTGGAGACCAGGTGAAGTAACGACCTGCGAAAGGTGGCAGGTAGAAACTGGATTCAAACAGCTGAGGACCAGGCTCAATGGCGTGAGCTAGGAGAGGCCTATGTCCAGCAGTGGACGACTACGGGATAAAGTAAGACTCAGTTCCCCCGCCGCCTTATTAGCCTGTGGGTAAATCAGGCCCTGTTCAAAGCCGAGAGAGAGACAGAATCATCTGTTTTTAGTTTCTAGCTTTACTCTACTTTTTCCAGCCACGAACACGACAAAGACGAAACACGAGAAAACAAATGAACTACGCCTTTCCCGTAAAACCATAAATCAAAGTCATCCAGAGACTATAGGTCCATAGCCTGACCACGCCTAGTTAGCTTACAAGTGTTATTTTTTACTTTTGGAAAAATTATCCTATCACTAACTATAACTTCCGCCATTTCTTCATCTCTTTTGTCTGAAAGTTAATTTAATGCACATGTATAATTCGTTCCTCGTAAAGTAATCACTGATTGAGCTTAAATGTTCAATTAATATCTGTTCAAAGTTAATTACACGATATTGTATATCAACACGGTGCGTTCTTCAAACTTAATTTAATGCAAGAAAACAAATTAAGCAAGCTTTCCCGTAAAGCCATAAATCAGAGTCATATATCTATAGATCCACATCCAGAGACTTTAGATCTATAGTCTGACCATGGCTAGTTAGCCATTTGAAACGTGAACTTTCATTGTTTCCTGATGGAGGCACATTGTAATTAGTCGTAATTCGCTTGGGCACTTGTTATGGTATTTGCTGGGTTTGTTGGCTAATTTGCTGCTAATTGGGGAATTAATTGGTTCCTAACGAAGACATCGTTTTGAAGTAAATTTGTAGATTACGAAGGGACTTCTTGCTTTAGGCGTTGGGTAGTATCTAAGAGTTTGGTCGGACTCTGTATTAAGTTTTAAACATGTATTAATCCTACTTTATTTGTATTGGGTATGGTAGGATATAATGAGTTACGGGTGAGAAGAGAGCTGTGCCTAGTAACGTACATTTTTAAATTAATTAGGGGTAAAAATAGCAATATGCAGGTGCTGGGCTCGATAAGCCTATTTGTTCCCAATAGGCACGTGTGGCGCCGCCGTCGGCCGCCGCTGCTGGCCGTGCCGCGCTGGCGCACCAAACTGCTGGGCAAGGCGCCGCTAACGCGTGCACTGACTACCCTTAACAAAATTTCAAACGAAATTGACTTGTTCTACTGTTCTCTGAATGAATTCACAAAGACAGCTTTGTTTGTAATATGTTATCGTTGTGGTGTATAATGTCATTCATTGATTTAGATTATAATTTATATAGCTTAATCTATTGCATTAGGTTTCTACCTGTAAAAATAGATTTAAGTGTATGGAAAATAAATAAATAAATAAAAAAATAAAAAAATGTTTAAATCTAATGCAAAAAAAGTTTAAGAGTTTGTTAACCCAGATGTTACTAAATATAATATTGCACTTGAACTTAACGGTTTTTTTGTATGCGGTTAAATTCATATTAAATGATATGAAAGAAAATATAATCTAGTGGAATTTCCCAAAATTTGTATTGTTTATAAGCAACGCTAGTAAAATCTAAAATACCCATATTTTCTTCAATATTTCATAAATTATGTGTTGTACTTATGCGTTCTTTTAAAAGGACGGTAGTAAAAAGTGGGCGGTAATCTCGAGAAACACCAATCAAATTTGTGACAAAAAACTTGAAAATTATAAACTAACCATAGACACAAAAGGAAAAAAAAATGGTTTTAACCATGAAAGAAGACGTCAGTTGATAAAGGCACTATGTAACATTTATGCAAAAACAAATTTTATTATCTGGATAAAGGTGTTAAGGGCTGTTGTAACATATGACCTTTTCCATTTTATTGTTTCAATGCTCTCTTAATATGAAATGCAATGGTCATTATGTTACAACAGCCCTTAACACCTTTATCCAGATAATAAAATTAGTTTTTCATAAATGTTACATAGTGCCTTTATCAACTGACGTCTTCTAAAAGAGAAAAATGTTTTGTTATAGGTACATAAGTTATGTTATGTCTTCTATAAATACATAATCTATCAATCAATCTAATCAAGCGAAAGTAAAAGTTTATATTTTATGATGTGAGGTAAAATGTATTTTATTGCGAACCTCTCTAAATACTATAGGTAGTAGTAAAGATACTTACGTGTGGAGGTTAATGATAAAATCTAGAAAGTTCAAAACGTGATTGGATTGTTTGATTTCCTTTATGTTGGCACGTCTGAGGTGTTATCTGGCCACTTGTCAAAGATTCATCGTCGACTTTTTGAAATTGTGAAGTTTCCGACCATTCTTGTTGGCGAAACTTTTGTGATTATTTTGACGTTCTAGTGACATGTTCGTGGGTACTTTCTTCATATCAGATTGGGTTTTTTGAATGTAGATTGTTATGAAAATAATTTGATTAGAATTCGCGTAACTTTTGATTTCCTGCTAGCGGCCATCCTTTCCCTTTTTAGGGGTCCGTACCAAAATGGTGAAAAGGAATCCTTATTGTGCGACTCAGTCTGCCTGTCTGTCTGTCACAGCTGGATATCTCAAGAACTACTAATGTTATTGTAATGTTTACCTATTAATAGGATATTTTAATAAAACCAAGATTTATATTATTAAATACTGTGTGACGTTGGTATTCCCCTTGGCGCCAATTCCTATTAATCTCTTTTTCACGTTCCCATGTGACGAAGGCATACCAACCTCATACAGCCAACATTTATTAAATACTAGGTCATTACATCTATGAACTTGTAATTTGGAATAGTTTTAGATGAATGACGTTTGCCCAACTACTTTGCAATTAAGAGAGAAATAAATACACATATTTTTAAGCTATTGCATAGCTTTTATCGCGGGCTTTGAGCGCGGCGACCGAATCAAGAAACTCCGTAACGAAAATAAAACCTAACACCCCCACTCCGTGTCATAGATTTTGGTTGCTTAGTTACGATTGTAAATAACAAATGGTCAATGATGAAAAAAACTGTATGAAAATTTGTGTGAAAATATAATTTATTTTTAAAATCTGGTATTTATCACATAAAAACAGCATTGTAAAATGCAAAATTGAAAAGTTATAATTAGATGGCTGTTTCATCTTAATCGATAGTCAAACAGCTGTAAATAAGTTTCTTTCGAATGCGAGGATATTTCTCTCATTGATGAAGCGACGGTGGCCAACACCGTAGGACGGTGAATATACTAGAAAAATTCGACGTGTCCTCATAGGTCTCTGTAGCATAATTGGTTAGTGCATTAGGCCGGATTCCCAAGGATGCGGGTTCGAATCCCGTCAGGGCGACATGAGACTAGTTGTTTTTTTTCTAGTATATTTTCATGTTTAATATTTATCATATAAAAATAGCATTGTAAAATGCAAAATTGAAAAGTTATAATCTGGTACCAATTTTTTCCAGTTGTCGCGGAAAAAATGCGGTGGCAGATTTTAAAAAGAAATTATATTCTCAGTTTCACACAAATTTTCAATGACAATTTTGTCATTCACAATCGTAACTAAGCAACCAAAATCTGTGATATAAAATGCTATGCAATAGCTTTACTGCGGCAGTCCCCGAGTGCCACACGTAATTTTTTTTTTCAACAGTGACTGACAGTGGGTCTTAAAATTCAAAGTGTGGCTTCTAGGGCATGTCATATCATTATCATATGAAAGAGCGCTGCTTGCACATTCTCAATTTTTTTTTTGTTTTTAGGCCCCATAGTTTTCGTCTTTTGATGAAAATTGTAAAAAACTACCGTTAACCTCTTATCTCCGAAGTTTACTTAGATAAAAATTTGAAATTATTCTATGTGATAGAAGATTATGCAAAGACTACAGGAAAAATAAAACAATATCTCTAAATAGCATTATTTTTAAGAAATCTTAAAGAAAGTGGTTTTATACTTATTTGCTTTTAGTTTGGTATTGCGATGTATGGTGACAATATATTATGATGGTACGGAACCCTCGGTGCGCGAGCCCGACTCGCTATTGACTGATTTTTTTATCTACGGCCTGGAAACACTCAGAGCGCTTACGTACTGCGGCTGACTCCGTGAAAAAAGGGATTCGTGAAAAAACTGACCCAGAAAACTCGGACAGAATTCGGATTCGCTTATGCACTGCGATTGAATCCGATACATAACTTCCTATTCTGACACTATCAGTGAAAATATAGTTAGAATGTAGGCCTCCACTTATTTCCACCACCACAAAGGTGATTGGTGATCCAAAAATTTAAGAAGTCTAGGCCACGTCTGCAAACTCATCGTCTTATGATTCTGATATGACCTAATTTCTTCGTTTTCTCTTGACAATTAAAAGAAATCATAAGTTTTCATAAAATTACGCAACATTTTAAAAACTCAACTACCATTAATCTCCGTCAAAACGATGACTTTACACTTTTTACTTTGTTGTTTAAATGTAAGAAAAAAATCTTAATTAAGCTATACTTATAGATAAATAGATTAACAGCTTTGCGTGTAACTTTTTCCAGCAGAGAAAGATCCTTCTTTAAGGGCCCGCTATAAGCCAACGAAAATCAGATTGCTTTACATGATCGTCTGTAATATCAATATTAATGAAAAACTGAATTTCAAATTAAGATGCAGCAAACTACAGGACTAACACTAGTGACTATGTTACTCAAAAACACAATTGCATAAAATTTTCTCGATAGAAAAAAAATGCGAAGTTGCCTCCAAATCACTATAATTAACACGATAAACTGCTAGTATTCAAGTAATACATTAAAATAAAGCTTGGAACTTTTAGTATAATTACACTATAGATAAGGCAGGGCTTATGTTATATATTGTTTGTAAATAACCTTTAAATATCCTTTAAAAAAAGAATTTCCTTCATTTCTTCATTCCGGACCGGCCGAATAGGGCCGGAGAATTATATAGTAAATGCTGCCTTATTTCTCATAGAAATAAGGCAGCATTTACTTTGCAGTTCGCCGTTGCAGTTATTACTTTTGATTTTGGCCTAGAGCGCGCCCTTAACTTGTATTTAAAATAACTACACCTACTAAACACAAGGATTTATTTTACGGCTAGCGGCCGCTCGCGTTTTCACCCGCGTGGTTCCCGTTCCCGTGGGAATCTTGGGATAAAAAGTATTATATGTTCATAACCAGGCTATCTACTATCTCTGCACCAAATTTCATTCAAATCCGTTCACTAGTTTCGGAGCCTATTCAAATGCAAACAAACAATCAAATCTTTCCTCTTTTTATTATAAGCATAGACTTACTGGAATCTAGATTTCTTTCGTGCCACTTATTTTAACTCGTATATGCATGATTTTTTATTTTTATAAAAAAGAAAACTATTTGGAAGTCAGGCTAATACTTAAGTTGAGAAAAAAAAACCTAGTAAATAATAGTGTTGCCACTAAAATGATATTTGTTTGTTGCTAAATGTTCAATAAAATGCATTGAGCTATTTACTAATTCCTATAGTCGATTGAACTGTATGTTGCAATTTTGCACTAATGCATTTAAGAGTTAAATTCCTAAAGCAAAAGACACAAATCATGAAGTTAAAGTATATGTGATCTCATTTAACTGTCTTATTTCCAAATTCATAAATTTGTAAATTATTATTCTTTTCGTCATAAAATCACGAGAAAAACACCAATAAGAATTATCAGTCAATGACCTTCACAAACATGCTTAAAAAAGCATTAGCGATAGGTATAATTAATATATTTAATGCAACAGCATAACAGCACTTAAGAATGGTAACACTTACCAAGATAAATATCTTTTGAATAATGACTTAAGTCAGACTTGGAAAATAACAATTAGTTATGCGAAAGTAATCGCAAAGTGAATTTCATTTTGATGTCAGTCGCATTTTTGTTAATTGAGGCGGAGCGTAGCGGAGCCTCTCTTATGTTGACTCTTTTGAAAATCTGTCCGCCCGGTCATAGCGCCCAGACCGTTTAACCGATTCTAATGAAACTTGGCACATACTTAGACATCAACCATACATAATTGGTGTGATTGTATGCAATTATTTATTTATTTATTCTTGACTCTTTTCTGTCATACAAAATTTTCCTGTCAATTTTTTGTTATTTCTTATCCTACTAATATTATAAATGCGAAAGTAAGAGTTAGTTTGTTTGTTTATTACTTTTTTCACGTTAAAGCTACTAAACGGATTTTGATGAGATTAGCACAGAGATTAGTTAGCCCGGATTAAAACATAAGATACTTTTTATCCCGATATTCCCACGGGAACGGGAACCACGCGGGTGAAACCGCGGGCGGCCGCTAGTTTCTAATATGTAAGTTAGGAAAATCAGCCAAATCTCTAACTTTCATATATGTAGATGTTTTGGAAAGTTTTGTACAAGGCAAACGAAAATTTGAAGTCAAATGGATTGTCACCAATTGTCTCAGGTTCAAAAGTAACATGGTAACAAGCGGAACATTATGAAACGTCTAAAATTTACTCGTATTACCATGCAAACTTTGTATCGTCGAAATTCACCTAATTTTAGAAAAGTAGTCACTTTCACTACTATATGGTAAGAAAGCGTGATCTTAAATTAACAATCTGTAACATTATGATACTATAAATAACACAAGTTTATCTTTCGCTACATAATTTGTTAATTTGTCATATTTCGATGCCCATTCATAGTGGTACGTATATCATCTGTAAGGAAGAGTCTGCCACTTATTCTGTAACTTTGACAGCTTTAGTAGGCAACAGAGTTTGACATAAGGTGTTACATTAAACAGAAAGACTCGGCTACACGCTCCATCTTTCCTGATAGCATTCCTGCACAAACCAGATTAAGCAAGATGGAGCTTGTAGCCGGGACAATCCGCAAACCGGTTTGGGCAGGCGTCTCAGGTAAGACGTTGCGTGTAGCCGGGCCGGGACGTAACGTAACAGCTGAGTTTGACAGGTGTTAAATTGTCTGTTACGGTAGAAATGAATGTACCTAACGATTCTCTATAAAAAACCAGCAATGCACTTTCATCTGCCAAACTCGATTGTCCAAAGCTGTCAAAGTTACAGAATAAGGGTAGCTGTGCCCCAGTGTATATGACGAATGGATGGGTAAGGAGAGGTCATAAATGGGTCCAATATGGGTTGGTGCGTATCAACATCTGAAAATGCAGTTTTAAACTCCTTATTGAGTCTCCTAAAGGACGGAGGAGCACAGACCTATATTGACATAGACGGTAAAAGTGTACCTACCTTGCGTGCCAAAAGTTTGATCCACGGTCAAAGTTTTACGACCTAAGTCAGTCCACTTGAGTCCATTGCCATGAAAATACACGCCAATCAGAAACGAAAATGGATTTGCAAGATCTCGTCAATAACATTTACACATCACTAAATTTCGCTCGTCATCATGTACGAAAAACTCAACGCGTTAGGTTCTCATACAGTTTCAAGCGCTCTTTTCGTTTATCTCGATATAGGTCTGTGAGCTCGAGATAATAAATGCTTGGTCATCCATCCCGTTATCGAACTCATCGAAAGTTGCTTAATCGCCACAGTTGCAGCCAGACCGTGGCCACAAAGCCACAGAGCTTATTTGTTAATTAAATTCTTGAAAGTACATTGAACGGTCCCATGTCACACACAATACCAAATCCAATGGTTTACGATAAGTTTTATGTCGTATTTATGTAATCGTAGAAGTGAAACCTGCAGCTGGCGAGGTTTTAATTCGAATGATTAAAATAAATGTTTCATTAAAGTCTCTTTACAAATTATTACTATTACTACTTATTTTTGAATTGCTTAATAGTAAGTTGTAAGTTATGGTATTACAGTCAGCGAAATTGAGCAACAGCCTTTTACTAGCTTGTTTTAAATAGGTGTTACTATTGATTTATGTAATTGATGAGGTTATTTTAGAAAATTTTACATAATTTCGTAGTAGATATTACTAATGCTTCCGGGATACACGGGTAAAACTTAAAAGTCATAAAAATCGTATTAATATCATCATATTATTATTTACTATGGGATTGAATAAACACACCTTGTCACAGAATATGCAGATAAAGAAAGTAATCATGTGCAATGGCATGACAGTAAGTTGTTAACAATCCACACAAATCATAACTTTTAAAACGCATTTTTTATGAATAAAGGGAATATGCTTAAGCCTTCAACGCATCTGATGTTAAAAGTATTGATGATGCTGGAGATCAAAGCGTGCCTCTCCCGGAATCCTCAAGCACTGAAGAACTGGTTAACTTATCTCTAATCGTCGGAACACAACAATACTAAAAACGTTGTTGTTGTGGCGTCAGACTTATCTTTAACCGACATGCAGCATGCAAGCAGGCATGTAGCGTGCAAGCAGGCATGCAGCGTGCAAGCAGGCATGCAGCGTGCAAGCAGGCATGCAGCGTGCAAGCAGGCATGCAGCGTGCAAGCAGGCATGTTTTCTGTCACGGCTCCTGTGAGGCTCCGGCCGTCCCACGCAAGCTTGCGTCGCAGATGGGTTTCGCTCACCACCGCAGCTTCGACTTCCTGGCCGGCTTGGCCGGCCATTCTCAGCCGCGGCAGCGAGCGTTTAAACCGTCTGCTCCTCAGCTTGCGGGCCGCGTCGTCGCGGCCCTCCGCGCCTGCGCGGGCTTAAATTACACTCTAGGGGTAGGGCATGCAATACTGCGTGGTGTCGGTTTTGCAGCGATTCGTTTCTGTCACTATATTCTGTATCACAATATTTTGGCTGTGTAAGTTAATATTTTATATCAATCAAAGGTGAAAACATATTTTTATAGAAAATAATCTATAAAAACATTATATTAAGTAAAATTTATATCAAATTAAATAGCTTCAAAGTGGGGATTGGGCGGCGGGACGGGGAATCCTGTCGTCCAGCTAGGACCCCCGTGGTGGATGGGCGCGCCAAGTGTTTCCGCGTGCCCAACCAGTAGTGGTAGTCTGGGTCACTCCACGGACCCGGAGAGAAAGGCCCAAGGGGGCAGACGTGGGGCGGGGACCCGGTAGAATGCTACCCTTATCCCGGCAATCTCCGTCCACTCGCGCGGTTGGAACACCCAGGGGGTTTTAGTGGGTTCGAGTCCCACATAACCCCCTGTCTCCCCGGACGGAAGGGTATGCACGGGCATTCCCCCTGGAGAAAAAAAAACAAGTTAGCAGCGCCTGCTAGTTAGCAGGCACAAAATAGACTTCTAAACCACGTGACAGTTGTTATTGTTTTGTAGTGTAGAAACTAAAAAAGTACATTTGACACATGTCCAAGGTGTCCTAAACTCATTCCCGTTGACCGTTTGTCTCTATCTCTTATGGTTTCTGAGATCTCGATGCGTACATACATACGTACGTACGTACGGACGGACAGAGAGGGATTATAAGACTTTTCTAAACTTTAGAGTTTAGAAGTCTAAAAAGGGTAGGGTGCCTATAGCGAATGGAAGTGCCGCGTCTGCGTGACGCATCGAAGCGAACTGCGGAGTATTTCTCCGGGTTCACTTCGATACGCCACTTGCGGAACCACTCGCCTAGCTGGTTAATGGACTTCTGTAATCTCGGGAGGATAGCAGCAAGGGACGCCTTCCGATATAGGGCCTTATCTTCGGCAAAAAGGGATAGTTCTACGCCACTGACGGGCTTGGGGATGTCGTTAGTGTAAGCTATATACAGCAGGGGAGCTAAGACTGAGCAAGGCTCAGTCTTAGCACACCTGCTGTTATAGCACGAGAAGAGGAGAGAGTGTCTTCGTGTCTAAAACGAAAGGTACGGTTGCGGAGATAGGAAGCTACGAGACGGACTAGTCGGACTGGCAGGTCAAGTCTGCGCAGTTTATCGAAAGCTTTGGCTACATCGAAAAAGACTGCTACAGTCTTGTATTTTCTAGGGAAGAAACCGCTCGAGATATACTCGACTATGCGGTGTACCTGCTGGGACATGAGTGTTTGGGCTGGAAGCCGAATTAGTGGGGAATGATTAAGTCCCTGTCAAAGAGGTGCTATCTCATACGAGTGCGTATGCACTTTTCGAAAAGTTTGCCCATGGCCTTGAGGAGGCTGATTGGGCGGTAGCTGGTGGGGAGGTCCGGGGGCTTACCCGGCTTAGGAATACCTATTACTACCGCTTCCTTCCAGACATCTGGAAAGTAGCTGTGGTCGAAGCAGGCATTGTAAATGAGGGAGAGAAAGATCAGTACTTGGTTGGGAAAGTACTTGAGGGCCTTGTTGAAGACGCTATCGGCGCCAGGGGCCTTTTTGATCTTAAGGTCTTTGATGTGGGACTTGATCTCGTTAGTAGAGATAGAAATGGGGTCTGAGTCGGTAGGCAGAGGGAGGGAGTTCAGAGAGCTGAGCTCCTCCTCTACTTTCCTTATGTGGGTGGGGTCACAGGGTTGGGTGCTAACTGAGCATTGAGAGGCAATGCTGTCGGCAAAACATTCCGCCTTTTCCTCGTCGTCAAAGGCTGTAGTGCCGTTCGGACGGAGGATAGGAGGAGTGAAGGTGGTTGCGTCGCTACGAAGGGCTCTCGCCACTTGGTAGTACGCTTGATGAGAGATGAGATCTCACTTCCGCTGGAGGCGGTTCGATATGAGCCTATATTCGGGGGTCGGGTACTTTGCTGCTCGCCTAAGTGCGGCATTTTTGGCACGCATCAGATTGCGGAGAATATTATACGTAATGTTATTATAGGAAGTGTATTTAGATTAAGAAATAATTATATACAATGAACGTTATATCCACTGAAATTAGTTAATTTGTAATTATTATATTAAAGGATATATTAAACCCCTAACGGTCGGAACACAACAGTGGTGAAAACATTGTTGTTATAGCGTCAGACTTAGATCAGATAGTGGTAGCTAGCCAGTTGGAATTACAACAAGCCCTACTACCAACCAAACCGAATACAATATGTGAATCGCCTACCCCCACTGGGAATCGAACCCTGGACACTGGGTCTGATACCGGTGGTAGTTACCACCACAGACCACAGAGGAGGTTAAATTATTCATCTAAATGCATGATTTACCTCGTCTGGGTAACTTGTGAGATGGATCGATTTTTTTAAAACATCACAGGGTGGAAAGTTAGGACGGGGCATGAAGGGCAGGAACCTTAACCGTTTTGGCTACATGAAGGAGATCATCCTTAATTTTTTTGAGAAATTTTGAACTGCATTCTCGGAATTTGAAAAAAATTTGCAGTCAGCAGGAAATTGGGCAGTTGCTTGATGCCAATCGATCTTGTTTCTCATGAAGTTCAAAGCACTCCGGCATCACTTGGCTAATTCCAAGATTTAGTTCGTTATCAGTGTTCGTTGTCCCCACTGCTGGGGCATTGGCCTTTATTATAGGATGGAAAAGGAAGATGAGCCATGACCCACCACGCGGGCCCAATGCGGATTGGTGTGTTTTAACGACTGCAAACGTAGCCGGGACCAACGGCTTAACGTGGCGTCCGAAGCTCGGAGGAGCTCGATATAGTAAACCCCATGACCGACTATTGCGAAAGTGGTTTAACCTCAATAATCGCAGGCTGAGCGCGGCAACCACTGCATCACCGAGCTCCTCAGGATTGATTCCACATCAATGATTGAGTTAAAAAATATTAATTGCATAAAAACTTTCATATGTCAGCAACTGTGGCCCTACCACGTACCACCACCACCGTCGTCGACTTGTCGAATATGGGCGCAACTCTTCACACGCGTGCGCTGATGCTATAGCGCTGTCTCGGTCCCCCGCAGAGTCGAGTATAAACTGACTTTGGAAAAGAAATCATATTATTAGGACGATAACGTTGAAGTTGCGTTGAATGAAAACGCCGTCAGCTGTCAAAGTGACGTAGACAGCGATGACGACGGCACTTAAGCAGTAGACTCACTGATCCTCTACTGATTCCTAGTCTTAAAATGCTCAATCCAGTTTACACATATTTCGCCCCATATCACAGTATCGTAAGTCTACAATGAATTGTTGGAAATCAATCACATAGCCACGGTATCCCGTCTACGATAAAGGGCTGTAATAAATAACGAACAGCATTACGAACAAGTCATTATTAATCACTCGACACCACAATGCGACTGTTAGCGGTGTTCTATACCGATATTCACCAGCTACTTTGTCTTATCCAGGGTTACTCAAACTTATTGCTGCATGTTATGTGTATTGGTGAGAGTGTAAGATTTTTTTTAAATTCTTTTTAAGGTTCCGTACCTCAAAAGAAAAAAACGGAACCCTTATAGGGTCACTTTGTTGTCCGTCCGCCTTTCTTCGTTTATATCGGGAACGTGTCTCCACACGTTAATTTCAACTCGTTACCTCCGTAACGAGTTGAAATTAAAACCATATGTTCAGGTCAACAGTCCGGTGACGATGTAAATAAAGAAACTTGTAAATTAACGCAAAAAAGAACTAAATATAACATATTATGATGATAATTGGACCTACGACGAAGATGATAATACTGGTGATTCAGACGTGAACGAATGCACCTGCGAATTTGAAAAATTAGATGAACTAGTCAATCCCGGTAACGCAGAAGCTTTGCTAGATAATGAACAAGATGTCGCCATTACAATAGCACCTGGTGAAGGCAAGTAACCCTATCACTACCTTATGACGATTATCTTGAAGAATTAGTATATTAGTTTATATAAACACAGGGCACCCCAAAGAACGATTCGGTATTTTAAAGTCGTTAGCAGATTTACAGTCTATGGATCCATCATCCACAGACATGTAATAAAAAATAGTAAATCATTATAAAAATAGACCTCGTAACGGAACTTTTCACATGATGAGCTTAGCTCATTTTGCTGCATATTATACGTTTTCAAATAAAATACATAAATAAATACATGAAGGTGAAGATGACAGTGAATGCTTGGGAAACTGGATTGAATTAGCATTGTTATATAATAACGGTTATGTGCGAAAAAGGAGAATGCCCAAGGTCATACGTTGCCGTAGAGATAATAGAGCTCAAGATCCTGAAAATTTTTACAGAGAAGAGCTAATGTTATACACAAACTGGAGGGGATGAGATGACTGAATTGGTGAATGGTAATATAAATCTCGAGCAGAAACTTATGGAATTTAGTGACGTAATCTGTTCAGAGCGTCTCCAATTTAATTGCTTAGGGGGTCGAATGCAGTTTGTAATGCTGACAAAGATAAAGAGCATGAAGACAGCGCACAAAGAGAAAAAATCGACCATTAGACGATTATGAATTCGAAACTCAACAAGGTCATCCGGATCATTGCCTACAGATTTTAAACCCAATCCCCAAAATGCAATTCCTTTATATTTTTCTTCTTCAGGCATGTTACACTTAACCCAGATAACCGTGAAACTATTTATCACGTCAGATTTATTTAATATTTTAGTATGCTATTACTTAGGGCTATTTGGAAAATCCACCACTATACTAAGTACAGAGGGATTAACAAAGGTTTGGAGGGAAAAATATATAAATTATATGTTTTTTTTTATCTGGTAAAATTTAATGAAAAAACCGGTTAATTAAATGCTGCGATAAATATTTTTTGGTATAAATAAGCATTACTTTGCATACAAGTAAAATTAGTATTTTGTAAAATTATAACCTCTTTACATTTCATTTCTTCTTTGGTTGCATTACCTATTTTGTGATTTTTGATGAGCATCAATAATTGTGCAGTGCATAAACCAATCAATAACCTCATCATTCATCAAATTTTTATTTAAGTTATTCATAGCTGATGTAACAATTTAAGAGTTTGATTGTTAATGCCAATGAGGAAAATCTCGCTGATGTCGATTTCACCAAGTATATTTTTGCTGTTTTAGCACCGAAGCGTATGCCATCTCTGATGTTGGTTCTATGACACGCTGCTATTTATTAGATAAATGAGTAAATTACATATTTTATTGATCTTTTGAGGAAGATTCGTCGTAATCAAGTCCCAGCTTCAGCTATCGACCACTAAGTTTCCGCTCACAGTTGCTAAACTAAAAACAATTCAACAATTCTGTGTGGTAAATAAGTAAATAAATCCACACAAAATAAAAAATAAAATAAACGTACGAGACGCTAAAAACTTTTCTGCCAAGCGCAACACACAATTTTTAACCTCACAACAGCGATAAATTTTTTAGATTGCTTCCGCGGTTAACTTCCGGTGAAAATCTTTTAACAAAAAGTGTAATCTGAATATACCTTATTCTTGTTATTTTATTGATATAAAAAGTCGCCATTCCACAAATCTTGCGTCGATCCGTTAGGGTTTGCGAACCCCACTTTGAGAAGCCCTGGTCTAATCTGACCTCATCGATCAAACCACGAATCAGCGCGTCCAAGTGGGCCAATGAGCATTTTGCGACATAATTCTCATATTAATAGTCTGTTCCACGAAAATTGTCAACACGCCATCCAGTACTACAGTTACGTTATTAATCTCGAAGACATCTCGTCTCGGGGAAATAATCTAGATAGCGCTCCAGATTAGAGCAATTAGAGTTGAGCTTCGGCTCGCTTTGTGACCGCGCGATGAGCACACTCGAAAACGTATCGCAGAGGACAGCCGCTACTATTTATTACTTTTGTTGTAGAAGTCTATAAACCTTACTAAAGTTTCTGGATTAGATATATGAATACTTTTGTGTTTCAATGAGCGGCATTTTATTGAGTTTCATTGATGACATATTGTTTAGATCGTTATTTTTAAAAAGTAATAGGAAAATTTCAAGATAATGTTTCTAGTGAATTCTATTTAGAAGAGGACATATGCCTGTTATTATTAATAGGAGTATCAGAACCATCTGCACGCCTTGAAAATATGGTTTTTAAAGTTATAATTTCGCCTAATTAAGATACTTGGCACAAGAATTCCAATTGTATACGTTAGGTATTGAGTAAATATTAATTTACTTAGAAAAAAATAACATCATTAGTCATTTTAACGATGCAACTGCTGGGGTAATGGATGGATTAGGAGAATGGGCCATGACATGACCCGCCATGCGGGTCCAACGCGGATTGGTGGGTTTTAACGACTGCAAATACAGCCGGGACCAACGGCTTAACGTGTTTAACGGAGGAGCTGGAGATAATTCATTTTGGTGACCCATCCTGTGACCGACAATTTCGAAAGTTGCCTAACGGCTACAAACGTAGGACGAGCGCGCGAACAACTGGGCCATGAGCTCCTCTAAAAAAAAACACTTTAAACTTAATAAAGTAAGAATCTCACCTCTATAAGATCGAGGACCAATGGTAGGGGTACGATTAAATCGTCGAGACAGATTGCGAGTAGCAACTCGTTAGTAAGATAAGACGATTAATGCCTAGTGTTTCTCTTGTCGGGATGCGCTAGGATACCTATAGAGTACTGACTTAGTTTGTCGCAAGTCAGAGAATATAATATTTTTCAATTCTTTTTTCAAAATCCAAGAATTGGAAATAATATAACTTAGCAAATCTGTACCCGTGTTCACAGTTAGATAGTTCGTTGTTTTTATAGTAAGTACCTATATTGCTGCATAGATTATAACCACAGAAAATTAATCCTTGTTCTGTTCAAGGATTAATGTTCTGCATGTTAGGTTAAGCCCTAGGAGTAAAGTACCTTAAATTTTTAGAATATTAATATTTGTTAAAATATCGGACCATATTTTTTTATGGACCACGGGAGACGCTCATCATAGTACCATACCTTACGGACTTATTTCTTAGTTATTACAGCTTAACATTAATATCACAGAAAACAGTAAAGATATCAGGGGCTGCTATCACTATTTTAAATTTTAACATAAATGTTAATAAGTATAGCAATAAAATATCTCTTCAATTATTCATGTTTATATAAAACTGCAAAATGGCAGCCCCGGACGGATAATGAAGTCTTAAGTTTTTAAATTATTTTATCCTTTTTCATTTAGGTTAAGTTCTTAATATTAATAGAGTTGTTGTGGCTACAAAAAATCGCGATGGCGAGAGTTGCTCCCTTGTATGCCAGCAGTGGATACATCAAAAATAGCTGATGTTGACAATCTCCATTCTTCTAACACTCATTTTGCCCTCTCGTCTCTTATGTCTTGTGTTCAAACCCGAGGTGATCTATTAAGGCTGATTCCCCTGTCCGTTAGCAAATGAGGCGAGGCTTCATTCGCTGCTGACTTAACTTTATTTATTTATAGGACGGTTGATTATGCAACAGCTTGCTAAGAGCTCGCTTAGATCTTTAGCTAATCTGGTAAATAGCTTCATAGTTTTAGAGTAGAGCAGGTTTGTAATGTAAATTGTAAGCCGCACTATGTCACTCAGTCTCTTAACGAATCAGACAACTTACCATGCATTAAAAAAAAAGTTAAAAAAAAAACAAAAATCTATTCAACAATCCAACATGTCTGGAGTTTGAAGCTAAGTTTGAAGATAAGTTGGTCCTCTAAGAACAACCTATCTTAGTTTGTATACCAACTTCGAAATGGAAAATTGTCCACATGAACAAACTTGCGGGTATTCGCGGGGCTTTTTGCACTTTATCGATAAGTTATGTATTTTAGGGTTCCGTTCCCAAAGGGTAAAACGGGACCCTATTACTAAGACTCCGATATCCATCCGTACGTACGACTGTCTATCCGTCTGTCACCAGGCTTTATATCATGAACCGTGATAGTTAAACATTTGAAATTTTCACAGATGATGTATTTCTGTTGCCGCTATAACAACAACAAAAAAAAAAAACAGAATAAAATAAATATTTAAGGGGGCTCCCATACAACAAACGTGATGTTTGTTAATAGTATTAAAATGTTACTACAATATACAATAATACTTTTACGATAAAATAAAAAGGAAAGGAAAGGATCACTTTGTTGTCCATCTGCCTAGAACTATGAAATTTGGCAAATAATATCGCCAATCAATAATAATAGTATTTTACTACAAATACAGGAAAAAGTCTAAAAACTATACATTTGTAATGATATCATAAAATTATAGTTTCGGAAACTGAATTACGGGAAAACTTCGGAAAAAAACAGCGAGATTCAGTTCCTGAACTATTCATAATATTACGTACTAAGGTAGGTACCTACAAATTTGTGCGGAACCCTCGGTGGGCGAGTCCGACTTCGATCTTTATAACGGCTCTCTAATTTTAGGCATAAATTTAATAAGCATAATATCACAATCCATAACGTCGATTGTAATAACTATCATTACGCATAATAATCATGAAGCAGAATTCTAGAAAGCATAATATTGTTTGGTAGAATTGTTTTTGGCATAAGTATTAAAATCCATAATCTCGAAACGCAGAACAGCTTTACGCATTATTTTTTAAGCATAAAATTATTGTTTAGCAGAATAATCATAATCAAGTAATAAGTGATCTATTGAAAGCGATTGCGACTAATTTAAATGTAATTACACCTTTTATTTTGCTTATCCATTTTTTGATTTTGTTCCTAGTAAAATAATTTAATAAAACAGTTTGTTTTACTTATAGTCTAACCTATCTCAATATTTTTGCAAGCAGGTAGACATGGCATACAGGTAAGTATGCTGATAGCATGACTTCTGCCACGACTCTGGCGTTGCGGGGCTACGGTGGGCCCACGCGTGCCTATCGTCGGTCACGGTTTAAGTCTTATCACCGCGGCCTCAGCCGCGGCGGTCAGCCTTAACGCTACCTGCTCCTCCGCACGCGGGCCACCGAACCTCCGCGCCTTCGCGGCTATAAATTGCACTCTAGGGGTAGGGTATACAAGAATACATGGTGTAGGTTTTGCCAAAATTATATATTAAAGATACTAGAGAATTTTATGACAAAGGATCATTATGGATTTCTATAGATATGCTAAATAATTTTAGGGCTACCGATAGTTATGCCAAAAGTAATGAGAAATTTCATTATTTATACTTATTAAAATAATGCCTTTAGATAACTATGCATAATGAACTTTACGCCAAAAGAAATTTATGTGTTTCTAAGATTAGGCATTTTGATGATTATGTCTATTGAGTGTATGCCAAACGATTTTATGACAAACAATATTATGCGAAAAGAAAGGACCCCTTTTATAACATTATGGATGCAATAAATGTATTGAGTTTTGAGTAACAGTAATAGATTTTGTGTCAGGAAGGTGGTCTTGAAGTAACGAAACTTTCCAAAACGCAACTTTACGTGTGTAGCCATGATGGTTTGAAACTTGTAAAATTAAATTAGAACTGTTAATCACTACTTTGTTTTAATAATTAAATACACGTACTACCGGTGAAAACTTACCGGGAAATCCATTATTCTAATTAACGCTATAGAACGATTAAATCGATGCTTATTTCGATCAATCGATAAAATTATGTTATGGTTACTTAATTTCTAAGTGAAAAAGTAATGGCAAAATCAAATCTGTATAAACCCCAAAGTTTTAAGTTATTGCGAGGTTTGATTATTTGATGACAATGACAGAATTAAGAAATTGCTTTTTAGCGATAAGACCGCCAATTGTTTTTCTTTAAAAAAATACTTTCGTAAACTATCATGGTGTACAATAAAGAATATTTTATCTTTTTATCTTTAACTTCATTGAATTATTTGTTATATTTTAATTAATAATAGATTGTTGACAAATATATATATTTTTTTGTATAAATTGAATATAGATTCATAATTTATAATGGCAAACACAATAATGTAATTGATATTCAATTGATTAAATAGTTACTCTATTATATTGGGTTAATCCTGTAATAATAGATGTAAGTGTGGAAATAAATAAATAACATTAAAATTCATTTTCAAAGGGTAGGGTAGGGTTTTAAGCATTTTGAAAGAAATAAGTATGTATTTAACTAATATCGGGTAAACGTTATGACTGCGGGGTTATTTTGAGCCACACCCACTTTCTGACACATAATAAGACATAACTTCCAGACTACTTGTTGCGAACGCAAATAAAAAAATGTACCCAGATGAGCAGTGGCACGGAAGCGGTAGCCAAATTAAATCAAAATAAAGACTTATTGCATTATGCAGTAACATATTTCCAGTATATGACCGGTATAGATGAAGTGTTAAGACATTCGGTTTAGTGAAACGGGTTTTTTTTCCCACAGATATTGAAGCTTTATTCAAGCTTTAAACCGACAAAAACAGTTTTCAGCTGACCCACTTCTATTGTGACCGAGCACACGTTTTTACGGGGTATTCCGATTTTGGTCTACCTTTTGGGTAGGTACGTCATAATTTTTATTTATTTAATAATAGCTACCCACGACGTATATATGTGCTCTTAAGATTTTGAATATTTCAAATCACCAGCAATGACTAGAATTTATATTAAAATCATTTTATTATTTTGTGATTATTAGTTGCCGCCTGCGTGGTTTTCCCCACGTGATTCTTGTTCCTGTTGGAAAATCGGGACAAAAACTATCCTATATTTAATTACAGCTATCTATGCCCGCCCGCGACTTCATCCGCGACGAGATCTGGGAAATCCATAAGTAGTAGTCTTTATTTCAATCTAGACTATCTATGTGCCAAAATTCACCGAAATTAATTTGTCCGTTTTGCGTGATTGATTAATAAACATCCAAACTTTCACAATTACAGTATTAGTTGGGTAAGAATGAGAAATGAAAAAATAAAGATTCAAACCTTATAAGGTCAACTACTTACCAATTTGTACATCTCTTCACAGAAATATAGAACGGTAGATTTCCCCAAAACCGTTTCTTACTTACCTAAAGTTAAATCAACTCGAAAACTTTATACTCATACGAAAATTTAGAGGAAATTGAATATGGTCGATGTGGCAAAGGCTTGGGAACAATATTTAAGACGGCCTTTGGAATTCCTTTGTACACATCAAGAGAACTTGTAGAACTTGTTAAGTAAACTTTAGCTAATATAACTTCTGGATTTGGCATATCAGTTTGATCAAGTTTCGACTAGAACTAAACTATTTAATTATTAAGGCAGGGCTGCGGTGTGGTTAGGCGATCCCGCTAATCCGGGAGCGGCGGAACAGGAGTCATGGGACACTGACATTCCATGGGGCATGGATGCTTTGATAAGTTCATGCATCGTATCCGCCGGGAGGAGCTGCCAAAATGCCAAAATGCCTCTACCCAGCATCGTCAGTAAGGTGCTGGGTAGTGACAGATCATGGCAAGTGGTGCTCCTCCTGCGAGGATGTTGTCCTCCAGAAGGAGACAGCGGAGATAGCTCGAGAGCAGGGACGCTCATGCGGCCATTCTTCGCCGAAGGCGGCTGAGAGGAAGGAGGCGACGGTATGATCGCCTCATTCCCTAGAGAAACCACGTTGGTGATGGTAGGTGTGCCATCGCCGGCCTTACACGGTTTCTTCCGTCTGGGAAGATGGCCAAACTTGCTCGACCATCTTCCAGCCGCGAGGGGTGATCGGCAATTTTCATCGGTAATGGTCATTATTGATAAAAAATATTCTAGGTAATATTTTAGGCTTTTGCAGTGTCGCATTCAAAATTAAATTTAATTGAATAACATACCTATACTTATTCAACCAGATAAATGATAATATAACTTTCCTTGTTATCTACCACCTGTAAAAAGTATTTTAGTTTATGATTTTGTAATTTTTGCATTTTTCAATGCTATTTTTATACTTAGGGTAAATTTTAAATAGAAAAATATTGGAAAAAATTAACTCGGCCACAAGTGAATTCTCAGACGGGAATCGGAGAATAAATTATTGGCAGTTGCATCTTAATCGATCGTTAAACACCTGAAAAGATGTTTCTTTCGAATGCAAGGATATTCCTAGCATTGATGTGACAACGCTGGCCTACAGCGTATTAAAAATATAAAAGTATTGGAGAATTTCGACGGTGGTTCGCAAGTCTCGGTAGCTCAGCGGTTAGAGCATTGGACCGGATTTCCAAAGGTCGCGGGTTCGATTCCCGTCTGAGAATTCACTTGTGGCCGAGTTAATTTTTTCCAATATTTTTCTATTTAAAATTTACCCTAAGTATTTTAGTATTTCAAAGTACTCCTAGGTGATCCGACTCGAAGTTAGCCGGTTTTTATCTGATTTTTAAGTATGCTGAGCAATATACTAGGCCATCTGACAAATCACGTGACTCCACCGGTGCCTTGGACAAAGGGAAACAAGCAAAAGTCGCGGCTGAAATCTAGCTTTCTTACCACCATAACTAAATTTAAAATTACCAAAAATGTATACTTAAGAACCTGTATGTAACACAATTTTGAGCAATCAGAATAATTTATTATACTGATTCTGTTTCATAGGTTCGATACTACAAGCATTAGTATGACCATGAGGACCAATGGTAGAAATAGTACGAAATAATTAGTTCTTTACCTATGAAATTGGCGACTTTTCCTTATTATCAAAGAGAATCTCAATACGAGTTAGAAATAGCAGGAATGCTTTTGGTATTCAAATCCATATCTGTATTCCATCGATAGTTTCCCACCTCTACCGCGGCACTGCGGTCACATCCCAGCAGAGGAACGGGAAATGCGAGCGGTTCTGCGGGCGGGTGCTAATTAAACCGCACATAATTGGGTCCGACACTACGAGCATTTAGTATGACCATGACGGTCAATGGTAGAAATAGTAGGTCTTTGAAATTGCCAATTTTTCTCACCCACTTAATACAAGAAAGAGGTTAAAAAGCATGAAGTGTTTAGCTATTAGTTAGTACTCAAAAAAGTGTAGTTTTGAAAATCTTTTAGAATCCATCATGTCATAAGAACGTTTTGTTTTCAAATACGTGCCATGACCTTTGTACAAAGTAAAATTTTGTAATTCCTGTCCATTGAGATAATATCTATGGATATGAAATAGGTACCTACAAAGAAACTAACAAAGAAATGAAATGTCGTATAAGTATTAACAAGGGGTTATTATGTGTTTTTGTGTTGCTTGTTATAAGTAATTGTGTATCGTTTTCATCTTTTTGTGTGTGTACTTTGTATTATGGTATTTTGTGTCAATAAATATTTCTCTCTCTCTCTCTCTCTCTCTCTCTTATTTCATTTCTTCCTTCTCCCCTCTCCAACCAAACACACATACACACACGCACACGTGCGCACACACACACACAAACGAACACACATACACACAAACACACACACATAAACATAGTATTGCATGTAAATTCACTATTGTTAATAACTATTTATAATAATCAATTATTACATAGCGTTTGTTAGATAAACCGATTACTTTTTTATAAATGGTTTGTAGATTTGTGTTATTTGTAAGTGTCAGGTAAAGTTCAAGGTGGGCGCTAATAACTGCAACACAGTTATAAACGTAAATTATGTTATGTTATATATATAGCACAAAATAAAGATTTTATTATTATTATATAAACTTGATGATACTTTGTAATGACGGAAATAACTAGGCAGCTTCTAAACATTCGCAAGAAAAATATCGATATCGAAATACATATATTATGTGTCTAATGTAGTTTCTCAAGACAACTATCTCAGTTCGATTATACTTCTATAATCATTATTCCGTGCGCCGTGTGGTGACGGCCTAAGAATACAAGTGTCACCACTCCCTTACATGCCTGGGATGTCGTAAGAGTCGACTAAGAGGCTCGACGCATTGAAAACCTGTGCGAGAGAAGGAAAACTTGAAACAAACCCTCTACCAACCTGTCTGGCCAGCGTGGTAGCAGTAGTCTAATAGCCTCCTATGAACGCCACAACAGTCGTGAGCTAGGAGAGGCCTATGTCCAGCAGTGGACGTCCACAGGCTGATGATGGATGGATGAATCATTATTCCTGCCAACGAACAAATTGAAGTTGCCAAATTTTGACACACTTCATACTTTGAAGGCACAAAACTTCTGTCGGAAAATAAGCTTATTTTAAGAGGGTCGTGGTACGAAATACCACTGGTATGATTGAAACAATACTGCGCTATGAGCCGCCAGGCAAACTTATCGAAGATATGCAAAATCGTACATAGGTGTATTGACTACTTCTAGCCTCGTTTTTGGGTACTTTGCCCCATATAGTTAGTTACATTTCGATTATATGAAATTTGTGCGGTTCTGCGGGCGGCGCGCCCATTACTTTCAAAACTACGAGCAAGTATGGCCATGACGGTATTGGGTAGTATAATAGTATTAGGTCTTTGACTAGAAAATTGCCGATTTATCTCACACTCTCCACACAAGAAGGTTCTGCGGGTCGCTAATTAAACCGTACATAATGGGACCGGCGTGGCGCGTGCCCATTACCAAGGTAATAGAATCATCAAAAAAGTTGCCTTAGACTCTTTCTTGATAAGAATAAATTACATATTATTTCAGCACGCGATAAGGCTGCCCACCGACAAAGATTAGCCATTACATCGATTAAGCGATATTTAGAATGCTTTTTATTGCAGCATCATCTTTATTCCTGTGGGAATTGCTGCCTCAGACGCCGACATACAGTCGATTGATCACTACTAGTAGTACTATTTGTGATTATTAATGTTGTATTCCGGCAGTTAAGAGATAAGACAGCCAGTTCCTTAGTGGTTGAGGATACCGAAAGAAGCTCGATTCCACCTTCAGCTTTATCATCACTTAATATCAGGCCTGATGAATTGATAAATATTTAAGTGTTTCCCTGTTGAAGATAAAAAAAGGAAACAAAATCACAACGGAATAAGTTCCCAGCCAGTTTTTTTCCAATGTAAAGTTATTATTTTCTTTTGTTGGGATCTGTGAATTTAGGCAAAATCTCTATCGGGTAAAGTTTACGCGGATCTTTTACCAAACAGTGTTCAGTCTTCACACGAGACGTGTTGAATTTTCGGTAGCTATAGTAACGTGAAACTTAGTGATACTTCTCGAATTATTCTTGTAAAACGTGACGTACCTAAATTTCAAGCATTTTGTTTTATTACAACAGTTAGCTCAAGGAGTTTAGTAAAATAGGATTTTTATCTTATTTTACTAAACTCCTTGAGCCATTTATGCCATTTGCTATGATATAATTAAAAACTGTATATATTTTTGTAATTTGTAATGCACGATATGGGAGATGGGGGTATAGCCACATATAGGGGCACAACGGCTTTTTAGCATTTCAAGGCTTTTTTTTATCAACAGCAACATTTCTTGCAACATGCTCCCACTCTATTATTGCCCGTTCTCTTGCCACATAGGGTAAGTGTCGCTGGTTGTGCAAAGAAAAAGTGTATGTGTAAAGGTACGTAATCATAAAAAATTACCAAAAAAAAATGGTAGGTTTTTTTATGGTTACGTAACAATTTTATAGATGCGATAGGTACACTGATTACTTAGATTTATGATTAAATGATTTCCTTAACTTGAGTGGTCTTTATTTGCGTTTTGTGTACATCGTTTGTTAGTAAATAACATAACCTCAAAATACTAGATATAGCGAACGCCAATTTCAGAACGTTTTTTTTCAATACAATTTTGATGTTATAACCACCACTTTTTGGGACGTTTTTGTATGTAAAAACGAAATCAAATGTGTAAACTAAAATTCTGTTGCTTAATAAAGCCGTGAAAAATGCTAAATTGCTTTAATTTCTCCATATTTTAATCGACTGATTGTCATTGGGGCGGTCTTGTACTTATTGTAGATTTTCCGAAAGGAAGTAATTAGTATCATATAAACAAAGAGTTGACCCGTGTGGTGACGGCCTAACAATACAAGTGTCACCACTCCCTTACATGCCTGGGATGTCGTAAAAGTCGACTAAGAGGCTCGACGCATTGAACACCTGTGCATGAGAAGGAAAACTTGAAACAACCCTCTACCAACCCGTCTGGCCAGCGTGGTAGCAGTAGGCTAATAGCCTCCTATGAACGCCACAATAGGCGTGAGCTAGGAGAGGCCTATGTCCAGCAGTGGACGTCCACAGGCTGATGATGGATGGATGGATGAAACTAAGAGTAAGTATCTTTAAATATTATAAGATAGAAAGTATTAGTTATAAACACTATGAACTTCATTAAGTACATTACTTCATTACTCACTATCATTATAACGAATAATAGCTTTTAAAAACGGATTTTTACCATGCTTGAACATATAGGAATATGCGAATAAACACGGGATCGTGTCTCGTAAAAATGATAATTGTAATTATTATCCCCGTCTGATCATTGCGTTTGCGATAAAATTTGGTCTATTACATTGCCTTTGAAATCGTGTGTCTGCAAAATATACATATACATGTCAACACAGACTTATAGTACAGAAACAAATATACTTATGATCCTTTATTTACGCTGACGCTAATATATCCCGTACACCAATTTCATTTGCATGCTACAATTATTTTGTCGCAACCATTATCTCATTACAATGATGCCGTTACAATGATGTGGAATACTTCTATCAAATTGGTTAAGGACACGCGACCGTATAACTGGTACAGTCGCGTACAAATATATGGCAGTTCAGCTACTAGATTAGACGATTAATCACACAGTGTATTTAGTTTTTTTTAAATTTTTGCATTGTAGAATGCAAAAGTAAAAGTTCTAAATACATAGGGAATACAGACGGGGCCGTCTGAGCAACATGACATTCTATAATATCTTATATTTTTTCTATTATATTACCTTATTTATATTTATTACATAAAAATAGCATTGTAAAATGCAAAATCAGAAAGTTCTAATTACATGGCATTTAATCGTAATCGATAGTCTAACATTTGTTAAAATGTTTATTTCGAATCCCGCTCTATCTAAGCAACCAATTGATTTGATTTTTGGCATCGAGTTGGTTGAAGGGACGAAGAGTAACATAGGCTACTTATAACTCGATATTCCCACGGGAAAGGGAATCACGCGGGTGAAACCGCGGGCAGAAGCCAGTTATATTGCTAATAAAAAATACAAGGGTAGGCAACGGTTGCTTAGTATGTTTATGATAATATGACCAAAATAACGACGGTTGCTAGGCAACGAAGCCAGTATCCTATGCAACTATCTCAGATAGCCCTATCCATATCTACAGATAGGTTATTCATTTCGGCCGTTAATCGACACTAGTATGTCGGTAAACAATGACGTCATAATCACTACGTTAATTACAAACAGGGGCGCCTACCGCTAGGCTCGACGGGGTAACGGGGGTGGCGAGAGATAGTGTGCTTGTTCCTAGGTCTTTACCAGGACGGGTATGCTAGGTGACCCCAGCATATCCTCAAGGCAGGAATCTGTAAAGACTGGATTCCCATCACTCAAAACAAAAAAAAAAAAAGGGGCGCCTACCTCCATCTCTTAGCGCAGTATTGTTTCAATCTTACTACGCTATTTCGTACTACGATCATCATAAAGTAAGCTTGTTTTTGAACGTTTTGTGACGTGTTCACTCAATCATCTCCTTCAAAGTGTGGAGTGTATCAACTTGTCAAAAATAAAAACAAACCGCAAACAAAGCGTTCTTATGACATGATGGTTTCTAAAAGATGATGGTAGGCCCACAGAGCTAACACAAACGGGATGTGCATACGAAACAATTCGATATTATTTTCATGAAGCGTTTACAAGCGAATGGAAAAGCAATAAAAGATTTTGTCGTAAACATCTAATAAAGATTTTGTAGGTGTCAAAACGATCCGGCTCGATGGACCAATAAATGTGAGCATTCCAATATCATACCAACGTTCGTGGTTTTCTTCAATTTCAAGAAAATTCTTGCTTTTTTCTGCTTCGGTTATCATTGATGGATTAAAATATTATTCACTTTCGTGATTTTTCTTTTTTTCATTAACTATGAAAAAAAGGCAATTATAAACGTAAATAATATTTACTACTAAAAAACATTTTATAAAAAAAAAATCAAACCGACCTCAAAAAGTAAAAAATAAAACTTTTGGAGTCGGTGCCAGCCAAGGCATTCTACATTGCACTTCTATTAACTATATATTTTTTTTGCCTTAGCTAGCTAGCACCGACTCCAAAAGTTTTATTTTTTACTTTTTGAAGTCGGTTTGATTTTTTTTATAAAATGTTTTTATTTCAGATTTTTTAGTTACATCATGTGCCGTTACTTACACTAAAAATCAGCCCATACACAACCATGATACCATCTAGGTAAACGACTACTTGCCAAAACGTGTATGATATTTTTCAGGATTCTGAAAAAACTACTGGCCAAATCTCTGTAAAAATTATATGAGACCACACATAAACCATTTTCTTTCAGATAAAAAAAGAATTATAAAAAGTTTCATCAAAATCCGCTCAGTAGTTATTGCGTGAAACTTCAGCTCGAACAAGAATCTAACAATTACCTGGATGATATAATTGTTTCATGACTTCCATGACATTAGGCCCCATATCTCCGAAGATTATCATCGGATCTCAATGAGACTTATATGGGACCAAATTGACAGTGTACCCGATCGAACAAAAAACAACTATTAAAATCGGATCACCAACACCGGAGTAATAGGTATACATACATCAGACAAAAAAAAAATAAAAATACGCGTTGAATTGAGTACCTCCCTCCTTTTTTGTTGAAGTCGGTAAAAACTGACTTCGAATTGCTCAAACGGAAGCATCTATTATGAAGCATAGCTTTTTTTTTTCTATTTCTATTTTTAACTTTTTCATATTAATCTGTTTTAGATAAGGGGTAAAACTTCCGAGAAAGCTCACTTCATGTGACTAACCGTTCTATCAATGTTTGTGCTGATCCAATAAACGGATTAGGTAACTTCAGAGAAAAACTTGAAATTCGAATAGTTCAATGCCTACATAGTCTAAGATTTTCGTATGAAAAGCAGAAAATAGAGGCTGTATATCTGTTTAAAGACAAAAGCTATACCTTAGTAGACGCTTGTGCAATAAAAAATATATAAGTACCTTTATAATCTTAAGCCACTGTACTCATGGACCAAATTCTGTCAAACGACCGTTCTTATTCTCCGACCGACGAGTTGTTCAATTTTCCTCGACACGAAAATGTCGATAGGTATCGACAAACACATGGAAAGCTGGTCGCTCGACCTACGGCGACGTCGACAGAAATTCTTGTCAAGTAACGTTCCCAAGTGTTTACGAGGCTGAAATTCTATTGTGATTGTCTCCACGCGCTGGTATAACGGGTGCGACATTTTTAGACTCGTTCTTACTAGGTCGCAATTATGTGAAATTACAGTGACCAGCCGGCTAACATTCACACTTCGGACATTTCAGTTCGTAGGAATAAAGAAATCTAATGTTAGAATAACCCCTCTGAGTACAAATACTCAGAGGGGTTATTCTAACATTAGATTCTAACATTAGCTGTGTAGTGTCGGCTTAGAATAGCATTACCCCCTCTCATCCCGTGGGTGTCGTAAAAGGCGACTAAGGGACTCAGCCTTCAGATGGGCCGCAGCGTCTCCTACAAACTTGGCCATACTGCGATCGCCAACCCGCCTGCCAAGCGTGGCGATTATGGCAAACCCCCCCTTTTGGGGGAGGCCTATACCCAGCAGTGGGTGTTATGTGGCTGAGAAGAAGAAGATTCTAACATTATTAAGTATTAGGTAACAAGCTTGGTAGCGACGGACGTACATTTACGCCCCGAGAGATAAGAGAACACATTTTAAGTTTCTTCGTGGAATGTTAATTGAAATAAAACAACTTTTACGGATTTAAGTGTATTCTACAATTTACCGTTAACATACTTTTGTATTCGCTGTTATGTTAGGGGTTTTTTGGGCTTCCCGACGTTTCGACCCCTTACCAAGATTCGTTTCCGCAGGTCACCCGTCTAAGTAAAACTTGCAATTTTTAGCACAAAAAAATCTTGTGTGTAGGTAAATTATACACGGACTCTCTGAGACGGCTCAGCGAAATACCAACTAACTGCACTGGACACGATTGAATGCAGAGCTGGACGCTAATTAGCGTCTAAGAACTGGTGAAGAGCAAGATCCCCACCCTAGCTCACTGCCGAGAAGTGTGAAGTGAAGTGTCTGTCGGTCTTTTACAGACTATACTTCGGAGAGTGTGCTCAGGAGCTGCATGAGCTCATACCGCCATCCCCCTTTCTTCATCGGACATTCAGACGCACTGCGGGCCCCACCACTCTTTCTTGGTTGAAAGCAATCCCATTCAAAGTAAAAAAACCCTTTTAAGCTTTAATACCTCCTTTTCAACTTCAAATCGGATTATACGTAATAAACACACATCCAAACCCAGTTCTTCGGTTAACTAGTGAAACGCCTAATTAACTTAGACGCTCAATTCCTACGTCTGTAATAAAGTTTTAATTAGTAGCAGTTAAATTACGGTAGGGTAGGTAACTAAAGATAATGTAACAAGTGACACGAAAACTTTAATCATGAAAATGTTCAACACTTGTTTTGGTCTTCTTCTTCTTATCGTATGAGGATTAGTGGCCACCTCTAGTGTCAGAGCTTATCAGGCCGCCTATAAGGCCTCTGACTTGGCCTAACGACTGACATAAAATGACAACAGCCGGGACCGACGGGTTAACGGTCACCCATCCGACACCTGACCGGGCCGAACATTGCCGAACGTGATCGATTACGATCAGTCTGTCGAGTACGACATTGAGCGCTTCCACTTGTTTTGGTGATGGAAACATAACTTAAAATAAGCATAATCTTAAGCTTTTCGTGCCCTGTTCATTCATTGAAATAAAAGAACTTTACGATTTTAAAAATGCGCTGTAAATTTTAACATTAAATAATTATTTCTGGATTTCCATTTCCGTTGTTTTATTTCAAGAACTTAAAGTGTCGGTTGGTTGAAGCAAATATGTATAATAGTAAGATAATACGCACAGCCGTTTCTCATAGATTTACTTGGCAAACTCTTAAACAACGGAATCAGAGGAGGTAACCATTATGTTTGTTGGTCCAGTATTATAGCTGTCAAAGTCAAAGTCAATATCATTTATTCAGTCTAGGCTGTTACAAGCACTTATGAACGTCAAAGAAGCTACGCCATCGGTTCACAAACCCTACGGCGGGAGACCTTGTAACGAGAAGAACCGGCAAGAAACTCGTCAAGGGCTGTTTTTTTCTCCCTGTTTTATTTCATACAGAGTCGTCAAATTGAAAAGTGACCTAAACATATCAGTAAGGTCAATTTCCATCACAAAAGGAAAATACTAATCAAAATAATAGATTTTATGGTTATTGTAACCGTAAACAATTTTTAACTGGCAAAGAAAGACTTGTCTATCATACATTACAACATTTCTCGCATTACAAGATTACTATACTGCAAGTTGTGAGGTACATACAGGTCAGTATCAATTTATTTTAGATAAAAATATTTAGGCTTTAAGCACAGCATTAAGATAAGCAGACTGAGGTAGACCCATTTCCGCTGGCGGCACCCGTTCACGAGCATGACGCATGAACCAGCCATCGCTTCGCTCAATCATATTTTAGGGAACGTAACGACCCGCCTCACACGACACCGCTGTCATAATAGTTACGCAATCTTTCACCTCCTGCTAGGTGCGCTGGTCGCTTAGTTGCCTGAATTCTTCTGAAGCTGTACCTATTAAATCGCTAGAGTTTCTATAGTACCTATTTGTTTGAAGTAATAATTTCAATAAAGAAACGCGTGTGCTCATGTTGAATTTCGCAGGTCATCTTAGTTCCTTAGGCGTGGAGAAAGCAAAGGCACAAAATAAAAAGAAACCAGAAGGCAATCTGTGTCATGTAATGCCAATAATACCGCTTATTGATTTTCGTGAGGACCTCGGTGACGCATTGCAGATTAGTTAAATATTTATATATATATTTTATACAATCACACCAATTATCTAGCCCACGTTAAGTTTCATGAAGAACTTGTGTTATGGATACTAGATAAAGGATAAACATAAAAAAATAATATATATACATACATAATATACATATTAAACACCGAGACCAAGACAAATAGAGATATATTCATGCACACAAATATTTGTCTTGTCCGGGGATCGAACCCGGGACCTCTGGCGTAGAAGGCGGGTTTAAAACCCCCTTTTTTTATACTAGAAGTAATGCTTTTACGCATCCCTCTCCCCCAGGTGTAGGGGCGATTCAAGGGTTTAGTACCCCTGCGCCAAACGGTGGGTTCACAATTTGACGCAAGTAACTTTCGCAATGGACGGTCACAGGATGGCTGATCAAACATTTTATAACTCAAGCTCCTCTGTGCTTCGGAAGACACGTTAAGCCATTGTTCTAGACTGCATTAGCAGTCGTTAAAATCTACATTATCCGCGTAATGCCCGCGTGGTGGGTTAACTTATTCTCATTATCCACCCATAAGGAAGGCCAGAGTGTCTCAGCAGCAGGCACATGAAGAATGGTTGAAGATAATAATTGACCATAGCTAGCACATTAATCCGAACCGGAGCCAGAATTCCGGTGAACATAACGTCAATGTGTGGTTGCAATAAATGACATTTAGTGAACTGATATTTCTGTCTACTTGGGCGCCCGTCATCTTACATACTTTGTGGTAAAGGGTACAAACACAAATCTGAGTTAAAAAGTGCATAGATCAGCTCCGACGTTACGAATCAATTTCACCTGGCCCTTAGCTTGTTTGTGAACATACTGCCTTGTAATAAGTGAAAAGGATTTAGATGGATTATGTTCGTATAAGTTCTATCTTCTGTAAACATTTGCGTTTGCCTTGGTGCAGGTGTTTCTATACACCTAAATCATGTGGTGTGTAAAAAAAAAGTGTTGAGTATGTAAATCCGCTATTTGTTGTAACACAAGTTTTTTTTATATTTATAGTTTGAGCAAATGGCAGACTTAATGCTGTATACTCCACCAGTCACCTGAGCGATGTGAAAGAGAAGAATCTAGTTTTTAATTTTAATGAAAGCTGTGAACAAAATTTGCCTAAATATTGCGTTTCAATGATTCTAATATGTTACAATAATGCTGATTATTAATAGGTTCCAAGAGCTTTTTCACATCACCCGATCCGATATCGGTATCGGCGCCAACACCGATACCGGGGCAAGTAAAATGTATGAAATATGTACCTGCCTTTCACATTATCCGATCCGATATCAAATATCGGAGCCGACACCTATATGTCGGCGCAACATCGGGGTATCGGACGATAATAATGTTATGTATTTTAACACTTTAAGTGAAAGGATAAGTTATCATCCTGGATTCCACTTACTTCCACCATTACGTAGAACGCATATACCTATGCTCCATTTTTAGGGTTTCGTAGCCTAAAGGCAAAAAAACGAAACCCTTATAGATTCGGCCAAATCGATGTATGTCACAGCCACTTTATTCCAAAACTATGAGGATTGCACAGGTAGGTAGATGTATTCTGTAAACCGCTTTACGGTTTCTACACAAAAATAAAAAAAATATATGATGGAACTGACACTGAATTTTTTTTTTTCATCAAACCTATACGTTTGGGGTATCTATAGATAGGTCTGTAAAAATTGCATTGCGGTTTCTAAAACGATTTTTTCTCAAAGTCAACCGTTTGAAAGATATACACTTCCAAAGTGGTAAAATGTGTCCTCCTCCCCCTCTAACTTTTAAAATAAGAAAGTGAAAAATCTAAAAGAAATATATGCTGTAGACCTTTATAAAAACTTTCAACGAAAATTAGTATGAACGAAATATATTATGCAGTTTCAGAGCTATAGCACATTATCAAATATAACTTTGTCATTCATACAGACACTATGAAAATCAAAGTTATTTTTGCAGGCGAAAAATTATAGTGGCATTTCGGGTAGGTAGGTGTATTTAATATAATAATATAAACTTTATTGCACACGATACAAAAACAAACACATACAGAGAAAACACACAATAGGCGGTCTTATTGCTACATAGCAATCTCTTCCAGGCAACCTTGGGTGAGAGACGAAACCCTTCATGTGCGAGTTCGACTTGCACTTGGCCGATTTTTATTGATTAAACAACACCATTTTTAAAACACAAAATCGCTAGTCGATACACTGAGATCACAGATTTTATCAGCCGATAACATCGGCAATATCACGCCGATACCGATATCCGATCGGATAAATGTAAAAACGCTCTAAACAATGGTTCTTTTTAAAGTTCCGTACATCAAAATAAAAAAAAACAGACACTTAAAGATCACTTTGTTGTCCGTCTGTCCGTCCGTCTGTCTCCATTTATCTCGGGAACGCGTAGAGGTATCGAGTTGAAATTAAAACCATATATTCTGGTTAGTAGTCTGCTGAGGGATATAAAAAAATTGAGTTGTAAATTAACGTAAAAATATGATAAGACCGTTTATGTCGCAAAAAACGAAGATTTCGACTCTTTAAATCTGGGAATCCCAACCAGTAGGCCGCGCCCCACTTGGGGGGTGTAGAATGATTCAAGAGGGGGCGCGGTGGCTTCAGCTGTATGTTACATTTTATTAAATTACCTGTAATTTTGATTAAAATTGTTTACATCCTGACCCTAGGGGGGCGTTGGATTTTTGCAAAACCTTGGATAGGGAAAAGGTTGGGAACCCCTGCCTCAAGGGAATCAAAATACATCCCGTTACTTCCCTTTGACCTAGAACTATGAAATTTGGCAAGTAATATCGTCTTTTACGAAAAAGTCTAAAAACTATACATTTTCAATTTAATCATAAAAATATAGTCTTCAGTATCGGAAACTGAATTTCGGAAAAACCTCAGGAACGCGTGGAGGAATAGAGTTGAAACAACAACTACACATTCAGGTAAACCGTCTAATCTAATCTCTAAGATCTAATCTAATATCTAATCTAGTAATAATGATTAGATCACAAAGTTTAGGTTTGCAATCTAGTCTCTGGTTTGTTTTGTTAGGTAGTTGAAGTTATGATTGTAAACTGTATTTGTGCCCTTACTTTGAAAAAAAAATAGCGAAAATACCTATAATTTTGAAGTGAAAACTTCTTTAGCGGCGTTGAGCACTTTTTCTGTAATGGGTATAAAATCTTAAACTCGCGTCAGGACACGTGACCTGATCGAAAAAGCGTAGGACGGATGGAGAATGTTGAGGTGACAGGTTGACTATGGTCTCGGTTGCTTAGCGACAGACTGTTGATAATGTCTTTTACTTGTCTCTTGTTTTATTGTCAATATATATTTTTCGATTCTCTATAATAACTAATGTTTTCTTATATCTTATTACCTAACTTAACGTTCACTTTAATATGGTTTGTCATGTTTGTGTACGATAGCGCAATAAATGAATATTGTATTCTACCACATAAATGATAGTACTTTTATACTGATAAAGCAATTGGTGCAAAATTATTCCCTAACCATTCCAAAATATCAAACATGCTCAACGTTAATAATCAAGTTTTCACTTCTGCCGGCACTCCCGGAGTGCAACCCGTCTTTTTTTTTTCTACAAAAACGCACATCAAACTAAAAGATTGTTTTTAGATAAATGCGACATATTTACGGTACTATAACAGCTTTGTCCAATTACTTTTTTTATTGGTGGGTCGCTATAAAAAGTGGCGATCTGCCCCTCTCAGACAGATGTGTAACGTGATCGGTTTGCTGAGCAGCATTTCGGTATGAATGAGGAATAGATATCGATATTACGGAATAGCGGTGATCGTACACGGTTCAGGAATCATTTATTATTTTGCTAGCAGTTTAGGAATTGATATTTTTCGAAATTCGGATCGAATCGGACCCTGTAAGATATTAGGTATAAAAAAGTACACCGTTTGTTAATGTTTGTCAAATTCAAGGTAATGGATGTAGAAAAATGATTTTCCAGGGTCCGGATCCCAGGCCAGAATAGGAATTTTGATGCTTGTTACTAAATCAGGCAAAAATAGCTAGATGTTTGTAAATCACTGGATTTCGGTAATTTCGGTGAGTGTGCAGCTGAATTGCACAGCCTAATTCCGCCATCTTGTTTTTTCCATCGGACAACCAGGCGTTTAAATATGCGCCACCGCTTTATGGTTGATATCCAAAAAATTCGCACTGAATGTTTTGCGTCTTATCATCCGTACTGTGAGAGAGAGAGAGTGGAACTCTTTGCCTGAGTCTGTTTTTCCTAATATTTACAACTTGGGGGCCTAAAGTCACGAGTGAATAGGTATCTTCTAGGGAAGCGCGTTTCATCCTACATCGCATCATCGCTTACCATCAGGCGAGATAGCAGTCAAGCACTGCCCTATCATACAGTAAAAAAATAAAACGTCCAAGTGCGAGTCGGACTCGCGCACCGAGGGTTCCGCTTTTCCTTTTGAGGTACGGAACCCTAAAAAGGATACATACATACAAATAAAAAGAGTTTAAAAGTCGATTTAGTGCAACTATATTCACCCATAATCTACATCTTTGTAAACTTACAAATTTCAAATGAAATCATGCCCTACCGTTACGGTAGAAGTCTTTTTTCTCATGTCTCGATAGCTCAAATGGAACCTTAGAAATATAATTGTGAAAGCAACAATTTGTATTATACCCATCCCCAGTATCTTTTTATTTCGAACACAGATAGCAACAAAAGCTAGCTAATGCAAACTCGAGTGAATGACTGATCGAAGATGCAGTTATTTTCTGGTTCAAAAGGCGACCCACACGTGATCAATCAGCGCAAGCGCGTGCACTAATCACTTGCTTGTCACTTTCCCAGAGCCCAGTATATTTAGTTGTGAGCTTCTCTTCATAGATGATTATACTCGTACACTTGGCTTAGAAAGTGAATGAAAATCTTATGAGACTTATTTTGTAGAAGCGGGTGCTGGTGGCTTGGCCCGCGAGAATTAAAAGTCTTCGAATGATGTAATGTTACCTATGTGTAATTCTAATGTACCTATGACAAGATTGTTAATTTTGTTCAAAATCTGTTTAGTAGTTTTCATCCATCCATCATCACTTCGCGTTTATATACCGGGTGTAATGGCAACGCTTCCGAAACATTAAAATAAGTCTTACACTATTATAATTAAAGTCGTATGACAATAACCGTTTACTTATTAATAAGATTGTTTTGAATACTTTTCAACAAAGTATAAGACTCTTGTCACATTTGGATATGTCATGACATTACAATCGGTCGTCGGCTCGTATCTCAGCTGATATATTTTTCAATACATTGTTGGTCATGGTAAAATCTAAAAATATTTACTAAGCGATTGTAGCTGAGCAGCCCCTGTCGATTTAAATAATTATGATATTTAATGAAATGCACCTAAGATGCGATTTTTTTGGAAAATTTCAGTTGTTCCTTATTTTCAACGAATAGACTTTGATTATGCATTATATTACACTGCATTTGTTATTACATTACGGTGTGATAGTCAGCCGTAATAAGCAAAGAAAGGCAGCTAAGCCGGTTCGGAAGTGGTCAGATGACGTGATACATCAAAAAATCACTCAACTATTACTTTCACTCGTTTAATTGTATAAGACGTTTTCCTAAACGGTTTGTTCACCAATCGTTCTTGATTAGCAGACTTCTTGTTGACTTTAGAGGCTCTTTATTATACTGTCACTGCCTGCCAATATAAAACTAGTAAAGAATATTGTCATATCCTAATACAAAAAGTTTTATTCAAACTAATTCTTGAGTTAACACTAGAAAGACGGGAAAAAACGCTTACCTTAAAAGACGACGAGGGGTCATTATGACCTATTACTATTTTATTAAGTTTAAGTATACGTAATTTATAATATTAATTACAAAAAAAATATAAAATGCGGTAGAAGCATTGCACTATCAATGAAATTTGTAATGACCGTGTTTTTATAAGCTTTTTCTATGTTTAATTTTTTTTTACAAATATAACGTCCTGACAGATACGCGACGGTTGATGTTGTTCATTAACTCTATGGGTATGAAAGTGTGGCCGAAACGGAAATAAAATAACACTTTGCTCCTCAAAAGATGTCGGTAATGTGAAGCTTCAATATTATTGTTAAAGGTAACAATCATAAAATAACATAACTTAAATCAATATTTTATGATTTTTGAATTTTTGCATTTATAAATTTTGAATAGAAAAATATTGGATAAAACCAACTCGGCTACAAGTGAATTCCCATATTCACTTGTGGCCGAGTTTATTTTTATATTTAAAATTTATCATGTATATCATAAGTTATATTATATTTATGATAGTTGTGTAGTGTCGGCTTAGAATAGCACTACCCCCTCTCATCCCGTGGGTGTCGTAAAAGGCGACTAAGGGACTCAGCCTTCAGGAGACGGGCAGCAACGTCTCCTACAAACTTGGCCATACTGCGATCGCCAACCCGCCTGCCAAGCGTGGCGATTATGGCAAACCCCCCCTTTTGGGGGAGGCCTATACCCAGCAAAGGGTGTATTGTGGCTGAGACGACGACGACGATTTTTATGATTGTTACCTTAACCTACCTGCAACTATTATTAATTTATATCAATAAATAACGCCGCGAGGGTCAAATGACCCGGCCTCGTCTTTTTAGGTAGATCCTATGTTTATTTAATGTATAATTAATAAATTTCAATTTCAACTGCCGTGAATTGTAAAAAGAACTACTTACTTATTATATAGTATTGACTAGTATGTAACGTTAGGGTTTGACACACGTTATCCTTTCTACGTTTGCCTTCCATAAGGTTATGGTCATAAGGAAGCTGGAAATACTGCTTAAGTGCTGTCTGGAGAATGAAGAACAGTTCCATCTGAGAATTCACTTGTGGCCGATGTGATATTTTCCAATATTTTTCTATTCAAAATTTATCTTATGTATAAAAAAAGCATTGTAAAATGCAAAAAAATGAATAAATATTTAAAAAAACATGAAGAGCTGTCTTACGTTAAGCAGATTCCATTTCCTGTACAGGTCAGCTAATGGGAAGCGAAAAGGCAAGCCTGCGCCAGCGCCTACCTTTAGAATTGCCCTATGCGTTCTTTCCAAATGAATCAGATGGGATTTGGCCGCCCCACCCCATGAGGTTCTGATTTTCACTTTTGCATGAAAATAAGACGTCTTATTAATAACCTAAATAGTGCCAACTTTAGAAGTCGGAGTGTGCTGGCAGAGGCAATAGGAATATGCCCGCTGGACGGTCTTTTTTATGAATAACTGGGATAACATTAATTCATAAAAAAAGACTTTCATCATACCTGATGTTAAGTAATGATAATACTGAAGATGGAAGCGCACCTCTCCGGAATCCTCAACCACTGAGAAACCGGCTATCTTATCTCTAACTGGCGGAACACAACAATGCTAAAAACATTGTTGTTATGGCATCTAACTTAAATAAGATGGTGGTAGCTATACATATGGACTTACAACAAGTCCTACCAAGTCGTGGGCGGCCGTTGTAAGTTGTAAATATGTCAGAACATATTTTATAAATTTCATGTCTCATATCGTGTAATTGGCTTCCTTTCAGAGGCCGTTATTTCTAATTGAGCAGCAGGAAATAGTTAAGAAACAATATTAACCCAAATCTCGAAATGTGTAATCATTATACCAGTGTTTTATTATAGTTTGCAAGGAAGCATATATCTATATATAACAGACGATCATCATAATGGTTTATTTGAGGCAACAGAAACTAATGCATAGTTAATAAAATTCGCATTTAAAATTGTTTATTGAATTAAGACTAATACATATATGTATAGATTAAGCATATACTAGTAAATATAAATCAGTTCTAGTTTTTAGAATTAAGATACCTATTAAAAATTAAGCCTATTAATAAAAGTCTGATGATGTTGTTCGTGACATAGCAAGCGACACAAATTGAGGTGTCCACTTTGGTAATCACTGTTTTCTTACTTGTCTCTTTTTCTGTATCATTTGTTCACGCTGAGTCCCTTAGTAGCCTTTTACGACACCTACAGGATGATAAGGGGTAGTGCTATTCTAAGCCGACACTACACAGCTCGCCCATCACCTGTCCATTATTAGGCCTTTGTCACTGGAAATGGAAAATGGAAACTGCACTGGAAAGCTAACACATTTTATGTTTTTCTTTCACTACCTCTCTTTCTCATTTCTTAAAATACCCTGCCATAGGCATCGAACTGTCCAAATTAATTCACCATTCGTTTTCCTGATAGGAAGACAGTCGAGATACAGTAATCGGCTGTCACTTTCGCTGGCATCAGGATTAGAGCCAAAGCTCCTCATTTATTACTCCAGATACCGTAGTTTCTTTCCCGATCCAATTGATCTTACAATATAGCTTTGTTCTTTCAAGAGGCTGTTTTACTTTCACCACCGTATTTATGTTATTATTTTTATTATTGCCTAATAATAAAACACTTTATTGGATATATATGTAAAACAAATTATAAATAAGCAGTCAAAAAGACTTTATTACATACACACTTATAAACATTCGCTATGGATTTTATGGAGAAAAAACTGGACGGGGATGAAGATCCCACCTCGGACGACAGCGAGACGTAACATAGCATCTAGAGATGCTGTAGTCACGACTACAGCCGATGTAACTTAGTCGAAACATAATTTACGAAAAAGTTGTTTGGTTGATTTGGATGAAATTTTGGGAAAAAATAGTCTTTATACCGGTGATCACTTGTCCAAAATTGCAAATTTAAATAAACAACAGTTTTTTTAAATATACAGAGTGGACATTTATATTTTACCTGAAGGGAAACTACCTTAAATACTGGAGATATGTAATTACACTCAAAGGAAACATTCCAATATTTTGGAAAAAAAAAACCAAAACTGCATTCAAATATTAAAAAATACGCTTCCCATACCTAAGAATAGAACCAGCTAATAACCAGTACTTTTATGGCATCAATTAAAAGAATCAACTCTCTCTCTAATTGAGTATTATATCTCCAGTATTTAAGGTAATTTCCCCACAGGTGGCATGAAAAAATTCCACCCTGTATATAAAAAAAAAACTGTTAAGTATTTGACGTTGCAATTTTTGCACAGTTGATCACCGATATAAACACTATATTTTCGTAAAATTACATCTAAATCGACCAAACGGCTCTTTTCCATACATTTTGTGCGGTGGTCCTTTAGGTAGGTGAAATACCTATATCACTTACGTCCTACGCGTTTAATACCTACCCGTTTAATTTTCAATATTTAAGACCTTATTGCCTTCCAGGCCTTCCGAAAATCAACAATGCTGAAAACGTTGCAATGAAAATGGCAACAGGCGATAAGATGGTGGTATCTAGCTAGGCGAACTTAGACCAAGTCTTACCACCAACCAAACCGAATACAGTGTGTACACCTGGTAATCGAGTCCCGGGTCTCTGGATCTTATACCAGTGGTGGCCACTAGACCAGAGAGGTAGTTTCGATTGTAATAAAATATAACATTGGCCACCATTCCCGATATTCCCACGGGCGTGGGTGAAACCGCAAGCGGTCGGTGAAACTATATTTTCATGTATTGATTAAGTTTTGGTTGAAACTTCCGCTAACATGGCAAGTTTATACTCTTATTCGTACGTTTTGGTTGGTGGTAGGACTTGTTGTAAGTCCGCCTGGCTAGCTACCATCTTATCTAAGCCTGACGCCATAACAACAATGTTTTCAGCATTGTTGTGTTGCGGCAGTTCGAGATAAGATAGCCAGTTCCTCAGTGGCTGAGGATTCCGGGAGAGGCTCCCTTCCATCTTTCAGCATTATCAATACTTTACATCAGGCATGATGAAGGCTTAGCCTTCAGTCTACCTATCATTCATAAAAAAAAAATCGTAAATATCCAAGACTAGCAGCCCTATTTCTAATTCACTCGTCGTTCGGAGAGCTTCGTTTCTACTGATTTTGTTCGACATTTGAATTTCCATATTTTTTAATCGCTCGACCGCAACTAGTGTCACCTACCAATCATAGCAGTTGAACGAAATAAAGCGATGCGTGACTTAAGTCGCATGCGAAAACACTATGTCATACGAGCGATTCAAAAATAAAGCTCAGGGTTGTAAAAAAACTGGTAGCCGTACACTGCGCATACGCAGCGCGGACTGTAAAGCACTGGAGATGTACTAATTAACTGGATAAGTTGGTCTGAAGCACTGGAAAGTGGAATAGTTGAGATGAGCCCGAACAAGGAGGTCTCGGTTGTGACGAGGAAATTGTGCGATGCTGCATAAAAAGCCTACTATGGAAATTAGCTCTGATATTATAATCAACTTTGTTATATAAAAATCATAATCAGATTTCCAGATAAGTATCTAAAACATTTGCGTTACGCATCAGAACATAACTAAGGTACTCTTTTAATTGGCCATTGGTCGTATGATGGTGCGATGTGTTCTCATTATGCAATGAAGCAAGCAATGGTTTTTAGTATTCATCGCGCGATTATTTTACGACAATCAGTAGACGCACGGTGGTGGCAGCTCCTGCAATATAAAGAAAAGTAAAGTATATCGATTAATCGGTTCGATTTCGAAGGTCGCAACCCGTCTGAAGCACTTTTCTATACTAATATTATAAAGAGGAAAGATTTTGTTGTATTTTTTGGTAAATTCATAATCTTATTACTATAAATGATACGGGTAGCGCCATCTAGTTTCAACTAGCGCAATCTGTTAACCTTTTTTTTAATGTTGCCTGTGGCTTTGTCACTTGTCCCGTGTGCTAAAAATAAACTGTGTCGATCAATAAAAGTTTAATACATTCATAAAGTTATTCCGTCTTTCTTTTTCAACAAACCTTCTGACAGATTTGATTGTTTGTTTGTTTGTATTGAATAGGATCCAAACGGATTTGGATGAAATTTGGTACACAGATAGTAGATAGCCTGGGGGCTAATTGTCTAATTTTAAAATCTATCACGAACCCTTTCATCGTCATTTGAAAGATATTTACATACTTCAGGCCGTCACTATTTGATATTTGGTAGGGATTATAATCGGGACGCGTTTTGAAAGGTATTGAATTAACGAAATTAAACTGTCTAACTAAGCAAAGTGAGAGACGAAAATATCTTTCAAATGTATGGACAAGTGTCAAATAAATGTCATTTAAATCCATAAATCTCTATCACAACCACCAATACCTTTGACAGGGATTGTAATAGATTTTGAAATTAGACAATTAGGGGGCTTTTTATGAACATAGGATACTTTTTATCCCGATATTCCCACGGGAACAGGAACCAGGCGGGTGACACCGCGAGCGGCCGCTTGTCTACTATATTCTAGCTGTTTTTAGTTTTTCGTTACTCACCTACCACTTACTACAGCTGCTGTCACTAAACATCTACCTACTGTAAGAGCTTTACTTTTAACTGGCAACTTCTCTCACAGTACTGATAATGCGTACTCAATCAGGTTATAACGAGACGTAGTAAATCCTTGATAATTAGGCGAAAGTTTCCTACGGTGACCACTTTCTTAGTTGCCGCTCATATTTTACAGTTTCCATCTACTTTTATTGAGCAAGTTGTTGCAAACCACTCTTTTATTCATAGATGAAGCCTGTTAGTGCGTCGGGCTTGCGCTTGAAGAGTTCTGCAACTATCGTAAAAATCCCTTTAGTGTGATAGCTTTGTTTTGTAAAATAAATATTGCGATATTTATTGCGTAATTTCCAATTTATCTTCGATTCTATAAGAAATATTGCTTTTTTTATTTTACGCAATAAACATATCAATAAAAAAAAAAAATTCGCGCAAACTTATTTAAAATCATGCTATTGTTATTTTTCTCAATAAACAACTTAACCCCTTCCCTGTCCCATGAATCACATATGATACATAACAATTGAAAATCAATTGTTATAATTCTTGGACAGCGAACCTGTTATTTACAAAATAGAAAAACCATATATAAAGAGACTATTGTCGACTAGACTTAAGCGCGTGCTACGCACGTGTACTCACTGGGGTCACTTGAGAAAAAAGTTTTCTGACCTTTGACCTTGATAAGGTCAATTAAAAAAAAAAAACCGGCCGTCTACATTTTTTTTGTGATTTTTGATGCTATTGGTGAAGGCTGTAGGTGTTATACTCATGGCGCTGGATAACACGGGCCTTATATATAGAGATGTAAATGAGGCAAAGGAGTTGTGTCAAGATAGAACAAGTATGGGGTCCATAGTCTCTGGGTACACCTCCTGTGGGGCTGGCGTGAACTGTAAAATAAAGACTAATTTAAGTGCATCTTTTGTTCCTTCGCGCAATAAACAACGGATTTCGGATTTTATATGTACTATATTCACCCGAAACATATATTTGGTACTATATATTTTTGGGTTTTTTGGTTTTCCGACCTTTTGGTACATTTTCATTTACCTTGGTGCCGTGGTAGTCCAACCCGTGACGGCAACTGAAAAGGTGTAGAAACGTCGTGAAACCAAAAAATCATAAAAGTCCCAAAATATGTGTTTCGGGTTAATATGGTCTGTTTTTTGCTAAAACTCAATATGTCACATATTGAGTTTTTGCAATAAAGTCGAATTATGAGAAATCAATCATTGAACATGCTATATGCTATATGGTCATGAACACAATAAGTAGGTATACAAAAGAATGAAATGCAGCTTGATAGTGTTAAATTTTTATTCATTTAATCAAAAAGAGACCGCTAATTAAGTATTTATTATCACATAATGACAAAACGCTCCTAGTAAATTTCTCATAGCACTAAATGGCGCATGCGCGCTCGTTGATGTCTATTGTATGCGCGTTGTTCATCGATATATTTTGATAGTTATATCCGTAGTCTTACAGCACTTTTTATGTTGTATCTGTGTAAATATCAAGTGCTTTTCCATGCTTTATTTACTGAATCAATAATTAAGTCGGTAAATATTTTTTGAAGTTGTTTTATACTTTTACTACTATTGCAAAATATATTTTGAAGAATTTTTATCAATATAATTAAAACGTAAGGCACATTATTATAATTGTATCTATGTGTTTTTTATAAATCATCTTCGATTATGGTATCTCCATCTATATATCTATATCGGTATATCTATAGGTAAGATAATATTAAAAGAGTGGCAAAAAAGAACCGTTGAAAGCGTAAGGAAAACTTATAAAACCCGTTTATGTAGTCAACCAAACAGCCAATTGCAATCAACAAAGAAAGAAGTTTTTTTGCTTGGAATTGACAAGCGAGTTTGAAAAAGGTAGCACCTATCGAAATTTTCCGCTTCAGGCAGTATTAAGTGAGGTAGGACATAGCTGTACTTTTAAACATGGCAAAAGCGTATAGAAAAGCTTTTGGTTATTATAATTAAAAACCAGTCTGCTTGTGACCACGGCTTTAGCAACACAGCCGAAACGTCAAGCTGTAAGTACATAAAGTCAAAGTCAAAGATTTTTATTCAAATAGACTTATAGATAAGTACTTTCGAATAGTCCAACATTTTTTTTCCCTACCAGCCATCTTTTAACTGATAAGAAGAACGTCTTATCAGCCTTAACAGAAACAACAAACTTTAACAATATAACATGTTGTTGCCAAACACATATCTACAATCTTGAAATATATTTAATAAAAGTACATACGTCATACGTCCATACGTACTGCATATCAGATGTCGCGTTTGAGTCCCATTGTTTATATTTATAACTAGCGGCCGCGCGCGGCTATACCCGCGTGGTTCCTGTTCCCGTCGCAATATCGGGATAAAAAGTATCCTATGTTAATAAGCAGGCTATCTATTATCTGTGTACCAAATTTCATCCAAATCCGTTTGCATTTTTAAGTTTATTCGTTGCTAATTAACAAACAAACAAACAATCAAATTTTTTCTCTTTATAATGTTATTATTATAAGTAAGTATAGAGTATAGATTACAATGGAACGTGAAAGTATAAAATCTCATATTTTATTTTTCATCATGGTTATGTTTAGTTCTGTTCTTAATTGGGACATAGACGTAATCGTCTAGGTATTGTATGTATATCGTTTTAAAAAATATAAATGATGTCATCTTTGGACGTTTTTTTACAGTTCAGCGGGCCTCCTACGCCGGCGGCGGTCTACTCTCCCTCCGTCTTAAGAATGAAGAATGTTCACTAGTTTCGATTTTTTACTTTTCTTATAGTCCATATGAAATAAAAAAAGTGTGTGTAAAAATTATTTCGATATGTCACTTAGTTCCCGAGATATTGAATTTTAAACATCGCGAGTGTCGGCCGGCCGGCGCTCATTGCGGTGACGTCACAGGTCATACACTCACGCAGTACGTTGCGCGCTCTGGTACGGTTAACTACGAAATAACGCAAATATTGTTCGAAATGTCGAATTCAAATACAAGAAAACATGTGTTGTGCCAAAATATAAAAGTACTACCACCAATGCACCCGAAAAGTTATTTTTTTTGGTTCCAATGGATATTAAAATACGTAAGAAATGGCTAAAAGCTATGAAGAGGTTGGATCCATTTGGAGATAAAAGCAAAGTATATTGTTGTGAAGATCATTTTGACGTAAGTACATTGACAATATATTATGTTATTTGTATTACAGGTAGTTTGTTATTGTATTTTTATAGTTTGCAGTAGGTTAGTAGGATCTCAGGAGGGAGGCCAGGCAAACGGGAGACCGGTTGGCCCCTGAGGAGCTTGCTGACGTAAGAAGGAGGGCGGCGGAGGACATTGTGGCTGACTGGGAGAGTCAGCTGCTGACTCCTGTGGCGGGACAGGAAGCACGGGGTACTCACCTTCCGTCTAGTGCAGGTACTTACCGACCATGGATGCTTCGGTAAGTTCCTGCACCGTATCCGCCGGGAGGAGCTGCCAAAATGCCACGGGTGCGACGCGGCGCTGGACACTGCTCAGCACACACTAGAAGTGTGTCCTGCGTGGTCATCGTGGCAGTGATAGGAGGGGATCTCTCCCTACCCAGCATCGTCAGTAAGATGCTGAGTAGTGACAGATCATGGGATGCGGCAGTTTCCTTTTGCGAGGATGTAATCCTCCAGAAGGAGACAGCGGAAAGGGCTCGCGAAGAGGATGCTCGGGCGGCCCTTCTCCGCCGCAGACGGCTGAGAGGAAGGAGGCGACAGTTTGATCGCCTAATTCCTCTCTAGGTAAACCGAGCTAGCGATGGTGGGTGTGCCATCGCCGGCCTTGCACGGTTTCCACCGTTTGGGAAGATGGCCAAACTTGCTCGGCCATCTTCCAGCCATGAGGGGGCCCGGGTAACCGGGCCACGGCCGCCTGGTCTGTAGGGGTGATTGCGAACCCTACCCCCCGTGACCAATGGCGGCCTGGAGGGCAAGTACTAGGAGTTTTAGTTGGTAGTACCCGCCTGCCTCCCGTCCCCCCATCGAGCCTTAGGACTCGATGGGGGGTCGGGAGGCGGGTGTCCCCCGGCCTCCCCCACTTCCCCATCATTAGGATGGGAAGGTGGGGATACAAGGGGATATATACCCCTTCCGAACCTCCACCGAGCTCACACGCTGGGTGGGGGTACGGGAGGGGCGTGGGATGGAGTGCGTGGCCTATATGTTTGTATAGGCCGTGTACTCCAGGTGAGTCCAACTTTTCGAATCGCCCCTGCACCTGGGGGCGAGGGATGCGTAAAAGCATTTCTCCTAGTATAAAAAAAAAAAAAAAAGGTTAGTAGGATCTAGTTTGTATTTGGTTTGTACAATTAGGTATAAGTGGTAACTGAACCATCATTTCTTGGAATCACGAGCCGATTCCAAGAAATGATGGTTCAGTTACGTAGCACAAACAAACGAATAAACTATAGTCGTCCAAGAGGAGTGGATAAAGTTGTAAAACTTAAAGATGTAGTCGTTCAGTGCGTGCACGAGTATAGTCAAGGAGCGGCCGCTGCCAGCAAGAGTACCTACCTAAATATGTAGGCACTTATATGTAAAATCAGACCAGAGGTGCAAAACCTTTGGTATCAGTTTAAACGTATCTACCTAAAATTTAAATAAAAAAACAACAAATTTTACGTCATACCTTGTTTATTTAATCTACCAGCTATCGCCCGCGGGTCCGCCAGCGTTACTGTCGATCCCTCGTGAACTGTATTATTTCCGGGATAAAAGCTAGCCTATATCCTTCTCCGTGTTCTTGACAATACCAATGCTAAATTTCATGAAGATCAGTTCAATATTTTTTGCGTGAAAACGTAATAAACAAAAAAAAAAACGAACAAACTCACTTTCGCATTTATAATATTAGTTAGGATAAGAATCTACAAGTATTAGTGTATCAATACGAGCCAAAACCTTTATTTACCAAACCTAAAGCATTTATTCTTGTTTCAGATTGAGAATGATATGGAGAACTACATTAAATATGTATAAACTGGTTGGGGGCAAACTGCAACTTAAAAAAGACATAGTACCTCACAAAATGTCAACAAGAAAACAGTGATAAACCTGAAAAACGTCCTAATAAAATATTTAGATTTTTCTTTTTACTTTTTCATTTTTACTCCTCGCATTTCAGCAGCAACAAAATCACTATTTTTTGCAAAATAGTGGGCAACCATTAGTCCATCTATTTTGGATAAATTATCCGATTGCCCTTTTTCATATCCTTCATCCATGTTGTGAATTTCACTATGAAGATAACAGTACCTAATATACTTATATCAAAAACGAAATGAAACAACAATTTACTGACAAGCGTTAAGTATGGTTAAGTACGTTATCACTTATGTCTCCGGGCCGTGTACTGCGCGCGCGCGCGGGCGGAAGGAGTGTATGACCTGTGACGTCACACCAACGCAGCGCCAACGCGCGGCGATTGCAAATTAACGGATTTTTAAATGTCTATAAAATCTAAACTATTTGATATTTTGGCATGAAACAAAAAATTGTGTGTTTATATTCACATAGGCTTTACTGTGACAAAGTTACAAGCGATTTCGCATACCCAGTAACATTCTCCATTTACGATCAGGTCACGTGTCCTGACGCGACTTTAACATTTTTTACCCATCCCAAAAATTTAAAATTCTGATGTGCACAACACTGCTAAAGAAGTTTTCACTTCAAAATTGTACTTACTGATTTTCTTTATGCATTCTTCTTCTTCTTCTTTATTTATGTTTTTTTTTAATCTTCTAATATATAACATTCTCGTGTCACAGTTTTCGTTCCCATACTCCTCCGAAACGGCTTGACCGATTCTCATGAAATTTTGTGAGCGTATTGAGTAGGTCTGAGAATCGGCTACTATCTATTTTTTATCCCGAAATTCCACGGGAGCGAAGCCCCGGGGCACAGCTAGTTAATTATAATATTTTTGCAACTAACGAACCTCAAATTTTAGTCTTTTGTTAAAAAAAAGTTTGAAAATGTATTCTGTAACTTTCGTTTGCACTTAACAAATTGAGACAAAAATCCTGATTAATTGTTTTTATAAACAAAGTCCTCAGTGACAACACATTGAAACTAGAAAAAACGTAATCCAAGAACTTGCCTTTTTTAGTTTGAAAATAGAAACCAATGAATCTTTATATATTTAAATTAGTTAGTTGATTTGGTCTCACTTTACATGAGGATGTACCGAGTCGATAAAAGCGAATGACTATGCAAGTAGTAACTCGTTCACATTGATATTGCTATGAAATTGAAAAGTAAACCTTAGCGAATCGGTCATTCAGTCCATTGTAAGTTTTTGCTCGCCTTTTTTGTGTCATCCGACTGTGAATAGGTTTTTTATTTAAGTTCCTTTTATTTCAAATAGGTTTGTTGTATTTGAAGCTAATGACCCAAATGCAAAGTCATCTAGATTAGTTGGTATTTCTCTCCGAGCCTTAAGTATTTTTTTTCGGTTTAAGATGTTGAGATTGAAAATAGAGAAAATTAATATGTTGCTATTTCACATTCTATCGTTAATTAGTTTAGAGTAACATTTCCTAAAGTAATATGATAAAAAGAAAACAAAAACTGACATTTGCGTAAAGTAACGGCCCAGAGGTTTGGGAAAAATATGCAATTGAATTAAGAAGTATAAATTTTAAAAGAAAGTGAATAATGTGTAGTAGTAACAGCAGTAGTTAAATCTTGAACGAGGAAAGAGGTTTACAATGTAAACCTTCAATTTGATTAAAAAAACAAAAGGCATAAAAACTTTTTTCTCAAACCATCATCCGAGACAGACCACTTTTCCATTTCATATCTCGAAACTGCAGCCGTGTCCGTTTCACCGGCTGCCCGCCAGTTGCGCGGTCGCCATTCTTGGGAACGCACGCGCTGCGCCTGCGACGCGAGTGTGCCGGACTCGTGTGACAGTGACATGGTTCTGTGTTTTTATTGGATTCACACTCTTTAGCTTTTGACAACGTAAGTTTAGAGAGTGCCATTATTTACTATTAATTTTATTTATAGTGCTTTTAAGATGTACAATATTGTTGCATTTTTTTGGCAAAAAAATGTTTATAAATCGCTGAGAAAACAATTAAAATTTTCGCACTCGTCACGCGATCACACATCTAATACACAGAAACCTAATTCCTTAATTAATTCACATACGGCGCTAATGCGTGCAACGTACGTGCACGTATTTAAATTATTTAGAAATCAGAGTCATCAGTTGCAAAAAATGAACGAAACCGCCGGAGCGTCTCGCGGCGCCTGCGCCGATATCTGTCGTGTAATGGGATACTCTCACTGGAAGCTAATCAAAAGATCGGACAAATAAATGCCTTCATATTTTTTTTATTTATTAACGATTTTGATCAATCATTACTTCAAAAGGTCTTACGAAAAACGAAAGCACCTGAGAACCGCAGAAGTTTTCAAAAAGTTACAAATTTTAGGCACGACGGAATGTTATGTAGTTTCGCATAAATATAAAAACCATAATTTATGATTCTTTCTTTACGTTGCACTGAGATTTAACGGATAAACTTCACAAAGTAGTAAAGTAAACTGTAATTAACTCGACCGAATAATTAATTAGCATTCAGAATATTTAGCGCAGTTTAAAATCGCGGAGTAGAAAATGAAATTAATGGTAACTTTTAAAAAGAAAATTGTTCAAATCTGTCTTTTTTTTAACTTGCCTGGCTACTTCTCAATTTAAGCTTTAGTTTGTTTGTTTGACATGTGTTTTTTTGCTGTGGTTAATAACTTTAACCACAGCCAAAATTTAATACTTTTATGCGTATGTTGATGGGTCATGGGTTGGGTCGTTTACCTTATATCTTTTACCACCCAATCTCATCTCAAAGTGTCTTATTATTAGGTACACGAACTAGTTAAAATTGTCATAAAATTGTTTCTTGTAAAGACAAATAAACAGTCATCAAACCTACATGTTCTTCTCATGCGGAATGCAATGTAATGTTTTACTGGCAGATCTCTCAAGTCGTGAGTTATGGATCTACATATTATATGAGATGGTGCTAAAACATGAATACATTAAATGTATGTTGGACAGTTATGGCTGAGATTTGTATGAGTGAAGACACGTATTATTTAGGGTACAAAAGTCGTGCGACTAGTGTCGCAGGATTGCAATTTTTTTTGTTTATATAACAAGTCGCACGAATTAGGAAGCTACTGCCTTTTAAGTGCGTCAACTGAAACGACACAAGTCTCGCGATGTTGCCGGACTTTTATGTGAAGTTGATTGAAGTCGTTCGACAAATTAGCAATACGCGTAAATTTTCATCTAATGTCATAAGTTAAAGTCATAAGTTTTTTTATGGGTAGTATTTACCCGATCGACTAAAAAACTTTTTGAGCGACAAAAATATTAGGTGAGCGACTTAGTCGTGAATCTGACCTAACCTAAACCTATGTTTACCGCAACCCTACCTAGATTTTTAGTCGACCGGTTTATTATGTTCTTTTTTTACTCGCAGAAAGTGAATAAAAAGCATTTTGAATCGTCCAATTCCATAACATACTTTATAATTACAATAGTTATAATTTAAATAATAATTATAATTATTATTATAACAATGTTATAAAGAGAAAATATTTAATTGTTTGTTTGTTTGCAACGAATAAACTCAAAAACTCCTGAACTGATTTGGATGAAATATTGTACATAGATAGTAGATATAGCTTGGTTATGAACATATGATTTTTTATCCCGATATTCCCACAGGAACGGGAAGCGCGCGGGTGAAACCGCGAGCGACCGCTAGTACATTATAAATTAGTAGACTAAATTTCATGAACGAACATTGAGGACAATCCTGTAAAACTGTATATAATAATAATAATAATAATAAATAAATATTTGCATAGAATCACACCAATTATCTAGCCCACGTTAAGTTTCATGAAGAACTTGTGTTATGGACACTAGATAACGGATAAACATACTTACCTATATACTTTTTTTTTGTAAATACATACTTAATATACATATTAAGCACCCAGACCAAGACAAATAGACATGTTCATGCACACAAAATATTTATCTTGTCCGGGGATCAAACCAGGGACCTCTGGCGCAGAAGGTGGGGTTAGCACCCCTGCGCCAAACAGGTCGTCAAAATATATATATGGTTTTCTCTAATAACGAGTCTCACTTATTTTCATAATATTGAATAGGCAATGATTCATGTTTATTAAACTTAAACTGTAAATGGTAAAATAAAAATATTTTAGTAGCTTTGAGAAAGTGTGTAACTTTTAATATGTTTTATGTGTGTGTTTAAACTCTTGTTTTGTTTGCTTACGGAATAAGCTTAATTCAATAATAAATTTTTGAAGCTTCGGTCTGTTGTAAACAGATTTTCAAAAGATAACAAACAAAAACAGACTAAAAAAAATTAGAAACGGAATACTGAAAAAATTGGTGCGGTTATCGAAAACAGAGAAATAATAAACTGCTTCTGTGTATCGCGCAAAAGAGTGGAAACGCTTGCAGCCAACTTACTATTTCTTACCTATATCTCCGTAAACAATATTATAAGTAAATAGTTAAATGCAATAACACATATATATATATATATATATATATATATATATATATATATATATATATATATATATATATATTATGTATGACGGGGAGACTCTTAGCCTTCATCATACCTGGTGTTTAGTACTACTAAGGCTGAAGATGGAAGCGAGCCTCTCCCGGAATCCTCAATTTCCTTGTACATCAGTTACTCGCTGTTAATTTTTGCTCCCTCAAGGTACAAGACATACCGGTTGGCAATCATCGCCGACAGCCGTACAGTGAACAGCAACTACGGATTTACATATCTGTCAATTTTATTCAATCGATAAATTTTAAATGGAAAAAATCAACTCGGCTACAAGTGAATTCTCAGATGGGACTAAGGGATATTAATAAATAAATATTTCCATACAATCACACCAATTATCTAGCCCACGTTAAGTATCATGAAGAACTTGTGTTATGGATACTAGATAACGGATAAACATACTTATATACTTTTTTTTGTAAATACATACATAATATACATATTAAACATCCAGACCAAGACAAATAGACATGTTCATGCACACAAATATTTGTCTTGTCCGGGGATCGAACCCGGGACCTCTGGCGCAGAAGGTGGGGTTAGTACCCCTGCGCCAAACAGGTCGTCGTCATATTCAATCGACATAGAACTTTAATACGAAAGCCGTTGAGTTCGGAATTGTCTCGTATAAACGGTAATTGCCGACAACCGATCTAGGGTTCATAACTAGGGTAGGTTAGGTTAGGTTTTGAATATTTTTTTTCTGGTTAGACCAAACCAGTTCTGTGCTAATAATTGTTATTGTAAACTTTATTGACGGGAATATTACAATTCAAAATGGTTTCAGTTACTTTTTAAGTTTTGTTTTGTAGGTGATTTTTTTTGTATACCCCTTACATTCGTACGGCACCATATCCTTATTAAAGTTATAAATATAAATAAGAAAATATTCAAGAAAAAACCACTGGACACGCGAACTTAGGAATCCGGTCTACTATACCGGCGAATATACTAGTTTTCATTTCGTAAGTAGGCATGCATATTGAGGAACATTACGTAATTTTTTATATAGTCTTTGATTAATGCTATATCTAGGTACATTTTAATATTACACTCATTAATTTAATTCTAAAATTTAGGAGCTTAAAGTTGCAAATGTCCATACATACCCGATTCCCATCAACTTCCCTTCGGAATCCCACCCCACCAATCCAGCATTTGTAGAATTTTTTGGTGCGGCATACCGTCGCCATATTTGAATCCCTCGCTACTGGAAGCTTACGCATTTGTGCTAGAGATACTAAGGATATTATCACATAATATTCAGGTAAGTAGTTTTCACAACGTAACTGTAATTATTATTGTGCTGGCGACTGTACAATTACCAACGCTCGTGAAAAAGACTTATTGCAAACCAAGACAAAAGCTCAATTTTTACATCTGTAGGGCAAGCACGAATAACTATCGAAATAGTATCGAGTAAGTATCGAGCACGTAATGTCAAAAAATGTATAGGAAAATGTAGTTCCGTTTACGTCCGGTAGGAACGCTGCTCAATATGTCATACTTTTTTTACTTTACTTCCTCGATACTTACTCGAAAGTTATTCGTGCTAGCCCCACTGAAAAAGACTTAAATTTGTACGTAACAAGGTGTAGCTTTATTAATGATTAACATGTCAAGGTTGCTTTATTTACCCGTCTGTCTGTCTGTCACCTACGAAATCTGTATATATCTCTGCCAGTTTGTCCTGTCAGCAAGCTGTCCCGGGTGAAAAGTGTATTCATTGTATTACAGTCTCATTAGTGTATTTTCTCACAGTTTTTCAATGTTCATGTTATGTAAGATTAAGTGTAAATACACACTTAAAATAAAAATATAGATACGCCTAAACGATGAACGAATTTATTAAAAGTAATATTAATAATACATAAATAAATTTTCATACATTCACGCCACTTATCTAGCCCAAGATAAGTTTCATAAGAACTTGTGTTATGGATACTAGATAACGGAGAAACATACTTATATCCTTTTTTAATACATACATATATAAAACACCCAGATCAAGACAAATAGACATGTTTATGCACACAAATATTTGTCTTGTCGGGGGATCGAACCCGGGATCTTTGGCGCAGAAGGCGGGTTTAGTACCTGCGCCAAACAGGCCGTTAATATTATTAAATCATTTATTCAATAACTTCATATACATAGTTTGTTATTATGTAAGTACCATAACATAAACAAGTTCTTTTATATTTGTACGAATATGAAATAATATAAAATTCTTCTAACCTATAATCATTTTAAAGATCATTAAGAAAAAAGGTGTCTTAGGGTGATTATCTTATATATTTAATCTTATACCTGAACTAGGTGTTCCTGTTTATAAATGTTCTATTACAATGCTATTTTTATGTGATAAATATTAAACAAGAAAATATACTAGAAAAAAACAACTAGTCCCATGTCGCTCTGGCGGGATTCGAACCCGCATCCGTCACCTATCAGTGCATTGGGCCGGAACTTTTACTAAAAGATACTTCGAACGCTATTCTGTGTTAACAATAATATTATTAAAAAAGATTAAAAAGCAAAGAATAAAACAATTTAGAATAATAAAAAATAAATAAACTACTACCTTCGCAAAACAGCACACACGAACTAACAATTAAAAATCTCTTAAAATATCTCTTAATCATTTTGTCACAAAAAGTAATTCTTATCTTTGCTTCTATGTTTATGAGAATAATCGTTAGTTAGTTCTTTGTTTTGGACTTTGATATTATTATTTTTAATTATTAATTAATATTACGACTGCAAAAGGATAAACTTGCCTATTGTTTTTTACTTTTCCTAGTTGTTCAAAATTTTCTCGTGTCTATTACTTTTCTAGATAGCAGTTTTGATCATAAGTTGTTTATTTTTAAAACCAAAAGTAAAAAAAAAACATGACTCGACGACTTAATGATAATAATTATTAATTAAATCTTGTGAACTTTTTTCTATACGAAATTGTAATAATTGAAATTAATACAGAAAATACCACCCAAATCATTGTGTAAGCACTGAGCACTTCCGTGCTTCGGGGGGCACGTTAAACCGTTGATTCCGGCTGTTGTCATTTGATTACAGTCGTTAAGCCAAGTCAGAGGCCTTATAGGTGGCTTGATAAATTCTGACACCAGAGGTTGCCATCAATCCGCACTCGCTAAGGAGAAGAAGATTGTGTAAGCAATTATTTCGACGTATTATCATGAAATGTTGTCTGAAGGCAAAAACTTTAGACTTAATTTATGTTATATGATGTTTTATTTCGTCATACAATTGGGATAGCCTTTACAAGATCGCTAGAGCCTACTTGTCACTTAATAAAAATGAATTGTTTGTGACTTGCCAGTGTTGCTGCGAATAGTTTTAACCGTTTTGTTCGCCAATTGTCATTTAAGTTGTACCTAATAAATCTTCAAGTAACAGCAGATCTTTCAGATTAGTAAAAGAGCAATAAGCGACTGTCATTGTATGCAAAACGATTAGTTGATTATGCAGAAAGACTTAATTGCGCATTGCATAAAGTTGAAAATTGAAGAAAGGGGCCTACATGAGCTTCAGCTAACTACAGGATGTTACTTTATCATACTATTATCAACACAGTATGCAGTGTAAGCAGTAAGTTGCGTGTTGAAAATACATTTCCGCAGTTCAGTCTGTTTTATATGCATTTGTTCCAAGAAGATACATGTTCTAATGTTCTGAGTGGTATAAAAGGGTTTTTTTCATCTCATTATGAAGCACCATTAATTGTTTTAAAATAATTGCATGTCGGTTCATGTAATTAGACATAAACTAAAACTTTATTGATTTCAATTACTACCAGGCTAGTAAAAAGATCATTAGTAAGAAGATGAGTTACTGAACTGTTAATAGATTTTTTGTTTTTGTATTGTTTAATCGCTTAGGTGATCTCTACCCACCGCAGTTTGCTTTAATTGTATTTTAATTATTTCGGTCAAAGACCCCGTCTAGACCGGCCGCAGTTCAGTTCACGGGTCATTCATTCATTCTAGATGTTTTTTTTTCTCGTTGCTAAAACATCACTTTACAATATGAGCCATTGTTTCACGCAGCTCGAATTTTAAAATGCGAATAGTGCGAAATATGGAACGATTCTTTTCGATTTTTGGTTGTAATTTTTTATGAAGTGTTTTGAAGTAGTCGTTAATTTGAAACGGTTTGGTGTGCGTTAAATTTTATTAGCATAATATAAGATTCCAGATGGTAGAGGTATGCAAAATAAGCCACTAACAAGCTATGGTGTATATAAATACATTATTGACTGCTCAAATAAAGGCTACAATAGATATCTCTAAAATAAATCTAATTTGAGTCGATCTATTACTTAATAATTATAATCTTTAATTTATAGGGCATCGGATAAGACATGTGAAAAAATGTTATAACAGACAATGGAATCCATAAAAAAACCGGGAATACATATGTAATATCAATAAGTAAATTAGTAAAACTTTTTTTCGTATCTGTCAAATATACACCATATATTTTTATTTAACGGTTTTGTCCATATTAAAATATTAAATTCACTCAATAAATTCAATAATGCCATGATATCTTAATATTTATGACTAAAACAAAACCATCGATGCTATTAATAAAAAAATATAAAATTTTAATTAACACTTAAGAAACTGAATATTGATAATTAATTATGATAAATTATAGTTATTTCAAATATTTACACGAACAAATCTGTTATTAATCAACTTTATTAAAATTTAATTAACACTCCGAAAATATTTTATTAACATATTTTCTGGAAAAAATCTACTATATCCTTTTAGGGTCATCTTACTGTAAACTCATTTCTTATTGACCGTAAAAATCGCCAATACATTTATTTCATGCGCGAACCACTTAATCGGCATTTTAATTATTAATTAGTTAATCTAAATTGTAAATCGCAACAGATTTACATTTTAATTAACTGATAACTTACGGTGGATAGTTAGTATTAATAGGCAAATGTCGATTTTTAGTCGAGTCTTGGGGAAAATAAGAGCACGGAAGCGCGTTTTGCCTGCGGTCGCCATGGTCGGTTACGGGATGGGTGACCAAATAATAAATTATTTAGAGCTCCTCCGTGTTTGGGACGCCGTGACTGCATTTGCATTCGACACCTACCATTCCGCATTGAGCCCGCGTCGTGGGTCATACATAGCCCTTAAGATGGAGGCGTTCAATGTTTTACCACACAAACGCTCTCGACGGATTTCTTCTTTTTTTTTCAACACAAAATAAATGATTTTCATATGTACATTCAATATAATTTCACTTATTCTGTGCTCATATGTATTAATTTTCTCGATAACTTGTCTTTCCAAGCAACTAGAAGCCCCGAAAAATGCCAATAACATCAAATTTTTATCACCACTAAAGACGTCTAAGTGTGGCGATTCAATAAGTATTTACAAAAATCGGCCAAGTGCAAGTCGAACTCGCACTTGAAGGGTTTCGTCTCTCACCCAAGGTTGCCTGGAAGAGATTGCTATATAGCAATAAGACCGCCTATTGTGTTTTTTCTCTGTATGTGTTTGTTTTGGTATCGTGTGCAATAAAGTTTCTATTATTATATTAAATACACCTACCTACCCAAAATGCCACTATAATTTTTCGCCTGCAAAAATAACATTGTTTTTCATAGTGTCTGTATGAATGATATATTTGCGGTTTTGGCAAATGTGCTATAGCTCTGAAACAGCATAATATATTTCGTTGAAACTAATTTTCGTTGAAAGTTTTTATAAAGATCTACAGAATATATTTTTTTTAATTTTTCACTCTCTTATTTCAAAAATTAGAGGGGAGGGGGGGACACATTTTACCACTTTGGAAGTGTTCAGTACATCTTTCAAACGGTTGAATTTGAGAAAAAAACGTTTTAGAAACCTCAATGCAATTTTAAAAGACCTATCTATAGACACACCACACGTATAAGTTTGATGAAAAAAAAAATTCATTGTCAGTTCCATATATGAAGAGCCCCCCTTAATAAAGCGGTTTACAGAATACATCTACTTACCAAGTTTCAACTGTGTAATCCTCATAGTTTTGGAATAAAGTGGCTGTGACATACATTTGTTTCAATCCGAATCTATAAGGAGAATCTATAGAGGCCTAGTACAACTACTTCTTATTCTATGGGTGTTTATTTAATATAGACCTTATTTTTAACCGACTTAAAAAAAAGAGAAAGTTCTCAATTCGTCAGAATCTTTTTTGTTACGTATGTAACTCGATTACTCGAAGAATGCTAGACCGTTTTAAATGATTCTTTTTCGAAATGGTATACTTCCCATGTGGTTCCATTGTCATCATGTCAGGATCCGATGATGGGATCCTGGAGAAATCCAGGGAACTCTTCAAATATAATAGGCACTCCTATAGCGATTATAGTGTTTTCTATAGTAACTCATGCATATGCTTCCGGAAAGCACTGCAAATGGTGATGTGAAACTGCATATGTTTATCGGAACTATTAAATACTTAGCATTTCATGGAACCGATACGATTACTTTAATGCGGTTCATAAGCAATTTATGCTCGACTCAATGCATGTGATAAAGTGGAGCCGATGATTAAGTACCGGGAGAACTCCTCAATAATAACGTCCCTGCACCAGGAAAAGAAGCATTTTATAAAAGGTGAGGAGCAGTTGACATATGGTTATTAATGTAGGCACGAGACTTCTTCTATCTTTATAAATTGTGAAATAAAAACTTAATTCAAAAAATCTAAAAAACAAATAATAAGTCTTTTGGAGTCGGTGCCAACCAAGGCAAGAAAAATAAAAGAGTAGGACTGTAAAGTAGAACGCCTTGGCTGGCACCAAGTCCAAAAGGCTTTTTTTATCCAAAAGATCGACGGAAGATCCCCAGATCGACACAAATCTTTCATAAGTATTTTTTTTTTAAACATTTGTGTCCTTTGGGAATCGAACCTACATTGATGACATAGTTAACAGTTCAATGCTTGACCAAAATCATTATCAAATATCATTAATAGTGATGGGCCGAACATAGATTTTACCGAATACGAACATTCGGCCATTTTTTTTAACGTTTATGAGCAAAAACAAAACAAACTTTTGCCCTTCAAAGCAGAGCAACTAGTGCTTTTGCACTATAATTTACCTCTCTTAAATTTTAAATACTAAGTGAGAATTACATGCTACTTAAAAGTATTTTAGTTTTTTGTTTGCAAGGTCAATTGTTTTGTTATGATAATATTACAGTTTTGCAATAACGTGCTCAATGTAACTACTTTTCAATAGGAACTTTTAATAAATGAAATCTTTCAACGTAAGTTAATGTTGAAAGATTTCATTTATTAAAAGTTCCTATTGAAAAGTATTCAAAACGTTCCTATTGAATTTGGTCATAAAAGGATTATATTAAAATGATATTAAAATCAAAACTTTTAAGTTCTGGATAGTTGATTTTTAAGTTAATATAATTATTTTTTGTTTGGTTCATCTCTCTTTTTCTGACATGCTATTCTTTGGTTAAATAAATGTTTGAAACAAAATTTAAGAAATCGGAGTCCGTGCTAGCTAAGGCTAAAAAAATATATAGTTAATAGAAATGCAATGTAGAATGCCTTGGCTGGCACCGACTCCAAAAGTTTTATTTTTTACTTTTTGAAATCGGTTTGAATTTTTTTTATAAAATGTTTTTTTAAGCCCTTCTTCAAAAGACTTCTAAAATTGTTCATTCAACAGAATTTCAGAGGCTATAAAATTTGAGTTTGCCTTTATGTAAACTTCATCCATGTCGAATTTATATTTTTTTTTTCCATACAATTCTTTTTTTTTACACAAACCTTTAATCCTGGATATAATTAACACTTTGCAATTCGCACATTATCCAATTTGGTGCAGTTAAGTTAATTAAGAAATCGTTGTAATAATGCAACTTATTCTTACCAATAACAATAAACAGTTATTATAATTTCGAATATATATTTCATTTCTTACACTAAATAAACCCTCTGATTAAATTTTAATAATAAATCATATTTTCATCTACCATTATAAAGAAATACAGCTACACTATCTCAAAAGTATAAAGCTACACAGTGATTTACTTAGGTTAAACAATCAATCTCAGTCTAATATAGTTCACAATAGAGAACCTGTTATCAAAATCTTTAAGTACCACTGTCCCGAATATTCGGCAGATTTACCGAACATTCGGCCGAATACGAATGTTCGGTAAACCTGCCGAATATGCCGAATACCGAACATAAAACGAATATTCGGCCCATCCCTAATCATTAACATTTACCTCTCTACCTCTAGTAACAAACTATTGTGCACTATCCTACCATTAGGACCTACCACGCGAGCTGTGAGATATTTGAAAAATAGGTTTGTTTGAGGAGCTGGGGTTGTTGGTGTTAAAAATGTTAAATATTAATATTAAAAGAATATAAAGTTCAATCACCACGTAACAAATTTTAGAAATGTTAAGAGTAATGTTCGCGACACGCACCAGTCCGCGGAAATATACATACTAAAATTAATTAAACTATGTCATTCGGTGCAAGCGCATCGATGACAGTCGGGTGACGTCAGTCGCACGTCACAGTTTTTGGTGCCTATGCACCGAACAAGGTATTTGAATCAACTTTTGCTGATAAATATTAAACAAGAACAACAATTGCTGTCACACGTTGGCCTCCTCTTCTAAATACTGTGCGATAGGGGACAACGCAGCTCCACTAACTATTGCTAATTAAAGTTGCAAAATTCTAGACTCGGCTCACGACGATTCTGTCCTAAATTATAAAAAAGAGCCTATTGAAGTCGGTGCCAACCAAGCCAAGAAAAATAAAAGAGTAGGACTGCAAAGTAGAATGCATTGGCTGGCACCAAGTCCAAAAGGCTTTTTTTATCTTTTTAGTTTCTTTTAAGGAGAGAATCGTCGTGAGCAGAGGAGCTGCGTTGTCCAATATTTATTTATTAAGCACGGTATTTAGAAGATGAGGCCAACGTTTGACAGCAATTGTTGTTCTTGTTTAATATTTATCAGCAAAAGTTGATTCAAATACCTATTTTTCAAATATCTCACAGCTCGCGTGGTATGTCCTAATGGATTAGGATAGTGCACAATAATTTGTTACTAGAGGTAGAGAGGTATATGTTAATGATATTTGATAATGATTTTGGTCAAGTATTGAACTGTAAATTATGTCATCGTTGTAGGTTCGATTCCCAAATGACACAAATATTTTAAAATAAATACTTATGAAAGATTTGTGTCGATCTGGGTGTTTCTAAAGGGCCTACTAGACTAAAGCGAGATAGTAACGAGAATAGGACGCGCGCAAGAGCGAGACCGATTTTGCGAAAAAACAACGAAATCAATTCGTAGTAAATAACTATAGCGATTAAAGAGAAAATGAAACTGTACGATCCTAAATTTTATTGGTGCCCATTAATTGAACCAATTTCCAATAGTATATGTAACCCTATTAGAGAATAATCTTTAAAAAAAAAAACGTATTTTTAAAGGGTCATTTCGAAAAGAAAAAGCGTCCAGGCTAAATCATAAAATCGTGTTTCTGAAACTGTACAAATCTAGATAAAGGTATGAAGAATTATGTATCTCATTACTAACTGTCCTATAGTTTTATAACAAAAAGTACGTACGTTTTCGATATAGCGTCTTAATTAACTAAAAATAAAAAAAGACGAATGTAGGTAATGTTCATTATCTAACACCCAAATTACAAGTCGTCGTCATCGTCGTCTCAGCCACACAACACCCACTGCTGGGTATAAGCCTCCCCCAAAAGGGGGTCTTGCCATAATCGCCACGCTTGGCAGGCGGGTTGGCGATCGCAGTATGGCCAAGTTTGTAGGAGACGCTGCTGCCCGTCTCCTGCAGGCCGAGTCCTTAGTCGCCTTTTACGACACCCACGGGATGAGAGGGGGTAGTGCTATTATAAGACGACACTACACAGCTACATTACAAGCTAAATTACAAATTGGTGCTGCATATTTTGGGATGAAATTGTGTTGTGTTAAATGCCGTTAATATTTAAATAAATCAACTTTTACGGATATCAAACGCGCTATATTTCACGAACAAAATTGTTTTTAAGGGGTTTTTGATTTTCCCGACGTTTCGGCACCTTTTCAGCTGCCGTGGTCATCCCGAGAAATCTATAAAACCTAAAAATACAGACAATTACAACTTAGTTCGTGAAATATAGCGCGTTTGATATCCGTAAAAGTTTTCATATTTCTATGAACAGTGCGCGCCAAAACAAGATGTACGTCTTTAATATTTATTTGTATGACGATATGGATGTTGAAAAAACAGTAACAATCGGAATGATTGCACCACAAAGAACCCATAAACGAGACTATAGTTAACGATTGATAAAAACTAACTTATTAAAGGGGCCGGCCCTTTTAAACAGAAATTGCTACGTGTCAAGATTAATGGCCCAATAATAAATAGAACAAGTTCCATCCTGTTTATCAAAGGTTTATTAGTACACTTTATTTAACTGCTGGTTAACTCATTAACTACCACGCGATTTGACGTTGATTAATATTTATCCTCAGCGCAGAAAAGGGATGGGAGATAGTAAGTAGGATTAATGTAACTTGATGACTAATAAGTACATTCAACAGTAAGTCAGGTTTTACAAAAAATACTAAAATTTCCGTTGTTATGAGCGAGATACGGTTTAGATGCTATACGACTGAAGCGAGATAGCAATGAGAAAATGACGCGCGTGGGAGCGAGACCGATTTTGTAGATGAGCGAAAAGACCACGTAATCACTTCGTAGTAAATAACTCTAGCGATAAAAAAAAATTAAACTATACGACTAAATATTTTTGGTGTCGACTAATTAAACCAATTTGTAATAGTATATGTAATCCCATTTCTTTACAAATCAGGGCCCTTATTCACTATGACCACTTAGCGATTCCTTGCTCAAACCACGCCAATGTCGTGCCTGGTTTTGACATTTTCAAAAGTCGTTTTCTCCATGACACTCTCAAATTACAGAGTTATTGTACAAGTACTTGAAAGTCACAAGTTGTATAATTATTAAACAAGTAAAATAACTTTAAAATTTATAAGTGTCATAGAGAAACCGAATTTTAAAAATGTCGAAACCAAATATGACATTCGCGTGGTTTGAGCAAGGAATCGGTAAGTGGTCATAGTGAATACGGGCCCAGGGGGCCTACCGCCATCTCTTAACGCAATATTGTTTAATGTCAGTTTGTATCGGCGCAATGTTGATATATGTCATATCGTACCGCGAACCTCTTAAAACAAGCTTGTCTTTTGACGGAAGTTTTGTGACGTCATCGCTCAATCATTCACTCAAACAAGATTTTTATCAATCAAACCTACTACGACGTCTTGTGTCAAATAAAGTCAAGCTTGTAATTTAAACAGTATTGAAACAAAGGGAAAACAAAACGTTCTTACGACATGACGGTTTCTAAAAGATGGCGGTAGGCCTGCTGGATACAGGTATGAAGAAATATATAAGTATCTTTTTAGCAAATTTGTAATATTTCTAACCGTTCTTTAGTTTTATAATAAAGAGTCTTTTATGAGATCATTCAGGCTTCATACATTTTGGGCCTTTTCTAAAAGTGCCGGCCAGCACAATAAAAAATGGTACGTGTGGTTAGGACTACTCGCTTGGAGCAATTACTTGTTATGGTACAAAAGTTATTGGACAGTTATAAGTCAAGTCATACAAGTTGGATATTTTCATACATTATTTAATGATCTCCTTTTAATAAATATCAAGCATATGTATGAGACTTGCTTTTTACAAAAGTGATTATTGTTTTTTCCTCTGAACAAAAACAGAGTTCGATACGTGTACTTAATATATATCTATATCATATATGAAAGTTATTATTTCATGATTTTTTGCAATTGTACTAATACTAGCTTCTGCTGGTAATAACAACAGGTACACTCTAACACCCATATTCTAAGTCGTTCCTCCAAAACTTACTCGTCCTCGACTAAACGAAACCTCATTGAAAACCTCTTCAAAATACTCCTCGAAATCGGTATTCTAAGTCATAACTCCGTAAGGACCTGGAGGAGCCAAAGAGTACGTAGCCACTCCGTGTTAGGCCTAGCGCACACTACGATTTTTACCCACGACGGGTTGAGTGGAGTGTAAAAAGTTTTGGAGAATCGACTTAGAATATGGGGGTTAGCCTTCATCATACCTGATGTTAAGTATTGATAAGGCTGAAGATGGAAGCGACACTCTCCCGGAATCCTCAATCATTGAGGAACTGGCTATCTTATCTCTAACGCCATAACAACAATGCTGAAAACATTGTTGTTATGGCGTCAAACTTAGATAAGACGGTGGTAGCTAACCAAACCGAATACAATATACACCCGCTGGGAATCGAACCCGGGACCCCTGGGTCTGATCCCGGTGGACCACTAGACCACAGAGGCGGTTAAAAGAGGCTGCTTCCCGTACTCGTCGTAATATCGAGATTAAAAGTAACCTGTGTTGGTCTGATCCCGGTGGACCACTAGACCACAGAGGCGGTTAAAAGAGGCTGCTTCCCGTACTCGTCGTAATATCGAGATTAAAAGTAACCTGTGTTGGTCTGATCCCGGTGGATCACTAGACCACAGAGGCGGTTAAAAGAGGCTGCTTCCCGTACTCGTCGTAATATCGAGATTAAAAGTAACATGTGTTGGTCTGATCCCGGTGGACCACTAGACCACAGAGGCAGTTAAAAGAGGCTGCTTCCCGTACTCGTCGTAATATCAAGATTAAAAGTAACCTGTGTTGGTCTGATCCCGGTGGACCACTAGACCACAGAGGCGGTTAAAAGAGGCTGCTGCCCGTACCCGTCGTAATATCGAGATTAAAAGTAACCTGTGTTGGTCTGATCCCGGTGGACCACTAGACCACAGAGGCGGTTAAAAGAGGCTGCTTCCCGTACTCGTCGTAATATCGAGATTAAAAGTAACCTGTGTTGGTCTGATCCCGGTGGACCACTAGACCACAGAGGCGGTTAAAAGAGCTGCTTCCCGTACTCGTCGTAATATCGAGATTAAAAGTAACCTGTGTTGGTCTGATCCCGGTGGACCACTAGACCACAGAGGCGGTTAAAAGAGGCTGCTTCCCGTACTCGTCGTAATATCGAGATTAAAAGTAACCTGTGTTGGTCTGATCCCGGTGGACCACTAGACCACAGAGGCGGTTAAAAGAGGCTGCTTCCCGTACTCGTCGTAATATCGAGATTAAAAGTAACCTGTGTTGGTCTGATCCCGGTGGACCACTAGACCACAGAGGCGGTTAAAAGAGGCTGCTTCCCGTACCCGTCGTAATATCGAGATTAAAAGTAACTTATGTGTTACTCTCTGTCCATACTACTAACTCTATATCAAAAATAAAGTCGATATTTGCACAGAAATCAGACTTTCGCATTTATAATATCAGAATTAGGATTGTAAATCAATACTATTTAAATTATCTTCGCACAGCTATATCACTACTAAATAAAAAAAAAACTAAAATTCAATATCATTTCTTCAGTCTAGGCTGTTTGTTACAATACTTATGAACGTCAAAGAAGTAACGCCATCGGTTCCCAAACCTTACGGCCGAAAGACCTTGTAACGAGAAAAACCGGCAAGAAACTCGTCAAGGGCTATTATTTCTCCCTGTTTTATTTCATACTGAGTCGTCAAATTGAAAAGTGACCTTAAACACATGGGTAAGATCAATTTTCATTACAAAATTACTTACTATACTACTGCACTACTAATTTTGATGAATTTTGATAAAACAAGTAGTTTCAAGTATTACAATGTTGTATGGTTACCAGTTACGAGAGTAGTATATAATTACCAGAACACTAGGTTTTTTAAGAGGTAAGTATTTTTTATGTTGTACAATAATTCAATATTCCCAGTAGGATTTGCATACAATATTATTAAGAATAAATTCTCAAGCTAAACCATTCATTATATTTCTAATGATATAGACCACAACTTGCAAATAGTTGGGAAAGTAAAAGTTAATAACTTACAGCACTTTACAGTACAATGGGTCTGTAATTAAAAAGTAAAAATCACTTTGTAACTACTCAAATAGTTATTAACTCCGTAAGGTCATGGTTTTGCAGCGAAATGGCATTAGAAAAGAAACTGCACAAAAAAGTAATTAAAATCGTCGCGGCCATTATTTTTTGTTAGTGGAAAGCTTGTTACGTAAGTTGTGAAAACAGCTGGACATTTATATATTCCTTAGCACTTTAGATTCTTACGCGTTTTAATTTTATTACTTATTGGAAAATGGTTTCACTAATCAATTAAGATTTTTTTGTGTATCTTACACACAACGGGGAAAATCTTATCTGAGTTAAGTAATGATTGGATATTCATAGGCCGAAGGTGGAATTAAGCTTCTCCCGGAATCCTCAACCAATGAGGAACAACCAAGGCGGAACTCCAGACGCACTGCTGGCTATCAAGAGCAAGACCCATCCAAAGTAAAAAAAACTGGCTATCTCATACCTGGATACAACAACGATAAAAATGAAACAACATTGGTGCTATGCTATAGCGATAAACTTTAATAAGATGGTAGCTGACCTTAGCCAGAATCGTTCTAATAAGAAATAATGTGATCAAATGCTTAGGTACGCTTTCCTGTGTTTATTTTATTCGCCTTTGTACAAAATTGAATGAAAACGCAAGGTTTGACAACAAATGTGATTAACTGTTTTCAACAAACGAAATCTCTCGACGACTATTTCTGACACATAAATAATTGAACGTTAGTAATAACTAACGAAATATATTGAGAGAAAAAAAACCGTGAAATTCTTGATCTGAATATGATAAATAGCCTCATTCGTATTACTATTATTTTCAAATAAAATATATTATTGCACCGTTAGCATATTTTTGGTGTTTTTTTAGAGTATTTTGTTTTACCGACATTTCGGCACCTTTTTCAGCTGCCGTGGTCACGGAATGACAGTCATCAGTCATTGGGGTCTATTTCAATTATGAGTGCGCGTAGAAACTTAAGATTTCATCATCACTCAGCCTATTGCAGTCCACTGCTGGACGTATGCCCTAATATATTATGTGGGAATAATCGCTAGGTACTATAATATCGAAAGACCACAGTCACAAGTAAATTCCGTTAATTGCTAATAAAACAGAGGTCAAATTGAATCAGATACTGTTAAATTTGTGGTTCATTACAGTTTGTAGCCCGTGTACTTTGTAGTAGATAGCGAAATACATTTTATTGATATATAGGTTAATTGTAGTTTTCTCCGTTATCGATATTTTCTGTTTGCTCTAGCACGAAAAACTTGTGTTTTCGTATCGAGCACGTACTATCAAAAAGTGTACCTATAGGAAAATGTAGTTCCGTTTACACTTCTCAATAAGTCATACGTTTTTGACGATACGCACTCAATAGTTTTTCGTGACACTGTAGGACTAGCACGAAAAACTATCGAAATAGTATCGGAACGTATCGAGGACCTAATTTAAAAAAATGTATAGGAAAATCTAGATCCATTTACGTACGGTAGGAACGCTGCTCAAAATGTCATACATGTTTTTACTTCACTTCCACGATACTTAGTCGAAAGTATTTCGCGCTAGGCCTACTGGACGAGATACAGTTTGAGCTTTGGCGCTATTTTATCAACCGGGATCTGATATTGCATGAGTTTGGGATTCTTGACTTTGGCATAAATATATTTTTGTGAGAAACTAAAAAAAGACGAAATCTTTGTTGTTGTACAGTCACGTGCAACGACATAGAGACACTAAGCAACCTTGTCACATACGTACATCTTATGTTTTGGCGCGCACTGTTCATTGAAATAAAACAACTTTTACGGTCATCCCGTGACCACGGCAGCTGTAAAGGTGCCGAAACGTCGGGAAAATCAAAAAACCTCTAAAAAACCTAAAAATACGGACAATTACAACTTAGTTCGTGGAAATATAGCGCGTTTGATATCCGTAAAAGTTGTTTTATTTCAACCTTGTCACATTACAATATTGAATGACATTTGTGGACAGAGAACGCTTTGTTTCCGCTTGCGATAATGCAATAAGGTTGTAAAGTGTAAGTATACATGTAATAGGCTATTTGACAATGCGAAAATTGTGTCAATTACTGTTATCAGTATATATAAAGAGTTCAAAAATTGTTGTTTATTCAAGTAAATTGAAAATAATAATAAGTTTTACTAAAAAAACAACTTTTACTGGGTTCCTTAAATTCTACTACTTAATATAAAATGGATTTTAAAAACCTGTCAAATAGCCTATTGTTTGTGACTACATCTGCTCGTGATGACGAAAAATCTACTTTTTCTAAATGTTCATAAAGTTGAAACGATTCTCTTACGAAAATCGATCCTTTTATTATTAACTGTTTGTTCGGGCTAATCTACAAAACGACTATACCGATTTTGACGGAAAGATAAAAGAAAAATATTTTTAACTAAGGATATAATATTTTGACGGGATCTCAATCCTCAATCACTGAGGAACTGGCTATCTTATCTCTAACTGTAGGAACACAACAATGCTGAAAACATTGTTGTTATGGCGTCATACTTAGATAAGATGGTGGTAGCTAGCCAGGCGGACTTACAACAAGTCCTACCACCAACTAAACCAAATACAATATGTACCCCCGCTGGGAATTGAACCCGGGACCCCTGGGTACTGGTGGTTGTACCACTAGACCACAGAGGCAGTTAATTTGTTTTGTTAGTGTATCACTACATTTCCACCTAAAATGATAAGGTATATAAATAATTAAGACATAACAGCCTAATACAGTCATACAATGCCAACCAATTACATTTTGATGAATAACTAAACCGACTTAGTTTAGTTCATAGACACCTAGTTTCCAAAAAAAGGTGCTAATAAAAAAATAACAACGTAGCTGTCATGTTCCTATTACATATAGACTATATTTCAGCCTTTCAGAGTTATTTTCAGCCTTGTTATCTCAAAAATGGATGTGCTAAAAGCTATTCGCATTTGCAAATGTCTAGTGTACTTACTTAACTACTTAGCACATTTATAACTTTTTAATTTTGCATCTTACAATGGTACAAGGGTGAAACCGCAGGCCGCCGCTTGTAAGTTTATATATTAAGAAAATGTGCTAAGTATTAAAGAAGAAAATATACAAAAAAAAAAACTAGTCTCATGTCGCCGTGACGGTATTCGAACCCGTATCCTTAAGAATCCGGCCCAATGCACGGCTGAATATTCTAGAAAAAATCGACTTGTCCTCATAGGTCTCTGTAGCTTAATTGGTTAGTGCATTAGGCCGGATTCCCAAAGATGCCGGTTCAAATCCCGTCAGGGCGACATGTGACATGTTGCTTTTTCTAGTATATTTTCTTGTTTAATACTTAGCACATTTTCTTAATATATCAACTCACAAGCGGCCGCTCGCGGTTTTACTCGCGTGGTTCCCGTTCCCGTGGTAATATCGGGATAAAAACTAGCCTTTATTTTAATTTAGGCTATCTTCTATCTGCGTGCCAAATTGCATCCAAATCGGTTCAGTAGTTTTTGCGTGAAAGAGTAACAAACATTTAAACAATCTTACATCAAAACATCCTCACAAATTTTCGCATCTATAATATTAGTAGGATAATGTAACGTATACTTTACAAGTTGATAAACTGTTAAGTTACTGGTCACACAGTTACGTGTTCAAACAATGCTTTACGGGTCATGATATTGAGCTAACTGATCGAACCAAAGACCGTATAACGAACGAGATTTTGCCTTATGCAATTTGAACTTTACGTTAATTGTTATAAGAGTTTAAGTGGTTAATTGGAATAGTTAACTAACATGGCAAAATGAACTTAGTGCATAATCAGACCTAAATGTCGAACGTTATCAAAAACTAAGTACCGCATTTCGGGTTGAAAGAAAGAAAGAAAGAATATAAATTTATTTAGGACAAATTACATGTTAAAGAAAGGCAGTACACACAAAGAACATTAAAAATTTGTCCCAAAACGGTCACGACTCAGCATAATGCGTGGTCTTACGACCCGCGCTGGTCTTCCGTCGTTGGTTGGAACTGAGAGCGACGAAACGCGAAATTTTTTATAGCCATTTGTTACTTGTAAACTATGCATGAAATATGAATAAGCAACACAGACCTATATCGAGATAGACGGAAAGAGCGCTTCAAACTGTATGAGAACCTAGCGTGTCGAATTTTTCGTACCTGGTCTTCGATGACGTCACGAGCGAGATTTTGTGATGTGTAAATGTTATACGAGCGTTTGCAAGATAGCACTGCACAATTAACCATTTTCGTTTCTGAGTGACGCATGTTTTCATGCCAATAATTGTCTCAAGCAGACTGACTTAGGTCGTAAAATTTTGACCGTGGATCAAACTTTTGACACGCAAGGTAGGTACAGTTTTACCGTCTATCTCGATATAGGTCTGTGATAAGCTAGTTTTCTTTAGGTATAGTTAGCTGATCGTGCGATTGTGCCTACTGTGATTGTATAAATATATGTAATAAAAGTTTTGTTCACAGTCTGAACATTCGTTGCACTCGGCCGGTATTATGACACGCTCACACTCGCGCACGCGCAGCTCCCTATACGCCCGGCCCCTCGATCTCACTGATTTTCACTGTATAATGTTTTTTTTAATGAACGAGCGATGGGGAGACTCTAAGCCTTCATTCATCATACCTGATATTAAGTATTGATAAGGCTGAAGATGGAAGCGAGCCTCTCCCGGAATCCTCAATCACTGAGGAACTGGCTATCTTATCTCTGACTGCCGGAACACAACAATGCTGAAAGTATTATTGTTATGGCGTCAGACTTAGATAAGATAGTGGTAGCTAGCCAGGCGGACTTACGAGTCCTACCACCAAACAAACCGAATACAATATGTACCCCCACTGGGAATCGAACCCGGGACCCCTGAGTCTGATACCGGTGGTTGTACCACTAGACCACAGAGGCGGTTATGTATGTTACACACCGAATGGGCGGAGTTGGCGCACTGCGCAGCGCATTTTATATTTGCTGAAATAAAATGAATTGTCCGTACCTACCCGCCGTGCCTTCTTCACGCTAGTCGAGTCGTAGAGTCCATTGCTTGCTGTAAATGTTAGATATTTTATAATCACCCAACAAGCATAGCGCCGGACTTGCTACTCGACTAAAATACACTGAAGAGTAAAAATATCTAAGCAGTTTTAAACGACGAGATTTCAAAAACATGGAAAGATTGCTAGTTTTATTTTATGCCTATTTTTCATACAACTACTGCGTCATCGGTATTTTTTTTAAATTTTAGACTGAGAAAGCGTTATTTTGATTTGAGCACTTAACTAACCTAGTTTAATCTACAAAAAAAATACCTCGAATCAACGTATTGGCATCTATTAATATTAAGTTGACATCTGATCATACATTTTGATCACAACTTAATATATTTTTGTTTTATTTAATCTATTTGAAAACTAAATTCTTGATAGAGCTACCATACCGACCATTAAAAGAAAATATCTTCTTTGAAGTAGCCTAAAATAGATATTATAATTTATTAAGTAGATGACTATAGTTATTTTTGCTCGGAAGTGTAATAGCGCAGTCCGAACAAGTCTTTAGGGCGAGGCCAGCCAGACCGACTTCCACAGTAGTTTATTAAGCACGACGAATTTATAACGACACCTTAGCATTTGGTTCCAGACTTTCCTCGAATCAACGCGATCATAATTCCGCAACAGGTTTAATTTTATCTAATACGGTAATCATTGCTTTATTAAAGCTAGTATTTATGAAACCGGTAGGAGATGAAAGTTATTTTTAATACTTTTATTTAGGGTTTTTTTTAATGCAATAATTGCAGATATTTTGTCTTTGTTTCATATTTTTGCAGCGAATGTATCGCTATACAAAATTTTATAAACTAGCGGCAGCACGCGGTTTCACCCGCGTCGTTCCCATTTCCGTGGGAATATCGGGATGAAAACTATCCGGTGTTTTAGTCCAGGCTATCTAGTATCTGTGTTCCAAATTTCAACCATATCCGTTCAGTAGTTTTTGTGTGAAAGAGTAACAAACATCCAAACATTTTCATAAACTTTCGCATTTATAATATTAGTAGGATAAGTTGAATAAGTAGGAAGTAGGATAGGATAGGATAGGATATTAGGTACCTATTAGTAAAGTGATGAAAAAAGAGGCGGAAAAGGAAAAAATGGTGCAACCAGGACCGCGAAGACCACAGACCTATATCGAGATAGACGGTAAAAGTGCGTGTCAAAGTTAGACCCACGGTCAAAATGGCAATGGTCTCAAGCCTCAAGCGGACTGACTTAGGTTACGACCTAAGTCAGTCCGCTTGAGGCTTGAGACCATTGCCACTTTGACCGTGGGTCTAACGCGGCGGTCTAACTGCCGCTCTAAAATTAAACCTGTTGCGGAATTATGATGAGGAAAGTCTGGAACCAACAACCTCAAGAACCTCAAGCGGACTGACTTAGGTCGTAACCTAAGTCAGTCCGCTTGAGACCATTGCCATGAAAACACGCGTCACTCCGAAACGAAAATGAAAAATTGTGAAGTGCTTACTTGCAGAAGCTCTCCAATATCATTTAACATCACTAAATATCGCTCGTACGTCATCGTAGGGACAAAAATTCGACGCGCTAGGTTTTCATACAGTTTGAAGCGCCCTTTTCGTCTATCTGGATTTAGGTCAGTGGCGAAGACATTGTAGAAAAACGAAGGAAATTTAAGATCCTGTCCAAACAAGATGAGCAGTGGAATGGAAAATTCCAGGAAGTAAATAAAAAAAGAGATCACTATGATAAAATATTACGGGATATGGAGACGCTTGTCACTGCAAACGAATTCAAAAAGTTTTATCAAGAACTAAGATCTTGTTTTACCATCCGAGAAAAGAGTTGTTGTGGGCTGAAAAGAGTTGTTGTGGGCTGAAAAAAGGTTTTCAGCACACAGCTCAAATAGGATTAATCTTGATCACGGACAAAGAAACTACTGTCACCCGATCGAAGAGCCTGTCCTCCGTTTGACAGAAGGAGGACGTGGACCCTCCAACTTTTGAAGAAGGCCAAACTGCCATAATAAGGCTTAAAAACAACAAAGCTCCGGGAATCGACGGGTTACCAGCAGAAGTTTTAAAGTACGGCGGGGAAACAGTTCAATAGAAATTGTAGAGGCTATTGCTTAAGATATGGGAAGCTAAATTATAGTCTGGCGAATGGAATGTCGGTGTCATATGCCCAGTCCACAAGAAAAGCAGCAAAAAGAAGTGCACGAACTACCGCGGTCTTGCACTACACCCAACAGCGTGCAAAGTACTGGCCTACGTTCTTCTAAGAAGACTGCAACTCTACGCGGAAAGTATCATCGGCGAATATCAGTGTGGGTTTCGACCAAACCGCAGTACCGTCGATCAAATCTTTCTCCTCAAGAAGTTGACGGATAAAAGGTGGGATATGCACAGAGCATCCATGTGCTTTTTGTCGATTTCACCATAGCCTATTACGCATAGACAGAAGTGCCCGATTCACGATATTAAGCAATTTCAACATTCCTTAGAAACTTGTGAATTTAATCCAGGTGGCCACAAAGGAGACCATTAAGAGTCCGAGTGGAAGGGGAATTGACGGAGGAGTTTTCTGTTTTCGCGGGCCTTAAGCAGGGCGATGCGCTTTCGATCTCCCCCCAATGATCTTCAATTTAGTGTTGGAATATGTCCTTAGAAAAGTGCTATCCCAAGATGTAAGAGTGCAACTAAATGGGAGACATGAGGTGATAGGGTACACTGATGACCTGGCTCTCCTAGGAGAAACCCGTGAAGACATCCAAAAGTCAGTGACAGTCCTGGAGAGGGAGGCATCACAGGTGGGCCTTATGAAAAACTTAGTATCTTCACATCAAACGTTTTATAAATATACGCGTGGACTCTCAAGACCTTTATATTGAAGATACCTAATATAAAGGAGTGGCAAAATTTAAGTATCTGGGCTATATCGTCATCGATGCAAATACCTCAGAGCATGAAATTGACATTCGCGTCCAGTAAGCTTAGTGTCCAAGCTTCTCAGCAGACTCACCAAGATCCGAATTTACAAAGCGGTCATAAGACCTTAGTTTCTAAGCACGGCAATTAAATGTACTGCCGTGTTTTATTACCGAATAGACCCAAATTATCGTGTAACACGGCATTTGCCGTGTACAAAGCAACGTTGCCGCCGTTTATACAAGCGACATAATGGCGTTCTCAAAGTCAAACTCTTCAACCTGATGTGCCGTTGACTGTACGTACTTCATAGATTGCCTTTTACCAATTTTGTAGGGTATATAGAGGGAGAAATGGAGTAGAGGAATATTTACGTGTTGATAGAGTGATTTACTAAAACCTGCACTAAAACACCTTATGTGATATTGCCATTTTTAAGCCAAGCTAGACTTTAAATGAAAGTCAAATGATCCAGTTCCATCTATCTTAGAATATCTTAAAACTAGAAGCAAAAACTTGTTCATTATGAACTCAATACCGGAAGCGTAAACCTAGAATCATGGAGGTTATAATAAAATAATTTAATGGCTTCGGATGATATGTAATAATTGCTCGGTGCAATTTAGTATGTCATAAACTTTGATGTTTCCTACACAGATCTGCAATTCTCATTTGCTTCACCATAAAATGATCGATCTCTTTACCTCTCTACATGTAAAATGAAATAATGTCACTCATTTCTTATTTATAACTAACCAGTGTCTGCCCTTGGTTCACGTTCGCGTGGGAATATCGGCGTAACGGCGTTAAAGGTACCCTATGTTACTCTTTGTCATCAACTAACTCTATGCCAAAAATCAAGTCGATTGGTCGCTTAGTTAAGGCGTAAAGGAAGGACAAACAAATACACTTTCGCACTTATAATATTAGTTAGGACTAGTAACCTCCCGCGGTTGCGCTCACGTGGTTCCCGTTTTCGTGGTATTCTCAATCTTTCGTCATAAAAACCTGTCGCAAGGAATATTTAAACAAAAAAATATTTACACTTAGTTTTTTTTCTAATTAAATAATAGGTCGACAACGCTTGACCGCTGTCTAGCCTGGGGCCCAATTCTGAAAAAGTCACAATCGTATTCCAATGGTGTTTCAATGGTAGTCCTGTTTTACACAGTTATTGTTACAACAGTGTAAATAAACACTTAACAGACGATTTTGACAAAAAATTTGCAGAATTTACCCCCTGATGGTATGCGATGATATGATCTAGGACGAGCTTGCCTAGAAGATACCTATTCACTCTTGACTTTGTAACAGTCCAAAACTGCACTGTTATTGTATTCCAAATATTTCTCTATATTTACATAAAAAAGTTTGAGACTAACCTTATTTATCGTCATCAGAAAATTTCTATAATGTCTATATTCTGTAGATTCACAGCACAGCACCATTTATATGGTAAATCTTTGTGAAAGTCCAAAAAAGTAAACATGATATTTATGTTCCAAATATTTCTTGTATTGACAAAAAAAGATTGAGACAAACTTTGTTTATCATCTTCAGGAAATTTAAGATAATGTCTATATTCTATAGGTTATTGCACAACACGATTTATTTAGCAAAACTTGATATTCAACGAAAACAATAATATTGGCTTTATAGGTTATAAAAAACAATAACATAGGTTTGACAACGTCAGATCAGTCATATTAGATAGTGGCGCCGGGGTGACGAAAGTAGAAACTAATAACAAGACACAGTTCCTTTGATAACAATCCTTCTGTAATATTAAGGTAATTTACTAAATTATCGTTACAAACTGATATTGAATTATAGAATAAACTATCACTATAAATTAATCAAGTTAAATTAAATCAGAACCTAATAAGTAGCGTCATCGATCGATCGCCATGGTGACGTAGGATGTCATTGTATAAACAACAAAAATCTTTATTATAATGATGACTTTTTAGGATAGATTGTGCTATCTAACTTTAACTATAACTTCGACTTTAACGAGGAAAACGTATAGGATTCGGTTCGAGTTAAGTTCGCTTAAGGTTGGCTGGAATAACCCGGCTTTTAATATGTCAAAATTTGAATTTGAATTTGACATTAGATTATTCGACTAACCAATCAGAGTTAGCCAATAGCGAGACGGTACAAGTTTTTTAAGATAAGAAAAAAGAGACGCATCTTGGAGGGAACATGGATAGTGACTAAGTGTTGCCAATTTCTAGTTGCTATGCCAAAAATACCCATATGATTTGTCTGTCTGTTTGGAAATAATAGTTTTAATGTATACAAAATAGTTGAAGGATAGGATAGTTACTTTAATCAGAATTCAATAATAGGCATTTTGATGAACTAAATTAAGTAGATTTATGTCATTCTTGGAAAAGCAAATTGAAATGATTAATTAGATGGGATCTAGACAAAGTAGTCACACGAATTATTGATCTTGAGGAAAATCAATATATAAATCGCGTTATTGATAGTTTACAATAATAACTTATTAGTATAGTTATTACATGTAAATTCAAATTCAATAAGTATCATTTATTCAGTCTGGGCTTTTACAGGTACATATGAAAAGTAGATTTATGTCATTCTGGGAAAAGCAAATTGAAATTTATTAATTAGATGGGATCTAGACAAAGTAGTCATACGAATTATTGATTTTGAGGGAAAAAATATATAAATCACATTATTGACTAGTTTACAATAATAACTTATTAGTATAGTTATTACATGTAAATTCAATATTCAAATTCAATATCATTTATTCGATCTGGGCTTATACAGGCACTTGTGAGAATGAAGAGGCCGCGCCATCGGTTCACAAACCCTGTAAACTTAGAAATTCAGAGATTAATACTTTATTTATAACAAACATTAAGATTGTCGTGTGAAAAAGGGGATTGTTCTGTAATAATTAGAAAATTATAAAAGGGCATAGTGAGAACAATGCTGAAAGCATTGAATAATTTGACAAGATAGGACTATGTTACTGATCATAAAAGTAAATACGTAACCATATAGTAATATATGATAAAGTTTTATTATTCACGGATATAAAATTTACCCTAATATTTGGGAAGAGGGGAAAAGTTTAGGTGTGGCATCCATGAAATGTAGGTGCGAGGCTTAAGAAGACGCGTCTTGTTAGGGAATTTGAAAATAGAACGAAAATGTTTTAGGTGACGCGGTGTTAGAGGGGATGCGTGGGAATGGCTCTATATAAGGGGCACTTTTCTTAGATAGGGGCCTTTTTTTTAGCATCATCGCAACTGACGGGTGAAGACGGACCCCCGAAACGAGAAAAGACGCCAACTTTTCTCTGTAAGAAAGCATCATTGAAATAGTATATCTTTAAATCAAGAAAACATCAAGAAGTCAGCAAGATAGTGAAATTCGAGGTTTTGACGCTAGGGCCGCAAATTTCCTCGCGATCTTTTGCTAGAAATGCGTTAATCTGAGCTTAACTGGTATAATTAAGTTCATGATTAAAGTATATAAATTTTGTTTGCGAAAAACCACAAAGTAATGTAGTTTATTCCCCAGTAAATTCATAATTGATATAGTTAGATCTGCCCCGGAATTGATGTTAGTGTCAATAGGAAGGGCATAGATTTTGAATAGGACTGCTATCGTATTGTCAGGGTCTTCATCGGTTGTATGGGATCATAGTTCTCTTCTCTCTTTCATACTTATCTCTATAAGATGTCAGGGGAGGAGCGGCTGTGATGTTATGCGATTTGTTGAGGATTATGATAATTTAGTTGCAGCCTAAGCATATAATGTTAGCTTTGTGTCTCGAGGGGAGATTTGTCAAAACCTGGGGGGATTAGGTCAGAGTTTGGCATTATGGTGTGTCAAGCGGGCATCTGCTAATAGATAGCCTAGAAAGCCATATGGAAAAAGCGTGTGTGAGATCGGGACGTGAAAGCTAACGGTCCGAACGGCGTGGGGTAACCCGTCACGATTCGATGTCTATGATCACGTTTTTTCCATGCCTCTTTTGTTAGGGCGTCGGCTCTGTTCCCTTCCCAAGCAGGGCTGACCACGTACAGGCTATAGGAGGTATTAGGAGGGTCCCTGCCCGAACTGTACAGCGTGGGGCGACGTTGGCTGTGGTAAGAGCCAAATTACAAGCATAGGAATCGATTTTAGTCGTTGGTTAGGCAGGTAAAATCACGATTAGGGCTTTCGCGCCAAACATCGCGGTAAGCGTCATAAAAGATGACGAGAAAGGATAGTTGATAGGCCATCTGGTATAAGAATGGGTTGGGTAACTTGGGAGCCATTAGGCTTCCTCAAGATGGCCGAATTGTTAGCGAAAAATTCGTAGGAATGATAGGAAAATGTCGGGTTTTGTAGGTCGTTATTAGCATCAACAAAATGGCCGCCATAGGCAGCTAAAGAGTTGTGGAAATATTAAAATGGTTTTAAGATCTGGGTTGATGACTGACAACGGTACGCTGAAACTACTATACAGTCGACTTTAGGAACATCTTCCCTTTTGGAGTCGGTTAAAAATAGATTCTCCTAATTGAAACAAAAGTAGTATGAGTGAAAGTTTGCAATAAGCTTCACAAGTAGGTAGCATTTATGGGATTGAAAACAAATAAGAACGGGTCGGAAACATTGTGGTGATGTGATAGGATAAAATGGTGATCAAAAAGGGGCCATAGGATTTATTGTGAATGGGCTAATATTCTGTATCTGATTCCAATCAGTTGTGTTTTGACAAAACCAATAGTGCTAAGTGAAATCTAGGAAGGATATTTAATCAATGATTATGTTAGTTAACATCATGTGCATAATTGTGTTGACTTTACTTAGTTTCAATACTAATTACAATTGTCTCAGAGTTAGACAAATTCATTCTCTAATTCCTGTCATGATGGTGGACAGTACTTACCTTGTAGTAATGGTTAAACTATTAAGAAAACAAATCTTTATATTGAGTTGGTTATATGAGAAACTTTGGAATAGACTACTGTTTATAATTGAAATAAACTGTTCTAGTAATCTTGAAGGTGTACTGCAGTAAGATCTAGGTGAATGAAGTAGCCTGCGTTTCTATATAAGCTTATGCTAAGGACACGGCTTGGGAACGCAAGATCAGAGCTAGAGTGTACTTTTACAATTGTTGGAATGGTGTTAAATAAGGGAACAATTCCTTAAGTATGTACTTACTATCAAAAGTATCTATTTATTTAGTGGATAGAAACATTCACAAATAATGGAATTAAAGTACTACTTAACTAAATATATTAACTTGGTTTCACTAACAAACTCAATTGGAAGAAACTACAAATAGAATCCTACTTGTAATTGAATTCAACAAAAGATAAGTCTATTCAGCACAATTAGTGTACAGGTTAGGGTTCTTTGAGAGTCAAACTAATATTGCTACCAACTTGTAGTGACCCATTTTTAAGTTTAGCTAAAAGTGAGATGTGGAAAGCCATTTGCCTTATGGCATACTATTGAGTCTTCCTTCAGAACCCAGATTTGCCAGTATCCCTTACTTTGTATGGATTGTATTGTTGAATCCATTCTGATATAATATTAATCAGCAAAGAATTAGAAATAAACATATTATAATTTAAATTCAATTCTATAACTCAGCTGCCACAGTGGAAAGAGAAATTCTTCATTGTGTAGACTGGTAAATCGCTTGAAAGCACTCTGCTTGTCCTCTTTTAATTGATTGTACTAGGTCAGACTGACAATGACTGTAGACCTTAGATAAGTACTTAAAATTTCTATTAAAAATATCCAGCTGAGGCCGGAAGAGGATTGACCCGTCTGGAGTCGAGATCCATTGTATTGAGCGGGGAGGTGCTCGTACCTAGCCGGTAATAACTTAAATGCACTAAGATATAGATAACAAATAAACTCATAATTGGTTGCAGTAATTGACTCTCCATACTTAACTCCACAGTGATTATAACTTCATGTTTCACAACTTACCTCTTACCACTGTAGTATACTTCTAAAAACTTAAATAATGATTCTTTACCTAATATAATATATATTTACTAAAACAGCTGTGAGGATCGGGTATTTTAGTATACTTTCTTAGGTTATTCTAGAATCTAAGTCCTTTAATTGTCATAGGTAATTTCTTTAGGGCTATAACAACATTTAGGAAAATGTATAAGCTTATAAGTAGGATCATAAGAAAAGGTTATAACTTAATATCAATTTTCATGGACAAACCATTAGAGTAACTTTTATTCTTAATTGTTAGTTTAGTAAAGTATCGGTTATAATAGCAGAGATATTTAAGCAACGATAGGAAAAGTTAGTATTCATTATTAGGACATTAGGTATAGTATGCTAGTTACAATGCTGAAAGGATTTGGGTATGCTACGGAATACAATCAGGGAAAACCACTAGAAATCACGAGCCCTTTCAAACTATACAAGAGCATATTAAGAAAGTAGGTTTTAAATTAAGGTTAGGATAGGATAAGCAAAAATTTAAACAAGAGTAGATTATAGATTATAGGTCTTCATATCTTTATAATTTTAGCAAGCAGGGTTCGGTACAACTTGAAGGTCCCTAATTGTAAGTATTAGAAAACACAGTCTCTGGCAAAGATTACCACTCTGTAGCAGTACGGATGATTAAGTTTAGCCTAAATGATAAAATCTAGCCATTTGCAATTAGCGATACTATTTTATATAGATTTTGTGACTTACCTAATCAAATGGATTACCCACGTATATGGAAATTGTACCAACTTTAATACAAGTTAACTACTCCGGTTTAGTAGCTAGTAGAACAGTAAAATTAAAATAGTGTGTTAGTGTGTCTCACCTTTGATGGACTGCGCAAATTACGAGAGAAATGATCCACATTTTACATTTCGCGTTGTTTTAATGGGATCTCTAAAATAATAGCATGAGTATCAGACTTTTGAGAAATTTGTTCTACATTTCTTAAATATAAAAAAAAATCATCAATCCTATACCTTTTCATATACTAGATATATACCTAGTTTACAAAAACCCGCTGTTTTATAGAAATACTATTATTTCAAAAAACAGCGTGTTTTTGTAAACTCGCCACATAAGTTAACTCGTCACGTTTTGAAAAGTTCCATACGTCGTTGTCGTCTCAGCCATATGACACCGACTGCTGGGTATAGGCCTTCCCTGAAGTTCCATAAACTGAAAGTAATGGAACACTATGGAATGTAAGTGTAAATTTGTCAGAGGTCTCAAAGCAAATTTTTTTTTCAAATGCTATGGCGAATTTGCACATTATTTTTTGGCATTTTTCTGATGACAAATTAACTTTTATGGCGAGTTAACAATAATCCGAAACTGCTAAGTTTTTTTTCGCGATTTTGTTGTTGATTATAACGTCGAGACTGTTCGTATTGATGGATACTAGATATCACACCCTAAAATTTTTCTGTTAATACGGTGTATATTTATAAAACATTTTACTAATGGAACATCATAATCTTTAAACACTCAAAATCTTATTCGTAGTTTGATAACGATTTCAACATAAATTAAAGTAAGTACCTATTACAATAAATTTTATAATAAACAAGTGGTTGCTCATTTTGATAAAATCGGATGAGAGAAAGAGAGCATTATGTTGTCGGTTTTATCGGTGTCCGAAAATATAAAAAAAATAACCTCTCAAGAAAATAATTTAATGGCAACTGAAGCACTCGGAATTGTAATTTCTCTCCATAACACGATTCGAAAAAATACTATTAGCAAGCCGTTTATTCTCTGAACAAAATTATCGATAAAGAAATTCACGATTCGGACAGAAAACACTTGAAATATTAAGTCCGAATTGTGAACACTTATGGAGTAATGGATATAATTTGCAGGCTGCATTATTGCCAAATTGACGTTGGACATTGCTATTTTTTGTCCAAGCAATTTGACGAAATGGGGATCGGCGTTAAAAGTTTTAAGCTGTCTACTTTCTATTTTAAAAGTGTCATCTTATAATGTCATTGTGGAAGTGATTCCACTTTCGCTGGTTATAGGCCTATTTCACACGACACGATATCGTCCTGAATGCTCGTCTATTGTTTTAGTACATGTCAATTAGACACAGTCTATTATAATTCCATTACGCATTGTCTTGGTGGTGTTATTGTTGTAAAACGTAAAAGAAAATACAATTATGTTGTTCGCTGACTTAATTCTGTTGAATTTCTTAATTAGAGGTTATCTCACTACATACGATCGTTTTGTTTTAGTTTTGATGCAAATGAGTTATTATGTTACAATCCGATAATTTTGCCCCTGCCATACCTAGACATTACATGTGAACTTGTGATCGCGAATAATTAAAATACGAATGTTTAACGCTATCAAACCTTGAGTTATCAATATCAAAATCCAGTAATACTTTTAATGTTAAAGAAAATCAGGTTTAAATAAAAAAAAGCATTTGAATTAATAACACTTTATTCATTTAGCATACTGTGAAGAACTAATTTCTAGTTTAAAGTAAAATCAGAACTTCTCAAAATATCTAAAAATAACTTCCAGTTACTTTGCGACCCTGGACTTTACTTACTCAGTATACTAAATGGATAAAATATTATTAATTTCAAATGCTTTTTATTCCGTCTGTACAATAGATCTTGTATGGAAATCGCCCAAGTTGACGGAAGAAAAATATTAAAATAAATCAATCCGACGAGTTTAAAGCTTGGCATATTAATCAAAAAAAATACGCACTGACTGACGTTGTCTAGTTAATTTTTTTTTATTTAATCTACACTATAATTCGGCTAGACTACGTTTTTGTATGAAATGAAAAAAAAAACCATTTGATATGATAGAAAAAGATAATTTCATAAAAAATACTAAAAAATTTCTAACGCGATGAAATATACTCACCCTACTTCCGGGTTCCGTCTTCTATGTGTCCTCAGCTTAAGATTCCTATCATGATTTGGAGCCTGACAGCGTTCATTTTGGACGGTTAAAATCGTTCACGGTTAATTGTTTATGAATAAAGAAAATTATCCACTTTTACTTTCAAATTAACGTTGTAAATGAAACTTTAGGTCAGAATTTCGGCGACATAAAAAAATTTGGTAAATGAACGATGTCGCTATTACGAAACTAAATTTCAAAAGTTCAAACGAAAACCATCACTGCTAGAGAGACTTTAAAGGTAAATAAAATAATTAATAAAAAAAAAAGTTGTCATAGGTACAAATTCCATTGAATAGTTAGTAGTGCCAAAAAGAGTTATTAATATAAGTATAACCATTTAAAACTATTGTACTACCTACGGAAACAAATACATAATTATATTTCAATATTATTTTTACAAATAAGGTTCTTTCGTTTTGCAGCATTTTTTTATTCTTTCTTTTATTTCCAGGATTTTTTAAACTTGACTGAAAAAGCTATCGTATCGTCCAATAGCCAAAAACTTGGAATGAGATTATCATTTCATTTCAACAAACATATCACTTTTATTTTTGTCAATTCTGGTCAATTCTGGTCACTATACTGCGCGTGGGACTCACCTGAGGATGGCCTCAGTACCCACTAAATCCCTCACTATGCGCCCTACCCTGATCTAGCGGGAACCGGAACAGATTCACTCGCTCCAACCAGGGGCCATTCCCGGCTTACCCTTTTTTCCAGGGGGGAATCGCCGCGTATAACCCCCGTCGGGGGAGACAGGGAGGTTATGTGGGGCTCGAACCCACTAAAACCCCCTGGGTGTTCCTTCCTCGCGTATGGACGGAGACTGCCGGGGGCAAGGGTAGCAGTCTACCGGGTCTTCGCCCCGCCTTTGCCCTTCCCGGCTTACCCTGGCTTGCAGCACGCCCGGCTTTTACCGACACTCGTAGTTCTCGATAACGTGTCACCACAGAACACAGAAAGTCTTTCGTGTCAGTGACCCGCTGACATGCTAGGGATGCATGAGTAAAGATAAGGCTGAAAGTAGAAAAGCGCTTCTTCACTAGCAATTCTCAACTACTTAGGAATCAATTCCTTGCATGGTTGGGGCTAATAATTTCTACTCAGAACTACCTGATCACAATTGATATGGCGATAGATTTTAATACAATGGTGATAGACAATAGCTATCCAGGTGGACTTAGGACATCGTTCTACAACTAGCCAAACCGAATACAATGACATTGAAGGTACTAGGAATCGAAACATGGACTTCTAGATTTCATATCTGTGGTGTTACCACTAGTTCACAGAGGTGATTAAAAATTATTCAGCTTAACATGTTGTCAGGTGCGTTATTCTCTAAGTAACATCCTATTTGACAGTTGTAGGGCTACCACGAAAAACTCGAAATAGTATCAAGGGCGTATCGAGGATCTAATGTCAAAAAATGTTTAGCAAAATGTAGTTCCGTTTACGTCCGGTACGAACGCTGCTCAATATGTCATACATTTTTTTTTGTTTTACTTCCTCGATACTTACACTAAAGTTTTTCGTGCTAGGCCTACTGTTGTGGCATCTGTTACGACAACAGCATCGAATTATACTTCACGCTTCGTTCTCGAGATTAGCATTTAAGACACATGTAGTACCTAACGCGTAGCAGTTGCCATTCCCGACACTATTTTGAGAAATTTAAATCATTTATCTAAATTCCTCAATTTAGTTGTTTTTTTTTTGTTAGTAGGTATCCCCATACTCAAGCCCTTCTGCGCGAACGTCATCTGCTTCATTCGCTTTGTAGTGCGTCGCCGTTCCACACTGGGCTCGCGATAAAGTTATTAAATAGTAAAAGTATAAGAATTAAGAATGCCAAAACGTAAAAGTGGTAATGATTGTGGTCGAATAGAACGAAAAATAAGGAAGCTTGAAAAGAAATTGGCGCGTAAGCGCCGTCGTAGGCGACATAGTAGTTCGAGTGTGTCTGATTCATTATCTTACCGCTCATTACGTTTGTCGCCGGAAAAACAAGGTAAAATATTTGTAAATATCATATAACTTTCACATGTCCTTGAATACAATAACGGCTTTAGGGACTAGCCGGCCTATTCTCAATCGAGTTCATAATCTTTACGTATGTAATAAATACCTATTTATTGTTATAATATAAGTTATAAAAGTAGAATGAGTTAATAAGGCAAAGATTTTCATTACAATAAAATACAACCTTAATTGAAATTTGATACTACGAACAGTACGTCTTGGGACTGTTTTATTATCAATACTTAAGGTACCTACTCAATGTACTCAACTACAAAATTATGATATAACTCGATCAGTTTACGGATAGTACTTGCTATGCATTGGGACTATCTTTTACTCAACTGTATAACTTGCATTTCGAACAGTACAATGGGACTGTTGTACAGTGCTAATTTATAAAGTTTGCGAGCAATACGTGTATCATAATACTATGGGACTGCTTCTTATGAGATCATACAACAGTTTGTTAGTTTAAAAAGAAATTAATTGAATTTATAAAAAAATAATGATATTTTTTAAAAAACAAAGGTTTTGTAATTTGTAAATTTTGATTTAGATATTAAAGCTAAAGTTGTGAAAATTGCTATTCACAACGCAAATTGTAAAATTAAAGATGACAAGTATGACCTAGAAATTTTTTCGGATGCCTCAACTACGGGGTGGGGTATAGCTTGTGGGAATCAGAGAGCTAGCGGTCTTTGGAGCATAGATGAACATAAAAAACACATAAATTATTTAGAAATTTTAGCTGCTTTTATTGGACTAAAAACATTCGCTAGAAATATTGCTAATTCCCAAATATTACTCCGTATAGACAATACCACGGCTATACCCTATATTAACCGTATGGGAGGCATTCAGTTCCCACACTTAACTGATGTTACAAAACAAATTTGGCAATGGTGCGAACATAGGAAACTATTTGTATTCGCTTCATACATTCGTTCAGCAGATAATAAAATTGCTGATGTGGAATCGAGACGTACGCACCCGGTTATTGAATGGCAGCTGGCAGACTACGCTTACAAAACAATCCTTGAAAAATTAGGTGCTCCTAATATCGATTTATTCGCAAGTAGAATTAATGCGAAGTGCCCAATCTACGTTTTGTGGCATAGAGATCCGGATGCGTACGCAATAAACGCCTTTACCATTTCATAGACAGAATTTTATTTTTACGCGTTCCCACCATTTACCATGATATTAAAGTCCTTGAAGAAAATCCTCACTGATAAAGCTGAAGGTATAATGATTGTACCTCAGTGGCCTACACAGCCATGGTTTCCAATCTTTAAGAAACTGCTAAAATCAAAACCTATTGTTTTTCAAGCTGAAGAGAACTTAATTATATCTTTTGATTCCAGTCGCCGCCACATCCACTCAACGATTACCCTGGTGGCAGGCATATTGTCCGCGAAGCAATTTTAAAAAGAGCTATTCCCCAGGAATCCATAGACATAGTATTAAATTCTCTCTCTGACAATTCGTACAAACAATACGAAGGATGTTATAGAAAGTGGTTCACTTATTGTAAAAAGAATAAGTTGAACATTTAAGAAGTGTCCGTTCCAAATTTATTAAAAAAAATCACACTTATGTACAGCGAAGGGGCTCAATACGGTACACTGAATTCTTATAGGTCTGCCTTAGTTTTAATCCTACCAAAACCTAGATATAAAAAGATTTTTTAAGGATGTCTTACGGTCTAGACCACCGCGGCCTAAGTACGATGAAACGTGGGATACATCTCTGGTTTTGAATTATCTTGGCCAATGGTATCCTAATGAAAATCTAAGCATAGCTCAAATTTCGAAAAAGTTGGTTTGCCTGCTTGCTCTCGTCACAGCAAGTAGAGAGCAAACCTTCTTCAAGATAAAGACTAGTAATATTGAAATAGGTCAGGTGGAAGTAAAAATAAAAATTCCAGATCTATTGAAAACGTCCAAACCCGGTACTTTCTAACCGATTTTGGTTCTTCCCTTTTTCAATGAGAAGCCAGAAATTTGCCCTGCTAAAACGTTAATAGCTTACTTTGAAATCACTCACATTCAGAGCTAGCGCAGACGACGAATAACGGAGGACTTTTTGTCCGCGACACGTCTTTATTGTTAACTAAATAAGATTCAACTTAGATCGCGTATATCCATCAAAAGTACGCGATAGTCCTCGTTATTCATTCAACTTTATGTTCTTAGAAATAAGGTCGTGTCGCGGACAAAAAGTCCTTCAATGTCCGTCGTCTGCGCAGGCCATCATAGAAAGAACAGTGATACCCTCTTTCTTAGTTATAATAAGCCACATAAACCAATTGGCTCTCAAACTCTTTCGAGATGGATTAAAAATATCCTTAGTTTAAGCGGAATAGACACATCTAGGTTCACTGCCTATAGCACCCGTCATGCATCGACATCAGCCGCACAGAAATTAGGTGTTAATATTGACCAATTAAGAAAAGCCGCTGGTTGGAGTCCATCTACGCATACTTTCGCAAAATTCTATAAAAGGCCTATTCCAAACGAAAGTAATTGTTGCTTAGGTCGAACAATATTACTGCAATCAATGAATAACTGATAATTTTTCTTTGGTGATCTTTTAAATAAATACTATGTTGATTATGGTTTCCAAGTATGTATTTTAATTTCATATTTTGCCTATCTCTAAACGTCTACATGTGTCTGAAATGATAATCTCGAGAACGAAGCGAGAAGTATAATTAGAGATTAAACGAACTTACCTGTATGTGAAGTTCTATCCTAATTATAGGAAGGCTTCGTTCGAAGAGATTAGCAACCCACCCACCCTCTCGCTTTGCTCATGCCCATTAAGTTACAAAATATGACAGGAATAACTCTAAACTAAATGAAGCAGATGATGTTCGCGCAGAAGGGCTTGAGTAAGAGGTTACCCACTAACAAAAAAAAAAAAACAACTAAATTGAGGAATTTAGATAAAATTATTTAAATTTCTCAAAATAGTGTCGGGAATGGCAACTGCAACGCGTTACTACATGTGTCTTAAATGCTAATCTCTCCGAACGAAGCCTTCGTATAATTAGGATAGAACTTCACATACAGTAAGTTCGTTTCATCTCTAAATATCGCTAAAATAATTGTATAGCTGTGCTTACAATAACATCAATATACGCAGACTATGTAAAGTAGCTAGCGACTGATTGCCGACGTGACACACGCTTTGTATTAATGAGTGTCGGACAGTTACCTGGGTGATGCGCATGCGACGGTGTTTATACATCAATCGTTCGATTATGTAGCTCGGATCGGGAGAAATCGTTTTATTGATAATTTTTTACGCATGTTATTTCCAGAATTAGGTTAGTGTTTTTTTTTGCGCTCGAACTATTTAGTTATTACCGCATTATGCATGTTAGATACTCGTATTTATCTCAAAAATCCTTTATGGATAAATTGATTTTTTGTATGACATGGCATAACATGTGAAGTGAAATTATGTGAAATGACTTACTGATTGCATACCTATTTTATTATTATGAAGCTATATTGATTCCAAGAAATTTCACCACTTTCCCTTGATATTATTTTTTCAATAGAAAAAATGTTCAACTTCAATAATTAGATTTATCACATCAACACTTAAAAAATTTCATCACGAATACGTGGCTAGAATTACTAGCAATGAAATATGGAAGTTGGTTCCCATAATTTACACTGGTCCGAAGAAAATGCTTACCATAATTACGAGTAAATACTTCACTAGAAACCGCTCTACCGATTACTGCGTTAGAACTCAGATATCACACTTACGAGAGACACTCGGAAACTAAAAAAACATTTGGAATCAAGAATTATTATAACAGCTACTACGTGCCTGCTATTACTGAGATTATAACTTTCAAGTAGAATGTGTTTTTTGTTAAATAGATGTTTCTACTTTTGCTTTGAAGGTAATAAATAATGGGATGGGCCATTTTGCTTTGACCAAACACGGAACAGTGCGGTTACTCGGCGGTAGAAAATGGGTACTCGCATCTACTTCACACTTATTATATTTTCTATGGTGTTTTCTTACAGATTTTGACCGGTTTTATAAACAATACGTAAACCTTTTGCAGAGCCTCTCTTCTTTTATGAACGACGGGGAGACTCTTAGCCTTCATAATACCTGATGTTAGGCGGGCTTACAACAAGTCCTACCACCAAACAAACAAACATTACACAATTATTGGTTGGTCATACCTTAATAATTCATAAATACATGCGCAACTAACTCGTTTCAGTTATTTATTTATTGTTTGCGTGAAATAATAAAAAAATTGTACATTCATACATAAAACACGAATATACTAATCTTTTATAATTTTAATAAATATACGTATGTGTGTGTGACTCATCGCATTTATATAGCTCATGTATGAAAGTACATTTTTTTTTATAATTTCGCGCAAACAAATAACTGAAACGAGTTAGTTGCACATGTATTTATGAGTTATTAATGTATGATGAACCAATTAATGTGCAATGTTTGTTTGTATGGAAGTCGTACCACCTTAATAAATTAATTTTGATAAAATAGCAATAGTTAAATATTCCATTAATTTGGAGGAAAACACCTAAATGGCAATAGTTTCATATAGTTCCTTTGACGGCCTGTTTGGCGCAGGGGTACTAAGCCCGCCTTCTGCGCCAGAGGTCCCGGGTTCGATCGATAAGTATGTTTATCCGGTATCTAGTATCCATTTCACAAGTTCTTCATGAAACTTATCGTGGGCTAAATAATTGGTGTTTTATGCAATTATTTATATTTATTTATATTCCTCAATGATAAGAAGTAATAATGTTTCTTATTCAACTGCTACCCGGCTTCTACTCTTTTGGCATTCAAAGAAGAAGAAAAAGAGCGTGATAATGTGTTAATTGTGAAATATATAGGAGTTTGGGTTGTAGCTAGGTAGTAGTACCGTCTGAAACCCCGCAATTATAATTCTTCACCATAGTTCAAGATGACACGCAACTTTTTTTTTAAAACGGAGTATAAATCATGGAAAAAGGAAGAAAGTTTAATTTTATTTGACTCAGTTACTAAGGAAAGGAAGCAAAGTCAAAATTTTTCCGTAACCTCTAGTCTTATCTGTCGTAAGAATGCGCACTTTTTGCGCGTCTGACACTCATTGTGTTTAAGTGGCGCAGCAAGCTGTCAGTCCCGTTTTTGCGCGAAAAAAAGTATTGCGTAATGTGCATACATCGGCAAAGTTGTATCGATTGCCGGTAAGGTCAATGTCTGCCTATCGCCACTTCTTTGCTTGCGAAAAATATAAGTTGAGCGAGTAAGCTTAGTTTGTGTTTTGCGAAACAGTTATCTAACTATGTTTGAATAGTGTAACATTGGTACTTTATTACCAAAATAAGTTATTGTAGATCTGAGAGTTTAAGTCAGTGATTGAGAAATAGGGTTAGAGGTGCGAATCCTGTCACTCATCAGGTTTGATAAAGGATTATTATAGCGTTTCCCGCATGTAGATCAATCACAAATCTATTCACTGCCAGGTTATAAATAAAATGTATGTAAATGTAAACGTATGTTTTTGTGGGTACATTATGTGTGACTGAAGGTAAATGATGTCAACATACTTTTGAGGAAATATCTTTCCTTCTTTTGTTAATACTATACTTATCTACAAAACAAAGTGTCAACACGGGTCCAATGTCATTAAAAGCTGATTAACAACTCTGACAGTGGGTGCACTATGTAAACCATGTTACTTTACTTTTACGTCCCGGCTACACGCTCTGCCTTACCTGTAAGATGCCGCACAAACCGGTTTTGGCATGTAAGACGTAGCGGATTGTCCCGGCTACACGCTCCGCAAACCACAAAACTTGCTTGCGCAAACTGGTTTGTGCAGGCATGCTTTCAGGTAAGACAGCGTGTAGCCGGGACATTACGAATACTTTTACGTTTAGGGCTTAAAAAGTATGGGATTTGACAGCGTAAACGTAAAAGTAACATGGTGTAACACCCAGTATGTCTTAATGGTATCAATTCATCAGAGTCATGCACTGCGACAGATTCTGTGGTGTACCGCGACATACATAATTATATGATTACTCGTGGCCTATTTTTTTTTAGGTCAATTAAATATTAAAACAACGGCGACATTTATTATGTAGTACAACTATGTACTCACAGCTTGACGTTTCGGCTATGTTGCAATAGCCGGGGTCACAAGCAGACTGGCGGTGCGCGGCGTCGTCTGTTCGGGCGGGCTTGGAGATCTTTAGCCACCCTCAAATTTTTACTATTTTTATTTTTATTGTCTTTAGAGTTGTCCTGACGGCACACAACACTTACAGTATCGGGGTTTGTTTAAAACGGTAAAACTCGGGGCTTACAATTGTTAATCACTTGATTCCACGCTGATGACAATTTAAATCCGTCCTCCCGATTGAAATGTTTGTACTTCTTGATTTCAATCCTAGTATGATAATGATCGGTGGAGAGGATTTTAGGATCATGTAACTTTTAGTAAACTTTTAGTTTGTGTTTTTTTAGGTCAGTTAAAATATTGACACATGAATTCCCATCATGTATAAAAATCAATACCCTTCATTCAACAGCTCTTTCTGTTTGCAGGGCGTGTAAGACGGCGCTGCATGTGCGGTGATGCGCCGCGAGCGCCCGGGATCGACACATGCATGCCGCCCGCGCACCCGGTAAGTGACCCGTCATTGATAATTACGCCACGCTAAGAGTATGGGAAATTATTATAATGCTCTAGTTACTTTTTATTATGATAGTACAAAACCTAAAGGCAGGGAATACAATGCAAACATTAGCTCCTACTAGGATCTGCAAACTCTAGATAAGCTAAGGAGAAGGATAATATGGGACAAATGGAAGGATGGGGAAAAAAGAGGATGAATTTCTTTGTTTTTGGTGTCGGTGCCAGCCAATACGTAGACATACTCCTGGACAACTTCAAGGTAGGTCTTCGGAGAAGTAGCGTGTTAAACGTGGCTCTGGGATCGTTTGCATCGAGCGAAGATTCTGAGGCTTACGACGCGTATAGTCGGCCATAGAATTCCTCAATTTTAGCAAGAATTTCCGGAACCGAGGTTTTAGCTTTGCCAGATGTGTCCTCCCCAGTCTCTCGGCAAAGACCCCCGATTTTGCTCTATTGCCTCATAGATAAGGGTGTGTTAGAGCTGCGGAGGTCTCGTCTAACAAATCTCCTGATCTTCTTATGGAGTGACTGGGTGTCTGACAAAGCATCCTCAGGCATCTCTCGGCGGTATTTCATCAGTTCCAGTGTCTCGCTTGAAAGTAGTAGTGCGATAAAATGTTAGTTAAATAAGTATACATTTATGAATAAGCAAGCACTTTGAATTTTATCCGCAGTACAAAGTATACAAGAAGTCGCTCACATGAAAAGCATTAAAACATTTTTATGCAGTAGAACCGGCCACGATGGATGGCACACACTAAAACTGGCAATAACCAAAACACCGCTTTCCATCGCCTCTAATGCACTGTTGCATATTGCATGAAGCCGTTCATACTCGGAGATATTTATTTACCCAGTAACGTAAATGATGCGAGTCAGTACCGCAGGCATGCAAATAATAACTATGAATGGGTTCGTAGTTTATGTTAGAATTCTGATACAGTTTCTATGACTAAGATTGACATTTAAGGGTTAGATATACTTTCTAACGTATGTCTTTGTATTGACAGTTAGTAGGTATATTTGCATTCGAACATGCCTCAAATTCCTTTTTTTTTCTGAAATAAGATTAATATACGAGTATAAGGGTAAACTTTACTTTTATAACGTATGTCGTTGTAAGATTAGCAGTCTTATTCTTAATACATTTTCATATAGTTATTTTCTAAATAACTCCATGATCATTTAGCTAGAATTTATTCATACTAAGAAGTTAGATAAATGGCAAATTGACAAGAACTAAATCGAAAAGAAGGACTAAACAAGGACTTGCTTATCAGTTAGTAAAAACTTTTAATATAAATATTAACAAGTTTGTTAGAATAAAACTATGGAAAGAAAGAAAGAAAGAAAAAAAAATTTTAGTGTCACAAGAAAAACACGTGCATACATTAATGACATGATATGACATAGTCAAAGTCAAAGATTTTTATTCAAATAGACTTATAGATAAGTGCTTTCGAATCGTCCAATTTTTTTTTCCTACCAGCCATTCAGGACATCTTTTAACTGATAAGAAGAACGGCCGCAAGAAACTTATCAGCTTTAACAGAAGCAACAACATTTACAAAGGAACATGTCGTTGCCAAACACAAATCTACAATCTTGAAACATATAAAATAATAGTGACACTTAAAAGGTAGTCCACTCAGCAAATGTTCGATGTCGCAGACAGTCCAACGCTGGTCTTCCGTGGCTATAACTAACTTTAGTTTCGATAGTACGTGCAAGATAGAAAGAAAGAAAGAAAAGATAATAGGAAACTAAACATCGCAAAGTTACTAAGAATTCTCAAGGAACTGAGAATTTTCGAGCAATTTTTTTTAGGTTAGGTTTAAAGACATTTATTTTCATACACACATTAATGTTCACTTACAATGAGATACAAAAGATACTTAATTAATACTAACATCGTGCCTCTGGCGCGTCGGCATCAAACAAAACATAAAATCATTCGTAATATAAGTAAGAGTTACAATGTGCACACGTATTCATTTAGCTTGGATTTGAATGAGTTAATCTGATTACATTATTTTATTTTGTTAGGTGCTTTTTGTAGTATTGGACACCCTCAAACAATATTGTTTTTTTTTTTATGATTTTGTAACTTTTGCATTTTTCAATGCTATTTTTATACTTATGGTAAATTTTAAATAGAAAAATATTGGAAAAAATTAACTCGGCCACAAGTGAATTCTCAGGCTGGAATCGAACCAGCGACCTTTGGAAATCCGGAGCATTGGACCGGATTTCCAAAGGTCGCTGGTTCGATTCCAGCCTGAGAATTCACTTGTGGCCGAGTTAATTTTTTCCAATATTTTTCTATTTAAAATTTACAATATTGTTTTCTTACCTTAATTTCTTCGTGTATTAGTTAAAAGCAGTTGATGTTTATTTCTCAAATTGTGTATATTTTCTTTTATATGTAATTGTATAGAAAGAAAGAAAGAAAGAAAGAAAAAAATATTATATGTATATTGGATCGGACAGAGTTATTAATAATTTTCCTAATAAGAACACAAGTGGAGTATATATATCTGTCGAAGGTTTAGTAATTTAGTTTTTTTGTACAATTCTTTAGTAGACATTAAATAATTAAAACAGTGCAATACTTTTATTATTTTGTTTTGGGTTCTTTGCAACGGTTTATGATGTTTAATTTTTTTATTTCCTTCACTGTAAGTTGAGATACTGTCCTATGATATACTTATTGGACAGTGGTTGTTCTATGCCACGCTCGGCGACCGCAGTTTTTCTCAACCACCAGACGAGTTACTTTCTTCTGGTATTTTATGACTTGGGAAAATGATACTCTATTTAAGAAGATAATTTAATAGTTTTCTAAAAAACACCGTTCATAGAACGTGTATTTCCGTTGTATGTCTAATTTTAAAGTTCGTTTTTAGGGTTCCGTACCACAAAAGGAAAAAACGGAACCCTTATAGGATCACTTCGTTGTCCGTCCCTCCGTCCGTCTGTCAAGACCGTTTTTCTCAGAAACGCGTGGAGGTATCAAACTGAAATTTATATCTAATACTCAAATTTATATCCCTTGGAGCTGTGAAAAAATCAAAGTTCTAAGCCAAAGCAATCAAAAGATACAGCCGTATATGCCGCAAATTTCCGCAAATTTTCGAAACTCGCATGGGAATCAAAACCTACAGGGTACTTCCCGTGAACTAAGAATCTTGAAATTTGGTACGAAGTAACGTCTTATAGTACAGATACAGGAAAAAATGCGAAAACCGAAAATTTTTGTTACATCAAATAATAAAAATTATTTTTGAAAATTTTAAACGGAACCCTCGGTGCGCGAGTCCGACTCGCACTTGGCCGGTTTTTATTTATGACGAGTAGCCGCCCGCGGTTTCACCCGCGTGGTTAATGTTCGCGTTGGAATATCTGTCTAAAGGAGGAGGGAGGGAAAATATGTCATTGTTGTCAGACCGCCCCCGGTGACAGACAAGGCGTTAAAAGAAAAGTTTAGAATTTAATTTCAAAATGAATATCAAACCGTAAAAGTGAAACAAGCACCAAGAATGCATTTGTTTCACGAAAAAAGTGTTTCACCTTTTACTTAGTTTTATTTGTTCGTGCCAGCCCTGTCGACGTGATTGGAATCGTAAGCTTTTACTTCACAATTACGTGACCGGTGAAATTAAAAGTGTTAATTTTGTCGCAATGAATACATTAGCGATGGCGGACTGCCAGACGTGACTATCACTGGAATTTATTCTACTTTTGATTAATTTGCTGATTATTATTAAAGGCTTTTTTTATAATAGATAGGTAAAGCGCTTAACGCTATCTCGCCTGGGGGGTTAGTCATGGCGGGATCGCGTTGAGATCGAGATTGAATGTCAATAATTATAACTGATGTTTAACGTTGATTCGATTTTGATTGACGCTCAATCGATGTCTAGAATACAAAATTACCTTATTTTCTAACTTCAGGTATTAATTTTTAGTTTAAATCTTATGCTAGGTCTTGATTATTGTCTTTTGACGTTAATACAATCGCGATCTCGATCTCTGATGGTAAGCGAAGATATGATCTAGGATGTGACGCGTTTGCCTAGGAGATACCTCACTCGTGTCGTGACTTGAAGACCCCCAAATTGTAAGTGTCAGGAAACAGACTCAGGCAAGGAGTTCCACTCTTTGGCAGTACGGATAATAAAAGTCGAATCAACACGCTTAGGTTATTGTAATTAGAGTTTGATTGTTATTCTCCTGGGTATATAAAATCTTCAGGTTTGATGATCAACCGCTGAAGCATGATGACGATCATGCTTCTTGGTACAAAGGCTTATTGATGAACTCATCTTCTCCTCAGTCTTTCATTCTTGCCAGAGTGGTCGTGGTCGTGGTTATTGGCAATACATTTCTTTGAATATCGCCGCCTTCACGATGCACCTCCATTCTCGCGGTCTTGCGTGTTGCGGTAACATGTATGGAGGTTTGTGTTACAGCTTTTATGGATTCTGTCTAACCCGTAGGTGATTGATTACGCAACTCACCATGTGATATGAATTCGGAGAGGAGGTTGTTAACAATGCATTCTTCTTCTTATCGTTATGCATTATGCTCCAGGACTAAAAGCCTAAATTTCCACCATGGAGGAATACCTACTAGTTAATAAATTTGTCGGTTATCCATCCCAAGACTGACCCTATAAAAAGTTGCTTAACTGCTACTATTGCATTCAGAAGGTGCTAACCCACTGCTTCATCGTGGTTCTTGGCATGGAGTTGAAACCAACCTCAACTTCGGCGCTACCATCGAGACGAAAGCACAAATTGCGGCAAAAAAAGCTAGGCATTCTGAACAGGGTCAAACGATACTACTACGCCTGCACAGAAAGTCACTATTTATAAAGCTCAAGCCCGATCGTGCATGGAGTATTCATTATAGCCACCTCGAGGATGTCTCAGCTAAATACCAACTCGCTACTCTCGACTTGGTAGATCGCAGAGCCAGGCGACTTATCGGCGACCGCGAGCTCGTTCATAACCTTCTCAGTTTGAGTCACCGCCGTAAGGTCGCTTGTTTGTAGGTTTTCTAAAGACTTTACTCTGAGGAGTGTGTATCTGAGCTGCATAACCTCATTCCGCCTTCTCCTTTTTTTCCATTGGGATATCAGACGTACTACAGGTTACCATCCATACTTGGTTGCCATTCCAAACTTACGCACAGAGCGCTTTAAGTCCTCTTTTATCATGAGAACAGCCAAGGAGTGGAATGCCCTGCCGGTGTCTGTTTTCCCGAGCACATACACCTCTTCAAGGTACAAGTGAACAGGCTTCTTCTGGGCGAACTCGCTCCATCTTAGACCTCATCTAAGACATTCGGCCAGATTGAGGTCAAGAGTGAGCTCATTCAATACAAAATCAGAGGTACTATAAAAAGAGAATAAAATTCTTAGAGTACAAACCAATCTTCTTAAGTAGAAGCTGTTTTATTTAGAGTTTTAAAATTTCTTATGCGAATTCATTATTATTTGAATCCTAAAAATCATGCTTAAGAAATTTAAAGCTGAATCATTATTCAATAAAAAATATAATTTGTCTCTCAACACGATCACCAGAATGCAATAGCATTTACATAAAATGCAAACAAACAATGAAAAAGATCTTGAAGCGATTTCAGATAAAAGAAAGTATTTCTAAACGAAGGCAAGTCCATACTGTGTTTATTGACAAACAACTCGCCTCTTGCCGGTACTGAAAACGCGACATTAACAAGTACTTTCTAATATATTAACTGCTTCCAAATTGGGAATCATAAATTGTCAGTAAAAGGTAATAAAATGGTAATAACAAAGCACTTCCCTACTTAGAAAACTAAACGAATATGCCGCGTTCTCTATTTAGAAAACACTAGCAGCCGGCTTCGCGTCCCTTGGTTCCCGTTCCCGTGGGAATATCGAAAGAAAGAAATAAAGAAAAACCATTTAGTTGGGACAAACATGAACAAGTACAATATCGGAATTTAAAGTATACTTACGTTTAATTTTAATCCAGACTACCTACTATTTGAATAAGATAGTAAGCGGACTGTAATTGCTCAGTTAATTTGGCCGGTAAATAAATAAAAAATGGTCTTGAACTCACGCACAGTTTATTCCCATGGAGGCAAAGAGACACAATGTTGACATCACATAAAAAAACATTAAAGTTTACAATAATGTTGCCAGCTATTTGTGTATGTAAATGTTGGTAATTCCAACACTATTTGAGTGCCAAATTTCATCCAAATCCGCTCGGTAGTTTTAGCGTGTGAAAAGTAACAAACAAACAATATAGCATACTTTCACATTTACAATATTAAGTAGGAATAGTATGATAATAGTTACCTTAATACATCAAGCGAGCACCCAGAGAACGCTTTGTAAGGCGTAGAATGCTGTTTATTTCAAATAATCGTAAAGCAGTGTTCGATCAATGCTGAGCGTTTAATCGCGCTTCTTATAGAACTGGCTAGTGCCGTGCTGAAGGTCCAGTTATCAAGTTTATTGAAATAAAAGAGAAATATGACGCGCACCATTATGAAATAAATAAGATGACATTGATACCGGGAATACAGGCCCTGAAAATGCGCCGAAACGTCGGGAAAAGCAAAATCTTCATACCTATATTCTTTTTATTCCAGTAGCTAAAATGCAAAATAGTTAAACTACAGCCCGCACACTTTATACAGATTAATCCTTTTTGTATCATCTGCGTTCGATCACGTCCAATTGTAGAAAATCCAATTGAAGCTCTAGACGTAACAAATTGTTACTTTATTTTTGCTGTACAAAAATAAGAAGTTTTAAGCTGAATTTGCTGAATAGCTCAGCTACTTACACAGCAGATGTGATACCTACTAGTTTGAATTTTTGTTTTTAATTTCTTACTAGCTTTCTCCAGTGGGTTCATCCGCGTGGTTTCCAGTTCCGTGGGAATATAGAGATAAAAACCCTATGGTAATCTTGGCTATTTTCTGTGTGCCAAATTTCATCCAAATCTGTTCTTTAGTTTTTTCGTGAAATAGTAACAAACATCCATCCAACCATAATTTCATATTAGGATTATGTTTTTAGAATCGAAACTTTAACTTTAAACTTCATATTGCAAAAATACGTCCCTGGCGACTATCCACAATGAGCCATTCATTCAGTCGCATTCTCTTTCGGAGGCGGCCATTATCGGCCAATTTTGCCGCCACATCGCCATAATGGAAATTACAACTGGAAGAATGGCGGGAAAAAATGTCGCTCTCCAATCCACAGACTAAAGCTCCACGATCATAGATTAATAATATTTTTTTTCATTAACTTTTTGTGGCCACAACAACTAAATCAAATACCTTCGTGATGATATTTTGACAACCTTCTTCGAGATAAATCGATGTTGCTGTACTGGCCAAATACATGCGAGCAGCGGCCGGCAAAAGTTGTATGAAAATCCATAATCTGTCGTGTTTAGCGACCAAATAATATTGCATAGTCAACTATATCTGTCTGTAATTTAAAAATGGAATCTACTCCGAAACATGGCAACCAAGGAGGTAACTTACGAAAGGTTTTATTTAAATTTCGAACTTCTTCGAACAAATAGAAAGCAGTTTAGGAAAAAAAACAACAAATGAATACTTTAACGCGGGAAAAATATAGTTGTTCGTTGTTCGTCTGATTTCGAAAGTAGTTTTAATTTCCGCGCATTATTTGAGTAAAGAACCTATACAAGCCTTGGCGACAACTAGGCATTGATAGACTTACGGTCAGTTTCAATAACCTATCCTCAGTAAGAGATAGGCTTACTAGAGTTTTGTTGCCTAGATATTTTTGTTAATCAGCCCAAAATAACCTAAAATAACAGTGGTTGCTAAGTAACGTAACCAAGATAGGCCTATCTCTTGTTAGGGATATATTATTGAAACCGGCCGTTACACGATCGTCCATCAATGCCTCTTTTGCTGGCCGCTGCAGTAATGTACTATTAATGATATTGATGTAGTTAAGATATTGTTTGGATATTGTCTGAAATGCAACTAAAGCCAAATGTGTCGAAGTTGAGTTGAGGCTATAAGAGTGATGTTTGTACATTATACTGCTTAACCCGCAATCACACAAAAGCGTCAATAAGCATCCTAATCCTAGCTTACTTACATATCTATATCTGTATACTTATATACTAATATAATAAAGAGGAATGATTTGATTGTTTGTTTGTTTGCATTGAATATGCTTTTTTCGGTCAAGCAGTATGACCAAACCGTTTGACTCAAACTAGTAGTTGCCTATACTACTAGTTTGAGTCAAACCGAAGTTCGGGACTTATTGTAACTTAAAAGAAGGTGAAATAAAAAACTTTTTCATAAAAAAATTAAAAACCGACTTCAAAAATCAAAAGGTAAAAAGTGCTTGGCTGGTACCGTCTATAAAAGTATTATTTTTTTACTTTTTGATTTTTGACGTCGGTTTTTTATTATTTTATATACTTAAAGTTTTTTTATATGATATGAAATACAATGAGACGTAGCTGAAAGTATATTTTCTTAATTTTGTAGAATTCTTTTACAAGTTCTTATTTATTTCCGATGCGATAGGAAACTTTTTCACCGTAGTTTTTTTCAAACGAACAATAATTGTGTGTCAAGTTTGATTATTTTCTGTTTCTTATATACTTATTATAGACTCGATCATTACTCAGCTGCGAAAAAACTTAAAAGCTTAAACGTAATTTGAATAAAGATTATTTAAAGGTATTTAAGTTCTGTTGTTTTACGACCAATTAATGGAAGTGAAATTATCTCACTTTACCATTTACATATCATTATTGGTTTTATGATAACAAAGATTGATGTTTTTTTTAATGGTACCACTTCAACTATTAAGCTTGACTTTGAGAGTTACATAAAAGAATCTGGGCTAATGTGATTAAGGTAATAAATCTGTCTGTTACCTTAATGATACAACTTTTATCTATTTGATAAATATTTTTGAAAATTTAAAGTTTTTTTATTAATTTATGAATTTATTATATATTCTCTTAGCCTTTATCATACCTGATGTTAAGTATTGATAAGGCTGAAGATGAAAGCGAGCCTCTCCCGGAATCCTCAGTCGCTGAGGAACTGTCTATCTTATCTCGAACTGCCAGAACACAACAATGCTGAAAACATTGTTGTGAGGCAATGGCGTCAGGCTTAGATAAGATGGTGGTAGCTAGCCAGGCGGACTTACAAAAAGTCCTACCACCAACCAAACCGAATACAATATGTACCGCTGAGAATCGAACCCGGGACCCCTGGGTCTGATACTGGTGGTTGTACCACTAGACCACAGAGGAGGTCAAAGTTACCCCTTTATTAGCATCATTATGTTTCTATCGACTTCCAACAGTTCCAACTACATATATTATTTTATACAAAGTACGTAATGAGTATAATCTTTTACATTGTTTACTTGTTTTTTTTTTATAAATCATTATATTGCTTCATTCATTTGACGGCCTGTTTGGCGCAGGGGTACTAAGCCCACCTTCTGCGCCTGAGGTCCCAGGTTCGATCCCCGGACAAGACAAATATTTGTGTGCATGAACATGTTTATTTGTCTTGGTCTGGGTGTTTAATATGCATATTATGTATGTATTTACAAAAATAAATGTATATAAGTATGTTTATCCGTTTTCTAGTATCCATAATACAAGTTCTTCATGAAACTTAACGTGGGCTAGACAATAATTGGTGTGATTGTATGAAATTATTATATTATTATTATTTATTATTAATCATAATATCATTTAATGTACTTTTAATATTCAAAGACTTGATATGATTACTTAAAAAAAAAAGGAAATTGTCCTTAAATCTAGTATACTAAGCGATTCTGTTATCTTTATATGATATCAATAATTCTAAAAAGAAGTTTAATCAATCTTTTTCTGCTTTTGGATTGAGGGTTAGTGACCACCTCTGGGGCTGTACCGCGCAAGTGGCGTCGGCATCGAAATCGGCTTCATTTGACAGATGGATGTGACACATTGCTGTGACTAGCGATGTGCCGCTGGGAATATTCCCATTTCCAAGTAATTTACTCGTTGTAAACTTACGGGAATATTCCCAATATTCCCGGAAACTTTCCCAAAGTTTCCAAAATAATATATTTTCAAGTATGGTAAAAATTCTGTGCTATTTATATTTTCTTCTTAATCCCACGGTTACGCAACAACAAGTATGTGCATGCGCTTGCTTGAGCCGCGAGGGGAGGGTCCCGCCGCGCCGCCCCCTCCCCTTTCCTCTAGTTTAAAACAAAAGAAACACGTTTTCCCCAGTGTCGGTCGCTTTGATTGTTGAGTGTGCTATGCTAGCTGTGTTAGTCATAATGAGACCAAAAAGTAAAATTTTTTATTACTTTCTACAAACTGTTAACGAACAAACAAATTATTGTTCATTTTGTAAAATTGTATACAAATATAAAAATAACTACTAGCTTTGCCCGCGCCTTCGTCCGCGTGGAATAGTGATTTTCGGTGGGGGCGGAACTTTTCGCATAATGTCGATTGTCCTAAAGTCGTTTGTCATACATCAATTGGCATAATCATCAAATAGCATAACATTAATGTCACATATTTTTTCCTTCGCATAAATTTTAAGAAGCATAACTGTCTAAAGTCATAATATTATGAAGCATAATAAATGAAATCCCTAATTTCATTTGGCCTAATATTACGCAGTCCTAAAATCCCTTAGTATAATTTTATTTGCCATAACTATAGAAAAACCTAATTTTTTTTGGCATATTATAGGTAGACCAAAAGTTTTTTTATGGTAAAAAAATTATACATTACAATTTCTATTATTTTATGATTTTGTATTTTTTGCATTTTTCAATGCTATTTTTTATACTTATGGTAAATGTCTATTATACTTTTGGGTTAGGGTGTCACAAAGGGGGTGCAGGACTTATAAAAATTATTTCAACAGTTTTTTTATGGATCAGGGACTTGTAAAATTTTCAAAAATGAAGTTTATAAAAATGCGAATATCTCGAAAACAGTGCGTCGTAGCTAAAATCTAACAAAATTTTCGACCCCCCTTTGACGCCCCTGGAGATACTAAGGAGGAATCCAACGGACATAAATTTTTTTTCTCTCAAAATTTTTGGAAAAAAAACAGAAGTGGGGACGGGGGGCTGCAGCAACAAACTGTAACAGACGTTTCAGGTTAGGTTAGGTTAGAACTGTGACCAAAACGCCTAATATATATAATATATAATAACAAAAAAATATTTTTATTTATTAAAAAAACACTTTTAGATTTATTTGCATACTAGTCAGTGACAGAAAGGAATCGCCTAAAAACCGACTCCACGCAGTCTTGTATGCCCTACCCCTAGAGTGTAATTTAAGCCCGCGTAGGCGCGGAGGGGCGAGCGGCCCGCGATCTGAGGAGCAGGTGGTGACTGAAAACCATCTGCGACGATAAGCTCGCGTGGGACCGCCAGAGCCCCGCAGCGCCGGAGCCGTGACAGAAATCATGCATGCTGCATGCCTGCTTGCATGCTGCAAGCCTGCCTGCATACAGCAATTATGCTTTTTAAAAAAAAAACGAAATTCTATTATTCCTTGTGATTATTATGCTATAAATTTATTATGCTTTAAACAAAATAAGCGTTAAGATATTATTCGTTGTGATCATTATGCTTTACATTAGTTATGCTTTTAAAAATTATGCCTAAAGCTATTCTGCGTTTCAAAATTTATGCCTTTTCATACTTATGACAAACAATTTTAGCCTACACTATATTAGGACTTTTAAAATTATGCGTCGCGATAATATTATGCAACATGATGATTATTGGTATTAAAATTATGGAACATGATATTATGACAATAAACGTTATGCTTAAAATTACGGAGCCATTTTCGGCAGCATTTTGAATTTTTTAGGCTAGTAAGCTTCTGTTTCTTTTTTATTTATATATTAGTACAACGCTATGAATGCATATTAACACATTAAAAAATTATATCACATAGCCTACCGCCCGCGGTATCGCCCGAGGGAAAGTGATATATTTCCGGGATTAAAATTGGCCTATGTCACTCTCTAGCTCCTAAACTAAACACGTCAATCCGTTGCTCCGTTTTCACGTGAAAGACGGACATACAAACAAACACACTTTCACATTTGTAATATTAGTATAGATTGTATGTCAAAAGAAAATACATATAACGCTGAATAATGTCTCTTAAGATGCTATATTTGTATCTCTTATAGTTTAGCTGGGCTGCTAGGGTTCCACATCAGGTATACCAGACCTTCGATATTTTTCCGTCAATAGAAAATGTTCATTACGTTAAACAACTTTTCTTAAGACGCTATGTTTGTATCTCATATAGTTTAACTTGGCTGCTAGGGTTCCACAAAAGGTGTACCAGATCTTCAAACTTTGTACGTCAATAGAAAATGCTCATCACGCCTAACAATTTTCCTTAAGACCGTATTTGTATATCTCTCATAGTTTGACTGGACTGCTATGGTTCCACATCAGATATTGCGATCTTCAAAATAAATTATAGCCTATATGTTGGCGACGACCAATAGCTGTATAAAAAAAAAAGTTTCATTAAAATCCGTTCGGTAGTTTTTGCGTGAAACGCGGACAACAGACAGACAGACAGACACAAAAAGTTCAAAAACTATATTTTTGGATCTGTTTCGTTTAAGAAGACCCCTGGAGGGAGGTATTTTTTTCTATTAATTCTTTTCAATGTATAGAATTGGATCGTTTACAGTTTTACTATAATTAACTATATGGGTATTGGAAATATTCCCGGAAACATTGGAAATTTACTGGGAATATTCCCAGGAACATTGGAAATTTTCGCCATAAGTGATAATTAAATAATTATCAAGCCTCCTGTAAGGGCTCTGACTAGGCTTAACGACTGTAATCGAATGACAACAGCCGGGACCGACGGCTTAACGTGCCCTTCGAAGCACGAAAACGCTCAGTTATAATGCCATTTTACGGTCACCCATCCGACACCAGACCGGGCCGAGCTTTGCTTAACAAACGTGATCGAATACGATCAGTTAATTAATAATAAGTCTAACGTTTCAACGTTAGCAGTACTACGGTACCGTTGAAATGCTAATCTTTTAACAAAATTCCAAAATATTCCATGTTACAAAAGTACGCATAGTAGAACGTCTCTGCCAATTACACATTTTTCTTTTTTATTATTATTTAACGGAAGTAAAGTTTTAATGAGGAATGAGTTTTTATTAATTTAGTGGTATTAGCTGGCCACTTTCTATAGTAGCTCAATTGTACCGGGATCTAAATGTATTTTTTTTTATATGATAGCCATGACCATAAAAAGGATACAATGCCAGAGCTAAAATTTAAAAAGCTGTTGTTCAGAATTTTCTATTTAAAATTTCGAATGTTCTAGGATTGTAAGAGTACGCACGTAGAACGTCTTTGCCAATTGCACGTTTTTCTTTTTTATTATTATTTAACGGAAGTAAAGATAGAATGAGGAATGAGTTTTTATTCATTTAGTGGTATCGCTGGCCACTTTCTATAGCCGCTCTTATTGTGTCGGGATCTCTTTGTTTTTGTCAACAGAAACCAGACGGCCGTTTTGTTTGTACGCGTTTTTAAGGTCGTTTTCACTTTCGTTGCCGGCCGGAGTACTAGCGAGCTGACAAGCGTATTCAAATGAGGTTTAATATTGAATAAGATAATGAAAATGTTAATCTATTATTAATATCAATAAGGTTTTCATATTTTATTACGAAGATTACGATTTTTATAAGTTCAGGTTTTGTGATTTTATAATGTTGCATCGTATTGTTTTTTCGGCATTTCAGAACATTTTAAGCGAGCCTTAAGAATATTATTATTAGAAGATAGAAGATTATTATTACATCATGTCATTATGATCGTTTTGTTTCCGGTTTGTTTTATTGAAGTTGTCACATTTTGACACACTTCACACTTGGACCCCCTGGGAGCCTACCGCCATCTCTTCTCTTATCAAATATTATGATGGGAATCTTTTCAAACCATGTACCTAATAGGTAACGTATAAACAAATAAATTAATAATAAACACATAAGCATACTACACTACCTTATACTAACTATAACAAGAAAACGCCGTCCAACTCGCAGTGAATTACTTAAATTCATAATAAAATCAATCTTAATTCATAAAATTATTACGGATTGAAAGAGTGCGACGTTTTATTCAATGAACAGTGCTCGAAAAAAATTACAAGAGCTTATGAACAACATTTAATTATCCTAATCCTATCCTAACTAATATTAAACATGCGAAAGTGTGTTTGTTTATCCTTCCTTCACGCCCTAAGAGCTAGCGCAGACGACGGATAACGGAGGACTTTTTGTCCGCGACACGTCTTTATTGTTAACCAAATAAGATTCAACTTAGATCGCGTATATCCGCGAAAAGTACGCGATAGTCCTCGTTATTTATTCAACTTTATGTTCTTAGTAATAAGGTCGTGTCGCGGACAAAAAGTCCTTCAATGTCCGTCGTCTGCGCAGGCCATAACTACGCAACCAATTGACTTGGTTTTTGGCATAAAGCTAGTTGAAAAGACGGAAAGTAACGTGGAATTTTATCCCGATATTCCCACGGGAACGGGAACCATGCGACTAAAACCGCGAGCGGCCACTATTGTTAAGATAAAATTGGTAACTCATCTCAAAGACAGACATCTGTACATTTTACAAATCTTAATTTAAATATCTACATATTAAACGCTTCAACACAGGAATAATCTCAAAATAAAATAAAATACAACTTTTACGGATATCAAACGCGCTCTATTTCCACGAACTAAGTTGTAATTGTCCGTATTTTTTTGTTTTTTTTGGGGTTTTTTTATTTTCCCGACGTTTCCGCACCTTTACAGCTGCCGTGGTCAAGGGAAGGGGAAGGTGCCGAAACGTCGGGAAAATCAAAAAACCCCTAAAAAACCAAAAAATACGGACAATTACAACTTAGTTCGTAGAAATATAGCGCGTTTGATATCCGTAAAAGTTGTTTTATTTAAATGAACAGTGCGCGCCAAAACATAAGATGTACGTAAAATAAAAAACGTCAGAAAATGCTGCTACAACTTTTTGTTATTGAAAGTACGTCTTCTCTTATAATGGAGTGCGCCGTAAAACCTGAATATTATTCTTCTTAATATTTGATTAGCCCTTACAACGCTTTTATAAGCATTACAAACATAAAAGTACAAATAAAAAGCTTTTCTTTAGAAACTCGCTGCGGCTATTGTTAAAGCGATACAAATGAATGTTATGACAATCGTATTTTTAATAAAGCTATTGGAATCAATGATTCGTATCGAGTGGCTATTCTCGGTAGCGGCTTCGATTGTGGACGGTTTAAGAATGATATCGATCGTGGGATTAATACATGTTGGTTTCTCGGACTAGTTTTTATGAAGAAAGTGAATAGGAACAATAGTGAAAATCTTTTTTTGATGCTTTTTTTTTACGATTGGCTGTCAGCCTTTAGATTTTAAGTTTTCAAGATTTTTTAGGCAGAATTTTGTCAGGAATCAGCCTCCTAATTGTCTAAATTCAAAATCTATCAATTGTATGTATTGTGATTGTGATATTGATTTATGAAACTGATAGCCGCAATCCCTTTCGGAACGAATGATGGTTTAAATGACACTTCATTTGACACTTACTCCATAAATTTGAAAGATATTTTCGTTTGTCACTTTGCTTAAGCAGTTTAATTTCGTTACAGGTTTATTCAATACCTTTCAAAACGCGTCTCGATCACAATCCCTATCAAATGTCAAATAGTGACGGCCTGAAGTATGTTAATATCTTTCAAATGACGGATTGAAAGGGATCGCAATAGATTATAAAATTAGACAATTAGCCCCCAGAGCCCTGATTACGAGTTTAGCAAACTATAATAGTTATCGAAAACGTTGACAGTAAATGTTTTTTTTTATGAACGACGGGGAGTCTCTTAGCCAATTCAATTCAATTCAATTCAATTGAATATCATTTATTCAGTCTAGGCTGTTACAAGCACTTATGAACGTCAAAGAAGCTAAGCCATCGGTTCACAAACCCTACGGCGGGAGACCGCGTAACGAGAAGAACCGGCAAGAAACTCGTCAAGGGCTATTTCATTCGGAGTCGCCTTCATCATACCTGATGTTAAGTATTAATAAGGCTGAAGATGGAAGCTAGCTTTTTCCGGAATCCTCAGCCACTGGCTATCTTATCTATAACTGCCGGAACACAATATTGCTGGAAACATTATTGTTATGGCATCAGACTTAGATAAGATGGTGGTAGCTAGCCTGGCGGATTTACAACAAGTCCTACCACTCACCAAAACAACTCATAATAAGGGCTCTGGGCGTACGAGTATACGAGTAGTTGTCGGTATCTCGAACTACATTTAATGAAAGAAAGGGTATAATAACTGAGTAAAACAGCTGTGTTGTGTCGGCTTAGAATAGCACTACCCCCTCTCATCCCGTGGTTGTCGTATAAGGCGACTAAGGGACTCGGCCTTCAGGAGACGGGCAGCAGCGTCTCCTACAAACTTGGCCATACTGCGATCGCCAACCCGCCTGTCAAGCGTGGTGATTATGGCAAACCCCCCCTTTTGGGGGACGCCTATACTCAGCAGTGGGTGTGATGTGGCTGAGAAGATGAGACGAAAATAGCTTTTCCAGATTAAAACGCGTCATTTATTATTTAGTTTTTAGTTGCGTTTTATTTTAAGGTTTCAAAACTTAATGTGTCAACGAAAAGTTCAATATCATTATTATGATGTGTGGAGATTACTCTACAATTCTCTGGCAAAATGAGCATTTTAGTAGAACGTAAAATTTTAAAGCATATATAAGCGCTTTAAAACGTTTTAGCTTTATTATTCATGAAGGTTCTGAGAAACCGGTATGAGGTTTCCCATGAAGTTGCAGCCAGAATCTAATTTACTATCAACTTGCGAGTAGCGGGAAATTATGTAAAAGCTTGGATTTCGGTGAGAAAATTTAAATTTAACTTCTAAAAGGATTCGAGTCCAGAAGAATTATTTATAACACAAACAAATATGCGTAAAAGTTACATTTATAAATAAAGCTTGCTGTATTATTGAAAAAAGTCGCAGTTACAGAAAATCTGCAGGTTTATTATATAACAGAATATATAATAAACCTGCAGAATAGTTTTTTTGCAAAAATCCTAGCGATATTGCGAAAACACGGATAATTAGACAACGGTGTTGTCATTTCTCAATCCCACTAAAAAAAGATAGGGTTTTTGCGAAAAAAACGGGTTGCGTTAGTAAGATTGCGAAATGAATAACACTGATTGGCTGGTCGGACCGTCCAAAACAACTTCTTCACTGATTGGTTGACGACTTGACGTTTCAAATGTCAATCGATTCTCTCATGTGTAGTTAACTTTCTGTGAACCAATCAGAATTAGAAGACTTAGCAAGCAATCAAAAATTAAGCCTATCAGGGTTAAGAATATCCAATGTTACTAAAGCAACCCGTATTCTTGCAAAAACCCTATCTTTATTCAGTAAGATTGAAAAATGATAACACCATTGTCTGATTATCCGTGTTTTCACAATATACCTAGGATTTTTGCGAAAAGTCTATTTATCAAATCATTCTACGACATACATATTCTTTGGTTCAGTTTCAGTTTCGTCGCTGTCATTACTGTCACATTTTCATACTGTATGACAGCCACAACAGCGACGAAATTAAAACTGAACCGAGCTTCCGTTAGGTAATCAGCCCTCTTGTCTTCTTCGTTCAAAATGAATGAATGAATGAAATATTCTTTATTGCACACACCAAAACAATACATTACATATAAACGGACAACACAAGAGTGGTACAAGTGGTGGCCTTATCACTAAAAAGCAATTTCTTCTAGGCAACCATGTGTTTATCTGGACGAAACAAATTTGCAACGGAAAGGGCAGTTCGTGGTGTTTTTGTACTCAAAACTATATAAAAGCATATAACTTCACATATAAATAATATATTATACATATACATCCATAAAATATATAAATAAACTATACATACATATAACATGGATAAAGTATCTGATTTTAAAGGATATTTATACCTAATTGTAAGGACAGATAGTGCTCCTTTAATTTAAAATAATAGAAATCTTACTACTTATATTAAACTTAGAACTTTATTATATCACGGCTGACTAACCAAAATATACGGTAAACAAAACTTGCCATACCGTTGAAAAAAAAAACCGGCCAAGTGCGAGTCGGACTCGCGCACTGAGGTTCCGTTTAAAATTTTGTTTTTTTTTATTATATGATGTAAGTAAAAATTTACGGTTTTCGCATTTTTTTCTTTTATCTGTACTATGAGACGTTACTTCGTACCAAATTTCAAGATTCTAAGTTCACGGGAAGTACCTTGTAGGTTTTGATTCCCGTGCGAGTTTCGAAAATTTGCGGCATAAACGGCTGTATCTTTAATCGCTTTCGCTTAGAAGTTTGATTTTTTCACAACTCCAATGGACAGTAGACCTGAGTATTAGATATAAATTTCAGTTTCATACCTCCACGCGTTCCTGAGAAAAACGGTCTTGACAGACGGACGGAAAACGAAGTGATCCTATAAGAGTTCCGTTTTTTCTTTTTAAGGTACGGAACTCTAATAAGAGTTGATAAACCTTAATTCAGTTTATGGAATAACAGTGCCTTCTTTGTTAAAAGACATTATCGTAATTTGAAAGAAATAGCTTTATCATAACTAATATGATAAATGTGTAAGTGTGTTTGTTTGTCCTTCCTTCACGTCCTAACTAAGCAATCAATCGACTTGATTTTTGGCATAGTTTTTTTTTTTTTTTTTTTTCATTTATTTATGGACAACCAACAAGGCATACACAAAAAACTTGGCTTAAAAACACACACAGTTCATCTTAATCTAGACATAGTGTTGCCCTGCTGAGAGGCTGCCACGGCATGCATTAAATAGAATAGTATACACAGTAATTAACTAAACTTAAATCTAATTATGACTAATTAATTTTTTTTAAATGTAAATAGGACGCATAACCAAAATATGTGCAATATTATACTACGCAAAAAAATATATTAAGTTAGTTGAGTTTATCTCGTTATTTCCACTGGACGGGAACCACGCAGGTGAAACCGCGGGCAGTAGCTAGTATCCTTATAAATATACTTATAGAGCTGCTAACCACGTGTGACCTATATCCAATCTTGTTAAGGTCACGGCAAAAGTTAAAAAGGTAGCCGATGAAAAACGGCCTTAACGATCTATTCACAGCTTGTCATTACGTCTACGTGGATAGAGTTAGGAAAAGGCAAAGAATTTTGCACAAAAATGTTATTTCCTTGTCCACAAATCAAGGCAACAAAGAAAAAATAAAATAAAACTAAAGAAATGAAGATCGCAGGATTACAAACTTTTTAAACATTTTGGAACACAATTTAGGTGCCCCCTAGACGCTCAGTAAATACTGTGATCCATCATTATGATAAATACTAATTTTCATTTCATTATCGAGTAAACAAGTAAGCCTACACATTCAGTATTTATCACGCGTGAAATAAATGTGGCAACCAAAGCTAGTGCGGCCATTAGGTGCCCTTTAATACGCCTAATATTAATTGTCATAATATGAATTCGTATAACAGCATAGCATTGAACATAATAATAAAAACAACATAACACTTATTGTGCATAATTATTAACTGGGACTATAATTGTCATAAAACAAATGAATTGAAGCTCCCATCTTCGCTTTCGATGTTAGGTATTGTTTGTTCCAGCCCGATAATAGATATTTTCACATCCTAATTACCTTCTCACTGAGAGAGTACCTATTTGGATGTCTAAAATTAAAACGCCTATTTTGTCTTATTCTTGTAGGTCACGTGATCGGTACGAAAAAGTTACTTAAATTTCGTGGTTATTTTTCTCAAACAACAGAAGAACTAGTTATTAATTTATAGTATATATAATTATAATATCATCACATACCTAGATTAAAAAACAAGCTGTTGATTAAAGAAAATAAAGGTTTTAATTGAATTTAGAATTCAGAATATCCTGCTTCTTCAAACAACAACATAGAAATCCTATGAATGCTGTAATACTACTCTCTTCGCGTCCAGCCGAGGACCTGAATACTACACATTTTTCGAGGAGAAATCTCAGGTTAATTAACTGAATACCGCATAGGTCTTACGTATAGTTTTGTGAAGGTCTTATCATAAATAACGTAGAACAGGGATTCCCAAAAACATATCTGTACTGTGATGTGCTTGGTAACTAGCATTTTTTTACGACACAACCCCTCAACTCCCAACCCTATTCAAAAATACCTACCAGTTTAGTACTAGTAAGCCTAGTAACAGGTTACTAGTAAAACTGTACCTATTTGTACTTGTAATTTCTAAAAAATGAGAACAAAGCCTAAACATGAATAAAAGGAGATATTAATGAGAAGGATGTGCTTGCATCTGACATTGCTTTTCCTGACTTGGTCGCTTCGACACGCGACGCCCCTGGAACGATGCTGCGACACCCCGACGGGCGTCGTGTACCCCTGTTCCATTACCACGCAAGTGGCGTCGGCATCGAAATCGGCTTATTTGACAGATGGATTTGATAAATTCTACTAATATATCTCTTATATATGTTCTAATAACTCTTAGTCTTTATTAAGTTTTTATTTACTTATGATAAATTTTAAATAGAAAAATATTGGAAAAAATTAACTCGGCCACAAGTGAATTCTCAGATGGGAATCGAACCCATGACCTTTGGAAATCCGGTCCAATGCTCTAACCGCTGAGCGAACCACCGTCGAAATTCTCCAATACTTTTATATTTTCAATACGCTGTAGGCCAGTGTTGTCACATCAATGCTAGGAATATCCTTGCATTCGAAAGAAACATCTTTTCAGGTGTTTAACGATCGATTAAGATGCAACAGCCAATAATTTATGATTTTTGCATTTTTCAATGCTATTTTTGAAAAAAAAAAAAAAAATATAGCATTGAAATTGCAAAAATCATAAATTATTGGCTGTTGCAATCTGAGAATTCACTTGTGGCCGAGTTAATTTTTTCCAATATTTTTCTATTTAAAATTTATCATAAGTATAAAAATAGCATTGAAAAATGCAAAAATCATAAAAAAAATAAGTTTTTATTTGTGTCAGAAAGAAGCAGCAATGTGTCACATCCATTTGTCAAATGAAGCCGATTTTGATATCGACGCCACTTGCGTGGTACGCGCCTCGGTCGGAATCAGCGAGTCAATTCGGTACCTGCACGACCAGGGCCCCTGTGGGCACAAGGTGAGGGGTTCAGCGGCTATTCCCCCTTTTGGTCGCACATCGTGCTCTTTTAGCTGGATGGGAAAGCAGGAGGCGGTCGAATAGGGATAAGATGTTCAGCAAAGGATTGAACCTTAGACGAGTCCCACATAACCGCCGTCCGCATATCGTAGTGGATGCTTAAATGCAATTCCCTCACAATAAAAAAGGGCGGGCGCCGCGCGCGACGTACAGTTTGGGAAGCCCTGACCTAGAATATCGCGTTCATTGTTCCATGTTAAAGTGCTAGTGATAATTGGAAAGCCCTTGTTCACGCGATCCAGCAATGTTTCACCCGGTATTAATATAAAGAACTACAAATTGACTTTAATTTATTACTTGTATTTTATTGACCTTTTGATGTTCGATATCCGAAATTAAGCGAGTTGTAAATTATCGACGATTTGCATAATTAGCTGTAAAAAAAGTTTAACTAAAAATTAGGATTTATGTTGTTTCGAATTTTGTATTCGCTAATATTTTTCTAAGATTAATTTACAAATACAAATACAAATATTTTTATTTGCTCTAAATAGGGTACAGTAATGTTGTTAAGTACAATTGTGCAAACAAAATGGAGCTTAACCTATTTAGCCATTTTACATAGCATGCTAATATACAAACAATGATCATAAAATAAAATCGAGAAAGTCTACAATAAATTAATAGAAAAAAAATTATGATAATAAATGTCAAATAAGAAATAAAATAAATGAATGTCAATATACAATTAAATTCACATGTCAGTCTACAATTACAATAATGTCAATACAAATACATTTTGTGCATGACGTGGCACGTAGCGTGGCCGACAGCACATGTTCAATGGACAATTCTGTTTGTTGAAGGTAGGTTTATTAATTGTTATCACCCAAGAATTCTTTTACACTATAGAACATCCTCTCAGAAAGCCAGTTATACAATGCAGTCTTAAACCTGCTAAAGGGTAATTGTTTTATACTTTCAGGTATTTTATTAAAAATTGAGATGGACATCTAGTTACAGTTTCTCCGATAAAGGGTGCTCCTAGGAACCGTGGCAGAGACCGTGGCAGATCGATGACCATTCCGTGTGTTTCGCAAGTACACATCCTTCGCTTGTTTAAATATTTAATTTGACAAATTTGGCAGTCTCGAAGATGTAAATACATGGCAAGGGTAGTATTTTGAGCAATCTAAAAAGAGGTCTGTAGGGTTCATCGGGTGGAGAACCACATATGGCCCGCAAACATTTCTTTTGACAGATAAAAGCTTTACCTACGTCAACACTATTATGAGCCCATAACGGAGTACTGACTCAACATAAGCAAAGTAGGCACTAAGTGCAGTGCTTCTAGACGCTATTTTAGTCAATTTGTGAAGAGCAAAAGTGAAACTATTGATTTTTTTGCATACTACCTCTACTTGCTTCTTTCAGTCTAATCGTTGGTCAATTTCAATACCTAGAAATTTTGTTGTATTTTCTTTTTTAAGTATATGTCCTTGGTAGATTATGTCAAATGTTTTTTTATTAAAATTAAGATAACTAGTTTTATTAAGATTTATTATAAGATTATTATTATGCAGCCAGTCTATAATGAATGAAATAATATCATTAATGTCAATTTTATGTTCATCCAGATTTTTGGTTATTGTTCTTACTACTACCGATATGTCGTCAGCGAACAGAATGCAACGGTGATTAGTTATTTTTGGTAGGTCATTAATATAAACCAGGAATAAAAACGGGCCGAGTATACTTCCTTGCGGAATGCCAAAATGATTTTCCCTGTACTCTGATTGATATGTTTGAGCCACCTTATTCTTATCCAACCGAGATACTTGTACCAATTGCATTCTATTCTGCAAGTATGTCTCAATCCATTTTAATGCAACACCTCTTATGCTATATCGTTCCAGTTTTGACAATAATAGTTTGTGACAGACAAAATCGAACGCTTTTGACATGTCGAAAAAGAGGCTTGTTGTGTACATACCGTTATTTAAGCCTGTCAATGTTTCACTCACAAGGTTGAAAACAGCCTGCGTAGTGGACTTAGTTTTCTGAAATCCGTACTGGTCGTTATTTAAAATCTTATATTTATTAAAGAAAGAAGTGAGTTTCTCGAGCATAACTTTCTCAAAAATCTTTGCCGAAATAGGTATCGGTGTTATGGGCCTATAAATTATTTAAGTTTAGTTTGTCACCCTTTTTATACAATGGCTAACTACAGAAAATTTAAGCTTTTCCGGGAAAGTACCTGATACCATTGAAAGATTTACTAAATATGCTAGAAAGGGGTCTAGTTGTTCGCTGCATACTTTCAAAACTTTTGTACATTTAGCAAAAATAAGCCACCGAGCCCCTCCGTTCATACATATTGTATGTATTGATATACTAAAATACTGTTTACAAGGTGGTCCAAACCTGATGGATTTTTTTTTAAAGGCGTCTATGAGAAACTACAAGAAAAAAAGTCCGTTCTCTTCAGATTGCAAGATTTTTTTTAAATATCTCGACCTTTTTCAAGAATTATTATTCTTTCATGACGACTTCTGTGGTCGAGTGGTTCGTACACCGGTTTCAAGGTGTAACCCACTCTGGGGTCCCGGGTTCGAATCCCAGTAGGGGCAAATGTTTGTATGATGAATACGAGCATTTGTACCTGAGTCATGGACGTTTATATATATTTCTACACATAAATACTTACATATGTATAATTATTATGTATTTATATCCGATACCCTAGTATCCCATATCACAAGCCTTACAGTGCTTACTTTGGGGCTAGGTTAATTGGTGTGAGTGTAAGAAATATTTTTATTTTATTTTTCCTTTCCACATATTTTTTGGCATTTTCTTTGTGGTATGTGTTTACCTGATAGGTCTTTCTTAAAAAATAAAATATCCAGTACAATTTTTTTGATAAAACTAAATTTATTTTTTTCCTTGCGGTGCCTAATAGGCCGCTTGGTCATCTAGCTATATAAAAAAAAAATATCCACCATGCTTTGACCATACTGTATACGAAAGTAAATGTATTAGCTTGATCTGCTGAATCAGTATTATAAATGAGCCTTTTGTCTGTGCCAGTTACTCCATCTTATTGTTAAAATGTCATCAGATGAACTAGGCTTAGTTTGTCTGTAGGTTCAATATAACTTTCCCTTTTTTATTTTGATTTGATAGCCAGTCAGATAATATAAAAGTCTAAATAAAACCTTGATGGTTGATTGAAATGTAAAGTTTTATTTTATTTTTTTAATAAAGCCTTCTGTATAGGCTGTTAGAGATGTCTCGTTAAGATAAAACATTAAAATACGATCTATAAAACGCAACGATCATTAATATAAGAACTGCTCGTAAAATCAGATTAGTCCATGATTTATGCGAAGAAAGTGAAATAAATTTTTATGGGGACTAAATTAAGATCGGAGATGTCAAACTAGAATTCGAGGTGAGTTGTTTGAATTGATTCTGGGCTGATAAATGAATGGCTAATAGCTCAGCAAAATTATGGGTATTAATGATAATTATTTAAAAGGAACATAGGCTACCGTTTTCTATAAAAAGGAAGAGCTAAATGCAAATATCTAGTTTTAGTAAAAGATGTGTTACAAAAGGAAATTTATTTTGTTTGTATCACAGACCTATATCGAGAAAGACGGTAAAAGTGTTTTCCGAGTTTTCCGATCTAAGCCAGTCCGCTTGAGACAATCGGCGTGAAAACACGCGTCACTTACACCCATATTCTAAATCGTTCCTTCAAAACTTACTCGTCCTCGCCTTAACGAAACCTCACTGAAAACCTCTTCGAAATACTCAAATCGGTATTCTAAGTCGTAACTCTGTTGTAATTATTATACTCAAGTGAGGAATAATTTGTGTGGAGGAGATTTATTGCTACTATGAATACCAAATTTGTCGAATGAGTTTGAGTGAAGTGAACAACATTATGTACGTGTACAAAAGACGAATATTTTTGTTAGTCTAGTTTGAGATCAATCAGTTATTATCTTTATCTCAACTCAAAAGACAATAACTTAAAAGATTTTTTTGTATATATCCTACATACTGTTTGCATTAAAGCGTTCCCTAAAACCCGTTGGGACCGTACCGAAGTTAATTGCCCAAGATATGTCAGAGCACCATTCGCTCGTTCAGCTCATAGATTTTTATGGCCTCACCCGTTCTAGATAACTATATCACAGTTCTATTGCGAACTCTTACTGGCAATCCGGGAATGTTCCAGAACATACAATTTCGTAAGTGGTTAAACTACAACTACATAAGAAAAAAGTGTTATTAAAAAGTAACGAAAAGTTTGCCCCCAGAGTAATTTAATAACAGCTATATATATATATATATATTTTTTTTTTTTCACAACAATTATCTAGTCCACGTTAAGCTTCATAAACAATTTGTGTTATGGTTACTAGATAACGGATAAAACTTTTATTGTAAATACATACATAATATACAAATTAAACACCCAGACCAAGACAAATAGACATGTTCATGAACACAAATATTTGTCTTTTCCGGAGATCGAACCCGGGACCTCTGGCGCAGAAGGTGGGCTTAGTACCCCTGCGCCAAACAGGTCGTCAAAACGTAATATTACTTTTAATTACTGATTTAAATTGATACAGACAGTAAACTTATTTGGTTTCTTAGTGTATCCTTCTTTCGGACTTCTTTCCAGTTTCCATAAACATTTTTATCTGAATTTCTTAAAATTCTTGACAAAATGTAAATGATATCCATGGAATAAGGGTACTATAATGCCTCTGTCTACATTAATATAGAATAGTTGACTTTTAAAGATCTACAAAATATATATTTATGGAAACTTAAATTATCGCGCGTTCAAATAAAACTCGTTTTAACGCAGGTTTAAACCGTGAAAATGTTTTGTTTTAATGAAAACACGTAACATTGTGCACATGTAAAATATAATTAATTTCATTATGATTTGTGTTATATTAAGACGCTTATTCTGGTTTCATATACAGTCTTAAATTGCCACTTTTATTTATTAGAAGACTTTATTTATAACTAGCGGCCGTGCGCGGTTTCACCCGCGTGGTTCCCGTTCCCGTGGGAATTTTGGGATCATTTATAGCCTATGTTACTACTTGGGGTCTAAGGATTCTCTATACCAAATTTCGTCAAAATCGGTCCAGTAGTTTTTGAGTTTATTCGTTACATACAAAAATATAAATCTGTCCTCTTTATAATATTAATTAATATAGGATAGATTTTTCAATTCTGCATTTTACAATGCTATTTTTATGTGATAAATACAAGAAAGTATACTAGATAAAAGGAAATTGACTCAAAGTTGAGACAAGTTGCTTTTTTCTAGTATATAGTAATAGACTTTATTACCAAACACCGAAGGTTAGTTAGCATTCAACGAACTCGTCAATGACGTCTTTGACCCAATAACTGACTTGCAATATGCTAATAATTTGACATCGATATCCTCATATTCCTAGAAATAGTATTCATAGCTGCATCTTGATTCCTTTTTAATGAGTATTAAGAGGCAAAGGGAAAATCATATATTATTCAATATAATTAACATATTTTTTTCAATATTATAAGGGACAATACCAAGCCAAATGTGCGTGGCCTTTTTAGGCCGAATTGGGGGCCGAGAGCCGTCAGGGACCGTAGACAAAGGAACATCGATAACGATAATTCGATTCGATAGCGAAACGATAATTCGATTCGTTATTGTCTATATGCGCCAATTAACTTGCGGCAAGACCACGTCATTTAGCGCGGCCTATGCCAATCCGCCAATCACACATTTAATTCTTTTCGAACTTCGTTTTCGTTTTTTGGGGTTTCGTAGCCTAATGCCAAAAAACGAAACCCTTATAGATTCGTCATGTCCTATGTATGTCACAGCCACTTTATTGAATTGTTACTTTGGCTAAGGGCCCAGGTGAGCACAGCATAACCGTTTGGTACGCGTAAACGCATTCCCCTCACTCAAAAAATTGATGTGATGTTGATACATTTTACTCACCAGCCTTGACCTGTGTTCTGTACCTATGGTGCTTTGCAAACCACGCAAGGGATTAATGGCGTGAGTGAATGTATGTAATATGTTGGTATTATTAAGAAGGAAACCGCGGGGCTATTATCTATATTTGCAAGAGCAACGCGACAGCAGTAAATGCGCGATAATTGCTTTACGCCACATATCAACAGTGGGTTTTCTAACGAACAAACGATGAACTGAAATGTCCATTGATTTAGTTCCTGTTATTGGTACGAAATTGTTTTTGGCGCTTGCGTCATAGCAATACGTGGCGTTTCACACTCGCGTAGGCCTGGGTAGGAGCGCGAGAGAGACGCCGCTATACCAACCATCAGCGAGCAATTAGTCTGCAATCACATACGTAATACCATTTTTATTTTGAAGTTCCGCATCGATCGCGCGATATCTACGCGATAATTGCAAATTTTTAGGCAATAACCCCGCCGATTAGGCGCCGTGGGTGGCACAGCACTACTAATCGATATGGGTTTCCCCTCCCTATTTTTTACTTTGACAGTTGATTTTCGCACCAACGGAATGTCTTCTTGTAAAACTTAAAAAAGTAAATAAATTTAGTTTATTGAGTCTACAATATTGTGCCTTCTAACTAAAAGTATACATAAATATTTAACAAGAAAATATACTAGAAAAAAACAACTAGTCTCATGTCGCCCTGACGGGAATTAAAAAAAAAAGAATTATAAAAGTATACATGTTTAAAGGGTCACGTCTAACTAAAAGTATACATAAATATTTAACAAGAAAATATACTAGAAAAAAACAACTAGTCTCATTTCGCCCTGACGGGAATTAAATTTTTTTTTATAAAAGTATGCATGTTTAAGGGTCACGTCTAACTAAAAGTATACATAAATATTTAACAAGAAAATATACTAGAAAAAAACAACTAGTCTCATGTCGCCCTGACGGGAATTAAAAAAAAAATTATAAAAGTATACATGTTTAAGGGTCACGTCTAACTAAAAGTATACATAAATATTTAACAAGAAAATATACTACAGAAAAGCAACTAGTCTCATGTCGCCCTGAAGGGCATTAAAAAAAATATAAAAGTATACATGTTTAAAGGGTCACGTCACGTCTGCTTTATAGCATCATCAGCATTAAGTAGCCATTTATTCTTCACACGAGCACAGAATTTCTTCATGGAGAGCATTATTAAACTAACACTTAAAAAAAAACTCACTCACTTACTTATAAATACACGTGTAAACATGTTAATCCCAAACAAACTTATCAACATAATAACACTTAATGTATTAGAGATGCATTCACCGATGACATTTAAACGTAACACTACACTTTCAAATGGAGCTAATCTGCCAGTTACCTGCTTCAGAAGTAAATAAACACCTTACTACCTTGTCGCGCTAACTTTGATACTTATATCGTAAGGTTCCAACTTACTTTCGAAGTTTTTATTGTAACAAGGTTCTAAAGTGTTCAGCTTTTTCTGAGGCGTGGTCTGAATGAGGTTAATCTAAGCCAGTGACTTTGATAAAACAGGCTGGCCGACTTGGTGCTGATATAATCTGTTATGTGACGATAGCTTTCAATTAGCTTATACTGGAAGCTCAGTGATATGATAATATTAATGTTTCTTAGCCTTGAAAATAGGCGACTGTTGTACTTGCGTATTCTATGCATGTGCTAGGTTATATATTTATATTCAATATTTATTATTAAAACAGCTGTCTTAGAAAAAGAAATGTTAAGGAATATAGAAAGAAAGATTAACATTGAAGACGTTCTTGACTTTGACATATAAATGAATTGAATTGAATTGTATTTTTCTAGAATGAATTATCTGGAAAACTAGCATTGTTTCGACAAAAATCTAGGACATATGAAAATTAATTTCTTATCTGGGTGTATTGTGCCTTCGATAGTTCTAATATTACGGATACTAGAAGTATCACGGTGTAAGATCGTTGTATCTTATAAAAAATGAAGCAGAAATAGCAACTTATAAAACGCTCTTCAAGATTTATCAACTTGCCAACTTTTGACATTGATTTATTTCTTGTTATTATCGGTGATATACAGAACAATATTCTGATTCTGATTCTGAACAATATTCACTTACATTGTAAAAAAACATGTTTTATTGTCTCTCTTATTGCAGCCTAATGCATATTTTCTCTGTCTGCTGCATTTCTAATGCGTGTGATTAAGGTTAACAGATCATGGTATCGATTTGAGATTTCACATAATAATTAGTGTTAACAGATTCTGCGTAAACGAGTTTGGATTTTGTAAAATTTACTTGCAGAATTTAAATGATGTCGACATTCTTAAAATGTAACTTCCAATCTCGTGATGGAAATGATTCATCATTATGAATTTCTGCATGCGAGTTCTTTTGTCATTTCTTCGCGATTTCATCGGTTTTTCACAGTTCAAATTCATTATATATTTCACAAAATTTAGTTTTCATCAGGTTCAGTATCTATAGACGTGTATAAATTTTAGAAAAAGACGGAGCTAATTCTGTTGTCTACTTTCGTTTTCAATAATGCAATTGATGCAGCATAATACTAATACAATAATAATAATTACACACATACACACACGCATGCACACACGCACACGCGCACACACTTATAGCGTTAGATAATAGTCTTAAAATATTCTTGTACCTCTAATAGTACAACTCCAAAAGTGTTTATTCTTTAAGCTCAATTGCAATGTACGATGTAGAAGAGCGAAGTCTCTTGGCACAAAAAGGATATCTCAGTTTAATATGTTTTGTAAAAATTTGATGTTACTGTTTTTTTTTTTATATAATAAACGCGTAAGACTCGTTTATTAGTAGACCTTCACCGACTACTCTACACGTGTTTCGCCAACACACGGAGCATCCTCAGGAGTTGTTAGACCGTGCCAATCTCAGCACCGAGTGCAATCTCAGCTCGGTGCTGAGATTGGCACGGTCTAACAACTCCTGAGGATGCTCCGTGTGTGGGCGAAACACGTGTAGAGTAGTCGGTGAAGGTGCAAGGTGTGTCATTGGGCTGCATCTGCATTTTTTCTTGCGGAATTACGCGACATATTTTTTCGTTTTCTACTAAGATATGGATTTCCGCCAAGTAACGCCTGATTCTATCAAATACTCGTTTATTAGTCTTTTTATTTTGATTACTATAATTATACCTACTAGAAAAGGCCATATTAATTTATTTAAAACGAGATCGAGATCATAGCAGCTAGAGAGTCGAACTTTATTAAACTCAATTTTCTTTATCATGAACTAATTAATGGTGTTTATTTAACAGTTATCCTCAATTAAAATACTTTCAAAGGGTTCCTTCGAGATTGGGCGAATAATTTGACAATTAACAAAGACATTTGAAACAATTTGTTAAAAAAACTTTTCTTTTCTCAATTATTAAATTGATTGGAAATTTTTGTTCACGCTCTGGTGAGACGATTTTAATGGAAATTAGAACTTTAGTGACATTTTTGGATTAATTCTTATACAATTTTAGACCTCCAGCCGCAGTGAATTAAAATAAATTTAAATTTTCAATCATTCTAAATATAGCTATATGTTTTGTGAATTGTAAAAAAGTCTGTTAGTTAGCTTTTCATCTTAATCGATAGTCAAACATTTTCAAAAATTTTTCTTTCGAATGCGAGGACATTTCTTTTATTGATAAAACGACGGTGGCCAACACCGTAGAAAGGTGAATATACTAGAAAAACTAGACGTGTTCTCATAGGTCTCTGTAGCATAATTGGTTAGTACATTGGGCCGGATTCCCAAGAATGCGGGTTCGAATACCATCAGGGCGACATGATTCTAGTATATTTTCTAGTTTGATATTTATCACATAGAAATAGCATTTTTAAATGCAAAATTAAAAGTTATATGACAGAGCTATGTTTTAAATATATTTAGCTCTAAACGTATTTAATATTAATTGGTGTAAGTCCGCCTTATTTGTTGCGATTCGATTGAAATTCTTCTATGCTAAGATTCGCCGTACCTCTACCCATTATAGGTAGGTTCTACCGTTGAAGAGTACTATACTCTCATACGATTTAAGCGACGTAATTTAACGAATACTTAATCAGACGTTTAGCATAACTTAACCTATGCGTAGCTTAGGAGGTAAATAAATAACATGAAGGAACAAATTAAGAGAAATGTATATGAGTGTGTCATAAGCCGTTTGAAATTTTCCATGCAAATTAGTTGCAGACTAACGATTAATAACTAACAGTGTCATCGCTCGCTAAACTAACATCGCGTTGCGTGTGTACCTACTGTTTGTAGGGTTGTCGCTCTTCAGATATTAATGAGAATAACAACAAAACGTACTAACTGAGAGCCCATGGCGCAGAGGTTCGTGCGCTCGGCCAGCGATTGTTGAGGTTAAGCAGCTTTCGCAATGGTCGGTCATGGGATGGATGACCAAAACTTTACCACTTGAGAATCTCTTCGAATTAACGTGCTTGATTTGGTAAATACACATCAATTTACCAATGTATTAAGAAATATATTGTTTAGTCAGAAGGGTTAATTTGCACTCTAAATAACCAATTTCTGTTAGATGTTTTTTATAATACTTTACACAAGGAACTGATAACTCTTAATATAGTTTAAAAAATATCAATAAGAAAGTTTTATTACAACACTCAATAAAACATGACAATAATAATAACTCGACAGTGACAGCCCTAATAATTGCAGTTAAATGTGCCCGGTCTGGTCCTGGTTAGTTCCTTACTCGCCTACTGACTGGTTGTCGGCACTTTAGATTTCTGTAACGACTGACCTTGTGAATACGTCTGGTTTCATTTATTCGCCATCTTTATGAGGTAAGGAATGATGTTTGTAAAATAATTGTAATTATGCCAGGTTTATGTTTCAAGTTAAATGTTGCTATCTTATAAGGCATTTTTGTGGTCCTCATTTTTTTACATTATATAGGCTTGCTTTTGGCATCATTATAAATCGTCAGATTTAAGAAGGTAAGGTAAGAGGTCGAAAATGGAGCCTAGTTTGCCTCGATATAGCTTATTCACTCGAGCTCTAAATATACCAGGGTTATACGGTCCCCGGAATACAGACGCAGGCACTTCCTGGCTGTGCGCATAATATCAGATGAGGAGAAGCGCTTTTTACGCAGACGAGGAATATCAACCGTAGGGATGATAGTCCGCAGTACGTGGTACTCCCGGTGGTAAAACGGAGCTCGGGACGAGCTCATGTTGCTCAATAGCGTATTCTTAGACTAGAACACCAACATCATTGCTGGTTCACTGTTTATCAGGCTTTACTTGTGAGATCAGCAGGGCTACCACGCGCGGCAAAGTAGACATCTGGGTCTAATAATAAAAAAAAACTATGCAGCCAAGCAACGAGTTAACGTGCCTTCCAAAGCATGTGTATCTTAACATGAGCCTTTAAGAGGAAACTACCTCGAGTTTACTATCGCGAGCTGCTCCATGCTTCGGAAGGCACGTTATGCCGTTGGTCCCGGCTGCATTTGCACCAATCCGCATTGGGTCCACGTGGTGGGCCATGTCCCATTCTCCTTATCCATCTATAAGGAAGGCCAGTGCTCCAGAAGTGGGGATATTAAAAATGGCCGATGACATTATAACAATGAACCATAAAATGCATTTATCTATTAAAAGTCTAATATTTAACATCAGGCTACAGATATTATTTATATACGCGATACACAGCTGAAGCAGTCCATATATTTCTTTTGTACGATACTCTCGTACAAAATGTATCGTCGTAGTCATCAGCCATTTATAATGTCTCCACTGCTGGGGCACTGGTCTTCCTTAAAGATGTATAAGGAGACTGGGTCATGATCCACCACGCGGGCCCAATGTGGATTGGTGGGTTTTAACAACTGAAAATGCAGCCGGGACCAGAGGCGCAGAGGAGCTCGAGAGTAAATGTTAGGTCACCCATCCCGTGACCGACCATTGCGGAAGTTGCTTAACCTCAAAAATCGCAGGCCGAGTGCACGAACAACTGTACCACGGTCTCCTCAAAATGTATGGACTGTAGTAATGTATTACGATACTTTTGTTATGTTTCACGTTTTCTTGGCAACGTGACTGTTTTCGAGGCTTTTCTAGGCCACTAACACTTCTTTCAGAAGGTTTTTAATCCGTAGCATGCTCCTTTTAGCCTCTTTCTTTTATTCTGTGGCGATGCCAAAACCTTTTATTCACCAGTCTGATTTAAACGAAGGCAGCGAAAGCGTTGGTATGTCACGGCGAACGAATACAAGCGCCAAATATCGTGTCTGAAGAACAATGAGTTTGACATTCCTGTTGTAAGTGAAAACAGATAAATTTCTTATAATCGCGAGAGTCGATCGGATTGTCGGAATACTTGCGAATTTCGCTTATTTCACCCGTTTTCAAGAAACTATTGGGGACTGGCGACTTTGAAATGGTGTCGATACAGAGTACGCAAGGCGGCGGAAGCCCAAGCAGAGAGAAAACTTATTTATTTATTTATACTTTATTGTACACACAGAACATAGAATGATAAAAAACAAACAAAGAGAAACATACAATTGGCGGCCTTATCACTAAAAGCGATTTCTTCCAGGCAATCTTAGGATGGACAGGATAAGAGAATAAAGTATGATGAGGGTAGCTACAGGTGTACAGGGCGTAATGAAAACCAATATACTAAATCCAAATACATAAACAAATACTTTTAAAAGCATAAATACTATATACCTAACAATAAACCCACATAATACTTAATATAAATATATACTTAACCTAAAATATGGATAGGATATAACTCACAGCTTAGATCAGCAACATATCGAAATGGTGAGGAAGTGCTTTTTGACACGTTTTTTTCCTTCTTCCACCTTCCACCTATTTGCATTGAACTTAAGAATCGCCTATGGCTTATCTTATCTTATCTTATCTATCTTCAGATATACATAATAAGATTTTGGGTCCGTAAATTAAAAATTGCCTTATTGGATTTATTGTCTTATAAGGTACCGATGGAAGACCAGCGCTGGCCAAAAGCCAAGCATTATGCTGAGTCGGGGCCGTTTTGGGACAAACCGTGTTTTGTGTTTCTTTTTTTGTTTGTATCGCCCATGTGTTTGATCTAAATAATATTTTTTTCTTTCTTTCTTTCTTCTTTCTAAAAGGCTAGTGCAACGATTTTTTATCGACGAACGAAGTATGGTGCAAACGGGTGTTAGTGCTATATTGAGCCATTTCTAACACACATACATTGACGTTACTTTTACAGGGTTCTCGGGTACTTTCTTAAGTTGCTATTGTCAAAATGAATAAGCGGTATTATTGATGTCGCAGCCGTCTGGTTAAATCAGCCATTTCATTGGAATGCTAGCCCATAAATTAAACGCCTGCATTCGATGAAATGGTTAAAGAACAAGTAGCCATGTCGTTAAACGTTACATTACGTTCAACGACTTGCCGTTTAGCCGTTTTGTTGAATGGGGTCAGTAAACTCAATTTCTTCGTGATAACTTATAGCCGGCGGCGCACGTAATTTCATACACATTTATAAGTAAAGTAAAGGGACGTTAGTTCAATCAACGAATAATATATGCCTAGGTATCAAATTGAATGCCGGCGTTTAATCAATTAAACTAGCCTTCCAATTAAATTTGCTGATTTAACCAGACGTCTGGTTAAATCAGCAACTAGTTATAGTAAGTAATGTTACCTACACGACAAACAGGATTGGTTATAAACAATTAGTAAAGATTTCAAGCAGTGTCATCAACCATAATTGACTAATAAAACCTATACCTACAAAGCTATCGCAATATATTAGCAACTATATTGAGTCAGGCAAGTATATTGAGTATGACGGGGAGCTTGCGTTCTGGAAACTTTTTATTTTGTGGTGTCGGTCGCGGTGCTGAGGTGGAAGAGACAAATTTTATTGTAGGTCGTCTTGTTGACTTGAAACTTACGAGTATTTTACAGTAAAAAAGTTATTAATTTATGATTTTGTAATTTTTGCATTTTTCAATGCTATTTTTATACTTATGGTAAATTTTAAATAGAAAAACATTGGAAAAAATTAACTCGGCCACAAGTGAATTCTCAGATTCCCGATTCCCGTCTGAGAATTCACTTGTGGCCGAGTTAATTTTTTCCAATATTTTTCTATTTAAAATTTACCAAAAGTTATTAATATTAAAATAGCGGTCCACGAGTGAACATGAAAAAAAAATTTTTATGTCCAATTTTAGTACATACCTACTAACAAAAATGATGGGTTTCTCATAAAAAAATCGAAAGGTGTCATATTTAAAAAAAAAAAAAAAAAAATATTTCTTACACTCACACCAATTAATCTAGCCCCAAAGAAAGCACTATAAGCCTTGTGTTATGGGATACTAGGGTAACGGATATAAATATTGTGACAAAATTTTGTGACAAAGCGGCATCTTTAAATACTTAAAAAAAAAAAAAAAAGGGAAACAGTTAGTTGTTTATTTGCTAACAGGACACCGGTGACCAGAGAATAATGGAATATCAATTGTGTCTCTTTACCCAGGGCCTGAGCGGAAAAGACGAAATTATAAAATCACTGAAGTCATTAGCTAGAAAATAAATAGATTAGAATTCATATGTGCATGTTATTAAATTTACACCATTTTCATATTACTTTGCAATGTACTTGTAATAGTTTTGTAGGACGCCGTATTACAGTTTTCAGCAAATGAAATGTCATCATCATCATCATCATATCAGTCAGCCAAACGAAGTATTCCTCGCACCTATATTATAATTTTAATTCTCGAAGCGTACCTATGTTTAAATTTTGAATATTATATGGGGAAGAGGAACTAGGTAGGTGTTGTACGAGTAATTTATATTGTGACGGGACAGACGAAAAAATAACAAACAAAAGTACCAGGACAGCACAACAATACAAGAGTTTTGGCGCACACTGTTCATTGAAATAAAACAACTTTTACGGATATCAAACACGCTATATTTCCACGAACTAAGTTGTAATTGTCCGTATTTTTAGGATTTTTAGGGGTTTTTTGATTTACCCGACGTTTCGGCACCTTTACAGCTGCCGTGGTCACGGGATGACCGCGTTTGATATCCGTAAAAGTTGTTTTATTTCAAAAAACAAGAGTTATTATACTGTCTTAAAAAGCTGCTGCCTATAATAAAATTAAATAAAATGTCTTACTATGAAATAAATATAAAATCAGAGTTTTTAAAACATCTTAAATAACTCCTGGTTACTTAAGGGACCTCGGTACTTTAAACTAAAAATATTTTAATTTAATGAGTATTCGTTACACACCTCTAAATAAAATTTAGCACAAATGAGTATTGAAACTTCTATCGATATCATAATGTCTCTCTCCAGGAATATAATAATAATATTTTTAATGAAGATAATTATTTAGGTGCGCTTTATTAGGGGCGCTTGAAAAAAGATGCGCGTCGAGGAATACCTCAGCAGTACGACACTTTTTTTTTTTTAATATATTTTTTTATACTAGGAGAAATGCTTTTACGCATCCCTCGCCCCCAGGTGCAGGGGCGATTCGAAATGTTGGACTCACCTGGAGTACACGGCCTATACGAACATATAGGCCACGCACTCCATCCCACGCCCCTTCCGTACCCCCACCCAGCGTGTGAGCTCGGTGGAGGTTCGGAAGGGGTATATATCCCCTTGTATCCCACCTTCCCATCCTAATGATGAGAAAGTCAGCCGTACGACCCTCGGCTTGGTATATAATTTCTCCAAAATGTTATGTATCAACTTAATGATAATTTAAATAAATACTGGTAATAAAACGAATATTTCTTTTAAAAATCCTAAAAGGAACTTATGTTATGGAATTCCGTAGGTAATAAAATATTATTGACGATCTCATTAATAGTGGAATTTATAACCGATAGTGAATATTTAAATTCAAACTATGTGTGAATAATGTCTAAAAATTGCTAATGTTTATTACGTCATGATTGTTTTATGATTGATTTTGAATTCGTAAAATATTTTTTAAATAGTTATTATTTTTTCCCTTAACTATCATAATTACATAATTATGATGATAGTTAAGTCACTTTTGGACACGTCATGTCCTAAAGTGACTTTTCCACATGATTAAAAAATCAAGGTCTCATACAAACATTGATTCCATATTTTAACTCTTTTAAAAAACTCGACCATTAGAATATTTTTAAAGATCAAATGTTCAAAGCAATCTTATAAGTAGATCCAGTGATTATAACACAACAAACAAATAATATAATGTACCTACTTCTTATAATTATTTTAGTACAATATTTGATATATTCAAGGTCGATTATTTGATAAAGGTTACATAATTTACTCTACTGTTAGAAGCTTATTACAATTGGTCCCAAGTTCAATTTTATGGCCCTATTAACTACCAAATTTGAATTATATTACCATAATGTTACTGTCGAATGTTATAGTGAAAGTAATAAATACCTATGTGAATAGAATTTAATTATTGGTATTGGGACTTTGTAGTAATGCTGAAAAAATAACAAAAAAATACGATCTAGGTAAATTCTATACCTATTTAATACCCTAGGTATGAAAAAGTTACGCTTTATGATTTTGGAATTTTGGAAATTTTGCATTTTTAATGGTATTTTTAAACGTATGATAAATTTTATTTCCATTTTAATCGATCGGTAAACAACTTGAAAAGATGTATCTTTCGAATGCAAAGATATGATAGATAGCGTATTAAAATTATAAAAGTATTGGATAATTTCGACGGTGGTCCGCATGTCTCGGTAGCTCAGTGGTTAGAGCATTGGACCGGATTTCCAAAGGTCGTGGGTTCGAGTCCCATCTGAGATTCACTTGTGACCGAGTTGATTTTTTATCAATACTTTCCTTTTTTAAATTTATCATAGGTTAAACTTTCCTTAAACTGTAAATGCGAATATTCAACACATAGACCTAACTTAACCTCACAATAAAAAAGTTTTTATACCTTTTCTTAAATTAATTATAATTTTTATCATATCTGACAGCTTTTTTTTTGTTTCAGGTAAGAATATGTTTCACCTACTTAACTTCGATCATCTTAATTTTAATTATTCCTTTTCACCTGTGAAAAGGAATAATTAAAATTAATACATAATCATCATCTGCTGAGCACGATGATGATGTATAAGAAGACCTTAGCAAGAGAAAAGAAGTGAATTCAACTCAGCCCTACGGGAATATCGGGCCGTGTGAATATCGGGATAAAAAAACAACAAACTCCGGGAGTGCCGGCAGAAGTGAAAACCGCTTAAACGAAACAGCAGGAGCAGGTATACATTTTCGCCGCGCGGTAGAAAGAGAGAGGGATATTACTGCCTCACCTACGCTGCTCCTGCGGTTTACTCTCCTTCCGTCTTACGAATTTTCGATCAGGTCACGTGTCCTGACGCGACTTTAACATTTTTTACCCATCCCAAAAATTTAAAACCCTGATGTGCCCAACGCCGCTAAAGAAGTTTTCACTTCAAAAAGTAACTTATGTTTAAATGCAGGCTATCTTCCCTCTGTGTACCAAATTTCAACCGAATCCGTACAGTAGTACAAACTTTCGCATTTATAAATTATAGTGGGAGTAAGAATACAAGTATGTAGTAAAATACTATCAGAGGTACCGAAACGTCTAGACAAAAATAACTACCTTAAAATGTTTTTAATTTTTCTACAAATCATCGCACACCTAAAATATGGGAACCTTTCCTTTCACAATCTGAAATAGATTAATCTATACTAATATTATAAAGTTGAAGAGTTTGTTTGTTTGAACGCGCTAATCTCAGGAACTACTGGACCGATTTAGAAAATTATTAGACCAATACTTACTAATATTATAAAGGTGAAGAGTTTGTTTGTTTGAACGCGCTAATCTCAGGAACTACTGGACCGATTTAGAAAATTATTAGACCATTAAAAAGCTACATTTCTCCCGAGTGACATAGGCTACATTTTATCCCGATATTCCCACGGGCACGGTCACTACGCGGGAAAAACCGCGAAGATCCACTAGTTTATTAAAATTAAATGAAATCAACAAATGTAAAACAATATTGAGAATTATAATTTATTCGCCAACCTTATTCTCCGGTAATAAGTGTCTCATTTGCAATTACGTGTTGTGATGTGAGAAGCACGTACAGACAACATGAGGTTATATTATGCTGTTAAATATCGCGTATATCATTTAAATCTTATCGTTTTCGACATTGAGTTTAAAGTCGTTTGAGGCAAAATATCGTGTTGTTGACAGTTAAGTTGTGGTTGATTGTACATGTGAACGAATGCTACAAATACCACAGTCATATTTTCTGATTTACTTATCTCAATTATGTTGCTCTCTACAGCTTTCCAGTTGTTTAACTGGCTATGTATATACAACATTTTAATTTATTGTTTGCAATTTTCTTAGGATTTGCAACAGTAAAATTGAGGACCTTGCAGCAAAAGAGATTGTAAAAAAAAATTTTGCCGTGACTTTAAAATCGAGTTATCTTAAGTCTAATAGTTTACTCGATTTTTATCTATTCTAGATAGTAATCGAGTAAACTTAGATAATATATTTTATGATTTTTGAATTTTTGCATTTTTCAATGCTATTTTTATAATCTAATATGGATAAATTTTAAATAGAAAAATATTGACGACAAAAGTGGGTTCGAGTACCATCTGAGAATTCACTTGTGGCCGAGTTGTTTTTTTTTTCCAATATTTTTCTATTTAACATTTATCATTAGATAAGATAGATAAAAATTGAGGTTTCGTTGAAGATTATGATATATTACTTAAACCCTTGCAGCGTTTATGTTATGATAAAATTATTTGTATCCTTTGCAAGTACATTTCTTGGCACATGCGAAGCCACTTAAGTAGTAATAAAGTAAACGCTTCTACCGAAGCATAATATAACACGAGAGCAGTAACGAAACGCATAAAGTAGAAGTAATATGATATAAATTACACATTTAAGAAACTGTGCTAAAGTAAAAGAGAACGTTACATTGTTGGGGTAAGTGTCAGATTTGCGTATCAGCTGTACTTAATATGTATGTTGCTATACCTCGGGCTGAATATGCGAGAATGAGATGAAAAGATAAACCTGTATCTTAATCGGAAGACATAAATGACTATTATGCTACATAAATTCAGATCTCAGTTCTGTACCTCTAGCACGAACAACTTGCGTCTTCGTATCGAGCAAGTAAAAAAATGTATAGGAAAACGTAGTTCCGTTTACGTCCAGTAGGAACGCTGCTCAAATATGTCATACATTTTTTGACGATACATCGTCGATACGTCCTCGATAGTTTTTCGTATTAAGTAAAGTATCGCGTAGTCGAGCTGTACCCTTAGTACGAGCGCTCATGGCAGCGCTTGACAGACTGATCGTATTCGATCACGTTTGTTAAGCAAAGTTCGGCCCGGTCAGGTGTCGAATGGGTGACCGTAAAGTGGCATTACAACAGCGCTTCCGTGCTTCGGAGGGCACGTTAAACCGTCGGTCCCGGCTGTTGTCTTTATTGTCTTTAGATTACAGTCGTTAAGCCAATTCAGAGGCCTTATAGGCGGCTTGATAAACTCTGGCACCAAAGGTGGCCACTAATCCCCATTGGTTAAGAAGAAGAAGTATGAGTTTGGCAAACTAGAATCGTTTTTGGAAACAATCGATTTGTCTATTTCATATTCATAGACTGCTTTACCGACATGAGTAGAGGATCCAATAGTTGTCGCAAACGTTGACAGTAAATGTCAACTCGTACAGTCGGGAACTTCGCGGTTGACTAGTAGAGTTTTTTTAGGGAGTTTTATAAAAAAAAGTAACAGATATACAGAAAATTACAGATATACAAATAATAGACCATTAATAGGTATTTCATTTAAATAATTAATTATTTCGTTATGTAACCTTAGTACTTTCCGAGAAAACGTTTCCCAAAAAAAACCGACCAAGTGCGAGTCGGACTCGCGCACCGAGGGTTCCGTTTAAAATTTTCAAAAATATTTTTTATTATATGATGTAACTAAAAATTTTAGGTTTTCGCAATTTTTCCTTTATCTGTACTATAAGACGTTACTTCGTACCAAATTTCAAGATTCTAAGTTCACGAGAAGTACCTTGTAGGTTTTGGTTTCCGTGCGAGTTTCGAAAATTTGCGGCATAAACGGCTGTATGTTTTGATTGCTTTGGCTTAGAAGTTTGATTTTTTCACAGTTCCAAGGGACAGTAGACCTGGAGGGCAATTTTCGCGCTGAAATATGTCGAATTCGACTTTTTTATATCCTTAATTTCTTAATTAAAAATGTAAGTAAAATCTTTACTACTGTCAAAATACTTTAGTTTCAATGATCTTTGACAATCCTATAACGTTTAAGATTGTTTCCAGTGAGTTATAAATATAGATTTATGGCTCCAAAAAATATCGAATTCGAGGTGTCTAAGGCGCGAGAATTGCCCCTCTGAGTATTAGATATAAATTCCAGTTTGATACCTCCACGCGTTCCTGAGAAAAACGGTCTTGACAGACAACGAAGTGATCCTATAAGGGTTCCGTTTTTTCCTTTTTAGGTACGGAACCCTAAAAACTCTAGTGGTCAACCGGGAAGTTCCCCGTTTCTACTAAGGGTACTGATAGGCTTCGTGTCTACCTCCGCGGGATCTATCGGTAGAGGAGAGGAGCGAACGATTGAAGCGGAATTGCGATCTTTTTACCTATTAATAATTTGGTACTGAGCGAGGCAGTGAGACGGACTGTGCGGAGCTAGGCCGGCAAATCCTTGACTATTAAAGCGGAGATTTTTTGTTATTGGCACAGTTCCGCTTCGCTCCTCTCCGCTCTAGTGGACGGGTAGCCTTAGTTAATGTGCTGTAGATTTTTTAATTAAGTTACAAACTTTACAAAAATCCTATAAAAATGTAAAATAACTAATTTGCATTAAAACAAATTATTAGAAGGTTTTACGACACTATTTTAAAGTTGGTTAATTGAGCTTTACACTCAAACGCAAAATATCTATCTATGTTCAATCAGATAATACTTAACATCTTTATATTAAACCAGTTATCAGATGTCATAATTAGATACACCCATGAGTGATAATGATGATAACGATGATCTTATCCCATAGGTTGTTTTGATAAAGGAGTTGCGTAAATTTTTGCAATATTAGCTATCTATCTGTAAAAACTTTTTTACGTTACTTTAGTGTAGTGTTACGTTTCGATATTTTTGTTTTTGCCAGTTTTTTGAGGTTTGAAGGTCAAGGTATTATAGAAAAAATAGATAAATACGCACAGCTCCTGGCATTTCTCGAAATTCATAACCTCTTAAACAGCACCATCTGGCCAATGACGACCTCCGTGGTAGACTGGTAAGTACACCGGTTTCAAGGTGTCGCCTATTCTGAGGTCCTGGGTTCCAATCCCGGTAGGGGCAAATGTTTGTATGATGAATACGAGCATTTATACCTGAGTCATGGACGTTTATATATATATTTCTACACATAAATACTTATATATGTATGATTATATGTACCCTAATATCACATAACACAAGCCTTACAGTGCTTACTTTGGGTCTAGGTTAATTGGTGTGAGTGTAAGAAATATTTATTTATTTATCTGAGCTACCATATAGCGGCATGACGTGCCGGTTGTCCTGATTCTTGAGAAGCTTGATTAACTTGGTAGAGTTTCCTTAGAATTTGATTTTACTTTTCATAGAGCATTTCTTCTGAATGTATAGCTGTCTTATGTCCACCTAAATTCCTACTAAAGCGATATACGATAACATATATGGCACATTCTATTTGAATGAACCTCTCATTCGTCACGCTTTCGAGTTTATCCCGAGGGAGAATGTCGAAAGAACTTATCCTTTCCTTCATTTTGTCCCATTTATGTAAAATACAGTTTTATTTGGAAGGGTTTAGAAAAGCCTTATTGTTTTCTGGCTTAATTTCGTCTTTGTTTGCCTTCCATTCCTTATTGTAGTTATTCTATACATAAAGTAGATGAAATTATGTATATATAATTTTTTTATTTTTTTTTATTTAGTTTATTTTTCTTTTACAATGCTCTTTTATACTTATGATATTTTTTTATAGAAAAAAAAATATGTTTATGTTTGTTGATATTTTATTTTGATAATAGCGTAGTTTTTAACCTAAGTTTATAGTGTGGTTACGTTACGATACCAGCTCGTCGCCATATTTCGTAAAACTCGTTAAAAAAATAAGTATTGGTCGATATTCCAAGTATGCAAAACATAGTATTTTGGTACGTTATTAAAATGTGTTTAAAATATATGCTATGTTTATTGAAGGGCTGTTAAAGCTTAATAAATATTTAGGCCAGTTATGATTTATGATTTACCGAAGCAAGGTACAACAAAAAGCTCTCTATTATGGCTGTGCTTTCGTCAGGGTTTAAACTTAAGTTTATTTTAAAATTAAAAACTTTTTTAGCATGCAATTTTGTTTTTGTTAGTCGCAGTGCACTGCAGGCAGTAATATTGTACAAACAATAATAACTAACGCGGAAAGGTTCTTTAATAGCGAACACGCACCGGAAGACGACCGACGATAGCTGGTGAAGGTCACGGGGAATCTGCTGGATGCGGGCAGCGCAAGACCGATTGTCGTGGAGATCCCTGGAGGAAGCCTATACCCAGCAATGGGTGTCATGTGGCCGAGACGACGAATAATAACTTATATACCTACTTGTACAAATTGCGAATAAACCTTGTTTTATTACCAATTTCATTAACTAGGTAACCTATGTTATACTAAACTTTTGAGAATAATAATAATAAATTTTGATTTATTTATCCCAAACATACACTGTTGTAATACATCTAATGACTTAAAACTAGTTACAATAAATTGTAAGGGAGACAGGAGTCCATACTAAACAAACAACAAACAAAATTTGGTAATTTTACAAACAAATTTTTTTTTTTAGAACAAGATTTTATACAAAAAAAAAATACAAAATAAAAACAAACAATATTGATAATACAAAACATTATCACACTTCTTCATCTTGGTCTTGCCGTCACTTTCGCTATCAGTCAAAGAGATCGAAAGTGTTCTCAATACTGCTTTGCTTAAACATGACTTAAATATTTTTACGATAAAAGGGTACACCCTCAGGTACACTCAAAAGTTATGATACTACTGTACCTACATTGTACCACATTTTTCAACTTTCTGACGGCTGTGTTCAGTAAACTTAGTACGACTGGACATTTGCGAACAATGTTAACGAAAACTATTTGAAACTTATAGGAACATCGGTTGACATTTTTTTTATTATTCAAATGTATTTATTGTATTAAAAGTCTAATAGAACCTCATACGCTTAACGTTATGTTAACCAAACTTTACGGGGTTATGTACCCCTATTACGAGTTTGCTTAACATTACATTTACAGGACTCGTGAGCGTAGACTATCGGATACACTGCTCATGTCGGTAAAACAGTCGTTAAATATGAAAGAAACAGAGCTACATTTTACATTAACGTTTACTGTAACGTCGAGTTTGGCAAACTCGTAATAAGCCTACTGTTCGTTGTGGGCATGTCCCGTTACGAGACTGTCCCTCAAATCCAAGTTTTTAAACTGATATAATTTTTATATTAAAAAAATAGTTTTTAGGACTTGATAGCCCGGTCGAAGTTCGTACGTTTCGATTCAATTCTATCTATAATAATATCAAATTGCAAGAAAATATTTTATTTTAATAAAAGTTAAATATTTATTTTTACGATTTTTATGTCAACCGTTTTGATATACATGAATATTTCCCTGTTTCGCTAACCCTGTATACAATCGTTTAGATATCTAGTTTATAATCGGCTTTATTGGCTCTCTTATATGGAAGTGAAGTGGTGTTAGTATTGTACTCAAATTAGCATTTAGAGAGAGGAATTACGGGCCGAGTACTCTGATATAGTTATTATATGTCCCTGTACTGTTGGGCAGATACTGGTTTCCTTGTTTTCTAGACTGGTGTTTATTACTAGACTAGCCGTCGCTCGCGGTTTCACCCGGGTTAGACCTGTGGGAATATCGGGATACAAAGAATCCCATGTTCATAACGAGGCTATCTACTATCTGTGTACCGAATTTCATCCAAATCCGTCCAGTAGTTCCAGAGCCTATTCAATGCAAACAAACAAACAATCAAAACTTTCCTCTTTATAATATTTGTATTGATATAGTTTTATTTTTTTAGTAGTAATTACTTTTGATTCTGTATTGTAGTTTTATGTCCAGCATTATTCATAATAATTAATTGCTTGGTCGGATATTCTCACCTATTAACTAAACCTAATATTTCTATCTTCTTTATTCATTTCCTATTCTATTATATACTGGTATTTTTTATAAACAACGAAAACACACAATTCATTATACCTGATGTTATGTTTTGTTCTTAATATTTCAAGACTGAACTTTAAAACCGTACCTACTGACGAGTGTACATATCGATTATGTTCTAATATTTCGAAATATATTTGTGTCAATAGATTTATAATTTAAACAGCTTTTGTTGGAAACATTTCAGACGAAGAGCTATATTAATATTGGCCCCCTTTAACATTTCTCTGTCAAATAACTCGGAGAAATTCTACCAACTTTGGTTGGAAGATTTGACGAACGACATTCATTTAAAATAGAACCAGCAAAGATATTTCACAATGAGTTTCATGTTTCGAGTGTTTCACAAATTGACAATGATTATAGTCATTGAAATCTGTAAAGGCCTTTTATTAAAATACAGTGAATTCTATGACTCTGAGGAATTTCCTATTTTATATTAGGAATTTCTTGATCAAACTCATTGGTTTTCGCATTAACTTTTTCATATCTTTATTAATATTAAGCAATACCTAACCCGACTAAAAATATACATGCCACACATAAAGAAGGATGATCTATTTAATCCATCACACTTAGAACTGGGATAAATTTTAATAAAAAATAGTAGAAAAATATCGACTCATCTCACAAGTTGTTCGCAGGCGGGAACTCTGCCACAAGTTGTTTTTCCTAGTATTTTCCGAACCTCTAAAGAAAAAAAAGAACCCTTATAGAATCACTTTGTTGTCCGTCTGTCCGTCTGTCCTCGTTTATTTCGAGGTATCGAGTTGAAATTATAACCATATTTTCAGGTCCACCGTCTGTTGAAGGGGTACAACTATAAAACTTGTAAAAAGAAGTTTATGTCACAAAAATAACGTATACTTCGATACTCCAAAGGTAATCAAAATTCATAGGATACTTCCCATTGACCTATAACTATGAAATTTGGCAAGTAATATCGTCTTTTACTATGAATAAAAACAAAACTATATATTTGCAGTTAAATCATAAAATATAGTCTTTAGTTTCGGGGATTAAATTTCGGGAAAAACTCGGGAACGCGTGGAGGTATCTAGTTAAAATTAAAACTTGAAATTAAATTAAAACTCTCGAAGCTGTGAAATAATCAAATTTAAAAATTAACGTTAAAAAGGCAATGCCATCTATGCCGCAAAAACGTATTCTTTGACACTCTCAAGGGAATCGAAATTCATAGGTTACTTCCTTGACCTAGAACTATGAAATTTGGCAAGTAATATCGTCCTTTACTACAAGTACAAGAAAATATCTGTAAACTAGACATTTGTAATTAAATCATGTAAAATTTTGTTTTCAGTTTTGGAAACTGTATTTCGGGAAAACTTCGGAAAAAACTGCAAGAGACTCAATTCCTGATCTATTTATAATATTATTTACCTAGGACGATACTTACAAATCTGTGCAGAATCCTCGGTGGACGAGTCCGACTCGCAGTTGTCCGCTTTTTCGCAGTTGTCGGCATTGAAAAAGCAAAACTTAAAAATCATAAATTAACCCAATATTTTTAAAACAAAGCGGAAGGAAGTTTTTTTATAATTTAAAGAATTTCAATTGTGTAAACACTTTGGTTAACAAGAGATAATTTTGGGTATTCGTTACCAAATCATTCAAACTGTCATACATACAAAGATAATGTATGTATGACAGTTATGTAAATAAATAAATATGTCAAAGTAAGTTTTACTATTATAGTTAAACCTTTATAGTGCGTTTCAAAACATCATTTCAAAACCATTTTACTTTTGCCACTTTCTAATCTTTTGAGTATGAGTTTAACACAGAATCCATACACACAAATTGCATCAAATTCTTATCCAAAATTATCCTAACCTTTTGACAGACATAGCGGGAAGGGGAATATACGATGAAACGAACTATACTTACACATTTCAATAAAAAAAAAACTGGATGTATGTGTGTCAAAGTTATCAATTTCGATGTCGAATGGCGATCGTTCTCGGAACCATTATGGCTGGTTTATTATCATCACCCACCGAAATTCAGAAAACTGCAAACGGTTTCGTCGTAACTCTTTTTAACATCTTTTACAACTTGAAACCCCTACCATTGGGCTCGAAATGAGAAGAAATTAATAATCATGTACCCGCTCATTGTAATAATCAAGAAAGATAGGGTACTAGAAGAAATAAAAGATCTAGTGCAAAAGTCTGTCTGTGTATGTTAAAACTTACCTCTAAACCACTATAGCAATGTTGATAAATTTTAGCATAGACCGCTTCTTATGAATCACCTCTCGCGGCAAAAAAGAGGCCTAAGCATATATTTTTGATCTAATCTCTTTATGCCGAATTTCATCAAAAGTATTTAAGTGTTTAGATTAGACGTAAAGGTAACTAATAGACAGATTAACTCATTTATAACTTTAAAATACAACTTTCCCGTGGTGGTCTGGGAACAAAAGAAAAATATATAATGCACCAGTTGCTAAGGCCAAAGTCTATCGTTCGAAAACTAGTTTTATTATTACGTATTGTATGTATTTTTAACCGACTTCAAAAAAGGAGGAGGTTCTCAAGTCGATAATGTAAAGTCATCAGTTGCCAACTGATTTTAATATTTCTTTTTTGATCTGAAAAAACATAGTTCAAGTGAGGGCCCATTTTTTTTTTTCATACTCCTGAAAAATATCAATTACCGTTTGGCAAGTAGTCGTAACCTAGATGACATCATTGTTGTGAATGGACTGATTTTTAGTGTAAGTAAAGGGACATAATGTAATGAAAATCATTTTATAAAAAAAAATTAACCGACTTCAAAAAGTAAAAAACAAAACTTTTGGAGTCGGTGCCAGCCAAGGCATACATTTCACGTCTATTAACTATGTATATTTTTATTTTTCTTGCCTTGGCTGGCACCGAATCCAAAAGTTTTATTTTGTACAATGATGTCATCTAGGTAACGACTATTTGCCTTTACTTTTTGAAGTCGGTTTTATTTTTTTCAAACCAAATTCGACTCACTGTAGTAAGTTCGCTTAAAAGTATGCGAATGGGAAAGTAAGATTTATGTTCAGCAAAGGCTACATATGGACCATAAAGTTTCCCGACTTGCAAATCAGTTGTTTCACAATACCTTTTTGGTGTTTTAAATAACTATAAAAATTTCGCACGTAACGTTCTTATTTTTATAGGTTCGCAGTGAAAAGGTAAAATTTTGTGCTGTCTGATACTGTAAGCTTGTATAAAAATATATTGCTTCAAACCGGACTGTGAATTATGTATTTTCGGAAGGAACATCTACATAAACATCTCTTTTAAGGTTTTATTATGACTTCTGCAAGTTATTAAGGTTTTCTTAGGTCGAACGGAGAAAATTATCTTTTATTCATCATCATCATCTACAGCCGTGGAAGTCCACTGCTGGACATAGGCCTCTCCTAGCTCACGCCTACTGCTACCACGCTGGCCAGACGGGTTGGTAGAGGGTTTGTTTCAAGTTTTCCTTCTCTCGCACATTTTATTAGGACACCTGTTTTGTCTGTCTGTCCGAACCAGCGTTAACTGCGTTGTTGACAACACTAGTAAAGTGTTTTAAGTATCTATTTAAAAAAAAAGTTAGCACAATGGTTTACACTTGTGATATTTGGAGCTCAAATTTATAAACGTTTTTACCGATAGATAATTTAAAATTTTTGAATTTTTGCATTTTTCAATGCTATTTTCATACTTATACCCACGACCTTTGGAAATTCGGTCCAATGCTGTAACCACTGAGCTACCGAGACTATCAGTGGTTAGAGCATTCGACCGGATTTCCAAAGGTCGTGGGTTTGAGTCCCATCTAAGAATTCACTTGTGATAGATAGATAATTCTTTTAATTAAAACATGCATTGACTTAAAATCTTTTGAACACAGTAACTACATATGTATTGGTAAAACCTTTTTTTTGTGACATTACTATAGTGTTTTGTTTAGGTCAATCGCATGTCACAAGTAATTTAAATAAACATTAATATTTAAAAAAATTTAAACAATTATTTCGTCCTCAGAACTGAATTATTATAACTAAATAAATTCACGCAGACAAAATAACGGTCGGAACGCTGGCAAGTAAATGTATTTGTTATTTAAAAAGTTATATCATTTGGACACAATATTGCGATAACATTATATAAATGGTGTAACCGACTCAACTTAGTTTTATCTATAAGACTGTTTTACGGTGTGTCACTTTGCTTATTGTTGTTTTCCCATTTTGTCTATTTAAAAACCTCAACCTTATCTCAGTTTTAATTGTTTCGGCTGACCTTTATTGGTATTTAATTAATAAGCGACTGTTTGAAATTAATACAACCTATCAATTATAACTTAACTTATATTTTTTAAAATAACATACATTTTTTCAAGCTTCTTATTGGTATGTGTGCCGAGTATCCGATGTTTACATATAGCCACTAAGAAAATAATCATAAGTAATACTTGTTTTCTCATTTTAATTAAACTTTGTGTTTTTATGAGAATAAATTCTATAAACCTATATTAGCAGAATCTAGGCCCTGATCGTTACGGCTGCGGCTCTTTCATGTTCGGTATCTTGTAAGTTTCCTATTTTGGACCGCATTGTGGAAGGCTGTTACACCGACGCGTAATAACTGTCTGAAGCAATCGGGAGTAAATTGTGTCTATTGATTTTTGAATGCGGCGTCAAAAGAAGATTAGCTTTCCTAAAATATTTAATAAACCAATTGATGAAACATCTAGGTTTAATTTTAAGATTACATATTTATTTAATTATTGACCTTTAACTTAATTTTTTCACTTCTCTGCGAATGAATGTAGGTTGACATAAGCTGTTTTGGGAAAAATATACTTACAGTAAACGTAACGGATTGCAACAAAGCTTTAAAATATACATTAAGAAAGTTTTCAGCATTGTCATTCAAATGGAAAACAGTTGTAAGAAAATTTTCTTTTAATTTATCCATAATTCATAATCCGTTGTTAATAATGTCTATAACTTGTTCACTCATCGTTAAAGCTGGTTTGTCTATTTTCATTCTAGTCACTAATGTATGAGTTCGGGAAATAAATGCGCTTTCTTCGCCCACGCTACACGACGTTGTAATATAACTCCAGTGTACATGTTCTCTGATTGGATTTTAATGGAGTTTTAATTAATTTGTTATAAGTATGCAACTTTCTACTACAAGCTGGATAAATTGATTTAGTCGTGTTTACTTATATAGTTATGGTTTAATGTAAAGAGTTGTAAGTTAACTACTTTGAAAGTTAGTTTGTGCAAGAAGTTATTTTGTATATGGTCAAGTCGGGAAAACAGAAAACTTATCGATAAACACAAAATTTTGTGAAGTTGGATGTATGTTGGATGTGTGTCAAAAAGACATGTGGGGGAAAAAAATGGCCATTACTCGTATTTTTATGTTTGTATAATAATCCAGACTTAAACGCTAAGTTAAACTATTATTTATATTTTGTGGTATAAGTAGATACCGTCTGCAGCGTCATTACATTAAGTATTAAACTTCATACAAATTCTTTAGCTACCTACACTTAGTGATTAACTATCAAGATAAGGAGGTAGAACGCTATTTAAAGGAATCTAGATATCATTCTACCCGCACTATTATGTTAATGCAACTCAACAAAGGATAAATCCGTGAGACATTTATCTTGCTTTATAATCCATATTAATCGCACATTATTAAGTAGGTATAGATGACAGCGAATTATCATCGTCATCAAGATTCAGTGTACTCTTATCATATAACATGTATTAGGTTTTTTAAACTTTAAAATTTAGTATATTTTCTTGATTAATATTTATCACATAAAAATAACATTGTAAAATGGAAAAAGTAGAAAACCAAGAAACGGTTATATATATAATATAATCTTATACTATAACATAAATAAGCCGTCCAACTCATAGCCGCGTGGCATAGTACCGAGAACACTAGCGCTGTTGCCCCGCTGAATACAAAGACTCAGCCGCTGGGCAAGATAGGCACCAGCTCTCAGATCTCCTGAGTCGTGGACTAGTCTTATGGAAAGATCTATAATAAACATTTTGGTGTCAGACGACCAAGGGCCCAAAAAGTTTAAAAAGAATTTAATTGCGATCAAAAGCTTATACAAACTTTTATGATCCTTGAGTCAGAGTTGCTTTCGCATGTTGTTCAACTTAGAATTTATATTTATAAGCTAAATAAAATTTGAATCAATACTGATTTTTAATAAACAGATAAAATTAAGAAAATTTATCAGAATCTATCATGTATAATGAGACATTAAACTTTGTTTGTAATAACAAACAACAAACGTAAGTTATGCTTGTTCGAGTTGATTATTTGTAAGTTATACTTTAAAGTGCTATATTTTAGTTTATATTGTTTATTACATGTCTTACAATAAATATTTTTAACTTGTGAGTTAAAGTTGCCGTACGGAAGTATGGAATCATTCGTAATTATTAAGTCACGTTTTTATTGTTATACATAGTAATGGATGATAAGTTTATGCTTACATTTTGTATGTTTATAAAGAAAAAAATAATATTTACGGTTATTTGGTAATAAACTCATAATAGTATACTAAGGGCCACTTGCGCCAAACTAGGTTTAATACATTTATAACTTTTTAATTTTGCATTTTGCAATGCTACTTTTATGTGATAAATATTAAACAACAAAATATACTAAAAAAAAAGCAACTAGTCTCATGTCGCCCTGACGGGATTTAATATATACCGGATAGACGGGATTTTTAGGTTTAATACCTTTTATTAATGCTACTTTTGGCATCTAGCTCTGTTAATCTAACTAGCTTATAGCTAATCTAGCTTGGCGCAAGTAAGCCTAAAACAATTATAGAATGCTTCATCTCAGTTATCTTAAAACCCTTACGAGAAAAAGCAACTAGATTAAAAAAAAACGTAACTTTCCAAACACAATTCTCGTGGTCGCGATTCCTTTGATTTCCTCGACCCACTCGCCAGATATGGCAACTAGACACAGTCATATGCCGCATTAGAAATGAATCTTGTCTAACAACGACATATTAAACTGTTTCCCAGCGTTATAAGTCTGTTAAACGGCTTTTTATAAGCGTTGTGGTTGTAAGCTACGCTGCGTTTCATTGATGCAATGATTATGGTGCATTTGCTAAAGACCCTTTGTTGTTGAGCTTACGCATTCACGTCACATATGCTGTCTTACGTGCGTGTATAGTGTGTCTTAAGTGTAGTGATTTCGTTGCAAAAGATATATTATGTTTACATTCTAGAAGAAATGAAACTACTACGAGTACATATTCTAGTTTGTTTATTTCTTCTAGAAAACTTTTCTTATGTGATTTAAATTTTACGTTCATAAAACTCTCTTAGACAAAATTAGCAATTTGGAAAAAAAAACATTTAAATAATTTGTTATTTATTTATTTTCGAACACGAAAAATAACACATGAAATTGTATAAAAATAAAACTGTACTTGTTCAGTAGCAATAGGCATTCTTCATTTGTGCAACAAAATTAAAAACTATATTGAATCTTTATTCTTCCAATATTTATTCTATTTATCCAAACATTTCTACAATATTTAAACACTCCACAATTTTGCATTTCAAATGCAGCACCAAAAGGAGATTGAATCTCCAATAACGATCAGTTTTAGCGCGAAACGGCTGAAAATTTCAAATCATCTTCAATAAATTTTAAAAACTTTCTCTCGAAAATGCCTCATTTCAGTACCATATTTTCTGCTGAATGCCAGCTCTATTACTTCCGTCTCACAAGGCAGAGATACACAACCTGTTTATTTGTCTTACAAGTTTACCAGGGGGACTACTGTCATCTTTTAGAATTCATCATGCCATAAGAACTTTTTGTTTTCAATACTCTTCAAATTCATACCATGAAATATTACAAAAACGTGCTTATATACACTCGATGATACTTTATAATGGCGGGCACAACTAGGCAGCTACTGAATATTCGCAAGAAAAATATCGATATTGAAATACATATGATATTATTTGAATAATGTGAGATTCTAAAGACAACTATCTCAGTTCCATATACTTCTATGAACGTTGTTTCTATCAACGAACAAATTGAAGTTGTCAAATATTGACACACTTCTGACTTGGCAAAAACTTCTGTCGGAAAATTTGCTTGTTTTACGAGGGTCGTGGCACTAAATACCATTGGTATGATTGAAACAATACTGCACTAAAACATGGTGGTAAGCCACCAGTCTTTCCTTATGGCAGGCTCCCACGCTCCAGAAAAATACGTCCCGAAATATTGCCCAGAAAGCGGCTGGCATATAAAATTTTCTGACGTCGTTTGTGAGTAGTTAGGTAAAACGTTCGTTTTATTTTACGCGGAGTCGTTACTGCCTCTTAACGTATACCTTTTCTTTGGTTTTGTAGATTTTGTAAATTAATTATTAAAGTGTGAGTTTGCATTGAATTAATTTGTGTCTATTAGTTTTAGATAACATTTCAGTGTCAACGTTAAAGCGGAGTTAATGTTGAGTAATGGAAACAAGACGAAAAAACAAGACGTGAACTTGTTTTTTTTTTTACAATCCCACCAATTAACCTAGCCCCAAAGTAAGCACTGTAAGGCTTATGTTATGGGATACTAGAGTAACGGATATAAATACATATAATTAAACATATAATAAGGCCTATACCCAGCAGTCGGTGTCATGCGGCTGAGACGACGATATAAGTATTTATGTGTAGAAATATATATAAGCGTCCATGCTTTAGGTACAAATGCTCGTATTCGTGACATATTTATTCTACTTAATATAGGTGGAGACGGGATCAATTCCGAAAAACGGTAATAATAGCAACATGTAATTCAGCCACTGGACCACAGGCCCTTTAGGTACATGTAAGAGGTTTCCTTAGCAGCACGAAACCAACTTCCCAAAGTAGTTAAATGCCAAAGTAATGTGAAGAGATAATGACAGGCCCCCTGGTGTTACAATAGCGAACACTTGCCACAATATTGCCCAGGTCACGACTTTCACGGCTCCACCATATTACAGCACTCTTGTTAACCGTGGTAAATTCACAACTGTCATTCGAAGAGCTTCGTTAATTGAGCAAGCTCAAAGACAACACAATGCCAATTGTCATCATATGTCAGTGAAAGTGACAGGTTGCAATGGAACCTCGTCCATCACTGATGAGAAAGCGATGTGCACATGTCAAAAATAAAGAAAGCACGAAGGTTAACATTGTGTTGCTTGACCTCCGACAATGACAGTGATGAGATAATGATTACAGATGGGACGAATCCGTTGATTAACTCAACTTGTACCGCGGTTTCCAGATTGTTGTAATTTTCTGGTAGTCAGATTCGCCAGAGAATTCTTGGTGCGGCACAGAATACAAATACTAACGTCGTCGTCGTCGTCATCAGCCATTTTTGATGCCCCCACTACTGGGGCAGTGGCCTTCCTTATGTATGGATAAGGAGAACGGGCCATGACCCACCACGCGGGCCCAATGCGGATTGGTGGGTTTTAACGACTGCAAACGCAGCCAGGACCAACGGCTTAACGTGCCTTCCGAAGCTCGGATGAGCTCGAGATAGTAAATTTTTGGTCACCCATTCCGTGACCGACAAGACATTGCAAAAGTTGCTTAACCTCAACAATCGCAGGCCGAGCGCGCGAACCACTGCGCCACGGGCTCCTCACGTATAAATAAATACAAATACTAACGTACAGAAGGCTCATTCCACGCATGTATAGGTACTTAGAATTTGACGCAAGGGCAAGCTCGAAGCTTTGAATATTCTTGTCTTTGATTATTGACTTGGGGTGCTCAAGTTCTGCTTTAACTAAATTAAAGATCAATCTGTTTCGGCCAACCCGGCTATCTAGCTTATATGGAAGTACGTACCAAGAACACAAGAAGAAATTTGAAAGGATTATGTTACACATTTAGTGCTAAAAAATTTGTCTCCTAGAAAACAACTGACTGCCGTGACAATAACTTAAAAGAAATTTTGACTGCTTTTGAATTTTGCGCAATAGTTGCTAAAAACATGTTACTCACTTCTTACCTCTTTGGTTACCATACTGATTTGACGATTTAGGAAGATACTCTTGATCATGATCTTAGAAGAGGCGATCAATATTTGCGATAGTAGATTGCAGCTTACCTGACAAAGGACGAACGAAACGGTTCAAAGGTAACTGAATGCTTGCGTCGCTTGAGTAATAGTTATTTGTTATGCAAGGCTGGGAAGTTGGATTTTATCGGTGAGTTACCTCTATTGAATCCTGAGCGTAGCGAGGGTTTCAAAGGTACAAGAAGCTAAAAAAAATTCTACCGAGCGCAACACATAATTTATCACAACAGCGAGGAAAAATTTTAGATAGTTTCCAGGGTCAACTTCCGGTAAAAAAATCTTTTAGCTAATAGTTTATTCTAAATACACCATAGTTTTGTTGTTTTAATGATATAAAAAAAAACTAAAATAATTAAAAAGGGATAATTATAGTTAAATCAAAGTTAACTCAAATAGGAATAAATTGTTACTTAAAATTTCAATAAAAACCATTCGGTAAATGTTTTTATTAATATGAGGCACAAGACAGACAATTTAAAAATAAAATTTTATGTCTCGCTTCCGAAATCCAATCATAGGTTGTGAAATCATACTCAGCCTAAATATGAAATTCTTATAACAACAACATATAACAAATAGTTTAATTTTATTGTTATTGTTTTCATGATTCAAGGCACCAAAATAACATAATTTAACCAAAACGGAGAATTCATTATATTCTAAGTTTTTAAAATTTGAATAAAACGTAACGTAAAAAAACAATAGTGCGATTTGGAACGCATTATGACATCATTTTAGGTTTTAAATCGAAAAAATACTTTACCACGCTAGGCCTCAAAATGCGATTTTGCACGCAGAAATAGGATGACAAAACATATTTTTACGAGCGTGTGAGGTCAAAAAATATTAAAGGCAAGATTTTCATTGAAAAATTCAGATTGCTTATCCATAAAAATATTCATATGGGCCAACATCTACATCAGTATGACTAAAACAATAACGCAGCACGCATCCTTTAGTGAATAACGCTCTGTTACGAAAGCCATGACGAATCTATAGTTGGAGGAAAACCCGAAGTATTGCGTATCTTTTGTTTATTAAGTAAGGATGGTTAGTAAACAACTTTCTTAAATTATGCAATCATTCTTGGTCATTGAACCATAAGTTAGTAATAAATAAATATTTCTTACACTCACACCAATTAACCTAGCCCCAAAGTTAGCGCTGTAAGGCTTGTGTTATGGGATACTAGGGTAACGGATATTTATACTTATTTTTATAAATAAATAATTACACATAGATAAGTATATTTGTGTAGAAATATAATAATATGTATATGAACATTCATGACTCAGGCACAAATGCTCGTATTCATCATACAAACCTTTGCCCCTACCGATTCTAAACCAAGAACCCTAGAGTAGGCGACACCACCGACGGGGCTATTACCTAAAAATTTGCAATTATCGCGCAGCTATCGCGCGATGGCTGCGGAACGTCAAAATAAAAATGGTATTACGTATGTGATTGCTGGCTAATCGCTCGCTGATGGTTCGTATAGCGGCGTCTCACTCTCGCGCGCTCCTACCTAGATGCGAGAGTGAGACGCCGCGTGTTGCTATGACGCTAGCGCCAAAAACTATTTGTTAGCAATAACAGGAACTAAATGAATGCATATTGTAGTTCATCGTTTGTTCGGTAGAGACCGCACTGTTGATACGTGACGTAAAGCAATTATCGCGCAATTTCTGTTGTCGCTTTGCTGTTGCAAAGATAGTAATGGCCCCGCCGTGTATAATGAGTCACACGTACACGTACGAGCAATGTTAGGCACTATACAACATAATCGCATTGATACACACACGCAAACAACGTCCAAAAAATTCATTCAATATAATAATGTAATGTGACAAGGTCGTTTAGTGTTTCTATGTTATTGCACGTGACTGTACGTACCACTCTTCCACGGAGGTCATTAAAGTAATGAAATTAATCATTGATTTTAATGGAGTTATTGCTTTTGGGAATTGGTGCAGTAGGATTATTAAGTTAAGGCGTCTAGGGAACCCTATGATGCCTTAATCTTAGTCAATATAAAGTGATGCTTTGTTAATTCAAAGCCTTGATTTTGGGTAAGGACTTATTTTATTGTTACTTTGATCCTTATTATTTCATTTTGTTTGTCTTTGAAAAATTTGATGCAAATGACGACTATTTTTGTTAAATTGAAATAAAACAACTTTTACGGATATCAAACGCGCTATATTTTCACGAACTAAGCTGTAATTGTCCGTATTTTTAGGGGTTTTTTGATTTTTGATTTTTTTTTTATTTCGACAGTCATCCCGTGACCAAGGCAGCTGTAAAGGTGCCGAAACGTCGGGAAAATCAAAAAACCCACAAACCCCTAAAAATACGGACAATTACAACTTAGTTCGTGAAAATATAGCGCGTTTGATATCCGTAAAAGTTGTTTTATTTCAATGAACAGTGCGCGCCAAAACATAAGATGTACATATTTTTGTTAAATTTATGATTTTTGCATTTTTTAATGCTACTTTTATACTTATTATAAAGTTTAAATAGAAGAATATTGGAAAAAAATCAACACGACCAACGACAAGTGAATACCCATCTAAGAATTCACATTTGGCTGAGTTGATATTTTCCAATATTTTTCTATTTAAAATTTATCTATATCTATATTTCTATACTTATAGATACTTACACTAGCCTTCCGCCCGCGACTTCGTACGCGAGGAATTAGGTTATCGCGCGGATTTAGGATGTCGCGTGGTGGGTGTCTGCGTCGTCTCAGCCACATAACATCCACTGCTGGGTAAAGGGCTCTCCCAAGGATCTCCACGAGACGATTTCTTTGCATTAAATAGGCTCCAAAACTACTGAACAGGTGTACGGCACATAATGTAACAAAAAAATCTGAAATAAAAATATTTTATAAAAAAAAACAAACCGACTTCAAAAAGTAAAAAATAAAACTTTTGGAGTCGGTGCTAGTTAGCTAAGGCCAAAAAAAATATAGTTAATAGAAGTGCAATGTAGAATGCTTTGGCTGGCACCGACTCCAAAAGTTTTATTTTTTACTTTTTGAAGTCGGTTTGTTTTTTTTTATAAAATGTTTTTTTGTATTTTTTTTTATCCAATATAGAGCATGTATGAAAACGCCATAGCACGGGTACGTACGTTCGAATAGCATTAGATTTGCCGCTCTGAATAAAGCAATTACAGCTAACTGCACCCTATTACCGATGTCATTGTGAAACCTATAACTTTCAAACATTCGAAACCGCACCAACCTCGGCGGACTATCTTACTTTCGTTTTTAAATAGTCTAAACATACGTCTAAGAAATTAGCGGAACAAAATATTGTATGGACAAACAGATAATGACATACGCACACACGCCATACCGACTCTTTAATGCATTCTAATAGTAGAACGAGACATCTAATTTTAAACGCGCGTTTCCGATTTTCCACTTTGTTCGCACGAATGAAAGTGCATTTTCACTTGATCGATGGGGTGCAATTTAAACGAGATATTTATATAACGCACGCGATCTGAATTCCGCTACGTTATTACAAAGGAAATGCTCGAGATATCAATGATATCCCATTTTAACAGTATCGGTATCATTTTCTTGACGAATAATTAAAATTTGAAGAATTTTGCTGTCTCGTTCTCGTCTGAACGACAATTCTTGTCATAAAAGATACCGTGCTTTAAATTGTGTAAGCCGTCATGCTACAAAGTCGTAAAACAAAAACGCGATAAAACTATGTCTGGCGAAAGTCTGTGGTAAAGTATACATTTTTCTGTAAGTCCATTTTTCAGCGTTGTGTTCTACTTTTTTATGCTTGTTCTGATATTAGAATTTTTCTGGTGCAAAAGACTCAGTAAGTTGAATTTTGTAAAAAAACTAAAATTGCAAAAACAATAAATTTATTACTACTTGTACTATTTAGTATTCTGTGCTTTAAGTAACTAGATTCCATTGGTCCTAGGAGGACCCGTATATGATAGTGAGCCTTTTGCAGCAGTATGATAAGTTGATAACTTAGATGTTCGAGAGCTATTATCAATATTCTAATAATCGTAACATTCGTAACACGTTCTGTCGCTCATTAATTCTGAATCAATGCTCCTAGTTTAGTAAAACATATTATTTATCCAAAACTATCGCGTTGTCTTCTTCTTCATATTCATAAACTGCTATAAACTGGCAATAGACGTCCGATTTAGCTTCCGATTGTCTGATCAGACAATCTGATTCAATCAATACACGTCCGATTTTTTCTAAACGCAGTCCAAGGAGTAAAATAATATGCGCTAGAGTCAACTGGTAAATCGGAAGGAGAATCGGACGTCTATTTCGTCTCTGTAATGTAAACAATTGGATATGACAATAAAATCGTAAACGCGTAGCGTTTTTTCCGACTCGGACGTCGATCCGACTACCGGATCGGTTGTGTATTAAGTGTTCAAACAAATGTTTGGCACGAGCGCCTTCAGCCCGGTCAGACTATCGGATTCGACTATCGGACAGAAAAATCTGACGGGTATTCCCAGCTTTACCGACATGAGCAGTTTCTACATCCAATTGTTTTCAACAGTGATGACAGTTAATGTCAGACGCACTGCGGGCTACCACCCTTTGGATGATATTCCTAAATGTCGCACAAAGCGCTACTCAACATCCTATATATTGCGCACAGCAAAGGAGTGGAACTCCTTCCCTGAGTCTGTATTTCGGAGTACCTACTTATCACCCGTCAATCTTTAACGCAAGGGGTGAATATAAATGTATATTTTTAAGAATGACGGGAAGACCCTTACCCTTCATCATACCTGATGTTAAGTATTGATAAGGCAGAAGATGGACTGAGGAACTGGCTATCTTATCTCGAACTGCCGGAACACAACAATTCTGAAAACATTGTTGTTATGGCGTCAGGCTTAGATAAGATGGTGGTAGCTAGCCAGGCGGGCTTACAACAAGTCCTACCACCAACCAAACCGAATACAATATGTACCCCCGCTGGGAATCGAATCCGGGACCCCTGGGTCTGATACCGGTGGTTGTACCACTAGACCACAGAGGCGGTTAAAGGTTGTGTTAGCTTAGCCCTTGGGCTTGATTGGGATCAAGAGCAAGCCCATTATAAGTAAAAAAAACAGTCATCTCGTATTAGGGTACGGATCGGTTTAAATAGTCTCTAGATTAATAAACTGCTCTAAGCTATGATATTATTATATTACTAGCTGTGACCCGGGGCTTCGCTCCCGTGAAATTTCGGGATAAAAAATAGATAGTAGCCGATTCTCAGACCTACTCAATACGCTCACAAAATTTCATGAGAATCGATCAAGCCGTTTCGGAGGAGTATGGGAACGAAAACTGTGACACGAGAATTTTATATATAAGATAAACATATTTATCATAAACACGTTACATATTACCCGTCTCATCACTTGCCTGCGCCCCGTCAATTATTTTGCACGCCCGTCAACTGTAACTCGTGAAGTCACATTACAAGCGTGACACGGGCGCAACGTTATTTGTTGATAACAAGGGGCTAACATATTATGTCTGGAAAACTGATTAGTAGTGTAAAATAAAAATATGGAAAACCAGCTCGTTATATATTTAAGTTATGAGTCTTTGCCTTCGTAAATAATTATAACAATATTTATGTTAAAACGTTACAGTCTCGCAAGGGCCTCGAAGATTATTTTGCACGCCTGTCAACCGTCACCCGTGTCACGTGACAAGCGTGACACGAGCGCATCGGTATTTGTTGGTAACTAGGGGCTAACCTAAATGTCTGGAAAAGTGTAGTTGGTAGTGTAAAAGGAAATTGTGGAACATCTACTTGTTGTATATTTAAGTTCTAAGTCACAGATTATAAAATGAACGTGTTTTACCTCCCTAAATAATTGTAAAAAGATATTTTTGTTAACACATTACAGTCTTGCTCGCGTTTCGAAAATTATTTCGCACCTCAACCGTAAGGATCGCGAGTCGCGTGACAAGCGTGACACGGGCGCAACTTATTTGTTGGAAACTTTTGGCGAACACATAATAAGTGGAGTTTTAAATTAGACATTGTGGCTAAAGAATGTTGTAGTACTTATACTTTTTTTAACCGACTTCCAAAAAGGAGGAGGTCCTCAAATCGGTTGGTATGTTTTTATTATGTATGGACACCGATTACGCCGAGTCTTCTGATCCGATTTAGGTGATAGAAGAAAAATATGGAAAACCAGCTCGTTATATATTTAAGTTATGAGTCTTTGCCTTCGTAAATAATTATAACAATATTTATGTTAAAACGTTACAGTCTCGCAAGGGCCTCGAAGATTATTTTGCACGCCTGTCAACCGTCACCCGTGTCACGTGACAAACGTGACACGAGCGCATCGGTATTTGTTGGTAACTAGGGGCTAACCTAAATGTCTGGAAAAGTGTAGTTGGTAGTGTAAAAGGAAATTGTGGAACATCTACTTGTTATATATTTAAGTTCTAAGTCACAGATTATAAAATGAACGTGTTTTACCTTCCTAAATAATTGTAAAAAGATATTTTTGTTAACACATTACAGTCTTGCTCGCGTTTCGAAAATTATTTCGCACGTGCCCCTCAACCGTAGGGATCGCGAGTCGCGTGACAAGCGTGACACGGGCGCAACTTATTTGTTGGAAACTTTTGGCGAACACATAATAAGTGGAGTTTTAAATTAGACATTGTGGCTAAAGAATGTTGTAGTACTTATATTTTTTTAACCGACTTCCAAAAAGGAGGAGGTCCTCAAATCGGTTGGTATGTTTTTTTATGTATGTACACCGATTACGCCGAGTCTTCTGATCCGATTTAGGTGATTCTTTTTTGTTTGACGCGGCGTAGCTACCATTTGGTGCCATAAAAAAATATTCAGTATGGCCTAGTAGTTTCCTAACATGGACGATGTTATTTTCAAAATACTTTGTTTATAATGTACATGAAACCTAATTTAATCTAGAAATATCCTACTGTAGTTTACAAAACAACCTAAGCAGGCACAAAACAAATAAAATTAAGAAAAACTACGTTAAAAAAACCGACTTCAAAACCAAAAACCGTCTGGAAAAACAAAAGAATAGTATAGTATAGCTTAAAGTAGAATGCCTTGGTTAGTACAGTAACCTTGTAATGCGAGAAATGTTAAATGTAAGTCCTTCCTTACGAGTTGAAAATTATAAAATAACCATAAAATGTAATATTATAATTAGTATTTTCTTTTGTGATGGAAATTGACCGTACTGATATGTTAAGCTCACTTTTCAATTTGACGACTCTGTATGAAATAAAACAGGGAGAAAAAAATAGCCCTTGACGAGTTAATTGCCGGTTCTTCTCGTTACAAGGTCTCCCGCCGTAGGGTTTGTGAACCGATGGCGTAGCTTCTTTGACGTTCATCAGTGCTTGTAACAGCCTAGACTGAATAAATGATATTGATTTGATTTGATTTGATTTGGCTGGCATCGTCTCCAAAACGAAATTTTTTTGGTTATTAGTTTTTTTTAATGTACAAATATCAATACATGAAAGCTACATTGGGAATGAAACGAAATGAAGCCCTCGTATTAAAAATGCCTTATTTTTTATACGAGGGCTCCAAACAAAACGGTATTTTATTATAAATCTGATGACTTTAATAAGTGCTTGTAAATTACTGAAATAACATATGATATTAACCATGAATATGTAAATGGCGTGTATTTTATTACAATGTTGCGTGTAAAGCTGCGTGATAAACATCAGCGACGGTGTTTACTGGTATTTTTTTAAACCCCTATACTTAATATTATACACGATGTCCAATATTGATAAATTGCATTTTAAACTTTTTATTTAAAATGCTTATATTAAATTTTAAATATAAGGTACATTTTCCTGAAACATCAAATATAATTCTTTAGGTGACAGAGTTTATAAAACTTCGTGCAGACAATGAAAAAAAGGTTTTTTATAGTTTTTTAGTTAAAAAAAGTTCCCCGTTGTCGCACCAATTATGCATCTAACCGCTTCATTTTAGATTATGTAGTTATTATGATAAGTCCTACCAACATGTTGACATATTTTGCGATAACTTTAGAAAATTTTAGAATTTTAGAATTTTTTAACCCACCTCTTTAGTAGTATATTATATATATGCCTTTTTTATTGATTATTTTCATAGTTATACATAGGAATAAACAAAGTTTATTTTTAATTTCTTTTAAGAATTTACTAGATAACATAAATCTATATTGTGTTCACTCAGTTGAACTGTTTAATTTTGTTGTGGAAACTGTCTTTGGCTTTTGTATTACTCATTAAGTATAGTATTAAGGTGAAATGGATGCTGTTTGTTTCCCAAAAAAAAAACTATAAACAACAACAACAAGGCTTACATATTTGATTGTTTTTTATAGTTTAGCTTGGCTGCTAGAGTTCCACATCAGGTGTACCAGACCTTCGATATAATTTGTACGTCAAAAGAAAATGCTTATTACGCTCAACAACTTTTCTTAAGTTGCTATTTTCACATCTCGAACCTTTCTTGAACCTTCTCTTGACAACAATAAATACAACAAAGAAAGAATTTGTAAAATTGTTCCATACGTTCACGACTGTTGCGATGACCAAGGATGCGATGATCTAGGACGTCATCAGGATGGGTTACCATTATTTAATACGAGCTAAATACTGTTGGCCAAGGGAAACGCTAGCGAATACTTATTATCAGTATTGGAAATTAATCCATCTTACATTAACTCCGACTTAAACTGTCGAAGCAGATACGTCGAGCTTATAAGGCTTATACCACATTGTACCGAAGACGCGTGAAGCAACTTTAACGCTTTATAATGAGTTCAAATATTTAAACATAAAATTAAATAATTATAATAAAGAAGTCTAAATACAAATCACTAACACTAATTTGAGAATCTAATATTATAACCGCGAGTTTAAAGAGAAAAGGGAACGAATAACGAATTCGTGGATCACGCTCGATCAGCTCCACGTCAATGCCAAGCTTCAGGGTTCATATTATTAAATGTTTGTATCCCATGGTTTTTATAAATGTCACTTAAATAACTATTGAGAGCGGACCCACGACTACGTTCAGTGTGCGATAACACCGACGTTCCCACTTCATCAATCAACCTCTAAACTATTGCACTCTTAAACCAAAACAAGAGCCCGTTCCCTTGCACTCAAATATCGAGGCAATAAATAAGAAAAGTTAATAAATAATTAAATAACTATTTCCATCGGCCTGACGCCGACATATATATATATTATATATGTCGGCGTATATATATATATGCTTTTGTTCTAATATATATATATATATATATATATATATATATATATATATATATATATATATATATATATATATATATAAAGGTGGCATTATGTTGCGTGTAATAGGTATGTACCTAATGGAAATGACGTAAATATTATGAGCGCGAAATTTTGCCGACGTCAGCTCTTGTTCGTCGAAAGTTGTTTCGAACAGAGTGCTTGTTCGAATGGGCGATAAATTCACAGATGCCACACGATTTTCAGCAAAAGTTCTGGTTTAATGTAACATATTGTTTCCGAATATATGTGTGTTTTTGCCAATTTGCCATTTTCTATTATTATACATTTAGTGTACATCTGGTGCAATAGATTTGTAAGAGTCAAAAAGTTAAACATCAACCGACCTTTTATTCATATCTAAAAATCTGAAAGTTGAGTCCAACCTAAGATTTTGCAATTTTATTCATAGACACGTGTATATTACTAGCTACTGCTAACGATTTCACCCGCGTGATTCCCGTTCCCGTGGGAAAAATAATTTAAAACTTTATTCCACTCATACTCTCGGACCTTTATTAACTCAGAATTTCCTTTTGGTGTGGTATAGGCAATGATATTATACCCATTTGTGCTTGAAGCAGATACGTCATACGAGCTCGCATTGTGAAACATTGGGAAGACCCTGTCCTATATGGGGTCTGATTCAATTTACTATCTCTTTCATTTCTATTTTTTTTTTGTAATGACTGGGCAGGCATTTGGCAAGCGTCGTGCTTAACAAACAGGATGTGATCTACGGTGTTGCATGCTTGCCCAGAAAATGCCTATTCACTCTCGCCTTGAAGAGGCCAAGGTTGTAGGAATCGGGGAACACATGAGCAGGCAGCGCATCCTTTAAAATGTGTATATATTTTGTCCTACTTGTGTGACTTCGTCACAGATTTCAGTAAAAAATAAATGTTTGTTACATATCTATTTGTTTAAATATCTAACATTCATAATAATTTTCGTTACCAATATTACAAAGAGGAAAGATTTGATTGTTTTTTTTATAACTTTTTAATTTTGCATTTAACAATGCTATTTTTGACGGGGACCCCGTCAGGGCGACATGAGACTAGTTGCTTTTGTTCTAGTATATTTTCTTGTTTAATATTTATCATTTGATTGTTCGTTTGCTTGTTTGTTTGTTTGCAACGAATAAACACAAAAACTACTGAACGTATTTGGATGAAATTTGGTACACAGATAGTAGATAGCCTGGTTATGAACATAGGATATATTCCGACGGGAACGGTATCCACGCGAGTGGAACCGCGGGCGGCCGCTAGTCTATTATAAAACATCGTTGGATATATCAAAAATTAAAATCAGCCATTTTGAATTTAAGCGTGCACTGGGTTTCTCCTGTTGTAGCAGAGGTTTCTCCTAAGATGTGGCACTGATAGCCGCTGCGTTTAGCCACAGCACGCGAGATAACAGCAACGGCTTCAAAGATAATACGAAATTGTTTCTTTATGACACCTGTTCTATTAAAACTAACTTTTACGGCGGAAAAATAGTCAACTTACTTGATATTTTAGTTTAAGATTATAACATGTAAGTTGTATGTGTGTCATACCTAAGTAGTCTCGTCAGAAGTTTTCAAAATAACAATAATATTTTTGAAGTGAAAACTTCTTTAGCGGCGTTGTGCACATCAGAGTAAAAAAAATTTGGGATGGGTAAAAATAATTAAAGTCGCCTCAGTACACGTGACCCTGATCGAAAATTCGTAAGACCATTTACCGTTGACCTATTTCAAACTTCATAAAGTCTCACACTTGAAAGATCTACGCATATTAGTCAATAACAACCATTATATAAAGATCTCTCATTACTACCAACTTTCATATTGATGCCAGGTCAGTTTTAATGGATTTAGCTGCCAAATCAAGTTGGTCTCTGTTTTCATCTACCTTTTATGAAATTTTTTTTTAACCGAATTTTTTTTTTGAAACCGGTTTTCACTTCTGCCGGCACTCCCAGAGTGCAACCCGTTGTTTTTTTTTATCCCACGTCGATTTAAAATTGAATTGAAAAAGGATTCAATAACTTAGAAAACCCTGAATAATTATCCGTCGTATTTATCCACGTAATTTTACGGTTGCGAAAAGAAAAAAAAAATCTCGTACGTACATATTCATATTTTACTGGTATTAATAAAGAATTGCAAACAAAGAAAGGTCGTATGAAGAATGACTGGCTTAGAGAGTAGGCTTCCTGATACGTAATACTGATACGTAATACGTAACAATTTGCTGATACACACTTGCTAAATAAGTACAAATTCGAGCTGATAATAATAATAATCACCCTTATTTTCCGTAACCATATATGACTGCGTTACTGTTAGAGTACTTTAATGGAATTGAATTTGAATAACTAATTAAGTAACTAAATGAAACATGGTATCAACTTTAGTTTACAATAACACTGAGAGAGAAAGCCAGCTGACCAAGCATTGTAAACACTTGTTAACATACAGTGCTTAGCCATAAATTGCTTATACTGATGTCGGTCTTTAGACGTCTCTTAAAATGCCATTGCCTTCACTTTCACCCACAAAATTACGAAACATGAAGTAATTTAAATGTAAATATTGTTATCTTCAAATCGAGCGTGGTTAACGAATTTTTTATCGAGAAGTAACCAAATACCCGAGTGATTTAAATTATTATTGAATCGAGTTTCTTGGGAGTCTTGGGGACCGGGTTTTATCAAATTGGTTTTTCAATAAAAATTCCAGAGACGAATATTTATCTCGGGACGACACCCTGAAAGGGAGGGGGCGATCCATCGACTCTCTCCAATAAAAGTTCTATTGACAGATAGGCCTATTTACGAGGTACATATGACTGAGGCTACGAAAAAAGCGTATTATTTTTTGTAGCTCACTTCATTTGTTAAGGTTTCACAATTTATATAGTTTTAAACTATGAATATTAAAGTATGTAGTTACAGATAATTCTCAGGGTCTTATTACAGAGATATGAGAAAGAAAGTAATAAAAAAGATTCCGACGAACTGAGGACCTCCTCCTTTTTTTAAGGCTGTTAAAAAAGCGACTCCACTATCGGTATTCACAGTCAAGATTCAAAGAAGAATGAAGTTGATTGATACAATTAAATCAATATACGTTGAAAGATAATTAAAGAATTTAAAAAAATACCATCTTGAATAAATTCAGTAATAAAGTTTTGGCCCTTTTCATCAATCGAAAACTCGAATTCTAATTTGTATTTGTGTGAGTGGTTTATATGAAGCTTCTTATTTCTATGTTTAAAAGGTGTGTATGTCTATGTTTTCGATCAATAACTTTTGTAGTAGTTATACATTATGGTAAATTTTAAATAGAAAATTATTGGAAAAAATTAACTCGGCCACAAGTGAATTCTCAGACGGGAATCGAACCCGCGACCTTTGGAAATCCGGTCCAATGCTCCAATTTCCAAAGGTCTCGAGTTCGATTCCCGTCTGAGAATTCACTTGTGGCCGAGTTAATTTTTTCCAATATTTGTCTATAAGTATAAAAATAGCATTGAAAAATGCAAAAATTACAAAATCATAAAATAGTTATACATTTCTAAATTTCATAAAGTTGTTTTACGCTCAGCCTTAATCCATCAAGACAAAAAATCACGCCATCGCCAGTTTTATGGCCCAACATTTGTACTGTTGTATCGATTTAAGTGCTCATGAATCTTGTAACAAAACTGGAAAATAGATGTAGTAATGTGTTGTTACTCGTAAAATCAACGTCTCCTGTGTGATGAAACAGGCAACTTTCACCTCTTATTCCGATTTTACGTCACCATATAGGTAACGAGGAGAAACTTAACGCTTGAACTGATATGTTTGTACGAAAGGTCATAAATATTAATCGAATAATATGATGATGAACATTGTGTCTTCAACAAAATCACTGAAAATACTGAGTGTTAGCGTGCCATAAGAAGCACGGAGGAACTCGAGTTTATAAACGTTTGGTTGCCCATCCTGTGACTGACCATAACGAAAGTTGATTAACTGCTACAATTGCAAGATGAGCACGCCACCGAGCTCTCCATTATCCTGTCCTAATGTAGCCTTTATTTTTTATACTAGATAAAATGCTCTTACGCATCCCTCGCCCCCTGGTGCAGAGGCGATTCGAAATGTTGGACTCACCTGGAGTACACGGCCTATACAAGAATAGGTCACGCACTCCATCCCACGCCCCTCTCGTGCGTCCACCCAACGTATAAGCTTGGTAGAGGCTCGGGAGAGCGGGTCCTCACCTAACCTAACCTAACCTAACCTAACCTCCTGCTGTTGCCATACCGCCGTACAAATGAAACTGAAAATTTAAAAAAAAAACAAGACATCATTCGCCTCTAATCCCGATTTTACGTCACCACATAACGTTGAGAAACTCAACGTTTGAACAGTTGTGTTTGTACGAAAGTTAGGTCATGGTTGTCGTGACTAATCGCTACAGCCATTGTGTTCGGTTTTCAATACGTAATTATTATGTCAATAACGGCACTGGTGTATGGATTATGGATTAATTTGAGATCGGGTTCAGTTGGGAAATAGTTTAAGAGACATTTTGAGTGAGAGGAGCTATTATAAGGGCTTTTTGTTAACAATGGTTGACGTGCTATTGTTTATCAGTTGGCCTAGCACGAAAAACTTCCGAGTAAGTATCGAGGAAGTAAAGTAAAAATATATGACGTATTGAGCAGCGTTCCTACCGGACGTTATCGGAACTACATTTTGCTATACATTTTTTGACATTATATACGTGCTCGATACGTTCTCGATACTATTTCTACATGAGACGGATAATATATGTGACTTATTCAATGTTATGACTTATTTAGATTACTAGTATAGAATTATAAAATGTGTGCTTATATACCCTTGTTTGATACGCCCCTAAGTGTCTATGCAATGCAATTAAAATAACTTTTTATTGAAAATTTTTGCTATTTTAATAAATTTGCTAAAAAATTATGCAAATAATTCACTACTTTTTAATGTTTATCTAATCAGATCAAAATTATTATTATTAACTTGTAAGTAAAGGTACAACCACATAAAAAGTTTTTAAGTGTTTTCACACTCTGTCTCTCTCTCTTATCGTATGAGGATTAATGGCCACCTTTTCTGGTGTCAAAGTTTATTTAGCCGCCTTATAAGGCCACAGTCTTGGCTTAACGACTTTTTTAGAATGACAACAGCCGGAACCGACGGCTCCGAATCACGGAAGCGCTCAGTTGTAATGCCACTTTACGGTCACCCATCCGACACCTGACCGGACCGAACGTTGCTTAACAAATGTGATCGATTACGATCAGTCTGTCAAACGCGGCCTCGAGCGCTTCAGTGTTTTTCCTGCTATTAGGTCGTAAAGCAGTAAGCGATGATAAAATTACTTTTAAAATATCCAGACAGTGACGAAGTCCGCGAAGGAATGTTATCGAAAGAAAAATGATTGGTTTGTCAAGTTAAAACTTTAGATATGAACGTCTGTGTTTTATCTTTAAAAAGTAATTTAGATGAAATGAACTTTCTAACAAGCATTTATCGTTAAAATTAAGGTTAGTCATCAAGGTTGTTAAATTGTGTCTCCCAAAAGGAATACAAAATTTAATGATTTCAAAGGTATGTCATCAATGGTGCATTCTACATTGCACTTCCATTTATAGGTAAGTTCCTACGTTTAGTTTTTTTTTCGTTCTAGCTCTCACCGACTCCAAAAAGTATATTTTGAAGACGGTTTCTGTTGTAATTATGGAGTTTTATTATTTATTTTTTCTTGTTTTCATTTTTATATTTTCCGTTTTGAAGACGGTATTTAAATTTTTAATGTTTACCTATAATTTGTGTTTTTTTTTGTGCCCGAGCTGGATAGTTTTGAGCATTGTCCTTTAATCTGTTGATTATTGATGAGTGTAGCCATTTTAGTGTCCCTACCGTTAGACATCAGGCTAGGCCTTGGATATATAGTCATGGATATAACACCATGACACGAACACTTGATAACCGTCTTTTCAGCTCATAATGAAATCCAATTGCAAATTAAGTTTGGTCGGAAAAGAAAGAAAAGCTTTGATTTCTTATAATGGTTTTGAGCTTTTTTTATGAATAATACTTTTAGTAGCTTATTTTGAGCACTTTTAAACCAATATACGATAAATGCGTATGACGCTCAAGACCCTACGAACAGTAACATGTTTGTCGCATCTTCTCTATACGGAATACTTTCAAAGTAATTTTCAACTTTTATATGGTTCCACGGATAATGGCACAGATCTATATTGTCATCAAAGTTGAACTGAGACGTTTATATTATGTGTTTCTATTTATTTTCGAAGCTGACGAAGTACATTAAAAGTTTTGTGAAGCGTTTTCGCTTCATTAATTACGACAAGAGCAGAACGAACTGTCAATTAGATAATAATCGTCACTTATGTGTCTTTAAACAAGCAAACGACTAAAATGCATTTTTATATATATATTTTATGAACGACGGTGAGACTCTTAGCTTTCATCATACCTGATGTTAAGTATTGATAAGGCTGAAGATGAAATGGCTATCTTATCTCAAACTGCCGCAACACAATAATGCTGAAATCATTGTTGTTATGCCGTCAGGCTTAGATAAGATGGTGGTAGCTAGCCGGGCGGACTTACAACAAGTCCTACCACCAACAAAACCGAATACAATATGTACCCCCGCTGGGAATCGAACCCGGGACCCCTGGGTCTGATACCGGCGGTTGTACCACTAGACCACAGAGGCGGTTTAAACGGCGGTTAATAATAATAATAGTATAAACGCGAAAGTGTGTTTATTTGTCCTTCCTTCACGCCCTAACTAAGCTACCAATCGACTTGATTTTTGGCATAGAGTTAGTTAAAAGGACGGAGAGTAATATAGGCTACTTTTTATCCCGATATTCCCACGGGAACGGGAACCACGTGGGTGGCCGTTAGTGATCAATAATTTTGAAGTCTAACCTTTTCCAGGTACTAAGTTTATTCATAACGTACTTCATCAAAAATTTTACGTAAATCCATAAATTCCTTTTAACACCGAAGATAAAGCATAATGTGACCCAATAATCTTATTAAACCGCGGCCTGAATACAAATTTCCTGGCGAATAATTCGTTCAATAAATTACGATATTCGAGCAGAATTCTGAATATCAATAGGCAAATCGCTAAGTTTCATTGCATACAACGATTGTTCGTAAGCCGACCGTTTTACGTTCATTTGCTTGTAAGTGTCACATAAAATAGTGACATAAATCATGATTTCTGCGACATTTAGCAGTTATCAGTATCGTCAACGGTTGGAACAGCCCCCCTAGCATGAACACCGCTATATCACGCGATATGATATAGCGCATCATGCTGTCTTGCTTACTCCGCTAAGATCAGTTGGCCTAGCATGAAAGGCTTTTATCGACTCGATAACTCGATAACGTGTCACTGTCCCACTGTAGCGGAGTAAGCAAGACAACATGATGCGCTATATCATATCGCATGATATAGCGATGTTCATGCTAGGGGGGCTGAGCGGGACAGCGGCACGTTATCGAGTTATCGAGTCGATAAAAGCCGCTCATGCTAGGCCTACAGGTATTATGAAGCCAGTGCTTGTGGTACCAACTGAAAGTGAAAGCATTTTTGGTGAAAACTTGTAAATGGATAGTTTTTTAGTTGGTAATTAAGTACCCCAAAAATTAGCACATGATATACAAAGTTTTTTGAGTGGTAAAAAGATGACACAAAATATGAATAAAAAAAGCAAACGCAAGTTTTTTATGTCTAACTTTTGATTTTACATTAAATTGGTTTACTCGTGGCATCATTCTGAATCGCCAGATTTAAGAAAATACCGAAGATGGAGCGAGCTTGCTTAGAAATAGCGTATTCACACTGGACAAAGGTCGCTTGTCAAAGACTAAGAGATCTGCCTATTTAGCTGCCGATAACGATAAGCATCCGCTGAGTTCTGAAGCCTTATTTCACGTTTCTGATATGAGTAGGAGTGTGTGGTCGGAGAGTTTCTTTAATTTGGGACGGCCGGCCTTAAAGTACTTGGACCCTACCGTACGGACAGTATCCACCACCGTGTTGTGTAGATCGTCTTCACCGAGGCTGTTCTCAAGGGGTTCGAAGCGGTTTTGGAGCTCGAATTGAAAGCTCTCGGGGTTTTGGATATGAGCCGGAGTGTGGGAGTGTCGCTTCTTTACGTTCGTAATAGTTAGTATTCTTGGATATAACATTCCATTCTCGACTTCCGTTTCATCAAATGGATTTACGATCCATGGATCGTCAGAATATCTTCAAATGTGATTTTGAAGTTATCATGCAGGGCAAAAAAAGGTTGAACGTTTATCTGGATATCCTCATTCTATTTGTGACAAGTTTGTGACAAGACAATTCGCGCCGACTAATATTTTGCTTCATAAATTTAAATTTTTTAATTAAGCTGAAATTGCAGCCTTTGTTTTTATAAAATTGCTGCTGTTTCTAAGTGTAAGTTTAATTCTAAGTATTTATACGTAAGAGTAGCTGAGCTTCATGAAAAAATCATTTTCTCATTAGTTTTGATCTATATTTTAATCCCGTTCAGTGAAATATAATATTTTCAACTTCAGGAAACTTCTTTATTTTATCAGTCGTTTCGTAATGTACAAATACGTCGTTCTTCTATCAAACTCCACACTTACCTTTCAGAAACATACGCAGTGTTTTTAAGTGAAGTTTTCTATTTGTTCTAACTCCTTTGGCTAATAGAGCCAACTCAAACTTCTCGAGACCATAAAATCGTTCTTCGCAAGATTGTATACTAAAATTCAGTGGCTTCTGGGAACAGAAGCTTTGAGTAGGCAACTTAATAATTTAGTACCCACTTTATTCCCATGCTCTCCAAGGGATACCTTGTTATTTCTTATTCAGAATAACTTGCGCCTAAAGTTGGCAGTCAAGTGAAACATTCGTCCAATTGAAAAGACATTATTATGATAATTTACTCTTGTTTCATTCAGCGAGTTTCAGTATTGAAATTGTTTTATTATTACTAAAAAAAAAACTTTGAAGTTTATGCATAATGGAATGATTTTTATTGTGTTTGTTATTGTGAGCAAGACAACTGTCAAATATTATATAAAGTACTAGCGGCCGCCCGCGGTTTTTTGTGTGAATTGAAGAATTGAAATTGAATTGAGAAAGTGAATTGTATGATTATATAAGTCTCCTTCTTACCAAAAATTGTTATGCCCCTCAGGGCCCATAAGATCCTAACACATTTTATAACACCTGTACCTACTTATGGAAAGCAATAAAATGATTGATTGATTGATTGATTGAATATCGGAATAAAAAGTAGCCTATGTTTTAATCCAGGCTATCATCTATCCGTGTGCCAAATTTCATCCTTATCTGTTCAGTAGTTTTTCGTCAAAGAGTAACAAAAACAAACTGACATGCTTTTGCTTATAATATTAGTAGGATTTTCCAGAATCTAGCCAAGACTATTCATTGCCAACTTTCACGTAACTTTATTGATTTATGTACTTTTAGAATTATTTAATTTTATACAAGCTTTAGGTGGATGTTTGCTGATGAATCAGGTCAGAACGACTGAACAAAACATGACGAAATTTGGCACAGAGATAGATCCAAGTTTGATCTTGACAGAATAGCACTGTGTTTTCTTCCCTTTTTAAGGACGGAAAAAATGCAGGTAAAACTCTGCAGGTAGCTACTAGTACAACATAAATTTTCAACGATTCTTTTCGCCAACTAAATACGGACCAAACACCTCAGCTCGTTAGGGTTATCACCGCACGTTTAATTGTTTCTCGAAACAACATCTGCAACCGGCCCTGATATATTCTGTGCATATATTTTTGCTGCCCTAATTATGATACCGACGCGACGTCTGGTGATGAGGCACCGAGATAGATTATAGTCTGGAATATCACATGTTTTATTCCATTTTATTGCGACATACACACGGGAACGGGAAAAACGCAAAACCGCGGGCGGGTACTATTACGACCAGTTTTCGCCAGCAAAATACGGACCAAACACCTCGGGGCGGTAGGGTTATCACCGCACGGTTCGCTACCAGCTATCGTTAAATGTTTTCTCGCAATAACATCTGCAACGGGCCCTGATTTATTCTGTGCATATATTTTTGCTGCCCCAGTTATGATACCGACGTCGTGAGGTGCACTGATAAGAATACCACTTGTTGTACAATTTATGGGTTAGCGAGCGCCATATCGGAAGTTCCTAATGCGAATAATTGTTTGTTACGAGAACACTTTTAGGTCGAATTCAAAGAATAAATACAGTTACTTTTTGAGGGTAGACTTATAAGTAGCTAGTTAACCACGGCAACTGAAAAGGTGCCAAAACTTCGAGAAACCAACAAAACCCAAAAATATGGTACCAAGTATATAATGTTCTGCATTAATTGTTCTAATAAAGTAATTTAAAAAGAACGTCTCTTTAATCAACATTATGTGTGTATTTACGTGACAAAAAAACAAAAGTACGTATTATAGGCCCATCTTGGCCTTTGACATTTCAAGGTGTCGCCTACTCTGAGGTCCCCGGTTCGAATCCGGTAGGGGCAAATGTTTGTATGATGAATACTTATATATGTATAGTTATATGTATATATATCCGTTACTCTAGTATCCCATAACACAAGCCTTACAGTGCTTAATTTGGGGTTAGGTTAATTGGTGTGAGTGTTAGAAATATTTATTTATTTTATTTATTTATTTATCTTCATCATCTGATTAATAGACCAACGCATAAATTTAAAGAAGTTATTTTAACTTATAAGATTTTAATGTGCAATAGCCGTGGTATTGCGTATTGAAACATAGCAGAAACATCAAACAGTAAGTACATAGTTGTACTACATAGCAAATGTCGTGTTTTAGTTCCTTTATTTTAATTTATTATTATGCTAATCGTTTCTTAAAATGTTCAGTTCAGTTAGGTCAGTGCTTTAAAAACGCAGGTGTTTTAACAAAATCAGGGCGAATAATTTCATCCTTCTACTGTTTAATAAATAATCCGTGCTGTCGTTTTAAATTAAAATATTATCTTTTCTTCCAAGAAACTTCGCGGTAAATTTGCAAAGACTCGAATTAATACTAAAAGGTTAGTCAAAGTACATTTTTAAACGAATTTATAACTTTATTTAGATATAATTAATTGTATAAGGTTCTCAGGATAGGACTTAATGAGTTTTCATTAGACCCTTGCAATGTCGTCGGATAATTTTATGTGGGTCCCTTCATTTTAGTCCCAAATTATCTTTCACCAAGTTTTGTCTTTTTAATTTGTTCTTTGTTTTATTTTAAAATTTGTTTATTAACTTCATTAGAGTATTTTGAGGTTACACTTCAACTTGTTGAATTATGTTTATCCAGATTTTTCCCGTTATTTCGTTTGAAGATTTCTTGGAAAAATATTGGTAATGTCTTTCCCAAAGTTCCAATGAAAAAAACGAAAAGAATATCAAATTGTTGTCAATTTGAATTATGGTTTCCAAAATGCAATACTTACCTTAATATATATTTTTTTACTTTCATGGTCATAATCACTATCACTATTTCTTATTCCGATACGCCAAATTGCTCCAAAATATCGGGGATTTGACAACTCATACAAACAATCCCGTTTTTCGTAATAGTACTAAATACTATTTCTTTCTTTAATACCTAGAACTATATCCTAAGTGAGTGCTAATTTCTAGACGTATTAAATCCCTCTAACAACTTTGAACATTAAACCAGAGTTAGTGTTTGAATAACTATGGAACTTGTGTGATAAGACCGAGTCCATTAGTTGGAACTACTGAAACTTTACATAACTTTTACAGTTGGATATTTCAAATGAAGTTATTTTGTGTAAGTACTATCTTTTAAAGTGAGTTGTGAGAGTAAAGACAGCTGGTCAGACCAAAAACACACACCAAAATACAAATTTTAGAACTAGGTATCACTTTAATAATAAAAAACTTTTTATAAAAAAATTAAAACCGACTTCAAAAAACTAAAAAGCAAAAAATAAACCTTTTGGAGTCGGTGCCAGCCAAGGCAAGAAAAATAAAATAGTTGGACCGCAAAGTAGAATGCCTTGGCTGGCACCGACTGCAAAAGGTTTATTTTTTGCTTTTTAGTTTTTTGAAGTCGGTTTTAATTTTTTTATAAAAAGTTTTTAATTTCACAATTTTTAAAGGTAGAACAGGTCTCGTACCTACGCTAATATTATAATACCTTATGTCAACTCCTCATTACCTTTTACAAAGCTGCTTTTCCCGGTGCAGGGACGTTACTTATTGAGGGTTTATAGCCTATAGGTATGTTGGCGAGGACCAATAGCTATTTAACAAAAAAGTTTCATCAAAATCCGCTCAGTAGTTATTGCGTGAAACTTCAGCTCGAACAAGAATCTAACAATTACCTGGATGATATAATTGTTTCATGACTTCCATGACATTAGGCCCCATATCTCCGAAGATTATCATCGCATCTCAATGAGACTTATATGGGACCAAATTGACAGTGTACCCGATCGAACAAAAAAAACAACTATTAAAATCGGATCACCAACACCGGAGTAATCGGTATACATATATCCCTCCTTTTTTGTTGAAGTCGGTAAAAATAGTTTATTTTACGTACAGCCGACCGTGTTTGGGTTCAGTTTCCATATTGTGAATGTTTAGATACTATTGAGCATGAATGATCTCCTTTATCATAAACATTTATATTTATTTAATATGTCATGTTGTATTGTTTGTTTCAGGTGTGGTTGTGATGTTATGGTGGTGGGGGCTCGCGCTGCTAGCGCTTGCGCCGCCCGCCCGCGCCGCGCCCCGGGCGGGCAACGGTGAGCTCCTTTACAGTAAGCATCTTGTGCACCTTTCTGCCCGATTCTATCACTTAGAGCACCTTTAGAGCTAATATCGATTAGATAACTGTGGTTTAAAACAGTGTTTTGCGCTTTAAACTTCAAGCAACTTATTAAAATCCAACGACATTTGATATTAGATATTTTCGCCGCCCGCCCGCGCCGTGCCTCGGGCGGGCAACGGTGAGCTCCTTTACAGTAAGCATCTTGTGCACCTTTCCGCCCGATTCTATCACTTAGAGCACCTTTAGAGCTAATATCGATTAGATAACTGTTTTTTAAAACAGTGTTTTGCGCTTTAAACTTCAAGCAATGTATTAAAATCCAACGACATTTGATATTATATATTTTCGCCGCCCCCCCGCGCCGTGCCTCGGGCGGGCAACGGTGAGCTCCTTTACAGTAAGCATCTTGTGCACCTTTCCGCCCGATTCTATCTCTTAGAGCACCTTTAGAGCTAATATCGTTTAGACAACTGTGGTTAAAACAGTGTTTTGCCCTTTAAACTTCAAGCAATGTATTAAAGTCCAACGACATTTGATATTAGATATTTGCGCCGCCCGCCCGCGCCGCGCCTCGGGTGGGCAACTGTGAGTAATTTACAGGATGCATCTTGTGCTCCTTTTCGCCCGATTCTATCGCTTAGAGCATCTTTTGAGCTATTATCGATTAGATAACTGTGGTTAAAAACAGTGATTTGCCCTTTAAACTTAAAGCAATCTTTGAAAATCCGACGACATTTGATATTAGATATTTGCGCCGCCCGCCCACGCCGCGCCTCGGGCGGGCAACTGTGATCTCCTTTACAGGAAGCATTTTGTGCACCTTTCCGCCCGATTCTATCACTTTTAGAGCACTATTAGAACCCAGTTCGCCGACAGTACACTATAATCTCAATCGTAGTTTAAACATTGCTCTACTAGCAATGTTTAAACTACGAATCAGATACTACTAGGTAGTAAATAGTACTACCTTTTAGATGTTTAGGTTATTAAACTTAGAAAATTACTTTCCAAATACCAACATTTTCAATGCGAATAGAATCACGTCACAATTACGCATCGTTATTCGCAACTGTGGCAAGTACGACAGCGTCAATTTATTTATAGATACGCTATTTCAATATAGATACGCTATTTCAATACAGATACGCACTTTTCCATCACGCGTTAGATACGCGTGTCATACGCGTTTTCTTACATGACTAAGCATCTTTGCCGATAATCAGTCATTTTATGTGTTTCTTGCAGTAATGGCAAATCTACGGCTTGATTCAAGGATGGTTTTTTTAAGAGTCGGACGTATTTTCACGGCACTAATGAGGATAAGTAATAATCCTTGCAAACTTTATGAAAAAACTACGTTTGGAAAAAAAACTTGCCTAAGGCTGCTATTAAACTATTACAGAAATATGAACATATTTAGGACCGTGATAAGTATGAAATAGAAAACACAAAACTATTATCCTAGATATACTTAATCATAGATATGAAGTGTAATAACGGCCTAAGGCAAATGTTTTTAAACTCTTGTGATTTTTATGACAACTTTTTTTGTTTTAATAAAAATTTCAATTATTATTACTTTTTAATAAAAAAAATCTGTCTCCTTATAAGTCAAAATTCCGAAATTAAAACTAGTACGATTTTTAAAACTTCTTTCATTTAGCTTCTTTGCAAAACGGATCCGAAAATAATTCGATATTCAAATGTGAGCACATCAAATTTTAAGTCCTCCCCAGAATGTTCATAATAAATCGAAGGGTCTTTATGATCCACAAACTTGAAATTAGCAGGAAATCGTCTTTTTATGGTTTAGACAGGTCGCGTTAGGGGAACCTTATGAGATTCTAGATAAAGTGCTAGACATTAAGTTGTCCAAGACTTTTCGCTAGTCTAGTTTAAGTATACTGCTAATTGTAACCTGCCTTGGTGTACAATTGGACTAGTTTTAAATTACAGTAAGTCTCTTAGGCAATAATTTCAATCATCAGGCTATTGTCTTTGCTTCTTGATATTCACTAGTTTATCGTCCTCAACGAGTAGTAGATAGCAAAAATGTGCTTATTTTTTATTTAAGTACTTATTTTTTGACGACCTGTTTGGCGCAGGGGTACTATCCCCGCCTTTTGCCCCAGAAATCCCAGGTTCGATCCCCGGACAAGACAAATATTTGTAAGATTTGTGTGCATGAACATGTTTATTTGTCTTGTCTGTGTGTTTAATATGTATATTAAGTATGTATTTAAAAAAGAAAAGTACTTATATTAGTATATTTATCCGTTATCTAGTATTTATAACACAAGTTCTTCATGAAACTTAACGTGCGTGGGTTAGATAATTGGTGTGATTGTATGCAAATATTTATTTATTTTAATTCCGTCATTCACCTTTAAATGCAGACCGATACTAACCTTTATTCGCTTTCCAGTGGGGTTGAAGCTTTACTTTAGCAAATTATTTAAATATTTTAATTTTAAACAGTTTTGAGGTGTTTTAAGAGTCTTTTCACGTATAAACGCGAACGTTTTCCATTAAAACAACGAGGAACACGCGTCTCTCATGAATATTCTGAAACTCTCACTAAATGTGGGTTCATTATTATGCAAGAAAAATATGATTTTTGGATTTAATACTAACGGGATCCTAACTTACATACGCTGATATTGTGTTTATGTAAACGATACGCTGTGACGTATTTAACAAAATGCTTTTTTTACAATGTGGTATCTAAAATCCTTTGATTAATACACACAATCATAGTAACTTCATATTTCTAAAATATTTTTGGATCTTTAAATACTTACTACTTATACTTTTTTAAAGTTTAGTAAAGGTTGTTACTTTAAATGTTTATGGTCATCTAACCCTGCACGGACCATTGCGATTGCTACTTGAAGCTCCTGAACCGAGCTCCTGGGGTCCTATCGCGCTAGTGTCGTCTGCATCGACACCGACTTCATTTGACAGATGGATGTGACTTATTGCTATAGTCTTTGGTAAGTTTTTATTTGTGTCAAAAAGAAGCAGCAATATGTCCCATCCATCTACCAAATGAAGCCGATTTCGATGCCGACGCCACTTGCGCGGTACGGCCCCCTGATATGACATAAAATAATATACTTAGATAAGACACGTCGTTCTTCATAAATCCGTTAGCACAGATTATCTTCCCGAATTTAACCAAATACTACAAAGGAATTTACACTGGTTTTGTATTTGTGTTAATGTGCTAATCGTGGATATTAAAGAGTTATGGAATATACAGTCATGATTCATGAAAGTTTAACTTACAGGATTTATAGCACGTTTATAGCACTTGAGTAAGCCTCGTAAGCAGCTTAAATACATTTATAAGCTGCTTTGTTGTAAGTATTTACTGTGTTTATGACTGTATAAGTTGACTTTATTGGCTTTTTTAGAATTTATACCTATATAGAAGCGTAAATTGTTGGGCATTAAATATTGTAATGATACGTTTAAAAAAGTAGTCAGGTAAGTATTTTAGCAGGATTATTTTTTTATTTTCCCAAATAACGGTTGTATTAGCATAATTGTGCCGGTTCGAGTCCCGTCTGAGCAACATGAGCCAAGTAGTTTTTTTGAGTATTCCGGCGAATACGCCCAATTTTTACTGGACGTGTGGGTGCAGTCGCCGGATCGAATAATGTTAATATTTTTGTTCAACTGCACTTTACGCTACCGGTTTTGACATGCAATATAAAAATTGCATGCAAATTATTAATTATTAACGTTATTGCTAAACACTAAACACTAGACTCGCAGGAACTGATGATAAAGACAAAAATTGCGAGTAGCTAAAATGAGAAATAACATAGGTATACTTATATAACTTATTCAATTATTATTATTATTATTATTATGTCGTCAGAACAGACATTAATAATTTTTAACTAGTTAGGAACTATGTAGTTATTGAACCGTCAAATGTATAATACATGACACAATATTTCTTCCTCCTTTACCGTAACAGTATTCGCATAGAATACACTCGCTTGGTCTTATTTATCTTGGGGTCTTAGTGCCCTCTACTTATGAGGGTTCTAACAAATCCACACTGAATAATAGAATAATATTTTAGAGAAAATATGTTGCGAGCGGAAATGTATGTCGACAAATACGTAAGCTAGAGGACGCTTATTTCTGAACTAGCGGATCCTCGCGGTTTTACCCACGTGGTGCCCGTTTCCGTGGGAATATCTGGATAAAATATAGCCTATGTCACTCGGGAGAAATGTAGCTTTCTAATGGTCTAATAATTTTCTAAATCGGTTTAGTAGTTCCTGAGATTAGCGCGTTCAAACAAACAAACTCTTCAGCTTTATAATATTATTAGTATAGATTTGTATTCTTTACATTGTTTCAGTAAAATAAATACGACAGTATTTTTACTAGTAGTTGTAAACAAAACATTCTGTTTCAGAAGATTGGTAGATCGAATCAAATATAAAATATTATGACGTGGCCTAAAGTTAGATTTAGTTTTAATCTGGAGCTATCACTTTCATTCGTGGCGCCAATTGGCAATCAGATACAGCATCAGTTTTAAACCAAATCTAACTTTAGACCACGGTTTATTGTCACACCATCAAAAATCTAATATAACCCAGCTAAACAATATCTTTGTTTATTACACATAACATAAACGCATGATGTATCCGCGTTACCGAGGTCGTATTAAACCCTTTAGACGTCCTTTTAACTGTGTAATCAGCTCCAAAACTCATAAAGTGCGCTTTAAATGTGACCTCGAGGGAATCGTAAAAGATAAGCAGTGCGAGCGAGACGAAAGAAAGTGAAAACCAAAGTGGTTTCACTTTCGTTTAAATTACCACCTTGTACGAGTAGGTTAAACACCTTTATTCGACAGCCGAAGCCCTTTGACGGGTAGGGTCAATATGTTTTCGATATTAATGGGATGAATTGTTTAATGTGATTTTAGTTTTTGTATAACTTATAATTTTAATCTTCTTGTTCTTATCGTATGAGGATTAGTAAACTGGCTTTTATCTAAGTCCTATGATGACATAGAACAGCTATTACAATAAAAAACACTCATACACGCACACATACACACACACACACACACACACACACGCAACTTACTTACACAACACATACTCGTATTATGAAGAATGCGTAGTTATGTGTTTGATGATAACATAAATAAATGAATTGCGTGTATTATTTAGATGTCATTAAGCTGTGGAAGAGCACAAGTGTCTCTGGACACTTAATAGGTTGGTTCCAGCCACTTATGTAACAGTAACGTATTTATACATTTTTAATTTTGCATTTTACAATGCTATTTTTGTGTGATAAATATTAAACAAGAAAATATACTAGAAAATAGCAACTAGTCTCATGTCGCTGTCATGTCTCATCCCGTCAGGGCGACATGAGACTAGTTGCTTTTTTTAGTATATTTTCTTGTTTAATATTCATCAGTAACGTATTTGTTTATGAATAAAACATTATTCTTTTATTTTTTATTTATGGCCACCTGTGGTGTCACAATTTATCAAGCCAGCTATAAGGCCTCTGACTTGGCCTAACGACTGTTATCAATATGACAATAACCGCAGACGACGGATAACGGAGGACTTTTTGTCCGCGACACGACCTTATTACTAAGAACATAAAGTTGAATATATAACGAGGACTAACGCGTACTTTTCATGGATATACGCGATCTAAATTCAATCTTATTTGGTTAACAATAAAGACGTGTCGCGGACAAAAAGTCCTCCGTTATCCGTCGTCTGCGCTAGCTCTTAACGTGCCCTCCGAAACACGGAAGCGCTCAGTTGTAATGCCAGTTTACAGTCACCCATCCGACACCTGCCCGGACCCTGCTTGACAAACGTGACCGAATACGACCAGTATGTCAAGCACCGCTACAAGTGAGATCATAATAAACTTAATTAGTACGAGTATTTATGAAGTTAATGAGGTGTAATTTTCTTGTGCCAACCAAAATTTTTGTCCATCAAAAAGTGGTCTGAGTGTAAAGTGTGAAGAAAAAATATATTCAATAACATAGTACCTAAAGTTTTTACTATTTAAGTTACTATAGTTAATTGTAATTTGAAATGAGTTGGTTAATATCTGATTGGTAGTGCTTATAATAACTCAAAATATAAATATATTTTTTTATAAAGAATGAGCAGTGAATTTTAAGAAGTAATAAAAAGTGATGTGCGAAAAAATTTAACAGTTACTTAAAATGCAAAAACTGACTTCCATAACTTTTATGAATTTCTTCTTAACAACTTATTAAGTGTAGAAATATGAAACCTATGATGTTTTTGATTTTTTTTGCAATACAGTTACAAAATATAAATACTCAACTCTAATCATGTGAAATAATAAATCATATCTCAGAATTGGCAATGTTAGCTCAAGAATCATATTTGTCTAACGGTGTTTCTAATATGTTTTTGATAATCAATGCCCAATTCTTATACAGTTGATTATCACTTCTAAAACTTCTAGTAACATTTTTTTATATAATTAATTACTTTTAAAAAACAAAGAAGAAAGATTGCATAAGTACATTAACATTCTACAAGATATTTTGAAGTCAATAAAGATAAGAACAAAGAAAAAAAAATTCAGCTAACAAACAGTTTTACACTTAAAAACAATTAGTGACAAAGAGTATCATACTAGCCGAAATGTAGGTATGTACTTTAATTTGAACTAATATAAATTGTAATGTTATTCGATTTTCAGAATATAATTATTATAAAATGTCTATTATTATATCCTAAAATTTAACAGAATTTACAGATAAAAATACTTTGAATTTTTGTAGAAAAGCTACTGATTTATGATATGTATGTACTGTGGCCTCTTGTTGCTTTTCGCGTTACCATCTTATTGTTTTTATACAATGTGATAAATGGTTTCGTATATTTCAATATTACTTATCGTTATTTGAATACATTTCACTACCCACGCAAAATATTATGACAAATGATGTTAGTGTTAGACAGGTTGTGTAACGGAATATTGGTTTTGATCACAGATAACATACGTTTTTAATCAGAAATGCTTTTATCGTTTTGAATTGTCATGTTTTAGTTCTTTATGATTGTGTGTAGATATAATTTTTAAATTTTTAAACAGTTTAAAAGTTCATGTTTAGTACGATTTATATGAAAAAAAGAAATGTTTACTTTCTGAAAGTTACGTTTACTAACAGTTATCACACAGGCAGCTTACACTGTTTTTAATTTCTAAAAATATACTTAAGAAAACATTTAATGATTCACGCAATCTTTCTTAACCCTTGATATGACTTTTCTATAAATAATAACACAGATACTGAGCTGCATCCTTTCTATTTGAGACTATGTAATAAATGCCTCTCAAAAATCACCACCTTTTTAAATTTTCTTATAAAAAATCCACTCATGGTCATCCTACTCGCTGCGCATACACTCCACGCTAAATACTTCAGTGCCACTTCGAACTGTCACTTTCGGTTGCCCTCACTGCTTGCCTACCAATAAGGAAACTTTGAAGCATACTTATTGTCCATATTGATAAACACCATGCTAATTCTTAGCTTCGTTTGCGTTTTGAATAAACAAGCATCTTATTCATAATTTAATAAACAGCCTTCTTATTCATTTTGGATAAACACTTTAACCTTTTGTCAATGGGTTTTCTCTTACGATTCCGCAGGGATTAGAGTTCGGTTTCACTCAGATTTTGGTTTCACTTCAATACAAGTGAGGGTGGTCAAGTGTCAGATTTGAACGTTCACTTATTGGAATATAAAGCGGAGGTGAAAGTATTTTGTTATTGCAGTTGGACTAATCATAAACGATATGTTACTTATTCATAACAAGGTCTGTATGCATTGTAAACTTTCTTAAGTAATGAGCCACGGGTTACCAGATCCCATTCATGAGATGAGCATCTTGTTCTGTGTAGTTATTTTGTAATTTATATTTTTGTGTATTTGAAAAAACTTTTAGTTTTTGATATCCGTAGCAGTAGGGCTTACGTTACTGGAATCATTCTCGTATTTATGTGTGTGTCATTTCATTACAAGTCAATTTAGATTTAGGTATTAATAAAACAATATATGTATTGCTTTTCATTTCAGCTCAGTTCATATATAATGTGTAATTTATTTAAATACATAATATGGTTCAAGTAAAGCAAAGTTGGGTAAAAGTGTTAACTTATTTTCAAGAAAGAACCAATGTGAGTAACTAAGCTTCTCTGATTGAAACAAGCTTTCTTTTTGCACGAGTTTATCCGCATGGGTTTTTTTCGTGGCAATTTCAGGAACAATAGTAATCTATCTGTTTGTTTTAACTCCAGTTATTATTAGTTAAAACAAACAGAATTTCTTTCACAATTTTACGTTATTATTATGATTATATTGAATTATGAATAGTTACAATTGTTTTGGATTTACCATACCATTATTTTTATATTCTTGAAAATAACTGACAGGGATTTTTAATCTTACATTTTTATCCTTGTACAGCAAGTAAATGTCGTATGTCATGTATTATTATAAGCACGTGTGAGAGTAATAATATTATATATAAAAGTACCTCTGTCATAAGATTAATGACAAGAGCAATGATATCGAACCTAACCACGGTAATAGATTCTATACACCACTTTTGCGCTCTCATCTATCTATTAATCAATTGGATCTTTTCGCTTCAGTTCCATTATTTCACTCGGTTCATTTATCAATCTTCAATCTCCGATCATTGACTGAATAAAAAAGAAAAAGAATTAAATACGTTAAGTGGCTGAATGATAGCAATTGATCAGATTGATTATGTCATTGTAAAAAATATGTTCATTAATCGCGAAAGCTCAAGGACTTAAATATCTACTTTATCGCAGTAAGGTTCACTTCTGCCAAGTCGGGTTATTTTTTTTTTCACGACGGGGACTCCTAGCCTTCATCATACCTGATGTTAAGTATTGATAAGGCTGAAGATGGAAGCGAGCCTCTCCCGGAATCCTCAACCAGTGAGGAACTGGCTATAGTCTTTCATCGTCTCAACTTATTTTTATTTAAGTTTTGATTTGACAATGATAGTTTCCTAAGATGAATACTTACAAATGTTTCTTTTTGCATACTTACCTATGTATTCTTTGGCGATTTTGCATAATATTAAATATCACCATAAATAGTTATAAGTAGTAATTTATTAGTTACTCACGTATCACTACGCCGAAACACAGAAGCAGTCTTTATACTTTGTACAATTTTCAATTTCTTAGCATTGTCTTGAAAACGTACATTTTCGAAGAGACACTTTTCAGTACTATTGAGTAACATGTTCATGCGAACTTTTTCTTGTGTTCAGTAAGGATAGCATGAAAAACTATCGAAATAGTATCGAATCGAGTAAGTATGGAGCACGCAATGTCATAAAATGTATAGGGAAATGCAGTTCCGTTTACGTCAAAATTCAATATCATTTATTCAGTCTAGGGTGTTACAAGTACTTTACGTCAAAGAAACTACGCCATCGATTCACAAACCCTACGGGCGGCGGGAGACCTTGTAACGAGAAGAACCGGCAAGAAACTCGTCAAGGGCTATTTTTTTCATACAGAGTCGTCAAATTGAAAAACACATGGGTAAGATCAATTTTCATCACAAAAAAATACTAAAATAAAAGTACATTCAAATTCAAATTCAAATTCAAAGATTTTTATTCAAATAGACTTATAGATAAGTACTTTCGAATAGTCCAAATTTTTTTTTCCCTACCATTATATGGTTAATCTGACCGTAAACAATTTTCAAAACCGTAAACCGTAAACACCTCAATATATCATTCATTTTTTTTATATACTTCCTCGAAAGTTATTCGTGCAAGGCCTACTGTTGTTTATACTATTAGGAGTCACATCCAACTTTATAGAATAAAACCTCAATGAAACGCCTGCTAGAAACGTACACTGGTCTAAATATCGGTCAAAATCGTTCAACCGTCAAATAACATGGTTATTTTAAAATAGCTTAGCGCAAAGAGAACAGAAGTTAAAGACCACTTTGGCCCATTGACCTATGACTGATCTGTACAGACAATCGGTGCGGGTGAAAACTGTCGGACAGGTGGGTATTGAGAGCAAAGGGCCGGTAGACCAAGAGCTAGGATTCAAAGATATGGTAGTGCAGAACTTTTCTAGATTCCCACATATTTTTAATTATTTTCTAAATAAAATATCAACCTGTGTCTACAATAAAGTATTAAAACTGGTTTAGTGGTTTGGGCATATTAATGAGTAAATTTTGCAGCAGTCATTAAGATAAGATAATTAATCTCTTAAGAATTTCACACACTGAAATAACTGAAGTTCATTGTTTTAGACCATATTTTTCGATACCTACCTAGCTACCTAAAGTTTCAGAGGCTAAACAAAAGAGCATTTTCTTCGCTTCTGAAACATTTTTTGAAGTGAAAACTTCTTTAGCGGCGTTGTAAACATGAGAGTTTTAAGTTTTTGGGATTGGTAAAAAATGTTAAAGTCGCGGCAGGACACGTGACCCTGATCGAAAATTCGTAAGACCATTTACCGTTGACCTATTTCAAACTACATAAAGTCTCACACTTGGAAGATCTACGTATATTAGTTAATGACAACCATTATATAAAGGTTTTTCATTACTACCAACTTTCAGGTCAGTTTTAATGGATTTACCTGTCAAATCAAGTTGGTCTCCGTTTTCATCAACTTTTTATGAAGTTGTGGTAAAGATATCGTGGATTTTGATCGTTATTTTCGTTTAAGCGGTTTTCACTTCTGCCGGCACTCCCAGAGTGCAACCCGTTTTTTTTTACTCTCGCTTATCTCATTTTGTTTTTAATTTATGCCCAGTAGGAAGTGTTTGTTCGTCATAAATTGTCATAGTTCGCAATGAAATAAATCACATAAAGATATTGTTTTTCGTGCTTTAATGTTTTAGAATAATCTCAAAAATCCAGACTGATCGTATTAGATGACGTTAGTTAAGCAACGCTCGGTCCGGTCAGGTGTCGGATGTGTGATCGGAAAGTGGCATTACAAGAGAGCGCTTCCGTGCTTTAGAGGGCACGTTAAACCGTCGGTCGGCGGCTTGATAAACTCTAATACCAGAAGTAGTCACTAATCATCATCCTACTAATATTATAAATGCGAAAGTATGTCAGTTTGTTTGTTTGTTTGTTACTCTCTCACGCCAAAGCTACTGAACGGATTTGGATCAAATTAGGTGTAGGGACTTCAAGTAGTGGACTAAGGCTAAATATATAGGCTACTTTTTATCCCGATATTCCCACGTGAACGGTAACCACGCGGGTGAAACCACAGGCGGCCGCTAGTATTATGATTAGAGAGAGAAGAAATCTCAAAAATGCACGTATCATATAGTTTCATAGTAAAATTAACGGCATATCGCTCCTAGTTGCTTCCGTCCAGACCATATGGTACTCAGCGATAATGGTTCAGTGTTTGTAGGGCGTAGGTAATTGTAGGATTTCCTCGATGTGCAAACATTTTCACATTGTGGAAAGTCAACGCAAACAAAATGGCGGCGAATGACCCTTATTTCATATGTTTGTTGTGTGTTTACGTGATTTTAAGTAGCGCCAATGTTTAACTGCGTCATAATTTATTATAGCCGTGGTGATTTGGAAAAAGTTTGTTTTCCTTTTGAGTCCGAGTAACTGCTAACTAGTAGACAAAGTTTGTGTTTGTTTGTTAATGAAATTTTTGTTAGTTTTCATTTTCAGAAAAATACCTAGTTGTATGTAAAAGCTTCCCTTTTCAGACCACATACTTGCATATATTTCTATATTGTCTTCGAATGTTTTGATTTTGGTGTATTCCACTTTGCGTCATTATAATCTCTGAAACAATAATTAACGAACATCGTCCGATAACCGGAATTACGCTCTTGGACTAAGACCTCCGTTGTTAAAAAAAAATATGACACAAAAACAAGAAACCACATACCCACATAGCGAAACTCCATTGGACCACATTCACGAATTATTGTTCTTACTTACAGGTGAAATTCATACATAGAAGGTGCAATTACGCCGTAACCATAAGTGTGGGTCGTTACAAAAGTCACGAAATATCACTTCGGCTGAAGCGTAAGAGAAGGTTTACCGTTGGCTCCCAAGGCTTAGGGCACGATCAATGAAGGAAATCAAAATTTCAATCAAGTTACTTGATTACGGGTGATAAGGTCGCAAATTCAAATAACGCGGCTCACTAAATCATGTGAATACAGTGTGGCGTGTGATGTATGTTTCAAATGTTTCACTGTACATGTTGGTACAGGTTTTTGTGTCGTGAAAAACGGCGGCGGCGGGCGCAGGGTTAGCTCAGTTTGTATGGTCGATTGATTAAAAATTTTAAATCCCGAGACTAATTGTTTGTTACTTATATTTTACGGTTTGAAATCAAAGTTTTTTTTGTAATTGTGACGGTTAATCAACTTTCGCAATGGTTGGTATCGGGATGGGTGACCATTTTTTTATCTTGAACTCTTGCTTGCTTCAGAAGGGTAAGCGTTGGTTCCTGTTGCGTCTTGCAGTCTCTAACACACAACGATCCACATTGGGCCACGTGATGGGTCATGGCTCATGGCCCATTTTCCTTATCCATCCATAAGGTATCCCAGTAGCGGGTACATTAAAATGGTTGACGACAATAAGGTTTGTTACCTTAAAGTGATTAGGGTCGACCCATGACCACGATGTCGCATTGGTTATGATCCTGCGCCAAGGGTACTACCACCCTTGTATACCTAATAAGTAATTGTATTCCTAACAAAGTGTTTTAATAGACAAAAACCTCTTTCAAAATACTCTATTTTGAAAGAGGTTTTTGTCTATTAAAGTAAATTAAGCTGTCGTGCTGCTAATAATCACCATAACTATTGTGAATAAAACTGACCAATTTTGAAGACATGTGGCATAAAAATACTCGTAGGAGAATGACTTAAGCAACTTATTGTCCTATTTGATAAAATAAATATCGAAATAAAATTAGAAGCAGGTACTCATATCACCGAACCGGACAAAGTCGCAGGCGAACCGCTAGCAAAAGATAATTCACCTAATATCTTAATAGCTTTAAACATGGTACTCAGGAAGTTTATTGTTAAATTTATTGCTCCAGTTACTTCAGCCGTTATCGCAAGGTTCCGATTAAGCCTTTTAATGGGTTCCCGATAGTTTAGGAACCGTTTAGCGAAATTATTAATTGCATTAGTTAATGTATCTTGGCTTCTTGTAAAGTAATCAGTGCAGTTAATTATAGCTGTATTAGCTGGAAGATAGTGGTATAACTTGGCCGGTCTTTAGATTTTTCCTTAAGTATTATGTTATTAAAACAACGGGACTAAAACGCGACATTTGTTATATAGTACAACTATGTACTTACAGCTTGACCTTTCGGCTATGTTGCAATAGCCGTGGTCACAAGCAGACTTAATATATAATTATAATGGAACGCGAAAGTTTAAAATCTTATACACAAAATTACATAGAAGTTCCTGGATAGTTAATTCATAATTCGATGTCAAGTAATAATAAGGCTAAACTGGAATCGTGCGTCTCCCAGAATACTCAACCACTGAGGAACTGGCTATCTTATTATATCTAACCGTCGTCGGGACACAAAAATGATGGAAACATTATGACAACAGACTTAGATATTTTTGAAGTGAAAACTTCTTTAGCGGCGTTGAGCACTTTTTCTGTAATGGATATAAAATCTTAAACTCGCGTCAGGACACGTGACCTGATCGAAAAAGCGTAGGACGGATGGAGAATGTTGAGGTGACAGGTTGACTATGGTCTCGGTTGCTTAGCGACAGACTGTTGATAATGTCTTTTACTTGTCTCTTGTTTTATTGTCAATATATATTTTTCGATTCTCTATAATAACTAATGTTTTCTTATATCTTATTACCTAACTTAACGTTCACTTTAATATGGTTTGTCATGTTTGTGTACGATAGCGCAATAAATGAATATTGTATTCTACCACATAAATGATAGTACTTTTATACTGATAAAGCAATTGGTGCAAAATTATTCCCTAACCATTCCAAAATATCAAACATGCTCAACGTTAATAATCAAGTTTTCACTTCTGCCGGCACTCCCGGAGTGCAACCCGTCTTTTTTTTTTTTTTACTTTGCATGGGTTTGCTCTTGGTCCCAATCAAGCCTAGGGGCTAAGACAGGATCCACGACGGAGCAAGGTAACCCAGAAGGTGCCTTTTTACTCTTGCTTTGAAGGTAGCCAGGTTATAAAGTACTCGGAAATACAGACGCAGGGAGGGAGTTCCTCTCCTTTGCTGTGCGCAATATAAAAGATGTTTTCAGTAGCGCTTGGTTCGACATTTAGGGATATCAACCAAGAAAGGGTGGTAGCCCGCAGTGCGTGTGTATGTCCGATAGAAGAAGGGGATGGCGGTATTGGTATTGGTATTGGTGATGGGCTCTTTTCTCCGCATTTAGACTCCCATTTGGTCCGTTATGCGTGAACATAGCATCGGTATGGCTAGTCAAGCCATCCCAGCTCCTTCCAGAAGCGCAGAAGCCTCCTGGGGCGTTCACAGGCTTCTAGGAGAGACCTCACGTCTTTGAGGATTTCTGCCCGTTGTGCGGCCAAACCCACGCACTCCAGGATCACGTGGGCGGTTGTTTCCTCTGTGTCCAGGCATCCCCTACATAGGGGGCTGTCTGTCGCATTCATGATGAATAATTGTCGGTTTAAAGTTAGGTGACCTGTAAGTGTGCCTACAACTATTCGGAGGTCTGGACGATTAAGGCTGAGCAGTCTATAGGTCAACCGCGGCGAGACTGCAGTCATCGCCAACTTGGACTGTCTACAGCTTGTTTGATCTATCCAACGCTTATTATGTGCAGCACGAGTACGCTGTATTACCCATGAGCGCAGTTGGCTGAACGGGAGGGGCAGAATGGGTATGGGTCCAGCCACTGTTGTGGTGGATCCCCTTCTTGCCAGCTCATCGGCGGCATCGTTCCCGTGTGATCCACTATGAACTTTGATCCACTGTAGGGATGGCGGTATCAGCTCATGCAGTTCCTGAGCACACTCTCCAAAATATAGTCTATAAAAGACCGACAGACAAGCAACTTTGCGGCGGTGAGCAAGTTTCACTTGCCCTTCACCAGTTCTTTGTCGCCAATTAGCCTCTCAGCTCTGCGTTGGATTGTGTCCAGTGCAGCTGGTTGGTATTTTGCTGAGCCGTCCCAGAAGTGACTGCAATATAACATAGTGGTAGCTAGATCGATAGAAACCACAGAACATTAAAAGAGGTTAGAAAGGGCTTGTAGGCGGGGCAGGCGCGCCACAAATTTGAGCGAATGCTAAAAGGTCTACCGACACCTGCATGCGTAGCATGAGCACCTCGACAAAGCTCTCTCGACACTTTTCTCGCGCGAGCGTATTGTCTGTCCCGCTCACATCGTACTGATATGAGTAGGACAGACATCGCAAGATAAGCGTCGACAGCGAGTCGCGGTGCTCATGCTACTCTGGCTGCGATTGCGTCGCTTAGTCACTCGCGGACCCCGACTGAATGTGTGTTTTAAAGCGCTGCTTCCAAAATATTGAAAAATGCCGTCTCGCGCTATTATTATTTGCAGAGCGAGAAGCCAAAAATGTAGCCAATGGAGGGATTTCTTTTCATCGGTAATAGTAGAACTTCTCATAATAACGATATTTTATTCAATCTTCGTAAAACATGATCAAAACGATAAACAACATAACATTTTTCTGAAAAATATACATTGCCGGCCAAGCACACTCGCGATTTTTACTACAGCGTTTGTAGCGCGTAATGTAGTACACTGCAAACGATATAACGAGTAATAGCGACGAAGCTTTCGTGGTATATCTCCGAGCACTCATCGCATGACCCTAGTGCTGTGGTATGCATTATTTTTATAGATAAAAGAGATTTTCATTTTTGTATGGAGAGAATGGTCAAGTGTTTATAGACAAATTAGTAACCTAATTTTTTATTGCTTAAAAATATTAATTTGTTTTCAAGAGAGACAAGTTAAGTGTGTTTAATGAAACTTGTTTAATATTTATGACATACAATATTAATTTGTTTTCAATTAATTTTAGTTTTTCTAAAAACCAGGATATTAAGGAAAAGTGGATCGATGCTACAGGTTATCGTCCTGTAGCATCGACTGGTTTCCCACTAAAAGTAGCACCATTTATAATCCATATAAAGTGTGACAACAGTTTTTTTCTTCAGCTATGACATTATTGTTATCAAATTGAAGATCTTGATGAGTACATTCCATTACTATATAATTTAATGTAGGTATATAGGTAAATAAAGGTAATATAGGTAAAAAAAAACAGTCAAAATAAAAGGGTATGTGTTACATAAAATAATTGTTTCACTTAATCTCTATCTCTCTCTTTCTTATTGTATGAGGATAAGTATAAGTAAAATCCTCTGGTATCAGAGTGATCAGGTGACGAGAGCCGGGACTGACGGTTTAACGTACCCTCCGAAGCACGGAAGTGCTCGGTTATAATTTCACTTTACGGTCACCCATCTGATACCTGACCGGGGTCTCACGTTGCTTCGGATACGATCAGTATGTCAAGCGCGGCCATGAACGCTTCAAATATTGTAACCTAAAAATAAGTAAATATCTGTTTGTGCTATATAATACATGTCGTGTAGAGTCCGTTGCTTTTGATTTATTATTAGCAGCACATATTATATAATACTAACATTTACTCGACTTCCTATAGAATAGATATTTGTATGATATATTGACATAACATCACAAAAGATACCCTAATTTATAAAAAAAAACGTAAAAAAAAATTCCTCTACCAACATTAGTGTTTGTTTTTGTAGGAAGCCGGGCGGAGCGCAAGTTGACACTTAGCAAGACATTCATAATTTTACCGCTTAAATTATTAGTAAGTTATGAACCGATTTATTTTGAAAGACACATGACAAAAAATCAATAACAAGTCAAGTCCAATTTAATTTAAATATTATATTGTTTACGTATTTCATTTAATAAATAAACATGCACATTTCGAGTCAATATAGTGCATCCAATTATTTTTTATTTGTTAACTGTTGTCAATATCAATATTCAAAACCTGTCGATAACAATTATTTATCGACACTTCAAGCCCTAGCTAGTAAATGTACGTGAGTAACTCAAATTTGTTTGTCACAATACATGTATGCTAATGTGAGTTGCGCGCTATTATTGGTTATTTTTGACTGTTCATTTGATGTCGCGCGCGCTTGATTGGCTTTATTAGAATCTCGTATGTGTGCGTAAGTTTATGTTTATTAAGTGCAGTTGTAGTAGTGAGGACCAAGTGGCGACAGCGTTTCTAATACAAACGGTGCATGAGAGCCTTTCTAACCTCTTTTAATGTTCTGTGATAGAAACAGTCCTATCACCAATGAAACTAAATAAAATATGTATTCCCGTGAGGAAATTGAAGAATTCATCAGCCTGCAGTTCCATTTGTGGCGTTTTATTCGCTTCATAAAATCCTGTGTAAAATAATTTCACAGCCAAGCATACATAATTAATTAGTGACAGAAAAGCTTAACGCCATTCTAGTAAAGTTTTTCGCCAATGGTTCTGTTCATTAAGGTGTAAAAGGGAAAATGGATTCTGCTGAACGCTCGCTCGTAAGAGCTTGGACATACGTCCCAAAAGGACAACTAGCATTCGTTTATTTTACTTTAAAAAAATAAAGGATAACCATAACTCAATCAATTTCTTCTGCTGCTTCGAAGGATTATTTTAGCCTTTGGTACCAGCAATATTTGTTAAAACTCGCAAAACTATTATTGGCCCGGCATGGTGGGCCCAGTTTATTTTGTCTTTCCCCAAGAAATCTCTGATGACGATATGAGTAATTCCATTTGTCAAACAAGTTTTTCTAAGCATAAAGGTAAATCAAGAGATCACGAATTCTTTGTAGGATCTTTAAAATTATTCGTCTGTCTTAATCTTTTGAGGAACATTTTAAGGATCTAATACTGGTGTGTATAGTTCTTCCAAGTTGTGACAGTATTAAACTATTAATAACCATTAAAATAAGCGACTTATTAAGAATGTACCCACAGAATACAAGAGGATACAATTTTAAGACTAGAAGAATTAACTTGACTGCCGCGCTTGCAGAAGCAGTTCATACTTATCCCAAGGGCTGATTATCTAACGGAAATTCGGTTCAGTCTCAGTTTTGTCGCTGTTTTGGTTGTCATACAGTATGAAAATGTGACAGTATTGACAGCGACAAAACTGGTTGCTAGGTGATTTTTTTGGAGTTGATTTGTCCAATATTTTTCGATTTAAAATTTATCATAAGTGTAAATTCGTCTGTTTTTTGAGGCAACACTTCTTCCAATGCTAGGCATAGCATGCACCTCTTTCTCATCTTTCGTGACTATACCGCACCATACATACTAAATTTGATGGTCTTGCATTTTTTTTTTCAAATTAAGCTTAAGTTCACCAATCTTTACGCACATATTGTCTGCAACCTCAATTCTTAACAAAGTCGGACAATTGAAAAAGCGCTAAATGAGATTGTATGTACTTAAGCCGCTAGGATTTGTGGCTGGCAGTTCTATTGGGTGGTCCCTATTGCTGATTGGGTAACGCCGTTTGTTTTATCTGTACCATTCCGTAAAGACAGATTAAATTGTTCGGGAAATGCTTTTAAAAATAAATACGTTCTTTTGTTTTGTAACTCTAGGCTGTGCTGCTTTGTTACGTTACGCTACATACGCTTCGTTTGTGAGTTTGTGTCGTACACTACTCGTTGAAGTAGTAAACATACGAATCTAGAAATGAAATGAAATAACATTTTTTTATGAACAACGGGGAGACTCTTAGCCTTCGCCATACCTGATGTTAAGTATTGATAAGGCTGACGATGGAAGCGAGCCTCTCCTGGAATCCTCAATCATTGAGGAACTGGCTGTCTTATCTCTAACTGCCGGAACACAACAATTTATGGCGTCAAACTTAGATAAGATGGTGGTACCTAGCCAGGCGGACTAACAAGAAGTCCAACAACCAACCAAACCGAATACACCTAATCTGGGAGCCTTGGTCCCGCATACATTTCGCTACAACTGATGGTATCATTCTCATAGAAGTTCTTTGGCGACAACAACGGTGTTTGCCTCAGTGTATCTGAAGTTTTACACCTTGAGAGAAGGTCTTGGAAGGGTTCCAATAGCAATGATTTTCGTAGTCCTGCACTACGAAAATCATTGCTATTGGAACCCTTCCAAGACCTTCTCTCTTCTATAAAACCTTATGTGCTGTTGACTGTACATATGAGATTTCAAATATATTTGGAAGTTAATATAATATTCAACTCTTGATTTTTTGCAGTATAATATTCATCTTGGGAAACTATTATTGTCAAATCAAAACTTAAATAAAAATAAGTTGAGACGATGAAAGACTTTTTACTTTAATCCTTATAATTGTATAGTAATTAGTCCCGGTCGATAGGTCTACACAGTACCTTTGAGTAATTACACAATATACAGACATGGGTATCGATGAACTGGGCCATACAACTTTCAAGGGCTCGAGGCCTTTTTAAGTACCGTGCCATCCATCAGTCTTAATGATGATGGATGACGATACTCCCGACGAATTATGTTAATTATTTAATGGTTTTAATGTAATTGCTTTACTTGACAGTTTATTGGTTTTACCATTACTTGATATTGATACCGGAAAATGAGGTGAAGAATTAGTCGCTGGTTGTAGTAAGGTTCCGTCGGCCAAATGTCGAAGTCGCAGGGATAGTTAAATATTATGGCGGTTGATCAACTTTCGCAATGATCGGTCACTGGTTATATAAATACATATTCTTTACACTCACACCCATTAACCTAGCCCCAAAGTAAGCATTGTAAGGCTTGTGTTATGGGATACGAGGATAACGGATATAAATACATTTAATTACACATAATTAAGTATTTATGTGTAGAAATATATATAAATGGTTATGACTCAGAAACACATGCTCGTATTCATTATACAAATAATTGCCCCTACCGGGATTCGAACCCAAGACCTCAGAGTAGGCGCCATCTTGAAACCGGTGTACGTACTACTCTACCACGGAGGTCGTCAAACTGTATGACTAAAAGTTTATTATCTTAAGCTCGTTCATTCTTCGAAAGGAAAGTTAAATATAAAAATTACCAATAATCGTTTACTTACAGAAACAGTGATGACGTGAAATCTGTAATTTTGTTAGTATCATCATCAGCCGCATTGCCACGGGAGTCAAGTGGCGCAATGTCAAGATAATAAATTTTGGTCACCCATCCCATGACCGACCATAATGAAAGTTGCTGAAACGAAACGAGTTGTGACATAAAACGAGACTTGTAAAATGTATTATCTCGAACTCCAATAGCATAATATATAAGGAAATATAAGGGTATTGGAAGGAAAGTTAATATTGAATATTCACACTCTCTGTACTGTACTTCGTCGTCTCAGCCACATGACACCCACTGCTAGGTATAGGCCTCCCCCAAAGATCTCCACAACGATCGGTCCTGCGCAGTCCGCATCCAGCGGCTTCCCGCGACCTTCACCAGAACCGCGGTCCACCTTGTCGGGGGCCTACCCATGGGGCGTCGTCCTGTGCGCGGTCGCCATTTCAGAACCTACTTATTAATAAACTGTACTTACTGTACTCACTTGTTAATATACTTGGAATAAAGTTATACATCGGTTGAAAAAGCTGATGTTGTCTCTCACTTCCTTTTAGCCAATAAAAGTGACAGCATCAGCTTTATTCTTGGGTGTAACTCGGCTAGAGCGTGTTTCTGAATTGTATATTGTAATAATAAAAAAATTATAATTTTTTTATAGGTACTGACAAGGATCCCTAAATACTTTCGTTAGCCTTAGTAACATCAATTACTTTCTACCTGCCAATGAAAATACCCTTCAAAGAACATCCACTTAGGCGATTAACACGGAAATATAAACAAGAAAATAATACAAACACCTAGTGAATTACTGTTTTAAAATTAGGCCTATTGACAAACGTCATCAATTTCCTATGTTTCAGACAGTTCAAAAATGTTGTTTCCATTTCAGTAGTATGTACTGTATACTATATAAAGCAAACATTCATTCTATTTTCGGATACACTAAAGCTGGCAATAGACGTCCGATTTTGCTTCCGATTATCTGATCAGACTATCGGATAGAAAAATCTGACGTGTATTCCCAGCTTAAATAACTAAATTACACAAACAATATTGATAATTCAACTATTTTAACGCTTTATTATTTGAAATATTGCTAATAAAAACAATTATTCATGCAAAAACTAATTAACATAAATTATTTACATTCTTTTTTATTTTCGATGCACAACATAGTAATTATTTAACGATAATATTCGGAACGTGACAGTCAACAAGATTTATTTCGTCATAATTTTCGGCATTATTGAATTAACAAAGATTGTGGTGTGCGGTCTTGTGGTTAAGAGTCTTAGCAAAGGAATTCCTAATAACATTTAAGATGTATACAGTTGTATACAGTTGCTTAAAACTTCATTTTATCTTCATAATTATTTTGTATTAAACTAGTAGCCGAACGCGATTTCAGCTGCGCGGTTTCCGTTCCCGTGGGAATATCGGGATAAAATGTATTCCATGATTTAATGACGACCTCTGTGGTGCAGTGGTACTAACCCTGCCTTCTGCGGAAGTCCCGGGTTCGATCCCCGGATAAGACAAATATTTGTGTGCAAACAAGTCTGTCTTGGTCTGGGCGTTTAATATACATATATTATGTATGTATTTACAAAAAAAAAGTATATAAGTATGTTTATCCGTTATCTAGTATCCATGACACAAGTTCTTCATGATACTAAACGTGGGCTAGATAATTGGTGTGATTCTATGAAAATATTTATTTATTTTTATCTATGCCATTAACTATCTGAGTGTTTTTGATCTAAATCTATTCAGCCGTTTTTGCGTGATTGAGTTATAAAAATAGAAACATCTAAAGGTCCAAACATTTGCATTTTTAATATTAGTAGAACTACTTGCAACGACGCATATAAAAGCTGTTATTTCAAGCTTCCAGTACAAAGTACAATAAACAGTAGCCTATATTCTTCTCCAAAGTGTCATCCACCTTTGTTTTAGTGGTATAGGTGTAAAAAGGTAACAGACTGGCAGACACAATGACTGTCGAATTTTCAATATAAGTATGAATAATATGATCTGTTTCAAAGCCTTTGATAACGTTAATTTCGTAGGCAGATTTTGCTCGTAACAAGTAATTATCAAATATAATCAAGTACGGCATTGACTCGAATTAGTCAGCTCAGTAAATTGAGTTCTACGTTAAATGAGAGATTCTAAGAGGATTATTTCAAGTGGAAAATTTGACTAAACGTGGTGTGAAACAGTATCCATTTAGTAGGATTAATTACTAGCTGAGAACTACATATGTTGAGAGGTTAATTTCAATTATATCAAATGATTACTGACTACATTGTAATAATAGTAGATTAGTAGCCAAGGGCTGTAAGGCATCAATTGCAGCCCGAGATATTTATATAGTTCGAGGGTGCAATTGATGCTTACACCCGAGCTAACTATTCTGCTTTACATCTCGATTGTGAAGTAAGTAGAAAAAACCGGCATTACAAGAATAAAACATTTTATTTGTTGAAATTTATAGTGAAATGAGAACAATCCCAAAAACAAACAATATTTAAAATAAAAGTTTTCTATTCCCGCCTTTTTTCATTAAAAAGAATCAATACATTAAAAAGAATCAAGTAAAGAACTTTTAATTTTTTTTCAAGATCGAAATTGAGCTTCGCCGTCCGATATTTAAAATTGATGACTGATAGCAAAGCGACCTCTTTGGTCATTGGGCTGAATGCATGATGTCTATTGCCAGTATGATGGTTAGATCTTTTTGCAAGAAACTTTTTGAAAGAAAGAAGGGTTTTTTTTTAATTACTTACCGCCCTAGGGCTTTTCTAGCTATATTATTACCCTAGAGCGCTAATCACCTACAAGCCCCATTTGGAGGTAATAAGAACCTACTTACCGAACATGAGAGATGTAAAATATATTTTACTGAGTAGGTACAGAATGTATCTCTTATTTCTAAACATTTTGTTGACTGGATCATACTGTGACTATACGAATTGTGAAATACTACGAAATACGAAAATGAAAAGTACGCTTCTATAATACACACTTTGGAGGTCATTAAACAGACTCCGAAGCCAGGTCGGCCGCTGCAAAGATGGGGTTATGACGACCTGTTTGGCGCAGGGGTACTAACCCCACCTTCTGCGCCAGAGGTCCCGGGTTCGATCCCCGGACAAGACAAATATTTGTGTGCATGAACATGTCTATTTGTCTTGGTCTGGGTGTTTAATATGTATATTATGTATGTATTTACAAAAAAAGTACATAAGTATGTTTATCCGTTATCTAGTATCCATAACACAAGTTCTTCATGATACTTAACATGGGCTAGATAATTGGTGTGGTTGTATGGAAATATTTATTTATTTATTTATAAATATTTATTTATTTATTTTATCTTGCCCTGCGTGTCCATCAACCTGCACACGCGAAGACCTATATAGCGCTACTGATAATGCGGTCAGTGACGCGCAATACTGGTCTCACAATATCTAAAGCCAAATAATGATTGACACGATAATAATAATAATAATACACACATCAAAAATGTCTAGGGATCAAGTATGTTTTAGAATATCGGCGCTATAGAGGTTTACTATTTGAATTTATTTGGATCGTTAATTATTCTTTTTGAAAACATCCCAGTTTGAATAAGAAGGAATTAAAGTTAAAAGCCAGTCTAAAAGACAATTTTTGGTAATATTGATTGGATATTTGTTTCTTATTAAAAAGTTCTTGATCCGTAGACTCTTTGATGTGTATATTTTAAAAGTCTCGATATAAATTTATTTGCTCTCACCATGTTATTTTATACAAAAAAACTTTGTAGGAATGAACACCTTTTCCCAAATTGCTCAGTAACTTAAAAATTACCTACAGTAAAGTATCAAAATTCAAATCTACAATTTCAGTATCTCACATCGATGAGCAGCCTGTTGAGCCAAAGGCTGCGAAAGAGACAAGTGTTTTTGTATTTGTGTAAGTGGTATACATTTACAAACGTTATCTTTTCACGTTTACTCAAAACTTTCAAACCATTTGTAGAACTCATCATTAGTAAAACTTTCTGTATGGAAGCAACCCTGGAATACCGGAAAAAATTACTGCTTCATAATTTTTTTTTAAACTCCGCAAACTGTTTTTTAATTTATCTACAACACGGCCTTCATTAGAAGGATTGAAATTCAGAGAGTTATATAGAATGTGGTTGAAGTAACTAACAGAATCACCATTTGGAGATTTTTGACTCTTCTCTAATGCACAATCCATGCGACGGGAAACATATTGCGAGCTTATAGGCTAATAGCATCTCTAGGGCGAATAAGAGCTAGCGCAGACGACGGATAACGGCGGACTTTTTGTCCGCGACACGTCTTTATTGTTAACCAAATAAGATTCAACTTAGACCGCGTATATCCGCGAAAAGTACGCGATAGTCCTCGTTATTTATTCAACTTTATGTTCTTAGTAATAAGGTCGTGTCGCGGACAAAAAGTCCTTCAATGTCCGTCGTCTGCGCAGGCCATAAGGCTAGGTAAATGATCGTCGCTTACCTTCAAACACAATTAACGGTGTGGTTTTTCGCGCTTGAAATGTAGCTCTTATTGTCAAAAGAAAAAGGTTCAGATTTAGTGACTACTTATGTGGAATGATAAAAGTGAGAATAATTTTACCTTGGATCTAATGACGATGATTTAGCTTAAACTTTACCCCGATAGTGAATTATTCATTTGCTGCCATTTCATTATTTGCATCACAATTATTATAGCGTAATTGATATAGTATTTTATATGAGAAAAGTTGTTAATTGATTTATTATTGACATAGTAATATTTTTTTTAACATAACCGATTAAGGTTTAGTTTGATAGTGTTTTGTTTTTATTATTCCATTAAAATCTAGATTTACGATACATTCTAGAAAAAATAAAACTCGATAAAAAACGAAATGATGGAATGAGTTTGATTTGGAGCAAAATTCCGTGCCATGCATAGCATATGCGAAGCGCACTGAACTAAAGCATCGCGTTGCGTAGTCGCAATGCGGCTCACTGTGTACTCTGGCTTAATGTGGCTACGAAAACAACCGATATTCAATTTCAAAGTGACTTAAAGTTGCTCTAAAATATAAAATGTAAAGCCAAAATGTGCTGTTGACTGTACATCTATGAACTTTGAAGGAAGTAAATGTTAAGAACCTGATTGAAATAAATGTGACTACTGCACTTCTATTACGGAATATCTCTGTACTCAGAAAAATATACTTCACCGTAGTTATAGACTTATTGTAAAGTGATAAAAGCGGCTACTTTGAGCTCTTTTACTATTAATTTACTAATATAGCATCAACATGGTTGGTGCCGTGTGGTGACGGCCTAAGAATACAAGTGTCACCACTCCCTTACATGCCCGGGATGTCGTAAGAGTCGACTAAGAGGCTCGACGCATTGGAAACCTGTGCGACAGAAGGAAAACTTGAAACAAACCCTCTACCAACCCGTCTGGCCAGCGTGGTAGCAGTAGGCTAATAGCCTCCTATGAACGCCACAATATGCGTGAGCTAGGAGGAGCCTATGTCCAGCAGTAGACGTCCACAGGCAGGATGATGGATGGCTGAATCATCATGGTTGGTATTAAACAAGAGCAAAAGTAGTATAACGTTGATCATTCGGTTACAGAATTTTTCATTGTTTTAATATTGAACATGATTTCTTCTTTCCGCTATTGAAGTTACAGCTAGATTCCTTTCTAAATTGGATTTCAAGATAAAATTTCCTTAATAAGATAAACATCTATGTAATATGAAAGTCGGTATTTCACACATTATTGTTACAGGCTTTTAAAACCTGCATGAAATTCGTTTACGCTTTATAACTGTTTAGAGAAAACGTTTTCTTCAATTGCAATTTTCACTGCTTTAAAAGATATAAATCTTTGGAAGTATAAACGTTCCTTTTCGCTGGATCTTTTGATCTATTATGTTTGCTTTCACGCGTTCGAAAGAACAATCTACGCATCAAGTAATTATACTGACATCACACGCAATGTCTTAGAAATTCGATGTTATTTCAAATTAGATTTCAGCTTGAAGAATATATCTTTTAGGCAGGTCTGACACTACCACTAATTTAGGTTAAAAAAATTTTTTTTTATTGTATTTTAAGTTTGAAACTGTGTACCTATAGCTAGGAGGAAAAATTACGCGTCTGTTTTTTTGTTAACTGTTTAATTTTTTTTAGGTTGCAACTTGTATAGATTTGTCATCGTCATCAGCCATTTTTAATGTCCCCACGGCTGGGGCACTGGCCTTCCATACGGTTGCATAAGGAGAATGGACCATGACCCACTACGCGTGCCCAATGCGGATTGGTGGGTTTTAACGACTGCAAATAAAGCCGGGACGAACGGCTTAACGTGCCTTCCGAAGCACGGAGGAGCTCGAGATGCAACTGTGTATAGCTTGTGTATGTTTGCGATTACACTTTATGAAGCGTTATGCTTGAAACATGAATCAACCTTATAAAATTTGTTCCTTGTTTATGATTTTTGAATATTTTGCATTTTTCAATGCTATTTTTATAGAAAAATATTGGATAATCACTGAGGTCGTGGGTTCGAGTCGAATATTTTTCTATTTAAAATTCATCATTGTTCCTTGTTTTTATTATTTTGGTTAATTCCGAACTATTGAGTTCGAACTAATGGTCGCTTTATTTAGGATCAGAATATCGTCTATGTCATATCTATAGTACTCAATAAGCGGAAAGTTCATAATTATCTGGGTTAAACGTTAACCTAGCTTGCTGCAAGTAGGACTTATAATATTTAAATAAAAAAGTGTGAAATATCTGTATACCAAATATATGGTTTAGAAAAACATCAGAAAATCGTATTAGATTTTGCAGGATGTTTGTGTTAGAAACCAGTTTATTCTCTATTAGTTTTAACCGATAACCTATTTGAGCCGTAGCCGTGACAGTTTGCTTTGATCTGGCACGTTTACTGCCCCGATAAAACTTCAGCAATCTTTATTATCGTCATAAAAGTGAAATGAACGGAGGGAGCTTAATTACGTCATATAAGTGATTTATACATGGCGACAAATTACTATACAGCTTTATATGTTTCACAAATGAGAATTTGGAATGGAGGTGAGATTTCATTTGTTTCTGACGTTATATAAAATTAATTATATTTATTGAACTTTTTTGTACAAAACTCACAAAAGGCGGACTTAATACTAAAAGTATTCTCTGCCAGTCAAACTTTAGGAAAACAGAAACTAGCTTTGGTACAAATAAAGGATTTAAAAAATATAAACTGAAGTGCGGAAAAGTTGTAAGCGTTATGGCAAAATTTCGCGCATTCGGTATTTTTGATTGAAGTTTAATACTTATGATACATTTTTAATAGCAAAATATTGCGAAAAATCGACTCGGCACAAGTTATTTTCAGACAGGACTTGTAGCCAAGTCGATTTTTAACAGACTTCAAAAAAGGAGGAGGTTCTCAATTCGGTTGGGATATAATTTTTTTATGTATGTACACCGATTAAGCCGAGGTTTTTGAACCGATTTCCGTGATTCATTTTTTGTTGGATGCAGAATAGTTGCTAATTGGTCCTATAAAAAATTGGTTTAGTTTGACTCAGTACTTTTTATGTTTTGAGTATTTTTATATATTTCATTTCATATTTGTTACTTGGATGGACGACATGATATTATCTTCCTTTAAAAACTGTAAAATAAATACTTTTATAAAAAAAACCGACTTCAAAACACTAAAAAGCAAAAATAAATCTTTTGGAGTCGGTGCCAGCCAAAGCATTCTACTTTGCGGTCCTACTATTTTATTTTTCTTGCCTTGGCTTGCACCGACTCTGAAACTGCCATCTACTTATAACTTTTTAATTATATAATTATAATTGGTCAGTGCATCGGGCCGGATTCCCAAGGATGAAATTCCCAAAATTATTACATAAAAATAGCATTGTAAAATGCAAAATTACAAAGTTATAAGTAGATGGCAGTTTCATCTTAATCGATAGTCAAACATCTGTAAAGATGTTTCTTTCAAATGCGAGGATATTTCTCTCATTGATGAAACGACGGTGGCCAACACCGTAGAAAAAGGTGAATATACTAGAGAATTTCAACGTGTTCTCGTAGGTCTCTGTAGCATAATTGGTCAGTGCATTGGGCCGGATTCCCAAGGATGCGGGTTCGAGTCCCGTCAGGGCGACATGAGACGAGTTGCTTTTTTCTAGTATATTTACTTGATTAAAAATTATTACATTAAAATAGCATTGTAAAATGCAAAATTAAAAAGTTAAAAAAATATACATCAACGTTAGTTATATAGATACAACTGAACTAAAATACACACTCGTGTATTTAATAATGGTGCATTTTAACAAATATATAGCCTTTATGTTGGATCCTCTGTGTTTCAAGAAGGCGAGAACGCGTTAGACTCATCATTTTAATTATATATTTCACCACCTTTTATTGATTCAATCGCAGAAATTCCAAACTTAAAATTCTGCAAAGGATTCCTATCATATCGCATTTTAACTTAATCTTCTTGACAAATAAAATGGAACAACAGATAGTTGCCTTACCTTTTCAACATAAAAGCAAAGTAAATATTTAATAATTAATAATAATAATAATAATAATTTATAAGATACCAAATAAATTAATAATAAACATATAAACATACTACACTACCTTATACTAACTAAAACAAGAAAACGCCGTCCAACTCACAACCGCGTGGCATAGTACCGAGAACACTGGCGCTGTTGCCCCGCTGAATACTTAGACTCAGCCGCTGGGCAAGATAGGCACCAGCTCTCAGGTCTCCTGAGGCGTATAATTTATACTTTATTGCACAATTAAAGAAACAAGTAACACAGGACAATTTACAAATAGAGAACAAACAACAGGCTGCCTTATTGCTACATAGCAATCTCTTCCAGGCAACCATGGGTGAAAGAAAAAATAAGAGGAACAATAGGGGAATGAATGCAGAAAAATGATATAACAAGTAAGTATATCGTCGTCGTCGTCGTCGTCGTCTCAGCCACATGACACCCACTGCTGGGTATAGGCCTCCCCCAAGGATCTCCACAACGATCGGTCCTGCGCTGCCCGCATCCAGCGGCTTCCCGCGACCTTCACCAGATCGTCGGTCCACCTTGTGGGGGGCCTACCCTAGTCGAGAGAAATAAAAGATAATATTTATAAGTTAAGGAGAAAGGGAAAGGAAGTGACTTCTAACATGATCGCCAAAGGATTTTAGAGTCTAAGCCTTTCTGATACTGATATTTCTTAAAATTAAAAATATTTATTAATCAGAAATAAATAAATAAATAAATTTAATACAATCACACCAATTATCTAGCCCACGTTAAGTTTCATGAAGAACTTGTGTTATGGATACTAGATAACGGATAAACACTTATATACATTTTTTTTGTAAATACATACATAATATAGATATTAAACACCCAGACCAAGACAAATAGACGTGTTCATGCACACAAATATTTGTCTTGTCCGGGGATCGAACCCGGGACCTCTGGCGCAGAAGGTGGGTTTAGTACCCCAGCGCCAAACAGGTCGTCAAATAATGTTAGAACGGTATCAGTCAAGGTCAAGTTTTGAATTTATTGACCAGCAATGTTAGTACGGTTAAGTTTTCAAGTCAAGTCAGGTCAAGTCAGGAGGACATGTTCGATGGAAAAGCTTAAGGTAGGTATATAGTTTTTCTTTTCTCCGACTATACATACCTAACTCACTCAGTTTTACAGTAAAAGCATTTTTTAAATTAAACTTATCGTTAAAATCCTCTTAAGATTATACAAATACATTACCATGAAAATCTAAATAAAACACGGGATTTGCATTCAACTTATTTGCATTCGAAAATAAGCGACAGTTCTCATCTCAACTCGGATTTTGTAAGTGATTTATGTCGAGTATATCCGGTGGCATTCGCAGGTGTTTGAATTATTTATATGTATTCACAATTTGTTCGGCTTAGACCACAGTACATAGTATAAGTTAAAGCAGTAACATCGAGTGCCTAAAACAACGCAAACGCCAGCAAGCATCACGAAAAATCCACTGAAAGAAATTTTTCGCTGTAGTTATCACATAGGTAATGTCTTTTAATATATCTACTACATACATACCTATAACGTCACGCCATAGATATATCCCTAGCGGGGTTGTCAAAGCATCGAAAGTGCAGCTTCAAAGACGATATACGGATAAAGTACGTACTTTTTGCTAGTCAAAGTTTTTTATTCAAATAGATTTATAGATAAGTATTTCGAATAGTTCAATTTACGAAACGTCCAAGTTATGCAACTGTAAGACGGTTAGAGACGTTACAAATCTGGTAATAAAATATACATTTCTTGGTACCTTTATCTCTATTTGTAAAGTTTCAGAAACACGATTCAGAAAGAAAAAGTTTCGAAAGTTATTGAAATACGAAAATTCAAGATTATTCTCAAGTGGGGTTGCATTATACTTCTGGAAATAGGTTTAATTACTGGACACCTATAATATTTAGCATAGTGTAGTTTCATCTATATACTTAATTCAGGTTCGCAAAATTTGTGACGACTCGATAGGGACTTTGGCGCGTAGTACGCGGCCGAGTAAGGTATCAAATTAAAGGTACTCGAGTCTATTTGTTCCGAAAACTATAAAATATACAAAATGTTAAACGTGATGATCACAAACTGCAATTAAAAAGTGTCATTATTTTCGCATAATTTGGAATTTTTCGTCGATCGACGAACCCGAGTATCGGGTTGTAACCGCCCTAGTTTATCTTTAATCGCTATAGTTTACGTATTTACTACGAATTGATTATGTGAGTTTTTCGCCTAATCTGCAAAATCGGTCTCGCTCCCTCGCCCGTCGTTTTCTGATTGCTATCTCGCTTCAGTCGTCGTCATCAGCCATTTTTAATGTCCCCACTGCTGGGGCACGGGCCTTCGTTATGGATGGTTAAGAAGAACGGGCCATGACGCGGGCCCAATGCGGATTGGTGGGTTTTAACGACTGCAAATGCAGCCGGGACCAACGGCTTAACGTGCCTTCCGAAGCACGGAGGAGCTCGAGATAGTAAATTTTTGGTCACCCATCCCGTGACCGACCATTGCGAAAGTTGCTTAACCTCAACAATCGCAGGATGAGCGTGCTAACCACTGCGCCACGGTCTCCTCATTGTTCGGGTCAGTCGTATAGCGCCTTAATTTGGCATTAGTTGGGTCTAAGATGTTGATACCCACAATAGTGACAGGTTGCCCATCGCCCTGTCCGTCTACACTGGGCCCTTAGCCAAAGAAACAACTCAAAAACGAAAACGAAGTTCAAAAAGAATTAAATGTATGAGATTGGCGGATTGGCATAGGCCGCGCTAAATCAACAGGGGGCTAATTGTCTAATTTAAAAATCTATCGCAATCCCTTTCAATTCCTCATTAGAAAGATATTTACAAACTTCAAACCGTCACTATTTGACATTTGATAGGGTTTGTGATCGGGGCGCGTTTTGAAAGGTATAGAATGAACGAAGTTGAACTGTCTAAGAAAAGTAACACTCGAAAATATCTTTCAAATATATGGAGAAATAGTTATAAAATAAAATTTTTTTTAATAAAAAACTTTAATAAAAAAAAATATTTACAAGCGCTGTCTTGCCAACAACCTGATGCTTACAGGTTGGCAAGGTTTTAGACTAAGTATATTAGTAAAAAAAAGAAATGTCAAATGAAGTGTCATTTAAAACATCATTCGTTCCGAAAGTGATTTCAACTATAAGTTACACATTTCCATATATCACTAATCACCATATCTTTAAAGGGGATTCTGACAGATTTTCAAATTAGACAATTAGGAGGTTGGTCTTACCGAAAGTTAATTGGCGCATATAGACAATAACTAATCGAATTATCGTTTCGCTACATAATCATGTAACTTTGTCTACGAGCCCTGAATTGCTAATAGCTGGTGTGTTTTTCTTTTGCTCCTAGTAAAGCATGGGAGAGCCCAATAAAGCATCTCAGTATCATAGAGATCTATTACTGGGTATGAAGAAGGACCTTATACGCACACGCCTAAATAACTATGTCACTAACTAGAATAACGTCCCTGCCGTTCAACTTACAATGTCATGGGCAGTACCTTACTACTGCTAAATGAAAATATTATGCTCCGATCGGGCTTACATTGGTACACTATTGTATAAGTCAAGAAGCTAAATACAATTGAGATACTCCTTTACATATTTACTATGATTCAGTCCCAATTCACGGCACTGGAGCTCCCATTCCCACGACGCGACGTTCTTCAATCGTTACTCGAGGATATCATGTTTCGATATTATGGAACGATTTCAGATTTTTCTTTTTAAATGGTGAAAATATGAGACTTTATTTAAATTTTTGCATTTACAACGCCATTTAATGACATTACATTTATACTGAAAAGTTTCAATTGGAAGTGTAATGGACCCAAAATCAAATAAGCGTATTTATAACGTTTTTAATTTTGCATTTTACAATCCTTTTTTTATGTGATAAATATTAAACAAGAAAATATACTAGAAAAAAGCAACTAGTCTCATGTCGCTCTGACATCCCGTCAGGGTTATCTCAAATAAACGTGTTCAATTCCGTCTCTGCAATTCGGCACTAGTTATTGCTTATTCTAGTATATAATGTTAACAAAACTTTTGTTTAATATATCGTATTTCTTAGCATTTAAGTTGTTGATAGGTGTATTGACAGTTTTTACGTTAAATTAAACCGCCGGTTTAACCGCCTTTATGGTCTAGTGGTAATAACTACCGGTATCAGACCCAGGGGTCCCGGGTGCGATTCCCAGCGGGGGTACATATTGTATTGGTGGTGGTAGGACTTGTTGTAAGTCCCTCTGGCTAGCCACCACCATCTTATCTGCCTGACGCCATAACAACATTGTATTCAGCATTGTTGTGTTCCGGCGGTTAGAGATAAGATAGCCAGTTCCTCAGTGATGAGGATTCCAGGAGAGGCTCGCTTCCATCTTCGGCCTTATCAATACTTAACATAAGGTATGATGAAGGCTAAGAGTGTCCCCGCTGTATATTAAAAAAAAACGATTTGAATGACCAACATTTAAACCTCCTAATAATTTGGAACTAGTTTAATTGATGACTTTCATTATCATCGATTTTGTATGAAAGTAGAAAATGGATTTGCAAATAATACATAAACGACAATTTAAAGGCAAACGCCGGGTTCGATTCTTTTGTATTGTTGACAGCTACAAATGGTAAAGGTGTAAATAAACCCTTTTTTGAATGGATCCAGAATGAAAAAGTTAATTGAACGCGATGACATGCTAGTTTGTATAAATCAAACGTTACAAATTATTTATGGAGTCAACTTTATGATTTACAGTTCCGACAGACAAACATGCACAAAAAGAAAGATAAAATTATGAATAGGTAAACAATAATGTGAATTCCTGATTAATATTATCAATTCGAAAGTTTGTGAAGATGTTTGAATGTTGAGATTTTTGGATGTTTGTTAATCTTTCACACAAAAACTTATTTCAATGAAATTTGGCACACATATAGAAGATAGCCTGGATTGAAACATAGGCTACTTTTTATCCCGATATTCTCACGGGAACGGGAACCACGCGGGACGAATCTGAAAAGAATCTGAAAATTCACTTGTGGCCAAGTTAATTTTTTCCAATATTTTTCTATTTAAAATTTTCATAGGTATCAAAATGGCATTGAAAAATGCAAAAATTCTAAAGTCATAAATTATTGGCTGTTGCATCTTAATAAAACACCTGAAAAGATGTTTCTTTCGAATGTAAGGATATTCCTAACATTGATGTGACAAAGCTTGCCTACAGCGTATTAAAAATATAAAAGTATTGGAGAATTTCGACAGCGGTCCGCAAGTCTCGGTAGCTCAGTAGTTAGAGCATTGGGCCGGATTTCCAAAGGTCGTGGGTTCGAGTCCCATCTGAGAATTCACTTGTTAATTTTTTCCAATATTTTCTATTTAAAATTTATCAATGGATGTTTATTACTACATCTAAACATTCCATTTTCATTCATTTTTGGATTTATAATATTGGTAGGATGAATGCCACACAGACAGAGTCGCGGAAGGATAGCTAGTAAAGCTACTTGTAATACGAAATAGCATTTACATAATACAATTTATTTGCAAAGTTACACATTACTAAGATAGAGTAGGCGGTAGATGACACTTCACAATGTAACAGTACATGTTTTATGCCAAATTGCTATAACCAAACTAGCCACTATTTCAGAACAATAGTAATTGAATTACGACATATAAAGTAAACATTTTGTGAGTAGGATTATAACAAATTATTATAAATTTTGTTGCGCAATGGTACAACATTGTTCTTGTTCGGAAATGGAAATTTTGTAACTCTATATTCGTGTAACTTTATTCAATATTGTAATTGTTAGTATCTATGACGATCGTTTGGCAGTTCCTAAAACAAATGGGGGCATTTATATGAAATTTTAGTTGAAGTTGTTTATTTGAGCGTAAATAGAAATATTTTTTTACTTTTAATTTTGCACATCATAAAAGGCTAATATTTTTTCTTGCTCTACAAGCCAGGAAGAAAAGTTAGTGCCAAAATCATTGAAATATTATGCACCGGTATTATTTATATAACAGAAAACGAACAAATTTTACTACGGAGCCAACAAAAATTGCAAATAAGAAACAGCTGTTCCATAGAAAAGTAGATCAAAAATGGAACAGCTGATTTGTTGTTAGTATTGGTATATCCTGTACAATTTTTTAGGCCGTGACTTTCAAACCAAAAATACATACTTAAATAAATCGTGGACTTTCAGTTCAGTTCTAATTTATTTTCTCCGAGCTTAATCTAAATATCTCAAATTACTTGTCTCCGTTATTTGCTTTTAATCTTATAAGCTCTATGAAATTATAGTGTGAATAAGTCACAATAGAGCAATTTGTTTTACAAGATGTCTAAAGCTGATAACGTGGGAAACCTGTTTTATAGACTAGTTTAATCATAATTTAACATGAAAATTTGTAGCAGTATTTAAATGATAATATCATTATAACCTCCTTAACCGTTTTATTATACTTTTTGTCTTAACAGTGTTGTATTTTTATTATTTTTAGGGCTGGGTCTAATACTCTCTTTTACATTTGCTACGTCCGTCCGCTTGTTCGTTGCTTAGGTGAAAGATCTTTTGGTTAGAGAAATCTAATACAAACAAACAATATAATTGCTGATAAATATTAAACAAGAAAATATACTAGAAAAAAGGAACTCGTCTCATGTCGCCCTGACGGGATTCGAACCCGCATCCTTGGGAGTCCGGCCCAATGCACTAACCAATTATGCTACAAAGACCTATGAGGACACGTCGAATCTTTCTAGTATATTCACCGTTCTACGGTGTTGGCCACCGTCGCTTCATCAATGAGAGAAATATCCTCGCATTCGAAAGAAACATCTTTACAGATGTTTGACTATCGATTAATATGAAACAGCCATCTAATTATAACTTTTTAATTTTGCATTTACAATGCTATTGTATATGATAAATATTAAACAAGAAAATATACTAGAAAAAAGCAACTAGTCTCATGTCGCCCTGACGGGATTCGAACCCGCATCCTTGGGAGTCCGGCCCAATGCACTAACCAATTATGCCACAGAGACCTATGAGGACACATCGAATCTTTCTAGTACATTCACCGTTAATGTTTTTTCTAGTATATTTTCTTGTTTAATATTTATTACATAAAAATTGCTGTTTTTTTTCATAATCAATGTAAGTCTGTCATAATAATTGATGACGTAATATTTAATTTTGTTCCAAAAAGTCCGCAAAACTTCTATTACACAAACAGTTACTTATAATGAAAAAGGTGCTCATTCAATATCTAAAAATAGTCTGTATACGATGTATCGAATAAAAAGTAAAAAGAGCAACTTTTTTAATTATCGGACGGCAGCACCGTTTTATCGATGCGATGGTCGCGAAGCGTGCGGCTCGGCAACGGGCACCCAGCTAACTGTACGCGGATGAAAGTGAAATGCCGTTTTACTTCAGTTGAATGCGCAAGCGCGGTGTAATCTGCGTCTCGCGCGTGCCCGCTGCTCTTACGGCGTTCCATTTTTTGTTCTATTTTCAAACGGGGCAGCCGTCTTTTGATTTTGTTTTTCTAAATTTTGATTGAAAAGAGTTTTGATGTAATTTTGAATGTTTGTTTTTCCCGAATACATTGCTTTTTTACAGTACGGTTAAATTATGTTACTTTATTGTAACAAGGACAATTGGAAGAACATAATCATACCATTGTGATAAAGCCAGATTTAAAGAAGATGCTGTTATGATGTAGAACATAATTATATGGATTCACATCAGTTTTCTATTTTTAACAACGTTTTTGTGGTATTTCATAAAATAGGAGTTACTTGGAAATCTAAGCTAATTAGAACTCTTAGTGCTTCCACGTTTTCTTTGAAACTTGACATAAATGAGTACTAGTTCGAAACTCGTCTAATATGGCGATTTTGAAGAGCAATGGAAACGCGTATTCCTAGAATGGTGTGAAATTAAATGATGCTATTCAACTAGATCTCATCTGATAGGCAAACTAGTTCATTTGTGCGATTTCAGTCCGTAATGATGCTGTGTTCGCACTAGTGTGCGATTTTGAATTGTTAGGTTCAAATGATGTATTATAAACAGCATAAATATGAAATAAGTACTTTCCTGTTCGGTTCCTGATCCTGTGGGAATATGAGAATAAATAGTTTTCTGTGTCTTATTCCGAGTCATGGTCTTTCTATTATATTCCATGCAAAATTACATTCAAATCCATTAAGCTGCTAACGCATTTGTGTGTGTAAAAAAAATTAACAAACTTATAAACTTTTATATTCATAAGATCTTATGATTTTTTAAGAGGTATCATCCATTTTCTCTAATGACATTCCTTCTTGATGGACATATAAATAAATAATTGCATACAATCACACCAATTATCTAGCCCACGTTAAATTTCATGAAGAACTTGTGTTATGGATACTAGTAATATACATATTAAACACCCAGACCAAGACAAACTTTCTTGTTCATGCACACATATATTTGTCTTGTCCGGGGATCGAACCCGGGACCTCAGGTGCTGAAGGCGGGTTTAGTACCCCAGCGCCAAACAGGTCGTCGAATATCATATTAAGAGTATACACGGTCAACAGCTCGTACGGCTTTACATTTGCACTACGAAAAGAACCGCTATTACGAGCGATGTAAGGCTCTCAAGGTCAAAGTGTATGGCTGTAGCTGCTGTTGTCTGTACAACATGTAAACATGTTATTAATCCTAAAGGTGCAATGATAGGTAAATAAATGTCCGAACAAAAACTTCTAGCTTATTTTGTAGATTTAATCATATCCATCATGAGCCTGTGGACGTCCACTGCTGGATATAGGCCTCTCCTAGCTCACGCCTATTGTGGTGTTCATAGGAGGCTGTTAGCCTACTGCTACCACGCTGGTCAGACGGGCTGGTAGAGGGTTTGTTTCAAGTTTCCTTCTCTCGCACAGGTGTTCAATACGTCGAGCTTCAACTATTACGACATCCCAGGCATGTAAGGGAGTGACATTTGTATTCTTAGGCAGTCACCACACGGTACAGATTTAATCATATATTAACTTTTTACATACGTACATCTTAAGTTTGGCGCGCACTGTTTATTGAAATAAAACAACTTTTCCGGATATTAAATACGCTATATTTCACGAACTAAGTTGCAATTGTCCGTATTTGTAGTTTTTTTTAGGGGTTTTTTTCTTTTTCCCGACGTTTCGGCGCCTTTTCAGCTGCCGTGGTCACGGGAATTTCAACCTAACGTTTCGTTAAATACAATGTTGATAATGTTGAATTCCAAAGTTACCCAATTGCATAGAATCAAATATCTTAAGCAGGACCTCTTTGGACATCACAGCTTACGCTAGGGCGACCTTCTCTTTATTTGAACTGAATCGTATAATCCACCTATTTCACAACTGAATTAACAAGTAAAATAAATAGATTTATGAAAGCTTTCCCTATAGCAAATGTATCGAGATCCTAAATAAACATGAGTATGCTCTGCTTTCCAAATAAGACGGAAGCCGAGAAATGGGTAACCCAGGAATGGGAAGCGTAGATTCGTGAACAGTTTGATAAGAATGATAACTATCTCTGTGAGACAGATAGGCAAAACGTGAGTAGGAAATATCAGTAGGAATTGTGGGAACTGATTTAGATATTGTTTTATGTACGACAGTCTATATAAATTCGGTAAGTACTATGTGATTTTAAGCATTACAAAACTTATCACCGAAAAACAAAAAAAGTGCGTGTCAATTGTGAAATAAGTTGTAGAATTATATCGTCCCCTTAGTGGTAAAACCGATTATCTGCACTTTTTTTTTGCAAAATTTGTATATTACCTTGCCATCTTGACAATAATTTGAGAATTTATTATAACAAAATTAAACTATGTGTTAAGGTGTATATTACCTTGCCATCTTGACAATAATTTGAGAATTTATTATAACAAAATTTTATTTATTATGACAAAAAAAAAGTGCAGATAATCGGTTTTACCACTAAGGGGACGATATTTAACCGTTTTCGGAATGGAGAAGTTTCCTGATGTTGAAAACATTATATTTCACTGAATGGGATTAGAAATAAGAACATGACTAATAAGACTATGTTTTTTTTAATTCATCAATAAATTGTTGAGAAATAAATTATTTTTGAATTACATATATTCGCGCAGAATTGGCTGTGGCCACAAATATGGCGGTGACGTCATGCCACTTCCTCTCTTCCGACCTCTCTATTTGTAGGAATATTTTCATGATTTTTTCACACTCATGTTTAATTTTAATTTATTTTCAAATTAGATCAATAGAAAAAAGCTCCTTAGGCACTTAAAATTTTCGTGAATAATGTAAAAACAAACCAAATTTCCCAAGATAGATTGAGTGATAGGTTTAAAATGGTAACAGAGAGATAGAATATAATTTTCGCATTTATAATATTAGTACGAATAAAAGAAACTCGTTAGTATTCAAATTTATCGGATGAGATAGTTGAACGCTATAGGTTTAAATCTATCTTAAAAAATAAATTCATTAACCTTTTTTTTTAACAAAGATAAAATTAACTTTTCGAGGGTAGACTTATAAGTAGCCAGTCATCCCGTGACCACGGCAGCTGTAAAGGTGCCGAAACGTCGGGAAAATCAAAAAACCCCTAAAAACCTAAAAATTACGGACAATTACAACTTAGTTCGTGGAAATATAGCGCGTTTGATATCCGTAAAAGTTGTTTTATTTCAATGAACAGTGCGCGCCAAAACATAAGATGTACGTAAAGATAAAATCTTTCATTTATTTTTTCAGTCCAAATTACTTACGTTTTAAAAAGTATCCCGAAAGGTCGGTCGTAAATTATAAGACAATAAAGGTTTCAATAAAAAACAATGATTGTTCTCGTCGTTTTGGAATAAAATAAACAAAAAGTAGGTTGGTAAAAACAAAAGGGCTAATTACTAAAACGTTAATTAAATCTGTCCGAATAACAATGCGGCGAATCGGCACGAGCCGCCATTATTGTTAAGCCAAAAACGGCTTAAACCGACAACAGACCCTTTCGTATTAAGTCTGAATTGAATCACCTTAAAACGTGTTTTTATGTACCGTTTCGGCAAATTGTTTAAAGCTGGCCATACGCACTTTATTGTTGTATATTATTTAATTATAAGAAACAATTATTATTAATATATTTCGATATTTGTATAGTTTTTTTTATGTTTAGTCAGTTCTACTGTGGCAAGTGAGGCTTTCTTTTTGGCAATTTGCTTCAGATCCCTTGGGACGTGTAAAGAACGCGCGATGGTGAAATGCGGTAATAAACTGCGAAAAAGCAAAATTCCAAATTTTGAAAAACCCACAACGACGGTTAAAACCTAATTGAAAACGGATAAAATAATAGGTATAAAAACCTCTGACTTAATTATCCCTCGGGGGCTACATTGGTTTGCAAAACAAATGTTTATTGCAGCGCCCCCTGGTGAGTTGTGACCTTCTAAGAACATCAAACCCGAACCCATCACTGCAAACCGCGTTAAAATCGGAATAGTAGTTTTGGAGATAAATGGTAACATTGGTTTGCACAAACCAACAAACGAACAACCTCTCACCTCAAACGCATATACCGTCTCTATACCGTCGTTGGTAAAAATAGCTGGAGATGACGGTACCGTTGTCGGATTGCGTTGTTTTTATTTCTATAAGATCGTTTCACGTAGTGTAGTCAAATATCTAAGAGTTATAATACAGAAACTGTTGTCTAATTACCATGACATAAGTTGTACAGATAATGTTGTTTTATTATAATAATATTTGAAATTATTTAAATAATGTTGCACAGGGGAATGTTAACGTAGTAAAGACAATAAACAAGATTGCAGACATTCTTCCGTGCTAATGCGGTCAAATCTTCTGTGTTATTCGCAAACGTGTCCACAAAGACTCATGCCCGCATTCGCGGCAAATACCGGCCCTAGTATACAAATTGTTGTTTTACCATGACGGTGGCAAACCAGTTTGTTTGACGGCAAGCCGTCTACAACATTGGAGTGACAACTTGTTAACCCTTAATCCTTTTAGAGATTTTATTGAAGCATTGTCGGAACTTCTACTGGAAACAATGAATAAATTCTGTAACCTGCTGACCGAACGTAGGAGTGTTCTGTTTAAAAATCAAATAACCATTAAGTATTGCTGCATTTAGCTTAGTATCTTAAAGCTTTTATGTAGACATGTACCGGTATAATTATATTACTACAGACAACCTCATGAATTCATAAATTATAACTGTATTCATCCATCGCGCTCTATAAATCTATAGCTTATAATTTAAACAACCTTTCGAAATAATTAGTCGTAGTTAAATTTATAGTTGATGGCTTATAAGTCGCAGGTCGCAAATCAATCGCGGCGTGTATGGCCAGCTTTAATTGCAAAACCAATAAAGTTTAAATACGCTCAGAGCATCGGTTACATTACTTGTTTTTATACTCTTAATTGAACCGGTCAAAATATTTTCATAGTGGGTAACGTGGTTATGCACTGAAGAAGGTATTTTTTGTATGTCATTCGAAATATTTTTAAAAGTTAAGTTTTTGTGACATGTTCTCGTAATTGGAGACTTGTAAAAGTTAATTGACCATTAACGGTAATGAAGATGTATAGTTTTTTAACAGGAAAAAGATACTGAAAAGATAACTAGAAGAAATATTTTGAAAGAATAACATAATAAAAAGTATGGTAAAGATTTCTTTTGCAAGCTTTTTTAATTTTACGGGTTTTGCTGCTCGGATCAATTTAAAACAAACTCTTTAATGCGCTAAGTTCATTCCCATGTGAAGATGCATTTTAGACGATGTTAGTAGAAAACGAAAAATATGTAGCATAATTCCGCAAGAAAAACTTACATGCAAGATGCACCTTGCACCTTCACCGACTCCTCTACACGTGTTTCGCCCACTCACGGAGCATCCTCAGGAGTTGTTAGACCGTGCAATACCAGCACCGAGCACGACCAGAACCGATTGCATATATTTTTCGTTTTCTACTAAGATATGGATTTCCGCCAAGTAACGCCTGATTCTATCAAATTCAGACGAAGTTATTACTGATCTGGCGACTGCAATAAGTTATTTAAAAGACAAAGATTAAGAAATACGTAAAAAAATTGTAGATTTTTTTTCAAGTTTAACTTTTTTGTGGACACGCAGATACAATTAACTGAAACTCAACAGTATTCCAATACCGTACGCTATTTTATAGTCCAACCGGTAATCTAATATTTCGTTCGCAAACGAAATTGTCCGAATTACTTGCGTTCCAATTTTGTTATAGGGACCGAAACGGGACACTTAGCTTTTTATTCGGGACCCTCTCTATCCTGAAGGATCGACCAACCGACGAGTCTAATACAAATTTTTACATAGGCTTTTGCTATGATTCGGATATTCACGTTTCTCGGAAATGTAGTGGGAAAAAGTATTAAATTCCTTTGATATTGGCCCGATTTCATGCTTTTGATCCGCTCGTCCGTAGTTTTGGTTACACTTCTTTCGCGTATCCAAATATCAGGTTGAATGAAAGTTTCTGTTAACCTTTTGGCATTTTCCATTTCAGTTTACTTAACGCTGCTTTAATATTTGGTATTTCCAAAGTAACAAGGTTAGGTGTACACTTTTTCAAGTTACTATTTTGTGTTGGTCGTCAATTCAATTCTTTATAATGTAAAATTGTCAAACGCTGAATGGTGATGCTGATGACATATGTATCCCGTGTTTTCTGTAAGTATTTATTTATTTATTTAGGTTTATCAAATTGGGAAATAACATTACAATTCCTACTATGAAAGTTGGCGCCTTAAATTGACGTGTAAAGAAAAAAATATGCTCTTCACTGTCATTGAATTATTAAAATATTATATTAACTATAAAGGTTTTCTAAGCACGGCTTGTACAAATTGTGTCAAATTTCTACAAACAATTTCCGAACGCAATGGCTTACAACTTAAAGTTCTAAGTTCACGGGAGTTACACAGTTTTGTCTAGCCATCAGGCAACCAATGAAATAGACCTAGTTAATTTAGTTAATAAATAAAATAATTGTCCTCAAATGTTGTTATTTGCCAAGAATTATCTCTGATGTTATATACGCGAAGAGAACCAAATAACCAAGTCCATCATTCCTCTCTGATGACGCACCAAGTCAACAACCACCGCATCTTCATCGCCAGTTAAAGTAACGGTTACATAATTCTCGTTATCGCGACAATCGTACAACCCAACCAAAAAAAAACAACTGCACTCACCATACGACTACCTCGCAAAAACGGACTCTCCAATTCGGCCACGGAACATTACCTATGCCACAGACGCAAGTCATTACAATTAATTTAATTGATATAATTGAATTTTAAAAAAGGTATACAAATATCTGTATGACAATTTGGAGTCTAAAGTCTGAGCAATAGAGTCGTTTTTACATTAGATTTTGTTTAGTTCGATAACGGTTTCAGATGTAATTTTTCGCATGTAATGTCTAACGAGCGTTCTATTAGGAGATCGAACATAATTCTCATATTCTTTATTGTAGTTTTGGATCATTAAAATCATAAAAAATTAGTATAGTTATCATTTTTCAATTCTGAGGGTATTTCCTACAGTAATAGATTAAAAATTAAGTACTAGAAAACAATGAATGTGCCCAGACTGTGTAGTAAAAAAAACAAGTAGGTACATATTATAATATATATGACGACCTGTTTGGCGCAGAGGTACTAACCCCGCCTTCTGCGCCAGAGGTCCCGGGTTCGATCCCCGGACAAGACAAATATTTGTGTGCATGAACATGTCTATTTGTCTTGGTCTGGGTGTTTAATATGTATATTAAGTATGTATTTACAAAAAAATAAAAAAGTATATATCGTCAGTGGAAAGGCAAAATTACTGAAACGCCAAAACACCATTTCGAGAAAAAGCCATTTAAAGTTTTTTTTTTCACAAAAAAAATCATATCTTTTTACCATATCATCCGATTTTAATAAAGTAACTTGATTTAGGCAATTTTTTTCTTCTTTTATTTTTAATAGTATGATGGCTCAGGTTTTGAATGAAAGTTTAGGAAATAATTGGCGGTTCAGTAAAAGCAGCCTCATTTCAGAGCAAGGCAGATTTACTCAAAGTCGTCAAGTTAAATTTTATATGTAGTTTAATATTTCTGATAACACAGAAATAAAGAAATTGAAGTATGGCAAAATACTTATAATATAAGTATACTGCTAAGCTGAAAAACCAGAGTCACTTCCGGGACACAACTTCCATTTTCATGCGTCTATCACAACGTCTTAAAAGGTGATCAGTATTTATGTTACTTTGCTATAATGACTTAAAAGTAAGTTTGTCGTCCTTCTATTGCGGGTTAAATGACGTTATATGTTAAAATTACTTTGGAACTACAATAAAAATACTAAAGACTGATTGGTTGATTTGGAAAGATATCTTCCATTTAACTGAAGTACACAGATTAAAGTCGGTAATTGGAACATTACGTTACCAATACAGACGTCTTTATAAAAAAGTGGATAATGGAACATTATTTAAAAGAACAGCAACAAATCATTGAGATCATAACGCCGCCTAATGCTCCTTTGAATCAAAATGAGGAGTATATGCCGATGCAAAATTAACTCTTAATTATGTGATGGGCAGAAGAAATTGTATTCCTTCGCCAAATAGAGGAAATCTGAATAAGGGGAAATTCAGTTCTCGTAAAGGGACGGTCAGCGCCTCAGCTGTGGAGGTTATGGATACACACTAATGGACAGAGGTCACATAAACTTTCTCTAAGAAAACCTCAACCACTGCGCCACTCCATGATCCAGTCGGCGACGGAGTGGTTGATCGACGTAGGTAATTGTAATTGCGGAACCCTACTGTGTATCAAATCGTTCCTACTAGGCTTGTGATACTGAGGACAAGGGGGCAGTAGTGATCCCATCCCACGGACACTATTCTTCTCCACTCACGTTTAAGGAAATGGGACCGGGATACGTGGTTGCCACTTGGAATGGTTTGAATATAGTAGGTTTGGATAGGAACATACTTCTCGGCATACAAAGATTTATCAGATCTACAAATTTGGCTGAATTTTTTTATGGTGTCATAGGTTGTCTGACCCCAATACCAGTTATAGTACTAGGCGACGTTAACGCCAAGGATGCGGCCTTGTGGTCACCGACAAGGAAGAAGCAGTCCTTGGTTGGTCTGCGCAATGGGATTGGCAGTAGTAAACTCAAACTCAAATACTTTATTCAGTTTAGGTTGTTACAAGCACTTAAGAACGTCTGAAAGCTACGCCATTGGTTTACAAACTCTACGGCAGGAGACCTTGTAACTCGTCAAGGGCTGTTTTTTCACCCTGTTTCATTTCACACAACATACAGAATTGTAGTGTAGCAAACTGGGGATCTACCGCACTTCTTTTCGAAGATGAGGTGATAATTGGTGAATCACACACAATCAACTTCACCTCCTCTGCACTAGCCAACCTTGTAAAAATGATGAAAAGCCATTGAATATGTGGAAACATTTTCAGTGCCGTGTCCTGAGTACGAGTTTGTCAAATCATATTTGTTCGAAAACTATCTCCAAAAGGGCCAGGAAGATGGAAAAGTGTCTGTCGGCTATAATACGCCTCAATGGCAAGAGTAAGATATCCCCCCACCAAGAAACGGGTATATTGGTGGAATGAGGAGGTGGCCACTTCGCGAATATCCTGTGTAAGAGCCAAAAGATCCTATATGCGTCACCGCTATAGTAGAAGAAGAAGAAGGGATCTTGACATAGAGGAAGAGCTGTATCAGGTTCATAACTCAGCCAAAAACGGGACGGCCCTACAGAATTGGAAAAAAGCAAATCACGCCAATCAGCATCACCGACCGACACTTTCAATCCCGAACTACTGGAAAATATTATTTCTACCGTTTCCATCAGAGCTGCCAAAAGTTCCTCTCCTCACTGCCGCCGCAGCGATGAATGATGTATAAATTGGAGGAATACTCGCAAGATACGCTCGAGGAATTAGAGCTGGTCATGCACCGACTAAGGGGGAAAAGAAGGACCCGGGGTCCTAACGGCGTGCCAGAACGTATTCTCTCCATAGCATTTAATCACCTCGATTATTATGTTGAGCTCCTGAACACGTTCCTGGACGCCGGCCTATTTTCGCGGGTCTGGAAACAGGGTAAATTTCGTCTTTTGACAAAAGATGGTCGATGGCCGGACGATCCCTCGGCCTACCACCCCATAGGCCCCTTAAAGAGCTGGTTAAGGTTTTTTTCAAGATTAAATTAGACAGGTTAATACAGCATCTAGAGACTAATGGGTCAAACCTTTCCAATAACCAATACGGATTCAAGAGGGGAGCGTTATTGATAGGTTTCGTCTTATTGGGTTGGAAGTCATGGTCAACAAGAGCGAAGTCATTCTGTTTCATGGGCACATATCAGGGTAGTAGGTCTTAAAGTAAATATTAAATCCCATTTAAAATTTAGGGGCTGGTGTATGATAGTCATTTAGAGAAAATTTACTCCCAATTCCCAAGCAAAGTTGCTGATAGCTCACAATCTTGCTCCATAAAAGTAAGGCTAAATTACTGAAATGCCCATTCCCTCGATAAAAATGATTTGCCATATCTTCTTAAAGCCTACAAAGTTCCTCAGTAGCAGTCAGAAAGTAGTAAAGCAAAATTACTTAAACGCCATACCTTTCCCGATTGACGTAATCAAAATTACTTATCTTAGATTATCTCTAATCACAAGAAGAGCAAAAATACTAAGGCTGCATCGATAAAAAAAAAGGAGAAAGTCAATTTTACTTAGAAAGACAATTGTGAATTTAGAGGAATTAAATATGACTTAAACGCCACTCGTTAAAAAAAGACCGAAAAATGTGTCGCTTCAGTAATTAGCAAACAAAGAAAACCGCCTTTTTATCGGTTACTGAAGCGCCACAAAAGTGCTCTGATTAGAATGATACCTAGATAGATCGACGCAGAAAAATTCGCTGATTCCGAATATATATATAAAACTCATTTTGGCCAAATTGGCGTTTAAGTAATTTTGCCTTTCCACTGACGATATGTATGTTTATCCGTTATCTAGTATCCATAACACAAGTTCTTCATGAAACTTAACGTGGGACTAGATAATTGGTGTGATTGTATGCGAATATTTATTATTATTATTTTATTATCAGTGAATAAAGTTAAGGTAAGAGAGAGTAGTAGCAATAAGAAAAGTTATATAGAACGGTCCCCCGAGTGCAGTAAGAAAACGTTTCATCCTAATCCTAAATAATATTAGATTTCGAAGGTGTGTTTGTTTTTCCCTTCTTCACGTCCTAACTAAGCAAACAATGGAATTTGATATTTGGCATAGAGTTAGTTGAAAGGAAAATAACTTAAGGCGATACTCGAAAAAAATATGTTGAAGCGAGATAGCAATGAGAAAACGACGCGCACGGGAGCGAGACCGGTTTTGCAGATTAGGCAAAAAAAACACAAAATCACTTCGTATTAAAAAACTACAGCGATTTAAAAACAATGCTTCTATACGATCCTAAATATTATTGGTGTCCACTTATTAAACCAATTTCTAATAGTGTAAGTAACCCCATTTAAGAATAATCTTGAATTTTCGTATATTTTAGAGGTCTTTTGGAAAAGAATAAGTGTCGAGGCAAAATCATAAAATCTTGTTTTTGAAACTATACGAATCTAGATAAAGGTATGAAGAAATATATATGTTATTACCAGATTTGTAACAACTAACCGTGCTATAGTTTTATATCAACAGGTCCATATTTTTTCCAAGTAGCGCCTTAAGATGCTTTTACCACGGGCGGTCGGTTTTTTTTATGAATGACGGTGAGACTCTTTGCCTTCATCATACCTGATGTTAAGTACTGATAAGGCTGAAGATGGAAGCGAGCCTCTTCCGGAATCCTCAGCCACTGAGGATTTAATAATTTAGGTATTAAATAATAGGGTTTAATATATTTAACCGCCTCTGTGGTCTAGTGGTACATCCACCGGTATCAGACAAGGGGTCCCGGGTTCGATTCCCAGCGGGTGTACATATTGTATTCGGTTTGGTTGGTGTAAGCCCGCCTGGCTAGCTACCACCATCTTATATAAGCCTGTCGCCATAACAACAATGTTTTCAGCATTGTTGTGTTCCGGCAGTTCGAGATAAGATAGCCAGTTCCTCAGTGGTTGAGGATTCCGGGAGAGGCTCGCTTCCATCTTCAGCCTTATCAATACTTAACATCATGTATGATGAAGGCTAAGAGTCTCCACGTCATTAATAAAAAATAAAAAATGGTATTAATAATAGTTATTTTAAATTAATGTCCAAAGCAATCACTCCCTCCACATTCTAACTTTATTAAATAAGGAATAAGCGAAGGATTACCATTTCCTAACACCCAAAAGTCACACATAGAACTTGAACGAAGTTAATTTAACTTTCTGATGAACGGGGCGTCTAAAACACTGATCCACATACAAACCTCTAACATGGTTACGTTAAGTTACGGACCACATTAAGTTGGCACAAGATACCCTAGAACTTTAGAACAAATTATTAGCAAATAGGATTTAAATTAATGCATAGTTTAATGAATGCATAATTGTATTATTGGATCTAATAATAAATATTTGCATACAATCACACCAATTATCTAGCCCACGTTGTTTCACGAAGAACTTGTGTCATGGATACTAGATAACGGATTAACATACTTATATATTTTTATTTTGTAAATACATACATAATATACATATCAAACACCCAGACCAAGACAAATAGACATGTTCATGCACACAAAGATCGAATCAACGCGTCAAACAGATCGTCAAATCACCTTCACCATCATTATAACAGCTGCTCGACACCCACAGCTGGGTATGGGCTTCCCCCAAAGATCTCTTCAACGATCTGCCCTGCGCTATGCGAAACCAGCGGCTTCCCGTGAGCCATGACCTTCACCAGATTGATTAGATAATTGTAGATACGAACTGAACATTCTGTGAACCGGACATTATGCTAACTAACTAGAGTTGCGAATTGGAAATGTCGCTAGAGCTGGACACTGCGCCATAACGAATATTGAAAAGATCATACGCTCCATGCATTATTAAGGAAATGGTCATAACAGACAGACACACAAATAGACAAATGCTTAATGCTTTTCTTTTACAAGGCTCGAATCATTGCTTTAAGGCGAAAAAAATTGCAAACATTTAAGTCCATGCATACTTATTCAACGCATCGTCAAATTTCAGCTGCAACCTCGGATATTTTACAGTCGATGTTACTTCTGGCAACTGTTCTATTTTTAACTTAGAGGTCCAGAAGTCCAAAATCTTGCTTTAGAAATATACTAGAATTGTAAAACCTGTTGTGTTGATGATTTTACAGGCGTCTCGTTACCCAGTATTCATCTGGAGCTGTGCCTTCCATCTACGCCCTATTGTTTAACCTTTTTCATCGGAATATTCAGGGAAAATGCTGAATCAGAATGCTATATACTGGATGTAGGTAAAAAGTTAAGATTGAATACTGACATGATTATTGCTAGCTGTTGCTATGCTGCATGCATGATTTATTACTATCAAACTGAACCTTTGTGCAACGAATACTAACTATCTATGTAGCTCTGCAACCCCACAGAGAATATATCGCGTGATTGTCATCACCACCAAGCGTCTTTAAGTGACTACTAAGTGATGACCATGCCGGTGCCGCCCTAAAATTACTAAACGTACTCTTCGCGATCGTTTTGCGATGCAAATAGGGCGCTCCTTCCAGTCTTCGGTAGGCTTATCCTCTCGTTATTTATGTATTTGTCTGGCCTACCCCTGGACACAGCAGTCAATAATGGAACAGAGAGAAAGGGCAGCATCTGGTGCGTGGTTACCATTCCAGAACTTTTCCGCCCCAACGGCCATCGGTTTTTCTCGCTATATGTCCCGCCCACTGCCACTTCAGCAGAGCAATTTAGTTCTCCTACGGATCTCTTCATTTCTGATTTAATTACCATACTGTGTTACAACAAGGGAGCGATGCACCAATGCATTGCGGCCCACCCCGCTCCGATCCGTTGCTAGTGTACGATATTTCATACAAAACACAGGCAGGCGTATTTTTGCGTTGCGTTGCGGCCCGACCCGGCCCGTCTGGTGGATGCAGTTCTTTATATCTCTGTTCGCCAACTGATACCGGTGCCCACGCCTACATTTAGCTGAATAATCGACGTCCCCAGGCCAGCTGTTTAACAGCCCAGAGAAATCATATTGATTGCGAATACAAATGCCATTGAGGCTACAACGCGATTATTAGGCTTCGGGCTTGGAGACGATAGTGATAGGAGTTAGGTTGCTATTACTTAATCTATCAATTGGAACAGAAAATTGTGTAAAAGCTTACAGAAGGCTGAATTGACTGATACTTCTATTTTACTATATCAATTTTCCACCACGTTTTACCTTTTCCGTTAGATACCTATAAGTTACATTATAAATGACCACTTCTTCTTCTTGTAGTGCCTTTGTACACCAGTTCTCTGAGTCGATCCTTGTCCTGGACGAAGCGGATCAGCTCGGCCGCGCACGCAATGCCCGTCCACTCCCCGATGTTGCAGAGGCACGATTTTTTCCTGTGACCAACTCGTCTTCCGGCAGCATATATAACAACAAAACATTACAATTATTTCATGAAACACCAAAACATACACGGACTTACGAATTTGATACTTGATATATTAAAATAGTTATATATTTTTAGTACAAAGTTTATTTAGGTACGTTATCTCTGCTTAAAATTCCTATCACGTAGCATTTTAAATCTCTATAATTTTGTTGGTCTTGAGCTTATTCACCACAATTTCTAAGGTAAGTGCTCGTGTGAAGCACGTCCTTGGTATTAACGGTATCTACATCTTAATAGCTACTGGTTTTGACGCATTAAAATTACGACCCGCGACCAAGATGAAGGTGTCACAGTTAATGTCCAAAGATAGTATGAATCACGAGGATAATAAGTTGATTGAACGGAAATATGATTACCTAATGGATTATTATGTGGATATTAATAATAGTATCATATTCACTTTACAACGTGACTAGTGACTGCCCGTGGTTTTACCCGCGTTATTCCTGTTACTGTGGGAATATTGCGATAAAATGTAACCTATATCTTAATGCAGTTTTAAAAATTATCTGTGTACCACATTTCATTAAAATCCATTCAGCCGTTTTTGCGTGATTGAGTAACAAACATCCAAATATTTAAACTTTCATATTTATTTACGTCTTACCCGCGTTGTTCCCGAGCCCGTGGGATTACCTGGGTAAAAGTATTGTGTGCCCTATTTTAAGTCATAGTGTGATGATGTAGCTGCATGCAAAATTGCATCTACTTAAACCTGTTCAACCATCTACGCATGATTGAGTTACAAACAAACAGAATCTCAATTTTCCAATTTATAACATTAGTAGGATAATTTATTAATGAAGATAATTTATTTAATACGCAATTTTGGTAAAATTTATGACAAGGTACTGCCAGTATTTTACTGTAACGTTAGTCAGTAAATAGCTTTAGTATTTAGAGTGAGTAATTAAACATTATGACGCTGTTTAAAACGGCAGCATTAACTAAGTTAAATGGCAAAGTTTCATTATATGAACTTCACGTCCATGCAAAACTTAATTAAAATTACTGGTATGACTATCCCGTCAGAGCGACATGAGACAAGTTGCTTTTTCCTAGTATATTTTCTTGTTTAAAATTTATCACATAAAATAACTATTTTAGAAATATGTTATATTATTATATAAAGTATCAAAACCTTTAATTGCATATTTGCCTTTTTCCGATATTTTTGTGGTTATTATTATTGATATTTTAATGCCATATTAATGTTATAAAATTTAGTTTTTAACTTTTACTTTCAGTATTACCAAATTTTGCATTACGAGAATGCAGTTGTTGGCAATTGTTGAGTACTGCAAATTCAGCTGCATCCAGATAATATTTTTTTGATAATCTTGGTAATCCATCTCGTGACGCATCATTACAAAAGTTGGTTAAACGCCAATAATGCAGGCTGCGTATCACCACTATCAAGCTACAAAAACTTGTCAAAATCTGTAGAATTATCTGTATATTTAATTGGTTTAAAGAATTTATTTCTCATAAGAACATTATAGTTCACTTAAAATGAGACCTATAACTACGTATACTACGTACACAATATGTAATTATTATGCGCAGCGCAGCCACGTTATAAAAATTAATTTAACGATAATATTCACGCCATAATAAGTAAAAAACAAGCGGTCACTTTTTATATTGCTACCTTCCCTTTAAAAACATTAGTTCTCCGGAGCGATTAATTGAAATAATCAAAATTAAAATAACACGTATAGTTATTTATTTAATTATTTTTTCGTGGATTTACGAACCCAGCTATCAGCAAACTTTTAATTTTTTTCCAGAATATGTGTAAGCCATATCAATTTTGGAGTATTTTTCTGATGTTTGTAATGATAATAACTATGGTTTTCTTCAATAAACCAAGGGGAGACAAAATGAAGATCTTTAACACACTGTAATGCTATGAACTTGAAATTTGGATTAGTTTTAGATGACGTTTGCTCAACTATTTTGCAATTAAGAGAGGAATAACTATACTAACATAATTTTTTTTACAACAGGGATTTAGAGGCGTTCCAAAAATTTTGAAGACTACTACAGCATGTGGGGTATCATATAAGATGGCTGATTGATAAGTAGCCGAAACGACGAACTTAAAAAGAAGATACGCAAAAAAAATATTACATTATATTCTGGCATCTTTTCGAAAATAAAACGCCAAATTTGGATTTGATCGAACTTATGGAATTTGTATGACAGGACATTGAACTTTCTGTGTCGTGAATTTTCTTAACAATGGAAAGAACGCGCCTCTATACTCGTCTATGGTTGCAGTCGCCAAACTCCTGATTGCGGTTCTATTCTATTCTATTCTAATAAAACTGGTGTATCGGCATTGGAGAAGCGCTGGGCTAAATGCATTGAGGTAGAAGGATACTAGACTAAGAAATAAATTTATTTTAAATGGATTATTAAAGATTTTCTTTGTCGTTTCGGAAACTTATCAATCAGCCTTCGTATTATAAAATAGCGCAGTTTGCAATAGTTTTCGTCTTTTCATGAAAAATGAAAAAAAATACAGTTCCGAATTCCCCCCGTATTTCCGAAGTTTTCATAGAGAAAAATTTAAAAAAAATCTATCACAAAAAAATGGAAAAAGTGATATAATTAAATGTTTATATATGTTGTTACGGAACCCTCGGTGCACGAGTCCGACTAGCTCTTGACGAGTTTTATTTTTATACATAAGGACGATCCTATCAGTACCTATAACGTATTAGACTAATGATGATGTTTCTAAGAAAAAGCCTCTGCATCCGTCACGATGTTTTGTTCAAGCATTCAAATTGCACAATAATTGACATATGCCATTCACCCCATCATTACCGTACGTTATACAACGAGCTGTCAGTACAATGACGTTTAAGATTGTTTCAACAATGGAATGATACAATTTCCGAGTGTGGACAATGCGTGGAAGTTTGTTTGGCTGATTGTTCCGGTAGAAGTTATCTTTTTTATTGGTAAATTAATAAAATGTGATTTGAAAATCGCATGCAATTTAATGTCAAAGATAATTTGTTGGTAACATATGAATACAAGTCCCTTCTTTTTATAAACACAGCGCGAACCAAACAGTATTTTTATTGAACACGAAAACGTAAGTTACTAACTACTTGAACGGTAAATTGTTATAGGGGAAGATTGCAGTACATAACCTAATGTTATGTTATCATAACCAGTTTCTTTATTGGTCTCTCTCACAGACGTAGTACAAAATAAAGCATTTTTTTTATAAACGACGGGGATACTCTTAGCCTCTCCCGGAATCCTCAATCACTGAGGAACTGACTATCTTATCTCTAACTGCCGGAACACAACAATGCTGAAAACAATGTTGTTATGGCGTCAGACTTAGATAAGATGGTGGTAGCTACCCAGGCGGACTTACAACGAGTCTACTACCAAACCGAATACAATATGTACTCCCGCTGGGAATCGAACCCGGGACCCCTGGGTCTGATACTGGTGGTTGTACCACTAGACCACTGAGGCGGTTAATACGTCATGTACGAAATATAAAAAAGTGTATTTTTGTGGCCAGCTTATTTAACTGATATCACGAATATTGGCACTGTTGACAGATTCGGAACTCGAAAATATCTGTCTACCTCTATAGTTTCTAACAAACTCAGATTTTTCGTGATCGTACGTCACGTATACCAATTAACGATAGCTGTTCACATTTTTATAGCAAACTTTATTTAATATTGGAGTTTCACCCGAGTTCTTTTCGTAATAACACGTGTTGTGAGGCTCCATTTTTAACTCAATCTACCGTACAATTTCTCTAATAAAAAATCTATTTACTTGACATTGGCAAAATTCGCGAATTTTATCGCGAGCACGCCATTAATTAAAAAAAGAAGATTTAATATTACCAAATCTATTACAAAACATATCTAACAATATGACGACAAGCGGACGCATCATAATCAAACACCTCGACACAAATTGAGGGCTTGCAAAACATCTTTGTCCAAAATTTTCAGAGCGAAAACCGTTTCTTTGACCTTAATATTCCTAACTCGTCCCTCTGTCTTTTTTGTGACACAATATGTGACAGAACTGACCTTCACGTCATTTTTTAAGGCTTTTGTAGTGATTGGGAGGATGAGAATTTATGTTAAATGACTAGAGTTAGTAAAAAAAGGGATTTAAGCAAAGTCAAGTATACATTAAAAGCACAAAATTTTCACCTCTGTATCCTTATTTCCTTAACAGTTGATTGTGTGTGTGTTTAGTTACTTTTTCAACAAAAACATAGACGTCATTATATAACTTCCAGGATACAATACTTTAGGCTTTTCATATCTCGCCTCTGTCACTTTTTTAAGAAGCTAACAAATGGAATCCCACGTCATATTTTCAGACACTGTTTGGGTCTTTTGATAAAATTAAAAAGAAGAACATATTTTATTTTTAATTTGTAAAATGATTAATTTTGTATAAAAGGATTAAAATGTAAGGTTTTTCAAAAATAATAAGGGTCGTTAATTGAGATACCTACATTCCTCGACATTTAAAATTTGCCACTTCAATATCAGAACGAACGATTTACTTACCTAAATTATAAACCTCAGTTAGGAGCCAGGTGACGCAGTGGTTAGAGCTTCCGATCAGCGACCAATATTCGGTCACAGGATGGGTGACCAAACCTTTATTATGATAAGCCCTTTTTGCTTCGGAAGGCACGTTAGTCCCAGTTGGTTGGCGTCGGCGGCGGCACGAATGTAAGAAAGGCCTATGTCCCACATATTTTAATGGAGGATATCCTCAGTTGGCTTCTCGGTGAGCTGGACTGTGACTTCGACTTGTGAGTGCTACGGTCAAACAGTCTAATCTATATCTAAGTCTGTCATCATAACAATAAAGCTTTCAGTACTATTGTCTTCCGCTAGTTAAGAGATAGGAAGCCAGTTCCTCACTGGTTGACGATTTCTGAAGAATCGTGATTCTTTCTCCAGCTCATTATTAGTTAACATACAGGATGCCTAAATAAAGTAACATCGTTTCTTAGAGAAACGTAATCTTAATTTATCATTATCAGCGTCTCTGAACCATCTACCCACTTTGCAAACACGATGGAAATTGGGCACATGATGTCAATCCCATTTTTTTTTACATTTTAAATAGGCTTACTTTTGACCTCATTCTGGATCAAATATTAAGAAGAGGGCAAATATGGAGCGAGCTTGCCTAGATAATGTCTATTCACTCGAGCTTTAAATATACCAGCCCCCTGATTATGTAAATTGTTTCTATCAACGTTTGATTGAAAGTGCAGTCACATTGCTGCTTTAGTAAAAATCAATGTATTCAAATCAAATCAAATCAAATCAAAATCATTTATTCAGTCTAGGCTGTTACAAGCACTTATGAACGTCAAAGAAGCTACGCCATTCGGTTCACAAACCCTACGGCGGGAGACCTTGTAACGAGAAGAACCGGCAAGAAACTCGTTGTTGGAGAGCTAAGTGGACTGTATGTGATTTTAATGGGAGGATGATGGAAACACTCAGTTTATGACTAAAAACTAATTTAATCACAAGAATCAACTGATACAAAAACACAAGGCAAGGAGACACTGACAAGTAAAAGCAAAACAAAACGTCATTACAAAAATATAAATTGATCGTATCAAAAAAGGTGGCATCTCAGCCAGTCGCCAACACTCGTCAAGGGCTATTTTTTTCTCCCTGTTTTATTTCATACAGAGTCGTCAAATTGAAAAGTGAGCTTAACATATCAGTAAGGTCAATTTCCATCACAAAAGAAAATACTAATTATAATATTACATTTTATGGTTATCCTAACCGTAAACAATTTTCAACTCGTAAGGAATTTAACATTTCTCGCATTACAATGTTACTGTACTGCAAGTTCTGACGTACATACAGGTCGATGTGACGCCTATCTTACTAAAGCAGCAATGTAACTGCAATTTAAATAAATTTCAATCAAAACCTGTTAGCAACAAAGTTAGATAATCAACCAGCAGCCCGCGTAGCATGCGCACCGCGACTCATTGTCGATCCTTATCTCGCTATGTCTGTCCCGCTCGTATCAGTACGGTGTGAGCGGGAAACACAATGCGCTCGCGCGAGAAAAGTGTCGAGAAAGCTTTGTCGAGGTGCGCATGCTACGTATGCAGGGCTGTAGGCTGCCGGGAATACAGACGCAGGCAGAGAATTCAGCTCTCTGTCTATGCGCATAATAAAGGATGAAGAAAAGCGCTTTGTAAAGTTTTATTTTCAAACTTCGTTACAGTTTTTTTTTATTGTACATTGTGTAAGCATCCAGGTATAGTGAAGACTAACACCCATATTCTAAGTCGTTCCTCCAAAACTTACTCGTCCTCGACTTAACGAAACCTCATTGAAAACCTCTTCAAAATACTCCTTGAAATCGGTATCCTAAGTCATAACTCCGTAAGGACCTGGAGGAGCCAAAGAGTACGTAGCCACTCCGTTTTAGGCCTAGCGCACACTACCATTTTTACCCACGACGAGGTTGAGTGGAGTGTAAAAAGTTTTGGAGGAACGACTTAGAATATGGGTGTTAGTGTTAACCAAGCGTTATCTTCAACAGTAGATAAACAAAATAAGAGTACAAAAGTAATAAAATCGATTAACCCAGTCACGTTGTTTTAGTCTGCTTGAAAGTGAAAGTCTCCTCCAAAGGGATTCGATGCGTGATCCACACATGAGACAGCCATTCATAAACTGTAGCCACGTGGGCTGATTGCACATTCTGCTAATGAGAATTAACTTTATGTATATTTTTGCATTTATATGACTTTTCATTTGTAATACGTATATACCTACTACTACATTTTAATTTTAATTTGGAGTTAATTTAATTTTATGTGGTAATGATTAATGGTAACTGCTTTATTTGCAACATACATTTTACCGTCATCACCATTTTACCTGTATAAACGCTCGTGGCCGCGCTTGACGGAGTGATCGTAATCGATCACGTTTGTTGAGCAACGTTCGGTCTAGTCAGGTGTCGGATGGGTGACCGTAAAAAGTGGCATTACAACTGAGCGCTTCCGTGCTTCGGAGGGAACGTTAAACCGTCGGTCCCGGCTGTTGTCATCTGATAACAGTCGTTAAGCCAAGGCAGAGGCCTTTTAAGCGGCTTGATAAACTCTGACAACAGAGGTGGCCACTAATCTTCATACGATAAGAAGAAGTGACTCTGCCTCCATTAGACCAACTGTTTAGCAGTAGGCTGATTATAAATAAACTACTTACCGGCCACCCGCGGTTTTAGCCGCGGTTTTCATTCTCGTGTGGATATCGGGATAAAAAGTATCTATGTTTTAATACAGGCTTTCTACTGTGTGCCAAATATCATCCAAACGCGTTCAGTACCTATAGGTTTTGCGTGAAATAGTAACAATACTCCATCCGACCTCATCAATTTTCGTTTTTGTAATTGACTAGCTACCACCCGCAGTTTCACCCGCGTGGTTCTTGTTCCCGTGGGAATATCGGGATAAAAAATAGCCTATATTACTCTCCGTCCTTTCAACTAACTCTATGCCAAAATTCAAGTTGATTGGTTGCTTAGTTAGGTCGTGAAGGATGGACAAACAAACACACTTTTGCATTTATAATATTAGATAGAATTAGGATTAGTAATTTACCTAGGTAATCAATTCTCGTCTTCGTCTTCTCAGCCACATAACACCCACTGCTAGGTATAGGCCTTCCCCAAAAGGGGGGGTTTGCCATAATCGCCACGCTTGGCAGGCGGGTTGGCGATCGCAGTATGGCCAATTTTGTAGGAGACGCTGCTGCCCATCTCCTGATGGCCGAGTCCCTTAGTCGCCTTTTACGACATCCACGGGATGAGAGGGGGTAGTGCTATTCTAAGCCGACACTACACTTCATCACACATCACTATCTATATAACATTTCACTAAAGCAAACCTCGAACATTCAGCCTATCACACACAACCCTAAAACAAACCGAGTAAAGTACACAGAGTTAACCCTAAACTTGGCGCTGCGTCAACACCGGTCCAAACTCCACTAGTTTGAAATATTCCCATTCCGCTCGTCTCATTACCATTCAGCTGAGTTCCGCTTTGAAATCGAAAGAGCACAGGTGTTCGTTATCGACAATCAATGCGGCTAACTGGGCCACCGGGCTCTCGTTTAATCGCAATAGTTTACTCGCGAATGGGAATATTGTGTTAGAAAACCAATGGGGTGATTGCGACGATAAAATGGTCAAGCTTGGTGAAGGGTTAAAAAATAATTATTGTTACTTTTTTTAACCGACTTCAAAAAAGGAGGAGGTTCTCAATTCGACTGTATTTTTTTTTTATTTTTTTTTTATGTATGTTCTACCATAACTTCGCCAGTTGTTAACAGATTTTTATAATTCTTTTTTTATCTGAAAGAAAATGGTTTATGTGTGGTCCCATATAATTTTTACGAAGATCTGGCTAGTAGTTTTTTCATAATCTTGAAAAATATCAATCACCTTTTGGCAAGTTGTCGTTTACCTAGATGACATTGTTGTGTATGGGCTGATTTTTAGTGTAAGTAACACATGATGTAACTAAAAAATCTGAAATAAAAACATTTTAAACCGACTTCAAAAAGTAAAAAATAAAACTTTTGGAGTTTGTGCCAGCCAGGGCATTCTACATTGCACTTCTAATAACTATATATTTTTTTGGCCTTAGCTAGCTAGCACCGACTCCAAAAGTTATATTTTTTACTTTTTGAAGTCGGTTTGATTTTTTTTTATAAAATGTTTTTATTTAAAGAAGTGCTTGATACTGTTGTAGTTGATATAGATAATAGATTAAGATTTACGTATGACTTGACATATGTTTTTTGGAGTCGGTTAATAAACAGGAAATGTGATTATACCAACCGAAGTTCCCGGTAGAAGACCTTGCGATATTCGCGTGCGGTCGATTCGGACAGTTGTATATATGTCGCAGGATAATTAGACAATGGTGTTATCATTTCTCAATCCTACTGAAAAAAGTGAAAAACGGATTGCCTTAGTAAGATTGCGAAAAAAATCGCTGGCTATTATGAAATAAGAACGCTGATTGGCAGGTCGGACCGTCCTAAATGACATCTCTGATTGGTTGACGACGAGTTCTTTTCGTAATAACACGTCTTGTGAGGCTCCATTTTTAACTCAATCTACTGTACAATTTCTATATATTACAAAATATATTTACTTGACATTGGCAAAATTCGCGTATTTAACGCGAGCACGCCATTAATTAAGAAAGAAGAAGAAGACTTGACGTTTCAAATATCAATCCATTCTCTGACATGTCGTAAACTTTCTGTAAACCAAGCCAATCAGAGTTGAGATTATCCAATGTTACTAAAGCAAACCGTATTATTGCAAAAACCCTGTATTGATTAAAATTGAGAAAATTCAACACCATTGTCTAATTATCCGTGTTTTCACAATATCCCTAGGATTTTTTGATGATTAGATGAAATGTGTTAATGACAGGCAATAATATTAGGAAAATCTTTAAAATTATCTGATCCAGATTGTAGGTAAACAAACCTGTAACTATCAACAAACTTCCATAACTGTAATAATGCTCAAAACGTGTTACACTCTTATTATAGTACAACCATTTGCTATCCCTAGCGAGAAATGTAAATTAGGCGCAAATCATATTACCATCTCTCTGCAGTGGGAACAACAGTAAATATAGTAGATAAAACAGAATCTCAACTCAGTGGCGATAGATACATACAAGCCGAAAGCTCCAGCTTGATCAAACAAAAAACTTGCATTTCAAAAGTTAAGATCTCTTGATATCTTTTACTGAACTGCACGGTTGAATGGATTTTGATGAAAGGACAATGCCACAAATGTATGTAGGGTCGGCGCCTTTTCGAAAATCCCTACACACCATTCAAACCTTGTTCAATCTATAGAGTATATATATACGAACAATAGTTATTGGGCAGCACATTTCTAACCCGTATCGAATCTGAGATAAATGCACCTGTTCATCACAATTATTTCATATATTTATGCTGAAAATATATATATTTTTAATATAATCAACATAAACCATGAAATATTATTATTACAATGTATTAAATATAAATACTATTTAAAATAATATTACCAATATATTTAAAAAGTTTTTATTTCACAGTTTTAAAGGTAGATAATATAATGTCATCCAAGTAACAAATATGATATAAAAATGCTCAAAACATAAAAAGTACTGAGTAAATCTTAACCAAATTTTTATGGGACTAATTGGCAACTATTCTGCATCGAACAAAAAAATAATCAAGGGAATCTGTTCAAAAATCTCGGCGTAATCGGTGTACATGTACATACTACATAAAAAAAATAAAAAATATACCAACCGAATTGAGAACCTCCTCCTTTTTTGAAGTCGGTTAAAAATGATTGGCTATTCTTATAAGCCAGGTAAAATTGCAAAAATGAAGTTATTTTTAACCATCTACATAGAAAATTATAGTGATGGATACGGTTTAAAAATGTGCTGTATCAGTAACTATTCGTTCGTACTTAAATAGTCTATTCATTAGTAAGGTCTGAAAGGTGTGCAAGCATTTTCGAAAAGGCGCCAAAACTAGGCATTGCCCTTTAGCACACAGATAGTTTATAGCCTGGCTAGCCTTTCATAGATAGTTCTTGTCCCGGTAAAATTTTCCCTGTGGATTTTCAGAATACGAAATACCGCATTCCGAGTACGCTTACGAAGTCTCGGGCGAAAGTTAGTAACTCAAAAAAACCTAACTTTTGTACACGTACAACGATATAAAAAAAAAAAATATTATGTTGCTCTTGCTTGTTACAAGTGGCTAGCTCAATTCGATAAATATTTAAATTTTGACAAAAATATAATAATTAATTGAACTTTACTGTAATTTATAAAGATGAATACTCGCGATAACTGCCGGAGGCGGAACAGCGGAACTCGTTGGGAGGTATTAAATACGTCTGTTTTTAACTCGTCTGCCTCGCAATTTTGTATGCAGCTGAGTTACTGCTTCTAAACTATATATTATTCACTGTGGTGGGAATACTCATAACAGTTGTGCCTTTATGAGATCATAATGATGTTTTATGCTAATGCTGATACGAATCGAAAGGGTAGAGTATGAAAGTTTGAAATAAATAGTTAAATGAAAATTTACGAGGGAATCTACCGGATAACAGTAACTATTGCTGCTATTTATTGGATTATTGCATCTGGAAAGTGGGTGGTATTGATAAACGAGTACTATAGCTACTTTATACAGGATGGTCTTTGCCGCAAATTTCATCATGATTCTTGAAAGATCCCGAGTTATTTCCATTTTTTTGGTTTCCATTCCCTATAATGGAAGCCTAATCGGAATATCATTCACTGGTACACCTGTAACGACCCTTGTTTCTTTATATGTGAGGGTTTGTAATTGGCTTTAAGGTGTTAGTTTGTAACTTACTGTGTTATTGATAGCTGTAAACCTTCTTAAAAAATAAAAATAAAGAAACACAAGTGACAATTTAAAATTTTGTATTAATAAAGTTCCTGTGAAGCTGACTATATTTTTTTTTTATCATACTAATGTTATAAATGTGTAAGTTTGGATGTGTGGATGTTTGAATATTTGTTAGTCAATCACGAACGAATGAGCTGTAAGTTTCTTCCAATAGAATTCGTAAGTCACAAACATAGGTATCTTCTTTTTATTTATGAGCTTAGCTCTTGTCGGTAAAGTCTTCTCCACTCCTCTCTACACATAACCATCTCCTTGATTTCCTGATACGACTTGACACTTATCGTCTCTTTATCTGATCCATATAAGGTTCTTCGAGTCTTCCCCTCTTCCTCTTGCCTTCCACTTTTCCTTCTATGACGGATCTGATAAAATTGTCGTGTCGTATCAGATGTCCAAACATTTATCCTCGTCTTATCTCAAGCGTCTTAGGCAGCGTTCTCCTCTCTCCCACCATTTTTAACACCTCATTGCGCTTTATCTCCGTCCAGCTAATTCTCTCCATCCTATGCCAACACCACACCTCGAAGCCTTCCAGTCTTTCCCGATCACGTTGCGTCATTGTCCACGTTTCACCGCCATTCAATGCAATAACGGTACCGACGGAAGACCAGCGCTGGTCAAAAGCCAAGCATCATGCTGAGTCGGGGCCGTTTTGGGATAGACTTCTCTATTACTAGTTTTTATTTTATTTGTTTCGCCCTAATGTTTGTCCCAAATAAACGTTTTTTCTTTCTTTCTTTCTTACTCCAGATATACGATTTAATCACTCGTCTTCGAATTTCGCGGTATATTCGAATCAATCAATCAATCAATTTATTTATTTACTAGAAACATGGTAAAATACAATACAGATCTTAGATATTTATAAAATGCTCATTCATGTCAAAAATATAATTAAAAATATAAAATCTAATCAACTTATCTACTTAACAAACATATACACAAAAACTATACATAATCACAGTCCGAAACACTCTTATCATGTTTTTATATGTTTGCAGTAATTAAAATTAATTATCAATAGAATAAAAACATTTTTCTTGTAGCCATAGCTTCACTGACCTACGGAACTTTAACATTGGGAATGATTTGAACCCATTTGATAGTGCATTGAAAAGCTTTACACACATTGCTGGACAGTTCTTAATGTACAGAGTAGTTTTGGGATTAACACTATATGTATGCCTGCCTGGATACCTCAAGTTCCTAATATGAAATGAAAGTTTTATGATTTTATGTCATAATATAATTATTATGTTTTTTAATATTTTACATGTTAAGTTTATATTAAGTGTTTATTATATGAAACGACTTCATATCAAATGTTCATCGTGTTAATATCGATTTAAAATTATATATTTGAAATTTTTGTTATTCGTTGATTATATGAAATGAGCGTTATATGAAATGATTTTATGTAATCTGATGTTATATTTTGCAAGTATTATACGATATGTCATTATATCATATATTACACACCCAAATTCCATCTGTTTATACAAACATAGGTATACAAGGTACATAAAAACCAAGAATTGGGAATCTCGCAAAAAACAAATCAAAGAAGGATCTTTGATTAAAGGATAAGGATATCCTGCAGGATGAGTCGAAAGTAAATCCTTGGGAAAACCTGAAGGATTAAAGTTATTCCAGAAAATGCCAGAATTTGGTACATATCCTTCCTTTTCTTGTAAATTTTATTGGGTTGATCCCACTAAATCTCTCAGGCTGTTTATGTGGCAGATCAAAAGAAAAGGGACTTCCCAGGCTTACATTTTTCGGAATACTGTATCTTTTTCAGAATTAAGGAGGCGCAGCTTTAGGAAAAGGTGTAATAAATGTTCTTTCGATTGATTTTCAGGAAAATAAAATATGAATTGTTTTTATGAAGCCGAAGATTTCTGAAGGTTCTTATACACGAGCCTGTTACAAAATTTTGGAAGTGATTTTATTTCTCAAGCAAGACGGCTGGCGGTCGCACAAGAATGAAATATTTATTGTATGTCGTTTTCTAAAGCCTGAAAGGTTAATTAAGCGTTTTCTGATGCCTGAAAGGCTAAGCGTTCAAAAACAACAACAACTTTTTTTTAACAAAATCTACACTATTCCAACAAAGCGGTCACGCATAGCTCATTAATATTGTACGTGTAGGTACTTATTTGATTTGGTACTTAAAGTATAAGTACCAAATCAAATAAGTACACGACAGATATACAAAATTAAAAATTCATATTAAGTCTGTGATTCTCCAGCTAAATAACTTATTTAACTATGTACTTCCCACTTCCTAATAACGGTACACATTTTACATTAAAAACAAACATCACTCATCACCAAAGACGAATGAATAAACAAGATCCAAATGAAACATGACCTTTAAAGTTGCGATGTAATCATCGCCAGGACATCGCTCCCAAAAAATTTGACATCTTCATACGGATAAAGCTGTACGCCATTAAAATGTAACGTCATTAATCAAATACAGTCCGTTACTAGCTCGTTACGAAATGTTATTGACCTACCCTGACCGCAGACCTCAACATGGATTTAGTACTTCTGCCTTTTTTTAATGCTGCTGTAACATTTAATGATCTAACTTCATTCAACCGCTGATGGTTTGTTTTTTCTTTGTGTTGCCAGTTTTGGATTTGGATTATGGACTTAATACGGTACCAAAACTAATACAATTTTAATTAGATGTTCAATGATTGAAAAAACTAACAGTGCACATTTTTTTTTTTTTTTTTTTTTTTTTTAGTTGTGGCTTCTTCCGTTTTCCACAGAAATTCCGCCAACGTCCCGTAGTGCAATAAATATTCATTGATGGAGATTTACATTACTGACAACACTGTAAAAATATGTCAGTGTTATTTTATGTTTTAAAATGGCGACAGAATTAGATAGCTGGCCAAGTGGACTGAGAACAAGTCTTTACACCAACAAAACCGAGTAAAATTTGTAGTCAGACTGGGAATCGAACCCGTGAGCTCTGGATCTGATACCGGTGGATACGTTTGCACCTATAGTCACAGTATGGTGGACTAAATTAGCAACGGAAAATCGGCGATATACATTCGTTTACATGTGACTTGGCCCTTAGGGTGGGTCCATATATCCGTATCGTACCTCCGGTTCGTATCAGCAGCATCGCGATCGAGAACCCTAGTCCGGACGCCCGTTTGACGGTACGGTGGTACGGCCGGCAAATTGCTTGATATGGATACAGGTACGCTCCGAACCATCGCGAGTCGGCTTCTCGCCCGTTCAAAGGAAATGAACGTGCGATGATCGCAATGACGAACTTTGCGTCTAGAGTTTTTGGTGCGCGGTGGTACGATACGGACAAAAGAATATATCTGGACCCACCTTTAGGGTCCATGAGATAAAAGTGAGTCGATTCCACCGGTAGATGGCTCCACTAACCGGTCGTTAAATAATAAGCTACTTTAATTGAAGACGGATATCTATCCGTTTGAAGTTGAACTAGAGATGAGACACGTATGGTTCGATTTGTTAATTTTATTTTCTTACTAGCTTCCGCCCGCGGTATCACCTGCGTGGTTCCCGTTCCCGTGGGAATATCGGGATAAAAGTAGCAGGATAAAAGCCTACGTTAATCTCCCTTTCAAATAACTCTATGCCAATAATCAACTCGATGGTTGCTGAGATAGGGTGTCAAAAAAGGACAAACAAACACACTTTCGCATTCATAATATTAAGTTAGAATAGGATAAATCATAGTTATTTTGACAAGGATAGGTTCACAGACTTATATCGAGATAGACGGTTAAAGTATACATATCTTGCGTGCCAAAAGTTTGATCCACGGTCCACGGTCAGTCAGTCTGCTTGAGACCATTGCCATGAAAACACGCGTCACTCACAAACGAAAATGGTTAATTGTGCAGTGCTTTCTTGCAAGAGCTCGTCATTAACATTTCCACATCAATAAATCTCGCTCGTGACATAGGTCTGTGGATAGGTTATGCACCAGATGTAGAGTGAACAGCACGACAGGTTTTACACTTGCAATTGCCAATCACCGCTCTCACAAACGATATGGACTGTAAAGTCTGATTTGCTGTAGGGTGCACTTTTTTTTGTTTTTTACACATACAAAATATTACCTTTTATATCGTAATTTATTAAAAAAATAATGAAACTTTATAAGTACTAAGTACATTTTATCAATAAAATAATCTTTTTTCAGTTCAAATTTAGTATCAATTAATGGCTAATAAAAACCGCGAATTTATCAGTACAACAATAAAAAAACATAACTCAATGTTATATAATTTTATCTAGAAATCTTGTAAAAACTATAACGTACCTATTCATTAGTTTACATAAAGCCTTATTTCATAAAAGAACACATTTTTCCACGCCACTTTCAAACTCAACATTTCTGTTAAAACTCAATACATCACTAATTTACAGCACTGTAAAGTAATAAATAGCGTATAAAGATGATTGTTGCAAGTTTACACACTTTCCCTGGCGTCGCGTGCGCAGATCGCAGCGATGAAGCCTTCTAGAGAGCAGTCTTTGACAGCGGCGCAAGCTATGCGCTGTCAGCGGAGATACAGTAAAATACACATTTTTTGACGTGACGGTTCGAATACTTTTTCTAAGTTTCTCGTGCTAGCCCCACTAAACTTTATTCTGTCAATAAAGTAGTTAAAGACAAATCAGTCAGTTTAATATTTTCGTGACTATTTTAAAGGGTATTATCCACAAAATGCTCCCTCAATCGGTATAATAACGGTAATCGGTAATAACGGTATCATAAGAAACCCAATAAACAGAAGGTTATATTTTTAGACGACCTGTTTGGCGCAAGGGTACTTATACCCGCCTTCTGCGCCAGAGGTCCCAGGTTCGATTCCCAGACAAGGCAAATATTTGAGTGCATGAACATGTTTATTTCTCTTGGTCTTGGTGTTTAATATGAATTTACAAAAAAAGTATGTAAGTATATTTATCCGTTGTCTAGTATCCATAACACAAGTTCTTCGTGAAACGTGACTACGTGTTTGTGGGTAATTACTTATTTATTATTTATTTGGAACTTTCTATAAAGCGTAATAATAAAAGGTGTTTTTTTTAACTTATAATAAGCTTCTTTGCAAACAAGTCACTAAGGCCCGTATTACAGAACGTTACTCAAGCCGTGTTCTATACTTGAGAGCAGTTAGAAAGGGATGTCGCTCCATGCGATGTATAAGCGCGTCCTTTGCTTACTGTACTCAAGTATATAGATCACTGCTTGAGTCACGTTCTGTTATACGGCTTGGGCCTAAGGCTTGGTTACAAAGAAAAGGAGCGTGAGCTATAGATGTGAAAAGTAATAAAATATTAGACATTCTGAATTGAGAGGAGATATAAAAAAAAAGACTGCCTATAGCCACCTGCCTCTTCAATTTATTGTGTCTGTAATATTTCTGTCAATTAATTTAATTAATTAAGAAATATTATCTATGGGCAAACAACTAACAATCATGCAAGAGAAAAAATACAGTAAAATATGTAGAAACTTAAGATTGCTTAAGAAAGCAGCACGCATTCTCTTTTGACTTGCATCACGCGCTTATAAACCGGTAGCCGACTCAACTCACAATATATCCTGAGCAATTTATCGTCACTGGGAATTATTTCTCGATGAAAATCCGAGAAACAAAATACGGTGTGGGTTCTCAGTTGTACAACAGGCAACAGGCTGTGCGATATAGGTCCTATTTTATTGTTATTGCTGTGTAATGGTGTGGTCGCAAATCAGATCGACTCGGATTCGGAATTAGGTAGGTTTATCGTTTGTTTGTTGTGCTACTGGTTACGATAGGCTGTGCCACTATAACTGGGGGTGATTCTCGGGCTGTGACATCTTGAATTCGACATTTTTCTATATATTTTGATGTTTTTACTGATTTTGAAAAGTGTATGATTAGTCAGCCTGAGAATATTAGTTTTGAAACTTGTCTCAAAATAATAAGCAAGACTTGCTTATTCAGTAAATAAATATTAAAACGGAAGGCTTCATCTATTTATCGAGAAATATATAGTCAAATAAGACTAACACCCATATTCTAAGTCGTTCCTCCAAAACTTACTCTTCCTCGACTTAACGAAACCTCATTGAAAACCTCTTCGAAATACTCCTCGAAATCGGTATAAGTCATAACTCCGTAAGGACCTGGAGGAGCCAAAGAGTACCCGTGTTAGGCGTAGCGCACACTACCATTTTTACCCACGACGAGGTTGAGTGGAGTGTAAAAAGTTTTGGAGGAACGACTTAGAATATGGGGGTAAGAATAAGTAAGCGTTTTTTCATATGAAATAAAACTATTTTCAAAATTCTGCGTCCTACATGCACTCATTAGGATACTGTGCTACTAAATTAGCAACTTTCATACAAAAAAAAACATTTATTATAGTTCCAATTACCTCTGCCGAAAACAATCGTCGATTTTAGGACAAATGGGTTGCACCCTCTTATGTCAACAAAAATATTCTTGGAATTTTAGAGGCAGGGAGTTCTCCGACGATCGAAATAAGGACTCGATCTAAATCTAAACCCAAGTCTTTTGTAGACCAGCAACACGTGAACAGCTGACGTGACCGCCATTAAATTGGCATGGAATCGCGACGTTCGTGCTTCGCAGTGGCAATTTCACACAACACACCTAAAAGCAAATTGATTTAATACCGTTCAGACATTCACAGTTTCGTCTATTTTAGCCTGAAACTTTTCAGTGGTATGCGATTCTGTGGCCGAGTGACCTGGTGGTAGAAGTTCGTGTGAACTCCCTTTCAGGGGTCATTATATTAATATTTTTTGTGCGATGGAGGGGTTTTGTAGCTCTATTGGGAACTGTAGTCACTGCGACGACTGTGCGACCTAATCGATCTATAGTAACTCGCCTCCTAGTTAGATATACCATCATGTCATAGTAAAGTTTTGTTTGCGTTTTGTTTTTATTGTAGTTGTCACATTTTGATACACTTCAAACTTTGGAGGCGATGATTGAGTGAAGACGTTACAAAATTTCCCTTAAATAGCATGATGAGGCTCGGACTATAAGCATCAGGATTTTTTTAGCTTTGATCTCCGTCAGGAAAAAATCCTAATGCAGTGGACTAAATGCATCAGGGTTCGATCCGGAGAGAATTATTCAGTTCGCTAGCACTTATTTTTATATTTCGATGGAAACGATTGACTTAAACGGCTTTATACGGCAGTTACACGCGCGTGCGAGTCGCGAGGCGAGGTACGAGACGATGTGATAAGGCGAGAGTTTAAACGTGGTTTAAACGGCCTCCTCGTCTCGCGTCTGGAGCGGTGGGTGGAGTCAAAGGAGTCCAGTGTTGCCAATTCATCTACTTCAAAATATGCTATAGTGATGTAAAAAATATGCTAAGTAAGTTTTTTTAAAGTCAAATAAAATGCCAACTTAACTTTAAGGTGGATTCTGTTAATACTAAAATTTTAAAAGTTTGTCAAAATCTTTATTATTAACTCTTTCACGTAAAAACTACTGCGGTAGACACCCTAGTCTTCAAGGAAGTCTAAAATCTTTCAAGCTTTAAGAGGGGCCATACCACCAGCTGTTGAGCAGTGTTAAAGTAATATTCTATCGTAAGTGAAGCTACGTCCTTTAATCAACATAACTTCGACATTGTGATGACAGCCAGTAACACCTCAGTTTTTTTACTGCTTACAAGTTTACCTTTACTTTATTATAATCAGGTCTTCCTCGAAAGTATAGGTACTAAATTAACGCTATTAATGGCTGGTTTCACCACGAAAAGTTTTGGAAAGCTTCTCTGACAGATCTTGTGATAGTTGTTATATGAAAAATATGACAAATTATCGACTACTACACGACCAAGGCGCATGACAGGAATTCGCTTTTGCACTTTTGGCACCTGCAGTCCACTTCTATCACCATACTTCTTTTAATATCTGATTTATTAGCGCTACAGTGATTTACTGATTGATTACCGCTTCTTGAAATTTTGGTTTTTTAGTTAGCTATTTAAGTTTTTCTCAGCTGTCATGCGCCTAATTGTCTTGGTCGTGTAGTAGATATGTTAACCAGAACCTACGAGGAGGTGGTGAACCTGAGTATTATAGAATCATTTCTATATTTAACTTCAGCAAAAATTTACTTCCCTCACATTCAAAAACCATAAGCTAAACCATAAATCCGTCCTCTATTACCTGCGTGACTTACCTTACATTTTTCATTGCATAATGTAACTGTGAGTTAAAACGAGATTTAATATCAGCCAATATTTCATATAATAAACTCTTTCATTTCAAACCCAACCAGAAACGAAGTAATACCAGATGTATCGAAGTATTCCCTCCAGGCATTCAGAGACCAGAGCTGTTAGTTGTATAGAGCTGTTTGGACGAACAGAGACATAATACAGTAATATCAAATATTTATTGTTCATCATTTTCGAGCTTCTCCATGGTAGTGGCAAACACTACCGGCATCAGATCCAGAAGTCCCATGACCAATGTTGCATATTGTTTTCGTACTGGTTCAAGGCAGGAGTCGATCTAATTTCGTCTGGCCACCACCACCATGTTAATTCATAAAGCGAGTGAGGCCGCTGTGATACCTATCACAAGACCGCCAACGGCCTCACAGCAATGAAATATTTAATTTTATTATTATTATTTATTCATAAACATACAAGTATTACATTGCATAACAAAAGCTCGCAAAACCTATTAAGTAATTGACTGCGAGTATGGACGGAGTCAAGGTCCGCGAGTTCAACAATCAAAAACTTAAATTATAAAAATACAAGCTAATTAACAATGGGTAGAGCTTGATATATTATTATTATTATAACTTAAATTGTAAGGCAGATTATATTACAAAGTATAGTTAAACTTTTTTTTAGATGGTCATAGAATAAAGTTTTACTATTTAAATGCAGATTATCCGGAGGGTTTTTTTATTTATAAGCCACAGGGCAGGCAATTTTTAAGATTTTTTTATTTTTAATTTTTCAATGCTATTTTTATACTTATGATAAATTTGACAAGTGAATTCTCAGATGGGACTCGAACACAAGACCTTTGGAATTCGGTCCAATGCTCTAACCACTGAGCTACCGAGACCTTGGCGGGCATTTGACCACCATCGTGCTTAGTTAACAGGATGTGGTCTAAGGTGTAACATGCTTGCCCAGGTAAAATATTAAATAAATAGGGTAACCGTTTGGCTCAGTATTGTTCTGTCACTATGACCTTTTATGAATCTCTTGACACGGCCCTGGTGGATTGAACGTGACGAAGCAGCGTGAGACGCTCCCGATAGTCGTAGTTATTGGAAAGATTAAGTAATGTCTCTCATTTTTCTATTTCTGACGAGTTAGAGGCCGGTCACATAATGATTTGATGTGTTCCGTTTCCGTCAGTTAGGTAGTCATAAGACAGACTTTTTATTTTACACAGTAGGCGTATAATCGGACATAATAATAATAAATACATTTGATTTTTCTCATCACAAACGTGGCATTGAAATAAAGATATTTACAAAACAGGAATATAAGCTATCTAATTAATATATTGGCAATCTAAATATAGTTTACTAGCGGATCCTCGCGGTTTTACCCGCGTGGTGCCCGTTCTCGTGGGAATATCGGGATAAAATATAGCCTATGTCACTCGGGAGAAATGTAGCTTTCTAATAGTCTAAGAATTTTCTAAATCGGTCCAGTAGTTCCTGAGATTAGCAGTAAACAAACAGCAACAAACTCTTCAGCTTTATAATATTATACATATAGTATAGATAATAATAATAAACAGTGAAAAAGTTGTGTGTAGCAAATCTCAAATAAACATTGCATACCTTATCCAACATTGAAACTATTCACAAACTCTTGAAAATACTATAACTTAGTAACTCTAAAAGTTATTAATTTAAATATTCATAGAGCGTGGTTGAATGCAACTTTGTCTCTGTTCCAACATACAACTCTATGTCCGACTTCAAATTTATTGTGCTGCCCCCTCCTTCGTATGATTTATAAGGCTTCATAGAAGAGTATGTTACTATGAAATAGGTTGAGAAATACATTAAGACAGGCTCTTTATCATATTTCTTTAAACTACAATGTCTAAACACGGAAATGAATAAGAGTTTTGCTTAAATCTACCCAAGAATTCGATGCAGTCGACAGTTTTCAAACTACATTTCTTATTTCCACTCTTTTTTTAAGTTTTATGATCTTGGCAAAATATAATCTGTATTCTATTGAAAGTAGAAATTGATTCATGTGCCCAAATAAAAAAAAACTTTTTCAGTAGTAAAAAGAACAGACGGACGCTATCACTTTTGTATTCTTCATTTCGCTTTTCATAACGTCTTATTTCAATAACCTTTCTCATAAAATTATGAATTACTGAAAAATAAAACTAAATAGGTAATAACTGAGTACTCAAATTTATATTATTTATGAAGTGTCGTTCTGATTATACTTATGATAAATTTTAAATAGATAAATATTGGAAAAAAACAAGTCTGCCACAAGTGAGTTCTTAGATGGGACTCGAACCCACGACCTTTGGAAATCCGGTCCAATGCTCTAACCACTGAGCTACCGAGCTTTGCGAACCACCGTCGAAATTCTCCAATACTTTATATTTTTAATACGCTGTAGGCCAGCGTTGTCACATCAATGCTAGGAATAACCTTGCATTTGAAAGAAACATCTTTTCAGGTGTTTAACGATCGATTAAGACGCAACAGCCAATAATATAATATAAAATGTCGTTCCGATTCCTTATTGCTGTGGCTATTATAGCAATATCGTCAAAATTTGGTATTAAAATTGAACAATACATAATTCCGGTACAATATTGGCTTATTGCGTGCCATTTATAACTTTGGTAAATGATTAGAATTATATAAGATTTGGTAAATGATAAGGATAGGTACTTATCTACGATCTATTGTAATGAAAAACTTTTATCAATGTGAACTACCTAATTGTGGAACAGTCGTATAATAGCATTCATGAAAAGCTTTTTAATGATAAGGTTGTCTGACAACATAATTACATAAGTTTTCAAAAATAATTGTAGAAAAAATCATTTTTCGACAAGTTATGTTTGAAAAAAATAACACTTAATTATGATGCAATCAAATAACACAAAATTTGTTTTTAATTTCGTTTATTCATAAAACAATACCGCCACGCTCCAATTCCCCACATTTTGCCATTTACTATCTGAGAGATGAGAAAAAAAAACAGATTTTTGCGCCCCAGAATGCAATTGCGTGCATAAAAATACTATTTTAGCTCATACTGAAATTCGTCGGTACATTATAACGTTTTTTAAAGTATGAAGTGAAACTATTGTGTTAATTTGAGAGACGTTACATTGTAAATGTGTAAAGATTTTATACTTCCTAATTGAAACGTTAAAATAAAATTGATGACCGTATAATCTCCATTTAGGCGATATTTATTCTCGTAATATTAGTTCAAGGGAGAATATATATTATGTCATCATCAGTGGGGCAAGCATGAGTAACTATCGAAATAGTATGAAGTAAGTATCGAGCACGTAATGTCAAAAAATGTATAGGAAAATGTAGTTCCGTTTACGTCCGGTAGGAACTCTGCTCTTCTTCTTCTTCATCATCCAATACGGGCGGTTTCCGCAACTCGACGTTTTGGCGCCTATTTTGCGTCCGGAGGGTGTCGGGCCGGATCACTCCAGCCATCCCAGCTCAACCAGGAATGCTCCCAGTGCCTTCACGTCAGAGACGGCTTCCCGGAGACTGCCCGGTGAGCCGAGGTACTTCGCCCGGTAAGGGGCTACTCCGTCACAGTCCAGCAGGACGTGAGCAGCTGTCTCTTCTTCCTCCATGCAACCTCTGCATAGTGGGCTGTCAGTGACACCTAAATTGAAAGTTGCCGTGGCCAATGATGGCCCCTGTTATTAAACGTAACAGCAGTCTACTGAGTTTAAAGAGAGCTCTGGAGAGACGCGCGTCCGCGCGCGGTAGTGCTAATTTAGCTTGTCTGCACGTCTCTAGGAACGCTGCTCAATATGTCATACATTTTTTTACTTTACTTCCTCGATACTTACTCGAAAGTTATTCGTGCTAACCCCACAGTTGTATTGATCTTACGTGTAGGAATTGAAGTTATAATTGATGTCTTTATGATATTTTAGGCGCTCGATTTATTTGCATGTACTTCTTTAAGCACATTGTTCCTATGCATTTCACAAAGTTCACGCTTAACACCAAATTCTGAACCTCGAGTTAGTAGTACCTAATTTATGTTCATATTTCCCGATAAAAACAATTTATTTATACAATTAATTTGCTAATTAATAGAATAAGTTGATTTTGGGTAAATATATAAAGCTTCGTTTGGTATACGATAAAGCTTTTGTTTCAGTATTTTTTTAAATCTATAAATCCCTGTAAGTAGTACTTTTATGTACCCTCCACCCTGAAAATTAGTGAGTTTGATTAAGATGAGTCGGTTGCACCAATACTATCCTCGCTTTCTCAAAAACCCTTGCGTTCTCGTTAGTAACCATTGTTTTCTTCCCCAGGTTACCAAATGTCACGGAAGTCGTGCGAGGCGGGAGGCGCGCGCGGCGCGTGCCTGTGGGTGCAAGAGTGCAACCGACTCGGCGGGCGGCACGCCGGCGTCTGCGTCGACCGGTTCATGTTCGGCTCCTGCTGCCTGCTGCCGGAGAAGCCATTGAATTTAGAAGGTGGGGATGCTAAATCAATATACCTTGCGTCATGTAAAAAGAACGCTGAACGATAGAGATAGAGGATGCGTTTCACTCGGTTTTAACATGGATAACACATCCTCTGTCTCTATTTCTCAGCGTTCTTTTTATATGACGCGAGTTATACTGGGGTTAAAAATTTTGAAAGGGGTTTTACTTGATCATACAACCTAACCGACGCTAAGTTAGGTAAACAACCGACTCGGCGGGCGGCACGCCGGCGTCTGCGTCTATCGGTTCATGTTCGGCTCCTGCTGCCTGCTGTCGGAGAAGCCATTGAATTTAGGTGGGGATGCTAAATAAATACTGGGGTTAACAATTTTGAAAGGGGTTTTACTTGATCATACAACCTAACTGACGCAAAGTTAGGTAAACAAACGACTCGGCGGTGGGCGGCACGCCGGCCGGGGCGTCTGCATCGATCGATTCATGTTTTGCTTGTGCCGCCTGCTGCCGGAGAAGCCGTTGAATTTAGAAGGTGGGGATGACAAATAAATAGTGGAGATAACAATGTACCTATATTTGATTATACAACATAACCGACACTAAGTAAGGTAAACAACCGACTCGGCGGGTGGCACGCCGGCGTCTGCGTCTATCGGTTCATGTTCGGCTCATGCTGCCTACTGCCGGAGAAACCGTTGAATTTAGAAGATGGGGATGACAAACAAATAGTGGGGATAACCATTTTGAAAGGACTTATACATGTTCATACTACCTAACTGACACTAAAATATGTAAACATTCGGCTCAGAAGGATGAAGCCAAAGATGGCCTAGGATGAAGCGGCCACAGATCTGCCGATTCTATCAGACAGATCAAAACAAATGCAATACAAAATATACTAAGTGTTGTGACGCATCTACCGATCCGAATTTGCAATCAAGAACGCCCGGTCAGCAAGCAACCGGCCAACATCGCACAACTGCGGGCGTAGCGAGCAAAAATCGCCAGCGGCAGAATAGAATCGTAGGTGTGTGGCCGCGCTTAGTTTTGTATATTTTAACTAGGGTATTTTTTACATTATTACGTCAAAGTATGATTAGGCGATTTCGGATAAAAACCTCAAATAGTATCTTCCTATCTAATTTGTGCAAATCTCCAATAAACAGTGCACAGCGGTGCAGCCAGCGGGAGGTTGCCGGCGTTTGTATCGACCGGTTCGTATCTCGGACCTGTCAATTGCAGAAGGCACCTATAAGGCAGAGGAAATTTCAAATTTAAATTGTAAAAGTTACTGTACTTGACAGGAGTGCGTTATTAAAACATTGACCAGCACATTTATTGGCCTTTCTAATGACTAAACTAAAATTGTCAAAATGTATTTGTAAATTGGGTATTTGGATACATACTTACTAAAAAAATCAATTCAATTCAATCTAATTTCAGTAGGTTAATAAAAGTAGATGTACAACAGCAAATAAAAGTACAGTACATACAAGTCTCTATGAGTATTTAAGGATTTTTGAATTTATGCATTTTTCAATGCTACTTTAATACTTATGATAAATTTTAAATAGAAAGATATTGGAAAAAATCAACTCGGCCACAAGCTACTCATGCTACCACTGAGCCACCACTCTAACAAGTCTCGGTAGCTCAGTAGTTAGATTAGAGCATTGGACCGGATTCCCAAAGGTCGTGGGTTCGAGTCCCATCTGAGAATTCACTTGTGGCCGAGTTGATATTTTTTTCCAATATTTTTCTTTTTAAAATTTCTCTATGAGTAATTTATAAATGCTCAATCATTGTAAGTTTGTACATTGAAAATGTGGTATGCAGAAAATAGGTACTAGGTATGTACGATATTTTTTTATATATAGGTAAATAAGTAAGTTGATAAATAACAGAAACAGTGCCAGACGTATACGCGTTTAGATTTTTTTTTCTAAATTACGCTGTAATACAAATAACTGTGCCTATCTGTACATACATAGGTACACAAAATATTTAGTATAGTTCTTTTCCATCCCTGTGTGGTCGCATTTGGCATTCTTGGGGGTTACTCTCGATGGAATCAATTTCACATCTTGATCGACGAAATGCCAAAACGGCAGTCTGATTAGGTATCTAATCTAACAGAAACTCGGTCACATTTTCATACTGTGTGACAGCCACAACAGCGACTAAACTGAAACTGACCCGAGTTTCCGTTAGAATCGTTAGATAATGCCCTCGGTACTATGGAAACTATAGCAACCGTTTTCAAAGTACTAAAAGAACAGATTTTGACGTTGCTTCGATCCTAATGTCAAGTCGAATCAGCATCCAGATTTTTTTTTATTTTTAAAAACAGAAAGAAGGTCATTATTTGCGTTTTAAACAGATGTATCTTTTTGTTTTTCAGAAACACAAACACCAGTCACAGTCACCGAGAGACCTTACTTGCCATCTAGTGGCGGGCACAGCACAACAAACCCTCCATACGAGGCTTCTACACAAACCATAGCGCGGCCCAACTGGCAAACACCGCGTCCGTCATTCATGACCAAGCCAATAGATGGCGCTCCCACATCCTACAGCTATAGGCCGCCAGAAATAAATTTATCCCCATTAGACAATTTAGACTCGAGTAGCGAAAAAACTAGTGATATAGTTAATAAAATACCTTATAACAGTGTAAATAAGTACCAAAATGTAAATAGGCCGAGTGGTGAAGAAACTAGTCCCAACAATAAGATTTCGTCTAGTCTTAGTATATTACCGGGCGCGCGGCCTATGGCCGTCTCTGAACAACATGCGGAAAATAGTATATCCTCAGGTAAGCTTCATAAATTAATTTTATTTATTTCTAATCTTTAAATACTCGTACTGCCACCTAGCAACTTGTATGTAAAACAAAGGACTTCATTGCTGCTTTTTGACTACACATTGCTTTTAGCAACTCAGCAGATGAAAGCAGTGTTGCAATATTTAACGTATAGATGGCACTTTTTGGTTGTACCTAGTTTTAAATGTTGGTGGTCATTTTCATTAGAGGTAGGTATTCAAAAATCAATCATTTCTGTTTAAATACTACTTGTTGAACAAACTGGTATGCAAGTGATCGTAAATATATATATATATATATATATATATATATATATATATATATATATATATGTAAGTAAAGTAGTTTTAATTAAAGTCTAGTTATTCAAAAAAGTAAATAAATATGTAGCTTACTTAGCCCAACACTGCAAACATTGGGCCAGTGCAAAGTTCCATAATCGACCAATTTTTAATTTTCATATGCACTCCCGCCAAATATGGCGGTCAAACTAAAAATCCCAAGACAAGCTGACTCATACATTTTGCAGAAAAATAATCGTCATTCCCTCTTGCTACCAACGGTACTAATTGTAATAAACACTGACCATCACATTCCAGCACAATTCATGTCAAGACCAAGTAACATGAACACCATCCACTGGCAAGCAACAACAGAACCTGCGTTCATCACCAAGCCTCGACCTTCCAACTGGGAGAAGCCAGCTGGTAAACCAAAGCCGACCAAGAAGTTCACCACCACCACAAGCAAACCTCACAAGAACTATATGAAGCCTAAGGAACCTATGATACTTGTGAATAAGTCAGAGGAATCGACTCCTGCGCCGATTCCTACTACGGCGGCTACTAACAGTGTTGGTGAGTTCAGTTCAGACTTGTTTTAATAGGTTTCAGAGTCGACCCAATTCTCGCGCCTTCGACATCTCGAATTCGCCATTTTTGGGAGTCAAAAATCTGTATTAAAAGCTCACTGAAAGCAATCTTCGACATTATAGGATTATCAAAGATAATTGAAACTAAACAATTTTGACAGTAGTAGAGATTTCACTTATATTTTTAATAAAGAAATTAAGGATATAAAAATTACGAATTCGACATATCTCAGTGCGAGAATCGTCCTCCGAACGCACGCTGACCGTCGCCGGCGCCTACAGCCGAAATGTATGAACTGCTATCAGCGCGGATATCGTTCGGCGAGTATACATTTCGGCCGTCGGCGTCGACGGTCAGCGTCCGTCAACGCGATTCTTAGACCAGCCTTAGTGTGTGGAAGGAATATAACATTCAACCTTAACATATAATGTGCCAGCTACATAAGTTGTTTTCGAACCATTTCGTAGCTTTTCGAAGCCAATTTCGAAACGGGAAAAAAATATGAAAACCGAAAAAGGCTCGGTAGCTCAGTGGTTAGAGCAGTGGGCTGGACACCCAATATCGCAGGTTCAAGTCCTGACCGAGAATAGCTAGTGGCCGAGTGGATTTATTCGAATGTTTTTCTATTAAAATAATTTACCAATAATTAAAACCGGACTTAAAAAAGAAAAAATAAACTTTTTTGAGTCGGTGCCAGAAATGAACTTATCATCTATGATTATGTCATCTAGGTAAATAGTGACGAAAACGACACAATATTCAAGATTACCTAAAAACTTCTAAACCAAATTCAAACGTGATGAAAAATAGCGTCATTCCAATCAGTCCAGTCGTCTTCGAATAATATGCGACAAATTGTTAGCTTCCTTCTTTGTTTTGAAGTCATACAATATAATATACTTAATACAATACAATACATTTTTTTACATAAACACAGCATCTTGTTGCTTGCCACGGACTGAGAATTAGTTTTACCATTTTTTTACTGTGATTCTTTCTTTTTAGTGTATATCTACGGGCGGTTTGTACGCCGTCATTGTCCTCGACATATAAAGTGTCATGCATAAGTGCGAAAATAATAAAGGTTATGCTGCTAAACGCTACTCGTCTGGGACCTATATTCGTAACTGGACACGAGGACAGAATTTTATTACTCTAAAAATATGAAAATATGTTGAGCAAAATGACGGCCTTCAAACCGCTCGTAGATTTACCCTTTAAGGTTCCGTAGCCTAATGGCAAAAAACGGAACCCTTATAGATTCGTCATGTCCGATTATTTCAAAGTCAACCGTTTGAAAGATGTACACTTCCAAAGTGGCAAAATGTGTGTTTCTGACTTTTGAAATAAGAGAGTGAAAAATTAAATATATATATATATATATATATATATATATATATGCTGTAGATCTTAATAAAAACTTTCAACGAAAATAGGTTTGAACGAAATATAGTTGGCAGTTTTAGAAATATAGCACATTTCCCAAAGTGAAATTAAAAAAAAAAAAAATTTCAGCAAACTTATACATATGGGGTATCTATAGATAGGTCTTTAGTATACCTATACTAGCTGTGCCCGCAACTTCGTTCGCGTGAGAACCGGAACATCGTTTGCAATCCTTCCCGACTAAATTTTTGGTAGTGGTATTTGGCGGTCTTTTTAACTAACTTAAAAAAGGGAAGAGGCTATTGAGTCGCCATATTCTTTACTTTTTGAAGAGAATACTTAACACACGATACCATTTAATTACATTCTTATCATGTTATTATTTGAACTTGTTAAGGGAAGGAGCAGGTGTAAATGGGTACAAATACGGGCGGTTTGAACGCCGTCATTGTCCTCGACATATAAAGTGTCATGCTTATGTGCGAAAATAATAAAGGTTATGCTTCTAAACGCTATTCGTCTGGGACCTATATTCGTAACTGGACACGAGGACGGAATTTTATTACTCTAAAAATATATAAATATGTTGAGGACAATGACGGCGTTCAAACCGCCCGAAGAACTAGCCTATTCATGAAATGTTCCATGCCTAGTGCAGATAACCAGTATCAGTGTGTTCTCGGTACCTACTATGCCACGCGGCTGTGAGTTCGACGTTGGCGTTTTTTTGTAATAGTATAAGATTATATATAATACTAGAGACCGGGCGCGGTTTCACCCGCGTGGTTCCCGTTCCCGTGGGAATTTTGGGATCATTTATAGCCTATGTTACTACTTGGGGTCTAAGGATTCTCTATACCAAATTTCGTCAAAATCGGTCCAGTAGTTTTTGAGTTTATTCGTTACATACAAAAATACAAATCTTTCCTCTTTATAATATTAGTATAGATATATATATATATATATATATATATATATATATATATATAACCGTTATATATATATATATAGATATATATATATATATATATATATAAATATATAAATATATATATATATATATATATAACGGTTTCTTGCTTTTCTACTAATTGAAAGAAAATAATTTTATCCCTAAGTATTAATTAACTCATAACAAAATTCCCCAATTGCTATGAAATAAACCTGTTTTTTTTTGGTTAAAACATTATAACATCACACAAAAACACACTTCATCTTCGTTAAGGAAATTCTCTAAGAATACAACCCAAATTACATTTATTACCGTAAAAATACCTTTAAGTTCCGTACATGTAAATCTCAAAAGCTTAAATTGTAACCCATCTGACACACGCTGAGGTAAATAAAAGGAAAAAAAAATCTTTTCTCGTCACAAAAAGTGTGCAGTTTGTTTTACGAGTACGTTTTATCTGAACATTACGTCTCGACCTCATCTAGAAAAAGCATTAGTATAAACCGCAATTTGTTTTAAACAAAGCATCTTGAGGTTGGAATATTCTCCAACAAATAAGTGTGAGCACTTCAGTGTCCGTTTACGTCCAATCACTGAAAGGGGATTACTTTTTAGGGTTCCGTACCTTAAAAGAAAAAAACGGACACATATAGGATCACTTTGTTGTCCGTCTGATTTATGTCGGGTACGCGTGGATGTAATGAGTTGAAATTAATACCATTTATTCAAGTCAGCAGTCTTCAGAAGTTTATTCAAACTTGTAAATTAACGTAAATAAAGAAGGACCATTTATGCCGCAAAAAACATATATTTCGACACTCTCAATAGAATAACAATTCATAGGGTACCTAAACCTACTTCCCGTTAACCCTAGAACTGTCAACTTTGGCAAGTACTATCGTCTTTTACCATAAATACGGGGAAAAATCTGAAAACTATACATTTGCAATTAAACATGAAAAAGATAGTCTTTAGCTTAGAAACTGAATTTCGGGGAAATTTCGGAAAAAACTGCGAGTCTCGGTTCCTTAACTATTTAAGTTTATATAAGTTTCTAGTCACCTGCAAATTTGTGCGGAACCCTCGGTGGGCGAGTCCTCGGTGTCCGGTTTTTTTATTAGCCTGTCCTGGGGGCTAACTGTCTAATTTTAAAATCTATCGCAATCCCTTTCAATTCATGATTTTGTAATTTTTGCATTTTTCAATGTTTTTATACTTATGGTAAATTTTTAATAGAAAAATATTGGAAAAAATATAAAAGTATTGGAGAATTTCGACAGTGGTTCGCAAGTCTCGGTAGCTCAGCGGTTAGAGCAATGGACCGGATTTCCAAAGGTCGCGGGTTCGATTCCCGTCTGAGATTTACTTGTGGCCGAGTTAATTTTTTCCAATATTTTTCTATTTAAAATTTACCCTTTCAATTCGTCATTTGAAAGATTTACATACTTCTGGCCGTCACTATTTGACATTATGTTGATCGGGACGCGGTTTGAAAGGTATTGAATGAACGAAATTGAGCTATCTAAACAAAGTGACACACGAAAATATCTTTCAAATGTATGGAGAACTGTCAAATGAAGTGTCATTTAAAACATCATTCGTTCCGAAAGGGATTGCAACTATAATTTACACAATTCCATAAATAACTATCACAATCACAATACCTTTGAAAAGGATTGTGATAGATTTTGTAATTAGACAATAAGGGGGCAGATTGGAGAAAGGCTACAGACAACATGGACTTACGACTATATAATATAAACTTTGAAATAGAAATACTGAAACATTACCTGGAAAAGGTTTAAACATTATCTGCACATTTTGATACATTTTAATTGGTATTAGTTGTACAATCGGGGATCTTCCCTCCCTTGACGACTCCCTTCTTGACGACTCTGTATGAAATAAAACAGGGAGAAAAAACAGCCCTTGACGAGTTTCTTGCCGGTTGTTCTCTTTACAAGGTCTCCCGCCGTAGGGTTTGTGAACTGATGGCGTAGCTTCTTTGACGTTCATGAGTGCTTGTAACAGCCTAGACTGAATAAATGATATTGACTTTGACTTTGACTTCCCGGTTGACCAGTAGAATTTTTTGAAAAAAGTTTTCTCGGAAAGTACTAAAGTTAAAGTAAAATAATTTATTATTCAAATGAAATACCTCTGAATGTTCTATTATTTGTGTTATAAGCGGTTTCTATATATGTTTTACTTTTTTTTACTAAAGCTTCCTAAAAAATCTCTACTGGTCAGCAGCGAAGTTCCCCGACTGTACCTAAGTATCTATTCCAACATCTTAGAAATGATACTCAAACGAATAGTTGGTGTAAACTATGTTAACAAACGAAGTAGTATTATCGAAACCAAATCTGTGTAACCGTCGGCATCGCTGTCGATTTCATTTTGACAGACGAAGGCGTTTTCGTACAATGCCGCTTTGTAGGGCGGCTGTCTGCTTGACTATCGATGACGTCACACAGGTTTGAAAATACGAACTTGTCGTCACCAGGTGTCCACTTGACGCCTAAAACTCGCTCCACTGTTAGGTCAGTGGTGTCATTCAGCACTTTGGCACCAGAATTTGACAGCTTCTCTTCCGGCAAACAAGATAAAATTTCCTTGGAGTTGCTCATAAAGCTTGTCATGAAACTTCATCGTTATTGTCCAAACAATAAGATTCCTTTTCAATACTCAGTTAATACTCGACTCTGTGTATGACCGAGACAGCGCTATAGCATCATCAGCGCCATGAAGTTAGGTTAAGCGATCGACTATCCAATGAGCACTTTAAATATATTCAAAAATCTCTTACCGTTTCCATGCCTTTAAAGCATTACTTTATGACCATATCACGTTGTATGGAATCTGATAAAGCACTAATTGAATTAAAACAACTTTTACGGATTTAGGTGCATTGTATAATGCGTTATATAATGCACTTAAATCCGTAAAACTTTTTTTATTTCATTCGCGCATTGCGCTGCTATCCCAAAATTGTGAATCAGCTTTATATTAAATAATACATGTCGTATCGGAGGCGCGTATTGTGAATCAGCTTTATATTATACAATACATGTCGTATCGGAGGCGCGTATCATGATCGACATAATTATCGTATACGTATACCTTCATGATCAGCGCTCGCGTGTGAAGAGTTGCGCCCATATTCGACGACAAGCACTCGAGACGAGATCTTACTCCAAACGCCAAAAAGAAAAGACATTATACGTTGAATCGGCTCCTTTGTTCAATAACAAACCTAATAATTGACGTCGAGTAGATGGCTCGCTGGAGTCACGCTCTTAATGTCAATTAATCGAACATGAAATCTGATTAAAGTAGAAAATTGATTGCAAAATGGATAAGAATATACATACTTGTTATGCAAAGCTGGAAAATTGGTTATTAGCGGCAAGATACTTACCTCTATTGAATCCTGAGCGAAGCGAGGATTTCAAAGGTACAAGACGCTAAAAACTTTTCTGCCGAGCGCAACACAAAATTTTTCACCTCACAACAGTGAGAAACATTTTATGGTTTCCGCGGTCAACTTCCGGTAAAAAATTCTTTAAACATTAAGTTTAATCTAAATATTAAGGTATATTTAGATTAAACTTAATGTATAAAGATTTTTTTAAAATAATAATAACATGCTAACTTTGCGATTCTATACATAAAAATTGCAACATATTTATGTTTAGGTTAAGCGATCGACTATCCAATGAGCACTTTAAATATATTCAAAAATCTCTTACCGTTTCCATGCCTTTAAAGCATTACTTTATGACCATATCACGTTGTATGGAATCTGATAAAGCACTAATTGAATTAAAACAACTTTTACGGATTTAGGTGCATTGTATAATGCGTTATATAATGCACTTAAATCCGTAAAACTTTTTTTATTTCATTCGCGCATTGCGCTGCTATCCCAAAATTGTGAATCAGCTTTATATTAAATAATACATGTCGTATCGGAGGCGCGTATTGTGAATCAGCTTTATATTATACAATACATGTCGTATCGGAGGCGCGTATCATGATCGACATAATTATCGTTGTGTACGCATTCCTATAGGCAATGATACTGTATCATGATACTTACGTCTATGGCATTTGATACGTGATATTTCGCAATCCATCTCGAGAGTATTGTGAATCAGCTTTATATTTTATAATACATGTCGTATCGGAGGCGCGTATCATGATCGAGAATCAGCTTTATATTATATAATAAATGTCGTATCGGAGGCGCATATCATGATCGACATAATGATCGTTGTGTACGCATTTCTTATAGGCAATAATACTGTATCATGATACTTACGTCTATGGCATTTGATACGTGATATTTCGCGATCCATCTCGAGAGGATCGCACGATACGCGATCAGACAAGTTGGGAGCAAGACAAATTGAGCGTCTATACTGGACGATACGCGGTGGCGATATGCTGACAAACAGTATCATGAGCGTGGATGTGGTTTTTGGCATGACTGTGGCATGATACGGTGAGAGATACGTATTGTCAACATGGATTTCCACGCCTGGGATACGTATACTCGATATGATACGATAGATATAAAATAAATAAATATAACTTACACTTAAACAAAGCATTGTGTTATGGGATACTAGGGTAATGGATATAAATACATAGAATTATACATAAGAAATATATATAACCGTCCATGACTCAGGTACAAATGCTCGAATTCATCGTACAAACATTTTCCCCTACCGGGATTCGAACCCAAGACCTAAGAGTAAGCCCTTGAAAACCGGCGAACGTACCGCTCTACCACGGAGGTCGTCAAAACGATAAAATGATGACACCCGGTGCACGCTTAGATGGTACGCTAAAATTATAAAATATTTTATTTTATATAAATGTCTTCCTCAATTCCAGAATGCGGAGTAACAGCGATGTGGCCACGGCCAGAGACTCGCATCATGGGGGGCAAAGACTCCAGCTTTGGGAGGTGGCCATGGCAGGTCTCCGTGAGAAGAACCTCCTTCTTCGGCTTCTCGTCCACCCACAGATGTGGAGGAGCCATCATCAACGAGGGCTGGATAGCCACAGCTGGCCATTGCGTTGACGAGTAAGTATCCATTATTTCATCTACATATACTGTGAAATTAAATTAATTAAAAGTCAGACTTCAGCTTAGTAATTAAAGTATTGCCATGATTTGGCCAGGCCTACAAGCATCCCAATTTTAATGACGGGTACTTAATGACAATATTTACAATTTTTTAGAACTTTTTGTTTAATTAAGTTATGATAACGACGAAACCGTGGTAAGAACCCTTGTATATTTACCCCGAAACCGCCGTAAGATCGAGACATTAACAGGATCACTAAAAGTGTTTTTATTTTGCGATAATAACATTGAATTTCTGTTTCATTCCAGCTTACTAACATCACAAATAAGGATACGCGTCGGAGAGTACGATTTCTCCTCGATATCAGAACAGTTTCCCTTCGTGGAGAGAGGGGTGGCTCGCAAAGCGGTCCATCCGAAGTATAACTTCTTCACATACGAATACGATCTGGCTTTAGTGAAGCTGGAGGCACCGGTTCAGTTCGCTCCTCACATATCACCAATATGCTTGCCGGCTTCTGACGATCTGCTGGTCGGAGAAAATGCTACGGTCACTGGCTGGGGAAGACTGTCAGAAGGTGGTGTGCTACCCTCAATTTTGCAAGAAGTAAGTGTTCTGAAATGAAGTAGAATAGCTATCTGGTTTCTGGTAAACTTGATTTGATGTTCGATTTTTTTTTATTTTATTGAAATCAATGATAATAATCATTATAGTATCGAACAAAACACGTTTTACTTGTGAAAAAAGTAAGATAGCATAGAAATCTAAAACACATAACTATAAATCAACAAAAAGAACGGTATTATGGTTAGGTTAGGTCGCTTACAAGCACACTGACAGCATCATCATTGAAACCAAGTCTAACTTTTGATCTTACGTTATTACGTGATCTCATATAAATTTAGACCTTGCGACCAAATTAATCTTATTTGCCAGGCTACCAAGAATTAATAGGAATTGAAGACGCCTCTAAACATATGATTAAAAAAATGTGGTGATGTCGCATTTAATTCTATTTTTCTTCTCACAGGTGCAAGTCCCCATCGTTTCAAACGAGCGTTGTAAGTCAATGTTCTTACGTGCTGGACGCCACGAGTTTATTCCCGATATATTCCTGTGTGCCGGCCACGAGCGTGGCGGCCACGACTCCTGCCAGGGGGACTCTGGGGGACCACTACAGGTGAATATAATACTTATATTGATTTCTAGAAGGGTTAGAATCCAAGTCGACGTTTCTGCCATTAGAGTTTACCTCTGACATATTACTGAGCGCGGCCGGCCACGAGCGCGGTGTCCACGACTCCTGCCAGGAAGGCTCAGAGGGACCGTTACAGGTGAATATGATAATGTGCCAGTCAAATGGTCGAATAGATGTAAATCCAAGTTGATGTTCCTGAGAGCCGGCGAAGAGAGTGGCGCCACGAGTCCTGCCAGGGAGACTCTGGGGGACCGCTACAGGTGAATATGATACTTATAATAAATTTTAAATGGAAAAATATTGGTATGAATCAATTATCTTATTGACTTTTTCCAATATTTTTCTATTTAAAATTTATCATAAAGATAAAACGAGCGTTGACAAAGGCAAAAATAAAAAAAAATTACATATATTATTGTGTTGCATCTTAATCGATCGTTAAACATCTGAAAAGATTTTTCTTTCGAATGCAAGGATATTCCTAGCATTGATGTGACAACGCTGGCCTACAGCGTATTAAAAATATAAAAGTATTGGAGAATTTCGACGGTGGTCCGCAAGTCTCGGTAGCTTAGTGGTTAGACTATTGGACAGGATTTTCATAGGTCGTAGGTTCGAGTCCCATCTGAGAATTCACTTGTGGCCGAATTGATATTTAAAATTTATCTATAAAAATAACATTGAAAAATGCAAAAAATTAAAAAAAAACAGAATATTATACTTATATCAATTGCCGTAAAGATGGAAATCCAAATGGATATTGCTGTGCGCCGGCCACGACTCCTGGCGCTGCCATGGTCTCTGAGGGACCGCTACAAATCGTACTTACACTAATTGTCATAAAGATGAAAATCTAATGGATATTCCTGTGCTCCCAGCCACTATTCCCGCCACGGACTTTAGAGGACCGCTACAGGCGAATGACTGCGAGACATGTTAATTGTTATAAAGATAGAAATCAAATTGCATATTACTCTTGTGCGGGTCCCGATATATAACTGTGTGCCGGCCACAAACGTGCCAGGGAGACTCTGGGGGACCGCTACCTACAAGTGAATATGATACTCACATTAATTGCTGTAAAGATGAAACTCAAGTCGAGATGCCTGCGCTTAGAGTTCATTCCCGCCATATTCCTGAGCGACTGCTGATTCTGGGGAACCACACAGACCACTACAGGTCGTGAATATCATACTTATCTCAATCGTCTTACGATGAAATTACAAGTCGAGATTGTTGGCCTTTGGGGGACCACAGGTGAACACGATAATAAGTCACAAAGATAAAAATCCATTTCGATGATCCTGCACTACCTATAGCTTTCTCCCTGACATTTTTATATCTGCTGCCAGAGGCATTTAGGTTGATATGATACTTATAATTAAAAGTGTAACTGTGATACATTTAGATTACCCCTTAGTCTGGCTGCTGGTCATAAAATTCAACTTAAATTGGTAGAAATAATTAATATGATTCCTGTGCTCCATAACAACCAGTAAAAAAAAACAACGGGTTGCACTCCGGGAGTGCCGGCAGAAGTGAAAACCGCTTAAACGAAACAGCAGGAGCAGGCATACATTTTCGCAGCGCGGTAGAAAGAGAGGGGGATATTACTTCCTCTCCTACGTCACGCGCGCGCAGCGGTCTACTCTCCCTCCGTCTTACGATTTTCGATCAGGTCACGTCTCCTGACGCGACTTTAACATTTTTTACCCATCCCAAAAATTTTTAACTCTGATGTGCACAACGCCGCTAAAGAAGTTTTCACTTCAAAAACCTTTTACAGCATATTATATCGTTTCAGGTGAAAGGAAAAGACCAAAGGTATTTCCTAGCTGGCATCATAAGCTGGGGCATCGGATGCGGAGAAGCGAACCTCCCCGGAGTTTGCACGAGGATATCAAAATTCGTGCCTTGGATACTACAGACAGTGAACTCATAGATTCAGTTAAAATCCAGACTGACAGTTGTGTGAACGACATTTTTTTTAAAGACAATTTTTTAAATCAGTGACTTTGATAATGAAACCGGTGATATTGTTGAGGACAAACGACTGAAAAGACATTCAGAAGACGCACAAGTGCAGTGAAGTTACCTTCAAAAATGTTGATTGAATTCAACGTTTTCTGAGGCGTTTTAATAATCATTCCACCTTGGGTTTTTTTTATAGAAATCGTAACACGATATTCTGTAAATGAAATCGACGCTTCAAAGCTGATACGTATAAACGCCCTTTTGACTGCTTTATCAGGCTTTTAGGATTTTTTGTTTCGGTTATCTTTACCTGTTGCGAGGCTGTTTTTTTCTCTCTGTTTTATTTCATTCAAACTGTAAAATCTTGACGTGCTGTGGTGTGTACAATTTTAGCAATCTGGTAATTTTTTCTATTTAAAATTTATCATGAATATTACAATTTCTAAAATTAATGGATCGATATTATTAAAGTTGACTGCTGTATATAACAGGTAAAGATAATTAACAGATCTCCTCCTACCGCACTTGTAAACCGAAATTTTATGTAAATAACCCATGTACTTAATTATAAATGTAATCTTGTTTAAGAATTAATTATACAATTAGCTTTATAAAATGTAAATACACTGTATACGTTTTTTCTTGCCTCTATTTTTTTAGTTTTTTACTTTTATAGCTTGTAAATATTATACTGTTTGTTCTTATCACGTTTTTTATGTTTTTATAGATTTTTCTACTATCTAATTTAGTTTTAAACTAAAAATGATTTACCAGACCCTACAAGTTATGCATTTGACTATGTATTTACACACTCCGATATGTGATGTTTATCGATTATCATATTTTATACAATTTTGTTTGAATGAATAGTTTATGATGACGTTGAATTAATATTTGTTTATATTAAATATTAAAATAATCTTACTTGGTTGTTTTAATTAACTTTAACATGGAACACAGGTAAATGAAATCGAAATATTTTCAAATTGCCATTATTTTTGAACTTTTCAGTGCTCTTTACTTATCAACACTAATATAAAAAGAGAAAATATGTATGTTTGTTAGCAGGAATTAATCTCTGGGACTAATAAACCGATTTAGAAAATACTTTAATCAGAACTTTTTTTAATTTTGCATTTTATAATGCTATTTTTATGTAGTAAATATAAATAAGAAAATGTACTAGAAAAAAACCTCTGGTCTCATGTCACGTCCGTCTGAGTGACATGATACCGGTCGTTTTTTTGTAGTAACTATACTTTCTTATTTATGTTTAATACTTTAACCATTAAAAAGCTGCATTGTTCTTTAGTGACATAGGCTATCTTTGGTTGTGATTATCAATATTTTTTATGGGTGGCTAGGGTAAATTTTGTAAAAATCCTTTTTGTTTTTGTGTTTAATGTATATATCGTCCCCTTAGTGGTAAAACCGATTATCTGCACTTTTTTTTTTGCAATATTTTGTTATAATAAATTCTCAAATTATTGTCAAGATGGCAAGGTAATATACCAAGGTAATAGACACCTTAACACATAGTTAAGGTGTATATTACCTTGCCATCTTGACAATAATTTGAGAATTTATTATAACAAAATATTGCAAAAAAAAAAGTGCAGATAATCGGTTTTACCACTAAGGGGACGATATTATTAATGAATTATAAAGCATTATAAAACAGTAGAAAAAAATGCCACATTGAAAATAACGTTATGTATGATTACAGATTTAGGTATAAAACGCAAAATAGTAAACGAGTGGCTATAAATATGACTTTAGTCAGAAATAAAGCAAATAATCACAAACCAAATAAAACACCGCTTCTGGCTTAAAATGTTGCATAATTTATTCAGGCAATTAATTCATTACAAATATCATTAATAATTTAAAAACTTATTTACATTTTATCTTTCCCACTTATTTAAAACATGCACATGCGTCAAGCCCAACACATCCCTAATACTTGCATAGGAAGGAGTAAGCACTCCTGGAAGTGTTCCACGGAGACATCACAGCACATAGTCACGTACCCTCTGTACCAAGAAGATACTATGCAGTCATAGTAAAACAGTAAAACCTCCTTAAACTCCTCGTTGCAGCTCTCAAACCCTGGATGGATAGCATCCGGAGCATTCTTACAACGTATACTATTATACTTCACATCGTATATCGGTATGGGCCTTGTTATAGGAGCCTTTGGTATACCAAACTCCAAATCGAGCAGCCACGACAAATTGCTATGTAAATTGATCAATTTACATAATTGATCAATCATCGGATTCGGATCCAGAGCCAGCATTGTGGCTCTGGGAAACATATCTTTTGGTAAAGTTAGAAAACATTCGATAGGGTCTTTAGGGGATGATGATTCTTCACTTGATGTCTCGTACATGTGGTCTGAACTCATGTTCACATCTGCTGATAACGGGGATTCACTGATATACTCTATACCAGGTACGATTTGTTCTGGTGAAAACTGGTGTATATGATCGCACTCACAATTTGTTGTCATAGGTATTTCTTCAATGTATATTGGAGGTGTTGGTGATATGATAGGAGGTACCGCTGGTGGAATTAACATTGCTGCAGTGTATCGACACACAGGTGGAGTTAAAATTGGAGATGTATTGTACACAGCAATAGGCAAAGGGTATGGTACACTAAACAATGGATTATGGATATGGGCTGCAGTCATAACGTTCCAATCATGCATGCTGACAGTGTATGGTAGAGGAGGATCACTGTAATGTGGAAAGAAGGTTGTCTTCGTGGTGACCGGTAAAACAGTTGGTACAAAGGGTACCAAGGGAGCACCTATCACTCTAGGCAATTCTTCGTAGACATGGCTTCTGTTCACGACTTGAAACGGTGTGGATTCAAATCTCGAGGTTGTATATTTGCCGAATTTCCTTTTGATTTTGTACTTTCTTTTGTTTTCTTGTAAGCTTTCCACTTTTTCGATGCCTTTATTGTTTTTGATGGGGTTACGCAAGCTGCCTTGATTCCATTTGTGAGTCATCATGCAACATGCCTGGAAAAAATATTACTATCAGCATTGATCTTCCAAAAAAATATTAAGCACTAAAGTTATAAACAAATCCATACTTACTTTTAATTATATTCGACTATTTAAAACTGTACACTTTAATAAATTAAAACATAAAAGCAATTACAATCCAGTAGTTATACTATCGTCATTTTATTCTCATAAAAATATTAATAAAATAAAGCATCGGGTTGCTATCACGGCCCGTTCTCAAAATTACCCTCGGATTTCTTATAAAAATACGCGAGGCTGGTTTTCCTTTACGCCTAGTGAAATCATGAGGGCTGAAGGCATAGAAAACTTAAATTAAAAAATATTTTAATTTAACTTTGTAATGAAGGCATACATTTTATTCCCAGTTTTTTGCAGTCTGTGGTTGCAGGTAATTTTTCTAATATTGGAAACTAATGATAACTGCATCGGTTTTAATTTTTACGGACATGAATATAATTGGTACCAGTACTTTTTTTTTGTTAAGGTAATGGAAAGTTATGGAACCTTAATCAGGTTAGTACACTTTTAAATAAAAGTAAATCCATTTGTCTATGCTCATCGCAGTATCGAGAACGAACCTAAAAATGGTTATCAAACTACCCTACCTAAATCAATATAATGTTTTATTCAAAACAAAATAGAATCAAGGCTAAAACTTACCGAATTTGTATAGGTATTTGATTTGAGAATTGCTGAAATAGTTGTTAATAAAATTAAGCAATAAGTAATCTTAATAAAATAAAGGTTTACGTTCCGCCTGAGAGAAATTTATTTAATATTTAAAAAGTTTGTTTTATAAGGGCATTGTAGATTTTTGTGCCAAACTTTTCTAAGGAAAATCTGCTAAAGTTAAAACACAAGCAGACTGTTGTGACCACGGCTATCGCAACATAGCCGAAACGTCAAGGTGTAAGTACATAGTTGTACCTACTACATAACCAATGTCGCATTTTAGTCCCGTTGTTTTAATATATAATAATATATAATTATACGCGAAAGTTTAAAATCTGACATTCTATTGTTCTCTGGACACCGCTGTCATGTTAGCAAATGACGAATTAAAGCAGGTATAATGTAAGGTAAGCACTCAATTAATATACAGTGTGAACGAAAAAGTGATGTAATTAAATACAAAAAAATCCGCAGTATTAGGGTTCCGTAGCCAAAATACCACTATTAAAACAATTTTATTTGTCAAAGTGTTTTTATAAATGAGTAAAATTAAGCAATATTTACGGTTTTGGAAATGTGTTTTACTATCTCCAAAACTAGTAACTATATCTCGTTCAAACCAATTTGCATTGAAAGTGTTTATTAAGATCTACAGCTAATATTTTTGTGGCATTTTTCACCCTCTTATTTTAAAAGTTACACACATTTTTCCAATTTGGAAGTGATCATCTTTCAAACGTTTAACTTTGCGAAACGATAGTTTTAGGAACCTCAATGTCATTTTTAAAGACCTATTAGACATGCCGCACGTATAGATTTAATGTTTTTTTTCAGTTTCAGTTCCACGTATGGGTAAGGATTATTCACCTTATTCTTTTATGTTTATAATGTTGTGTGAAAATCGTAAAGCGGTTTACAGAATACATCTACCTACCAAGTTTACTGAAAAGAAAAAAGTTCGGTTGGAAAATCTACAATCTTTAAAATACGTAGTTTAAAGATATTGATGAGTCATTATAAATGAATGGTAGAAGAATCCAATCACAACTAGGTATGTACATCCAATAATTTTTTTTACGTGATACTGAAAAGTGCGAGTTTTTTTAATATAATATTTCTTATAAATTTTTTATTTTGCATTTTACAATGCTCTTTTTATGTGATAAATATTAAACAAGAAAATATACCAGTAAAAAGCAACTAGTCTCATGTCGCCCTGACGGGATTCGAACTCGCATCCTTTGGAGTCCGGCCCAATGCACTAACCAATTATGCTACAGAGACCTATGAGGGTACGTCGAATCTTTTTAGTATATTTACCGTTTTACGGTGTTCGCCACCGTCGCTTCATCAATGAGGAAAAAAATACTCGCATTCGAAAGAAACATCTTCACAGATGTGTGACTATCGATTAAGATGAAACAGCCATCTAATTATAACTTTTTAATTTTGCATTTTACAATGCTATTTTTATGTGGTAAATATTAAACAAGAAAATATACCAGATAAAAGCAACTAGTCTCATGTCGCAAGATTAATCAACCAACTTCAAACCGTGCCGTTCAAAGTGACGTTAGAAACAAATTACGAATGCAGTGTTGTTAAAAAGATTCCGTCTCAATCGAACGCCCCGGGTGCGGTTTCAAAGGAATATTCTTTAAAAGAAATTCCCGCTGCAAATTGCACCGGTCGGTTCCTAACGACGTCTATTGTGCTTTGGACCAGGACATGCGCTGGTATTTAGCCGTGCGACCGTGATCGGGAATGGTACTGGGTTTATTTGATCCACGCCTTTTGTAACATGTGACGCTTTTACTTCGGGAAGTACGTGTACCGTTTGGTTGCAGGGTCTTTTACTATAATGTAAAATACCGTTGTGGCGGTGATGTCATCACCAACTTACACAGACGTCTATTGAAGTACTTTAAACTGCAAATGTACCTAAGCGATACTCTAATCAAAAGACACCCACAAACCACAAGGGACTTTAAAATACAAACATTTAGTAATACTAACTGCAAATGTACAAGGTAAGAATCTAAAAGACGTAAGATAATTTTTATACATAAAATATGTCACCACAGGCCCACATGGGACTGACTGAAACAGTACGAATTTCAAGAACACGACGTAAACTATGATGTGTGTGATAATTAGTATACCAGAAAAACAGCACCATCATCAACCCACAAGGGACTTTAAAATACAAACATTTAGTCGTACTAACTGCAAATGTAAATCTAAAAGACGTAAGATAATTTTAAAATACATAAAAATATGTCACCGCAGGCCTGACACGAAATAATACAAATTGCAATAGTGTTTGGTTAGTAAAAGAGGACGTCTCGGTAGCTTAAATCTCACGTGTATGGGTCCATAAATTTCGTTTATGGAACTCTCGAAAACCGAGTAACAGTAATTCTGTCCACTTTTAAAAACGTCCTAAAACCTTTATAAAAACTCTTGATATTTTGAAACGTCCGCATATTCCAACCGGCTTATTTTTAACGTTGTTTCCAATTTGAATTTCCTCGCATATGCTCGTATGCAAAGTACACCATGTCACTAGCTTTTTTATCTGGTATGTACTAGCTATCGAATAATCAAGTTTCATCGAGCCCCAACGGCTACACGAAACCACCATTTTGTGAAAACTTTCGATGGAAATAGAAAATCGAATAACATTTTGTGTGCCGACGTTGAGTCTTGTTGAATCGATATCGGAATAAAAGTCGTTGATTGGTAAAGCTATTTTCTGTTGTTGATCCTTTGACGAATACAACCTTCTGTAATAATAACATTACTTGCAGTTTAAAACGGTTTAGGGTCTAAAAAGGGTTCTAACGCAATATTGCTAAATTAATTCCGTAACAATTCATTTAACTGTTTATTTTCTATGGAGTTTAGAACTGCGTCAATGTCGCAAAATTTGATTTTAAAAGCAAGAAAACTTACTAAACAAAAATCTATAGAAAATAAACAAATACATGAATCTCAATGTATTCACCAAGCAATACAGCTTTAGCGCCCTTTTTAGACCCCCTGGCCTACCGTTTTGTTGGATAAAAAATCAATGTAATATATTGATTCTGTGTTTGGTACTAACTTTGTTTATTTTAATTCAGATTATAAAGTAAAAACAACAATTAAAAAATATAATTGTTTTACATTATACTTATGGTAAATTTTAAATAGAAAAATATTGGAAAAAGTTAACTCGGCCACAAGTGAAAGTTCCTAGCATTGATGTAACAACGCTGGCCTACAGCGTATTAAAAATATAAAAGTATTGGAGAATTTCGACGGTGGTTCGCAAGTCTCGGTAGCTCAGCGGTTAGAGCATTGGACCGGATTTCCAAAGGTCGCGGGTTCGATTCCCGTCTGAGAATTCACTTGTGGCCGAGTTAACTTTTTCCAATATTTTTCTATTAAAAAATTACCATAAGTATAAAAATAGCATTGATAAATGCAAAAATTACAAAATCATAAATTATTGGCAGTTGCATCTTAATCGATCGTTAAACACCTGAAAAGATGTTTCTTTCGAATGCAAGGATATTCCTAGCATTGATGTAACAACGCTGGCCTACAGCGTATTAAAAATATAAAAGTATTGGAGAATTTCGACGGTGGTTCGCAAGTCTCGGTAGCTCAGCGGTTAGAGCATTGGACCGGATTTCCAAAGGTCGCGGGTTCGATTCCCGTCTGAGAATTCACTTGTGGCCGAGTTAACTTTTTCCAATATTTTTCTATTTAAAATTTACCATAAGTATAAAAATAGCATTGATAAATGCAAAAATTACAAAATCATAAAAAAAATGTTTTACATTACTTTTGGATTTGGTGTTTTTAAGGATTTGAGTTTTCTGACGTTTCGTTCAAGGGATGACTAGCTACATCCAAAAGTAATGTGAATGATGTGATGTGTACATCCGTAAAAGTTGTTTTATTTTAACAACACCGCGGTTTCAAAACATTTCATTTGATTCATTCTTCCAAAACTTAAGACAAACATGATTGAACAAATGAAGTCTTGAAAATGAAGTAGTAATTCCGAGCTTTGACAAATGTTCAAAGAAATTGTGTGAGAGCAAACTGCGGCGATTCAGTGGGTTCATCTAGTCCTTATATCTTGGATGCCAGACGTCCCGCATGGACTCGCCTTTGACTGCTATAGTATTCGGTAGACCATACCATTTGCAGTTAATGGTATACAACAAAAGAGGAAGCGTTTTAAAAAAACGGTTGTACTCGATTTAAATAAAGGTTTATATTAGGTACTGATCAAATTTTGACAAATTGGTTTGCACAAGAAAGACTGAGTGTGTAGCCGGCAAGACATTATCCCGTGCAGTCCTGAAAGCGTGGCTTGTGTAATCATTGAAATGCTAAAGATTGGACTGTGCCATCTTGGACTACACGGTTATGCCTGTGTGCAGTCTTTCAAAATTGTTTCTGGTGACATATATTTTTAATGTATGACAAGTGCAGTGTAAGGGGTTATTCGAAGAAGGTATTGACTCGAATCATAGAGCTCTCTCAAAACGCTGCGGACTTAGCGGTCCAGGACTGTGCAGTCATGAAAGAGCATGTAGCCGGTACATTATCGTCTTAGTGACACATTTGTGTTGACTTTGATTCGAATTCATGCAGTCGAACGCCACGGTACTGCGGTGTTTGGAGGCAAACGGAATGAGAAGAACACCAGATTTTGAAATTTATATTTAAACCAACGTTCAATTCGCTACTTACTAGAAGACTGAACCAAAAACTATAGAAACTCTTTGACTGAACTATACAAAGACAAATTGAAATAAAACATATTCAAATACTTATTAGCTTATACAATACACCAACACTCCTGATGTACGTGCGACTGAGAATTTAACATTTTTTTTTTATGAAAGACGGGGAAACTTAGCCTTTATCATACCTGATGTTAAGTATTGATAAGGCTGAAGATAGAAGCGAGCTTCTCCCGGAATCCTCAGCCACTGAAGAACTGGCTATCTTATCTCTAACTGCCGGAACACAACAATGCTGAAAACATTGTTGTTATGGCGTCAGACTTAGATAAGATGGTGGTAGCTAGCCAGGCGGACTTACAACAAGTCCTACCACCAACCAAACCGAATACAATATGTACCCCTGCTGGGAATCGAACCCGGGACCCCTGGGTCTGATACCGGTGGTTGTACCACTAGACCACAGAGGCGGTTAAAACATTCATTAACATTAACATTCTTTACTTTAACAGTAATGAATCGGACAAAACGCTTTCAGCCTACAATTTAAACCCTCGGATTCTACCGATTGCCCATCCTTTGTCTCCGAGTTTACACGACGATCCACAAAACCTCCGTACGTGATCATTTTGGAACTTAAAGACAGCTTTGCTTAAAAGATTTCCAACAGACTTGGTGTTTTCGCAAACCCTCAATTCTGAATATCTAGACGTGATGTGACATTTTCAGGTTTGAGATGTAAATCGTTGTTGGCACTTGCACTTTTTAGGGAAGGATGCAGAAAGAGATCACATGTGCAACTGTAAAATTAAAGATGAGGGCACAAAATATATATAAGTACCTTACGGTACAGAAATTTCACTCCCGAGTTTAGGTATGATAAACGCAAGCGTCCGGTCACCGGACTAGTCTCAATAGGCTGGCACTCGCTCGACTAGTCGCACACGCAGCGCACGCATCCGCGAAACAAAAGTAAACTGTTAATACCGTAAGGTACCTCTGAAAGCCCTAGCAGATTGAAGCGAGACGGCAGACAGTTATTGTACTATGAACGCTATACGCAATGCAAAAGGTTGAAATTAGGTTATTTTCCAGAATAGTAGGTAAATATCTCTGGCATTTTGCGCCGCTTGTATGGAAGTGAGGCTGGCCTAACTAGACTTAGCGACAAGGGTAAGTTTTTCTTTATTAATCGGAGAACATTATCAATATTTTAGATATATACTGTTATTTTTTTGTATTTTGACGTACTTAGGTATCTTAATATTTGTGTTTAGGAGCTGCACTTACTGCGTAGGTGTTAGGTGTAGATTGTTAGATCTCCATCAGTCATACAGACTTCTTTTGAGATCCATGCAAACTGTTATGCATTATGCGGCTAAGGGTCGGTCGACATTTATGTTCTGGATAGTTTATCTGGAAAATAATTTGACGTATTTTCATATTCGATTAGGCGTATTATAAGCCGCTTATTTTTCGGTGATAGCTGCTAAATACAATGTGTCACTAAGATATTAGTCATATTTTTAAGTTATGTGTTTGTATTCAAAAGTTAGGCTAGGCTAGTTTTTAGTTTTTTACTGTGTCTTATTTGTGAAGACCTGTAAATGGCTTTATGTTTATAATTAAACTTTTTAATGTATTAGGTTAAGCATTTGGTCTTCCAAATGTCTAATTATCTGCCATATAAGAATGTACGTACTATCCAGGACTTAACTGTGGTTGGTGAGACCAGCCTTTCAAAAATTACGTCCTGTATGCAGTATCAACCTAAAAATTTCATTATAGCTTACAAGCTTTCCCGTTCCCGTGGGAATATCGGGATAAAAAGTAGCCTGTGTGTTAGTCCATTACTTGAAATCCCTACATACCACATTTCATCCAAATCCATTTAGTAGTTTTGGCGGGAACGAGTAACAAACAAACTGACATACTTTCATATCAGGTATTAGTAGGTTTTTTCTTTTTTATAAACGACGGGGAGACTCTAGCCTTCATCATACCTGATGTTAAGTAATAAGGCTGAAGATGGAAGCGAGCCTCTCCCGGAATCCTCAGCCACTGATGAGGAACTGGCTATCTTATCTCTAACTATCGGAACACAACAATGCTAAAAACATTGTTGTTATGGCGTCATACTGGTAGCTAACCAGGCGGATTTACAACAAGTCCTACCACCAACCAAACCGAATACAATATGTACCCCCGCTGGGAATCGAACCCGGGACCCCTGAGTCTGATACCGGTGGTTGTACTACTAGACCCCAGAGGCGGTAAAAGGATTAAGGATTAAGTAGGATATAATTATCGTCGTAAAAAAATATTGTATTTACGTACTTAAAGTATAGGTACAATAGACGCCAGTGCTCACAGTCCTAACAGACGCAATATCCATTATTGTTAAACTTCATGTCCAATCTCGGAGCGTGTTTCCAACAAACAGCTGCAGTTATCCTGATTACTATTTTAATAGCAAGTCTTTACGGAGATTCAGCTTCTCTTAGTTCATTTAAAGGTTTGAAGTTAAACAAAATTATATCTTAAGGATCTTATACACTTATCTAAAAGAGTCTGAAACGGGTGGTAGGGTAAAACTGACAATTCAAAAATGCGTGTAATATGCTCAATTGAATAAAGAATATATTCATTTTCATTTTCTTTGATTTGGTACTGAAACTATAAGCTGGCCTGAAATGAGCTTCGGGATTTTTTCTACTAAAAAATAAATTAATATACCTATTAATTAATAATAACAATTATTATTATTTATTATCCTTTTACGAATCATATATTTTATTTATTTGTCTATTTTATTTATCTTTATTTGGAAAACAAACAGTCTTTTACAGTTTTTTTGAACTACACAGTTTTCTTAATCAGACTTATAGTTCCACTAATTGCATGCATTTTATAGTTAAAAGTGAAAGCGAGTAGGTATGTACTTACACAAATTTTATCCGCATGATCTGCAACTTAAAAAATTTTATGTTTACAAATAGAAATTTAGAAAGTGCCAATACCAGAAATTGTAGTATATGTAAAGTAGTTAAAGTAAAAAGTTAAAGGTTAAATTAACCGCCAAAAAAATATTAAAATAAATTAACATTGAAAATTAAATAGATAATATTTTTGCAGTTTTACAAACATAATCAGAGCATACTTTTTATTTTAGAAATAGAATATATAAATTAAAATTAAACCTGTAAAACTCCAGTACCTTATTTTGAAATCATCACAATCAATGAATTGACGGAAGGTTTCTAGAGGTCTACTCTCTCAGCACGAATCCCTTCGGCCTAAGTAACGGGCGTTTCCTACTCTGTATCACCTACGGACAGTTTATTAGTTCAGAGACTGGAACTAAGAATTAATGAGAATACGTTTTGACATTGTCCTTACTCCCAGTTTGTTTGTGCCGTTTGTCCAAAACTAGTACATCCGAAAGCAATAGAGAGTAGGCTCCATCCGTAGTTTCGGGAAACTTACGGACGGGGGCCTGTATCTTAGTTGACGGGCCTAGAGAGTAGGCCTCCTGAATTAAGAATGGAGAAGATAACAGGGTTACAATATTACACTTTTAAATGCGTAGAATAAAAGTCTAGACCGTATACACTATGTTTTTATTTCACATCGATCGGTGCAGTATTACCAAAGTTATAAGCGTGGGTAGTTTACATAGGTTTTGTAAATCTCGTCATGTTCGCGAGTACCGTGTGACGTCATCTCGTCCATACGGCACGGCAGGCGACCCCGCCTCATACGTCCGTAGTACATTTCGCGGGTAAGTTGTCTGCTGTCGTGCGCTCTGGTGTTATTTATTGATTTTAAATAATGCTGATTGATTAAGTGTATTGTGTAAATTATTGTTTTAGAACTAAAATGGAAGAAGGATTTGCAAAAGGCCAATCCGACAACCTTATTCCAGAAAGTTTGCGGGCCGCAAAGTGAAAAGATAGATCAATCTGCTTTCTGTTTAGTTTTTGCTCGAAATATCGTAAAAACATAAAATATATATACACATTCCTTTACGAATAATCAAACATCAACCCCTAAGATCATATTTATAAACATTTTACTGCAAAACATGCGCAAACTTTCGAACTCTACGTCAATTTTGAAGAACGACTTAGGTCATTGACCTATCTACTTGTGTAACCCAACTTTGGGTGTTTATTTACATTGAATACTGTAGTTTTAAACTTATAATCAATGTTTCTTCTTGAAATTATAATGATCATTAACCTTGGAAACGAAAGGTTCAATACATCGTTAGTTTCAATACACTGCGTTCGAGTGCCTACATACCTACTAAAAAGCATGTACCTAGTTACTAGCAATAACCAAGTACCTACCTACTACTTAGTATTTCACCTGAGAAGGTATAGGTATAAATGAAATAGTATTATAAAACTTACATCGAAATGATCCTCACAACAAGATGCTGTCGTGTTTGGTCCTAATGGATGCGCTCTTCTCATCCCATTTGTCCTTTTTTTTCTGATTTTCGAATCCCGAAGAACGTGAAAAAACAACTTTTCGGGTGTTTTCGTGGCCGTATTTTTACACTGAGTCACACTACAATATTTAATAGATGGACTCATGTTGTTTTTATTGTTTCTTAAGGTGGAACGATTAAGTTACAAAAGCTGAACGGTCGTTAGATGGCGCTACTTTCGCTATTTAGTAGTTTTTATTTATTTGTTAATTGTTCTTTGTATCTTTTCAACTCAAAATACTATTAGCGCATTCTATAAATAAATATTGAATTTTGAAACCAACATTTATCTTTTTGTAGTACATAAATCATCCAAATATCTCGAGAGAGTGTTTCTGTCTCCCAATTTTACTAATCACTCACACATGCATACCTTATTTCTGAGTTTCTTGTAGTAGAATATTTCGACCCAGCTGAAAATGATAAAGTAGCCCAGCGGTCTACGTACTCGGCTTAGATATCAAAGAGTTAGGGTTCGAGACTTCTGATGGTAGATTTTTTTTTATTTTTTTTATATTATTGTTTATTTAAATAACATCACAATATTAATTTTGATGAATAAATTGCAACAAATGCAATTGCAACGTTTTTAAATTGCACAAGTGACAAGAATGTAATTGATACTCTAAATTTTTAGATTTCTTAGTGTGTTTGCCCATTATAATATCTTTTTTTTAAACCACTGCTGAACAGATTTTGATTAAATTTGCAGTGTTTCTCAATAAAAAAAAAAGTGGTGGTGGTTGTTGGATCATCATGTTACCGTTTTCTATACTTCTATACTATATAATATTACTAGCTTCCCGCCCGCGGCTTCGCCCGCGTGGACTACACGACTTATGCTATTGTGGGTTAAAACATAAACCACCGCGGAGTTTTCTGTAGACATTTTCAAGGTGTACAAATACTTATTACCTTATATTGATAAATCTCGTAGGGTTCAGCCTGCGTTTGCAATGTAAGCGGAAAAAATGTAATCATTTACGACATCACATTAGAAACCTTAAAAATTACAGTATTTCTCTACTATATATTGAAGGTTATTTTACCTTCCTCTTGAATCACTCTATCTATTAAAAAAAACCGCATCAATATCCGTTGCGTAGTTTTAAAGATCTAAGCATACATAGGGACAGACAGCGGGAAGTGACTTTGCTTTATACTATGTAGTGATAAAGAGGAAAGATGTGTATGTATGTATGTAATGAATAAACTCAAAAACTACTGGACTGATTTCAAAAATTCTTCTAGGATGCAACACTATCCCTGATTAACATAGGCTATATTTTATCCCGATATTCCCACGGGAACAGGTACCACGCGTGTAAAACCGCGAGGATCTGCTAGTACAATACTACAATACTATTATATTAGTTTTATTTAAAATCAATACATTTAGCTCCTTTCGGTATATTGGCGCGTATATAAATTTGCGCAAATGATCATATTTTGTCTACTTGTTTGTTAGTTACAATCTCCATTTTATATTATAATAGTTTTGGAATCAAGCTCGAGACTTATGTGCTCCACTTATGTGGTGAAATTTTACATCTTGTAAATCTTGTTAAATTCTACCTTTAAAGCTTTAATTTACTGCGATAATTTATTATGGTGATGTAAAAACTTAGAAGCTTGATTTTTACAGTTCGCGGAACCCATAGACTTTAATCTTTATTAATATCAATTTGATACTTCACGTGTTTCTGAGGATTGAGTCTTTAAAGGCACTTATGTGCATATAACTAATTTCGTGTTTTAATTTATAAAGATACTGATATTATAAAATATTAATACATAAAACATGTAAGTAAGCAAAAATGCCCAAAAAAAAATTACTATTAAGTACTTACCTCAAAATGAAATTGTATTATTCAACAAATACTTAATTCGTAAAGCAGCGCAGCGAACACCGGGGTTGGAAACAATTAAATATCTATTGTGTTTCGTTTTCCGATGCCTGAGAGGTTATAAAATAAAAAGTGCTAACCTCTTGTGTATCTTAAATATGTATTATGTAATTTTAAGTACAATCTAGAAAAAAAAGTGCTGAGATAGCGCTAACATTCATTCATGCGCTGTACGGTGAAAATGTTTTTGAAGGCTAACTGACCAATAATTGAGGTTTAATTACATTTGTGCACTATTCGCGCAAATGTTTATTCGAGCAAACGGCTTTTCGTATAAGAGTCTTTCGCGTTATTAGCTTTTCGCGCAAATGTCCTGATTCATAGTCGAAACAACAATAGTCAAGTGATATGTGACGTCAAATTCATGTTTTGTATTTGGCTTAGTCTATGTTTATCTCTATGCTATCATTATTCTTATGATGTTTTGAATAGCTAAGTGAACATTTAATACGTTAAAATTGTAAAATTAAAAATAAAATAAATCATTAAGATCGTTAAATCGTTAAGATTTACGTAAAATAAATCATTTCTAGTCAGAAAATAAATTTCACTCAAAACTGAAATATTTCCACCCGTTTTGAAAGATTTCATAAATTTCGTTTATATTTAATTTTCATTTCAGTGAAATTTTGACTGGACTCATTCCCTAGTCACAATGAAAAAACACTACAAACAAATGACAAATACGGAACGGTGTTGTCAGTACGTAGATGTGATTGCGGACAATTTAATATTTGAAAAGGGACCACATGACATTGGTCTAAATAAAAAAAAAAAAAAATATTAAGTAAGTACGTTACATAATACAAGTAAATTTTATTTGCACGAAGCAGATACAATTTTCGTTTCTTTTTTTCCCTTTATAAAATCTTATTTTCTATTTTTTTACAGTGATGGGAGAAAAAAAGATTTACGCATAAAAAATCGGCATTTTTTTAAATCGGAGTCAAGATAAATCCTACAAATCACAACTTTATATCATAATCCCAAAGTAAATTATTACTGACGAAACTCATCTCTTTTGGGACGCAACGGCAACACAGCTGAAAAATCTAGTAAAGAGAAATTTAAACAATTATTAAATCGAGACAAACGTAAGAGCGGCAACTTCGCGCGTTGCGCGTCTTAGCCGCATGGAATGGCAACGTCGCGATTTTTGTATACGTACACGACATTTGTCACATACACAGTCGTAATATTTGCAAAAATTTAGTGTTCATTTAATGGTGATTTCTGAATGAAACAATGTTTGTTTATTAATTTAGCGCAAATGAATACCCGAGAATAAATAGTTGCACATATATTTAAGTATTAATTCTGTTAATCTACCAAGATAATCTCGACTGTTTTTTGTATGAAAATCGTTCCACCTTCAAAATAAATAAAGTAGTTCCGCGCGCGTCGGGCACATTCGGGTAAATGCTCCGATTCACCGAGTTGCTCGCGCGGAGATGGACGACGTGACGTCATGAACGATATCGCGCTCGGTCCCCGGCTTAGACCGAAAATGTTAACTTTGCACTTTTATATCTCGGTCACTTTTAAAGATAGAAAAACAATAAAAACACAGTAATTCTTGTAATTTTTTTGTAGAATTTTTTGGCATATAAAAAAATGGTTATCTTCTCCATTGCAAGTTAAGAATGTCTAAAACTCAATTCAACGTAAGTAAGAGTTAGTGACGTTTGGTCCGCAAAAGATTCGTCCAATTTGGACGAACTGTCACTTTTTGTGACTTTTGATCCTATTTTAAAGTTGAAGTAATTTAGAAAATCCTTCTTATCGTTTCTTATCGTACTGTGACACATATGAAGGATGTTTTTTTTACTGCTGTCTATAATAAAATAAAAACAAAATGCCTTTATATAAAATCTAAAACATCTAAAATAACTCCTGGCTAGCTTTGCGACCCTTGTACACTCAACTAATAGTTATTTGTTATGCAAGGCTGGAAAGTTGGTTATTTAGCGGTGAGTTTCCTCTATTGAAATCCTGAGCGAAGCGAGGATTTCAAAGGTACAAGACGCTAAAAACTTTTCTGCCGAGCGCAACATACAATTTTTCACCTCACAACAGCGAGGAACATTGTTTGTTTATTCTCGTTGTTTTTATGATATAAAAAACTAAAATAATAAAAAAGGGAGTATTATAGTTAATTCAAAGTTATTTAAAGTAGGAATATATTGTTACTTATTAATAAGAATAAAAACGATTCCGTAAATGTTGACACTGACATGAGGTACAAGACAAAGACAATTTAAAAATAAAGATTTATGTCACAGTCCGAAATACTATTATAGGTTGTGAAATCTCACCCAGCCTAATATAAAATTCTTATAACAAATAGTTTAATCTTATTATTATTGTCTTTATGATTCAATGAACTAAAATAATATAATAAAACCAAAACGGAGTATTATAATTAATTTAAAGCTATTTAAAATAAGAATCAAATATAACAAAAAAGTCAATAGTGCGATTCGGAACGTAGTATGACATATTTTTAGGTATTCATTTAAAAAAGTACTTTGCCGCGCTAGGCCGAAAAAACCATTTTCTACGCCTAAACTGATTGACAAAACCTCCTTTTCAGAGCGTGTGAGGTGAAAAAAATATTTATATTCGAAACGAAAGATATCGTTTTAATCTCCTTAGTGTACAAGCAGTAGGTTTTCCACGAACTCCAAAGTAAAGTTCATATAATATACCGCTTCTGTGATCAGACCCAGAGGTCCCGGATTCGATTCCCAGAGGGGGTACGAATTGTATTCGGTTTGGTTGGTGGTAGGATTTGTTGTAAGGCTCCTCTGGTTAGCTACTACCATCCTATCTAAGTCTGTCGCCATAACAACAATGTTGTCAGCATTGTTGTGTTCCGGCAGTTAGAGATAAGTTCCTCAGTGTTTGAGGAAGCGGGGAGAGGCTCGCTTCCATCTTCAGCCTTATCAATCATAATGAAGGCTAAGAGTCTCCCCGTTGTTTATAAAAAAAAATCATGCATGAGGTGGGAGACATACTTAATTTGAAAAAAAAAAAAAAAACAAATAAGTACTAAAAATGTTTACGCTCTTTTTCAGGATAGCAGTAAATAGTTTACTGCACCGTAAACATAAAAAGAGTAAAACTAACAAAATCCCAAAATCCTAACAGGGAAATAAAGCTAAAAATGGTGTCGTACAAGTGAGAAATTCACGTTGAAAAGTAAATCAGCTGGGCGGCTGCATTATTTATGACCTGCCGTGCTCCAATTTCCCTTTTAGAATGTTATCTGGCATACGGGAGAGGTCCGGCCTACACATACAAACTTTTGTTTAAGAATAACGTTGATATACCATCTATGGAATCGGCAACATTAATACGTTTATAATATCCGTGATTTTCTTTTCTAATTGCTAAAAAGATTCAGGCAATACAAAACGACAAAGATAAAGACTACGTGTCAATAAACGAAAACAATTTTTTGTGGTATTAATTCATGAAAATAAGTGTACTTTATTGTACTATTGAATAAAAAAAATTAGGTAATTGCCAAAATAATCGCCATAGGCGATGAATTGAGGAAGATAGGGAGATGATCCGTCGATCTACTCAGCACGTGGCAATACGAGCGTAGCATGTCTCGCGCCATGGAGGTCAATTCGAACAATTCTTTTTGTAATTTTTATGTAATTTTCTGCTAAATTAAAAGGCATATTATGATTGATATCTTTTTTTATTTCTGTTTATATTAACGGATGCTCATAAAAGGTCATATTCAAACTGTCATATCTCCTAAACTATTTGAATAAGAGCTTTCATTTTGGTGTTTATTTTACTTACTTTGAATAACATGTGGCCGAGACGATTTTTTCTAACATTTTTCGATTTAAAAATTATCATAAGTCTATAAATAGCATTAAAAATGCTAAAAATAAATCAGCTATGGTATTGTTAAGTACCTACTTTTTCGAAATCACTTTCGAATTCGCATGTGAAATGTCAGATTCGTCGTACAAAATTTGCAAAAGTACTTATCAGAATAACAGCCCTGTCTAGTACTATTATGTATTCTGTGGACCAGTTATAGTGAAGGCAGAAGCTTTCCTAATGTTAATAAAAAATAAAAAAGACATTTCCAGCGCCGCTAATGTCATTGGATATCCTAATAATATACAAATCTTCGGTGTCGTTTCTGTTGAACTATGCTATTTATTCATACGAACCTTTTTTATTTTGAACATTACTTTTTTTTCAATTAACCACGTTATTTTTTTACTTGCTTGGATAACTTGAGATGTGCTCTGAAGAAAATTTAGTTCGCGAATGATACTCAAAACAGTTTGAAAAAGTGACTTTTACGTGTCTGAGAATCAACTACCACCGTAGTAAATTTTAATGTGAAATGTTACGATCGATGTATTTGACACAATCATGAGTAAATGGGTGATAAAGGGATTGGATTAAATTTGTGTAAAGCTATAGATAGAACATGACCTGGAACAGGACATAGGATACTATTTTATCCCGACATTTCCACAGAAGACAGAACCGCAGACTCGCCTTGTAGTTAATAAAATTTTGTGAAATATTTCAATTAATTTTTAACAAGCAAACGAACGATGAAAGATTAACAGCCGTTCCCAATAACCTATCATTAGTAACAGATAGGGTTACTATAGTTTGGTTGCTTAGTTATTTCTGTTACATTACAGGAAATAACAAAGATTGCCTCGCAACTGAACAACAGTAGGCCTATCTCTTACTGAGGGTAGATTATTGGGAATGGCCGTAAGACAAACAGCCTTGATAGCCTTCATAGTATAACCTGAGTCCAAGTAATTGTGTTCTTACTAGAATATTTCTTTTATTAACTGACAGATAATAATTTGTTTACTGGCAGCACTGCGAATTCATACATATTACGTATACTATTGCCCAACGTAGCAATAAATTTCTCATGTAGCAACATCAATTTTCACATAGTGAGAAATTGAAAGATTACTATTTTGTTGATCCTTACAATATTATTTCTCATACCTTCAGAAACTTATTCGGAATCATTAATCAAAGCCAGTATCGATGTTCTCGAGATTGATTGCAAACGAAAATAGTGGACACACGCGGCAAATTCTGTGGTATTGTTTATACCGATTTCATACAAAACAAATATTTGGAGTTAGCCCGGATGGTCTACTATTATTTATTTGTCGGCTCCAAGATCGGGCATGATTTATTTTTGCTGCCACCCTTCGGGCCTTTGATCTGGGTCTAATGTGTACATTCCGTCTTCGTGTGACCTCGCATATTTTTCTTCAGGCGCACCGACTTTTTAAGGAAACATTCTTGTTTTACATATGAGCTTCACGTGTGTTTAGTAAATGTTATATAAAATGTTCATCAAGACTTGATATTGCGTATTTGAAAAAGTACTTAACATAATACACGTTTTGATTTATAATCATGTTGCCGTGAAATAATAATAGATAGGCAGACGGAGTACACATTTGAACTATTAATAGTAAATTACTATGTATGAATCAAAGACAATTGTACTAAGTAGGTTCATAATCTTTGAACTATGAATAGTAAATTACTATGTATGAATATTACTATGTATGAATCAAAGACAATTGTACTAAGTAGGTTCATAATCTTATTTCATCAAGGACAATTGCACCAAATTCATATACAACTTAAGATTCCATCAGTATTGAAAATTTAATCTATAATATTAACTTTGACCTGTTCCAGAAGTTTTGACTTACATCGATTTATTTTCTTGTATTTGGGATTCGCTTTCACCGATCTTCGTATACTACTTCTAGTCATCACCCTGTCAAATATTTCTTCACTGGTATCATCACTACCATCATCAGAAAAGTGATTGTTCATACTATCGTTTAATTTCTTAGGCCTTACTACAATGGGTTCCATAGCACCATCAGAAAATACTGCATCTTCTAATGCCCGGTCGTCATCACTAACAGGTCTTTCATTACTTAGTTGTCGTGTGAAAACTCTTTTCATAGAGTTTGGAACTTCTAAATTATTCTTCTTCTCTTCTTTCTTTTTGGTTGCTTCTCTATTGCTCGGTTTGTATTTCATTGGTGAAAAATCAACTCTTCGTAAGAAGCTTATAGGGTCAGCAAAGCGTCTGCTGCACTTTCTTGTAGTTTTAATTTCAACTTTTACTTCTTCTGTCTTTGAACTACTGTCATCGTTTTCCATAGCTACACCTGAATCAGAATTTGAATCCACAACTATTTCTGGAACACTTACTTCTTGTACTTTTAGTTTGTTTTGCAATTCTTCAATTAATTCAGCTTGTTTTTGGATTATTTCATCTTTTTCAGCCAACTGTTCTTTCACTGTTTCTGCCCTCAAAGCCAAACTCAACTCGTATTTATGAAGTTCTCCCGATAAAAAATCTAATTCCTTTTTTCTATTATCTTCTAGCTTCTTGATATTAGCTGCTTGTTTTACGTAAGATTCTTTTAGTTTCTGCATTTCTTCTTTATGCGTTGTTTTTAAAAACCTGATTATGTTAATAGCTTCTTGTAATGTCTTTGGTTGCATCATTTCTTCTTTGGTCACCGGTGCTGACATTCTTCAAATTAAATGATATCTGAAACAAAAGAACATTACAATTAAAATCATATTAAGAGTTACAAATCTCATTATTTAATACTAATTATGGTAAGTAATGTTATTCATTAGTAACGAATATATCCACCAACTGTTGATTTGAAAACATTCACAATCTCATTACATCGTTGCATATTTGGATTTGCGTAATGATTTGGGGAAACTCTTTCTATTTTCATTTATTGAATTAAACCACTAAAGATCGCTTCGGCTTCAATTATGTATCGGTTATGTTCACGAGACTACACTATGTTTGATGAACCTACAATTGTTTACATGAATACTGCCATTGTATTGTCAACATTAGGGTTGAAACACGTGCATTGATATAGGTATAGGGCATATTACGTTTATGGTGCAGGCTGACATCGGTCACAGAAGTATAATAACAAAGTCTTATTGTTTCAAGTGGCACTTATAACCTTCTGGAATTTTCTATGAGTACGTACCCACGATACTGTGCAATGCTCTATCGGAAATCTATCGAGGGAACTAGGTTGGTTTTTGTTTTTGATCGTTTAATTGTAGCATAATTTAACTTTTGTGCAACCTAATTTATATGTCCCAGTTTTAGGTATATATTTCTTACTAGACGAAATTTTCAATACACTTTTTGCTCGCGTAATGAAGGGAAACATTATTATAAAGTTATGTAAATCAATATTTTTTCCAGATACCAGTGATTCGAGTCTCATAATCATAATAAAAGAATTTTCCCAAAACTAGCTTATTACTTAAACATTAATCGACATATTTTGACGTTTGTCTTTTTAACAGTAAAGTTATTCAACATGAAATCGATAAAAAATTATTATCACTGAAATAACAGAAAAATAATGTTTATAGATTACTTTACATTATTATACGTCTTCTTCATCTTCCGAAACATTATACAATCTCAAGATTGACTTTTGTATTGATGTGTTATTACGCATTTTATGACTATTGAAATACCACGTACTTTAAAAATTCCACGTGCACTTATCACAAAAAATATACATTTTGCAGTACATATAAATAAGCATGTTACTAAGAAACTAGAACTCGAAGTATCTTATAATCATCTTAACCTTTTCACGGACACTCTATTGCTATAGCAATAAAAGTTAAAGTGTGTCTCACTGTCCGCGAAAGAGTTAACCCAAAATAAATTGCTAACTATTTAAAATTATACTTTATAACTATAATCAAATCACCACATGCCTAATATCCTAGATGGAGGAATTTTTCACGAAAAAACAAAGGCTGAGTTCCATTGATTGGACTATTAGTCCAATTAAGTAAATATTACAAAACCAAGCACTTCGATAATTTTCAACTTTTCTTACATACGTGTTATCAATTAAGTAATTGCGACTGATTTATAAAATGAAATGACATACCTTATTAAATTAATATCAAACACCGCAACAACTTCACACTTTTATTAAATTCATATAATTTCGAATTCCAAATATTCACAAAATTAATGTCTTACTTCATCGACTACTGAACACAGACTGATTTGTAATGAGAACTAAATAACAAAGACAAGTGCACACAAGTAAAGACAGGTATTAATTATTTTACTAATCACCTGGATTTCACCGTGAAAATACAGGTATACGAATCGCTGTTAAGGGAAATTCGGCCTTATGCATTAAATATAGAAGCTACAAAAACAAAAAGAAATGGTAAGTCACCATTGTATAAGAACAATGGACTGCCTTCTTTGCGATTTTGTTATTCCAAGTATACGTACGTTGGTGAAATTAAGCTAACTTTTCAAAATTAAATGCTTATTGAATTCCTGTCTTTGAAATAAGCTTTATTGAACACTAGCCTTCCGCCCGCGACTTCGTCCGCAAGGAATTATGTTACATTACAATACAATCCCGTTTCATTCCCTTTCCCGTGGGAATATCAAAGTATCCTTTCTTAGTGCTCGCTTACATCATATCCATACATATACAAAATTTCAGCCTAATCGGTGCGTAGTCTGTCAGTCAGTCTCTCTCACGGTATTGTTTTATTAGTATAGATAGAAGAAGAAGATATATCAAAACGTTGAAGTTTCCTAGAACTGTTTTCTCTTCCTTTGAACTCAAACTTTACGAAATCTATTTTCATGCTGAAATAATTGAAAGTTTATTTAAGTTTTCATAATAAAGCATATTTCAAGTTCAAATTAAACCTACAGAATTCATTTACTGGGTTTATTTTGCTCTTTAATGTCTTGGAGCCACACTTGGTAAGTCAATATTTTAGCAAGAACCTGTTGATGTAACTTCAAAGTATTTTATGTGGTTCTCAAACTTTATACTTGGTGCGGACCTTTTTAACTCCTAAATCTATGAATTTATGCAAATTTATTTCGCTTTAAAATAGATATGGTGATTATTAAGATTAATAAATGAGATGAACGTTAAGCTATAGGAATTTGAAAATACTATTTTTTTTTCATAATGAAAAAGTTTAAAGTACCTACGGTAAATATAAATAGCTTTTTTTAATGCACGTGCTATTTTCACGATTTGCACTCCCACCTGGGTTGAAGCGTGAAAGGTTCCTATCAACCCGCGGCCGCGGCCGACAATGATATTAAGTATAGTTTTTTCTTGTTTTCCGTCAAAACTTTCATCAACTACGACATAAAGTATTATCATCATCAGCCTGTGGACGTCCACTGTTGGATATAGGCATCTCCTAGCTCACGCCTGTTGTGGTGTTCATAGGAGGCTATTAGCCTACCGTTACCACGCTCGCGCTGGCCAGACGGGTTGGTAGAGGGTTTGTTTTAAGTTTTGCTTCTCTCGCACAGGTGTTCAATGCGTCGAGCCTCTTAGTCGACTGTTACGACATCCCAGGCATGTAAGGGTGTGGTGACACTTCACGACACGACAAAAAGCATAGAAAGGACCAATAGGTCCTTATATAGTTACCTAAATAGATCTATAAAGAGGTAAAAAAAATACAGGCAGCCGGATAGAGTAACTGTCACACTTAAAATGTTAAGCACAATATTTATTAATTAGAATCATCACCTATTTTTAATGTCAACACAGTTGGGGCATAGGCTTTCCTTAAAAATGCCTGTAAGGCCTGTATGCCTGTAAGGTCAAAACCTTCATGCATAACCTGTCGTCTATGGCCAGCTTGGATGAATAGGAAGAATGGGTTCATGTGGTTTGCGATGTTGTTTATTTGTTTTTTATGTTGTGTAAACGAATGTAAATGCCTCATTAACTAACAGTTTGCCACGTTACGAAAGGTAAAGAGCAAATATTTTTTGGAAATTAGAGAATATAAAAGACGATCAATAGGGATTAACAAGATTTATAACTATAAAAATAAGACGTCAAGCGTAAAATTTCCTACTCAATATATTTAACAGTAGATCGACGGTCCCAAAGAAGGTCATATGTGATTTAAATACGAATTTTTTTTAAGCTATTGCAAAGCTTTTATCGTGAGCTTTGCGCGCGGCGACCGAATCAAGAAATTCCGTAACGAAAAAAACCTAACACCCACACTCCGTGTCATAGATTTTGGTTGCTTAGTTACGATTGTGAATAACAAAATTGACAATGATAAAAAAAGTGTAAAAATATATATTATAAATATATTTTTAAAATCTGGTACCGATTTTCTACTGCCACAACTGGAACTATAAAATATATAAAAAATGCTACGCAATAGCTTTACCGCGGCAGTCCCCGAGTTTAATCAGAACTTTGAACAGCTTTCCTGAGAAACGATTATCACGCAGATATGACGTTATTCTGTGGGACCCGTCTATATACACGTAAATTCATATTTATAACATATTTGTTCGTAAAAGGTCTCTTATTACACCAATTTCAATATCGTATTGTATCTCATTACGTACTTGTGCGTTCGTCGTCTCAGCCACATGACACCCACTGCTGGGTATAGGCCTCCCCCAAGGATCTCCACGACGATCGGTCCTGCGCTGCCCGCATCCAGCGACCTTCACCAGATCGTCGGTCCACCTTGTGGGGGGCCTACCCACGGAGCGTCGAGCAATCCTTCGAGCGATGTCAGTTACTTTAGTTCTCCTACGGATCTCCTCATTTCCGATTAGATCACGCAGGGAAACACCGAGCATAGCTCTCTCCATTGCACGCTGAGTTACCTTGAGCCTTCTTATCAGACCCATAGTTAGCGACCACGTTTCACTGCCGTAAGTCATCACTGGCAACACACACTGGTCGTAGACTTTCGTCTTGAGACACTGAGGTAAGTTGGACGCGAAGATGTGCGAGACTTGTGCGTTATTGTAATGTAAAACGCACGGTTTATCAAAATGATCCGTCTAAATCGAACGGTACTTTTTTAAATCTTAGCAAAGTGTTTTTATGTCAGAAAAGAGGTCAACATTTTATGAATACAATTAACTTTGGGAGAAAAAATATAATAAATAATAAATAACTCATTTTGACAATAAATTACAACCATTTATCTGTAACAAAAGCACAAAAAAATATTTATTCGTTTAAGAAAGTCCGAGTTTTATTTATTTCCTCGAAAATATAAACTCATTTGCAAAAAAAACGGGCACCTAAGCAATGAACCATTTCAAATGTTAATATTGCTTTGTTTGATAATTATAGGTAGTTTTATCCTCACAATTTGGTAAATTAATAAGAAAATAATCGTTTTCATCAGTATTTCATAAAATGTAGATACAATTTATGGGAAATAATGCTAAACCTCGCTAGTAGTGTATGTTCGCTAGTAGTGCATATACTCATGAAGTAAAAATAAAAAAGTTTTTTTGTTTGTTTTTCTTTAATAAAGTAAAAGCAAATAAATGTTTAGTATCGAGTGTGACCCCCTCTAGCTAAAATCACAGCTTGAATTCGTCTGGGCATGCTAGCGAGTATATCCCGGATACTTGCTTGCGGAATACGTTCCCACTCCGCAGTAATCACATTCTTCAGCTCTCTGATGGTCTGCGGAGCAGGGTGTACTGATCTCACACGCCGTTTCAGAACGTCCCAGACATGCTCTATGGGATTGAGGTCGGGACTTCGAGCTGGCCAATCTAAACGACGAATGCCGACCTCTTGCACATACGCATTAACATCGCGGGATCGGTAAGCGCGAGCATTGTCGTCCATAAAAATCGAGTCTTCACCTAGAGCGGCCAATGCGGGTTGTGCATGAGGAATTAGAACTTCCGTTATGTATCGATGCCCAGTCAGTGAGCCGTTTTCAATGAAGACTAACTCTGTACGATCCATTGAATTTATTCCTGCCCAAAACATAACAGAGCCCTCACCATAAGGTGTGATTTCTTCGAAACATGCCTCTGCAAAGCGTTCTCCTTGTCTTCTTAGCACTCGCCGACGTCGATCTTCACCGGACAGAGATATCCTGGCTTCATCAGAGAACAAAACCCTATTCCAATCTTCTTGAGTCCATGATTCACAATTTCTAGAGAACCTAAGCCTGTGAACTCTGTGCTCACGGAGTAATTTGGAGCCGCGGGCCGGGCGGTGACTGCGTATATTGGCAGCGAGAAGCCTCCTCCTGACCGTCCATAGACTAATATGCACATTTCTTACTTCTTGGAGGTTGTTCTTAAGATCCACATACGAAGATTTGCGATTTCTCAATGCGCGACTCACAAGAAAACTATCATCCCGTGGTTGGGTCCATGGTTTTCTTCCAGAACCAGGCCTTCTCTTGACGGAACCAGTCTCCTGATATCGCTGCCAGGTCCTTTGGACTGTCGAGCGACTAACATTTAGCCTCCTAGCCACGAAACATTGGCTGCAAGCAGCGCGATAATTTTGGTAGCTTTTACCACTTTATCTACCATTTTTGATACAGCCAAACAGCAATAAATAAAGCTTTGACAGTCAAGGATATGAAATTAATCGATAAAAATTGAATAAAAGTTATGAAAGTCGATGTTAACTTCTGGAACTTCGCGCCAAAAATGTAGGATAAAAAGGGGTTTACTGTAAAAATGAGCATCAAATGAAAATTTGAATTTAGAACGTACTTTTTTAAATACCATAGCATTTTTAAAACCGGCCAGTAACGTGTACAAACGATTAAACCCTTTTTGGTATTGTATCTTTTTAAAGATGAATGAAAATCAAAACCGCCCGTTTTTTTTGCAAATGAGTGTATTATAAAACGTCGTATGAAATACGTGCGCTTTGAGATTAACAGCCTCTGCTTTCTTGTAGCAATATCGGCTCGGCTGTAATTTTCACTTGTATCCTAATTTACTAAAGTGAAAAAAGTGAAGGTTTACTTTACATTTGAAGCCCACGAAGAGGCCGGACTCTTTGCTCGAGCTCCCTACCTGTTCTTTCGTGGATAGTAAATTTGATCTATCTCTTTTTTTTTAAGCAACTTTGCCCGCCTATTTATATTACATAAGATATATTAAACCTAAACTTTAATTTACATTTACCATAGATTAATATATAGTCATGACATTAATAATAAAATCTAAATACATTGTTATTGCATTTTATAATAATTATTGAAACATTATTCAACCAATATATACGATTTATAATTGAGTTATATGCACATGTGTAGGCTAACAATAATAAGAATATTTACACGTTTTGTCCGGTATTTTCATTAAATTCTGTTATTTTATAATACATGTAGGTACCTACTGTAAAATTAGCAAACAGGGTTGGCAATCTTACGCCAAACTCTTCAGACTGACATTGACGTATTATAGCAATTTAATCTAGGTAATTAGATTATATGCGTACCTACTAAGATTATTAATAGAATATTTATCATATTTAGTTAAAGGACTTTAAGTAACTAAATTAAATATCGATAGATTCGACTAAGTATTAGTATTAGTCATATCATAATTAATGTTTCACATTGTTATGCAAATCTTTTTTTTTATGCATTATAAAGGGAATAGAAAATGTGAAGATTGCCATTAAAATTAAATGTCTATCGTTTATGATTTTTGAATTTTTGCATTTTTCAACCCTTTTTTTATACTTATGATAAAATTGAAATAGAAAAATAACTCAGCTGAAAAATATTGAAAAAAATCAACTCGGAAACATGTGAATTCACGACCTTTGGAATCCGCAAGAGTATTGGACCGGATTTCCAAAGGTCGTGGGTTCGAGTCCCATCCGAAAATTCACTTGTGGCCGAGTCGATTTTTTCCAATATTTTTATATTTAAAAACTCTATATATAAGGCCCGTGTTATCCATTCTAATGTTCCCTCCAGCGCCATGAGTATAACACCTACAGCCTTCACTAATAGCTTAAAAAATCACAAAAACATGTAGACGGCCGGAATTTTTTTTTTTTTTTTTTAATTGACCTTATCAAGGTCAAAGTCCAATCATCAGCCATTTTAATGTCCTTTATATTTATTATTTGTTTATTATTAGACAAAACTCGGACTCAAACCCACGACCTTTGAGAATCCGGCCCATTGCTTAGCCCAGAGCAATAGGCCGAAATCCCAAAGGTCGTGGGTTCGAGCCCCATCTGAGAATTCACTTGTGGCCGAGTTAATTTTTTCCAATATTTTATTTAAAACTTCTCGTAACATAACATTGCAAAATTAAAAAAATCATAATTGTATGAAATAGCACAATATTGGTTGTTTGTTTGCGATTTCTGAGTTTTGTCCACACAACAATTTGTTCAACACAAGAAACATTTATGCGGAGTTCAATTAAATTTCGCATGAAACAGCTGTTTTAGTTTTTCGGGTTGCTTTCTTACAAAAAATTTTTCGTAATGATGAGTTTTAAATGGTTATGAGAAAACATAAAATGGCGACGTTTTATTTCAAGGAGTGAGCGCCAAAACTTAAGAAGTATAATTTATAAAATAGCTTAGTATAATTTTTTTATTATCCTAATCCTAACTAATATTATAAATGCGTATAAGTGTGCTTGTTTGTGTGCTTGTTTGTCTGCTTGACGTCCTTACTAAGCAACGAATCGGCTTGTTTTTGGCATATAGTTAGCTGAAAGGACGGAATGTAACATAACTTTTTATTTTATATAAAATATACATATATTATAATATTAAGTAATTTTTATCTCGATATTCCCACGGGAACGGGAACCATGCGCGTGAAACCGCCTGCGGAGGCTAGTTATACATGACGGCAATCTTTACTTACTGATATTACTAAACGTTATTTTAAAACGTCGTACGTATTTCGAATTCCCAATGTTTATTCACTGAGTCGTGAGGCAATTTTCATTAACTTTTATTCAGCTTCGGCTATCCGCATCCCATTTTCATTCTTCCCATTGTTGCAGTTTTATCATCCACAAACAAAATGGAAGTAACATCACAGTAAATATAAGTACATACAGTACGTTATCATAACCTTTTTCTTGATAAAACTTAATCAATTATTATTCCAGCCGCACGGTATGCAATACGCGTTAGGACTGCCCGCCAACATACCACAGCGGGACTACCATAATCTCTATTAGAAACCATCATGTCATAGGAAAATTTTGTTTTTATTGAAGTTGTCACATTTTGACACACTTCACACTTTGGAGGCGATAATTAAATAAGCGAAGACGTCACAAAACTTCTGTCAAAAAACAAGCTTATTTAAGATATTCGTAGTAAGAAATAGCATGGTAAGATTGAAATAATACTGCGCTAAGAGATAGCCCTGGCCTGCGTACTAAACTTTCACAGTGTGCGTCGCTGCGGCGTATTCGAGACTGACGCTTGTCGAGCTCTCGCTGAGACATAGCACGTTGGGTTTAATTCGCGAACGAAGGACCGATTATCTAACGAAAACTCGGTTCAATTCCAGTTTCGTCACTATTTTTGCTGTTAATGAAATGAAAATGTGACAGTAATGACAGCGCGAATCTGGTTGTTGAGTGATTTTTGTTAGATGATCAGCCTGCCGACCTTTTGTAAGAAGATAAATTACTGTATGTGTCTTTTTACTGTGGTAACATCGTTCTCGTTTTATTGTTGGTTAAATACCTCCGCCACGACTTTTCAAGTTGTCCTATCATAAGTTAGAACAACTCGAGAGTTGCAATAAATTTCAAATTTAAAACGAATATTTTACTTTTTGACTTATCGTAATGATGCCGCTTAAATTTTGTTAGGATTTGCCAATTTGTAGCTGTTGTAGTAGTTAATGTTTTGTTATGGTATTTATTCTAATATCGTAGCAAGTTTTGTTTTTGGCCCTAAATAAATTTAAGTTTAGACATGGGTTAAAAAACGGAAGGAAATGCTTTCTGTCTTTAAAATGAATCTTTAGGGGCTGAATGATGAGGGATGTTTGGTTATTGTAATTTTTCCAAAACTATTTTCTATGTGATTTTTTAAACAATAAAATAGGTACTTAGGTTATAAGAAGGATTTTTCACATGGTAAATTTTAAATAGAAAAATATTGGAAAAATTGAATTCTCAGACGGGAATCGAACCCTTGGAAATCCGGTCCAATGCTCTAACCGCTGAGCTACCGAGACCTCAGCGGTTAGAGCAAGAAAAATGTAAAAATTACAAAATCATAAAAAAAAGGATTTTTCATTTATATTTCAACTTAATTTTGAAATAAATACCATTATAGAATCTGTTTGCATGTTATATTAGGTCACATTTAATACATTTTAACTGTCATATCAATTCATTTGACAGCTGACAATCATTTAAAATGTTATAGTCAAATGAATAGAATGGCGACGCTTGGGTTAACGAAATCAAATAATTTTATATTGAATATAAAGTTATATTAACTAGTTCTAAGCAATTTAAAAAATCTGCCCTCTTACTTTGGAAGTTCGGACGGAATCGAGTACACATTAGGATTGAATTAAATACAAACCTGTTATTTCACTACTGTTATTTGTGTACTTTCCATAGTACCGTTTTGACTACAGAACAAGGAAAAGAGATGTTTTGACTTTTTTTTTATTACACACATTATCTAGCCCACGTTAAGTTTCATGAAAAACTTGTGATATGGATACTAGATAACGGATTAACATATTTATATACTTTTTTTTTAAATACATACATAATATACATATTAAACACCCAGACCAAGACAAATAGACATGTTCATGCACACAAATATTTGTCTTGTCCGGGGATCGAACCCGGGACCTCTGGCGCAGAAGGCGGGCTTAGTACCCCTGCGCCACACAGGACGTAAATTTTTACATTAATTATAATGTGAACTCGATTCCGTCAAACTTGATGAGTGACACCCAATATGTATTAGATATTGAGCAGCGTTCCTAGCGGACGTTAACGGAACTACATTTTTTGACATTACGTGCCCGATACCTACTCGACAGTTTTTCGTGCTTTTCTGCTACTGGTTGCTTTTTACCACATGTATGTTTGACAAATCCGAAAGAAGCTCAGTAGGCCTAGCACGAAAAACTTTCGAGTAAGTATCGAAGAAGTAAAGTAAAAAAATGTATGACATATTGAGCAGCGTTCCAACTGGACGTTAACGGAAATAAATTTTCCTATACATTTTTTGACATTAGGTCCTCGATACTAATTCGATAGTTTTTCGGGGTAAACTACAAGTATAAGCGAAAAACGAAATTCATAATCACGAATTTCATAATTCCAAATGATTTAGAAGTCCAAATATATTACAATTCCAATTTATCAAAAATCAGATTTTTACAAATCCGATAAAACAAAATGCCAAACTTTTACAATCACGAAAATCATAATTCCGAATTTCAATACCCTTAACAATCAAAATTCCGACTCGACAATAAACCGAAGTTTCATAAATATGAATTCCAGATATTAAAATTCCGAATTATTACTTATAGGGGATGCAAATGAGAACACCAAGCATTTTTCGGGACCCTTGCGGACTGCTAGCAGGCTGCGACCGCGGGGTTCTCAAGACTTCTATAAAATAAAAAATGGCGGGCGGGCAGATCGAAAACGGCGCGCAATCCTTTTTATTTAATTTCAATTTTACTTTTACAAAGTACGTTAATACGGTGTACATGAAAGTATCAAATAAATTATATTTTGGATTATTTTTAAGTATTTACTGATTTTTAACATAAGGTATATTTACGTACATCTTATGTTTTGGCGCGCACTGTTCATTGAAATAAAACAACTTTTACGGATATCAAACGCGCTATATTTCACGAACTAAATTGTAATTGTCCGTATTTTTAGGTTTTTTAGGGGTTTTTTGATTTTCCAGACGTTTCGGCACCTATTCAGCTACCGTGACCATAGCACGTTTGATATCCGTAAAAGTTGTTTTATTTCAAAAGGTTTATTATTTATTTGTACATTTTTATTATATACATGTCATTATGTACTTTTTAATACTACGTGTAGTCGGTTTTTAGGCGATTCGATTTTCGGATTTACATTTTTCCGATGAATTAAAAAATCCCGATTATTCAAATCACTTCATCTCAATTTTTGGAGTTATGGTATTTGGAAATCGTTTTTCGGACTAATAAAACATTGGATTTTTTATTCTTTCTTTTGTCTTTCAAATTTCGGAAAACTGAATTTTCGTATTTATAACATTCGGAAAAATTTAATTCGTGATTTTTGAATAATCGGGATTTTAATCTGTCGGAAAAATGAAAATTCGGACTTTAGAAATTCGATTTTTTTTTCTGATTATTGAGGTGTTCCCAGTTTTTCCACCTGAGTAGATAGTAGATAGCCTGGATTAAAACATAGGATACTTTTTATCCCGATATTCCCACGGAAACGGGAGCCACGCGATTGAAACCGCGGGTGGCCGCTAGTATAAGCTATATTGTTATTGGAGTTGGTGCCAGCCAAGATTAGAAAACGTAACGACTAGAACGTAAATCATAAAAGTGCAATGTAGAATATACCATCGATACATCATACATAATATTTAATTATTAATTTATTTGGACAACCAACAAGATCATACACCTTAAATGTTAGGAGTTACAACCAGTGGTTTCAAGAAATGGTGCTGTCAATGGTGCCACGGAATGCAAACTTGTTAAATGAACAGTTGGGAGCATAAGGCGCCCCTTAACTTAAAAAAAAAAATACAATATTTTCCTACTAAAGCTAGTAAATATAAGAAAATGCCTAGATAAAAATTTAAATAGAATTATAAAGAAAGCCTTGCCTAATTAAGCTTAGCAAACTATAAATTAAAATACTAATACTAAGCTTGATAAAGACAATTTATTTTTAAATAATGGTTAACTTAGTCTAAAAATATCAGTATCCTTATTTTTACTAACATCACAACATTTTTAATCAGCTTGGAGTCTATTTATAGGACAGAATAACCCTAGGTTAGTTTTGGAGAGTTAGTAGTAGTAATATACTCGTACATAGGTATTTGGAAAACCTAGGCCGACAAAGTTTGGGCTAGTACTAGTCCTACCTACTAGGATGTTTGAATGTTTGTTACTCTTTCACGCAAAAACTACGGAACGAACTTATTCTGCCTTCTGTTTTGTATGTAGAAACTTGTTGCAAACTTATGTAAAGTATCCGATCCTCTTTCTAAGTCGTATAAGTTTAGCTCAGGACGAACTCCCGAAAGTTTCAAATAAAATTGACGAGAGTATAGGTCCATTGGGCTTAAAACTCAAATTCATCGCGTATTCAGTATTATGCTGTTACAAGCACTTGAGAACTCAAAAAAAGCTACGCCATTGGTTTACAAAACCCTTCGCGCGGGAGTACTTGTAACAGAGAACTTGTCCGCAACTATTTTGCCTTTGGCATAGTCTGGCATCAACTTCCCAGGATAGTATGGGGTACGCGCATGTAGCGACGCGACAGCTGGCAGAATGTCCGTGGGTTTGGAGGAGGTTTGGTTTGTGCCGCAATTTTTACGACGACAACAAAGTTGCTGATACAACCCCGCGAGGCAACTGTTGCGAAGACAAAAATGTTGCTGAATGATACAGAAAAGTTATGTTGCTGTCGCTCTCGTGAGCGCTGCTTTAAAATCTTAGCAAGACGACAGCAACAGAGACAAATTAGTTGCGGAGACAAAAGTTGTTCGTGCGCGCAGTATTTATCGAGTAGAATCGGCAAGAAGCAAGTGCTGATTTTTCTCCGTGTATTATTTCGTACCCAATCTTCTTCTTCTTCTTCTTTAGCCGTCGTCAACCAATGATTTGGTGTAGGCCTCCTTCAAATACTTCCACCTTTCTCTGTTTTGGGCAGTTAGAGTCCAGTTGCTGCCCGCCACCTTTTTGATGTCATCCTTCCATCGCATTTGTGGCCTCCCTCGTGGTCGTTTTTGGTCCCACGGTCAAGTCCAGTCTAGGAGTCGTTTGCACCAGGATTCTTGTTTGCGGGCAATGTGGCCGGCCCATTCCCACTTGAGTCTCGCCACTCTAAGGCCTATGTCAGTGACTTTACTCTGCTTTCTGAGCCACTTGTTTGTTTTGGTCGGTACCCAATCATCACATCGTAAAAGCACCTTACCATATATAAGTAACAGATACAGTACTTCGGAGAATATGCTATTGCGGTGCATGAGCTCATCCCGCTATCCTTTTTACTATCGGGAGTCGAGACGTACTGCAGGCTATCACCCCTACCTGGTTGATATTCCACGTCTGCGTACAATTTACAAAAAATCTTACACAAACAAAGTCACTAGCAATCGCTAGTTAAAACTTTAAACTAAATCGTTTAAATATAGTAACAGGAAGGTAATTGTAATTTATGACAGCAAAAAATTACACCGGAACGTTTTCCGAACTCTAGTTAACATTTTACTGTTGGAAACTTTGAGACGGTCTCAAGCGACTCTTGCGCAAAGTTAAGTAAATTATTATAACCCACTATTGAAGTTTGTAGTTATAACAAATCGTGGTTGAATTACACGCTTGAGACAGAAGTTCGTTCAAACATGGAAGGAAGATGGTAATGCTTTTCACATCTTTAATTCTAACTAATATTATAAATGCGAAAGTGTGTTTGTTTGTCATTCCTTCACGCCCTCTTTTGGCATAGAGTACGGAGAGTAACATAGGCTACTTTTATCCCTAAATTCCCACGGGAACGGGAACCGGTAAAACCGCAGGCGTACATTTCATAAAATTTTGGGCGTACATTTCATACTCTGACTATTTTAACAGCGTTTTTATTATACATATTTAATAGGCGATTTTTTAAAAGCAAAGGCATGCCATTAATATTCCTTTAAATACGACAAATCAGGGTTTTTCCAAATAATTGGTTAAATAATTGATTAAACAATCCGAAAAAATTTGTACGGTTTTAGAAATCGAAAAATCTCGATATGGTTTTCGATTTAAGGTACCTTGTTAAAATTAAATCATTGTCAATTGCCAAAGTAACTCCGTCTATTACCTTTTATGCGTATACCGCTGAACCGAACCGAACCCTAGATATGGGCATAGGATACTTATTATTCAGATAGACGGCACCATCACGCGATAATCTAAGTCCGCACGATAGCCTTATAGTTAGGGTAGGGTGCCCACCCTGTGTGCTAATTTTACAGTAGGTACATGTGATATAAAATTACAGGATTTTAAGAAAAAATATTCTTACTAAATTTGTTTTTTGACCATCTATGATCCTGTATTTGTACAGGACACTATCAAAATGATAGGTTGAAAAACGGACGTCCTGTAAAATAGTCCTGTAAATGTTGGTAAGCCTACCACGCGTACAAAATTGACGACCTGTTTAGCGCAGGGGTACTAAGCCCGCCTCCTGCGCCAGAGGTCCCGGGTTCGATACCCGGACAAGTCAAATATTTGTGTGCATGAACATGTTTATTTGTCTTGGTCTGGGTGTAATAATTATATAAGTATGTTTATCCGTTATCTATAGTATCCTTAACACAAGTTCCTCATGAAACTTAACGTGGGCTAGATAATTGAATAGAATAAAATAGAATAGAATAGAATAGAATAGTCATTTGTTTGGCAACACATAACACGTATACAAATAAAAAAATAAAAAAAAAACAAATAAAACAAAACACATGAAAAAAAGCAAAAACAAATACAAATACTGCAGTGCAATGTTATGTGATGCCAAAACTGGTCTCGGCTCAGTATACGCAACAGAGAAGATCTGCTGCACTGGTATTCTACTGAGTCCAGTTGTGACACCACGGAACAAGTAAAATAACAAAGATAACAAACAACTACAACACATAATTATTTACTACTATATAAAAAAGCTACAGCAAAAGCAAAACAATTGGTGTGTTGTATGCAATTAGTTATTTGTTATTTATTTATTAAAATTGCGGGCGGAACGCTAGTAATTAATTTAACTAATCGTTTGTTAGATGTAATTAATTAATTGCAGGATATAGGGGCTATGCAGCTCCAGTTGGAACTGTAGTCACTGCGACCTATAAGATCTATTGTAACTCGCCACCTTGTTATAGTATCTCTTTTAGCCTGGCGGCCTCCAGGAAGTCTAAAATTTTCCTAGCTCTGAGAGATTTTAGTTCCTCTGGCCGAATTATATACACCGGCCCAGGTGAATACTGAGTTTGTGAATTAGGGGTCCGCAGTCACATAGGAGATGTTTGGGTGTTTCTCTCTCTAATCCGCAGTAACGGCAAACGTCAGTGTCACTTAATTTCATGTGAAATTGGTGTCTTTTTAGTTTGCAGTGTCCAGTTAAGGGGCCATACAAAGCTAGAAGAAATAAGGATTTCCCCCGCGCGTCCCGCACCCTATGCCGCTGTCGACTAGCTCCGCGCGTGTCGTTATCGCAGGCCGAGAACAAAGTTCGCTTGAATTTACATGCACAGTGTAATGAAGAAAACAGAGACAAGTGTCGCATGTATATACACATACTTAATGCTTTCAAATAGATATTCCTGGTGAGTACTGTTTATTATTTATTTTATAAATTACGTGTTTTAATAATATTTATAATGTTTTTTCTGTTTCAGATTGGCAACAGTGTAGCGCGAATAAAAACAGGAGATGAGTACTTTTTATTATGGTAATCCTTAGGTAACCTGAGGATTAATAATAAACATACAAGTAATAAATATATAAAAAATGTGCGACATTTTGTATTGTAATGTGGTTTGGTGAACCTCCCGCATTATTATTCGTTTTACTTATGTTAATAACCATCTTGGGATCCATTGGTCTGTATGCCTAGTGTGAGTTTTGTTTCCTTACGTGAAATTTATATGAAAAAAACACAATTTACACGTTCTGACAGGGGTTCAGTACGTCTCTCAATAATAATTAATTACTATACTAATTAATACGCTCAACATAAAGATCATAAACTATTTGTACCTTTTCTTATTAATTCTTGATTTTAATATTGAAATGCAAAAAATATTATAATATACCCAAAACCCATGTAAGAAGGAAGCGTGAAAAATAATAAACTATTCAACAAGCAACCAATTTTTTATTTACATTTTCTTACGTTTAGCTTCAATACTCATTGATATTGCTCCTTTTCGTTTATTTTTGCTTACATTTACTAGCGGACTGCTTAAGGTAGTACGACTTCCATACTAACAAACATTGCACATTCATTGGTTCATCATACATTAATAATTCATAAATGCATGTGCAACTAACTCGTTTTAGTTATTTGTTAGCGCGAATTTATTAAATAAATGTACTTTCATACATGAGGTATATAAATGCGATGAGTCACACACACATACATAGAATTATTGAAATTATAAGATGTTAGGTTTTTCGTGATTTATGTATGAAAGTACATTTTTTTTGTTATTTCACGCAAACAAATAACTGAAACGAGTTAGTTGCGCATGTATTTATGAATTATTAAGGTATGATAGGGCATATTTCGAGTCTGACGAGGATCCACTAATTCTGGCAAAACATGTTGCATATAAAAGTCTTTTAGTTTCGGTAGCATAAAGGTCTCCCAAAGTTAGTCGTCTCTTTAAATTTTTTCAATTTGCATACACACACAGTACAAAACTATAAGGGTATTTTTAAAACCTTTTGGGACGACAACATTCGCCATCCGTATTTTTTTCTTGCAACGTCAGATCAAAATTGGACAATGAACTACTTCAAATAAAATCAAATCATCCTTATTCACATAAAACAGAGTAAGTTACAGATGGTCGTTTACAATGTTGATCTTCCGTTTTGCCAAACAAAGGGCATGTGAAATGTCACTATAAAATAAAAGGAAATGATTATTACGGTAAATAATTGCAAATAAAATAAAATTGTATAGCACTAATGTCATTAATAATATTCGTCAACATTAAGCCCATCAAAGTACTCTATTGCTCTTTCGTACGTAGTATCCTTGAATACGCATCCGAAATATGGAACCCTTTATATAATGTATATATTGAAAGAATTGAATCCATTCAGAGAAAGTTTCTCCGATTTCTTCAATTTAAATGTAAGCAATTCTTACCGAACTATCAATCTAGATGCAAAAAGTATCATTTCCTACCGCTAGTGCTCAGAAGAAATATTGCTGATCTTATTTTGCTTAGTAAAATTCTAAATAACGCCATCGACTCCCCTGAATTATTGAGTGAAATTTATATAAACACACCTACTCGGCAGTTACGTAAACATCGCCCCTTAAGCACACCAACATGTAACACAAATTATAGAAAGAACTCATTTTTCTGTAGAGCTGTTGAACAATTAAATAAATTCTCTTTGGAACATCCCGCGATTGACATCTTTAACACGAAGCCTGCTGAAGTGCGTCGCTTGATTACCACCTCATTTTTCGATTTTTAATTTGTGTTTGTATTTTGTATTGTAGTTGTTAGCTGATCGCACTTTGCTCCTAAGTAATCAATTTTTAGATATTCTGTTGTTTGTCAATATACTCCACCATGTCTAGTTACCTATAAGTGAAAACCTGTAAATGGCTCATTAGTCACCTAATAATATTTAACAATATTGTATTTATTTTAGAGCTGTAAGTTTTCCTAACGAAATAAATAAATAAATAAAATAAATAAATAAATCATATTATGTCATTTTTTTAATTAAAATACTCCTTAATTGAATAAAAACATTTCCTTGTTAACCATATTTGCAGTTTTTTCCTAAATATAGGTAAACTAAGCTCTGTTATTGATTTATTAAAAAAAAAATGCAATTAGGATAACAATTCCTTTTATAATATCTATCTTTTAAAATTAAAAATATGGGAATGTTTCTTAACTAAAATGCAACACTCCAATATGTACCTATATAGAGGGGAGGGTAAGCAAATTTAGTTGTGGAAATAATTGTCTACAGGACGTCATTAGAGGAACGTCACATATAGCCCGGGTACATTGATTCTGCGATATGAATGTGTAATATTAGGTAGATCATTGATATATATAATGAATAGCAGTGGTCCTAGTATCGTGCCTTGAGGGACACCTACATTATTTACCGCAGGTGTCGAGCGAAAAGATACTTCTTCATTATTTTTATTTATATTTTTAATTACATATTGACGCCGATTATTCAGATACGATTTTAACCAGTCTAATGCTACCCCTCTCAAACCATATCTTTCGCATTTGTACAGGAGAATGTCGTGCGAGACAAAGTCGAATGCTTTGCTCATATCAAAGAATATCGCTATTGTGTCTATGTTCTGGTCTATATTCTCTGTTACAGTTTTTACTAAGTTAAATGCTGCAAGTGTCGTGGATTTTCCTCTGCGTAAGCCATTTTGTTCGTGGTTGAGAATGTTGTGTTTCTCTAGGAACTCGAAAATTCTTCCGTGCATTGCTTTTTCATACACTTTAGCAAGTACCGGAGTCAGTGCTATTGGTATATAATTATCCAGTGCCTCTGAGTCGTCTTTGTTATGACAGAAACCTTCAATGTTTCTGGAACATTGAAGGTTTCTGTCAACCTTCAGTGAATGAAAGGTTGATAAGATAAGACAAGACATCGGAGAGAATTAATGCACAATATTTTAACACTTTTGTAGGCAATTCATCGAAACCAGTTGATGTTGTGTTGTTTAGGGATTTTATAATTTTGAATATTTCTTCTTGCGTAGTCGGATATAAGAATATAGTTTTATCTACAGATTTAATGTTATGATTAGATGTCTCATTAGATTAATTACTATTATTAAATGTCAAATTTTGATCAGATGTCAGGTTATTATTACATGTCAAATTACTATTCGTTTGTTTATTTATTATGTTAATATAATAATAACATATAGATTACAAATGTCAGGTGAATTTTTAATTAAATTGCCATCATAATTTTTCATTTTGTTTCTTCTATGCTCAGATCTGAAAAAAGAGACAATAACATGTATTTGTGTCTAACAATAAAAACATGTAGGGTTGTATAATGTCTTCGACAATATAAGTATTATTAATTTTACAAGCTTATCTTCTTTTTACCGACTTCAACAAAAAAGGAGGGAGGTACTCAATTCAACGCGTTTTTTTTTTGTCTGATGTATGTATACCGATTACTCCGGTGTTGATGATCCGATTTTAATAGTTGTTTTTTTGTTCGATCGGGTACACTGTCAATTTGGTCCCATATAATTTTTACGAAGATCTGGCTAGTAGTTTTTTCATAATCTTGAAAAATATCAATCACCTTTTGGCAAGTAGTCGTTTACCTAGATGACATTGTTGTGTATGGGCTGATTTTTAGTGTAAGTAACGGCACATGATGTAACTAAAAAATCTGAAATAAAAACATTTTATAAAAAAAATCAAACCGACTTCAAAAAGTAAAAAATAAAACTTTTGGAGTCGGTGCTAGCTAGCTAAGGCCAAAAAAATATATAGTTAATAGAAGTGCAATGTAGAATGCCCTGGCTGGCACCGACTCCAAAAGTTTTATTTTTTACTTTTTGAAGTCGGTTTGATTTTTTTTTATAAAATGTTTTTAAATTTCCATGATTATTGAAGTTACTAGAATAAACTAGGACTGGATTTACACCATGTACCTGTTTATATTTGAGACTCCGATATTTCGGCGCAGTTGCATGCGCCATGGTCACGAAAGAACTGCTGATTGTTGCGGGTTGATGTTATTGGCACACGAATAAATCTACCTTCTGTCTAAGTCTTTTATTTCGCTCGATACTGGTACCACTGTCTGCAAACTTACTTACATTTTAGCCCTCACATTGTCATTATCTAAATGTTGTTGCTGCTCATCATTAATGAAAGTAGAAGTAACATCAGGAATTATGTTTGTAAGATCTGCCAATACGATTCTAAAAAAATAGAAAAGTAATACATTTTATAACTGTTTTGTTTTATCATGCACCAAAGCACTTTTAAGGTATTGAGTATTTTAAAATACGTTTTGGGACTAATACATTCGCCATTCGTAGCTTCCTGCACCGTCATATCAGAATTGAACATTGAGCTACCTGTTACAATGCTGCTGTTACTACTAGACTCGGCTCTGAAATAAAAACCGGAAACCGGTTCAGCCCGAGGAAATAAAGAAAAGAAATTCTGATCATTCAGGTGGTCATCAGTCATATGGTTCAGGAAGGAGGCAATCTTAGCTTATTTCATAATTGCAAACATTTTGCACGTAAAACTGTGTGCCGGGGGGGAGGGGGTCAAAGGCAATTGTCCCCCCCCCCCCTTTTGTTTGTGCCTGAAACTAAAAAAAGTATACTATGTATTTACATAAAATAAATTACTACTTTTACCTAAAAAGTACAGTCAATTAATATCTTTAATCAATTTCAAACATTAAAACTGGCACTGATTTCTGACAGATATTTGACAGTTTTGTATCTTAATATGCTGCTCGTCGAATACTTGTCTACTTTCTACAAATTTCTACAAAAGCTTATTTTTTATCTCTGTTTGCTATAATTACCTATACCTAGGTTATGATTAATTAAATATTAACATTATTATTAATAAAATTATACATACCTTCGAGCAAACTCCATAATCGGCGCACGTAATTTTCTCTGAATGCATTTTTTTCTTTAATATTACTTTTATTTCCCATATTTACACAAATAGACTTTTTAAATAATCTACGTGCGAAATCGTCGCGGAGCGTAAGGCAAGCGCAGTCCACACGTCTCAATGGAGCAGTCACGACTGAAGAGCGAAGAGCGAATCAGACAGAAATACGGTGAAATAACGCATGCGACAGAGATGCAAACACCGGTGTCTGTTTTAAAAACATCGACGTAAGCGACATTATGGTTTTTAATTTATTATTAATTAACTACTTAAAATTTTAAAAAACCGTCAATCACAAAACTAGACAACTAGCTAAGGTATTTTTTAATAATAGTTTTAAGACTAAAGGTTTAATAGCGGTTGACACAGCATTGAAAAACTACAAAATTGGAAGTAACTTTACGATTTTTTTCTATCGAGAAAAGTTTTAGCAATCATGTTTCTGTCAATCACATAACTGAGTACTATAGTCTACTTTCTACAGTATTTTTTTGGGGCCGATAAATCCAGTAATACTATGTGAAATCCTTGATCAAAAATGTGTATTTGGCTTTGTATGGCCCCTTAAGGCTCTTGCTATCGCACTTAGGTTTGCTCTGCTGAGTTCTAGAAGTTCAGCTGTTAGATGTAAGTGCACATTAATCAAAATATAAAAAAATAACGCTTTCTTTTCATTATAAGAAAATAATAGATTTAAAGATTTGTGACATTTAGTTTGGTATAAAGATTTTACGACGTTACCTTCGCAGTTCCATGACTGAACCTAATTTCGTGATTTCGGTCCAACGCGCTTCTAAATTCACACAGTCATATTTCAACGACACGGCGCGTAACCTGGAAATATGTTGGATAAATCGTAAAGGCGCATCTCGTACTAATAACAATGTAAAACCAAGTTCAGACAAGACACTGCTTCGACAGATCTGGGGATCTGACGCTATAACAACAATGTTTTCAGCATTGTTGTGTTCCGGCAGTTCGAGATAAGATAGTCAGTTCCTCGGTGGCTAAGGATTCCGGGAAATTCCATCTTCCATCTTCAGCCTTATCAATATTTATCATCAGGTATGATGAAGGCTAAGAGTCTCCCCATCGTTCATAAAAAAAAAGGTTTTTGTATACTCGCCACATAAGTAAACCTGTCACGTTTTGAAAAATTCCATACGTTGAGAGTAAATTTGCCGCACTTTGGGATGACGTGTAAATTCGTCACAGGTCACAACTGAAAAGTGCTACCCGTGGCAACTTCACACATAATTTTGTGCCGTTTTTCTGATGGTGAAGTACCTAACTTTTATGGCGACTTTACAATAATCCCATACGGCGCATATAACGGCGTCTCACTCTTACTACCTTTTTTTATAAACAAAAAAGAATCTCCTAAGAGTTGAAGCTAGGTTGGTAGGCCTTATGAGCTCCGACAAGGTTTAAGTTAGATTAAGTACAAGATACATTCGATTGGATTAGAACTGGAACAAAATAGCATTAAAAATATAATTTTAGCCGAACAGATAGGTAGTTAAATAATAAGTTATTCGTGACGCAAGGCTGGAAAGTTGGATTTTAGCGGCGAGTTACCTCTTGAAGCCTAAGCGTAGCGCGGATTTCAAAGGTACGAGACGCTAAAAACTTTTCTGCCGAGCGTAACACACATTTTTTCACCTCTTAGCAGCAAGGATAATTTTTAACTTGTTTCTGCGGTCAAGTTCCGGTAAAAAAATCTTTAAGCTAAAAGTTTAATCTTTTTAGATTCAACTTTTTGCTAAAAGAAATGCCACAAAATGTATGAAGGGTTGGCGCCGTTTCGAAAATCCTTGCACACCATTCAAACCCTGTTCAATCGATAGAGTATATATGTGCGAACAATAGTTATTGAGACAGCACATTTTTAGACTGTATCTATTCTGAGATAAATGCACCTGTTCATCACTAAAAGTGAAATATGATAATTATCATTATTATTTTATTTTTATACATTATTATCGTATAATATATTGTAAATATAATTGGCTATTCTTATACTTAAGCCAGATAAAAATTGCAAAATATAAGTTATTTTTAACGTTAATCCAGAAAATTATAGTCTATCGATTGAAAGAGGTTTGGATAGTGTGCAGGGATTTTCGAAAGGCGCCAAAGTTAGGCATTGCCTTTACCTTATTCTTGTTGTTTTAATGATATAAAAAACTAAATTAATAAAAAGAAGTTTTATAGTTAATTCATAGTTATTTAAAATAGGAATATATAAAAACGATTTGGTAAATGTTGACTTTGATATGATGTATAAGACAAAGACAATATAAAAATGTCACGTTCCGAAATCGAACCATAGGTTGTGAAATCTCACCCAGCCTAAAATAAAATTCTTATAACAAATAGTTTAATCTTATTGTTATTGTTTTTATTATTCAATGAACTGAAAATAATATAATAAAACCAATAGTGCGATTCGGAACGCACGTATTTTTCCTTCTTAATTAAAAAAAGTTTACCACGCTAGGCGCTAGCGAAATGCGATTTTCGGCGCAGAAATTGAAAGACAAAACCTCCTTTTCCGAGCGTGTGACGTGAACAGATCATTTACATGCTCGGTCAGCACTCATTTAGTCGTCGTATATTAGTCATAGTTTAGTCCTGTCGGATGTGTAAGTAAACGGTACCGACGGAAAATCAGCGCAGCGAAAATTAGCGCAAGTATTATGCTGAGTCGGAACCGTTTTCAAATCAAATCAAATAATTTTTATTTGCCAGAACATTATTTTATATAAACAGGTGATATGTCAAAAGAAAGTACAAATGTTCGCCTTATACACAAAAGCATGCAAAAATACAAAATGTCAGTTAATTATAATGTCATGTAATTTATGTGAAAAGTTACCAGATTTATTGAACACCTTTAAATTCTCGCAAGGAATAAAAACATTTTTCAATTAACCATTTGCGTAGCTCCGATTTGAAGCGATTAAATGGCATCTCTCGAATACCTTGGGGTATCTTATTAAAAATTTTTATTGAATTAATGTAACAGTTTCTGTCATGCATAAAACCTCGGCATGGTTGCGTTTTCAATTTAGTAGGGTCTCTCTGTGTATATTTACTATTTTCGCTAGTCTTTTTGAACAAGTGTGGGTGATTTTTTACAAAAATGCCAACCTCTAAAATGTATAGGGAAGGAACCGTTAGTATTTGCAGTTTTTTAAAAAGTTGTCTGCAGGAATGCATTTGACCAACCCTACAAACCGCACGTACACACTTTTTTTGTGCCAGGAAGGCTTTATTAACTAGGGTTGAGTTTCCCCATAGCAAAATGCCATATCTGAGAATGGAGCCTACATAGCCATGGTAAGCAGTAAGGGCCGCGTTTTGGCCGACTGTTGTGCTTAATTTTTTTAGTGCATACACAAATTTATTTATTTTACCACATGTCATATCAATATGTTGTTTCCAATTACAGTTTTTGTCAAGAGTTAAGCCTAAGAATTTTGATGAATTATTATTGTCTATTTTATGTCCATTGTATTGAATATTGAGTATTTTGTCAATAGTGTTGTAGTTAGAAAATTGAATATAGTTTGTCTTACTTAAATTAACGCATAGTGAGTTTTGCTCTAACCATTTGATTATGTTACTTAATGCTAAGTTTATTCTAGTTTCATAGTCTTCGTGTTTCTTGTCGTCTGGGATTATTAGAGTTATATCGTCAGCAAATAATATACACTTTTCGTTGGTCGCATTAGGCAAGTCATTAATAAAAAGCAGAAAAAGCAATGTTGATAAGACGCTACCTTGAGTCACGCCCTTATTACTGCTCAGAAACGAAGATCTACATGGCATGAGGACATTTTCTTTATTAATGGCTGCTACTTCTACACATTGAGTATGACCATGAATATAGCTCTTTAACCACTCCAGCGCTTTACCTCTTATACCGTATCTTTCACATTTGTCTAAAAGTAAATCGTGATTAACCATATCGAAGGCTTTGCTAATGTCTAAAAAGATAACGGTTACAGGTGTTTTTTTGTCCACTAACTCTGTTATAGCACTGACTAACGTAAAAGCCGCAAGAGTTGTTGATTTTCCCTTTTGAAAACCATTTTGTTCCTCTTTTATTATTTTAAATTTATTTACAAAATCAATAAGGCGCCAGTACATAATCTTTTCTAGTAGCTTAGAAAAAATCTGTCCAAGACTTATAGGTCTATAATTAGTTAATTCTAGTTTGTCATTTTTTTTGTGTAGGGGCTTAATAATCGATGTTTTTAGGCGGTCTGGAAATACACCCTGTTCCAGAGATTTATTAAAAAGATAAGTCAGAATACTTACAATTAAGTCAGCACAATTTTTTACTATGGCGGTGGATACATTATCGTATCCAACGGAGTTTGTATTTTTAAGTGAATAAATACATTTAAGAATCTCATTGTCAGTGCAGGCCGCTAAAAATATGCTACTGCTTGTCCGTTCTATTTTACTGCTAGTTTTATTTTGAGACAAACCATGTGTTTTATTTTTGTTTACTTGTTTGTATTCGGTTGTATCGTCTTTATTGGTTTGTCCCATTTCCGAATAGACATATCTTTCTTTCAGTGTCTTGTCGGAACTTGGCTTTATACTCACAATACAAATATTTGGTAACACGAAAGCTTGTACCGTCGAGCCGTTTGGACATAAAAATGACGCATGACCACGCTCGCTCAAGCCCCTACGCTAACCAAATTGAACAATTTTTTCCCGAATTTAATCCCACCTCGAACATTAAGTTGAGTTAGAATTATTATTATTGGTGTTCAAATGGTTTTTGGTGATTTGTTCGTCCCTAACTGCTGTTTAACGCCCTCATTAATATTTAACGGAAGTTGTGTGATTAAGGTTTAATGGGATGGAAAAAATATGTTTTGCGCACACAGGAGGAGCATCTTGTTATTTTTTATTATAAAACATTAAAAAGTAACAAGTTGCTACTCATGTGACATAACGAGTTCGAGAGCTGTCATTATGTTGACTACAAACTATTGTTTCATTTAATAATTAATAATAATAATAAATGCATACAATCTCACCAATTATCTAGCCCACGTTAAGTTTCATGAAGAACTTGTGTTAAGGATACTAGATAACGGATAAACATACTTATATACTATTTTTTTGTAAATACATACATAATATACATATTAAACACCCAGACCAAGACAAATAGACATGTTGATGCACACAAATATTTGTCTTGTCCGGGGATCGAACCCGGGATCGACCTCAGGCGCAGAAGGCGGGTTTAGTGCCCCTGCGCCAAACAGGTCGTCAATTGTATGTATACAATCAATCAAATATCTAATACCGTCAAGTGTGTACCCAAATGACGGGAGGTGTCTAGTGACGGGTTTCGCTGTAGTCGATGCGACTGGTGATCCGAACAGGTACCTTGTACTATGTTTCTGAAAAGCTATTTTTAAGGGGTAAGTTTTAAAGGGTATGGCCAACATTCATTATTCTGTTAAGTATTTATTCACAATCAAATTCGAATTAGAATTTTGATTACGAAACTGACATTTCACGTGCGAATTTGAAAGTGATTTTGCAAAAGTACCTACTTAACACAAGAGCAATGCATAAAATATTAGAATAAATGAAGTTCGAAAATTCTCACCCATAACAACAAACAAACAGCAATCGTTTATAAATTGAGCTTTAAAACTTTAAATAGTTTGCAATGAATCCATTTCCGTTTCGAAATGCATTCATATAAAGTTCCGTTTTATTCATCCATAACATGTCAACAATATGATAGAATACTTAAGTTACGAAAAAGTTTCGTTTTGACGGATCGACTTCGAAAGCTCTGGAAATGTTTCAGAAAGTTGCAGAAAAGTAGGTATACCATACGAGTTACTTCTTATGTGATATGTGAATGTAGGCCGCGATAAACAATTGACACTTTTTTTACCACCTCTGTGGTCTAGTAGTAACAACCACCAGGGTACTTGGTAAACTTTTTAGGACTTGTCTTGGTAGGACTTGTTGTGAGTCCGCCTGGCTAGCTACCACCATCTTATCTAAGTCTGACGCCATAACAACAATGTTTTTAGGATTGTTGTGTTCCGGCAGTTAGATAAGATAGCCAGTTCCTCAGTGGTTGAGGATTCCGGGAGAGGCTCGCTTCCACATTTAGTCTTATCAATACTTAACATCAGGTATGATGAAGGCTAAGAGTCTCCCCGTCTTGAATAATAAAAAATAAAAAAATCCAAGACTTCCTCCTCTACGACAGTCTAGACATCTCTAAGACAGTCCTATTTTAACCCTAGAAAAATGACGAGCATCCAATTTGTATTGCCTTATTTCCCTTTTGTTGTTTTATCTTCACACCCGCGGTTTCTCCATTGAATGGTGATCTTATCTAATAGGTACCTATTAAAAAAATACTTTAAATTAGTCTTTAATTTCATGTTCCGTATACTATAAATATAATAAAAGTAAAGAAAATATTTTAAAAAGGTATAAATTAAAGGTATAATTAATAAAATATAATTAAATATCAAAATCGTCAAAAAGTTGATATTAGCGCAGTATTGTTTTAATCTTACCATACAATTTAGTACTATGAATCTCTTAAAGTAAGCTTGTTTTTGACGGAAGATTTGTGATGTCTTCGCTCAATCATCGCCTCCGAAGTGTGAAGTGTGTCAACTTAAATAAAAACAAAACGCAAATAAAACGTTCTCGTTTCACCGGAGTTCTTTTCGCAACAACACATAGACTCAATTTTAACACAATCTACCGTACAATTTCTATTATTTTAATTTATTAAAACTGGATACTGGCGAAATCCAAAAGGGCATCGCCATTGAATAATAAAAATAAGAAGAAAACGTTAGACATTATATTATGGTTTCTAATAAAGACGATGGTACAGGTCAGTTCAACAATGTGAGCTATTTAGGGTTAAGACTTTTTAGTGTTCTTTTAAATGAACTATTCATTCTATTTGTTCCGTGGTCATCCACACCCCTGCAAGGGTAATGAGACCACAGGAAAATAACAACGAAAGTTAATGAAGCAGAATCTAAAATGTTTACAAATAAAATCCGTATTTCTGAAGTAATTTAATTTGAATACCGTTTGATTTGCGTTTAATATGGACACCTCACACAAATGTAATAATGTTAAGTTTTTCATAAATCTATTAATATAAAATGCTATATTTTTGGCCATGTTATGCCTAATGTAGACAAGTAAGTTAGTTAGTTATTTCAGGGAAAACCTGTGGGAGTTTTTCACCCATTACTTTCACCCATTTCTTTCTGTTTACTGTACAGTAATTGGGTCATTATAATAATCTGTGGTTTTACTACTGCCCACTAGAGGCACTCTACAAATACAAAATATCTCCCGTTTGATAAACAGTAAGCGGAAAGAAAAACTCATGGTAGTCCCACTGAAGCCTTAAAACGATGTAAACCTTGTCATTCATGAATGTAACAATAATTTTTTTTTTACAATGATCTTATCACTAATAAAATTTATTAAGTGTATCATAATCTTCTTGAGTAACTACAGGCGATACCACAGACCTATATTGAGATAGACGAAAAGAGCGCTTAAACTGTATGAGAACCTAGCGTGTCGAATTTTTCGTACCTACGACGACTTCACGAGCGATATTTAGTGATGAGGAAGTGTTTTTGACGAACTCTTGTAAGAAAGCACAGCACAATTAACCATTTTCGTTTCTGAGTGACGCGTGTTTTCAAGGCAATGGTCTCAAGTGGACTGACTTAGGCTGCTATTACATTATCATATTTTTCATCATTTATATAGCATCATAATTATCTCTCGCGCCCCTTACTGAGATAAGTATAAAACAGAAAAAACAAGACAGTGATCATATATGATCCTATAAATGATGAAAAATATGATAATGTAATAGCAGCCTTAGGTCGGTAAACTTTGAGCGCGGATCAAACTTTTGACACGCAAAGCAGGTACACTTTTAACGTCTATCTCTATATAGGTCTGTGGGCGATACAGTCATGAGACGGTTGCAAATGCAATAACAACAATAATCCATACCCACTGAATTGAAAAAGCACAGATAACGTAAAAAAGCGTCTAATTTTAACAACTCGAGAGTTTATTTTTTGTAAACAGTGAAAAATGTATAATAATTCTGCGGAACAATAAGAGGGAACAAAGGCCGCTGCTCATGGTTCCAATAAAGGTTTATCACAATTTTGTTTTGAAATATTCAGCTTGAAAAAGGCCTTATATACACAGTTGGGTAATATTTTTATTTAGTTTTAGACTTCTAAACTCTAAAGTTTAGAAAAGTCTTATAATCCCTCTCTGTCCGTCCGTACGTACGCACGTATGTATGTACGCATCGAGATCTCAGAAACCATAAGAGATAGAGACAAACGGTCAACGGGAATGAGTTTAGGACACCTTGGACATGTGTCAAATGTACTTTTTTAGTTTCTACACTACAAAACAATAACAACTGTCACGTGGTTTAGAAGTCTATTTTGTGCCTGCTAACTAGCAGGCGCTGCTAACTTGTTTGAAGTGAAAACTTCTTTAGCGGCGTTGTGCACATCAGAGTTTTAAATTTTTGGGATGGATAAAAAATGGTAAAGTCGCATCAGGACACGTGACCCTGATCGAAAATTTGTAAGACCATTTGCCGTTTACCTATTTGAAAGATCTACGTATATTAGTTAATAACAACCATTATATAAAGATCTATCATTACTACCAACTTTCATATTGATGCCAGGTCAGTTTTAATGAATTTACCTGCCAAATCAAGTTGGTATCAACTTTTTATTAAGTTGTGGTCAAAATATAGTGGATTTTGATAGTTATTTTCGTTTAAGCGGTTTTCACTTCTGCCGGCACTCTCGGAGTGCAAACCGTTGTTTTTTTTTTGTATAAAAAGATCAGTGAGCAATGCTTGTTATCGAAGAGATTCGGGGCAGGACAATGCTCAGTAGTGGGCATACGATCTAAATAACGGCATCATTTAATTTCAAACATGTGTCTTATTAAATTGATCAAATAATAATAATAACATAAATAATTATTACGGACTGGTAATTTTGAAAGAGCAAAATAAGCTTACGGTTCACACCTAAAAACCAGTTCAATTACCTATTTAGCCACTGAACTGCGCGACTTTAAAACATTTTTTTTTGTAAAACGTCGAAATTCATATTTTATATTATTCTTACTTTAAAAAACTTTTCATTATAAATTTATTTATTATAAAAAAAGCAATTTATCATTCATAATTTTTTAATCAAAATTAAAACATTAAAAGATAAGTACCTATTCACCGCTATACGGTGTGAACCACAGCCTGAACGAATAAGATGGGCAATTGTTCTTTCTTTAGGTACGATTCAGCCCTTGACAAAAAGGGCACAGATTTGATGGAAAAAGTCGTGGCAATAAGAAGAAAGGACTCTCTTGGGCAAACCTCGACAGTGCCCTGTTTGAAAGCGGACGGTAAACAATGGGTAAAGGAACGGTTAGACGTCATTACACAACTGCGGTGAAGTAAAAAAGGGTTAGAATAGCAACACCGAAACATTTGTGTAGCTACCACTTTTGACGTGACTTCCTTGAACTTTTTTTTTTTTTTTTTATAGTGAGGGGAATGTTTTTACGCATACACTGAAGTTATTCTGGGCTCACCTAGAATACCGGACTCGTGAGTCCGGCACCCTATCCCTCGCCGCTCCCCGACGCCCCGTCGAGCCTAGTAGGCTCGGCGGGGTTTCGGGGTAGGATCGAACCAGCTCCCGCCCCACCATCAAGCTCAAAATCTCGATGGGAGGACAGGAGAAGGGAGGGACCGCCGCCTCCCGGCCCCCCATTCAGCCTCAAAAGGCTCAATGGGGGGCCGGGAGGGGGGGGGGGGGGGGTACTACCAGCTAAACCCCTCACTACTTGCTCTCGTACCGTCATTAGGTCACGGGGGGTGTGGTGACAGTCGCCCCTAAGGTGACTTCCTTGAACTAAAAATAGAAAAGGGAAACCAATTTTTGCGGAAGACAAAGCTTTTCACTTTGTATAACATAAAGATTGGAATAGGTACTACGTAATTACGTTTTGAACTCGAGCAAATAAGACAAAACACTTTAATAACTAGATACTGCAATTTACACCAAGTTTGTAAGCAAGCGGGTATATTGATTTATTTTGTACATCTTGTGTTTTGGCGCGCACTTTTCATTGAAATAAAACAACTTTTACGGATATCAAACGCGCTGTATTTCACGAACTAAGTTGTAACTGTCCGCACCTTTTCAGCTGCCGAAAGCCGCCGAAAAGGTGCCGAAACGTCGGGAAAATCAAAGAACCCCTAAAAATCTAAAACTACGGACAATTACAACTTAGTCCGTGAAATACAGCGCGTTTGATATCCAAAAAGTTGATTTAGTTTGGTTTACGAAATTAGAAAGTAAAGTAAAGTAAAATAGAATAGAATAGAATAGAATAGAATTTATTGATTTGTAGAAACATGTGTGGTACAGTTCTTAAAAATATAATTATGGTAATTATCAACATGTCTTACCATTGTAGGCGTACAAATTTAGAATGGCGAGTTTAATTAAATGTCATTTATAATTTTATTAGAAATGCATGCAACACAAAAATCTATATAGGGAAGTAGTCCAATATTTAATTGTAATCACTAATATAGAATACATTGTTGATGAAAAATTATAAAAAAACTAAATGTCAATAAATCTTAACTAAATAATAAATAACAATATCAGTAGCACATTAAAACATCATAAAATTTTATCATTCAGAAATTCTTTTACATTATAATAACATTTATTAATGAGAAATGCATTCAATTTACTTTTGAAAATATTAATATTATTACATTCTTTTAAAGATTTCGGGATTTTATTAAAAAGTTTAGAGCCCATACAATAAACACTATTTTGTAGAAGAGCAGTTTTAGAAGCTTGTGCTCGTAGTTTGTGTTTATCTCGTCTAATGCGGACAACCGTGTCAGAGAGTCTGGGAAATAAGTGTGGGTTACATTTCACAAACATGATAACTTCAAAAATATATAGGGACGGAAGTGAAAGAATGTTATATTTTACGAAATATGGTTTGCAACTGTCAGTAACTTCAAGTCTAAACATTGACCTGATGCATCTTTTTTGCATTTTGAAAGCAATGTCCCGATTAGTAGAGTTTCTCCAGAAGATTATGCCGAATCTCAATGTTGAAGCAGCTAAGCCGTGATATGCAGTCAACAACGCGTCAATATTCAACACTGCAGATAGTTTAAATAACGCATATGCAGTGCTGCCAAGTTTTTTGGAAATAACCTCAATATGGGCTTTCCAATTAAGGTTACTGTCTATCATGAGACCAAGAAATTTAGCCGTGTTTGTCATACAAATGGTGTTCTTTATGCTATTCAATTGTATATTCGACGACCTTTGACTGAATTGCATAATCTGTGTCTTACTCAAATTTATTTTAAGATTGTTGCTTTTTAACCACAATTTTATAGATGTTAAAGATTCGTGTATCTCTTTTTCATAACAACTTATATCATTGGCTCCTATTGTAACCGTGCAATCGTCGGCAAATAAGGTAACAGGGTGGTTAATACTTTTAGGCATATCGTTGATATAGATAATGAACAACAGAGGCCCTAGCACACAGCCTTGGGGAACTCCGTATTTAACCACTCGTTCACGGGAATTGAAAATTTCTTCTCTTTTAGTCGTCAAATTAATACGCGCTATGGATGTGTATTGTTTGCGGTTACTTAAATACGATAAAATTAATGATTGTATATTACCCCTGATACCATACTTATTTAGTTTATTTATTAATATATTATGGTCAACATAATCAAACGCCTGGGTCATGTCACAATAAATGGCACAAACTGGTTTTCTTATGTCAACATTAAACATAACATTTTTTAGAAAATCAAAGACTGCCATATTAATGGTCTTATTCTGACGGAAACCTTTTTGCTCATTACACAGAATGTTATGTTTTTCTAGAAAGTTATTGATTTGACCATAAAAGTATTTTTCGAATACTTTTGAGATCACCGGAGGTAGTGCAATAGGTCTGAAATTATTGACTAATCTTTTGTCACCTTTTTTAAATAAAGGCTTGACAATTGAGACTTTTAAAGATTCTGGATATGTACCTGTTTCAATGCTTAAGTTAATTATATGACATAAGTGGCAGCATATTTCTTCACTTACTGCTTTCAATATTTTGACGGAAATTTCGTCATATCCGACGCTATTAGTATTTCTAAGATTTTTTATAATTTTCAATATATCAAGCGGCAAGCTTGGGGCCATAAACATTGAGTTATTAAGTGCAGGTATTTTAGATTGATCATTCTTACATCTTTCTGTTATAGCAAAGTCTTTTTCAATAAAAAAGTCATTAAAGTGATTCGCAATTTTTTTGGGATCGGTCAAAATAAAAGTGTCAGTTTGTATGTCATTAATATGATTAGATGGTAGATTAAATTGAGGTTTATTTATAATTTGCCATGTCGTTTTAGCCTTATTTTGGGATGTCTTTATTCTATGATTATTTTGTGATAGTTTTGTCAATGTTATTATTTTCTTTAACCTTTTTGAATAGTTTTTATAGTTTATTTTATTCGTAAGGTTTGGTTTATGACGCCAAACCCATAATAGTTGTCGTTTTTTATAAGTACACCGTTTAATACCCCGTGATAACCATTTAGGTTTACTTATAATAGGTATCTTAACAATTTTGAATGGGAAGCATAAGTCGTAAAATAATTTAAAATGTTCCATAAAATAATTAAAAGCATTATTGCAGTCAAGCATGTCATAGAGTTCTGAAAAAGAAAAGGATTTAAGGCATTCTCTAAATTTATTAAATTTATTAATATTTTGATCACTATAATCACGTTGACGCTTTTTCCAGAATTTAAGAGTCGGCACAATACGTGCAGGGACCTGTACTATTTGAGCGGTATGATCAGATAGCGCGAACTCAATCGCTTCTGCCCTACTGCCCTTTTTAAAATCATGTGCTATATTATCAATACAGGTTTTACTTCTAAGTCTTGTCGGTTGATTAATGGCCAATTTCAGATTATAATTGGATAGAAGACATTGAAATTCTAGTGTTAAGTTATTATTTACCAATGTCTTAATATTATAGTCACCGGCAAGAATAATATTATTATAATTCTTTTTCGATACAAAAGATAACAATTGTTCTAATCTTAAGAAAAAAGTATTTACGTTGGTAGCTTTAGGTATTCTATAAATGCAAACAATTAATAATTTATAATTAGTCAATTCTACAGCACAACATTCAAATATATTTGTAATCGACAACTTAGATATTTCAGGCACATCTTTCCATAAATGGCCATGCTTTATTAAAATACATGCCCCTCCTCTATTACCATTTTCTCTACAAAAATATGAGGCTAGATTATAGTTATGTACAGTCAAATGCACTTCATTTCCTGCCTTCATAAAATGTTCAGTTAAGCAAATCACATCAATACACTTTCCATTGTCCGATAGATTGTCCAGGTTTGCTAATAAAAGATCCGCTTTATTAATAGCACCAGCTATATTTTGATGTAGAACATTAATAAACTTATTCACGAAAAAGATCGGTTTTCAGCGGTTCCTCGGATGTACGCCTTTCTTCGTTTATTCTTTTAAAGTAAGCTAAGAATGGATTAATTATAGATGCAGCATTATGAAAGGTGCGAAGATTTTTTTTTTGTTGAAACAAAAATCAGTCAGTTCTTATTTATCACTTCATGTTAATATTCAAAATCATTTGAAATCTACACAAAGTGTCTTTCAAGTTAGAGTTGTAAATATTGAACTTTCATCTAAAAAATCTTCAGTTCATAAGATGAAGGTGAAACATCAAAACCTAAAAGAATACATAGTATTCGTATCAACATGTTAGGCTTCGCGCTCACTCCGGGCACGACTTCAGAAGCTCATCTTTATTCAGGTGTACCCAAGTGACCCCTACAGGTACCCCCGATCCAATAGGGACACAACAAAAAGAATAACTTTGTTAAACTGTTGTCTTTATCACCGCTATGTAACCTTTGGGATACCCAACCTTCGCCGTAGGCTTCATGTTCGAATGTACTTTGGCCATATATTATATTGATAAAATGTTTTATGTGTTCCAAGTAATGTTTTGGGGCTTTTATGTGTCTTGTAAACATGGCTAATTTTGGTACGTGTTTTCATAAAAGTACATCAGTGAACAGGTTCAAAAGTTTCAGAATAAAGTGTATTTATAAGGTTTTTCAAGACTAAGGAAGCCATATAAAAGTATATTACTACCTAGTCTCCAACTTATTTTGATGGAACTTTATCCCGCCACATCCCTTCATTCAATTGGTTTAAAAATGAATGTTATTTCTTACATATTAACTTTTATTTGTCATTTGCTAGCATGACACCGGTGTTCAGCGAAAAAGTTGAACCCGGGCATGAAATTAAAGCAATGCAATTAAATCATCGTGTCATCTTTTAGCAATTCGTTTTTATATTGAAGCTAATATTACTAAAGCGTTACCTATTAAATAAGTAAAATTAGAGTTTGCAAGTCAATTATTAGTTGATGGTCGATTTAATGCAAACTTGAGATTCCCGAAAGTTAATATTAAGTTTAGGTACATTTTGAGTTGTTTGTTGACAATTTAGGATTGGAACTCGAAGCTTTAGACTGTAGACTCAATAGTTCACATTTTGCTGCTGACACTTGATCTATGGCATTTAATTTTGACATTCGCTTCTTGACTCTGATATTTTTTTAAAGTCCAGTGCGCTGTCTAATGTCCACTTTAATTATAAACAGCTATAATGTTAACAGATCAGTCAGCCACCTAATCATTTTTCAGTAGATATTTAAACTTTGCACAAACGTTTGTTTTTATTCTAATAAGAATGACCTGAACGATCAATCTTTTTTAATATAAGCTATGTAATTTAATTTGATTTAAACCTACTCTAAACATTGATAATTAAACCTCCGACGAGTATCGTTCTGAACGCTAATCAGAAATTTCAAAGTCTTCAGTAGTGTTCTTAATTGGAGATCTTGTATAAACGCTCCTTAATATTGTTCCCCGGTGAAGTTTAAACAAGGGAATGGCGAGCTGTGAATCTAGATCAGACCATTCGAACCTCGAATTAATATTAAAATTATTCAAACATTTGAACGCCCCTTCGCTGATGAAATTTGTTTTAGCAATATTTTTTATTAAAATGTAATTCAATGAGCAGGTTCGTGGTAGGACTTGTTGTAAATCCGCCTGGAAAGTTACCGCAATCTTATCTAACAAAAACAACAATTATTTCAGCATTGTTAGGTATGTTCTGGCAGTAGGAGATAGGATAGCCAGTTCCTCAGTGGCTGAGGATTCCGATAGAGGCGCGCTTACACCTTTAGATTTATCATGACAAAGCTTCAGGCAAGGTTTTAACGTCTCCCCGTTGTTCATAGAAAAATTAATAACTTACTTTTAGCTTATCACTGTTCATTATGAGCTCCGGATTATGAGACACAATAGATATTTCATAGTTCTCAGGACACCGTAGGCTGATTACCTATTAAAAAATCACCTAGCAACAAGTTTTGTCGCTGTCATTACTGTCACATTTTCGAACTGTATGACAGCCACAACAGCGACAAAACTGAAACTGATCCCAGTTTACGTTAGATTGTCAGCCCTCCGTTGTCCAGTTCGGATAATTAAACTAGCGACCGCTTGCGGTTTCACCCGCATGGTTGCCTTTCCTGTGGGAATATCTGGATAAAAAGTATCCTATGTTCATAACCAGACTATCTACTGTGTACCAAATTTCATCTACATCCATTCAGTAGTTTTTGAGTTTATTCGTTACAAACAAACAAACAATCAAATCATTTCTCTTTATAATATTAGTATTTATTTATTATTAAGCATAATTAAACGGGTATAAACTCAATTACATAATTATCTTAAACGAAGTACATAATTTACATTAATTTATAATTATCTTAAACGAAGTACATTTATTTATAAAAACCAAAAAGACACAATAAGATAGTTAAATTCTATTACTAATACTTTTAGAATTATCAAATAATATATCAATTTCTGGAAAAGTTACCAGCGGGCCTACCATGAGTTTTTCTTTCCGTTTACTGTAAGTAAACGAAAAGGAAAACTCATGGTAGGCGCACAGGAGCGTGTTTAGTGCTTCATGCATATGACGCAATGGTGATTGCGCGCGCGCCACCGTACGACACTGCGGAGGCGCGAACAACCGATGTCTACGACTCAAACGTATTCTTACACAGTTTTCCGGAACATAATAGCGACACAACAGCTGTTCAACACATTAATATAGTATAGATTATTAAAGATTGTATCATTACGGTGAACACAATGGACTGGATGTCTACTGTCAAGCTTCTGCGATTGTGCCTAAACGTCATGACATCTGCATGACATCAAAAGCTAATCTCTATATCTAAATGTGAGTTAACAACCAGTGATATTTATAATCTGTAAATTATTCTTTTATTTCAAGTCTTGCATCAAATACAGTTTTTCGATATTGAAACACGAGCGCACTGTTTCAAATAAATGATACATTTTCATAGTTTTAAAAATGTATTGATGATCCAGTTAGCTTTTATCAACTCCACAGCTCCATATTTTTGTATTGACAAATGCCATTTTATTTCAGGGAAAGGTTTTTTTTTATTTAATTTAATCTGACTTTATTCAGGTACTCGAATGAAGGCAGACGAGTACTCTAAGCTGAAGTGGTGCTTAAAATACGCAGTTTAAAAAAAATGGCGCCCAATTAGTGATTCACGACTCGAACTAAAATATGGAACTAAATGTGGATGAAAACGGGAATACCGAGTTATTTCGGTATACAGGGTTCAGTTCGCTGTCAAGTAGCTAAACATTCCTCAATCTATTGACTCAATTTCTTCGTACTCAGTTCCAATTCATCAGTTTCCATTTTTGAGCTAAATAAAACTCTAATTACGTACCTAGTTATAATCTTTAAAATGTAAAAAATAATCACAAAAATGTACGAGTATGTACGTGCATAATTTCAGAAAGACTGCACTGATTTGTGTTAGTGTTCTAAAAGATTTTTTAATTATACCTACGTATATATTTTTAAATATCGCAACTTCAGTAGTTGCGAGCGGGAAGCTAGTTAGATAGTGATCAACACAATTTTAAGTAGGTATAACTTATTTGACCCGGCGTCGTCCACGTAGAAAATTGTTACACCGAGTTCCTCGTTGGGTCAAGATGACCCAGATGTAAATTATAGCTTATTTTATTAATTATCTTAAAACATTTGAAAGATGCCATAGTTTTTAGAAAGATATAATCTAATTTAAATGATTTGTAAAATAATATTTATAAAAATGTAGGATTAATAACTTTAGTTATTTATTTTACCAAAACACTTCGAAAATACAACAAACCTAATAGGTTAGCTGGCTCTCTTACGCCCTTTAAAATTAAAAATATTTCAGTTTTTAACCGACTTCAAAAATGGAGGAGGTTCTCAATTCGACGGAATCTCTTTTTTATGTATGTTACTCGATTACTCGAAGATGGCTGGACCGATTTTAAGTAATTCTTTATTCAGTTCGAAAGGGTATACTTCCCATGTGGTCCCATTGTCATCATGTCAGGATCTGATGATGGGATCCTGGAAAAATCTAGGGAACTCTTCAAATATTATAGGCACTCCTATAGCGATTTTGGTGTTTTCTATAGTAACTCATGCATATGCTTCCGGAAAGCGTCATTTGGTGAAGTGGAACTAATGATGAACACAAATGGTCATCGGAACTATTAAATACTTAGCATTTCACGGAAGCGATACCATTACTTTAATGTGGTTCATAAGCAAATTTGCTCGACTCAATAAATGTGATGAAGTACCGGGAGAACTCATCAATAAGTAACGAACCTGCACCGGGAAAAGCATCATTTGTAAAAAGTGATGAGCAGTTGGCATAAGGTTATTAGAGGAGACACGGGACCTTTTCTACCATTAAAAATTGTGAAATAAAACCTTTTTCTAAAAAAAATTAAAGCTGTCTTCAAAAAACTAAAAAGCAAAAAATAAGCCTTTTGGAGTCGGTGCCAGCCAAGGCAAGCAAAATAAAAGAATAAGACCGCAAAGTACTAACTAAGACTAAGTTTTGAGCTAGACTAAGACCGCTTTAACTTAGCCTATTGAATGAAAGGATAACTTAGGATCTTGACTCCACTTACTTGCTCCACCACGTAGAACAAATTTATGCACAACTTTTATTGATTGCACAACACAAACAAAATCGCGAATCGAGACAGTGAGTTAATGTCAGCAATGTTACTCGACTAGCAACTTTGATTCTGTTTAAAAAAATATGTTGTGCTATCAATAAAAATTATGCATAAATAAATGATTTCCGTGATGGTGAAACGTTTAGTGTTAAAAAAAAACAAAACTACATTTGAAAAAAAACCGACTCCAAAACTAAAAGACAAAAAAAAGGAAAACGTTAAGACTTTAAATCTACTAAAGAAACACTCTTCAGCTTAAAAACAAAAAATCTAAAAACTAAAAAACCTTAAATCTATGAACGAAACACTGTTATGCTTGAAACTAACAAGAAAAAAAAACTCCTAAAACTTAGATAGACCAAACACCTTTATTCTTTATTTATCTTAAATCTAATCTAAGTTTTAGTTTTTTTTTTATTTTTTGCTTTTTAGTTTCAAGCTTAAGAGTGTTTCGTTCATAGATTTAAGGTCTTATCGTTATTTTTTATTACTTGACTTTTAGTTTTAGAAGTCGGTTTTATAAAACGTAGTTTTGTTTTTTTTCTTTTTTAGTTAATGACTAACCATTAAATGTGAACGGAATTTGCGTCTTTCCCACTCCGATATTATTGCTCCTGTAATTTTTTACTTGTATAGAACTTACTTACTACGTTTAACGCATCTTTATTAGGAGAATATCAACGACGAACATTTTTTACTTTTTTAAGTGTCTGTAATAGGTTGTTTCATAAACTACAGAAAGTTTTTCTAGATTAGTTTCATGTACATCGGTCAAATCGGTTATGATGATATCATCCAAGTAACAAATATGAAATGAAATATATAAAAATGCTCATAACATAAAAGTACTACCCAATTTTTATGGGACCAATTGGCAACTATTCCGCATCGAACAAAAAAAGAATCACGGAAATCAGTTCAGAAATCTCGGCGTAATCGGTGTACATACGTAAAAAAAAATATACCAACCGAATTGAGAACCTCCTCCTTTTTTGAAGTCGGTTAAAAAGGAAACAGTTTGTCTATACAAATATTACTATGGATACTTCGGTCGGAAGACGGAGAGAAATCAGATAGACGGAAAACGGATGTAGTGAGTAAGCTACCATACAAATAGTTTTAAGGCTATGACGGACGTAGGGCGTAAGCGCTCATAAGTCCTAAAAGTGTTTATAACATATTTGCTCGTAAAGGGTTATTACACCAATTTAAATATCGTATTGTATCTCATTACGCACTTGTGCGGTAATGAAATGTAAAACGCACGGTTTATCAAGATGCTCCGTCTAAAACGAACGGTACTTTTTAATTTTAGCAAAGAGTTATTATGTCAGAAAAGAGGTCAACATTTTTTGAATAAAATTAACTTTGGGAGATAAAATATAATAAATAAACATTTAATCCTTTAATTTAATTAATTTTGACAGTAAATTACAACCATTTACCTGTAACAAAAACACAAAAATATTAATTTACTTTATTAATAATACTGGCTGGTTTTATGCCTTTGCCTTAAAAAAGCGCTGATGCGTGCGCATCGCTAATTTGTGAACAAGTAAAAAATTTTCTTTTCACTGTATTGTTTTTATTTGAAAATGTCATCAAGTAGTGATGCAATTTTTAATTCGACACCGCCAGAAGTCTCAGAGGCAGCGAAAAAGGCTAAGCCTCTTGCCCGAAAAAATCGACCGATAGATACATACAAGCGTATCAAAATTTCATCATATGGAAGACAAGCAAAAATACAAATTCATTTTTAGAAAGTGTGTTATTAGCCTATTTCATTGAACTTTCTCAAAAATATAAGTCAAGCTCATTGTGGTGCCACTATTCAATGCTAAAAAGCACTGTGAAAACAAAACATGGTAAGTATTGATAATTGTTCAATTTTGTATAAATGCTTTAACAAGTGATTAAAAAATTATTCGTTTAAGAAAGTCCGAGTTTTATTTATTTCCTCGCAAATATTATATAAAACGTCGTATGACATACGTGCGCTTTGATAATAACAGCCTCTGCTTTCTGTAGCCCTCGCCTGCGGCTCGGGCTAGCAATATTGCCTCGGCCGTAATTTTCAACTTACCGCACTTATATCATTATGTAATATTACATAGAAAGTTTTCACAATAGGTACCAAAGCGAACGTTAAATTACCAATTAACTATGTGAACTAAAATTTAAAACACATTGAACAACAAGCAAAAACAAAATAAAGTAAAATACAAAACAATATCAAAGTGTAATAAATATATGTTTGGTTAATTAAGATACAGCGACAGTAGGGTCAACTTATTTATATTTTGTTTTAATGTATTCTATAGAGATGCAAGCCTAGAAAAATATAATTTTAACCGCCTCTGTGGTCTAGAGGTACATCCACCGGTATCAGACCCAGGGGTCCCGGGTTCTATTCCCAGCGGGGTAACATATTGTATTCGGTTTGTTTGGTGGTAGGACTTGTTGTAAGTCCGCATGGCTAGCTACTACCATCTTATCTAAACCTGACGCCATCACAACAATGTTTTCAGCTTTATTGTGTTCCGGCAGTTAATGATAAGATAGCCAGTTCCTCAGTGATTGGGGATTCCGGGAGAAGCTCGCTTCCATCTTCAGCCTTATCCAATACTTAACATCAGGTATGATGAAGGCTTAGTGTCTTCCCGTTCAATAAAAAAAAAAAATTGGCAAAATCCTTTCAGCAGTACCATCTACTATATTTCGAATATAAAGAGTCCAAACTCAATAGGGTTGCGACGTTTTGTCACAGAAATCCTATAGCCACTGCCAAATTGATATTTTGCGAAAATCCTACTGAAAAAAGTTAGGGCTTTTGCGAAAGAAGCCAGAGATTCTTTTCGCAATCCTACTAGCCCCTTAGTAAGATCGCGAAAAGTTCGCTGGCTATTATGAAATAAGAACAGTGATTAGCTGATCGGACCGTTCAAAACAACATCTTCTCTGATTGGTTGACGACTTGACGTTTCAAATGCCAATCCATTCCTCATGTGTAGTAAACTTTCTGCGAACTAATCAGTCAAAAAAAATTTGAAAGCAAGGGTGAATAGGCACCTCCTGGGTTAGCTCGCTCCACCGTAGATCCTGTCTTTAATCCCCGGGCTAGACTAGAATCAAGAGCGAACCCATTCATAATAAAAAAAGAGTTAGCAATCAAGCAAAAATTAAGCCAATAAGAGTTAAGAATATCTAATATTACTAAAGTAATTTTTGCGAAAATTCTATTTATTAAATCATCCTACGACATTATGGATTGCTTCTGATTTTCGCGCAAAAGGGTGGCGACGCGTGATAGCCAACTTACTACTTATCTCATTCCTGTGTTCCGTGATTTGTCCTGTATTTAAACCCAGCACACAGTCACAGGTGAAATAAAACCTCCATCGTTCATTACAGCCGGGTGCTAAAGGCTTAATACCGGCGTCCTCACATTACTTAGCGGAGATTACTTACCTCGCACTTTACTACCGAAACTTAAGGCTGCGTCTTCACAAGCACAACCTGCACAAATGGTGATACGTGGAGAACCTGCAGTGCGAATGCGGAGAGACCTTACAAACAATGTCGCACCATCTGTAGTGCAACTATGTTCCTCCACCTACAGCGTAAGTGACTTAACGGAGGCAACCGATAATGCAATTCAAATTGCCACATACTGGGTAATAAAATATGAAGGAATCATCGACACAAACAAAACTAAACCTGAAAAGACCTGGGAACGAAGCCCCTCTACCATGAGTTTTTTTTTACTGTTCACTGTTCACAAACGGAAACATTTCTATGAGAATCTATAGATCTGCTACTGCCCACCTAGAGGCGATGTACAGATTTTCCTATAATTGTCTCCGTTGTCTGTATTTTATAAATAAGAAAAATTCATGGAGGGACTGGTAAGTTTTCGCTTGACGTTCCTCGACGGGGAGATACATATCCCACTTGCCGTCGCACTCTGTTCAAAATTTCCACCTAAATGTTAATATTATTCAGCGATAGATGGCGCTGTACTTTGATCTACATTTCGGTATGGTTTTGCTTTCTCAGATAAGTAAGATGTTCGCTTTGTGCAAACATACTCATCTGATATCTAAAAAACACAAGTGCTTAAGAAACTTAAGTTAGTTTTTGCGAGACCTCTGTGTGCCTTGAGCATAAGAAGTCTTTATTCATAATAAAAAGTCATACCTAGATTAATAAGATAAATAGTTGTAACAATTAATAATAGCACATAGCCACATTATACATATTAATATTAGTAATAGGACCTGTCTGTCCGTGTGGAATACCCTTAATCGCGCTCTATAGGGATCATTCATTCAAATATTAATAATTTCAGTACAGAGCAGAGGATGAAGGCCCTGCGGATGATTTATTTATTTTCAATTAGGTACTTATTGTCAGTTAGATACTATTGCCACAGATTTTAATTAACTTCTCTATAAATTGCTGTGCCTATCTCTCAATAGTGCGCGAGCCAGCAACAGATATTCATGACTAATTTCCTCTCAGGTGATAACTTGAATAATGCTTCAGTCAGAGAAATGTATCTTAAAGCTCTTAAAAGACAAGTCATTTGAAAAAAATAAAAATAAAAAAATTATACCAACCGAATTGAGAAAATTTAACATAAAAACATGCAGTCGAAAGAAGTCGGATCGTTCATAATGCCTCCGACTGCATGTAATTATGTTAAGTTTGCCTTTTCTATTTGATCTTGTTTTCATCCTTTTTCCCTATACTGTTTTTCTTTACGACATTAAATTAGCTATAATTTGATAAATTTTCATTTGGGAGGAAAACATTATTTTTCTACGTGCGTGGGAGGAATGTTTTTTTTGTTCTGCGCGCTATTGGGAGAGTTTCAAAAAAGAAAATGATGGGATCAAAAACTTAATGTTGATTAAAGATGTTTCGTGAAAGTTCTTTTGAAATAGGTATATATAAAGATCAAAAGAGGAAAAATATTTTTGATGCAATAAAAATATTTATTAACAAAGTTCACGCGGATATTATAGCAGTTTTTCGTGCTTACGTCCTACAAAACTTCTGTCGGTAAATAAGCTTATTTTAAGAGGGCCGTGGTACGGAATAGCACTGGTACGATTGAAACAATACTGCACTAAGAGATGGCGGTAAGTCCCCAGGTATGATGAAGGCTAAGCGTCTCACAGGCCTAATAATCCTACTTCCTTCTAATATTATAAATGCGAAAGTATGTCAGTTTGTTTGTTTGCTCTTTAACGCAAAAACTACTGAACGGATTTATAAGAAATTCTTAAATTTTACAAATTTCTTATAAAATGTGGACTAACTTTTTATCCCGATATCCCCACGGGAACGGGAACCGCCACGGGCGGAAGCTAGTATTATAAATGTGCGTCGGTTGTCAGTTTATTTGTTACGCAAAAACTACAGAACAGATTTGGATGAAATTTGGTATGTATGGACTTTTTCTTATTTTTATGAATGACGGGGAGACTCTTAGCCTTCATCATACCTGATGTTAGTATTGATAAGGCTGAAGATGGAAGCGAGCCTCTCCCGGAATCCTCAATCGCTGAGGAACTGGCTATCTTTCCGGAATCCTCAATCGCTGAGGAACTGGCTATCTTCCCAGAATCCTCAATCGCTGAGGAACTGGCTATCTTATCTCTCTGCCGGAACACAACAATGCTGAAAACATTGTTGTTATGGCGTCAGACTTAGATAAGATGGTGGTAGCTAGCCAGGCGGACTTACAAGAAATCCTACCACCAACCAAACCGAATACAATATGTAGCAATATGTTCAAGACTAACACATAGCCCATAGGCTACTTTTTATCCCAATATTCCCAAGGGGATAAAAATAAGAAGTTTCTAATGTAAACGCAGCCTTATTCCGCTCAGCTTACTTCCGCGTTAGGTGTCTTTATTATTTAGCTGTTGCTTAAGGTACACATAATGAGAACTTTAGAAGATAATTAAATTTGTTTTAAGGTTATGAGTTAAATTTTATGATGAAGGTAGGTTAATTATGTAATTCGATGTTCGCTTTACGAAAGGATACTGACTGCGTAATTATTAACCCTTAATACCACTCGTGGGGAGTAGGGTCCCACACTAAGCACGTTTTCAGAAAATATTTGTTTTGAAACGCTACGCGCTCGCACTTCGTGTAATCTCAGTATAGCTTGAGAGGCGAGAAATTAGACTAGTTTTTTTTTTTGTTTAAAGACACTTTTTTATAATTATGTACGTGAGGACTTTTGGACCTCCCAATAGTCCGCGGAATGAGGGAGAAGTCGGTTGAAGTTAAACACAAAATATTTTTTTCCTTTAAGTATATTGTATTACTACCCCAAATACAGTTCTGAAATTGCTCATGTAAGTTGATTACTGATTCGAAAAATAATATTTGAAAGAGTAGAAATTACAGACTTCACTTCTATGTCGCTGTATTTTTTTTTCCATGCACCTTTTTCTTTAATGCAGTAAAATTTAAATTGTTGCTTGGAACCTGATCTAATGAATAATCTGGTGAATAAATGGCGTTGTAACGTGACTCTTATGCGCTGGTGCATTGTCATGCCAAAAGCTCTTCTCATTTTTTTCTTTTATGTAAATGTAGCTTAAAATGAAGCTTAGTACGGTTTTATTAACACCGCATTCTAATAGTCGATGAGTAAAATACCCAAAAAAAAAACAGTCGCAAACATTTTTCCTCCTTATTATCCAACTCATACTGTAACTTCATTCTTTATCTCGCTACAAAGCTCCAAAGGCCGACGAAAAATTCGAATTTCTCCCTACCCAGCATCGTCAGTAAGATGGTGGGTAGTGACAGATCGTGGCAGGCGGCAGTCTCCTTCTGCAAGGATGTGATTCTCCAGAAGGAGACAGCGGAGAGGGCTCGCGAGCAGGACGCTCATGCGGCCCGTATCTGTCGCAGGCGGCTAAGGCGACAGTATGATCGCCTCATTCCCCAATAGTGAAACTACGCTGGCGTTGGGTGTGCCATCGCCGGCCTTGCACGGTTTCCACCGTCTGGGAAGATAGCTAAACTTGCTAGGCCATATTCCAGCCGTGAGTCCAACATTTCGAATCGCCCCTGCACCTGGGGCGAGGGATGCGTAAAAGCATTTCTAATCTCTTAATATATATAAATCTCCTGTCACGATGTTTGTCCGCGATGGACTCCTAAACTACTTAACCGATTTTAAATTAAATTGGCACACCGTGAGCAGTCTGGTCCAACTTAAGAGATAGGATAGCTTGATCCCAAAATTCCCACGGGAACGGGAACCACGCGGGTGAATCCGCGCCCGGCCTCTAGTAGTATATAAAAAAGGTCCCCCACGAGTGTATTTGACTAGGGTAAAGGATTAAGGATAAAGTGTTGCATAGGACATTGACTATTTATCTAAGATTTTTGTTCGCAGGTTTCAAGGTCGATTCCGCTCCAAGTGTACTACGTTAATCATCTCGATCTCGCCTAGTAATTATAATAACAGTTTTGCTGTTTCTGAACTCATGCTGCATTTTTTGACGTGACGATTCTAAAAAAATCTCGATACTATTTTGAAAGCTTTTCGTAATAGCATCGGTGGTTATTATCGACTCTCGTAGCGCCATAAGGGTACAAATGCATATGCAATGCAGGCACCTTGCTTAGCGCTTAATGCCTAGTGAGTTGGTTGCTCGGATACACGGTGTTATGTACTCGCTAGGCGCCTAGCTAGACGCCAAGCGCGCTGTGCGGCCGACCTCATAAATATAAAAACTTTCGTTTTACCCCGCTACTAGCTAGGTGACTCACGAGGCTCTAGGCGCTAAGCAAGCGACGTGCCGGTGCGTTTGCGGCCTCTAAAGTGTGAGTCTTAGCGGCGTAAGCAAGACACAAAACAAACAGCATCATGCGCCATCGCGTGATATACGGCTGTTTTTGTTAGAAGCCCTAGCATTTACCGAAAAATTAATTCTATAATTTGTAATCAACCTCACTATTAACGACCAGCCTAGAGCTTAATAAAGGAGCCAGACGTTAAATAGATTATCAGGGTTCATTAGTCCCTTCAAATAACAGTTATGGAAACAGTCCTAATGTTTCTCAGATTATCCCCTTAAAACCTTTATTGAAAAGGGACCGATTATCTGTTGCCGAGTATAACGACTGGGTTCGGTAATAGATTTACAATGGATGAACGGATTTTGAAATTGGTCGATGAATACAGATAGATTTTATTACAGAAAGCTTTTAATTCTATTGTTCAGAGCGGGTGCACTTTGACTTTTGACATGTTGGTAATCGACTAACGTAAAGGCTGTGGAACTTTATTAAAATAGCTTTTTGCTTTTCCCAAAAAACGAACATGACGTAGTCTCGAAAAAATTTTGAAAAGCAAGTTAATCACTGTTGATTTCAAATTAGGTAATGAAGATACTTCCATTCTTATATTTCCTTCCTATTATTGCAGACGATTTACAGCAGTGCCACGGAGACAACAATACCACAATTTATGAGAGAGCGCGCATGAGCAAGTTTTGTCTCTGGCATCAGTTAGTATGAGAGTACGCGCAAGCGACGCGACAGCCGGGAGACTTTTGGAGACTTTGGGTATATGTAGGTTTGGAGGAAACCCCGCGACGCAACTATTGCGCCGACAAAAAATTGCTGAGGCAACCCCGCGAAGCAACTGCTGCGGCGACAAAAAAGTTGCTGAATGGCACCAAAGTTGTGTTGCTGTCGCTCTCGTGTGGAATACTTTGATATCTCAGCAAAAATAAGGCGACAGAGACAAACTTAGTGGGGAGTGTCTTAAGTTGTAACTATACTTTCAGTAAATGTGTGTTCCCACAAAAGTTAAAATAGTGCGTAATTGTCTACCTGTATTAAGGTACACTGTGAAGCTATAAAGTCAAAAGATAACAAGCTTCCACCCAACCCTTTAAATCCGAATTTAAAACGAAATCCGTTGGCTTACAATCAAATAGAAACAGATAATTCACGATTGCGGATGCTAAAGGGCCCGACCTTTGGTTGGGTAAGTGGATATATAATCATTTTATAGCTGCGGATTGCCTACTAATGCTTAATGACGTCATTAAATTGGCATTAATTTAACGATATAGTACCTTAAGTGGTGGGTAATTAGTCGCATATAATGTGGGTCCATTGGTAACAATGAATTTTGTAGATAGTACGTATTTTGTTGGTGGTCTCAATAGTGTTGTTCTGCAGTGATTATTCAAAACTTAACTAAATTGGCATTGTTTATGATACTGTTGTAGGGAGTTACTGATAATGTATTAAGTGGGTTTTTCCTTTTTATTGCCTTGGTTGTTATAATAACAATTATTATTATTTAATACATAAACTGGCAATATTTATTACATAAACTGACTATACTTATTACATAAACTGGCACAAAATGTAAATGAAAAAAATATTGACGACCTGTTTGACGCAGGGGTACTAAACCCGCCTCCTGCGCCAGAGGTCCCGGGTTCGATCCTCGGACAAGACAAATATTTGTGTGCATGAACATGTCTATTTGTCTTGGTCTGGGTGTTTAATATGTATATTATGTATGTATTTACAAAAAAAAGTATAAAAGTATGTTTATCCGATATTTAGTATCTATAACAAAAGTACTTCATGAACCTTAACGTGGGCATGTGTTGTATGCAATTATTTATTTATTTATTAACGGATAATTGGAATATCGACATATTAAAAGATAACTCTTTAAGTCAAGAACTTAGATACTTACTAAATAATTATAATTTAGATATGCATTTTAATAAACCCACCAGAAACAAATCTTGTCTAGATCAAAAAGCCAGTAACATTCCGCAGGTAAAGGCGGACGTACATCTTTTATGTCTATTTGACCCTGAGACTGGACAAACTTTATCTGTTCCGGTGAAGGTACAAAAGTACACTTCAGTTTGTTAAAAAAATGCACCAAGAAATCTCAGAAAAGACGAAACCGCAAGTACATACAGTGTCATATAAACATATGCAAAGCGACTTAGAATGTAATTCATGAAAAAATTAATGATAAACCTTTATCACACAAAATTGACATTATAAATTTTAATAATTTAACATACACAGATCTTAAAAATTGCTAACATTTTAACGACTTTTCTAAAAATAGGACAAAAACACTCAAACAAAAAATCTGGGATTAGACATCAAGTACAGGATAATCCAATCCAATCTATTTTTCTGTACCCCACAGATGAACAGAAAGTCTTGTTGATAATGTCATTCAATAATAAAAATTCAGTGGGGTTTGTTGACATTAATACAGTTTCTTTAAAAGCATGTGCAAAAAATATTAGTAAACCATTTAGCTACCTAATCAATTTATCATTTGTTCCAGGAACTTTTCCGATTGCTCTGAAACTATCGATTGTCAAACCATTATTTAAGAAGGGAAATACAAAAAACATTAATAACTTTAGATCTGTAACACTTATATATATTTTATCAAAAAAAAATATTAAAAGGCTGTATCTATACGTATTAATGTTTTTTTTAAGAAACATGATATCCTTCGTGAACATCAATTTGGCTTTCGAAAAGGAAAATTGACTACATTAGCTTGTTTTAACTTCATGAAAGTTGTTACTGAAAGCCTAAATGAAAAGACTCCTGTTGTAGATGTGTTCAAAGATATGAGCAAAGCTTTTGATTTTGTTAATCATTCTATTCTGCTACATAAATTAGATAAGTATGGTGTAAGAGGGGTAGCAAATAATTGGATAAAAAGCTATTTCGAAAATAGAACACAATTATTACTAGAACACCAAAAAATACAAATAAAAGAAAACTTAAGTGATCATTTAAAATTAATGGGTGTGTAGTGCCACAAGGCAGCATCCTCGGCCCATTTTTATGTTTAGCTTACATAAATAACATTGCCAATGCTACACCCGATAAATGCTTTTTATTCGCTGACGATGAAACACTTATTATTAAAGATAAAAATAAAGTTACATTACACGATAAAATAAATAAATGCTTACACGATACAGTGAAATGGTTAAACGAAAATAATTTAAATATAAACGTACAGAAGACTAAAATGATAAAATTTAGGACATACAAACAAAATGAAATAAAATTGAACATATAACTTGCATTGCAATAATGAACCAATTAGTGACGTAGAAACAGTTAACTTTCTAGGCATCACAATCGACAGGCACTGTAATTGGAAGGCACATATTGACAAAGTATGCTCTAAATTAAACAGATTCACTCTGCGCTTAGGCGCTTAAGACAGACAGTATCAATAGAAGCAGCTATTAGTGCATATCATGGTTAGTCTCATCAGTACTGAACTACGGATTTTTGTCGTGGGGTAACTCAGTAGACATATTACTAGCTTTTAGATTACAAAAAAGTGTGTCAGGGCCATTTGTAACGCTTGGAGCACTGATAGATGTAAGCCGCTATTCAAGTACGAGGGTGAATCAAAAAGTTCTTAGAAATGAAAACACTCTATTTTTTTGTGAATGTTTTTATTTTTAAATGTCATTTTCATATAGTATTTATGTCAAATATCAATTGATTCCGCCTTGTCCTTTTAATTTAATAATTACTTTGTAAAACAAATCGATAAAGTCTAGCAAACAAGGATAAAAACGAGATACGCGAGGTGATAAAGTACCAGTGCCTAAAAAAAATTGTCAACTACGGATATTTATTCGGATATTCAGCAATCCTTAGGGACTGATGCTGTTCCTTATTTCATGTTCGCTTACTGGGCAGCTGACAATAGCCGACTTTAAAAGAGGAAAATCGAGCTACGATGACGATTCTCGTTCTGGTCGTTTCACGTCTTTAAACGAAAAAAAGGCAAAAAAAAAATGGTACTTGATGACTCTCTAAAATAACCTGCAGAGATCCTAAAGATTTCATTAGGTAAGTTTCAATCCATTTTCATAAAAAAATTGGGTCTTGTTTCACCATAGTAATGCTTCAGCTCATCGCTCAGACGTTGCACTAATAGCAATCCGTTAGTATTGTTTTGAAATTTAAGATAACAGAGAAAAGAAAGAAAGGAAATTTTTTTTTCGGAGGGGATAAAAAAGTTGGAGAAGCGTTATACCAAATGTATAGAGTAAGAATGGGTAACGTAGAAAAATTTATATTTTTTTTGACATTTAACTGATGCTTTATTGGCGATTCTAAGAACTTTTTGATTCACCCTCGTACTTAAAAATAATACCCTTAACGTGTATGTATATAAGAACAATATGCATATTTGTAAGGCAAAACCCATTTTTTTTCCCTAAACATTCGGATGTGTTAGTGCGACAATCTAGAAATAAGGGGAGATTGTATTTGCCAAAATGTAATGTACGTTGAGGCAGTTATTATTCTCAATAAATTACCTGACAAAACAAAAAAAAATGCCATTCCGGTTGTTTTTTTAAAAAACATAACAGACTGGTTGCTAGAGCATTGTTTCCGTGCAATAAATGAATATTTAGAATGGAAATTATGACGTCTTATATTATAAACTAAACTGACTTAATTTACATTAATGAGTATAATTATGTAAGTTCTACAAATTTAATTTATGTATCATTTAGTTTTTATGACTATAATAATAAATTTTAATTTTTAACTTTGACATTTAAATAATTTTGTGATTTCCTTATTAATAATCAATTGTATTTTTAATGTATGTACTATTCCTACGCTTTTTTAGTGGCAGGAAATGTTTGCACTCTATTAATTGTATCATGTTATATAATACCATTTTCTTAGGAATAAATGATTCTGATTCTGATATGGTCATCAGCCATTTTGAATGTCCCCACTGCTGGGGCACTGGTCTTCCCTATGGCCATAACATGACCCTTCGCGCTGGCCCAATGCGGATTGGTTCTTTCTTCACGCTCTAACTAATCAACCAAACGACTTGATTCTTGGCATAGAGTTAATTGAAGGGTTGGAGAGTAACAAAGGCTACTTTTTATCCCGATATTCACGATATCCCGAGGTCACGTGTCCTGACGCGACTTTAACATTTTTTACCCATCCCAAAAATTTAAAACTCTGAGGTGCACAACGGTGCTAAAGAAGTTTTCAATAAAAAAAAATCATTTGTGTGAATTATACTGCCTTCATGCTATTCATCTTGAAGCTTTTAAAGCTCAAAATTTTAAGACAAAGGCACAAAAGATAGTGAAACCTGGCTGATGTAAAAATATTAGCACAGTGCATTTTCTTCAAAAATGCTTATTAATTAAAAGTGCAAGTAAATGTTTTAACATCAAATTACGTTTTTGAAAAGTATTTTTATACTTGAAAAAAAACCGACACGGCTCATAAGTTAAACGATAAAAAATATAATTTTATTCATTTGACACAATATATTTTTGGAAAAAGTGGTGGGAGGTAATATACATAGTTGACAAATTAACAGTAGCCGGAAAATAAATATGCTTGGGGAAGAGATGGTGGGAAAATTGTTCCCTCTGATAGGCTGCTTTTGTTATTAAAGTTATAGTAAAGGGTTAAATTTACTATTACTTAACTAACAAAGGCTGTGAAAATTTAACGCACGCTTTAGAGAATGCTTTATAAGAAGCTAAGCTCGTTTTTACCTTATATTGCTCAAGACATAAGTCAAGAAGACTTTTAGTACATGCTTCAGTGTAAAATGCAGTCTCGCTCGGCTTTTATGAATTTTACACTAATTAATATTGCTAACCGTCAACCATTCTGTTAAGGGAAGGTGCTTTAATTAAATTAGGTGTAGGAATTTTCTTGGCTCAGTTTGGTATGAACAGTGGAAAATGAAAATGTGTCGCTTTTTCTGCAGCTTTTTCTTTAAGTTCCTGGCTGTTTCTGTGGAATAAAACTTTTTTTGGGGAAAGGGGAGAAATATCTTCATTATCAGTAATTTCAACGTCCCTAGTGCCTACTGCTGGGGTACTGGCCTTCCTTATGGTTGGTCAAAAATGGATCATTCATTCAACGCGCGGGCCCAATGCGGATCGGTGAGGGTTATCGGCTGCCAATGCTGGACCAACGACTTCAGAACCAAGCACCGAAGGATCTAACTCCAAGTAATTGCCTAGTCTTCGAATAAGAAAACACTTTTCCAGAATAAGATTTCGTATAGTTATTTATGATACCATAAGGTATCGTAAAATTGTTTTCAAATGGAAAACGAAATGTTAAAATATATAAGTTACCTAATAAAATATATGATTAAGGCGATACTCGAAAAAAATGCTGAAGCGAGATAGCAATGAGAAAACGACGCGCACGGGAGCGAGACCGATTTTGCAGATTAGGCAAAAAAAAACAAAAATCACTACGTTTAAAATAACTACAGCGATTTAAAAAAATGTTTTTAAACGATCCTAAATATTATTGGTGTCCACTTATTAAACCAATTTCCAACAGTGTAAGTAACCCCATTTAAGAATAATCTTGAATTTTCGTATTTTTTAGAGGTCTTTTCGAAAAGAAAAGTGTCGAGGCAAAATCATAAAATCGTGTTTTTGAAACTACACGAATCTAGATAAAGGTATGAAGAAATATATGTCGGGTCGGGATATATGGACGTCGAGCGTAGCGCATAGGAGAATGCTATTATCACTAACTACGCTCGGGTGTAATCGGAGTGCGGTGCGACAGCGAAAAAAACGCTAGAGGGTATCTAGTCTATCTAGTCTGGGCCAGTCTGGCTGGAGGGACGACGGACGGCGAACGCTTGTCGGGTCGGGATATATGGACGTCGAGCGTAGCGCATAGGAGAATGCTATTATCACTTACTACGCTCGGGTGTAATCGGAATGCGCGTGCGACACCTGCGAGTGTTCGCCGTCCGTTGTCCCTCCAGCTAGACTGGCCCAGACTAGATAGACTAGATACCCTCTAGCGTTTTTTTCGCTGTCGCACCGCACTCCGATTACACCCGAGCGTAGTTAGTGATAATAGCATTCTCCTATGCGCTACGCTCGACGTCCATATATCCCGTCCCGACCCGACATATTATATATGTTATTACCAGATTTGTAACAACTGTAACCGTGCTATAGTTTTATATCACTTTTTCGAAGTAGCGCCTTAAATAGCCATTTTATTTGAAAAGCAAGTGTTTCAGAATGCATTTCCTAGTATTCAGCCTTTCGTTTTACGAGTTCAAGCTTTACATTTTAGTGGCAGTAAAGTGAAAGAGAATGTATAAAACAGTATTTATTTTAACTATTATTTTATTGCCATACTAAAATTTTTCATGTTACTTTAATATTTTTAAAATCCTCAAGTCCGTTTTTCCTCTCTTTTATAGAATAGAATAGAAAATATTTATAAGTCTTTTAAACACAATGGAAATAACAAAAGGTAACAAACAAAACATACAAACTAAAATAAGTAATAAAACATAGAAAAAAAACACATAAGTACTAAGAAACTAATGAGGACCCTGCCTCAGCGATGTTGCTGTGCGGTCCAAAAAACTGCACAACAGGCTGTTGTGCAGTTTTTTGGACCGCAAGGGCCTCGGGAGAGTTTTGGTAACTTAACAATAACTTAACAATTAATAGAATAGCTTTTACTTGAATATAGTCGTAAAAATACTATAACAAAATTTTAAGGATTTAAGTATAATTAAAATCTCATGAAAATTCCATAAAAATCCTATATACTTATGACGTTTTCTCCACAAAACGGATACTTTAGCTATATATAAAATAAACCATGATTACGGTAAGTACGTAAATCTCTTTGTTCCTGAATTCAGCTTTCCGATGAAATCCAATTTTGCCTGCTCGCTGTCTGACCCTAATAAATCTACCTATGAGCCCATTTTGGAGTTTTGTTTACCACGTCAATTCGTGAATGGAATACATAAGACAACGCAATGATCGAGGGTGCTAATTTGAACTTTACCCCCTTCGAATTAAGATGGCAATCACGTGTTGTTGCGTTGGTTTTTGGTTCGGTGCTCCAAAGCCGTACATTCAAAACATTACGGTTTGGTGATGAATATCGAGGTCGTAACGTAATGGCGATTGTCTTTTGTTAGTACCTGGATTCTATATTTGAATTTGAACGATTTTTTTATTATAGTCTGTAGGCCAAGCACGAAAAACTTTCGAGTGCGTATCGAGGACGTTTCGTAAATAAGGTATGACTTATTGAGCAGCGTTCTTACCGGACGTAAACGAAACTACATTTTCCTACACATTTTGGACGTCTCGATTCGAATACATCCTCAATACTATTTTGAAAGTTATTAGTACTAACCCTACTGTTCACCGAAACGAGTTACAAGATAAAGATATATATATGTTATGGACCAAGTGATAAATTGGGCAGTATACATAGTGCCCGGTCATTATGAAAAATGCGCAATATGAGAGGGCAATTTGATAATAATTATTCAAATAATCAAATTGACCGGGCATTATACATATTGTCCATCACCTTTTGGGCAGAGTAATACAAACATATTTAATTACAATTTTTTTATTGTAATTGTCATTTAACTTAAAATAAACTAAATATTAAACTTAAATAATCAGACTCATTATTTGGATTAATTACAAAGGACTTCTTCCTTAAAAATCCACTAGTTTTTGCATTTAAAACTTAAGGAAAGTCATATTAAAATATAACATAAAATGTAATTAAATTTAAAACAAAAATTTCACAACATAATATCTTTGTTTTATAGAAATGACTAAACTCATTATTTGGCATAATTAGCATCTTCTCTTAATAAAAATCAAATGAAAATATAAGTAAAATAGAACATAAAATTGAAAATAATTATTAAATAATTATACAATAATGTAGCAAGTAACAGGTTTATTTATTAGAACAACTGCCACTGTGATGGCATTTTGAGGTACACAACTTTTTGGCTTTGCGACAACTACATTTATCAGACTTGCAACCACCTTTACAACCACATCTACTATAACCTTGCCCTCCGCATTTAGAAGACATTCTACAACACTCTCTCAGCGAAATCTCTGTCTCTGGAACATCTTCAGGCGAAATAAATCTTTCCTTGCAGACAGTAAATTGGTTTCTTGAATATAGTTGATTTAAAACACCTTGTTTTGTTCCCAGTTTATAAAGGTTATTGGCTGTTAATTCAATAACTGAAGCAAGCATATTTCTTCCATCGCTACGAGCGCGATCAACATCGGGAACTCGGACTCTTACAGTGTCACCAATTGCAGCCATGGGATATTTAGCGCTTGATACATCCAACATTTTATTTGCTTGTTTCTGCAAATTTCTTAAAGCTGAATGGCGGTCTCTGATTGGTCAAAGCGTGTCACGCCATGCGTACTTCCTCACGTTTAATATAGCTTTATTATTAAATTGCCCAATTGTCATGTAGCAATATAATAATGACCGTGCAATGTGATAAATAATGAAGTTAAGATAGTAGTTAATCACTTAGCCCGATAAAGCTAGACATTATTCATAATGCTCGTGCATTCTAAATAATGCCCGCATTAATCACCTGGTCCATAACATATATACAAGATAAAGCCGTGCCGTGTGGTGACGGCCTAAGAATACAAGTGTCACCACTCCCCTACATGCCTGGGATGTCGTAAGAGTCGACTAAGAGGTTCGACGCATTGAACACCTGTGCGAGAGAAGGAAATCTTGAAAAAACCCTATACCATCCCGTCTGGCCAGCGTGGTAGCAGTAGGCTAATAGCCTCCTATGAACGCCACAATAGGCGTGAGCTAAGAGAGGCTTATGTCCAGCAGTTTACATCTACAGGCTGATGATGGATATAAGATAAAGATAAGGCGTATTGCTTATGCACGTTATCCTCTGCCAATCAGGAGCAAGCGGATTGCTATTCAGCCAATAAGGAGCGAGCAAATTCACTTAGTACTTAAACTACTTTTTCAAGTGAACTTAGTTAGAAAATAACCTCTTTGTAATCTGGCATGGCAACTCAAATTATTTTGTAAAATATTATTTTTGTATGTGACTCTTGTGCATTAATATTTTAGCATGTGGTTCCTAGTAAGTTATACTAAAGAAAAGTTTACGCACTTTTTACGATTCTACGCGTCGTAAACGTAGAAAAGAGAGTTACGTTAATATGAAACGGGGTTGTCGTTTGACGTAATGCATGATTCGTGTCATGCATATTAAATGTTTTACGCCACCTTTGTATTTTAACATAAATAATAATTATTATTATTTATTTCAGGCTAAAACCATACCATACAGTGCTTACATAAAAAATCACAAACATACATACATTACATTGGAACTAAAAAAAAATTTCAAATAAGAGTCACGATAAAAGACCTTAAACTAAAACAAATGTCAGTCAAGATACATATTACTTTCTATTGCTACGCAAGTGAGCGGAAATTCAGTAAGCGTATATTGGGTTCATCGTGTCATGTGAGACAGCCAGCAGAATAATGATATCAGAACGCTGTATTCGTTCTAAAAAGGAGACATGTCCGAAGCACTGCAACTCCAAGGAAACTTCATGAGAGCTCGGTATGCATGATTATACTGTACTCATATAGAACTGTATGCTTTCCGAGTGTAGTTCACCTACAGCTGACATGTATACATACCGAGGCAGCAGGCCTTAAATAACGTGATCTTAACGTTGCTGCTACATTTTGCGAGTCTACAGGCGAGCATGTTACTTCTAACAGCGAAAGCTCTTCTTTCACGCTCCATATCACAATCGTCATGCAACTTTTCCGTTAAGAGATGCCCCAAGTACTTTAACTGCCTTACAACCCTGATAGTTGTGCCATTCAAGTGTACATCACTTACCTACATGCTCCGGACCCTGACCAGACCTGAACACCATAATTTCAGTTTTGGAGACATTCTATTTCAATCCATGAGCATTAGCATGATGCTCACAAACCGAAATTAACGATTTGATCGATGGGCTGAGAAGAACCATGTCATCGGCATAGCTCAGGTTATTTAGACATACGTTACATAAGTGACATTACACTCTGGTTCCTCTCAGCTCCTCGATCAGGCCATTTACATAGATATCAAAAAGATGTAAGCGCCCCCTGACGTACTCCACATCCTAAACTATAGTCGTTACAAGTTGCGTCCCCCTACTTTACACTATTGGTTTGGTTTCCATACCAGTATCTCAACAGATTTATGACTTGAACTGGCACTCGCGATTAACGTAATTTGACCCAGAGAATGTCAGAATTCACTAAGTCAAATGCACGGCTTAGATCTAGGAAGGAGGCATATATTGAGGTATTGCGACTCGTGTAGTGTTTGACAGCCACTATTAAGTATTATTATTATTAATAATAGTTTTACTTCGGAATTTAATATCCATATCATTGTTAGGAACTAAGTGCATTGTATTTACTTACAATTATATTGAATGCCGAAATAAAATTATATTATTTCTTGTGGACCTTTTTTTGTTTACCGTTATCCTTCCTTCTTAATACTTTTTAGTGTATTTTCTTGTATATTCTTGTATTTTCTTGTATTTTCTTGTATTTTCTTGTATTTTCTTGTATTTTCTTGTATTTTCTTGTATTTTCTTGTATTTTCTTGTATTTTCTTGTATTTTCTTGTATTTTCTTGTATTTTCTTATATTTTCTTGTATTTTCTTGTATTATCTCCTCCGGAGAATATGGACTTACATAGATTCGCAATATCCCGGTTTCAGGCAAAACGTCCACTTTATTATTTATAAATGCTAATAATTCATTTATTACCACTGTGCAATTATCACATTGTTCACAGCATGATTATTGTGTAGCCATTGTACAGCGGCGCGTGCTGCGCACACGACACCGAGCGGCGAACATCATAAAGAATATCATAAAGAACTTTTTAGATGTAATCAACAATTTTCTAAAATAGCAAGTAAATACTTGTTAAGTTTACGTTAGTTAACGTGACCTAACGATCTAATTTTTTAAACCAGAATTTATAGTTTTTTTTTTACTTAAAGACAAATATATTTTCATACAGCCTAATATTTTACGTTCCGATTCAGCTATCACAGCTTGCCTGCTTTCTTCACTTGAAATTCTCAATTTAAAAAAGCCTTTAACCTAAATTGTAAATATTTCTAATTACTAAATTCATATTATTTTCTAATACGGCAATACGAATAAAAAAGAATATGTTATGGTTTGTCCTTTTAGTGCTCACTGTAAATAAAAAAAATGGCTATTAAAATTCCATGTAGCCGCTAAATTAAAACTGCGTTTTATTTGTTACCGGCGGATAGTGGCGACATTGTATCGGATGTGTAGTACAAATGGTGGCAATCAAACGGCGCGCGAGACTGTTCATCAATGTTTCAGTGACAAACGAATGCGGGTTTAAAAAAGGCGTATCGGTACGAAGGTGTTTATACCAACAACATCTCCCTTCAACCAATTGTCACCCATTGGGCATAAGTCTCAATTTTTTATATTTCTCTATATTGTTTCATTCGTACCATGCTTTACTTCAAAAAATGAGGAGGTTCTCAATTCGGTTGGTATATTTTTTTATGTATTTACACCGAATACGCCGAGATTTCTTAACCGATTTCCATGATTCTTTTTTTGTTCGATGCAGAATAGTTGCCAATTGGTCCCTTAAAAATTTGGTTTCGTTTGACCCAGTACTTTTTATGTTATGAGCATTTTTATATATTTCATTTCATTGTTGACTTGGACGATGTAGTATTTACGATAATTTTGTTTATAATGTACTGTAGTTTACAAAACAGCCTATTACAGACACTAAAAAGTAAAAAAAAAACTGCGTTAAAAAACCGACTTCAAAAACTAAAAAGCAAAAACTAAGCCTTTTGGAGTCGGTGCCAGCCAAGGCAAGAAAAATAAAAGAATAGGAGCTTAAAGTAGAATGTCTTGGCTGCCACCGACTCCAAAAGGCTTATTTTTTGCTTTTTAGTTTTTGAAGTCGGTTTTTTTAACGCAGTTTTTTCGTACTATGTATCTCTTATGGTTTTCTAACGTTTTGCTCAATCATCGCCTCCAAAGTGTGAAGTGTGTCAAAATGTGACAACTTCAATAAGAACAAAACGCAAACAAAACGTTCTTAAGACATAATGTTTTCTAATAGATGATAGAAGGTAGTATAGCCTTTGTAAGTTTCAGAGACGCTGTGCCCGTCTCCCGACAGCTGGTGCTCTATTTTTGATTCACTCGACGACACTCTGACCCACTCGTCGCGCGTCGAGCGCTTAGCTTCTACTGTTTTTCGTTCGACATACGAATTTCCGTATTTTGAATCGCTCGACTGCAACGGATACTCTCACCTACTCGTTGCAGTCGAGCGAAACAAGAGTGCGACGCGTGATTTAAGTCATACGAGCGACTCAAAAATAGAGCTTCAGGTTCTTCCTTAGGCACCTTCTAGAACACCCACTGGATGACATGGGGTAGCACTATTCTTCTAGGCCGGCAATGACACAGTATAAATAAATTTTAGATCTAAGCCAATAGGATAAATAATGATGCAAAATATGCCTGTTACCATTTCACACCTAAAACCTGAACCAGGGGGTTAGCTAGTATAATTAGCTAGTATAATACAATTACTAGCCCTAGCTAGTAATTGTATTTATATTTAGGAAAGTATATATTGAAAACGCTCTAAAAATACAACTAGGTTCTTCTTCAGCTTCAAGCTTCAGTTGTTTTCACAGATCGTTGGAAAGTTCAGTAAATTGGGTTAGTATTTCTATTACTTTTAGTTTTCGTCCCATTCTACGCCTACTCGGGTCTCTATTTTGGTTCTAGTTAAAATACTCGTTGTCGCGTAAAACACCCTAGATGGGTAAGAAATAATTCGAATTCGTCCCATTTAGAAAGGACAGTACCTTTAAATAGTTATATTTTCACATCACACGCTCGGAAAAGGAGGTTTTGTCATTAATTTTCCGCGTGGAAAATCGCATTTTGATCGCATTCAATCCTTGAATCCTTCGCTTGCTTGTAATAGATAGAACTCGCCGCTGAGGAGCCCGTGGCACAATGGTTCGCGCGCTCGGTCTGCGATTGTTCTGGTTAAGCAACTTCCGCAATGGTCTGTCACGGAATGGGAGATCAAAAATGTACTATATCGAACTCCTCGATTAGTTGGTCCAGGCTGTATTTGCAGTCGTTAAAACCCACCAATCCGCATTGGGCCCGCGTCGTGGGTCAGGGCCCGTTCTCCTTATCCATCCATAAGGAAGGCCAGTGCACCAGCAGTGGGGACATTGAAAATGGCTGATGACGAACTCGCCGCTAAATCCAACTTTCCAGGTTTGCATTAACTATTAGCTGTTAATTGATTTTAGGATTTCACATGCTAGACTGTAATCGAAAAAGAATTTGCCAGCTGCTATCTTTCCAGTGCAGATAGTAAAAGCCTCTCAATGGACAGAGTATATTCTAAAACTAAGGCGATGGCAACCTGTCACTATTGTTTCCGGACAACATCTCAGTGTGCAATTACAGTGGCGCGGGGCGGGCAGAGGGAGCTGGTGGCGGATCGAGCGGAAAACGCACATTTCCATGGATGGACAAAGTACGATATTGGAAATAAAATTAAAATCTCAGATTATTTGGAAGCTAGTGTTTATATAAAGAGGGACCTTCTTTTTTCTAAAAAAGGGTCCCACTTTTTTATTAATTAACAATGAAAATAACAAATTAAAGTAAATTACCATCAGAATCTCCGCTTATTATTTTAATTTCTTCCCATAGTATTTAAATAACTTGTGGATTCGAATGATTTAATTCACTAGAATACCATAAAGGTGGCCAAGCCAATACGACATCTTCAGTCGGCAGCTGCATGTCCAAACAAATCGAGCGGGAAACGCAAGCTGACTTGCGTCCGCCTGCCCCGCTTGCGACACCCGCTTGTCCCGCGCACTAAGAATTTAAAAAAGGTTTTACACTTAGGTACACGACAAGAACGAAGGGTGCTCTCAAGGTCAAAGCGTAAGACTGAAGTCAATGACGTTTTATAATGGAGATGTTAGTTTCATAGTAATTTGCGTTCAAATCTATGACGCATACTACACACATCGACTATTTCGACAAGTAGGACAAAACACCCTATGTGATCGAATCAGAAATGGGGAGATCCGTAGGAGAACTAAAGTAACTGACATCGCTCGAAGGATTGCTCAGCTGAAGTGGCAGTAGCGGAAAGGTTCTGAAATGGCGACCGCGCACAGGACGACGCTCCGTGGGTAGGCAACCGACAAGATGGACCGACGATCTGGTGAAGGTCGTGGGAAGCCGCTGGATGCGAACAGCGCAGGACCGATCGATGTAGAGATCCTTGGGGGAGGCCTATACCCAGCAGTGGGTGTCATGTGGCTGAGACGACGAATAAAAGACGCGAAAAAGCACGGAAATTATAGAGAAAGCAAATTGAATCGAACATATCTGCTTCAAGTACACACTTATAATATCATTTCATAATATATGTACTCGTATTAATTTTAATGAAATTTAGAAACTGATTATGAAATTAATATTATAATAACATTAATACCATTTTGCATGCTAAATAAGCAAGGTATTTATGGTAAATTTTAAATAGAAAAATATTGGAAAAAATTAACTCGGCCACAAGTGAATTCTCAGGCTGGAATCGAACCAGCGACCTTTGGAAATCCGGTCCAATGCTCTAACCGCTGAGCTACCGAGACTTGCGAACCACCGTCGAAATTCTCCAATACTTTTATATTTTTTTTAATACGCTGTAGGCCAGCGTTGTTACATCAATGCTAGGAAATATCCTTGCATTCGAAAGAAACATCTTTTCAGGTGTTTAACGATCGATTAAGATGCAACTGCCAATAATTTATGGTTTTGTAATTTTTGCATTTTTCAATGCTATTTTATACTTATGGTAAATTTTAAATAGAAAAATATTGGAAAAAATTAACTCGGCCACAAGTGAACGATTAAGATTGGCAGTTGCATCTTAATCGATCGTTAAACACCTGAAAAGATGTTTCTTTCGAATGCAAGGATATTCCTAGCATTGATGTAACAACGCTGGCCTACAGCGTATTAAAAAATATAAAAGTATTGGAGAATTTCGACGGTGGTTCGCAAGTCTCGGTAGCTCAGCGGTTAGAGCATTGGACCGGATTTCCAAAGGTCGCTGGTTCGATTCCAGCCTGAGAATTCACTTGTGGCCGAGTTAATTTTTTCCAATATTTTTCTATTTAAAATTTACCATAAGTATAAAATAGCATTGAAAAATGCAAAAATTACAAAATCATAAGCAAGGTATGTTTAGCAATATTATTGATAAGTTTTGCCATCATGTACAACCATATCTTATGCAATTAAAATTCTATTCTATTCTATTCATTGACTGAAGTGTGTCAACGGTTGACTGTATCTACACGAAATGGCGCTATTCGCAGCGTACAGTCTGAAGCAATACTTCGTCATCAGCCATTTTTAATATCCCCACTGCTGGGGCACTGGCCTTCCTTATGGATGGATAAGGAGAACGGGCCATGACCCACCACGCGGGCCCAATGCGGATTGGTGGGTTTTAACGACTGCAAATGTAGCCGGGACCAACGGCTTAACGTGCCTTCCGAAGCACGGAAGAGCTCGAGATAGTAAATTTTTGGTCACCCATCCTGTGACCGACCATTGCATAAGTTGCTTAACCTCAACAATCGCAGGCCGAGCGCGCGAACCACTGCGCCGCGGGCTCCTCATACACACTTTTTACATCGAAACAAACTCTCGTACGGAAACAAAGCTCTCTGTGTCCGTAAAATATATGTTTATTGTAATGTGACAAGTTTATAAAGTCTTACATAATTATTGTTCATATTGTGACACATATTCGTCCTATATTCAGTATTACCTTAATATTGTGATTCATAATGCAACACCTGTATTATTTCGCTATTCTTCATTATATTCAACTCAACTCAAAATTTATTCACCACCATTAAATAGTTATTTGTTATGCAAGGCTGGAAAGTTGGTTTTTTAACGGCGAGTTACCTCTATTGAAAGCTGAGCAAGTGAAGAATTCTAAGATTGAATCCTGAGCGAAGCGAGGATTTCAAAGGTACAAGACGCTAAAAACTTTTCTGCCGAGCGCAACACACAATTTTTCACCTCACAACAGCGAGGAATATTTTATAGTTGTTTCCGCGGTTAACTTCCGGTAAAAAATACTTTAAACATAAAGTTTAATCTAAATATACCTTATTCTCGTTGTTTTAATTATATTAAAAACTAAAATAATAAAAAAGGGAGTATTATAGTTAATTCAAAGTTATTTAAAGTAGGAATATATTTTTATTTATTAATAAGAATAAAAACGATTCCTTAAATGTTGACACTGACATGAGGTACAAGACAAAGACAATTTAAAAATAAAGATTTATGTCACGTTCCGAAATCCAATCATAGGTTGTGAAATCTCACCCAGCCTAATATAATTTCTTTATAACAAATAGTTTAATCTTATTGTTATTGTTTTTATGATTCAATGATCTAAAATAATATAATAAAACCAAAACGGAGTATTATAATTAATTTAAAGCTATTTAAAATAAGAATAAAATGTAACAAAAAAGTCAATAGTGCGATTCGGAACGCATTATGACATATTTTTAGTATTAAATTAAAAAAGTACTTTGCCGCGCTAGGCCGCAAAAAGCGATTTTCTACGCCTAAACTGATTGACAAAACTTCCTTTTCAGAGCTTGTGAGGTGAAAAATATTTTTCCACGACTTTCGTCACTATTGAAAATTCTTTTATACCACATTTTTAGTCTTACCAAAGGAATCTTTTCACCTTTTATTTGGATAGTTCATTGCGGCATGTGAAAGCGTGAAACTCGACCGGCATTCGACAAATGCATGCAAAAATTTGAACGGCATCCCGCACTGAGGACTAGAAAAGGTTTTAGTCACGCATGAACAAAAAAATAAATGGCGGAAGAGATGAGATTTAGAGATACGATTCCGTATATTATTTCCGTATATTATATAGCTTTGTAGTGTCGCCTTAGAATAGCACTACCCCCTCTCATCCCGTGGGTGTCGTAAAAGGCGACTAAGTGGTACGGCCTTCAGGAGGTGGGCAGCAGCGTCTCCTACAAACTTGGCCATACTGCGATCGCTAAAACACCTGCCAAGCGTGGCGATTATGGCAAAACCCCCCTTTTGGCGGATACCTATACCCAGCAGTGGGTGTTATGTGACAGTGGTGAAGGGTCCATGCATACCGATTCCCATCGGCCTCACTTATAGAAATCCTACCCCACCGATCCATTATATAATTCGGAGAATTTTCGGAGAAATTGTTGGTCCGGCTTCCCTTGTCCATATTTTGACCACTCGCCACTGCTATAAGTTTTTTTTTAATTATTTATGAACGACGGTGAGACTTAGCCTTCATCATACTTGATGTTAAGTATTGATAAGGCTAAAGATGGAAGCGAGCCTTTCCCGGAATCCTCAGTCACTGAGGAACTGGCTATCTTATCTCAAACTGCCGGAACACAATAATGCTGAAAACATTGTTGTTATGGCGTCAGGTTTAGATAAAATGATGGTAGCTAGCCAGGCGGACTTACAACAAGTACTACCACCAACCAAACCGAATACAATATGTACCCCCGCTGGGAATCGAACCCGGTAACTAAGAGGAAGAATATCTAAATATGATCAAAATAAGACTTGATTATTAACAGTTCCATTTATCGATTGTTATAGATAAAACTTAGCAAAACTTCAGGGAGCAATTGTCGCTTTCATCTCGAAACATGAACAACTCGAATTCACCTTTTCTGGAGCCAAATCTGTATTTGAATTCACTTAAAACAATCTACAACAAGTATTGGCGAAGATCGCTGAGACTAAAACATTTTGAAAGTAGTAGAGATTTCACTTACATTTTTAATAAAGAATTGATGACTAGAAAAATATCGAATACGAGATGTCGCAACGCAAGAATTCCCTTAAAGTGTTCCTAAGTTGTTTTTATTACAATCATTAAATGGGACTGAAGCGCTCATGGCCACCCTTGACAAACTGATCGTATTCGATCACGTTTGTTAAGCAAAGTTCGGCACAGTCAGGTGTCGGATGGGTGACCATAAAGTGGCATTATAACTGAGCGCTTCCGTGCTTCGGAGGGCACGTTAAACCGTCGGTCCCGGCTGTTGTCATTTGATTACAGTCGTTAAGCCAAGTCAGAGGCCTTATAGGCGGCTTGATAAATTCTGACACCAGAGGTGGCCACTAATCCTCACTCGATAAGAAGAAGAAGAATGGGACTGTTAATGTTGGCTGTTATTAACATATAATTCTTTTTAGTTTACCGATGTTACTATAGTCGATAGTTTCCTTAGTAATATTAATCAACACCCAACTCATCAAATTAAGCCACGTAACTAACTTCAGATGTTTGGGCTCAATAGTGCCCTATTTGAGCTCCTAATCTTATCCAATCCTACTACTAAAAGTATAGCTAGTGATATTGAAACAGAGGCAATGACTCGAGTATTATAGAAATAGCTTCAAACCTTCTCTATAGATAAATAACAATAAGGGCCGAGGTCACTAACTGATTTGGCGACCCATTTAACCCTGAACGCCATTTAAATGTCATTGCATTTTAGTCGTTTCTTTGAAGTTAAAAGGGACGGAAGAAGCCATTACTAAACAAAGTTCGAAGGGATAAAACGTTATTTTTTAAACCACGATTATCTAAACGACAGTCGCAAAAAAATATTATATTAACAAACGTTTTATCTTACCTTATGTTTTTTTTTATGAACAACGGGGACACTCTGAGCCTTCATCATACCTGATGTTAAGTATTGATAAGGCTGAAGATGGAAGCGAGCCTTTCCCAGAATCCTCAGTCACTGAGGAACTGCCTATCTTATTTTCAACTGCCGGAACACAACAATGTTGTTATGGCGTCAGGCTTAGATAAGATGGTGGTAGCTAGCCAGACAGACTTACAACAAGTTCTACCACCAACCAAACCGAATACAATATGTACCCCCGCTGGGAATCGAACCCGGGACCCCTGGGTCTGATACCGGTGGTTGTTACCACTAGACCACAATGGCGGTTAAATTAGAATACTTAAATGTATTATTTAAAGTATTATTATTTTGTTCCAGTTGGAAGATCACTTAACTGGAGTTCAAAAACTGCTGTAGAGAACATCTTGTTTGATACTGACTTGACCCATTATATTTACTGTCTTAGACAGACCTGACCCATTATATTTACTGTATAATTGTCTTGCACGTATAGCACTTACATTAAAAATAGTCAGTTCACCCCATCAATTTTACTTCTTTTATCAGCATAGTAGTCTGAAGCATCCCCTATTCTTATTCCATTATGATTCCAAAATTAAGCAGTGTCTAATATTGGGTCAATTTCAGCATTGCAATGCAAAAATACTATGTCATTTACTTGTGCATTAATTCGTGGTGGCAGGCGTTCTAAAAAGTGAGGGGTACGCAGCACGATAAGTCGTCCGCGACTTTCATCAGCTCCATTTTGATTTTTTGCAACACATGTATATTAGATGCTCTTGATAACTGTCTATTATTAAGGTTCCCACTTTCAGTAATGAACCTTTTACCCCCAACTCCAATGATGATGTTATCTTTTTTCCATGTAAACGTTGGCTTGGGAGCTGCTTCCGGATTGCATCTTAGGGTTACATTACCACCTTCAGAGCCATATGTTTCAGACTCTAATAGATGTTTTTTAAATGAAGGTTTTAGAGACAGAACACGTAATTGACCAGTTGAAAACCTTGCTCGCAATGGATTTCTAGCCTCACATTGATACATACCAGGGTCCAATTATATATGGTGTGACTCACTATTGCCATTTACATCCAGTTCTATCAAATGCCTTTGATTTGTTATTTGCTAGCAGGACACGGTGTCTAGCCGGTGGTAGCGCTCATGGCCTCGCTTGATAGACTGATCGTATTCGATCACGTTTGTTAAGCAATGTTCGGCCCGGTCTGGTGTCGGATGGGTGACCATAAAAAGTGGCAATTGAACTGAGCGCTTCCGTGCTTCGGAGGGTACGTTAAACCGTTGGTCCCGGCTGTTGTTAGTCGTTAAACCAAATCAGAGGCCTTAAAGGCGGCCTGATAAACTCAGATGCTAGAGGTGGCCACTAATGCTCATACGATAAGAAAGAGGAAAGACCGGTGTCTAGAGAACAATGGAATATGTATTGTGTCTCATAACCCTCAGAGGTTTATTTATTTCTTTGTCTCTGTGTTTCATACACAACCTATGGTATGAAGGTTCAATATTCCAATGAGAGGAACCCTAAATGGCAGAATACTTGTGGGTTTTCCACTTTTCACGCGCCCAATAGAAATTCCGGAAACATTGGTTACAGTCGCCGCTTGAATTTATATTGAAAAAGGGCAATAAATACTTTGCGCTTCGAGTAGTCTATTCGACCTTTTTTTTCAAACGATTGGTTAGGATTTATGAATAGGAAGCTTTAAGAATTGGAAATTAGGAATTGAGAATCTGTACTGATCAATAAAGGCATTGTTTTGTTGCTTTTTCTTCTTTTCAAATTGCTGAAATGGATGTGTAAAATGAAGCTAATCGATTAGAAAGAAGTGTGCACACACTTCTTTCAGTAATAGAAAAGATGAGAGGAATTGGCCTGGTACGGACATGTTTTGATATGATCATGAAAGTAATAAGTACTTCACACACACCACACACGCACACACACACACATACACATACTTAAATTAGCCACAGAGTGATACGTATGTAATAGTGAATTATTAAAAAAAAAAATTTTCTCAGTGATTATAACTCATTTTTTTTTTCATATTAGAACTTTTATTTTAACAATATCTAATTTACTGTGTCCACTTGGGAAGGTACTGACTTCTAAAACACAAGTTTACTTACCTTATAAGTCAGGGCTTTAACGTATTAGTAATACTAGGATATTTGTTGCAATAAACAAACATTAAACAAACTTCATATTGCACGTATAGTAATACATATTACTTCCATGGATATGAGGACAGATGAACGACGATGGATGGAAAGCAAGATGAATAGATTGTGTACTTAGGAAAGAGAGGGAAGTGATTTTTTTAAATCTGGTTTTTAGCTTGCATACAACGTCCTTTAAGCCATGTCTTCAGTCTTCAATTTTCTTTGTCTTCTTTACAACTTTTCTTTTGTATTTTTGATATAAATAAATAAAGGATTAAAATTCTTGCGGTTTTACAAGTAGTCTTCTAAGCGGCGGGCTTAATAATTTTTTTGTCAGTTCACTGGCTAGTAGAAGTCGTTGAATATTAAACCGACAACACTTATATATCAGATGTTGAATGTCACTTATTTGATTATTGATGCAGTATAAATACGATGATATTATATTCAGGAAGTGAAAGAGGAGATGTCGGGTAACAGAGGGGAATAGAAAGACGCAGGTAAGACTGTACCGCTCCCCAAAAATAAATTAGGATAATATCAAGATTATGTTGTTTTTTTAGAATGCAAATCTGGAAATACTGTTTAATTTAATTTCCAGATTTGCATTCTAAAAAAATGCAAATGTCGAACAATTAATATTTAAAGATAAAGAAGATCATAGTTTCTGATTTAGTATAGGCGTCTGCTTTATCTTAAAATTCGATTAGTAGTAACTTAAGTCAATATAACTTTTGACGCTTAACTTACTTTAGTGTTACCGTGTATTTTCTGTTGAAAAGGCTGTACCTTCTTAGGTTTTTAGAAGGAGATATTAACCTTCTTAATGTTGGGACAAATTCTTTGATGAAAAAAATAAATAAAAAAAATGCACACATGGTTTAATTTCATTATTATAATAATTACAATCGTAATATATCTCACTCATACACTCAGTGTAGTGCATGGAATTTAAGTACTAGGAATCACATGATTATCTTAGCCATAATAAGTATCGATTCATTAACACAATTTATAACTATATTCTTCTATTAAAATAATTGTCTGCGGAAGCCACATTAAATTAAGAAATTAATTTAGCGCCATCTAGTTTACAATAAAGGAACTATACTTCCTAATGATGGAGCGTAGTAGTCAGGTCTCAAAGTCTGGTGTGCTAACATATCTTCTTTGCTATTATTCGTAAGTACCAGTAAAGTCTTGAAACCAGTAGATTTCCCCAGGCCGACGTCTTGTTCAATCCTAAAAAAATATGAGCTTATAATGACGATGATGATATTGATATAGGTAAGTATAAAATAATTGCTGCGTGTTTCAAACATAATCATAATGCAACGGGGCGATAGATTACATAGTTTTTTAAGTTTAATATCATGGTCTTTAAAAAAGCCTTCAAAGTCCTTCTTCTTGTGTAAATAAAAACAAAAATAGATGTTAGTATCGATACTGTTTTTTTTATTAATGTTATTATGCGTATCGATATAACGATAGAAGAATGATAAGTTTAACATATCTGTTGCGCATTTAAAATCTAACAAAGTTGTTTTTTTTTTAATTAACAGTGCGTGCCAAAATTTGAGATGTACTTACATATCACCAATAAAAAGTACTCGACTTGGGTCCGAAACGCCAGCTCGTTTCATAGCGAGCTGCCCAAATAGTTTGCCCGGCTTGCCCAACTGGATGGGCTGCCGTTTTGATTCATCCACTACCAAGTTAGTGAATACTCCGGTACCTACAAACAATAATAAATACACACAATACAATACATAACCAGATATATCCGTATTTTCCGTACTTTCGTAAAAGCGACCTTGCATCTATATACATAGCTTCGCTTTTCGCCTGTAATACCGCCTGCCAACGCGAGCGCGCGAGGGGCAAAGCAAAAAGCGACCTATGTCTACACGTGCAAGGTTGCTTTTCGCCTCCCCGTTCGCCACTCGCGCGACTAGTGATTAAAAAAAAGGTCCTGTGCGGCGCGCGGTAGCGAGCAGCATACGCATTATATGCATGCACGTCGCACAGATCTACCGTCGCACAGACATGACTGTGACAAGTTTTTATGGTTTCAAAACCGTTCTAAAAACCATCGCCGCCAATAAAACAATTGTTATAGTTTAAACACCGTGCTTTTTATTTTACTTTTCGAAGGTAGACTTATAAGTAGAAAGAAAGATAATATTTATTAAATTTAAAGCTAGTCGTCTTATGACCGCAGCCATGAAAAGTTGACGAAACGTGTGGAAATCGAAAAAAAAGCATAACAAGCAAATTAAAAACTATAAGTGTTAAATTAAAAAAGCTTGTTTACACCCGACAAATTGTTTATTATTGCGCGAAATTTTAAAAATACCATTGTCAGCTACACGGTAACTTTTAAATTACTAGAAAAGTTTCAGGTGTAGTATCTATCAGTACTAATGACTTTTATACAAAGAGCTAACTACGAAATCACGATTTTATTTTTGCTTCTTCGTTGTTGGCTCCATAATAAAAGCTTAACATTTATATTGATGTATACTACCATCACCTTAAGTTGATATTAAGTAGAACTCCCAAGGTTTTCTGGTAATTAAAGAATTATGGCACTCATATAATTAAGCACCATTTTTTTTTAATTCCCAGGAATACCTATTCATCCACAAGGTAACTCACCCAAAACCAGACATCCCGGCTTATAAGGCACGTACTTGTCGGTAGCCCCGTTTATAAATAGTACGTCTTCCCTCTTTAGGTAAGTCAGTGCTTTGTACAGCCTAGGCAAGTTCACTTTGAAATCGCTGTCAAACACCACGGCACCGACTTCGAGATCGTCTTCGAGATACTGCAGGTATTCCTGATAATAGTCCGCTCCGACTTCTGGCTGTGACACGTGATGGGTTAGATTGAATTTGTGTTCTAATTTTGAAGACTGACTAATATTATAAATTAAAAGTATTTTTTAAAAAAAAAACAAGCTTTCAATTAAAACGCTTTATAAGAATAAAATAATAAAGAATAATGATTACACAATATAGATTATATAAAAGATTGTCGTCAGATCAAGTTGTTTAATTTACTTATAAATCTTAAACACAGGTAAATCTAGCGACAAGGTTTTATAACATGTATATTGTGTAATCAAGTTGATAGTAAAAGTTTATATTATACTTTTTAGAGTTTTTAATAAAAGCTTGTTTTAAAAAAGTATTTTTTTACTTTTAATTGTTTTATTTTTTTAGTTACCGCTGGCAAGATTTCATTCGTATTCTCAGCAAGTCCTTTCATTTGATACCTATATTGTTTGAAAGCATAAACATCTTAGTCCGCCATATTGGATTTAGAGTGATTTCACTTTTTTTCGTGTTATTCTCAGCAAGCCCTTTTGTTTAATACCCTTAATGTAGGATTGCATCAAAAATAACTAGTCGGCAGTCTTGCTTCACCATGTTGGATTTAGAATGACGTCACATAGCTTACCATGCATTGTCATCCAAACTGAACATGTATATACAAAAAATCAGCTCAATCAGTTGAAGATATCTACTTCAAAATTGAGTTGCAAGGTTCCACTCGAACAAATGTTTGTTCGGGTGGCATCTTGGGTGGTCGGGTGGAATCTATGTATCTATGTAGATACATACATACATTGGAAGTTAAATAAAAGCTTTGAATAAATGCCATAGTTTGGATATTTGTTACTTCATCACGTAAAAACGGCAGAACAGATTTGGATAAAATTTGAGACACACATTTTTTTAAGCCAGGTTTAAAACCTAGGATACATTTTATCCCGACAATTCTAACGGAACGGGAACCACGCGGGTGATACCGCGGGTGTTATAAAGTGAGGATTTGGGCAAGAAATTTTTTATTACTTTTTTTAAAGTTTATTGAAAATAAGAGTTAAATTTGTTTTTGTTATGGAAAACAATTACAGCATCAATATTTTTATTCGTCATCCTATAAGCTAGCGTATCTGTGGTATCACTGGCTTTTAGTTTATTCAGCCATTTATTTTAATTTGATATCGTCATTAAATTTTTTGCTTTTTCTTTATTATATTATGTATACCGGTTAATACAGCTCTCAGCACCACCAAAACGGTACCGACGGAAGACCAGCGCTGGCCAAAAGCCAAGCAACATGCTGAGTCGGGGCCGTTTTGGGACAAACAGTGCTTATTTATTTGTTTTTATTTTGTTTTTTGTTGCCCTTGTTTGTCCCAAATAAACATTTTTTCTTTCTTTCTTTCTTTACTAAATGTGTGAACTGTGAGAATCGAACTTAGGACGACATGATAGGCATCCCGACACTTGAGCGACTACACAAAATTCAAAAGTCATCGCCATTGTATTGTATTTGCCCCCAGACAATGGCACATCTTTCGTCCCACCCTGCGTGTCCCTACATCACCAGTACACGCGTAGAGCTTTACAAGTCCATTGATAGTGCTGTAACAGTGGCTGAATTTCGGTCGTCACTAATATGAAGCTGAAGTAGACACGTCAAGAAAAAGAAGAATGATTTGCTTTATCGTTTAAAAATTAATTCAACAAACTTACTCCTTCTATACATTTGAATCCAGCTCTTTCTAATACTCGAATCGTTTCTCGACAGGACACGCAATAAATTTTTTTATTGAAATTTACAGACTTGAAATACTCAGCTATCGCTACTGAGGGGATGGTAAGATGTTCCTGAAACAAAATAAAAAAGATATAGAACAGTCAGCAGCATCTGATCATAATCCCGGCGCCTCCACCATCCTGTGAGATGCTACGAACATCTCACAGGTGTTTAGAATAAGAACGCCAACTATTGAGATTATTTAATAAGCGCCTCAGTTCGATTACTACTACATGACTGGATTATATAAAGGAAAATCGATAGCTTCGAATGCAAGAGGACAAGTATTTTTTGTATGTTCACCGGTTACTTGAGAACGCCTGAACCGATCGAAATGATTCTTATGTGATAACATCGGAATAGTTCCCAAATCGGTGCCATTTTATGAAATTTTGAAATCGGTTCAGTAGTTTTTAGGAAATGACCTTTTTCGGTCAAAAACGGATTGACAGAAACCAGTACATTTCAGTTTTACTCAAACTAGTAGTAGACAAGTACGGGACTTATTCTAACTATAAAATTTGCGATATATTTTTTTTTATAGAAGAAAACTGACTTCAAAAATCAAAAACTAAAAAATAAGCTTTTTGGAGTCGGCGCCAGCCAAGGCAAGAAGTATATTATTATTAACTCTGACACTAGATGTGGCCACTAATCCTCATACGATAAGAAGATTATTATTAACCATTTATTTCAGGCATCTACTTAATGGCCCATACAATAAATACCTTATAGACTAGCATACATACATTATATTATAATCAATAGAAGTGCAATGTAAAATTTATAGAATGCACCATCGATGCCTTGGGTTTCTTTTTCTATTACCGTCTTCAAACAGAGTCAAATACAACAACGAATTCGTATTAAGTCAGTGCATCACAGTAATGTCAAAATAACGCCTTGTTACACAAAACACTATTTTTAATTTTTTTGTTGTCTGTCTGTCTATTTGCTGCAAAAAAAGTCGGTCGGTCGGTTGCCGAATCAGAAACTTTTTTGCTTGGAAAAAATTATCAATTGATGAATTGATTTTCGTGAGATATTAGTATTTTTTACGTATTTTTCACGCGAAAAATACTGGAAAGGACGGAGTTACATATAAGCTACTTTTACTACTAGTATATTACATTAACTGTGCTTTCATCAAGGTTCGGTTCACGCGAAAAAGTCGTTGGTGGCTGCCATTTTAACTATATCCTATGCTTCATTATTAATATTGTCCTAAAACAACCCTCAAAGAATTTCAAACGTTCTTATTATTTCGCTTCACCCATTATTGTGCCCTTTCATTAAAAAGAACCATTAATTTTCGTCAGAATTTAACTCAGGCAGGCTCACATCTAACGCCCGAATAAATAAAATGTTTGTATTCATTTAAAATGTAAATTATCTCTTAATTACGTTTTCTTTAATTGCTGCGGGACCATTGTGACGGTTTGTGACGTTTTTGGTAACAATTTATACAGGGTGATTCAAGCCTGGTGGATGTATTTTTTTACAGATTGTTGAACAAGCGGCCTATTAGGAACTAAGAAAAAAATCAATTCTCACCGAAATGCAAGACAAAAACAATTTAAATATCTACCTAGTTAGAGTTTTTTTTTTTACTTTTCCACATATTTTTTGGCATTTTCTTGGATGCGCTTACCTAATAAAAAAAATAAAAAAAATAAATATCCAAAAGGATGACAATTTTTTTGATAAATCTGAAAAAAGTTGTATCGATTTTTTTTCCTCACGTTCTTTAGGCCGCTTGATCAACTATCTTCTTCTTCGTCCTTGCTCTTTCCATATTTAAGTGGGGTTGGCTCTCCTAATTTTAAGGCGCCAAGATATTCTGTCTCGAGTTGTCAGATCGGGTTATTTCTCCGCTTTTATAACCTTCGTCAGGCTGGTCCATCAGGTGGCGGGGGAACGTCATCTAACTCTTTGGTTTTCTGGTATACTTAGAGCTTTTCTAACAACATGTTTCTCATGGTAAATTTTAAATAGAAAAATATTGGAAAAAATTAACTCGGCCACAAATGATTTCTCAGACGGGAATCGAACCCACGACCTTTGGAAATCCGGTCCAATGCTCTAGAGCATTCACTTGGGGTCGAGTAAATTTTTTCCAATATTTTTCTATTTAAAATTTACCATTAGTAAAAAAATAGCATTGAAAAATGCAAAAATTACAAAATCATAAAAAAAAACATGTTTCTCGTCTCGAGACGAGAAACGGCCTCGAAGGAGGCTTTCAGTGAGCTTTTCTGATATGGGGGCGACCTTGAAACTACCACGCATGTATTCTTCCGAACTTTGTCTAGCCTCGTTACTCCACCGGACATCTCAGCATTTTCATTTCAGTAGTATGGAGTTTCTGAACGTGCTTCTTCCTTACTGGCCAACATTTACCCTCGTACATTATCGCAGGCCTTACCGCTGCCATATAGACTTTACCCTTTGTGCGTACACGTACAGGCATTCGAGGGTCGCATAAAGCGCATCCAACGCAATTTTCCACCAACACCGTTTACCACGGATGTATATACATACGCATTGAAGAATGAAATTTACAGTATCTTTTAAAGTTATTCAAGTACTTATGTTAAATCTACTGCACAAGTTGTTATGAAAATAGCCTGAGAGTACAATTACTTGTCAACAATATAACTACCGAGGTACCTACTTAAAAACTAAACATTATGTGTTGGGCACCTTGAATATAATATTTTTAGGAAGATCTCTCTTCTCAGCCACATAACACCCACTGCTGGGTATAGGCCTCCCCCAAAAGGGGGGGTTTGTCATAATCGCTACGCTTGGCAGGTGGGTTGGAGATCGCAGTATGGCCAAGTTTGAAGGAGACGCTGCTGCCCGTCAAGGCTGAGTCCCTTAGTCGCCTTTTACGACACCCACGGGATGAGAGGGGGTAGTGTTATTCTAAGCCGACACTACACAGCTAATCACTTAGTAGTAAATAACTATAGCGAAAAAAGGGAAAATGAAACTATACCCTTCATATTATTGGTGTCCACTAATTAAACGAATTTCCCATAGTTTTCCAATAGTATATGTGACCCCATTTGAGAAGAATCGTGAAAAATAGTAGATTATTAACCAAGGGATAAAGCAGTGTCTTCTGTCGCCCCTTTTTTGGGGGAGACCTATACCCAGCAGTGGGTATTATGTGGCTGAGACGACGACGACGACGAAGTGATTTCGTGGTTTTTTCGCCTAATCTGCAAAATTGGTCTAGCTCTCACGCGCGTCCTTTTCTCATTACTATCTCACTTCAGTCGAGTAGCTCCTTAATGACCCACCTTACATCATTTGTAACATATTTTTACCATACAGACTGCCGGGTTTTTTACGATAAATACTTAATTAACCCTGTGCATGTGGATGTCATGTAAGAATATATATTTTGAAACCACCATTAGTTCTGATATCTGTAAGTTTTAGAGTATATGTGTGACACATAATTGGTTCTCGAAGAAGGTCTGCTCAGTGAAAAGAGTCCTTTAAGAAATCCTAAACGTATAATCTCTATTCATAATAAAATAAATTATACTTATGGTAAATTTTAAATAGAAAAATATTGGAAAAAATTAACTCGGCCACAAGTGAATTCACAAGTGAAAAAGAGCATTGGACCGGATTTCCAAAGGTCGCGGGTTCGATTCCCGTCTGAGAAAAATAAGTATAAAAATAGCATTGAAAAACGCAAATATTATAAAATCATAAAAAGAAAATTAAAAAAAAAATTATGGAAATGGTCAGCGCATATCCGTGCTCGTTGAGGTTAAATTATAAATATAAAATACAAATTTCTGTTGCATAAGTACTAACTGCCGTTTGCACTAAAATTAATTTTACCGATTCGTTAAAAGTAATAGTAATTCGCTTGACAAAGCTCTTAAAAATGTATGGAAATTGACAGCGTTATGTGAATTTTGGTGCAACCGGCTCTAAGTAAGAATGTAGGTACAGGTGTTCTATTATAAATAAAATACGTACAAAACCATCATTAATATTGACAGACTTGAATTTCTGTTCGTAGTCTTGTTTCGTTCTCAAGCTATTGTTCGATACGTAATGGACGGTTTTGCCATGTTTTTTTATCTTTTCGATGAACTCTCCTGAACCTGGTAACGGTCCATTGGACCATATGACACCTGAAACAACGAAACGTATGGAAATAAATAAATAAACAAAATAACACGACGTATAATGTCCCGGCTACACATTCCGTCTAACCTGAAAGCATTCCTGCATAAACCGATTAGTGGTAGCCGGGACAATCCTCTACGACTTAGTCAGAGTCAAAGTCAAAATCATTGATTCAGTCTAGGCTGTTACAAGCACTAATGAACGTCAAAGAAGCTACGCCATCGGTTCACAAACTCTACGGCGGGGGACCTTGTAACGAGAAGAACCGGCAAGAAACTCGTCAAGGGCTGTTTTTTTCTCCCTGGTTTATTTCATACAGAGTCATCAAATTGAAAAGTGACCTTAACATATCACTAAGGTCAATTTTCATCACAAAAAGATAATGCTAATTATAATATTACATTGTATGGTTATTTTAACCGTAAAAACATTTCACCTGGCAAATAGAGACTTATCTATCATACATTACAACGTTTCTCGCATTACAAGTTTACTGTACTGTGAGGTACATACAGGTCAGTATCAATTTATTTTAGAAAAAAATATTTAAGCTTTAAGCACAACATTAAGATAAGCAGACTGAAGTAGACCCATTTCCGCTGGCGGCACTGTTCACGAGCATGACGCATGAACCAGTCATCGTTTTTTCTTAACTATATTTTAGGGAACGTAACGACCCGCCTCACACGACACCGCCGAAGAAATGTTTTAGCGAGCATGACTTACTTCAGGTATGCTGTATAAATATAAAAAATACAATGGCAACAGTAAAATAAAAGTGCATTAATGTAAGACACAACTTACAATGTTACTAGAAGACACATCAGCTGGGTCATAATCAGAAACTTACCTGAGCAAAGCGGTTTGTGCAGGCTTGCTCTCAGAAGACGGAGCATGTAGCCGGGACGTAAAACCATATCTATACTAATATTATAAAGCTGAAGAGTTTGTTTGTTTGAACGCGCTAATCTCAGGAACTACTATACCGATTTAAAAAATTCTTAGACCATTAAAAAGCTACATTTTTTCCGAGTGACATAGGCTATATTTTATCCCGGTATTCCCACGAGAACGGGCACCACGCGGGTTAAACCGCGAGGATCCGCTAGTTTGATATAAAGTGCGTTTTAAGAACAGACAGAAACAAGAAACAAAAATTCTTATAAATGATAATAGTAGTAAATAAAGGTTTATGAGCATAATCTCATAATATCTCCTAATAAATCTGTTGGAATACTGGTATGGAAACCAAACCAATACTGTAAAATGGGGCGACGCAACTTCTAACGACTATAGGTTAGAGTGTGGAGTACGTCAGGGGGGCTTACATCTCCGGATCTCTTTAATATCTATATAAATGGCCTGATCGAAGAGCTGAGAGGAACCAGGGTGGGATGTCAATTAGGTAACGTATGTCTAAATAACCTGAGCTATGCCGATGACATGGTTCTTCTCAGCCCATCGATTAAAGGAATGAGAAGTTTGGTTTCGGTTTGTGAGCATTATGTTAATGCTCATGGATTGAAATATAATGTCTCTAAAAAATAATTGATGGTATTCAGATCTGGTCAGGGTACAGAGTATGTAAATGATGTACACTTGAATGGCACAACTATCAGGGTTGTAAGGCAGTTTAAGTACTTGGGCCATCTCATAACGAAAAAGTTGCAGGACGTTTGTCATATGGAGCGTGAAAGAAGAGCTCTCGCTGTTAGAAGTAACATGGTCGCCCGCAGATTCACACAATGTAGCAGAGACGTTACAATCACGTTATTTAAGGCCTACTGCCTCGGTATTTATACATGTCAGCTGTGGGTGAACTACACTCAGAAAACAGTTACAGGAAAAGAGTACAGTATAATCATGGATACCGAGCTCTTATGAAGTTTCCTTGGAGTTGCAGTGCTTCGGGCATGTCTGCTGATGCGGGGGTTCCGGACTTTTACGCCGTAATACGCTCGCGAATCGCCTCTTTGGGAACGAATACAGCGTTCTGATAACATTATTCTGCGGGCTGTCTCACATGACACGATCAACCCTATATACGCTCACTGGATTTCCGCTCACTTTAGTAGCAATAGGAAGTAATAGGTTGATCTTGACTGACATTTGTATTTGTTTAATGTCATTCATTTATTGTGACTCTTATTTTAAATGTGTGTGTATTTTTTACTTTTGATGTAAGCACTGTATGTAATTTGTATTGAATGTACTATGGGTTTTAGCCTGAAATAAATCATTATTATTATTATAATGGCCAAGTAAGGTTGTCAATAATTAGTAAGTTAATTATTTACGGAAATAGTAAATTTAAAAGAACATAATTATTAAAAGGTAAACTTTAACGGAACCGAGATTTCGACTTTAATCGATTTTATATTGTATTATTAAGGAAAAACAAAAAAAAATTATCATAATCTCCGATTTTACTTAAGACAAGGTTAATCAGTCAGATATATGTCTTGATTATAAAAAAAATGTGGCTCCTAAAAAATAATGACGCCGCTGTTCCATACAATGTTACCCCAACCCCTTTCGGTGTGACAAGGTTCAATATTATATTGTGTTCATAATTATTGTCCGACACCATACGTATTCTGAAACGAGCTTTCATGCACAACTTACTGTTATTGTTTAGTGGCAACACAACAATATCATGGTACTATCATACTTTATTAATATTCATGACGTAAATCACAATCGCGATATCTATTGTTTAACTAACAAAGGTTGCAATGTCTATCTGAATAAGTGAAGTGTTATTAATACAAAATATCCTTTATATTAGTTTTTTGAAGTATTTTCAAGGGGTACTTAAGTGAGCTAGATATTAGTAATGATTAAGGAAATGGCACTTTGATAGATATTTGTAAGGGTGCAATTACGTATGGTAATCGTATTAATTTGACAGTTCATAACGTATTCAAACAGCTGCAATTACTATGGAATGACATTTAATTTGATGCAATCTTCTTCTTCTTATGGTGGCACTCCATTAATAAATAATTCTTTATTTACTCTTCTAATAAATAAATAAATTCTTTATCTGCTCTCCACAATCTTTTACATTATAATAGCGGTTTCTTACATAAAAGCATAAATCATTAACAAAGATTGTGAGAGACTGGTGTCTGAACTGAGCGTTAAGCCTATATCTCAGGAGGAGGCCTGTACCTTCATTACTGGAGGTTTGCCGTCAGATTGCTGAATTTGCCATTGTCCCTCGACATTTGGAACAGTTCTTCCACGCTGGTGATTCCGGTCCATTCTCGTATGTTTCTAAGCCAAGATTTCTTCCGTCTACCAAAGTGTCTGTTACCTTCTATTTTGCCCATCATTATCAATTGAAGCAGTTGGTCTACTATGTCCCAAATGTGACCCAGATATCCAACTTCTCTCTTCTTTCGGGTCTTATGGATACGCTACAATACGAACTGTCAAATGAATATGATTGACTTTACGTAATCGCCTGGCAGATCTATAACCCCCATATTCTAAGTCGTTCCTCCAAAACTTTTTACACTCCACTCAACCTCGTCGTGGGTAAAAATGGTAGTGTGGGTAAAAATGGTAGTGTGCGCTAGGCCTAACACGGAGTGGCTACGTACTCTTTGGCTCCTCCAGGTCGTTACGGAGTTATGACTTAGAATACCGATTTCGAGGAGTATTTCGAAGAGGTTTTCAATGTGGTTTCGTTAAGCCAAGGACGAGTAAGTTTCGGAGAAACGACTTAGAATATGGGTGTAAGAAATGTATGGATATGTTTAAAGAACAGCGAAAATAGCATTAAAATGTATGGAATTCCCGAAACTGAAAATACTGATCTCTTCATCTTTTTAAATGTTGATCAGATCAGTCGGGTGTGTATAGCAATCTGTATCTCCTCCATTCACTCCCTAGATGACCATTATCAGATCACAGCTCGGTCAATCCTTGGCAGAGAACCAAGGGTTCAAAGTTACCTCGTTTGTATGAAAATCGACTAGTGTTTCTAATTATCTAACCACCACTGTATATAATGGAGCTATAATGATAATATTGTGTACGTAAATGGAATCAATACTTACTGAACTGTTACTGGATCTGAGCAAATCATTACGATTGTTACAAAATGACATTGGTACCCTGTCAAAATTACTTTACTGAATAAAAATCAGTCTATAGAGGAACACATTGTGGTTATGGCGGCAGACGGTAAGATTAGGCGGACTTACAAAAAGTGCTACCGCCAACCAAACCGAATACAATAAGTACCCCTAACTGAAAATTTAACCCAGCCAGCGTAGCATGCGCACCGCGACTCGCTGTCGACGCTTATCTCGCGATGTCTGTCCCGCTCATATCAGTACGGTGTGAGCGGGACAGACAATACGCTAGCGCGAGAAAAGTGTCGAGATAGCTTTGTCGAGGTGCTCATGCTACGCATGCAGGACCTCTGACTTTGATACCATTGGTGTTACGACTACACTGCAGACGCGGTTGGAGGTTGTTATCCTTAAAAGTTTTTTTTTTATTTTAGTTACCTAGAGAAGTTATAAAAATATTTTATTACTAGGCATATATAAATTAGACAGATTTTTATTTTATTCTTTTTTATTGTTTAATTATTTCATCGAGTAATAAATACAACTCATTTTGTTAGTTAGGTACCGTTTTGCTTAAATTTTTATAAGTTACCTTACATACCATTTTTTTTTAATCTGTGAACTGTATTTGATTTATGAATATTTTAACCATGTTCAGATACTAAAATAAATAAAAAACTATGACATCAACAGTATATTAGTTTTATGTGGTTAAAAATAGTAAAAAAACACATAATTAAATAAACAACCCCAAAAACGATTTTCGAAAGAGTAGATTATTTTTTTTATCACAGAGTATATTTATCAGGCTTCGTTCTGAAATCAGGATGTTCATACAAAACTAAACTCTAACTATTAGAAAATGCTGATTTTCGGCTGAAATTCAGAGAGGACACCGGTGTCCGTTTTCGGTTTGAGTGATGTTTTAGTACTTATTTATATTTTAAATAAATAAATTACGTTTTTGCCATGCCACTTGATATGCCACAGCGACGATTGTTAGATGAACAGTCAAGTCTGTTCGCAAGCATGTTCAAGATGATGATGATGTATACGCTGCGCACCAGTCTTGCGCATAGTTGCGTAAAAATAATCAACGCGAGCCTCAGGCCTATTTTCTAGGCAGCTATAAAAATGTGGCGTCATATCTACATAGAATAGATTATCTTCGCCTGAACAAAAAACGTCTTTAGCTATCTTTAAATATGACTGCCGTCATACTGAAATGCGCGCGTTCATAAACCAAACGTAAAACCGGGTACAGATTTTGTAATGTAACATTTTCCATACATTTTTGGAGATCAATCATTGATGATTGTTCTCCAATCAAAGTAATCACAAATCTATGTATACTACGCCGAGGTTATATCTTCCAATTTTACAGTTGTGTGAAATCTTACACGGGGAGAAAAAAGCTCTTGACAAGTTTCTTTCTGATTCTTCTCGTTACAAGATTTTGCGACGAGTTATTCCCACACGATGAGAATATCGGGATAAAAAGTATCCTTTATTTTAATCCAGGCTATTTTATATGTCTGTGCCAAATTTTATCCAAATCCGTTCAGTAGTTTAAGCGTGAAAGAGTTAAGGTTTAAGAATTTATTCTCATAAAGACACATAGTCACTTACATGAGAACTTAACTAAAGTAACAAATTTGAAATAGTTCGCGGTCGCCAGATGCAAAACACGATACTTAGGTACGTTATTAATCTTCGACTTTGATATACAAATTAAAAACTTGTAAGTATTTCATATACAAAAGTAAGTATTATGACAGATTCTAATCGAAAAACACTAGAGGAAAATAATAAAAATAATATTAATTGATTAATATGCAAAGGGTTCAAGTTCCGCTTGAAATCTCTCTCTCTTTTCTAATATTTTTAGACCAAAATCTATCATTGTGATACAAAAGGTTAAATTATTTAATGACAAGTAGTTACCCAATAATGGATGCCACTATCTATTAATAATTATAGCACGTCGGCCCGTTTAGCGTCTTGTCAATGTTTTTTTTTAAATAAATTTATGTACTTATATTAATTTTTATGAATTACTGATGTACTTATAATAAAATTATTACCTACCTATTTATTGATTTGTCAAAATGTACTGAGTTACAAACAAACAAACGAAATAAACATACAAATTGACATGTTTCTGCATTTACAATATTAGTAGGAATAGGATATGAGTAGGATTAATTTCTACATGCAGATTTGATTTTTATATTTTCGTTCTTAACGTATAAGACTCAGGTAATATTATTATCATATATTATTTTATTTTTAAAAGAAAATTTTAACAAACTCTAACATTTGGCTTACGATTTATCGTTGATAAAACTTCACAAAAACACTTAATTCCAGTCTTGAATACTTTACTTTGTTATTTTGTTTAGGCTGGAACTTTATCTCGATGTATTTTTTTCTTATATACCCTAGTATATTGAATTCATGGGATTAAAATATTCACTAGGTATAACTTTTTAATTTTGCATTTTACAATGCTATTTTTATGTGATAAATATTAAACAAGAAAATATACCAGAAAAATAACCCGCATCCTTGGGAGTGCATTGGGCCGGACTCCCAAGGATGCGGGTTCGAATCCCGTCAGGGCGACATGAGTCTAGTTGCTTTTTTCTGGTATATTTTCTTGTTTAATATTTATCATTCACTAGGTACTTTCATAGTGATATTTTCAAGTCGTCATTGTTGTTAATGTCATGTTTCTAATTCACTCAATGCTTAGTTTCTTCATGAAATACAGCTATAAATAGGTATTTTGGGACTCGAACCCACGACCTTTGGAAATCCGGTCCAATGCTCTAACCACTGAGCTACCGAGACTTGCGGACCACCGTCTTCTCTCCAATACTTTTATATTTTTAATACGCTGTAGGCCAACGTTTTCACATCAATGCTAGTAATATCCTTCGAAAGAAACATCTTTTCAGGTGTTTAACGATCGATTAAGATGCAACAGCCAATAATTTTTGATTTTAGTTTTAAACTAAGTACTAGTTTAAAGTATTTTTTGCATGCAATAGTTTACAAGGTGTCGACAAATCATACATAATTTTATTTAATAATTTGGGATATGCTAAGTAATATCAAATTTACTCCTACCTACGAAATACTCCAATGTCTACGAAATACTTAAATTATAAATGCGAAAGTTTGTAAGGATGGACGGTTGTATGTTACTTTTTCACACAAACACTACTAAATGGACGTACATCTTATGTTTTGGCGCGCACTGTTCATTGAAATAAACAACTTTTACGGATATCAAACGCGCTATATTTCCACGAACTAAGTTGTAATTAGGTCATCCCGTGACCACGGCAGCTGTAAAGGTGCCGAAACGTCGGGAAAATCAAAAAACCCCTAAAAAACCTAAAAATACGGACAATTACAACTTAGTTCGTGGAAATATAGCGCGTTTGATATCCGTAAAAGTTGTTTTATTTCAACTACTAAATGGATTTTGATATTTGTACCATAGATATTAGTTAGCCTGGATTAAAATATGCCAGATTTTTTATCTCGATATTGTCACAGGAACGCGAATAACGCGGAAGAAACCGCTGGCAGCCACTGGTCAATAATAAAAATACCTATATGAGACACAACAGTCCAATGTTATCAGGATACCAATTAAACTCACGTTATATATATATTGATATTATTTAGATATAAGTAGTATATTTTACTATTATGCTCTGTATTTGTGTAAGTTTATTAGGTTTTAATTAATATGTTTTTTTTGTATTGTCAAAGTTTCTTTTAAAATATGTATGTTGTTGGCACACTTCCCCTACGCATTATCTACAGTTCTCCGTAATTACAAAGGTTGTCTGGAAGAGATCGCTTTTTCTTCCTTTTATAATGTGTGTGTGCAATAAAGAGTCAACCTATCTATCTATCTATCTAAACTCTTCAAAAATCCTGCTTTTGCTAACGATTCTGTTTTGAAATCTCGTTAACATAAAGATAGGCAGATGAACGAGTGCTCATATGACGCTAAAATGATTTATCCTTCTAATGAGTTACGAAACCATAGAACTAATCGGAAGGTAAAACGAATCATTCTACCAAGAATACCGTAATTACGATAAATAATTGAATACATTTCATGGTACAGCAATAAGAAATTCCGATCGTGTGCTTGATTAATATATACAATTGTACTAATAACATGTATTTATCATATACAATAATAATAAGCAACAGACCGTCTCTTAATAAGGCAAGCAAAAGAAATTTATCGCTCCATTTTTTTAACCACAAAAATCACATCCTTACAAGATAGCATTACAATGGACAGGGCGACACAGATAGATATTAACGAATGTCTATAGTTACTAGCTATTTATGAAGACGATGATGATATATTTACAGCTATCAATTACTAAAAAGTGAACAATAAACTAGTGGAAGTCCGCGACTTTTTAGTTAGGTTTTTAGGTTACTTACAGCGGTCAATATCCGGTAAAAATTCTTTTAACAAAAATTTTAATCTAAATATACCTCATTATTGTTGTTTTGGTGATATAAAAAATAAAATAATAAAAAACTATGATTAATAGTTCATTCAAAGTTATTTACAATAGGAATAAATTGTTACATTAAATAACAATAAAAACGATTCGGTAAATGTTGACATTGACATGCGGCACAAACAGACATAAAGGTATAAGTCATGTTCCTAAATTGAAACATAGGTTGTGAAATCTCACTCAGCCTAAATATAAAATTCTTATAACAATAGTTTAATCTTATTAATATTGTTTTTATGGTTCAAGGAACCAAAATAATATAATACAACCAAAACGGAGTATTATAATTAAGTCAAAGTTATTTAAAATAATAATAAAATGTAACATTAAATTCAGTAGTGCGATTCGGAACGCATTGTGACGTATTTTTATTTTTATATTTTTATTATTTATTGAGAAAGATGGTCATAACACATATTTTTATTTTAGGTAAGTACTAATACTTAATACAAGGAAGAAATAGTTTTAACATTAATTTCGTAACATTACAAGCTAATAACAGCTGAGCTAACAAACTATTTAGTACTAACGAAAGGATTGGCAGAATGCTAATTCACTACATCATCAAATTCTGGGGCCAGTGCCCAAGATTTTGCCCACTTGGTATCCGTTCACTTGGGAATATTGGAATAAAATTTATTCTTTGTGTCAGTAAATCCAGTCTATTAACTATCTGTGTACCTTTCATCCAAATCTGTTAAGCCGTTTAACGTGATCGACTAACAAACATCCAAACTTTTATATATAAAATATTAGTATGATAGGATAATAGGATATTAAGAGGGGTCGAATTATAGCAAAGGTACCCAGGCTAAATATTTCTTTAATTTTTTTTAAACTTTAAGTTTTAACGGTGAAGTGGGATTTTCAAAAGGTAAGCCGATGAGAATCTACATGAATGGACCCTTCACCACTAATTACGTAATCATCGTATGAATAATCTATACTTATAATATTATAAAGCTGAACAGTTTGTATGTTTGAACGCGCTAATCTCAGGAACTACTGGACCGATTTAGAAAATTCTTAAACCAATAGAAAGCTACATTTCTCCTGAGTGGCAGGCTATATTTTATTCCGATATTCCCACGGGAACGGGCACCACGCGGGTAAAACCGCGAGGATCCGCTAATGTGTTACTAAAACTAGAACAAGCAATTTGATGCTGTAACGTATCGCAGCATCAAATTGCTGTTGGAAACTTCTTAAATCCAGAAATAGCTGCTACTTTCCGTGGAGTTTATATTCAATCGATTCAATCGGGACCATGCCCTTAAGAGGTACAAAATTTCCAAATATATTTTTTTTATAAGTATTATTTATACATCAATATTTTTGTTTTAAAACTGCTTATCAGCATCTAATACTAAATTTACTGTATAAACTTGTTACTGTATAAATGGTATGCAAGAATTATCCTTCCTATAAACATTAAATTCCTAGTATGTACAGAACACAAAAATAACGAACTACAAATCCTTCCCCTTGGCAACAGTAAACAAAACGCCTGACCAACCCGTAACAACAAAACCACACAACACTACACACGCACACACACAATGACGCAACACACGCAACGTGGTTAAAGCGCGCAACTCACCATCACAATCAGAAAACACATAATCGAAAGAGTCCAAAAACTTTTTAAAATCACTTGTATCCAATTCCAGAACGTTTACCGGTTCCGCCATGACGTTATTTCGTGTCGTTATCTGTCACTAAATCACTGATAAGTATTTGTTTTGCAACGAACACGTGAGTGCGTAACCTAGTTGTGTGGTACACTGCGCTGGCGTCACTGCGTGCGTACTAAAATATAAGGGGAGCCGTCGAGTCGGCGTTTCCATTGCCTCGCGACGATAAGAAGTGAATTAATTATACATGCTAGCAGATGTTTGATATCTTGAAATGAGGTCATAGGTTCAGAATTTAAATCATATTTGTTATGTATTAATTTAATACTTATTTATGTTTTTTCTTTTATTTATTTTTGCAGTGAAAACTTCTTTAGCGGCGTTGTGCATATCAGAGTTTTAAATTTTTAGGGTTGGGTAAAACATGTTAAAGTTGGACACGTGAAAAATCGAAAATTCGTAAGACCATTTACCGTTGACCTATTTCGAATTACATAAAGTCTCACAATTGAAAGATCTACGTATATGTAGTTAATATCAACCATTATATAAAGATCTCTCATTACTACCAACTTTCATATTGATGCCAGGTCAGTTTTAATGGATTTCATGCCAAATCAAGTTGGTCTCCGTTTTCATCAACTTTTTATGGAGTTTTGGTCAAGATATAGTGGATTTTGATCGTTATTTTCGGTATAAGCGGTATTCACTTCCCGGAGTGCAGCCAGTTGTTTTTTTATAAAAAAATAAGTAAGTAATATAATTTTCATTATTAAGGTGGTACGACTTCCATACAAACAAACATTGCACATTAATTGGTTCATCATACATTAATAATTCATAAATACATGTGCAACTAACTCGTTTCAGTTATTTGTTTGCGAGAAATTATTAAAAAATGTACTTTCATACATGAGCTATATAAATGTGATGGGTCACACACACATACGTAGAATTATTGAAATTATAAGATATTAGTGTATTCGTGTTTTATGTATGAATGTACAATTTTTTCATTATTTCGCGCAAACAAATAACTGAAACGAGTTAGTTGCGCATGTATTTATGAATTATTAAGGTATGATGAACCAATAATTGTGTAATGTTTGTTTGTATAGAAGTTGTACCACCTTAAGATTGTTATGAAAATTACCCCCTTAATCTTTTAAATGACGAATGTATTTATTTTTATAAAAATTTGCGACAAGTAGAAAAAATACTGTTACCCAGCATTGGGGACAGCATTTCATTCATGTTATTTTACTACCTTCATTGCTATTAAAATATTTTGTTCGGCAGTTTACCCAAACTTAACTTCAAAGAGATTACAAATAGGAAGTTAAAAATTACACTTAAGACTATCAGAAGGGGTTTTTTTTTAAGTGTTGATAAGGCTAAAGATGGAAGCGAGCCTCTCCCGGAGTCCTCAACCAGTAAGGAACTGGCTATCTTATCTCTAACTACCGGAACACAGCAATCCTGAAAACATTGTTGATATGGCTTCAGACTTAGATAAGATGTTGGTTGCTAGCCAGGCGGATTCACAACAAGTCCTACCACAAACCAAACCGAATAAAATATGAATCCCCGCTGGGAATCGAACCCGGGACCCCTGTGTCTCATACCGGTGGTTGTTGCCACTAGGGCACAGAGGCGGTTAAAAAATATATATCCAACAATACCTGACAATATAAACGCACCCACACGTTTGTAAATATGAAAATTTCTAACGAGTATCCTTAAAGGCTCTCCAGGGATCAAGTTACTTTTGTTCGGCTATAAATTTTCTCTGCCATCTAGGGTTGCCGACTGGGTGTAATCCCGCCGCTTAGAGTTGTCAGGGATGTACTTGGAAAAAGTGGTTTTAGGGAAAAGGGATATTTAGATATCACTCCGTACCTGAACAAACACTTTATATTAAAAATGAAATCTAGACGCAAGCTCCACTTGGCATGTCTTCTCTTCGGTGTAATTAAACATCAACAACCGCACTTCTTATATTCCAGACTTGGTTGGGTTGGTAGTAGTATGGAGAGTGCTTGAAGACAGTGTTCTAAGAAATTAGTAACGCATCCACACAAGTCTGCAGCGTTTAGGTATAGTTTCCGATACGCCGCATCTAAGATTTGGAACAACATTCCTCCTCCCTTCAAGAATATCGGTACTATTGGCACCTTCAAGCTTCATTTGCGTAGATATCTCTTGCACAGCGGGAGGTAGGAAATATAAATTTGGACTAATCTCACATTTAATAGTGAGTCTGGGGTATGCCAGTCTGTTGCTGAGTACTGTAGTACATATAGTTTATTTATCCATTGTTATTTTATATTCTTTTTAAATTTATTAGTTTACTCATTTACGTTTTTGGATACTCTTTTTAACTACCTATTTATTGATTATATTTGCCGTAGTATATATTTATATATTTTTTAATTATCGCATTGACGTCCACGTGTCAATAAAACATTTTTTAAGGGATCCGGTTGAAAATCAGCGTCAGCCTTATCGCTGACTCAATGCTGAACTGGACACCCATTTGGTACTGACGTGGGACACTAAATTCCTTGTACTTTTATATCTTTAAATGTTTCATGTTTTTGTACCGCATGTCTTTGTTATACCTAGGAGTAAAATATAATGTTAATTGTAAAAATGTAATGTAAAATGTCCTGTGTTTGGTACCAAATAAATAAGTTTGTATTTGTATTTGTATATATCACTCACAAATTTCAGTCCTATAATGGGCAATTCTGAGTTATTTGTAGAACAATAAAATTTTATACTAACATAAGTAACAAGCAACGATCATGCAAAATTTATATTTTCTTTATTGCTATTGACATATATTTACAGTATCCCTTAAGTTTTCCAGTCTGCATCCATATTTTACCTATAAGTTATATTATTTTGTGTGTAAACTTTGTTGAAAAAGTATTTTGTGTAAATTTAACCAATATTTTGAAGTTTAGTTTTTTTTAAGTACTTTGACTTAGTTATTTTAGTCTAATATGCAATAAAAACGATAGTCTATAGTTTCAGCTATAGGCACATATTTTTATTTTGATATTAGCAGTAGTAGTTTGCTAGATATTAAGTTTTAAAGCGGCACATTACGAATTGCAAATTCTTGATGTGCAATTATTTCGCGAGTGGACGCGTGAGGGCAGTTACGGCTACCGAGCTTGGACGCGTGAGTGGATATAAATGTGAAAACATCTTGACTATCTATAAATTAATGTATGGAAAATAAATCAAGACACAGATACGGTTATACTTCGTAAAAAAAAACTTTTTATAAATAAAAACCGACTTCAAAAATCATAAAGTAAAAAATAAACCTTTTGGTTTTTGTTTGTCGGTCCAGCCAAGGTAAGAAAAATAAAAGTAATAGAAGTAAATGTAGAAAAAGTTTTATTTTCACAATTTTTAAAGTTAGGATAAGGTCCGCACTTCGGTTTGACTCAAACTAGTAGTGTAGGAAACTACTAGTTTGATTCAAACCGTTTGAGTCAAACCGCTTGACCGAGTTTTTTGATTTCACATTTTTTAAAGTCAAAAGCAGAAGCTGTGCCATTTAGTAAACTTCTTCAGAAATAAGCTCGTGGGTTTTATTTTTTGTTTAAATGTTTTTTATTTCACAATTTTAAAAGACAAAAGCACTTATGCCTTTGTCTATGTCTAATGGCCTGCGCAGACGACGGACATTGAAGGACTTTTTGTCCGCGACACGACCTTATTACTAAGAACATAAAGTTGAATAAATAACGAGGACGATCGCGTACTTTTCATGGATATACGCGATCTAAGTTGAATCTTATTTGGTTCACAATAAAGACGTGTCGCGGACAAAAAGTCCTCCGTTATCCGTCGTCTGCGCTAGCTCTTATGCTTATGCCACCATCTAGTGAACTTTATTGCCATCTTGCGGTGTTTACAACAATATTTTTGTCATTTCCTGAAAAATACTAAACTAAAAAAGTTTTACAGTATAGCAATATAATGCATGTTTTACTTACGTTCTATTTAAGCTTTTAATAACTCCATGCAAAATGAACTTTAATTTAAAAGTTCATGAACTGCTAATTAGCTGGCAGCTTCCTAAATGAGTGTCTACTTCTGACAAAGCAGAATCTTCCTTTTGTTTTTTATCACGTCATCAATTAAGAAGGAAGATTGATGTTAACCCGGTAGGTTTGTATGTTATGTTACTTCAAAACTCTTTCCGTCTAAAGTACTTTTGACGTCTTGTTTTAAAAACCTAAGGTAGAATACGATGGATACCAAGCGGAGGTGCGGTACGGATATCGGGACCCACCTTAATAAAAACAAACAAGAAAATACTAATGGCGCTACAATAAAAGATCTATTTGCTGTCTCTTTTTCCTATTAGCGAATGAAAGTGACATCTTCATTTTTTAACCTAGTCTAACTTTATACTGTACTAGCGGATATTCGCGATTTTACCCGCGTGGTGCCCGTTCAAGTGGGAATATCGGGATAAAATATAGCCTATGTCACTCGGGAGAAATGTAGCTTTCTAATGGTATAAGAATTTTCTAAATCGGTACAGTAGTTCCTGAGATTAGCGCGTTCAAACAAACAAACTCTTCAGCTTTATAATATTAAGTATAGATTATAAAGTAACTCCATGGACAGAGAGTTTTCAGTAAGATAATTTAGATTATAGTTTTAATAGGAAGAAAACTAAAACTCTAAACGCAACCCTAATTTTACTGACTACTGATCCACATACTTGAACCGAATTGAAGCGTCGTGTAGGCAACTTATCAGGTTATATTCATTTATTCCTAGGAAGACCAACAAAAATATTTTCAATCTTACTCTAACAAAAGAAAGTTGGACAATACCTTAACAAACAACTTAGTAAAAAGTAATTTTCTCTTAAAAGCTAAATCAAATACAAGACGAACTTCCTGTACATGTTTTGAAAAAAGTCGGATCAAAGTGAATCGTTTAACAATGGAAACTTTTCGTTATCGATTGACTCGTGCTATGCCCGTCACTGTAGTGGTGGCCTTGTTTCAGTCCAAACCGATAATTAGTTCCAACATTGACATTCGAAGGGAAATGAGCAGGAATCGATTATTAAATCGATTAGCTGCACCGATTCCGACGATTAGTCCGATTTGCGTGAGGTCGCAGGTCGAATAGTTATTTATAATTGAATTTCCGTAATGACGCGATTCGATAAACGTTGCGGTTAATCGGGACTTTCTGATTGAGCGAATTTTGTTCAACTATTCTACTAAAGCTTTGTGATTGTTTGTTACTGAGTCACACAAAAATAATAAAAAAAAACAAAAAATAGGACTGCCCCAACTTTTTTGAATTTTAGTGAATACTCCAGGGGCCCAGGCAGTCGTGTTTGATTTAATTTAATATATTTTAGTGACATATTATATTAGGTCTTTAACTATGAAATTGCCGATTTGTATGAAGATTTTCAAAGAAAGTTCGTTTTCCATACTAACAATTTTTGTTATAGTTACTACCGCGAGTGCTAATGCCACAATTTTTTTATGTACAATCATTGTTTGAAGACTAAGCAATCTAATGCTATATTTTTATTTTAAAAATTATAATTAATTTATAAATTATATTAAATGAAGTAGTAAATTAAATAATGTAGTAAATTTTTCTAACAAAAAAAGGAGAATTTTTCGAGGCATTTTTTATCGTGTACGAAACGAAAATAATAAGAGAGATGAGATTAATTATTCTTGATCATTATCATCTTAATTTAATATAAAATCAAGCAATAGATGTACCTTTTAATCACAGAAGTAGTGAGGTTCTCTAGGAGTGTAAGAAAAAATCGGCAATTTCACACTTTAACCCCTAAAAGTTTATAGAATTGGAATGTGCTCATTAAGGCCTACAATTTGATATTATCATAATCGAAGGAAATATTTTTTGACACACTTGCTGTCACACTTGAATTTTGGCACACAATAATATGGAATAAAACCTGGAATAAAATAATTTCCTAAGGGTTTTTCTAGAATGTCCAGCAGGCTGATTATCTAATTATAAAATTAATTTTTTTTACTCTTTATTCAATAAATTTTTCATTTCATTTGTTATTAAGCAACTTCAGAATACCTACACACAAAGTCCAATAGGCAACAATGTCTTAATGATGTCAAGGCTTGTAACACAGGTTCAACCTACCACAGGCAACAGTGGTCACCAATTTCCATTGTATGTTACCAGCATTATTGTGTCTTAAAACATGTTATTGAAACAATGTAACTGATTGAAATAAAACAACTTTATGAATACCAAACGCGCTATATTTCACGAACTAAGTTGTAATTGTCCAATTGTCCGTATTTTTTTGATTTTTTCGACGTTTCTGTCATCCCGTGACCACGGCAGCTGAAAAGGTGCCGAAACGTCGGGAAAATAAAAAAACCCCTAAAAAACCTAAAAATACGGACAATTACAACTTTGGTATCCGTAAAAGTTGTTTTATTTTAATGAACAGTGCACACCAAAACGTAAGAAGTGTAACTGATTTCTTGAAATAAAACTTTCTTTATTTATTACTGTCACATTTCATGATGTATGATAGCCACAACAGCGACGCAGCTGGGAACTGAACCTAGTTTTCGTTAGACAATCAGCTCTTGGGTGTGCGAGGTTACGAATGGAAGCTTGTATCGGTATATTTTATTTTTATATGAAGTAGTCTTTATAGAGATATGACGACGATAGGGAGGAATAGGGAATTAGGTCAAGGTCAATTCCGAAAGCTCCAAATAGCTTCCTATGTCGAAAAACGATATAAAAACGTGATCAATTATTTATCACACTCAGCCCGCTACGTAACTATTTTCTACGTTGTTTGTATATCTATAAGTATGTCGTAGGTAAGAGTCGTGATATAAAGATTTCTTAAAAAAAATTACAGTTTATAATTTCATTAGTAACATTATAAAAAAAGTTAAACAAACAAGGTAATTTTCCCTGAAAACAGGCACATAATTATTTGTTGTCTGAAAAACTTTTAAATAAATATTTTTTATGGTTTTGTAATTTTTGCATTTTTCAATGCTATTTTTATACTTATGGTAAATTTTAAATAGAACTTGTGGCCGAGTTTAAAATTTTCCATAAGTTTTAAATAAACATTTTGTCGCTAATAGGAATAAATAAATATTATAAATGCGAAAGTATGTCAGTTTATTTGTTTGTACTCTTGCACGCAAAATCTACTAAATCGATTTGGTTGAAATTTGACACACAGATAAAAGATAACCAGAATTAAAACATAGGATACCTTTAATCCCGATATTCTAACGTGAACGGGAACCACGCAAGTGAAACCGCGGGCGACCGCTAGTTTATCATATTTTTAAAGTGTCCCGTAGTTGAAGAGAGATTTTTTAGTAATGTATTTTTACAATTTCGCAATTAACTTATGTCACGGAGTATTTTTACACAATAAAGCCAATTTGACCGAAATAACGTGCCATGAATGAAATACTGACTCATTAAATGGTCTGTAATTAACTTATTCTAAATAGAATCAACCGTGTCTTATGACGGCTATATTCAATCAACAGCAGGTCAGGGTTTCCAAATTGTCAAACTCCAATCGACTTTGAACTTTAAGACGTATGCCGTTGAGTTTGGAATTATCTGAAGATGTATATAAGATGTACTTTGGTTCTCTCATGTCCGTATGATAAGTATATATCTTGAGCTTTGAGCTACTATATAAATATCAGACAGCTTTTTCTTAATTACTTCACCTACGAATCATTCCTTTATTTAAAAATACATATATACATACATACATACATACATACATCCCATAATCTCTAGAGGGGTTGACAGTGCATCAAAAGGTCCAAATAATTTGTCTAACAAACGAGAACGCAAATACTCTTTGATTAAATGAGTGTTATCTTCTCCGCAATTGATATTCAAGGATATTCGTATCTTTATAGTTTTGACACAGATTAGGTAAAGATAACATAATAATATGATTAACTAAGATCTACAGACAAGACTTCCGTGCATATTCACAGGAATATAATAGTTTACCATAGTTATAAGTCAATGAGTACAAATTGTAAGTTTGGGATGAAAAAAATCTTCAAAAAGATTAAAATCAACCATTTGGAGTCGTTGCCAGCCAAGACATTGACGGTTCATTGTACATACATTGTACTTACTTGTATACTTTAAGTGCTTATATATACGCTATCATACATTTAACGGGTTTTTGTAAACTCGCCACGTTTTGATAATTTCCATACATTGAAAGTAAATTTGCCATGACTATGAAATCTATGTCAAAATAAGGGTTTTTGTAAACTCGTCACCTTCTGAAAAGTTCTATACATTAAAAGTAAAGTCACCACTACTATGGAATGTACCTATGTATGTGTAAATTCGTCACAGGTCGCAAAGCAAATTTATTTTTAAAATGCAACCTGTGGCGAGTTTACAATAACCCCATTTTACATGCCCCAATACCGATATCGGATCGGTTAATGTGAAAATGTTCTAAACAGTGGGCCATTCATGAGTTTTTCTTTCCGTTTAATGTACAGAAAACGGGAAACATTTTGTATGAGAATCTGTAGTTCTGCTACTGCCCACTAGAGGCGCTGTACTGCACCCCTCCAAAAAATATGGATATGGATATGGGCTTCATTTGACAACTGAACCTGATACCATTACCTTATAAGGTCATTTAACTGTCAAATGAAGCCCATGTCCATATCCATATTTTTTACGGGGTATAGGGCCCCAGATTCGCATACAAAACGTCTCCCGTTTACTGTGCAGTAAACGGAAAGAAAAAGTCATGGTAGGCCCACAAAAAGCTATTTTGAGATTTCGATGTTTATCTAGAGATGTTTGGGTGTTTTGATATGGAACATAGATAGTTTATAGTTTTTTTTTTATTTTATGAATGACGGGTAGATTCTTAGCCTTCATCGTACATGATGTTAAGTATTGATAAGGCTGAAGATGGAAGCGAGCCTCTCCCGGAATCCTCAACCACTGAGGAACTGGCTATCTTATCTCGAACTGCCGGAACACAAAAATGCTGAAAACATTGTTGTTATGGCGTCAGGCTTAGATAAGATGGTGGTAGCTAGCCAGGCGGGCTTACAACAAGTCCTACCACCAACCAAACCGAATACAATATGTACCCCCGCTGGGAATCGAACCCGGGACCTCTGGGTCTGATACCGGTGGTTGTACCACTAGACCACAGAGGCGGTTAAAACAGAACAAACAGAAACCACATGAGTAAAACCGCGGTCGACTAGTCTTTCCAATGTCTAAAATATCCCATTATTTACATTGATTGCCCTCAAAGACCAGTTATAAAGATTCATAGGCAATATTTCCATACACAAGCCTTTCAAGAGGGCAGACGGCAGTTTTTCATCTGCTATGTACTCAACGGGTACTATTATGATTTATAGCCCAGTTTAGGCCGACCCTTGCCCGGCCTGTGTATATCGGTTGTGTTTTCAATCGTAAAGTATGTAAACATTACACTTTTATAGCTTTTGTAAACAAGACTGATGGTGTGAGTATAGGAATGGAATCTTGCTGAATGGCCCTTTGTTTATTTATTATTTTTTTATCAGCATAATCATCAGCCACTGTAAATAACCCACAATAACGACTGCAAATACCACCGGGACCTACGGCTATACATGCCTTTTTTATGATCGACTGGGAGACTCGTAGCCTTCATCATACCTGGGTCCTTATTCACTATTACCACTTAGCGATTCCTTGCTCAAACCACGCCAAAGTCATACTTGGTTTTGACATTTTCAAAAGTCGTTTTCTCCATGATACTCCCAAATTATAGAGTTATTGTACAAGCACATGAAAGTCACAAGTTGGTTGATTAAAAGTAAAATTATTTTAAAATTAGTAAGTGTCACAGAGAAAACGAATTTTGAAAATGTCAAAACCAAATACGACATTCGCGTGGTTATAGTCATATAAGTGGTCATAATGAATACGAGCCCTGATGTTAAGTATTGATATGGCTGAAGATGGAAGCGAACCTCTCCCGGAATCCAAAATCACTGCGGAACTGGCTATCTTATCTTAACTGGCCAAACACAGCAATGCTGAAAACATTGTTGTAATGTCGTCGGACATAGATAAGATGGTGGTAGCTAGCCAGGCGGACTTACAACAAGTCCTACCACCAACCAAACCGAATACAATATGTACCCCCCGCTGGGAATCGAACCCGGGACCCCTGGGTCTGATACCGGTAGTTGTACCACTAGACCAAAGAGGCGGTTAAGATACACAAACCTTCGAAATACAGAGTAGCTCGAGAGGGCCATTACCCACCACGCGGACCCAATACGGATTGGTAGGTTGCTTAGCCGACACAATCGCAGTCCAAGCGCGAGATCCACTGCGCCACCGCACTTTTCGTGGACATGTCGTTAGGATAAAGTAATCAAATAAGTTATTAGACCCACAATAATCTAAAGCTTTTAGTACCATATTGTCCCATTCCGGAAATGGACATACGGTACTACGGACATACGGTACTAAAAGGACAAATTCCTGAAATGCTTTATTTCAAAAATAACTTATTCCGAAAAGTACTGTGACGGGGGAGTATTTCTAGATGTAAATAAGCACTCCCTTGGACTGTTATTATTCTTATATTCAGTAATATTGTTAATTTTACAATTTATAATTTATTTTTATCTGACAAGGCGACCGTCCATATCTACGCACGACGGACCTCCCCTTTCTTAACTTTATATCATAAACCAAAACCAGCCAGCAACTAAGTCATTACAGGAAAAGTTTTTTCGGAATAGATCATTTTCGGTACAAACCCTTCTGAAAATAATTCATTTCTGGAATAGGTCCTTTTAGTACCGTGTGTCCATTTCCAGAATTATTATGGTACAGTGTACTAAATGTTTCTAAAGTATGTCAGACTGTCAGTTTAATTTTTTTTTTATAAAGTATTATTGGTTAATGAATACCTACAATCAGTGAATTTGCATGTGCTAAAGGGTTTCATTGTACATAATGAAAACAAATTTAAATTATGAACATGTTCCAGATAGATCATATTATGACTGAGCTGTTGTAAGATAATAGAGAAAAAAATAGTCTGGGTCAAGGTCAGCACTGTAGGAGACCCTGTAACGAGAAGAAACTTGCCAAAGGCTATTTCTTTCTCCCTAATTAAATGATTTGACCTGTACAAAACAAAAATTACTTTTCTCAAAATATTAAGCAATATCAACAAACAAGAAATAAAATTTTAAAAACGCCCCCGACAAAAAATCTTCAAATTTTTTTTTATTAAATGTTAAATTTTATTTTTATTTCATCCTTTTTAAATTACACACAAAATTAAAAAAAAAACCGCATTGCAATCGCTTAATTCGTTTAGGCACTACGAATAGTTATGAAGAAAGACAACATTTTTTTGCCGCCATTTTGTTTTTTTTTTGCTGTACCTAAATTTGCCCAGGGTGTACATTATTTTAGTCAAATCGCCACCTTTGTATCTTATACCGTTTCGGCAGGCAGTTAACCATCTCCATAAATGGCCGAATGGATTTTCATCAAACGTGGCTAGGACCATCTCGATTAATTTAGCTTTCAATTAAAAAAACCGCATTGAAATCGCTTGATTCGTTTAGGCTCTACGAATATACGTACAGACAGACAGACAGACATAGGCTTCAATCTTATAACACCCCTCTTAGCGCTGCGTGTCGGGGGTAAAAAATTAAAAAAGATGCGAAATTAATAGCGGTAAATATTTATGATTTTGTAATTTTTGCATTTTTCAATGCTATTTTTATACTTATAGTAAATTTTAAATAGAAAAATATTGGAAAAAATTAACTCGGCCACAAGTGAATTCTCAGACGGGAATCGATGAATCCTAGCATTGATGTAACAACGCTGGCCTACAGCGTATTAAAAATATAAAAGTATTGGAGAATTTCGACGGTGGTTCGCAAGTCTCGGTAGCTCAGCGGTTAGAGCATTGGACCGGATTTCCAAAGGTCGCGGGTTCGATTCCCGTCTGAGAATTCACTTGTGGTCGAGTAATTTTTTTCCAATATTTTTCTATTTAAAATTTACTATAAGTATAAAAATAGCATTGAAAAATGCAAAAATTACAAAATCATAAATTATTGGCAGTTGCATCTTAATCGATCGTTAAACACCTGAAAAGATGTTTCTTTCGAATGCAAGGATATTCCTAGCATTGATGTAACAACGCTGGCCTACAGCGTATTAAAAATATAAAAGTATTGGAGAATTTCGACGGTGGTTCGCAAGTCTCGGTAGCTCAGCGGTTAGAGCATTGGACCGGATTTCCAAAGGTCGCGGGTTCGATTCCCGTCTGAGAATTCACTTGTGGCCGAGTTAATTTTTTCCAATATTTTTCTATTTAAAATTTACTATAAGCGGTAAATATTTTTCGATGACTATAGACTAAATAGCTAGTAACTACCTATAAACTCAAATATAATATTATTCATTCAGTCTAGGCTTTTACAAGCACTTGTAAATGTCAAAGAAACTACGCCATATCGGTTCACAAACCGTACAGCGGGAGACCTTATAACTAGAAGAACCGGCAAGAAACTCGTCAAAGGCTATTTTTTCTTCCTATCTTATTACGTAGAGAGTCGTCAAATTTAAATACATACATTACTTTAAAATACATTTATGACATGTACTACATTACTCTGCATTAGTTATGAATTATGAAATACAATAATTTAGTACAAAATATTATAGTACTCACTCGTAAATCTCGTCATTGTCATCTCAGCCACATAACACCCACTGCTGGGTATAGGCCTCCCCCAAAAGGGGGGCTTTGCCATAATCGCTACGCTTTGCAGGCGGTTTGGCGATCGCAGTACGGCCAAGTTTTGTAGGAGACGCTGCTGCCCGTCTCCTGAAGGCTGAGTCCCTTAGTCGCCTTTTACGACACCCACGGTATGAGAGGGGGTAGTGCTATTCTGAGCCTATCATAATCTATCATAATATAAAAATATTGGTAAATGCAAAAATAAAAAATTCGGCCCAGTGCAAGTCGAACTCGCACATGAAGGGTTTCGTCTCTCACCCAAGGTTGCCTGGAAGAGATTGCTATGTAGCAATAAGACCGCCTATTGTATGTTCCTCTTTTTTGTCATTTTCTCTGTATGTGTTTGTTTTTGTATCGTGTGCATAAAGTTTCTATTATTATATTAAATACACCTACCCATAAAACCACTATAATTTATGATTTTGTAATTTTTGCATTTTTCAATGCTATTTTTACTTATGGTGAATTTTAAATAGAAAAATATTGGAAAAAATTAACTCGGCCACAAGTGAATTCTCAGGCTGGAATCGAACCAGCGACCTTTGGAAATCCGGTCCAATGCTCTAACCGCTGAGCTACCGAGACTTCTCGGACTTCCAATATTTTTCTATTTAAAATTCACCATAACCACTATAATTTTTTGCCTGCAAAAATAACTTGGTTTTTCATAGTGTCTGTATGAATGACATAGTTATATTTGCGGTTTTGGCAAATTTGCTATAACTCTGAAACTGCTTAATATATTTCGTTCAAACTAATTTTCATTTCAAGTTTTTAAAAACTTTCTTATTTTAAAAGTTAGAAGGGGAACACATTTTTTCACTTTGAAAGTGTATATTATTCAAACGGTTGACTTTGAGAAAAAACTGTTTTATGAACCTCTATGTAATTTTTATAGACCTATCTAAAGATACCCCACACGTAGGTTTGATGAAAAAAAATATTTAAAGTTTCAGTTCCATGTATGGGGACCCCCCCTTAATATTTTTTTTTTCTAAAAACCGTAAAGCGGTTTACATAATACATCTACCTACCAAGTTTCAACTGTGTAATCCACACAGTTTTGGAATAAAGTGGCTGTGACATTTTACCACTTTGGAAGTGTATATCTTTCAAACGGTTGACTTTGAGAAAAACTGATTAAAGAATTTCAATGTAATTTTTAAAGAACTATCTATAGACGTATAGGTTTGATATTTTTTTTTTTTCATTTCACTTTGGGAATTGTGCTATATTTCTAAAACTGACAACTATATTTCATTCAAACCAATTTTCGTTGAAAGTTTTTATTAAGATCTAGAGCATAATTATATTTTTTTTTTATTTTTCACTCTTATTTCAAAAGTTAGACACACACATTTTGCCACTTTGGAAGTGTACATCTTTCAAACGATTGACTTTGAAAAAAAATTGTTTTAGAAACCTCAATGTAATTTTTAAAGACCTATCTATAGATACCTTACTAGTATAGGTTTGATGAAAAAATATTTTTTCAGCTTCAGTTCCATGTATGATCCCCCTTAATATTTTTTTTTTATTTTTGTGTAAAAACCGTAAAGCAGTTTACAGAATACATCTACCGACCAAGTTTCAAATGTGTAATCCTCACAGTTTTGGAATAAAGTGGGTGTGACATACATCGGACATGACGAATCTATAAGGGTTTCGTTTTTTGCTATTAGGCTACGAAACCCTAAAAATCTTAAATCGAGTTTTTATAACAAAATGCAAAATTTTATTAATAATCAAATTAAGTGTTTTCGTAGGTACTTAATTAAAATTGTTAAAGTACTCTTTGTGATTTTATAATTAGCTGCAAATGATGCGGATAATTAAACCGGGAGTGCCAAGAGGCTCGTTGTAATTTTTTTGTGAAAATGATCAAACTTTTTTCCATATTAAGTACTTTTCTTATTTACTTTAGCTGTGTTTTGTTTAATGTTAATTTCTGTCATGATTTTTTATACGTTTTAGGGTACGTATCATAATGTCTAAAATTAAAACGCATAAAATTTAAATAGTTGAATTCTAAATATAAAAAATTAAAATGTCTAATGGTTAAAATGTCCAATGTTCAAAATGTCTAATGATCAAATTATCTAATATTAAGTGTGGCCACAGAATACTTATTAGTACAAGTGTGTTGCTTACTTTTATTCAAGAAATACTTGTATGACATAAAATAGGTACAAAAATGTAAGATAATATTTTGTTAATTGACAAAATAAATTACACTAAGTATGATAATGATACATCTTAGTAAATAATAACTAATTATAATTTATCATGTAATTATAAATCGGCAAAAGGAAGAAAAAAGCGAGTTTACCCTATATATTACTTATATAGTATATTATAAGTGAATGGCTTGAGGAAATTGCTCAATGTCTGTGGGTCATACGCTGAGTGCCATGGGCTCAGGTATAATGAAAGAAAAAGTGAGTTTATGGTAATTAGAGGCAATAACAAAAGCTTGATTTCATACCACCTGTCTATTTAAACAAAGTGCCTTTGACCAGAGTCTCACAGTTCAAATACCTGGGCCACATTATCAATGAAACCTTGTCTGATGATGAAGATATTGAGAGAGAACGAAGGGCACTGTCTGTCCGGGCAAATATGTTGGTCCACAGGTTTGGTGGTTGCTCAGTTGAGGTGAAGCTTATGCTGTTCAGAGCTTTTTGTCAAAATTTCTACACAAGCTCACTGTGGACTAGCTATTCGCAACGGGCCTACAGTGCGCTTAGGGTACAATATAACAATGCCTTAAGAATGTTGTTGAGATTGCCTAAATTCTGTAGTGCATCAGGCATGTTTGCCGATGCAAGGGTTGATGACTTTTATGCAATGATGCGCAAGAAGTTGGCATCATTTGTGAGCCGTCTTAGACGGAGCCCTAATGCTGTGCTGAGGCTAGATATTATACTTGTGTTATAAATTTCCTATACCGTAATTTGACATTTTTTATTAGGTAATGTTGACTATTTATATTTTAAACCATTTGGTGTTATAACTAAAATCAAATTACTAAACTCTAAAATCAAATCGTCGAATACATTTTGATTTTAGACATTTTGAGCTTAGATATAATGTGTTTAGACATTTTGAACTTAGCTATTTTAACAATACCTAGTCATTTTAATTTTAGACATTCTGATACGTACCCACGTTATAACATTCACTTTTTCGTCGGCTAGAGTAAAAATTATCAATAATGTGATAATGGTTTTAACGAGGTTTTGATTGGATTAGTTAGCCCCTGTCATATTTTAAAAGTACATAATATTTTAAAAGTAGTTTCTATCACATAAAAAATGAATCAGCTTTGCTCAACTAATATCCGTTAATTTGCTTGCTGAAATTACGAAATAGGTGTCACCTTTATTGTTTAAATTAAATAATTATACAAACGATAAACAATGCTCGTTGGCACGCTAATCTCAGCGAAAAATGTTGGAACATTTATTTTATTTTAATCTTTGAATGTCAGACTCGATGAAAGTAGACCCATTTAAATACTACATAGTTACATAACATACAAATACGAGATAGTACCCACACAGTCCTGGAACTAACATAAATGCTCATCACACCCGTGGGAATATCAGGATACAATCTGTGTTAAATTTTAAATAGAAAAATATTTGAAAAATCAACTCGACCACAAGTGAACTTTCAGATGGGACTCGAACCCACGACCTTTGGAAATCCGACCCAATGCTCTATTGTTTTTTCCAATATTTTTCTATTTAAAATTTATGATAAGTATAAAATAGCATTCAAAAATCATAATAAATACAATCTGTGTGCCAAATTTCATCCAAATCCGTTCATAATCACATCACACATTCTCATAATCATCACACGTTCATAGTCATCACACGTTCATAGTCATCACACGTTCATAGTCATCACACGTTCTCATAATCAACTGCTCACAACATTGGAACACTGTGGCCTAAGGAGAAAAGCCTTAAATTGGATCGAATCTTACCTTAAAAATAGGACACAGGTAGTTGAAATTTCTCAACTAAATAAATATCAAGTGATTCATAAATATCATTCAAAACCCAAGGAAAACAAATTTGGTGTGCCTCAGGGCAGTATTCTTGGTCCACTTCTGTTTTTAGTTTATGTCAATGACACCTAATGTGACGAAACACAAATGCATTCTATTCGCTGACGACATTTCAGTCGTAGTAACTAATAAGAACTGAAATCAAAATATAACTGGCCATGAAGATGTCATAAATAATACAATTAAAAATATAATAAACTGGCTTAATTATAATAATTTAAAAGTAAATATTGAAAAAACAAATTATATAAATTACAGCAAGAATCAATTTTTGAACATAAACTATCAGAATCATGCTCTTAGGAACGCAACCCAATCTACGTTTCTTGGCACTGAGCTTGACCAAAACATTGACTGGAAAGGTCATGTTGATAAGGTGTGCAAAAAAGTCACCAGTTTTGCTTACGCACTATTTAAGTTAACTCAAACAGCGACCAGAAAAACTGCATTAACAGCATACTTTGGTTATGTAGATTCCGTCTTGCGATATGGGCTTATTATCTGGGGCAATAGTACTGACGTTCATAGGGCTTTCGTAGCCCAAAAGAAGTGTATAAGGTCAATATTGTAATGTCGTTTCTTTTATAAGGCAGTATGTCTGCAGACTTCGGTCATTTTAAAATTTCCTTTCATTAAGATATATATATATATATATATATAAATATATATATTCGGTGAATGACTGTATTTAAATGTTTTGTTGTGGTGGCCGAAACGGCTCTTCGAACCTTGTTAACTTTACAGGTTTTCATTGTTCAGAGGTAGCATCAGCCTTGGCTTTGATTTTTGCCATCGTACACCAGGAATATTATCTTCACTGATTTACGTTTTAATGCAGTGCAAACGCACGTAACTCCCCATCTGTCAGATCGACAGTGACAGGTTGATATGAGAGAACGGACCTTGCTTTTTAAGGTTATATTTGAACTAGGAGATTTATAGAATCGATACCATATTATGTACATAGTGTTAACTATTAATATTATAAACAATACCTTAATGTTATAAGGAATAGCTGAAGCCGCAGGTGACGAGACGCGTACGGCGCCCCTCCGAAACACCACTCCTCCCGCGAAGCAGGAAATTCAGTGCGCTCGGCGTTAGAGGACAGATCAGGGAAGCCCGGGAGTCGCCTCCGGCTGTTTTACTATCCTGCTAGTATCAAGCAGTGAAAATATAATCAGAGGATCACACATAGAGCGGTGACCTCATTCCTCTATTAAATTAACCCAAAAAAAACTAACATTCATTCACATCAGCAAGTTTAGGAGTTCACCGATAGTGTAGCATCATGGTCAATTTCTAATCACATTCAATTAATTGAAATAAAACAACTTTTACGGATATCAAACGCGCTATATTTCCATCCCTATATGTCGGGAAAATAAAAAAAACCCTAAAAAACCAAAAAATACGGACAATTACAACTTAGTTCGTGGAAATATAGCGCGTTTGATATCCGTAAAAGTTGTTTTATTTCAATGAACAGTGCGCGCCAAAACATAAGATGTACGCACATTCAATTAAGTTCCATTTCTGATATCCTTGGGCAGGCATTCATGAACCTTCAAAATATATTTTGAAGATCACTAAAACAGTAACTTTTAATTAATTGTTTTAACAGTGTACCTATTTTTTTTAGTTTTTGGTTTGTATAGAGCCAGTATTATAATAAAAATCAATTTACTTGTCACTGGATAGTGTTTTGTCTCATTTACCCGTTGTTGTTTATTAAGTAAGTTCATATTATTATTGAAAGAGGGAAAATAACATTACAATATGTGGTATTGCACCTTATATGTTTTGCAAGCCATTTTACAAACCATTAAATATCCTACCTTTACCTTGCCTATTTATCCTTGAAATCGCAAAATTTTCAAAATTGCATAAATATAATTTTAAAACAGCCAAAGACATATTTCCTACAAATACAAGGAATTGTGACAGGCTAGTCATTGACATGATTCCTAAAAGTGCACGTTTTAAAAAGAACTGCTATTTCATGTGCATTCAAATATTTAACAAGATTCCTCAAACAATCAAAGACTTGCCTTTTAGTAGATTTAAGATTACACTGCTTAGAGGGCTTATGGAACGGCTCTTCTACCCAGTCCAGGAATTCTTGAATTATTGAGACATTGCGGTAAGTTGGACGCGAAGATTTTACGGAGCTTCCCGAATGCTGCCCAAACGTGTTGAATTCGACGGGAGATCTCTTTCAGATCTCAGATCAGAGATCTTCAGAGAAAGAGATCTCCCGTTTTCTATTTACCGTTAAATATTTTTTGACATTTTTGATATTATATTATTTTCTGACTTACAGTTTAGTATTAGGATATAATCTGTGCTCTGACATAATGAATACTCGTAGGTACTAACATTGACACTTAAATTACTTTGCGTACTAATAAATATGAATGTGTACAAAGTATAATAATGAAAATCTGATAAGTGTAAGTCATTAGCAAAATATTAAGAATTTATAATAATTATTTAGATTTTACTTTTGTCTTGGTAATATTTGCATGCTATTGTATATGGCTGAGTAGGTGAAACTACCAATTTATTTGTAAACATCTTTATTTGTACCCTATTCTTAATGATCTTTATCCTTATCAGTAGTTTTCGCATGAAAGAGTAACAAATAAACAAACTGACATACATTGTAATGGTCCATATTTTTAGGTTCTTAGGGGTTTTTAGATTTTCCCGACGTTTCGCCATCTTTTCAGCTGCCGTGGTCACGGGATTACTCTCTCATTATAAGTCTACCCTCGAAAAGTTAATTTATTTTTTCGTTCGGATACGGTTAGACATTTACTATGACAACAATTATTATTGATGTGATATTTTAATTTTATTATTATTTTAAATATTTATTATTAACAAAAGAGAAAACTAATGGCTCTACTGGTAGTTCTCAAATTCAGTTAATTAGTTTTCTCTTTTGTTACAACGGACAATTACAACTTAGTTCGTGAAATATAGCGCGTTTGATATCCGTAAAAGTTTTTTTATTTCAATGAACAGTGCGCGCCAAAACATAAGATGTACGTTAACTGACTACTTTCGCAATTCTGCTATTATAGTAAGAAGTAAGATAACTGCCATTCCAAGAACAAGAAGGCAAACTCTTCACGAAACTTAATTTACACGTCATGCTAGTGATTAATCACGTTCCTCAGTAGAACTTTACATCTTACCCTGGTACCCAGTAAACCGTAAAAACTTCTGATTTCAGCAGTAAAATTACAAGTCTATAAACCTCTCCGAGAATCAGCCACAGGGACGTGTTCTTTATTATAGGCGGAACAGGGCTGTCACTACTTACTACACTATTGAAAATTTAAATATTTAAGTAGTTTTTTGTTAACACTTTTGCGAACATTCAGTCACAGTGTTTTTTTTGTTGTTATTATTTCAGCTGAAATACTCTGAAACGGGTGGTAGGGCAAAACTGACAATTCAAAAATGCATGTTATATGCTCAATTGAATAAATAATATTTTCATTTCATTTCACCACTGTTGGAAAGTATTTTTTTGAATGGAAATACTCGTATTTGCGTAGACACAAATCATCCTTCTATCTGCATTTCCTCTAAGCGGACGGCTATTATACAATACGCGACAAATATCATCGCCCGAAGTTCAAATGCCCTAGCATCCGCATCACTCGGAATGGTGCAAAATAGCATAAGTGTCTTCTTTTTTTTAAATTGAATGGTGGTGTCCTTTTGGTTTTCGCCAGACAAACATAGTAAAGACTACTTTGACTGACTACATAATCCGTGGCCTAAGAGGTCTTTTCAAAGCAAACGTATTAAAGACTACTTTAAAAAGATCTCTTTAGCCACGGATTATGAGACACAATAGGTTCCATTGTTCTCTGGACACCGGTGTCCTACTAGCAAATGACGAATTAAAATTTTGCATTCACAATATTTATGATCTATAAGATAATTTTCAAACTACAACTACTACAAACCTGCTCAGATTGGACTTGTTACATAATAAAACTTAATTGTATCCTAATTTTAAGTATCAGCACCAGACGCAAAAAGATATAAATTTTTCCTATGATTTTTTTGACGTGACGATTCAAATACTTTTTGCATTCAAAATAAACAATTAGCTGTGAATTCTTTATTCCCTATTATACAAATATTTAGCCTTATTCGCCTTATTCACAAACCTTCGGAAACTTTCCAATAGCGGAAGTATGCATTTGTCACTGTCACTCACTTCAAAATAGAGAAAGACAAAGCGTAGATTTTGAATCCGATTCCTTGTCCGATGATTGTGAATCAGCCCGCTGTAGCGTCATGACATGTTGCATATACTTATGACTAATTAGTATCATACTTCTAACTAATTATATTATTAACGATATTTTTTTGCAGAAAAAAAATAACTGTCAAACTGAAATCGTTATTATTTATTTGTGGCAGCCCTACTACGACCATCAAACTTGGGAAATTCTTCGTGACTCGAGAGTTTCGAATGATGTGGCCATTCATAACGACCACCCCTTGACGACACCTTCTATTATCTTGTGCCGAAAGTAATCCTTATTGCTTTTTTTTAATGCAAAACCGAAACGCTTAGCCTTCATCATACCTGATGTTAAGTTAAAGTAGTTAAGTATTGATAAGGCTGAGGATGGAAGAGCGTCTCTCCCGAAAACCTCAACCATCGAGGAACTAGCTATCCTAACTCGTAACTGCCGGGAGATAAAAATGATGAAAACATTTTTGTTATGGCGTCAGACTTAGATAAGATTATGATAGCAAGCCAGGCAGACTTACAACAAGTCCTACCACCAACCAAACTGAATGCAATATGTACCATAACTGGGAATTGCACCCAGGACTTACTACTAGACCATGGATGCGGGTTCGAATCCCGTCAGGGCGACGTGAGACAAGTTTCTATTTTCTAGTATATTTTCTTATTAATACTTACCACATAAAAAATAGCATTGTAAAATGCAAAATTAAAAAGTATAATTAGATGGCTGTTTCATCTAATCGATAGTCAAACATAAGTAAAAAAAAAAAAATTGAATGCGAGGATATTTCTCTCATTGATCAAACGACGGTGGCCAACACCGTAGTTGAATATACTAGAAAAATTCGATGTGTTCTCATAGGTCTCTGTAGCATAATTGGTTGGTTGGTTAATTAATATTTACCATATAAAAATAGCACTATAAAATGCAAAATTAGAAATAATAATAACTTTTTGTTTAAAATAAATATAACTTTACTTTGCATTGATGTGTATGAATTACCCTCTGTGTTTGCAAGTAGGTAGCTATGCATGGAAGTAAAAACTACACAATTGAAAATTCGAAATGTGCCTACATCCTCCATGTTGAACTGGGAGTGAATTAAATATAAAATGTTCCAGCTACCCTTCCAGTGCACGTAATAAAAATCTACCAATCTTCTTCTTATCGTATGAGGATTAGTGGCCACCTCTAGTGTCAGAGTTTATCAGGCCGCCTATATGGCCTCTGACTTGGTTTACCGACTGTCATTAGATGACAACAGCCGGGACCGACGGTTTAACGTGCCCTCCGAAGCACGGAAGCGCTCAGTTGTAATGCCACTTTACGGTCACCCATCCGACACCTGACCGGGCCCAACGTTGCTTAACAAACGTGATCGAATGTGATCAGTCTGTCAAACGCGTCCATGAGTCTATCAATGGACAGGTTATATTCGAAAACTAATGAAAGCGATGCACAGTGTTCTACCTTGTATGGATAGGCTGCGGCCATAAATCCGAAATAGAAAATTAGGTAAATTAGGTAAAATATTTATTTATGCATTTAAGGGTAGATCGATAGTACCTTAATTTAGATAGAAATCATATTTGATTAATCGTTTTGTGGAAATCGTCGCAATTTAACGAGCCACTTAAATTCAGATTACTTTACTTGAAAAAAATATTGTTCAGTTCTATAGTTTATTTATACAATTGTCCTCTAAGAGTGTATTTCCTCAAGGGTGTATTATTTTATGTTGCTTTAATTTAGTGATTATAATTATAATTATTTTTTAAGGCACTGGGGCGCTGGTGGTAGTCTCAAAACAAATATGGCGTCAGATAACTCGCTACAGCTGGCAATTTTATGTGCAATTTTTTTTGTATCATTATTGATATAATAAAAATATGTGATAAAAATAATGTCTACTCCGCTGGCTTACGGATAGTTTGAGTCTAAAATGACAACTCATTTATTAAGACGGCTAAATATGACGTTCAACCAAGTCGTTTAACGTTTCATACAACGACTTGGCTAGTTGTCCCTTAGCCATTTCATTGAATACCGGCGTTTAATTAACGGGCTAGCCATCCAATTGAACGGCTGATTTAACCAGTTGGCTGCGACATGTACATTTCACCCTCAAACTGCACCTTCGATCAACCCCCCAACACTACATAAAACATGTTATCACTGCAAGTTTGTTTACATTCTTTGATGTAGTAAACATAAAATGAATTCGTCATTTGCTATCAGCTGGCCTACCGCCATCTCTTAGCGCAATATTTTTTTCTGTCAAACATTATCGGCGCGTTATTTTAATATGTCACTTCATACCGCGAACCTCATAAAACCAAATAATTTATTGACGGAGGTTTTGTGTGAAGTGTGTCAAAATATGACAACTTCAATTCGTTCTTTGGCAGGAACAATGAATAAAGATGTACATGGATCTGAGATAGTTGTTTATAGAAACTTACATTATTCAAATATATCATGAGTATTTGGATGTCGATATATTTCTTGCGAATGTTCAGAAGCTGCCTAGTCAAGTCCGTCATTACAAAGTACCATCAAGTGCAAGTAGGCACGTCTTTATATGTAATATTTCATCTCCATAGATATATCTCACTGGTTGTGTCTTTGGGCAGAATTGAAAAAAATAATACTTTATGAAGTTCGCGGTACGAATTTAAACACTATTGAAACAAAATGAAAACAAAACGTTCTTACCACATGATGGTCTCTAAAAAATGGCGGTAGGCCCCCAGTACACCGGTGTCGAGAGAACAATGGAATATTTATTGTGTCTCAGAATATGGGGCCTGAGCGGTTGTTTTGATTTTGAATTTTCCATACAAAAGCTTAAAATAATAATATAGATGTTATGATCAGAAACCATTAAAACACGGTCATTTCGATGAAACCTTAAGGTTATGCAAAAGCGGAAATTGCCTTTGCCAAGTGATTTTATTCAAATATTTAAAGTATCAGATGGCTTTTCGATGGTTTTTATCAAAGGTAAAATGTGATATTTAATGGAACAGACTCTTTTCTGGATTTTAATATCGCGTTATTATAACGTTCACTATGTTCTATTCCAGATTATGGTTTAAGCAAAATTTAATCCAAAGAGGTTGATTGACTAATTATCAAACAAACTTATCATATAAAAATATATATATACTTAGTCGGGTCATAAGTTTTACAAATAAATATTTATTTTATTGTACATGATAAGATAACAAGGCTTACACTACAGTTAATAATAATTGATAAATATAAATCGAAATGGCTAGCACAATTTTCGATGCAAGCCCTTAACCTTCGCGGCCACACATCTATAGAAATACGCGCCGCGTCCATGTAGATTTTAGCGGCTGCTGTAATAAAGGATGCATTGAGAGGCTTCAGTTGTGGCAGCTAAGCGCAGGTCCTCTCCTCTAAATCCAATTTCATTATCAAGCGGATTGAAATCGAAATCAGGCCAATCTTCGTTCCGGATGAAGTCGATTTTCATGGGTGGCCTGATAATTTTGAGTCCTCTTGGCTATGTATCCATGCCCTGAAGCCTGATGAAAACCCATTGCTGATTGATCGTGGTTCGATAAAGTGGTCTACGACGTCTGTCAGGACTGTATTTTGGTGTACATTGCTCTTGTTTAACATACCCTTTTCTGAGAAAAATACCTCTTTTAGGCCAAAATACGACATTCCGAGCCAAGCTATCACTGGCGAAGTTTGATTGACCTCGCTGGACTCGAGAAACACATTTGCTAGCTTGTTGCAGTACTCTTTCATTGTAAAAAAAAATACTTATTTCCTGCGTATCGTTCTAACAAAACACGAGATCGGCCCAATATTTTTTTTTACAGGCATAGATCAAGGAGATGTTATTTTTTTCTATCTATTTCAAAACACTCTAACCCCCATATTCTAAGTCGTTCCTCCAAAACTTTTTACACTCCACTCAACCTCGTCGTGAGTAAAAATGGTAGTGTGCGCTAGGCCTAACACGGAGTGGCTACGTACTCTTTGGCTCCTCCAGGTCCTTACGGAGTTATGACTTAGAATACCGATTTCGAGGAGTATTTCGAACAGGTTTTCAATGAGATTTCGTTAAGTCGAGGACGAGTAAGTTTTGGAGGAACGACTTAGAATATGGGTGTAAAACGCCAACTGAGGTATGAGTACTAGAAAAGTCAGAAATCGCGAAAAACGCAAAAATCCCAGTTACCGCGCTCGCGCTACACGCAGCGGTATCCGCTTCACTGACGAGTACCTTCGTTGATGGATCTTATTTTCTTAGCGAATATGTTGTAATACTTCTTCGCGATTTCTTACTTTTCTAGTACTCATACCTCAGTTGGTGTCTTAGACCGTTTTGATCCTCACAAGGAACAGGATCGATTAGCAAAAAAAGTAAAAAAAAACTGCTGTCTGTATTTTGTTTTCAAAATCTGCAGTTCATTATTTCTCAAAAAGTTAAGGATGGTTATCCTAAAAACGTTTTCATGTAGCTACAACGGCTAAGGTACCTGCCGTTCGTGCCTCGTTTTAAATTTGCATCCTGTATATATCTAATCGGGTCATCTGATAAATACATACATCGGAATTTAATAACCGCATGCAATGTATGATTTTTTAATTTTTGCATTTTTCAATGCAATTTTTATACTTATGGTAAATTTTAAATAGAAAAAATTAACTCGGCCACAAGTGAATTCTCAGACGGGAATCGAACCCACGACCTTTGGAAAACCGGTCCAATGCTCTTTCCTTCTTCTTTGGAAATTGAATGTCTTCGGAAATCCGGTCAAGAGCATTGGACCGGATTTCCAAAGGTCGCGGGTTCGATTCCCGTCTGAGAATTCACATGTGGCCGAGTTAATTTTTTCCAATATTTTTCTATTTAAAATTTACCATACGCATGCAATGTGTTTCATGATTCAATAAGAAAAATAACAAACAAAAGATTTAAAACTGTGAACTGTGTTTTATATTTAATTAAAATCCTGCGTCAGTTAATTTCGGGACAACATATATAAATCAGAAATGTATTTTGCGCCTAACTTCAGAACGACTGCATCGAATTGAGGATTCTGAAAGAAGCTTGATTTTATCTTCAGTCTAGAAAATCGGTGGATATCGTTGTGGATAAAAAAGTTGCCTTAGACATTATAATTCGTGAATGAGTTATGTAATTACAAGTCATTTAGTGTTCATATACCTACTAAAGATAAGAAAAAATAAGGCGTGCCGAGATTAATAAAATGGACGCACAAAGCGTAACAACATCATTAAAGGGTACATGTTAAAAAGCTCCGGGTCCGAAATGTCTGACATCAACTTTTTGGGTCGACTTTGAATGCCTAAAACGTTTTGTTTATGGCACGTGACCTGATTTTCGGGCTTTTTGACTGATTAAGGCAAATGTTTGCCTTTTTAACGAATCTCCTTCGTTAAATTTGTGGATCGATTCGAAGTAGGTATTTATTATGCCGACTGACAATTTGGAGGCCATTGTTTTTACGTTCGTTATAAACTTTTATTAAAGAACCTTTAGGCCAATTTTATCTTATGGTAGCCGATGGTCTGTTTTTGGTCCCTTTTCATCAAAAGTTTGCGTCCATCTTTTATACTCTAGGTGCATTTTGTAAAATAAATATAATTTTAATCTAAATTTAATCTCGTTGGATCAAATAAAACTTACAACAAAATACAAATTGTTAAAAAAGGGTTGTTGGGACTGATTTTGAAGCGTCATCTTTATAGAACGGTCAAATACATTTATTTTTTTATTTATTATTTATTTCACCATAATAAAATATAAAACGTTACATTTGGCACGTCATAGCGTTACAATAGAAGAATTAAATTTAATCTTAAGTAGGACATACTAGGATTCAATCAAAATTGTTTCTATAGACTTAAAGTTTTATATAAAATTAGACCTTATCTATCTGAAAACCTACGATTGCGCTTGGTTGAGTCACTAGTTTTATCTAAATTGAACTACGCTTGCACTGTCTACTGTCCACGTCTACTAGCTCGGTCAAACAGGCTTATTCAAAGAGTGCAAAACGCATGTGCGCGCTTCTGCTACTCTATACCTCATCGCAGCCACGTCACTCCGTTCTTGAATGAGCATCATTTACTAAAAATGAAATCCCGCCGCAAACTCCATCTTGCCTGTCTACTTTTTGGCGTGATTAGGGCAAAAGAACCAAAGTATCTGTATAACAGACTCGCTTGGCTTAGTAGCAAGAGGCAGTGTTCCCTGCAGCTGGCTACGCAGTCTCATAGGTCGGCATGTTTCAGGGGTAGCTTTCGTTACGCAGCGTCCAAAATTTGGAACAATATTCCTCCGCCTCTGAGAGAAAGCAGTTCTGTACATGTTTTCAAAAAACAGCTGAGATTGCACCTTATTAATGCACAGCGAGAGTTGGGCTGCATAAAATATATTGACGCCTCTTTTATATAGTACTTAATCATTTTATTATTTATTAATTCTATTATTGTTATATATATATATATATATATATATATATATTTATATTATTTTTTATAGTATTAGTATTAGTTATTTATATTTGTCATGATATTTTTTTTTGTTATTCTTACACATCATTCATTCACTCACACTCATCACATCAGTCACACACTATTGTTGCACACCAAAAATACCTACAGCTACTATAATAACATATACAAACGAATAAATTTCATATAGGAGACGCGTGCTTGTTATTTTATAAATGTTAGTTTTATTTTGTTTTTCATTTTTTCGATGCCTCCGTATTGACATCGATGTGTCAATAAAAAAGGGGGTCTAGTTGAAAACCAGCGTCAGCTTCAACACTGACACATGCTGAACTAGATCCCTTTTGATGCAGCCATGTGGAACATTTGGCTATTAGATTTTTGTGTATTTTTTGTCATATGTTATGTCTATGTCCACTGCCTGTGTCAAATAAATGTATATATTAGATAGATCATTCCATGTTTAAGTGCTTAGTTAACTAGTCATAACATAACTTACGATCTATGTATTAAGTAGCCATCACAGTAGGCACATGCAGCTGTTTATTACACAATACATATCTCCAAGCATGAAAACCATAGCAATTCCTCCCTTAGCCTTCTCAGCCTATCTATCTATCATTATGTATATCAGCCGCATTATTCTGCTAATTAACTATTGCGTAAACGTTGTAAAAGCCTCTAAACGTGAGTCAGAGTCATACTTAGTTTAAAGTTATTTTCATTTTACTATGATAAAACATTGCCAATAAGAGAAAAACAAAAATTAAACTTCAAGGGATTGAACAAGCACTTGAGATTATGTAGTCATAAAAACGCTCGCCGCCTACAGTTCTACCGTCACAAAAATGAAATATCGTCGAAAATTTCAGATGGCAGCAAAACATTCTTCCAGAAAAATGTCTCGGTATTATAAAACTTTTATTTCTTCATAATCCCGATGCTGACGACTATGGGCTCAACACGTTTTACGATAATGGACATTGCGTCCCACCTTCATACATTTAAACGAAGAATTTTTTAAAACGCCTCCGCTGTTCACATCGCCCTGGAATGGCGGTCCATCAACATAATTATGGCGAGATTTTTGCATTGTTTCTTTCTAGGAGTACTGTTTCGACGCTTGTGGTTTTGACACGTTTTATTTTTTCTTACAGAGTTAAAAAAAAGATTGTAAGTTTTTTTGTTTTTGGGATTTGCAAAACGCTTGTGTTTAAGTATGTGTGTATAGTGGTATACCCGTATTATTTATGTAAATATGTGTGTATTTTTTATTATTCTTTTGATGTACTTACGGCCGCACATTAGCCTAAAGAAGTAATAAATTCGTCAAAACAAATCGTGTAACACTGATTATTTCATAAATCTCCGAAGCTAAAACCTTTTAGCATACCTTAATTAATAAGTTTGTTTCAAAGGAAAATTAATATTAATGCCGGCAATTTTGCCTATACATCATATCATCCGACAGATGGCTAAAATCTTCACATGCGCGTCAAAACTTGGGTGACGATATACATCATGGCAAACGAGAAAAGTTTGATTGGGAGCTCCTGAAATTCATTAGCACGCAGCGGCTGCAAATGAAATTACTCCGTCGCGGAGCGCTAATAAAAACTTTGTGCAACTTTGGAACATGGCCAAAGTAGTGATGGGGTACCGGATACTTAGACTAAGCTAGCCGTGACCACAGAATGTATATAATAGTAGGTACTTGCCGTGACGCCAGAAACACATTGAGCATAAACTTGGCCGAAACCAATGTTGAGGACAAATCTATTTTCTGGCACTTATTAAAAGTATAGTGAAACCTTTTATGAAATGCAGGATTAGGGAAAGTACACTGACCTCGCATTCTTCAATGGTTCACACATACATCAAGACAGCAGCAGCGATTCGTATAGAAGCAGGAATCACGCTATAGAAGCTTCTAAGATAGTTCTTAGCAAATAAATAAAAGTTCCTAGAAAATTCATTAGCACGCAACGGCTGTAAATGAAATTTTATGCAACTTTGGAGCATGGCCAAAGTAGTGATACCGGATACTTATACTAAGCTAGCCGTGACGCCAGAAACATATAGAGTGTAAACTTGACCAAAACCATGTTTGAAGTAAATCTGTTTTCTCAGATTAAATGCAGAGAGCAACCACATAAAATGCAGGATTAGGGGAAGTATTTAATGGTTCGTTACGACAGACAAACGTTAAGACAGAAGCGAAGATTTATATGGAAGCATGAATATAGAAGTTTCTCAGCTCTTCGCAGATAAATACATACGATCCATCATCAAACAGTTGGGTCTTGGGCCCTGAGCAAACACATAGCTTGGTTGGACGAACTATTTCCCCTTTCGCAAAATGTATGGTCTTGGTGACTTCAACAAGGGGATAAATATCTAAACAGTTGATAATATAATGTTACGCAGCGCTGGAACTCAAAATAGCGAAAATAACCAGACTTAATTCTAAAGGCTCGTGCATATCGGGTGAATCCCCAACGGACGCACGTATGCTTTAACCGCATCTGTTTGGAGTGCATCTTTAGCACAACTCACGCGTGAAACAAGTAAGAGTAAAAATTTCGAAATAACTGTATCGGGAAAGTACTCGAATCATCACGTCAAAAAATGTATAGGAAAATTTACTTTTGAAAGCTTTTCGTGCTAAGCCTGCAAGTGTAGCATTCTCTTTGCTCTCTTTGGATGATATTTTTAGTCAATAATTATTGAAGTTAAAGCAAGTATTTAGGGCCTACTAAAATGTACAGTCAACAGCAGCTTTACACTTTGACCTAGAGAGCGCCTTTACGTTACGTACGTAATAGCAGCGGTTTTTGTACGGCAAATGTACAGCCGTACGTGTTGTTGACCGTACCTATGTAGGTACTGTGACGGGGCGTGCTCTTATAGAATTAAAACGATGTTTAACTCGATACTGTTTTTATATTCAGTAATTATATTAGTATTTCTACAATTTTATCAATAATTTATTTAACAAGGCGACCGTCCATATCTACGCACGACGGGCCTCTCCTATAAACAAAACCAGCCAGCAACGGCGGTGTAGCGGCCTCCTTGTAGTGCGGAGACATACGATCTCCACATTACCGAGCAGATGAAAATATAGTAATTCTAGAGTGACGCTTTTACCAAAATATACATGGATTAAGCTTAAGAGTCTGCAAGGAACTATTTCATCTTAAATATTGGTTTGAAATTCAAATTATTATACTTAGAGGTATAACATCTTTGCTCATCAATCACGAATGTCTACAGCTATTAATCCTAGGTTTACACTTAATTATTTAGGTTAAAGGGATGCTCGTTAACTAAGGATTTCGCAAATCTCTCGTCATTCCTCGTATAATAATAAACCTAGTGCTAATTGATAGCAAAAGGATTGACAATAAACACTTGTCGTGTTTTGATGTTGCCTTTGATAATGGAGCCTTAGAATCGCCAGAGATATTAATAGTCCAGTTAAAATTAATTAAAATTCACATTAAATCCTACAGGACATTTCTTTTTCTGAACATTATTTGCGGTTATTGGAAACCCATTCAACCGCCTCTGTGGTCTAGTGGTACAACCACCGGTATCAGACCCAGGGGTCCCGGGTTCGATTCCCAGCGGGGGTACATATTGTATTCGGTTTGGTTGGTGGTAGGACTTGTTGTCTAAGTCTGACGCCATAACAACAATGTTTTCAGCATTGTTGTGTTCCGGCAGTTAAAGATAAGATAGCCAGCTCCTCCATGATTGAGGATTCCGGGAAAGGCTCGCTTCCATCTTCAGCCTTATCAATACTTAACAGCAGGTATGATGAAGGCTAAGAGTCTCCCCGTCGAAAGAAGGTTTCACTTCAAAAAACAGAGATAGAATGCTTCATTTTATTTTTAAATACGACCTTATTTTATAAGTTGTATTTATGTTCTCTTGCTGCCTCCACTCCTCAATTATGCCAAGAACCGTTCCACCATAGTCATTAAAATTAACCTTTAGCGAATATACCCATAGTTATCGTTAACGCAATCGAGTTAATTTCCAACCGCTAATAATAAAACGGCAACCGCACACCCTGTTACACTTCCATTAAGCTACGCAATTAAGCGAACACTTAATTGTTTAACCTAAGAGCCAAGAGCCAATTGTGGCCTGAAATTGACACTAATGAAATGCGATGCTGAAAAATACTGATTGGTTGAAGCTGGTAATCAGGAATTTGTTTCCAGTTAACTAGGAGAAGGGCTGGATGACAGTGACGCAGCTATTTAGCGTTCTTGATAATCCTCTACAGGAAAACGGAGAGTCTTCATCATACCTTATGTTATCTAATGATAAGAAACTGAAGGTCGTGGAACGCCGCTTCTTCCGGAATCCTCAACCACTAAGGAACTGGCTATCTTATCTCTTAGCTGCCAGAACAAAAAATGTTCAAAACATTGATGTCCCGGCGATAGACTTAGTTAAGTATTGGATGGTAGTAATTAGGGAGGCGGACTTAGAACAAGTCCTACGACCAGCCGAACCGAAACAATGCTACCATGTACCAGCTTCTATGTACCAGCATTGGGATACAAATCCGGAAAGTCTGAATCTGGTGCCGGTGGTGCTACGACTAAAAGAGGTCTAGAGTAGGAGTTGCATGCCATAGATAGTGGTTTAGCATATTAAGTCTGCGATTGCAACGATAAAGTTTCTTCGTTATGGTTTGTCACGAGATGGGAGATCAAATAATCATTGCGTGCTTGTTGACCCATCTGTTTTTGCAGTTTCAGAGAGAGCAGAGGACGTACCTATGTGTCCGATCCGTGGATTCAGTTTTAACGATGATGGTAGTGTCATGATATTTCCATTTATAGTAAAATTTTAAGCTGTTTATCATATCGATTCATTTCATTAATAAAATTATAAAAAAAAAACATTTACAACTAAAGCTTCGGCCTCAGCATAATATGCTAACGCCATTAAATAAAAGTGGAATAAAAAAAATTTAAACCTACTACAAAGTAAAAAAAATAAAACTTTTGGAGTCGGTGCCAGCCAAGGTATTCTAATTGCACTTCTATGAACTATATTTTTATTTTTCTTACCGACTCCAAAAGTTTTATTTTTTACTTTTTGAAGTAGGTTTAATTATTTTTATAAAATGTTAACATACAGTAAAAATCAGCCCATACACAACAATGATGTCATTCAAGTAAACGACTACTTGCCAAAACTTAGATGATATTTTTCACGATTATGAAAAAACTACTAGCCAGATCTTCGTAAAAAATTATAAGACCACACTTGGACTATGTTTGTGTGATAAATATTAAACAAGAAAATATATAGAATGACGGGGACATGAGACTAGGTTGCTTTTTTTTAGTATATTTTCTTGTTTAATATTTATCACACAAAAATAGCATTGTAAAGTGCAAAATTAAAAATGTATAATTGAACTATGTTCAATCAGATAAAAAATAAATATTAAAATCGGTAGAAACTGATGACGTTATGTTAAAACATACCTACATAAAAATTAAAAAATATACAGTCGATTTGAGAACCTCCTCCTTTTTTGAAGTCGGTTAAAAAAATAATGATGGCTGTGGAAGGGAGCTAATAGCGTTCCAATCACGTACTTACATGAAACTTTACCTACCTTACATAATGCATAACCCAAAACAATGTCCAAAGATCTCCCTATATTGAACACGACACAGAAACACAAGTAGACCAGTATTTAAAGACCCGGGATTTGTATGAAAGTTAATGGAACTTCCACGGAAACAGGGAGCTAAATAAAATGGGCTTTACCTCCGCGGTCTTTAGTAAAGGCTATTGGTTTTATTATTATATTATGAAGTTTTTCTTGTAATTTTAACAAATTTTATTGAAAAAGACTGATTTTCTCTTTCTCTTTTTCAATTACATTCAATGTTAACTGTGACTTTTAACCGACTTCAAAAAAGGAGGAGGTTCTCAATTCGGTTGGTATTTTTTTTTTTTTTTTTTTTTTTATGTATGTACACCGATTACGACGAGATTTCTCAACCGATTTCCATGATTCTTTTTTGTTCGACGCAGAATAGTTGTCAATTGGTCCCATAAAAATTTGGTTTCGTTTGACCCAGTACTTTTTATGTTATGAGCATTTTTATATATTTTTATATGTAGTATTTACGATAATTTTGTTTATAATGTACATGAAACCTTATCTAATCTAGAAAAACCCTGCTGTAGCTTACAAAACAGCCTATTACAGACACTAAAAAGTAAAAAAATAAACTGCGTTAAAAAAAACCGACTTCAAAAACTAAAAAGCAAAAAATAAGCCTTTGGAGTCGGTGCCAGCCAAGGCAAGAAAAATAAAAGAATAGGAGCATAAAGTAGAATGTCTTGGCTGCCACCGACTCCAAAGGCTTATTTTTTGCTTTTTAGTTTTTGAAGTCGGTTTTTTTTTAAACTAAGAATTTGTGATGAGAAATAAAGATTATTTATTATTATTCAAAACGACTGTGATTGGATGACCTTTTTGTCGCAGGGGTACTAACCCCGTGGAAATATAGCGCGTTTGATATCCGTAAAAGTTGTTTTATTTCAATATGTTTAGTGCTAAAGTATTTAGGCGGACATACACCAACTGATATTAAATACCTTATCATATTTAAAACACCGCTCTGTCACTTTTGACTTCAGACGAATGACTGAAATGCAACGTTATTATATATTATGTTTAGCGCTAATTTGTTTATTGACAGTTACAAATACAAATAGTTTATTGTTCATAAAGGTATGAAAATATAAGTTGTATACCTACCTTAAAACTTATAACAAAATCAGTAAGTAATAAATATACAATGTGGAACAGAGGGTAATTTGGGGTGTGTAATGTATCACATAAATTTACATGAACTAACGATCAGTTGATATAATAACATTTCATATAATTTCATTTGACATACCGATCACATTACATAACATACGAATGATATAATTTCATTAATCATAATTCCATATTATATAAAAATCGATTGGCCCAATAATTATTTGACCTAATCATTCAATGATATAATGCTCATTTTACATAACATTCATATAGTCTAATCAACATTTCACATAATTGAATACTCAAGCCAAGCATTCAAAAAATATTTTACAGTATTATGGTGATTTTAATACAAACAATTCATTAGATACAAGTACATATATTGGAACGAAGTTTTTTTTGTCCTAACGCCCAACGCAAGCAAACGTGCAAGCCAGCATGCAAGCAATCATGCAGCATGCAAGTGTTCTGTCACGGCTCCGGCGGTGCCACGCGTGCATATCTACGCAGATGGTTTTAGCTCACTGCTCCTCTGCACGCGGGCCGCCTCGCCCCTCCGCGCCTGCGCGAGCTTAAATTACACTCTAGGGGTAGGGCATACAAGACTACGTGTAGTCGGGTTTTAGGCGATTCGTTTGTGTCACTGACTAGTATGTAAGCCCCCTGGTGGTGGGCTCCGCTCCCTCTCCCCCCACCGTCCCTCGTTCCACTGGCTCTTCTGTTTTATGAACAATATTGACCGATTGAAATAACTACCTTTATTTAAATTTTATAACAAAAGTTTATTATTACATATAAAATTAGGTCAAATGATACGTATATAAAATGATAGTTATTTAAAGAAAACATTATATCAAATGACACTTATGAGATATAAACGTTAGGGTAATTGAAAATATGGAAAATAAAAATTATAAAAAATGAACAGTAGCTTAAATAAAAATTATGTCATAGATTTTTAGGTCAAATAAAAAATATATCATAATAATTAATTTACCTACCTTAAAACTTATAACAAAATCAGTTAGTAATAAATATACAATGTGGAACAGAGGGTAATTTGACAATTTGAGTTAAGAAAATTTATCGCATCGGACACTGCTGCAAGCTTTTTAAATACAGCATGCACGGCCTCGTTTCTGATAGTGGCCAGTTGGTGATAGTGGCCCCTAATGTCAGTTGGTGAAAGTCCGCCTTAAAACAACGGGTCGAGTCCCGTTGTTTTAAGGCGGACTTTTACTAACGCGACATTTCATATGTAGTACATGTACTTACAGCTAGCTAGCAAAGACTAGCAAAGTCCTTGTATCGTAACCGCTCACCTAAAATAATAAGAAGATATAAAATCAGTCAGCGGCAAGTAGTTATAAGGACATGAAAGTTTCAGAGCCCATAAAAATAGTTTAGTGCCTTACGCTCGGCTCCGGCCGCCCGCCCTCGCAATTTTTATTTTACGGCTCAAGAGAAACGGTCGCGCGAAAAGCCCCGAATCGAAATAAAATTATTTAGACTTCAAGGGAGCGACTAGCGACTTATTTTTATATAACCGTCATCTACTTATATAGTAAAACGTATATTAAGAGTGTAGTGTTATAAAAAAAATATTAATAGCTAACTTATTTTTCAAAAAAAGGAAAACATCTTTTAACAGCTTCTGTGGTCTAGTGGTAACAACCACCGGTATCAGACTCAGGGGTCCCGGGTTCGATTCCCAGCGGGGCTACATATTGTATTCGGTTTGGTTGGTGGTAGGACTTGTTGCAAGTCCGTCTGGATAGCTGGGCGGTTTCGCCAAAATTTGTAAATACGCTTTTTTGTCGTGTCCCATGCCTTTGATATTTAATTTAAAATATTATTGTCGTTTTGAACTTAAAATCTATATATTTTTTGGCAAGCTAGAAGACTAATTTTAAATTAGCCTTCCAATACTTGCAGTAATATTACAAAGTAGTATTTTTTATACAATATTTTAATAAAACAATGCAGTAAAAACACTATGTCCCATGCACATTACGTGGATTTAAGTAGCTTCTGCATTAAAACTACAGTGAGATGTGTTAAGCATTAAATATTGTAAATTATCTCTGGTGATGTATTTTTTCGGTAACTATCAACTTTTACTCTACTTTGGATTCTAAAATACCAAAAATAAAGTTTAAAACGTGTTGCATGAAAACGTAAATGTGGAATTCCATTCCCGTTACCACGACTTTCAACACAATTTGAAATTCTACCGCTTCCACGTATTTTTTTTACTCTAACAACACTCGTTCTTCACTCATTCACGTCACCGCCCGCCATTTCAAAATAATGTCATCGTGGAAAATTGTCATAGCCAGTTGTAGACATCTCGCGTACCTTTTTAAGTTCCTTAGCCGTGACTGAAGATTCAAAGGGAGGAAATGAAATTACTTTATTAAAAACACTGTGACCACATAGCTCATTTTTCATATAACCGATGTGTTGTATTAATTCTCATAATAATAACAAAACTAAGCATTATTTCGACATGGAAGATTCTGGTAGCAGAATCCGTTACTTCCATTCCGAAACTATGCTGATGGTAATGTATAAGGTGGAAGGCAAAAGTAACGGAATGGAAAGGATAAAGTTGTGGACACAATGTAAATTTATTTTTTATTTTAAGTTTGGTTATGATTTACTTATTCACATATTTTTTTATTTTTAAACATACGTTTATTATACTTTAGTTAGATGTGCTTGTGTGTATTTTATTGCCTTTTACTTTCTGCAAATACATGTCGACAGAATTAAATTTAATTTTATTAAAAATGTTGTCTCAAGGAATATAAAAAAGTGTGTAGCTGTCTTTTTAGATCTGGCAAAAGCATTTGACACTGTCTCTATCCCCATCCTCATGCGTAAATTAGAAGGTGTAGGAGTTCGTGGTATCCCTTTGAAATTGTTTCGCTCCTACCTATCTAATAGAAAGCAGTGTGTTTGCATTGATGGTATACGAAGTGAGGACCTAGATGTTGATTTTGGCGTACCACAAGGCTCAGTCCTTGGCCCAACCCTATTTTTGATTTACCTAAATGACCTTAGTCAAATGGTCTTAAAAAACACAAAAATTGTATCCTTTGCTGACGACACTGTGCTGCTGTTCGATGGACCGACGTGGAATGATGTTAGAGACATTAGTGAGGCTGGATTTAAAACTGTGCTAAAATGGCTTGATAGTAATATGTTAACCTTAAACCTTGAAAAAACCAAGTATATGACATTCAGTATTTACGAAAATGATCAACCTTCTGACTTCTCTTTAACCGATCACTCTTGTGCTAATCAGTCTGTCTGTGATTGCTATACATTGAGATCGGTCACATCGATAAAATATTTAGGGTTATTGATGGATCGGAATCTTAATTTGAAGACCCAAATAACTGCAATATCAAAAAGAGTACGGAAATTAATTTGTATTTGTAAAAAAATAAGACACATTAATGACAGTAATACCATCAAAACTGTATACTATTCCCTATGCCAGTCCCTTTTAACTTATGGAATAACAGCCTGGGGTGGAGCTAAAAAATCTAACTTAATTACCATTGAACGAGCACAAAGGGCCATAATCAAGGTTTTTAACTTCAAAAGTTTTTTTTATTCCACAACTAAATTATACAAAGAGTTTGGTGTGCTAACAGTGCGGCAACTATTTGTTAAATCTGTGGTACTAAAACAACATCTTAAACCACCACCTCAAATCATATCGAGACGACGTGTTCCTCCTGTTTACTTGGTACCTACAACTAAAACGATATTCTCACGAAGTTTCCACTCTTACCTGGGTCCTTGGCTTTATAATAAAATAAGTCGCATACATGAGCCGTTACGTGACAAAAATTACTACAAATGCAAAAAAACTATATCAGCGTTTCTATCGACAATGGATTACAAAGCAACAGAGGAGTTGATAAATATATAAGACACGTGCATGATACACTTTTATATTATAAAGAGTCAAATATAAAAAGACATATATTTATACATATACTAATATTTAATTTTGATTTTCATATATTTACACAATTATACTTTCCTACAAAATCTGCAATAATATATAACTTTACTAGTACAATACACATTTCGTTTATAATATTTCACATTTATGTATACATACATACTATAATATTAATGGATAATTTATTTACATATAAATATATAAATGTCATATAAAACAAACATATAACTAATATAATAACCATTTAATAATATATATTATAATTGGTTAAAGTTGACACATTAATATTACTTGTAGAAAGAAAAGTTTTAGTTAAGTTAATTTGATCTGTTCACCTTGCATATACTGTACTGTAAACTCATGTTTGGTTATAGAAGACGACGATACTACTCTGCCGCAACACAGTTTTTTAACTAGCGCGGAGGGTAGCTGTCATTATCTGCTACCGCCATTCCTATACATAAATTGTTTTATGGTAATAATTGTACTGTAGCATTGTGATTGTGAATGGGTAAATAAATTTGATTTTTTATTTTTTTTTATTTTTATATAAGGCCAAATAAACATATAAATAATAAGAGAATAGAGGGGATTAGAGCATTAAAATGTGTAATTGTAACGGTTAAAAGGCTTCAATATTTAACGTAAAATTAGTTTTGGGGTATAAATATACACATAAAATAATAAAAACAAGAACAAAAATATCAACAAAACAACACTTTAATATTCGAATTTATGATTTTCAAATTAACCAAAATACGCTTCAAATTCTGAAAATTCTTAGAACAATATATCATTTACTGCATTCTTCTTTTCTCCGACAAATTTTTAAAGTGTTACATAACGTTTATTGATTATAGTATAATTATTTGTATTGTGTGTCTATCGCCTTATGATTCCAGTCGGTTACTTCAACCTTCCTTTCCGTGACTGTCCTATAAAAGATATAACTTTAATTATTTTTATTTATTATTTATAAAAAAGGAGTAATTTTTGTTTCTTTTTTTTAAATAAGAAGAGTTTCGTTGTTAAATTAAAATATTGAGATTATGACTGTTTAGCTAATTCAATATTCCAAAGAAAAAAGAAGACTGTAAAATTTACATTAAGTAACGGAATTAACGAAATGGTGCAATATAATATATGTTAATGGTTAATTATAGTTTTTTTTCGACTTATTTCAAACTTGTAACTATTATGCAACAAATAAAAAATATAATAAGATAAAAGTGTGTTTACATTTAATTTAATTTCTTTTTGTTATGGGTCACGGAATGGAACATTGTTATGCTCCTTTTCACAGTAAAAGGCCTGTAGATTTGTTGTCCATTAGTGTTTTACTGGCTAAATTAATGGAAGACAAAAGACTCAGCATTTCAGTACCGTAAAATAATTCATAATTTTTGAAAAAAAAAAATATTATCAATTATTTTTACAAGGTACAAACTTTGGCGAAACCGCCCAGCTACCACCATCTTAATTAAGTCTGACGCCATAACAACAATGTTTTCATCATTGTTGTATTCCGAATGTTAGAGCCAAGATAGCCAGTTCCTTAGTGATAAGGATTCCGGGAGAGGCTCTCTTCCATTTTCGGCCTTAACAATACTTAACATCAGGTATGATGAAGAGTAAGAGTCTCCACGTAGTTCATAAAAAAATAACTGGAGTTCGTCATACGGTGACGGCCTAAGAATACAAGTGTCACCACTCCCTTACATGCCTGGGATGTCGTAAGAGTCGACTAAGAGGCTCGACGCATTGAAAACCTTTGCGAGAGAAGGAATACTTGAAACAAACCAACCAACTCGTCTGGCCAGATTAGTAGCAGTAGGCTAATAGCCTCCTATGAACGCCACAATAGGCGTGAGCTAGGAGAGGCCTATGTCCAGTAGTAGACGTCCACAGGCTGATGATTGATGGACACAGTTTCACTTGACATAGTCAATCATAGGAATGAAACAAGATACAGTACGGAGTTTTACCCGAATACTTTTCGTAATTACTTATACGTGTGAGACTCCATTTTTAACTCAATCTACCATACAATTTCTATAGTATTACCTACTAAATATTTTCACCTGACATTGGCTAAATGCGTAATTATCGCAAGCAATCAAATAATTAAGAAGAAGATAATGTACTTTAATGACAATCGTATTCGACTACACGTTGCTAGGACTTGATACCAACATGTCTTCTATAAACATAACAACATTAACGTCTCTTCCTAAACATGCAAATACGGAAGCAATGAGGTCAAATCGCGAATTCCCAAAGAGAAATTGCGTCTAAATTGGTCGGAAACAAAACATTTTGTTCGCAGGACTTCCACCATAATTACATTTGTTTTTTTTTCGCTTCACTTCCAACGCGAAAAAGAACATTAGGCTCTTAATGACCATTGTATCTACGCATGACCTTCTTTTAAACCTATTTTTCTTTCATCAACTTGTATTTATAAAGTTTGGGGCAAAAGGTTGGGGTTCCCATTTAAACTGCTACCCGGCAATGTAAATTACTTACGCATATAAATATATGTCCAAAATTTGGCGCAGACTTTAATAACAGTGAATTTAATAAGATGCGTACCGAAATTAAAACCGAAATAGAAAATCACTATAATGTTTTCTTAAAAATAATAAAGGAGGAGCCCGTGGCGCAGTCGTTCGCGCGCTCGGCCTGCGATTGTTAAGGTTAAGCAACTTTCGTAATGGTCGGTAACGGGATGGGTGACCAAAAATTTACTATTTAGAGTTCCTCCTTGCTTCGGAAGGCACGTTAAGCCGTTGGTCCCGGCTGCATTTGCAGTCGTTAAAACCCGCCATTCCGCATTGGGCCCGCGTGGTCGGTTATGGCCCGTTCTCCTTAACCATCCATAAGGAAGGCCAGTGCCCCAGCAGTGGGGACATTAAAAATGGTTGATGACGACGACGAAGTGTTTGAAAATGAAGAGTAATAAAACTCGAAATGGTGATAAAAAGTTGTAGTAAGTAGTTCAATTCAAATTCATCAATCTTTTATCGACCTTTTAAGTCTGGAGGTGAAAAAAGTACTTTAAGAATGGAAATACATTATAGTTGAACCTGCGCCTTTCGCTATCATGCTGAATATAAAACTGTAAGGGCAATCAATTATTATTGAAGTGTCCATTTGTAATTTAATTAAAAATTACTTTTTTTTTACTAAAACATTCTATTCTGTCTATATCCCACTGGAGCTACGTAGCCCCTTTATCAAACAATAATTTATAAATCTTATGTCAATAATAAGATGTACTATTATATACCTAATATATTTAATTAACGGTTGATATTATTAATAAAAGGTGTAGTAAGTAGTAGATGAAGTGTATGCAGTGATAAAATGACGTGTATAATGCATCATAATAATTCGTCTTCTTGGTATCTGCTTACTACACGTTCACACAAGTTCTTTACTATTACTCGACGACTTTTATTGGAGGCCGTATCATACAAACTAAACGAATTTCGCAATAAAGGATGGAGGTCCATTCGCAGAATTTATGACACTTGCTTAAACAACCCGATCGATTGCCAAAGAATTTTCGTATGTAACGACAAACTGCAAAAGTTTAAGCCATTTCGTACACTCTCTGTATTCACCTCGATTCGTTAATATATCCCTAAAGCCTTGTTTACGTTTCGGAAACGCGTAACAGTGGGCAAAATCTCGAAAGTTGAGATTTGTACTCTTCGTTAATACGTAAAGTTTCGATAAGGAAAATGTATTTGCGTATGCTCGTAATAACATTGTTAATACTTGTTTCGTGATATTTAAACTCTGCACGATGATTAGACTCAATCCATCAATCAATCAATCAATCAAATCATTTATTTGCTTAAACATGGGTATAGAAAGAATATACAGACTCTTCGATTATATACTTGGAAATTTTGACGGGTCTTTTGAAATATTTAAAATAGGTAATAGAAACTTTCTACATTGTAATAATATGCTAAATTGCTAAATAATTTTGAGACGAATTAAGGTTTGCAGTTTATAGTCATAGTCATATATTTTATTGCAACATGTTTGGTTACATAAGATCTTATAAAACATGGATAGTACCAGAAAACATGACCCTGTAAGGGCATAGCAAATTAATGTATATTACTAAATATACCTAAAAAGTTAAAATACTAAATACCTATAAAGTTAAAACTAAGAATTTGAGGTTTCTTCTACCTATCAGACAACAATATTGAGAAAAAAAAAGTATTTTAAATATGGCCTTGTAAGGGTATTGCGACTTAAATATAAATTAAAATGACTTAAAATTTAACGTAAAGTTTTTAGGTAACGAAATTAAAATCTATAACAAATATAATATTATACATAACGAGACGATAACGATAACGAGATCATATAAGCCTATAGAACTAAGATTAGCGAAAGGTGCTGTAAGTCTGTTTGACTTACAGCACCTTTCACTAAGTTACATTTGGTGAGTTCAGGAACTTACCATATGTCAATAAAAAATTACAATAGAATACCAAAACAAATTCAGGACATACAAAATAAAACAGACTTTTATAATAAATTAAAGGAATATTTAATACAGAAATGTTTTTATACATTATCAGAATTTTTTTATTAATTTAACTTAGTTCTATAGGCTGTCATATGTCTTAAATTACGAGATTATTGATAAAAATCTTTTGCTTGTGGATACATATGTTTATTTTTCCTAACTATTATTTTCTATTTCCTAACTAGTATTTAAGCCGTACGAAGAGAATTGCTTTTTGTGGATGATTACGGGAAAGAATAGGAAGGTACAATCGGGAAACTTCCCGGTTGACCAGTAGAGTTTTTTTGGGAAACGTTTTCTCGGTTATTATGGTTAAATAAATAATTTATTATTCAAATGAAATAATTGTTAATATTCTTTTATTTGTGATATATACGCTTTCTAAAAAAAATCTACTGGTCAACCGGGAAGTTTGGCGACTGTACCTAAAAAAGTTATGTTTAATATAAATACTGATGTTCTAACGTTCAAGTTATTTAATTTCATTCTTTGTATCTTTTACCGTTTCGGCGGGCAGTTGACCATCTCCATAAATGGCCAGATGGATTTTCATCAAACGTGGCTAAGAACCATCTCGATTAATTTAGTTTTCAATTAAAAAAAACCGCATTAAAATCGCTTGATTCGTTTAGGCTCTACGAATATACGTACAGACAGACAGACAGACATAGGCTTCAAACTTATAACACCCCTCTTTGCGCTGCGTCGGGGGTTAAAAAAAGCTTAGATTGAAACAAATCTGCGCTAAGAGATTGCGGTATGCCCCCTGTTCACATTCACATTTTTTTATTTTTAAAACACAACTACCCAATACCCGTCGCTATATACACTTATCTTTTTATAACGGGGACCGCCCCATGCACCTACCGGCATGCAGTATGCAAGCAGGCATGCAAGCATGCAGCAGGCATGATTTCTGTCACGGCTACGGGGCGGTAATACGCAAGCTTTGCGTCGCAGATGGTTTTCGCTTGCCGCCGCGGTTGAAGCTGCCAGCAAGCCGAAGCTACGGTGGTACTGTTGAAACCACCTGCACCTCAGCTTGCGGGCCGCCTCGCCCTCCGCGCCTGCGCGGGCTTAAATTACACTCTAGGGGTAGGGCATACAAGACTGCGTGGTGTCGGTTTTGCAGCGAATCGGTTTCTGCCACTATATTCTGAATCACAATCACAATATTTTGGCTGTGTAAGTTAATATTTTAAATCAACTTATGGTCAAAACACCTTTCTATAGAAAATATCAACTATGATTTAATAATCACCAATATAGTTTTATAGTAAAAGTTTTTATAAAATATATTATATTAAGTATATCTACCATTATACGTCATGTAATTATAGGAAGTGTATTACATCAAGTGAAAATGGCATCCAATGAACGTTATATCTACTTATTGATATTAGTTAATTTGTGATTATAAATTATATGAAACACACCCACATAATAACAGACTGGTCCAGTTGCTATTTGGAGTTACCACACAAAATAAAAGTTTTCAAATTAATTTTAATTAGGTAGGTACTAAGTTACATTCAAACTTATTTAGAAACTGCACTGTAATATTATGGGGTAGGCCCAACACAACAATACAAATAAATGGAAGTTATTATTATAAATTAATTGATATAATTTAGTTGATCTTACACTTCGTTATGTCAAGAAATATCAAAAAATATGTTCAAAACATTTCAATGTTCTGTCAGTGTATGCCGCAGTTTTGGCGCATGTTTACCTACGTGCGTCACTAGATGGCACTGTTAGCTTTTACATCGCGGTATAATTTTATCAACAAGAAAATATAAAGATTGAAATCGGATTATTTATTCAATCGAATCGATACTTAATTATCATGGAATGCTACCACCGTATTTTATCATGAAAGAATATATCACTCCGATCCTGAATAAACATTCGTAAGTTTCGGAAATCTACGTTGCTCGCATGAGTATCGTAGGTTTATCGTATTTATGTGTACTACTAGACTTGGACGCTTTCGATATTTTATGATATGATAACTGATAATGTAACCGATATGGACTTTAATATCGAATATGTTAACCGATATTCTATATCGATTATCTAGTTGTATGGTTTGCTAACAAAGAACGGTTAGGTATACGGTATATTCGGTTACGGCTCTGATGTCAATATTGCCTAGTTGTACGGTTTACTTACTAAGAACGGATATACGGTTATTCAGTTAGGCAAACTAACAAATACAAGGTGATTTAGTAGTTTTTATGGCGATTTCCCTTCATGCTTTGCTAGGCTTAGGACCACAGACATAGTCTATGTCTGTGCTTAGGACTATCAGCACTTTATAACCATATTGCAATCAGTCATTTTAATGTCCCCACTGCTGAGGCACTGCCCAATGGCCTTCCTTATGGATGGATAAGGAGAATGGGCTATGATATGACCCACCACGTGGGCCCAATGCGAATTGGTGGGTTTTGACGACTGCAAATGCAGCTGGTACCAACGACTTTACGGGCCGCACGAAGCATTAAGGCGCTCGTGATTGAAAAATTTTGGTCACCCATCCCGTAACCGACCACTGCGAAAGTTGCTTAAGCTCTACAACGACGACGAGCGCGCAGATCACTGCGCTACCGAGCTAACCATATATTTATAATAATTACTGGCGGAACGTATCGTTAAGGACAAGTGAGCATCAAAACGGTTCCAAAACAAAAAACAACCACAAACAAACTTTCGACACTCTACAAAACTCGTGCTTAATTCCATTTTGCTATGTGTATCCCTTGCGAATAGCTAAAACGCCGCGAAATATCTTCAAAACCTAATCTATACAAGACAAATTGACTCTTATTGCTAGCAAATTAGAGCGGAAATCGCCTACTAAACCATAATATCTGATAGCCGCGTCATCTTTTTTACTCTTGTACTTCGTTTAGTCTTGTACTATTGAGTATTCTGTGGTTTTATGAATAGTTGCGTCGATTTGAGTTGTATTGTTTCGTTGCAGTTTTTCGATATAGGTACAGTTGTTACGCGTTTGGTCAGTTCAATTCAATTCAATTAAATTTAATTGCAATCCACAAATGGTAACAAGGTGGTAACATACAGAGTATAAGTACATTGTGGACCCTAAAAGGGGACAGCAAATAGGTTTATATAGAGGACGACTTATTTTAATATCTAAGAATGGCTGTATTAGGCTGTGCTCTTTCATTTGAATCAATAAAAACAGACTTGCTTTAAGAAAAAAAAAATTTTTGTCTAATTTTTGCGAAGACGCATTAAATTATTTCATACATATTTTAAGGGAAGTTAGAAATAACCCTTTTTCACTTTCATTTGCATACTGTTTGGTTATAGTACAATATTTTTTTAATGAAAGTAGTACCACGCAGTAGATAAATCCGATCCGAATCCAACGATGTTCGATATGTGGTATTCATAAACAGAAAGGCCATAAAAACCAAATAAAGTGGAACCACTTATTGACAACGGCTCAAGTGCCGTATCAAGTTACCGGTCAAGTGCCGTATCAGTTAAAAGGATATTTCTTAAAATTTTAAATCCTTATCATTTAAGTATTCTGAAACACTAAAAGAGCAGTTTTTTTACATTTTCTAAATATATATTGTAACATTTTTCTGTGGCTATTTCTTTTGGAAGTTTATTATATATTTTTACCGATATTATAGCTTTCAGTCAGGGGGGACTTCCCGATCATCCAGTAGAGTTTTTTTGGGAAACGTTTATTCCAAAAGTAATATGGTTATAGAAATAATTTATTATTTGAATAAAAAACCTATTAATGTTCTATAATTTTAGGTAAAAACGTTTTCTAATAATCAACTTTTTGAAATATCGCTCCCTAACAAAACTCTACTAGTCAACGGGGAAGTTCCCCGCTTGTGCCTATCCTTGCAACAGCAACGCGACAGCGACGTGACAGCGACGCGACAGAGACGCGACAGCGACGTGACAGCGATTATTGCTTTACGCGTCACGTATCACCATAGCGCACCGCTCGGTTGCTATGGTGATACGTTAGGTTGCTATGGTGATACTTGACGTAAAGCATTTATCGCTGTCGCGTTGCTGTTGCAAAGATATGTAATAACCCCGCCGCTGTGCCATCGTCGGTCGGCTTGATTATTTGAGAAAGAACATGAGTTTTATGACTTAGGTAATTGTTCAGGAGACAAGATAAACTAAGTACTTGGACGTGGTTAATTCGTCCAACACTAACACCCATATTTTAAGTCGTTCCTCCGAAACTTACTCGTCCTCGACTTAACGAAATCTCATTGAAAACCTGTTCGAAATACTCCTCGAAATCGGTATTCTAAGTCATAACTCCGTAAGGACCTGGAGGAGCCAAAGAGTACGTAGCCACTCCGTGTTAGGCCTAGCGCACACTTTCATTTTTACCCACGACGAGGTTGAGTGGAGTGTAAAAAGTTTTGGAGGAAAGACTTAGAATATGGGGGTAAGTATCTATTGAAAAAAATATGTAGGTGTATGTTGTTTCTCAGATCCGTTTCCGATTCCGATCAGTTTCATTTGACAGATTTCATTTTAGAAAGGACCTTAAATAAAGAAGCACTTTAATAATTATAGTTACAGCTGTTTCTTTGCGAAATGCCGGCCTACCACCATCTGTTAGAAACCATAAGTTCGAACGTTTTGAATTCGTTTTGTTTTTTTGCAGTTGAAGAAGTTGTTCACATTTTGACACATTTCACACTTTGGAGGCGATGACTGAGCGAAGACACACTTCCGTCAAAAACAAGTTACTTTAAGAGGTTCGTTGTACGAAATAGCATGCTACGATTAAAACAATACTGCGTTAAGAGACGGCGGTAGGCTCATGGTCTATTTGAAACTAAAGAAACACTTTGGTATCATTTATATTTCTTTGTACACACAGAATATTAAAGAAAACCAGACTGAGAATTATTGTACAGGGGCACGGCTTATTTCACATAAAAATTTCATCCAGCCTTGTCTTGATTTCGTCAAAATTGTGACTTATGTTCTTTCTTAAATAACCAATTGTCATTAAAACGTCTGATGGTATCCTCCACAAAACTTTGGCTAACATACTACCCCCAACACACTCAGAGCGATTAGTACCGAATAGTTAGCGTTCATCGATCAAACTGTCAGGGTTTACCCTTCGAGTATTGTCTCGAGACTCCAGAGAACTTGGGTACGGGATTCTAAACTTACGTGCACTTGATGTATTGTCGAGTGTGTATCGGTAGGAGGCCGTTTGTAACCCTCTGACAGATGGGGACTAATTGGGTAAGAACGTACATGGTTAGATTTATAGTGTAAGGTAAATAAACAAACCACAAGTATTTTTTTCATATGAACGACGAAGAAACTCCATCATACCTGATGTTAAGAATTGATAAGGTTGAAGATGAAAACTATCCTCTGCGGCATTCTTCAACCATTGAGAAACTGGCTATCTTATCTCGAACTGTCGGAACACAACAATGCTGAAAACGTGGTTGTAATGGCGTCAGAGTTAGACAAGATGGGGGTAGCTAGCCAAAGAGTAGAGCTAGTAAAAAATGAAGTCGGCCACAAGTGAATTCTCAGACGGGAATTCACTGTGGCCGAGTTAATTTTTTCCAATATTTTTATATTTAAAATTTACCATAAGTATAAAAAAAGCATTGAAAAATGCAAAAATTACAAAATCTTAAAAAAAAAACTTAAATCTTTTATTCAGCACAAATAAACATTAACAAAATATAACAAAACAATTATCCAGTTTCCTTCACCATTTTATATGACCAACAGTGGGTTTATCATCAGTTTTTCTTCCCTTTTAGTGTACTGTAAACATTTCGTATGAGAATCTGTAGTTCTGCTACTGCCCATTGGAGGCGCACAGATTCGCATACAAAATGTCTCCCGTTTACTGTACAGTAAACGGAAAGAAAAACTCATGGTAGACCCACAGAACTTTAAAACAGGGTTGCCACGACCCCCGTTTCAGTAATAGCATTACTGTAATGATCTCATCACGGCGGCCGCCATTGCAATTAAAAATCCCAGTGCTATTTAATGCTACGTTGATCAACCATGTCGAGTATTTTTTATTGAATACAGTCTGACAAATATTATTTTAATGTGAATCCTAGTCCTAATACTAACTTTTATTATAAATATGAAAGTGTGTTTGTTGGTCCTTCCTTCACGCCCTAACCAAAGAATACTAACTATTACTGACGTATCGTAACTAATCAACCAATTGACTTGATTTTTGGCATATATTTAGTTTATGGTAATTATTAAATAGATAAATATTGAAAAAATTAACTCGGCCACAAGTGGCAAGTTGGCAGTTGCATCATAATCGATCGCTAAACACCTGAAAAGATGTTTCTTTCGAATGCAAGGATATTCCTAGCATTGATGTGACAACGCTGGGCTACAGCGTATTAAAAATATAAAAGTATTGGAGAATTTCGACGGTTGTTCGCAAGCCTCGGTAGCTCAGCGGATAGAGCATTGGACCGGATTTCCAAAGGTCGCGGGTTCGATTCCCGTCTGAGAATTCACTTGTGGCCGAGTTAATTTTTTCCAATATTTTTCTATTTGAAATTTACCATAAGTATAAAAATAGCATTCCGGTCATTACGAAATCATAAAATATATTTAGTTGTTTGCTCGTTTTCGCAAAAAACTGTGAAATTGATGTTTGGCATAGGGACAACATAGTAGATACCCTGGATTAAGATATAGGATACTTTTCATTCCGATATTCCCATGAGAACGGGAACCACGCGGATAAAACCGCGGGTCGCGGGCCGTTACTTTGTCTCTAAAGCATTTTTATAACCTTCTAACGGATTGTTTTGGCTACGGACAATTATACTTTGACATATTTTCCATAGAAGAAATGTCAAAATTTAACTGTCCGTAGCCAAATCAATCCGCCAATAAGTTATAGAAACCTGGGGTAAGACGTAAGCCAAGTCCCCAAGAACGCCAAGTCTCTTACTCGCTAAAACGAACTGCAGAACTTTTAGAGCTCAGCAGGACGAACATCTGTGGGATTGTCAGAACCTTAACCGGACACTGCAAATTAAACAGGCACCAATTTTACATGAAATTGAGTGATACTGATAATTGCCGCTACTGTAAACAGGAGAGGGAGACACCAAAGCACCTTCTGTGTGACTGCGGGCCATTTATGCACAAACGCAGTATTCACCTGGGTCGCCACATCATCGACCCAGAGGAACTAAAATCTCTAAAAGCTAGGAAGATTCTTGACTTTCTGGAAGCAACCGGGCTAAAAGAGGTACTATAAATAGGTGGCGAGTTACAATAGATCTCTTAGGTCGCAGTGACTACAGCCCTCAACAGGGTTGCAAAGCCCCTAAATCCTCAAATAATAATAATAAGACGTAAGCCGCTGAGTTCGAGTTCGGAAATTGTCTGTAGAAAGTTGACATTTTGTATAAATCTTTGTTGCCATTGATCGTACAGTGCATTTTATGTTAAACTAGCTTCCGCCCGTGGCTTCACCCGCGTGGCTCTCGTTTCCGAGGGAATATCGGGATCGAATGTAGCCTATGTTACTCTCCGTCCTTTTAACTATACATCCACACCTTTATCGAGATAGACGGCAAAAGCGTACCTACCTTGCGCGCGAAAAGTTTGATCCATGGTCAATGTTTTCCGACCTAAGTTAATTGTGCAGTGCTTTCTTGCAAGAGCTCGTCAATAACATTTCCACATCACTAAATCTCGCCCGTGACCTCATGGTACATACGAAAAATGCGACACGCTAATAGGTTCTCATACAGTTTGAAGTCAAAGTCAAAGTCAAAGATTTTTATTCAAATAGACTTATAGATAAGTACTTTCGAATAGTCCAATAATTTTTTTCCCCTACCAGCCATTCAGGACATCTTTTAACTGATAAGAAGAACGGCCGCAAGAAACTTATCAGCTTTAACAGAAACAACAACATTTACAATGGAACATGTTCTCTTTTCGTCTATCTCGATGTAGGTCTGTGTATCCATCCTTTTAAACTTTATCCACAACACATGTTTCTTAAGAGACTTGGACTAGATAGTAGGTGTGAATGAATTTTGGAATACTTCTTAAATAGTATTTTGACGTCATCCCACATAATTATGATAATTGTTATGACGTCATCTCACTAAAAGCTGCAACTGGTCTGAAATCTCGGCGCAATCAGGTTTAATGGGATCCTCAATTTCCATCCGTTTAGTCCGTGATTTGGTAGGTAGAGCTTGGGGAGTAAATGGATGGTAAAATACGCAGGTACCGCGGGAAAATCAATTGTATACATTTACACCAATTATTTAGTCCAGGTAAGTTTTTTAAGAATTTGTGTTATGGATGAACCTATTTAAACCCACCTACTAGCCAGAACAAGACAAATAGACATATTGTTGGTGCAGACAATATTTGTCTTGTCTGGGAATTGAATCCGGGACCTCTGTGCAGAAGGCAGGATATCCGTACCCCAACACCAGACAGAGCATCTCTTCATCATCATAATAATCAAGAATGCACAGCCCATTTAATGGTTTAAAACACGTGGCAATCCTCAACCATAACTTTTATTTCATAATAAAGCATCACAAGGTTATATATCTATTGTGTATCGTTTTCCACTACCTTAAATACCTAATTACTTAATAGCCCCTGAACTATCACTTCTTTGAAAACCTTGCTAATAATAACTTATCCATCTTAGTTTAGGAATTAACGAGAAATAAATATTTAAAGCTAAAATCATCGTAATTACGATCACGAGGGTAAGCTTATTTTAATACACTGTTAGATCGTGCGACAGTTCAGGATCTCTATTTTTAAATCACTCGTCGCGCGAGTGGCGAGATTAACGAGGAGGCGATTAGGCGATTAGCGACATTGCGTGCGTAAACATAGCCCGCTTTTCGCTTTGCCCCTCGCATGCTCGCGTTGGGAGGAGGTACTACAGGCGAAAAGGTGAAGCTATATATATACGGGTAAGGTCGCTTTTACAGAATATGGAAACTCAAACATCGCACGAAAATCAGTAGAATCCTCGAGACGAGTGAATCAAAAATAGAGCTTCTGGTTAATTGTACGAGTAATTACATATTTATTTCACTTCGTCAGTTTTATCTCAGGCTCTCTCAAGGTTTGACGATGAGATGGCGATATGTGAAGCTTGAATAAATTAAATAAGTTTGTAGCTGCAGTTTATTCACTAAGATACCTATAAGTAAGAAAAAAAGTACCAAGAAAAGTTTTATCAAAAGGAAACAAAAATTACCTTATGCTGATGAGCTCGGTGGCGCAGTTGGATTATGTATGGATAAGAAGCGGCAATCATGCATGAGCCACTACGCACCCCCAACAGTGGTTCGCTCGGCAACCTGTTCCCGTACCGCGCAAGTGGCGTCGACATAGAAATCGGCTTCATTTGACAGATGGATGTGACACATTGCTGCTTCTTTTTGACACAAATGAAAACTTACCATAGACTAAAAGCAATATGTCGCATCCATCAGTCAAATGAAGTCGATGTCGATGCCGACGACACTTGGGCGGTAGGGCCTCTGTTGCCGTACTTCGCAAGTGGCGTCGGCATCGAAATAATAATAATATAATATATATATATATTTATTTCACCAAAGAAAAAATACATTGATTGGCAAGTAACAATAAGACAACTGTAAAACTGTAAACATAACTTAGTTCCTACATGAAAATAAACCATTGATTGAAACAAGCTAATGGTAAACATCTGCACCCCAAATCGGGTTCATATGACAGATTTATGTGACACATTGCTGCTTCTTTTTGACAGAAATGAAAACTTACCAAAGACTAAAAGCAATATGTCACATCCTTCAGTTAAATGAAGTCGATGTCGATGCCGACGACACTTGCGCGGTAGGTCCTCTGTTGCTGTACTTCGCAAGTGGCGTCGGCATCGAAACCGGGTTCATATGACAGATGGATGTGACACATTGCTGCTTCTTTTTGACAGAAATGAAAACTTACCATAGACTAAAAGCAATATGTCACATCCATCAGTCAAATGAAGACGATGTCGATGCCTACGACACTTGCGCGGTAGGGCCTCTGTTGCCGTACTTCGTAAGTGGCGTCGGTATCGAAATCGGTTTCATATGACAGATGGATGTGACACATTGCTGCTTCTTTTTGACAGAAATGAAAACTTACCAAAGACTAAAAGCAATATGTCACATCGATCAGTCAAAGGAAGTCGATGTCGATGCCGACGACACGTGCGCTGTACGGCCTCTGTTCCAGTACCGCGCAAGTGGCGTCGGCATCGCAATCGGATTCATATGACCAATGGATGTGACACATTGCTGCTTCTTTTTGACACAAATGAAAACTTACAAAAGACTAAGAGCAACATATCACATCCATCTGTCAAATGAAGTCGATGTCGATGCCAACGACACATGCGCGGTAGGGCCTCTGTTGCCATACCACGCAAGTCGCGCCGGCATCGAAATCGGCTTCATATGACAGATGTATGTGACACATTGCTGCTTCTTTTTGACACAAATGACAACTTACTAAAGACTAAGAGCAATGTATCACATCCATCTGTCTACTGAAGTCGATGACGATGCCGACGACACTTTCACTGTAAAGCATCTAGACTTGTCCTAAAATCTTGTTACTATAATTAATGATTATATTGTATTTTTTTTTTATTAACGACGTGGTGTCTCTTCTTAGCCTTCATCATACCTGATGTTAAGTAACGATAAGGCTGAAGATGGAAGCGAGTCTCTTCCGGAATCCTCAATCACCGAGGAACTGGCTATCTTATCTCTAAATGCCGGAACACAAAAATGCTGAAAACATTGTTGTTATGGCGTCTGATTTAGATAAGGTGGTGGTAGCTAGCAAGACGTACTTATAACAAGTCCTACCACTAACCAAACCGAATATAATATACCCCCGCTCGGAATCGAACTCGGGACCCCTGGGTCTGATAGCGGCGGCTGTACCACTAGATCACAGAGGCGGTTAAAATTTTAAAAGTGAAGTGTATGTAATTATGCTACATATTTTTCGTTTTCTACTCGAACATGGTTATTACGAAGCAATTGATCTCAACCAGGGGCCGTACCGCACAAGTGGCGTCGGCATCGAAATCGGCTTCATTTGACAGATGGATGTGGCACATTGCTGCTTCTTTTTGGCACAAATGAAAACTTACCAAAGACCAAAGAGCAATATGTCACATCCACCTGTCAAATGAAGTCGATGTCGATGCCGATGACACTTGCGCGGTACTGCCCCAGTTCCCGTACGGCGCAAGTGGCGTCGGCATCGAAATTGGCTTCATTTGACAGATGGATGTGATACATTGCTTCTTCTTTTTGACACAAATGAAAACTTACTAAAGATTAAGAGCAATATGTCACATCCATCTGTCAAATGAAGTCGATGTCGATGAAGACGACACCTGCGCTGTAGGGCCTCAGCTCGCAGCACAAGAAGGAGCGTAGATGAGCCCATGTGACCTGTTTATAGTTGGATAGTAAAATATCATTTTTGGCAGCTTCTTATACTTGCCTGATGTCCTGGCTGGAAACGATACTGTCGTGGAGATAGTTTTAATTTATAAAAATTTAATTACCTGCAAATTAGTTTACAGCCTTACATTACAGTATCAAGTTTATGGGCATTTTCTATTAGGTATATAGTACTTATGATAAGTTTTAAATAGAAAAATATTGGAAAAAGTCAACTCGGCCACAAGTTAATTCTCAGATGGGACTCGAACCCACGACCTTTGGAAATCCGGTCCAATGCTCTAACCACTGAGCTACCGAGACTTGCGAACCACCGTCGAAATTCTCCAATACCTTTATATTTTTAATACGCTGTAGGCCAGCGTTGTCACATCAATGCTAGGAATATCCTTGCATTCGAAAGAAACATCTTTTCAGGTGTTTAACGATCGATTAAGATGCAACAGCCAATAATTTATGATTTTTTAATTTTTGCATTTTTCAATGCTATTTTTCTACTTATGATAAATTTTAAATAGAAAAATATTGGTAAAGTCAACTCGGCCACAAGTTAATTCTCAGATGGGACTCGAACCCACGACCTTTGGAAATCCGGTCCAATGCTCTAACCACTGAGCTACCGAGACTTGCGAACCACCGTCTGAGAATTCACTTGTGGCCGAGTTGACTTTTTCCAATATTTTTCTATTTAAAATTTATCATAAGTAGAAAAATAGCATTGAAAAATGCAAAAATTTAAAAAGCATAAGGTATATAGTAATCTGTAATACCAACACGTTGCAATAAATGATTATGATTATGACCATCTGCTTTTAAAATGCACATCAATAAAGCATTCAAAATGCACATAAGAACAAAATCGTAACGTAAAATGTAACACTGCAATGGAATTTTCATCAGTAATGGTCATTTTTGATTAAAAAATCCTTGTTAATATTTTAGGCTTTTGCAGTGTCGTAGGTATTTAAAATTTAAGTAATTATATATGCTATTCAACCAGATAAATGATAATATAACTTTCCTTTTTATTTACCACCAATAAAAAGTATTTTAGTATTTCAAAGTACTCCTCGGTGATCCGATTCGCAGTTAGCCGGTCTTTAACTGATTTGATCTGACAAATCACGTGACTCAACCAGTGGGTACGAGCCAAGGTACGAGCAAAGGTCGCTAGTAAAATATGATTTTTTTTCTAGCTTTGTGCTCTCGCGTTTACGCTTCAAAGTCAACATTGAATTGCAAAATTCAACACGGCAGTAAATTTAAAAAATCTTTTTTAAAAATTTCAAATTTAATTCGCGGAAAACGTCCATTTTCCATGTTTAAACTCTTAGAAATTGAATACACCGTATTGTGTGGGAGTCGGCGAGGTAGATTTACACTTGTTAGTCCTGGTTTATTAATCCCTTGGGGAGTGTAAACTAAAACAGAATCCATGTTTATATGAGTCTAGAAATTGTCGTTTTAACCGCTACAAATTTGCCGAGCAAAGTTGAGTTCGTGTTATATCTTGCTTGTTGTAAATCTAGATAACACAGGAACTATCTGACACTTGCTTGACTAGAAAGCTTTATATATATAATTTTGTATTCACGATGGTATGTGGGAGAATGCACAACTTTAATTAATTTAATTTAATACTATTAGTAAAATTATTAATATACTAGTTGCTAAACGACTCGTAGTACGAGATGACGTGTGCGCCTCCCCACTACGCCCTGAACTTGTTTACGCACGAATATAAAAGAGACGTTCGTCAGTGTCGACGTCTCAGACGCTGTCCAACTGTAAAACACGGCACATCGGTGCTCTGAACTGTCTTTAGTGCCAGGTATGATATTTTTGTATAAATAAATATTACATAATATTACTGAGTAAGTGTTTTTGTAAGTCAGGCAAATGTGTAAATACATAAATATGGTAAATATTATTATCTTGATTAATTAATATCTGTGTATATTTGCTGATGGTTTAAATAAATAAAATCTGTGAAATTATACTGGTTAAATTTGCTTTTTCTTTTATATTTTCCCACATCAGAAGTGGGATCATAGGGAGTGTAAACCCATACTACGCCTATGAAATGTTGTGATTCCAGGTGACAGCTGTAAACATGCAGGAACCAGAACAACATGAACAATCGGCGCAGTCTTGTGGCAGTGACCAGTCACCGATCCTGACATCACGAACGACGCAGGCTGCTCCTGTGGTCCTCGACGGCAACGAAACTTCAGGCAGCTCTCGAGATTCAAGGACAGGTTTCGTTCCATTTTCTTTTATGCAAAATATGATGCAGGACATGATGGCTAAAATTATTGAAACTACCGCCAATACTTTCAATGCCATCAATCCTAAACCTATTCCTCGTGTTCGAAATTTAGAGCATATTTACGTACCGCCATTTGATCCGGATGATCGCACTGATACCATACAAGTTTGGTGTAGTAATCTTGAAGATTTGAAAAGAGAATACGAGCTGACAGATAGAGAAATATTAAATTTGTCCCGAAAGAATTTACGCGGGCGGGCCGCTGAGTGGTCACGCCGAAATTACACTACATTGACTACTTGGTCAGAACTTAAAACAAGACTGGTGGAAACTTTTGCAGATGAAGCGCGATACTATGACGACCTCACCCTCTTCATGGATTACACCAGCGAGCAGGCTAGCAGTCTTGCTGAGTACGCTACGCGGAAATGGGAGCTGGCAAGGAAGGCGATAGGCGTGGAGATGACTGAGCAACGCCTGGTTGAAGCTGTTATTTCTGGTATGTCAGATTTTCGTATACGTTCCGACTTGTTACGTTTGACACCAAAAAATCTCCCACAGTTAATACTAAGCTTAAGTTCATACAAACGTAAAAGGTCCAATAAAGACTCTGATCCAATAGTACCGCCAAAACGTGCAAAGTTGAATAATACTGATTTTAAACAAAGGCGTTGCCACAAATGCCACAAGCTAGGTCACTTACAAAAAGATTGCCGAGCCAATTCAAGCGATCAAATATCACAAAAAGAAGTAGGTTTACCATCAACCTCCAACAGTAACAATAAAAATAATACAAACATATGTACATTTTGTAAAAGAAAGGGGCATTCATTCGATAACTGTTTTCAGCGCCAAAATAAGAAAGCTAGGGATGAAAAATCACAGTCGATTAATATTAATGTTTTAGTTTTAAATAACAAAAGATGCAAAACCGCACGGATTGGCGATCGTGATTTCTCATGCTTAATAGACAGTGGGGCTGAATGTTCACTGATTCGAGAGAGTGTAGGTGATTCGGTCAAAGGGAAAATGTCTTATGAGACAATAATGTTGAAAGGCGTCGGAGATAATTCTTTTCTGTCGTCACGTAAAAAGACATGTGAAGTCTGTATTGATAACTTAACCGTAGAGTTAGAGTTTGCACTTGTCCCAGATAAATTTATTCAGTATGATATCTTATTAGGCCAAAACCTTTTTGAATTTCCCGGTATCCAGGTTACCTTTACAAAAAATGATACACATGTTTCTCGTGACTCTTATCATATTAACACGATTCAAGCTTTTGATCCGAATGCTCTTAATATTAACAAAAGCATAGACCCTCAATATAAGAAACAATTACAAGAGATCCTCAACTCCTGTTCTAATATGTTCACGTTCGGCAACAATGTTTCCAAAGCAACCACTGGTGAACTAAATATACGTCTGAAGAACCCGGACAAAATAGTCCAAAGGCGACCATTTCGACTGGCTCCGGCAGAACGTGAACATGTTAAAGCAATTATTAAAGACCTTAAAAATAACGAAATCATTCGCGATAGTAATTCTCCGTTTGCGAGTCCTATCCTTCTGGTACGTAAAAAGGACGGTACTGATAGGCTATGTGTTGACTACAGATAGTTAAATAGAAATACTGTACGCGATCACTTTCCTCTCCCTTTGATCGATGATCACATTAGTAAACTTTCAAAAGCTAAATACTTCACAGTTTTAGATATGGCCTCGGGCTTTCATCAAATCCCAGTAGCACCAGATTCGATCGAAAAAACAGCCTTCGTTACGCCAGATGGCCAATTTGAGTTTCTGAGAATGCCTTTTGGCCTTTGTAATGCTCCTCCAGTTTTTCAAAGAGCCATTAGCACAGCACTAAAACCCTACATTGATTACTTTGTCCTTATATACATAGATGACGTTATTATATATTCGGAAACTCCAGATCAAGGTCTTGAATATTTAAAAAAGGTATTGGTTGCTTTACAAAATGCGGGGTTTTCCTTAAATATTAAAAAATGTAAATTTCTTGAAACAGAGATTGAATATTTGGGTAGAGTTGTATCTGACGGGCAAGTAAAGCCTAATCCGGGAAAAATTAAAGCCCTATTAAACTCCTCTGTACCGCAAACTCAAAAACAAGTACGCCAATTTTGTGGGCTTGCTGGATATTTTCGGAAATTTATACCTAATTTTTCAACTATAATGATACCTCTCTACGACCTTACGCGTAATAACGTCAAGTGGAACTGGACGACAGAACATGAAGCTTCTAGAAATAAAATACTCAAATATTTGGCATCAGAACCAATATTAACGTTATATGATCCTACAAGACCCATAGAACTTCTTACTGACGCTAGTTCCGCTGGGCTCGGGGCAATCCTCTTTCAAAAACACGGCAACGAGCTAAAAGTAGTAGAGTACTTTAGTATGCGCACAACTGAAACAGAGAGTCGCTACCACTCCTACGAATTGGAAACACTGGCCGTAGTTAGAGCAATCAAACATTTCCGCCATTACGTGTTAGGTAGGCCTTTTAAGGTAGTTACCGATTGCAACTCCTTAAAGGCTTCTCGCAATAAAGAGGAATTGTTACCTAGGGTTCATAGATGGTGGGCGTATTTGCAATCGTTTGACTTTGAGATAGAGTACCGCAAAGGCGAACGTATCCCACACGTTGATTTTCTGAGTCGCAATCCCTCTAATTATACACAACTCGATATTAGTAATGTCCTTAACTACAATGACTGGCTTGAAGCTGAGCAAAGTAACGATTCGGAAACCAAAAATATAATGGACTCTATTAATAATGGTTCAATCGATAAAGATTTATTAGCGAGTTATGAAATTAAAAATGGGTTGTTATACCGAATATTCAATACGAGTGATAAGAAATCAAAAAAATGCTTGTTTGTCCCCAAGAGTTACCGTTGGCATATTATTCAAATTTATCATGATTCTTTAAAACATTTCGGCTGGGAAAAGACTGTTGAAAAGATACGCGAAAGTTTTTGGTTTCCAAATATGGTTAAAAACACTCGCAAATATATTGACTCTTGTCTAACTTGTAAAATTAACAAAAGTCAGTCAGGTTCTAGGCAAATATCCCTACATCCCATTGATAAACCACCAATACCATTCCATACTGTGCATATGGATACAACTGGTAAATTGAGTGGCAGTAAACCTAGTAAACAATATGCTGTGGTGTTTGTGGACGCATTTACTAAATATTGTTTTATTAAACCGGTTAATAATCTCACTGCTACTGCTACTGTTAATAGTCTTAAAGAATTCATTTACAATTATGGAACTCCTAAACGGATCATTTGCGATCAAGCTGCTAGTTACACTGGTAAAGAATTAAAAAGTTTTTGTGAACGGTGGTCAATAGAATTACATTTTATCGCAAGTGGTGTCAGTCGTGCAAACGGACAGGTCGAGCGTTTTATGAAAGTACTGACTAATTGTTTTACCGTAGTTGAAAATACCTCAAAAAGGAGTTGGAAAGACGCAGTTGGTGAAGTACAGCTAGCCATAAATAGCACTTTCAATAAAAGTACTGGACATACACCTTTCCAACTTCTCATGGGTTGCAATCAGTCGCCTCCAGCCATATCTGCTTTGCTACAGGACGTTGAACGTCTGGACCTTGAAACTTGCCGCTCTGAAGCAAAATGCAGGATGGACGAACAGGGCCAAGCCCAAAAGGAACAGTTTGATAAAACTAAAGCCAAAATAGTTCCATTTAAAGTTGGGGATATAGTACTTGTCAAACAAAATCCACGAGCAATTAACAAACTTGACAGTAAGTTTCGAGGTCCTTGCGTTGTTCTGAACGTGAAAGATAATGAAAGATACACAATTCGAGTACATGAAACGGGTAATGAACTGTATGTGTCTCATGATAATTTACGTTTGATGTCTCCTAAGATGGGCCATCAATTGACCGACTCATTGGAGTCAGATGAGTGATTATTTATTTTTATATGCATTTTTATCGGTATCCAAAGCACACTAGTGTCTGGCCAACACAAAATAGGTGTCTTTGTGTATTGATAAGGGTGTATTGGGTCATGTGATTTGACCATGATAAGTTGCTATGTGATTTAGCATTTAGGTCATGTGATTTGACCATTGTTAGTTGCTATGTGATTTAGCATTTTGGTCATGTGATTTGGCCATTACTGGTTACTATGTGATTTAGCACTTCGGTCATGTGATTTGACTATTATTCATTGCTATGTGATTTAGCATTTCGGTCATGTGATTTGACCATAACAAGTTGCTATGTGAGTTAGCACTTCGTTCGTGTGATTTGGTCATAATAAGTAGTTATGTGTGTTTTGCTTTTTACGGTCATGTGATTTGGCCACTATTATTTATTAGTGTTATATGATTTAGTTGTTGTGATTTGATTTGGACACAGCTACGTTATAATGATTATTGTAAATTGCATAATTCGCGAGCCAATAAGGCTGCTCGTCAGGATGGTCGTGTGGGAGAATGCACAACTTTAATTAATTTAATTTAATACTATTAGTAAAATTATTAATATACTAGTTGCTAAACGACTCGTAGTACGAGATGACGTGTGCGCCTCCCCACTACGCCCTGAACTTGTTTACGCACGAATATAAAAGAGACGTTCGTCAGTGTCGACGTCTCAGACGCTGTCCAACTGTAAAACACGGCACATCGGTGCTCTGAACTTAGTGCCAGGTATGATATTTTTGTATAAATATAACTATATTACATAATATTACTGAGTAAGTGTTTTTGTAAGTCAGGCAAATGTGTAAATACATAAATATGGTAAATATTATTATCTTGATTAATTAATATCTGTGTATATTTGCTGATGGTTTAAATAAATAAAATCTGTGAAATTATACTGGTTAAATTTGCTTTTTCTTTTATATTTTCCCACAGGTATTTTTGGAAAAGTAATTCTTAATGTATCTTTATCCCATGACTGAGTTGAAGATCATTTTTTTCCTAGCAATCGGTAGGACGAATCGGAATTACAATTCCTTGTAATCCGATTAATCGAACCAACCGGAAAAAAAGTTCATGTGTTCCGATCGGTAGGACAAAGGCAGTAGGACCACGTGGCCAGAGGGAACAGAACAGTCCATTATTCGGTCCTACGTTCGAAAAAAAATGACTAACTAATTAATTAGCCAGTTATTACTTTTTAATTTTGCATTTTACAATGCTATTTTTATGTGATAAATTTAAACAAGAAAATATACTAGAATCCCTTCAGGGCGACATGAGCTTAGTTGCTTTTATCTAGTATATTTTCTTGTTTAATATTAATTAGCCAATATTAATTTTGATTAGGTACAACGCTATAATTTAGCTGCCCCACAGAAATTTTTTAGAGAACTGGGATAAAAATTAATACCGCTGTAGTCCACAGTGTCGTTTTAAATGAAAAAGTTTTGCAAAAACTCTAAAAAAAACAACACGAACATCTTAAAACAATGATACTTAGTTAATACACTGTATATTGTACAGATAATGCGAAGTTGGCCGTCCCTAATGAGTTCAAGGAGCGCGGTACTTTCTTATTTCTAGCCAGATGTTCACATGTCGTCACAAATTCTAACCGTTTCTCACAGAGAAGTATGAAGCGTGAACACCGGCGGGACAAAACCATAACTTTATGTACGCATTATTTTTTTCACGGAAACACAAACCTTATCACAAAACAATAAAGACTACGGTTTTTCACCGAAGTGTTACGTTAGAGTTGCCGTCGGTGGTTTGGAAAATTAATGTTGTCATCTCAAAGCCTACTTTCGAAATGAAGTACAATTTTCAAGTAAAATTGAAACAAGATCTTGATTTCTTTTTGCGTAAATAAATAAACAAGGTGTGTAAGCTTTGAGATTTTTGAGGGAGTGATTAGTGGTTCCGGGTTTGGTTTTCCGTATTGGATTTTATGATAAATAAATGTCAGACGACATCACGTATATTACTTTGATTTTGGGATAAGTATCATAAGCACTTGTGTTATGTTATGATATCAGAACAAAAAACCGGCCAAGTGCGGGACGGACTCGCGCACGAAGGGTTCCTTACCATTATCTTAAAAAAACGCAAAAAAATCATGTTTGTAAATATTTATTTTATTCTGTTTTGAGTAACCCCTTAAATATTTATTTTATTCTGTTTTGAGTATTTGTTGTTATAGCGGCAACAGAAATACATCATCTGTGAAAATTTCAACTGTCTAACAGACGGACAGACAGACGGACGAACAGCGGAGTCTTAGTAATAGTGTCCCGTTTTACCCTTTGGGTACGGAACCCTAAAAGTTATTGGTGAGATAGAACTGGTGACCCCTAGTTGAGTAGACATGTTTAACACTAATGACCTATCGGGTTCGTCAAATTAATACTTCGTTTCTCTGAAAATATTCTGTAACAGGCATCTTCATGTCCATACTGCTGGAGCAAAGGCCTTCCATATTGAATGACTAGCGGCCGCCCGCGGTTTCACCCGCGAGGTTCTCGTTCCCCTAAGAGTGTCGGGATAAAATGTATCCTATGTTTTAATCCAGGCTATTAACAATCTCTGTGCCAAATTTCATCCAAATCCGTTCAGTAGTTTTAAAGTGAGTAACAAATAAACGGACATACTTTCGCATTTACTTTTTTTTTTCATTTTTATCTAAGACTGGGCAAGTTTTTGACCACCATCTTGTTTCGAAACAGGATGTGGCCTAGGGTGTTACTTGCTTGCCCAGGAAATGCCTATTTACTCTGGGTATGCCATTAGTTTAAGATTAGGCGAATGGGAGAAGACCCACCACTTGAGTTCTATGGATATCCAAAAATATAAATACATCCAAACTTTAACATATATAATATGAGTAGGAAGAAAAATGAGTAGGATAAAAGTAGGAAGTAGTAAATAGGTACCTAGAGAAAGTAACTACCAAGTCATGCAAAACCTATATGTTGCAAATCACAAGCTACCAAGCGTACTGTGGTCACGAATTATTCGCACTACAGACATTTCATGTCATATTTACAATTCTCTGTTTGGTGTAGTGATTCGGCGGAATTTGCCGATGTGAAAGTCCCTATGGCAAAATTTCGCACAAATTGGGAACTGAATTTTCACGGAAATTCAAACTGGCGATGGGTGAAAAGGCAACCCTGATGAGCGTTTGAATGTTAGTTCTTACTTATAGAAGAGTAAAATTGTGGTGTTGCGTATACAATAATTGTATTGTTGTGCCTGCAATTTTTTTAAGTTTGGGCACCCATTCATCTTATTAGTAAAAAATGTCTAGAATGCCCAATATCCATTTAGATTTTTTAAACGGTAGGATATTATTGGTGGTTAGTTATAGCGGACTTATGCTCAAACTTAAAAAAAAAATTGCAGCCACAACAAAGCAGCGCCTCTCTAGGGACTTCTTTCGTGGCGTGGACTCTATGTGGTTTTTTCGTTGTGAATATTTGTCTACCGCTGTGTATTATAAATTTTATAGTTCCTAACAGAATACCTAACAAAGGGCAGCTCTTGAAAATAATAATGTAGGCAATCGGCTGGCAACCTGTTACTATTGTTACCGTCTAATCTTATGTCCCGGCTACACGCACCTATTAACTGAGCGCATGCTTCCACAAACCGCGGGTTTATTACCTATTAGCAATTACCGCGCAGATATCGCGCGAACGCTGCGGAACGTCAAAATAAAAATGGTATTACGATGTGATTGCTCCCTAATCGCTCGTTGATGGTTCGTATAGTGACGTCTCACCACGCGCTCGTGCGAGCTAGGTGCGAGAGTGACACGCCGCGTGTTCTTATGACGCTAGCGCCAAAAACAATTTGGTAGCAATAACAGTAACTAAATGAATGCACATTGTAGTTCATCGTTAGTTCTGTAAAGGCCGCACTGTTGATAGTGACGAAAAGCAATTATCGCGCAATTTCTGCTGTCGCGTTGCTGTTGCAAATATAGGTTATAGCCCCGCCGGTTTGCGCAGGTAAGACGTAGCGGATTGTCCCGGCTACACGCTCCATCTTGCCTGCGCAAACCGGTTTGTGAAGGCATGCGTTCAAGTAAGACGTTGCGTGTAGCCGGGACATTAGACAAAATCAATGCTTAATGCGGCGTCGTTGAGGTATAGCTATAGTTGTAATAAAACCCGTTAGCTACCGTTACATAACCAAATTTTTGGTTAGCTACTGATAAAATGCGGTTATTAACGGTTAATTATCCGACTGCGACAAAGAAAAAGGGAATATAATCTGTCTTTTGAATGTGTAGTCAACTCCTAGGTGAAGTGAAAAATCGATATCCGAAGGATAAAGATTTCATTTCACATTTTCTAAATCATATTTAAAGCGACAAATATACATAATAAAGCTTTAAATACGAGTAACTTAACGTAAACGTAAATAAGTTACGTAACATACCTACCTACGTTTGAACTAAGTGGCAACGTCGTCTTTTGGGTAGCGGGTAGAGAATACACACCACTTTTACCGAAACCGATGGTTTTTCGGCAGATTATACAAGATTTTTTATTTAACCGTAATAAGCATAAAATGAGGTTAAATAAAAATTAATAACGAAAAATGCATTTTCAACCGTTTGGTTAAAATCGTTAATAACCGCATCTATAGGTGTAGCTCTATGACAGTGATGTTTATACATTATACTCCCAAGTTGCACCTTCGATGCTCTGCCAATCTCGCAAGGGATTTATGTGTATGTATGTAAAAAATACGTACCTTGTTGCTAGACAATTGCAAATTATTATCCGAATTTTAAAACTAAACTATGAAAACTTACCTTTACTATCTCGCTTTTTTATGAACGACGGAGAGACTCTTAGCCTTCATCATACCTGATGTTAAGTATTAACTAGGCTGAAGATGGAAGCGAGCCTACTGAGGAACTGGCTATCTCAACCTTAACTGCCGGAACAGAACAATGCTGAAAACATTTTTGTTATGGCGTCAGACTTAGATAAGATGGTGGTAGCTAGCCAGGCAGACTTACAACAAGTCCTACCACCAACCAAACCGAATACAATATGTACCCCCGCTTGGAATCGAGCCCGGGACCCCTGGGTCTGATACCGGTGGCGGATCGCTTACACTTGACCCAAAAATGTGTCGTCTCGTTCACAACTTCGTGCATTGTATTTGACATAGCTGAGGCACAGGTGGCCCCAGTCCGGTCCGGGACAAAGTGGGAATTCGACCGCTCCAGCCACCTGTGGCCTGCACATTATATCGTTAACTCCAAAAAGTTTCAACGTAATTACAAATTGAATATTTTATCAACTTTTTAACATCGCTTAGGAGTGTTCACGTTCCTTGTATGGAGTATGTTGTATTAACAAAGAAGAGAGTACGATGCATAGTATAAATATTTAGGCCGAGTACGGTATGTTAAAAAAAAATTTTTTTTTATTATATTTATAGTTGATAATAGGGAAGACAGTGAGATTTTGTCGCTTGTCTGTTTTGTGCGTATCTCATAAGAATTGTAATGCGATTTATTGTAGGTTATTTTTGGGTAGTAAGAATGAGACGCCGCTGTACGCGCCTTAGGGCAGCATCCCACTCTCACAATCTAAAAATAACCTAAAAAGAATCGCAAAGAGTTGATGGCAAGGCCCCTGGTGTCGCCAATTACTGGAGGGTTGTGGGTGTCTTTACATTTATGAGACAGTTTTTTTATACTTATACATTATTTTACAGTTCACAAAGAGTTAGAGCAACATAAGGGTGCCATTAACGTCAAACTAACTATAAAGACCAGTGAGGCTAGCACGAAAATCTTGCGCGAAAGTATTCGAGTCGTCACGTCAAAAAAATGCATAGAGTAATGACTTTAGAGTTTATGTAATGTATGTGATGTTTACGTCACGTTTTTGTTGAAGTAACGTTTCGAATACGTTTTTTTAAGTTTTTGATGCTGTAACGTTTGTGTAGTCCAAGTTTCTATGGGTATCTGGAAAAAATACTTTACACTTACTACGGACAAACTCGCGGTCGGACGCTTGCATGAAATAAAATATTATAGGCATACTGTTGTGTTTTAATCAGATGTTAAACGTAATGCGGTAATTGGTGCAAAATTATCAATCATAAGATAAATTATTACCAGCCGTAGCTCACGTACTTGTTGATAAAATCTAAGCATGAAATCAGTTTATTAAAAATTACAAAGTAGTCGATAATCTTGATTTTTTTTTGGGTATCATATTGTAATCAATCATAATTTATTAGTAATTCAAATTTGTTTTAATTTTCCTTTCTAATAATAGGTACTTAAAATTTATAATAAAATAAAATCAGAATACACTAAGAAAATAGTAAGCTCGTATTTCGTTTTAAAACACGATTAATAATAATAGGCTTTTAAATATAATTTAAAATAAAATGGACTGAGTTTTTATGTATTTATTTATCACCAACATAATATACATTGCGACAACATAGTAAACATAAATTATGAGATTACAATAAATATGGTGAAGACCTCGTAAGAAGCAACAACAGAAAATAAAATTTTATAATGCCAAAAAATATGGATAAAAAATAGTTATTTGTTATGCAAGGCTGGAAAGTTGGTTATTAAGCGGCGAGTTACCTCTATTGAAAGCTGAGCAAGTGAAGGATTCAAAGATTGAATCCTGAGCGAAGCGAGGATTTCAAAGGCACAAGACGCTAAAAACTTTTCTGCCGAGCGCAACACACAATTTTTCACCTCACAACAGCGAGGAACATTATGGTTGTTTCCGCGGTCTTCAACTCAACTTCCGGTATAAAATTCGTTAAACATAAAGTTTAATCTAAATATACCTCATTCTCATTGTTTTAATGATATAAAAAACTAAAATAATAAAAAAGGGAGTATTATAGTTAATTCAAAAGAATTTAACGTATATAGAATAAAAGATTATGCCTGTTTAATGTTTGTATAATTAGCAAAAATAACACCCCTTAACAAAAAAAGTCTTCAAAACATACTTTCTTGAGTCGGTGCGAGCCTGTACAAACAAAAAGTAAACTTATAGAAATACTATGTAGATTACACCGTCGAAGCACTGGCTCGCACAGACTCCAAAAACCTTTTGTATATAACAACATAATAAAAAGCAAAGTTACAAATTTTGTACGACGGTTTAAAAACGTAATTGAAAAAAGATAAAATAATTTAAATACTCCAGACTTAATTACCCGTCGGGCGCTGCTATTAAATGAACTAGTTTTGCAATTTTATAGTAACGTAATTAATTTGAAATATTTTATTGCTATACTTATATTTATGTTGAAATTAAAATCAGTGATGGCAACCCCCGACGGATAATTAAGTCGGTGGTTTTTAAAGTATTTTATCCTTTTTCGTTTAACGCTTTACGCGTCCAGGGTGTTTTCAAAATATTAAATTTTGTTTTTTATTTTGAACTTTTTAGAGAGCATAAATATCATGTAGGTACATTGTACTACATAAAACCCATTAAGTGGGTACTGGAAACCTAATCAAAATCTGACTAGTAGTTTTGGTTTTGCTCAAACAAATGTTTACTACAGCGCCCACCTGGTGCGTTGTCATCATAACACCTTTCTAAGAATATTCACTAATCGAACCCAAACATATCAATGAAAACCGCATCAAATCGGTCTAATAGTTTTGGAGACAAAGATTGGTTTGCACAAAAAAATTACTACTGCAGCGCCACCTGGTGAGTTGTCACCGTAACACCTATCTAAGAACATGCACCAATCAAACTCGAACCCATCATTGCTTTGCACAAACAAACAAACACACATACAAACATCCTCTCACCCCAACCGCATATACCGTCTCCGCACCGTCGTGGATAAAAACTGATTTCCAATGATAAATAATAAAAGTTTTGGAGTCGGTGACAGCCAAGTTCTACATTGCACTTCTATTACCTACCTGTATTTCCTTGTCTTGGCTGGCACCGACTCCAAAAGCTTGTTTTACCATTTGCAGTCGGTTTTTTTTATTATAAAAGTTTTTAGATCACAATTGTTAGATGCTAGATGATAACAACAATGATGTCATCTATGTAAAGACTACTTGCCAATAAGTAATTGATATGTTTATGGGACCACACATGAACTATGTTTTTTCAAATAAAAAAAATTATTGGTTGTAGCTGATGAAGAAGAGAAAAACATACATATAAAATATAATAAAAATACAGTCGGCTTGAAAATCTCCTCTTTTTTTAAAATCGGTAAAAAACGTTGTTGTAAACGATACGATTATTTATAACAAGTATTAAGTGAGTGTCAGTTTAACTTAGAATAACACATCGTATGTACATAGCAAAAAAACAAAATACTATTAATACGACCACTTAGCGACTAGTATTTAACATACTCCACTTATTAAATAATATCTGAGAAATCGATAATGAGTGCAAAAGGGATATTATCATTATTATCTTTAAAATTTTTATCGTTTTTCATGTTTCTTCTTTCTGATTACAACAAAAGATAGAGTTTCAGAACAACAGTTTAATCAAGTGAGCGATTTTCAACTTTATTGTGAAGGAATAGCAATGATAATTGATATATCAGCTAGTCATACAATCTTGATCGTGAAAAATTATAAAAGCTTAGTTTTAACATCAGTTACGTTTGCTGTTAGTCCGTACCTCAAAATGGATATGAAGATCCTTTCTTTGCTGCTCTTTACCATCGTTAGCCAAGGTACTCTATTATTATTATTTTTATGATATTGCTTAAATATTTAAAGAATCTTATCTGTATATTTGCCACAAAGTCAAAGTCAAAATATTTTTATTCAAATAGTCTTATAGATAAAACGGCCAGAAGAAACTTATCAGCTTTAACAGAAGCAACAAAAGGTTCATGTTGATGTCAAACACAAATCTACAGTCTTGAAATATAAATATAAAAGGAAAAAAATCCATACCCAGTTCACTGATTGCCCGTGGCACAGCTCAGCCGTGTATGTCACAATTAGGGAATGCAATCCCGACTCGAGATCGTAAAGTCGAGATCCCTCGGGATTAGAAATGTCAAACCCGTGGTATCCCGAAATTTCACGGGATCTCGCGAGATCGGGATCCCGCGAGATCGGGATTGCATTCCCTAGTCACAATGTACTTTATAAGATCTTTCTCACAACTTTCTTATTGACCGATGCGGAAAGTTGCGAAGTATATTTGTATTGTCTCTGTCTGATTGTAAATATCTTTTCTTTTACAGGCTACGGTACAGAAATAAGATTAGAAGATCGTCATCTGTCTTACCTCACCAACGATTTAATAGGAACCAGTATTGGGATCGCAAAATCATTCCTGGATAAGCTTGAAGTGTGCAATGTGATCTTCCCAAACGGTATAAGATACGAGGCGTATCCAGTAGATAGGACTCCAGACACAGTATACTTTCTTATGGCAGTACCACCTTTTACCACTTGTACTATCGGCTTCAGGGGAGTCAGTGTGAGCATGAGTGGAACTTACGAGTTGGAATCCATGGTTCTTCACTCCAGCAACAACAGTTTGACCCTCACCAGACAACGCTTCCATTTGACCATTCGAGAAATCGAACTAGATTAAAGAAGAAACATCTTGTGATAGCAAATTTAACCTTTCGTTTTTGAGTTTATTCGGTGAAATAAAATTGAGTGCTTATTATCTGTTGTTTAACTAATATATATTTTTTTCAATTAATTTGGTCAAAGCGGTATGTGTTTATTTCTGTCTGTAAACCACAAATCGTCAATCATCTTCATTTAAATTTTATCTTCTTATTTAACTAGGTAGATTTTTCTTAGAAAAGCTTTGTCCTCTTCAAGTTTTATTTTTATGAAAATGGATATAATCTGTGCTTTTTCTATCGTCAGAATCTACTTTGGCCATTTTTGTCTGAGGTGTTACAAACACACCATTGGCATTTGTATTGATATTCTTATATGACTTAGTAAACTAGAAACAAACTACTAGTCTGACCAAGTTATGCCTAGTAGTTTTTAGCATAAAAAAATCTGTTAAAAGCAACATCCTGCTCTAATACCAACGCCATTTCAACAAACCAAGTAGTAGTATCATTCCTAGTGGTAAATCTAACACATTTCACTGTTAAGTACATCAAATGCAACTATAAAGTTCCTGTTTCTGAGTGACCGCCTTAATGCAGGCACTAACTGCGCCCAATGCAGTTACCAACTGTTTCGGTAACATCTTGTTATAGTTCAGTTTGAAACGTGCTCTTACTGGTGGAATGTTACTGTCACAGTGACGTTTAGTTTAATTCATTATCATACCAAGGCGGCGAGTTACAATAGATCTTATAGGTCGCAGTGACTACACTTCCAACTGGAGCTGCATAGCCCCTATATCCTACAATTAATTAATTCCAGCCCATTGCTCACAAATAGTTTTCTAATGTATCTTGTCCATTCATCCATCCATCATCAGCCTGTGGACATCCACTGCTGGACATAAGCCTCTCCTAGCTCACACCTAATGTGGCGTTCATATGAGGCTACTAGCCTACTGCTACCACGCTGGCCAGACGGGTTGGTAGAGGGTTTGTTTCAAGTTTTCCTTCTCTCGCACAGGTGTTCAATGCGTCAAGCCTCTGAGTCGACTCGTACGACATCCCAGGCATGTAAGGGAGTGGTGACACTTGTATTCTTAGGCCGTCACCACACGGCAAATTTTGTCCATTAATAAACTTTTACTATAGGCACTGAAAGCTGGCACATCCTGCCCCCTAATTGTCATATTCAAAATCTATCACAATCCCTTTCAAAGGTATTGAGATTTGATAGTGACCTAAGGAATTGTGTAACTTATAGTCGCAATCCCAATCGGAACGAATTATGTTTTGAATGACACTTCATTGCCACTTCTCCGTACATTTGAAAGATAATTTCGTGTGTCACTTTGCTTAGACAGTTCAATTTCGTTCATTCAATACCTATCAAAACGCGTCCCACAATCCCTATCAAATGTCAAACAGTGACGGCCTGAAGTATGTTAATTTCAAATGACGAATTGAAAGGAATTGCGATAGATTCTTAAATTAGACAATTAGCCGACTATTTTTCTTGAATTCCCAGTCCATATTTGTCTCAACTAAAATATAGGTGATAATTTTTAATCAAGTAAATATACTAGAATTCTCGGCCCGATTTTGCAACGCCACTTTGACACTTCATTTTTGTATGGAATGCTATAGCTGCAACGTCACTGGTGAAAACTACTAAGTATTAAAATCAAATCACAACGGCTATAGCCGTCGTTTGCTTTAGCCATTCCGTCACTGGTAGACAGTTTATAACTATATATAGGACGCACCGGATATAGCCTTCGCCTGCTATAGCAGATATGTCACTGGTGAAGAACTATTACTATACAAATGGGACGCCTTTGCCTGCTATGACCGGTGTGTCCCCAGTGAATAGTTAGTATAATACAAATGGGGACGCAACGGCTGTAGCCTGCGCTTGCTATAGACGGCGCGTCACAAGTGAATAGTTATTACTATACAAATGGCATGCAAACGGCTGTAGCCTTCGCCTGCTATAGCCGTCCTGTCACAGGTAAAAAGTTTATTTCTACTTGAATAGGACGCACCGACTACACTTCTACAGCATTCGCCTGCTTTAGCCGTTCCGTTTCAGTAGGAAATAGTCAATTTCTCTATAGTATAGTATACTATAGTACCGAAAAGTTTATGCTTAAAAACTTTTACGGCAGCGGTAAATAGTGTTAAAGCATACCGCGCCAGTTTTTGTTATCGAAACCCTCAAAATAAACTATTACTAAATGGCACCTCTATTCCAAACAATGAAATGATAAAATTATCTATTGTAACTTTTTTTACTTTAATTTGGCCATTTTATTAGGTTTAGGAACGTTATTATCTCTTTTAATAATTAATTTTCGAAAAAAGAAAAAAAAAACATAGTGACATCCTAATAATGGCCATAGATATTCAGGAAAAAAAAAAATACTCTATCAGCATTATCCAGGGAGGAAACAGGGGACTAAATTTGAATGGAAAAACTTAAAAAAAAATAATTAAAACCTACTTTAAAAAACTAAAAAGCAAAAAAATAAGCTTGAGTCGATGCCAACCAAGGCAACTAAAATAAAAGAGTAGGACCACAAAGAAGAATACCTTACTAAGAAGAATACCTCGCACTGACTCCAATAGGCTTATTTTTTGCCTACGCTAATAAACTTAAGTCAACTGCTCATCACTTTTTACTAAATGCTGCTTTTCTTGGTGCAGTGCAGTGCAGCTCCACTCCATCACATGCATTGAGTCGAGCATAAATTTCTAATGAACCACATTAAAGTAATCGTATCGCTTCCGTGAAATGCTAAGTATTTGTAATAGTTTCGATGACCATTTGTGGTTTTCATCATCAGTTCCACTCCACCTGGTAGTTTCCGGAAGCATTAGGCACTAGTTACTATAGAAAACACCGAAATCGCTATAGAAGTGCCTATAATATTTGAAGAGTTCCCTGGATTTCCCCAAGATCCCATCATCAGATCCTGACATGATGACAATGGGACCACGTGGGTAGTATACCCTTTCGATCAATAAAAGAATAACTCAAAATGGTCCAGCCGTCGAGTAATCGAGTAGCATACATTATAAATATAAAAAATAGATTTTAACGAATTCAGAACCTCCTTCTTTTTTTTGAAGGTGGTTCAAAATGGCCATGGGGATTCCTTTTAAGAATCGCCTAAGGCTGTTCTTATCTATCATATGACATTAATATAAAGAACAGCTCCACTTTGGGCCCGAAAGTTATGAATAACCTTATTGGAATTGAGATGCTAATTTTTATTAAGATTGATAAAAATAGTCTTATGCTATTCTTAAGTTTTTTTTTCTGTCTCTTAAGTTAGTGCAAATGGATGTTAACATCCCCACTGCTGGGGCACTGGTGTTTGTTATGGATGGTTTAGGAGAATAGGCGATGACCCACCACGCGGGCCAAATGCGGATTGATGACGACTGCAAATACACCTGGGATCAACGGCTTAACATGCCTTCCTAAGCGCGGATGAACTCGGGATATTAAGTTTTCGGTCACCCATCCCCTGACCAACCGTTGCAAAAGTTGCTTATCCGCACAAGCGTAGGCCGAGCGTGCAAACTAATGCGCTTAGTCTTATATGGGTAAGTCAGTTGGCCTTTCACATAATATTTTAAAGTTGTAAGTAAACAAAAGGTCAATAGCGCAGTGGTTCGAGTATGCAGCCTGCGGCCGTAGCGGTCAAGCAATTCCACAACGGTTCGTCACGGGATGGGCGACCGATAATTTGGTATCTCAAGCTCCTCCATGCTTCGGAAAGCACGTTATTTGCAGTCGTTAAAACCCACCAAACCGCATTGGCCCATTGGTTGTCCTTCCATCCATCCATAACGAAGGCCAGTGCCCTAACTAGCAATGGGGATATTTATATAGCCTATGATGGGTACAGGGTAAGCCATGGACCTTCTCATTATAGTAAAGTCAAAGTCAAACATTTTTATACAAATATACTTATAGATAAGTGCTTTCGAATAGTCCAAAATTTTTCTTTCTACCAGCCATTCAGGACTCCTTTTAACTGATAACTGAAACTGAGAAACTAATCAGCTTTAACAGAAACAACAACATTTACAATAGTACTTGTTGTTGCTAAACACAAATCTACAATCTTGAAATATATTTAATAAAAGAGGAAAATTTTTTCATAATCAGTTATTAGAATATTTTCCTCTTACACAATTTACAATAGTTATGTTTTATGTTAGTATCACATCAGTAGGTAATGTAATTCTTAGTTGTGAACAGTAACAAGCTTCTCAAGAAGGCAAATTGACTAATTTTATTAGCAAGCGTCCAGCAAAGCTGTCGTCACGTCACTCCTGTTAATTGCCACGCTTGGACGCATAATTGAAATATTAATAATTCAAGAGTTATCTCACAGACATGTGCGAATTGTTAATTGTCCAATAACTGTTACATGCAACTGTGTAAACCTTACTTACGCTCTGATGGTGCCAGGTTTGAAAACCGATAGGGACGAAACTTTTGTTTGTGTGAAACTTTTGGTATACTTACCTGACGTTTTTCGGAATGTGTTTTTTCTGCGATCTGGGTGTAATTTGGCATTTAGGCGTAGAGAATTGTTTCCCTATCGTTTGGTGTATTCAAAACGCATTTCGGTTCGACACTTTTTGAAAAATACTTGTTTTCATTTTTTTACTAAGTCGTCCAAGTGCCACAAAGGTTCGGTTTTTTTCGACTGGAAATCAAATTCTCCGATTAGAGAGAAGTTGCTCTCCAGGTGATTTTCGGACCTTTTGGGGGTACCTCCGACGGGTGGTTAAATTCAGCTGCCAAATTTTTGGTTTTCGAGAAGTTGGTGACTGGGTGGTAAGGTTAGGATTTTTGCGAATTTTGGTAGTGTGGTTGTCCAGTGACCTGATTCTCGTTTTGAGAAGCGGGTGACTAAGAAATTTAGGTTTGTGTTTTCGTTTCGTGTTTTGTGTAATTTGTATTGTGTTCTGACGTGTTATCGTGTCTTTGAAGTTGTTTGAGACTTCCATGTCCACCGTTTATGTACGCGGACTTGGAAGTATTTTCCGGTGGAGAGTCTAAACCCGAACCGGATGGTCCTGAACCAACTAGTCCGAATCTTGATGCTGAGTCGGATAAGGGTGGTGCTGTCCTAGCAAGTAGTAGAAAACGTCCAGAAGTAGGTACGATTAGAAATCTGGAGGGGTCCGATCCAGAGGATATCTCTTTTGCTGCGACTCCGAAGGCTGGAATGAATAATACAAACCCGTAGTATATATTATTTCATAGCCCAAGGCAGGGTCCTCCACCAGGGGCGGATATGGTCATTGATGGGGTTTTGGTTCTGTTCCGCCCCAACATGAAATATCTCTTAAAAATATTTCTTATTTGTTGGACTAGGTCCTTCGATTTTATTACTTTGGGAATACCTTTTAGTATCACCATTGGTTTCAGGTACCGCGCTTGCTCCACTGTGATTTGATTCGCGTCGGGGTTACATTGTTTCAGTTGGTGCAGGGCCGTTGTCATGTGTTCGGTTTTTTCAAATTCTACTTGAACTTTGCCACCAGAGATGCGCAGTACTCTGGACGGGGCAAAGTCGAGGCTTCTGAACTCTATTGTGTTACTTAAGGATTTTAATATTCCTTCAAGAGTTGCACCTTCCATTGCCACTGAAAGGACTATGGACGGCTTGGTGGTCGTGGTCGCCGGGTGTTGGGCAGGTGAGACCACTATGTGTGTCTTTTGGGCCTTTTATGGTTTCGGATCTGGGTTTTTCTTACTGGCAGTAGCAGCAAAGCTGGTGGAAGGAGTATCTTGGATGGTAGATGGTGCAATGGGGTGCTGTTCTTCTCGGAGTGGGATTTCTGTTGTAATAGTTGGGTTTCAATAGTTTCTACTTTCTGAATAAGACTGGTCAATACTTTAGTTATGTTGTCTATTTGGGGTAAGGTGTCATGGCAGGCGATTCCGGTAGCAGTGCTAATGGATGAAAGTTAGTTTCACACTGGGTCTGCTTATCAGCCTTCGGGTATATGAACTGTTTGTATTTATGCCCGAGTGTGTTGAAGATGGCATCGCAAGCCTTCAACATTATTTCTTTCTGTGGTCTGTTGAGTCCTTGTTTAGAAGTTAGTAGAGCGTCTGCTATCCCGGCGATGACGTTGCTCAGGTCTTCGACGCATTTTACTGGGAATTTGATGTAGCCCAGTTGAGGTCGTCATTGTCGTTCGGCTTCAGCCTACTCCACTTCTCAAATTCTAGATCCTGGCTGGTGTCCATCAAATCTGGGTCCACTACTTGGATGAGATCTAACTCCAAGTCTCGTAAAGACTCGTTGTACTGGCGCCGCCCTATCTCGCGATCATTGATCGAGTCCGCAAACTCGAGAGCACTTAGTAAGGACATGTTGACTTCGTTTCTAGTCAGTTGTCTTCTGTGAGATGTTGTTAGCCGGTCTAGGTCAGAGCGTTACCGTGAACCTAGCCGTTTCCAGGGTTTAGGCTGGTTTAGGCTGTCTTGATCTTGATTAAAATTCTACCCCCGAAGGGGGGAAAGGGTCGAATTTGTGTATAAGATTACCCTGAATTGATTCATTGAATGATTCTTGTGATATTAGTTTAGCCCAAACGTCTGAAAGTAGAGACACCATTTTTGGAGAGTAGATACCTTTTATGGTGTAGATGGATGGATGGATGGAGTTAGGATGTTCAAACTTTGTGTTTATACTCTTTATTGCACTAGAAAATACATTTACAGAATAAATTTGAGACATATGTACAAAGGTGGACTTATCTCTAAAAGAGATCTCTTCCAGCCAACCTGAGACGTGTAAGAGATGATAATATTAAGCGGGTGACTCTAAATGCAAAACTAAATAAGAAAATGGTGAAACTAATATCTACATCATATACACATAAATAGATATAATACCTACATAGTTTACCTATCCTATACATAAATATACACACATACTCATAAATATAAAATATATACAATACATACAAATAAATACATAAAAGAGACGGGGTAAAGTAAGTGACTCATGATTCAGACTCAGATAATTGCAATAGAAAGTGCGACTTGACTTTTGTTTAGGCTGTCGATTAAACTTAAATATTTATGTGTCTCAGCAGAATTGACAATTCCACGCCCGAAGGGGTGAAAGAGGATACCTACATGTATCTATTGATTGCTTAAACGGCTGACTGTAATATTAAAGTTGGAGCCTTAGTTATTGGTTGGATATCCAAATACTATCCATCGGACCAATCTTCGAGGTATTATAAACAGGGTTTGTCCACACGATGCTACTGATTTGAGCAAGTAAACGTCAAAATCGTTCTTTCTTATCGTATGAGGATTAGTGGCCACCTCCGGAGTTTATCAGGTTGCCTAGGCTTAGGGTCTCTGACTTGGCTTAATGACTGCTATTAAATGACAACAACCGGGACCGACGGTTTAACGTGCCCTCCGAAGCAAGTGCTCAGCTGAAGTGTCACTTTACGGTTACCCATTCGACACCTGACCGGACCGAACGTTGCTTAACAAACGTGATCGAATACGATCAGTCTGTCAAGCGGGGCCACGAACGTCAAATGATGATAACTGACATTTAGTAGCGCACATTTTCGGTGTCCCTAAACTACTGACATAGGCCACCAAGTTAACCTGTAAGCTTACTCTTGAATCCAATACCGATCGATCGACATTGGTGTTGTGACATTTCGTACCCTTAAGTCACGACAGCAGCGCCAAACTGAATTCATATTGAATGGACATTGAGTCAACTAAACGACCTTAAGTTTTTTTTTAAATTGACGTTATTTTGACAGTTTGACTTGCTATTGTATTGTGTTGAAATTGGGTTACAATCGATTTCGTCACAAATTTTTCGGAAAAAAATTATAAATGCACAACATAAGGAAGTCGCGGGCAAAAGCTAGATATTTATAAAATCTTAGAGAGAGTTTCTTTATAAGCTTCTACTAAAATAAAGCTAAAATAACTTACTATTTCGTCTTCTGAGAGAGAGGACCTTTCGTCGTTTTCTTGATTAACGTACTACGAAGTGCTTTAAGTATCATCAATAGTGATGTCAAAGCAATCTGCCGATATATTTTTATATATGGCCAATACTTAGAAAATATTTTCTGTTTTCTTTGACCAATACAATATCCCCCCTTCTAGACTACAAGACTTCCTCATGGATGGATGAACATGACCCACTATGCGTTCCCAAAGCAAATCGATATGTATAAACGACTGCATTACTTATATAAACGTACAACCACACAAATTATCTAGCCCAAGGTAAGTTTCATAAGAACTTGTGTTATGGATATTAGATAACGGATAAACATACTTATATGAGAGAGAGAGAGAGAGAGAGAGAGAGAAATATTTTATTAACACAAAAGACCATAATACAAAGTACACACAAAAACATGAAAACGATACAGATTAAAAAGCAAAACAAAAACACATTACAAATAACACAAAATACAATAATATGGCCTTCAGGTCAATATATGCTTTTTTTGTAATACAAATTTTGTAAATACATGAATATACATATAAAACACCCAGACCAAGACAATGAGCATGTTCATGGGCACTAATATTTGTCTTGTCCAGGGGTTGAACCCGGAAACTTCTGCGTAAAAGGCTGGCTACGTACCTCTACGTCAGACAGGTCGTCATATTAAATAACATGACGACGACAGCTGGCACCAACGGCTCAACATGCCTTCCGGAGCAAAGAGGAGCTCTAAATAATTAATTTGGGTCACTTATCCTGTGAATTGCGAATGCAAGTCCAAAGAGCTTGTGCGAACGGGCGCCGCCAAATACATATCTCTAAATAAAGATATGGCTATCTGAGATAGTTGCTTAGGATACTGGTTTCGTTACCTAGTAACTGTCGTTATTTTGGTTATATTAACAAAAATATTCTAGGCAACTATGTCAGATCTTTAACTAGAGATATGTAATTTATTTCGGGCGTAAGCAAAGATAACCGATTACCATTCATTGAAAAACCGATATCGATAGTGTAACATCACTAAGTAGATTTCCCTGCCTTGCTTCTTATAAAGTGTATATTTAATGCTGCATTTTAAGTAGGTACCTACGAAGCATAAGATAGTGAGTTTAAAAGTTTACTCCTGTCTTAAGTTTGTGATGTAATTTTGCTGTTTTCTTTCAAATGGGGTTTTCTTGTCAAATTAAACAAAGTACGTTAAGTTGATAAGTGGCTACATGTAAAGTTATGGATTCCTTTATACTCGTACTATTTCAATGACAAATTCATCAAGTTTAATCGTCTTAAGTAAATAAATTTTACGAGTATTCATAGAACCTATAAGTCAATTTTAAAAACAGTAGGCAAACTTTCACTGCCTTAGAAAACTACAGTTCGTATTTTGGAAAGCCTATGATTTTTTAGTTTTTTACTTGGACTGCTATTCCATCAATGTGAAGCGCTTTTCAGACTACGCTATAATATAATAGCATATAGCTTATAGCACAACGATATCGCCCACCATACATTTACTTAGATAGCGTATAGTAAGCCAATAATATATATAATATTAGCATAGTTCATTTACAGATGAAAATAACAGCTTACAGAATAAAGAATGCAAATAACGAGTTTTTATAAATTAAACCCATTATGTCACAGACAGGCGATAACCGCATCGGCGTCACTTTGGCAACTGTCATATTTTCACAGTAAAATTCAGGTTATTTAAAAAAACACAGAATAAAGAATGCAAATTACGAGTTTTTATAAATTAAACCCATTATGTCACAGACAGGCGATAACCGCATCGGCGTCACTTTGGCAACTGTCATACCTATTTTCACAGTAAAATTCAGGCTATTTAAAAAAAACAGAATAAAATGTAACTGTAATAGAAGGTTCGCTACCCCGCCATACTCGAACATCTGACCTGCATCACCAGGGTTGCTAGTGCTAGGTAGTTACTTTATTGACTCTTATATTTTACTGTTGTGTTTCGGCAGTTCGAGATAAGATAGCCAGTTCCTCAGTGGCTGAGGATTCCGGGAGAGGCTTGCTTCCAGCTTCAGCCTTATCAATATTTGACATCAGGTATGATGAGTCTCCCCGTCATTCAAAAAAGAAAAATATATTACAAAGAAAAAGGTGGTGTAAAAGAGGGAAAATTATACCCTTTACCTAAATGTGCACAACCCTTTCATACACTTCACCTTGTGGGGTCCGTAGGTTGAATCTAAAAATAAAAATTACTTGTAATGGCATTTACCAAATTGGTTTATATCTTTCCTATTCGTTCAACCAGAACCTCTTGTACAATAAAAGAGTTAGAAAATATTTCAAAACTATTGGAAATCCCAAACGAATAATTACTGACTCGGATACAGCGTTCACTTCGAAAGAATTTACCCAATATTGAACGAGTAAAAATATTCGACTCCACACTGTAGCGACAGGTATGCCCCATTCAAATGAGCAAGTAGAAAGATTCCCATCATCAGCCTGTGGACGTCCACTGCTGGACATAAGCCTCTCCTAGCTCACGCCTATTGTGGCGTTCATAGGAGTCTTTTAGCCTACTGCTACCACGCTGGCCAGATGGGTTTGTTTTAAGTTTTCCTTTTCTCGCACAGGTGTTTAAGCCTCTTAGTCGACTCTTACGACACCCCAGGCATGTATGGTAGTGGTGATACTTGTATTAGAAAGATTTAATCGTACTTTATTAGATGCACTTAAGGCTATTGGAGCAAATACGTCCGACGATAACTGGGACCATTATATTAAAGTGTTACAAAAGACATTAAATAGCACCATAAATATAATAACAAAAGCTATTCCCAGCGAAGTATTTCGGCTACAGACTATGGACCGATAGCGATAGTTTGGCACCACAACTTGATGACGAACCTATTTTAGATATGACTAGCTTGCGCCGAAGTGTGGATGAAAATAAGTCCAATCCATTGTCTTCAAAGAAAGCTTTCGATAAACGGCGAACTAAAGCACGATTAAGCGCTTTTCAGACTACACTATAATATAATAGCATATAGATCAAATTATTTTATTTTATTATATTACATTTTGACATTTAAATTTAACCTTTTTAATATGTAATTGTATTGCATAAATTATTATATTATTTATAATTTTTATACTTAATTTTCAATTGAATGATTATCATGCATGTATGCTCGTTATTCACTCTTATCAATTTTTATTTTCCATATATAATACTGTTTACTCAATTATTGTTTGATCTCGTGTAGCACCTATAGTTAAGATTGCATTTAGCTCGGATCCCTCATATCGTTATATCTTGTATTTATTTCTATGTAAATCTTGTTGGTGTTAAATAAATAAATAAAATAAAATAAAATAGCTTTAGATAGCGTATAGCAAGCCAATAATTATTTATTATAGCTAAGTGTGAACGTGTTCTAAGTAAATGTATGGTGAGCGATATCGTCGTGCTATGAGCTATAAGCTATATGCTATCATATTATAGCGTAGTCTGAAAAGTGCTTTATACACAGAAGGTGACCTGGTGTTGATGAAAATTCAAAGCCAAAGCAACGACGGGAGGAGCAAAAAATTTCTCCCAGTTTTCAAAGGGCCTTTTAAAATAAAGAAAGTGATGGGAAATGACAGATATGAGGTGACGGATGTACAAGGGTGTGAAAGAAGCACAAAAAAATACACGGGCATAGTATCCGTCGAAAACTTAAAACCTTGGATTAAGATCGACGACTGGGAGTAAAACTGAATTTTCAGGTAAAGCGTGTTAGCAAGATATGGTTTACAGGAGGTTAATAATACACCAGAACAGAGTAATTATTTAATTCATATAAAAATATACAATGTAGGCTTAAAGTTAAAATCAAGAATTTTAGATGTAAATGATTAATCACATTTGTGTAGAAAAAAAAACTTGTTGCTGTTGCAGCGGAATTCGAGTGTCAAATGAAGGCAACATCTCGTTACACTTAAGTGAAGCGAAAAGCTCTTTAAGTGCGAGTGTTAGTTTATATTAATTATGACGAACTCGGTCTCTTAAGTGTGGCGTAGTCCCTTTAAGTGCGAGTGGTCATAAGTATAGACATAGAAATGACGCTCTGATATCAATAAGGAAGAAAATATTTATAGCAATTATTAACGGATTTTAATTTGTAGTTTACAATCGTTTATCGCCGAATCAGAATAATCGATTAACGTTGTATAGAATGAGCGATGGTCTCGCCAAAATTAGCGCTTTTAATATTAATCTTCTGTCTTTAGTATTGTAAGCTCTCAAAGCCACTATTAAATTAAACTTCAATGATAATAAACAACTCAATATCTAAACTACAAAGCACACTGTGCTTAAGGCTCGAGCAAAATATATATTTTTTTTAACTTCATATTAATAATATTTAATCGACCTTCATTATTAATTAACTTATTACAATCAAATTTATGTCTCTGATCGCTGTCTAAATTCATATTTTTTTCCCATAATTGTGTTATGTAATCTAATAATCTATCTACACTACAAAGCACACTGTGCTTAAGGCTCGAGCAAATTATATATTTTTTTTAACTTCATATTAATAATATTTAATCGACCTTCATTATTAATTAACTTATTACAATCAAATTTATGTCTCTGATCGCTGTCTAAATTCATATTTTTTTCCCATAATTGTGTTATGTAATCTAATAATCATAGATAATCACTGTATATGTTAATTTATTTTTACCATAATTGTATAATCTTATGTTTATTGATTAATGCAAATTCTACTGCAGCTATAGGTAATTTATTGTAGTTATGTTTTTTTATGTTTTCGCATCGCATGAATTTCTGTGTGTACACGTATGTGGATGTTAGTTTTGTTCGAAACTTGCGTTGCTCTCATTTCGTGCTGTTATTGAATGTCATCTACTGGGTATACTATAAATAAATAATTAAATAATATTTAAACATCTTGTAAGAACTATTATAATAGAAACGAAACTAACGCTTGCTTAATTAACCGTTTATCACAATTTATCTATTTAATCTAATAAAACAGTACAGTAATTGACTGACAGGCAACGCACAGCCCAAATGGCTGAACCGATTAAGCGGAAATTTTGCATACAGGATCCTTTAGCGATGTAGGCACAGCACTAAGAAATAATTGTTTAAAATTCCCACGGGATACGAAACCTCGCGGGTAAAACCGCGGGCGGCCGCTAGCCATTAATATAAGTCAAAGCTCGATTTTACGATGGTTAGCCCATTCGGCCCAAATTGTTCAGGTTAAGCAACTTTCGAAATGGTCGGTCACGGGATGGGTGACCAAACTTTACTATCTCGAGCTACAATACTAAGGCCAGTGCCCCAGCAGTGGGGACATTAAAAATGGCTGATGACGATGTATGCATAACTTTTTGGCGCAGTGGTACTAAGCCCGCCTTCTGAGCCTGAGGTCCCGGGTTCGATCCCCTGACATGACAAAATGTTTGTGTTCATGTATGTATGTATAATTATGTAGGTATGTATTAACAACAAAAAAATATGTATATTTATCCATTAATCTAGTATTCATAACACAAGTTCTTCACGAAACTTAACGTAGGTTAGATAATTGGTGTGATTGTATGTAATTATTTATTTATTTATTATCGTTGAAGTGTATTATTACAGTGCTTTGATTCTATTCCTAAAACAAATTGACTTAATCATCTCTCAAACATATACATTGGCGTAAGGATAGCGGCATTATTATTAATCAGCATTGTTTTCTAATACTACTCCCATCTCATTCAATGTTGGTTTAGTTATATAATACAATAAGCCACAAATACATTACTCAATATAAATAAATAAACACAACTATGCGATAGCGATAATAACTATTTTCAACTGTATTTTACACTGAGTTTAAAACTATATTTAATTATTATAAAAGAAAGTGACGTTATTAAATTCACGTTGAGGTAGCTTTAACCACTGTTTTATTTTTCATAGAGGTTAAAAAATCAGTGGTTAAAATAGATGGTTTTTTTTGTAGAGGAATTAAGGCCACTTTTAGTAACAAAAATCTAAATTGACCTAAACAGCTGGTAGATATACCTATTTGAACTCCACTTGGACGAAGCCGCGAGAGAAATGCTACTTGAAAAAAAAAATCTTTTTTAATGTTTCTTATTCTTGTAAGTGACAGTTGATAAATGAAAAGTTACAAACTCATAGGAACTTGATAAAAGAAAGAAGTTCCAGAAGCGTGCAGTAAAGGTCAGCACACACAAGGCTAAGAGATTCAGATAAATAAAAGAAAATGGCACTCACAGCCTGCAGCACTCGCGCGACTCCGAGAGCCGCAGCGCACCGTCTCGCGATTTCAACCATGAAACCCCACCATTCGGTCGCACTAGGCTTATATATAAGATAACCTGTTCCTCAGTGGCTGAGGATTCCGGGAGAGGCTCGCTTCCATCTTCAGCCTTATCAATACTTAACATCAGGTATGATCTTTTATGATTTTGTAATTTTTGCATTTTTCAATGCTATTTTTATACTTATGGTAAATTTTAAATAGAAAAATATTGGAAAAAATTAACTCGGCCACAAGTGAATTCTCAGACGGGAATCGAACCCGCGACCTTTGGAAATCCGGTCCAATGCTTGAGAGAGCCGATTTTTTCCAATATTTTTCTATTTAAAATTTACCATCAGGTATGATCGTTTGCAAAAAAAACTTTTTTACACATCATTCTCACACGAGCGCAAGGCACCCGCCGCCGCCCGCCCACGCGCTCGCTCGCTAATGAATCTGATGCGCGATTCTCTAAGCAACATCCTTGATCGCAACAGATTCAACATAGGTGATCGTACCATTTTCAATACTATTTGACAGCTGATGTGACAGCTGATGTGACAGCTGATGTGACAGCTGATGTGACAGCTGATGTGACAGCTGATGTGACATCTATCATGACAACTATGTCGATGTGTTGCTCAAGAACAGCATAGCTGCTCGCCGGCTCTTACAGCTGCGTCACCGCGCATCTTTCGATGACGCTTGGCGACGCGAGAATTAAATTTTCTGGTCTAATTTCAATCGCTGCTAGTACTTGTAAATTTTTAATTGAGACGAACGAGGAGAACGCGCCAATAAATTAAGATTAATTGATATATACAGACACGCGTCACGCGCAGACACGCGCCGGCACACACAACATATTCTTGTTGACAATGGTGGCCGGTGCAGGCCCGTGTCTGCCCACGAGATGTGACTAGCTACCACACCTATATACACGGTATAAAAGAATATTTATTTTGTCGGCCACGGCACGTGTCATGTCTGACACGCTCAATGTCTGTAGATATGAATGAACCTAGTCTCTTCGCCGCCACTTCACTGATGTGCGCTAACCCTAACACATAGGGTTTAGTTTTGACAGCGTTGGTTAGTTGTTGCAAGCCAGTAAAAGTGTGCCTTTGTATAGAACGGGAAACGGAAGCGAGTTGGCTTGTTTGATGTAAGTTAGTTGTTTGGTATAGTTAGTCAGAGTTCGGTGGAAATGGTGAAGAAATGAACTGTTTTTCTTGATCCATTAATCATGTGATAAACATTGTGGTTTTTGTCCTTACATTATTATGAAGGTTTATGATTAACATTCTAACTAACGTGCCGAAACTTCGGGAAACCAAGAAACCTCAAATAAACCGAAAAATTATAGTACCAAATATATATTTCGGGTAAATAAATCACACTTAATATTCCGCAAAAGTTGTTTTATTTCAATTATGAGTGCGCGAAGAAACTTAAGATGTGCTTAGACTAAAATATAGTTTTCTTTTTCACGTAGGTACCTATGCATAGGAAAAATGTATTTTTAATTTTGGATTTTTATTTGATAAATATTAAACAAGAAAATATACTAGAAAAAAGCAACTAGTCTCATGTCGTCCTGAAGGGATTATTTCATTTTACCCATGAACCATCATAAAAAAATTATTCATAATAAAATGTGAGCTTGTCCTTTTAAAAGTGCACCCACTTTATTATTCACCCAAACATGCGTAGAGAGGCCGCCTTGTGTATATACTTTTCGCTGTTGTGATTCCTTTCTTTCCGCATTTTTGTTTTCTTATTTATTATAAAATAATACCTATCTCAAAATGGACTGTCCCAAAAACACAAAACTGGCTTTGCTCAGTAATGGTATGGAAACTGGGCACACTAACATAAAGAACAATTCTCTGCCAAATAAAATATGGCAGCGTCTTGAATTTACTTATATTTGCAAAGATCCTAGTCCGGACCCCCCATAATCCTTGTAAGTAATAGGTTTGTATTAAAGTGGCCAGTGAGAAGGGTCGGCCCAACATTGTCGTCGAAGGCACTACAGCAGTGCCTGGATGCTCTGAGCGATATTAATGTCATATACTTTACAATAACAATGGTTTTTACAATTTCATTCGTTGAGTACTTTATGGATTGCTTGACAGTTTTGTTTCGCTATCGTTTTTATAGTATTGAATTTCTCTCTTGCGAATTAGAGTGACTCATGAAATTAAAGAGGCAAATGAAAATCTTCATAAAACCTGTTTTTATGTGAAAGCAAACTACATAATAACACCTTATTGAGCTGTGACTTAGAAGACGACATGGCGTTATACGACTGAAGCGAGATTCAATTCAATTCAATATCATTTATATATTACAAGCATATGTTACAAGCACTTATGAACGTCAAAGAAGCTACGCCATCGGTTCACAAACCCTACGGCGGGAGACCTTGTAACGAGAAGAACCGGCAAGAAACTCGTCAAGGGCTATTTTTTTTCTCCCTGTTTTATTTCACACAGAGTCGTCAAATTGAAAAGTGAGCTTTACATATCAGTAAGGTCAATTTCCATCACAAAAAGAAAATACTAATTATAATATTACATTTTATGGTTATCCTACCCGTAACCAATCTTCAACTCGCAAGAAAGGACTTGATAAGATAGCAAGGAAAAAACGACACGCGTTGGTAGCGAAGGACGAAAGGGTCTTTTCCAAATCATAAAATCATGTTTCTGAAACGACAAATCTAGATTAAGATTTGAAGAAAAATATATCTTACTAGAGGCCGGGCGCGGTTTCACCCGCGTGGTTCCCGTTCCCGTGGGAATTTTGGTATCAAAGCTATCCTATCTCTTAAGTTGGACCAGACTGCTCACGGTGTGCCAATTTAATTTAAAATCGGTTAAGTAGTTTAGGAGTCCATCGCGGACAAACATCGTGACAGGAGATTTATATATATTAAGACTAGTGTTTGCGCCCAAGGTTTCACCCGCGTGGTTCCCATTCCCGTAGGAATATCGGGATAAAAAGTAGCCTATGATACTCTCCCTACTTTCAACTAATTCTTTGTCAAAAATCAAGCCGATTGGTTGTTTAGTTAGGGCGTGAAGGAAGGACAAACAAACACACTATCGCATTTATAATATTAGTTAGGATGACCAGGGAGCTAATTGTCTAATTTTAAATTCTATCGCAATCCCTTTCAATTCGTCATTTGAAAGATATTTACATACTTCAGGCCGTCATTTAATAGGGATTGTGATCGGGATGCGTTTGAAAGGTGTTGAATGAACGAATTTGAACTGTCTAAGCAAAGTGTCAGACGGAAATATCTTTCAAATGTATGGAGAAATTTCAAATAAAGTGTACAATACACTACGGGCACAATATCTTTGAAAGGGATTGTGATAGATTTTTAAATTAGATAATTAGGGGGCAGATTTGGAACATCTCTAACCGTCTTATAGTTTCATAACAAAAAGTACATACTTTTTTCCGTACGGTGTCTTAAAATAAAGTAATCATACTGTATAATTTATTATTATTATTATTAAAGATATACGTAAGACCAATGAATATCAGCATTAAACATGAGCAAACTACAGCACTTTTATTTTAAACGTGAAGAAGTAGAATAGTTAACAAATATTATGAGTGAGTAAAAATTTTGCCATTTAGAAATTTCATTAAAATAATAGAGATTGGGACTTTCACAAGATATAAGACGTTCAAATTTACTACAGCATTTTCATCTCCAGTCCAACGGAAGCCAACCAAAGAAATGCCAATAAAAGTGGGAATTGGAACAGTGACAAAAGTACAATTTGGAATTGAAACGGCTCGCAGGGTTGACCAACCGGTTGGTCTCGTTAACCATAAACCCGCTAAGTTATGGTTGTATGTCCCAATGTCCAGCGACGGTTGGTCGTATATTCCCGTTGAGGACGGTTTCACCGCAACTCTCGAACCTACTGACACAGGAGTGAATAATTGATCAGAGACAAAACTAGATGAAAGGCAGAATAAAAAATATTTGGAATAGTCAGAAGTTATACTCATGTTATAAATGCGAAAGAAATTGTTTGTTTGTATGTTACCTTTTGATGAATTTTGGCTTAGATATAGATAAGACCTTAGAAAAGAACATGGGCTTTTTTGCGAAAATTTGGCAAGATCTCTAATTCCACGCGGGGAAATTCAGAAGGGCTGAACGCTTTTAAAGCTGAAGATAAATTAGGGAGCAACAAACGTTACTAATTTACACCTAAAACAATGCTAAATCCTCACCAAATTGTTGACTTGACTATAATTTAAGTTTAGTTAGTATGTAAAGTATATGCAGTTAAACACAACCCATAAATTAATAAAATATATCACTTTGGTATAAATCTTCTCTCTGTTTAAATACATACATCTATGGTTTAACTTAAAATTAGCGTTTCAACAGAAGCAGAAATGGATTTAATATAATGTCATGTTTATTATGCTTCGGACATTTATAATTCAAATTATTATATAGTTTATGTTATTAAATTATTTTATAATTTCATTCAACTGATTAAATTTAACAAAAGGAAGAATTGTGAAATCAGCAATATGATAAAACTTATTCAAATAATCAATAATAGTAAGATAATCTTGATTATCAATACTGAGATACGATTTTATAATAGCATTAGATAATAATCAACGCCAAAAACAAAGATAAGTATAGCTAATTAGAATAACTAAGTCAATATTATAGAAAAATAACACTTTTTTAACTTCCTCAAAACAAGTTGTTTTTATTTACATTCAAAGGCAAAAGCAAAAAAAAAAGCCGGATTTGCATCAGTCCAGGGGGCCTACCATCAACTGTAATGCGAATCATTTTAGGCTACTTTCAGGTAGTAAGTGCGGGACGCCGCTAGACGCGCCATATGGCAGCATCCCACTCTCACAACCTACAATGAATTGCATTACAGTTGATGGTAAGGCCCCAGTAGATGGCTCTAGTTTCTGTCACGAATAGCCATTTACTCCATGCTGCACAGCAGGCCTACCGCCATCTTTTAGAAACCGTCATGTCGTAAGAACGTTTTGTTTTCCTTTTGTTTCAATACCTTTTTAAATAGCAAACTTGACTTTATTTGACCTAAGAAGTCGTAGTAGGTTTGATTGATAAAAATCTTGTTTGAGTGAATGATTGAGCGATGACGCCACAAAACTTCCGTCAAAAGAAAAGCTTGTTTTAAGAGGCTCGCGGTGCGATATGACATATAATAACATTGCGCCGATACATACTGACATTAAACAATATTGCGTTAAGAGATGGCGGTATGCCTCCTGGACTGGTACGAAAACCGATTGCATGGTGCTAGCGCTGGCACGCCAACGGTACTAGATACTGGATCAATGATCCAGCTTTTTAATAAGTTATTTAACTAAAAAAATATGACCCTTATAATTATAATAATATATTTTATTTCACCAAAGAAAACATACATTGTTTGGCAAGTAACAATAAGTCAACTGTAAACATAACTTAGTTCTTATATGTAATAAACCATTGATTGAAACAAGCCAATGGTAAACATCTGCACCCGAACTAGGAAACCTGTATCTCAGGCGCAGTGCTCTTACTCTCACTATGTACAAAACAATGTTTAACCAGAAAGGCAAAATGGTATAAACTAAAACTAACAAAAATGCCAGAATCAAAACTAAACCTTAAAGTTAGATTATATGTAGTGAACCTCTCACGGTGAGTAAAATGAATATGAGTGAGTGTGTGTGGAGAGGGTGTGTATATTGTTGAGTCATAATGAAATGGAATTATTTGAATTTATTAACAGAATCTTATATTCGTTAAAGGTACCTAGCATAATTAATTATAAATACTTGTTTAAAAATTAATATAGCTCGGTAACGTTAAATTTACCGAAATTTTCATACGTCACAATAAACAAAACGATAACAAAAAAGTTATAAAACAGAAGCGGTTGGCATCCAGTAAAATATTCTCAAAAAATGTAAACATTTGAAAATATTCCTAGAATTCCATTCCATTTATTTTCCTAGACAAAGGACTTTTGTTATAGGACACGAGATAGCAAACTTCATAAGATAGCGAGATATTTAAAAAAAAGTACCTCGTAAAAGTTAGGTACGTTCACAATGGCAGTTAACTACGACTGATATTAGCATATCAATGCCGTAGTCACACAATGCTATATTTTTATGTTTAATATCCAGTTTTGCAATAACTGCTAACGTTATTTTCAACAAGCTATATCAGGCGTTATTGTTTTCAGTCGTCTAACACTAGAATTATTAATATAAACTCGACAGCTAGACGTAAGTGGATGAAACTGATGGCTCTATCACAAATACTTATGCACTTATGCGCAATATAACTTATTATAACGCAAGTTGTTGCTTGGAATGTATGGTTACAATATTAGTTAAGAATAGAATAGAATAGAAAAGAAACCATTTATTAACAACACACACAAAAAACAGTAATACAATGAGACAAGTAGGTACTTAATTATGACAAAAATATTAATAAAACAAAACAAAATGTGTGCTGCTATAGGCCCTGTCTCAACAAAATTAACTTCTGGGTCATTCGTCAGAATTCTTCTGATATTCTGACAGGGCCAATTTCATCTAGATTTTAATTATACAACGCCATTCCAACTTCTAGTCATAAAGTCATAAAAAGTTTTTGTAGTCAGGAATAATGATCGCGAAGAAAGGTAGCCCACGGTACAATCTGAGTCTTTGACAAAAACCTACCTTTAACCACCGACCAATACGTCTCACAGACGGAGTAATGTTTATTTGTGTCCCATATCGGAGTCCCGACGTCTCACATACGTAAGTATGCTCTTGAACAAAACTTTATACGTCTCTTGATCGTCACAGGTGCTTGAGTAGCTAAGATCATAGTGTCTGATAGAAGTCACATCGGTTATAACATATATAGGATTCTTAACTAAAAGAAAATATTTCACCTATACTGCTTGAAAAGGACCTGCTGATCATTTTAATTTAGCTTTCACATCGCCTTTATGGCAATAAAAGTAAAAAAAACCTTTGAGATCAAGAAATCTGGTTGCATTGCGGCTAAGTATTAAGTATACGCGTGATTGGTCCTACTGACGTGACTGATCTTCCACCCCCAAAAAAATATAAGAATCCAAGTATTAAAAAGACTTGTGCGATCTTAGGCCTATAAAGTAGGCGTACTAAATATGTTTGCTACAAATGTAAGAAACTGATTTGCCTTACATCCTACAAACAAGTATGCAGCACGCAGCACGTCTCATTGCATTCTTGATATAACTTTTTTAGTCGTTCCTCTTTGGCAAAAAGCATTTGTACTGACGCTTTGTAGAGAAATTGTCGTTAACGAATTCCTAAGACGGATTATAGATCCTTTTAGTGAGGATATTTTGCTGATCAATGTTTTAATAACTTTTTCAATTTCCATTGTTTTTTTCACTAGAATAAACTAAACTTCTTAATAATTTGCAAAACAAAAAAAAATATGGCTGACGTAAAGTGCAGTGAAGCGAAGTAAAATTGCCGATTCGCCAACACGTTAGATCGTAACGTTGTCACGAAGATGGCAGCACTATACTGAAATTACTGGTAATTCGAATGTTATGCCGACATGTTTGACCGACGACAATGTGCGCGACGTTAGTAGCTTTGGAACTTGCAGTTTTACCAGGGCCCTGTTTCATAAAGATTACAATTGTCAGCGACAGGTGACAGGTGACAATTTGACGATTGTACGTTTCATATAACATTGGTGCTTTATGAAAAGCCTACATAATTGACAAATTGTCGCGACAATTCTACAATTTAACGTTTCAAAAAAATATTTGGTTTGTCTATTATTTGTAATCGGAAAATCTGACATATTTGTCAAATTGTCGCATTTTTTTGATAGGCATCCTTGGTCTGTGTCAGGATGAGGAGTGACAGATATTTTTCTTTTATAAATTCTCACAATGATCGAAAGAGTTCGTAATAGGATTTTGATAAAGACAACTTTATAATGTATGATTGCTTTTTATAGAAAACCTACCTTCTGCAATAGTGACAAACGTCAAAATTGCGTAGATCAGTGACAAAAAAGTATGTTTGAGCATAGTTGACAAATTGTCGACTTGTCAAGCTTTATGAAACAGGGCCCAGGTTATGGTTTTACTAGGTTCGATTAATTATGTTGGTAGCACCGGAAACGTTTAGCTGACTTTTGACATATTTTGGTATTATTGTGCTCCTTATCACTCTGGACCGTGACAAATCCTCTTTTTGTGTGGGTTTGTCGTTGAATATTTGCCTGTCGTCCCGTGTAGGCAAAAATGGCGGCTCTCAATGACGCACCGAGGACGAAAGAAACGATACCTGAGGACTTGTTTCTTGCAGAAATTGAGCTCGCGAACGTTTCTTCGGACATAATATATTAAAAAAATATATAAAATTATGCACTTTTGGTCACGGTTTTTAAAGGACCATAAAATAAAAGGAAAAATGAAACAGAAAGCGTGCTTTCAGGTTGAGCTTTATTGGAGAAGAGATCAATTTGAAATAAAACAACTTTTACGGTGGTCACGGGATGGCGGGATGACATCCCGTGACCACGGCAGCTGTAAAGGTGCCGAAACGTCGCGAAAATCAAAAAACCCCTAAAAAACCTATAAATACGGACAATTACAACTTAGTTCGTGGAAACATAGCGCGTTTGATATCCGTAAAAGTTGTTTTATTTCAATGAACAGTGCGCGCCAAAACATAAGATGTACGTATAGATCAATTTGACATTGGCAACTACTTATGAGCATATAGAATGTATAACAATAAACCATACATAGTTTGATGTTTCCAACAGTTACGTCATCAGCCATTTTTAATGTCCCCACTGCTGGGGCACTGGCCTTCTTTATGGATGGATAAGGAGAACGGGCCATGACCCACCACGTGGACCCAATGCGGATTGATGGGTTTAACGACTGCAAATGCAGCCTGGACCAACGGCTTATCGTGCCGTCCGAAGCACAGAAGAGCTCCGGATGGTAAATTTATGATCACCCATGCCGTGACCGACCATTGCGAAAGTTGCTTAACCTCATCAATCGCAGTCCGAGCGCGTTAACCACTACGCCAAGGGATTCTCTGTTCATCTGTTTCCAACAGTAGTGACTGCAAATAAGGCAATAAGAAGATCAAAATATAAAAGGGTGTCAATATTTTTTTGTCTGAAATAAGTGTTACTATTTTTGTTTTATTTACAGAAATATATTTTGAATTAAGGATATTCCAAATTTATTTGTTGATTTTATTATTATTATAAAAAATATGAAACCAGATAAGTTCCTAAAATTTCTTATGTAGAATTGTTGCTCCCAAATATAAACGTTATTATGTTCTCTTGAATTGGAACGTTTTTTATTTACAACCAAAAAATACTTTACCAGAAACACTAAAGTTGCCAATTATAAAAGTTTTAGAAGAATCAGACATGCCAATATATTTTTAGGCACAATTAAAAAAAAATACGTCTGCTAGACGGTACCTTAGTACCTATAACGAACACTAAGTTCGTTTTAGGTCAGGTTAAAGGTGAAATTCGGACATAAATTGTTTCAGGCATAAAAACACAGACAAAATTATTTACCATTTGAGATATTAATTCACAACCACATATATCCGTCTCGAAGGACCAATTAAAAATACCATATCATATTGAGTACCAACCACTCCAAATAATCATATTCTGGGTCGTTTATATAATACATCAATAAGGTTTTATTATTTACGACTTTGTTCTCCAATGGGGGATAACAAAAATATCTCAAAGTCCAGTGCGATAAAAGCTTTCCCGAGTCACAGAATTTTACGGCGATCTTTATTGCCCAATACAGTGTAAACGTTCGGACAATAAAATATATAATAAACATCGGATAACACCCTATACAAATTATAACAGTTGTAACGAAATGCCGCTGGCGAGAGCACTTGTTTTTTTATTATTTAAACATTATGAACGAGAACTGCTAAAAATTTCAACTTCCAACCTTTTCATAAAGTGTGAAATTAAAAGTAGAGAAGTTGTAGAGATTTGTAGTCGTTGATACCCACCAATCTGAATAAACAACATTTAATTTTTTATAAAGCACTAAAATAAAAAAAACCATTTCGAGGTTTTAGTACCATAAGCTCACAGTTTTTATTTTAGAATTTTCTGATCACTAATTTATGAGATATTAAATAAAAAATAAAATGTAGTCCAAATCGAAAAAGTCAGGCATTTGATCCGGCCATTCCTTTGCATTTCTGACTAATATAAATTCTCTCTGGCTGGGTTGACAATGACAGTCAACTCAAGTAGTGAAAGAGCGATCAAAATATAAGATATCGATATTCGATATTTTCTAATTTACATAATGCCAATAAAAACCTCATGAAAAACAGTTTGTGATTGTTTTGAGTTTTTTGGACTACATTGTTTTTATGATTATTGCTGAATAGATTTACTTATACATATGTTTGCTAGGTAAACCGCCACGCGACGCCAGGCAGGTGGACCACGGGTCAGAAATTTGTGTGTGTTTAACGAAGTAGTTCTTTTTTGTTTTACTAATGAAATACCAAACCTTAAATTTGAATATGGTTTGATAAACATTTCAATTATAAATACCCAAAATGTTTATATTGTTCATGAACGCAAAATTTATGAGTATAAATTTAAATTTATCTTTTTTTTTTTGTTTAGTAAATTTTTTTCATAACCAAAGTGTTAATCTTTAAAACATGTTTTGGTTTAATAACGCAAATTACAAGTTTTACGTAGTTATCGATATTTAAGTTCTGCCACTGTCACATCACTACTAGAAATCATTACGTCAGTTTTTTTTTAATCCGAAATAAGCAACAGCCTTACCAATTTAACTTCCTGAGAACGCACTTACGCTCTTTTAGAATGAGCAAGTTTTGAAATAGTGATTTAATACACAATATAAAGCTAAAAAAAAGTGTCTCGTATTTTAACATCTAGTTATATTATGCATAGGAAAATCTGTCTAATATATATATATTTGAAATGTTGTCCATTGAAGCCGCGTGGTGAGTCATAGCCCATTTGTCATGACCTAAGACAGACATATTTAGAAGAGAAAACAATCTCCAAACGGGTAATGGGGAACAAAAGTTTATTTAAGTATTTGCATCAACAGCGATTTCGTGGGCGATCGCTAAACCTGAAACTTATTATAATTTTACAATTTAATGAACGCTTAAGTTGATATTAAAATTAAAGCAAGCATCGTTTACAATTTTCATAATTTGAGGTTATCAAAGGAACGAAATGAAATTCATCAGAATTAATTGGGATTTAATTTGAATAAGTGAACCAGTTCGCAACCGAATTGATTGAGTGGAAAATTTTAATTTAGCGGTTCATTACGTTCAATACGCATAATAATATAGAAATAGCAATTCAGGTTGTACAGGTATTTATATGATAGAATGATGTGCCATCATCATCACACCAGCCCCATTATCACTTATCACAGTCTTCAGTGAGGAGGAATGGATGAGCCATTGTTTATTGTTAGTGTAGATTATGTTTAAAATGTTGTAGGTGATAAATTTTTCGTTACGCCTTACGACAAATGTGAAACGTTGTTACGCCTTCCTTTCCTCTTTGACATGATTATGAGCAATTACCATGACTGTGTTGTTCTTGGAGCTTCTCGAAGCAATGAAACCCTTAGAAATATCACTTTTCTAAAATATAAATAGCAGAGTGAGAGTAGGGAATAAACATTCAGTTTTATTGACTTAATTGTAAGTAATAAATATTTAACAAGAAAATATACTAGAAAAAAGCAACTAGTCTCATGTCGCCCTGACGGGATGTAACGGGATGGACGGAGTGGTAAATATTTATTACCTAAAAATAGCATTGTAAAATGCAAAATTAAAAAGTTATAATTAATTGTAAGTTTTGTCTTATAGCGTTCATAGATATTTTTACATTATGCTCAGTCTTTGATTTAAATAAATATGCAAATACCTGGTCAAATATAGCTAAAATAAAGCTCAAACGTTAGTATAGTGTTTCATTGTCACGAATTCTGATATTTTCATTAAAATCTTTATGGATCGATCGCAATGCTTGAGTGAAAGCGTGCATTTATCTGTAAACATGAACGAAAGGTAACGACTTAGATTTCGTTTTATCGTTCCAAATTACTAAGATTAAGTCCCAGGTGCTAGGAACTACAAAGAGTCGTCTGGTGTCGTCGCAATACCGTTCCCAGAGTCATTTTGCTGGCTGCTTGGTTTTATTCCTTGCTTTTCGTTTTCTATGTTTAACCGACTAATAAGTTCCGAAAAGCTTACTTGGAAGTTTTTTGACATATTTTTCTCCACATGATCATACCTAAATAATTAACCTATCCAGAATTTATTTAAAGTAAATCAGAATTTATTTTAAGCCTTCATGAAACTTAAAGTTAAGGAATGATAATTATGGTTGAAGGTGGAATTCCGGTTCACTCGGAATCCTCAACCACTGACGAACTGGCTATCTTATATTCCAAATAAGTATGATGATAATTTTTAAACAAGTAAATATACTAAAAAATAACAAATTGGCTTATTTAGAAATTTTTTGTTATTTGTCTTTTTTTCTAGAATATTTACTTGTATAAAAAATATCACATACAAATTGCATTGTAAAATGCAAAGTTAAAAAGTTACGAATACACATGATATCAAATGTCAGAGAGAAAAAGAGAGCGAGATATGCCATCAGCAGTATTGAGCTGGCATGTGTTGTTATAAATGACGACCTTAGTGGTAGAATGGTACGTCCCTACAATGGTTTTCAAGGTGTGGCCTACTCTGAGATCTTGGGTTCTAATCCCGGTAAGTTAAATATTTGTTTTGTATGTAGAAAAAAAGTGTTTTAGGTATTCCTCGAAGCGCACCTATTTAATTTTTTTTAGTAATTTTATTATACTTTCTTACAAAGCTGATAATTTTTTTTTAAAGCCTAAATATAAAATAAGAACTTCTCAAAACATACTTATGCGACCTTGGTGGGTCTATCCTTTTTGGAAGAACTTTTAAAGTCATTATTTTATTCTGCATAACAACGGTTGGCGTAAACCTCATTTCGCAGAAAGTTTTTGGCATACTCTCTTTGTTAGACATTCTAAACGCATAATTTTGTAAGGCAGAATTATCACTATGCAGAATGCCCTTATCCATAATAAAAAAGCAGAATCATCATTTGGCAGAAAGTTCACAGGCAGAATCGTCTTTTGGCAGAAATTTCATACCCATAATAATCAAAAAGCAGAAGCATCATTTGGCAGAATGTTCACAGGAAGAATCGTCTTTTACCAGAAATTTCATGGCTATTTATAATGCGCAAGCATTGTGCCAAATTGTATTTACCCTGCTTTTTTTATTTATGGATATACCAAACATGTTTGCTTGCTACTTACATGAAGTTCAAAACTAAAAGTAGAAAGAAAGAAAGAAAAATATTTTTTGAAGCATACGAACGAAAACAGAAACAATCAAACCGTCCGCCATTTGCTGTAATGTTCAATAAAGAGTTAATAAATAAATAAATAAACCACACATAAACAAAACTGTGTATAAGCCTCAGCATAATGTTATAGCGTCAGAAGACTGCCACTGCCACAACGTTGGTATTCTGGAGGGACGTACACCCTGATTCACAATCGCTCGACAACGGAATCGTATTCGAATTCTGTGCTTTGCCTTTGCTCTTCCGAAACAGGGCCTGTATTAACCGGTTGATTATATTATTTTTATAATGTTGACATTCCATTTTTATATTATGATAATAATTCTATTTAATTATTATCTTCAAATATTTTATTTATTATTAATGAAATAAGTATGTTCTTAAAATCTAACAATATAGGTTCTGCTACTGTCTGTTCTAATATTATTTGCACATTTTTTTTTGTATCATTTATATTTTATTGTTCGTGTGACTTGCATGTGCTTTGGATTGGAGAATATCTCTGTAAACTTGCTGGTATATATTTTTTTTATCAAACCTACTGTCTCTGGTTTAATTCTTGGCAAGCATATGTTAGGATGCACCTAGCATGCAAACAAGCATGCAAGCATACAGCAAGCATGCAAGCAAGCACCAAGCGCAAGCATACAACCATGCAGCAAGAATCGTACAGCAAGCATGACTTCCGTCACGTCTCCGGCGCTGCGGGGCTCCGGCGGTCCCACGCGAGCCTATCGTCGCAGATAGTCGGTTTAGAGCGACTTGGTTTTGTCACAGGATTGGGATGGATTGTTTTTGGATTGGGGTGTATTCACTGCTACTATTCACTACTAAAAGAGATCAACCAATTTGGTACCGAACTGTAACTGAACTGTACAGTTCTAGATTTAGCTGTAGCTAGCAGGATAAGTCTCAAATTGAATTACAAGTCATAGGTAAAATAATCGATTTGAATCGATATCTATTACATAACATAAATAAAAAGTATTTTTTTCACTAAAAACACTGTATTCGGTATTAATCCTAAAATGATTAAAATATCTACTTTTAAACTTGTTTATTTACAATTTAGTGTAGTACAATTGTTTGTCTAAAATTATTGTGCCGTATTGTAATGTTTCGTGTTTGTCCGTAGGCTTTATACTGTAAGAAAATTCAAGGAAGAAACAAATCCAAAACTGTACACCCAGTACCTATTACCGACCATATTTTATTAAAAAAACGTGTATCTCTCGTTACGGGACATTGGCGAAATTTCTGTGATAACGAAAGAAAGCAAGAACAAAAAAAAAAAAAAAAAAAAAACTTGACAAAATGACAAATACTTATGACATGTTTTGATTTGACTTATACCAAACAACATATTTTGGGACCAGCAGACGCGGAGGTGGCGCCATTAGTTTTAACTGTTTGTAAATGTTTAAAATCAGTGACTTATGTTAATTTATTGTTTCTTCAGGTGGTTCGAAGGTTAAGACAGCTTATGTAGTATTTGTTTTTATTGTTATCCAAGAGTGTTAAAAGTGTTTTAGATAATAAATTACAAAAAAAACACGTTTCACTGAAATTCTTTTGATATTTTTTTTACATATTATCTCTTGATATTTTTACATTATCTAAGCCAGCTTTCAAAAAAGCTGTGTCTGCTTTGCTGATTAGTAAATCATAAAATTTTATTCAGTTATACTAATAAGGATTTGTTTACTACTAAATAATTTAAGGTCCCAAATCATATGGTAGCTGTTACAAGTTTTGGTATCTTTGGTACCTATGCTGCCTCACTGTCCGGTTTGTCCTTGTAGGTATTATTGTTGTAATGCATGAACACATTGTATATATAGATAGATATAATACAAATTAAAATTAAAGTTGACATAATATACTTACATAAAAAATAAATGATCAGTACGGTTACAATTAAATATTTTTTCTATGATAAATCGACTATAATTAATTAATTGGAAATAGGAAATAAATATTGTATTATTTACATTGCCATCGTTTAACTTTAAACCAACATCTGCGTTCATATTTGTTGGATTTTCATATAAGTTTTTATATAATTTTGCTTGTTATCATGTTTACTCTATTACGAATATTATGCTATTATCATATTATGTTACGTTAAATAACTTACGTTACGTTAACGTTAAATAACTCTATTACGAAATACATTCAGACATACACACACTCAAATACATACACGTACACACACGCACACACTATGTTTACTAGCTAGGCTGATATTTTTGTGTCGTTGTTTTTTGTTCTATTTGAGTTATTGGCTTAAATTTTTAAGGAAACCTGTAATTGGTCTTACTATTATAGTGTACACAATTTTTGTCAATTATATTTGTAACACTGTTGGTTTTCAATAAACAAAAATAAAATAAAAAATACATTTTAACATTAGTTAGCTAGCTCCCCAAAAAGTCGAAACCGACCGTGTTTTCCGACTTTCGCCCCATTTCAATCCTCCCCGTCCTCTCTAAAGTCCTCGAAAAGCTTGTTCATCGTCAGCTTACGACCATCTCAATAACAACCATATCCTTAATCCTTTTCAGTCTGGCTTTCGTAAAGGCCACAGCACCTCTGCAGCCCTTGTGAAGATAACGGATGACATACGCCGGGCGATGGAGGATCGTCAGCTTACGGTAATGACACTACTCGATTTCAGTAATGCCTTCAACTCCGTTGATTTCGATATCCTCCTTGGTGTTTTACGTTCTCTGAACATATCTCCAACTGCAATTGATTGGTTTCAAAGTTACCTGCTAGGGCGACGGCAGCGTGTCCGCGCTGGAGATTTTCTCTCCGAGTGGTGAAATATTGCTGCCGGTGTTCCTCAGGGTGGCGTCTTATCTCCTCTACTTTTTTCAATATATCTAAATTCTATAACTGAATCACTTTCTAGTTCCTATCACCTCTACGCCGACGATTTGCAGATCTACACTCACGCACCGTTATCTGAGCTTTCACAAGCTATCACTGCCACTAACTTAGATCTAGCCCAAATAAATTCTTGGAGTAAGTCCTTTGGTCTTACTCTTAATCCATCCAAGACGCAATGTATTATTATTGGTAGTCCTCATTTCGTTACGAGAATCGTTTTTGAACATCTTCCGGCGATTTCTTTGGATGGCACAGATATCCCGTTCTCCACCACTGTTAGGAACCTTGGTGTTACTATGGACCAGCATCTGTCGTGGAGACCTCATGTGGAAGGAGTCCGAAAAAAGGTGTTTGCTGAGTACAGTTTCCTTTCTTTGTTCATCCACACATTGCACTCTGCGTTCTTCATCTAACCTTTCCCTAGAATTTCCTCGCCACTGTTCTACTTTGTTACCTATTCCTTCTCTGTGCATGCAGTTCGACTATGGAACGGACTACCCGAGGGCATCAGAAAGGCTCGAACTCTAAGATCCTTTGGCGATCAAGTTAGAAGTCATTTCCTATCACTCCCTCCTAACTTATAGTTTTTTTTATCCCCATCACTATTTAATAATAATAATAATAATAATAATAATTTATACTTTATTGCACAATTAAAGAAACAAGTAACACAGGACAATTTACAAATAGAGAACAAACAACAGGCGGCCTTATTGCTACATAGCAATATCTTCCAGGCAACCTTGGGTTAAAGAAAAAAATAAGTGGAACAATAGGGGAATGAGTGCAGAAAAAAGAAAGAACAAGTATAAATTAACAGATAAATATCGAAAGAGAAATAAAATTTATGTATGAATATATACTTACTTTTTATATTATTTCACCCATTCCCCTACTATCCTTTATCAATACTCTCTGTCACCCAAGGTTGCCTGGAAGAGATTGCTATGTAGCAATAAGGCCGCCTTTTGTGTGTTTACTGTCTTGTTTTTGTGTCTCCTTTGTATTGTATTTCTCTGTAACTATGTGCAATAAAGTTTATTTTATTATTTTATTATCTCAATAAGTCCACTAGTTACCAAATCCAGTTAAAAACAATAAAAATGATTATTTAATAACGATAAAATGACAAAAGCTATGTTGTTGTACAAAGAACTTGGTATCTATACCAAAGCTCCATAGAAAGTGGTTGTTCTCCTTTTAGTTGGGTAAAAATTTCGTCAACATTTTTCAGATCCGGTTTAAATCTGTTTTGAAAGTTCACAAAAGTGTAGTTTGCTCAAGAAGGAACCTGCAATATCGTTGTGGATCATTTTTGTCGACTGTGAAACACATAATAGCACAAGTTAAGTACGATTTTTTTACCCTTATTACTTTTATAAAATAGAAGCTGATACTGGTACCACATTTACATTTGAGAAACGCATTCTTTGAGATTTTTTTACACGTTCGTTCATCAATGCCTCGTTTGCTGGCCGCTGCAGTAATGTACGTACTGAACTGAACTGTAATGAAAGAGTATTTAAGTTTGGTCTCGGTATCCAAAATTTCTAATGTTCTGTAAAGGTCTGCACACTATAGAAATTACCTTTTACAATAAGTCCATCAAAATCCAATACATCGCACCTTACAAATTTGAATTCCTCACTTGAAAAAGCGTTTCGCGCGCGTCGTTTAATATTTATTATCCTATTTCCTGAAAAATCTCGACGATTTCCTTAAAGTACCGTGGGACCATCAGTTCGACACATGAATTTATTGGCCAATAAGTCGCCTCCTGGCTGCCTCGTAAAATGAAACAATAAAGGATATAAGGAAGCTGTGGTGAATCGTAATTGATCTAATTAAAGGAAGAACAAACTGAGATCGCTGTAGTTGAATAAGTGTTTCATCATTCTACGCTAAATAGTGGCCATTTACTATCATCTTTTCTAAAAATACACATTTATCTTCAACTGTTTCTTTTAGCATTGTTACTAATATTTCATGAGGTTTCATAAATAATTAAACGCGAATGCTACTGTTTATTTAGCAAATTTTATGAAGAAAATAAGTATTATTAAGATGATATTAAATACTATGAAACAAACACAAAATATTGTCGTTTTAGCAATTATATTTTATACAGGATGCGTTGCCAGCTCTCCAAAATGGCAAGAAAAATAACAGCTACTTACCGGACTTCTACACGCAGTCTTGACAGGCAGTGACGCGATACCTTCGAATCCGGTCAATCAGAAATTAGCGAAAATTTTGCGTAAAACATGCCTTCCAGCTTCTTTAGAAGGTGTAAAAATGATAACGGTTCAATTAGAGAGCGGAAACATATTATTTAATTTCACGGGCAAATAGGTGTTTGTAATTGGAAAATATTATTTCGTATTTTTCTAAAAGTGAAATTTGAAATAAGATATATTGGTCTCTGTAATACTCCGTTTGTGTGTGAGAGTGTAAGACATGAATCCGTCACCGCGCATGCGTAAGGACGAAAAAGATATTCCTTTTCACTACTTTGTGCGCTGCAGGATCTTCTTTGAGTTTTTTCTCGGTTTCGACATACCAAGGTTTATTTTCTCTCTTTTCTTAGCCATTTTTCTTCATCTGTATCTTTACTGTGTCTTCACTTATAGTTTTTAAAATTTTGTCAGTACCTGATACAATTTTTTTTTTTTGTACTTTGTATAATGACCCAAGAACGTTTTGTTTGCATTTTGGTTTTTGTTGAAGTTGTCACATTTTGACACACTTCACACTTTGGGGGCGATGATTGAGCAAAGACGTTACAAAACTTCGGCAAGAAACAGACTTACTATAAGAGATTCGTTGTACGAAATAGCATGGTAAGATTGAAACAATACTGCGCGAAGAGATGGCGGTTTAGAGAAGGTGGGAGCGATATAGGAAGAGTCTTAAAGACAATGATGGGACTGTACCCTGTAGACCACAGATGGTAAAAGACTGATTTGACTGAAGCACACCAAGAATGGTGCATTTAGACACGTAGAGCCGCCACTAAAGGTCATAGGAAATAAGGCACGTAAGAAAATAAAAAAATAAACTTAGGTCACGGAATATATAATAGTTCTAGACTTAAGTACTTATCCATAAAATACATAGACGTCCAGTTCCTAGCCTTGGCGACTAAATATAAACAGTATTCTTCTTTTATGATTTTGTAATTTTTGCATTTTTATACTTATGGTAAATTTTAAATAGAAAAATATTGGAAAAAATTAACTCGGCCACAAGTGAATTCTTAGACGGGAATCGAACCCGCGATCTTTGGAAATCCAGTCCAATGCTCTAACCGCTGAGCTACCGAGACTTGCGAACCACCGTCAAAATCCTCCAATACTTTTATATTTTTAATACGCTGTAGGCCAGCGTTGTTACATCAATGCTAGGAATATCCTTGCATTCGAAAGAAACATCTTTTCAGGTGTTTAACGATCGATTAAGATGCAACTGCCAATAATTTATGATTTTGTAATTTTTGCATTTTTCAATGCTATTTTTATACTTATGGTAAATTTTTTTCTCAGTATTCTTCTTTTAACTAAGATAAAATATAATAATATGAAATTAATTTAATACAATTAAGTGAAATTCTAAATTTATGAAGTAGCTTCGTCTTCTAAACATTTTCACGTGTAGTAAGTATTGCCATAGACATAAAATAAGCCAAATGGACAATATTAAACGAAAAGTTACTATAAATCCGGGTCACCAGTGAAAGTTTTTGAAAACATTCAACAATAACAATGGACACAACACTTTGTTTCTGAAACATGTTTTTGCACTCGCGCTGTAGATGGCGTGTGTGCTCGACCCGTCATGGAAAGAAATGAAAATCATGGAAACATTGTTGATGACAACAAAAATGTGTATCTAGAGAAACAAAGTTTTGTATAAATGCTGTGTAGAATGTTTTTCAAAACATTTTAACAAACACCCGGCTTAACACGGACATTTTGCAACGGCCAGACAGTTGGTAACACAAAAGCATTTTAGGATTCTGAATCAATAGAACTCTTGCTTCCGCATTCCTTGAAACAATGTAAAAAACGATAAGACAATTTTAGGTATCGTCTGTACTGCAAGTTGAATTTATTTAATTTAAAAGGCATTTCCTGGGCAAGCGCCAAGCACCACCTTCGACTTTATATTAATTATCATCAGGTATGATGATGGCTAAGCGTTTCCAAACGATATCAATCACGCTATCTTTTTAAAAAAAGTCCCAAAGATGAGTATATTCGTTTAGGAGCTTCTATGCCTGCATACAGACAGACGACAGATTCACAAACATGGCAAACTTATATATAACGCCACCTTTTTTGCGTCGGGTCTATCTCTCTTACCGTATGAGGATTAGTGGCCACCTCTGGTGTCAGAGTTTATCAAGCCACCTACAAGGCCTCAGACTTGGCATAACGACTATGATCATATGACAACAGCCGGAACCGACAGTTTAAGGTGCCCTCTGAAGCACGGAAGCGCTCAGTTGTAATGCCACTTTACGGTCACCCATCTGACACCTGACCTAATCGAGTGTTGCTTAACAAACGTGATCGCGTACAATCGGTCTGTCAAGTGCACCCACGAACGCTTCACAGAAAAAAAACAGTCGGGAAAAAAATAATAAAACTCCATGTCCAACGGCATTCACATTTACCATAAGCTCTATGGCATTGAAGTAAAATTGCTATTAAAATTTCGACCGAACGGTAGATAAATTAGTTTGTTATTCAGAGCACGGGAGGGGGGATTTTGAGCCAATTCCCTTTTTGATCTCTCCTCGGCAAACAACAGAACTCTGTCACGGCAACAGACGGATCCCGTCTTTGCATAAAATATTAGGCTGTGTGCTTCGTTCTTGGAAATATACGGTACTGTAATTGGGTGCTGGGAGATGCTTTTTTGTTTATTTTTCTGTTAAAAATCGCTTTTAGGAAACTTATGGACTTAAGATATTCATTTACGTTGTAAGTTTTGGATTACAACAAAAGTATTTATCGATATGTTTTGCAGATTTTATCTTAGTATTTGTGGCACGGACTGCTCGGGTGATCTGATAATAACAAACAAATAATTTTAGACAAATCTGTTAACATCGCAGACGATATTGATTTTAATAATTTGAAATTAAAATAAAGTTGTAAACCACACAAAACAACTTCGTTTCAATCACACATGTAATATGACTAGCGTTCGCCCGCGGTTCCACCCGCGTGGTTCCCGTGGGAATATCAGGATGAAAAGTAGACAATGTTACTCTCCGTTTTTTCAGCTAACTCTATGCAAAAAATCAAGTCGATTGGTTGTTTAGTTAGGGCGTGAAGGAAGGACAAACAAACACACTTTTGCATATATAATATAAGTTAGGATTATTAAAAAACAATAATTTATACTAATATTATAAAGCTGAAGAGTTTGTTTGTTTGAACGCGTTAATCTCAGGAACTACTGGACCGATTTAGAAAATTCTTAGACCATTAGAAAGCTACATTTCTCCCGAGTGACATAGGCCATATTTTATCCCGATATTCCCACGGGAACGGGCAACATGCGGGTAAAACCGCGAGGATCCGCTTGTATATAATAAGTTAGGATTGGGTTCAATAATGTTGTTTTTCTCTCTCAATTTGATCAAAAAGGTAACAGATTAAAAGTCACACTATTATTTATTAAAAACAAACTACACTACATGATAAGAATGTTAAATAGTTTTCACCTTACAACACCTCTAAACTTGGGAACACCTTTACAAATAAGACTTTTAGTTGCGTTTTGTTTTTCCAAACATTCTGTATTAAGGGCACCGTCCCAAGTGAGTTGTAACGCGATATAGTTCACGCTGGAAACTATTGTAGGTGACAGGTGTCAAAAGTTATGAGCTGCTCTGGATCGTCTGGACTTGAAAGAAAAGAAAGAAAGAAAAAACATTTATTGGCACACACACTATAGAATAAAATATAATAATAAAAAAAAAATCTTAAAATCAAACCTTACAAACTATAACATATTATTATGGAATATGCAGATGTGGGGCCAATAAATATCCTGGCTCAGCATTTTGCTTCTGTGCCATTCTCAGATGGGAGGAATGAAAACACAGAAGCGCTGTTATTCTGCCAGGATGCTACGACTGACGTATAAAAATAGAGAGAAAAAATAATGAAAAATAATATAATATAATATGATAAATAACTACATATACATACACAAAATTAAAAAAATATAAATAATATACATTACATATTAATATACGACTTCGTTGGGGATATACGGATACATATTGCTGCACGGTGAATTAGTAACGAGAGAGAATGATTTATATATATTTTATTGATGCTTTGCCAGGTTGGCAGAGATTCAACGCAGAGGTTTAAGGCGCTACTCGGAAAAAGTATGGACTTTTTGATATAAAACTATAGCACGGTTACAGTTGTTACAAATCTGGTAATAACTTATATATTTCTTCATACCTTTATCTATCTAGATTCCTATAGTTTCAAAAACACGATTTTATGATTTTGCCTCGACACTTTTTCTTTTCGAAAAGACCTATAAAAATACGAAAATTCAAGGTTATTCTTAAATGGGGTTACTTACACTATTGGAAATTGGTTTAATAAGTGGACACCAATAATATTTAGGATCATATAGAAGCATTTTTTTTAAATCGCTGTAGTTTTTTAATACGAAGTGATTTAATGGTTTTTTTTTGCCTAATCTGCGAAATCGGTCTCGCTCCCGTGCGCGTCGTTTTCTCATTGCTATCTCGCTTCAGCATTTTTTTTTTAGTATCGCCTTAAATGCGCACCTTATACGCTCTTTCGCAATGGTCGCTAGAGGGATTAGTAACCTAGAAATTATTATATTGAGCTCTTTCGTGCTTCGAAAGGCACGCCCTTGGTTCGTTGCATTCGTTAACTAACACCAATGTGTGCCCAGCAAGGTGAGACATAGCCCATTTTCCGCTAAAGAAACCACTCCTCCGTGCCTCGGAAGGCACCTTAGTCCCGGTTTCATCTATAGTCGTTCACACCATTAGGCCAGGTAATTTCCATGAGGCCAGCGAAATGATTCCATGGCCCATTTTTCTCCAAAAGAATCCATGGTAGATCTATGGTTTACGATGTTGATGAGACGAAAAAGCAGATCGCTGCTAGGTAGCTGTAAACTCAATTCCAAAAATCTGGTGTATGAAAAGCAAACAGAACTAGATAACAAGCAGGCTTACCGCTCTGATACGATGTCGGGACAATACAACTGCGGATCAGTGCATTCTGTGCATGTCTCGACAACTCTCTGGCTCAAGTTCACTTGAAATTCCCGATAAATCGAACTGAGCAACGTAAACACATGAGAAAGCCACTCTGTAAGTAAGACTTTGGGGAGCAATCCTAAACCTTAAGATACATTTGAAATCGAAAAATATTGGAAAATATCAACTCGGCCACAAGTGAATTCTCAGATGGGACTCGAACCCACGACCTTTGGAAATCCGGTCCAATGCTCTAACCACTGAGCTCCCGTGACTTATCGATCCATCGTTAACATCTGAAAAGATATACCAGAAAAAAGCAACTAGTCTCATGTCGCCCTGACGCTCATGACATGAGACTAGTTGCTTTTTTCTGGTATATTTTCTTGCTTAATATTTATCACATAAAAATAGCATTGTAAAATGCAAAATTAAAAAGTTATAATCTGAAAAGATGTTTCTTTCGAATCCAAGGATATTCCTAGCATTTACGTTATAAATATACAAAAATATTGGAGAATTTCGTCAAGTCTGGCCTTCCGTATGGACGGATAAGGATAATGGGCTATGACCAGCCACGCCAGTCCAATGCGATTTGGTGGGTTTTAACGAATGAAAATAAAGACTTAACGAGCCTTCGAAAGCACGAAGCAGCTCGAGATAGAAAATTTTGGTCACCCATCCCATCACCGAACATTGCGAATCACACTGCGCCAGCAAACCCACTCTACTCATACCCATTCCTCTTATCGATTTAGAAGTTATGCACATTGTAGTCTAACAATGGATTTATTATTCCTTTCATTGAAATTTCACTGCGGATATCACTCATTTATTTGTATTTGTACAAATATGCAAAAAAATGAGCGGGATTCAAACGAAAAATAGGGATGATGGTAGGAGCTTATTTACATGTAAGGGAAAAATATGGTATGGCATTAAACAAAGACGTAAAATCAGATTTTCAATGCTTGGTCACAAAACTTTCCTCTATAACGTATTATACGGACAAAATAAGGGCCGATTTCACTGTTAGACTGTTAGCCTTCATCATACCTGATGTTAAGTATTGATAAGGCTGAAGATGGAAGTGAGCCTCTTCCGGAATCCCCAATCACTGAGGAACTGGCTATCTTATCTTTAATTGCCGGAACACAACAATGCTGAAAACACTGTTGTTATGGCGTCAGACTTAGATAAGATTGTGGTAGCTAGCCAGGCGGACTTACAACAAGTCCTACCACCAACCAAACCGAATACAATATGTACCCCCGCTGGGAAACGAACCCGGGACCCCTGGGTCTGATACCGGTGGTTGTACCACTAGACCACAGAGACGGTTAAAATTTCTAGAAAGTTTAACTGGGAGTAGATAATGTTAGGCACTTGCAGTGGACTGTATTTTAGGTCGGTCGAAAACACTGGATGTTACAGATACGAAATTAATTGGCACTCAATTTAAATACAACGGAAAATAATTGCGTTCGGGACAAGATGGTGGGCAAATATGACAACTGAAGCTGTGATAAAATCAAACTTGTAAATCGGCTTATTGCAAGAAGTCTTTAACTACAAAAAAACACTTACACCCATATTCTAAGTCGTTACAAAAAAATAGTTATTAGTTTTAAACTGTGCGGAACCCTACTGTGCGGAACCCTCGGTTGGCGAGTCCGTCTCGCACGTCCTTCTTCTATTTTTTTAGGCATTTGATATGGAAAACCCTTTCATAGGTCATTACGTCGCAAAAGGGTGAACCTAGTATTAGTGACATCCATTGACACGTCGCAATTAAAAAGAAATCAATTTTTTTTGTAGTTCATTACGTGCGTCTCGGCCGAGAACTGGTAGAAAGTGACAAAAATTGCGCGGAATTTTATCCGCCGTCCGCACTGTGAGGTCCGATTCAGTACGCGGATTTTTAACTGGGCGGGAAAAAGCCGCGCGGCGGGAAACCGCAGTGCGGGCTAAGCCTAAGCCTATATAGTGTAAAAAAGACTATTTTCCATCCGTGGGTTGTAAAAAGAGTTTTTTTTTATTTCACTATTTTTTTACTATAAAAAATGTCCTATCTATTATATGGTCCTATGGTGCGCAGATAATTACTACAGATAGTTGACAAACTAATAGGTTACCCGACCGTCCTTAACCAATATGCGGCATATCTCGAACCGCAGGGCTCTATGATTTAGGGCCGGTTACCTTTAACTAACGATCCGATATCTCCATGGTAATAGTTACCAGACTGAAAATTATAAAAAAATAAATTTGTTTACCCCAGAAATAAATTATTTATTTCAAAATCCACAATTCTTAATTAAAACTTAACAAAACTTAAATACTACACATACAGAATATAACGGATTTTACCTTAAGTTAACTAAATAAAATTATAGGTAAGAGGAAACGCACATAAGTATGTATGGGAGCGTGGCTATTTTCTAACATAGAAATTTTAAATCATCGCCAAAATGGAGTTTTAAATAATTGTTCTTTCTCAATAACCCATAACAAAATATGCCAACAAAGCATTGAAAGCAATAAGTTTTTTTGTCTATCATTCGATATTAGATTTTAGTATGAATTTGGCACAACTTACATTTTGATATTTCAATAAGTTTTAACTAATTGATAAGGGCATAGGGCAGCCGCTCTTTAGTTCAAAACAAACAATCCATAATCCTTTCACTGACTTATAGTACTACTGACGTAAGGGATTTCGCTGACGGCTGATTTTGTAATTTTCCATTAAATTTTCCGGGAAAATTCACCATTTGTTGATAAAATTATAAGTTGAGATCTCTCTAAAAGTTGTGCCTTAGGCTGCTCAAATATAATAATTAAAAAGTTAAAGGATTCTTTTGTTTGAAGCTTGAGAATAATTAAAGAGTTGCTGACCCTGCAGCGAGGTCAGTGACCTAGGTAATCTGGAGATCGTATATGTCTGCGCACTACAAGCAGGCCGCTACACCGCTATTGCTGGCTGGTTTTGCTTTTTCCCCGATGCCATTAAAGCCTCAATTATAATACCCATATAAAAAAGGATCAACCAACGATATCAAAAACTTTCGACCAATATCCCTTTTAACGACATCAGCAAAGGTGTTCGAAACAGCAAATGGCAAATCGCTTAATACATTTTTATGAAAAATACATATTGACAACCAAAATGGCTTAGACATAACCGTTCCACTACTCTGGCACTTTATCAATATATCCAAACAATATGGACATAATAGATAAAAGAAATATGCCGTCGGGTTCCTCTTGGACATGAGCAAAGCATATGATAGAGTCGGCCATGAAATTATTTTATCTTAACTATTTGATTCTGGAATAAGAGGTACGGCTCACGATTGGTTTGAGTCATTTCTTGAAAAACGTTACCAATGTGTTGAAATTCAGAATACAAACTTTCACTCAGGGAAAATACAAAACATCAGATCTGATAGCATTCTCTCTACTGGCTCTATACCACAAGGCAGCGTCTTGGGATGTATGCTATACTTGATCTATATCAATGATCTCCCAAATATAATTGAAAAAGACTGCATCCTCTTTGCCGATGATGCTTCTATTCCGATTACCTGTTCTTGTCCTTTAGAGATAGAAATCAAACTAAATCTTACTTTAAATAAAATTAATAATTAATACAAAACCATAATCTAGAGCTAAATTTAAACAAAACCAAAATCATAAAATTTAAACCCTCGCAAAAACCCCACTTGAATTTACGTTACAATTATAAAAATACAAAACTAGAACCAGTCGACCCTATTACGTTACTAGGGATTGAGTAAGATACAAACATGACCTGGAAACCACACATATAGAAGTTAAAAAACAAATTATCCTTTTAAAAGATTTTAAGACTGCCCTTGCAGCCTACTATGCATATGCCAACTCAATAATGTCATACGGAAAAATCATATGAAGTAACTGCTGTATTGTAAGCGACATATTCATTATGAAAAAAAAGTGTATAAGGAAACTAACATAGATCAGATGACATCATGTAGAGCTTTTTTATAAAATACAAAATGTTTACCCTTACGTCAATTTATATTTTAGAAGCGTGTACATTTGTAAGGAACCAGTCCTCACCACATGGCCATACAAATATATAATCATTTACCTAACAATATTAAGAACATAGAAAAATATTCCATTAATATTCCGTTCCATAACACAAACAGCTCAAGAACTTTCTAGTAAATAAAAGTTATTATAATTTATCTGATTTCTCTAATGACCCTTTCAATAATCAATAATGCACACTTCGATGTCCCTATTGTAACCTTAATAATGAATAAGTAAGGCCTTAGCATAGGTATGCTATAAATATAGTGTTTGATATAATATTAATAATTCGTAAATAAAAGTACAATATGAATATTTCATTTAATAATAATATCGTAAGAAATTATAATTACCTATATATTGTTAGAGGATTTTATTTTGGTTAACGTTATTATAAGACATTAATTACTAAATGATAAAAACTTGAATTTATAAGCCAAGTAAAACTGGCAATAACTGCCTTAATGTTTGCTGTGCCCTAACAGGGCGTCACTTGTAATTTTTATCTATGTAACACCTGTATAACCTCCTGTGACTTGCCATAAATCGAATTGAATTCAATTGTCATAAGAAGACTCGTTTATTTTGTATGTGTTGTTAGGACAGTTAAAATAATGAATAATAAATACACGGGCCGGAAAAAATAATTCGTCACATAAGAAACACTAACGAAGAAGCAAATTTTCTTTTCTTTCAGCCATCTCTGTGCAAATAGCCGTTGTCTCATTAAGCCAATTGTGGTATTACAATACAATGTGTACTATGAAACAGGAACAATATTATGTTAGCGATAGTTTTGTATGAAGAAGTCGCTACGTTTTGAGAATTCTTGGTACAGGGAGGTGAATGACACTTTTTGTACATTTATGTGGTACGCTTAATGTATTTTACAATAGTAATACTACTACTATTTAAATGCCTTAAGGAGGAGTAAATAAAATCAATGTCGCTACTCTCCAAATTGGTCAGACAATTTTGTGCCTTTTTTATGAACAACAGGGAAACGCTAAACCTTCATCATACCTGATTTTAATTAATGATAAGGCTGGAGGTGGAAATACGCCTCTCCCGGAATACTTAACCACTGAGGAGCTGGCTATCTTATCTCTAACTGCTGGAACAAAACAATGCTGAAAACATCGTTGTTATGGCGTCAGACTTAAAGGGGACATGAACTCGCAACTGCAAAAAAACCCTTTGGATTTCAGTCTTTCGATTTACCAATAGTCTAATCAATTTGTAGACGAGTTTCATAAAATTTGTGTTGCAAATGTTTTCTTTTTTGTTAAAAAAATTGTAGCAAAAGCTTCTAAAACATTCCTTTAAAGTGAAACATCGCAAACAGCAAAGGTGTAAGTAAATAGTTATGTTAAGGCCCCTTGTAAATCTGGATAGCATTCCCTTTATTTGACATCGGATAAATTTATCGGGTGCTAAATGTTGGGTCGGGCCACGAATAAATTATGGGCCCGATACATTTGACTCTGGATCAAGATACGACTATCTGAATGGTAGATATTTCGATACGTCCGATTTGATTATTCGTTTACATCGGAAACATTTCGATTATTATTTCGGAGTTGCTTTTTAATGATTTGTTTATGGTTTTTATTGTAATTTAAGGTCCTACGAAGACGACACAGACGTTTCTATCTGTTCATGTCGCGGGCCATCATCTATTAGAAACCATCACGTCATAAGAATTTTGTTTGCTTCTTCTTCTTCTTTCTTAATTAATGGCTTGCTCGCGAATAAATTCGCGAATTTTGCGAATGTCAAGTAAATATTATTTTGTAATAATTTATTGATTTATTTATGAATTTAAATTGTACGGTAGATTGAGTAAAAAATGGACCCTTACAACACGCTTAACTACGAAAAGACCTCGGGTTTTGTTTGCGTTTTGTTTTTATTAAAGTTGTCACATTTTGACACACTTCACACTTTGGAGGCGATGATTGAGCGAAGACATCACAAAACTTCCGTCAAAAAACAATCTTACTTTAAGATTACGAAATAGCTTGGTAAGATTGAAACAATACTGCGCGTAGAGATGGCGGTAGGCCCTTAAAGAAGGCCCCAGAAGTGATGTTTAAGACACCGCGACGTCGACACGGAAGGAATTTCAACTTTACTTCTTTACAATGAGGATCGAGCGAGGATAAGCTTACAATGATTCCGTCGACTGCGTATGGTACCTTCAATGTTGGCTCAAATAAAAAAAGGCAGAATTAAAATTAAAAAAGAAACCTACGACGGTTAAAAAGTAATTGAAAAAGCATAAAATAATTTATAAACCCCCGACTTAATTATGCGTCGGGACCATTCCATATCAAAAAAATACCATTTTAGTACGGAACCCCAAAAATCAATGACCGAAATGTATGTAACCGCATCACTTCCGATCGACCGACTGCACCAAATTGTATATATTTTTTTGTTGTGTTTAATATAGAACTTATGTAAAACACCTGGATACTGCTTACAAACTCCTTTACTCTTGATTCTGTACATTATCACAATGAATTACAACGAACACAACTATTTTAACCGGGAAGACTTTATGGTTTGCTTCCATATTTTTTTTAGGAATGACAACTGTCAAAGGCCTACCGGTGCTGCCACGTTCGAGTAAACTTATATTATTAAATATCAGGTATAACGAATAAGTCATGGAATGATCCATTATTGAAATTTATATTTGATTAACATGTTCGTTATTGTCAGGACAAGTTTTGTACAGAGGTATAGATCATTTCCACGGGAACGCGGACCACGTGGGTGGAATCGGGGCGCCCGCTAGTTTTGATTAAAATCTCCTATTCCCTAAATTATTATTTCTTAAGTCTTAAGAACGTTTTGTTTGCGTTTTCTTTTTATTGAAGTTGTCACATTTTGACACACTCCACATTTTGGAGGCGATGACTGAGCTCAAAGGACGAAGACGTCACAAAACTTCCGTCAAAAACAAGATTACTTTAAGAGATTCGTAGTACGAAATAGCATGGTAAGATTGAAACAATACTGCGCTAAGAGGTGGCGGTAGATTACGGTATCTAATTGCAATGTTAACACGAATCGACTAGGTTGACATTGGCTTGCGGGCTTGTGGGCCTAACGTCATGTAAATTCAATTAAATTATGCAGATGCGCTCAACTGTTCTTGTTGAACACATCTGCAGTGTTACTGTGAGAAATAGCTCTGTCGTAGTTTCGGTACGACTTTGGAAAATACATGTAGGTATTATGTATGTACCACTCTTGATAAATGAAAATCCTAATATTATATCCTAACAATTGAAATAAAACAACTTTTACGGATATCAAACGCGCTATATTTCCACGAACTAAGTTGTAATTGTCCGTATTTTTAGGTTTTTAGGGGTTTTCTGATTTTCCCGACGTTTCGGCACCTTTACAGCTGCCGTGGTCACGGATGACTGAATCAAAAAACCCCTAAAAAACCTAAAAATACGGACAATTACAACTTAGTTCGTGGAAATATAGCGCGTTTGATATCCGTAAAAGTTGATTTTATTTAAATGATTTTTCTTCTTTCAAATTACCAATTTCGACGATTTTTTTCATATACTTACATTAATTAGCCGTTGGAGAAGGACATTGGCTATTATTTGACTTGACCACCTGTTTGGCGCAAGGGTTCTAAACCAGCTTTCTTTTCTTTCTTACAAATTAAATATAAATATTGACTTTGATTCTCAATAACGCCTTTAATATAATATCAGGTTTATACCCAATCACTGAGGAACTGGCTATATTATCTTTAACTGCCGGAACACAACAATGCTGAAAACATTGTTGTTATGGCGTCAGACTTTGATAAGATGGTGGTAGCTAGCCAGCCGGACTTACAACAAGTCCTACCACCAACCAAACCGAATACAATATGTATCCCCTCTGGGACTCGAACCCGGGACCCCTGGGTCTGATACCGGTGGTTGAACCACTAGACCACAGAGGCGGTTAAAAGATTAGGTTATTAGGTTCCCAGATTTGGCCCCATACAATAAAATAATAGTAACTCTAAGGATACGTGGTATTCACTTTCGTTATGGGTCTTAGCACCCTGTAATATGTATGTATTTACAAAAAATATACATAAGTATGTTTATCTGTTATGTAGTATCCATCACACATTTTTTTATGAAGATTAACGTATGCTAGATATTTGGTGTGATTGTATGCAATTATTTATGTATTTATTTGTCCTGTGAAATGATTTTGAAGTGTGATAAGTATACCTAAATGAATTCGACTCGAACGAAGGTTCAGGTTTCCCATTTATGACTTACAAACAACCCTTCCGCTAGTAAATAACAAATTAAAAGATACTATTTTGAAGACAACAAACTTAAGGTGAAGATAAGTACCATTTATTTACACGTGGACGTGGATTGTTTAAAAGGGTATTATTTTTATTTTTATGCTAGAAGGTCACAATAAAAAATATTCTATTTTAACTCGATCTAGCGTAATATTGAATTCCTCCAGGAAATTCCTGCGAGCAATAAAGACATTCTTTGGCGCTATGCCATTCCGCGCCGACCTGCTAAAGCTCCGTTTGCTTTTATAGGTTCTTATTGTAGTAATATCCCTTTAATCTACCATATACTGCCCGAGGACCTCGGTGGCCACGATTATGGCGGTTAAGCAACTTTCGCAATGGTCTGTCTTGGGATGGGTGACCAATAACTTAAATGTCTAGAGTGGCTTCATGCCGTACGTTAAGACTTTGACCCCGGCTGCTTTTAATATCGTTAATACAAATCTTAGGCTAGCGTGGTGGGGTCATGATGTCGCATTTCGCTTATCTATTCTTACGGATGCATGTGCCTAAACATATGGGCATGTTTACGTCATATCTTTGACATATGACTCACTAGTATGCGAAACTGAGAAATATAGATTCGATACAGACATAATGAGAAATCAATTTTATTACTGCCTTATTTAATAAAATCAGTCTATTAAAATAACCTTTGACCTAAAACTTTAAACAGCTTCTTACTTGAAAAAACTTTGTCTCTCGACAGAAATAATAAAAAAAAACATAAACAAGAATCAAATACTTCATAAAAATACACAATTTATATAATATTTTTTTCAACAACAGTTGTCGAGTTCTTTGTAAGATTAAGGTAAAATTCTATTCTAAAAGCTGAAAGCCGTCGCGTCGACTTATTAATGAGTTTGAGAACTTTACTTCGCTTATTGTAAACTGGAGTATTTATCAAAGATTTGTTGGAATACCATTGTTGTTAAGTTCTTTGAATTCTTAGTTCAGAAAGCTAAAACAAATCGCTTTATCTAATGTTTCCTGATTGAAATAGTTTTATTTGGCGAACAATCAAGGCTTGATTAAGTGATTGGATTTGGTGACCTATTTGAGATTGTTGGAGCTTATCAATTTATTTATTTTAAGTAGAAATACAAGAAACCGTTATATAATAATCTTATACTATATAAAAAATACGCCGTCCATCTCACAGCCGCGTGGCATTTGAGATTTATTTTTGTTATCTAAAGACTCGAAATGTAATTTATTTTATTTATTTATTTAGGTACACCAACAGCATAACATTTATATACTTACATTGTTATAATAAATTATAGCTAGTGGTACAATTCTTACATGCATGCCAATAATAGGTATTCACAACATTGATTGAATATGTGTTTAAAATAATAATATAATAATACTCAACTAAAGGTTCTTAAAAATTATAAAATATATTAAAATTATATTGTAAACGAAAGGAATCATCATAATTTGTATACAATGCGATATAGGTCAGTGCTCTTAGTTTATACTAATAATACAATACCCTCACTGACTGACAGACAACGCACCTCCCAAAGGCTGAACCGATTAAGCTGCAATTTTGCATCCATTAACGTAGGCGAGCACTAAGAAAGGATTTTTTGACATTCCCACGGGAAAGACGAGGGTGAAACCGCGGGCAGCCGCTAGTTCGATATATAGGCAGGCATGAATATTTACCTATATAATAAAAGTAAGTCATATGTTACTTCGCCTGTGACTATAAAAGTTACCCATTTTAAGTGTCATGCAAACAGAGATGGGCAAAGCTGGGTTTAAACCCGATCACTGCATTTAAACCCAATAAAAACACACATTGTGTGTTATAGAAACTTTTGTATTTTTATTTCTATTGATATGTCACATGTAACGTTTCTATGGAAACAATTTCTTGTTAAATCAATACACAAAAATATTCAAAGGCCGAAACATCTCTTATTTTTAAATCATAAATCATAAATCATTTATTTGCTAGAATATGGTACAGTATAGATTTTAAGTGCATAGTTTCCGCATATTCTACCGAATGATTCGATGTGCAAATACAATAAAATTGTCCATTGTTCATTGAAAAATTATTAGATCCGACCAAAATAGAATTAAGTCAAAAGATTTCATTTAGTTTAACAAAATGGTCTAATGGCGTTAACTGGGTTTAAACCCAGCAGTCGGGTCAAAATCGGGTCCTTTGCCCATCTCTATATGCAAAAAACCATTCTGATATTTATAAAGATTTCTGTCACTTAAAATTAGGAGGATCAATATCAACTTTATCAAAATGAAATTGCAGATAACTAAAGTGGCTAAAAGTTTTCTCGTTTTCATCTTTTAATGTACATTATCCATTAGGCAAAAGCAGACGAAAAAAAACATCAAGCGTCGAAAATAATCGCATCATTCGGTCATTGTAACTCGACACGCGATCATGAGTATTCGCAACATTTAGGGCAAAGTGTGTGTACAACGCCTAATAGGAAAAGTTGGAAATTGCTAAAGTTTAATGGGATCTTTAGGTATTGTGACAGTTTCCAAGTTGTTAGAGCGATTTTGTTGCGATCTAACTCAACATCATGATAGGAATCGCGAGCTCTAACAGTTTTAGTTTATGCCACTTTGCTGTATCGGTAAGATTAATTGAATATTAACTTTAGGTTTATAAATTGAACCATTTTTTAAGTGTTTCATAATATTCCATTTGGAATATAAAGGTCTCAACACAAAGACACAATAATATAAGTATGTATTTATTGTATAGCGGTGATAGAGCAACTTTATAACTTGTATAGTTATTGCAATCAAAACTTAAATATATATTTGCAGACTAATAATATCACGTTTTTTATGGTGAAGGTAGACATTATACAAACATCATAGACAAACTTTTTCAACTAGAAGACAATAAACAAAAACCAACTGTGAAATTACTAAATTAAACCACATTAAACCGGCAAAAGAGACCAAGAAATTCGGTCTTAAGTTTATATCATCGATATTAAACAAGAAAATATACTAGAAAAAAGCATAAAAATAGCATTATAAAATGCAAAATTAAACAGTTATAATTAAATTTATATCGTTTTATCTGAACTCCCGCAGGCTCCCGAGCAAAAGAAGCATCGCTTACAAACTTTATTACACTATTTCGATACTCACTGCTCTTAACATTACTGAAATATCATAGCATAGGCAATACCTTTTTCAACTAGAAGGCAAAAACCAACTTTAGAACTTTAAAATTAAACCATCTAACACCGCTAAAAGAGACCAAGAAATTCCGTCTTAAAATTTATATCGTTTTACCTGAACTCCAAGAAAGCAGGCTCCCGAGCAAAAGAAGCATCGCTTACAAACTTTATTACACTATTTCGATACTCACTGCTCTTAACATTACTTAAATATCATAGCATAGGCAATACCTTTTTCAACTAGAAGGCAAAAACCAACTTTAGAACTTTAAAATTAAACCATCTAACACCGCTAAAAGAGACCAAGAAATTCCGTCTTAAAATTTATATCGTTTTACCTGAACTCCAAGAAAGCAGGCTCCCGAGCAAAAGAAGCATCGCTTACAAACTTTATTACACTATCTTGATACTCAGTGCTCTTACCCCATTTATCTTTGTCGAGGGAACTTAACACAAACTCTGGGAAGTATTTAGTGAGCAAATTAAAGACAAATTTGGGACGAGTCTTTTATTAAGAGGATGGGGGTAATTGTCCTTGCTTAAATGCTAAATGCTCCTTGAAAATGGAGGCCTGGTTAGCCTTTGTTCGTGATACGGAGAGAATTTTAAAGTGTAATTGTCTTGTTGCACTTTTGTAGTTCAGGGTTTAAACTTTTGCTGCAGTTTTGGAAGTTGTTAAGTGTCGGTTTATTTTTAGGGGTTTTTTAACCGACTTCAAAAAAGGAGGAGTTTCTCAATTCGACGGTATTTTTATTTTTATTATTTTATGTATGTTTTACCATAACTTCGCCACTTGTTAACAGATTTTTATAATTCTTTTTTTATCTGAAAGAAAATGGTTTATGTGTGGTCCCATATAATTTTTACGAAGATCTGGCTAGTAGTTTTTTCATAATCTTGAAAACTATCAATCACCTTTTGGCAAGTAGTCGTTTACCTAGATGACATTGTTGTGTATGGGCTGATTTTTTGTGTAAGTAACGGCACTGATGTAACTAAAAAACTGAAATAAAAACATTTTATAAAAAAAATTCAAACCGACTTCAAAAAGTAAAAAATAAAACTTTTGGAGTCGATGCTAGCTAGCTAAGGCCAAAAAAATATATAGTTAATAGAAGTGCAATGAAGAATGCCCTGGCTGGCACCGACTCCAAAAGTTTTATTTTTTACTTTTTGAAGTCGGATAGGTTTTTTTTTTACAAAAATGTTTTTTGTGTGGTTTTTGGACGTAGTTTTTTAATTTTTTTTTTTGATATTTTATCCTTAGAGGCTTGTGATTTGCGCAAAAATGGTCGGGTTGCGGAAACCACCCGTATTGGATGAAGAAAAAGAACATGGTTTGTGATTGTGATAGTAAAAAAATACTATAAAATAGGATTCAAACTATCTTTGGCCAGATTGAAAATAAATACCTATACAGTCAAGTTTTGGCTGTCAACTTGTGGCATGTTCTCACTTCGATGCGCTTCTATTTCGCCTTGGGTTAGAATGTTATACACACAATTTCACTAACCGCTCGGCCACGACCACAGAGCGTCTTAATACGAAGAAGCGAGAATTAGGAACTAGAAACACAGACTACATAACCCTACACCATCTCAATAGACAATTTCGTGAGAGAATTGCAGTTAAATATACAAAGGTGAGACTTTGAAAGAGTTTGGGACGACATTATACATTACAAATACAAATACAAATACAAATGACTTTCTTTGCAAAATATGGGTACAAAAAAAGGGGTCTTACAGCTATGGGAGCGCCATATCTAACCATTCATGGTGTGCAAATATGTATTAATTAATATTATTGTTAAAATGCAGGTAGGTACAACATATTATATTAAAACCTTAAAATTGATTGCAGAACTCAAGATAAATATTAGCTAAAATTTAAATTCAAATTTAAATTAAATCATTAAGATAAATAACCATATTTAATAAAAATAACAATAACTTGGCATAAATTAGGAATAAAAATTGTTTGCAGAATAAATTTGAAAAAAATCAATATATTATCAAATTAAAATGTCATAATAATATACAATTAAAAATTTTATTACAAACAATTAATATTATCGTGCAATATATTTATCAATAATTAATTCGTTGATTGAGTAATATGCTTTTTCAGCCAAGAAAGATTTTAATTTATTTTTAAAAATGTCTAATACTTCGATATCTTTAATATTTTTCGGTAAACTATTGTATATAGTTACTTGTGTTCCAAATATACTTCTTTGGAATAGAGAAGTCTTACATGATTTGGCCTTTAATCTCATGTTAAGTCTCTTGCTTTGAAATGTCTCATATGTTGCTATATTTTTTTTTACAAGTAAAGAAGCTTCCAGGATATATAACGAAGGGAGCGTCAATATATTTAATTTCTCAAAATGTGGTTTACAAGTATCTGTCTGTTTCAATTTGCAAATTGCTCGAATGCATTTTTTTTGTGCCTTAAAGACTTTTTCCTTATCAGTAGAATTTCCCCAGAACAAGACGCCATATTTAAGTATTGAACCCGCATAAGCATGATACGCGGTCAACAGTGCATCTGTATTTGAAACTTTTCGTAACATGTACAGTGCATAAGAACATTTGTTTAGCTTAGCACAAATATGGTCTATGTGTGGTTTCCATGATAGTTTCGAATCAATTAGAATTCCTAAAAATTTTGTTGATGTTACTTCTTCAATTTTTTTGCCTAGATAGTTTATATTTAATTTACTGAAATTTGCATTTTTATTTTTAAAAGTTATTATATTAGTTTTATCGAGATTTATTTTAAGATTATTGTAATTTAGCCAATTTACTATGGAAACAAGAGATTTATTAATTTCATTTTCATGTCTACCGGATTTGTCATCTACAAAAATGGCTGTACTATCGTCAGCAAATAAAAACATTGGATGGTCGATCACTTTGGGAAAGTCGTTAATGTAAATGAGGAAAAACAGAGGTCCCAAAATGCTCCCTTGAGGAACACCGTACTTTACAGTCTGAAAATCTGATAGATATTTAGTTTTAATTTTAGTAGTTGCGTCTACTCTAGTTATTTCAGTAATTTGTTTTCTGTTTGTAAGGTATGACTTTATAAGATCTAGTGGTGGGCCTCTTATCCCATATGATTCCAGTTTCGAGAGCAAAATGTCATGATGCACGTGATCAAAAGCCTTTGTCATGTCCATAAATAGCGCTGTGACTCTCTTCCTATCATCAAGTGCTTTTAAAACTTGTTCTAGAAAATCTAGCACGGCCATGTTTATTGATTTATTTTTTCGAAAGCCTGTTTGTTCTTTTGCTAAAATATTATTATTTTCAAAATAACTGTTTAAGCGATTATAAATGACTTTCTCAAAAATTTTTGAAAATACGGGAATAAGAGCAATTGGTCTATAGAAGGACATGTTTTCTTTATCTTGTTTCTTAAATAAAGGTATTATTATGGAGGTTTTTAGTTTTTCGGGAAAGACTCCATGTTCAATACCTTTGTTTATGATGTGACTAAGGATTGGGGCAATAATTCTCGATGACCGTTTAATTATTTTTGTACTTATTTCATCATAACCTGTGCTATTGGTATTTTTTAACTGTTTAATGATGTTTAATATTTCATGGCTATCTGTAGGTGCGATAAAGCATGAGTGCAATTGAGAATTGGTAATAGTATTTTTATTATTTATATTGACTCTAATATCTTTAATGTCATCGATAAAATAATTATTGAACTTTTCTGCAATTTCAGATGGATTTGTTATTATTGTATTATTTACTTTTATCTGCGATATTTCTTCTTTTATATTATGTTGTTTGTTTTTATTTATAATTTGCCATATTGCCTTAGATTTATTTGTTGCTTGTTGAACATGATAATTATTTTGAGCTTTTTGTGTCAATTTTAGGATAGCCTTCAACCTTTGGGAGTACTGCTTAAAAGTGGTTTTATTTAATTTAGTGGAAGAGTGCCTATATTTCCACAAAAGGCTACGTTTTTGTTTAGTGCAAAGTCTGATACCCCGGCTCAGCCATGAGGGACGCTTTCTAACAGGTATTTTAGCTTTATAGAGAGGGAAACAAAGGTCATAGAATAGTTTAAATATTTCAATAAAATTATCATATGCAACATTAGGGTTTTCTGTTTCATATACTTCTTTAAAAGATAACCTACTTATGGATTTGATAAACTTATCGATATTCTCTTCAGAAAAATCTCTTTTCATTATAAAAAAATGTTTAATAGAAAAGCTTTTCTGTACGGGGCATTTCAATATTTGAGCCGTGTGGTCTGATAATGCCAGTTCAGACACCATAACTTTACATTGTCCAATGTTATGAGCGAAGTTGTCTAGGCAGGTTTTACTGCAAATTCTAGTTGGCTGATTTATGGCCAAATTGAGATTAAATCCTGCCAAAATATGTTCAAATTGTATTGAAAGATTGTTCCTCGTGAGTCTATCAATATTGAAATCGCCACATAAGATGACTTTTTTGTTTTTAAAGCAAACCTTACTCAAAACTACTTCAAGTTTATCAAAGAAAATCTCCAGTTCGCAAGCTCTCACTTTGGGAGGGCGGTATATGCATATTATGATTAGGCCATGTTCTACTACTTCAATACCACAGATTTCTATTACGTTACTTATATTTAGAGAGTTTAAGTCTTTGATTTCCTTGTATTTGTGATGACTACTAATTAAAATACAAGAACCACCATTTCGATTAGACCTACAAAAGTCAGCAGCTAATGTATAATTATAGGTATGTTGAGTAGTACTCTATCAGCTTCAGTCATGTTGTGTTCCGTTACACATATAATATCAATAAAGGTTTTGTTTCTTTGCATGTTATCTATATTCACGATCAACTCTTCTGATTTAGTTATCAAGCCATTAATGTTTTGATGCATTATATTTATGTAGTTATATACGAAAAAAATTGTTTTCACTTGTCCTATTGTTGAAGTTGTTGCTACTTTTATAATATATCTTATCGTCTGTTTGGGTATACATGTTTTTCACCGTTTTGACTTCTTTTTTATTTTTATAGCTTTCTAATTTGTAGAGATATTGTATACGTATTAGTTCTCTGTGAATGTTACCAGCCAGATACAAAGGAAACTTTTTTCCCTTCGGTATATATCTAGAGTAATTGAAATCTATGAAGTTTGCATGATTATATTTCCCACATATGAATTTCAGGTCATAATTTACTTTTTCAACTATCAGAGATTTGTTATATGGAATTTCGCAGACAATTATGTTAGTGTTGTCATAAGTAGTGATAAAATAATCTAAGTTTTTTTGAAAATCACATGGGTTTATATCGTTAATTCCGCCAGCTAAAACAATATAATCATTTTTGTTTAACTTTGATAATTCAGTATTATTACTTTTTAAAATATCCTTAAATCTAGAACCCGGTTTGAGAGTACATGCTATGGAGAACTTCGATCCTACAGTTACTTCCAGTTCTTGTCGTAGCTGACGTCCTTGTTGGTCAGCTATTATCAAAATTTGATTCTTGTTCGTTGTTTTCGAGGGTAAAAATGTTTTTTTAATTTATTCCTGTTTTGTTTGATAGTTTTCTGGTGTCGTTTCGATATGTCTGTCTGGCCTTTCCTTTGTAAATGTATTCTCTGTATTTCTATTTCGAGGTTTGCCTTCTTTAGTTTCTTCCATATCTGCTTCTTTTACTTGATTCGTGGGTACATCTGCCGCATTTGTGTTGGTGGCTAGGCTTGTTGGTAGATGTTTTTCTTCTTCATCCTTTCTTGTATGGTTTAGAGGTGATCCTTTTTCCTTGGCCTTCATTGTTGTTTCAGTAATATTTTCTTCATAGGTTATCTTAGATCGGACTTTTTTTGGAGAGGAAACTGATATCCTATTAGGCGTGTTTGAGGTGCTACAGCTGGTCCTTTTTTTAGACTGACGTCTTTTTTTTAATGATAATGGAGTGTTTGTATTCAAATCTGTTACTGATGCAATTTTTTTATATATATCTATGGTTTTGTAGGCTTTATCTAATTCTTCACTCAATTTAGATTTCTCAAGTATAAGGTTTTCAATTTCTTGGTGCGACGACAAAAGTTGTTCTTCCAATAACCTTATTTTTTCTTGTGCTTCTTTGTTCTGGGTAGTCTCCATAATAGATGTATTTGGTAGGCTAAGCATAGTAGTATCCATTAGAGATGAGCTTTGGGAGATATTATTGACGTCGTTTAATGAGCTAGTTCTAAGCCGCTTTCTAAGCGTAACGTTTTCAGAGTAGTCATTCATTATTGTGTTTTTTATACATTTATAACTCTAATAATCTAGCTAACGTGACTCTTTAGGGCATTATATATCATAACATTTGATGTTCCTCTATGTGTCCCCTGTTCATTTATATAGGTATTATAGAGCGACGGCGTTTTGAAAAATAATCAAAATGGCGTATCATACTACGGATTTAGACAATGCCAGCATCCATACAAAAAAGTTTAACCCCTTTTGTCAGAATCGTCTCGCAATGGTGTTTCAATAGTAATGTTTATTTACACTGTTGTACCAAGAACTGTGTAAAACAGGACTACCATCGAAACACGATTGGAATTCGATTGTGATTAAGCATTAGCAGAATATTTAACTCGAGTGAATGGCTTTTGCAATGTAAGCTTGCTCCATTTTCGGCCTCTTCTTACTGATCTAGAATGAGGCCAAGCGTAAGCCTATTTAATATAAAAAAAATCCATGCCTAATTTCCATCGTCACCGCTCGTTGCGTCCGCCATAACCGCTGCAGCGGTTAGGTCGTTGCCGGGCAGTAACTGCCTAAGGCTTGAGTGTTGCATATCAAATTCAGCTTACGGCTGCGTGGCGAGCTACATTATGACTTCTGCCTGACGTCCTCCTTGTCACACTTCATGAATGTAAACTACCTTGAAAGTGCGTTCTGAACTTAACTGTATATCTCCACGAAAAGGCAAGAAACAGACACAGCTGCTTTAGTGCGTTTGCTATATGAGTCAAGGACCAAAGATTTCTATTTTCATATCACGGGCTTGCTCTTTTTCGAAATCAAAACCAAGGGCTTAGACAGGATCCACGATGGAGCGAGCTAACCCAGAAGGTGCCTATTCACCCTTGCTTTGAAGATGGACGGGTTTTGAGTACTCGGAAGTACAGACGCAGGGAGGAAGTTCCACTCCTTTGCTGTGTGCAATATAAAGGATGTTGAGTAGCACTTTGTGCGACATTTAGGAAAATCAACCAAGAAAGGGTGGTAGCTCGCAGTGTGTCGGAATATCCGATGGAAGAAGGCGGAAGACGGTATGAGCTCATGCAGTTCCTGAGCACACTCTCCGAAGTACAGTCTGTAAAAGATCGACAGACAGGCAACTTTGCGGCGGTGGCTAGGATGTGAAACTTGCTCTAACATCTTTGTCACCACTTTGCTTCTCAGCTCTGCGTCCAATCGTGTCTAGTGCAGCTAATTGGTATTTCACTGAGCCGTCCCAGAGGTGACTGCAACAATCCATGCATGATCGGACTCCTTGAGAGTAGTTATGAATGGCATAATCATCTGCTATATATTGTCCCCACCGCTGGGAAACTGGCCTTCCTTATGGATGGATAACGAGCGTAGGCCATGACCAACCATGCGGGCTGAATAAGGATTGGCGAGTTTTAAAAATACATCATGGACTAACGACATAAAAAGTGCCATCCTTCGGATGAGAATGAGAATCTCGAGATAGCAAATTTTTGATTACCAAACCAGTGACTGGCCAAGCGCGCGAGCGACTGCGCCATTGAGTTCCTCAAATTAAATTATGGATATTTATAAATAAATCGAATGAAAGAATCGGCTTCTTTCATTAGAATCAATTCGATTGATGGGTTAGCCGATGTTCAACGTTTTGATCTTTGTTTTGTATAATCTGTGATCAAAAGTAATTTATTTTTGACATAGAAAACAATTGAAGGCACAACTTACTAGATCCACAAATTAATTTAAACTTTCTGCTGATGCTATTATGTTTAAAAGCTTAAGGTAGAAAGCAAAATAGGTTAAATCTGTTCATTTATCCAGTTCAAGTTCAAACTGAACTTCAAAGATGAATTAAGGTTACCAGTTAAGTACTTCGTAACATTTGTACAAAATCTGTTATTGATTTAAAGGTTCTAAACTTTAAAATCTCTGAATTGTTATTATGGTCCTTGCATTTTTTTTATTGCATTGTTTCTTTATAAAAGACTAGCGGCTGCCCACGGTTTCGCCCGCCTGGTTTCCGTTTGTTCCCGTAGGTAAAAAGTAATGTTTTAATCAAGGCTATCTTCTATCTGTGCGCTAAATTTCATTTAAATCGGTTCAGTAGTTTTTGCGTGAAAAAGTAACAAACAAATAAACAAACAAACAAACTGACATATTTTGGCATTAATAATATTAGTAGGAAGTAGGATAATTTTACTTCAAACTCCCAAACGACCAAGAAAAGTACAGAACTACCCATGTTTGCGAGAGAAACTTTGTATTAGCGTTCCGTTTCGAGATTCACAAACAAGCGATTTGTGTACCGAACAGCTGTATCAAATATTAACATAATCCGGAGTTTTGCCGGAATTATTCATCTGAAACTGCAGTAACATCTGAGTTTGCAGCTACTGCAGTTGAATAAGGCATTGGACTGGCCGCCTGTTTGTCGGACTTCTACCCCGAGTTGACGTCTGTCGGAATCTACATCTAATATGGTTTGCATCCATATAATACCTGCCACATTAGTTCAGGCAAACATCTTGATAAATAAGCATTGTTGCTGGATAACACTACGATATGATTACAATAGCTAATTGTTGTATTTTATTGAATGAATAGTAAGTGCCTAATTTATTTCAATGGGGTGTTAAATTTTACCTATTTTAAAATAGACCTTTTTGATGCTCCGGCACTAATACCCTACCCTACCGACCGACCGTAGTAGTAATCGGGCGTGTTTGTATTACTCCTTGAAACTAAATTCGTTTTATATGTGTCAAAGTTCTTTTCAACAGCTTAAAAGTGTAAAAATCACATCAATACCGTACCAGTGATAAAGTGTTACTCTTTGATTGGAGACTTTCACATTATTAGAAGAATAATTACTAAATTTTTATTTTTAACGTAGGTGGTTGTCGTTGCACAGGCGAACACTGTGTCGCTAGTTGGAAACGCATCGGGTTTTGTGTCGTTACTGTGCTCACGGTCACGGTCGTTTTAAATTCCTGCGCGTATAATACAGTTGTTATATTTTAAAGATTCTGATAATTATTAGATACTGTCACTGATGGCAAGCAAAACGATTGTTTGTGCGGGTTGCATTAAAACTATCAACTCCAAAAACTATCTAACATGCTGTAAATGTGCGCGTACTTATGACTTACAGTGTGCTAATGTACCAGAAAAGCGTTTCCTTAATACCTTGACTGGTGAAAAAAGAGCCTTATGGAAATGCCAAGAGTGTGTATGTAATGAGCCCAAGTGCGGCAATGTGAATACCCCAGTTGGAGAAGCACGCAGCTCAGCAGCGCGAGGCCCTAAAACGTCACGCACTCAAATGAGCCCAAGTACCAATCCGAATGAGGCTTCTTTTATACTGAAATCTAAACTTGATGAAACACCTACAAGAAGTGACTTCGTGAACACTAGGTCCCGACAGCATCTGTCAAGTCAGGATTCCACGTTTGTAAACGATATCTCCTGTGTTGAAGATAGCATTTGTCTTGCTAATATAAGAGCTGTTATGCGAGAGGAGCTTCAGCATGTTATTGATGAACGCCTTACATGTTTAATTAGCAAAATAGTGGAAGAGCGTGTTGCTGTTGTTGTCGAATCGGTTGTTGCTGCTCGTCTTGCGTCAATTGAGAAGCATGTTGCGGTTTCGATAGGAGACCCACGACAACCTAGTCAAAATCTGAAGGCAAGCGCAGGACCTGTAACTAAACCAGTAGCTGTGATGGCTCCAGCTTTATGTGATACCAAGAAGCAAAAAAAGGCTGCTACAACTCAGCCTGAAGTCTCAAAACCGGTACCATTGCATTGCCCTGCTGGTAATAATAGTTCGAGTAATGCCCGACAGGTGCTTGCATCCGTGCCTGGACCCGAATTCCACCTGGATTCATCTGATGGAGGCTTGATTGAAAACCCCAAAAGACGTCGATCGCCCGCGGGAGTGATACGTGGCACTGCTGCCCCTGGCGTTTCGCAGCTTGAAGCATCAGAGCAACAGAGGTTTTTGCATCTGTACTATGTTAAATTAGGCACTACTGAAGATCAAGTACGTCGCCATCTGACATCTCTAGCCGGCTCTGATTTCTGCACGATCGAAACATTGAAGTCCCGCGGCCAATATGCGTCGTTTAAGCTCGGGGTCCCACTTAAGCTGGCTAAAAAAATTATGTCACCGGAAAACTGGCCCGAAGGCATTTGCATCAAACCTTGGAGGCAAAAATTTCGCACAAGCGACCAGAATTTTCGAGCAAGCAGCCAAAAGGAAGAAGCATAGAAAACTTAAAGCTATAGATTTGTATTATCAGAACGTTCGAGGGTTAAAAAGTAAAACTTCAACATTTTTAAATAATGTGTCTAGCTCTTGTCCATCTGACTTTATTGCCCTAACCGAAACATTCCTAAACAGCTCCGTCCACGATTCTGAACTTTTTCCTTCAGGTTATGTGGTGATCCGCAAAGACCGGAAAAATGATGTCGGCTGGGGTGGGGTTCTCCTAGCGGTGCGAGACTATTATTCTGTACAATTGGTTACTGATGTTGATGGCATGAGTGATGACATGGAGCTACTGTTTGCTATAATTACCTGGAAGCATGTCAAACTTCTCATTGGAGTAGTCTATCTACCACCGAGTTCTACAGACAAACAGTATCTTGATGTCTTAGCTTGCCTTGAGAATGCTGTTAGTCAATATTCTTCTCTAGATATTGTTATTGTTGGAGATTTTAACTTAAATTCTTGCAATGTCAGTGTTAAAAATGAATTTGATTGTTTTATCGAATTTTGTGACTTGATTCAATGCAATAAGATCAGTAATAGGTATGGCGGCCTCTTGGATATAGTGTTAACAAATATTAAAGATGATTCAGTGTGCGTAAGCGAAAGTTTCGAACCGCTCGTGCCGATCGATGCTTATCATCCTCCATTGGAGGTAGCTTTATCTAGGCCTTGTGGATCTTTTGCTAATCATCAAAGACTCACTCGTTCTGACATTGATGTCCATAGCAGGATGAACTTCCCTAGTTGGAATTTTAAAAAAGCTGATTTTTATGGTTTATATTCAGCGATATCTAATGCAGATTGGACAGAGGTATTTGAAGAGGGTTGTGTAGATACAGCTGTAGCTTTATTCTATTCCAAATTAAATTCTATTATTAACGATTATGTTCCTTTTAAAAGATTAAACTTTATTAGCGAAAAATATGCTTATCCTATTTGGTTCACCTCGGAAATCATCCGTTATATTAAAATAAAGTATTTTCATCTTAAGCGCTTTAAATCAAATGGGCTCGAATTTAATCGTGAAATGTTCAAGTTCTATAGGACCAAGGTTAAAGAGTTAATTGAAGTTGCTTATGACCAGTATCTAATGTCTATTGAGCGGGATATTCACGATAATCCTTCAAAGTTCTGGTCTCATATCAAGAATAAGCGTAAGAGCACAATGCAAATTCGTGAATACACATATAATGGTACAAATGTTGCAGGACAAGAAGCCGCTGACGCCTTTGCAGACTATTTTAGTTCCATATTTTTAAGTAATGTCCCTCAGCTTGACGTTCAAGCTGCTGAGTGTGCAGCTCATTCTCATCCTTTGAATGTGACATGTGTTAAACTTGATCAAGTCACAATTTCTGATTTACGCAGAGCTGTGAAAAGACTCAAACCATTTTCAGCTGTTGGCCCTGATGGCATACCGGGATTTTTGGTCAAAGACTGCCTTAGTGCACTGGAATCTCCTCTTTTATATATCTTCAATCTGTCCTTGCAATGTTCGATTTACCCCACAAAATGGAAAGTAAGTAGTGTTACTCCGGTGCCAAAAAGTGGCTCTTCAACAGATGTAGCTTGTCAGAGGCCAATTGCCGTGCTATCCATCTTTCCAAAAATCTTCGAAACCATCATTAATACAAGCATTACAAACCAAACTAGACATCTTATTGATGATTCTCAACATGGATTTCGTAAGGCACGCTCCACTACTACGAATCAAATTGTATTTGTTGACTACGTCACGACTCAAATGGATATGGGCTACCAGGTTGACGCTGCCTATTTTGATCTGAGAAAAGCGTTCGATGTGGTGGATAACGATGTTCTTCTCAATAAGCTTTCTTGTCTTGGTTTCTCGCCTAGGCTTCTTAAGTTTCTTGCGGACTATTTGCGAAATCGTAGGCAATACGTCAAGCTGGGCAATTACGTTTCGGAAGACTATTACACTCGATCTGGTGTTAGTCAGGGGTCGATTTTAGGGCCAACTCTATTCACAATGATGATTAATGATCTTCCAGGCGTGCTCACCACTGCCAAATGTTTGATGTTTGCTGATGACATGAAGTTATTTCACAGAATTGGTAACATTTCTGATTGTCTGGATTTCCAGCATGATATTTATGCAGTTTTGCAATGGGTGAAGATGAATAATTTGAACTTCAATGCCTCTAAATGTAAAACGGTCACCTATACTAGGTCTTCTGTACCTATTACTTATGACTATACTTTAGATCAAACTGTCTTAGGCAGAGTTAATACAATTCGAGATCTTGGTGTTATCATGGACAGTCAGCTTAACTTTCGAGAGCATATCGAGACCATTTGTAAGAAAGCAAACAAGGTACTTGGGTTTATTTCTAGAACCGCTGCTCTGTTCCGTAATTTGGGCTTCGCAGTTATGCTTTATAATGCATACGTCCGGAGTGTGCTGGAATTTGGTGCACTCATCTGGGATCCTAGAACCAAGAAGTACACTCTCATGGTCGAAAGAGTACAGAGAAAATTTGCTAGGTACCTTTATAAAAGAATGTTCGGGTACTACCCCTTTCTTTTCCCGTCACTATTTGTAACGGGAATGGTAGGCCTTGTTACTTTAGAAGTCAGGCGTAAACTCTTACTGGCAATGCATTATTGTTTATTGTTGCGGAACAAGGTTGATAATCCTACTGTGCTAAACTATATATGTTATTATGTCCCGCAGAATTATGCACGAGTTAGTAATCGTCGGCGGCGTGACCTGTTGGCATTACCTCCATCTTTGCGCACACTGCATGCTCGTAATGCGCCTACACCTAGAGCTATAGCTCTTATTAATCGATTTTTAAATGATCTCCAAGACGCCGACATCCATACTGACCATATGAGTTATATTTATTGTAAATTATTCTATTACCTATCTTAATAAATTGCCCCATGTGAATGTTTTGGTTTAGCTGTAAGTTCACATTGTATATTCAAATAAATAAATAAATACTTACTTACTTACTCCGATGGCGCGATGACCCCGAAGTGGATCTTGGCCTCCGACAACAAAAGGCGCCACTTCTCCCTGTATAGCGCGACCTCCTCCCAGTCGGGCAGCAGTAGCTTCCGTAGGTCTTTGGCTACTTCGTCAACCCAGCGGTACCTAGGTCGACCGACTGGCCTGCGCCCTACTGGCCGGCCCAGGTATGCTCGTTTGACTGCGCGACCGTCCTCCATTCGCACGACGTGGCCTAACCATCGAAGCCTCTGTGCTTTGACCTCACCAAGGATATTTGGCTCGGCGTACAGCTCCTCTACTTCAGCGTTCTTTCGGATTCTCCAGCTGCCGTCATCGGTATGGACCGGTCCTAAAATCTTACGGAGCACCTTTCTTTCCGTGACCAGAAGTTTTGTTTCTTCCTTCTGTGTAAGTGTCCAGGCTTCGCAACCGTACATTAAGATCGGAAGAAAGAAAGAAATAAATAAATAATAAGACAGATTTTAAATTAATAATAATAAATCATTTAAATAAATTAATTAAATAATAATCATAGAAAACATGGTTTTAACAATAATATTAGTCCGTTCTTGTTCATAAACTTAGGGAAAACAAAAAAAAAAACATTTAAGTAGGTACCTATTCCGTCAGGGCGACATGAGACTAGTTGCTTTTTTCTAGTATATTTTCTTGTTTAATATTTATCACATAAAAATAGCACTGTAAAATGCAAAATTAAAAAGTTATATTTAGGTACCTATTGGTTTAAAAATAACAGTCTTTACAATAAATACTCAACAATAAATTTTATAACGTATTCCTCTTTTTATATTTTTTACCACGACGGAATGGAGACGGTATATGCGTTTGGGGTGAGAGGTCTTTGCTTGTGCAAACCATTGTTGCCATTTATCTCCAAAACTACTAGTCCGAATTTGATGCGGTTTTCAGTGATTGGTTCGGGTTTCATCAGTGCATGTTCTAAGATAGGTCTTACGGTGACAACTCACCAGGGACCGCTGCAGTAAACATTTGTTTGTGCAAGACCAAAACTGCTAGTCAGATTTTTCCAGAAATGGGTTTTATGTACACGCACCAACAGAAAAATCGAACCTTTTAGGAACACCTTATTAAACTTAGCTAAACCTTATTTGGAATCAATTTATGAATGAAATGTTGCATATCATTTGAAAGGTAACGAAAAGGATGACCCAAAACATTTTTATTTATTGGAATAGAAAGTTTACAAAATAATAACACTTATTAATTATGCTTTTTCAATTAAAACCACTTACTTAATACTTTTTTTAACGGTTAGATAACAATCACCCCATGTTGAATCCGCATTGTGGAACCCTTTAACACCCAAAAATTGTAGCGCAATTGCTCAACCAGCGGGCCTTATAAGGACCAAAATTGCATTTTTTTTAATGTCACATTTTTGTATTTTTTAATGCAATAAAATCTTGTTTATTAAGTTTATTTATTGGGCTTTTAAACGAGCCCAATATTGGTGGGGGTACACGCCATACACGCACTTGTAAAGTGTTAATAACGGCCACAAGTGAATTCTCAGATGGGACTCGAACGCACGATCTTTGGAAACCCGGTCCAATGCTCTACCACTGAGCTACCGAGACTTGCCGACCACTGTCGAAATTCTCCAATACTTTTATATTTTTAATACGCTGTAGACCAGTTTCATTTCAAAATCTATCATAAGTATAAAAATAGCATTTAAGAACGCAAAAATAAAAAAATCATAAAGTGTTAATAACGCTTAAGTTTTTTTTTAAAAGGTGCGATTTTTTACTTTGGTTGTAATACAATGTATATGCAACACCTTTTTATACCACCATTTTATAATTTTTTTAATTACGTTTTATCCGTCGTGGGTTATTCTCAATTTTTATATTATTATTAACATAACCATAAAAGTTATACTTCAGAAACTGCATTTCTCAAATATTTGTGACATCGAAAAGCAATCCGTGATCAATTTTTCAGTTGAACAAAGAATGGAACAAATTATTTTCATGTTTGCCGTCTGAGTTTTCAAGATGGCGTTGCCTGTCAAAATATTAGTATTTCACAGAGACAACTTGAATAGAAACGCAGACCAAAAAGAATTGGTTTGTTTTATTTACTTATGTGGCTTTTTAGGGTTCCGTACCTCAAAAGGAAAAACGGAACCCTTATAGGATCACTTCGTTGTCCGTCCGTCTGTCAAGACCGTTTTTTTCAGGAACGCGTGGAGGTATCAAACTAAAATTTATATCTAATACTCAGGTCTACTGTCCCTTGGAGCTGTGAAAAAATCGAACTTCTAAGCCAAAGCAATCAAGCTTTAAGCCAAAGCGATACAGCCGTTTATGCTGCAAGTTTCCGCAAATTTTCGAAACTCTCACGGGAATCAAACAGGGTACTTCACGTGAACTTAGAATCTTGAAATTTGGTACGAAGTAACGTCTTAAAGTACAGATAAAGGAACCTACCACCAACCAAACCAAATAAATACAATTTGTACCCCCGCTGGGAATCGAACCCGGGACCCCCGGGTCTGATACCAGTGATTGTTACTACTAGACCACAGAACAATAAGCAATCTCTATTCATTATTGGTCAGTAAAATATCCGAAATTCGTTATTTTTGTAATTCTTATTATATTTTTTATGTTTAGTTTTCTTGGTGTATCGGCAAGATGTTATCGCATAATTGAAGTGCTTTCAACTGAGAGTTAGAGCTCCATACTGCATATATCGTCATTTTGCTTGCAATATTATTTTGATATTGCTTCACCAATGTGTGTATAGGTTCCAACAGCTTGTAGTTTGAAATAAAACAACTTTTACGGGTAGCAAACGCGCTATATTTTCTCGAACTAAGTTGTAATTGTTCGTATTTTTCATTGCAAGTAATTGTAATTGTCATCCCGTGACCACGGCAGCTGTAAAGGTGCCGAAACGTCGGGATAATGAAAAACCTAAAAATAAGGACAATTACAACTTAGTTCGTGAAAATATAGCGCGGTTGCTACCCGTGAAAGTTGTTTTATTTCAATGAACAACTTGTAGTTTTCTAAAGTTTGTATCAAATTAAGATATTATAATAATATAATATGAAAGTAACGAACAGATGTGAAAGCAGCTCTAGTAAATGAACTTTAATTATCTTATGCGATTTCGTGGAATATGTTTTGTGTCATTACTATATTATTTACATTCATATAACAAGCATTTTGAAAACTAATTGTCTCTTATCTACGGTATTTTGTGTTTTGTTAATGATGTTACTAGTTTTAACTAAAAATTCGTTTACTAATCACCCAATAATTTAATTTATCTTCTTCTTGAAATTAATAATGGTGGTACCCTTTTGTTTACGACTACGTGAAAAACCTACTTGACGTCTGTCACTTTCGACATCTGTCAATATGACAGTTTAGTGATGTTCACTTAACTTATTTTCTTCCAGAAACATTGTGACTAGCGGCTCCGTCGTGGGGTGCAAGCTTAAATCACTTAAAAGACGGGAGTTATAATTACAGAGTACGGATTTCAGTAAATAATAAATCTTATTTGAATTCAAATAAAGCATCTATTACCACAAATAACATGCTCGTGGTTTTGCTCTAAATGGGAACTGCAGTGCAGTCCTTAATCAGCACCACTCTTAGCCACATCTGGTCCTTATTACGTGTCGGAATTGCATTGCTATATTGCTATATTTGAACTGCTATATTCCCAAAAGGGCTAAGGAAATGGCATTATTCGTTGTGATTCCTTTGTTAATTTTTGGACTTATATTTTGTAAGTCCCCAATAAGAAGTTAATAAGAAATGACATAACAGTTTCTTTTTTATTAGCTTTTTGACGAATCACACTATACAAATTTTGTACCCGTTTCTTTATTTTGTAATTGGCACATTATTAACATAGTCTGATGCCAAAATGCTGATTTTATTGGATGATATGAAAGGCATTTAAAGTACGGGTGATTTGTACAACCAATGTATCTAATAACCGAGGTGCGTAAGCCCTAAACAACACATGCATATGACCTTTAACCGCCTCTGTGGTCTAGTGGTACAACCACCGGTATCAGACCCAGGGGTCATGGGTTCGATTCCCAGCGGGGGTACATATTGTATACGGTTTGGTTGGTGGTAGGACATTGTAAGTCTGCCTGGCTAGCTACTACCGTCTTATGGTCTGACGCCATAACCACAAGGTTTTCAGCATTGACGTGTTCCGGCAGTTCGAGATAAGATAGCCAGTTCCTCAGTGACCGAGGATTCCGGGAGAGGCTCGCTTCCATCTTCAGCCTTATCAAATACAATACATCAAGTATGATGAACGCTAATAATCTCCCCGCCGTTCATAAAAAAAACGGATTAACGATTTAGGTATCTAGAAAAAATACTAATAGAAATTCTCCAACACAAGTTTTCCAGACCGACATGTGAGATTTATTTTCTAGTATTTTAGCCGACTTCAAAAAAGGAGGAGGTTCTCAAGTCGACTGTGTATTTTTTATGTATGTTATAATAAAACGTTGTCAGTTGTCAACCGATTTTAATAATTCTTTTTTATCTGAATGAACAAAGTTCAAGTGTGGTCCCATATATTTTTTACGAAGATCGGGCCTGTAGTTTTTCATAATCCTGAAAAATATAATTTATATTTTGGCAAGTAGTCGTTTACCTAGATCACCTTATTTTTGTGTATGGGCTGATTTTTAATGTAAGTAAAAACACATGATGTAACTAAAAAATTGTGACATAAAACTTTTTATAAAAAAAATTAAAACCGACTTCCAGCCAAGGCAAGAAAGATAAATATTTAGCTGCCTAAGATGCCTAAGATGGCTGAAGTATAGTTGTTACACTACATTAAAAAAAAACGCAATATGTACTCTTTTTAGATGAATAACGTTATTGGTTGTTATCTAAGTTACGACGAATATAGGTAAATACACCATAACACTCTCAACGTTAACAGAAGCTTAATAGTACTAGAGCTTACATTATTTTTAACGTTCAGGCTTCGTTAAAAGTCTAACACTAAAATATTTCATCAGTTTTCAGTAAGGGTCGAACTTCGGGAGGGTTCTATCAAAGCTAAATGCCTTCAGCTCTCTACTTATCTTCAATTAATCTAAGTTAACGACATTACTTGAGAGAAACCTGAATGAAAATCTTGCAAGGAAAATTCAACAGTAATTTTGTGCTAAATACCAGTTTAAGGTCAAGTGACTTAGTTTTGGGAGGTTTCTTCAGTCCAATTTTCAAATCTTGTGTTAGCAAGAAATAGAATTGATACTTTTTTATTTAATCAGATAATTTCGGTATGATAAACGCGGCTGTCAGTTGGATGGCATTTTTCTGTTATGGTTTAAATTACATGTTTATTATGTCTACTAATTATTTTTATATTTGAATAAACAATGCAAGTAATAATATTTATTTTTCGTCATAAAGCATCATACCGTGTAACTGTACGAGACGCCCTCTGTGTTCGATATATCAAGAAAGGTCATAATTTTTTACCCGACTGCAAAGAAATGTTTATGTTTTTCGCACGTATATTGTATGTTTGTATGTGTAATATTTTTTTTTCCCTCATTTCTTTCAAACGGCTGAATGGATTTCTATAATTAAGATATCTTTAGATTCGTCTTGACAGCCCAAGTGTTTTAGGTAAATGATGTAAAAAAGCAACATAGCGACTGTGAGGTGCTATCTGGTGCTATTTTATGTATCAATTTTAGGGTTATCATAAGGATTTCAATAAGGTCATATATAGTCTATATCATCTATGGGCCTATACCCAGCAGTGGGTGTCATTTGGCTGAGACGACGACCTATATCATGAGTACTATGACCGATAAATAACTAAAAACATAAAAATTCAAAATGATAAAAAAACCCTCCTGCTTCCAGAGACAAGTCAATTGAAAAGATGGAAACTAAGTCAAAGATAAAACTTTTGTTCAATTTAATAATATGCAGACGAAGGCATCGAGTTTTATAATAAAACGTTCATAATAACCTCCGACCATTAATTTTTTTTAAAGATAACCGAAACCGTAGATACTCCATTTTATTTATTTTTTATGCAAAAAGAGAATAGGTACTTTTATCGCAATAAAATTGTTAACTTCTTTAAGAAAAAGTGACGAACAGAAAGAAGTCATCCTAAGACCTTTAGTTCACGTCTTGTGATCTCCTAACTTTGAGTGCATTCCTGAATCGCCTTCAAAAATAATTTGCAATATGTATTAACAACCCAATGTAGAGGTGTACTTACAGTAGTGTCTGATCGTGATAGTAAATTACTCGCTAACGGCCTTCCACTAATTGGCAAAGAAGCAATGTGTCGACGCAGAAAATATTGAGCAGTATATCTAACACACATGTGGATTAAGCCACGTCCACTAAAGCAGAAGAAACGCGCCGAGTCGAACCGCAATTCATTATCAAAATGGATAGATCTAAATTCACCTGCGGGCAATGCGCGCGATCTATTCGATTAGTTCACTACGACCCGTAGCTAATGGACGCAGTTTCAAACTTTTATGTGGGACGGGTTAGGAATAGAAATGGGATGAATATGGACAATATAATCCGTAGGATGTCGCGTCATTGGATGAATAAGGAATATCTTCATAGTGGGGTGTATAGCTGGCGACTTTTTACTATTCGATTCGGTTCGGCTCGCCTATACTCGGGGATATAATTAGACGGACAAAATGTAAACAAAGAACTGTCAATGTCACAAGTTGAGTACAGGGTTTAGCAACCTTTTTTTCAAATAATCGTTTTTTAAACGACCAAAAAATAACCATGACTTTCTAGTTCTGATACTTTTCAAGTTCTGGTAATACTTAGTGGGCCAAGTTAGTGAAAATCATATAAATTTAGTTTATAGGAATCGAAAAATCGGAATATTATAAAACAAGCGGCCGCTTGCGGTTTCATTCACGTGGTGCTCGTTCCCGTAGAAATATCGGGATAGATTTTAGCCACTGTGTTATTCTCATGTATTATTTATTTATTTATTTAATACTTCATGCACAAATTGGATGTACATAGGCGGACTTAATGCTATAAGCATTTTCTACCAGTCAACCTTAGGGTGATGTGGAGACTAGTAAGAGGTAGGGTGCACGCACAACCAGTGTAAAAAGTAACTGAAAATAATAATATATGTATTTATATATAAAACAAAACATACTATATACATAAATACTAACAAAAACTAAAATTGTATTTATACATACTTATATATTTTTATATTGATATATACATACATATAAATATAATGTAAAATAGGTAGAAACAAACAAAGTTATTGACGATTATCAAGATTGATTTGCTTGCTCTGTGAGATGTTTGCGCAACTTAGTTTTGAACGCGTAGCGACTGGTGGCCATTCTGATATCCAAAGTTAGTTATAGTATTAGTTATAGTATTAAGTATTAGTTATATACTGTAAAATTTCATCTATATCCGTCAGTGGTTTTTGCGTGAAAGAGTAACGAACATCCATTAAAACTTTCGCATATATAATACTAGTGGTCGCCCGCGTGGTTTATAATTTATAAGCCTGATGATTATACAAACCATATTGTAAAGTTTCATCTTAATTCATTCAGTAGTTTTCCGTGAAAGAATAACATACAAACATCCTCTCAATCTTTCGCATTTATATTATTAGTAGGATTGAATAGGATTTTATATACTTAAATGGTAGAATTATACTGCAATATGATATCGTAAAAATTGCTTTAATTATTTTGTGTGCTCGAAAATTAATGAAGAGTGTTAAACGTTCATGTCTTATTTTTTAAAGCAAATCTTAATGAAGTTGGTTTTGGGGATATGTGTTTGTATATCATTATCATTTCAATAATTTAAGAAAAAGAAATGACAGCTTTTTGTTTACATTTTTTTACGTCTAATTATCTCCCCGAGTATAGTAGACGCGGGCCTTAACGTCAAACTATGTAATATAACCACTGTTATTGATCTCAAACAAGATATATGATTACATATGATGAAACTTCGCAATTTTTGCCAAAAGAAAACCTATTAGGGTAACTACAGTAATATCTCAAGGAACTTTGTAAGGCTTAAGACTTTTTTTAATTTCTGAGTTATTACTCGCTCTTAAAAGCATAATGAAAATATAAATGAGATTGAATTAGTTTTTAGAAATGGTTTAGGTTTAGTGAGTTGAAAAAGGGGCTTAATATACAATCGCTTAACAATTTTCTTTGGGAACTGAAAACAAGTGAACAATATTAGTTTGGAAAATCTTTTCTATAGATAAGTCGTCTAGACTAAATACGCTAACAATCGGAGACTTACATACAATATCGATCAGATTGCTCATTCGCAAAAGGTTTTTTTTTTTTTTATGTCATAAAATGGAAGCCAGCATCCAGCATGTCAGTTTTGCTTTTCAAATGAGCTTGAAAAGTTGTTACTAACACATTTTCTCAATTTCAACTGACTCTTGAAATTCAAAGTTAGTTCCATAAATAGTTAAAATCAATAGAATACCTTTTACTAAAGTAAGTGATTTGCAAAGACTAGGGCTAAATTGAATGGCATAAGAATTTTTATTGAAAGAATCCAATGTAATATTTTGAGCTAAGATGTATGTGGAATTTGATTTGACGACCAGTTTGGCGCAGGGGTACTAACCCCGCCTTCTGCGCCAGAGGTCCCGGGTTCGATCCCCGGACAAGACAAATATTTGTGTGCATGAACATGTCTATTTGTCTTGGTCTGAGTGTTTAGTATGTATATTAAGTATGTATTTACAAAAAAAAGTATATAAGTATGTTTGTCCGTTATCTAGTAGCCATAATATAAGTTCTTCATGAAACTTTACGTGGGCTAGATAATTGGTGTGATGTATGCAAATATTTATTTATTTATTGGATTCCATCTTGCCGCTTATGTATAATTAAACAAATAACAAAAACTTTACTAACATGTCATACTTGAAGATGGATTATAAAATTATTTCGGGTCGCACTAATATTTAAATTTGAAAGTTTGTATGTATGCTTGCGAATCCGACTGATACGGCTGAAACAATCATCCGTCAAGATGTCGTGGTCAATCATGATCTTCTTTCGGGATCGGGACCATTCTCGTAAAATTGAAGGCGGCCACTTGTTAACCTCTGTGATCTAGAGGCAACAACATCCGGTATCAGACCCAGGGGTCCCGGGTTCGATTCCCAGCGGGGGTACATATTGTACCTATTCGGTTTGGTTAGTGGTAAGATTTTTTGTAAGTCCGCCTGGCTAGCTACCACCATCTTATCTAAGCCTGACGCCATAACAACAAAGTTTTCAGCATTATTGTGTTCCGGCAGTAATAAGATAGCCAGTTCCTCAGTGATGAGGATTCCGGGAGAGGCTCGTTTCCATCTTCAGCCTTATCAATACTTAACATCAGGTATGATGAAGGCAAGGGTCTCCCCGTAGTTCATAAAAAAAACTTGTAAGTTATTGAACAAAGCTCAACACTAAATTATATCAAAGCACAAAATACAATCAAACAATAACCAACAGCCTATAAAACCAGCCCTAATAACGTCGGTCATGTTTCAGATCAACAAAGTAATTTCGGTTCGTTTCAAACAGCTGTTGCTTTTACGACTGTAACGAAACGAACAACTGATTTCGATACAACACAAATTGAATGGTACGAGAGTGATCGTGAGCTACGACAGAAAAAACAGTTGTACACTGTGTACAAAGTTGTTGTTACAAACCAGGTTTTATTTTTAGGGTTCCGTACTAAAATGGTAAAAAGAAACCCTTATGGTGCGACTCAGTCTGTCTGTTTGCACAGCTGGATAGAGCTACTAATGCTATTTAAGTAAGTATTTAAGTATGTTAGTCTGTAAGGTATATTTTGTATGGGTCTAGATACCTCATATAAATAAATAAATAAATAAATAATGCTATGTTTTAGATGATGTTTGACCAACATTAAATAGAGAAATGTTTGTTTTTGCAACAGGAACTGAAAACGGTCTTGAGAATTCAAAGTGGGGCGGCTACAAGGGTTTTTGGGGTATCGTATGACAGAGGGCTGCTTGCATATTCTCAATCATTGTATTTTAGACGTCAGGGCGTCATGAGACTCGTAGCTTTTTTCTGGTATATTTTCTTGTTTAATATTTATCACATAAAAATAGCATTGTAATATGCAAAATTAAAAAGTTATAATTAGATGGCTGTTTCATCTTAATCGATAGTCAAACATCTGTAAAGATGTTTCTTTCGAGTGCGAGGATATTTCTCTCATTGATGAAGCGACGGTGGCCAACACCGTAGAACGGTGAATATACTAGAAAAATTCGACGTGTCCTCATAGGTCTCTGTAGCATAATTGGTTAGTGCATTGGGCCGGACTCCCAAGGATGCGGGTTCGAATCCCGTCAGGGCGACGTGAGACTAGTAGCTATTTTCTGGTATATTTTCTTGTTTAATATTTATCACATAAAAATAGCATTGTAAAATACAAAATTAAAAAGTTATAAGCCTTTTGGAGTTAAAGCCAGGAAAAATAAAACGATGTCTCTAAATGGCATACTTTTTCAGAAATCTTAAAAAAGTGATTTTATCCTGTGCTTCTATCATCACTATCAACATCAGCCATGTCACTCCAAGCATTAATTGGTCATTTCCTAGCAAGAGACCGAGGCCTGAGAAGTTAAAGGGCCATATGGGGCCATTAACCACCACGCGCCAAGTAGGACCAATGCGGATTGTTTGTTTTTATGATGAACGCAAAATTTACAAGTGGCTCAGATACAATCAATTTTAAAAACTTCTAAAGTATTTAAAACTATAAAACAAGATCAATTGTTCATCACATGAAAGATTGTTCCGAGATAATAATTGTATCGAACCGATGACCCCCGGCTCGATTTACGGTTACGCTCCACTGTGCCATCGGACCAATGAAAAGTCGTCTCTCCTTGAATTTTTATTGACACACGTGCAGTCAAAAACACGTTAGACCTTACACTTTGACTTTAGGATCGCCCTTATATCGCTCGTGGTAGCGACGGTTTTTGTCGTCGTAAGTTTAAAGTCGTCGACTGTACAATCGAATTGCTCTACAAAAATGTAGTTATTTACCTTTAAAGTTGTAAAGTTTGACGTGTTTACGACTGTACCTACATCGCTTAAACAGCACGGACAGAAAAGAGCAACGAATACTGCCGTCAATTTTGCTTTTCAAATGAGCTACATTCTGCTTCGTTCGCGGAAAAAGTTGTTACCATCACAATACTGAAGTTTACCGCATATGCTTTTCTATGCAAATGGTGGTTCCAGGTGTTTTGGTTATGTGCAATCAGGTGAACTATTGTAGCCAACTTCAGTTGTAAGTTGTTACCTTGTCTATGAATTTTGCTTTCGCGAGTTCAGTATGATATTTTTCATGTCAAGTTTGAGTTTGCAGTTTGCGTACGAATTTGCTGTTAGATTTCCGTTATACTTACCTTTTTTGTGAAGTCTTGGGGACTTACCGCCATCTCTTAGCGCAGTATTGTTTCAATAATACCAAAGCTATTTTGATCCAAGACCCTCTTAAAACAAACTTATATTCCGATAAAGGTTTTGTGCCTTTAAATTGTGAAGTGCGTCAAAATTTGTCAATTTCAATTTGATCGTTGGCAGGAACGATATGAGATACCTGAGATAGTTCTCTTTAGAAACTTACATTATACAAATATATCATACCTATTTCGATATCGATATTATTCTTGCGAATGTTCAGTAGCTGTCTAGTTAAGTCCGCCATTAAGTACTAAGTATCATCGAGCGTAGATAGGCACGGTTTTGTAGGAAATTTCGTATCCATAGATATATCTCAATGGACAGGAATAACAAATTTTTTCTTTGTAGAGTACTTCTGGTATGAATTTGAAGAGTATTGAAAACAAAACGCAATCGAAACGTTCTTATGACACAATGGATTCTTAAAGATTAATTGTCGTTGTTTCCTATTTAAAGTTCTTTTGTTACTGCAACAGGTTTTGAATGGTGGTAGGACTTGTTATAAATCCGTTTCGCTAGCTACCACTATCTTATCTAAGGCTGACACCTTAACTACAATGTGTTGTGCATTGTGGTTCTACAGTGTGTTATAAAGATACGAAGCCAGTTCCTCAGTGGTTGAGGATTCCGGGCGAGACGTATTAGCCAATTTATTTTTAACAAACATTCAAACATCATCCTTACTCAATGTAATATTACCGTTAACTTAATTCTAATATTCAAATGTTTTTGAAAGAAGACTGTTTCTTCGAGAAGTATTTTCTTAATAAACAACATTTTAAAATGCTTAAGTCAGAATTTGATAAATTTGAATTTCCTTACTAGCGAGCTTTGAAATCAGAAACTATTATTTGCTTTGTGGGAAGCAACGTAATATTCTGTGAGGGGCTTCAGGAAAATTCAGGATACCTAGGAAATTTATAGCGACGTTCTTGTTATGATAAACAATGTTGTATACTAGGAGAAAACAGTACCTTTGAGAAATGTAAAGTGGGCAATATTTGAATATTATATTATTATAATTATAATATATGTTAATTAAAATGACAATTTGAATTAAAGTTATTTTTGATATAAAAAAAACAACTTTTGCGGAAATTTATTGCGGTTTATTTACCCGAAATATATATTTAATCTATAATTTTACGGTGAATTTTTTTGGTTTCAAATTACACACTGCAAGACCTAAGGATACGGTTAGCTCTTTTTGTAGATAAATAACAAACATAAAGTTGGAAGTCGGCCTGCTTTCGAAGTTTTCTTGGCAGTATCTTTCTTCGAAAGTCCTCCCAATTTGTGAACTGCCAGTAGAATCATTCGTTTTTTCTTTTGTTAATAATAAATAATTTAAATAGCAAACAAATCAAAACATTAAACTCAATATTTGTTGCCATAGTAAAAATTATTAACTTTTAATTAGTAATTATCTCATCGTTTCCGAACGCAATAATAAATGAACTTTGTGAAGGTAGACTTATAAGTAGCTAGTCAACCCGTGACCACGGCAACTGAAAAGGTGCCGAAACGTCGGGAAACCAAAAAACCTCAAATTAACCTAAAAATTATAGTACCAAATATATATTTCGGGTAAATATATCGCACTAAATATTCCGCAAAAGTTGTTTTATTTAAATTATGAGTGCGCGAAGAAACTAAAGTTATTTTTGTTATTCTTAATGCAGAAACCGAGGTTTTTGTATTTAAGACATGCCAACCCCATCGTAACCTTATCTATTTCCGCTCAAATGTGAGGCAGCTATTGTAAAACTGTAGCCAAGCGACAGAGTCATTAAGCAATATCGGTAAGTTTTATTTAAAAACCAACTAGCTACCGCCTGCAGTTTCACACGCGTGGTTCCCGTTCCCGAGGGAATATCGGAATAAAAAGTATCCTATGTTCTTCTCCAGGCTTTCAAGTATCTGTATCCCAAATTTCATCAAAATCCATTCAGCCGTTTGTGTGTGATTGAGTAACAAACATCTTAACTTTCACATTTATAATATTAGTATGATTTTCATTGATGTCGCCATTTATGATAAGGTTCCATTAAAATTACGGCATTAACATTAAAATTAAGTAGTATTTAATAGAATCAGCGTGAAATTGGTTGCAGTGATTAGCACGTTTGGCCTGCGGTTGCGGTGGTTAAGCAACCTCCCCGGTGGTCAGCCACGGGATGGTGGACCATTCATTTACTATCTCATGCTTCTTCATGTACTAGCCCGGTGGCTATATTTACAGTCATGAACACTCCCCAACAAGTACTGTTCATAGCCTGTTTCAAACTGTGTTTGAAACAGGCTATAATAAAAAATAAAAAAAATGTATTTATTTTCTCTCACACTAATACTTATTACATTTAAGAGTTTCTTAGATGCTAAAATAAATTTGACGGAGGCCTGTGTCCAGTGGTAGCCAAAATGTCTAGTCTACAAAAGCTGTCGGCTTCCACCACTTTCTGCGAACAACCAACCACTCTATGTATCAAGATTAAGCATAGAAACATGGTTGTCGTCTCAGCCACATAACACCCACTGCGGGGCATAGCAAAGGGAGAATTTGCTATAATCGCCACGCTTGGCAGGCGGGTTGGCGATCGCAATATGGCCAAGTTTGTAGGAGACGCTGTTGCCTGTCTCCTGAAGGCTAAGTCCCTTAGTCGCCTTTTACGACACCCACGGGATGAGAGAGGGTAGTGCTATTCTAAGACGACACTACACAGCAACGTGGTTGAATACTGCAGTATTATGAGACTTTACTATAGTCGACAGACGGTAAATTACTATGCTACTAACCTATGAACATTTAACGGATAAATTTTAGTGTTCATATGGTCCGAAAAAGAACTCGGGAATATTTTAGAATACGCACTTAATCCTCTCGTCCCATTTGGCACCTCACCTCCACAAACAATCCTTCTGTACAATTAACCTTACCCAACTTTCTAATTAACTAACGTAAATCCCGAATCGATTCCTTGGGATCAGCTAATCGTTGGGAACCTCAAATGTCGTAAGAAAGGGACGCGATTCAGCTTCCGAAAGAGATAGTGAATCGGAGAAACATAATCTATTTTATCGAATGGTGCCGTGCCGTGTAAACACCCATTAAGGAACTGATGGGGTGGAGCCCCAGTATGAAAAGGACTAAATCAGAATATTTTATTCAGAAAAAATATTTAGAAAAATTTCCAGTGTGATTAGTTCGCGGCCGATAGTGAGCGCGTTAGGTTTTTGTATGGCGTTATTGTAGTCCGTGGCGTAATCCGCTAGATGGCGGACCGCTAATTTCATACAAAAATCAAAGCATTCACGATTGACCGTAAGTAAAAAAACTCGCACTAAGCACTAATGATAATAATAATAATAAATAAACAAATAATTGCATACAACATACCAATAATCTAGCCCACGTTAAGTTTCATGAAGAACTTGTGATACGGATACTAGATAAGGAATAAACATACTTTTATATATATTTTTTTGTAAATACATTCATAATATGCATATTAAACACCAACACCAAGACAAACAGACATGTTCATGCACACAAATATTTGTCTTGTCCGGGGATCGAACCCGGGACCTCTGGCGCAGGATTTAGTACCCCTGCGCCAAACAGGTCGTCGGCACTCTGGTTATTTAAAAGAAAAACTAAAAAATATTGTCAGATAATTTGATAACTTTATGAAAATCAATAAAATCATAACGTTGACTTTCTAGTGTTAAGTAAACCGACCGTGATAAAGTTTCCTTATCAATCAGGTGTTTATAAATCGGAATGATAATAATGGATTAAAAAATCGCAGCGATTGACTCGGAGACAATCTGTTGCGAAAAATCTGTTTTATAACTTTTGAATCATCCTCCGATAAAAATTATATTTGGTATAATGTTATACGGACAAATTGAAGACTAATCGTAATGAAATTTAATGAATTCATTTAATTAACAAGGTGTCTAAATTAAAAATGCTATATAATAATCTTAAGAACTTTGCTAGTCAGCAAAGAGTGTCATTATTATTAAACAAGAAAATATACTAGAAAAAAACAACTTGGCTCATGTCGCCCTGACGGGATGCTTTTTTCTAGTATATTTTTTTGTTAAATATTCATCACATAAAAATAGCATTGTAAAATTCAAAATTAAAAAGTTATGTGTCATAATTTTTTTTTCATATAAATTAAACTGAGTACTAACTTTTATACAGGGATTAAAAATCCGCCCAAATCTCGGAAATCCGTATGCTAATATCGATATCCGATTTCATAGTCGCTGTTATACAAACCCTACCCTATCCTCGCTATGTCCAAGACAAATTCCCTAACGTGCCTAATTGTGCTAACATTTGCTTCCTTAATCACGTGCAGTGAATAGACCGAGCCATAAATAAAAGGATGTAGCTGAATTGTGGACTATTATTTTAATATATTGGGTATTTATTTGATCTATAACTCATTTGAAACGAAGCTTTTCGATAAATACCTAATTTATAGAATACGCATCAATTGGTTTCGGCTTGTTGTCGAAATTTATTAGTGTTATAAGTCTTGTAGGATCTGGAAGACTAGGATTGGGGGGTGTTTGTAGCCCTTATTGCTGCCTTTCCTTTTTTTATTGGAACTAATTGTGTGATATTTGTTGTCAGAAGACTAACATAATTGTATCGGTATACGATTGTTAAATGTGAATTTTGGTGTTATATGCCTGTCATGCCGTGTACACATACTTGTGGATTTGCAGCCTATCATAATTCTTTATATGATTGTATTGGTGTGCAAGTATTTGCTGTCACTCTGTTTACGTAAATAAATAGATAAAATAAAAATTATTTTAAGACAAGCTCACACAAGGGTAGCAGAAAGCGGAGTACACGTAATATGGCTGTTAGACATTTTAACCGCCTCTGTGGTCTAGTGGTACAACCACCGTTATCAGACCCAGAGGTCCCGGGTTCGATTCCCAGAGGGGGTACATATTGTATTCGGTTTGGTTGGTGGTAGGACTTGTTGTAAGTCCGCCTGGCTAGCTACCACCATCTTATCTAAGTCTGATGCCATAACAACAATGTTTTCAGCATTGTTGTGTTCCGGCAGTTAAAGTTAAGATAGCCAGTACCTCAGTGATTGGGGATTCCGGGAGAAGCTCGCTTCCATCTACAGCATTGTCAATATTTAACATCAGGTATGATGAAAGCTAAGAGCCACCCCGTACTTCATAAAAAAAAAAGATTTTGGTAACGGCTTGTATTTACTCTTACGTCCTGACTTTAAAGCGTAATTAAAGTTTACTGGTATGTTTGCATAATCACATGGGGGAAATGGGGAGGGGTTTTCACTTAAGTTGGTTATTAATAAATACCTTGGGTTAATAAATATTCGTTCAAGATAAATACTTACTAGGTATTATAGTCCATGCCAAATAGATGTGCATAAAATGTCATTTACATCTCCTGTACCAAGAATTTACAAAATTAGCGGCAGCTATCGTTCTAGTTACGCTATCGATCGCTTACAAAACATCGTTCGTGTAGGACACTGAGTATTGTAATACTCAGTGGTGTAACACAATGGCTCAATGGCATAATGGCATGTGGACAATGGCTGACTGTTAACGTCACGACTACACACTAATACACAACGGCTGTATGTTCTTCTTTTGCATTAATAATCATTGAATTCATTTTAAACTTCTTAGAAGCCAATTAGCTTTATTATTATTTACCATATAAAACTTTATGAATGAAAATAAGATAAGAATGATGATTATTTTTTACTGCACATGTCCCACTGATCCGAACACTACCCAATGTACTATGAAACACGAATGATGTTTTGTGAGTGATAGTTTCGTATGGAGAACGATTGCTGTCGCAAATTTTTGAGAATTCTTGGTACAGGAGAGGTGAATGACATTTTATGCACAGCTATATGGCATGGACTATGAATAATAAAAATAATTTAATCAATCGCGTGCGAAACTGTTTGTAACCACGCATGTTGACTAAAGCTTCCCGTTGCATGTTTGTGATAATATCCAATGCACTTTGTGTAACCAATAGCATTTCAATTTAATTACATTTAACTCATGAAGGGGATATAACTATTTATATATTTTGAGCTATGTGATTGTTCTTTATGATTGGGTTTTGAGTGGATATAGGGGATTTCTAGTTAAGGATATTATAGTACGACATAATTTTATAATTTACATAAAAAAATATTAGGAAAGTGAAGAATTGTTGAGAATATTTGATTACGATGTGCCACTGTTTTGCTTACACCTCAAAAATAAATTCATATAAATAATGAAAAAAGTTGGAATTCGTACTCGTATTTCAAGTAACAAGCACTAGATTCCTTGACCGTAATTTACATCCTGAAACAACAATTTCTGACCCAAGACGCGATATCAAGACATTGTATTAGATAGTCGACTTTATCAAAACAAAGATAGGACGGAATCCTCTAAACTTATTCAAATGAACACAGCCACAGAGCTACGAATAAATGCATATTGAATTTGTTTACGTACGCCGAATCCGTATAGACATAGTGTTAACGCCAAATTATGGCAATAATAATTCATTTTCCAAAATTATAATAACACACTTACATATTAAATTTAATAGATAGCGTGACACGGAGCGGCGAAATGCTTCCTGTCCTTGTCTTTTCTATGACCCTATCTATTGCCCTCTCGTTCCATTTCCGCATCCTTAATGGCAAATGCAGCGAGACGGAAGAAAGAACCGGCGCGCGCCAGTGTCCTGATTGCTGCTGTGCGCGTGCGATCGAAAATTAATTACTCTCAGTTTATTGTTCCAAATATCGGTGAAAACTCAAAATAATAGTGCCTACGAAATCACAGTGTCCGACAGTGTCATCTAGCTGATTGGGAGCTCCCAAACCGCTTCGATCCAGGACTTTGGTAAGCTGCATGTTTTTGCCTTCCATTTTTCTTTTCCTATTGTTCCTAGCAATTAGCCGCCTCGGTGTCACAAACTAATAATCAAAAACTCGTTTACACTCAATAAAACAAACCGCGCTAACATAATTTGGTCCTATCGTACCGGGATTGAGTAAGATTTTTGGGATTTAGTAATTTTACCAACGCGGTGCTAGGCGTTATATTTGTAAAAAGATGGCTTCCGAAAAGAAAATGCAACAATTACAAAATAAATTATCGGCATATTACGGTAGGTTACAAACCATTTACGATCAAATAGCTATATTAGGGGACGATCCCATTAAAATTGATAATTTTTTAGGAGATGCATTTACGTTAGATACGTTAAGAAATGATTTCATAAAAACAATTGAGATGCGGAATGAGGTTCAGATTTCAATTACTGACGGCCCCACCCCTTCGTATAATTCAGTTATAGCATTTGAGCAGTTGTTCGCGAAAATTAAGTACAAAGTGCACCAGTTAACTGCACCAAATACTCAAAAAATGAGTGGTAACGTTGGCGGTGAGGTAGTTAAGTGTGAACTTGAAAAACCTAGTCGTAAATATTTACCTAACATTGAACTATGTTCGTTTAACGGTGATATTGCGTCCTGGCCCATTTTCTACGAGTCTTTTCGTACCACCATACATGAAAATACGGATCTCACTGATGGGAATAAAATTCAATTCTTGATGGGGAAATTACAGGGGAAAGCTCTAGCAGGTTGTCAGGGTATTCTACCTACCGCCGAAAACTATACCGTTATATGGAATAATTTAGTAAAAAAATATAATGACAAGCGAGTACTTGCCGCGACCTACTTAGAAAGATTGTTAAATCTACCTACTGTGTCAAATAATGCACCTACTCAATTAGAGGAATTTATTGATAAATTCTCGGCTCTTTATTTAGCTTTAAAACAATTAGATTTCGAGAATTTAGAAGACTTCGTTTTCGTTTATATTGCCAGTAAGAAAATAAATAACGAAACGTATGAAGCATTCGAGTATAAATTCCAAAAATCCGAAATATTTCCGAAATGTAACGATTTTATTGATTTCGTGAAAGATCATGTTCGAGTTAAGTTGCGTACGCGAGGTGTAGGTAGTTATTCGGCAGGTTCGCCGGCGAAGGGCAGTACTCAAGGTCGTAAAAATAGCTCGTCGCCATCAACTGCGCTGTCGGGAGGTTACTCAAATTCACGTAGTGCTAATAATAGTAACGTGAAAACATTTGTTAACATACAGGAGCGCAATAAATGTTTATGTTGTGGGGAAAATGATCATTCGCATGTATCCCATTGTGCTAAATTCCTGTCAATGATCCCTAATGATCGTTATAAATTTATTAAAGGCAATAAAATGTGTGTTAATTGCTTACATAGTACTCACACGATTCTTAATTGCAAGTCTACAAATGAACGGTGTAATGAGTGCGCTAAGAGACATAATAGCTTGCTTCATTTCCCAAAACCTACTGAGTCCGGCCCTGCCGGCCCTGCCGCGGTAGGAGTAGCTCTTTGCGCGGCCGTAAACGACGGCATCAGCCGTGGCGACGAGGGCACGAGGACGGTGTCTTGTCCATCGGCGACCGTATTACTAGGGACGGCGCAGTGTCACGTGCTCGATGCGACCGGGAACATATGGGCAATTAGAGCATTAATCGATAGCGCGTCTCAAAGGGACTTAATTACAACGGAGTGTTGCAAACGTTTAAATTTAAAAATATCTGAGTCGCATAATAAATATGTGTCAGGTGTAGGGGACGTCAATAGTCCTATTGTAGGGACGACCTGCCTGACCATCCGTTCGCGAATAAATGATTCGGTCAGATATACGATTCAGCCTGTGGTCGTGAATAATATTACCAGTGAACTACCGATCGCTAAAGTGAACACGGCTCGGTTAAATTATTTAAATAATATTATGTTAGCGGATTGTAATTATCATACTCCGGGTAGTATCGACTTGATTATAGGTAGCGATTTTTTCGCGCGCATTCTGCGTCCGGATACAATATCACGTGACGCCGGTGAGCCCGTCGCTGTCGAGACCTCATTAGGTTATATAATTATAGGTCAAGCTCCCGTCATTGAACCCGTGTGTAACACTACCCATACTCTTTTCACTTTGGAGGAACCGGTCGAAAATCGCCTGAATCGATTTTTTGAGTTGGAGGAGGTACCGAATGTACTTTGCCTATCTAAAGATGATGAAAATTGTGAGAGATATTATAACGAAACTACGCGTCGTACTTCGAATGGACAATACGTAGTGTCGTTACCATTCAAGTATGAACCGACACTCTTAGGCGATTCAATGCGGTCAGCTGAGCGTAGGTATTTAACATTGGAGCGTAAATTATTGGCTTATCAATCGTTAAAGGAACAATATGATTCCGTATTTTTAGAATATTTACAAAGGGGTTATATGCGTCCGGTTGGTACTATTAGCGAGGTAGGCTATAGTAACGATCAGTACGTAATTCCTCATCATGCAGTAGTCCGTCATGACAAAAGTACCACCAAGTTGCGCGTGGTGTTAGATGCCAGTAACACTACCAGTTCCGGAAAATCCTTAAATGATTTATTGTACACTGGTCCTAATTTACAAAATAATATTTTCGATATTATATTAAAGTTCCGTTTATTACCTGTCGCGGTAAGCGCTGATATAAGACAAATGTACTTAAGAATTCATGTCGATAATGATGATTTAAAATATCAACGAATATTATATCGATTCAACTCTAATGAACCATTAATCGTATACGAAATAACTCGAGTGCCGTTCGGTCTGCGTTGTAGTCCGTACCTAGCTATGCGTACCGTGCGTCGGTTAGTTGAGGACGAGCGCGACAAGTACCCCGTCGCCGCCGCGGTAGCCGAGACTGAGCTTTACATGGACGACCTGGCCACAAGTTGTCAATCGGATAAAAGGGCGATCGACCTCGCGAGCCAACTTATAAAATTATTCGAAACGGCCGGCTTTGAGTTAGTCAAATTCGCTAGTAACTCGCGGAAAGTAATGGCTAATATTCCATCGACACATCGTGTTAGTGAAGCGGTCGAGTTTAGCCCCGACAATCAATTAAAGGTGTTAGGACTTTTATGGCTACCCGCGGAAGATGTTTTTACTTTTGTTATTAACGTACAACCTCAAGAATGTACAAAGCGCCAAATACTGTCCACGATTGCTCGGCTGTGGGACGTTATGGGCTATGTGGCTCCAGTGACGCTTTTAGCTAAATTAATAATTAAATCTTTATGGGAAAATAATGTCGATTGGGACGAATCCCCGCCCTCGAATATAATTTCTTTGTGGCAAACTATAGAATCGGAACTTCACCTTTTACAATCTATCAAATTACCCCGACACGTAAGCGTAAATAATAATGACTGTGTTATATCAATAATAGGCTTTGCGGACGCCTCAGAACGAGCGTACGGAGGTGCGGTATATTTACATGTTTATTTTCCTAACGATAATCGTTCGGTAATGAATTTATTGTGTGCTAAGTCCAGAGTGGCCCCCTCTAAAACGGTAGTTACGCTCGCGAGAATGGAATTATGTGCTAATGTTATACTAGCTAAGTTAATGCGTATAGTTCTAAATGACTATTCGTCGCGGTGTAAGATAACAAACACGCTCGCGTTTACAGATAGTAAGGTAGCACTCGCGTGGATAGTTTCTAATCCTAATCGATGGCAAACTTTCGTCGCAAATAGGGTTGCAATGATTCAGAATGACTTACACCCTAGACATTTTCGGCATATTAGTGGAAAGGAAAATCCCGCGGATTGTCTATCTAGGGGCCTCACTCCTTCTCAGTTAATCGAACATCCACTTTGGCTTCACGGACCGCCATATTCTCAACTACCCGTTACCGAATGGCCGATGGTAGAAGTTGATACAACTGACTTTAACGATTTAAACTTACCTGAGGAGAAGGTTAATGTCCTTAGTGCTACAATTAAGGCTCCTAGTACCTCACCTATTTTTTACGAATTAGCTACTCGTGTCTCTTCATGGCATAAATTACTCCGAATAGTAATATATGTACTGCGGTTCATTAAGAAGTTACCGAAACCGTTTAGTCTTTCGCATTTAGATATTGCGGAAGAAATGGTCATTAAAGACTTACAATTAGTGCACTTCCCGAGTGAGATCAAAATTGCTCAAAGTGGTGGTAAGTTACCGCCTTCCTTAATAAAATTAAATGCATTTTTACGCAACGGTATACTTCGTGTGGGTGGAAGGCTGCGTAACTCCGATTTAGATTACGATAGTAAACATCCTATATTGCTTCCTAGCAAGGATCACGTAGTCAACTTAATTATTGACTATTATCATCGTCGATACCTTCATACTGGTCCTCAATTATTGATGTCATTAATAAGACAAAAATATTGGATTTTGTCCGCGCGTAATATTGTTCGTAAGCGAGTACAAAATTGCGTCACGTGCTTCAAAGCTAACCCTAAGCCCGCGACACCGCCGCTGATGGCAGATTTACCGGCCTACAGAGTACAACAAGCTAAAGCATTTTGCCACACTGGCTTAGATTTTGCTGGACCTATTGCGGTGCTGCCCTATCGGCGTAGGGGGGTACATAGTATTAAGGCATATTTATGCTTATTCATATGTCTAGCTACTAAAGCTATTCACTTGGAACTCGCTTCGGATTTGTCTACCGACGCCTTTTTAAATGCCTTCAAAAGATTCATATCGCGTCGCGGCCCCATCTCAACTCTTTATTCGGATAATGGCACTAATTTTATAGGAGCCAATTCTTACTTAAATAATATGTATCGTCTGTTAGATTCCGAGCAATATAAAGATAGATTCGCAAACGAATTAAGAGATAATCACATTGAGTGGAAATTTAACCCAGCTTCGGCCCCCCACTTCGGTGGTATTTGGGAGGGTAACATTAGGAGTGTCAAAAGTCATCTGTCCAAAATAGTAGGGACTCAATTATTAACTTTCGAAGAGATGACAACGGTTATCGCTCAGATTGAGGCTATACTCAATTCAAGGCCACTATCTGTACTTAGTAGTGACCCTTCAGAGCCTCAGGCGCTCACGCCCGCTCATTTTCTGGTCATGACGCCCTTAAAATCCCTGCCATCCGAAGATGTGAGCACGGAAAAGATAACGCTATTACAGCGAAAACGCATTGTTGATCACCTCGTGCAATGCTTCTGGAAGCGGTGGAAGGTGGAATACCTTAACACCTTGCAAACTAGAGCGAAGTGGCTCACACCGAGCTCTCCCGTTCGCGAGGGCACTATTGTCTTACTGCAATCAGAGAATAGTGCTCCACTAAATTGGCCGTTAGGCATAATTGAACGTACTTTTCCTGGGAGGGACGGAATATCCCGTGTCGTCGACGTTAAAACTAAGTCCGGTGTATATCGCAGACCGGTCGTGAAGGTCATTCCGCTTCCCAATCAGTAATTTTAACTTAATTTCATACAGTCCACTTCTTAATAATAAATAAATAAAATAATTAACTTTAAATACTTAATTAAATTAATAAGCAAATCTATAATTCGTAGTTATAAGTAAGTTTGAAGGATTACATCCTGTCAAGCCGGGGGGGATGTTAACGCCAAATTATGGCAATAATAATTCATTTTCCAAAATTATAATAACACACTTACATATTAAATTTAATAGATAGCGTGACACGGAGCGGCGAAATGCTTCCTGTCCTTGTCTTTTCTATGACCCTATCTATTGCCCTCTCGTTCCATTTCCGCATCCTTAATGGCAAATGCAGCGAGACGGAAGAAAGAACCGGCGCGCGCCAGTGTCCTGATTGCTGCTGTGCGCGTGCGATCGAAAATTAATTACTCTCAGTTTATTGTTCCAAATATCGGTGAAAACTCAAAATAATAGTGCCTACGAAATCACAGTGTCCGACAGTGTCATCTAGCTGATTGGGAGCTCCCAAACCGCTTCGATCCAGGACTTTGGTAAGCTGCATGTTTTTGCCTTCCATTTTTCTTTTCCTATTGTTCCTAGCAATTAGCCGCCTCGGTGTCACAAACTAATAATCAAAAACTCGTTTACACTCAATAAAACAAACCGCGCTAACACATAGCCTTACTTCTGTATTTAAATGGCGTCCTGCGATCTCCATATTATTGCACTGCTATCTCTGTTTTTTGTTTAAATAGTTCCGGATAACATTGTTTGTTCTAGGTCAATTTACTACTTTATTATTCGTAGGTAAGACTATTCTAGAAAGGCTATTCGAATTTGGTTCAGTATTTCTATTAGGGTTTTCTGGTTGTCTGGTCTGGTATCGTGGTTTCTGGTCTGGTCTCCTGGTTTCAGGGCTGGTCTTCTGATGTTGGATCTACTATCTTAGATTTCAAGCAGCTTTTCTACTTTAATAGTAACAGTTTCAGTTTTGGAATTATTGTTCAAAAATTATTCAGTGGCTACTTTACATGTTTATGGCGCTATAAATTGTATTATTGTTTGTATCCGAAATTACTTATTTGTATATTTTAATCTACTTTGGGTGTGTGGTGGGTGTCATGTGGTTGAGATGATAATGAATCTACTTAATCGTCAATGGCATTGACTTCACCATCATCGTCGTCATCATAATATCAACCGCATTACACCCACTGCTGGGTATAGGCCTCCCCTAAACTGACTGTTAGCTTCACAATCAATACTGTTTAATTTGTAATAGGCTATTGTTATAAGAAATGTTAATTGTAAAACTGGTCACTCACCTCCAGTTTCACATATAACAATACATAAAAAATACACTAGAAAACATGCAATAAAGTGATAGCGAAATTATGACACTGCAGGCCCTTATGTCATATAGTTATCAAAGGATAATAATTATTCAAGCTCCAAAAAATAATAATGTCGTACCCAGAAATACTACTTTGCTCACCAAAGTGTTGAATTAGCTATAATTTGATGAACATTTATCTACTATGGTTGTTATGTTAGGTTAGTATGATGTACAGTCACGAACAATAATGTGTAAACTATACCATCTTGTCACATTAAAAAAAAATATGTCTTTTGTTTTCGTGTGTTTCAATGTGATAAGGTTGTATAGTATAATCGCGACTGTACAGTTTTGGTATTGGTTGGACGGCTTGTATTTAACTGTACAGTTAAATACAAGCCGTTACCAAAATCCAACCAATAAATACAGAAGTAAGGCTATGTCTATACGGATTCGGCGTACGTAAACAAATTCAATATGCATTTATTCGTAGCTCTGTGGCTGTGTTCATTTGAATAAGTTTAGAGGATTCCGTCCTATCTTTGGTTTGATAAAGTCGACTATCTAATACAATGTCTTGATATCGCGTCTTGGGTCAGAAATTGTTGTTTCAGGATGTAAATTACGGTCAAGGAATCTAGTGCTTGTTACTTGAAATACGAGTACGAATTCCAACTTTTTTCATTATTTATATGAATTTATTTTTGAGGTGTAAGCAAAACAGTGGCACATCGTAATCAAATATTCTCAACAATTCTTCACTTTCCTAATATTTTTTTATGTAAATTATAAAATTATGTCGTACTATAATATCCTTAACTAGAAATCCCCTATATCCACTCAAAACCCAATCATAAAGAACAATCACATAGCTCAAAATATATAAATAGTTATATCCCCTTCATGAGTTAAATGTAATTAAATTGAAATGCTATTGGTTACACAAAGTGCATTGGATATTATCACAAACATGCAACGGGAAGCTTTAGTCAACATGCGTGGTTACAAACAGTTTCGCACGCGATTGATTAAATTATTTTTATTATTCATAGTCCATGCCATATAGCTGTGCATAAAATGTCATTCACCTCTCCTGTACCAAGAATTCTCAAAAATTTGCGACAGCAATCGTTCTCCATACGAAACTATCACTCACAAAACATCATTCGTGTTTCATAGTACATTGGGTAGTGTTCGGATCAGTGGGACATGTGCAGTAAAAAATAATCATCATTCTTATCTTATTTTCATTCATAAAGTTTTATATGGTAAATAATAATAAAGCTAATTGGCTTCTAAGAAGTTTAAAATGAATTCAATGATTATTAATGCAAAAGAAGAACATACAGCCGTTGTGTATTAGTGTGTAGTCGTGACGTTAACAGTCAGCCATTGTCCACATGCCATTATGCCATTGAGCCATTGTGTTACACCACTGAGTATTACAATACTCAGTGTCCTACACGAACGATGTTTTGTAAGCGATCGATAGCGTAACTAGAACGATAGCTGCCGCTAATTTTGTAAATTCTTGGTACAGGAGATGTAAATGACATTTTATGCACATCTATTTGGCATGGACTATAATACCTAGTAAGTATTTATCTTGAACGAATATTTATTAACCCAAGGTATTTATTAATAACCAACTTAAGTGAAAACCCCTCCCCATTTCCCCCATGTGATTATGCAAACATACCAGTAAACTTTAATTACGCTTTAAAGTCAGGACCAAGTTCCATCCTTGTTGTTAGACGACCGCTCTTTACTCGTTGCCCATAAACTTGATTATACGTTTTTACGAGTTGAATTTCATCGCTGTTTCCTTGATTTGGAAATTTCGGCCATCTTTGTTTTTATAGTCTGACCAGATGATATTCGGACTAATTAATTAAGTTGGTAAGGGACAGAACAATATTGTCACAGAAAATCATAACTGTATAGTAGGTACCCAAAGTGTTGATTAATTCTGAGTTGGCAAAATTTAGAAGAATGCGAGGAAATTTCCGAGGACGTTATTGTTCTAGTAGTAGGAGTTCGAGTGGACAGCTGACAATGAGGGTTCGATTCCCACATGACACAAATATTTTTTATGATTATAAAATGTTTTTATTAACTATGTGTCTATGTTATATGCTATTGTATAACACATCAGCCGCAAACTTCTACTGTTTGGCCGGCGAGTATGCCCTTGTCGCGTGAAAAATTGCCTCCGTGGTACTGCTGTAATTCGTCTACAAAAGACGCAAAGGCCATTGATATATTTATTACCCATAGTACAAGCTCTGCTTAGTTTTAGACTAGATCGTGTTGTGTGGGAAAATGGTCTCTCGGTCCAACCTATATGCAAGCGCCTTCATGCTTGGTTGCTTAATGGCTTTGCCTGTTACATCTGATCTTTAAAAACCCACGGATCTAGAGTGCATAGTATTCTAAGCCAGTACTAACCCATATCAGTGTCAGTCACGAGCGGCGTGCTCTATATTCATCGGCGGCGGTCGGCTACCCGGCCCTAACCTGGGACACCTTGGCCATCCACACAGCGTGTGAGCGGGCGATATTAAGTCTTTTTTATATAAATTGTTAAACTCAAAAGACATCATATTTTATACAGCCCGCTTCTCTTATTTCTATAGAAGATCCTACTCCTTGATCCGGCTCGAAGGACCATCATTGCTTACTAAATCTTGAATTAATTATTCAAATATACAATGTGAACTTACAGCTAAACCAAAACATTCACATTGGGCAAATTACCAATATAAAAAAATATTTTACAATAAATATCTAATATGGTATGAATGTCGGCGTCTTGGACATCCTTTAAAAAATGATTAATGAGAGCTAAAGCTTTAGGCGTAGGCGCATTACGAGCATGCAGCGTGCGTAAAGCAGAATGTTTATCAAACTATTTTTCTATCCCATCAATCTTGTATTTACACACCACATTTACTTCGTAAGTACTTAATACCATAACAGGTCCGTAAGTACCCTCAAGTTAGTTGAGCCAAGTTCGGCCGATTCATAATACCTCTGGATACGTCAGATTAATTAAAGGTTTCCATTACAATTAGACCGGCCGTGAACAGAGCTAAGTAATGGAAAATAGATTAGTTCGGGGTGGTAAACAAAGCCGACTCGACTTGGCTACATCTGTGTTGTGTTGTGAATTGGAAATAATAAATAATTTATTTATGCTGGGAGAGGTATGGGAAAATATTTTTTCATCTGGATCCTAAATTTACTTTGGTAGACTATACTAATACTAGGTGCACTTGCCGTCCCCGGTAAACCTACATGGAGCGAAGCGGTTTGTCGTCACCATTTCTGAACTCTTTTTTTATTTCGGTGATTATTGCTCCGTGGTAGCTCAGATTTTTTATTTTATTTTTTCCAAACCTTCTTCGGCTGAACACGGAGTTACATGCCAATTTTTGTGGCCAAAGCTCTTATAGTACTGGAGGAGTTCAATGACAAAGCGAAAATCTGAATCGGAGAAGAATGGAGCTTCGCTCCAATTATATTAGGTACTACAATTTTTATATGTTATACTTTGAACGATATGGCGGGTATTAGACAGGCAAATCAAGAAATGCCGACGTATCGTGAGTGCTCAGTCAAATCTCGATTGGCCCAGTTTATGGCATAGACAAGACACGACAATGGTTTCTCAATTTCTTAAAGCCATGCTAAAAAAAATTTTTAAAATTTACCCGGCCACCGGCCATGGATTGTACTCGTGGCATACCGGTAAACAAGCCACACAAACATGAAGAGGTTTTCTTCATAATGATCAATAATGTTTGTCGTAATCCATCCATAAGGGAGGCCAGCGCCTGTTTCATAAAGATTACAATTGTCAGCGACAGATGACAGGTGAAAATTTTACAATTGTACGTTACAAACATTTGGTGCTCTAAGAAAAGCCGGTAGGTATACAATTTAACGTTTCATAAAACATTTGGTCTGGCACAAAGAGAAAAGTAATTAGGTCTGGCATATTTTTAATCAGAAAATCTGACATATTTGTCAAATTGTCGCACATTTTTGATTGGCGTCCTAGGTCTGTGTTAGGATAAGAAGTGACAGTTTTTTTGTTTATAAATTCTCACATTATCGAAAGCGTTCGTAATAGGATTTTGAAAAAGAGAACTTAATAATGTATGATTGCTTTTCATAGACAATCTATCTTCTGTAATGATGACAAAGGTCAAAATTGCGTAGATCAGTGACAAAAAAAGGTAGGTTCAAGCATAGTTGACCAATTGTCGACTTGTCAAGCTTTACGAAACAGGGCCCAATGCCCCAGCAGTGGGAACATGATTATGGTTTATGGTAATGATGATCAAGATAATTATTGTTTAAGATAGAACTAAGTAGTAAAGTTTTTAATCTGAAGGAACCGCCAAGAAGTTTATAATGTAAATCGGCCACCCCGTAGCGAGTTGCATTCCGAGTAAACAAAAGACTGTCGGATCGAAGTAATATCGATTCAAAGTCTTGGGATTTGCAGTCGAAAGTTCCAGAAGTTTTGGAAGGAACGGAACGTGAACTATTTCTCAGTTCCAGTCACAGTAAATATTAGGTTTCTGAAAGCAGTATCTTTAATAAGTATATTCATCAATAGAGCTTTTATAATTTTAATGATGGCCGCTACTATATCGCCCACATCGTTCCTGCTCCTTAAAAATATCGGTTAGTGTATCTTAAGTTATAATCTTTGCTATAAACTATCTAAGTGCCGAATTTCATCCAAATTCGTTCAGCCGTGATTGCGTGATTGAGTAACAAACAAATAAACATTCCAACTCTCACTAGAATATTTGTAGGATTATAAACAAAGTCTAAGTCTACTACTAAGTTAGTAGTGACACAATCCAAACAGTTTATTTTTCAGTTAATTTTTCAATGCTATTTTTATACTTATAATAAATTTGAAATAGAAAAATATTGGAAAAAATCAACTCGGAGTCTCGGTAGCTCAGTGGTTAGCGCGAGAGAGTGAGACCCCACTATACGAACTAATACGAATACGAACTAATACGAACCATCAGCGAGCGATTAGCCTGCAATCATATACGTAATACCTTTTTTATTTAGACGTTCCGATCGCCAGATATCTGCGTGATAACTACAAGTAAAATGTATAAAATATGTATCTGACCTACACATTATCCGATTCGATATCGGACCCGACACCGATATGTCGGCGCGACATCGGGGTATCGGACGTTAATGTTTGCCGTAATTTTTGTTTTCCTATTTTAACATTGGAAGTGAAAGAATAAATTATCATCCAGGTTTCCACTTACTTCCACCACCAGGTAGAACAGTATTTGTGCACCATTTTTATTGATTAAACAACTTACTTCCACCACCAGTTAGAACCTATATTCTAAGATTATCAGACTAATTTGTGTTGCTTTGTCATATGACCACCTTATTTATGACTACGAGTACTACTGTTGACATATTAACAATAATTGTTTTGTGGTTTAGACTTAACTTTTATAAAAAATATTGTACAACTTTTCTCAGTTATTGAATAAATTTTATTTTATTATTGTTTATTTATAAAAAAAACCTGCTAAGTACGAGTCGGACTCGCGCAAGAAGGGTTCCGTACCAATGTATTCGTATCATTATTAGACACTATTAAAATCTTATTTTTTTAGTTATCTTTACTTTATTAACTTAATCACGTTTATTGAATGGGACCCACACTTAAATATTAATTTAATTCTGTTTTAATATTTGTTATAGCGGGAACAGAAATACATCATTTGTGAAAATTTAAACTGTCTAGATATCATAGTTCATGAGATACAGCCTGGTGACTGACAAATGGACAGTGGAGTCTTACACCCATATTCAAAGTCGTTCCTCCAAAACTTACTCGTCCTCGACTTAACGAAACCTCATTGAAAACTTTTTCGAAATACTCCTCGAAATCGGTATTCTAAGTCATAACTCCGTAAGGACCTGGAGGAGCTAAAGAGTACGTAGCTACTCCGTGTTAGGCCTAGCGCACACTACCATTCTTACCCACGACGAGGTTGAGTGGAGTGTAAAAAGTTTTGGAGGAACGACTTAGAATATGGGGGTTAGTAGTAGGAGCCATTTTTGCCCTTTGGGTACGGAACCCAAAATAACGTATAGTGATTTTTGAGTCCGCGTGAAGACAGGTCCATTGACATTTTTTCCAGATCCTTCTTCACTGTCCACATACCAGAATTTATGAAAGAACGACCTTCAAAAGGTAAAAGACAATTATGTATTTTACTCTCATTCAATAGTTATACAATTTTGTTATTATTTATTTACGAATAGCGGCCGCTTGCGGTTTCACCCGCATGGTTCCTGTTTCCGTGGGGATATCGGGATAAAAAGTATCCTATGTTCATAACCAGGCTATCTATTATCTGTGTACCAAATTTGATTCAAATCCGTTCAGTAGTTTCGGAGCCTATTCAATGCAAACAAACAATCAATCAAATCTTTCCACTTTATTATATTAGCCCAGATGTTACTGAATTATAATATTGCATTCGAATATTTTTTGTATGCGGTTTAAATATACTAAATAACGTGAGAAAAAAATATGAAAAGATATTCTCCTAGTAGACACTCGGAAAATCTGCGTTGTTTATAAGTAACGCTAGTAAAATAGCCGCAAATACCCCTTTTTATCAATATTTTAAAAATTATGTGTTGTACTTAAGCGTTCTTTTAAAAGGACGGTAGTAACAAGTGGGCGTATAGACGACAGGTACTATTAAATAATCAAGAATAGATTATTCGCGCCTTTACTTTGTTTTTCTTAAGATTGAAAGGCCTAATAAAAGCTGCCTCCGCTGGAATGATGTCGGTAAGGCCTCTGCCTCGAATCTAGCGGGCAGCGGGGCGGCGGCGGCGCGACTATCGAAAACGGCGGTGCTCGGGTGGTGCGGGGCGAGCGTTTCCATAGTCGCGCCGCCGCCGCCCCGCTGCCCGCTAGATTCGAGGCAGAGGCCTTATATCGATTCAGATCCCCTGTCCCGAAGTTGCGGTTAAGAATTCCGAAATTCTGTAGGCAGCGGAACTTGGCGGAATTATTCCTCACCGTTCAGTCTTGAAAGTTTTTGAGGAAGTCCCAAGATGGCACGGTCGTGCTTAGCATTCGTGAACTGAACGCGAGAAAGAGAAAGAAATGATTTTTAAATAGTACAGTCACGAGAAATTGCATGTACTATCCGCGAATTTACCGGATAACCAGTAGAGTTTTTTTGGAAACGATTTCTCAGAAAGTATTAAGTTTATATATATAATTTATTCGCTCACTCATCAGCCTGTGGACGTCCACTGCTGGACACAGGACTCTCCTAGCACACGCCTTTGTGGCGTTCAAAGGAGGTTAGGTTAGGCCTACTGCTACCACGCTGGCCAAACGAGTTGGTAGAGGGTTTGTTTCAAGTTTGCCTTCTTTCGCACAGGTGTTCATCGCGTCGAGCCTCTTAGTCGACTCTTACGACATCCCAGGCATGTAAGGGAGTGGTGACACTTGTATTCTTAGGCCGTCACCACACGGCAATAATTTATTACAAAGAAGAAAACCCTATTTATTAATGTTCTATTATTTGTGATATAAACGTTTTACATCTATATTATATATATTTTATAAAGCTCCCTAAAAAAACTCCACTGGTCAACCGGTAATTTTCCAGAGTGTACATACACTTTACAATCTTATCGCATTGACGCTCACGCAAACAAAATTCTCTATCTGTCCACAAATGTCATTCAATATTCTAATGTGACAAGGTTGCTTAGTGTTCCTATGTCATTATGATTGTACGTAATGCACGTGACTGTACATTATACTTTGCAAGGATATTCCTCTTATTGATGAATCGACGCTGGGCAACAGCGCAGAATCAAGAATACAATAGTTATACGCGTAGTCCTTGCTTACTAACGTAATAGAACAGTGAATATACTACAAAACTTCGGCTTGTCTCCATAAGTCTCCAGTCCCTATAAATGTAATACCTTCTCATATAAAACTTTGGTAAACATAATGCCATCAGATTAAACATAAACTTAGTTTAAAAGTGACATGGCTTGCGTCATCTTATTCTTATCACCTATTTGTATACCTAGCATAAGGTGGAAATGTATGTATACTAACAAATACTAGATCTACCAATATTGTAAAACTAACCTACATTCTTTTTTTTTTATGAACGACGGATATACTCTTAGCCTTCATCATACCTGATGTTAAGTATTGATAAGGCTGAAGATGGAAGCGAGCCTCTCCCGGAATCCTCAATCATTGAGGAACTGGCTATCTTATTTTTAACTGCCGGAACACAATAATGCAGAAAACATTGTTATTATGGCGTCAGACTTAGACAAGATGGTGGTAGCTAGCCAGGCGGACTTACAACGAGTCCTTCCACCAACCAGACCGAATACAATATGTACTCCCGCTGGGAATCGAACCCGGGACCCCTGGGTCTCATACCGGTGGTTGTACTACTAGACCACAGAGGCGGTTAAACATTTACATTTACATTTCACAAATAAATTATTCTGATTCTGATTCAGGAGGCCTACTCTCTAACCCCGTCAACTAAGATACGGGCTCCCGTCCGTAAGTTTCCCGAAACTACGGGTGGAGCCTACTCTCTATTGCTTTCGGATGTACTAGTTTTGGACAAACGGCACAAACACATTGGGAGTAGGGACAATGTCAAAACGTATTCTCATTTATTTTTAGTTCGGGTCTCTGAACTAATAAGCTGTCCGTAGGTGATACGGAGTTGGAAACGTCCGTAACTTAGGCCGAAACTACGGGTTTCGTGCTTAGAGAGTAGACCTCCGACAAGATTAGAAGAAGAAAAATGTAAATCATTTTTAAAATCTTAGAGGTAATATTGGAAAGTCTAATGTTATGTCGATATAATTTTATTTTCTATTTTATTTAATTTAGGACAATAAACTGTCATACAACGTATTGTAAAAATAAAGTTATTGGTTACAGAAGACGTCTTATGTTATTGTACAACCAAATTCGTGATTTATAATTCACAAATCACGAATTAATAATAAATTGCTGGAATTAATAATATTGCAAAAAATATTAATGATAGTTCATGTTTATTCCTTATTATCGATGTTTCACACTGTGATCGAATCAAGGCCAATCTACTATTGTGAATGAAACTCGATATGTCACATCGCTAACTCACTTCCTCGTGTAATATAAGCGTTAATAGATTATTATGCGTTAGATGTGCAGTCAACAGCAGCTATATTTGTTGCTAGTGCTGTTGGCAAAATAATACTATAGCGACTTTAATTAATATCTTTCTTAAATTGTCTTATATAGCCACAGAACCAGTGTTTCTAATACTATCTTAACAATTATTTCCATATTTTTAAAAGTAGTGTTTGGTACTTAACATTTAAGTACCGACATGCCATTTTAGTTACATAAGTACCGACGTGAGGTCTGCTAGACCACTATAGGAAAACTTTTATATTACAAAATATTATTATTTTTTAAATGTGTCTATGTATTAATAATATATTTAGTTATTGTATAAATAAAACAAAATAAAGAAGTTTTTAAATTTATTACTAATTATAAACGTTTACACTGTACCCTCAAATTCCTTAAGAGAAAGAAACTACTTTTATCTTAATAATTAATTACCAAATATATTTTTTGTTGGTCATTTTTTTTCTTAAAAGTTTAGACTACGTAAACTAAAAATAAAAAAAAATACAAATAATCAACCGTATTTTAGAAAAACATAAGGCACCAAGTTGTAGGAAACATCAAAGTTTACAAAGACTTATTGCTTGAAGGCTTGCTGCATTGTAGGCACACATTTTTCATACAAGAGTTACATAATTATGCAGTCTTGCACTTTAGTCTTTCCAAGGCAACAAAATTCGGGTCAATGTCGTCAGATTCGGATGCTGAGTTCCCATTTAGTCATGCCACTAAAATCATAATATAATCTTCATAGTATTTACTTTGACGCCACACTCATATTTGCATTTGTGGCTGCCCGTTTCATGCCCGAAGTGCCTGGTTTATCCATACTTATAACTGACTGCAAAAAAAAACGAAAGTATCAACATAATCTGTAAAAGTTGTATCCAAAAAAAGTTACATAAGTACAGGCAAGTGGTCTGACAGACCACTCGAAATCTTATATAAATCAAAACTTACCGGAATCGCACGTTTTGATACTGCTACTGTCCACGGATGCTGCCGGGAGGCTGCCCAAGGGGTACACAAAAGCGCGAGAGGCTACTTCTTCGCTAACATATCTAACTAGACAATCCGAACCCCTTAAAGTGTCTGACAGACCACACATCAGTACTTAAAAGTTAAAGAATCAGTTTTTTTTTTTACTTTATTATTAATTCAATATTATTATGTTTTTTTTCACCTTTAAAACAAATGAAAAACCGACAATCCAATAAATTACATGCGTTATAAAACATCACTGGTGTTGTCTGTTCGCCAGTTTAAGAACTACGTTGCCACAGACAGACACACATAGCGGTCAAACTTATAACACCCCTTTTTGCACCGGGAGTTAAAAATGGGCATAAGTTTATTATCCACCCCCATAAGTTATTATGGGGTGGATAATAGTGCCTAGGGCGGCCAGTAACGCATAGTCGTTATTATTAGCTATCAACGACCAATCAACATTACATTTAAGAAACAATTATTGTATCACATATTAGCAAAAAAAACATCGAATTTAGGTAATTTAGCAGGTTACGCAGCGATTCAAGACAAGTTTAGTAAAAAAAATTATCTTCATATATCGATGGTACTTAGAAAAAACTTTCACATTTTAGTTATTTTATTACATTCACATCAAATTCTCTTTTTACGTCCCTAAAAACATAAAAAATAAATAAGCGACTCAAAACTCCCTTTTCCCGATCTGAAACCCCTTTTTTTCTACCACAAGATCTAGGATTTCCTTCGTGACTTGTGCAAATTACTCCTCATTCCCAGTTTTGAGGCAGATTAAAACCAGCCACAGAACAGTCTTGTGCCTTGTGCCGAGACAAAGCACTCTTGCCTTTTTAATCACAGCCACGTCTGAGCTATGCTCTCGTCGGAATTAAATTTCTGTTGCTTCATTACTAAACTAAACGTCAAAAAAAACGCAACCTTAAAAAAAATTCTTTAGTGTTATTAACATTTTACAAAAGCATATACGGCGAGCACCCCCATGAATATTGGCCTTTGAAAGGTCAGTAAATAAACATAATGAACAATTATTTCATTGCATTAAAAAAACATAATAACACAAATGTGAACTTAAAAACAATGAAACTTTGTCCCTTATAAGGCCCGCTGGTTGACAACGCCTTAAAAACAAGTATTGAGTAAGTTGTTTTAATACAAAAAGCATAATTAAGGAGTGGTATTGATTTGTAAACTCGTTCTTTCTTTTGTTCTATTCCAATAAAAATAAAAAAGGTTGGATTATTTAGTGGTTTTTTTTTAAGTTAATATTTGTATGATAAATTTTACACTAGAAAAATACAATTTTTCTCCGATTTCCTGTTGTTGTCCTTTCTCAGCGATTTGGAGCTTTGTTTTTTAACATATAATTTACTTCATTCATCATCATAATTTCATTTTTATTCATTCATTCATCATAACTACCTCTTATAATGTTGTTTTAAGATGAAGAATGCTGTAATTTTTTAATCGTTTATAATTACTTTTCTATCATTTTTACTTCTATATATTTTTTTATATGTCTTGATAGAGAAGTTCTGTATTTTTAATGGCTTTTTCTGCTGCTGCTCTTTTCGGCCAAAAAACCGTCCAAATATTAAACACGTACCATTGTTGTAACTCCAAGAAAGCGACCACCAATTCAATAACATTATTACTAACAAAAAGCATATTTCAGTTATTTTTACATTAGACGTAGTTAATATTTATACAAGAAACATAAATATTTTTATAAAAAGTAAAATTAAATTAAATTCACTTAATCTAAAACTTTTTATCTTAAATCGATGAAAACGCTGTAATAGAATTTTCGTTAAAACTAAAATTCAGTTACTTACAATTTAATTTTAAGACAAGTTATAAGTAATGAAAACAATTTTGATTATAAGTAACTTTATACTATTGAAGCTTTAAAGTTGTTACGAAACTTTTTGGGTAGGTATGCAGTTTTAAAAACGGAGAAATAATTTGCTTGTATATTTTTTCAAAAGAAAATTTCGTTTTACGCGATGCAGATCTTTATTATCAGAAGATTGACTTTCAAAGTTATTATGAAGCCGAAAAATAATGTAACGGAAGTTGCGAACTTAAGAAAAAGTTTGTTATAGCTATTTTAAAAACATCTTTGTCCTTACTTAAAGAGACTGCCAAGTTACCAACAGAATGTAAATAAGTTTAAGTATTTACTAAGTACGGTAGAAATCGTACTATTTTCCTTAGTTTAACTTTTTAATTAAAAAGTTGTCTGCATTGTTACTAGTCCTCTTACATAGTGGGCAAAAGCGTTGTTTGATTGCAGAAATAGAGTATAGAAGCTTATGAAAAGAAAACATTTATGTTTTATTTTAAACTAGCCTTCAGCACGCGACTACGTCCGCAAGGATTTAGGTTACAATACAATGCCGTTTTATTGTTAAAAAATATTTCTTAGTGCTCGCATACATCGTGGATCCTGTATGCAAAATTTAATCGGTTCAGCCGTTTGGGATGTGCCTAGTCTGTCAGTCAGTCACGGTATTGTTTTATAAGTATAGATAGTTTTAAGTCTCACAATTCACTGAGACTTATTACTTTTCTAAGAGTATTCAGAGATTACGTCTGTAGTTCTTTGAAGTAGAATCCGTTGTTCTATCTGAATTATAAAATGCCTTTCACGGTCATAACTTTGAAGACATTATTAAATTTAATGCGTTATTAATTTTTGTTTCTTGGTAGCTAAAGGAGCAGTATGTCAAAACTGATGATTCAAAAATGCTTCTATCAAGTTTATTTGACTAAACATTATTTTCATTAATGGCTTTTTTCACATTATACTTTTGGTAGGGTTATTCCAGGGGATTTTGATTTTTACCCACAAACCATATTAAGTTCGAAATAACAGCCCCTGTCTTAGTAAGCATTATCAGGACCACTGCTCTTTTAGGCCTGTCAACTTATCTGAATTTAAACATAATTTATTATGTACCATAATAATCTACTAATCCTGATTGGGATCCTCTGATGGCTTATGTGCCGTGTGGTGACGGCCTAAGAATACAAGTGTCACCACTCCCTTACATGCCTGGGATGTCGTAAGAGTCGACTAAGAGGCTCGACGCATTAAACACCTGTGCCAGAGAAGGAAAACTGGCTACAAACCCTCTACCAACCCGTCTGGCCAGCGTGGTAGCATAGTAGGCTAATAGCCTCCTATGAACGCCACAATAGGCGTGAGTTAGGAGAGGCCTATGTCCAGCAGTGGAAGTCCACAGGCTGATGATGGATGGATGGCTTATGGCCCATTCTCCTAATCCATCCAAAGAAAGGCCTGTGCTTCAGTGGATACAATAAAATAGCTGATGATAATGAAATATTGAGCAAAATAATTGTATCTCGATTTCTCCTCTAATGAAATATCCGAAGCCGAAACGGTCCCAAATATGTACCATCCAAACTCAGCAGGGATCGCTAAAACGTCCCCACACTATCTAAAAGTCACTAAACTTCCTCATGGCGCCGATAAAAAAAGGTTCTTGCAGTAAAAGAGTATCTCCGTGTAATCTACAAAAGTTTGCTTGTTTCTCTTTAGATTAGGGAGAACGTATTTGCGAACAGATAAATAACAAGACAGTCTTGATACTGGTAGGTATATAAGTCTCTTTAGTCGTTTGCACCAGATGGGGTGCTTAGAACTTTATACCATCTCTGTTAAGGGCTCGGCGTTGGTAGGCGGTGTTACAGGTGAAAAGCGAAGCTATGTATATACATGTATGTAAGGTCGCTTTTACGGAATACGGAAACTCAAACGTCGCCCGAAAATCAGTAGAATCCTCGAGACGAGTGAATTAAAATAGAGCTCCTGCTCGGACAGCTGGCGCCTGTGCGGACCGCGTGCCGCACAGATCTACGTATATTGGTATCCAGCATACGCTTAGCCTTACTGTGTCGCTTAGATAATAGCGTAGCTGATTCGTTCTATTTATATACATATATATTTCTATTTGTTTTGCTAGTAGTGGCGCTATCTATTAGGCGAATTCAGCACACTAGCGCTACCGTCGGAAAAGAAATCACAGTTTCTAAATACAAATGAAATTGTAAATTATCTGTCTGTAGTGCACTCTTTTTGGAAGCTTCCTTTTATCGCTTGATCAATATTTTAAAGTATGATTGGGAAATACAATTTATGATGATATAGAAAAAGTACGTACTTGACTCTTTGGTATAAAACTATAGGGTTGTTAGTGATTTGTAAATTTTCAGAAACACGATTTTATTTTTTTATTACACTCTTCTTTTTGAAAAGATCCCTAAAAATACGAAAATTCAAGATTATTCTCAAATGGGGTTACATATCGTCAGTGGAAAGGCAAAATTACTGAAACGCCAAAACACCATTTCGAGAAAAAGCCGTTTAAAGTTTTTTTTTTCACAAAAAAAATCATATCTTTTTACCATATCATCCGATTTTAATTAACTAACTTGATTTAGGCAAATTTTTTCTTCTTTTATTTTTAATAGTATGATGCCTCAGGTTTTGAATGAAAGTTTAGGAAATAATTGGCGGTTCAGTAAAAGCAGCCTCGTTTCAGAGCAAGGCAGATTTACTCAAAGTCGTCAAGTTAAATTTTATATGTAGTTTCAAATTTCTGATAACACAGAAATAAAGAAATTGAAGTATGGCAAAAATACTTATAATATAAGTATACTGCTAAGCTGGTAAACCAGAGTCACTTCCGGGACACGTCTTCCATTTTCATGCGTCTATCACAACGTCTTAAAAGGTGATCAATATTTATGTTACTTTGCTATAATGACTTAAAAGTAAGTTTGTCGTACTTCTATTGCGGGTAAAATGACGTTATATGTTAATAGTACTTTGGAACTACAATAAAAATACTAAAGACTGATTGGTTGATTTGGAAAGATATCTTCCATTTTACTGAAGTACACAGATTAAAGTCGGTAATATAGGTACTTGGAACATTACGTTACCAGTACAGACGTCATTATAAAAAAAGTGGATAATGGAACATTATTTAAAAGAACAGCAACAAATCATTGAGATCATAACGCCGCCTAATGCTCCTTTGAATCAAAATGAGGAGTATATGCCGATGCAAAATTAACACTTAATTATGTGATGGGCAGAAGAAATTGTATTCCTTCGCCAAATAGAGGAAATCTGAATAGGGAAATTCAGTTCTCGTAAGGGGACGGTCAGCGCCTCAGCTGTGGAGGTTATGGATACACACTAATGGACAGAGGTCACATAAACTTTCTCTAAGAAACCCTCAACCACTGCGCCACTCCATGATCCAGTCGGCGACGGAGTTGTTGATCGACGTAGGTAATTGTAATTGCGGAACCCTACTGTGTATCAAATCGTTCCTACTAGGCTTGTGATACTGAGGACAAGGGGGCAGTAGTGATCCCATCCCACAGACACTATTCTTCTCCACTCACAATTGGACTTAAGGAACTTAAGAAACAAATTAAGGAAATGGGACCGGGATACGTGGTTGCCACTTGGAATGGGTTGAATATAGTAGGATAGGAACATACTTCTCGCCATACAAAGATTTATCAGATCTACAAATTTGGTTGAAAATTTTTATGGTGTCATAGGTTGTCTGACCCCAATACCAGTTATAGTACTAGGCGACGTTAACGCCAAGGATGCGGCCTTGTGGTCACCGACAAGGAAGAAGCAGTCCTTGGTTGGTCTGCGCAATGGGATTGGCAGTAGTAAACTCAAACTCAAATACTTTATTCAGTTTAGGTTGTTACAAGCACTTAAGAACGTCTGAAAGCTACGCCATTGGTTTACAAACCCTATGGCAGGAGACCTTGTAACTCGTCAAGGGCTGTTTTTTCACCCTGTTTCATTTCACACAACATACAGAATTGTAGTGTAGCAAACTGTGGATCTACCGCACTTCTTTTCGAAGATGAGTGATAATTGGTGGATCACACACAATCAACTTCACCTCCTCTGCACTAGCCAACCTTGTAAAAAAGATGAAAATCCATCGAATATGTGGAAACATTTTCAGTGCCGTGTCCTGAGTACGAGTTTGTCAAATCATATTTGTGTGAAAAGTGTCTGTCGGCTATAATACGCCTCAATGGCAAGAGTAAGATATCCCCCCACCAAGAAACGGGTATATTGGTGGAATGAGGAGGTGGCCACTTCGCGAATATCCTGTGTAAGAGCCAAAAGATCCTATAAGCGTCACCGCTATAGTGGAAGAAGAAGGGATCTTGACATAGAGGAATAGCTGTATCAGGTTCATAACACAGCCAAAAACGGGACGGCCCTACAGAATTGGAACAAAGCAAATCACGCCAATTAGCATCACCGACCGACACTTTCAATCCCGAACTACTGGAGGAGATAATTTCTACCGTTTCCATCAGAGCTGCCAAAAGTTCCTCTCCTCACTGCCGCCGCAGCGATGAATGATGTATAAATTGGAGGAATACTCGCAAGATACGCTCGAGGAATTAGAGCTGGCCATGCACCGACTAAGGAAGAAAAGAAGGACCCGGGGTCCTAATCCTAACGGCGTTCCAGAACGTATTCTCTCCATAGCATTTAATCACCTCGATTATTATGTTGAGCTCCTGAACACGTTCCTGGAAACCGGCCTATTTTCGCGGGTCTGGAATCAGGGTAAATTTCGTCTTTTGACAATAGATGGTCGATGGCCGGACGATCCCTCGGCCTACCACCCTATAGGCCCCTTAATGAGCTGGTTAAGGATTTTTTCAAGATTAAATTAGACAGGTTAATACAGCATCAAGAGACTAATCGGTCAAACCTTTCCAATAACAAATACGGATTCAAGAGGGGAGCGTTATTGATAGGTTTCGTCATATTGGGTTGGAAGTCATGGTCCACAAGAGCGAAGTCATTCTGTTTCATGGGCACATATCAGGGTAGTAGGTCTTAGGGTAAATAATAAATCCCATTTAAAATTTAGGGGCTGGTGTTGGATAGTCAATTAGAGAAAATTTACTCCCAATTCCCAAACAAAGTTGCTGATAACTCACAATCTTGCTCCATAAAAGTAAGGCTAAATTACTGAAACGCCCATTCCTTCGATAAAAATTATATGCCATATCTTCTTAAAGCCTACAAAGTTCCTCAGTAGCAGTCAGAAAGTAGTAAAGCAAAATTACTTAAACGCCATACCTTTCCCGATTGACGTAATCAAAATTACTTATCTTAGATTATCTCTAATCACAAGAAGAGCAAAAATACTAAGGCTGCAACGATAAAAAAAGGAGAAAGTCAATTTTACTTAGAAAGACAATTGTGAATTTATAGGAATTAAATATGATTTAAACGCCACTCGTTAAAAAAAGACCGAAAAATGTGTCGCTTCAGTAATTAGCAAACAAAGAAAACCGCCTTTTTATCGGTTACTGAAACGCCACAAAAGTGCTCTGATTAGAATGATACCTAGATAGATCGACGCAGAAAAATTCGCTGATTCTGAATATATATATAACTCATTTTGGCCAAATTGGCGTTTAAGTAATTTTGCCTTTCCACTGACGATATACTTTTGGAAAATATTTTAAATAGTGGACACCTAATATTTAGAATCGCATAGTTTCATCTTTTTTTATCGTTATAGTTAATCACTACGAAGTGAAACATCATAAAATCTATTCGGAGTGAACTATAATAAAGCAGTGAAAACTTCAAAGAACAATGCACTATGCATAGTTTTATTTTTTGACGACACAGTGTCAAACGGGATGAGAAAAAAAGCATTCTCAAACTAAATCTAATATTATTCTCCACATATCCCTCCCAATATCACCGATCTCCACAAAGCGTATTGCGAAACTCATCAGTCTTTGTATGAATTTACTCAGTCACTATAATTTTCCTTTTTCCTAAACTACGCTGGGGCGAGCTTTCTATTTGGTTTGTGTCGAGAGGAAAATTTACGGTGTTCTGTTGAAAGGTTCCATGCATTGTGGAGTTCGGATGACTTATAGCTGTAACTAGGACCCTATTCTCAAGTCACTCGATATAATTTCATATACGAAGTCATTTCCGAATTATATCATCATTACCTCAGCCACATGACACACACTGCTACACCCAAGGATCTCCGCGACGATCGGTCTTGCGCTGCCCTCGTCCAGCGGCATCTCTCGACCTTCAGGAGATCGTGAGTCCACGGAGCGTCGTCCGGTATGCGGTCGCCATTCCAGAACCTTACAGCTGCAAAGGCCATCGGTTCTTCTCTCTATGTGTCCCGGTCACTTCAGATGAGCAATCCTTCGAGGTATGTCGGTTACTTTGGTTCTAATACGGATCTTCTTACTTCTGAATCGATAATTCAATAATTGATGTGCAACAGAATTAAAAAAACCTATAATGCTGGTAAATTTAAAGCTTTTGTATTAATATCTGGTATATTCAGAATGAGGCCAAAAATGAATATGTTGAGACTGTGATACTTCGCAAGAAGTGAATAAGGTAACATTTCTTAGTTCTCACCAGATATATATAACAACATAGTCGTTTTATTTTAAAATTTGCTGCACAAATTATTATGCTATTTGGACTAAAATACTAGTATCTATACTAATATTAGAAATTGAAATATTTGATTGTTTGTTTGTTTGCATTGAATAGGCTCCGAAACTACTGAATGGGTGTGGATGATATTTGGTACACAAATAGTAAATAGCCTGTTTATGAACATAGGATACTTTTTATCCCGATACTCCCACGGGAACGAAAACCACGCGGGTGAAAACGCGAGCGGCCGCTAGTTAAAAATAAAAAAGAAACTGACTTGAACTCGAATACGAAATTATTTCGAGTGACCTGAGAATCAAGCCCCAGATCGCGTAGGCTCATTTTGAGTTAATAGGTTTTGAATCACACAATGAGTTGTTACGATCTTGTTGTTTATTTGTTGTTTTATGTTGTTGATGACGATGCGATAAGTGGACATGGGTGAGAATGTTTTGTTCTGTCTGCTGTTTGAGTTATTTATGGTAAGAATTGCCATTAATTTTATAATGTTTTGTGGTGTGGGTGTCGTGGGACGAGTTGACGAATAACCCAGCGTATTTATTCTAATAGATGACATTCCAAAAAAATACAAGTAATTTTTCGTAATTATTTAAAAGAAATTCGTGTAATTCGAAGCTATATGACTTCGAATTTTTTTTTCCTCAACTCCTCATCATCCAAGCTTACTTGCCACCATAATCACCCACACTCATACACCGACTCACAAATACACACACGCACTCACGCACGCTCACCGGTAATCTGCAAATAATCTTTAATGTATTGTTTTTCTTTTCCTATCTAGTATCAATAATTAAATTATCCATATAGCTAGATCTGTATATCTTTTTTTATTAATTGGAGTAGTATCACAGCTTTGTAACTAAGTACAGTTGATTGCTACATCTGTCCGAGGTGGTGGGAGCCTGATGACCTGTACTTACAGGTATTAATTTACCTACTTCAGGCATCAGTCTCACACAAACTAGGTTTAGAACGTCTTAAGGCAGTACCAAGTTCATTGTTTGTGACGAGAAATAAAAAAAAATATATTTATTTATTAATATCGCTTGACTTTTATTGACGATCACTACACCTACAAAGACAACTATGTAGGTGTTGTGATCGTCAATAAAACCGAATTTGATAAACGATTATAGTTTTACGGTGGATTAGACCAAGTTTTTTTGTACGTTATACTTTTACAGGGTTTATGGTTTAAAAACATATCGGATTTGACAGTATTGACAAGCAAATTACAGTTACTTTATAGGATGTCGCTAAAAATATTTTTTGGTCCAACCGGCGGTTAATATAATAAATATTTAACAAGAAAATATACTAGAAAAAAGCAACTAGTCTCATGTCGCCCTGACGGGATGAGACTAGTTGCTTTTTTCTAGTATATTTTCTTGTTAAATATTAATTACATAAAAATAGCATTGTAAAATGCAAAATTAAAAATTTATAACGGCGGTTAATATGTTAAGTGAAAAGTGGCTTTATGTTTGTAAAGTTTATAAGCAAATTACCCCTCTGTTTAACCTTCATTCAAAAACAACAATAAAAATAAAATTGTAAACCTCCTCAAACATTATCTTCCAATTTGTCCGTAGGTAATGTTATTTCGTGAGCACAAACATAAGCAAGAAAAAAAATAAACGGAAAATTAAAATTTCGTTCGTCCCAACAAAACACAAATTCAACGCAATTTTCCTTGACTTTCTGGGGGTAAACTTAGGGAGAACCCTACTTGACTTGCTTTGTGAAAACACCTGTAGGATGATATCTTCAAATGAGGTCTTATTTGTTACAAGAATGACGCATGACAGCCCTCATAATAAAAAGAAGCGATTATTTTTGTTATTTCTTAAATAACAAATCTGGAATAGAAAATGCTACACAACCTACCACATGTTCTGAAATAAATTGTGCGACTAAGGAAGTATTGTTTGCCTATTTGTTTTATTGAATACTAGCGGCCGTTAGGACTAACTAGGGTTAAGTTTTGCCCGCGTCTTTATCGACGTGAAATGTAAAATGATATGTTTCATAGAAATTTATACATCAGCCATGACTGGCTGTAAAAATATACCTGAAAATATTATATTTTGACTATCTAGATTATCTAGATTTAATCGTAGTAAGCTTAATAGCTTAGGTTACTTATTTTGAAACCAGGTCAATGTATAGGATTATATCTAAAAAAAAAGCCAAAAATGACATCCAACTCTATAAAACTAAATAAAGCTATTTAAAACAAATAACATTGAAACTTTTCAAAAACTTACCTAACCTATTATTATAATTTTTTTTTACGGAGGAATCTCTTTCTGTCACTAGAAGTCATGCTTTTGTTAAATTAAGTCTTTTAATAATTACTTTGCGGTAAGCTTTATTATGTAATTGTTTGTTGTTCCAAATAAAAAATAAATAAATAAAAAAGCGAGTTTTATCCCTTATAAATTATTATATTCACCGATACTGGTGGCTCATATCCAGTATATACTCTGATACTGGATATGAGGCACCACAAATGTTCGAAACACTATATTGTTAAATTTTTGTTTATGATCCTCCATTTTGTAACCGAGACGATGCCGCGCCGAAGCGACCAACATAGATTTTATTTCAACAAACTTAGTTAACATAAACCTAACTCGGTGTTGTAAGCTTGTCGTAACTTTTATCACTAGGAGCGATTTTATAGAGGTACACCTATAAGGATTTGGGTCTTACAAACTTGGGTTGTGAAGTTCACAAACAATATTTTAATCACGTTTCGTTGAAAACTGATGCTAGAGAAAATATTTTGATAATATAAATATGTAATATAAAAATCGACGCAATGGTTAGCAAAGTCAGATTATTACATAAGTACTTTGGTATAGGTTCCGAAAACGTAAAGAACGTAAAGATGAACAAACAGTATTATCCAACATAATGCCCTAAAGTGTCAGGTTAGTGAGATAATTGGAGTTAAAGATACAAAGGTGATACTTTGGGTCGGCATTACTCATTTTTTACTCTAATTATCTGGCTATCGTGACACTTTAGGGTATTATATATTATGACATTGTTTGTGCCTCTGTGTGACCCCTGTTCGTTTATTTATAGTATTACCGTGCGACGTCATTTTGATATTTTTTATATTTTATTTTATTTTATTTGAAAACCAACAACGTTACAAATTGTTTAAATAAATAGGTCTATATCGTAATCTAATAAAGCCAAGTTTTTCTTAAAAATACCTTTTTTCTAAAAAGAAAGTTAAACAAGTTAAAAAAAAAATAGTACAAGAAATCAGTTTCAAAGTTACATAACAATACCATCAATACCTATTAAATATTCTCAGTTATTGTTAACATTTAGAGGTTACTTTAAAACTATAATACTATAAATTTTTCTTCCGTGCACCACTGAATCATCTACTAACAAAGGAAGCCTTACATCAAATTTAAACTAAATACTAACGATTAGTTAGATTAGCTTAGATAAATCGATTGTGAGTCGTTCAATCTAAGCCAATCCCACATGTTAATTATAGTATTACCGTGCGACGTCATTTTGATAAAAAAAAATCTCTGCCATTATAAATCTCTGATTATTATAAATCATATCATTGTTTGTTCTTCTGTTCATTTATATAGGTAATCTTTTAAGTTTTTAATTGAGTTTTTAAAATGGGGTCTCGTATTACGGATTTGGACGAGATCAGCCTTCATACAAAATAGTTCAAAACCCTTTGTCCGTCATCATCAAAACTGCGGCGTCGCGTCGTAAGCCTCAATTTTGAGGTATCAGCCATTTTTCGGCTACAACTGTGGATGTTATTAGTTTTATCAATATCAAAAGAAATGCAACAAATAACTGGAAACTGCATGGTTTATAATAAAATAACAATGTATTAATATAATTTATTTAAATGAGGAGATCCGTAGGAGAACTAAAGTAACTGACATCGCTTGAAGGATTGCTCAGCTGAAGTGGCAGTGGGCGGGACACATAGCGAGAAGAACCGATGGCCGTTGGGGCGGAAAGGTTCTGGAATGGCGACCGCGCACAGGACGACGCTCCGTGGGTAGGCCCACGACAAGGTGGACCGACGATCTGGTGAAGGTCGCGGGAAGCCACTGGATGCGGACTGCGCAGGACCGATCGTTGAGGAGATCCTTGGGGGAGGCCTATACCCAGCAGTGGGTGTCATGTGGCTGAGACGACGAATATAATTTATAATTTAACTAGCTTCCGCCCGCCGTTTCATCCACTTGGTTTCTGTTCCCGTAAAAATATCGGGATAAAAAGTAACATAAGTAAGTCGTTTGGCTGCTTAGTTAAGGTGTGAAGGAAGGACAAACAAACACACTTTCGCATTTATAATATGAATTAGGAATATAGGTATTTTTTTTTTTAAACACTCACACCAATTAACCTGGCTCCAAAGTAAGCACTGTAATGGCCTGCGCAGTCGACGGACATTGAAGGACTTTTTGTCCGCAACACGACCTTATTACTAAGAACATAAAGTTGAATAAATAACGAGGACTATCGGGTACTTTTCATGGATATACGCGATCTAAGTTGAATCTTATTTGGTTAACAATAAAGACGTGTCGCGGACAAAAAGTCCTCCGTTATCCGTCGTCTGCGCTAGCTCTAAGGCTTGTGTTATGGGATACTAGGGTAACGGATATAAATGCATATAATTATACATATATAAGTATTTATGAGTAGAAATATATATAAACACGTCCATGACTCAGATACAAATGCTCGTATTCATCAAACAAACATTTGCCCCTACCGGGATTCGAACCCGGGACCTCGAGAGTAAGCGACACCTTGAAACCGCTGTACGTACCACTCTACCACGGAGGTCGTCAGGTATGTCTCGTTTCAATGTCAAGTGAGTAAAGAGTATTAATTTTGGGACAAACCTATTTCTTTATTGCGGTCACAAATCCTAATACGATAAGAGAGAGAGACTTTTAATATAATACTTATGATTTAGGGCCTGTGCGCACGGTGATTTACAACTCTAAGCACAATAGGCTATTTGACAATGCGAAAAATAAAGTGTCAATTACTGTTATCAGTATAAATTATGAGTTTAAAAATGGTTTTTAATAACGTAAGTTGAAAATAATTATAAATTTATTTAAAAATCCGTAAATAAAATGCATTTTTTAAACGTTTTGTCAAGTGACACAAAACGCTCCTGATTCGTCGAGTTTATAATGACGTCACCTGCTTGTAAACCTCGTTTGACTACGTATGTGGATGATATGCAGAATACAGGCAAGTGACGTCACCGAACCCATTGCAGCGCCATATTGTCAAAGTAGCGTTTTGGCGCGCTATTTAAATATAGAATTTTTAATTTGATATTTTTCAGCAAATATGTACCAGAATTAAAAAAAAAAACAACTTTTACTGGGTTCCTTAAACTCCACTACATAATATAAAATTTTCAAAACCTGTCAAATAGCCTATTCTCTAGGCTACCTAAGCCCAATCTTCTTAAAAGGTTCACAAAAACTATGTCAGCCCTTGTTTTTGATGAAGCAAAAGGCTGTTTAGGGTTATCCTAATATTCTACATAAGCAACATTGTGGTCAGAATGTTACAATTGAAAACAAACGGCTATCGTAGTAGAAATACACTCGCGAGCATTGAAAAAGTTCCAGTGACATAGCATCAAATTACGCCTAAACGGGAAAGGCTAGCTTAATGACACCGTCTGCAATATTGAAGTACATTTAACAGCGCATCAGAATATTACCAACTAAAAACTATCAACTTTTAATTTATGAAGCTAGGTTCTATGTCTTTGGAGATATTTAGGTGTTTGTCGGCATTTTGTGGGTTGAACTTTTTCATTGCTCGTCAGTGTATTAAATCCGTCGACGTCATTGATTTTTGTTTCTTGATAAAAACAATACAGCAAATGGCTATTGCATTTGTTAGAATGATCCAATTTAAATTGAAATGAATGAATGAAATGAAATGAGTAGGTATTTAATTTTTGCATATTTTTCAATGTTATTTTTATACTTATGATTAATTTTAAATAGAAAATTATTGGAAAAAATCAACTCGGCCACAAATGAATTCACAGATGGGACTCGAACCCACCTTTGGAAATCCGGTCGAATGCTCTAATCATTGAGCTACCGAGACGGTACCGGTACTTCGGCACAAGCGTGTTTCTACTACATATAACGCTGTGCGAACGATGATTTATAACTCTATGCACCATTCTGTAGGCTATTCAATGAGAGCCCAATCTTCTTAAGGGCTCACAAAAACTATGGCAGCCCTTGTTTTTGTTGCTGATTGATTGGGTCCAGCTAAGTTGAGACAGTTTAGTTGGTCCACCAAATTAAGGTTATTGATCTTAGGAGTTTGATTGAGTGCTTTTTTCTTTGGTGTTTCTTTTCTACTTCGGCATATAAGTAGATATAAGTCTATACTTTTTTTATGAACGACGGTGAAACTCTTCGTCGTCTTAACCATATAACACCCACTGCTAGGGGGGGGGGGGGGGGTTGCCATAATCGCCACGCTTGGCAGGCGGGTTGGCGATAGCAGTACGGCCAAGTTTGTAGGAGACGCTGCTGCCCGTCTCCTGAAGGCTGATTCCCTTAGTCGCCTTTTACGACACCCACGGGATGAGAGGGGGTAGTGCTATTCTAAGCCGACACTACACAGGTGAAACTCTTAGCTTTCATCATACCTTTTTTTGTTTTTTTTTTGTTTTTTATACTAGGAGAAATGCTTTTACGCATCCCTCGCCCCCAGGTGCAGGGGCGATTCGAAATGTTGGACTCACCTGGGCGGGTACTACCAACTAAAACTCCTAGTACTTGCCCTCCAGGCCGCCATTGGTCACGGGGGGTAGGTTTCGCAATCACCCCTAAAGACCAGGCGGCCGTGGCCCGGTTACCCGGGCCCCCTCACGGCTGGAAGATGGCCGAGCAAGTTTAGCCATCTTCCCAGACGGTGGAAACCGTGCAAGGGCGGCGATAGCACACCCACCAACGCCAGCTTGGTTTCTTTATAAGGGAATGAGGCGATCATACCGTCGCCTCCTTCCCCTTAGCCGCCTGCGACGGATTCGGGCCGCATGAGCGTCCTGCTCGCGAGCCCTCTCCGCTGTCTCCTTCTGGAGGATCACATCCTCGCAGAAGGAGACTGCCGCCTGCCACGATCTGTCACTACCCAGCATCTTACTGACGATGCTGGGTAGGGAGAGATCCCCTCCTACCACTGCTACGAGTTCCCGGCGCTGTGCCGACCACGCAGGACACACTTCGAGCGTGTGCTGCGCAGTGTCCAGCTCCGCGTCGCACTCGTGGCACTTTGGAGACTCCTCTCGGTGAATCCGGTGCAGGAACCTACCAAAACAACCATGTCCGGTGAGAACCTGCACCAGACGGAAGGTGAGCCCTCCATGCTTTCTGTGCCTCCATTCACTTAGCAGCGGGCGTACGGCTTCCACCGTCCTAGCACCCGCGACAGGAGTCTCCAGCTGGCTTTCCCAGCCTGCCATAACCTCCTCCTCCTCACATCGGCAAGTTCTTCAGGGGCCAACCGATCTCCTCTTTGTCCAGCCTCTCTCTTGGCCAGGTACACCCTTCTGAGGACCTGTGCCTCAAGCTCCCATGGAGGTGTACCCGCCAGAATACACGCCGCCGTGCCGGAGACCGTCTTGTAGCCCCGTATCATGCGGGTTGCTATGACTCTCTGCGGTCTTCTGAGGAGGCGGCAGTTCTCCGCATTGAGGGAGTCCGCCCAAACCGGCGCCCCGTAAAGGGCCATACTGCGGACTACGCCCGCGAATAATAACCGGCAGCTGGAATCCGGGCCGCCAATGTTGGGGAGGAGGCGTCCCAAGGCCGCAGCAGCCTTTTCCAACCTAGGCGCCAGCTGACGGAAATGTTCCGTAAAACGCCAGCGCCCGTCCAGGATGAGTCCCAAGTATTTGATGTGGGGTTAGCCTTCATCATACCTGATGTTAAGTATTGATAAGGCTGAAGATGGAAGCGAGCCTCTCCCGGAATCCTCAATCATTGAGGAACTGGCTAATTTATCTCGAACTGCCGGAACACAACAATGCTGAAAACATTGTTGTTATGGCGTCAGACTTAGATAAGATGTTGGTAGCTAGCCAAAGTTAAATATGGGTCTGATAAGAAGGCTCAAGGTTACGCAGCATGCTAAAACGAGATTGCTCAGCTGAAGTGGCAGTGACACATGGCGAGAAGGACAAATGGCCGTTGGGGCGAAAAGGTTCTAGAATGGCAACCGCGCACCGGAAGCTTTGTTGGCAGGCGTACTAGATTGTCGGTCCAACTTGTGGGGACAAGTTGGACCGACAATCTAGTACGCGGCGCGGGAAGCCGCTGGATGCGGGCAGCGCAGGACCGATCGTCGTGGAGATCCTTGAGAGAGAGAGACCTATACCCAGCAGTAGGTGTCATGTACCTGAGGCAAACTTATAAGGATTTATAGCAAAATTTTAATGATATGTAACACAAAATGTATAAAAATTATACATTTTGTGTTAAATTACAACATTATATAATACAAATAACCTTTTCTACACTTTAAGCCCTATAACTTTTGACCTGCACGCAATTGTTATAGAAAATTAGATTATTAGACATAAAAAGCCTAAATATACATGTTTATAGTAGTCGCAACTTGTTACAAGGGTTGGGACGCAACGCATATAAAAATGCCCATTGTCCTTTAAAAAAACCTGGCAAGCAAAGGCCTTGCGTCCGCATGAAAGCTATTGTGAATTACCTAGGTATGATGGATAAGATTTATTTTCATCTATCTTCAATGTTCTTGATCTCAACCTAGCCTCAAGGCTAAGACTGAATCTAAGATGGAGTGAGCTAGCACAGGTGTAATAAAAATACAGGCGAAAGGAAAGAGTACCATCTTCTTTGTAGTGCACATTATATAAAAGGTATTGATTAGCGTTAGCGCTTGGTACTACAGTCAGGAAAAGCAACCAAGAAAGGGTGGTAGCCCGCAGTGCGTCTGGATGTCCAATGGAAGAAATGGGATGACTGTATAAACTATTTTATTTTATTTTTTATTTATTTGTATGACTCATACAGACCTGTATTATATGTAAGACAGACAAACAGGTAACTTTGCGGCACGCAGTGTGCTAAGGTTTGGTTGCATGTTAGGAAAGTTAGCTAAGTGATATCGTTTGTGGGAAAATTCCAATTTCTTTTGCCAAAAATGTTTCGTCTCTTTTCATACTGTTGCTGGCTATTTCTTTAAAATCTGTATTATTTTTTAAATATACGCCGTTTACTCACCCTCTTAATCATTAGTCGTAGTAGTAGATTCCCCTACTGGGAGTTATAACGGCCACCAATTTCCAGCTGAACCAGATGATCTGGATTTTTTTCAATATTTTACCTAAGTTAAAGTGTACCTATTTATAAACATATTTCAAGGAATTGAAAAAAAACGAACAAAAATAGTGAAATTGTAGAAAAAGGCCAATAAATTACCGGCACCGGACGACGCTCCGTGGGTAGACCCCGACAAGGTGGACCGACGATCTGGTGAAGGTCGCGGGAAGCCGTTGGATGCGGACTGCGCAGGTCCGATCGTTGTGGAGATCCTTGGGGGAGGCCTATACCCAGCAGTGGGTGTCATGTGGCTGAGACGAAAAAAAAAGAAACTACTATTTACAGTTAAATAATGTTCGAACTGTATTTACTGTTGGCTTCTATTTAATAATTATCTACATAGCAACTGCTAGTAAATTATAAAGTTTTACTTATTTAAAACATTATGGCTCTATAAAGCAAAAAAATCCAATAAATTACTGGCTTGAAGGGTCAAATTTCAACAAACGTTATTTATCTACAAAGACACAAAGAAAACGACGTTGTTTGTATTCGTACAACGTCGAGGATAGCTGTTAATAATTTGATGTCTCGCATTTGCAACCTCTCTGTTTTACGACAGAAATAATACTATGATAAGGCAATATCACTTATAATAAAATTACCCTGAAAACAATAGATACGTAAAGTAATAAATGTTATGTACACGATAGTGCTAAAATTCTGTATGAAATTGCTCATAAAATATCAAGTGAATGGAGATAAAGTATTTAAAAAAAAACTACTATTAAGTTAGACTTAGGGGACACTTGGGCCAACAATGGGAAAGTTCCTATATTTGCCCAAACAAATATCATACAAGTGGGCACCCGTGGTTTTACTCGCGTTGTTTCCGTTCTCGGGGGAATATCCTGATAATAATAAAGTAACCTTTACTTCAATCCACCCTAAAATTTATCTGTGTACCGAATTTCATCTAAACCCGTTTCTGCGTGATTGAGCAACATCCACGCATCTAAACATCCAAAATCTCACATTTATAATATTAAAGTTGGAATTAGGATCAGCGGGACTACCATCGTCTATTAGAAACCATCATGCCATAAGAACGTTTTTTTTACGTTTTGTTTTTATTGAAGTTATCACATTTTGACACACTTCACACTTTGGAGGCGATGATTGAGCGAAGACGTCACAAAACTTCCAAAAAACAAGCTTACTTTATGAGATTCGTATTACGAAATAGTATGGTAACATTGCAACAATACTGCTCTAAGTAAGGTGGTAGGCCCCCAGCTCCTTTTTCGGTCGTAATCAGGACGAAAGATCTGTGGCTGAGGTTTCACTGAAAAGAAACCTAGACTTATAAGATTGATGGCTAGGCATCAAAAACATATTTCAGTGGACCGTATCATTTTGCTGTGCTTTGCCTCGGACATGTTCCTTTAATTTAAAGAGTAATCTTAATTATACAGGAGTTTTGAAACAGAGTATTTTCAAGAAAAATCTCATTTCAATCAGTAACCATCTTCTTTTAAAAAACATTCTTCTTTTAAAAATTCCTTCCCATTCTTCCGGCTTCGTCTCCTATTCATTTTCTCTTTCGGACTCTGGAACGCTTTGCCTCTTAGCATACGTAGTGCCTCCAGTAAATTCGCTTTTAAGGGCGCGCTCTAGGCCAAAAGCAAAAGTAATAACTGCAACGGCGAACTGCAAAGTAAATGCTGCCTTATTACTATGAGAAATAAGGCAGCATTTACTATATAATTCTCCGGCCGCATTCGGCCGGTCCGGAGTGAAGAAATGAAGGAAATTCTTTTTTTTAAAGGATATTTAAAGGTTATTTACAAAAAATATATAACATAAGCCCTGCCTTATCTATAGTGTAATTATACTAAAAAGTTCCAAGCTTTATTTTAATGTATTACTTAAATACTAGCAGTTTATCGTGTGAATTATAGTGATTTGGAGGCAACTTCGCAATTTTTTTCTATCGAGCAAATTTTATGCAATCGTGTTTTTGAGTAACATAGTCACTAGTTTTAGTCCTGTAGTTTGCTGCATCTTAATTTGATATTCAGTTTTTCATTCATATTGATATTACAGACGATCATGTAAAGCAATCTGATTTTCGTTGGCCTATAGCGGGCCCTTAAGAGATTGGCCTGAGAACATTACTTTAGTTCTGTACTTTAGCTTCGTCATCTCTGATTAGTAATAAGTTATGTTATGATATAATATTGTATTTATACTATAATATAATATTTATAGGTATTGTATTTATATATGTACGTATATGTATATATGTGTTATATAAACGTAGCTTTAAGTTTAGTAGGTACATATGTGTAGTGTGTTCAATATTGTTTATTTTAAAATCAGTTAAGTACTTACTTTTTTATTGCCGCCTAGATTTCTTTTTTACATCCTTTCCGGTTGACTGGTAGAGAATGCCTAAGGGTATTAAGTCCACCATTTGCTGTATATGTGCAATAAAGTTTAAATAAATAAATAAATAGAAAAAAATAACCAGGGGGCTAATTGTCTAATTTTAAAATCTATCGCAATCCCTTTCAATTCGTCATTTGAAAGATATTTACATACTTCAGGTCGTCACTATTTGACATTTGATAGGGATTGTGATCGGGAGGCGTTTTGAAAGGTATTGAATGAACGATATTGAACTGTCTAAGCAAAATGACACACGAAAATTCTTTCAGATGTATGGAGAAGTGACAAATGAAGTGTCATTTAAAACATCATTCGTTCCGAAAGGGTTTGCGCCCATAAGTTACACAATTCCATAAATCACTATCACAATCACAATACATTTGAAAGAGATTGTGATAGAAAAAAAAATACTAAAAATAATCACAGTTATCAAGGAACGTAGTTTTATTGGCAAAAAATACAACTTCCAAAAAGAAACAGATTAAGAAATCAGTTTATTTAAAATAGATGACTATGATAAAAACAAAAACTTTGTTCTTAATAATAAATTAAACCCAATGTACATAGGGTAGAGCGTCAATGTATGGGGAAAAAAAATTCATCAATTTGTTTTGAATACCTGCAAAAAGTTGCATTTGGCTAAATTATATGTAAATATATTTATATGTTTTTTTTTGACATATTTTTTAGCCCCCTATCGAAACTCAAAGTTGAGATAATTTTATTATATTACCTTTATGTTTGTCGTGTCAAATGTTACAAAACTAAAAAAAAAAACTAACATTTTATTGCACCATAGGGGCACTTAAACACTTATTTTAAAAATTGAAATCTGTGTTTCAAAAAATCATTTATATTTTAACATAAAATTGACAGCAAAAAAATATAAAAAGAACTTAAAATTATTCAGTTTTTTTATCTATTTCATAACCCTTTTTCGTTTCAAAATAAGGTATAATTGCACGCGATTTAATTTTCGAAAGAATAAATCCATCTCTGGCTTTTTCACCAGCCACAGTAATCGATGATTGAATCCGATATAGCTTTTCCTGTTCCAGACAACGTAGTTAAATGTCCTAAATAGAGTGATCCCGGCTGCATTATTAAGGAAATGTGTTCTTTTGTAGTATTTTTTTTATGTCAACGTTGACTTCTTATTTCCTACACAAGTGTCTTGCCATTTCTTCCATCAAAGTAGATGCCGCTAATTTCAGAAGAATAGTCTTGACTTTGGATTTTAAAACGCATTTGTTTTCTAGCTCTTTGAACTTTACTACGATCTATTATTTTGTCTGCATTTTCCGAAATAATCAGACAGACGCGACGTCTTGCAAAACTGCACTTGCAACTGCTGTCGCCGATCTATCAGAAATACCATAGCGGTCACAAACGGTGCCTACCAGAGATAGCCCGTCTCTGATGCGGTAGTAGCGATACATTAGAATCAGGAGTTTTCGAAGTACTAGGCTGAGGTTCGCTTAGTTTAAGAGTGAAGGTTCGTTCAGAACGCGTACACGACGAGGGTGCTTTTTTTTTATAATTTTCTTTTGGCCTGTCATTACTAGATTTGAATTAAACTTCCTTGCCATTTTATTTTTAAGTCTAGTCGTCTCTACGCGATCTAGGCTACCTATTGACATTTTTTTGTGATGTGTCTAATCATATAGAAAAGTTCTTTCAAGAGCAGGTACTTTCTTTTCCCGAGGACAAATGCAGGTATTGAAATCAATGCATTTGCAGCTACAAATATCAAATAACCCTCTTACACATTTCTGTTTCCATTTTTCTGATTTCGCAGTGAAGTTTCCAGTTTGCTTAGATTTTGGATAGCGTAAAAAATGTAAATACATATTATAATTACTTTTTAACATTTGTTTCACACGTTGTGTTGTAACTGTTGATAATGAAGCCGTAGTCCACACTTATAGATCAATTACTGCATCAAATATTTGAGAAATAGATAAGTAATTGTTTTGCATTTTTCAATGCTATTTTTATACTTATGATAACAAAAAATATTGAAGAAAATCTAAGAATTCAGTTGTGGGCGAGTTGATTTTTTCTAATATTTTTCTATTTAAAATTTATCATAAGATGGTGATTTGCCGTTTTTCTTAAATTTTTTCTTCCATAAATAATATGCTTCAATGTGACGGCTATTGTTGGAAGCACTAATTTATTAATCAAAATAGGTGATCCAAAAATAGGACAGTCTGTTACGTTTCGCGTAATCCTTTTCGACATTATGACAGTATATGTTTAAAGTCACAACTTAAACGCAATTTGAAGGTAGACATTAAAATCAACTGACACAGCTCAAGTGACAAAGTTTAGTTCTCTTTGACGTTGTAATATTTTGACTTTATGTTATGTTTATCAGTTAAATTAATTCTCAGATGGGAATCGAACCCATGACCTTTGGAAATCAGGTCCAATGCTCTTTCCAAAGTTCATGGGTTCGATTCCCATCTAAGAACTCACTTGTGGCCTAGTTCATTTTTTCCAGTATTTTTCTATTTAAAATGTATCTTATAAAATTAGCATTGAAAAATGCAAAAATTCAAAAATCATAAGTTTTTTTTGTTTCACTTTTCAACTAGCGCGTTATTTTTTTCTTTTTATCAGAATCACTGCCGCCATGATGCATCACATAACAAAAGGATATCAGCGCCCCTAGCGCAATAATGCTACTATTTCACAATAAACCTAATTATTAATGTTTAGCAATTAACTAACTATCATGAAGTAGTCGTGCGTTGAGCTGTTCCTATTTTCAAACGCTGACTATTCATTCACCTGGCCAGTCAAAATCATGTTGTGGGCAGCGATTATTTTCTATTTCGTGGAATATAACCGTTTCGTGAAACGCTCGGCCATATCATGAAGTGGTAAATTTTAATGTTTTGGCCGCGACATAAACGTACAATGTTAAAATTATTATTCAGGGATGATGGTAAAAGACCCGATGGTGCGACGTTAGTGCCCTGGTGCTTGGGGCGTACCTTGGTGTGGGATACAACCATAATACGTGGTACGTCCTCAAGAGCTGGAGCCGCGGCGGAGCAAGCTCAATTCCTCAAGCGCCGCAAATATGCGTCGCTCTCAGTAAGCCACGAATTTGCGGCGCTTGCCGTAGAGACAATGGGCCCTTGGTCGTCTGACACCAAAAAGTTTATTAAAAATCTTTCCATAAGACTGGTCCACGCCTCAGGAGACCTGAGAGCTGGTACCTATCTTGCCCAGCGGCTGAGTCTTTGCATTCAGCGGGGCAACAGTGCCAGTGTTCTCGGTACTATGCCACGCGGCTGTGAGTTGGACGGCGTATTTTTATTATAGTATAAGATTTTAATATTTAACGGTTTCTTGTTTTTCTACTAATTTGTAAATAATAAAATAAATAATTTTTCTGGCCACTCAAATTATTCCTTATAATTATAATTTATTGACATCATTGTAAATAGAATAGAATAGAATAGAATATCGTTTATTGCTAATATTGTGTGCACATAGTCGTAAAAACTGACATTTTAGTGAAATTTTTGTTAATTTTTAATTTTTTAAGAAATTGTTTTTTGGAATCGTGAGATTCAGTGGTATGTATAGTCACTTAGCACCAGTACCTAAAACAATTAATGAAATAAAATATTTTTCTATTTCGCACTTACTCTATCTTCTTCGGCTCATTATAATAAACTTTTCATGTATAGATAAACAAATAGAAATAGAAAAATATTTATTTTGACATCACACAAAGGTGTGATGACAGGTGTAATGACATGACACATTAACACAAAAATATTGCATCACAGTAGAAGTATGAGAAAGTACCAATAAAACAAAAAAGAAGAAAACAAACAAAATCACAATCAAATGAAAACGCGTACAGTCGTGTGATGACAAAACTGTGCTCAGCTCAGTATTAGCAGCAAGCAGCAGATAGCTTGCTGCACTGGTATTCTGCTGAGTACAGAAGTGACATCAGAATCGAACAGAAAGAACATCAACAAACGAAAGAAAAAAATAAGTATAAATAAACACGTAAAACATTAAAACATATAAAATGCCATGTGTAGGGCCCCAATATATCCCTCAATATATATCCGATAAGTATATGCAATATTTCGTATATTGTGTATTAAAACCCACTTCTTCCTTAAAATCAAAGTTTCTAAGATGCTACTTGTAACTTGTTTCAGCGAATCGTTAGCAGAAGCAGGATCTTTGAGCACAACAAATGAGTTTGTAATACACAAGTGATTCGGCAAGTTTGACGTTGATGGAAATGGGGAAACTTCACATAGACTGTTATGAAATATTTCTGAACGAAAACCGCAGAGAAAATTAGGATCACACAAATGTGTGATCGCCAAAAGTAAATTGTCGAATAGAATAAAATTTTATTATGTACAGTTTACTTATTATAGTTAAGTTTAGAAAAAAATACGCATAGGAGATGGCAACATTTTCATATATAAAATATCCAGAATCGCCAGCAATTAAATGTTTATCAATGGGTTAATATACGTAGTACGTAAACGCGATAGTTGACGACCTCCGTGGTAGACTGGTACGTACACCGGTTCTAACTCCTTTTCTTTCAGGTACTGGGTTCGAATCCCGGTAGGGGCAAATATTTGTATGATGAATACGAGCATTCGCACCGGAGTCATGGATGTATATATATATATATTTCTACACATAAATAATTATATATGTATAATTATATGAATTTATTATCCGTTAGCATAGTATCCCATAACACAAACCTATAAGGCTGAGTGAGTATATCGAGCCGTATTCGAGTATTATTTGCATAATAATAGTTTCTACTACTATTTCAAACGGACACTTATTAGAAACCGAGCCGTACTCGTGTATAATAACCCTCATTTTGCAACAGTTTCATTTAAACTCTATTTTATATTTGGTTACTATAAAGCTTTATCGGTCCTAATGAAATGTCGCAAACGAACCTCATCAGGCCTCAAGTAGCCAGAAGAGTCGGCTGTTCTGAAGAGTCTGCATTTCCCCCATTATGGGTAATCAGGCATTTCACCCTTATCGACATCTCGGAGATTGATTGAAACGATTTCTGTGTCGTAAGGACTGCTCTTTACTGATCCTTTATTAAATTTGATGCAGTATTCCTTGATTGGTTCGTGTTAAAGTTTTTTTTGCTTTATTTCAAAAGAAAATATTTTTTTACAAAAAAATTACAAAAAAGAAAAAAATATTTTTTGATGTCTTAATATTTATGTATTATAGAAAAAGCTGTTTGCAAAGCAGTTTTGATAACAATAGACAAACCGGTTCTAACAAGATTTTTTTATACGAGTAATAAAAATAGAATTCGATTCACTGTATTCTCTTGTTATGAAATTTATAAGTATACTAGCTGTGCCCCGGGGCTTCGCTCCCGTGGAATTTCGGGATAAAAAATAGATAGTAGCCGATTCTCAGACCTACTCAATACGCTCACAAAATTTCATGAGAATCGGTCAAGCCGTTTAGGAGGAGTATGGGAACGAAAACTGTGACACGAGAATTTTATATATTAGAAGATTGATATTTACATTGCTTGTTTATTTAAACTCTGTGATTGTAGTTAGTTCTAAATCAATATAAAAAGTAGTTGTCTGTGAGATCGCCTTGCTTACCTTTTTATTGTTTAGGGTATTTATTTAATTTGAAAATGAAAATGAAAATATTCTTTATGCAATTGAGCATATTACACGCATTTTTGAATTGTCAGTTTTGCCCAACGAAACCCGTAATTTCGGCCTAAGTTACGGACGTTTCCTACTCCGTATCACCCACGGACAGCTTATTAGTTCGGAGACCCGAACTAAGAATGAATGAGAATACGTTTTGACATTGTACCTACTCACAATGTGTTTGTGCCGTTTGTCCAAAACTAGTCATCCGAAATCAATAGAGAGTAGGCTGTCACTATTTGACATTTGATAGGCATTGTGATCGGGACGCGTTTTGAAAGGTATTGAATGAACGAATTTGAACTGTCTAAGCAAAGTGACACACGAAAATATTTTTCAAATGTATGGAGAAATATCAAATGATGTGTCATTTCAATTATCATCGTTCAGAAAGTGTTTGCAAATATAAGTTACACAATTACAGAAATCACTATCATAATCACAATATTTGAAAGGGATTGTAATAGATTTTGAATTTAGACAATTAGGGGGCAGGTCTTACCTACTACAGGCACCAGTCTCCCACAATAGATTTAAGTTATACTGTACCTAGTTCTTAGTTATACTGCTCTATTGTGTGGAGATAATAAAGTATTTATTTATTTGTTATTATTAAAATTTATTAATAGCGCCTAGCACCTAGTGACTTGGTTGCTAGATACACGGTGTTATACACGGTGGGCGCTAAGCTAGGCGCCAAGCGCGCAGTGCGGCCGATCTCATAAATATAGGCGCTAAGGAAGCCATCTGCCGATCCGTTTCCGGCCTGAAGGTGCATGACTAAGAGAAGTACTGACCCGAAAGCAAACACATGAAAATGAAAATGTGAAAAAAAAACAAAATCTTCCAAATCGATAGTATGACTTCTATATTTCGCACAAAACGGTGGCGATGTGATTTGCTACTTAAAACCACTGTTTAGTGTTCTGTAATTTAGATATTTCGACATTCGAAGGTTAACGACCTAAACCAGACTAGACCCATCAAGAAGAGTTCCAATATCAGATATATGAACTCCCAATAATTATTCAAAGGTCGTCGAACGCATACTCCAAGGAGCCATACTCTAGTAATTATCGAGTAATCAAGGGTACCGTCTTTATCTATCTAGCTAGTGATTTATCTATGAGAGTCGTGTGTCGAAACTCCCTATTGTATCTCGTAGAATTGATCCTGAGATTAATTATTTTGACAAAGGCCCATGCAACGATGTACAAAGCCCGATATGGGCTTGTTGTTTAGTATTATCCTCTTTATTGAACGAAGAGCAAGTAAAACTTGATTGGGTTTGCTTCCTTATTATTTTGGTATAAGTCCTGATCAATGACTGCTAGCCCAGTGGGTAGTGGTCCTGCCAGCTGACAATGGGATCGTGGATTTGATTAATTTATGAGGCATCATAGTCATATTTGAAATTGTTTCTTGTTTGGAAGTTCTACAAAATAAGTATGAAATTTAATCACAGCGTCATTTTCCTACTGACGAGTTAAAAGATGGCGCAGGGGTACTAAACCCGCCTTCTGCGCCAGAGGTCCCGGGTTCGGTCCCCGGACAAGACAAATATTTTTGTGCATGAATGTGCTATTTGTCGTGGTCTGGGTGTTTAATATGTACATTATGTATGTATTTACAAAAAAAAGTATATAAATATGTTTATCCATTATCTAGTATCCATAACACAAGTTCTTCATGAAACTTAACGTGGGCTAGATAATTGGTGTGATTGTATGCATTTATTAATATTATTATAGGTACTTTAAAAAAAATCAAGATTATAAAACAAATATTAGCTGTATTCTGCGTCTTGACTCACAACTTAGAACAATTCTGTATTAACGTACATCTTATGTTTTGAAAATAAATTAACTATTCGAGGGTAGACTAATAAGTAGCCAGTTATCCCGTGACCACGGCAGCTGTAAAGGTGCCGAAACGTCGGGAAAATAAAAAAGCACTAAAAACCTAAAATACGGAAAATTACAACTTAGTTCGTGAAAATATAGCGCGTTTGATATCCGTAAAAGTTGTTTTATTTCAATTCTGTATTTTATTAATTTGTCATACAAATCCGAATATATTTCAAAATTGTAAACCAAGGTAGCAAAAGGAACTCAACAGTTGGAGACGATGGAATTGGGCAATCTATCTTAATTCTCTGATTGGTGCTTACTGAACCGAGCCCTAAGAGAATTTATAGTCATTGACAGCTAAGGAGTCCACGAAAATAGTTGGGTAAGTGACATAATGGTGTTTAACCTAAATAAATAAATAAATGTTGGTTACACAATATAGCCTAGCACCAAAGTAAGCATTGCAGGCTTGTGTTTTAGAGGATACTTTGGTCACAGATAGATAGGTACTAGTCAAGATTCATGTCGCCTCATTAAGTCAAGATTCATTTTTAAATTATAGGTGCTTGTTACTTTACTATCCGAATATTATGTAGGTACATGTACAGTCACAAGCAGTGATATTGATATACACTTACAACCTTGGGGCCTACCGCCATCTCTTAACGCAATATTGTTTAATGTCAGTGTGTATCGGCGCAATGTTGATATATGTCATATCGTACCGCGAACCTCTTAAAACAAGCTTGTCTTTTGACGGAAGTTTTGTGGCGTCATCGCTCAATCATTCACTCAAACATGATTTTTATCAATCAAACCTACTACGACGTCTTGTGTCAAATAAAGTAATTTAAACAGTATTGAAACAAAAGGAAAACAAAACGTTCTTACGACATGACGGTTTCTAAAAGATGGCGGTAGGCCTGCTTATCGCGGAAACAAAGCTTTCTCTGTCCACAAATGTCATTAAAAATTGTAATGTGACAAGGTTGCTTAGTGTCTCTAAGTCATTGTATGTGACTGTGTGGATAGTGGTGCCAGTTCAGTGCTATATCACGCCTTTTCTGATATTAGTATAAATATTATTATTATTATTATGTACTTCTTTAATTTTGGTTGTCACTAATGGGTGGATAAGAAAAATTTACTGCCATATTGGCCATAAAGCACAAAATAACACCCGCCTTATAAAGGTTTAATAAAAGTATCCAAATTTGAATCCAAAATTGATTTTTTAATTACAAAATTACGGCCAGCGAAAAGATTCATTGCTACCAAGAAAAACAATAAAATTACATTATCGAAAATCACGACGAAATTTGCTCGATAAAAAATATCCTCGGAAAATTTCCGATCCGGTAATGATTAAACATTAATTTTCCAGATGTTTCCGAATATTACTTTCCCGATATTCGCATTAATATCGGCGTATGAGCATATAAATTCATCAACAGAATTATATTCGAGGACTTTGTTTCGAAAAGTTATATCAGTATGATAAGTTCATAATAATAATAATAATAATTTATTAAGATAAAGTAGTAAGCCCCATTTATCAGCCAGATTCGTAACATTTGAAAAACCATTCAGGAATGCTTTTCTGAGATTTGACTTAGTTGGTTTGATCCGCTATTGTGTCGGGCCACATTTTTTAAGTGAAAACTTTTTTAGCGGCGTTGTGCACATCAGAGTTTTAAATATTCGGGATGGGTAAAAAAATTTAAAGTCGCGTCAGTACACGTGACCTGATCGAAAATTCGTAGACGGAGGGAGAGTAGAGAAGTAATATCCCCCTCTCTTTCTACCGCGCGGTGAAATTGTATGTCCTGCTGTTTCATTTAAGCGGTTTTCACTTCTGCCGGCACTCACGGAGTGCAACTCGGTGTTTTTTTTTAATGGAGAATGCAACGTTTCTTCCATCTGTTAGGATATTTATTATCAATCGTCATTAAACCTGATAATCCCTATTGACTGCTCATTGTGAATTGTGATGTTATAAAGTTTATGCCGTTCCAAGATTTCGGCTTGAAAAATGCTGTCGCTCGTTTTTGGGGAAAGGCATAGCCTTTTTTAATAAAGTTCCACATCAAGTGATTGAGCTGCCTTTGAATAAATTTAAAATATATGTTAAAAAAACGCTCTTAAGCAAAGGTTATTACAAGATAGATGATTATTTGAAAGAGCAAAATGCATGGAAGTGATACTAACATAAAACATGACTATTGTAATTGTATAAAAGGAAAATATTCTAATAACTGAGTATAAGAAATTTTTCCTCTTATATTAAATATGTTTCAAGATTGTAGATTTGTGTTTGGCAACGACATGTTCCTTTGTAAATGTTGTTGCTTCTGTTAAAGCTGATAAGTTTCTTGCGGCCGTTCTTCTTAGCAGTTAAAAGATGTCCTGAATGGCTGGTAGGAAAAAAAAATTGGACGATTCGAAAGCACTTATCTATAAAATATATCTATTTGAATAAAAATCTTTGACTTTGACTTTAGTATACCTGGCGACTACAGACTGTGGTTAGTGAAGAACCTCTATGAAAGGTGGAATGAATTAGATAATGTCAGATGATACATAGAAGGTTATGAGGAATGTAAGTAGAAGAACAAAAGAGTTGATTAATAAATTCAAATAAGATTAAATAATCTAAAATATTTTAAATGCAAGATGAATGTAGTAAAGTAAAGACACGTGGAAAGTGCACAGTAGGCCAAGCACGAACAACTTTCGCGTAAGTATCGAAATTAAAGTATACATTTTCCTATACATTTTTTGACGAGACGATTCGAATATATAATCGATACTATTCCGAAAGATTTTCGTGGTAGGCCTGCTAAATTTTCATATCTGTTTCACTGGTCGTGTTTTTCACTATGCAGGAAAAAGAAATTTAATTCGATCTACCCATTACAGGATTAAGCAGGATGAAACACGCCGCGAACAAAGAGCGAAGTATTAGAATACCTAAAAGAGTGTTTTAATGAAAAAGGGGATGCCAACTCGGTTTTTTTTAAACCAGAAGATTTTTCATAAAGCCAAATTTTATTGGTCTTTCTTCTAACAAAGACTAGAGTGGAAGAATACGCTTTTGTGCTCAGAATGGCTATTTACTTCATAATATTTTTAATAACTGCTGTAGGGGGGATTTTGGGGAAGATCGCCAAGTGCAGGTAGCAGGAGCAGGAGTAAAAAGTCCGTACTCGTAGAATTTTCGCGTGCAACTTACCGCAATGTCTCAAGACGAAAGTCTATGACCAGTGTGTGTTGCCAGTGATGACTTACAGTAGTAAAACGTGGTCGCTAACTATGGGTCTGATAAGAAAGCTCAAGGTCACCCAGCGTGCAATGGATCCCTACGTGATCGAATCAGAAATGAGGAGATCCGTAGGAGAACTAAAGTAACATATCTCTCGAAGGATTGCTCAGCTGAAGTGGCAGTGGACACATAGCGAGAAGAACCGATTGCCGTTGGGGCGGAAAGTTTCTGGAATGGCGACCGCGCAAAGGACAACGCTCCGTGGGTAGGCCCCCGACAAGGTGGACCGACGATCTGGTGAAGGTCGCGGGAAGCCGCTGGATGCGGACTGCGCAGGACCGATCGTTGTGGAAATCCCTGGGGGAGGCCTATACCCAGCAGTGGGTGTCATGTGGCTGAGACGACGACGACTCGTAGAATGCTGTGTATTTATACAGAGTCAGGATATGCACTTATAACGGGTATGGAGTGACGTGGGACGTTCCGACAACCCTTTCCAATAAAGACGAAGGTGTCTGGAAGCCTACTCTCTAAGCCCGTCAACTAAAGACGGGCCCCCGTCCGTAAGTTTCCCGAAACTACGGATTAAGCCTAGTCTCAGTCTTTTGGACAAACGGCACAAACACATTGGAGATTGGCATTCTCATTTATGAATGAGAATAAGTTTTGACATTGTCCCTACGACAATGTCAAAACGTATTCTCATTCATTCTTATTTCGGGTCTCTGAACTAATAAGCTCCGTGGGTGATACGGAGTAGGAAACGTCCGTAACTTAGGCCGAAACACGGGTTTCGTGTTTCGGCCTAAGTTACGGACATAAAAAAAAATTTTTTGTTACACTGCTAGATTGATATGGTGAAACTTATAAGGGTATTATTGTACCTATCAAACTTAAATATAGTTAAATTGTAACAGACGTTCAGCCTTGGGATTTGCTAAATGATTAAAATATTTTTGATTTGATGTGGACGTTGCATAGCAATTATGGGATTTGACGATTATCTTTTCATGCGTAGGTAGAGTACAATGGAAGAAAGCGTAAAGTAAGAATGTGACTAAATTCAAAATAGCATCTTATTGTGCCTATCGTGTTGTTTTTAAGACTGAATAAATTATTTAATCAAGTTAATGGTGTTAATATCTATAACTAATTTTCGAATGTCAATACTTACTAGCTTAATCAATTTGGGGGTTCGTTGCCAGCGAAAGGTATCCTTTCTGGGGATGGCTACCAAATATCTACATCTATACGAAAACTACATCCTTTACACTTAACCCTCAAACGGTCGAGCTAACACTCCACGCTCGAAACATGCGATCCAAGGCGGAAATGACCCGAACATTATAAACAAATTAACATGTCATCAAACCAATCCATTTCGGTATTACCGAGACCCTAGCCGGACTTTAATCACGCAAAATTGAACCAATCAAACTTAAGAGAGATTCTAACTTATTACGACACTAACTTTGTATGATGTTGATCTTATGTTTCCACATCTAATGGTCGCAAATTATTTGATCGTGGACGGCAGTTATTATTGCGAACCTTATTCGTACTAGTGGTGTGGTTATTGACGTTTCGGAGAAAATAAGCACAGACATTGTCCGAATTGACACTTTTTAATTTCATAATTTTTTCCATTATATTAAAGCAGTTTGTAAATTCAGGCGAAAATTAGTAAAGTACAAAAAAAGTTTAAATACCCATCACTATCCTACTTATAATTTAAAAAACAGATAATAGCATGCTAGCCTCATACGCAAAGGATTCCGTACACATTTTATGTAAATATACAAAGTTATTTAAAAAAAAACGGCCACCCGCTGTTTCAGCCACGTGGATCCCGTGCCTGTGAGAATATCGTGATAAAAAGTAGCCTATGCTACCATTTATCTGTGTGCCCAATTTCATCCAAATCAGTTAAGTAGTTTTTGCGTAAAAAAAGCAACAAACATTCAAACATCCTCAAAAACATTTATATTTAAATGTTAGTAGGATTATAATAATCATAAAAATCTTAACCTTAAAATTGATTACAAAGTACCTAAATAAATTAAGCACTGGAGGTGTTACGAAAATCAGAATGGAAAAAGAACTTACATTTAAAAAAAAAATTAAACATTTTATTTTATTTTCTTTATTTAGGAAAACAACAGCTGTTATACATAACAAAGGAATCAATAACATATATAATGTTACAATAGCCTAAGAGTTTCCACTAATAAACATGACTATTATGTTGAGTAGGTAACAAAATTATACAAATCAAAAGGTAAGTACTAAGTTAATTTGAATAAACGGTAAAAAGAAAAATTTTGACAAATTCCAAAATTACAACGTGAAGTCAGGTTATATTATTATTATCAAACGCAAGAGATTACGAAAGCGGTTAAATTTTTCATGAAATATATCGATGTGGTTAAATTTAGAGTTATACTCATTTGTAGCTCTAATTACAAAACAATTCTTCCTATAGTTGACCCTACACAGCGGAGAAACAAATGTATGCTTGTTACGAGCACCAAGTCGTGAACATTTAAAACGTAGCTTCCTAAGCAAGTAAGGAGAATCAATTAAGTTATTTATTATTTTGTATAGTAATAATTGATCCCTATGGGTTCGTCACGTGGACAGAGACTCAATTAAATTTGCGTAACATAAGTAAGTAAGAGTGTCATCGAATGTGCGTTTGTGTGCAAGACGGAAAAGGCCAAGAATAAGTAAATCAAAATATAGACATCGATAAATACTATCATATTTCTCTATCATTGACTGACTTGAACTCTTGTCTTGAATCTCAACTTTTTTATTATTTGTTATTTAATTTGTGCCTCAACTTTTCCATTATTTTTATTAAACTTGGTGTAAAGAACCCTAGTTGTTTTGTCAAAGGCACGTACACCTATTATGTTAACACATTCGCGCACACTGAAAGAGACACAATTGATTTTTTATTGTTATGACTGCTATCAGTTGAGTGTCCGCGAAAGGGTTAAATAGGGTTACGTTTGCTTTGCAAAATTTGTGATAAGCTTCTTTGAAAATAATCTTTATTCAATCAACAGCTTCAGTGCTATGTAGTGTCGGCTTAGAATAGCACTACCCCCTATTATCCCATGGGTGTCGTAAAAGGCTACTAAGGGACTTAGCCTGCTGCCCATCTCCTGATGGGCAGCAGCGTCTACTACAAAACTTGGCCGTACTGCGATCGCCAACCCACCTGCCAAGCGTGGTGATTATGCCAAACCCCCCCTTTTGGGAGAGGCCTATACCCAGCAGTGAGTGGGTGGCTGAGACGACGACGACGATTTAACAGCTTATGAAAAAACATTCCTTATGTATCTCATCGAAACCAGACTCAATTTGGTCTGCTATGCTACGTTTATAAATTGCGAAGTAAAAAGAAGATCATTCAGGCTCCTTACATTTTTGGTTCTTTACTGAAAGTGCCGACTAACAAAAAAAAATGCTACACTATGGTTAGAACTAGTCGTTTGGAGCAATGGTTGTTAGGGCACAAAAGTTGTGTTGTTATTCTAAGTATACAAGTTCTAAGATTCCTAATTTTCATACCTTAATTACAAAAAAACGCTAACAATGAAAATTTTCAGAAAAGGCCCAAAAAGAATTATCTCCTGTATAAGCATTGCTGTTAATTTGTTTTGGAATATTATAAATAATTTGTTCCTTAGTAATAGCTCAACTGAATTAATTTTCCTATTGGAAAAAAAACAACTTGTCGCTTGATCAGACAGGACAACACCCAAATCGAGCTGACCAAATTGAGCCTCTGTGGCATTGATTGAATAACACTGGAACTTATAAAAATGGAGAGTTTTTTTCCAATTTCTATAAATGTAGGTAAAAAGGGAAAGTCATTATGAGACATCGAGTGTGGACATGGCAGCACCCGACCGCTGTCAAAGTGGCTAAGTTTTGGAGAGAAACTGTAGACAAAAACAAGAAAAAAATATACCAACACAATTTCGACATTTTATTACTTGTTTTTAATAAAGCAAATACCTTTTTTATGTATTTTTTTTAACCCATTCCTTACTTATTGTCTATCTTGTTTCTCTTCGCGTTATATAATTTGGACAAGGAAATTGCTCACGTAGATTTCTAAGGCTGAGTTAGCACGCACCTTTAAGCTCAACCGTACACAGACGTGTGTTGAGGTGTTTATCGCCGTGACGAGTTGATCTACTGCCTCTCCGCTTCGTTCCGTTATTACACGGTTGGTACTGCTACTCTGTGGCTGCCGTCAGTTTTCCCTCAGTTCGCTTTCTGTCTGCGCCGCGGACGCCCGTGTCTGACAGTAGCTTAGCAGCTTCAGTATCAAAGTTACGTGAAAATTGGATTGACCTGTGTCTTTTCCTCAAATATTTGTGTGACTCTTTGTGTACAGGAAAATAAGGTTTTCTTTTTCTGTAAGTATAATAGTCAGTTTAGTAGCTTTATTTAATTACTATTGTACGATTTTAGTAGACTAAATTCAAAGGTAGATATTATTTAATAATATTAGAGTAAATGGGTAGCTCACGTTCATGTATATAGTAGGGGCGCAGTGTTGATAACTTTAAGTAGAGTTATTTATATTAAAGCTAGGTAAAGTGCGCCAGTATTACCAGGTTAATATTAAAGGCTATTATTTTATTTTAACTTAAGAAAAATGATTTAATTAAGTCTATAGGGTCGAAAAAAAAAGATTAATAACTAGGTTCCCCACCAACCGCATCATAAAGCGCGCTTAATAAATCTGTATAATAAAAGTGTGGAAAACAGTATAAATATTAACATAGTGTAATATTTTTTTTTAGTACAGGAAAAATTGTCATTTCTGGGGTAGGGTATGGATTAGATCCTCTGTACTAGGAATATTATGACAATGATGAATATTTTGAGATACAAGATATTGAGTATTATTTTCCCTTCCTTCGAAGGGAGTATTGAGTTAAATTTTTGCACGGCAATAATTATATTTAGTTTTTTATTTTTTTCTAGTAATTTATAACTACGGTACACTTCTTTATAATTCAGGGGCGGTTGTGACAATCCAAACTATAAAATTGCCTTATTTCTATAACTTTATAATCAAAATGACATGGTATTTTTTAAAATTAAATATTCGTAAATAAATCGTAGCCCGTTTGTTTTAATTCATTAAACCCGAACCGGACACCGGTGTCGAGAGAACATTGGAATATCTATTGTGTCTCATAATCCAGGGCCTGAAAGGTTGTTTCGTACTTAGAAACTGAGCTGGAAAGTTTTTCAGGTGGTCGTTTTAATTAAGACTTGTGTAAAAAACAGTGTCCACAACATTGAATGTATGTTCTATTATGTTCTTTAAACGGTTTTTTACTTATTTTAAAATGAATCAAAATAAGAAAATATTTGTTTTTCTTTTAAAATACTTGCAGTATGATTTAGATTTAGATTTCTATACAATTGCTTAGTTTGTTATTTATTCTGAAAATGGATTAAAATTATTGGGGTCGTGCTGCTTTAGCTCAAAAGTAGTATTTAATCTTGTATTAATATTTAAAACATAATGATATACTTTATAATATTTTAACTAATTCTGTGAAGTATACTTAATATTACAAAGCATCTTTTCTACGACAAGCTGGCAGATTCATAATTGATTAGCTATTCAAATGTATTGAAGACATTAATTAATATTTAAAAATGTTTCAGAATAATAACGGCTAGTTTAATAAAACAAACATTGATAATTAATTGCTTGCTGTAACAAAATATTATTCAGATACCTTGTGACCTTAGTAACGTGAAAAATAAAATAAGTTGTAAAAGCTCTTCTGAGATTTCATAATAATAGAAAATCGTCGAATAACGAAATTAGAGTCGATATAACTTTTCTGATAATTTGAAAGTTGCTACAATATTTTTTATCGAAACATGCTTCAAATAAAAAATATTTAATTAATAAAAACATGGGTTTATAATATCTATAGAAAATACGGTAACTTTTTTAGATATTCTAAGTAATGAAAATGTCTATTACATTTTTTTTATCGAACTTGCGTTGTATAAAATAATTTTTATATAAACAAAAATGGTTTTATCAAACGAAGTTTGGTCACTTTTTTACGCTTTTCTAACTAAATAAACACAAAACTTTGCTCAAAAGGGATTGCATTGATTTTCAACCGCTCTAAATTGCTTCTGAAAAATATATCCGGCACGGTGTTACCTACTGAAATATTCATCGATTTGGTTAACACTGGCGATTCAAATGGTGTAAAGCATGCAACAGAGTCATCAGGGTTTCGTAGACCTGTATTGTGTTTGTTTCTGTTTTATATTGAAAGCAAATCACCCATTGTTCAGAAAAATAAACCTTGTAAAAAGTCAACTGAAATTAGCCCTATGACGGGTACAAAGTAACGTATTTTTTTTATTACCGTTGTAATTACCAATTTGACTTTTCAAAAATCTTAGTAACTACTGATTGGTTATTCTAGCCTGGTACTTTCATTTAGATATTTTCCTATGTTATTGCTAGTTATTTTCCGCTGTTAGCCAAGTGAAAGACACGGTTAAAAAGTTATAATTAAATTATCTATATCCCTATTAATAGGGACACGGCCTGTAGAGACAACTGGAATTCACGATATTGATACTTTTTTGGTCCTTCGAACAGGATTTTCAGTATAAATAGGTGTAACGTCCGATTAAGAAAAGAAAATAATTACTATATGTATGAAGTGACTTAGGAAGAGTCTTTACCGGACCCTCAGTGTCTTGTAAATATTAATTACTGCAATAGCTACCACGCTAACCAAGCAAGGCGATGATGTAGGCAATCGTTCCATTTCGCAAATGGCTATTGCCACTACATGCAACGTTCTGTAAGGATGATAACGACGTTGTTGTGCTATATTTAAAAAAAAAGCAATGTAAAAAGTAACTTCTTTATCAATATTGCAACCTGACATACTATGAGCATTAGATACAAAAAAAAAAGAGAACCACATTACAGCCACTGCTGGGTATAGGCCCAAACCAATTCAACCGCCTCTGTGGTCTAGTGGTAACAACCACCGGTTTCAGACCCAGGGGTACCGGGTTCGATTCCCAGCGGGGGTACAATTTGTATTCGGTTTGGTTGGTGGTAGGACTTGTTGTGAATCCGCCTGGCTAGCTACCACCATCTTATCTAAGTCTGACGCCATTATAACAATGTTTTCAGCATTGTTGTATTCCGGCAGTTAGAGATAAGATAGCCAGTTCCTCAGTGGTTGAGGATTCCGGGAGAGGCTCGCTTCCATTCAGCCTTATCAATACTTAACATCAGGTATGATGAAGACTAAGAGTCTCCACGTCGTTAATAAAAATAAAAAAAATTAAAAATTCTGAACCTGTTTATAGATTTTTATGAAACTAGCGGTTGCCCGCTGTTTGACCAGTGTTGTTCCCGTTTCCGTGGGATATCCGGTTGTAGGTCTTTTTTTTATCTATTTTATCTACTATCTGTGTCTCAAATTTTAAATCCAAATACAAATTTAGTTGTTTTTGCGTACAAGAGTAACAAACATTAGAAACCGCGTTGCTCTATGGTAATAAACAAAAAAACTGGCATACTTTTTATAATGTATGTCAGATAAAATCGACACCTGCAAGGAAAATATGGTAACTCAGTTTTTGGCATTCTACAGGAGAGCACGACAAAATAAAAAATAAATCTTAACAATTCGGATAAGTCCTAATGCCAATCGATCTTGACCGCTTAAGTAAACGTGGTAACGTAAAGCTTAAGTAACTCTTGTATCATTTTGATGCCATAAATGTATAATTATATTTAATTATTTATTGTATATCATTAGTGAGTTACAATCAATTTCGTCCTCATATACTTTGTGAAATTACATTGCAACTCGGACATACAATCAATATTGTATGAAACTGATATATTCGTTAAATTTTAAATTGTTGAATAAAATAATTGTATGTCTGATACTATGTTTTAAAGACGCTGCAGATTTTAAATTATAACGAATTTAAATACGATGTTAAGTGTATAAAAATCCGCATTTTTGGCTTAGTATGAATATCATCTTAACCCAATACTGCTTAAAACTGAGTTACAATGTTTTTGCTTGCAGGTGTCAAAATAATATGTATACGGGTTTTCAACCGTTCCCGGCTTCAAAATAAGGGCTGCCAAATTGATTTTACAAAAAAAGAAAGACCATCCCTATTCCTGCCTTCACGCCGAAAAATAAATTAATTCTAAGTCGGTACGTTATTGGAACATTTTTCCGAGAGAAGTGTAGAAATACAAATGGCCCACATTGGGCCACGGTTCTGAATTAATGTCCTAGTATTCCACTGCGACTCGTTTATCGGGAAGGTTTTACGCTTCACAGGAATAAGCATTATATACCGAAGAGCTAGGGCTAGGACTGAAAAATGGAGGAAAAAATACATGACTGTGAATTTTTATTGAATAGTATTTTTTGGTGTACAAACTCTTTTGGTATTCGTATCGTTAGAACTTAATCTTTCAAGGTTTTATTAAATAAAATCTTTCGTTTTTTTCATACTACTATATTAAATAATCCTTGGAACCCATTTGTTTTAAGTTATACATAAATTCTTTTTCCAGAATCAAAAATTCTGTGCAAGCATCAACAGCAAACTTAAAATATATATATAAATAAAAGTATTGGATAAAAGTAGTGGTTCGCAAGTCTCGGTAGCTCAGCGGTTAGAGCATTGGACCGGATTTCCAAAGGTCGCGGGTTCGATTCCCGTCTGAGAATTCACTTGTGGCCGAGTTAATTTTTTCCAATATTTTTCTATTTCAAATTTACCCTAAGCAAACTTAAATTTGCTATAATCGTGTGATCGTCACGTTTTTTTTTACTAATTTGAAACTTGCATACTTCATCTACCTTTTGTTATTACAATCAGTGTCCCACGCAGTTATTTACATATTTACAGCTTTATTCTTTTTCGTGTGTTTTCTATTTATACCAGTGTTGTTGTTGTTTATTATCAAACTGTTCACTAGAAGAAATTCACAACAACTTAAAGATGCAGAACATAATTTAAGTTTTGCATTTTCAAAGCTCAGACAGGACCCGTCTGAGAAAAAACTTTTGAGCCATTTTCTTTCTAATAATTGTCTATTAAAATTTATCTGTAGACATTTTTCGATAAAATCTATTTGACAAACCTTCAATACACTTTTATCTGATACTGACCACGCTGGGAATCGTATAATACATTAATATAACTAATATTGCAAACACTTGAAACAAAATATTAATAAAAAAATAGGTACGATATATCAATATTGTGTACCAAATTACGTAATAATTTCTTTAACTACTTTGATAGATTTACTACTACATAACCCAGTTGTTACGGATATACCTTTTTCGTAAATCCCTGTGTTTTTTTTTAAAAAGGCTGATAAATGCATCTATGCAACAGGAAAAAAAATATGTTTGATCTCGCGACACTTCTGACAAAGTAACCATTCAACAAATATTTAACTAAAATATCTAATCAGAAACTACCCCTATTGTTTACAACATTTAATTTTTATGATGATCCGTCTTTCAACACGTGTGTTAAATAGATATTTGACATGTAATAATAATTTCTTCCCACAAAAGTTTGTATATTTTGTACGTTAAGCTAGTTCTTAGTATGACTTGACGACCTGTTTGGCGCAGGGGTACTAAGCCCGCCTTCTGCGCCAGAGGTCCCGGGTTTGATCCCCGGACAACACAATTTTTGTGTTGCAATTTTTTTTATTTTTTTTTGTATGAAATATAAAACTTTTGGGTCTAGCTAGAGCAAGAATAAATGTTCCCGAATATAGGTTTCCTTTTCTCATCTTTTCCGGTACATGTCCAGTATGAGTAGGGCCAATACTATCTAGATGAGGATCGGGGACCTATGTTATATGTCGGATAACGGACCGGAATATAAATCATTTATTTTTATAATCTTTTGCTGACATGCCTTTTTCCATACTGCGTACAATGGAAATGTACACCAAATATTTATATATTTCCATACAATCACACCAATTATCTAGCCCACAATAAGTATCATGAAGAACTTGTGTTATGGATACTAGATAACGGATAAACATACTTATATACTGTTTTTTTTTGTAAATACATACATAATATACATATTAAACATCCAGACCAAGACAAATAGACATGTTCATGCACACAAATATTTGTCTTGTCCGGGGATCGAACCCGGGGCCTCTGGCGCAGAAGGTGGGGTTAGTACCCCTGCGCCAAACAGGTCATCACACCAAGAAGTTAGACTTTATTTTATGCAGAAACTAAATTAGTTATCAAACCTTTTAGTAATAGTTTTTGTCTATTTGCTTTGTTCAAAATTAGTTTATAATCTGAATTGAGAGTTCTGAATTCATCATTTATTGTTCTGTGTTATTTTAATCACAATATTGTTAGAAAAACAATGAATACTTATGTTCTGTATACACGTCTGTTTTATACATAGGAAAGTTTTTACGATTTTTAAGTGAAATCAAACTATGTTGTACTGGAGCTTTCGCGATCCACCTCAACAATATTTATCAAGTCTCTTACTATCAATTAACTTAAGTAATAACTTACGGCCGTTTGTACCAAAATTCTGTACTAATATATAAAAATATATCGTGATTTGTATGTAAATTTTTTTGAAAATGTATGGAATTTGACAGCTTTGTCAAACAAATTACGTTATCCTTTAAACGAATTCTTTAAATGAATTTTTTATCCTAATTCTAACTAATATTATAAATATGAAAGTGTGTTTGTTTGTCCTTCCTTGACGCCCTAACTAAGCAACCTTGATTTTTGGCATAAAGTTATATGAAAGGACGGAAAGTAACTAAGGCTACTTTTTATCCCGATATTCCAACGGGAACAAGTACAGTCGGGGAACTTCCCGGTTGACCAGTAAAGTTTTTTTAACAAGCTTTATTAAAAAAAGTAATAGACATATAGTAAACGTTTACATCACAAATAATAGAACATTAACAAATCTATCATTAGCTTAATAAATTATTTCCTTAACCTTAGTACTTTCCGAGAAAACGTTTCCCAAAAAACTTTACTGGTCAACCGGGAAATTCCCCGATTTGTACCAGGGTACCACGGGTACCTGGTAAAACCGCGGGCGGAAGATAGTATAACATAACACCGCAATCAAAACTACGTACTGCGGTTAATCTTCAACGAAGCAAAAAAAAAAAAGAATTTCCGAATATGACCCAGCGACACTTTGTATCTTATTGGCATTACTCCAAAACTGATACTGCAATACCCGTAACGCGTTTCTGTAAAAGCCTTTCACAAGGTTCAGCAGACGCTGTCAAATTACTGAGCTTATAAGAGCAAAATCCTTAATTTGGGTCCGCATTTAGTAGCACTCTCTGGGACGGCCATTTTGACAGCTGCGAAATGCTTAGCAAGAGTTTTTGTGCGATATTCTAGAGAAGGATCATAACGTTTTGTCTTAGATTTTCTCATAGTGTTTCTAGGCTTTGATTTTTAGGTAATACTCACAGACCTATATCGGGATAGACGGTAAAAGTGTACCTACCTTGCGTGTCAGAATTTTGATCCACGGTCAAAGTATTTCAACATAAGTCAGTCCGCTTGAGATCATTGCCATGAAAATACGCGTCACTCAGAAACGAAAATGGTTAATTGTGCAGTTCTTTCTTGCAAGAACTCGTCAATAACATTAAAATTTCCACATCACTTAATCTCGCTTGTGAAGTCATCGTAGATACGAAAAATTCGATATCTTCTATCTCGATAAAGGTCTTTGGTAATACTCTTGTTTCAACTGTTTTAGTTCTGGCTAAGTTGTTTTGAATAAAAATTAAGCTCTCCAATCATCAGCCGTTTTAACGATACCCACTGCTGGGGCACTGGCTTTTCTTACGGATGGATAAGGAGGATGGGCCATGACCCTCCACGCGGACCCAATTGCGGATTGGTGGGTTGAACTTAAACTTAAAAGCATCATTTTAAACAAGAAAATATACTAGAAAAAAGTAACTAGTGTAATGTTGCCCTGACGGGATGAGACATGAGACTAGTTGCTTTTTTCTAGTATATTTTCTTGTTTAAAATTTATCACATAAAAAGTTATAATTAAACGCATCAGTCACACGTAATTAAGCCCAAAGCACCCAAAGTAAATTTTTTAAATGGGTAATGGATTAACAAACTTCAATACTTTCTTTGCCCATACATACATGATATAACTTTTTAATTTTGCATTTTACAATGCAAATGCATTTTACAATCCCGTCAGGGCGACATGAGACTAGTTGCTTTTTTCTAGTATATTTTCTTGTTTAATATTTATCATACATGATATACCAGAGGTAGTGGGTTTGTTTCCCACTGGGACAAACTTTAGTGTTTGTTTAGTCTCTCGGTGTTATTATCTATTATATATTATGAAAATAAGTTAGTTTGTTTGTTAATCCTTCACGCTAATACTACTGAACGGATTTGGAAGAAATTTGGTATGTACGGACTTCAAATAGTGGACTGACACAAGGGCTACTTTCTATCCAATATTCCCACGGGAACGGGAGTGACGCTGGTGAAACTCCGGCGGCCGCTAGTTATAAAATATATCTGTAATAATTTCGTTGGTTCTGTTGTAGTTATCACAAGTGGTTAAACCACTTATCTCTGTGATTTTTGCCTGATATTTAAAGATTGTTCATCATCTCAGCCACATGACAACCACTGCTAGGTATAGGCATCCCCCGAGAATCTCCACGACGATCGGTTCCGCGCCGCTCACATCAAGCGGCTTCCCGCCACCTTCACTAGAAAACTTAAAAGATTGTTACTTGGATTCAAATGCAAGATTCATAATATAATATTTTATAAATATTTTTTTATGAACAATAGAGAAACTCTTAGGTTTAATTATACCTGATGTAAGTATTGATAAGGCTGAAGATAGAAGCGAGCGGAATCCTTAAACACTTAGGAACTGGCTATCTATCTCTAACTGCCGGAACACAACAATACTGAAAACATTGTTATTATGGCGTCAGACTAAAATAAGATGGTGGTAGCTAGCCAGGCTAATTTCCGCATTTTCACTGTAAATGTGTAAACTAGGACCTAAACTAAGTTGTATCTATTGAATAAAAACCGAAACATTAAAATTACTTACGCTTTACAAAGGAAAGTGGCTCCTAAAGAGGCGTAAAACGATCCTTTGAGAATCGACATTATTTTTGTTCGGGTATTTCTTTTGTGTTCGCTTTTTAGAAATATCGTCTGTGAAGGTAGAATAGATAATGTGTATTCTGTATGATCAAGAATTTCACATACGAATGCTTTACTTCTAAGACAAGAAGTTATAATTGTGAACTTTTTTTTATTTATTTATTTTACCTGTCGTGTTGACCTAGTTTATACATTTTGTTAATGTACCTTCATCAGCCATTACTAGGGCATTCATAAGGAATGCCATGGGCTTCTTTATTTTAACCGCCTCCGTGGTCCATTGGTAACAACCACCGGTATCGGACTCAGAGGTCCCGGGTTCAATTCCCAGAGGGGGTACATATTGTATTCGGTTTGGTTGGTGGTAGGACTTGTTGTGAGTCCTCCTGGCTAGCTGCCAACATCTTATCTAAGTCTGACGTCTTAACAACAAGTTTTTTAATGATTGTTGTGTTCCGGCAATTAGAGATAAGATAGCCAATTCCTCAGCACTGGTAGAGGATTCCAGGAGAGGCGCGTTTTAATCTTCAGTCTTATCACTACTTAACATCAGGAGGTCTACACTCTAAGCACGAAACCCGTAGTTTTGGCCTTTCGGCCCCCGTCCGTAAGTTTCCCGAAACTACGGATGGAGCCTACTCTCTATTGATTTCGGATGAACTAGTTTTCGACAAACGGTACAAACACATTGGGAGTAGGGATAATGTCAAAACGTATTCTCATTAATTCTTAGTTTAGGCCGAAACTACGGGTTTCGTGCTTAGAGAGTAGACCTCCAGGTACAAGTATGATTAGATTAGATTAGTAGATCGAGTACTAAGCGGAAACCCGTTTTTCATAAAAAAGAGCACTAAAGTAGGGATTCTCATATAAATGGCTTTGACATGCGGATAACGAAGTTTTCTTTTAAAGTGCCATTTCCCGTTTGTGATGCTGTACCCTAAAATGTATAGTTTGATTTCCGGAAGCAAATGGAGCCATTATTTAGTTAGTGAAAGACGACTGCTGTAGTCAAATGGTAAAATTTTTGCGTGCCTCTGTGTAGGTCAAATATGTAAAACTTCTTTTTACTATGACATCAAATGTAGGGGAAAGTAGGGTATAATGGACCGGCAACTAAATTGGACCATCCTAACAATGGTATTTTTTTATTTTTTATTTCTGTAATGGCAACACTCACTGATACGCAACTAACTTCATTGGACATCGGCCGTATTGTTTTTGCCGTGACATTAAACGTCTGTGTTTTGTTTTAAAAAATGTTTATTCGATGTTTTTTGTTACTTTTGACAATTCTTGCTAAGTGTGTAGTTTTGTTAAAGGTAGCATAGGGTGTTTCTAATTTATTAATGCATTCACTGGTGTTGTACCTTATAAATAAAAAAATAAATAGATTCAGCGGGCCTACTGTCATCTTTTAGAATCCATCATGTCAAGAACGTTTTGTTAAGAAGAAAAATTGTTTTGCTTGCGTTTTGTTGTCTTCAAATTCGTTCCATGACCCCCACAAAGTAAAATTTTGTTATTCCTGCTCATTGAGATATATCTAAAGATATGAACTCCCTACAAAAAAGCTTGCCTATCTTCAGTCGATGAGACTTAGTAATGGCAGAATTAACTAGGCAGCTACTGAAAAATATCGATACCGAAATACTTATGATATTATTTGTATAATTTAAGTTTCTAAAGTCAACTATCTCAGCTCCATGTATAATCATTGTTCTTGATAACGAACAAATTGAAGTTGTCAAATGACACACTTCACATTTTGAAGGCACAAAATTTCTGCCGGAAACTAAGATTATTTCAAGAGGATCGTGGTACGAAATAGCATTGGTATGATTGAAACAATACTGTGCTCAAAGATGGCGGTAAGCCTGCAGACGGTTGTTGAGGTAGCAGAGGTTGTTGATTCTGTTTCCCATAATTCAAGCTTTTCTATCAGATCTGATCTCAAAAATCTGTTCTACTCTGCTTAGTGCAATGATACTCAGTAGATAATTATGATGTCGACTCTATCATCTGTCATCAGCCATTTTTAATGTCCCCACTGCTGGGGCACTGGCCTTCCATATGGATGGATAAGGAGAACGGGTCATGACCCACCACGCGGGCCCAATGCGGATTGGTGGGTTTTAACGACTGCAAATGCAGCCGGGACCAGCGGCTTAACGTGCCTTCCGAAAGAGCTCGAGATAGTAAATTTGGTCACCCATTCCGTGACCGACCATTGCGAAAGTTACTTAACCTCAATAATCGTAGGCCGAACGTTCGAACCACTGCACCACGGGCTCCTTAAATTAAATATAATTTATGTTTTAATCAATTTATTGTAGAAATTGGAATATAGCGATAATATTAACCCCTCATACAAATTGAAGCACATCGTTGCCGTGCCATATTGAATACTGATGGCACCCACCCAATTATATTAAACAATCAATATTATTGGCCGATCAATAAACCCTCGGGCCGATGATTGCTTATAAAATTATTCGTTCGTTAAATGTTGGAAACAGTGAGCAGTTTTATAATGTTTTATGTTAAGCTTTAGTTTACTATAATTTCATCATCATCATATCAGCCTCTATGTATCCCAGGAACAGACCTTGTTTACTCATGATAAAGTATATTCTAGTTTCTTTGTAGAGAAGAAAGAAAGAAATAAGAAAGAGATACAAACAAAAAAAGAAACACAAAACACGGTTTGTCCCAAAACGGCCCCGAATCAGCATAATGCTTGGCTTTTGGCCAGCGCTGGTCTTCCGTCGCTACCGTTTTGGTGGTTGTAAATGTTGTTGTTTCTGTTAAAGCTGATAAGTTTCTTGCGGCCGTTCTTCGTCAGTTAAAATATGTCCTGAATGGCTGGTAGGTGAAAAAAATGGACGATTCGAAAGCACTTATCTATAAGGTCTATTTGAAGAAAAATATTTTGACTTTGATTCTAAATGCAACCGGGACCAACAGCTGTTAGACATTTTAGGTGGCCCATCAGGTAACTGACGATTTCAAAAGTCGCTTAAGATGCCATACGAAAAAGTATGTACTTTTTGTTATAAAATTATTGGACGGTTACAGATGTGCCAAATAAGGTATGATAATATATTTCTTCATACCTTTATCTAGATTTGTAAAGTTTCAGAAACACGATTTCATGATTTTGTCTCAACACTTATTCTTTTCGAAAAGACCCCTAAAAATGCGAAAATTGAAGATTATTCTCAAATACGAGTTAGGTAAGGATTTACAATTTTATATCAGTGTGCAATTAATCAGCTTTTGAACTAAATTATATACTTAAACGCTTTCTATCAGATTCCTTAGTTGAGTGCTATCTAAAATTCTACTTGTGGTGGGTTTGCTCTAGGGTCGCTTATGATTTCTTGAACGTTTAGTAATTCGTACTAACCGATAATTATAGTATTCTACAGTCCTACTTCCTACTCATATTATAAATGTGAAAGTTTGGATATTTGTTACGCAAAAACGGCTGAACTAATTTTGATGAAATTTGACACACGTAAAGTTTATGGGTTGTATTAAATCATTTATTGTATTAAAGTACAAGGCAGCTACGAAGGAGAACGAAATACTACGGTGTCGTAGCTTCTACGTCGTAGTACTTCGTTGACAGAGTTGTTCGGAAATCTACATCGATTTTATTATTTAACGATCACAAAAATATCCCAAAAAATTTTACGATTTAACGCTGTGTTTATCGATCATCAGCTTTGTGAGTAAATATTGTCGGCAAAATGCAGCTTAGAACAATTGCAAAGCAAAAATCAAGAATTCTAAAAATATTTATTTTAAAAAATATTTGCATACGTGTACGTATTAGAAAAATAAATTATTTTTTAATTGTTTCATCAAACTTGAAACTTATTTTTACACGGGAATAATAACAATTTCCTTGACGTAAACGTCACACAATCCCATAGAACAAAGTACATATTATTATTGGAACAAAGTCACTCTTCTCAACGTCAAAAGAAAAGTAAAAGTAAAAATTCGCTCAGCGTTATCTGCGACGTTCACAAAAAGCGGAGACAAATTTTAGGTCACTTCCAGGTGGTCTGTCGCGTCACAACGATTTATTAGGGTCCTATCACACCTCTGAAGTTTCGTGGGTAGCAGTAATTTCATCATGAGTTTTCAGATAGCGTTGTGTTCGTAGGGCATATGAAAATCAATCTGATTCCAATTAATTTAATTGTGTTTTCAGTTTAGTAATTTCTAATTTAAATTTAGTATTATGTTATGTTGTGATATAATATTGTATTTATTATATAATAAAATATATATAAGTATTGTATTTATATATGTATGTATACGTATCTATGTATTATATTAACGTAGCTTTAAGTTTAGTAGGTACATTATGTATAATTTGTTCAATATAGTTTATTTTAAAATCAGTTAAATCAGTTAGTTTAGTTTTTTATTGCCGCCCGGATATCCCTTTTACATGCTTTCTAGTTGACTAGTAGAGAATGCCTAAGGGCGTTAAGTCCGCCATTTGCTGTATATGTGCAATAAAGTTTAAAAAAATAAATTTATAAAAGTTATTAAATACTGATATATAAATATTGGGCCGGATTCCCAAGGATGTGGGTCCGAATCCCGTCAGGGGGACATGAGACTAGTGGCTTTGTGTTGTATATTTTCATGTTTAATATTTATCACATACTGATAGTAGTTATATTGTATAGCTGCACTTAGTGGTTTACGGTGTAATATATTATTTCTCTTAAGCACGCAGTGCACGCATCTAATAAGATCAATATAGTATTACTAATCCAAAAAAAAATGTGATTTCAGTTCAGTTTCGTCGCTGTTATGGCTGTCATACTGTATAAAATTGTGACAGTAATGACAGGAAGAAACTGAATTTGAAACGAGTTAAATAATCAGTCTGAGGATTGTTTGAGCTAAAAAAAAACAGCTATAATTAGACAAATTTTAGGCCAATAGCAGGTGGTCTGCCACGTCACAACAAATAATTAACAAATTTCGCCGCCGGAATAATTTCATCATGAATTTTCAGATGGTCATCTGTTAAGTTCGGATGTGATGTGAAAATGGAATATTTTTTTAGTAGGATTTTTTTTGTGGGTCTAGTAGGTAGGTAGTTGCTAGGTAGGTCAGCCGACCTACCATCATCTATCAGAAACCGTCATGTCATAATGATATGAACGGTTATTTTTTATTGAAGTTGTCACATTTGGACACACTTCTTCACTTTGGAGGTGATGATTAAGCGAAGACGTCATAAAACTTCTGTCAAAAAACAAGCTTTGTCGTCTCAGCCTTATAACACCCACTGTTGGGTATAGGCCTCCCCCAAAAGGGGGGTTTGCCATAATCGCCACGCTTGGCAGGCGGGTTGACGATCGCAGTATGGCCAAGTATGTAGGAGACGTTGCTGCCCGTCTCCTGAAGGCTAAGTCCCTTAGTCGCCTTTTACGACACCCACGGGATGAGAGGGGGTAGTGCTGATCTAAGCTGACACGACACAGCTAAAAAAAAACAAGCTTACTTTAAGAGATTCGTTCGACGGTTTATATTAACATATTTAGGGCGACTTTCACCAACGTCAATAAATACATCAGCAAATCATATTTAAAATGGCATTGTCATTTCAGTCATTCGCTTGAAGTCAACAGTTACAGAGCGATGTTTTAAAAATATTTAGCGCTAAACGTAATATATTTTATGACAGTAGGTGAAAGACGCCCTTAGTTTAATTTTCCGTATTTTTTTTTTCTGACGTTTCGACACGTTTCTGCAGCGGTGGTCACGAAATGACCGTAAACCTGCGTTTTCCTACTATACTACTTTAATATTATAAGTGCGAAAATATGTCAGTTAGTTTGTTTGTACCTCTTTCACGTTTAAACGGTTGAACAGATTTTGATGAAATTTGGTATGTAAGGACTTCAAATAGTGCACTGACACATAATTTACTTTTTATCCCGATATTTCCACGGGAACGGGAACCACGAAGGTGAAACCGCGAGCGGCCGCTAGTAATCCATAAAGTTTTCTTTATATATATTTATCATTCTACAATCTATCGGATAAAGTCACGGTCTGCTAGTAAATATCTAAAAGTGGCCACTGAAAATTCAATACACCAACATTTCCGAGAAACAGAGCAAATAACGCAGGGGAATGCTTCGGCAGCTAAGTGGTTTCGGTACTTGCTGGATTATTAAGAGTTACTGGTTCAAGTATTTATTCGAGATGTAGAACAGGTTTGCACTTGCAACTTGTGTTCATTTTTTTTCGTTAAGATATAGGTTATTTAAGAAAGTGACTAGCCTGCCAGAACAGAGTGAAATAACCTTTGAATATATGCTATTTTGTGTTACTATCTGTCTGTATTACAATATTTAGGAAATATTTATTAGTACCATACTGGCTCTGATAAAGACAAATGTGCTAAAGCTAATACGAATCAGATCTATATCAGTTTAATTACAAAAAAAACTACGTTAAAAAACCGACTTCAAAAATTAAAAAGAAATAAATAAGCCTTTTGGAGTCGGTGCCAGCTAAGGCATTCTACTTTGAGATCCTATTCTTTTATTTTTTGTGCCTTGGCTGGCACCAATTCCAAAAGGCTTATTTTTCCTTTTTAGTTTTTGAAGTTGTTGTTTTTTTACGTAGCTTTTTATTTTTTACTTTTTAGTATCTGTAATAGGTTGTTTTGTAAACTAGGTTTTTTCTAAATTAGAATAGGTACATTATTAACAAATGTATCGTGAAAATTACATTGTCCAAGCAAAAATGCTCATGAAATAGAAACTATCAGGTCAAACTGAACCAAATTTTAATGTGACCAAATGGCAACTATTTCGCATCGAACAAAAAAGAACCACGTAAATCGGATCAGTAATCTCGGCATAATCGGTGTACATACATAAAAAAGCATACCGGCCGAATTGAGAACCTCCTCCTTTTTGGAAGTCGGTTCAAAAGAATAAAAAAGAGAATACTTTTCACTTACATATTTGGTTAATTTTTCCTTGGGTACTTTTTTAATGGCATGAAAATAATGTCTCGTATTTCGTTTTTTATAAAAAGGAACAAAAAAGCTTAGTTTTCTAACTGAACAGACATAATATATTTACATTGTAAAAGGCTGATCACCGAGACATGTTGAAAATATTGGTTTTCTTGTCGAAGTATTTATCCGCAGACAATATGTTTGAAGGTGACAGCTCGTTAAAAGTTGATTTATTACACAAAGCGGTAATATTTTAGAAATAAGGCAATCTGAAGGAATTAATTATATTGGGGAAACGTGTATTTCTCAAACTCAAAATTGTTGTTATATAATATACCTTATTTGCACGTAGCTATTATTTATTGAATATATCCACAGACCTATAACGAGATAGACGGTAAAAGTTTACCTACTCGTACCTTGCGTGTCAAAAGTTTGATCAACGGTCAATGTTTTTCGACCTAAGTCAGTCCGCTTGAGACCATTTTGCCATGAAAACACGCGTCACTTAGAAACGAAAATGGTTAATTGTGCAGTCCTGCTTGCAAGAGCTTGTCAATAACATTTACACATCACTAGATCTCGCTCGTTACATCATCGTAGGTACGAAAAATTCGACACGCTAGGTTCTAATACAGTTTGAAGTGCTCTTTTCGTCTTTCTCGAAATAGGTCTGTGGAAATATGTTATTTATACAGATTGCAAAACAAAGTTTATTGATTTTTACAAATGATTGTTTTAATTATTATGCTATTTGGTTTCTGTTTACGCGCGTGTTAGCAAGCCATACTGCTTAATAATATTAATTGCTTAATATTATTAATAAATCTTTCTATGAAATCACATTTTATGAATTTGTTTGGATAAACAACTTTCGGGATGGTCAGTCACAGCAACGGTGACCAGAAATTATTATCACGACCTCCTTCGTGCTTCGGAAGGCACGTTAAGCCGTTAGTCCCGGTTGTATATGCAGTCAAAGAAATTGACCAAATTCGCATTTGGCTAGCGTGCTGGTCATGGGCTATTCTCCTTGTCAAGGAAGACCAGTGCCCCAGAAGAACAATAAGGACATTAAAATTTAAACTCTTTGACTTGCTTCTAATATAAATAACGGTAGCCGATAGATATTTTACTTTGCAACAATAAATTGATTAAATGTCAAGAAATAGATCGATCTGACTGGGTAGAAAGCTGAAATATGTGAGGCTTGAAAGATTCGTCGTGTAGCTTAACTTGTCTATTGAGAGATTGAGTATTCTGGTACAACATTAGGGTAAGATTGATTGCTTGTCATGGAAAACTATACCGTTCAGCACACGGGGAAAAATAATAGGTCTTTACCTATGGAATAGATTTTATATTAAATTAAAATCATAACGGTCAAGAATCAGTAATCATAAGATTATTATTTTCGTTTCTTTTAAGATAAAAATTTCCTCGAATAGTACTCATTTTTTTGTGAAAAAAGGTCATGCAAAAATGATTACTTAATGTAATATAATTTATAAGATTCTGATTATTTTTTAATTAAAATCATAGCATTAGATTGCTTAGACTTCATACAATGCTTGTACATAAAAAAATCGTGGCATTAGCATTTGCGGTAGAAACTATAACAAAAAAATTAGTATGGAAAACGAACTTTCTTTAAAATTCTTTATACAAATCGGAAATTTCATAGGTAAATAAATACCTTATATATAAAAAGTCTGTAATATATAATATACAAAATTATATTACATGATAATAAAATTATTTGTGCCGGAATGCAATAGGAACTTTAAAAAAGTCAATAGCATAGGACGTAAGCAATCGCAATATATGATATCCATCGCTATGTACCTATGTAGTACCTGCATTACTTACCGAATGTCAAGCTACAATATCTGCGTTGAATCCGATTCCGTCGTTTGAGATGCGATGTCATCATCCACGGAAATCAACGATATGCACATACACGGATGCCTGACGTGGCCGCAGGTCTCTTTGTTTTCCGCAAATGGGCATTCAATTTATTACTTATTTTATTATGAATAACGGGAGACGCTTACACCCATATTCTAAGTCGTTCCTCCAAAACTTACTCGACCTCATTGAAAACCTCTTCGAAATACTGCTCGAAATCGGTATTCTAAGTCATAACTCCGTAAGGACCTGGAGGAGTTAGGCCTAGCGCACACTACCATTTTTACCCACGACGAGGTTGAGTGGAGTGTAAAAAGTTTTGGAGGAACGACTTAGAATATGGGGGTTAGTCTTCGTCGTACCTGATGCTTAGTAATAAGGCTGAAGGTTGAAGCGCGCCTCTCTCAGAATCCTCAACCACTGAGGAACTTGACTATCTTATTTCTAACTGCCGGAACACAACAATGCTGAAAATATTGTTGTAAAGGCGTGAGACTTAGATAAGTTGGGGGTGGCTAGCTGAGCGGACTCATTCGAACAACAAGCCCTACCACCAGCCAAACGAATACAATATGTACCCCCACTAGAAATCGATTCCGGGACCTCTGGGTCTGATTCCGGTGGTTGTTTACCACCACATTAGCGGTTTCTAATCTCTTTAGTCTGGTAAATACTTATACCAATTAGCACACACCAGTAAACATTCCTTCAACACTAAATCAAGCGCAAACATAATCAAATTAACGAATGCGTGCACATTCCCAAACCATTATACCATTATAAATGGCTCATCAAATCCCCAATTACTCGTTCGACGTATCCACGAGACATCTTAATCCATCAAAAGCAGAGCCTTCTAAGTCTAACATCCTGTTAGTAGAGCTTTTAAACCCGGAACGAGTGCCACTCAGCCTTTGTCGAGAAATGAGGTTTGTGGTATACTACGCACATACTTAAATTATGTGCGAGAGATGATCTTGTGAGTGTCGTATCTTTAATATCGAATTAGGGATAATTTTATTACTTATACGTGAATTTATTATGGTTCGTCTTGTGACTTATTGCACGATCTACAGCTACGTTAAGTGCGTGAGCCTATGTTTTACGAATGTGGCTGTTTCTTCTTTAGTCGATTATCAAATCGTCTTGACGACCCGGGGGTACTATACCTGACTTCTGCGTCAGAGGCCTTCGATCCCCGGACAGGACAAATATTTGTGTGCATGAACATGTCTATTTGTCTTGATCTGGGTGTTTAATATGTACATTATGTATTATTTACAAAAGTATATTTATCCGCTATCTATCCATAACACAGGTTATTTTTAAAACTTAACGTGGGCTAGATAGATTGGTGTGATTGCATGAGAATATTATTATTATTATGTATCTCGGCATTGTACCACGGGCAATGCTGGGCCCAGGCTTGCGTGGGGACATACGTCCAACACGTAGAGGCCTTTTGAGACAGGTTCATTATAATGTGCAATGTGTGTTGCACAATTGCACATGCCGGCAGCTGCTCCCCACTTCACGCAAAGGTGAAAGACGGAACAGGTACATAGACTATTTTGAGTATGAGAATAAATATATATAAAATGATTGGGCTATTGGGTGCGAGGCTAGTGGATTGGGATATCACAACTCGAACCGTCGACGGAAACCGCTTGCTTGCGACTCCACCCTGATGAGCCGATGAAAGCCAGCCAGGGGAGTGTCCGGGACCTCTTGAAATCCACTCTGACAAGCCAGAGGCTAGGGCCGCGTCCGACTCTGGAGCAATCGGTCTGTAGCAATCGGTTTATCCGTGGTGTCGCCACTCACCAACAGCGCGCCACAAGCTGCCCTGCGGGTTATTATTATTATTATTTGTAAAATTATGTTTCTTACGAATGCGAGGATGTTCTTCTCGTTGATGAAACGTGCATACATACATGAACACACGCCATTAATCCCTTGGGGGTTGACAAAGCATCATAGGTACATCTTTAGGGTAAAGGTATAAAAGTCGCAGCCAACTGGTTAAATCAGCTGTTCCATTGGAGGGATAGCCCGTTAATTAAACGCCGGCATTCAACTAGCCAAGTAGTTATATGAAACGTTTAACGACTTGACTGAACGTCATACTTAGCTGATGCGAGCTATCTGGTGCCATATTTGTTTGAGACTATCTGCGCCCCAGTGGGAAAAAAATTAACTAAATTTGAATCACCTAGATGAAATAACTTCAGGTATCTTCAAAGGCCAACTAGTTGCTCACTCACATTTGGCAATGGTTGAAAGCGCGGCAGCCAGTCGAACATACGATGGTGTATGGGAGCTCGCGCACTACGCAACCACGAATTTGCTTCTGCTCACTTCTTTAACTGACTGGTCGAATATTTTGGCTGCCGCAGCCTGACTGCCTAGTATGCGATGACGCGAAGATGTTGTTCAGAAACAATACACTAATACAGCGGGTGCCAGCCTATCGCCTCTATTATATCTATAATATGTTAAAATGGAAAGATTTGATTGTTTGTTTGTTTGCAAAAAATAAACATAAAAATTACTGAACGGATTGGGATGAAATTTGGTGCACAGATAGTAGATAGCCTGGTTATGAACATAGGATACTTTTTTATCGCTTTTTATACTTTAATCCCACGGGAACGGGAATCACGCGAGTGTAATTTCTAATATACCGGCTAGTTCTAATATTCGGCTTTTACTATCTGTTCTGGAAAGTTTGCAGCTGGCACATTATTATTCACTCCCAATCCAGCATGGGAGGGTTATGACATATTACGTTTACAATAAAGTAAATAAGTAACTAAATAGCCATTCGCGAGCAGTAACTTTACTGGCGTGTTTCCACTATGCGATCCTGGGCCCCTAGCCAAAGTAACAATTCAAAAACGGTAACGAAGTTCGAAAAGAATTAAGTGTATGGGGTTGGCGGATTCGCATAAGCAGCGCTAACTCACATGGTCTTGGTCACAAGTTAATTGGCACATATAGACAATAACAATAATTTGGCTGTATTTACCTCTGTCAACAAAATCAAGGTCTGTCTTTCGTCTCACAATTGTCTAATTTTTCTGAGAAATTGCTCTCAGTTTGCGCTAATAATGGGCATGACAAATGTTTAGTAGTCGGCGATTTCAATTTAAGCGATATATCATGGCTATCGAGTAGTGACGTTAATTATCTCAGTCCTACGTTCCGTAGTACAAACGCGAACCACAATGAAATACAGGATTTAATGAATTTATGCGATTTATATCAATATAATGGTGTTAGAAACCACCTTGACGATATTCTTGATTTGGTGCTTTGCAATGGAGATATATCTGTATGTCACTTGAAGCAGCGACACCAGCAGCAGCAGCGAAGCAGTAAGCGGGAACGGTGGAATTAAACGATGTTTCAACTTCACTTGGGTTTTATTTTCTTTAAATTAAATAAGTTTTATAATTTTACAATGTTGGTTTTAAGAGCTATTACTAAAACTGACACACTTCTTGATAACTAGTGGACGGTACCGTAGTCAGTGATCGAATGACGCTCTGCCGACGCAGAGACCCAGCCCAACCACCGGTTGGGGTGGGGGTTTATGCGTCATGTTGAAGTTAGCGCGAACGGTTTGGCGCGAATTGTAACCGGAAGTCTAAGTAGTAACTTTTAATCTTTAAATTAGATTGTATTAATAATACAAATATGTCGTTAAAATAAAACAAAGATTTATGTATTGCTACAGCTCGGCCATCCGATCGACATACACGTCCCCGTGTATAAATAGTTCTAGTTACAATGATATGCTAAAATAATACCTCGACAAAACACATCGCGGCCATGAGTAGACAAACTTTCAGCCAACAAAATAAAACCTAATAATAATAACAATGAATATGTAATATATGGTATAAATATACATTCGACAACATTGTACCCCTAAAGGCAAAACACTACCAACAAGTAGTATTTAAAATAAACACTAGCCTAGACACATGACATGAGACTATTATGTTGTCATAATAGTTCATGATGCACTTTTCAGCAGCACGTTTTACATGTTACAATTATAAAATACATGAGATAATACTTAAACAAACAAGTCATTGTTTATTTAGTAAAAAGGAAACGTTTAGAATCGTATTTATATGACATTATTTGAAGCACAAATCTTATTAACTATATTTACAATGACAGCTCTTTCTCTATACAGTTTTAATATTACAATACATTATTAATGAATCGCTTCTATTCAAAGCTTCAGTGGTCGTTCTACCTACTCCCACAACATATTTTATCAGATCGCTACTATCTGTTAGAAAGACATATTGATAAACAAGCCAAGGGAGTGAATCGCTTCTATTCACACCCTCAGTGGTCATAGATCGCTTCTATCTACTTCCACAAAATCTTTCATCAGATCGCTACTATCTGTTAGAAAGACATATCGATAAACAAGCCAAGGGAGTGAATCGCTTCTATTCACACCCTCAGTGGTCGTAGATCGCTTCTATCTACTTCCACAAAATCTTTCATTAGATCACTACTATCTGTTAGAAAGATAAATCGATAAACAAGCCAATGGAGTGAATCGCTTCTATACACACCTTTAGTGGTCGTAGATCGCTTCTATCTACTTCCACAACATCCTTATAATAAAATCACTACTATTAATTAGGAATACTAATTTAACAATCGCTTTATCTACTATTTTCGCCATCAGACGTATGTGGTGGCGCAAAAACTAGCCAGGGCTTCATTTTATCAACTGATATTGTAGCATTGTACCTCCTATTATTTTTTCTCGTAATAGGAGTATCTTCCACTACATACCGATTGTGATCTAAAACCTTAGATACTCTATAAGGGCCCTGAAATTTTGGAACCAATTTGCGACTTTGCCCAGTTGAATGATCGTCCCTTTCAAAGCTGACTAAATCGCCTACATCAAATTTCTTCGATGACTTTGCTTTGCTATCATAATATGATTTTTGTTGTTGTTGGTAGTTATCTATGTAAGAATCTATCTTGTCACGAATCCCTTTAATGTTATCATGTGTCACTGAATTAGGATCTAAGTATAATTACTTTATATTCGCTGACACCATTTAATTTAAGACCGAAAAGTGCTTCAGCAGGAGAACATCCTATGCCCCTATTGTATGTGTTGTTAAGGCCCCATTGTATTTCGAATATATGAGTGTCCCATTTGCTTTCAGCCTCACCAACACATTTAGCAGTTAGCGCCTCCAAAAGGGTTCGATTATATCGTTCAACTTGGCCATTCGCCCTCGGAGTTGCCACTGCGTTTAGGAAATGTTTTATACCCGAGTCTTCTATAAATTTCTTAAAACTGGTACTCGTGAAACTGGTACCACGATCTGATATTAATCTTTTAGGTGCTCCAAATATATTAAAGTATTCCTTCAACTTATTAATTGAAACATTAGAGCTGGTGCTTGAAACGGGCTTCAAGGAAACAAATTTCGTGTACGCATCAATAATTACATTGAATATGCGTGTTACCTTTTGAGCTTTTAACAAATGGTCCTACATGATCTATATGAAGCGTTTCAAAGGGTATATTTGTTTTTGGTATAGGATGCAAGGGTGGCTTAGCGCTTGTTATGGCTTTAGAGTAACTGCATTCCATACAAGAACGAACATATTTTTTACAAAATTTCTCATACGCGGAAACCAATATAATGCTTGGATTTTTGCTAATGTTTTATCTATACCAAAATAACCGATATCGTCATGATTTTGTATCATTATTTGCCATCGGAACCCCTTTGGAACGACCCACCTATCACCTAGGTCAGTCTTTCTATAAAGCTTACAGTCTTTTATAATGTAATTCTCTTTTATGTCAGTTAGTTGAATATTTGGGTCAGCCTGTTGCGCCGTTGCAAGCCAATCAGCATCAACGCTCAATCCGCTACAGCTTATTTCTTCTATATTACTTGTAATTGCATTGCGACTAAGCGCAACGACATGATTCATTGCTACACCTGGCCTATATTCTACAGTGAAATTATATTCTTGAAGTGCGATCCACCATCTTGCAACCCGAGGCATCAAATCGCGCTTCAAGAACGTGGCCCGTAAGGAATTACAATCAGTAAAAACTTTAAATTCTTTGCCTATCAGATATACGCGAAACCGTTGCAATGACGCAACCAAAGCTAGAGTTTCTAGTTCATACGCTGTTAAATTTTGTGCATAAGGTGACGTTTGACGACTAAAGTACGCTACGGGACGCAATTAGTTACTATCTCGTTGCAATAAAATACCTGCTATTCCAAATTTACAAGCATCCGTATGGACTTCAGTTTCAGCTTCGGGATTATAGAGAGCTAATACAGGCCTCTTCACGAGTGAGGATTTTAACAAGTTGAGAGCCATTTCTTGTTCATGTGCCCATACCCATTTTGAATCCTTCTTAAGAAAGGAAGTTAGCCTAGCAACATCTTTAGCAATTAAACTAGTATTAACGTCTATATCTCCTGTCCTTATGGGAGAATAATTATAATTGGATATGCTTCTAACTTCTAGTTCCGGTAAGTGCTCATAATCTATCCTAGCTGGCACACATCTAGCTACTACTGTTCCCTTTTTTTGTACAAACTCCTTAACAGAAGATCCTTTAATTAGTTTTTCTCCAAAACCTACATTAAATGAGAAGATTCCCTGAACTAAGCAATGCTTAAGCCTAAGCCTAAGCCTTAAGCTTTCATCTATATAAACCGTACCTGTATAGACAGGACTTGACTTTACATTCACAGCGGTAAGCCCGTTCACCACCGTGTCTTCACTGCACAAAAAGTCAAATTTAGGCCGTTGAGGATGATTTCGAGATTATCAGAACCCTTTTTGAATGTTATATGAGGTTGTTCCGTGTAGGATTGTCCAACTAACAGTGGATAATTCATAACATCATCAGGAACTACGAAGATTTCAACTGTGGCTTCGACCCCGTCTATGACTATACTGACCATTGACTTCCGCAAGGCTCTAACAGCACTCATACCAAACCCCCTAAGCGTTGGAAGATCACCTTCCATATTCCATTCGCAACCGAGATCTTTACTTTCAGACTCTTTTACTAAAGTCGCGTGACTGCCAAAGTCTATAAAGCAATGTTTACTTGCACCATTAACATTGGCTATTTTAAAATATTTGCTATCAGAGGATGTGTTGGAAAGCACCGACATAACGGCTCGGTTCCTATCCTTTGATGTACGTTTACCCTCATTAGTGCACTTTTCAGCTGTATGACCAAATAGAAGACACTTGTCACATTTTGTTATAGGCTTAGGGCAGTCCGAATTGTAATGTCCTTCACTATTGCAATTATAACATTTTATTGGCGGTCGTTTAAAACTGCTGTTTCCTACAATATTTCTACCACTTACAACATCAATTTTCGCGAAATAATTTCTATTCTGTTTTCTATCGATAGCTTTTCTATCTAGACTACTAGCTTTTCCACCTTTAGAATTCCTAAGGTAACAAAGTAGTTTATCGTGCGTGTCAAATTGGGCTGCCTCAGCACCAAACCTAACACCACGATCCTCAATGCCAAAAATTATGCAATCTATAGCCCTCTTACCAGTAATATCACACCTATTAAGTAAAACTACCTTTTCATCTGCTTCTCGACTCTCTCTGCTTCTGCGACTGAGGCTTCTGGAGCTTCTTGGAGGCTGGCCCCCGAATGGACCCGGTAGTATAGGTGATTGATCGGCCATTGTCAGCTGTAAAACATAAACAACCAAGCAATTTTGTGTCGAAACTGGGTGATTTGTTTTATAACAAGAGTTTAGATAGCTGTCAGTAGTTAAATCGAGACTGCTTAGTAAAATAAAATTCACTTTTATATTTAAACTATATCCTCCTATATAACTCATTTTTTAAACATACGCTAACTTGTTATTTGATAACCTATCAATCAGCTTTAGACTAAGTCTAAATTTGTTTTATTCACCTAACGCTTAGATTTTTAATAATACAAAGAGAAAGAGTTTTTGCATCAACAAGTTATTTATTACAATTACAAATCAGCAATTTTGCAAAAATAAAAATTTATAAAAGTAGGTAACGTAAACAAAAAAAAAATATGACAGGTACTGAAAATCACATTAACAGACAAGGCACTTCTAATTAATAGAATAAATTTATGTCTGTAACCTTTTAAAACTACACTACAACCACAGCGTAAGAGTAGTTATAAAGACTGTGCCATAAGTAATAAGAAAGGTGACGTGTTAGAAACTCATCAAGGCAATTTAATAACTTAAACGAATAAATCAAAACACGTCGTTAATACTACTTAAAATAAAAAATTTGCATAATTATTGCTCACATGAAAAGGTAAACACAAGGAATAGTCGTGACGTGACGTGACCAACAGTAAGTGCGTGATTTAAGTGTAACGGCGTTATCAAGGAGTAGCCCTGACCGAACGCCAAGTGCATGTATAAAATGTAATAGCGATATCAAGGAGTAGCCCTGACCAAACGCCAAGTGCATGTATGAAATGTAACGGCGATATCAAGGAGTAGCCCTGACCAAACGCCAAGTGCATGTATGAAATGTAAAGGCGATATCAAGGAGTAGCCCTGACCAAACGCCACGTGCGTGTTCGAAATGTGTTATGAAGGAATGAAGAAAATCTAGGAAACAAAACGTAAGAAAGCAGAGAGAAAAAAAAAACCAACAATTACAGTACCTTTTCGCAGGTAATCCCACTTCTGAACTGAAGCAGCGACACCAGCAGCAGCAGCGAAGCAGTAAGCGGGAACGGTGGAATTAAACGATGTTTCAACTTCACTTGGGTTTTATTTTCTTTAAATTAAATAAGTTTTATAATTTTACAATGTTGGTTTTAAGAGATATTACTAAAACTGACACACTTCTTGATAACTAGTGGACGGTACCGTAGTCAGTGATCGAATGACGCTCTGCCGACGCAGAGACCCAGCCCAACCACCGGTTGGGGTGGGGGTTTATGCGTCATGTTGAAGTTAGCGCGAACGGTTTGGCGCGAATTGTAACCGGAAGTCTAAGTAGTAACTTTTAATCTTTAAATTAGATTGTATTAATAATACAAATATGTCGTTAAAATAAAACAAAGATTTATGTATTGCTACACACTGCACTGAGCCACTGGTGGGGGAAGATTCCTATCATCCAGCTTTGCTATGTCGACCGAACTTTATTTTTTTACCGGATATGAAGTCCAAGGCGAGATCTAAGTATTTTTATATTTTGAGGCCATGAATACTGATCTTGATAAGCAGGATTGGTGCAACATACTATCGCGCGGTACGGTCGATGATGCAGTAGATATATTTAATAAAATACTGTGCTCTTTAAGAGATAAATATATACCTTTTGAATTTTTTAACCCAAGTCGATACCCTGTGTGGTATTCACCTGCTTTGAAAAAAATTCTTGGAGAAAAAAATAAGTTTCACAGGAAACATAAGATATATGGTAATATGGCTGCATCTGCTTCTTTTAAAGTTTTACGACAACGAGCTAAAAAAGTTGAGGAGGAGTGTTTTGAGAGTTATGTTCAACATACTGAAAGCGTGATTCGTGAAAATCCCAAAGCTTTATGGTCCTTCATCCGTGCTTTTAAGCAACGTGGCTCATCATATCCATCTTCTATGACCTTCAATAATGTTCCTATAACTTCTGGTAATCTTATATGTGACGCTTTTGCAGAATTCTTTCATTTAAACTTCCAAGAACCCGACACAAATAGCACGACTAGTACTACGAGCACAATTCCAATCTCGTCTGAGGGGACAACAACTTCCTCTGCTGACATTTGTTCTATTGAAATTACAGATGACAATGTTTATAAAATGTTAAAGGGTCTCGACTGTAATAAGTCAGCTGGCCCTGATGGGTTGCATCCAGTCCTGATATCGAGGTGTGCACGTAGTTTGACTCTCCCTGTAAGATATTTATTTCAGCGTTCTTTAAATGAGGGTATCGTATCAAGGATCTGGAAGACAGCAAATATAACGCCTATTCATAAAAAAGGATCAAAGCGTGAAGTAGAAAATTACAGGCCGATTTCGAAGCTATGTGTATTGGCTAAGGTCCAGGAAAAGTTAATTCATCAACAAATCTATGACGCCCTCAAGCATACTTTTACACCTGAGCAACATGGTTTTCTAAAAGGGAAATCGACAACTAGCAACCTTATAGTGTTTACTGAAGATGTCACTGCGGGAATGGAATCTGGAGCCCAAGTCGATACCATTTACACAGACTACACAAAGGCGTTTGATCGAATTGATCACGTGATCTTACTCACTAAGCTACAAGCCGCTGGTATTCACGGGGATCTTCTTAGGTGGTTCAGCTCATATGTTGCTGATAGGTGTCAGACTATGGTGCTAAATGGTTTCTCATCGCAATCACGTTTCTCTACTATTCCATCTGGCGTCCCACAGGGATCAATACTGGGTCCACTTTTATTTATTCTGTTTATTAACGATATACATAGTTGCTTTTATCATTCTCGATTCCTACTGTTTGCCGACGATATGAAAGTATATAAAAAAATTAACTCTTTAGATGATTGCCGTCTTCTGCAACAGGATCTTGATAGGTTGCAAAATTATTGTCTCGTTAATAAATTAAATTTGAATGCATCTAAATGTAACTGTATTTCGTTCACTAGGTCTCGTAACGCAATACACTATAATTATACACTAAATGAGCAAGCACTCCAGCGTGTTGACCATATAAGAGATCTTGGTGTAATTCTCGACTCTAAACTTCTCCTAGACAAACATGTGGAAAATATAACATCCAAAGCAACTAAGACCTTGGGTTTTGTCTTAAGAACCACTAAGAATTTTAGATCTGCTAAATCATTGAAGGTACTTTATTGTTCTCTAGTTAGAAGTCAACTTGAATATGCCAGTCAAGTATGGAATCCTCAATATGGTATCTACATAGATAAGATTGAAAAAATACAGAGAAAATTTCTAAGATATTTGAACTATAAACACAAAATTATATCGAAATCAAATTATATTAATAACTGCAAGCATCATCATCTATTACCATTGAGTCAGCGTAGAGAAGTAGCGGATCTTAAATTCTTCCAAAATGTTATTACCGGTGTAGTTGAAAGTAGTGAGCTTTTGTCTAAGGTTAAAATGCAAGTACCAGTTCGCGCAAATTGCAGGAGAAATTACCTTAAATTCTATACTAATCCAAGTGTGACAAATTATAGACAAAATTCATTTTTTAATAGAGTAATTAACAATTTCAACCATAATCATTCTGAGCATGTTGACATATTCATGACAAATCTATTTTGACTTTTTTAAAGAATAATAACTACCACGAAGATAAACTCGAACTAGATGTGAATCTTAATTTTTCTTATCAATGTTTTCATAAGGGTATAGTATATTAGTAGTATTAATAGTATATAGTATATAGTAGTATTAACTAGTTATTTATGTTTTAATTAAACTCAAAATTGTGCACCCAGTCCCTTGAGACTAAAATATGGCATTTAGAACACCAATAATCAAATTGTATTATGTTTTAATAACTTTCAAATGTATTTATATTTTGGATTATCATCTATAAGTGAAAACTGTCTAAGGCATGTTTTGTACTATGGTCCTATTATTACTGTTATATTTTTAATGCTGTTAGTTTTCCAAGTAAAATAAAATAAAAAAATAAAAAAATAACGAATCGAATTATCGTTTCGCTACTTAACGATGTTACTTTGTCTACTGGCCTTGATTCGAGAGCCAATTTTAAAATTACCGCTCGGGAGTTAATTTTAAAAAAACTGCGTTAAAAAAAACCGACTTCAAAAACTAAAAAGCAAAAAATAAGCCTTTTGGAGTCGGTGGCAGCCAAGACATTCTACTTTAAGCTCCTATTCTTTTATTTTTCTTGCCATGGCTGGCACCGACTCCAAAAGGCTTATTTTTTGCTTTTTAGTTTTTGAAGTCGGTTTTTTTTAACGCAGTTTTTTTTTTTTACTTTTTAGTGTCTGTAATAGGCTGTTTTGTAAACTACAGCAGGGTTTTTCTAGATTAGATAAGGTTTCATGTAAATTATAAACAAAATTATCGTAAATACTACATCGTCCAAGTCAACTATGAAATGAAATATATAAAAATGCTCATAACATAAAAAGTACTGAGTCAAACGAAACCAAATTTTTATGGGACCAATTGGCAACTATTCTTAATCGAACAAAAAAAGAATCATGGAAATCGGTTCAGAAATCTCGGCGTAATCGGTGTACATACATAAAAAAAAATAAAAAAAAAAAAAAATATACCAACCGAATTGAGAACCTCCTCCTTTTTTGAAGTCGGTTAAAAATTGCTGCTGGCGAGCATCGCGCGGCTCACTGTTGGGTGGTGGTGCTGAACGGAAGCTCAGGGGACGCATAGGTATTGCCTCACGCGCTTACATACAGCATAGAAGACAAAGCAGAACTTGGAATTTCAAACGTGTACTGACGGTGGCTGGCGAGCAGCATAGCGATGTCAATATACGGCATAGTATTTTAACATACCCTTATTAACAATCCAGTACAAATTCACTGCAATATAGTATAAAACATCAACAGGTTTTTTAAGAAAGTATTCCGGTTTGTTTTTGTAGAAAATCGTATTACCTTAGCCAGGAGTATCGTCGTCCTCTAAAAGAACTTGGAAACAAAATTAATACTGCACTTTCCCCGTAACTCTGCTAAAAGTAACATTACAAAGCGTGGAGTGCTGTCTGAGGAAGTGTACGGTGGCTTATTATAAGAGTAGTCTCCTTAGTAACACTCGGATTGCCACAAGGAATATTACATTTTACCGTGTTATTTTTGTATACAATAATTAAATGTTACAGCAATGATTCACCTTATACGTATATGCACATTATTATCTTGTAAACGCAATTATTTGATTATTATTATTAAATTTTACTAAAATAAAATGTCAATATATGAATGTCAATGTCCTTATAATTATTATTATACTTATGACTACCTATATCTAGATGTCTATTTTATCATTTAAAAATAAGCTAATGTCATAATACACTTTTTCAGCAAGGTAGCCATTGAGCGCAGTTTTAAATTTTTTGTTTTCTTTGATCGTGCGTATGGTCAGAGGGATTTTATTATAAATTTGATGTCCCATACAATTAACACTCATTCTCCTGAGAAGAGTTTTGCATCCATGAGTAACTTTCAAGGTGCCTTCACGGCGACTACCGATGGGATTCACTACAAAAAAGTCAGGATTCAGGATGGATGGCAGTGTTAGAATTTTATACTTACGAAAGTACCTATACGACAGTACAGTACGTACAGTATACGTACCTACACATGAGTCATCTTGTTTTAGACCAAAAATGGATCTGAGACATTTCTTTTGTGCTTTAAAAACACTTTGTTTGTCAGTACTGTGACGGGGCTCCTAGTCCGGCAGCACTGAGTCACCGGAACGTCGGAACCGCCGCACTTGTTTAATAAATAAACGAAATAAAAGAATCGTTCCAGGAGACTCGTTTTATTTAATGGAAATAAGGAACTGAAACAATATAAAATACAAAGATATAGAAAAGTTTTATTTATAAATAATGAATCGAAATAACGAGTAAAAAAGTAGGTGTGCTTACCCCGTGTATCGGGTTCCTGATGTAATTGAAAAATATAAATTATTTACCCAAATTTTAAAAAAACGTACCGTACAGGTAGCTGGTTTCTGTATGAATACGTCAAAATGAGCCGAAAAGGAAACGTGGAACGGAGAAAATTTGAATTTAGACAGAACAGATAAAAATACAATTTGATTACCATAGAGTGAGACTACGGAGTTTCTAACCATTATAGAGGTTTCATCCATCTATAAGGCTAGAACGAAATGGCATCGTTACAATACCGGGGCGGCCGGCGCAAAAAAATCTTTAAGGATTTTTTTGTAAAAGAAACAATATGGCAATGTTAACGATGTCGTTTCTGCACTTAACTTAATTTGGAAAATAAATAGGTAGTAAAAAACAAGTCTCTTTTATAAAAAATACAATATAGGTAATAAAATATTAACTAATTTAATGGATGTGCATGATAGAATTTTGAGTATGTAAATGGTTTTTACAGTGAGAAATTTACACTAGGTTGGTTCCGGTTCCATATAAATACTAACATCCGTCATATCTATCAAAGTCTTAATTCAACAAATTTTGAATTAAGGCAACAGACAAGTAGAGAAATCTTATATAAAAGAAGATATTTCTCATGAAACCAACCCAGATAGTGCAGGCTTATTTAAATATGCCAGTCACCACCCGCTGGCTTTTGGTGATCATGTTCAGTGTATGTGTGTGATGAATGTCATGTACAAGTGTTTATGTATAGTGTAATAAATATACAAGTTTACTAACCATAATAAATGGTCAGGAAAATAATGTTAAATCTCGTTAGAGAATAAAAGTAAGTACCTAGAATAATAAGGTAATACTATAAGATAATAAGTAAGTTGGTAAGTATGCAACTTATTACGATAGTCGTAAATACGACAAATTAAGTTTAAAATAGAATGTAATCATCTTATATGTACAGAATTATGCATTAATAAAGTAGTTGATGGTTAGCCAAAAGGATGGAGGTGTATATAAAAACAGAACAATTATACAAATCATAAGATTATGTGACATGCATCACGCTTAAAGTAGGTATGTAATAATAATGAAAATAAATTAATAAGTAAAATAAAGAAAATATGCTAAACTAATGTGTATGGAGATAGATAAATTATCCTAATCTCGGAATTGGTTTAATGTCTTTGACATGCCAAGGACCTAATGGTTTATTGGACATGTCCGATAAATCATAAATAAGCGGTGAAACTTTGTTTGATATTTTACATTTAATAAATTTTGGTGCTAATTTTGCCGAAAAATATTTATCAGCTGAACTAATAGGGTAATTTCGTTTCCAGATAATATCACCTTGGTTAAATTCTAATTGCTGGTGTTGCTTATTATAATAATGAGCATTAGTTTGGTGACATTTATAGAGACGAGCTTGAACTTCTGAAAATATTGGGCTAAGTAAACCAATGTTCTCAGAATATTTATCTTTCGGAGCTAAAATGGAATCTTCTGTTGTGTCGGTTTTGTAAATGGAACCGCATGTGACAAGTTTTCGACCGAAAACTAGATACGATGGCGTGAATTGAGTTGTTTCGTTTACAGCAGAATTAATTGCAAACTGAATTTTATTAAGATGAATATCCCATGTTCTATGATCGTCATCGACAAATGAAGCGATTGCCGTAATTATGGTTTTATTGTAGCGCTCTACTGTATTCACCTGTGGGCAATAGCGTGGAGTGTAGTGTACTTTAGGTATATTGTAGAATTTAAATAAGTCTGTGAGTTCATTGCTTATCATTTCGGTGCTTTTAAAACATATCACCGCATCAAAAATAGCTACTTTTGGCCTGGCATGTATAAAGACATCGCAACATATATATCCAAATGTGAAACTTCGGTAGTATAGTGGTCAGTATCCCCGCCTGTCACGCGGGAGACCGGGGTTCGATTCCCCGCCGGAGAGCCAGTGTGACGGGGCTCCTAGTCCGGCAGCACTGAGTCACCGGAACGTCGGAACCGCCGCACTTGTTTAATAAATAAACGAAATAAAAGAATCGTTCCAGGAGACTCGTTTTATTTAATGGAAATAAGGAACTGAAACAATATAAAATACAAAGATATAGAAAAGTTTTATTTATAAATAATGAATCGAAATAACGAGTAAAAAAGTAGGTGTGCTTACCCCGTGTATCGGGTTCCTGATGTAATTGAAAAATATAAATTATTTACCCAAATTTTAAAAAAACGTACCGTACAGGTAGCTGGTTTCTGTATGAATACGTCAAAATGAGCCGAAAAGGAAACGTGGAACGGAGAAAATTTGAATTTAGACAGAACAGATAAAAATACAATTTGATTACCATAGAGTGAGACTACGGAGTTTCTAACCATTATAGAGGTTTCATCCATCTATAAGGCTAGAACGAAATGGCATCGTTACAGTACTATTAGCCCAGAACATTATCCCGTATCGTAATGCTGATGCAACATAACCGTGATAGGCTGTCAAGAGCGTCTTAACATTTCAGCTTACTATCTATAGTCAAACCTAAGAATTGAGTACTGTCTACTTCCTTCACTATGTTCCCAGAGTATTTTATGTCAAAATTTAAGGGGTAATTATTTCTTTGTTTAAAATTTATTATATGTGTTTTTGTCAAATTAATAGTCAAATTATTATAATGTCAGCCAGTTAATTAGTGAAGTCAATGAATTATTTATGTCAAATTTAATATCGTTTAGGTTATCATATGTAAAAAAACAGTACTGTCGTCAGCAAAAAGAGTCATGTGGTGGTTAGACACATTCGGAAAGTCATTTATATAAATGATAAAAAGAAGGGGGCCTAGCACACTTCCTTGTGGTACACCACAGCAGACTGACCTCTTTTGACCTCTTGTGACCTCTTTTCTGATACATAAGTAGTGTTATGTCTATACCCAAAAGAGAAGCTCGGCGGCCGGCGGGCGTAGTCTGCGACTGTGACGATTTTCAATGGCCGTTCAAATGATGAGTGATCCTAATATATTTTTTTGTAAAAACATACATTATATACCTGCACCTAATAAGAGAATGACAGTTATAAAGATATGATTTTTGTTAAATATCGAAAGCATTTACAATTAGAATACGGTTTATACTATCATTCAAAATTGCAATAGCTACATTTCAAAAAGTCTAAGTTGCAGAATACACAAAACATCAGTCTTTATTTAATTTTTTTGTGTTACTGATTTTATGAGAAAATATTTAATATTTTATGAAAACTTAACACAACATGACAAAAAGTCATATCTTGACAACTGCAAGCAATCGGATGCGGGTGAATATTTTATTTTTCGCCCTTTCATTGCACTCAAAATGAGCTGAAAGGCAATATCAACTGATGTATAAAAAACTTATACATATACATGAAATATGATTTTATAGTGTAAGAGAATACATGGATTTTGAAAAATAATTTGAACTATCATGTAAGTACCATCTATAATATTATTAATTTGACCATAAATTTTGACTTTGTATAGCATGTACCATGATAAAAATTTACACGCCTGCTTGCAGGTTAAATACAATTACGAATAATATTTTTATAAGATCCTTATACAATGTATTTATGCAAATAAATGATTTCATTGATAAAAATTTAGTTGTTAAATCGGCTTTAACTTACGTAACTACCCATAAGGCTAAGAGTCTCCCCGTTATTCATAAAATAAAAGAAAAAGAAAAGAAAAGACATAGTCTCGGTAGCTCAGTGGTGAGAGCATTGGACCGGATTTTCAAAGTTCGTGGGTTCGAGTCCCATCTGAGAATTCACTTGTGGCCGAGTTGATTTTTTTCCAATATTTTTCTATTTAAAATTTATCATAAGTATAAAAATAGCATTAAAAAATGCAAAAAATCAGAAATCATAAACTCAAAAGTTAATTCAATTAAAAGTGTCTAAAATGGAGTAGAACCAAAATGTAAGGAAAATACTCGTAAAATGTAAATAAAAAATAATGATCACTTAGGTATAATAATATAACATTTTAAGCGCTTGTGTCCTGTGTCATTCTAATGTATCAAAACAAGTAGTAAAATATCTGTTGCCGTTTTTTTGTCAAGTGATAAATTCTCCTACGTTACTAAAAACTAAAGTCGCGGATCAAAAAAGTTGTAATATAATAATAGTAATAAAAATCTATATTGCACACGATAAATACAAAACATCTACAAAAAACAAACATACAAAAAGAACATACAATAGGCGGCCTTATTGCTACATAGCAATCTCTTCCAGACAACCTTAGGTGAAAGAAACAGATAAATAAGGTAATAGGGGAATGGGGGAATGGGTGCACGAAGAAGGAATAGAAAATGTATATATTAACAAATAGATGGATACTGTAAGAGAGAAAAAATATTTATTAAATATTTTTATTTTTTTATTTAAATTCTTTTGTTAAATGACAAATGTTAAATTCAACGTAGATACTTTGATAAAGATGACTTTGTATTTTGGGTAGGTTTGGAGAGAAATTGAGTTTAACTCCCTTCTAAGACGTAATCTTATGGAAATTAAAAGCCGCAAGCAAAAACTAATAAAAGATATGTTTTTGAAACGTGCTTACCAAGAGCTTTCATATGACACCAAACACGATATTCTTTAAAAATAAAGGTTTTTAGTTTACAGCTTTATGTCGTCTAGAGCGCCATATTAAATTGTGACGTGACATAGCCTATAACCAGCGGACAATCGAAACGCTTCCAACGATACCTCAATTGTGAATATAATCAGCAGTTTGAAAGTTATGTGGGTACAGATGAACATACATACATACATATATACATACCGGTCAAAATCATAACCCTCCTTTTTTTTGTTTTGCTGTAGCCGGGTAAAATATATGATAATTTATAAGTTAGGATAAAGAGAAAGGAAATGTCTCCTAACTTGATCGCTAAAGTATTTTAGAGTCTGAGCCTTTCTGATACAAGTATTATAAAGTAATGCAACATACTTGTGTAACGTAAGCTATAACGATTCGTTTGCGACAAATTGACGTTTTTCCCCCCGGAAACAAATAGAAAGCAACATTTATTTTGATTGTACAACCGTCCCACTCATCTTCCACCTCACTGGACAAACGAAGGTCTCTGTTTGCGGATCCACTTTTAAAATCAAGAGTCGGATCATAAATTACAAATATAAATACGCATCAAACAAGGTCGTGATTTGCGTTGATTCAGATTGTGGAATCGTTTAATGAGTTTAGCTAATCATTGGTTGGGGAGGTTTTTGGGAAAAATGACGATGGAAAAGTCGTTAGTGTTGAATAAAGTTTTGATTGAGGATTGTATTTAATTGTGGATAATGTTATTACTTATTTTATTAACTAACATATCGTGGAAAGACTCCATAATACTGCCCCCCCCCCCCCCCATCGCATTCAGCGGCTACCCTCAACCTTCACCAGATCGTCGGTCCACCTTGACGGGGGCCTACCCACAGAGCATCGCCCGGTGCGCGTTCGCCATTCCAGCGTATAAATATATAGATATATATATATATTTCAATATTATATTTATTTGTATCTCTTATACTTAAGCTGGGCTGCTGGATTCTACAACAGGTGTGCCAGACCTTAAATTTTTATACATTTTGATAATACTTATCCCAAGGCGCTATATTTGTATATTATAGTTTAGCCTGCCTGCTAGGGTTCCACATCAGGTGCATGACAATAATAAACACAACTAATAAAGAATTAGCAAAATTGTTCCATCCGTTCACGCGTGATGCGATGACCAAGAGAAATAGTGATTAATTTTTATACAATCTAATAAGCAATAGTGTATAATTAAATATTATTGCTTTATAGATTGTATACTTTTATAAATGAATATTTTATTTTATACTTAACATTTAGTATGATGAAGGCTAAGAGTCTCCCCGTCGTTAATAAAAAAAAAAAAAAAAATTCACCTACACACACACACACACGCTCACACACACCTAGATATTTACTTACACATTGCGTATATTATTTAGATGTCAATAAGCTATCGAAGAGCGGGGCCTCCTGAAACAAGTGTCTCTGGACACTTAATAGGTTGGTTCCAGCCACTTAAGAAAGAGCAACGTTGGTACTTTGTTTATGAATAAAACATTTTTCATTTTTTCATTTTCATACATTTTTCAATATATCCATCATCATCCGTCATCAGCCTGTGGACGTCCCCTGCTGGACATAAGCCTCTCCTAGCTCACGCCTGTTGTGGCGTTTATTGGAGGCTATTAGCCTTCTGCTACCACGCTGGCCAGACGGGTTGGTAGAGGGTTTGTTTCAAGTTTTCCTTCTCTCGCACAGGTTTTCAATGCGTCGACCCTCTTAGTCGACTCTTACGACATCCCAGGCATGTAAGGGAGTGGTGACACTTGTAGTCTTAAGAAGTCACCACACGGCACAATAATTATATATATACTTCATTATCTAAATTAAATCGGCATTTAAAAATAAGATATGACTTTCTATGAGTGTAGAAATCAACCTCCTTAGCAGAAAACTCATTGAATGAACTTGGAAAATGGAGTGATTGCTTGAAACTAAAACAGTGTCTACTAAGCGATGCCTAATTTGCAATTTGTGGTATAAAAATATAAACACTGTTTTAAAACTTATTTAATATTCGAAACAGTGTGTAAGTAAACACGGCTTAAAACATGGTCTAACTGATTTTTTGTGGTAAGACTGTTATAACATTCCGAGAAAACTTGCCATACTTATATTCGCGAAACAAATAGCCTGTGTTTTTAGATCTGAATATGCTTGACTACCACTGGCACTAAAAAAGAGAATACAGAGTTGTTTCGGGGCAGTTAAACTAAAAAGTCGTTACTAGAGCAAACAATATGTTTTATTGCCATATGAAAATATGGAACAATATAACCCGCACTAACGGGAAATGAGAACGGAGAAACAAAATTTTATGTACAAAAAGACTAGTAACTTTAACTTTAACAAACTGAAAACTTAACATAATGACTTAGGTAGTTCATCGACATGAGCTATTTTTTAATGTCCCCACTGCTGGCACCTTTTCAGTTGCCGTGGTCACGGGTTGACAGTTGTTTTATTTCAATTATGAGTGCGCGAAGAAACATAAGATGTGCTAATTATTTATTCAGTCTAGGCTGTTACAAGCACCTATGAACGCCAAAGAAGCTACGCCATCGGTTCACAAACCCTACGGCGGAAGACCTTGTAACGAGAAGAATCGGCAAGAAACTCGTCAAGGGCTGTTTTTTTCTCCCTGTTTTATTTCATACAGATTTATAAGTATATTTATTCGTTATATAGTATCCATAACACAAGTTCTTCATGAAACTTAACGTGGGCTAGTTATTTGGTGTGATTTGTTAGATTTATAAACGAAGACTCAATTCAAAGTGACTTTTCGCTTGTCATCTGTCACAACTGTCATACGTTCTCTTCTCTGTCTGTGCTTGCTTCGAATGTTGTGTGGTTTTTGCGTTTGAAATAAATCTTTTATAATCTCAACCTGCACATGATTTTTCGCCCAATCATTCATGATTGTATTCATTTATTATTATTATTATAATATTATAAATGCGTTTCAATAACTTAAAAAAAAAAAAAATAAAAAAATGGTAACTACAACTTTGTTGGGGGTAAATTTAGTATCGGTTCAGTCGGTACGAGATTTGGGAGTTTTTCTTGACTCTCGAAATGATTATTTGCATCTATGTAGATCTTCACAACACGATCAGAGACAAATATCTTAGAATGTATGGCTTTGTTATGAGATCTTCGAATGATTTCAAGCGCCCTCATTATCTTTGAAATAAAACAACTTTTACGAATATCAAACGAATATATTGATATTCGTTTGATATTCGTAAAAGTTCACGAACTAAGTTGTAATTGTCCGTATATTTAGGTTTTTTAGGGGTTTTTTGGTGTTCCCGACGTTTCGGCACCTTTACAGCTGCCGTGGTCACGGGATGACATTATCGGGAGGCCTCATTACCTTTCTAGAAAGTTTTCAACGTAGCTTCTTACACTATGTAAATTTTAGATATCGACGTACTCGCCCATAGTATCCATGTCACTGGAGGAATATAAATTACTCAGTTTAGAAATAGCGTATTCTCCTGGGAGCAGAGACACTGTATAAATTATGAAATAATAAATTCGACGAAGTACAATATTCCTTGTTACGTATTCCCGCGTAGTGTGCACTGCGCACAGGAGAGGTGCGCATGCCCCGGCTGTTCTACACAGCACGGTGCCAATACATATATACAGGGTGGAAAAAATATATGGGCCCTAAGACTATCGATTGGTACCATAAAAGTACATGGTGTTATTTTATCAAATTTAAGCCGGTTCGATTCCCGGGGTAAGCAAGTGATTTATCAAAAATCTTTGAATGCAGGATTGCTTATTTTTTTAAATAAATGAATGTTTCCTTTCATTAGAATGAGCTAACTAAAGGATTTAAGATAGTTATCCTCTAGGGCCCATAGATTTTTTTTCGCCCGATATATATATCTATATACATATATATCCCCTTTTTTCCGTAACGATAAACTTAAATAGTAGCTCTATGATTTCCGTCAGTTTTGAATGCCGGTTTTGTTGTCATTTTAATAATCCTTAAAGAAACCGCAAAATGACGGGCATTCCCTTGACATGACAACAATCCATATAAAACAACAGGATAATCACCATCCACTGACACGCAATCTTTTCGTTTAACTGAGAGAATACAAAATGACAGGAATGATCTCTTCGTGTATGTGGAAGGAATGTCTTTTCGGATTGGAGTGTCATGATAAATTCACAGGAAAGAACGTAGGGAGTGCACTCGTCGCGTTTCCGTACGGATTATTAGACAAGCCAGGCAAGGACAAGCCTGAGGGAAAGAACGTTAATGGATGGCCTGGTAATATTCAAGTATCTAGATCTAAATTTAACTTTTTTTACCCGCGTCGGTACGGACGCGGTATATGCGTTTGGGGTGAGAGGTTGTTTGTTTGTTTGTGTTGTTTGTTTGTTACCATTTATCTCCAAAACTACTAGTCCGATTTTGATGCAGTTTTCAGTGGTGGGTTCGGGTTTGTTTGGTGCATGTTCGGTTACGGTGATAACTCAACAAGTGGCGCTGCAGTAAACATTTGTTTTGCAAACCAATGTTACCATTTATTCCAAAAACTACTAATCCGATTTTGATGCGGTTTTTAGTAATGGGTTTGGGTTTGAATGATGAGTGTCCTTAGATAAATGTTACGGTGACAACTCACAAAGGGGCGCTGCAGTAAACATTTGTTTGAGCAATATCAAAACTACTAGTCCGATTTTGATGCGGTTTTCATTAATGGGCTTAGATTTGATTGGTGAATGTTCTTAGATATGTGTTACGGTGACAACTCATCAGGGGGCGCTGCAGTAAACATTTGTTTAAGCAAAACCAATACTAGTAGTCCGATTTTGATGCGGTTTTCAGTTGCAGTCTTTATGTAGTACAATGCTCATGATCTCTTAAAAGTTTGAAATATTCCATAATTAAAAATTATGGAAAAACCCACGACCGTTAAAACGTAATTGAAAATGGAAAAAATAATTATAAATCCGCCGACTTAATTATCCGTCGGGGGCTGCCATCACTATTATAAATTTGATCAGCATGAATATAAATAAATCCAATCATTCACGTTACTATATTAATAGCAAAACTATAGTTCATTTAACTGAACGGATAATTAAGTCGGGGATTCTTAATTATTTTTTAGTTAGTAAGTTAATGAGTATCACAAATTAACTCGAGGATAATGTTGTGGGCTTCACTATAAGTAATACTATAATTTTAACATATTATATTGTGAACGCGTTTTTTGTCCCATCTACATAAATACCTAAATAAATAACTCCAAGGGACATTTTTAGCCAAAATTCTTTTTTTTTTAATGCTCATGACTTTTAATTTAATTTAATTTATACAAAAATATTTTTAGGTCTTTTTATTGGAAAATAATTAATTTATATAATTTTATCACTTGAAAACCTCCACACACTAGTTTAGTTAGCCCAGAATGCTAAAAATATATGTTGGCCCTTATTTTGTTATACTATGAGTTTTTAATGTTTCAAACTGTTGCAAACACTTGGTGTGAGAGCACCGTAATATCAAACTGTGTTTCAAAATAGGTACAGATTCAGAAAAAAATCAGATCGAATGATTACCTAATATCCAATTAAAATAGGTTGAAAGTGCATAAATAATGCTTTAACAGCCGCTTTGCTTTTGCTTCTGGAATCGATCTGTAGGCCTAGCAGAAACAAGCGTCGAAAAAGTATCGTTCCTACCTACTTTCCCGATACTTTTTCGAAAGTTTTACGTGCTAGTGCTCCTGTTATAATAAAACTAACAAACAGCCCGATGCATTACTCCTAGGCTTAAACCATTACGCGGAAACTTCTGGAAATTACGTCGCGAATGCAATAAATGACGCTATCTCTTCAGTGCATGTCCCAGCGCTCATACCCATTCGTACAGTCAACGGTAACTACAGTATATAAAATGTCAAATTTATACAAAAAATTCAGAACTCAACGGCTTACGTCTTAAAACGCAAAGTCGATTGGAGAAATTTGTCAATTTTGTAAAGCCGTACCTACTATTGATCGTACATTCGACAGCAGATCAGGCATAACAGGTGTACTAGGAAAATCACCCTTATGATGTTCATAAAAAGGACACGCTCAAACTCTACATGAAAAGGTTCAGCGTATACTGGCACGCAGACATGTCTGCGTGACGTAGATCTGTGCGGCACTCATGCGTATACTGCTCGGACGGCGCCTGTGCGGACCTTGCGCTGCACAGATCTGCGTCGCGCAGAAATGTCTGCGCACCGGTATACGCTCACCCTTACACTTGCGCTACGAAAATCGGCAATAGCACGAACGAGATAAGTGCGCTCTCAAAGTAAAATTACAGCGTAAGGAACTAACAGCGGAACAACGCTCTTGAAACCTCGCGATGCCCGTTTTGACAAGACTTTATTAGTATTTTACAGGATATTGTCATTGTCTCAAGTGTGGGGCTCGCAGCACCCTCTCTTGCCCCGCGAACCCCACGATTGCTCTGTTAAAACGTGCATTATTAGGAAAAATTGGGTTTTCACCTTGTTGTATTTGTTTGCATGTACCATGATCACGGAGCAGATCACGGAGTTACTCCTTGATCATGGCGCATGCAACAATGGTAAAAACCAAAATGGTAAAAATGGTAGGACTTGTTGTGAGTCCGCCTGGCTAGCTACCACCATCTTATCTAAGCCTGACGCCATAATAACAATGTTTTCAGCATTGTTGTGTTTCGGCAGTTAGAGATAAGATAGCCAGTTCCTCAGTGGTTGAAGGTTCCGGGAGAGGCTCGCTTCCATCTTCAGCCTTATCAATACTTAACATCAGGTATGATGAAGGCTAAGAGTGTCCCCGTCGTTAATAAAAATTAAAAATAAAACTTGTTTTTCCTAATAATGTTAGTGATAGTGACCATGAAAGCTTAAAGCGTTATTCTGTGAAAACGTGTCCGTCGGACGACGGAGGAGGCGTAAATATAGACTGTGGTAAATTTGTAAAGTCTGACTTGCTTTCGTGTGTACATACGGAGCGGCATCGCATCAAAAATTAATTTTCTGGGAGACCGATTATGAACATGACATAATAATGCCATTCCCATTTTCATCTCATTATTTTGACTGATTGGCGGTACTTTTGTGATATTTTATAATTTACAACTGAGTGATTGTAATAATTCTTATGTGATAATCGTATTTGGGTGTTGACAGTCATATTATGTCAATTTTATTAAAAGATTTTACTAACTGTCGATTAGATAATACAAAAAAAAAACACTCCTGACACAAGATCAATTTTATAAAAGGCAAATATAAAAATATTTCGTTCAACATTTTACATGCAGTCAGAGGCATATAATTTAGTAATAAGTCGAATCATTCATAATGTCATGCCTCTGACTGCAATTGACTGCATGTTAATATGTTGAACAAAATATTTTTATAATTGATCTTGTTTCCATCTTTTCAGATGGCTTGATTTTTGAAGAAGGTGGGATTTTTAGTTTTTAAATGTATATATTTTTTAGTTATATTTTTTTAGTAATTTATTAGTCATGATATACCTTTATATACCTTTTTGAAATCCTAAAGATCAGCCCTATAATTTGATACTTATATTAAAGTATTTCAAAAATATATTAAATTTTTCACTTCAAAAAATAGCACCTCACAGCGGCCAAGTTGTTTTTTTTTTTTAATTTTGATTTACTAAGTGTAATTTTCACAGTAAATACAAATCTAACGACATCTCTCAATCTAAAATCCATCGAGCCAGCAGAGCGTGCCAAACAATTATACATACATACAAACATATTCTCGAAAAACATAACCCTCCTTCTGGCGCAGTCGGGTATTTTTTTTTTTATTTTTTTTATTATGTACGGGGAGACTCTTAGCCTTCATCATACCTGATGTTAAGTATTGATAAGGCTGAAGACGGAAGCGAGCGTCTCCCGGAATCCCCAATCACTGAGGAACTGGCTATCTTATCTTTAACTGCCGGAACACAACAATGCTGAAAACATTGTTGTTATGGCGCCAGACTTAGATAAGATGGTGGTAGCTAGCCAGGCGGACTTACAACAAGTCCTACCACCAACCAAACCGAATACAATATGTACCCCCACTGGGAATCGAACCCGGGACCCCTGGGTCTGATACCGGTGGTTGTACCACTAGACCACAGAGGCGGTTAAAAATAGTTAAATAATCCATCCATATCCAAGTTCGGTCTCTTTAAACCTACGTTAAGGAGCTACGAACGGTTATAGAGATTTTATCATCCGTATAAAAGTCCCCATTGTTGGGACACAGGGCTTTGTTTTTTTCATACAACCACACCAATTATCTAGGCCAAGATAAGTTTCATATGAACTTGTACTTATATACTTTTTTATAAATCCATACATAATATGCCTATAAAACACCGAGACCAAGAAATGTAGACATGTTCATGCACACAAATATTTCTCTTGTCCGGGGATCGACCCCGGGATCCTCTGCGTAAAAGGCAGGCCAGACAGGTCGTCAAGGATGTCTTATGGATGGCTAAGGAGTATATCTAAGTCATTAGTCATTCATTAACTACCAAGCGAGCTTGATGCGGATTCGTTTTTTAGCGAATGTAATTAATACAGATGGTCCCTACACCTTCAGAAGTGCGGAGGAACTCCAAATAATAAATGTTGGTCACCCATCCCCTAACCGATCAATGCGAAAGTTGCCACCAATGTTCTTACAAGTCTTCACTAATTATACACGGATATTCTAGGTAAATAAACCCTTGACCCTTAAAATAAATAAGCCATCGAGCTTTTCTATTTTGAAATCTTGACGATTTTCTTGCTGGTTCTTACTTCTTCTCGTTACAAGAACTCCCGCGTAGGGTTTGTGAACCGATGGCGTAGCTTCTTTGACATTCACAGATCGAAATAAATGCAGAAATTTTATTTTTAATTGAGCCCAGTACAACCGCCTGGTAATCGGAATTCCTCTTATTAAAAAAGGCCAAAACGCTAACCACTATGCCGCAGAGCCTTCCAAGTATGCATATATTATTTTAGCTTCGCAATAGCGGATGTTGGCATTGATTTAGCTGTTAGTTTGTTGAAGCGCACGTCATCAACAAACACAGAATTTCCATTAGAAATGCCATCATTAAACATACCAATTTGGGGTCGCAACGTCGGTTTATGTGGGCATAGTGCTGCCTAATGTACATAGAGTACAATAGTGTGAATTGTATGTGATGTATGTATAGCAGGAATATAGCAGGATGTTGAAAACTCGTAGGCGCATTGATTGTTAACAAATTAAAATTATTGTATTACTAGCGGTTGCCTGCGGTTTCCCTGCGTGGTTCCCGTTCCCGTAGGCATATCGGGATAAAAAGTATCCTATGTTTTAAATTAGGCTGTTAACAATCTGTACGCTAAAAGTCAAGCAAGTCCGTTCAGTAGTTTTTGCGTGAAAGAGTAACAAACTTCCATCCATCCATTCATCCATCCATCCAAACATCCTCGCAAGCTTTCGTATTTATAATATTATAATATTATCAGGCTTGTGTAAACTTTATCGTGTTTTTATTTTTATTTTTATCTCTCTTTTTTCTAGGCATTGAGTGAACTTTTTTTTTTTAACTTCCAAACACTATGCTAACGCGCACCATCGCATACATATAAAGTTACTACTAGTTAAGACTAGCACTAGTTAATCTTAATACCTACCTAGCTGTAGTCATAATATGTAAGATTTGCTCCACCTTAATGTTAGCTAATTATGTAAAATGTGACCAGCACTGTTGGATTCATAATGATTGTATCTGAATACTACTTAGTTTTATAATTGAGATATTATGAATCTGTTTGTGGTCCTTTAAATAAATAAAAAAAAAAATGTAGGATAAACCCATTTTTATTAACTAATAGATTGACTTTATTAAATGTAATCTATAAACAAAAAAAGACAAAAAAAACTTCGATGATAAATAACCTTCGAACGTTTTAAAGCGCTTGAAAGCGTTTTCTCACTTATCCGATCCGATATTGGTATCGGGGTCGACATCCGATATCGGTGCGGATGTTATCGATAAAATCTGTCATCTCAGTGTCTTTGAATTTTGTCTTTGCAAACAAAAAAATTAAAAAATACAAATAATCAACCGTATTTTAGAAAAACATAAGGCACCAAGTTGTAGGAAACATCAAAGTTTACAAAGGCTTGCTGCATTGTAGGCACACATTTTTATACAAGAGTTACATAATTATGCAGTCTTGCACTCTTTAGCCTTTCCAAGGCAACAAAATTCGGGTCAATGTCGTCAGATTCGGATGCTGAGCTCCCATTTAGCCATGCCACTAAAATCATAATATAATCTTCATAGTATTTACTTTGACGTCTTGTTTGATATTTAACTCATATTTGCATTTGTGGCTGCCCGTTTCATGCCCGAAGTACCTGGCTTATCCATTTTCATAACTGACTGAAAAAACGAAAGTATCAACATAATCTGAAAAAGTCGTATTCAAAAAAAGTTACATAAGTACAGACAAGTGGTCTGACAGACCACTCGAGATCTTATATAAATCAAAACTCACCGAAATCGCACGTTCCGATACCGCCACTCTGCACGGATGCTGCCGGGCGGCCAAGGGGTACACAAAAGCGCGAGAGGCTACTTCTTCGCTAACACATCTAACTACACAATCCGAAAGTGTCTGACAGACCACACGTCGGTACTTAAACGTTAAAATAGAAAAACAAATATTACAGCAAACATTATCGTCCGACACCCCGATGTCGCCGTCGACATTATCGGTGTTGGCGCCGACAGCGATATCGCATCGGGTGATGTGAAAATGCTCTAATAATGAAAAATCTTCTTATTTTTTAAGTAAGTTGCTTTTCGTTTATTATCACAATATCATAATGATAGGAGTATTATTGTGCATGAACAGTGTTAATACATACAGTCGGACAACTGCCCCGTTGAACAGTAAAGCTTTTTGAGGGAGCTTTATAAAAAAAAAATAACAGACGTAAAGAAAATATTTTTTTGGTATTCGATTTGAATAATTAAAGGATTTGCCTCTTGCCAAGCTTATTATGATTTGAATGACTCGTCACTCCGGTGGTTTGAAAGCTACTTGACTGACCGTTCTCAATCAGTAAAATTGACTTGCAGTGTGAGTGGAGATGCTAGGTTTTCTGATGCTCAATCTGTGACATGCGGAGTGCCTCAGGGCTCAATTCTGGGTCCATGTTTTTTATTATACTTAGCGCAGATCTTCCTAAGGCTTTACAATATTGTCGCTACCACTGCTATGCTGATGATGTCCAATTGAACATTTCCGCTAAACCAGCTGATACTCCTGACATTGTACAGAAGATTAATAGTGACCTGGAGGGTATCGCTAAGTAGTCAGCTGACAATGGTCTCTTTCTAAATCCATCCAAATCTAAGCACCTACTTGTAGGAATTAAAGCGCAGATACAGAAAATGGAATATTTCAAACCCACTCTATGCATGAACGGGCAAAATTTGGAAAGAGTATCGGAAACTCGTAATCTGGGTATAATCTCCCACAAACATCTGCGCTTCGAAACCCATGTGCTAGGTCTAGTAAGGAGCCGCTTGTATCGTTTAAAGGTTCTGTATAGGATACGTAAGTATCTCAGTCGAAAAGTCGCGTAGTCTCTGCGAGTCCTTAATCTTGTCTAAACTCAATTACGGGTACATTGTGGTGGGACCTCGTTTATTAGCTAGAACTCAAAAACTTTTGCAACGGGTTCAAAATTTGTTTTAGCAGATTTTGTTTTCACATAGCTCCTCGAACTCATGTATCACCTTAAATAAAATTTCGCTTCAATTCTTCACCTGCTGTCTCTCGTATTTGACGTGAAAAAATATAAAAAACCGGAATATATTTTTGAAAAACTTAGATTCACACCGTTAAATGACAGATATGGATTTAGACCCACACGGACGCCACTGGTTGGCTACCAGCACAGAACGGTGGCATTTCGAGGCAGTTTTCGTTTCCAAGCCACCAAGTGCTGGATTGACTTGCCACAGTATATTCGGAACCTAACTTCTAAATATACATTTAAACAAAAACTAATTTTACATTTGCTTACATTACAGAAGTTAGGTATCCCTACTGGATGGTAGTTTTGGATAAATCGGGTGCCGCGGTTTGAATCCGTATACATATATAAATTAAGTAATTTGTTCTTTGTTGTTAATTACAATTTTAACCTATACAATACACTACACACTACTACTACACAATTTACAAACATCGATATTCACAGTTTGATGCTCATCCTAACCAATGACACAGTTGATGTGCTACCCGCGTTACCGCGTGCCGGTGTTTTATTTTTGTTCATTATCTTCTTTCTTTTGTCAATTTTTCTGTCAATCTTATTATTTGATTGTCTGTCCTTTTTATATTTTTTTTATTTATAAGTGTAAAGTGATATGTATGTATGTGTGTGTTGTTAGCAAATAAACTCTTTATCTATTTATCTATCTTAAATATTTCTTTCACCTTAGCACTTTCCGAGAAATCGCTTCCCAAAAAGAAAACTACTGGTCAATCGGGAAGTTCACCGATTGTACTATCAAAAGTTTCCAAGAAAATGTTGATGCTGTCAGGTGACAAACCTGACACAAGTTGTATTTATTCGATGTTATTTCTTTTGAATTCATGAAGCCGATTTTTAGACTTCTAAACTCTAAAGTTTAGAAAAGTCTTATAATCCCTCTCTGTCCGTCCGTACGTACGTACGTATGTATGTACGCATCGAGATCTCAGAAACCATAAGAGATAGAGACAAACGGTCAACGGGAATGAGTTTAGGACACCTTGGACATGTGTCAAATGTACTTTTTTAGTTTCTACACTACAAAACAATAACAACTGTCACGTGGTTTAGAAGTCTATTTTGTGCCTGCTAACTAGCAGGCGCTGCTAACTTGTTTTATTGAAATTAGATTATAGTCTTTTAGTTAGTAATTTCTGTTTTCTAACCCATTTTGTCATAGTTAATGAAAGCTTAAAAGACACCGAAACGTCGGGAAAAAAAAAAACATTATAATATAGGCAATACCTACGAAAAGAAGAAAACACTAAATTAATTTATTAATAGGTAGCAACCATCTAACTACGGCACTGACTAATTACTAACTTACGGCAGTTAAACGTGATCGCTAACTATGGGTCTGATAAGGAGGCTCAAGGTAACTCAGCGAGCAATGGAAAGAACTATGCTCGGCGTTTCCCTGCGTGTTCCAATTAGAAATGAGGAGATCCGCAGGAGAACTAAAGTTACTGACATAGCTCGAAGGATTGCTCAGCTGAAGTGGCAGTATTGGGGCGGAAAGGTTCTGTCATGGCGACCGCGTACCGGACGACGCTCCGTGGGTAGGCCCCCGACGAGGTGGACCGATGATCTGGTGAAGGTCGCGGGAAGCCGCTGGATGCGGGCAGCGCAGGACCGATCGTCGTGGAGATCCTTGGGGTAGGCCTATACCCAGCAGTGGGTGTCATGTGGCTGAGACGACGACGACGAACCGTCTAATTATCGTTTACGTGGGCAAGGATTTTAGAACAATACTAATTTTATTCCAGAATTTCTCAATATAAAAAATACAATATTATTAAATGCTCCCTGAACAAACAACGAGTCGTTAATTAACTTAATTACCATAACAATTTCATTCAACGTAAGTATATTATTGTTTCTGATTTAGTATCGGTAGAGGAAGGTAGAATGAAAATTAATTTCTGCTCTGCTAATTAATGTTTGCACTCATATTATGAGTTCTGCGCACGATTGGTGTAATCTGACGATAAATTGCAATTTCAGACGTAAATCAACTGGAACATGGGCAAATAAGCGAAAGTAGGGACGTGGAAGTGTAGACAATTAGTAAGCTTTAAACCTCCTCCCGTGCTGGACTGGAAGATACAAGTCAACAAACCGGTTCCGGCGGAAGGTCACCGCTGATTGTAGACCATGCATTATGCTGAGCCGGGACCGTTTTGAGACAATGTATTTGTTTATAATATGTTTAATTATTGTCCTTGTAGTTATGTTGTCTCAATTTAATTAATTTTCTTTCTTTCTTTCTTGCCAGCGAACCCAAAATTGGTTGACATTACTTACAGACAATAGTTGAAGTAAGGAGTGGTACTTGCCCATATTGGGTTTAAGCACCTGCACATGACTTTCGGTCTAAACTACAGCTCGGTTAACTAAAGTTGGCACGTTCAACACATTTACACGTAGTGTCTGTGAATAAGCGCGCGGTGTGACGTTGTACTACATGGTCATCAAGAATAGTCTGTCTGTCTCTCTCGCGCGCAGACAAACTTACGAGTATGAAGGAGACAGTTATTGTTCTGCTTTTGCTATTATATAGTGAAATTGTTTGTATTTGTCTATTCATTTTTTTAAATTGCATTAGTGTGAGTACTCATAACGCGCCAGCTTTCGATAATCGACCTATACCACAGATAGAGTGTACTTTACCGCGTTGCTGCGCTGCTCTAACGTCACATAAAGATATACCTACGTTAAAACGTCAAATAAGTAGGGCGGTAAAATACACTGTCTGTAATAATTAAGACCGAAAGTCGCGTGCAAGCACTCAAAACCAATATGGGCGCGTTGAAGGGTTAATGGTGAAAAAGAAACAACTTCCTGAGATTTCACGAGATTTACTATCAGTATAACTTAACACAACGGCGGCCATAACAGGAGAGAGAGTAAAGGTACAAAACTCAAAACTGACATTAGATTGTCAACTGTCACTTACAATGTGACAGATAGGATTTGACATTAGCTGTCATTCACAGATGTCTTTAGTTTATTATTCCTAACACGCGTGGCACTTCGTACTTATTATTTGAACCAGTGGCGATAATACACCGTTAAGTTAATATTTGAATAGATAATTTTATGAAAATAACAGAAATATTAAGTTTTGTACATGTTTTCTAATAAGAAATAGCTCAAATCAGGCGCATCCGTCATTTGGCTGGCACTTAACGTCAACGTCAAAAAACATTGGCAACTGAAGGGAAAAACTAGATAGATGTTAAGTTTTATTAGGGTCAAAATTAATGTAGCAGTATGAAAGCTATTTACAAAAGAAAAATATTCGCTTATCTTATAAAAAATAACGCGATCTTTTTAAATGTTGATATAAGACTTTATTACCCGACTGTAATGGAAGGAATAACATAGTATGTGACAGCTGCTGGCTTTCCGATGCAGATTACTGCAGATAGTAAGCCGATCAATGGACAGGGTGTATTCGAAAACTAATGTAGACAATGGTCTGGCAACATGTCACTATTGTCTCCAGACAACATCGTAGACCCAATGTCTACGTCGTTGTTGTTGACAAAACGCAGTCGTCGTCAGCCATTTTTAACGTCCCCACTGCTGGGGCACTGGCCTTCCTTATGGATGGATAAGGAGAACGAGCCATGACCCACCACGAGAGCCCAATGCGGATTAGTGGGTTTTAACGACTGCAAACGCAGCTGGGACCAACGGCTTAACGTGCCGTCCGAAGCACGGAGGAGCACGAGATAGTAAAGTTTTGGTCACCCATCCCGTGACCGACCATTGCGAAAGTTGCTTAACCTCTACAATTGCAGGCCGAGCGCGTGAACCACTGCGCAACGGGCTCCTCATTTATCGTGAAACAAAATGCAGTATAAAGTATATAATATAATACATACAGTATCTTATCTTCCTACAAAAGGTCCGTTCGCGAATAATACCCAACGCGCCTCGTTTTGGCAAGTATCTCAGTCTCGAATGCGACGAACGCACGTTTTAAATATTTTTATTTATTTATTTATTACAAATTGCGTTACATGCGACTTACATGCGACTTTGGCTAATTTCAACAACCACCGGTATCGGAAAGCGAAGACCCGGGTTCGAGACCCAGCGGAGGTACTTATTGTATTCAGTTTGGTTGGTGGTAGGACTTGTTGTAAGTCTGGCTAGCGGACCACCATCTTATCTAAGCCTGACGCCATAACAACAATGTTTTCAGCATTGTTGTGTTCCGGCAGTTAGAGATAAGATAGCCAGTTCCTCAGTGATGAGGATTCCGAGAGAGGCTCCCTTCCATCTTCAGCTTTATCAATACTTAACATCAGGTATAATGACGGCTAGGAGTCCCCCGTAGTTTATAAAAAAAGTTGGCGGGCAGCCCCATCGCGTATTGCGTACCATACCGTGCGGCGATAATAATAATAATTAACTTTTACCCAGAAAGAGTCTAAGACAAAATACTGTATGTTTCTTTGTGCTGTGGTCATACACACGAACGTGTGAGGGCAAAACACGTGTAGAGTGTTCGGTGAAGGAGTTTGCATTAGTTTGCATTTGCATTTATTCGCGGGAGGGCGGGCGGTGCACTTTCATAATGTTTTTTCTTGCGGAATTAAGATACCTAGATATTTTTAGTTTCATGTTTGAATGTGGAGTTGTTGACGTTTGGTTATGAGAGAAATGTTTATTCATTACATTCTCAAGCTGCTTTGATGCTCTGCCAATTCCGCAAGAAAATGACGTGATGGTCATGGTATAGTATGTATGTGATGTTAAAACTGCGACACTTACTCCGTCTCACCTGAAAGCATGCCTGCACAAACCGGTTTGCTCAGGTAAGACGTAGCGTGTAGCCGGGACATAAAAGCTATACAATGGAAAGAAAAGATAAACAGCATTAAAAAGCATAATTTCATATTTCGCGCGGACTATTTGTCATTGAGACAAAACATCTTTTACTTAAACGCACCTTTTATTTACGGATAAGTATTTTATTCCACGATAAATGAGGTCTTAATGAGTCAGTCCTAATTAAATAACGTAGCGTCGATAGTGACAAAACCTCCTAACTACCATTTTATAAGAATGAATATTCTTCCTCTCAGCCACATAACACCTACTGCTGGGTAAAAGAATCTCCCCCAAAAGGGGGGGTTTGCCATAATCGCCATGCTTGGCAGGCGGGTTGGCGATCGCAGTATGGCCAAGTTTGTAGGAAACGCTGCTGCCCGTCTCCTGAAGGATGAGTCCCTTAGTCGGCTCTTACGACACCCATGGGATGAGAGGGGGTAGTGCTATTCTAAGCCGACACTACACAGCTAAGAATGAATATTATGAACATGTTAATATTTTCTTGTGCGTATAGCAGGTATTTCCATAGAGTTTTAATATCTATTTAAAAGAGCAAGATCCTGATAGAAGAAACATTAGTTTACGCAAAATTGAATTCTAAGTCTATCACATTAAAAAAAGTATAATAAGGAAGAGGGGAGATTTCCTAAAAAAAAATATAGTAAGGATATATTGTCACTTCATCGACGTAGACTGAAACGTTATAAAATTTATTCGTTGTTAACCTGAGAGGAGGCGCTACCGGATAAAGAATACTTACAGTATGGTTCTAAGGCTGATAAATCTCTTCGAGAAGTCGCTGCAGGTTTTCGCCGGTCAAGGTGCCACTCGGGAAGGGATGCAGCTAGGCGTGCGCGGAGTGATGATTAGGATATGCCTGAAAGTATCATTCCGTGTTATCTGGTAGCGCGAGGCACGCGTCCCGCCCCGCGCTCGCGCCACACGCAGCCGCATCCGCTTCATCTACCTATCTTATGCTTTATTTCAAATAAAAGTCAGCACAAATACAGATACTGCAATATCCGCCTACTACGCCTACGCCTACGCCTGGCTGCGGTACGGTGTGCTGCTGTGGGGTAATAGTGTGGACGCTGAACAATTATTTATACTGCAAAAAAGATGTATCAGAATAATTGCCCAAATAGACAACACTGACAGCTGTAAACCTTATTTTATTAAATATAGAATACTCACCTTACCCTCCATATATATCTTCGACATTTGTATATTTGTTTTTAAAAATAATAATAAATTTCAATAAAAAGGTGATACCCACTCTATTAACACCAGACACAAAAACAAGCTTCACTTACCTCAGTCTAGAATAAAAATGTTGAGCTGCAGTCCATATTATATGGCTATCAAAATATTTAATAAATTACCACCAAAAATAAAAAAATAATAAAACCCTAAAAGCTTTTCAAAGCCAACTAAAAGACTATTTAATTGAAAAATGTGTATATTCTATTAACGATTATCTAAATTAAGTGGCTACTCTTTATTTCCTCTTTTAATTAAATATTAGTATGACGATCAATCCAAATTGATCAATCAAAATTGTAAACTTCTATCGGTGTTTATTTTTTATTGAAGTGAAAACTTCTTTAGCGGCGTTGAGCACTTTTTCTGTAATGGGTATAAAATCTTTAACTCGCGTCAGGACACGTGACCTGATCGAAAAAGCGTAGGACGGTTGGAGAGTAGACACTATTATATTAAGATCTCTCATTACTACCAACTTTCATATTGATGCCAGGTCAGTTTTAATGGATTTACCTGCCAAATCAAGTTGGTCTCCGTTTTTATCAACTTTTTATGAAGTTGTGGTCTAGATATAGTGGATTTTGATCGTTTTTTTCGTTTAAGAGGTTTTCACTTCTGCCGGCACTCCCAGAGTGCAACCCGTTGTTTTTATTTTCTGTTTTATTCTTTGTAACTTAATAAAATAGGCAGCCCTCTCATAAATTGCTGTGTCCGTAAAGGGCGACTAAGTTTTTAAGTTCCTTCTAGATTATAACACCTGTACACACTTAGTTTGCAATAAAAATTTGTATTTGTATTTGTATTTGTAATTGTATGTTAGCGAATGTATGGAAATAGTTTTTCGCGATTTCTGACTTTCCTTGTTCTCATACCTCAGTTGATGTCAAAGAGTGTTTTGATCCTCATGAGAAACAGGATCGATCTCCATAAAAAAATTTTTTGAAAACTCATCATTTTTCTGCTCACTATATTTTTTTTTTTCTAAATCGGTGAATGCAGTTCAAAATTCCTCAAAAAATTAAGGATGGTTTCCTAAGAACGTGTTCATGTAGCTACATCGGTTGAGGTACCTGCCCTTCGTGCCCTGTTTTAAATTTCCACCCTGTATAGTAGGTATATAATATTTCGAAAAATTTTTTTACTTACTAATAAGAAAAACTTTGGTAGTAATATGTGATACAAAGAAAAACATAATTTTTAAGTACTAAATTTACAAGACCTAAATATTAGTAAGTAAAAGTAATGTTTCAAAAGAGGCTTGTTTTACTATAACAAAATAATGTAAATTTTACAATAATTATTACACATATGCATTTATACGGCATTTTCAGGGTGGGTATATTTAACCCAGTAGTGACGGTAGTTCTGCGGGAATCCTCAATCACCGAGTAACTGAACTATCGGAACACAACTACGTTGTTATACACAAAATATTGTCGTTTTGACGAGAGACTTATAACAAGTTTTACTACCAACCAACCGAACAAAAAAAAATAATTGTAACCCACTAGGAATCAAACCTGGGACCTCTGGTTCAGATACCAGTAGTGTTACCACCAGACCACGAAAGTGGTAATTTATCTGGTATTTCCTTTAATGGTATTTTAAAATAAGAAACTAATATCTGCTTTACTTTGTTTCAGATAAAATATGCATAGCCGAAAACGGCAGAAGAAGCGGCGAGCAAAACAAGTTGTCGTGCGATGGACGTGCCATATGAAAATGTAGCCTAAACTGTTTCTCGTAAAAGTGAAAATGGCGTGGTACCCAATGATGTGTAGATTAAGTAACAATTGCTTGTTAGTACTGATTCTATTCCTGTGTCGAACAATAGTTTGTGACGGACAGTGTCCGAAGTATGCGGAGAAACCTCTGGAGACGCGTGTTCAAGACGCTTCTATTGTTTTTAGGGCTGTGGTGATTCAGGCACATTATTTGGTAAGTCTTTCTTTTTGTGTCAATACATCAATGTCTTGCAAAGAAAGGGTCCTTAAGGATTATCTAGACATTTTGGTAAATAACTGATTGTATATAGTTTCTTTAAGAATAGAATAGAATAGAAATTGTTTATTCGCAGAAATGATAATTATGTTCATACACGTTTTACCGCTCTAGCGATATGCAAACATTTCAGTCGTAATGCAATGTTACTTATTATAATATCCAATTATTAAAAGAAATAAATAATATGAAACGAAATTAAAATTAACAATAAATAAAACAAATTAAAATTCAACATGTCAAATAATAAGAATTAAATAATATAAAGCAAGATTATAAATAACAATACAAAAAAAACAAAATGTCCAGTCTTGCAGACAGTAACAATGTCAATAACAAAAAGTCAACAAAACAATGTCCTTTACATGCGTCAAAACAAAACAGGCTAGGCAAATAAAATCTAAGAGGTCATTTATTAAAATGTCAAATAATAAAACTTGGAATGCTACTTTAATATCATAGATACAAAAAAAAATATTCAAAGTTTAATTTTATTTAAAGTCCCAGCACGACAAAACATTGTGAATTCATTCAGGTCATAAAAACAGTTCTCAACCAACACTTTAAACATTATCCCTTTAAAACGTACGATCGGAAGATTCTGGTAGTGGCTTGGGAGTAAATTAAATATTTTAATACACATATTGTTACTATTTCTACTAAAACAGTTTGTTGTTGAAGGTAGTATACATAACTTATTTGGATATCTTGTTCGGAAATTGCACATCTCGCATTTCTTATCAAAAAGATGTAAGTTTTTTTACAAATATCAATATCTCAAATATGTATAGCGAAGGCAATGCAAGTATATTTAACTTTCTAAAAAGAGGTCTGCATGATTCTAGTTGTCCTCTCCTGTTTTTTTTTTGTAATATGAAAGCATGGTTTGCGTTCGTTGCATTTCCCCACAAGATCAGCCCATACCTGAGTATAGAACACATATGCGTGATATGCCATCAAAGCTGTCTTTTAATTAGCCAATTGCGTAACACGATATAAAACGTAAATTATTCTGTTTATCCTCTGACATACCATATCATAGCTGTGTAGTGTCGGCTTAGAATAGCACTACCCCCTCTCATCCCGTGGGTGTCGCAAAAGGCGACTAAGGGACTCGGCCTTCAGGAGATGGGCAGCAGCGTCAAACTTGGCCATACTGCGATCGCCAACCCGCCTGCCAAGCGTGGCGATTATGGCAAAATCCCCCTTTTGGGGGAGGCCTATGCCCAGCAGTGGGTGTTATGTGGCTGTGACGACGAGTTTAATATAATGTAGTTGTCAAACTATATTAGCATAATATCCACCTCTGTAAACACTGTACCTACTATACTGTAATACGCTTTCGTTTATCTAGGGCATAGATAATTCTCATAATCATTTTGGCAGGTCATTTTTATATAAAATAAATAGTAATGGACCCAGTATTCTTCCTTGAGGAACTCCTAATGTATTTATTTTATTTTCTGATTTATAAATTTTAGTATAGTGTTTATCATTCAGTTTCAAGATTTCCACATATTGCATCCTATCACGAAGGTAACTCTTGATCCAATCATAGGCTAGTCCTCGTATGCCGTACAGCTCGAGTTTAGCCAAAAGTGTGGAGTGGGTCACAAAATCGAATGCCTTATTCATATCGTACAGTATTGTAGTTACAGGGATTTTCGGTTCATTAAGGTTGACATAGTTTTAAATAAAGAGAAACATGCAAGTGCAGTCGACCTTCCTTTCCGAAACCCGTACTGTTCCTCTGTGAGTATTTTGTACTTCGTTAAAAATTATGTAAGTCTTGAGTGCATGACCTTTTCAAATATTTTCGCCATTATTGGAATGAGCGCTACCGGTTTCTAATTATGTACTTCATGCCTATTTCTACGTTTGAATAGAGGCTTCACTTTGGAAACTAAAGCCGTTGGAAATTTGCCATCGATAAAGCATTTATTTACAAAATATACCAATAACGGAGCCAACTCCCTTGCACAAGACTTCAGAACTCTTGTATAAATGTTGTCGTACCCAGTAGAGTTTGTATTATTTAGAGACGCAATAATCTTAATTATTTCGTTTCGTCCGTTGGGTGCAAAAATATTAATGTGGGAGTTCTGTGAATAAACTTCAGAGCTTTCGAATTTACAGTGTTACTAGTCCCATTAACATAATTTATAAAACAATCATGAAACAAATTTGCTATATCTGAAGGTCAATCAATCTATTTTATTATCTTTATTATATATTATGTCGATTATGTGAATCGTCATTTTTATTCATAATTTTCCAAGCAGCTAAACATTTACGTCAAAAAGGTTGTTCAATGGATAATTAATAAATAATTCCCGAATTTATTAATGTTATCATCACTATAATCACGTTTTGTCTCAAACCAATGTTTTTGAGACTTCTTACGCGTTTCGATAGGTACAGTCAAAGTCTGAGCAGTATTATGATCTGACAGGTACAAGGCCTTGGTTTCGGCTTTTGCATCTTTAATATTGCTCGCAAAATGATCGATATATGATTTCTGTCGTGTAGGTTTATTAATATGCAAGTCCAAATTATATCCCAATTATTAAGGTCGTGACAGACCTGTAACATTTTCATCGTAACGTAACATTGTTGTGTTCCGGCAATCCTCAATCACTAAGGAACTGACTATCTTATCTCTAGATAGGCAGTTCCTTAGTGATTGAGGTTTCCGGGAGAGGCTTGCTCAATATTCAGCCTTATCAATACTTAACATCAGGTATGATGAAGGCTAATCTCGCTCATTAAAAACGGGTGGAGACTCACGACCTCTACAGTAATTAGTGCCACTTTGCCAACATTTCAAGTTTCTGTCTCAATATCATCTAGATCAAATATGTCAGTTTCTCCTTTAAAATAATGTGTATTACGAGTGGAACGATAGTCAGCCATGCATAGATAATTTTGATTACTATCTTATTATCTTTAACCTTAGGTAATAACAATCCAACGAATTTAATTATGTATCTCTCTTTATCCATTAATTAAAACAACTTATTACGTAGAAGTTAAAGCTCGCGTCGAGAAAGCAATTTACTAAATAGAAGAAAGTAGATACGAAATAATTGTATAGTAAAAAGCATTCAACCGAACAATGAATAGATGTAACATGTTTTTATTTTTTATTTTGTTTTATTTTTATTAGACTACTTAAAAAAATTAAGAACGATATTAATTTCTGTGTATACTTTGTTTGTGTATGTTCTCCGGTTACTCGAAGACGTATGAACCGATTGAAAAAATTCATACATTATTCAGTTCGCGAGTTGGTCCCATTTTTTTGCCATTATTTATGAGAAACGAACATGCGTCGAATTTACGTATTCATGAAATAAAAAATATAAGCGTATGTTATTGTTTGAAATCTGCAAATAAAAATTGAGTACCCACTGAGTTTCCCATGAGTGCCATCCGTGATTTCAATATCACTGAAGACTGTGTGATAATAAGTCGATATTAAAACTCACAGAAAATTTTATTGTAAAATTAATTAAGCAACTTTCAGTATCGCTGACTCCTAAGAGGATTCAATAAAATTGACAGCATAAATACCAATAGTTTTGCGAATCTCATTAATTGCAAATTACCTTTCATATCTGCGCAGAATATTTGGGGTTTCGATATGCTTTTGTTACTTTTTTTGTTACAAACTCTACGAAAGTATAAGCAAATTTTACTCAAAGGGAACATTCCTTTATTTTCAAAAATAAGTAAAACTTCATTCAAATATTTTTGATAAATCACTTACCTGCACCGGGAATCGAACCGAGACTTAAATGTTTTAATTAGGACATTTAATAAATTGCCTTTTAATAAATTCTTTAAATAATCAGAATATTTAATAAGTTCAGTACTCCATTCTTAATATACTAATTGTAATGAAATTTAGAGACTGGTTGTGTAATTAAAATTTGTTACGCACTTGGGGACAGCCGTGTTTATTCAACACCCACTGCCTCCAAGATGCGGTCTGCTCAGCTAGCTCAGATGGGAACGAGACTCATGGGAGTGTGCGTGGGTTCTACCTTGATGGCTGTTACACTCGGAAAGAAAATATTGAGATTAGTTCACTAAAAGGTTCTAATTCTTACTTCTAAAGAGGGCGCCACCAACACAGGAGTGTTGGAATAAATCAAACAAAGTGATACATTTCTGACAAAAATTCTATGTATATTGATGTTAAACCACTGTCATTATTTAAAATTACAAACAATTCTTTCTAAACAATATTAGCAGAAAACATGGGCACTGTTAACAAAACTCATTAAAAGTTAAAGAATAAAAGTTACATGTGGGTACTCAAAAACACATGGTAAATTATTTGGTCATGACCCGGAGAAACAAGAATCAGTGGAAGCGTCCTTCCATGAATCTATTCTGAAGCTAAATGTAAGATCCTAAGTTACTTCTATATTAAAATTACATTAATACAACCGTTTTACATGTCGATGAAATTCTCAAACAAAAAGTACACAAAAACATACGGAGTTCGTTGTTAGCTTACGCAGCCATCCTCCAAGGTGTTGGTGCACTCACTCGCCCCTGCATCAGAGGAGAACACTCCTACATTCCGTGGCCTGAGACGAGACACACTGTTTCAAGGGGACATGTGCATCAGCCCGGGGAAAGTTGTCAGAAATGCAAATAAAATAACTTAATTTCTGGCTTAAAACAAAGGAGCGGCTCTCTGAAACAAAATAAGAGAGCACACGATAATTCTCAAGAAGTTCCACCATGAGGCGGGGGACTCCAACCAAGACGAAACGGTATGAAAAACTCACCTGCCGCTCCTGTTAAAATTCTTGAATTTACATAAAAATATATTGGCACTAGGCCATATCTTGGACAATCACCACCTCATCTCCAACAACGGATCGGACGATCCCAATATAAATTTCCTGCTTCCAATATATTTTATGTCGTATCGACCGACACCGATGATCGAAAGGAAAAAGGCAAGTCTCCGTCACCGGCGACCATAGACGAGCCGAACCAAAGACAATGATATATTGTTCCAGAATTTTCCACAAAAAGAATTTAGATTTTTTATTCTACAACTAATTGAAATGTATTTCAATAAATACAGAAGACATACTCAAAGTAAATTAAACCATTACAATATTAAAAAACATTAGACAATAGCAATAAATATGCAATAAATATGCAATTAAAATGGGTTAAAAAAGGAAAAAAAGTTATTAAAAACAAATGGATATCTAAAGGTCTAAAAAGGGGTTGTATTAAGAAGAGAATGTTGTATCTCAAATATCGTAATGAGCCTGCTAACAAGCATTACAATAAAAAACAATATGTGACATACAATAAAATTTTGAAGAAATGCATTTATAAATCGCAGCAACTAAATAATTCGAAATTTATTAAAGACTCTAAAAATAAATGTAAGGCGGCTTGGACCGTTATAAAAAATAATATTGACATGAATAGTGACTCAAAAGACATAAACGAAATTAAAATATATGACCAAACGTATGACAAAGCTAGTGACATAGCGAATTTATTTAATGACTATTTTATTGATCTAACTGGACAAAGAAAATTGAATGATGCCAAACGTTATCAGCGGAAACAACACAGTAAACAAATTATAAACACTATGTTCATTACACCCTTATGTGTATCAGACATAATTGAAATAATTAAATCCCTTAAAGACACAAATTCAACTGGTTACGACGAAATAAGTACTAAAATAATAAAAAAATGTGCTAAAACTATTGCAGGTCCATTGTGTCACTTAATTAATAGGTCATTTGAGCAAGGAGTAGTCCCAACAAGACTTAAAATATCTATTGTTAAACCCCTCTTTAAAAAGGGCGATCCAACAGATATGGGTAACTACCGGCCTATCACATTAATACCAATTTTGTCCAAAATATTTGAAAAAGCAATGTACACAAGGATTATTAATTTCATTAGGCTGAACGACGTACTCACGCCAAGACAATTTGGATTCAGAAAGCATAGCTCTACGACTTTAGCTTGTTTCACATTAATTAAGGAAATCACTGAAGCTATAAACAGTGGATGTGCAGTATTAGGGCTATTCTTAGACATGAGCAAAGCTTTTAATTATGTATGTCACAAACGCTTGCTCGAAAAAATACAAAAATATGGTCTTAGGGGCACAGTTAATAATTGGCTTGAGTCCTATCTTCGAGATAGAGAGCAATATGTTGAAATTCCGGCGATAGTAGGTAACAGAAAGATAGCTGTTAGATCCGCGCCGAAAGTAAATAATAGTGGCGTACCACAAGGGAGTGTACTAGGACCTCTACTTTTTTTACTATATATAAACGACTTGCCAGAAGCGCTAGACAATGACTGTATCTTGTTCGCTGATGATACTACACTAATAATAAAATGTACAAATAAAAACACATTAGAAGATGTTTGCAATAAGGAACTGAAGTCAGTGGTTGAGTGGTTAGGAGACAATCAGTTACAAGTAAACATAGACAAAAGTAGTGTCGTACATTTTCATACCTATAACAGCGCCACAAAGACACTCAATATAAGCTATGGAAATTCACGGGTGCTTCAAAAAGATCTTACCAATTTCTTAGGGATTACGATAGACAAGAATCTCAACTGGAAAGAGCATATTAATAAAGTCTGTAGTAAGCTGGACAAATTCGTGTTTGTACTTAGGCGGCTAAGGGCAGTTGCAAACCGAGAAACCAGTTTGACAGCATATCACGGATATGTCTCGTCTGTTTTGCGTTACGGTCTTATTCTCTGGGGAAACTCAGTAGACGCTCATAGAGCATTCAAAACACAAAAAAAATGTATTAGGGCAATCTGCGGAGCTGACTTCCTTGACCATTGCAAGCCACTATTTAAGGAACTAAGGATTCTACCGCTACCCTGTCTTTATATATTTGAAATTTGTATGTTTGTCAAAAATAATTCACGTCTTTTTCCCTTACATGACACGGTATATAAAAAAAATAACACTAGACATAAGTATAAACATAAATTACAGATTCCAACACAGAAATTAAAAATCTACTCAAATAGTACGTTTTGTAATGCGATCAGGATTTATAATATGTTGCCAGTTCAAATAAAAGAATTGCCTACCAACAAATTCAAATGTCAATTGTTTAACATTCTTTTAGATCAATGTTATTATTCAATTGAGGAATTCCTAGGTCATAAACTGTAATTTATTGTATATTTAATTTTATTAAATTAAATTGACATTTTATTGGCAGGCAATTATTGACATTTAAGATTTGACATTATATTCATTTAACATTATTAAGTTATGACATTGTATTATTAAATTTTATTTAGACATAAATATTTATAAAATGGTCAATGTATGAATGAATGGTTATAATTAATGTTTAATTTTGTGGTTGGTTTATAATATTTAATTTTATAATGTTTAATTTTATTTTAATGTTAAATATTTACTGATTTCCACGCCGAACTAAGGCAGAATATGCCGAACTTATATTATTTATCAGCTTAAATTGTATACCATATTCTGGGAAATAAAGATTATGATTATGATTATGAATGAGTAACTTTCACAAAGACAGCAAGTTGTGATTTATAACATTAAGTTATTGCCTGTTACGAAACGTAAAACGTCAGATGTCATGTCATTCGCTGTCAATGTCAAAGTCACTCAAAACAATAACACTGGTAGTTGTTATTGTGAAAATATTGAAAACAACAAAATATTACGGAATGAACGCTAAAACTTTGGTAAATACGTGTAAAGAATGATTCTGCAATGAAATAGCTCGGTGCGCAAGGAACCTACGGTTAGTAACACTAAAATCAGTGCCACAAAAGAATGGTAAACAAAACACTATCGTGTCTGGGGCGACGGTGTATCCCGTGGTCTGTTCTTGGCGTCGTTGATGGTGAATTCAACACAGGGCCTGAGCCAAGTCCTGCGAATAGACCACCAGACACACCCTCACTCCAGTCTCGATAGTGAAAATACCACGGTTGCGTATTATACACGCAACAAATTATTATAATTTTGCTTACTAAATAAGCAAGGTATGTTAAGCAACATTATTGATAAGATTTCCCGTCATGTACAACCGTATCTTAAGCAAATAAATTGTACGGATATCAAACGCGCTATATTTCCACGATTTATATGGTCACGTGACCACGGCAGCTGTAAAGATGCCGAAACGTCGGGAAAATCAAAAAACCCCTAAAAACCAAAAAATACGGACAATTACAACTTAGTTCGTGGAAATATAGCGCGTTTGATATCCGTAAAAGTTGTTTTATTACAATGAACAGTGCGCGCCAAAACATAAGATGTACGCAAATAAATTCTATTCTATTATATTCTAATCAGAAAAAATAACAACCTGTCCTTTTATGGTACCGTTCGATTGTCTTAAGTACAAATATCAATTTTGCTTGAGTAACTTAGTGTCTTAAATTAAAGACAAAGTCTGTAAAGATAAAAGAAAACATAGTTAAAAAATACTACATTGTACCTGGGTACTTACTTCTCATACCCATCACTAAAATAAAAATGAAAATCATTTATTTAACTTTATAAGTTGCTCGAAATGAAAGCCATTTGCAGCATCACAACATCACAGCTTATAACTTTTAGTTTTATAAGCTTTTTTGAATAATATTCACCATACATCGGTACAAAAAACCACGAGACGCAAGTTCTATCGATGAATAAGTTTGTGTTCAACAAAGTTTTTTGAACAAGTTTTTCAAGTTTTGTCTTTAATTTGAGAAAGTTTGTCCGTCACACTAAATTAATATTTAAGATTAACACTACTAACAGGTTCGCTGTCCAAGAATTATAACAATTGATTTTCAATTGTTATGTATCATATGTGATTCATGGGACAGGGAAGGGGTTAAAGTACACGATGTTATCTTTCTCATTTAAGCGGGTTCGATTCCCGGTAAATCACGTACCTGATTTTTCAAAAATCTTTTAATGCAGTTTTATTTATTTTTGAAAATGTTGGGAAAAGGGATGTTTCCTTTGAGTAAAATTAGCTTTCGTCAATATTTAGGGTACTTTCCCTCCGACGATCGTCTTTTTTCCACCCTGTATAAATTATTGGTTTTCTAGTCCAGATTTGCATGATCAATACATGTAATAATAACGTGGGTCGTCCGTCACGGTGGTTAGCAAAAGTAACCACCTTATATTTATTTATGCTGCTACTACATTGTAAAATGGAATGGAAAATATATAATGAACACAATCTTTTATAAAAAAGCACAAAAACAATGTACAAAATCTGTTTCTTACCTTTTCATTTTGCAATTTTGCTAACGAGAAAAAATACAACTCACATACGGTATTTTCAAACTATTTTAACAAAAGAAATTGAATCGGCGTCATCCGAAAAGCTTATTAACGGGATAGTTCAACAAAAATGTGCTACATATCACTGAAATTTAAATAAATTCTAAATAGGTGGTTAGTGACACTAACCAGCAAGACTAAAGCTTTACCAGCAAGAGAAAAGCTAAGACGCAAGCTATTTGAGTTTTCAATCTACAAAGTCGTTTAAAATTACCTTTGCCTAATTAACATACTGTAAATACCAAGAGAATTCTCAAAGAAAAATAACGTTTTAATTGAACTAAAGCGAAGTAAGTAAAAAGATAATAGGCGTCTTCTCCCCTAATTTGAGCTTCTCGACTTCGTTAAGTTTTTTTTTTATATCTCATTGAAACACGATGTCGAAATTTGTTTTATTTTTGTTGATAGACTTTGCAATGATTGCCTTTTAGAGCCGAAACCAATTGGTTGGAAAAAATGAGAAAAAACCGAAGCGGAATAATTTCAATTTTATTGATACCTGCGGAGTTCGAAAGCTTTGAAATTTCTCGAGAAATTGCCATGTAATGTTGTTTCTGCAATATTTTTGCGGTGTCATACCAATTTAGCTCTGATGAAGTGGCGGTTTGTAATACTGTTAAAGGGAAAAATGGAAACGGAAACGTACACTCTGCGTATTAAGCCAATTTATGGAAAAGAGTTGAGCGCAATGATACTTTTTTATTTTCATTGGTATATGTATGTATTTTTTTGACCGCCGATGGCGGGCTTCTGATAGACGAGAAATTAATGATGAGATTTTTTTTTATTCCAAGATCAAATTTAATAACTGTTCTGCTACTCTGCTACTTTAGAAGCATGAGTCATTATCGAATGAAAAACTAATAAGAGAGGAAATCATATTTCAACACTGTTGTTTTATTCTTAATCAAGTTTGTACAGAAAATTCAGTATATTTTTATAAGACGGGAGAATAAAATACCTTCATTTGAGACTCACGTTATCAAAAATTTACGAAGAAAAATCTGACAGAAATCACGTCGAAAAACAAAGTATTCTGCTTTTTCTCTTCGCTTAATGTATGTGCAAATAATCGTAGAACAAGCCACGTTTTTGCTGTTAAGACAAAAACGACTCGAAGGCGTACACAATAAAAATGAGTTTGCTCTACGTCGTGATGACGAAAATAAATTTCTTGTGGTATGTTTGTATCTGTCTTTCGGTGTAATATTGGAGGGTTGCGAGAGAAATATTAACACTCTTAGAATTTTCTTGTGCGTGTCATATTATTGTATACGATCTTGGACGGAAAATTCATACTCTTCCAACTTTGGCCGTGACTATGACGAATAACGCACGCTAAGGTACAATGATTTCTTATTATTTCTATGTGGGAAATGTGAGAATAAATTTATGTGATCATTTGTTGTACAAAAGAGACTCCTTTCACATAATTAACACTGTTCAATTGAAACTCAAAAAAAATAAACCGAACACTTGAATTATGTATTGTATGGGTTTCTTAAATGAATGAAAGATAATTCCGGTCAACAGGACTTTATTATAAAGCGACGACGGAGACACGAGACACGACATTACCACAGAACGCAATTACTCCTAGCGGATGACATTACACACAGACCCGAATGACAGCACTCGAGATGTGTACAGACAATAGTGATGTTACATGTTACAATTAGAAAGAATTTGATAAGCATTTAAGCATAACTTTTAAGTCACAACAAATTAGTAAATAAGAGATGCATTTTAAGTCTATCAAGATTTTTTTTAATGAACAACGGAGACTCTTAGCCTTCATCGTACTAACTGTTAAGTATTGATAAGGCTGAAGATGGAAGCAAGCCTCTCCCGGAACCCTCAAACAATGAGGATCACAACAATGCTGAAAACATAGTTGTTATGGCGTCAGACTTAGATAAAATGGTGGTAGCTAGCCAGGCGGACTTACAACAAGTCCTACCACTAACCAAACGGAATACAATATGTATCAAACCCGGGACCTATGGATGTGATACCGGTGGTTGTTACCACTGCACCTTCGTTAAATACAAATACGATATAAAACAAAACCGAATCACGTTAATACACACATAATTTTCTCAGTCAAATAGATGAGAGTCGTGTAATCAAATTTGTTTTATCTACTTCAAAAGAAAAGTGAAATTTCAATACAATACAATAATTCAATACAATACATAATTATATTTGCAAGAAATATGTATTTTATCCATGGCAACTTAAGTTGTTGGTGTTTACTTGGAGTAGTACTTGCAAAAAAATTCACTTCAAAAATCTTCATAGAAAAGACAACTCCGTAATCAAGGACCTAGCGCAGCTATAAGAAAACTTATCAAGCTATTAGTAAAGTTGAATTCCCTTAATATTTATTTGAAGAGTCTAGGAAATACCTTGTTATCTTGGTTCGTTTGTGACGATCTCAGCCTGGCTTGTTTATAGGCAAACGTTGCCAAATCATGGTCTGGCAGAAGACATTCTCTCGTAATGGCGTCTTTATCTAATGGTGTTACGACTGGCAATTGTTCTACCTGAAGATTTGTTAAGGGCCCCGTTTACGATCTTTTCACCTCACACGCTCTGAAAAGGAGGTTTTGTCAATCAGTTTAGGCGCGGCAAAGTACTTTTTTAATTTAATACCTAAAAATATGTCATAATGCGTTCCGAATCGGACTATTGACTTTTTTGTTATATTTGATTCTTATTTTAAATAGCTTTAAATTATTTATAATACTCCGTTTTGGTTTTATTATATTATTTTAGTTCATTGAATCATAAAAACAATAACAATAAGATTAAACTATTTTTTATAAGAATTTTATATTAGGCTGGGTAAGATTTCACAACCTATAATTGGATTTCGGACTGTGACATAAATCTTTAAATCATAAATCTTTTTTAAATCGTCTTTGTCTTGTACCTCATGTCAGTGTCAACATTTACGGAATCTTTTTTATTCTTATTAATAAGTAATAATATATTTCTACTTTAAATAACTTTGAATTAACTATAATAGTCCCATTTTTATTATTTTAGTTATTTATATCATTAAAACAACGAGAATAAGATATATTTTGATTAAACTTTATGATTAAAGATTTTTTTTACATGAACTTGACTGCGGAAACATCCATAAAATGTTCCTCGCTGTTGTGAGGTGAAAAATTGTGTGTTGCGCTCGGCAGAAAAGTTTTTAGCGTCTTGTACCTTTGAAATCCTCGCTTCGCTCAGGATTCAATCTTTGAACCACTCGCTACGCTCGTGGTTCAATCCTAGAACCCTTCACTTGCTCAGATTTTAATAGAGGTAACTCGCCGCTAAATAACCAACTTTCCAGACTTGCATAACAAATAACTATTATTTGACAAAGTTTATCAAACAAAATGGAGAAGTAACACGCGTCAAACATAGTCACAAAAGATCAAATAAATTTGACAAACCCGTAAATTTGATTTACCTGGCTGGTTTAGTAGTATTATTAGTCTTGAAGCATAAATATATTCGATTAGGTAAAGGTTTCTAGGGTTAAATAGCGTTTGAATTCGTACGAACGAATTTAAGACTGCATTTGACTTCAATTACAAAAAACACGCTATCTCTATTCGCTGTTTATTTGAAGAGTCTAGGAAATATCTTGTTATCTTGGTTCGTTTGTGACGATCTCAGCCTGGCTTGTTTATAGGCAAACGTTGCCAAATCATGGTCTAGCAGAAGACATTCTCTCGTAATGGCGTCTTTATCTAATGGTATTTAAGCAATTGTTCTACCTTTATGGAGTTTTGTTAAGGGCCTCGAACGATCTTTATTTGACAACATTTAACAAACAAAGACAAATACCGATGGAGCTGTAAGACGCGTCATATATAGCCACAGACAATCAAATAAAGACAAACAAAGATCGTTTTTGGGCGTTTTTAGAAGCATTATTAGTCTTGTAGTATAAATATATTATATTGGATAGGGTAACAAATTGAAACGCTTTCAACCCTAGAAACCGTCTAGGGCTAAAAGCGTTTCAATTTGTTCGTACGATTTAACCTTTAAGACCCGGATTATGATACAAAATAGATTTTTTATTGTTTCTCTGGACACCGGTGTCCCAAATACCTTGTTATCTTGTTTCGTTTGTGACGTTCTCAGGCTGGCTTTTTTTTATAGGCAAACGTAGTCAAATTATGGTCTTTCAGAAGACATTCTGTCGTAATGGCGTCTTTATCTAATGATGTTACGACTTGGGCCATTTTTCTACCTTTATGGAGATTTGTTAGAAGCATTTCTAGTCGTCGTCGCCTCAGCCACATAACACCCACTGCTGGGTATAGGCCTCCCCCAAAAGGGGGGTTTGCCATAATCGCCACGCTTGGCAGGCGGGTTGGCGATCGCAGTATGGCCAAGTTTGTAGGAGACGCTGCTGCCCGTCTCCTGAAGGCTGAGTCCCTTTGTCGCCTTTTACGACACCCACGGGATGAGAGGGGGGTAGTGCTATTCTAAGCCGACACTACACAGCTAACATAGCAACATTTCTAGTCACATGAAATAAACTTGTATAGGGTTACGATTCCTGTTACGGTTTGAACTCGTACATGCAGATGAAGACTATGTTTGACATCAATAACAAAAAAGTTACTATCGTAAAAGTTGTCTTTGTTGTCATGCTAAAAGACGGACATTTTTGTGTAATGATAATTATGATAAAAGCAGTTACTTTTAAATACTACACTTTAGGTAAAGCATCATCTTTTAAAAACCATCATGTCATAAGAGCGTTTTGTTTGCGTTTTGTTTTTATTGAAGATGTCAAGTTCAAAGTGTGAGGCTTTGGAAACTTTGGAGGCGATGATTGAGGGAGACGTCAAAAAACTTTCGTCGAAAAACAGGCTTGCTATAAGAGGAGCATGGTAAGATTAAAACAATACTGCGCTAAGAGATGACGGTAGGCCCTCCTGATCTTGTCTTGTATAAAATTCGGATGGATTGCAATTTGCGCTTTAAGAACCATATTGGGGATTGTATCCGAAATTGCTTTTATAAACTTAGAGTATTATACAAGGTTAGACGGCATATAAGTGAAGAAATACGGATTCAACTTGTGGAATCTCTTGTTGTCTAAATTAAATTACATGGACACTGTCTATGGTCCTTGTCTACTTGCCAAAACTAAAAAGCTTATCCAAAGAGTGCAGAACGCATGCGCTCGTTTTTGTTTTGATATTCCGTTAAGTGCCTTTGTATCACCATTCTTAAATCGACATAGCATGATAAAGATGCAACATCGTCGAAAGCTACATTTGGCTTGCCTAATGTTTGGTATAGTAAAAAACTGTGCACCTGTCTATTTAAACGACAAGCTGTCCTAGACATCTAGTCGTAAGCCTCATGGACCCCGAAAATGTGCGCAACAACTGGCTACTGCCCGGCATGCATCCGCCGCCTTTCGAGGTAGTTTCCGTTACGCTTCTTCCAAATGCTGGAATAACATTCCTCCACCAATTAGGGACCTGCAAAGTATTTACAGTTTCAGACACAATATAAAAATATGCTTTATCACTCGTCAAGGTTTGCAGGAAACTCGACAGGACACAAGTATCCTGTAGCCATACATATACTGTTTCTAAGCACTTTAAAATATCTCACCTTAACTTTATGTCCCGAGAGGTTTTGACGTGGTTTTTGTTTTCCTTGCTGACTGACTGGCTGACTGGGTGTGTGGATTCTGTTCCCATAGTAATTTTATACTTTCATATCATGTCGCCCATTATGTTTTAATAATAACATAATATTCTGTAATAATATTCTGTAACTTAACCATTTTATTTTGGATTGCATTGACATACCTGTAAAAAACACCTTTTAATTTTTGTCTTGTATTTTCTAACATTGCATTGTATCTTTGAGAAAATTTATTCCTTAAGTGTAATACTGTAACCGTACTTACATGATGCAATTTGTTTGTACAAAGTTTTGCAAAGCTTTGAAATAATTGTAGTCACAAATTGTAGTTCGGCTAAAGTTTTGTTTGGCTTTGGAAAACCGAAAAGTTTTCCCTCAGCCATTTAGTTTTTTTATGTTTTTTTTTACCCGGGCTCTGGCCTCTGGCACACATATTATGGTGCTTTCACACACTCTTTGTTGGTTTGGGTTTTTTGTTGTTTTCTTTCTCATTTTTTTATAATCTTTGTTTTTTATTGTTGTTTTTTGTGTTACTTTGTTTGTTAATCTGTGTGCGGAGTCAACAAACCGGTTCCGGCGGAAGATCAGCGCTGGTCATAGACTATCCATTATGCTGAGCCGGCACCGTTTTGAGACAATGTTTTCTGTGTTAATTGTATAAAAAGTTTAATTGTCCATGTATTTTTTGTCTCAATAACATTAATTTTCTTTCTTTTCTTTAAAAAAAATTCTATTAGACACTGGGCGTCTATTTTTATGTTAAAGAACCGTTATTTTTCTCTCATTATTATTTTTATCTGAAAGCAAAGGTTTTTGTAATAAACGACAAGTCTACGTAAGAAGGCTTTAAGCTGTTTTCTAGTTAGATATTGACGTCGTTATCGTCGCCATTAGCCATTTGTAATGTCCCCACTGCTGGGGCACTGACCTTCCTTATGGATGGATAAGGAGAATGGGCCATGACCCACCACGCGGGCGCTATGCGGACTGGTGGGTTTTAACGACTGCAAATGCAACCGGGACCAACGGCTTAATGTGCCTTCCGAAGTACGGAGGAGCTCGATATAGTAAAATTTTGGTCACCCATCCCGTGACCGACCATTGTGAAAGTTATCATCGCATGCTGAGTGCACAAACCACTGCGCCTCGGGCTCCACGGGCAAGATATTGACGTAAAAAGTATAATTTAATGCAGAAATGCAGAATTTTTCGCAGATACCGGATGCCGGGTAAAACTAGGATTGTTTTGAAAGCCAACGTACATGAACGTCAAAGAAGTTTCGTCATCAGTTCGTAACGTTCGAAACTCGTTAAAGAACGTTATTCCCTCCTCTCTTATTTCGTAAAAGTCACCACCAGTCCTTACTTTTTTCGAATCATCTACTAACAGCTTGTAGCCTTCTTGTGGCTCTTCAATAAAGTACCTAACTAAACGTATTCTTCCATTATATTTATTTACTTTAATTATTAACGCTACGGCGGGAGACTGCCGAGAGGGTAGGTTTGTGAACTGATGGCGTAGCTTCTTTGACGTTCATAAGTGCTCTTAACAGCCTAGACTGAATAAATGATATTGAATGTGAATTTACATTTTAGACACTCGGTGCTGGAATTGCACGGTCTAACAACTCTTAAGGATGCTCCGTGTGAGGGCGAAACCCGTGTAGAGTAGTCGGTGAAGGTGCAAGGTGTGTCACTGTTTTGCATTTGCATGTATTTGCTCGGTGCATCTTGCATGTAGTTTTTCTTGCGGAATTAAGCCTATTTTTAGGATTTCGTAGCCTAAAGGCAAAAAACGAAACCCTTATAGATTCGGCCAAACCGATGTATGTCACATAATTTTTAATTCCAAAACTATGAGGATTACACAGTTGAAACTTGGTAGGTAGATGTACTCTGTAAACCGCTTTACGGTTTTTACACAAAAATAAAAAATAAATGAATTAAGGGGCGGCTCCCCATACATGGAACTGTTACTGATTTTTTTTTTCATCAAACCTATACATGTGCGATATTATTAGATAGATCTTTAAAAATTACATTGAGGTATCTGAAACAGTTTTTTCTCAAAGTCAACCGTTTGAAAGTTATACACTTCCAAAGTGGAAAAATGTATGTCCCCCCCCTCTAACTTTTAAAATAAGAAAGTGAAAAAAAATTATGACGTAGATCTTTATAAAAACTTTCAACGAAATATATTTAGTAGTTTCAGAGCTATAGCACATTTTCCAAAACCACAAATACCCATAACTTTGTCATTCATACAAACACTATGAAAAACAAAGTTATTTTTGCAGACAAAAATTATAGTGGCATTTTGGCAATAATAATAATAGAAACTTTATTGCACACGATACAAAAAGAAACACATACAGAGAAAATGACAAAACAGAGGAACACACAATAGGAGGCCTTATAGCTACGTAGCAGTCTCTTCCAGGCAACCTTGGGTGAGAGACGAAACCCTTCATGTGCGAGTTCGACTCGCACTTGGCCGATTTTCGTTTTCTACTAAGATATGGATTTCCGCCTAGTAACGCCTGATTCTATCAAATACATTTTAAACATTTCAAGAAAGATATCAAGCCGAAAGGGCAATATTCCTAGAACTTCGCAGTATTTATTGCCAAGTCAAAGATTGTTCGGACCCCAATGGAATAATCAAACAAAATTAATGGCCAACTAAACTCAATATTCGCCCGACCAAAACGGCTCTAACTTAAATTTAATGTATTTGCCAATGATAACTATAAACTTTTGAGAACAATAAATTTGGGGATCGCCGTGTAAATTTAAATAAATTAATAGAAATAAACTAATTTAGTTTACAAAATTCAGCAAAATAACTGTGAGAGATATTTGATAATGCTTTAAAGTTTTAGTTTCATTTGTTATGAAGCTTAATAAGAGTATTGTTCTAATGGTGTTAAGAAATTTTAACAATACAAGAGGGCGAAAGCCTTTTAAAAATTAATATGAATTTCTAAAAGGCTTTTGTTTAAATAGAGCAAGAAACGGGTGAGGAGACTGAAATAAAATCGACAATTATACTATATGTGAATATGTTTGTTACTCAATCAAGCAAAAACGGCCTAAAGGATAGTTTTTATCCCGGTTAAACGTTCCCTATGGATGATTTATCATAAATTATTGGCAGTTGCATCTTAATCGATCGTTAAACACCTGAAAAGATGTTTCTTTCAAATGCAGGGATATTCCTAGCATTGATGTGACAACGCTGGCCTACAGCGTATTAAAAATATAAAAGTATTGGAGAATTTCGACGGTGGTTCGCAAGTCTCGGTAGCTCAGCGGTTAGAGCATTGGACCGGATTTCCAAAGGTCGCGGGTTCGATTCCCGTCAGAGAATTCACTTGTGGCCGAGTTAATTTTTTCCAATATTTTTCTATTTAAAATTTACCCTAAGTTCCCTATGGATTTCTCAAATGTTAACTATTAATACAAAAAAACTGCGTTTAAAACCGATTTAAAAAATTAAAAAGCAAAAAATATACCTTTTGGAGTCGGTGCCAGCCAAGGCACTTTTTGCAAAATAGGCAAACTTTGAGCTATTATACTTTTTATTTTTCTTGCCTTGGCTGGCACCTTCAAAAGGCTTATTTTTGCTTTTTAGTTTTTGTAGTCAGTTAATTATCTAATTTTTTACTTTTTAGTGTCTGTAATACGTTATTTTGTAAACGACAATAGGATTTTTCGATATTAGATAAGGTTTCATGTAGGTAGATTTATGTACAAAGTATCGTGAAAGTTACCACCTCCAAGTTAACAAAAATGCTCATAAAATAAAAACCATTTTTTTTTTTATTAATTTTTTTTGGAACCAAATGGCCACTATTCCGCATGGAACAAAAAATAATCACGAAAATCACCAGAAATCTCGGCGTAATCGGTGTACATAAAAAAACACATACCGGCCGAATAGGCTATTTGACAGGTTTTGAAAATCCATTTTATATTACGAGTATGTAGTGGAGTTTAAGGAACCCAGTAAAAGTTTTTTGCTGAAAAATATCATATTAAAAATTCAATATTTAAATAGCGCGCCAAAACGCTACTTTGACAATATGGCGCTGCAATGGGTTCGGTGACGTCACTTATATTATGCATATCATCCACATACGTAGTCAAACGAGGTTTATAAGCAGGTGACGTTATTATAAACTCGACGAATCAGGAGCGTTTTGTGTCACGTGACAAAACGTTTAAAAATGCATTTTTATTTACGGATTTTTAAATTCATTTATAATTATTTCCAACATACGTTAATAAAAAAACCATTTTTAAACTCATAATTTATACTGATAACTCCATTTTCTGAAGTCGGTTAGGAAGTAATTCTGTCTACCACAGAACTAATATAGATTAGTTCTTGGAGAAGGACATAAATGCTACTTTTTTGTTGCGAAAAGGAAACATACTACTTGACGACCTCCGTGGTCTGTACACCGGTTTCAAGGTGTCGTCTACTCTGAGGTCCGGGGTTCGAATCCCGGTAGGGGCAAATGTTTGTATGATGAATACGAGCATTTGTACCTGAGTCATGAACGTTTATGGAGGAGCCCGTGGCGCAGTGGTTTGCGCGCTCGGCCTGCGATTGTTGAGTTTAAGCAACTTTCGCAATGGTCGGTCACGGGATGGGTGACCAAAAATTTACTGTCGTGAGCTCCTCCGTGCTTCGGAACGCACGTTAAGCCGTTGGTTCCGGCTTCATTGCAGTCGTTACAAAAACATTCTTGTTATGGCGTCAGGCTTAGATGAGATTGTGGTAGCTAGCCAGGCGGACTTACAACAAGTCCAACCACCAAACAAACCGAATACAATATGTACCCCCGCTGGAAATCGAACCCGGGACCACAAAATGGAAATTGGTTGAAAAATCACAAAATGGAGTATAATTCTTTTCTTTTTACATAAAACTATTTTAAGTTTTCAAGGTGTACTAAAAATAAGGAAACACAATAACGGTTAGTGCCTCTTCGATGAGAATATGTTCGGATATTTTCCGATGCGAGATATATGAGCAAGTTAAGCTTTCTTATTGTACAAGCACAATAGAGCGACTTATGCTGCACTCAAGCATACATCCATGATGAGGGTCAGGCTTCGCATAATATGAATGATATTTTTACAAAGAACTTATGGCATAACCTATGTGATTTTCAGGCATTTTCCTTATAAACACCGGGAGACGATTATCCTTCATCAGAAGGCGGAAGCGCCTCTCCCGGAATCCTCAACCAATGAGGAACTTGCTCTCTAACTGCCGGAACACGACATGTTGAAAATATTGTTGTTTTAGGCTCAGACTTAAGATAGTGGTAGCTATCCAAGCGGACTTACAACAAGGCCGGGGCCTACCGCCATCTCTTAACGCAATATTGTTTAATGTCGTTTGTATCGGCGCAATGTTGATATATGTCATATCGTACCGCGAACCTCTTAAAACAAGCTTGTCTTTTGACGGAAGTTTTGTGGCGTCATCGCTCAATCATTCATTCAAACAAGATTTTTATCAATCAAACCTACTACGACGTCTTGTGTCAAATAAAGTCAAGCTTGTTATTTAAACAGTATTTAAACCAAAGGAAAACAAAACGTTCTTACGACATGACGGTTTCTAAAAGATGGCGGTAGGCCTGCTGGTCTGTTCCCGATGCCGATGGTGTTATCACTAGACCACAGAGGCGGTTTAATTGTAAAACTTTTGTATATCTGCCAAAAAGAGTGTGACAATAGTCCAAAATAAGCAATGTAACGCTTATGCTATGGGATACAGTATCCCAATACCTTAGTTACTAGAGTAACGGATAGAATAAGATGGAGAACATAATTATGACACAGTCCAAATAATCTTTGCTCTGCCTACAAACGGCTGAAATAATGCACTCACACAGATGCGCACTTGCTACAATTTTAGGCACGGACTACAGTGAAAACCAGTGAGATCCGTGTAGCGATAGCGAACGGCGCATGTGTGTGTAAGCGCGTCATGTCGGCCGAGTGCAACAACTGTTTGTTATGTTTAGACTGTTTTTTATGATCAACGGAGAGACTCTTAGCCTGAGGTTAAGTATTGATAAGGCTGAAGATGGAAGCGAGCCTCTCCCGGAATCCTCATCACTGAGGAACTGGCCATCTTATCTCTAACTGCCGGAACACAACAATGTTGAAAACATTCTTATTATGGCGTCAGGCTTAGATAAGATGGTGGTAGCTAGCCAGACGGACTTACATCAAGTCCTACCACCAACTGAATACAATATGTACTCCCGCGAATCGAACCCGGGATCCCTGGGTCTGATACCGGTGGCTGTTACCACTAGACCACAGAGGCGGTTAAAATGTGATTATGATGTGACGTGATTTTGTCAGGTATTAAATAAGAGCCTACAAACGATCAAATTCTTTAGATACATTTTTGACAAACAAATAAACCAGAAGTAAAACGCATCAAACATAGCCGCAGACGGTCAAATTAATTTGACAAACATGAAAATCTAAATGAAAAATATGAACATATTTTACGGCTCGCAACTTCATGCCACGCATTTAGAAAACTTATATAATTGGAAAATTTAAGGACTACTTACTTAGAAGCAATGTGCTCAAAAATAACAAGGAGAGAACTTGTAAAAAAATAAAGTGTTTTTTCTTGTTTCAGAGTAAAACACTAGATTTAGCTCTAGTGTCGATATACAGAGGAGGAGTAGAATTAGCATCAGTCAGCCAGTATGCTGGCTCCCCATATAATACTACAGATAGGTATGTATATTGTACTATTAATAATTAGAGAAATTTACAATTTATTCATACTATTCTAGTAAAGTAGTTTTGTTTGTCTGTTATACCTCACCAACCATCATCAGCCTGTGGACGTCCACTGCTGGACATAAGCCTCTCCTAGCTCACGCCTATTGTGGCGTTCATAGGACGCTATTAGCCTACTGCTACCACGCTGGCTAGACGGGTTGGTAGAGGGTTTGTTTCAAGTTTTCCTTCTCTCGCACAGGTGTTCAATGCGTCGAGCCTCTTAGTCGACTCTTACGACATCCCAGGCATGTAAGGGAGTGGTGACACATGTATTCTTAGGCCGTCACCACACGGCACTGTTATACCTATCGCGTGTAAATTACTAAAATTGAGTAAAATTAGGGTCACCCCACGCCGGCGGAGTGGCGGCGCGCGAAGATACTCATGCGATCTCAATTGAGCTTTAGGTATTAGCTTGCGATTCAAATTGGTAAAACCCTTAAATTTTATTCTCGCGTCGACGAACACCGTCGCGTTGAGGGCGCTTGGCCCCTGGGCCCCTACCGCGTAAAAAATCTGGGTATGGATATGGGCTTCATTTGACAGTTGAAGCTCATAAAATTACCATATATGGTCAATTAACTGTCAAATGAAGCCCATGTCCATATCCATATTTTTTACGCGATAGCCCCCCCTGTTCTTCGCCGCCACTCTTGGACGAATAATTCGTTCAAGCCGCCACTCTGTCGGTGTGCGCTGGCCCTAAATATCAACTTTTTCGTTTACGAAAACATTTTAGGGCATTGAAATAAAAGTCAAAAAATAAGCGGCTTTTTGACGTTTGCCGTATCAAATGATTTATTTTATCTTTACCATTTACCTTTCAGGAAAATTAATCCCGAACGCTATGACCTATAGGTATATTATAAAGGTACTTTAATCTACCTATTATATACTACCAAGTATATAATAGGTAGATTAAAGAGTAAATCAACTTTTTGGCGACCTAGCAACGAAAAATTATTGAGTGTGGGTTGTCATGGTTATGTTCTCACATGTGATTAATATGTTATCTCTGTGGGAATCAGACCGGCTGGTTCAAGACCTTCGAATTATAAATATATTGTGAAACCCTGTGGTGACGTTATGACAAAAAAGCGGCTTTAGATCAAATATACGACTACACTATAAACACAATTGAAATAAAACAATCTACTTTTCGACATTTGGATTTGAATGTGGCTAGGGCCTATATTCTTCAAAGTGATATTTTTATAGTACCTTTCCAGGACACCTGGAAATGTGTCGAAACGTCGGGAAATCCAAAAAAATCATATTAATTTTCAAATCAAATCAAATATATTTATTTGCAAAATATGGGTATGTACATAATTAAGGTCTTACAAGTCATAAGCAATATTTAACCATTCGGCATGCAAAATATTCAATGAAAAAAAAACACAATACGTATTAAAAATATGACATATCAAACACAATAGTCGAGGAGTATTATCTTGAATAATAGGTAATACTTATAACTAACAACAGTCACTAGTACATTTTCCATATTAAAAGAGTAATCAAAAACACCAAGAATATTCAATTTCATTTTTTAACATTCGATTTAAAATAATAATAATAAATATGTAATACAATAATAACCATGTCATGCCAAAGTAACCAAACGTAAAAAAAATGTAAAATAAATTAATCTAAAAGAATAAAATGTCAGTTGAAAAAATTGTAACATGTCAATATTTTTGTCTGTAATAAATTCATTAATGGAATAATACGTTCTTTCAATCAAAATTTTTTTTTAGCCTATTTTTAAATATTATTAATGATTCAGCATCTTTAACATTCTTCGGCAGATGGTTGTAAATAGTAACTTGCATGACAAATACGCTATTTCCTAACAGTCCTGCAGGGTTGGGTCCTTATCCTCGTCATATTATGTCGTTTACTCATTAATGTATCATATTTTTTAATGTTCTTTCGTACATTTAATGCGGCTTCTAATATATATAGCGAAGGAAGTGTCAATATTTTTAATTTCCGAAAATTTAATAATATGAAGTAACAACCATAATTATGTTTAAAAACAAAATACGTCATCCAGTAAAAGTATTTTGGTATCTTTATTTATTATTTAGGTACACCAAACAGAGTGACAGCAAATACATGAAAACCAATAAAAACAGATAAAAATTATAACAGTCTGCAACTCCACAAATGTGTACACAGCATGACAGGCATTAAACATCGAAATTCGCGCACTAAAATATAGAATTGATAATTAACTAATAACATAATATTAATAAAAAAACAGAAAGCGTATATTTCAAAGTGTTAAGCATTTTTAGAAAAAAAGATGAGTGTCAACAACACAAGATTTGCGGTCATACGCCATTTTTATTAAGACCATGAGTAAAAATTGCCGCTATTGAAATTCAATATGGAATAACCTAGTGATTTGAAACGTAAAACTGACATCACGTAGAACCTTGGCAACCGACCCCGTATTATGACATACTCGTACCCATCAGGTCAAACAGTTACCCCCTTTATGTTAATGGCAGCGGTAACGACGCTTTGGCTATATTGAATATGATAGTGTAAGGTTTGTTTATACTCACAACATTTATTTCCATTTATTTAGTACAGGCGAAGGACATAGAAGTGATATTAACATAATACAATAACAAGGATACTTAACAAAAACAAATACTTAATTTTAAGTTACAGTATTGAATAAATTGTCCCACGGTTGCACTAAAAGGGACCTAGTTCAGCATTGTGTCAGTATTACACTGACGCTGGTTTTCAACTAGACCGCTTTTAGTTTATTGACACCTGGATGTCATATACATAAAAATGTATAAACAATAGTGCAGATGTGCGATTGTGTGTGTGGTTTTGCATAGGTATGTTTAAATGAGAATGTATGTGCATGTGTGATTTTATACAGGGTGGAAATTTAAGGCGGGGCAGTAAGGGCAGGTACATTAATCGTTGTTGCTACGTTCGTTCTTAGGAAACCATACTTATTTTTTTTTTATATTGAAACTGCATTCACGGATTTTGAAAAAATCAAAACGGTCTAAGACACCAACTCAGTTGGTGTCTGAGACCGTTTTGATCCTCTTACGGAATAGGAACGATTTTTTTTAATAAAAAAAATATCGGCTGACTGTATTTTTTTTTCAAATTCCGTTAATGCAGTTCAATATTTCTCAGAAAATTAAGGATGGTTTCTTAAGAACGGTTTTCATGCAGTTAAAACGGATAATGTACCCTTAGTGCCCCGTTTTAAATTTCCGTTTATAATTATGATAGATTATAATAGAAAAATATTGGAAAATATCAACTCGGCCACAAGTTAATTCGCAGATGAGACTCGTATCCACGACCTTTGGAAATCCGGTCCAATGCTTTAACTACTGAGCTACTGAGATTTCAAGTCTCGGTTGTGGTTAGAGCATTAGACTGGATTTCCAAAGGGGACTCGAACTCCCATCTGAGAATTCACTTGTGGCTGAGTCGATTTTTTCCAATATTTTTCTATTTATAATTTATTGTAAGTATAAAAATAGCATTGAAATACGTAAAAATTCCAAAATCACAAATGGTTTTATATAATTTTTAACTGTGTGATAATTAATTATGAAACACTCGATGAACGTTGTAATTGTTGAAAGTCTAGAAGTTTTCACGTTCCATTTGGAAAATAGTTATTCACAAATAAAACTTTTTTCGAGTTAATTAATTACCTTTATGTTTCCTATGTTCAGATCGTTTCTAGTTTTTCATACTACTAGGTATTATATTTTGAAGTAGGTTTAGGTCTATTATGTTTAAATTACGTTTTTTAACAATAAAATTCAGTTATTACACCGCTGTCGATTAAAAAAAAAATCAATGATGTAACAAGATATAAAAAAACATGCACTTGTTTGGTATACCAGCCGAAAGTTGTCGTCTCAGCCACATGACACCCACTGCTGGGTACAGACCTCCCCCAAGGATCTTCACGAAGTAGTATGTAGAATGGCCTATACCCACTACCCACCATGCGAGCCATAACAGCTGCGGCCCGCGGCTTTACGTGCCTTTAAAAGCACGGAGAAGCATGTAAACACAATCTCACCCATCTAGTCGTGTAGTGACGGCCTTAGAATACAAGGTCACCACTCCCTTACACTCCTGGGATGTCGTAAGAGTCGACTAAGAGGCTCGACGCATTGAAAACCTGTGCGAGAGAAGGAAAACTTGAAACAAACCTTCTACCAACCCGTCTGGCCAGCGTGGTAGCAGTAAGCTAATAGTCTCCTATGAATGCCACAATAGACGTGAGCTAGGAGAGTCTTATGTCTAACAGTAGACGTCCACAGGCTGATGATGATCCAGTGGCCGGCCATGACGAAAGTTGACAAACCGCCAAAATTGCAAGCCGAATGAGCTAAACACTGCACCATCAAGCTCATCCATGTGTCACATAATTAAATTAAATTCACTCAGCCATCTAAACAATACCATCAAAATAGTGTATTCTGGCATATTCTCTATATTTAGTACGCCAGTTCATTGTAATTGGCTTTAATTTCAACCGCAAATTGCTTTTGAGTACTCATTTGATCGAACCAGCTGGACTCAATGGCAAACTAGAATTTTCGGACAGTGAAATCCATTAAACAAAAAAAAAAGTTTTTAAGTATAATTAAATGGAAAAACCTGTACTAATATTATGTTATTGACAAAAAAAATTTTGGCGCAATATTTCTGTGCATGAGCATGTCTATTTGTCTTGGTCTAGATGTTAATTATATTTATTATGTATGTATTTACAAAAAAAGAATTTTTATCAAAAATCCATAACACAAGTTCTTCATGAAGAACTTATCGTGGGCTAGATAGTTGTGATTGTATGCAAATATTATTATAAAAAAAAATTACGAGCCAGAGGCCGTGGTCACATGATGACCAGAACGTCGGGTAATAAGAAAAGAAAAATATAAAATAACACGCAGTATAAAATCAAATTTTACTAAAACTAGTTTTTTTTTTTATAATTATGCAGTGGGTTAAAAGCATTTAACGCTAGCATCCTGCTCAAAATTGGTTTAGTGGCTTGGAAAGTATCAGGCAGACAAAGTCATTGTCGCATTTAAAATACTAATATGAATAAATTTATCAGTATAATAATAACTTATTAACTTTTGGCGCGCACTGTTCATTGAAATAAAACAACCTTTACGGATATCAAACGCGCTATATTTCACTAACTAAGTTGTAATTGTCCGTATTTTTCAGCTGCCGTGGTCACGACCGTCATCCCATGACCACGGCAGCTGAAAAGGCACCGCAACGTCAGGAAAATCAAATAACTCCTAAAAAAACAAAAATACGGACAATTACAACTTACTCCAAGTTCGTAAAAATAGCTCGTTTGATATCCGTAAAAGTTGTTTTATTTCAATAGTAATAACTTATTACTTCTAACAAAACCAAGATCAATTGTGCCATAACGAAGACGTTCTTATCAAGAGCATTACCCGAGAGGAATGAAAAATGTTCACCAACTCCTAAGTATGGTGCGAACGTAAAGTGAGGAACTTTTGGCCAAGTTTCAGGAACGCAGCTCAAACGCAGGCCTAAGTTGCTAGCGAGGGTCACGCAAAAGTTCCTTGGTAGCGATATCTGGGGAATTTCTTTTTTTTTATGTAACTGGGTGTTTTGGTTGGCTGTTTCGGGATGTTTAAAATATACTAATATTATAAAGAGGAAAGATTTGATTGTTTGTTTGCATTAAATAGGCTCCGAAACTAATGAACGGATTTGGATGAAATTTGGTATACAGTTAAAAGATATTTTTATCCCGAAATTCCCACGAGAACCGCGAGCGGCCACTATTTAAATATATACCAGTTATTGTAAAAAAACATTTTAGAACTACATATTAAACAGAGTGACAGCAAATACATGAAGACCAATACAAACAGATAAAGAGTTATAATAGGCTCTAACTCCACAAGTATGTTATACACAGCATGACAGACATTTAACATCAAAAATTTGCAGGCTACAATATATAATTGATAATTAATAATAATAAAATAAAACTATAATAAAAATAGAAACAAATATAAATATAAATACAAATAAAAAAATAAAAAAAATTTGCAATGCATGTATTAGAGCAATCACACGTTTACACGAAACAGCTTGATATTTATAATATTACTAGCGGCCGCCCGCGTGGTTCCCGTTCCCGTGGTAATATCGGGATAAAAAGTAGCCTATGTTTCACTCCAGGCTATCTTAAAATATCCTCAAAAACTTTCGCATTTATAATATTAGTAAAAAAAAACAAAAAAAACTAAAACTGTGTTCCGCACAGTATTTTCTAACTTAACAGTTGGCTTACGACTGATAAGGATCAGACACAAAATGAAATAAAATTAAGTAATATGCTTATTTTACTTATAACGCGCCGTGTGGCTTTGACACATTTGGTTTACAAGTAACACCAAAAAAACAACTGTGCTGTATGTGTCGGCTTAGAATAGCACTACCCCCTCTCATCAGAGATGGGCAGCAGCCTCTCTTAAAAGCTTGGCCTACTACGATTGCAAACCCGCCTGCCAAGCGTCGTGATTATGGAAAAACCTCCCCTCATGAAAGAATCCAAAAAATACCGGCTCCCAGTTCCCGGCAATACTGCTATTATTGGCTACGACAGCAGCTATGGTAACGCCAGGGCAGAGGGTGCCAAGAATACCTGGGCTACGTTAGGCTGTCACAAACAACGAACACGGAAGTAAAACGTAGCCGCTAGCTTTGGTCTGATATTAAGGCTCAAGGTCACCCAGCGTGCAATTGGGAGGGCTATGCTCGGCGTTTCCCTGCGAATCAGAAATGAGGAAATCCGTAGGAAAACAAAACTAGCTGACATCGCTCGAAGGATTGCTCAGCTGAAGTGGCAGTGGACGGGACACATAGCGAGAAGAACCGATGGCCGTTGTGGCGGAAAAGTTCTGGAATGGTGACCGCGCACCGGACGACGCTCCGTGGGGCCCCGACAAGGTGGACCAACGATCTGGTGAAGGTCGCGGGAAGCCGTTGGATGAGGGCAGCGCAGAACCGATCGTCGTAGAGACCCTTGGGGGAGGCCCAGCCAGCAGTGGGTGTCATCTGGCTGGGACGACGACGACCAAAAAAACAACGCGCGTATAAAACTAATTTTGTTAATGCAAAGAACAAAAAGCGTGCTAATTCATAAAAAGTTGATTTATATCTTTTCACACCTGTTATGATCTCATCACATATTACACCGTTCATGATTTATTACAACCGCCAGAGGTAGCTTAGTTATTCTCCAAGGTCTAATATCAAATCGATTTAACAAAAGTTAGGCGTGGGAACTACAAACAACCAAAGTTACTATCAGATTTTACAATATTTGAAAAGAATTAACGTATGAATGTCAAGCAATATGATAGTTTTCCCCCATTTATGATTGGTTACCGCATTTGCAACCACTAGAGACCCCACTAGATCTACGTCCGACAGAATAAAGATTATTGTGTAACTCAACTGAAGTGAGATATTAATGAGTAGACATGCGCATGTGAGCGACCAATAATGCAGAAATTAGGCGAAAAAGCCACGAAATCGTAGTAAATAACTATAGCGATTGAAGAGAAAATGAAATTACACGATGCTAAATATTATTAGTATCCAATAATTAAACCAAATTCTAATAGTATATGTAACCCCATTTGAGAATAATCTTGAAAAATTGTATTTTTAACACTAAAGCGCTCACGCGGGCTACATATGTAGCCCACAGTGAAAGATTATAACTTTTGAACGAAACGCGCCTCGGAGCTGTCCTTTCAGGTATTCCTCTAGTACGGATCGTCACACACTTTAGTAGTATGCCATCTTCCTAGACGCATTAACGTAAGCGCAGTGTATTTTTATAGTATGGCGGGACCGGTTTTGGGACAGATAAAAAAAATCCAAAAGCTAGACTGTGACGAAAACACTACTGCATAAGAACAACTATTTTCTATACGTCATAATAAAATGATTCACTTAACAAGTTAAAAAGAGTTGAACGAATAAAAAAATTATTGATATGAAGGTCCGGATTCTGTAATTTTTATAATTTTTTCTAGAAGTTCATCATTAGTTCATAATTCAAAAACTTAAGCAATTGTTGACTTTTGATAATGTATTTAGTAAGACATAAAGTGAAGTCGTCACATTATAACTTCTTTAATTAATTTAAATAAGTGTGTTATAATCATAATGGGCTACATAATAATCCTTCCTTACGAGTTGAAAATTGTTTACGGTTAGGATAACCATAAAATGTAATATTATAATAAGTATTTTCTTTTGTGATGGAAATTGACCTTACTGATATGTTAAGCTCACTTTTCAATTTGACGACTCTGTATGAAATAAAACAGGGAGAAAAAAATAGCCCTTGACGAGTTTCTTGCCGGTTCTTCTCGTTACAAGGTCTCCCGCCGTAGGGTTTGTGAACCGATGGCGTAGCTTCTTTGACGTTCATAAGTGCTTGTAACAGCCTAGACAGAATAAATGATGTTGATTTGATTTGATTTGATTTGATTATGTACCCCGCGCGAGCATTGCAGGAGAATTTTAGGCGCGTGTACTCTAGTGTTAAGGGTCATTTCGAAAAGAAAAATTGTCGATGCAAAATCATCAAAACGAGTTTTTGAAACTTTACAAATCTAGATAAAGGTATGAAGAAATATATATCTTATTACCAGATTTCTTACATCTCTAACCGTCCTATAGTATTATACCAAAAATACGTGCTTTTTCGATATAGCGATAGCGTCTTAAACCAGCAAGTTAGTGAATTCGCGGTGCGTCTTATTAACTAACAAAAATATTTCTTCATCGTTTATTATATAATAATATCAATATTCGATCATACAATAATACTATCCTATAATAATTGCGCAAGTTTGTGAGGATGTTTGAATGTTTGTTACTCTTTCATGCAAAACTATACTGAACCGATTCAGATGAAACTCTACAGTACAGCTCACATATCAGATTTTTTTTATGAGCGACGGTGAGTCTCTTAGCCTTCATCATGCTTGATGTTAAGTATTGATAAGGCTGAAGATGGAAGCGAGCCTCTCCCGGAATCCTCAATCACTGAGGAACTGGCTATCATAACTTTAACTGCCGGAACACAACAATGCTGAAAACATTGTTGTTATGGCGTCAGACTTAGATAAGATGGAAGCTACCTACCTACCTACCTAGCCCTACCACCATCCAAACAGAATACAATATGTACCCCCGCTGGGAATCAAACCCGGGACCCCTGGGTCTGATACCGGTGGTTGTACCACTAGACCACAGAGGCGGTTGAAACACATAGGCCACAATTTATCCCGATATTCTCACGGGAACGGGAAAGGGGGTTTAACCGCGAGCGGCCGCTAAAAGAACATAAAGGAGATGACCTACAATATAAGATCCGGCGCAAAAGAACTGTAACTCAGTTTAGAAATAATATGACTCCTCTTATGTTCAAAACTTGTGCCCTCTACATATATATGGCCTGATTATTTTGTATTTTCGTCGTAAGCTATACTACAGTCTTTTGTTTCGATTTATAAAGGGGTATGATTTTTTTCTAAGGAGGCTGGCCTCGTACAAATCCAAATACAAATGAAAATTTTCAATTTTGAAAATTATTCAAAATGACATCGCACGATAATACCTGAATACGGCATTTTTTAAACAATATATATTTTTTTTAATTTGACTCAGAATCGGTAAGTGAACAACTTTCTCCTAGAAACATGGGTCGAAATATAAAAAAGCCGGATCCGACGAAACTTGAGTAAGTTTTTACTCGAGTGTAAACTAATGCTTATTCTAAGAGTAAGCGAACTTTGCATTTTACCAACTGCTAACCTAAGAATAAATACACGGGCAATTTTGGCGGAGTAAAGGTTTAATCTGAGAATAACAGCTGTCAGAGCAGAGGTGTCACTTGTGAAAATATAATTACCTCAATTTCGTTTTTGTTTGCTGTCACACATTTTGATTTGTAATAACAAATTTGGAAGAATAATGTCCAAAATAACAAAAAACAACACAGAGACAAAAGTACCACGCAAATGAACACAACCAAACAGCCTAAAAACTAGAAATAACCAGTTGTCAACGTTTGACGTTTCACGTATTATCCTACAAAATTCAATTGTTATGTCATTTCAAGGTACGCTAGATGTAACAAAAGTACAATGATTTTTGTCGGTTTAAACATTCGTTCATCATTATTTTTAATTCGCAGAATAACAATACCGAATATAACGTACTCCTCGAGTAGATTGGAAAAACGTAAACGAAGATACCTAAAGATAAATTCAAGGAGTAATATTATTCCCATAATAGTAACACTCGTGTAACTTTGTGTTTGGTGGAATCCGCTCTTAGTATGGGAAGTCCAAAAATTGGTCTCGTATTTCGACCCATGTTTCTAGGAGAAAGTTGTTCACTTACCGATTCTAAGTCGAACTTAATTTTTTTAGATAGTGTTTAAAAATAACCGTTTAAAATAAAAGTACAGGGGACCCTCAGAGAAACAATAAATTTTATGATATATAATGTCCTAAAGTTTCACGTTAGAAGGATAATTAGAGCTAAAAATGCTGACCCAAAGCATCATATTTGTATCTTTGATTCCAATTATCTCACTAACCTAAAACTTTAGGGCATTATATTGTTTAATATTTTTTGTCTAATTTACGTTTCCTATCAATTTATATAAGTACTAGCGGATCCTCGCGGTTTTACCCGCGTGGTGCCCGTTCCCGTGAGAATATCGGGATAAAATATAGCCTATGTCACTCGGGAGAAATGTAGCTTTCTAATGGTATATGAATTTTCTAAATCGGTCCAGTAGTTCCTGAGATTAGCGCGTTCAAACAAATGGCGGACCAATTCAAACCTCTTTTTTAACAAATTGTAATATTTTTTATCATTTATATTTTTCAAGACCAATATTTTTTGTACCGCTTCACATAAATTTGACACTGTGTTTTAAACTCTCTTTACTCTTAAGAGAGACTGTGACAATTAAAGTTATATAGGGAACCTACTATTTATTTATTTATTTGTTGTAGGTACATTTACAGATTAAAATCTTTACAAAACTTGTATTCTATGCTAAATATATGAGACAAGACTTTAATCCAATAATAGCGTACACAGCATGCACAATTACTTTAAACTTATGCAAACCAAAACAATAATAATAGAATTACAAAACTAACTTATATTATAAATGCGGAAACATGTCAGTTTGTTTGTTTGTTTCTTACTTTTTAACGCAAAAAGTACTGAACGGAATTGGATGTTTGGCACACACAAATATAGTAGATAGCCTGGATTAAAACAAAGGATCCTTTTATCCCGATATTCCCACGACAACAGGAACCACGCGAGTGAATCGGTGGGCAGCCGCTAGCTAAAAATAAATAATTATTATTCTGTAATGTTTTGTGCCGAAGCTGGGTTTTAATATGATATTGGGGATAATATTACAGCTTAAACCAATTACGGTACGATTAAATTCAATGAAGCTGATTTTAGTGGTTTTTAATGTTAATGCCTATCTATTCAGATAATATTCATTTGATGCATTCACATCAAAGTATTTTGCAAGTAAAACAGGTGCTTTTAATAATCCGCTTGGAAATGTGTGCCATTTTTTAACATGTGTAAAATCGTTAAAAATAGCCTACTTCTGGAGTCCGATATAAATAAATTTCATACAAACACTCCAATTATCTAGCCCACGTTAAGTTTCATGAAGAACTTGTATTATGGATACTAGATAACGGATAAACATACTTATATACTTTTTTGTAAATAAATACTTATATATATTAAACAAGAAAATATACTTACTAGAAAAAAACACCTTGTCTCATGTCCTCCCATCAACATCCCGTCAGGGCGACATGAGACAAGTTGTTTGTTTTCTAGTATATTTTCTTGTTTAATATTTATCACATAAAAATAGCATTGTAAAATGCAAAATTAAAAAGTTATTACATATTAAACACCCAAATAGACCACCGAACACCAAATAGACATGTTCATACACACAAATATTTGTCATGTCCGGGGACCGAACCCGGGACCTCTGGCGTAGGAGGCGGGTTCAGTACCCCTGAGCCAAACAGGTCGTAGATGATTGTTATGGTTGTAGTCCGACTGTTCTTATTTGCCATACATTCCATTAGAAGACATGGACCCCAGTAGTGAGGATTTTAAAACAAGCATCAAAGTGGTGGATCTTTGTTCCAGACAGGTGAACCTGAAAATCAGTCCACAACTAGGGGAATGTTTCAACTGGAGTATGGCACCGTCGCAAAGCGAGTTGGTGGTCTTCTCCAGGATAACAGACCCAGCTGTTGACTTGGAGACCACGCCCCCTGATGGGCCGTGGCTCGAGGCTACAGCCGCTGCGGTTCCATGGAGTTTAGGAGTAGACATTGCCATATGGAATGCAGTAGGTAAGCGACAGTATCGGATAAAAAATATGCTCCTGATTCACAAATGTTCGATAGCGAAATAGTTTTGGGACAAATCTTAATTTTCTTTGTGTGTGTACTGGCTTTCGTAACTGTCTGTGTAATTTTGTCTCAAATAAATCGACTTTTCTTTCTTTCAAATCGGTTTCGAATTCTGCTTTGTCTATTCTGAAGCGAGCGACAACAATGCATAATTTCCGTTATCGAACGTTACGCGTCGAATTTGTGAATAAAGCGATCTCTTCAGAATTTATACTCAGCCCCCCTAGCATGAACACCGCTATATCACGCGATATGATATAGCGCATCATGCTGTCTTGCTTACTCCGCTAAGATGTGAGCGGGACAGCGGCTCGTTATCGAGTTATCGAGTCGATAAAAGCCGCTCATGCTAGGCCTACAGATGTCTCCAAACCAGTCTCGAAAACAATAATACAGAAAGGTTTGTTATTATAATAAACTTTTGCCATGTCTTTAGACGAAACTTCTCTTGATATTGTAAGATATTTAAGCAAATATCGTTACTGGCTATTTTAAAGTTAAATTTATGTAGATGAATTAACTAAGAATGGGTACTGAAAGAAAGAAAAATAACGACATAAAAGATAAAATAAACTTGTCTTTAGCATATGCATTAGAAAAAGCTGCCATATTTCTTCACGAAATAAGATAAATTACTAAATGTCAAGTTAGAGATGGTAAATTAATTTCCAACTGTTTTTAATGGCCGGACTTTATTTTGATGATTTGTAATGAGATATTTTATCATAAGGAACTTTGCTGTTTCCCAATTATTGCAGAAATGAAATTGATATTTCAGATTCAATTATTGTACTCGTATGTACGAGTACAATCGGAGAACTTCCCGGTAAAGACATCTTTTACGGATATCAAACGCGCTATATTTCACGAACTAAGTTGTAATTGTCCGTATTTTTAGGGGTTTTTTGATTTTCCCGACGATTCGGCACCTTTTCAGCTGCCGTGGTCACGGGATGACTATAATATTAGGATTATAAGTCTACGCTTTTAATATCCGTAAAAGTTGTTTTTTTTCAAATAATTAATTATTCGAATGAAATACCTATTAATGTTCTATTATTTGTAATATAAACGTTTTTTTTATACTTATCTTGTAAATTAAAGCTCCCCAAAGAACCTCTATTAATCAACCGGAAAGTTCCTCCACTGTACATATTAATTTGATAAGGCCCTTTTGAAATTTTTGAGGATTTTGTACCGATTCCGTGACCGAACAAAATAGTGTTCACAAAACTTTTTAATATAAGTATTTGTAGTTTACCTTTCAACCCACTTTCGAACCACAGGCGTGGCAAATAACAACGCTCCTTTGAAATCAGATCAGTATGGATCCCAACCTTTAGATTAACGAAATTGAGGAACTGACCTTAAAAGTTGTGCTCAATTTTTGGCGAAAGTTAGAAGCAATAGTTTCGCACAACATTACTCATCTATCAAATTGCAGGTTGGGCGGGGTGGGGGGAGTGGGGGGCCTGTAGTAGGAGTTGTGGGGGAGGGAGGCAGACCAGGAGAAGGTACTGTTCGAAGACCGTTTGCGAGGGGTACGGCGAGCAAGGGAGGTCGTGTAATTCCTTTGATTGTGAAGGTTAGAAACTTTTTTGTACAACCTCATTTCGAAGCGATTGTTAGTTTGCTCTTGTTGTGTTGATTATTTGTTTTATTGTAACACCTCTTGAATAGTCTCGAAGAAAATTGTGGAATAATGTTAGCGGTATTAGGTTTACTATTTTTAGAACAGTTCGGGCGCTAATTTATTTTTCGCCAAAGTGAATAAAAGGATTACCTATAATAAGTGCTTCTAAAGTCAGAGTACTAGTTAAACCTACCTTATAGATTTTATACAGTCAGGTGGTAAAATGATTACCTATATTTTTTATTATTTAGAAAAAACATGATTAAGATCATACATGATTAAGTTTAAATAATCCTAATCCTAACTAATATTATAAATGCGAAAGTGTGTTTGTTTGTCCTTCCTTCACGCCCTAACCGAGCAACCAATCGACTTGATTTTTGGCACAAAGTTGATTGAAAAGACGAAGAGTAACATAGGTTTCTTTTTATCCCGATATTTCCACGGGAACGGGAACCAAGAGGGTGACACCGCGGGCAGAAGCTAGTTTAGTTTAGTTTGTAGACCCTTGTCACTATAAATAAGTCCATATTAAGTATATTTATGACGCCCTCCGTGTAGAGAACGTACGCCGCGCAGGCGCCGGTTTTCAAAATGTCGCCTACTCTGCGGTCTTAGGCTCGGATTCGGGTTGGAGCAAAAGATTGTATGATGAATACGAGCCTTGATACCTCAGTCATGGCTTTTTTATATACCTACATTTCTTAAAAAAAATGATTTATCAATATATCATTATTGTATTTCTATCCGTTACCCTAGTATCCTAAATGCTTACTTTAGGGCTAGACTAAATGGGTGTGAGTATAAGAATATTTGTATGTTTTGATATTTATATCATTTTCTTTCAACACAGGAGCAATAAACCCCTTAGCGCCTGGAGCCAGGCGCAACTTCCACCCAGCACAGGCGCGGTGGGGAACCGTCTCGGACAGGCCTCACGCCTTCAGCTTAAGGCCGAACTCTTACATCTGGATCGCATCTTCAGAGCTCTTCGGAGCCGGGAAGGCGTTCCCGAGGGAGTTCACATTGTTCATCTCATTAAGGCTACGGCCTGAGGTAAGCGAGTTTTCCACTATCTTTATATGCTTAAATTCATTGTTTTTAATAAGGGTGGGGCACCGTCTCGGACAGGCCTCACGCCTTCAGCCTTAGGCCCAACTCCTACATCTTGGTCGCATCTTCAGAGCTTTTCGCAGCCAGGAAGGCGTCTCCGAGGGAGTTCACATTGTTCATCTCTTTGTGGCTACGGCCTGAGGTAAGCTATCTTTTTATGATTATGTTCATTGTTTTAAGTTGATGAGAATAGGACATAGTTTTGGATTTACAAGTGCTCAAACAGGAAGCTTTACGCGCTCCTCGCGTGACATCAATCTTACCATGCTTTTTCTAACTTCTTCTTCTTCTTCTTTCGGGTCGATGGCAAAAATTGTGATTTATATTTATTCCGCCCAAAACTCGGCTACACGGTTCGTACCAGAACGATTCGCAGACTCAGTAGCAGTCCACAGCTGTAACGTCAGTTTCACAGCTGTAAGGACACGCGGAGCAACATAGAATGTGGAACATGGTCTGTGGCGAGGCACCGCACTCACATTGGTCGTCGTTACTGTAGCACCACCGGCACAAGTTCTCCTTCCACCGGCTGATCTGTGTTCTCAACCTGTTAAGGACTTCCAGGTCAGCCAAGGTAGCTTGTGACCGGGGGAGGGAGACTTTCCTTTGGGGTGATAAGTGAGTTTGGTGCCATGTCTCTCCAGAGGCGAAGTCTGACCGGGGGTGGCTCTCTAGTGGGATGGACGCTTCTCAGGAAGCTCTGACGGCTTTTGAGTCTCGCAGGAGCAGGAAGGCAACCAAACATTGGATGCCGTGGATCGTTCTGTATTTTGGCCATTTCGACAGAGCTTATCACTTCCCTGCGGACTTTGGGAGGGGCTATACGTGAGAGTGGGTAAAACAGACTCAACGGGGTTGGCATTAGGCAGCCCGTTATAAGTCATTTTTATCGAGAGGTAATTCATGTTATTTCAAAAGGTTTCGTCAGACCAAAAATCTAATACATTTTTATGAGCCATATAAAAAGAAAATGTAGGTATTAGATTTTAAGAAATCAACGATGAAGAAATTTATTTCAGTGAAAAGTTAAATTTAAATTAAAAAAAAATTATACTTATACCATAAGCTTTGGTGCGCGTGAAATAAAACAACCGTAATAGTTGTTTTATCTCAATGACACTTTTTTATTATTTCATTGCAAACTTTACGTGGGTAGATCTGTTTTGTTCGAAATATTGTCCATATTAGCACTTTGGGTATTAAATTTTCACTTTGCTAAAGCACACTCAATATGAAACTGAATAAAAAGCAATTAATATTGAAAGCTTTTAGAACTGACGTGGTTGATGTATTGGATACAATAGGACGCTCACAAATAAAATATATGGAGCAAATTATTTTGCATAAAACAATTATTCTATCAACAATTTATGAATATCAATAGACTGTATTTATTTCTTTGGATAATGTCAAATATGATTTAGTTGAAGATCCGACTGAGGATTGATTGGATAAAATGTTTTTTTATTGTTGTATTTCGTAAATCAAGGAACACATTTTGCTAAAAGAGTTTTGTAATAGCTTTATTAGGCAGACTTACCAGGGTATGATATTCCTTTTAAAAAAAGTTGCTCTCACTCACATATCACATAAAGCTCTCTGTGGTACATGGTATTTTAATATATTTATCCATATTTGTTTTAATTACATACAACTTTGAAGACTAATGTCAATATTAACAGCCTTTGAGGAATTTCTTGCTGGTTCTTCTCATTGTTAGGAATCCTGCCATAGGGTTTGTGAACAGATGGCGTAGCTTCTTTGACACCACTTAACTGAATAAATGATTATGAATTTGACTTTTTAAATTATGATTTAATAATAAAATTTCTATTTCAACCAGAGCGGTGGCTACGGGCAAGGCACCCTGTTCTCGCTTAGATCAAGGCGTAGAACCGGTTCCTTCCTATCCCTGGAGCTGGCTGGGAGAGGAGCAGCCAGGCTGGTGCACGCCGGGGCTGGCTCCTCAAGATCTATATACCTTGCAGTCCCGCTGTATGACTTCCGTTGGCATCATATTGCTATTAGGTAAGTTTTCATAAGCTACATTTTTTGTTGGTTGTCTTGTCTTTTTAAAATTTGTCAGGGAGCTTGTATTTTAAAAGTTAAGAATTGTGTGATATTGAGTGGCAATGCGTTTGACTCTCTCTTGACTCTCATATCACTCAATAAGTAACATTAAAAAGTGAAATGATCAAGAACACAATAATGTAACGTTTCAGAAGCGACTTTTAAGTTTTTTTTTAGAACAACGGGGATTCTCTAAGCCTTCATCATACCTGATGTTAAGTATTGATAAGGCCAAAGATGGAAGCCTGGAAGATGGAAGCGAGCCTCTCCCGGAGTCCTCATCACTGAGGAACTGGCTGTCTTATCTCTAACTGCCGGAACACAAGAATGTTGAAAACATTGTTGTTATGGGGTCAGGCTTAGATAAGATGGTGGTAGCTAGCCAGACGGACTTACAACAAGTCCGACCAACCAAACAGAATACAATAAGTACACCCGCTGGGACTCGAACCCGGGACCCCTGGGTCTGATACCGGTGGTTGTAACCACTAGACCACAGAGGCGGTTAAATCATTAGCAATAGAGACGTCTATTAACTTATAATATCAAATAAATATTGGTAGTTATTTCTATACTATTATACATAAGAACAATTTCATCACGACAAGAAAATTTATTTAAGCTTAATTGAGGACTTTTGAGGAGCCCGTGGTGCAATGGTTCGCACGCTCGGTCTGCGAATATTGTCGCAAAAACCAAAAGTATATAAGTATTTATGTGTAGAAATATATATAAACCATGAATCAGGTACAAACGCTTGTATTCATCATACAAACATTTTCCCTTACTGAGATTCTAACCCAAGTCCTCAGAGTAAGCTACACCTCGAAAGTGGTGTACGTACCACTCTACTACGGACGTGTCGTCGAATAACTCAATCATGCAAAAATGTCGGAACGATTTCTTTTTTATTCATCAGCTTTTTTTTTAAATGTCCCCACTGCTGTGGCACTGGCCTTCCTTATGGATGGATAAGTAGAACGGGCCATGACCCACCACGCGGGCTCAATGCAGCATGCTGAGTTTGACGACTGCAAATGCAGCCGGAACCAACGGCTTAACATGCCTTCCGAAGCACGGTGGAGCTCGAGATAGTAAATTTTAGGGTACCCATCCCGTGACCGACCATTACGAAAGTTGCTTAACCTCAATAATCGCAGGTTTTGCGCGCGAACCACTGCGCTACGGGCTTCTCATTTTACCCTAATCCTACGAAAATTACGTGGATGAAACCAAGGGCGTCCACACATAATATACTCGTATTGTAACCTTCCTAAGATTTGATTCAATCCAAAATAACATAATATTTCTCTTACATTAAACATACTTCATAAACAAATTTTCTCGTTTTCACAGACTCCAATTTCTACATTTACAACATTCATTTACTGTTCCTACATTGGTATAATGAAACGCGTTTCTTTGATACTCGACTTTAGAATCACTTCAATATATTTTCTTATTATGTTATGTCACTCTTATTTTGTCAATGAACATTATTGTTATATTTTTTCTCAGTGCTTGTCGCAATGTCGAGATAAATCTCTACTTAGTTATTTCTTTTTGAACAAAATTACAAAAGAGTTTATTCTTATGGCAACAGAATCGCCATTTTTGTGTTTATGTATATTGTACAGAAACCCAAGGTGATATACCTATTTAAGGTGTTACAACTTCCATACAAACAAACATTGCACATTAATTGGTTCACCATACCTTAATAATTCATAAATACATGCGCAACTAACTCGTTTCAGTTATTTGTTTGCGCGAAATAATAAAAAAATTGTACTTTCATACATAAATCACGAATAAACTAATATCCCATAATTTCAATAATTCTACGTATGTGTGTGTGACTCATCGTATTTATATACCTCATGTATGAAAGTACATTTTTTAATAATTTAAGTAACTTTGCATATGTATATATGAATTATTATTGTATGATGAACCAATTAATGTGCAATGTTTGTTTGTATGGAAGTCGTACCACCTTAATAAGCATAGATAATTATAGTGGGGGGTTGGCAGACCGACAAAGCTGCAGCTTGAGAGTAATAATAACAGTATAAACATCAACGACGCCACATTTGGCATTAAATAAATAAATAAATAATTGCATACAAACACACCAATTATCTAGCCCACGTAAGGTTTCATAAAGGTCTTGTGTTACGGTTACTAGATAACGGATAAACATACTTATATACTTTTTAGTAAATACATACTTATATACATATAAAACACCAAGACCAAGACAAATAGACATGTTAATGTACACAAATATTTGTCTTGTACGGGTATCGAACCTGGGACCTCTGGTGCAGAAGGCAGGCTTAGTACCCCTGGTCGTCATATTGGTCGTGTTTATGATGTTATCCAAAAATAATAGTGACAGATTACGGATAGCTTACATAACAATCGTTTTCGAATGTTATCCGTTGAAAGGTACCTAAATATGTCAAAATAAAAAAAATCTTGTCTTATATGGAGTAGTTAAATAGATAATTGTTATGCAAGGCTGGAAAGTTGGTTATTAGCTGCGAGATACCTCTATTGAAAGCTGAGCAAGTGAAGTATTTCAAAGATTGAATCCTGAGCGAAGCGAGGATTTCAAAGGTACAAGACGCTAAAAACTTTTCTGCCGAGCGCAACACACAATTTTTCACCTCACAAGCTAGGAATATTTTATGCTTGTTTCCGCGGTCAACTTCCGGTAAAAAATTGTTTAAACATAAAGTTTAATATAAATATACCTTATTCTCGTTGTTTTAATGATATAAAAAAACTAAAATAATAAAAGAGGGAGTATTATAGTTAATTCAAAGTTATTTAAAGTAGGAATATATTGTTACTTATAAATAACATTAAAAACGATTCCGTAAATGTTTACACTGACATAAGGTACAAGACAAAGACAATTTAAAAATAAAGATTTATATCACGTTCCGAAATCCAATCACAGGTTGCGAAATCTCACCCAGCCTTATATTTTTTTTTATAAAAATTAGTTTAATCTTATTATTATTGTTTTTATGATTCAACGAACTTAAATAATATAATAAAACCAAAACGGAGTATTATAATTAATTCAAAGCTATTTAAAATAAGAATAAAATGTAACAAAAAAGTCAATAGTGCGATTCGGAACACATTATTACATATTTTTAGGTATTAAATTAAAAAATTTACTTTACCGCGCTAGGCCGCAAAAAGCTAAAAAAAAATCTACGCCAAAACTGAATGACAAAACCTCGTCTTCCGACCGTGTGAGGTGAAAATAATATTTTCTCTTCTGCAGAATATTTTATGCAAGTTAGAAAACTTGTAGTATAGATACCTAGATTGATTAGGGGTATGGATGGCATTTTTAAAACGTTATCATCAGCCATATTACTGCTTGGCTACCGTACAGCCCTTCTTTATAGATGGATGAGCAGAATGTGCCTTGATCCACCACGCAGGCCCTCTATGTATTGAACCGATAGAGACCGACCATTATGTTCCTGATATTTAGGCTAAAAGCTTAAATCGTTGCAACGACTGTCGAAGTTATGACCACGTGGGATTGGTGGATGATAATGACTGCATATGCAACAAGGTCCAATGTGCTTTCCTGCTTTCTAAGAATAAGCTCTTAACGTAACGACCAGAGAATCGAATATTAACAACCTGCAAACGGGGCAAGGCTGTATTCTAAACCACTTAGGTAGATTAAGTCATTAGCCAGTGACATACGAGCATAACGGTAATCCGGTGGTAATGACTATCATTTTAATACCGGCTTTAAAAATCAAAATGGTTTCTTTTCTTCACTACTACCTGTGACTTGCGTTCATTGCTTTATTCGAAGTGACGATTCAATGTATAATAAGACAATGGTTTGAAAATAAATAACAACTTTAATGGATCTATAGTCGGATTTTTTATTTAGTACCATAATCATAATTTAATTCATTTATTTGCAAGGAGATGGTAAATAAATGGTTTTATAATATTGATTTTTGCGCAACATGACCTGTCGAGTTTGTCGACGTGCAAATACTATAATCTTCATTCTGAATTATTACAATGTCAAAATGCTTACAAAAATACAAACAATGATTTTTTGAAATATCAAAGTAAATCAAAGTACCTAGAGTAATTTGACAGGTGCTATATCACTTTGTAAACATAATCCTACTTTAAACTGTTTTTCGCAATGATTTGCTCAGATCCAGTTTAAGTTCAGTAAGTATTAATTCCATTCACGTACACAAATCCAATTATAGCAATAAAGTTACATTTTAGGCAGCATTATTTTTACAAAATGACATTGGCACCTGTTAAATCACTCTACTGAATTCAAAATCCAATTATAATCGTTAGATTAAATTAAATGTGTTAAAAGAGAGCATTCTACGCACTGGTAAGGCATTGGAACAATAGGATAGTGCTTAATAAAGACGAAATTGTTAATTAGCTCTCTGTTGTACAGTCCGAATAAGCTTTATTTCCAATGGCAGCGTTAGTGTAGAATGCACCCTCTTAGTAAAGTCCGTTTGTATCTGTCCCCGTACCATACTAACGACATGCCAATAAAACCATCCGCATAAAATCATGCTTTTCTTTAAAATTTTATAAGTTACCTTACATTCTATATTTTTCAATCTGTAAACTGTATTTGATTTATGAATATTTTAACCATGTTCAGATACTAAAATAAAAAAAGACTTTAACATCAACAGTATATTATTTTCTGATTTTTTAATTTTTGCATTTTTCAATGCTATTTTTATACTTACCTAAGATTTTAAATAGTAAAATATTGGAAAAAATTAACTCGGCCACAAGTGTATTCTCAGATGGGAATCGAACCCATGACCTTTGGAAATCCGGTTTGACCTGACCTGATTCTATTTAAAATTTATCATAAACAGTATATTAGTTTCATGTGGTTAAAAATGGCAAAAAAATCGATTTTCGAAAGTGTCAAATGTCACTTAAAACCATAGAGTTGATTATTTTTTTTATCCCAGATTGGAGTATATTTATCAGGCATCGTTCTGAAATCAGGATGTTCATACAAGACTAAACTCTAACTATTAAAAATTATGGTTTTCGGCTGAAATTAGAGGACACCGGTGTCCGCTCGGGGTTAGAGTGGAAAACAAACAATATATATATATAATATAATAAATGCTAAAATAACTTCTTCTTTTTATGTAGTGTCGGGCCCTTTTGGATGTCGCCAATTTCGCCTAAATAACTACCTACCTACATTTTCTTAACAGTGTCCACGATGACAACACAGTACGGGCATACGTAGACTGCCGCTGGCTTAGGACAGATGTCCTAGAAAAGGATGCGTTGGACACACCACGAGACGCCGACCTCATTATAGGCTATCTCTTCTCGGTAAGTGGACATCTTCTTATTAGCGTGTCGATGGCAGACACTTTTTTTTTTATGAACGAAGAACTTAGCCTTTACCATACTTGATTGTCTGGTCGTTTGTCTGGTCGTCTTGGAGTCAGGTCGAAGCAGCAGCTTGGTAAAACCCGTTCCCCTCAGGTTGTCGATCGTCATCTGTCTGCCCTGTCGTCTGTCATTCGTAATATTTAAGTCTGTCACTTGTCAGCCAGTCAGTCAGTCAAAGGAGGCTGGACGCCGCGACACTGATGTTAAGTATTGATAAGGCTGAAGATGGAAGCGAGCCTCCCGGAATCCTCTATCACTGAGGCTATGTTATCTCTAACTGCCGGAACACAACAATGCTGAAAACATTGTTTTTATGGCGTCAGACTTAGATAAGATGGTGGTAGCTAGCCAGACGGACTTAGAACAAGTCTTACCACCAACCAAACCGAATACAATATGTACCCCCGCTGGGAATCGAACCCGGGACCCCTGGGTCTCATACCGGTGGTTGTACCACTAGACCACAGAGGCGGTTAGAGCGATTTGTAGGCAGTGCTGGGTGTTTAGACTGTGGCGGTCAGGACAAGCATGGCACGGTGTTAGATGAACCATCGTCATGGCACTGCAAAGACATTCGGCGGAACCAGCCGAAAAACCCCACCTGACCACGTTTTCTTTGCTCCGGCCGGTGTTAGGTTGCGTTTCCATAGAAGCAAAGCTGCGCGGAGCTCAGCTAAGCGGGGCTGTGTAAAGAGGTCAGTGTTTCCATTGAAGCTGCGCAAAGATGAGTGGTGCAGAGCTAAGCTGTGTAGCTGGTTGAAGATGAGCCGAGCGGTGCTGAGCTAAGCTGTATTATAGCTAGCTCAAGATAAGCCGAGCACCTGAGGGCCCTCAAAGCCCCGCTCAGCCCCGCTTCACCTAGCATAGCTACTTAGCTCAACTTCGCATCGCTGTGAGCATGACACAGCTCCGGTCTGCACAGCACGCTATACATTTTAATATAATTCTTCTCAATTCAGCTAATACTGTTTCCACTGAAGCGAAGCGGAGATGAGATATGTGATTTGAGCAATATCATTGGTCAATTTTTGTAAGTCTCTGCTCAGCTCCGCTTCTATGGAAACGCAGCCTTAGTCTGAAGCGCAATTATTATTAAAGACTTCCAGTTAAGTGGATATTATGACATGTATGATAACTAGGTAACCGTGAAAGGGATCGCATCAAATATTTACATAGGATTCTTAAATTTGTTCGCTATTTGCACTGTTTCTAATGTTTTCTTGGGACTGTGTATTTAGAAAGGGTTTTCTATATGCATAGAGTGAAAGCATTTTTTTTGGAGTTTAATTTGTATAGATTTTATTTTGTTTGGTTTTAAAATAGTGTTAGTTTAGGAATAGTTAAAGTATAACTGTATATGAATGCAGTAATTAAATTAATTTTTTGGCGGTAGATTTATGAGAAGCTGGCCTTGGAATTGACAATATGTCAAAAGAAATAAAAATAAAGCATAAAATAACACGCGTATTAAAATTGTGTCTCTAATACCGTAAAAATTAAAATTTAAGATGCGCTTATTGGTTTAATCTTGTTTAATTTCAATTTAATTTAATTCACTCGCATTGAATTCCCTAACATTTTTTCACTAAATTATTTTCTTTCTATCCCAATACGAGAATGAACCTGCGTACAATATCAAAGAGGAAATTTCCTAAGTAATCAAGTATTCATGGCGGAACGGGAAGATAAAACAACGCCATTTATAAACCAAAAGTGAATGTAAATGTGAAATTTAGGATAAAACAGTAAAACCAATTGGAAATAATCCATTTGCACAAATTGATTCTCACAGCCTGTTTGTAAATATTTGAAATAAAGCACAATTAAATCACAAAAAAAAACTTTGAGTGTCACTGTTACTCTTTTCTTCTTCTTTCTTAATTAATGGCGTGCTCGCGTTAAATACGCGAATTTTGCCAATATCAAGTATATATATTTTTTTATTATACAGAAATTGTACGGTATATTGAGTTAAAAATGGAGCCTCACAACACGTGTTATTACGAAAAGAACTCGGGTGAAACTCGTCACTGTTACTCTTCTTCTTCTTCTTCTTTCTTAATTAATGGCGTGCTCGCGTTAAATACGCGAATTTTGCCAATGTCAAGTAAATATATTTTGTAATATATAGAAATTGTACGGTAGATTAAATTAAAAATGGAGCCTCACAACACGTGTTATTACGAAAAAAACACGGGTGAAACTCCCACTGTTACTCAATAGAATTACAAAGTTGAACACAGAGTAGAAATCAATGACAGTGACACTGAAAGTTTTTTTTTACGTGGAGTTGTCATATTTGACACCTTATTTCGAGTAAAAAATATTTATTTGTTTATCAAGACTTTTCAATTAAAGAACATAACTCCCCCATATGGGCCACGTCTATGTACACCACTCCCAAAGATAGGGAAAAAATTACTGATTCTGAGAAAAATACAATTAATTTTATATAATGCAGGGTTATGTGGTTATTAATAAAAAAACAAATCCACATTTTTAACTCGAAATAAGGCGTCAAATATGACAACTCCACGTTAAAAAACCTTTCAGTATCACTGTCATTGAGTTCTATTCTGTGTTCAACTTTGATTGACTGACAGTGACACTAAAAGTTTTTTTTCTGTGATTTAATTGTGCTTTATTTCATCTTCTTCTTTTCTTCTTCTTTCTTAATGAAAGGCGTGCTCGCGTTAAATACGCGAATTTTGCCAATGTCAAGTAAATATATTTTGTAATATATAGAAATTGTACGGTAGATTGAGTTAAAAATGGAGCCTTACAACACGTGTTATTACAAAAAGAACACGGGTGAAACTCTGCTTTCGATTTAATTGTGCTTTATTTCATCTTTTTCTTTTCTTCTTCTTTCTTAAATAATGGCGTGCTCGCTTTAAATACGCAAATTTTTCAATGTCAAGTAAATATATCTTGTAATATATAGAAATTGTTAAAAATGGAGCCTCACAACACGTGTTATTGCGAAAACAGCACGGGTGAAACTCTGCTTTATTTCAAATATTTACAAACAGGATGTGAGATTGAATGGCGTAAAAAAAAACTTTCAGTGTCACTGTCAGCCAATAGAATTACAAAGTTGAACACAACGTCTACACGTGACATTGGCGGAATTATGATTAGAACATAGAGCGAGCCATTCATAAAGAAAAATAAGAAGAAGTTGAACACAGAGTAGAACTCGATGACAGTGACACTGAAAGTTTTTTTTTACGTAAAGTTGTCATATTTTACGACATATTTCGAGTAAAAAATATAGATTATTTTGTTTATATAATCACTTAACCTTGCATTACATATAATTTATTGTATTTTTCTCAGAATCGGTAAATTTTTCCCAATCTTTGGGAGTATATCATAGACGTGGCTCATATTGGGGTTATGTCCTTTAATTGAAAAGTCTTGATAACATATTAATTTAATGTAAAGTCTACAGCACTTTAGTTTTATCTGTACTCCTGTTACTTGTTTGGCAAACTACACACATCAGTGTTTAGGGATCAAGTACGTTTTAGAGTATCGCCGCTATAGAAGATTATTATTTTAACTTTTTTGGATCGTTAATGATTCTTTTTGTAAACTTCGCTGTTTGAATAAATAAAGAATTGGAGTAAAAAATCAGTCTGAAAGACTAAATTTTGGTAATATTAATAGGTTAAATTGGTTATCGTTAAAAAGTACTTGATCCCTAGGCACTTTTGATGTGTACAAATACCGTGTTTTTTTCTTAAGTTAAGGGGTTGTGTTACGTGTTTAGAACAAAATTACAAAAAAATATTTGTGTTTTTTTACCACGTTTTAGCTTCGTATATTCGGATATTAAACCTATTTAAGCAATGAAACAAAAAACAAACCTAAAATAATAAATAATAAAAATAACCATTGAGCCCACACCTAGCTCGGCTCAGCGATATCAGCTGATCGCGGCGCTAAGATGTTTTTTTTAATAAAAAAATCACCTAGTTTTTCTCTAAACACTTAACACAACACTTTGGGCACATACAAAAAATACACTTTATATATTCGTTATCGAAAACCATTGCTTTGTCTTCTTCATATCTATCTTCATCTTCATATCTACAGACTGATTTACCGACTTAGGAAGTGTATGCGATAGCTTTCGACAACATTGATAGTTAATGTCAACCAAGGAACTTGATAATATATATAAGGCGAAATGGAATTTAATAATAAAATTTTAAGGGGTGGTCAGGTCAAGTGTTTGCAATCTAAGAAAAATAATAAAAAAATCTAAAAAAATCTTTTTCACCTAATAAAAAAATAAATTACGAGTTCGTAATTTACCTACTAGTTAATATTTTAAGTGTATTTTATTCATTATCAAACTTAATTAAACCTTGAATAATGAAAAAAAAAACCATTAAATAAACTATTTAAAAACAGCTGATATTAAGCTACACTGCGCTGCGCGGCGCGGCGCGGCCCGCCGCGGCGCCCGGCCGTCAACCCGGCCAGTCAGCTGAGAGCCATAAGTACCTACCTACTATGCAGCAAAGCTACCGCCTGGGCTGAGACCTAATTATTTTCTTTTCACATCTAATTTGAACGATTCGTTTCTAAGGTACAGTTAAGGCAAACAATCAATTGCAAGATCCAGACAAGGCCACATTGTAATTGTAGTGACAAACAACACATGTTATGAGCATTGAGGTGAGTATTATGCTGTGATGAGTCTTATTTAAGCTGTGACGTGACTTTATTATTCAAACTTCCCTATTAAAACAAAATCAAGTTTCAAATAAGTTTTGGTTAATAAATAGGTGTAGGTAAGTATAAGTAGGTAAGTAGTACTTACATGGCGTCGAACAGCAATCCAGTTTACTTAATAGTTACATTCACTTACTTAATAGTTAGTTCCATTCAGATGATATCATCTGCATATTCTGCATACAAAAAAGGGATACATTATCCTGTGTCGCTGTCGACCACATTCAGTCATACATCACAACACTCCTTATTGCACTGATTGATGGGTTACACACTAATTTGTTGTTACACTCACTGAGACACTGTCTGGTTAGTACTTTTCTCACGTTTGCTTGTTTATTAGTACACATTTTGCCGATCGATATCGTAAACGAAAATGCAGCCCGCACGCGGCGCGCAACTGCACGTCTGCACACCACAATCATCTTCGAGTCACTAACTTTTTTGATTGACCGCCGAGCGACGCGGACGGTGCCGAAAAGCGATAGGCAGCGTTTGGCAGCCGTGGCGGCATCGTTTGTCGGCGATGACAGTGGCGGTAGATCAATGAAACCGCATGCAATATGAATCATCAATAGAAAAGCCGCTATTTTAGAGCTGCCTCTTTGCCTATTGATTTTAATTTTTATGTAGCAAGTAAACTTCTTATCTATCTATTGTAAATTATTACGGTAGTCAATTTGGGTGTGTAAATTCTGTAATCCTAGTTTCATTATTCTGTAGAAAGATTCATAAAAAAAAATGTAATTATTTTTCCTAAAGCAGGCCATACTTGCGTGTATGGCCTGCTTATGTCTTAATTTGGAAGTAGACGATGGCTAAGATAATTAAAGGCTTGCATAAAATCACTTTGTAATTGTGAAAGAATTTGTAATAAACTTAATTACTTATACAAGTTTTAACGTATCACGCACGACGAAAGCCTCTATGTGTGATATATCATATCAATATTATCAATAAGTTAGCTATATCCCCAGTAAGAGATAAGGCCTACTAGAGCAAGATGTTGCCCAGATATTTATGTGATCAGACTAAACAAAAAGTTGCGAAGCAATGCAAACCAAGATAATATGTGCCTGAAAAAATAATTAATGTTTTATGATTTTGCATTTTTCAATGCTATTTTTATACTTATGGTAAATTTTAAATAGAAAAATATTGGAAAATATTAACTCGGACACAAATTAATATTTTTTTCTTTTTTTCTCGTGTCCCGCCCCTAATAATCACGTGAAATTTCGCGCTTTACTTTGATTTGATATTTTCTTTAGTTAGTCTCCTTGTGCATTCTGTGCTATCAGGTCGCGACGCGCGTTAGTAAAAATGCCTAGGAGGTATACTAGTCGAGAGTACCTTGAAATGGTATTTTGTTACCGTGAAAGTAGCGAAGTGTTAAGCAGTGCTGCGCGGCTTTACGAGGAGAGGTTCGGAGTGCGCCTCAGTCACCGCACCATACTGAATGCCGTGTACCGTTTCCGAGAACATGGCCGTTTGGATCCACCACCGCCAGTTGATGCTGGTAGACCAAGAGTGGTGTCAGCTGAAGTGGAAGAACGGATCGTGGAATTCTTCGAAGAGCACGAAACGGCCAGTACTCGAGATGCTGCCAGAATTTTCGGAGTAAGCCAGTACTACGCGTGGCGAACTCTTCACGACGAGGACACTTTCCATCCCTACCACTACACGCGAGTTCAGGAATTGATGACTCCTGATTACTCGCCTCGAGTAGAGTTTTGTCGGTGGCTTCGTCAGGAGCGTTGTTGAACATAAAAGTATTCTAGTATCTAGGTCCTTTAACCAATTAACAACTGTCCGTATACATAATTATTATTACATTACTTTGTCAGTCCAAAGCCTGTTAAGTGTGATGGAAAGCTTATCGCCTTTTGCTGTACGCATATTATTATTAAGTAAACTGGATTGCTGTTCGACGCCATGTAAGTACTACTTACCTACTTATACTTACCTACACCTATTTATTAACCAAAACTTATTTGAAACTTGATTTTGTTTTAATAGGGAAGTTTGAATAATAAAGTCACGTCACAGCTTAAATAAGACTCATCACAGCATAATACTCACCTCAACGCTCATAACATGTGTTGTTTGTCACTACAATGTGGCCTTGTCTGGGTCTTGCAATTGATTGATTGCCTTAACTGTACCTTAGAAACGAATCGTTCAAATTAGTTGTGAAAAGAAAATAATTAGGTCTCAGCCCAGGCGGTAGCTTTGCTGCATAGTAGGTAGGTACTTATGGCTCTCAGCTGACTGGCCGGGTTGACGGCCGGGCGCCGCGGCGGGCCGCGCCGCGCCGCGCAGCGCAGTGTAGCTTAATATCAGCTGTTTTTAAATAGTTTATTTAATGGTTTTTTTTCATTATTCAAGGTTTAATTAAGTTTGATAATGAATAAAATACACTTAAAATATTAACTAGTAGGTAAATTACGAACTCGTAATTTATTTTTTTATTAGGAGAAAAAGATTTTTTTAGATTTTTTTATTATTTTTCTTAGATTGCAAACACTTGACCTGACCACCCCTTAAAATTTTATTATTAAATTCCATTTCGCCTTATATATTGCCATATATTGCCATTATTTGCTACATATTTAGAGCAAGTAATAAACAAATATGATTCTTTAGGCTGCAAACGAATTAGGCAGGTCTTGCTTAGCCTAGAGCCTAGCAAGTCACCCAGAGACTAGCGCTAATACTAAGCGCCAAGCTAGGCGCCAGTGCTTGGCCAGGTAGAAGCTTCTAAAGGCCTCGAAGGCACTCCGCGGTAGGAATGTTGCACTTGGGTGTGGCGCTCTGCGTGGCCAGAAGCCCGTGATCAGCACACACGTACCTGAAGATCGTTCCCAAGCACGCAGTGTGGCTGATCGCTTAAATTCTAGAACGTTCGTTTTACCAAGCTAGGTGACTCACTAGGCTCTAAGCGCTAAGCAAGCCCCCTGCAGTCTTACTGCATTGCAGCGTATCATTGTGCTCTCTTCACACAGGGCGATCTCGAGCAACTTGTGCTGGTACCGAGAGCAGATCAAGCGCAGAAGCAGTGCTCAAGCCAAGTCACCGGCCTCCTCACACCGTACGTAACTCTACAAGACTCGTAATTGTAATGAATATTGAAGATCAACATCGGTTCTACTCTTTTGTACCTATCAGGAAAACCTTTATAAGTGTGCAAGATCAGAGTGGATAATGATGAGAGATAATGCAAAAGCAGAACGTTAAATTTGAGTCCAAAGCCAAAATACTACTTTTTACTGAAAAATGTTCAATCAATATTTTATCTATAGCAGAATTATCCATACTTATGCCGTTTGGCAGGCACTTGCAACGTTAAACTATGTATTCTTGTATACGTTTCAAACTCAAGACGTTCTCTCCTTGTAATCCTCAATACTGGAGATCAACTGTCTAAACATGACACACGTAGTTTCGGCCTAAGTTTCGGACGTTTCCTACTCCGTATCACCTACGGACAATTTATTAGTTCGGAGACCCGAACTAAGAATGAATGAGAATACGTTTTGACATTGTCCCTACTTCCAATGTATTTGTGCCGTTTGTCCAAAACTAAGTAGTACATCCGAAATCAATAGAAAGTAGGCTCCATCCGTAGTTTCGGGAAACATACGGACGGCCCTTATCTTAGTTGACGGGCTTAGAGAGTAGGCCTCCAGAAACCAACCAATAATCTTTGTGCAAGTGCTAATCATTTGCGAGTTAATATACAAAACACAATTCAATTCTCGAAAAATACATCCTTCGATACAGAAAATACATATTATTGCGATATCTTTTTGGATTAGTCAACGATGTTCTGAACCATGAGTATATCTTTAAATGTGACTTATAAACACTGCAGTTGTCCTCTCTGGTTGCCATGCCGGTATCAGATTTCATCTTAGGTCATAACCTGAGCTAACTTAGTTTAGCTTGGCTCGCGTAATTGGTATATTTTTCATACTGTGTGCTTAGCTTACGGCCTCCATGCTTAGCTAAACTAAGCTTAGCTCATGTACAATTGGCCTAAAGGTATAAACAAAACCAATATATAGCAACGATGACTGTCGCATTTCTCTAGTACTCTATGTAGGTAATATTTTCATTTGAAAAGTGAAAAAATAATTGTTTTCAAAGTAAATCAATAGCGTCTGTAACATAAATAAATAGATGAATAATGTATAAAGTAGGATCAGATAAGTGTGTATACTGGTTTCCATTATGCTGTACGGCGAAACGTAAGTATTAATAAGTTAGGTGAAAAAGTGTACTTGGTATAAAAATTGTAGTTTTGTTTCTGTCAGTGTCAGAAAGATCGCAGATTAATGTATGAATTATTATTTGAAGTCATCTACTCTCATTTTTTTTTGTATTCTGCGATTTCAATACTAGGTATGTTATGTACAGTCAAAAGCTTACATCTTGACTTTGAGTATGTAATTAGTGTGATTTTGTAGAAAATATTTGCAGTCGACCAGACGTTTCATCCATGAGGTTGTATTTATAAAAAAAAACAAAGGATATTATTCTAAGCATAGATACGACCCAGTGTAATTCGCACACTCATATTGTAAAACTATTATGTTTTGAAAATGTTTTATTTACATCTTCATTACTTTATAGTCGACTGAACCATCTGTAAGATAGCTAAAATAATAAATAAATTAGTAATTATTCAACAACATAGTTTTCGTACGACATAACTGGCCTACTGTAGGTACTTTATGTATCTTTCTGTATGTTTTGCTAGATCTCACATTATTTTGTTTGTATTAGTCGATGTATTAATAAAGCCTTTTAAATATGTTATTGAGTATATTGAGATACAATGTTACGTGAAACAAAATAGTTTCTTAAACATAATAAGTATTACCCATGTGATTTCAGCGATAGATACCGTTTTCTTTTTGACAACTTGTTTTCCATAGTCCAACTCAAAAACTGTTGTTGTATATTATAAAACCGTATTTTATTTAATATATTTACGTAGTGATAAAAATAAAAGAACTGTTTATATTTCTCTTGACAAGTTAATAAAGGAAATTACTTGTACGCGCATTTTTTCCTTTTGGAACCTACCTTTATTTTAGTGATTTCGTATATTTTTGGCTGTATAGGTCTGCCTTTGTCTACTTGTGGCATATTACAAGAGTTTGTCGTGTGGTGACGGCCTAAGAATACAAGTGTCACCACTCCCTTACATGCCTGGGATGTCGTAAGAGTCGACTAAGAGGCTCGATGCATTGTAAAATTGTGCGAGAGAAGGAAAACTTGAAACAAACCCTCTACCAACCCGTCTGGCCAGCGTGGTAGCAGTAGGCTAATAGCCTCCTATGAAGGCCACAATAGGCGTGAGCTAGGAGAGGCTTCTGTCCAGCAGTGGACGTCCACAGGCTGATGAAGGACAAGAGTTAGTCAATAGATTTCCAGAGTAAAGATTTTTATTAACTTATTTTTAATAATATTAATTATAATACCCATTTCATTGGTATGATAGATATAAGTATCTAGGTATGTCAGATGTTTAAAGATTCGTTTTTTACCAAATTGATCTTAATAAATTTAAAATTCTAAAAACATTAAAAAGTTAATGAAGTAAAAAAACCTTAAGTAACGGAACTCATTTACCTTATAAATTATAATGACTTTAATGAAGAATGTTCAGGGGTTTGTGATTTTTCAAAGGTTTTACCTTATTCTTTTCGTTTGGGCAACATTAAAAATAAATGTTCGCGTACTTTTACGCTATATTTGTGAAATTCTTTAAAAAACGAAAATGGATAATTAAGCATAAGGATAACTTTTCATTAATAAATCCAAGTTAGAGTATCGAAATTTCTTCCTGGAACGAAAAACGAAAAAAAAACAGTATTGAAAGTGGGTGTGACTCCCGCCAAGAAGAACCATTAATTGAAATACGGATTATGGTTAATCGTATTAATATCGTACATTTGTGACCAGCTGAAATTTAAATGGAATTTTGACATGAATGACATACAATGAATTAACTGTCAAATTAAATGAACCACGTGTAATGATATTAACTAGGTATATGTGTTTTTCTAACTACGGGACGTTGGCGGAATTTTAGTGACAAACCGAGGAAGCCATAATAAAAATAACAAAAAACTATTTGAAATGTTTTAAGGAAGGTGGCGTCTTTCATTTCGCGTGCCCTTCATCCGAACCTTGTTATTTGGTTTAGAATAAAGTAAAATGAAAAACATTCAAATATTGTGAGTATCATGAAGAAACGAATTTTGAAAATCTCAAAACCAAGTACGACATTGGCGTCGTTTGAGCAAGCAATTGCTTAGTGGTCATAGTGATAAGGGGCCCAGAATAGTAGAAATAGTTACCAATCATCTGATATCTGTTTTGACATAAGAAGCGAAGCGTTAAACAAAGACTTGTTAACCTTTGAAATCCCTGAGTGAGGTCTATTTATATGAGTCGTGTGGCATTTTGGACCGGGACTGCAGTCCCAAAATCCCCTTTGGATCTAATTATTTTTTGAAGCGGCTTTCAGGACCACTAACCGTGGTCTCAAACTCCACCTTAGTCAATCCTCCCAATAATTATTTTTAGTGGTATTTTGTGATATCTCTATTTCTTAAGTCGGGAAAAGTATACCAGCTAGTGTAGTAGTGCTATACCAAAAAAAACAAAAACAATCGAAATGGCATAATAATCTTACCAACTCCTGGTGGGTTATGCCGCTCTGGTACTTTGACTGTACTTTCCCGACAGGAAATAAAGATAGCATCTGTGTCTATATCTGTGGTGATCCCAAATCACCATAAAAAAAAATTAAGTAAAAAGGTGGCGTTCGGGACCACGGTATGTGGTCCCAAAAGCCACATAAAAAATATTAATTAATTCCAAGGCGGATTCCGGGCCTGCGGTCCGAGTCCCAAATGCCCCCCAATTTATTTATATCTTGCAATGGACACTAATGCCTGATACGATGGTACTACATAGTTAGTTTCTATAATAAATGACACAAAAAAAACACAATACAAAAAGTAATTAACGTAGCCAACGTAAAATTCAAAGTGCTTTTAAATCAGTAAAAGGCGTTTTATTCAAAAGACGCTAAGTAGTTCACGCAACTATTTTTTTTATAAGTAACATAGGCGAGGTGGTTATATACCTAAAACGTTTTGATACTGGCCCAATGTGGATTGGTAGGTTTTAACGACTGCAAAGGGACCAACTACAGCATAACTTTGTGACGAGGCATACAACCTCGTGATAATTCTGGCAGTCCCTTTTGGCTTTTTCTTTCGGCATCCTATTTCTAAATTCAAAATTACTGGCAGATCGTGCTCTCCGCGTGCTGACCGTCGCACTGGCGCCCCACGTTGGGCGCCAGTGCGACGGTCAGCACGCATTTGTAACACTTTAATTTGTAATAAAATATTCGTGGATTGGAGACAAAACTGGGTTTATTTTATATATAATTAAAAATCGTGTTCACCATTCTCAATTTCACAAAAAGATCTCCTTTTGACAGTAGTCAAAAGACGATCTGCTAGTAATTTTTGAATTTAGAAATAGGATGCCGAAAGAAAAAGCCAAAAGGGACTGCCAGCATGCGTAGCATGAGCACCTCGACAAAGCTTTCTCGACATTTTTCTCGCGCGAGCGTATTGTCGGTCGCGCTCACACCGTACTGATATGAGCGGGACAGACATCGCGAGATAAGCATCGACAGCGTGTCGCGGTGCGCATGCTACGCTGGCAGGATTATCACGAGGTTGTATGCCTCGTCACAACTTGCTTATAGTTACGTTAACGCACGGAAGATACAAGTATAAAAAAAAATCGGACAAGTGCGAGTCGAACTCGCACATGAAGGATTTCGTCTCTCACCCAAGGTTGCCTGGAAGAGATTGCTATGTAGCAAAAAGGCCGCCTATTGTGTGTTCCTCTTTTTTATCATTATCTCTGTATGTGTTTGTTTTTGTATCGTTTACAATAAAGTTTCTACTATTATTATTATTATTATATATATAGCTCTGAAACTGCTAAATATATTTCATTGAAACTAATTTTCGTTGAAAGTTTTTATAAAGGTTTACAGTATATTTTTTTTTAGATTTTTCACTTTCTTATTTTAAAAGTTAGAGGGGGGGACACACACTCATTTTTAGGGTTTCGTAGCCTAAAGGCAAAAAACGAAACCCTTATAGATTGTATAACCTTATACAAATCGATGTATGTCACAGCCACTTTATTCCAAACGTATGAGGATTACACAGTTGAAACTTGGTAAGTAGATGTATTCTGTAAACCGCTTTACGGTTTGTAAGCAAAAATAAAAAAATTATGAACTAAGGGGGGGCTCCGCAAACATGGAACTGACACTGAATTTTTTTTTTCATCAAACCTATACGTGTGGAGTAAAAATTACATTAAGGTAACAAAAACAGTTTTTTCTCAAAGCCAACCAAAAGTTTGAATGATATACACTTTCAAAGTGAAAAATTGTGTGTCTCTCCCCCCCCCCCCCCCCCCCCCCCAACTGTTTAAATAAGAAAGTAAAAAATCTAAAAAAAATATATGCTGTAGACCTTTATAAAAACATTCATCGAAAATTAGTTTGAACGAAATATATAATGCAGTTTCAGAGCTATAGCACATTTGCCAAAACCGCAAATATAACTTTGTCATTCATACAGACACTATGTAAAAAAAAAGTTATTTTTGCAGGCGAAAAATTATAGTGGCATTTTGGGTAGGTAGGTGTATTTAATATAATAATAGAAACTTTATTGCACACGATACAAAAACAAACACATACAGAGAAAACACACAATAGGTGGTCTTATTGCTACATAGCAATCTCTTCAAGGCAACCTTGGGTGAGAGACGAAACCCTTCATGTGCGAGTTCGACTTGCACTTGACCGATTTTTTCACTTTGCAAGTGTGTATCATTCAACTATTTTTATTTCATTTCACTTTGGGAAATGTGCTATATTTCTAAAACTGACAACTATATTTCATTCAAACCAATTTTCGTTAAAAGTTTTTATTAAGATCTACAGCATATTTTTTTCTCTCTTATTTCAATAGAGGGGGGGGGGACACACATTATGCCACTTTGGAAGTGTACATCTTTCAAACGGTTGACTTTGAAAAAAATAAATGTTTTAGGAATCTCAATGACAACCTCAATTTTTAAAGCCCTATCTATAGATAACCCACACGTATAGGTTTAATGAAAATTCAGATTCATTTCCATGTATGGGGAGCCCCCCCTCAATATATATATATATATATTATTTTTGTATAATAACCGTAAAGCGGTTTACAGAATACATCTACCTACCAAGTTTCAACTGTGTAATCCTCATAGTTTCGGAATAAAGTGGGTGTGACATACATCGGACATGACGAATCTATAAGGGTTTCGTTTTTTGCCATTAGGTTACTAAACCCTAAAAACAACGGGTTGCACTCCGGGAGTGCCGGCAGAAGTGAAAACCGCTTAAACGAAACAGCAGGAGCAGGCATACATTTTCGCCGTGCGGTAGAAAGAGAGGGGGATATTACTTCCTCTATTACGCCGCGCCGGGCGCACGCTCTACTCTCCCTCCGTCTTACGAATTTTCGATCAGGTCACGTGTCCTGACGCGACTTTAACATTTTTACCCATCCCAAAAATTTAAAACTCTGATGTGCACAACGCCGCTAAAGAAGTTTTCACTTCAAAAACTAAAACTGGTATGTTCTTTCAAGATATAAAAAAAAAAAAAAAAAAAAAAATATACAAACGAGAATGTTAAAAGAAATAAACATGGACGCCTTTTAATATCCGACGCCTCTTAATAGACCCATCCAAATTGTAACTAAGTAATAATTAATCAACACATTCCCAACGAACCCGAAACAGTATAGGTTCCTGAATTCTCTAATTATAAAATTAAATTCTAACACGTACAATTTAAAATCAGTTGTTAAAGTTGATGGGCTTGTGCCCGAGTAATTTCAGTAGACAAAAAAGGTTAGGAATGTCATATTCCCAAACCCTAAACTCTGAACAGATAATCCCCGAAGCATGTTTGAGTTAACATTCCACTTCGTAAATACGCGCCAATCCTTATTATACTGTTTGCTTGAAACTTTTGAACCCTAATTCTTTGCGTGCGTCATCCATCTTTGTTAGGAACGAGTTGGTATTATGTAATTAGCCTTTTGATACGATTTTATGGTAGGTATAATAAATAAGGTTTCTGCGAACGTATATCTAGTATTCATATTGTAATGTTTACTTACTATACTCAGTACCACGAGAAACTTTCGGAATAGTATCGAGAAAGTATTCGAATCGTCACAGCAAAAAATTAAAATAATTATTTGTTATGCAAGTCTGGAAGGAGGTTATTAGCGGCGAGTTTCCTACCTCTATTGAAATCTGAGCAAGTGAAGGATTCTAGTTTTCTTTGAAGCACTCGCTATGCTCGTAGTTCAAACATTGAATCCTGAGCGAAGCGAGGATTACAAAGGTACAAGACGCTTAAAACTTTTCTGCCGACCGCAAAACACAAATTTTCACCTCACAACAGCGAGGAACATTTTATGGTTGTTTCCGCGGTCAACTTCCGGTAAAAAAAACTTTAAACATAAAGTTTAATCTAAATATACCTTATACTCGTCGTTTTAATGATATAAAAAACTAAAATAATAAAAAGGGAGTACTATGGTTAATTCAAAGTTATTTAAAGTGTTGACACTGACATGAGGTACAAGACAAAGACAATTTAAAAATAAAGAGTTATGTCATGTTCCGAAATCCAATCATAGGTTGTGAAATCTCACCCAGCCTTATATGAAATTCTTATATCAAATAGTTTAATCTTATTGTTATCGTTTTTATGATTCAATGAACTAAAATAATATAATAAAACCAAAACAGAGTATTATAATGAATTCAAAGCTATTTAAATTAAGAATAGAATGTATCAAAAAAGTCAATAAGAGCATTGGACCGGATTTCCACAGGTCGTGGGTGTGAGTTGATTTTTTCCAATATTTTCTTATTTAAAATTTATCATAAGTATAAAATGTATTTTTCACTTCACACGCTCTGAAAAAGAGGTTTTGTCATTCATTCAGCGTGTGAGGTGAAAAATACATTGCAACATAAAAATAATGCAAAATTAAAAAATCATACAAAAACAAAACATTTGTTGACGATTATTCGATACTTACTCGATAGTTTTTTTGTGCTAAGTATGTCTACAGTATTTAAATACAGGTGAGTGGAATTTTGCGTAGTCAATTCATAGGATATTGAAATTTATTTATTTATTTATTAACATCAACAAGATTAACATTATATCATGCGTAATTGAATATTAGCTTAAACTTAAACTAAATGCAATCATAATTATAGATGTTACACATAAGCAATATAAAAATTAAAAATATTGTTTTAACATGAACAAGACAAACAATGACGATAATATTTATAAGATTAAGATTCGAGGCAATAGAAAATAGATTTATTACATATAAAAAAAAATGAATAGCTAAACATTTAAATAGATTTGTCATTTAAAGCTATGTAAATTTTTTAAAATCAAAATAATTTAATTAATACAAATTCAAAATAATAAAATATTGGAATTAGATTCATTTGGTAAAAAAATAGTGATCACAAGAAATACATTTAATATATTAAAAAAAAATTACACATTAAATATATTAAAAAAAAATTAATACAAAATAAAATATTAAAACATGTGCATTAAATTAACTTACTATAAAATACTTTAGTGAGACAAGCGAACACCTACAAAAATTCAAACGATAATTTTAAATTTTAAATATCACACTTTTTCGACTGTAACTTCAATGGTTTCGGATCGGACATCGGATGAGACTTGCCAGTTTATAAATGTTTCATTTCAGTGAATAACGTCGTGAAGACAACGTGCCTTTGACAAGGATTGAAATCATAATAGTTATGCGGCTATGGAAGTATGTGGAGAGGTTAAAAAATGATAGTAAATAACACAATTATTCATAGATCGTACAGAGGTATTAGCTTCATATTTGTTTTTCTTTCAGTATTTATATAAAGCTGGTTTTTGCGACAGCCCAAAAACCTTATCTAGACCAAGCCATGGCGCTTCCAATAGTCCTCCACTCTTCCCGAAAATTAACTATTTCAGGTTTTGCTTCCGTTTGAAGCAAAATATTGGCGTCAAATCTCTTGCCCTGTGAGAAAAAGAAATAATTAACAAAAGTCATAATGCATTTATTTCTTAGGTATATCAGAGTTGAAAAATGTAATTCAGTTAAAATCTTTGAAAAATAATAATTGCTAGACAAATAACAAAATGCCACAGACACAGTACATACAACACACAAGAGAAAATGGTCGCCGCCGTCCGTGCACACAGCCTTTGTTCCGTTTAGGTATCTACTGTACTAAGGCAGGGTAATTTACCCTGCCTTAGTACAGTAGAGATTCCCGAGAGAAAAAAAGTATACGTAGGTATGTAAAAACAAATAAACCTACTTTTCAAGCAGATCCTTGCCACATTCCAGTCATTACGCATTTACGTAGGAAACACGTGATTTATTTGACGCAGATATGCCTTTACAAGATCACAATCTCGCTGGGAATTCCAATTACTTGACTTCGTGGGGGAGGAAAGCCTACTTATAGAGTAAGTAGATATAGATAGATATGTTATTACGGGGAAAACGAGTTGAAAATAAATTGAGATCTTATTTCCGTACTCGTATGGTCTCACAAAAGTTCGATCTTTGTTTGGTATCAATTATTTTTTATATAAATTCTGACTGACGAGGCTGCCTGCGTTTCTACATGCGATGCTTTTGTTTATTTTTTCACTTTAAATCATTGAATGCCGATATTTATCTTCTATATATAAGGCCCGTGTTATCCATTCTAATGTTCCCCCCAGCGCCATGAGTATAACACCTACAGCCTTCACAAAAAATCACAAAAAAATGTAGACGGCCGAAAAAATATAATTATTTTTTAAATTGTCAGAAAAACTTTTTTCTCATGTGACCCCAGTGAGGACACGTGCGTAGCACGCGCTTAAGTCTAGTAAAAAATATCGGCATAACCCACCAATCCGCATTGGGCCCGCGTGGTGGGTCACGGCCCGTTCTCCTTATCCTTTCATAAGGAAGGCCAGTGCCCCAGCAGTGGGGACATTAAAAATGGCTGACGAATGACGATGACGAATAAAAAAGAGTGACAACACAGATGAGTCTGATATTGTGCCGTCGCGCTGCCGACTTGAACCTTTCACAAAAAGTATGAGTCTAACATTACTTAGCTTCAGCTATATCATTGTACATTGCATTTAACGACATGGCTAGTTATTCTTTAGACATTTTATTGAATGCCGGCGTTTAAATTACGGGCTAGCCTGTCCAATCAAATGGTTGATTTAACCAGATGGCTGCGACTTATAAATTGCTCGAGGTCGACAATACGCTTGGACGAATTAACCACTGGACACGAAACCCGAGAAGAATGTATGGAATCACGATCGACCACTTCTTGCGGGGGTGAGGGGCGATTACTATTGTCAAATAATGACAGTAGTGCTTGAAGTAAACAATATTTATTTTTTATCGAAAAGTAAGGACTGAATGAATGAACCTTAAGAGTTTAATAAATCCTGTGTGTCTTAAAGAAATTAATAAGTAAATGGTTTATATCGTGGAATAAAATTAAAATCACTTAATAAACAAATGTCATAAAAAAAATGCCCCAAATTCATAAAAATTATAAAATATGGTTCGCAATGCGTGTTTGTGTTTAGGTTTATTTTTGTGAACAATGGGAAGACACATCGAACTTGATGTTAATTATTAATAAGGCTTAAGATGAAAGCCCGCCTCTCCTGGAATCCTCAATCACTAAGGAACTGGCTATCTTACCTCTAACTGTCGGAACCCAACAATGCTGAAAACATTGTTGTTATGGTGACTGACTTAGATAAAACGGTGACAAGAGAAGACAATACGTGAGGCGGCTGCTTTTAACCAGTTTTAACTCTGTTCGACTTTAACTCGTCTGGTACGATTGCAAGCATGAAGATTCAGAATTGGTACACTTATCTGTAACAATATGGGATTGAGTCGGTGGCTCAATGTCAATACGAAAAATGAGCGGTATTAAAAAAATGTTCGGAACAAAATTAAAGAGAGAAAATGTGAATGACTTACCTCCATGGTAATGTAGGCTCTTCGAAGCTAATCTGTAAGAGGAATATTAAATCACCATTTTGATACGTAGTGTGTAAAATCGTAAAAAAAAATGTTACAGAGTAATTAGTGATATGTTAGATAGCATCAATTGTTTGTCCACTAGATAATCTTTTTTTATTATTATTCAAGACGGGGAGAATCTTAGCCTTCACCATACCTGATGTTAAGTATTGATAAGACTGAAGATGGAAGCGAGCCTCTCCCGGAATCCTTAACCACTGAGGAACTGGCTATCTTATCTCTAACTGCCGGAACACAACAATGCTGAATACATTGTTGTTATGGCGTATGGCCGTGCTTCGGAAAGCACGTTAAGCCGTTGGTTCCGGCTTCATTTGCAGTCGTTAAAAAAAACATTCTTGTAATGGCGTCAGGCTTAGATGAGAATGTGGTAGCTAGCCAGGCGGACTTACAACAAGTCCTACCACCAACCAAACCGAATACAATATGTACCCCCGCTGGGATTTGAATTCGGGACCCCTGGGTCTGATAACGGTGGTTGTTGTGTGGTCTAGTGACCACAGAGGCGGATAAAATCGTGGTCTAAAACGACGTTGTCCCTTTAAAGTTCAATCAATTGACTGAAATGCAAAGGCATTAAGAACCAAGTTCACCAATAATGTGATGATGTTCATCAATGACGAATGATGTCGATTAGAGAATCGTGGTTTAATTAATCGGTCGGTTAATATAAGTTGGTGAACTCGGGCTTAACTATGGTATTAACAACACATTATGATAAAGAGGACATTAATATTAGTAACTAGCGGCCGCTCGCGGTTTCACCCGCGTGGTTCCCGTTCCCGTGGGAATATCGGGATAGAAAGTATCCTATGTTCATATCCAGGGTATATACTATCTGTGTACCAAATTTCATCCAAATCCGTTCAGAAGTTTCGGAGCCTATTCAATGCAAACAAACATACAATCAAATCTTTCCTTCCTTATAATATTAGTTTATATAGTATAGCTATAGATACGATGCATGTTGCATGCATGTTGCTAGCTAGCATGTTGTCTAGTCAACAGGAGAGGCAGCCGAAGACACTCATTGTCGAAGAACGTTTAAAAAACCTGGAGCCGCTACAATTACGCTGCGATGTCGCTTTATTAAGCGCGTTCTACCGCCTTTACCACGGCGAGTGCTCTAAAGAATTATTTTCCCATATCCCACCTTCTCCTTTCCTTCATAGGACTTGCGCTCGCTGGCTTACGTTGCCACCGGTTTACTGTTGCAGCGATTCCAACGCGAACAATAGTTATTTGTTATGCATGGCTGGAAAGTTGGTTATTTAGCGGCGACTTACCTCTATTGAAATCTGAGCAAGTGAAGGATACTAGGATTGAATCCTAAGCGAAGAGAGGATTTCAAAGGTACAAGACGCTATAAACTTTTCTGCCGAGCGCAACACACAATTTTTCACGTTACAACAGCGAGGAACATTTTATGTTTCCGCGGTCAACTTCCGGTAAAAAAATCTTTAAACATAAAGTTTCATTTAAATATACCTTCTTCTCGTTGTTTAATGATATAAAAAACTAAAGTAATAAAAAAGGGAATATTATAGTTAATTCAAAGTTATTTAAAGTAGGAATATATTGTAACTTATTAAAAACGATTCCGTAAATATTGACACTGACATGAGGTACAAGACAAAGACAATTAAAAAATAAAGATTTATGTCACAGTCCGAAATCCAATTATAGGTTGTGAAATCTCACCCAGCCTAATATAGCCTAAAATTCTTATAACAAATAGTTTAATCTTATTGTTATTGTTTTTATGATTCAATGAAGTAAAATAATATAATTAAACCAAAACGGAGTATTATAATTAATTCAAAGCTATTTAAAATAAGAATCAAATATAACAAAAAAGTCAATAGTGCGATTCGGAACGCATTAAGACATATTTTTAGGTATTAAATTAAAAAAGTACTATGCTGCGCTAGGCCGCAAAAAGCTAAACGCCTAAACTGATTGACAAAACCTCCTTTTCAGAGCGTGTGCGGTGAAAAGAAATTTGGTGGCTCATTTCTTTGTCGCACTATCCGCAAATGGAATTGTTTGCCCGCCCACGTCTTCTCTCCTTCCTACAACCTGGGGTCCTTTAAACGAGGTGACGAAACTTGATCTGCTGCACCAGCTATCTTCGAGTCTGGACTCTACTTTCACTTAACATCAGGTGGAGGTAGAGTCATTTGTTCGGACCTTAATATATATATAAAAAAAACTAAGTCAGCATTTCTAAAAATTGATAATCAGCAATACAATCTGGGTACTGGCCACGTTACCCAACACGAAAGAGCGCAATTTCCTCACCTCGAAATAATATTTCTGTCTTCTTTCACTATAAATTTTAATTCTTAATACTCTACAAACATAAATATACGAGGAACTTTTATTTTAATAGGTATTCGCCACTCCCCAAGTATAAACATTGGATCAAGACTTAAAGTTTTCCTTTAGAGGATTTTGCTGGTGCAACCTCTTAGCACGTTTCTTCCATAAAACTAACTTTAGATTTAGTACAGCCTTTATTCCAAAGAGTCCAATAATAAATAAAGTTAGTAATTTCGAAAATTGAGATTGTTATAGATTTCTCTTAATGTTTGTTTGAAAATGATTTATGTACTTATGCTATTGAACAAGTTTCTCGAGTTAGCAAAAGGTAATTGAACTACTATCGTAGTAATAAAAAGCTTATGATATTTCTTTCAAACAAAAAATCTATTAGGTTTTTTTATAGCTAAGTAATTGGCCGTTATTAGGCTACAAATATTGGGGTATTAAAAAGACCTATTAAACAATTATTGAGATGCTATTAATTAATACCGACGAGCCGGTAGCTTAGCTAGCGATTGTAGGGGTTAAGCAACAAGGGTCAGATACGAGATGGGTGACCAAAAATTTATTGTTTCGAGCTCATCCATCCTTCAGGAGGTACGTTAAGCCGTAGCCGCCATTCTCCTTTTTATCCATAGGGAAGGTTAATGCATAAGCAATGGGTATATTGAGTAGATGATGATGATACTTATTACTTTATTTTCGGATGTCGAAGTATAATATCTTACTTACTTAATAAATTGATAGAAAAGAAATTCAAAACTGAATTTCACACCAAAGTATACGCGGACATTTACAACCGGTTTCGAGAACAAAATTGAGCTATGGTCTCAATAATCTTGTGCCAATCCGGAAACAAAGATGGCAACCGCGTTTGGAAATCGTCCAATATATTATGCGCCAAACATAATGCGAAAAATCGACACCGCCTACGGTTGCGGTTCGGTTTGATTTATAGTTTACACAGTTGCATATTGATTTCGAAGTCACAAAAACAAGTTGTGGGTGTTTGTTTGGAAGTGATGCATTTGACGCCTCGTTTAACTTAAAAAGGAAACTTTTTTATGAATGACGGGGAGACTCATAGCCTTTATCATACCTGATGTTAAGTATTGATAAGGCTGAAGATGGAAGCAAGATTCTCCCGGAATCCTCAATCACTGACTAACTGGCTATCTTATCACTAACTGCCGGAACACTACAAACATGTTGTTATGGCGTCAGACTTAGATAAGATGGTGGTAGCTAGCCAGGCGGTCACAACAAGTCCTACCACCAACCAAACCGAATACATTTATGTACCTCCGCTGGGAATGGAACCCTGGACCCCTGGGTCTGATACCGGTGGTTGTACAGAGGCGGTTTAAAGTTAAAAGTAAGAGATACGAGCATATTGAAAATATTATAAAAACTGTTTTTTTTAGATATTTACTGCCTACTGCCGGGAAGCTACTGGAAGCGGGCAGCGCAGAACTTTTCGTCGTATGATTTAATGAATATTAGAACTTGTTTTAATTCTGGGGAAATTCTACTGATAAGGAAAAAGTCTTTAAGGCACAAAAAAATGCATTCGAGCAATTTGCAAATTGAAACAGACAGATACTTGTAAACCAGATTTTAAGAAATTAAATATATTGACGCTCCCTTCGTTATATATCCTGGTAGCTTCTTCACTTGTAAAAAAAAATATAGCAACATATGAGACATTTCAAAGCAAGAGACTTAACATGAGATTAAAGGCCAAATCATGTAAGACTTCTCTATTCCAAAGAAGTGTATTTGGAACACAAGTAACTATATACAATTAGTTTACCGAAAAATATTAAACATATCGAAGTATTAGACATTTTTAAAATGAATTAAAATCTTTCTTGGCTGAAAAAGCATATTACTCAATTAACGAATTAATTATTGATAAATATATTACACGATAATATTAATTGTTTTTAATAAATTTTTTAATTGCATATTATTATGACATTTTAATTTGATAATACATTGTTTTTTTTTATTTATTCTTCAAACAATTTTTATTCCTAATTTATGCCAAATTATTGTTATTTTTATTAAATATGGTAAGTTAACTTAATGATTTAATTTAAATTTGAATTTAAATTTTAGCTAACATTTATCTTTAGTTCTGCAATCAATTTTATGGTTTTAATATAATATGCTGTACCTACCTGCATTTTAAGAATAATATTAATTAATAAACATTCGTCCGATTATAGTGTTTGGTTTTCGGAGTAGACCTCTGAGCTGAAGGCAAGAGCTATACAAGCTGTCAAAATAATTAAAGTCGTCAAAAGTGCTTTGACAATCAGTTTTAAGCATCTTTGAAGAAAAGATGTGTAAGCTCAGATTCGATTAATCTTAACAATATATAAACAAGACTGCTTAACAATCCTAATAATTTCGAAATTCACAAGACGATTACACGAAGATACATGACATGTTATACGTTCACATGTTGGCGACAACTAATGTGATTAGATGCTAATGCGCGCTCTCAATGTGATGGCAATAGATGTGACCAGGCTTGCCAACTCCAAACGACCTTTCAGGACTTAAGTTTATGTCGTGACAAATGCTACACTATGGTTAAAATAACATAAGTACAGGATGGCGGGTGCGGTAGGTTAGCGACCGCATCTTCATTGGTACAGAATTTACGGCGTAGTAGGTAGGTACTCGAGTAATAATAGATGAAAAGTTTACAGATATACTCCACGATCCCAAACTGTAATTTCAAATTATGTTATGTGATCTGTCACCTCCGTTTCTCATCAAATGAGCTCAATGCACATTGATTGGTGCTAACGACTTCAAATGCAGCTGGCTAAGCGAGTCTTCCAGGCACGGGGGGCTTGAATTTTAATTTTTTTCTTATATATTCGCCTTTCTACGGTGTTGACCACCGTCGTTTCATCGATGAGAGAACTATCCTCGCATTCGAAAGAAAAATCTTTACAGATGTTTGACTATCGATTAAGATGACACAGCCATCTAATTATAACTTTTAAATTTTGCATTTTACAATGCTATTTTATGTGATAAATATTAAACAAGAAAATATACTAGAAAAAAGCAACTTGTCTCATGTCGCCCTGACGGGCTTCGAACCCGCATCCTTGGGAATCCGGCCCAATGCACTAACCAATTATGCTACAGAGACCTATGAGGACACGTAATATGTATCACATAAAAATAGCATTGTAAAATTCAAAATTAAAAAGTTATAATATGTATAATTAGTTATTAGGACCGTCCGGAGCCAGCCCGAAAGTGGTTTAGACGAGTTTGAATAAAAACATAATATCATGACTTCCCGACAAAATGCGTCCCGCAAGGAGTCATGGCGGTCAGCCCAAAGGTGACACAGTAGCGGGAAGTTCTCAAAAAGAAAACGGAACGCTTGGCCATCCTAATCTTGATGGTAATTTAATAATTAGAGTGACAGTAATACCACGTTGCAGGCAAAATAGTGAGAGAGTATGGGAGATGGGAGCTGCTTTCATAGTTCTAAATAGATGCAAAATTGAGTGTGAAAATTAAGTAGATACCTATAGAAAAGATGTTTAATTGTTAAAATGATGATTATAATCTTGATTGGAAAGAAAATTAATTACATAAAGTAATAAAAACGTAACTAGAACAAAGTCTATATTTTAGCAAACGCAATATAGAACGAGTTTGTTACCCGGAATGGCTGTTAGAACAAAATACTTTCTAAAATTTTTCAAAACTCACCAGTAAACTTTCGTTTTGTGGAATTGAATTAAAACGTTAGAAATATTCCGAGAGCATCTCGGAATATTTCTATGATCGCATCATTTTCCAAACTACACGTTCCGTTAAACATCTAGTAAAAGCAGAAATAACTCAAAACAACTATTTGAAACACCAATAAATCCCAACACAATTAACGTTGATAAAAAATCGATGCAAAAACTCATCACGGCGCAATTTCCTCAAGAAAACTATATCGGGTAACATTGACAATAACTCATATTTACGCGTGAGGACCAGAAGAAGCCTCTATGATTTATGGTTGGTCACTGTAGCCAGAAATATTAATACCCCACCCGTCCCGTTATGAAAGACAATATAAAGAAGTCTTTGTGGCACACGATATTGCTTAGACGAGAATAACGTGAAAACCTACTGATATTTACAGAATTCACAATTAAATGCAGCTTTGCTATACTGAAAATGATAAATAACTGCGAAAACCACTTCGCAAATCATCTCACCTGTCATTGTTTTGGTGTAAAAATGAAAAATGAGTGAGAAAAGGATAGATAGAGAACTTTAATATTTTTAAACTTTTGAAATCATGTTCGTATTTATTATTCTATCTATCAATTTCTCACTTATTTCAAATTATTTTCCATCCTCCATCTTTTTATACCAAAATTAAGACAGGTGAGATGATTGCGAAGTGAATTTCGAACTGATTTACCATTTTCAGAGAAGCAAGGCAGGCCAGATGTTTTCAATCCATTCTTTCGGTCTTTTTTATAAGGTATTTTTCTTAATAGAGAAGACTAAAACTCGACTCGAAACCAAAAGTTCATACAATACCATGCAATTCATGTATTTAAATTCATGTAATAAGACGTTTTCAAATAAAAATTCTCAGTTCCGAAACGGATCATACAAAAGACGCTAATACGGCGTCCTTTCATAGGTTGGTTCACTACAACGCTAACGAGTCTTCTTCTTCGTATCGTATGTGGATTAGTGATCACCTCTGGTGTCAGAGTTTATCAAGCCGCCTATAAGGCCTCTCACTAGGTTTAACGATTATTATCAGATGACAACAGCTGGGATCGACGTTTAGACGTGCCCCCCGAAGCATGAAACGTGCCCTTCTCTATCTCCAACGCGAGGGTCGTATGTGAATGCTTTATATATTCTTAGAATTAACCCTACAATATAAAGTTTTCTTACGGATAACAGTTTACTGATCTGGTTTGAGTTTTTCAAAAGGCTCTCAAAGGCTTTGAGTTGGGAATGTCCTTCTCTTGAAATACATTATTTTGAGTAATCATCAAGAAACGCGTTTTGCAAGCACCCGCCCAAACTGAGATACAGTAAGTTGTTATGGATTGAACAAGAGCAATGTATATTTCATTCAGCAGATTTCTGGTGGTACCGGGGCTATCAACCAATTTTTAGGAACGACGTGTCTCAGCGTTCGGAATATCCAATTAAATTTATGTATTCTGGACACGGTCATGTCAATCTGATCTACCATAACTCCTAAATATTTCACGTGCTCTACCTTACTTATTGAGGGACAGTTACAGTTATAATGAATGGATTGGTCGCAAGTATATATTTTTTTTATCGAATTCGTTATTGGGTTGGAATTTATTTTAAAGACAAACATAATTAGTTTTAGTGGCATTTAGAGTGAGGAGGTTATTTTTCCGCCATGATGCGACCTGCGTTAAATCATTTTCTCTAATTGTTTTTGTAGCAGTCCAACTGGATCCAGTGAAGACGATTGCGGTGTCATCGGCATAGGAAAATATTTTTGCATTTTGAGGGTCAAGTTTCTTAAATCAATTATATAAATGAGGAATAGGGTGGGCCCTAAAACACTGCCTTGAGGTACGCCACATGACACATCAACATCCTTACTTGTACAGTCTTCTATTTCAACTTTTTGCTTTCTATTGGATAGATAATCTTCAAAAATCGAAAGTTGAATATCTCTAATACCTATGTTTTCAAGCTTTTTCTAAAAAGATAGTAGACGAAACGGTGTCAAAAGCCTTCTTGAGGTCTATAAACACTGAGAGACATTTTTGACCCTTATCAAGGTTTTGTGATAAAAGTGTACTAAGGGAGATTACTGCGTCTTCAGTCGATATATGGCGTCTAAACCCGAATTGATTGACCGGATATCTCACCGGACCGACCATTGCTTAAATACGTGATCAAATATGATCAGTGTGTAAGCGTCACTATGAATTAGCGACGATGCTAACGAGTGATGGGTGTAATTAATTTTGCAATTTAATTACGAAATATCATGCAATTGAATTTAATGTTACCAAATTATATAGGCTGAATAATGATGATGATGAAATTATATAGGTGGTTCACATTACATTTGGTTGTAATTCTAATAACTTCATTATTTTCAAGGCGAACAGAACACCTATTGGGCATCTTTATCGATAGTTCGCGTGGTAGTGAGTATAATATCATTTTCATGTGTATTTTTTATGACATTGATATTGTCTAACTAGAGTCACATGTTATCTGCAATATTAGGTCTTCTTCTTCTTATCGAGTGGGGATTAGTGGCCACCTCCGGTGTCTAGAGTTTATCAAGCCGCCTTTATGGCCTTTGACTTAACTTAACTACTGTAATCAAATGACAACAGCCCGACCTTCCGAAGCACGGAAGCGCTCAAATATAATACCACTTTTAGGTCACCCATCCGACACCTGACCAGGTCGAACTTTGCTTAACAAACGTGATCAAATACGATCAGTCTGTGAAGCGCGGTTATGAGCAATATTATGTAACATTTACTAATGCCCTTTTCAGATCCTGTAGAGATAAGTTAAAGTTATAGGTAAGCTAAAAGAAAAAACTGCAACATGAAGAAGCTAAGAATATAGGCAAGTCCACCGGTGTCCAGAGAACAATGGAATATCTATTTTGTTGTGTATAACCCGAGGCCTGTAGGGTTACCATAAAAACTATCGAAATAGCGTCGAGTAAGTAATGTCATAAAATGTATAGGAAAATGTAGTTCTGTTTACGTCCGGTAGCTTCTTCCGCTGCTCAATATCTCATACATATTTAATTTTACTTCCTCGAAAGTTATTCGTGCTAGGTCTACTGAGAGGTTAAAAAACAAATAATTTAAAATCGTCAATGACAAACAAAAGTCATGAAACTGTGTGTAAGTGAAATGTAAAATGTAGAACTTAAATTTATTCATCATAATTATTAATTAAATATGTATATTTGCATGTTTTTGCGGATAGCGAAATGAGCTGAGCCTACTAGTATCTCCTCCTGTACCTCATTTTAAAAATTTTAAATTTTCGGCTAATGCTTATTTTTCTATGGATCCAAAAATAATTTCAACTTTACTATAGAAGTAATATTGATAGTATTGATCAGCTGCATTTTAATAACAGAACTAAAGTTAGTTGTTCAAATTCTGGCCATTTAAATGGTAAGGTTAGTGTCACCATTCCAACTTTGGCTTCCATTATCAAAGTTCCTGCATAGAGCTTTTCCATGTGCTCGACTACTGTGGTATTATAATTAGTATAGTTCAAATTACAAAAGTTTTACACTATACCATTAATTTTACTAGATACTCCAATTCTCAGACGGGACTAGAACCTGTTACCTCTGGGAAAATATTTTTTGAAGTGAAAACTTCTTTAGCGGCGTTGTGATGATCAGAGTTTTAAATTTTTCGGATGGGTAAAAAATGTTAAAGTCGCTTCATGACATGTGACCCTGATCGAAAATTCGTAAGACCATTTAATGTTGACCTGTTTCAAATTACATAAAGTATCACATTATATAAAGATCTCACATTACTACCAACTTTCATATTGATGCCAGGTTAGTTTTAATGGATTTACCTGCCAAATCAAGTTGATCTCCGTTTTCATTAACTTTTCATGAAGTTAAGTCAAGATATAGTGGATTTTGATCGTTATTTTCGTTAAAGCGGTTTTCACTTCTGCCGGCACTCCCAGATCAACCCGTTGTTTTTTTGTTAAAAATAGTATTATCCTTATCCTGAAAGGACTATCCTGACCCGATAGCCGTTGGGGCGGAAAGGTTCTGGAATGACGACCGTGCACAAGATGACGCTCCGTGGGTAGGCCCCCGACAAGATGGAACGACGATCTGGTGAAGGTTGCGGGAAACCGCTGGATGCGGACAGCACAGGATCGATCGTTGTGGAGATCCTTGGGGGAGGCCTATACCCAGCAGTGGATGTTAAGTGGCTGAGACAACGATCTTAATCCTAAGCCAAAATATCCTTATTATAATATTATAAATGCGAAAGTGTGTTTGTTTGTCCATTCTTCACGCCTTAACTAAGCAACCCGTGTCAACTTGATTTTTGGCATAGAGTTGGTTGAACGGAGAGTAATATACTACTTTTTATCCTGATATTACCACGGGAACGGGAACTACGCGAGTGACACCCCGGGCGGAAGGTATTAATTTATATTGAAATAATCAATTCAATAATTTATGTAGAGATAATTAATTATATACAAATTTTCACCTAAAAAAATTTAGGTACGAGTCTATCGACCTGGTCGATAAGTCTCACATTATCAGTCATGAACTTCGTAACCTTCATGTATTTTAAGACCATTTTAAGACCAAGGCTGTAATAGGTACATACTACATTTTTTTTGGGTCTTTATGGTTTTTGTTTACCGACGTTTCGGCACCGTAGTCACGGGTTAACGGCAACTGAAAAAATCCTCAAAAAAAAAACCAACAAATACAGTGTATGTTCTTCTTATATGTGTATAGTTCTATGGAAACAATTTAATAATTCTGTGATACTGTCTAGTAACCATTGTAGATGCAATAAATTATTGAATCGAATTTTGTAGTACCACGTAGAAACCAATCACAAAATATAACTTACTAGATTGAAACTCTAACACCTTCCAATGAAACTTGTGTGGGTTTGTGCACTCAAGCAATTAAACTTTATCTGCAGTTCAAAATCTACGCTTAGGGGTCGGTAATAGATATTGAAAGATAGCGACGAGTTAAAATACTTAATTGGTAACTTAAAACGGTATACGGAAAAAGTACGTACTTTGTGATATAAAATAACAGGACGGTTGTTGACGAGATGCTACATGTCCAGTAATAAGATATACATTTCTTCATACCTTTCTCTAGATTTGAAAAGTTTAAGAAATACGATTTTATGATGTTGCCTCGATACTTTTTTTTTCGAAAAGACCAACTAAAATACGAAAATTCAGGATTATTCTCCATTGTGGTTTCTATACTATTGGAAATTGGTTTAATTAGTGGATACTAATAATATTTATCATCATAAAGTTTCATTTTCTCTTTAATCACTATAGCTATTTACTACGAAGTGATTTTCTGGTTTTTTCGCCTAATCTGCGAAATCGGTCTCGCTCCCGCACGCGTTGTTTTTGCTATCTCGCTTCAGTCGTATAGCGCCTTAATTGTTAGACGGTAGTATTTCAACATGTTTGTTAGAGGAGAAGGATCTTAACAAAGTCTCAGATAGTGATAATATTGGAGATTGAGCTTTGGTCCACATAGTAAAGCAAGAGTTAACAGGCCAAGAAGAAGAACCAGTTTGTAGATTGCAATGAGAAGAGATAAGATAGCCAGTCCCTCAGAGATTGAGGATTCAGCCTTATCAGTACTTAACATCAGGTATGATGAAGGCTAAGAGACTCCCCGTTGTTCATAAAAAAACACTTCGTAGGTCGAATTGAGGTGCGAAGATGGTTGGAACGCTAACTCAAAAGTTCTTACACCCGGTTCCTATTTTAGTTACGAACGGATCGTTATGCAACGGACAGTAAATTTGTTGACATCTATTTTATGGACAAAAATGTCAATGTCAAAGTATAATTTACTATCGTTAGCCAAAACAAATCGTTTCTGAATATAGGAACCAGGGGCCGTATCGCGCAAGTGGCGTCGGCATTGAAATCGACTTCATTTGACAGATGGATGTGACATATTGTTGCTTCATTTTGACACAAATGAAAAATTACCAAAGACTAAGAGCAATATGTCACATCCATCTGTCAAATGAAGTCTATGTCTATGCCGAAGACACTTGCGCGGTAGGACCTCATTTAAATCGTAACTAGGCGTGATCAGGGGGCCTACCATCAACTGTATTGCGATTAATTTTAGGTAGTAAGAGTGAGACGCCGCTATAAGCGCCTTATGACAGCATCCCGCTCTCTCAACCTAAAAATGACCTAAAATGAATCGCAATACAGTTGACGGTAAGGCCACACGTAACCACTCTGCGGTGCAGTTGATGTGGCCTACGTCAAGGCTACAGATGGTCATTTCCCGTTAATTGAAGTCAACACGGATTGCTAGCCACGACCCGTAGCTCACATGCATCCAACGGTTTAACTTGCTTAAGATTAGAAGAGTAGGATGAAAATACGAAATCAGTTTTTCACAAATCGGCAGCAGGGTTTTTTTTTATTTTTTTTTATTAATTTTATTTGATTTCGCTTGTTACAATGGCTATTCACAATATTTAAAAGTTAAAGTGGTTTCTTATCTGGTGGGCAACGAAGCCAGGCGTCGCTATTTGATACGACCGTCCCAACTCCGTTCCCCTCAATACATCAAAGTATAGTTAGGTGTTAATTAGTTTTACAGAGAATGATTTGCATAAAAGATAATTTTTTACAGAAAGAGTTACGTGAATTGGAAACGGCAGCAGGGTTAAGAATGTACAAACATCACGATTAGGTGTGCCTATGACCATACCTCAACGAACGCCACATGGGGCATTATTTTTTTGGGTCTAAAAATAAATGCTGTTCGGAAACAAGAGTGATTGGTTCGTCATCGTCATCAGCTATTTTTAATGTTCCCACTGCTGGGGCACTGGCCTTCCTTATGGATGGATAAGGAGAACGGGTCATGACCATGACCCACCACGCGAGCCAAATGCAGATTGGTGGGTTTTAACGACTGCAAATGCAAACGGCACCAACAGCTTAAATAACCAACAGGTAAATTTATGGTCACCCATCCCGTGACCGACCATTGCGAAAGTTGCTTAACCACTACGATCAATGCATGCTCAAGACAGTTTATAAGGTATAACATTGCTGATTTTTTCTTACGAACCTCATAGCTTCTTGAATGTTTAAGACTGAGAAGTTAAAAATAACTGCTCAAAAAGTTAAATAACTTCTGTAAATGAAGATAAAATTATCTTCATTTACCTTTTCACTTTAATTGGCTTAGTTTTGTTTAACAACTCAATGGATGCGCGCGGCAAAACATGCTTGCGGGGTTAATGATTTTCGCAATTCCGCAATTTTCCGTAACCGGCTTTTCATTAAGTTTTCCCAAAAAAAAAAACAACAAGTAAAATTAAACCTTTTATTGGAGTCGGTGCCAGCCAAGGAATTCCACATTGAACTTCTATTACTTTTATTTAATACCTTGGCGGGACCGACATCAACATAAGGTCTATTTTTTTACTTTTTGATTTTTGAAATCGGTTTTTTAGTTTTTTATTTCACAATTTTTGAAGTTAGGATAAGTCCCGCACTTCGGTTTGACTCAAACTGGTAGTGTACGAAACTACTAGTTTGAGTCAAACCGCTTGAACGAAAAAGGCAGTTTTTTCAAGATTTCTTCAAAACTACGGAACCGATTTTAAATTTTCAAAAAATGGGACCAACTTGGGAAGAAACGCGATGTTATAAAGGTTAATTTTTTACTTTTTGATTTTTTAAGTCGGTTTTTTTATTTCACATTTTTAAAAGACAAAAGCAGAAGCTGTGCCATTTAGTGAACTTCTTTCAAAATAAACTCTTGGGTTTTATTTTTTGTTTAATATGTTTTTTATTTTATATTTTTTTTACAATTTTAGGCTAGTGAATTTTATTGCCATCTTGCGGTTTTTACAAAAGTACTTTTGAGATTTCCTGAAAAATACTGAACTGATTTCGAAATTTAGAAAATGGAATAATTAAGAAAATAACGTTTGAATCATTACAATCGGTCCAGCCGTCTTCCAGTAATCGATGTACATACATAAAAAATAATACGCGACGAAAAGATAACCTCCTTCTTTTTTGAAGTCGGTTAAAGAGTCCGCATTGGGGTCGCATGGTGGGTCATGGCCCATTCTCCTTTTCCATCCATAAGGAAGGCCAGTGGGGACATAAAAAACAACTGATGACGACGACATCTAACTATAGTATTCACAAAACCTGCACAGACTATACAACTGTTTTACATACTAAAACTTCCGGATTTTTTAATGCACTAATGTACTATGTAATATATATAGTAATGTTATGTACTATAATCCAATATATCCTTTATAGGCCTTTGTATAAAATTTTATTTCATAATCATTAAACAGGTAAACATGCCGTAGAATATTTTATCAAAAGAGTTTAATTTTATTAATCTCTTTATGGGTCTCATAAAAGATTATACATCCGAGTAACGGCCACGGTATAATCCACGTGTAATGTATACCAATATCATAAAGGGATTCAATTAGCTATTCATTTCATATAAACTCAGAATTTTACATCAGGTATTGTTTTGTTTACGTTTCGCCTGAGAACAACTCCAAACTGAATCCAGTCGATTTTTTCTAATAGAGGATAAATATGATAGAGGAAACAGGATAGAGGATAGACATAGAGGATAAGGCGAGGTTAGGCGAGACGAGACGAGACGAGACGAGACGAGTCGAGACTTCGTAGTCTGTCAGGGATAGTCCCTGTCCCTGTCCTTGTCCTTATCAATATCAAGTCTTATATTGCAGATTTTTATTTTTTATATCAACAGTCTCTGACGAAACTAAACCTCGTCATAAGGCAACTACCACCCGCAAAATATCAAGTTGAATAATGAAGATTTTAAAACAAATCAATAGTCTTTTGGCCGAAACCTAACCTTAAAGAATCTTATCTCTCAACTCATCTCTTCTCATCTCATCTTATCTTATAACATCCAATCTCGTTTCGTTTCGTCTCGTGTCACCTCAGCACGTCTTATAGTCTTTTGGCCGAAACCTAACCTTAAAGAATCTTATCTCTCAACTCATCTTGTCTCATCTCATCTTATCTTATAACATCCAATCTCGTTTCGTTTCGTCTCGTGTCGCCTCAGCACGTCTCAGCTCGTCTCGTCTCGTCTCGTCTCCTATAAGACTCGCCTCCTCAGGCTACTTCCACACGCAAAATTCCAAGTTGTATAATAAAGTATTTTTTTTCAATCATCAGTCTCTTAGGCGAAACCTAACTTTATCATGAATACTGGAATTGACTTGCCTCCTCAGGCAACTACCACACGCAAAATACCAAGTTGTATAAAAGATCCAAGTTCGTTCAGTAGTTTTAGCGTGAACGAGTAAGAAACTGACGTAACTTTCGCATTTATAATATTTGTGGGACTATTTTTTATCCCGATATTCCCACGGGAACGAAAACCACGCGGGTGTAACCGCAGGCGGCCGCTAGTACTGAATATAAGAAGACTGTAACCAATCTCATACAATATCTTACGGTTGATTTGTAGTCGTTTTAGCCGCTCAATAAACGTTTATTTTCTTTCTCCGGCCATGTTGAATCATCACAAAAGCAAGGAGGCAATTAGCGAGAACGTAATTGGTTCCCTAAGCCTTTCTATTACAATCGGATCATTTAATACAAACTTAATTCGCTGTGATTCTTATAGACTTTGCAATAAAATTAAATGGAGTGAAATATCTGTTTACTGCAATACAATCACGTTAATGAAAAATTACTTTTAGTATTTTGTTGTGTAAAGTTTATGTATGTGCCTGAAGCCTGAATGTGTAGATAACAAAATTTCTAGGAAATATTAATGTTGCGCGAAATAACTATAACAATGATATTATCTAACTTTAGTTTCCGCTAAAATAATATGGCGCAATCCTTTTATTTCATGGAGTTGATGAGTTATTATTTCGACATGAAATAGAAAGTTCTAAACAGAAACGTGTGCAAAAATTATCACTTTAGTCTTATAAAATATGAAAATATTACGTAAATATTTAAAAAAAAAATAATGTTATGATCATATTTTCTAAAATTAAAACAAATCTATTTTGATGGTAAGTTGGAGTATGGATGATCCTAGTTTTACCGTGAAAATTGCAATAATTCTGCTAAACCTTCTTTGTGGGGTTCGTCATCTCAAAGGTTCTTAAACTTACAAACGCGGAAAATCTACAATGGAGTAGTTTCCTTTTTGTTATATTATCCAAATTTGAAAATATAAGTAAAATAAAACACAAATGTTAAAGAATCATGAAAAATTTTCTACAAATAGAGAGGTTATGGGGTCTTAAAGTTGCGCTTAACGGCTCAGCGTATGACGTCTCGCCACTTCGGCCAGCTGGTAATTAGTAGGGCGGTGCGCCGACGTGAGAAAGTGGCGTGACGTCATCGCCATATTTTAGACCACAGTCAATTGTGCGCGAAAATACTTTTTTTTATAATAACTGGGCAGGCATTTGACCACTATCGTGCTGAATTAACGTAATTTAAATATGTTTTTTCTCAGCCATTCCTTGATGGAAGTAAAAAAGAAATCATTGTCTTATTATTTTATGATTTTGTAATTTTTGCATTTTTCAATGCTATTTTTATACTTATGGTAAATTTTAAATAGAAAAATATTGGAAAAAGATATAAGTATCGGTAGCTCAGCGGTTAGAGCATTGGACCGGATGTCCAAAGGTCGCGGGTTCGATTCCCGTCTGAGAATTCACTTGTGGCCGAGTTAATTTTTTCCAATATTTTTCTATTTAAAATTTACCATAACATTATCTTATTAGTTTTGATCTAAATTTTAATCCTGTCAGTGAAACATAATGTTTTCAACATCAGGAAACTTCTCCATTCTGTATTGTTAAGGTAAGCGTATAAATTCATTTTCCGAAAAACAGGAAGTGGTAAACGTGATAAGACAGGTATTATCTTTGAACGTAGTTCAGTTAGCTCGTTGAGTGTTGTAGGATTATGTCTGAAACGAGCGCAGTCAGCTAAGCAGCGCTGGATTTGAGGCGAATCACCGTGACAGCACGCTTGTGGAGTGAAACTGACAATCATGACACAGTGCGGCAAAGAATGGAGAGCTTTTACCAACGAAGTGATTTTTTTAACCCTACTATGATCGGTATCTGACTTAGAACTCATTAACCGACTTCAAAAAAGGAGGAGGTTCTCAATTCGTTTGGTATTTTTTTTTTTTTTTTTTTTATGTATGTACACCGATTACGCCGAGGTTTTTTAACCGATTTCCGTTATTCTTTTTTTGTTCGATGCAGAATAGTTGCCATTTGGTCCCATAAAAATTTGGTTTAGTTTGACCCAGTACTTTTTATGTTTTGAGCAATTTTGTATATTTCATTTCATATTTGTTACTTGGATGACCTGATATTATCTTCTTTTAAAAACTGTGAAATAACTTTTTTTTTTTTAATTAAAACCGACTTCAAAACACTAAAAAGCGAAAAATAAACCTTTTGGAGTCGGTGCCAGCCAAAGCATTCTACGGTTTTCATTTTTTTTATAAAAAGTTATTTTGTACGCCATCTCGATCACGACAATTCTTTTTGTTACTCGTACTTATCTATGAACGTGTCTGTATAGGCGTCACAACATGCACTCGGGCCTATGTTTGCATCGCAAATATCCTTGCCCTGAAACAATCTGTATTGTTGTGTGTTGCATCACCTGCATCGCAGTATACGCTTAGTCTATGTACTGTGGGGCTATGTCTGAAGCATGCGCAGTCAGCTAAGCGGCACTGGAGGCTAGTTCTTCGGGCGGTTTCAACGCCGTCATTGTCCTCAACATATAAAGTAACATGCATAAGTGGGAAAATAATAAAGGTTATGCTGCTAAACGCTACTCGTCTGGGACCTATATTCGTAACTGGACACGAGGACAGAATTTTATTACTCTAAAAATATATAAATATGTTGAGGACAATGACGGCGTTCAAACCGCCCGAAGAACTAGCCTGGAGCTCTTTTTTAGATCCACTTGTCGCGCAAGTGGTGAGGCGAACGCGGAGGCGATCACGTGATTAGCGACCTTGCATGTTTAGACATAACTCGCTTTTCGCTTTGCTCCTCACACGCTCGCGTTGAGCGGTGGTATTTCGCCTGCAATCTCGCTATTACGGTAATACGGAAACTCTTTTGTCGCATGCCGTCACCGTGACGTCACGCTTGTGGAGCGAAACTGACATTCATGACACATCGATGCGAAGAATGGAGAGCATTTTCCTTTGCTGAGCTTTTACAAACAAAATGTTATAAGTAATTTTTTAATTATTTTTTAACACAATGATTGTAAGATATCCCGTGATCAAGACTAAAAGCAAAGGTGGAGTAAAGATACGATAAGATAGAGTTATGAACCCGTCAGGTATACGAAAATGAGACACAATAGATATTGACCAGTAAGCGCTTGGATTTTATAATTGTAGATTATTGTAGATTGTTTACATAATCGGGGTTTTAAGTAAGGGTAAGTCGGGGTTTATTTTAAATTATTTATACCTTTTTCAATATGTTTTACCCGCGTAAGCATTATCCAAATGTCTAATTTTGCTTTTTATTTCAAACTTTTTAGAGAGCAAATGTCTTATGTACATAGTACTACATAAAACCCATTACTGAAAACCGCATCAAAATCGGACTACTAGTTTGGGTTTTGCATGAACAAATGTTTACTGCAGCGCCCCCTTGTGCGTTGTCACGTTAACACTTTACATCTAAGAACATGCACCAATCAAACCCGAACCCATCTATGTAAACCGCATCAAAATCAGACTAGTAGTTTTGAGCGAAATGGCAACATTAAATTTTACAATCAAATGTTTACTGCAGCGCCCTCTGGTGAGTTGTCGTCGTAACATCTATCTAAGAACATGCACCAAGCAAACCCAAATCTGGTGGATTTAAAAAGGTTTTGTATTGACTTCATGTACTTGCAAATATGTACGTGGTTTCCCATCTTTTAATGATGTCCCTTTCCTTGATATGCACACTAAATATTGCTGTCCCGCTCGCACTCAAGCGAGAAAGTGAGTGATATTTCGTCCAATAAGAATAAACTACTGGACGACATATTGTTTCTCTTCGAATCTCACCGCGGCACGTTCCACTTGTGTTAATAAACAAAATTGATAATAAATGTATCCGCATCTCTAATTAACTTAAAATTAACGAGTCTAGTGTGTAAAATAACTAATTGTGTAACTACAAATATCAAATATTATCAAATATCAAATATGTAATCATTTATTTGCATGACATATGGTATAAAATGATGGTAACATTAAACAGTAACAGCGTTCATGTATCACTAATGTAATAGTATGCAAATCATAAAACTTACAATGTCAATCATAAAGTAATTATAATAATTTTAAATATTTGTCCAGATATTTATACAGTTAGTCAACAATAATTAAAATTTTAAAATAATTGTAAGTACTATAATAGAAAATTCACGCTAGTATAAAAACAAAGAATGTCAGTAAATTTAACTATTTAACTCTATAAATTCCTTAACACTATATGTATTTATATTATTTAACCATTTAGTTAGTTGTTTTTTAAACAACGTATTATTTAGCTCTTTCGTTTCATTGGGGATTTTATTGTATATTTTAATAAATAAATAATAAATATTTCCATACAATCACACCAATTATCTAGCCCACGTTAAGTATCATGAAGAACTTGTGTTATGGATACTAGATAACGGATAAACATACTTATTTACTTTTTTTTTTGTAAATACATACATAATATACATATTAAACATCCAGACCAAGACAAATAGACATGTTCATGCACACAAATATTTGTCTTGTCCGGGGATCGAACCCGGGACAGAAGGTGGGATTAGTACCCCTGCGCCAAACAGGTCGTCAAATGCACATAATCACATAGCAAGACAACTTTTATTATATTTAGATGTTTTAGGTACATTTTTTTAAACAAGTTTGTATTTGTTTCTGCGCACTCTAGTATTCTGAAACTACAAGTGAAAATCTAGGTGTTTTCCCCAAATAAGCTTTATCAAGTAATTGTGCTGACCGCCCCGACGCCGGCCGCTAAAGACCGTCGGGCTAAGCTGATCCAGAGATATCTGAGACGTCACCATCATAAGCAAATGAGGTAAGTGTGCATGTCTTTTGTCACCTGCAGGCCTACCGCCATCTTTTAGAAACCGTCATGTCGTAAGAACGTTTTGTTTTACTTTTGTTTCAATACTGTTTAAATTACAAGCTTGACTTTATTTGACACAAGACGTCGTAGTCAAACCGATTGATAAAAATCTTGTTTGAGAGAATGATTGAGCGATGACGCCACAAAAATTCCGTCAAAAGACAAGCTTGTTTTAAGAGGTTCGCGGTACGATATGACATATATCAACATTGCGCCGATACAAACTGACATTAAACAATATTGCGTTAAGAGATGGCGGTAGGCCCCCTGAACGAGCTGTGATGTGACTGCGTCCTTTATTTCTCATCCTCTTGCAGCTCAGTGTTCCCGCCCTACGTTACTTCTACGTGTATACAAGTATATGAAATAATTCTTCTTTTCACGATAAAAACTGCCCCATCTCAGTCCACTTAAAATTTAGAAAATAACCAACACCATCAGTGAAAACGGTATCAAAATAGGTCTAGTAGTTTTCGAGATAAATGGACAAACATGTTTGCACAAACAAACAAACAAACATCCTCTCACCCCAAACGCATATACCGTCTCCGTATATCGCGGGTAAAAATAAGACTTCACAGATCATAAACGACTTATGTCTATTTTCATTTGCTATATTGCATCAACAATACCTCAGACGATTCCAAGACTATTTTGCTATTCCTTATTTGCAGACTGGCAACCCAGAGGTTCGTTCAATTACCCCTAAGACCCGAAATTTCATCTGGATTCGCCAAAAGTTACCTGACTACTTATGTTTTGTCTTCCTAGGTACAAGCGGACTTTCTGTAATTGGAAACTCTGCGAGGATTGAGATTTGATATTTTTTTGCGATTCAGCTAAAAGTTTTGTTGGCTTTTAAAACGCAGTAACTGGCTTTGCAAACACAAAAGCGCTGAAGGTGTAAATTAACTTCCGTTTGTAAAAGGTAAAACGTTGTGCTTGAATGGAGAATCAAACTTCTCTTTACTATTTCGTTGATAAACTAAATCATTATATTTTATTGTCAAAATTTCTGCTAAATAAAACAATTAAGGCTTATGCATTTCGTTTTATAAGCTCATCGTCCAATTAGGATTTTTCTAGCTCAGGTGTTGTATACAGTTTATAGGTTTAGTTTATAAGAACGTAGTATTTAGTACTATTTCACAGTAAACAAATTAAACATAAAATTGAAGCCTTCGTGCGGTGCTTGACAGACTGACCGTATTCGGCACCCGCATATCATAACCGGGCGGGGTATGTGTAAACGCATTTTATTCTTCTTCTTTTCCTATATTCTATTCATACTATTCTCCAGGATGCCTTGGGTAAAACTGTAAATCCTGAGAATAAATAAATAAATTCCCCTCACTATGAAAGCAGGTGTCGGATGGGTGACGTATAAACGTCGGTCCCGGCTGCTGTCATCTGATGACTCTCGTAAAGCCAAGTCCTTATAGGCGGCTTAGTACACTCTGACACCAGCAGGACTAAGATTGTAACGATGCCATTTCGTTCTAGCCTTATGGATGGATACAACCTCCATAATGGCTGGAAACTCCGTAGTTTCACTCTATGGAAATCAAATTATATTTTTTTATCTGTTCTGTCTAAATTCAAATTTTCTTCGTTTCACGATTCCTGTTCAGCTCATTTTGACTTAATCTTACAAAAACCATCAAGCTGAACAGAGCTCTTTTAACATAACCATATTTATCTAAAGTTGTGGATGAAGGAAGCTGTCCCTTCATAATTACTACTACTATATCAGGAACCCGTGTATCGGGGTAAGCATAACCTACTTTCTTACTCATTGTTTAGATTATTTATAACTAGGACTTTTGCTATATCCATGTATTTTCATTTTGTTACAGTTCCTTTTTCTAATTACTATAAATAAAACAAGTCGCCTGTAGAAAAATACTTTTATTTCATCTTCTATTACTAAATGAGTGCGGCGGTTTCGAAGTTCCAGCGACTGTAGTGCTGCCGGACCAGGAGCCCCGCTACAAGATGATCGCCGCGACTATTTGTCGAAATTTATCTCGCGATGTCTGGCGCACTCATATCAGTACGGAGTGAGCGGGATAGACAGTGCGCTTACGCGACATAAGCGTCGAGAAACTTTTGTCGCGGTGCTCATCTTAGGCCTACAGAGGTGGCCTAATCATCATACGATACGAGAAGAGCGAGAATACAAAATTACAGCATAACAATCTGGTTACTCAGTTTTACATTCAGACAGTAAAAGTGCTCGGCACCAAAAAATTGGACAAACCTGAACATTGGACCATTTTACTGCAAATACGCAAATTTGGCTAAATTGCTTGTTGCCAGAAAATGAAACTGATAGCACTTTTTAAAAGCTTTTAAAATGTGTAATTAGTGACGCAATACTGAGGTATAAAAAGTGAAGTACTATTGGTAAATAAATCAGAAAATCTAGGGGCTCATAGTCTTATTTTAAAATCTATCGCAATCCCTTTCAATTCGTCATTTGAAAGATGTTTACATACTTCAGGCCGTCACTATTTGACATTATGTCTGGAGTATGGAATGAACGAAATTGAATTGTCTAAGCAAAGTGTCAGACGAAAATATCATTCAAATGTATGGAGAAGTGTCAAATGAAGTGTCATTTAAAACACCATTCGTGCCGAATGGGATCGCGACTATAAATTACACAATTCCATAAATCACTATCACAATCACAATACCTTTGAAAGGGATTGTGATAGATTGTATCACAATCACAATACCTTAGAAAGGGATTGTGATAGATTTTGAAATTAGACAATTAAGGGGCGGTTTTATTATCCGCAACCTTCTAGGTACTAGTTATATCGTATAGGTACAACCTTACCTTAACAATATTTGTACATTAACATATTGTCTTGGTCTGGGTGTTTTCTATGTATATCTTACTAATAATAGAAATGCGAAAGTTTGTGAGGATTATTAAATGTTTGTTACTCTTTCACGCAAAAACTTCTAGACCGATTTGGATGAAATTTGGCACACAAATACAAGATAGCTTGGATAAAAACATAGGCTACTTTTTATCCTGATATTCCCACGGGCACGGGAATCGTGCGGGTGAAACCGCTGGCGGCCGCTAATTATATATCGTACCCTCGGAGAAACAAAGGCTCAATTGCAAAAATAGCAAAATTTTGTTAATTATGCCAAACCATTTTTTAAGTGCACCTTTAACCGTAGAAACAAAGATCCAATTGTAATTTCATCAATTTCCGCTAGATGTCGTGATGTGTCGTTGTAAATTTTGTACGGAGTCGGTGACGCGGGGAGCGAACTGTCAGTTGTGCGGGGCGCTCCGCAGGTAGTGAATTTAATTTAGGGACACAAAGGCACATCTTCAAATTTATGTCAATAAGAATATTATTTTTATCGCTTTTATTGTTTCCTTTCATTATGTTACTATTTTTATTTAGATATTCATAATTAAATACAATATTATGAGGTAAAAATGTACTTTTGTTTTCAGATTCTGTCACAACTGTACTTAGCAATTCATGTACTTAGTGCCACAAAGGCACAATTAAGGGACCTAATTACTTCAGATTTTTTTTTTACAGTTGGTAACTATTTCAAATTAAAAAAATATTGACTTTCTTAGTAAACACCCTCTTGTTACAGAAATCGTGAACAAAATAAATAAATAAATTATTCCCTGATCAGGAAATCCACAAATTATAGAAAAAAATCTTTATACTCAAGTTCTGAAAAATGACAATTTTACAGTTGTGCCTTTATTTCTCCGGAGGTACGATATATACTTATTTTAAAAAAAACTAGTGGCCCGGATGGTTCCCGTTCCCGTAGCAATATTGGGATATAAATTAGCTCATGTTTTAATTCAGGCTATCTTTTATCTGTGTGCAAAATTTGGCCCAAATCAGTTCAGTAGTTTTTGCGTGAAAGAGTAACAAACATTCAAACATCCTCACAAATCCGCATTTATAATAGTAGTAGGATTAGTAGGATAGTAGGAAGGATACCAGCAACAACCGGTATTAGACCCAGAGGTCCCAGGCTTGATTCCCAGTGAGGGTACGTATTGTGCTTGGTTTGCTTGATGGTACGACTTGTTGTTAGTCCGCCTGGCTAGCTACCACCGTCTTTTCAAGTCTGACGCCATAACAACAATGTTTTCAGCATTGTGTACCGGCAGTGAGAGATAAGATAAGATAGCCAGCTCAGTAGTTGAGGATATCGGCGGGGCTATTACCTATCTTTGCAACAGCAATGCGACGGCAGAAATGGCGCGATAATTGCTTTACGTCACGTACCAACAAAGCGGCCTCTACCAAACAAACGATGAACTACAATGTGTATTCATTTAGTTCCTGCAATTACTACCAAATTGTTTTTGGCGCTAGCGTCATTGTAACACGCGGCGTCTTACTCTCGCACCTAGGTAGGAGCGCGAAAGAGTGAGACGCCGCTATACGAACCAAAAACGAGCGATTAGCCAATAATCACATACGTAATACCATTTTTATTTTGTCGTTTCGCAGCGATCCGATCGCGCTATATCTGCGCGATAATTGCTAATTTTTAGGTAATAGCTACGCCGGAGAGTCACGCTTTCATCTTTAGCCTTATCACTACTTAATATCAGGGGGTCAATTCTGCATTTTTTTGTCATAATCGTCTCTAAATCGCGTTTCAATTGTAGTGTTTATTTACAACTGTTGTTGTAACAAGAACTGTGTAAAGCAGGACTACAATTGAAACACCATTGTAATACGATTGTTACTAAGCATTAGCAGAATTGAGCCCCAGGTATGATGTAGTCAATAAGCGTCTTCCCGTTATTCATAAATAAATTATTATTCTTTAAAAGAAAAAAAACATTGTGTGGTCAAAGTGAAATAATTCGTCGTGTAATAAATGATTTAAAGCGATGCAAAACCTCCATCAAAGTTAAACGGCATTTCGCTTTTCATAATTAAAAAGATTTGGGTTACAGCAACGTGTCACATCGCACAAGCATAATCGATTCTTAACCTAATGTTTAGGTGGCTAAGATTTAATCTTAAAATTTTATATTATGTATGTGCTGCGCATTGAACACCTGTGCGAGAGAAGGAAAACTTGAAACAAACCCTCTACCAACCCGTCTGGCCGGCGTGGTAGCAGTAGGCTAATAGCCTCCTATGAACGCCACAATCGGCGTGAGCTAGGAGAGGCCTATGTCCAGCAGTCCACAGGCTGATGATGATGATGATGTATGTGCTGCGAACTATACAGTCATGGGGGTGTAAAAGTGTTACACGGACAGCGGGGTGGGTCTCACAGACCCGGTTATTAGATATTAATTATATCAGTACTTTGTATTAATATAAAAGTAAATTAATATGAAACGTTTGTTTTTAAAGGTATTTCTTCTTAATCGGTCCCTCGTTCATAACTGAGGATCGTGATCACAGCAACTTTTTCAATTTTTCTCCATCGGTCTCGGTCCATGGAGGGTCTCACCCCCATATTCTAAGTCGTTCCTCCAAAATTGTTTACACTCCACTCAAACTCATTCGGCAAATTTGGTGCAAAAAATCTCCTCCACACAAATTATTCCTCACTTGAGTGTAATAATTACAGAGTTACGACTTAGAATACCGATTTCGTAGAGTATTTCGAAGAAGTTTTCAGTGAGGTTTCGTTAAGTCGAGGACGAGTAAGTTTTGGAGGAACGACTTAGAATATGGGTGTCAGTCTCTCAGTGTGCCCCTAGTAATAATAATAATAATAATAAATGATAAATATTTCCATACAATCACATCAATTATCTAGCCCACGTTAAGTATCATGAAGAACTTGTGTTATGGATACTAGGTAACGGATAAACATACTTATATACTTTTTTTTGTAAACCCATACATAATATACATATTAAACATCCAGACCAAGATAAATAGACATTTATGATGTTGTAATTTTTGCATTTTTCAATGCTATTTTTATACTTAAGGTAAATTTTAAATAGAAAAATATTGTAAAAAATTAACTCGGCCACAAGTGAATTCTCAGACGGGAATCGAACCCGCATTGGACCGGATTTCCAAAGGTCGTGGATTCGATTCCCGTCTGAGAATTCACTTGTATAATAATAATACACAATAATAATACAACATTTTGATTGTCTTAAATTAAGTAAAGATTTTTCCCAGTCACTTAAGTAAGCTACCTGAAGCCTTATGGTAGTGAAAGGCAATCCTATGATTTTATTAATTTAACTATAGAATATGGAATTGAAAAGATAGTTCAAGACGTAGTTCAAGACAAGTTTAAATGGATAAAGTTTTCCTAGCAAGTTCCTATGTGTCGGGAACAGAACATCTGTTTTATATTGTTAATTTATAATATAATGATAAGTCTTTGTTAAGATGCGATTTTCGAAATCTTTTTATTTGTTTTATATTGCTTACATCAACAGTTTCAAAAATTGCCTAAGGTGAAAATAAAAGTAAAATAGTTAAAGTAATATGTGTTTGACACTTTATCAATTTAATAACACATACAGTTTAAAGTATTTCGATATAGAAATAGAATAGCCTTCGAAAAAACGAACTTCCTTTTATCCATTATTTTATCCATTCGACGACCTGGCCCCTTACTCTTGACGCGATCACAATGAGATCGACATTGAATTAATGTCAAACGTCAGTAATTATGACTAAAAATAAGTAATTAAACTAATCATTAATACTTGAAATTAGTAAATAAAGTAACTTTGTACTCTATTAATCGATTTTAGCGGCACTTAAAATCGAATCAAAGTCGAAAATCAGTAATAATTATTGACATTCAATCTCGATCTCAACGCGATCCCGTCAAGAGTAATCCCCCTGTTTGGCGCAGGGGTACTAACCCCACCTTCTGCGCTAGTGGTCCCGGGTTCGATCCCCGGACAAGACAAATATTTGTGTGCATGAACATGTCTATTTGTCTTGGTCTGGGTGTTTAATATGTATATTATGTATGTATTTACAAAAAAAAAGTATAAGTATGTTTATCCGTTATCTAGTATCCATAACACAAGTTCTTGATGATACTTAACGTGGGCTAGATAATTGGTGTGATTTGTATGGAAATTTATTTTATTATTTATTTATTAACTAGATAATTTCAGTAAAAAATTGTATTAGCAACCTTTCAGATCTTAGGTAGCTTAAATTTTCCAGATTTATTTAGCAAAATTTACCTTTGACACTTGAAAGCTGAAAAAGATTTTTCGTTATTACATCAGCTTATAACTGCTAGAATTGAAATATGAAATTCCGCCCCGAAGTCTTAAAGGTCCTTATCAAAATTACGTAACAGGCCCTAAATACGTAAGACGTGCGTTAACTGGGCGGAATCTAATAAAGACTCTTCCTTAGGCTCTTATAATATTTCCCTAAGATAGAGTGTTACGAAACCTTTTTTATTTTGCTCACGAGCTGAGCAAGACAGCTGCAAAGGTGCGAGAGAGACGGCTGGTTGCCCAGTTTAGTTTATATGCTAAACATGTAATGTGACTAGCTCTATGATAGGTTTTTTCTGTAATAGGGTGGTTGACTTTTATCTCATACTTAACCGAATAAAGCTAAATAGTGTGTATGTCTGCTTGTAAGCTCCTATGGAATTCCCGATAAAGATAAGTTGAAAGGCTTTGAAAAAGAACCGTCTAAATATTCGTACATCTTACGTTACGGACTGTTTATTGAAAAAAAAAAACAACTTTTCGGATAGTAGTGCACTATTATGTCAACGTGGGAAAACCAAAAACCATAAAAATTCATTAAAACACAGTAAATTCGATCTTACTCGTGAAATATAGTGTGCTAAATATCCGGAAAAGTCGTGTTAATATTCTCGCGATAATATTTATGTTTACCAATAGTTCGTTCATACAAAATGTCCATAAAACGATGGCAACCATAGATAACGACTGACGACCTCCGTGGTAGAGTGGCAGTACGGATGATAAAATTTGCAGCAAAACGTTTAGCGCGAAGTTTTGGGATTGATGATTTGTGATTTATTAAAGTCTCGAATAACACATATTAATGATATATTTTATCCCGTACTCCCACGGGAAAAGGGATAACGCGAGGCAAACCGTAGGCGGCCAATCGTATTCCATTTAAATTAAACATTGTTTTGCCACAAAAGGGCATGTTATATTTGCTGACAAGCTAGTTTACTTACAGTATTTTCTTCAGGCAATTTTCAAGGGGTTCTTAATCATACTTATCCCACGGAGCTTTGAGAAGCATAATATTAGGTTGGTGCCGCCGTTATGTCTAGATTGGATAAGCCAAAACCAAGAATCGGTCTAAAATAGGTTAAACGTACATCTTATGTTTTCTATAGGTTATACGTACATCTCGTGATTCTTATGGGAAAATCAAAAAACACCTAAAAACCTAAAAATACGGACAATTACAACTTAGTTCGTGGAAATATAGCGCGTTTGATATCCGTAAAAGTTGTTTTATTTCATTAGAATATGTTATTTAACTTTTTCGAAAACATGGTATACAAAATTAAGGCTCACCACCTACTGATAACTTTTGGTTAGTTTATCTGGCAGATATCTTGTTATCATTTTCCTATTACAACTGTCAAATTATGTGCCAGAACTTATCCGTTTGTTGTGAAACCGGCCTTTAATGTCCCGGCAACACCCACCGTCTTACCTGAAACCATGCCTGCACAAATCGGTTTACGCAAGTAAGACGATGCGTGTAGCCGGCAAGAAGGTATACCGTGTAGTCCTGAAAGCTTGAAATGATAAAGATTTGGACTGCGCAAACTTGGACTGCACGGTATTGACAGCACGTGTGGCCGTGCGATCAGTCCGCGTTTCAGTCCGCCCCTCAGTCCGTCAAAATTGTTTCCGATGATTTACGTCGTAAAAGTATAAAAATGAGCGATGTAAGAGATTATTCGAAGGAGGTTTTAACTTGATTCATAGAGCTCTCTCAAAAGCGACTGCGCAGTCGGACTGTGCGTGCTTACCTGCACTTGTGGCCGATTCGGTGTTCGGTGTTCCTCATCGCAGTTCTAGACAGCGCAGTCATGAAGGAGCGTGTGGCCTGTACATAAGATTTGATATAAATCAGAGCTTAACCCTAGATAGCTAACGTTCGTCAAAATGACGAGCATCCGATATACATTGCTTAATTTCTCTTTTATTGTTTTATTAACACACCCGCGGTTTCGTGCTAACTCAGAACCCAGTTGACCAGATAGAGTGGCGGTCTTATCTCAAAAAAAACCTAGGTAAATTTTCACCTTTAAACAGAATTTTGTCATCGCAAAACCGCATCTGTAAAAGAGGCCGTTTAGAGATTTTCCATCTTAAACTAGATAAGTTTAAAAAAGAACTTTTAAGAATATTAGGTTAATATATTTTTTTGCGTAGTATAATATTGCACATATTTTTGGTTATGCGTCCTACTTACATTTTTTTTTTTATTAGTTATAATTAGATTTTAGTTTAGTTAATTACTGTGTATACTATTCTATTTAATGCATGCCGTGGCAGCCTCTCAGTAGGGCAACACTATGTCTAGATTAAGGTGAACTGTGTGTGTTTTAAGTCAAGTTTTTTGTGTATGCCTTGTTGGTTGTCCATAAATAAATGAAAAAAAAAAAAAAAAAACAATTATGAAAACAAAAAAAAATGAAATAAAATAAAAAAATAAGTTCCAAAAAATTTAAAATTTTAATATTATTTAATTCCCTATTTTCTATAAACATAATAAAAGTAAAGAAAATATCAAAAAATAAACATTTAAAAATCAAAATCGTCAAAAAATTGAATGGTTAGCTTATCAGAGTAGTTCAGCAACGTTAGCTATCTAGGGTTAAATAGATAAAGCAAAAAACTTGACGTCTTTTTGTAAAATTAAATTTAAAAATAATATTAGAACAGAATTCTAATTTCTGCAAGTATTGATCTGGCCCTAATTCATAAAAAGTCAGTAATAACATAAGTTTGTGCACATAATAATGTCATTGTTCAACTTATAAAGAAAAATGATGATCTTTAAAATTATGTTAAGATCGTTTTCAATTTAAACAAAGTTTCCTAATGTAAGAATGAAGAATAAAAATTTTACTAGGTTCTTTTCGTTACAAGGTATCGTGCATTCAGAAGGACTGTAACAATCAAACCGAATAACGCTCTTGTTGAATATACAAATACCTACACATTTATTTGCTGGCTGCTGGCAATTATCTGTAGGTACGTAAATATCCACAAAGTGACCACACCCAACTTCAAATAACATCTTCAACTACTTCGTAAAACAAGACCGCAAGTTCAGCGACCTCAAACGATGAGAAAACAAACAATCAAAAGGTCCTTATAGGCCCTTATAGCCACCCTTTCAGGACAAGAGGCTTTGACGGAACAATTAGAGAACCTCTCTCTAAATAAATAGATTTTACGCTGTTGAATCACTTAATTAGGGAACTAGGTGAACGAGTGTTTTTAGTTTGTAATTAACCGACAAATTTCAGGCCGCTTACGTTTTAATGTATAGGTCACAACCACAAATTTTCTTTACAAAAGGTATTTGACATGGTATCCAGTATAATGGTGCATCCACACCGCAGTTAGCACCACAACGAAGCGGCCATGGCCGCGCTTGACAGACTAATCGTATTCGATCACGTTTGTTAAGCAACGTTTGGCCCGGTTAGGTGTCGGATGGGTGACCATAAAGTGACATTACAACTGAGCGCTTCCATGCTTTGGGGGGCACGTTATACCGTCGGTCCCGGATGTTGTCATCTGATATGTCGTTAAGCCAAGTCAAAGGCCTTATAGGCGGCTTGATATACTGACACCAGGGGTGGTCACTTATTTATTTATTTATTTATTTATTTATTTCGTTAGGAAAACTTACAGCTCTAAAATAAATACAATATTGTTAAATATTATTAGGTGACTAATGAGCCATTTACAGGTTTTCACTTATAGGTAACTAGACATGGTGGAGTATATTGACAAACAACAGCATATCTAATAATTGATTACTTAGGAGCAAAGTGCGATCAGCTAACAACTACAATACAAAATACAAACACAAATTAAAAATCGAAAAATGAGGTGGTAATCAAGCGACGCACTTCAGCAGGCTTCATGTTAAAGATGTCAATCGCGGGATGTTCCAAAGAGAATTTATTTAATTGTTCAACAGCTCTACAGAAAAATGAGTTCTTTCTATAATTTGTGTTACATGTTGGTGTGCTTAAGGGGCGATGTTTACGTAACTGCCGAGTAGGTGTGTTTATATAAATTTCACTCAATAATTCAGGGGAGTCGATGGCGTTATTTAGAATTTTACTAAGCAAAATAAGATCAGCAATATTTCTTCTGAGCACTAGCGGTAGGAAATGATACTTTTTGCATCTAGATTGATAGTTCGGTAAGAATTGCTTACATTTAAATTGAAGAAATCGGAGAAACTTTCTCTGAATGGATTCAATTCTTTCAATATATACATTATATAAAGGGTTCCATATTTCGGATCCAGCCATTATCCTCAAAGGATAAGAGAAGAGAGACCGCAGTTACTTTTTGTGGAGCAACATTATGCAACAAGAGTCGAACTCCTTGCCAGAATCTGTGTTTCCTGTCACTTACAATTTGGGGGTCTTCAAATCACGAGTGAATAGGTATTTTCTAGGCAAGCGCGTTATATCCTAGATCGCATCTTGCTTTCCATCAAGCAAGCGCATTACCTATCCAACAATAAAAAAAAACAAAAAAAATTGTACAACACGGTAACATAAGATACCAATCAGTAACTTTCACGGCAACATATACTAACAATAAAGACTTTTGTTGGCTTATGTCGCTCTGTAACATTTGGGAAAGTTGATCAATAAAAAGTTACTGCGGTGCGAATGGACCATTAGCAAAGGCAGAACTCAGTGCCGCAGTAGCGAAGGAGCAATTCAGTACCGTAGTGGTCGTCTTCGGCATTCGATTGTAGCTGATAAGTAACTTTCGCAATGGTCGATAACGGGATGGGTGACCAAAAATATGTTACCTCAAAGCTTCTCCGTGCTTTAGAAAGCACAATAAGCCATTAATCCCAGCTGTCACTAACAAACACCAACTAATATTTGTCAAAGTAATTTTACTATTTCCATTAATTTGTTTGAATTGCAATGCACCACAAAAGCTTATCAGACCATAAAGTCTGCCATTTGCCGCCAACGATTAATAATCTATACCTATCCAATACACACGAATTCGGCGAAACAGAAATGAATTCGAGAAACGTTGTGAATAACGTTATATCGAAATATGCAAGATAGCAAAATTCTATTTATAACAACTGAATATTCCACCACAAACGACAAATTCATATACATAAATATCGAAGGGGAAATTGAACCGTACGGGCAGAAGAAATGATATTGGATTCTCAAACTAAAATGGTACATGAATAACGTGGAGTTATTCATGTCAACGTGTTAAATATTTTACTGGGAAATTTGTACAAATAGTTGTATAATATGGAATAGGTATTATAAATCGATTACAGTATTTTTGAGGGTTGAACCAAAAATGTGCCGTGCGGTGACGGCCTAAGAATACACTCCCTTACATGCCTGGGATGTCGTAAGAGTCGATTAAGAGGCACGACGCATTGAACACCTGTGCGAGAGAAGGAAAACTTGAAACAAACCCTCTACCAAACCGTCTGGCCAGCGTGGTAGCAGTAGGCTAATAACATCCTTTGAACGCCACAATAGGCGTGAGCTAGGAACGGCCTATGTCCAGCAGTGGACGTCCATAGGCTGATGAGTGAGTGAGTGAGTGAGTACCAAAAATGCACCAAGATTAAATACAGTCAACAGCAGCGACGGCTTTTCATTTGCACTACGAAAACCACCACTATTTGGAAAGGCGCTCTCAAGGTCAAAGTGTAAAGTAACAGACAACTAAGTTTGCTCTTTACGCTTTACTCCATCCTCAACAATCCGTATTCTCCCGAATACTTGAAATGCAGTTTTCAGAATCTCTGTGACTGTCATGACCGCCATATTCGCTCTGCTAATACTCTTGCGTTTACTTCCCCTGTCTTTCGTTCTGGCTATATTATGTCTGACTCCTTCACTCTGCAAGCTTTGTATTTCTGGAACTCTCCCTGACGCTATCAGAAAATCTCCCAGCAAATATTCCTTTAACAGGAATGTTCGTGCTTTTCTTTTTGATTAAGAGCTTTAGTTCGTGGTTTGGTAATTTATCACCAATATATTAAATAAATAAAGCCGCAGCTACTGTTGAATGTACATATTATGTCATACACTCGCGCCATTAATCCCTTGCGGGATTGACAGATCATCTCAAGGTGCAGCTTGACAGTAAAATGAATAAACATCAGTCTCATAGCCACAACTCATTAATTAATTAACTCGAGGATAATGTTGTGGTCTTCACTATAAGTAATACCTATGTACTATGCTTAATTTTAATAAGTAAGTTCGAATCCCGTCAGGGCGACATGAGACAAGTTCATTTTTTCTAGTATAAATTATCTTTTTAATATTTATAACATAAAAATAGCATTGTAAAATGCAAAATTAAAAAAGTTATAATCTGATGGCTGGTGTCATCTCAATCGATAGTCAAACATTTGTAAAAATGTTTCTTTCGAATGCATGAATATTTCTCTCATTGATGAAACGATGACGGCCTACACCGTAGAAAGGTGAATATACTAGAAAAATTAGACGTGTCCTCATAGGTCTCTGTAGCATAATTAGTTAGTGCATTGGGCCTGATTTCCAAGGATGCGGGTTCGAATCCCGTCAGGGCGACGTGAGACAAGTTGCTTTTTTCTTGTTTGTATATTCTCTTGTTTAATATCTATACTAATATTATAACGCTCAAGAGTTTGTTTGTTTGAACGCGCTAATCTCAGGAACTACTGAACTGATTTAGAAAATTCTTAGACCATTAGAAAGCTACATTTCTCCCGAGTGACATAGGCTATATTTTATCCCGTTATTCCCCACGGGTACGGGCACCACGCGGGTAAAACCGCGAGGATCCGCTAGTTTATCATATATTGTGAACGCAATTTTTTGTCTCAAATAAATAAATAATTAACTAAACTCAACGACACCACGTTTAGCATTGGGTCGAAGATGGTGACCGGAAACAATTGTGGTAGATGGCCAGCGTATCGCTTATATTAGTTTTTGAATATACCCTGTCCATTGACAGGCCTTCACTATTTGCACTGGGAAGGCTCATTTTTGTCACCCAGTATGATTAATGAAACAATTTATTTTCCAAAAGGAATATTCGATAACGTTCCATTGTTTGTGATATAAACGTTTTCTATATATCTATTACTTTTTAAAATATAGCTCCCTAAACAAACTAGGTCCTAGGTCCTAAACCCTAGGTCAACTGGTCAAGTTCCCCGAGTGTACAAGTATGTACTTACATAATTCTAAGTTAATAATACCCCTACAAGCAAACACTAGACTAACAAAGTTTTCAGCTTTGTTTTGTTGTTAAAAAGTATACTTAAAAAATTCCCTTCATTACACATTCCTTCTCAATAGGCTTGACTTAAGTAGAACCAAAATAAACCTAGTTAATATAAAAGCCACACTCCAATTGGACTGTCATCGCTAAAACGCGACAACTCATAAATCATAACTTTTAGCACCTTGTAAAAGAGGTCACAGGCCAAACGAGTGAGAATGAGGACAAAATGAAAAGAGTTGAAATCTGTCACGTCGTAAGGCTAATCAGGCCGGTACTTGGTAGCAAATTTCACCAGTCACTCTTCTAAGAATAAAACCTTTGGCCTTTGTGAAGCACGCTGCAGGGACGAACTTAGGTTGCTAAAAATATTATTTAACTTAGGACCGGTTTCATCACCAACTGATAACTTCTGGATAGCTTATCTGGTAGATAATTTGATAATTGAAATAAAACAACTTTTGCGGAGTATTTAGTGCGATTTCTTTACCCGAAATATATATTTAGTACTATAATTTTTCGGTTTATTTGCGGTTTTTTGTTTTATCGACGTTTCGGCACCTCTTCAGTTGCCGTGTTTATGGGTTGACTAGCTACATAAAAGTCTACCTTCACGATTAAGAAACTTAAGTTACGCTAATTAGATAATTGTAATATGAAAAATATATAAAACTAGCGGTCACCCGCGGATTCACACACGTGGTTCCCGTTCCCGTGAGAATTTCTAGATAAAAAGTAGCCTATGTGTAAGTCCACTACTTGAACTCCCTAGACACCAAATTTTATCCAAATTCGTTCAGTAGTTTTGGCGTGAAAGAGCAACAAGCAATTAACAAACTGACATACTTTGGCATTTATAATATTAAATAGGATTATCTGCCAGATATGCTATCCACGACCTATCAGTAGGTAGTGAAACCGGCCCTTAGACTTATCAAGTCTTTTTATAGTACGTTTAAATAATAAAGTTGACGCGTGCTAAGTCAAAACCAACCAAATTGCTTATTTTATTTCAGTAAGAAAAATTCAATTTCATTTATTCAGTCCAGGCTGTTACAAGCACTTATGAACGTCAAAGAAGCAACGGCATCGGTTCAAAGGCCCTACGCCGGGAGACCTTGTAACGAAAAGCACCGACAAGAAACTCGTCAAGGGCTGTTTTTTTCTCCCGGTTTTATTTCATATAGAGTCGTCAAGATAAAAAGTCGATAAAAAGGATAGCTAGTCAATTTAGCTATAGTAAATGATATAGGTACCCATTTAAAAAACATCAATTGATACAAGCTTGCCATCGATGGGTTGACAGTATCATATTTTTTACGTCAATATATTTTTATAGTATTTTCATACTCTTACTTTTTTCTGTCTTCTACCATATTGCTTGTTCGGCTTGTATTTTCATTATTACTTAAGATATTAATTTTATTAATATATTTATTTCCTCCTATTTTTCAACTATATTACATTGTTTATTTAACTACCTGCCTTAAAGGAGTATATTTAATAATCAAATGTACCAAAAGTTTATAAAATAATAATGACCACAACATATACACACATATTATATATAATCAACAAACTTTCACGGCCCGATACGTGTATAACAACAGATATATTGTTAATCAATACACTAACTTTCTTTAACACACCGACGATAATTAAGTACGCAACCTCACATTGTACCACGCAACTTACTAATTAGTTCGGGGAAATTGTGCCAGCAATCCCTGAAAATGAGTTGTAGCAACCTCCAAAGAAATTAATAGGGCTCGCGCGAGCTCACACTAATTATATTCCCCTTAATACAATCCTGGTGGAGTCTTTGTTCCTTTTTACAGTAAAAGTTCGAAAATTCGATTCCCCTCAACAGAGCCTTCGCAAAGTCTTCACATTTTACGATTAATCGTCACGAAAAGTTTTCTTTTATTATTTTTTAAACGATACCTCTTTAGGATTAAGATCTCTAAGATGCTTAGTTACGATTGGAATCCGTAACGGGCATTCCGATGCGAAAATTCTGAAAGCCTTAATACAATTTTAGGGTAGGGATTGAATTAAATAGGTGTTTGGGACGATTTCAGCTTAAAGACCCTGCTTGCGTCTCTGTCTTTTTATCTTTTTATTTAATCTGAAGATATTTTACCAAAAGCAAAGGATTTTTCAAATGCCTAAAATTGTGCTTTTAAGATTACTGTGTTTTATAAATAGCGTCTGCCTCATCATTTTATTAGCGTGGTGGAACTAAAAGTTCCCATAGAATTTATTTCATCCCTGTTTTGTTAAAAGCTGTTACAATTACAAGTGGATTGTGGAATAACAATCGTATTTAAATTCAGTTGTTATTACTCTGGCTATACTTCTATAGCCATGCTGTAATTACGTAGAATCTAATATCCCACGACCTCATATAAAATTTGCATACGCAATCTAATTAAACAATACAGTTAAGTATATCAAAGACAATAATAAATGCAACAGCTCGGGCTCAGTTGTTTTCATAAGGGTAATTGTGTCCGATATAACTGAGATTAAGCTAATATGCTACCAACCACATTAGGCCATGCTACTCTGCGCTTTATTAAAGGCGAGTCCACTGTCCACTGATTAGAAAGTAGATTGTAGAAAAACACCTTTAGTAAAATACCAAAATACGACAGGGAAAAAATATAAAACCGGTAACGGATATAAATACATACAAGTATTTATGTGTAGAAATATATATAAACATCCATGCTTAGGAACAGATACTCGTATTCACCATACAAACATTTGCCCCTACCGGGATTGGAACACCGGACCTCAGAGTTGGCGACACCTTGAAACCTGTGAACGTACCATTCTACCACGGAGGCCGTCAATATTCGGTAATATGTGTTTAGTTCTTTTCTAGTACCTATTAAGGCTATGCTAGACTGCGCTTTATTAAAGACCTTTACAATGAATCCTGTGCCTCTTGTGAAAAGTGGTATATCTCGACTTATATCGAATTTAATTAATATTATCATTGCACCTGTATCAGAAAAAAAATTGTTTTCTTTCTAATTGACATTTTGATATGACTAATAATATGCAAGATCATGCGGTACATGTAAGGCAAAATCGCGTGTTTTGAGTAGAGTGGACATTAAATTAAGCTATTTATATCCTTACATACCTTAGTGCTTTAAATCCATTTCTTTTAGGAAAAGTAATTAAAAGAATCTATGTAACTTCAGCAAATGTATTTGTAGGTACAAACACATAGAGCATAATATTCTAAACACTTTTTAACCGACTTCAAAAAAGGTTCTCAATTCGGTTGGTATATATTTTTTTATATATGAACACTGATTACGGCGAGATTTGTGAACCGAATTCCGTGATACTTTTTTTGTTCGATGCAGAATAGTTGCCAATTGGACCCATAAAAATGTGGTTTAGTTTGACCTAGTACTTTTTATGTTATGAGCATTTTTATTTATTTCATTTCATATTGTTTCTTCGATGACATGATATTATCATTATGTATGTACAGCTATTACGCCGAGATTTCTGAACCGATTTCCATGATTCTTTTTTTGTTCGATGCAGAATAGTTGCCAATTGGTCCCATAAAAATTTAGTTTATTTTGACCCAGTACTTTTTATGTTATGAGTATTTTTATATATTTCATTTCATATTTTGTTACTTGGATGACATTATATTATCATTATCTATGTACAGCATTTACGCCGAGATTTCTGAACCGATTTCCGTGATTCTTGTTTTGTTCGATGCGGAATACGAAGTTGCCATAACAATTTGGTTTAGTTTGACCTAGTACTTTTTGTGTTATGAGCATTTTTTATAGTCCAAGCTTTCTTGAAATGAATCTTCTTGACTTTAATGTGGTTCATAAGTAATTTATGCTCGACTCAATGCATGTGATGAAGTCTAGCTGATGATGAAGTATCCGGAGAACTCCTCAATAAGTAACGTCCCTTAACCGGGAAAAGTAGCATTTTGTAAAAGGTGACGAGGAGTTGACATAAGGTTATTAGCATAGGCACGGTACCTCTTGTACCTTTAAAAATTGTGAAATAAAAATCTTTTTATAAATAAAATAAAACCGACTTCAAAAAACTAAAAATCATAAAATAAATTAAGATGTAATCAAATGTTTTTAAATCAAGGAATAGCTAAAATACTTCTCATGCGTCCGAATCACTAACATATTTATATAGTCACTAAAACGAAATTACCTTATTAAACAGTTGCACTACAGTTCAAAACCTTTCTCGTCTTCATAACAACCCAAGTCGTAGGTAAAAAGCATATTAATTTTGCGAAAATAATCAAGTCGAAACAAAAACAAACCAAACAGAAGACGGAAAATGACACCATGTATTTTTTTTTATTTATTCCACAAAGCAACAGGCTAAGGTCAAGACCATATACTGCCTAGTCCCAAGATATTGATTGCATTGCAATCTCCAGTAATTTAATGACATAATTCAATAGTTGGGCTATTGAATTGAACATCATGCTAAATAAGTATTAAATATTTATTTTAAATAGCATGTAACATTTCAATTTATTCTTGTTTTTTTTTTGTAAATAATTACAATAAAGACGTATATGCGCCTTCTAGTGATTCGAAAGCACTTATCTATAAGTCTATTTGAATAAAAATCATTGACTTTGACTTTTGACTTTACTGAGCCTTTTACACTCAGTAAGCTGCATTATAGCGTTGTCAGTATGACCCGAGATCTCGAAGTGGAACAATATCGAAAAAATTGGCAAATGCGCTGTGTTATTTTGTAAAAATCATAGTGGACAACCAACAAATTTTTTTTCCACGCGTAAGTATAATTTCAACCTACTAAATAACCAACTTTTCGTAAAATAAATAAAATTAGGTATGTAAACAAAAAGTGTAATACGTAATTTCAAAAAGTAATCATTGTACATGTAAATTCTTCAAAGACATTGCATAATGTAATTTGGGTGGATTATATGTATCACTTATTCAATCAATTGTCATTTTTATGACGTATAGGGCTTAAACATATCGATGTATATTATTGAACGAACGTATCTGATTTTAATTTAGGATTTAATTTTAGATTTCCAGTTATCCCCTAACAAAAAAAAGTGGGTGGAAGCAGTACACAGGGAGATAACATGGATTTCAACGAAGCACCACCGTATATGCAGCATACATTCTCACCCAGAATGCTACAATACAAATCCGAAATAGAAAAAACTGTATAAAAACTCTATCCCTACAATGAATTTACCTAAACACACAAAATTATTATTTCAAATTATATCAGCTATCTTATCCTAAAAGTTAAATGGTACAATATATGTCAGAAAAGGCCAAAACGTGTCTGGTCAAAATAAATTAAATTTGAATCTAAAGTGTATTTTTTCAGACTCATGAAACGAAGCATGATATCGACATAACCGATAATAAATTAAATGCGACGGAAACAGAAGGAACAAACCAAGCACACCAGTAAATGAATGTAATTGTGAACTATCTGCATCCTTAAAGAGCAACATTGACTAAAATCATAAGTGTTTTTTTCAGCAACCAGGCCATATAAATGAAACACCAAGAAAACTAAGACTAAAGAAAAAGTTGCAAGAAAAAAACAAAATAATAAAACGTCTACAATATAAAAATCGATGTCTGTCCAAAAAAGTAGCTAACTTAAGAGAAATATTGAAAAACTTATAAAAAAAAAACTGAAGAAGATAAAATTTTGTTGGGAAAAACTAAAGATTTATTAAAACGGTTAAAAACAAATCTCTTGCTGAGTAAAAATGCGCTATTGTTGCATTTTTGCTCAGCAAGAGCCTACAAATACGTACGAAAAGTCTTCCAAACCTGTCAATCGTCACCCAGAACTTTACAAAAATGGTATAGCACCATTGACGGCAGACCGGGGTTTACCAGTGAAGCGTTTAAAGCCATAAAGGAGAGGTTGGGAGTCAAAAAAGTTTACGCAGCGCTCATAATCGATGAAATGAAAATAATGGAATCTGAAGAAGCCCCCCCTGATACAGGACGTACTTTCGGTTTCGAAGATATGGTAAGATGAAGGTATGGGTTTATGGTGGAATCAGATGGCAATATACTTGCGAGAGAGGTATTAGACTTCCTTTTAGTGACTCTTAATGAATCCTGGAAAATCCCGATTGCATATTTTGCTACTTATGGCGTCAATGCAGATCAAAAGGCTAATTTTATAAAGATTGCTATAAGTTTAGTTCAGGAATCTTTTGATGAGCCCAGGGTTAATATGAGTACTGCAAAGAAATTGGGTTGTGTTCTGGATCCTAATAATTTAAAAACTTATTTTGAGAATCCAATTAATGGCAACAGGATTTACGTTCTTTTATACCCTTGTCATATGCTGAAAAACGTGAGAAACGCTTTTCAAGCATATAGATCATTTCAAGATTCTGAAAACCGGCTTATTAAGTGGCAATATTTAGAAGATTTGCACAGATTACAAGAAGAATAACTATTTTATATGGCAAACAAGTTGAGAGCCAACCACATATATTTTAAGACAAAAATAATGAATGTCCGTCTTGCATTTCAACTTTTTATCCAAAGTATAGCGAATGCACTTGAATTTTGTGAAAATCAACCAAAAAATCCTAACTTCAACGGCGTGCAAGCGACGGCTGATTTTATATAAAAAAAATAAATGATCTATTTCATGTTTTAGACTCGAGAACACATCAATATGGATACAAGCGTGCTTTAAATTTTGAAAACCATGACCAATTTTTTTGTTTTTTGGTGAAAGCAGTAACATTTTTAACCACCCTTAAATATGACGGAGCCAGTATTATGGATTCCTACCGCTATACTGGTTTCCTAGGATTTTGTGTATGTGCCAAAAGTGCTAAAGGCCTTTTTAATGATCTTGTTTTGGCCGAAAATGAGGTGATGAAATATCTGCCAATCCACAAAATATCACAAGATCATATCGATTTTTTTTTTTGGCAATGTGAGAAGTCATGGCGACAGGAATGATAATCCTACAGTTACGTCATTTCGATTCGATTTATAAAAAAAATTTAGTCTACATGGAGCTAATTGACGTGGATACAGGAAATTGCGTACCCCTTGAAAAGCTTACGATACTTCACTGTACATTCACGACACCCGTAGACCGAATTAATAAGAACACCGCGCGACAAAACAGTGACCGTAACGACTTTGAGGTTCGATGCGGTGATTTTGAGTCCACCAGTGACAGTGAAGCTCACTAGAATCAATAATATCATATTGATTCTACCATTAGTCTTTCACCTTTCGGTGAAAAGGTTGTACAATATGTATCTGGATTCGTCGTTCATAAACTAATAAAAAAAGTAAAGTGCGATACGTGATAGAAACAGTGCCATAGGAACTTTGTAATAAAATGACACATCACACGAGTTTGGGCTCATTATATTTGTCTTGACGAGTACTCAGGTCTTAGATAACATCTAGGGTCTGATGATGGCTATAGGAACTCTGTAATTAAACGACGCAACCCCACGAAGTTTGAGCTTTTTGTATAGTTTATTGTATATAACTGCCATAGCGTATGCTGGACCATACGCTATCCAAACGCTAGTCTACTATTTCTAATTTGGGTTTAGGTTGTGCTATTTTGGTAGGGTGGCGTAAATTTTGAGATCTTTAATATAGTGAAAACAAGTTTATATTTTTTCTTACAAATATGCAGATTTCTTAAATGTAAATGGATACTAGAGTTGAAATTACAATGTTTTAGTCTCAACGATCTTTGACAATCCTATAATATCAAAAATTATGTTCAGTGAGTTTTAGTGTACTTAGATTTTTGGCTCCAAAAAAATGTTGAATTCGAGATGTCGTAGCGCGAGAAGCACCCATGGCATGGGGCTAATTGTCTAATTTTAAATATATCAATATATATCAATTTGTCATTTAAAAGGTACATATTATACGAGCTTCGCGCCACAACTATTTGACATTTGAAGAAATTGCAATCGATTATAAAATAAAACACTTATGGATGGGTTGTTATTGTGTATGTCCTATACAAGGGTTCTGTAATGAACTAATTACCCATATTTTGTTTTATATAAAAAAGCTCAAGTGCTTGAATAAGAAGTTAGTGTAAATAATGAATTACATTTTTATATAAACCAAATATTAATGTTTTTTACTCACTTATAGTGTTATTAAGTAATTTGTAAGTCTGCCTGGCTAGCGTCTACCATCTTATCTAAGTCCGTTCAGAGGTAAGATAGCCAGTTCCTCAGTGATTGAGGATTCCGGGATTTATACTGTTTCTAACTGTCTCGTCAGTTTGTGTAACATTATGTAATTAACGAAAACACTACTTATAAACCATGTTTGTACTCATAGTGCTTTTGCCAATCGAAAAACAAAATTGATTTCTTTGAACATTTCTGTTCTGAGCTGATGTCGTTTCGTATTAAGCTGCCGATCACTGCAACGATATCACCTTTCACAACAGCTTCATAGGGGAAAGACGCCGATATCGTACTTAACTTTAAACAACTTTTTAAAGGAAAGTATTAAAGATGTTGATAAAATGTTGTATTTATATATTTTTTTTAAGTTCTGAATTAAAAAGATCTAGCTAATCTCTGTTGCGAATGTAATAGTGTACTCTCAACCACGTTATCAACACACGAAAAAAATTTAGCTACGGAATCCAAATCAATACAAAATAATTCATGAAATGGTGGTTGGCTAAATTGAACCGGTACGATTTCGAACCTGGAGCCGGTACATTTTTCCGAACAAACCCCATTTGAACAAAAAGCTACCACATTTTATAACCTCAAACAGGTTTCTCACTTCATTTGCTTAGATAAAACGGCAATAGATACACCATTTAAAGTATACAATAATGGTAGAATAAAAGCATGTTTTACATGTGTTATGGCTTACCTTATCAACTTAAAAAATTACATCACACTCCAAAAAGCTTTGAACAATTTTCACTACCCGCGTGACAGCCACAGAGACGCGGCAAACTGTCAGTGTTGGTTATGTCAAAATGTCAATACGTTGGTGTTGCCAGACTAAAAATATATGGTTTTTAGTAGGAACAATATAACGACAGATACAACTTATCATACCTTCCCCTACAAAGGGGATACAACTTATTTTGTATTATTATCAGTGATCGGATAATCGGATGCATATTAACCTAAACTTAGTTTTTGGCTAGAAAATTATGGAAGCGGCATCTTGAGATATATTTTTAAAATATTAATCTCGGGATTCCAGACACTTTCGATATATCTCGGACATGGTGCATCTCAGCACAAAAATACTAATTTTGTCGTAGGAGGATTAGATAAATAGAGTTTTCGCAAAAATCCTAGAGATATTCCAAAAACACGGATAATTAGACATTGGTGTTGACATTACTCAATCTTAATGAAAAAAGATAGGGTTTATGCAAAAATACTGGTTGCTTGTAACATTGGATATTCTTTACTCTGATTGGCTTAATTTTTGGCTGTTTGCTAACTCTTATTCTGATTGGTTCATAGAAAGTTTACTACACGTGAGAGAATAGATTGACATTTGAAACGTCAAGTCGTCAACCAATCAGGGGTGCAATTGCGTAAGGTAATCGTAATAATTTGACAGTTCATATCGTATTCAATCGGCTGCAATTTGTATGGAATGACATTTATTATGATACAATATGAACTGTCAAATGAATACGATTGACTTTACGCAATTCCATAGCAGAGAAGATGTTGTTTTGGACGGTCCGACCAGCCAATGAGTGTTCCTATTTCATAATAGCCAGGGATTCTTATCCTAATCTTACTAAGGCAACCAGTTTCTTTCCAAAAATCCTATCTTTTTTCAGTAGAATTGAGAAATGACAACACAAACTACGGATAATTGGACATTGTCCAATAATTGGACATTGTCCAATTATCCGTAGTTTCGCAATATCCCTAGGATTTTCGCAAAAAATCGCTGTATCTAATTATCCTGCGACATATACATGTTACATACTTGCACACCCAGCATTACGCCGATCATACAGTTTCCGCCAACCTTATTAAATATTGCATTGCATCAGCCGCTACAGCCACGAGTTGCTGACGACGCTCAACGTGACATCGCGCTGCGCCTCGTCACCCGATGCCCGGAACTTCACTTTTTGTTCATTCTTCAAACGATTTATCGTCCAGTAATTTTAGCTCTAATGATCGTAATTTCTTTATAATTAAACTAACTTAGAAATATTTTTGGTTTTTTTTAAATCCTACGGCTGTAGCCTTCGTTATTGGCGCAGTCGGTAGGATTCTCGCTTGCCGGTTCGCGAGTCCCGTTTATAAAAAAACCAAAATTCGCGTTCGCGTAATCCCGGGGGCTCTCTAGCTCCGTTATCGCGAATCCGAACTACACATCGAGCTGCAGCCAGGAGAATCTAGAAATCGATACCTTAGAAGAGGCCGAAAATGCTATTTATGTAAGTACATTAAATCTTTTAGTGACTTGCTTTCCTTACTTCTAATTCCTTTTCATTTTTTATTAATATAAATTATTCTAGTGTGACAATATTCTATGTCAAGTGATTCGAATAGAACGTCATTTTTTATTCTAATCGAGATTTATGTCTTAATAATAGTTTAGATAACTGTGAAACGCATAAAATGGCTCATCTTGAAAATATCTATAAGGCCCTCCGCCTAGTCCCCGAGTTTGATGGGAATCCGTACATACTGACGCGTTTTGTGAGGTTATGCGATCAATAAGTCGCCGAATTTATAGATAGGGACCCATCAGATCAATTATCGCGACTTGCACTTCTTAATGGTATTTTAAATAAAGTGACGGGTCCCGCTGCTCGTTTGATAAATGCAAACGGTATCCCATCTGATTGGAATGGCATCCGCGCTAGTTAACTTTTCTGACCAGCGCGATGAGACCGCCCTTTATAACGATTTGGCTATTTTAACACAAGGCTCCGGATCACCACAGGAATTTTACGAGAAGTGTCAAAATATTTTTGCTACTATAATGACTTATTACACGAACCAGTAGAGACAACTGTTGTAGCTAAAAGGGATCTTTATAAAAAGCTGACGGTTCAGGCTTATTTGCGTGGGCTAAAAGACCCGTTAGGATACCGTATTCGCTGCATGCGCCCCGAAACAATTGAAAAGGCGCTCGAGTTTGTTCGAAACGAGCTTAATACTATTAATTAATTAATTGTTATTTACAGCAACGAAATGAACATCTACCGGATAAAAAGTGGCAAGTGTAGACACCTAATAACCAATTTAAATTACCGTCCAATATTAACGCAGGTGTGCCACCACCTAGAGCTTTTAACTTTAATATGCCAGGTTCATCTAAGCAATTTATGCCCAGTTACCAATTTATACCACCAGCACCCCCGCAGTTTAGACAAAATCCCAATCAATCACACCAGGCAGGTCCATCTAGAACACAACAAATGTTTCACGCTCCACCGCCTAATTACAGCCCTAATAACGCATTTAGAATTGCTCCACGCAACTCTGCCCCGCAGTTCGGTGTTCCTTCGCAGCATCCTCGCCCTATGAGTGGTGTTAGTCATTTCGTATCCAAGCCATTCCGCCCAAATCTCTTCGGTAAAAACGCTCATGATTGGACTAAGTCAGGTAATCCTCCACCTAGTAACTATTTTAGGTCGCGCGAAATGCTTTACGAGACCATTCAAGCTCGCTAGAGGCAGCCTGTAGTTTCGAGGCTACATAGGCCTGGTGCTCCATATCGGCCAGTTGGAGCTCGAGTGCGGCCACCGCTGTTAAAACTTCCTGACCCGATTGCGCTACAGCCGTCTTATCCGAAAGGTTCATTTTGTTGCTCGCATTGGTCACTCTCTGGATCTCCTTGAGCGCCCTGTTCACAACATCCAACAGCTGGACCTTATTAGGGTCCGCAAAACCAGGAGAGATAGGAGTAGGGGCGGCAGCGGCAGCAGATAAAATGGACGGGGGATTCGTGGGGGTGCTGGGAGGGGGGCGGAACGAGGGGTGGGGGCCGTGATCAAAATATCACCAACAGGTGGAACGGCAGCGCGTCTCCTCTCCGACATTCGCACGCGGACCGCCTCCTGGACTTCCTCGGGTGAGGCCAGTTGGCGTTTCCCTACAGCGGATCTTAGCGGGGATTCGGACCGGGGGGGGTTAGGGGCTTTGTGTCCACCCACACAAAGTCACCTTCCCTAGTCGGGGACCTAGCAAGGGAGTGGCGCGGACTAAATCCGGATCATCCGGCCGAAGAGATGGCCATCCTGGTCGATCTCCACAGGGAGTCCTCCCTGTGGAGATCGACCAGGAAGGCCATCTCCTCCTCTTTCCTGCGCATCTCTGTCTCAATGGCCGCCTTCGCGGCGGACTCCTCCTCCTTCATGTCGCCCTACGTCGGGCACACGGCCCACAATACAAATAAACTTATACCAATGACACAATAATAACAACTTTATAAGTTCGTGGCTTCAACTTTTCTAAATTTTTATACCTTCTATACAGAGGTCCCGGGTTCGATCCCCTGACAATACACATAATTGTCCGCATAAACATGTCTGTTAGTCTTGCTCTGGGTATTCAATATATGGGAATTATAGAATCATCATCATCATCATCGACGACCTGTTTGGAGCAGGGGTACTAAACCAGCCTTCTGCGCCAGAGGTACCGGGTTCGATCCCCGGACAAGACAAATATTTGTGTGCATGAACATCTCTATTTGTCTTGGTCTTGGTGTTTAATATGTATATTATGTATATATTTACAAAAAAATATATATAAGTATGTTTATCCGTTATTTAGTAACCATAACACAAGTTCTTTAGGAAACTTAACGTGGGCTAGATAATTGGTGTGTTTAAATGCAATTATTTATTATTTATTTAACAGCCTGTGATCGTCCACTGCTGGACATAGGCCTCTCCTAGCTCACGCCTATTGTGGCGTTATATAGAATTATATAATAGAATAGAATAATTCTTTATTTGCAAGCAAACACGGTGAAAATAGATCAAAATAAAAGGAGATGCAATATCTCGTGTCGCACCAGGCACTATACCATATACAGTCGTCGTCGTCGTCCCAGCCACTTAACACTCACTGCTGGGTATAGGCCTCCCCAAAAGGGGGGGGGGGTTGCCATTTTCGCCACGCTTGGCAGGCTGGTTGGCGATCGCAGTATGGCCAAGTTTGTAGGAGACGCTGCTGCCCATCTCCTGAAGGCTGAGTCACTTAGTCGCCTTTTACGACACCACGGGATGAGAAGGTATAGTGCTATTCTAAGCCGACACTACACAGCTTGCTACGATACTATATTTGTATGGATTTACAAAAAAAAGTATATAAGTATATTTATCCGATAAATAGTATCCATAACACAAGTTAACAAGTTCAACTTATCTTTGGCTAGTAATTGGTGTGATTGTATGATTATTTTATATAAATAAATATTTCTTACATTCACACTTATTAACCTAGCCCTAAAGTAAGCACTATAAGGCTTATGTTTTGGGATACTGGGGTAACAGATATAAATACATGTAATTATACATAAATAAGTATTTATGTGTAGAAATATATAATGGGTCTTTACCTATGAAATTGGCGATTTTTTCTTGCACTTCTAGAGAACCTCACTATTTCTGTGATTAAAACGTACATTTATTGCTTGATTTTGTATTAAATTAAGATCATATTCATCATCATGATCATTCATCATTAATTTATTATTTTCGTTTCTTATACGATAAAAATCACCTCGAAAAGTACTCCTTTTTTTGTTAGCAAAATTTACTAGGTACCTACTTAATTTAATATAATCTATAAATTTATTATTGCATTAGATTGCTTACACCCATATTCTAAGTCGTTCCTCCAAAACTTACTCGTCCTCGACTTAACGAAACCTCATTGAAAACCTCTTCGAAATACTCCTCGAAAATGGTATTCTAAGTCATAACTCCGTAAGGACCTGGAGGAGCCAAAGAGTACGTAGCCACTCCGTGTTAGGCCTAGCGCACACTAGTTTTGGAGGAACGACTTAGAATATGGGGTTTAGTCTTCAAACATAAATGTACATAAAAAAATTATGGCATTAGCACTTGCGGTATTAACTATAACAAAAATTGTTAGTATGGAAAACGAACTTTCTTTGAAAATCTTTATACAAATCGGCAATTTCATAGGTAAAGATGTAGGTAGTATATATTCGTACATGACTTAGGTACAAATGCTCGTATTAATCATACAACATTTGCCCTTACCAGGATTCGAACCCAGGACCTCAGAATATGCGATACCTTGAAACCGGTGCTCGTACCACTCTACTAAGGAGGCCGTCAATTCGCGATCAAAACACAATCCGTATAAAAGACTTTACAAACTGCGATTAAAACACGCTCACGATGGTCTGACTTCGTTTCTACTGCACAATAGTTTTTGCAATGTTCCCAGTAAAACTAACTGCGAGAGTACTGAGATCTTTTAAACGGACCTTTTAATCCCCTTACTTTGATTGCTAGAGGTTTCAACTATTATTCTGGCATTAAAAGAAGATAATAAATGAATTCGTCATCAGCCATTTTTAATGTCCCCACTGCTGGGGCACTGGCCTTCATTATGGATGGATAAGGAGAACGGGCCATGACCCACCACGCGGGCCCAATGCGGATTGGTGGGTTTTAACGACTGCAAATGCAGCCAGGACCAACGGCTTAACGTGCCTTCCGAAGCACGGAGGAGCTCGAGATAGTAAATTTTTGGTCACCCATCCCGTGACCGACCATTGCGGAAGTTGCATAACCTTAACAATCGCAGGCCGAGCGCGTGAACCACTGCGCCACGGGCTCCTCTAATGTCCTCTAATAAATGAATGTATTTCAGCAATATAACATTTTGCCTATGAGCTTTTCCGCCTTATTTACTAAATACTTTTCTGAACTATACATTTTCTGTTTGGAACTAACGCATGCAGAAACAATAGAACGAATTTTGGTAAAATTTGGTACACAGATTGTATATAGCCCAGATAAAAAATACCTGCTGCCACTAGCCATTCATATAAACTAAGATTCATTACTGAGATCAGCTTTTCATGAAAAAAATCTTTAGATAGGTCGTAAGCAAACCTAACTAAAGCATTGATTAAATATTTAAATGCAAATCCCTAAAAAAAACTGCAAAATCTTAACGTAAACATGTACATTGGTGTTTGAAAATAAATGGTTTACAAAGGATCAAAACACATTTCAAAAGCAAATATTTTTACACACGCTCACTTAGGCATTACGATTTAAGGTTTGCAAACCTTTTGGAGATACGAAATCACTCAACTACCTTTTCAACAGATTAAAGGTACGTTTGGGTCAGAAATGGAGTTTACTTGAATTCAATAAAGTGGAACGTTTTTACCTTTATAGTCGTAGACATTTTTTGGAACGAGGCTCGAGTTCGAGAGCTATTCAAACAACTTTACGATCTTGCCATCTAGGTTGAGTTTCGTTGTTCGAGTGTCACGCCTTACATGTGGGTGGTTGTACCAGCGGGTCTACCATCACCTATTGGAAACCATCATGTCATTAGACCGTTTTGTTTGGGTTTTGGTTTTATTGAAGTTTGCACATTTTGACACGCTTCACACTTTGGAGGCGATGATTGAGCAAAGACGTCACAAAACATCCGTCAAAACGTAGTACGAAATAGCATATGGTAAGATTGAAACAATACTGCGTTAAGAGATGGCGGTAAACCCCCTGTTCGTTTGAGGGCGCTCAATTTAGTCCAACTATCGAATTCAAGCAAGTGGTACCCACTTGAATGTATAACGGCGCTTTTGTAGATAAAATACGCGTGTGGAGTTTACGGAACGTCTGATAAAATGTTGCTGGGTAGTGAAAAACTGTTTTTTTGTGTAGTAAATGCGTGTGAAGTAGCCTTTCTGGTCGATGAATTGTGTACCTGTGATGTAGCTGTGTAGTGTCGGCTTAGAATAGTACTACCCCCTCTCACCCCGTGGGTGTCGTAAAAGGCGACTAAGGGACTCAGCCTTCAGGAGACGGACAGTAGCGTCTCCTAGAAACTTGGCCATATACTGCGATCGCCAACCCGCCTGCCAAGCGTGGCGATTATGGCAAACCCTCCCTTTGGGGGAGGCCTATACCCAGCAGTGGGTGTAATGTGGATGAGACGACGACGATGTAACGTACAGTTATGACCTAAACTTATTACCTCTCAAGAATAGAAGTAGGTAGTTAAAACGATACACAAAGTTGAAGCTACTATATTACCTTTTACGTATTTATACTCATTAATTCGCTTTATTTATTTGTCATTTTAACTATCATACATCAAAAGCTAGAAACTAACAATTTTTTTTTAGATCGTTAGTTTATGTGCTCTTTATTTACATTAATGTTGTTTTTACCGATACGAATAGTGATCAAAGGTAACCGGAATGCTTTACCAATAAATAAATTATGGTATGACAGTACACACATAATATTATCATTGGGTATGACGCAAAAATATTCAATTGTATAGTCTGAGGGCTGGTTTCATCACCTACAGATTAGTCTTGGATAGCTTATCTGCCAGATATTTTGACAATTGTAAAACGATAAATATATCAAATCATCTGGCAGGTAAGCTATCCAGAACTTATCTATCTGTGGTGAAATCGGCCCTAAGTCAAATTATGTCTAACTCCTAATATTCAGCTTCGGTGCTGGTATTGCACGGTCTAACAACTCCTGAGGATGCTCCGTGTGTGGGCGAAACACGTGTAGAGTAGTCGGTGAAGGTGCAAGGTGTGTCACTGTGTTGCATCTGCATTTATTTGCGAGCGAGCGGGCGGTGCTTCTTGCATGTAAGTTTTTCTTGCGGAATTATGCTACATATTTTGCGTTTTCTACTAAAATATGGATTTCCGCCAAGTAACGCCTGATTCTATCAAATCCTAATATTCATATGGTAAATTTTTTAATAGAAAAATATTGGAAAAATTAACTCGGCCACAAGTGAATTCTCAGACGGGAATCGAACCCGCGACCCTTGGATATCCGGTCCAATGCTCCATTTCTCCGTTCCAGCACCCCAACAACAAGCAACGGTATAGCTTGTGCTATCGCTATAGTTATTGATTTTTCAAACCCCCCTACAAGGACTCTCGCTGACTCTGTCACTTGCATACTAAAAATGTAATAGTGAATCCAATAGATGAATAGAAATATGTAGGAATTAGACGAAAACCCTATCGTTGAAGGGTTTTATGAGAGTTTGAAGTTTGATAGCTATAGCGATAGCACAAGCTATACCGTTAGGCGGTCGGGGCGCAGATATATTTAAAAATTTACCATAAGTATAAAAATAGCATTGAAAAATGCAAAAAATACAAAATCCTAATATTCAATTGGATTACGAATAAATATTATGCGAATCAAAGGCATCCGATCAGAAAAGCATTTTCAGTAAAATTAAAATCTAATTTACGTTTAAAAAAGTAGCTTACTTTATCATGCCACGACTTTGTAAGTGTTTGGGCATTGTATAACCGTGCCAAAATTTTTGGTCGGCAGACCTTTTTGAAATGAAGGATCTGACAGGCTTATGGAAAAGTTGAAATTATGACTTTCCAGTTTTACTACGACGTAGTCAAATGGAAAATAGTGTGAAAATATTTTAATAAAACTGATTTATAGTTGTCATACTTTTAGGTGGAAGCTAGCAGTGCGTAGTTCAAATATAATATACATGTATAGTTTAGGGTTTTAACGGAAAATCAGCATTATCACTGAGACGACTACGCCCGTCAGTTTCGAAAATATATAGTTTTCTTTTTTAATTTTGCATTTTATAATCCTTTTTTTTTGTGATAAATTTCAAACAATAATATATACTAGAAAATAGCAACTTTTCTCATGTCGCCCTCGCGGGATTCGAACCCGCATCCTTGGGAATCCGGCCTATCCAATATTATAAATGCAATAGCATAATTGGTTAGTGCATTGGGCCGGACTCCCAACGATGCGGGTTCGAATCCCGTCAGGGTGACATGAGACAATGTGCATTTTTCAGTTTATTTTCTTGTATTTACTACAAAAAAATATATATAGTTAAAAAATGCTTTCATTTAGGCCCTATTTTTATAATGTCGTTAAAACATCGAACTTTTGCATGAAATTTAAGATTTTGTTTGTCGTGCCAATTTAGATGATTGAACTGTAGAAAAAGCGGGACTTAATATTATTCAGCCTCTGTGTTCTTCAAATAAAATCCAGGTCTCAAAGGTGACTTGAAATTTAATGGATACCTTTACGCAAATGAAATATTTTTAGGGCTTCTTTGAAAGAATTTGATTATTAAATTTTTCCTTCTCCAATTTTTTTTTATCTCTCTTCACAATCACTTGTTTTTTTGGCTGTCTAAGTCTAAGTGCATTATGTTTTTCAACTGCTTTAGCAGGTGGGCCGACTAAACCAAACTGAATTCAATATGTACCCCCGCTAGTAATCAAACCCGAGACCTCTTTATCTGAACGGCTGTCGTTACCAAGAGTCCATAATAGATACAATCAATACACCATATACACCATAAGATACAATAGAAGAACATACCGGTCGATCAGTAGAGTTTTGTTCGAGAAAGGTTAAAGAAGTAACTTATTAACCAAATAAAATATCTATTTATGTTCTATTATTAAGTAACATTTTCTATAAATCTATAACTTAAAAACTCTACTGGACCACCGGGAAGTTCTCCGATTGTATTAGCGACAAAAATGTAACAGGATTACTTTAACTTTGACTTATCCTATCCTATCCTATCCTACTAATATCGCTGATGGAAAACAATAAGGGCGTAACTACGAAAACCTCAACTATATACCAGAGCCAAAAAATAGAAACATTTTCGGAAAAAAATCATATCTTTTTAACGGTAAATCGTGTGAACGCATTTTTAAACCATTTATGAATAATAAATATCTGCATTAAATGGTCTATAAACCAATTACTTCCTATTGCCCCCTTCTATTAGGTATAATTAAGGTTTTTCAAAGATACGACCCTTGTCTATAGAAATTACTGAGCTCAAAAATGTCGTATCTTGACATGCTGTTTGTACTGAATCAGAAAATTATAAGAAATTCGCTGACCTTGAAAACGTCGTAACAACTGGTTCATTTCAATCTGCTCTTACGAACGGGGTGTATCTTTTCTGAACTTAAATTTTGAAATGAAACTTTTGAAATGTTAACAAAGGGAAATTGTATTTTAAATCAGCACAATTTGTTGAAAACGTCATTGGGTGGGTATACACAGGACGACATGGAGTTTGGGAGGTGCTGGCAGCTTGGTAAGTAACTGGTCCGTCCCTTGTTCCAGGGCGAGAAGATAGAGATCGGGCTGTGCTGGCAGCTCGGTAAGTAACTGGTTGGAATTATATGGTGGACCAAGTTGCACCTAAGTGGCCTCCCAATTTTTGTAGTTATTTCAGTTAGCTACTAAACACTGACTAAATTTTATAATAATTACGACGAAGCATCATGAAACTTACCATCAGGTAATTAAAACTTTATACGTATACGTACCTTGATAGAAAAATTATTTATTTATTTTATTTATGGAAGACCAACAGCTTAGTTAGGTAGAAACAAATGCAAGTAGTTTCTTAAAGATTTAGAAGGCACTCTTATTAACAGATCTTTTAGGAGTTTAGGGCAGTCAATGAGACCGGATGTAAGGTTAAGGAAAAACAGACACAACCTTTATAAAGGCATCCGCGCAGCGACTAAAGTAGCTTGCCTGTTGCGTTAGCTAAAAAAACCGGAATGTTCTCAAAATTTATCATGGTTTGGATATATTTCAATCACCCAAAATTTTTTAATATCTTAGAAGTTATTCTTTGTCCTTAAAATAATACGAACCTATAAAAAAAATCGTAAGTATAAAAAATGCATCCCGCAAAAAGGTCGTATCAGATATGGTGCATATAAACACAAACTTTTATTCGTCGTATCTCCAGACAGTTTAAATTCGTTTATGGGTAGTTATGACAAAAAAATAAACATAGTTTTCAAAATACTGCCCGATTTTTTAATTTCATGTCGTCGTAGAGCAACAGGACCCAGACCAATCGACGCAGAAATAAAGCTGATTATCGCCTTATTCGTAGTGTTGTTACGACTTTTTAACGGGATACGCCCTTGTTTTCCATCGTATATAAATGCTAAAGTCTTTGAGGATGTTTGGATGAATGTTTGTAACTCTTTCACGCAAAAACTACTGGACCAATTTCGTTGAAATTTGGGACACAGGTTGAAGATAGCCTGGATTAAAACATAGGCTAGGCGTAAACTTTTATCCCGATATTCCCACAGGAACGGAGGCCATGCGGGTGAAACCGCGGGCGAAAGCTAGTATCTCTTTATCACTAAAGAATAATTATTAACTTACACGCGTAATTCATTATTGGCTTAGCCATTTCATACAAAAACATAGTTACTTTGTTATAATAAACATGTAAAGTTGTTATTACAATATCTAAATCTTTATTTCCTATAAAGCAAAGCCCAAACACGTGTCAAACATTGTATTATATTGTGTTTAGAAATATATTAGTGAGCCATATGTACAGTTAGAAGCAATGACATATACACTTTACCTTTTTTTTATTAACGACGGGGAGACTCTTAGCATTCATCATACCTGATGTTAAGTATTGATAAGGCTGAACATGGAAGCGAGTCTCTCCCGGAATCCTCAGCCACTGAGGAACTGGCTCTCTTATCTCTAACTGCCGGAACACAACAAAGCTGAAAACATTATTGTTATAGCGTAAGACTTAGATAAGATGGTGGTAGCTAGCCAGGCGGACTTACAATGAGTCCTACCACCAACCAATCCGAATACAATATGTACCCCCGCTGGGAATCGAACCCGGGACCTCTGGGTCTGGTACCGGTGATTGTACCACTAGACCACAGTGGCGGTTAGAAAGTAAGAAAGAAACCGTATCGCTTTGACACACACGAAAACAAAGCTCTCTCTCACAAATGTCATTCAATATAAATCTTATTTTTAATTTTTGACTTTGACTTTGACATTGCATATGACTGTACTAAAGCTGTTTATTTATCTTTTCTTACTTGTTAGGAAAACGCAAAAAAATACAAAACTTTTTGATTTTCCTTTTTTTATGAAAGATTAAAGAGTGTTGTGTTTCTATGTCTTTGCGTGTACTGTACAAAAGCTGTTATTTATCTCTTCTTAATTGGTTGGAAAACACAAAAAAATACAAAGCTTCTTGATTTTCCTTTTTTTATGAAAGATTAAAGAGTGTTGTGTTTCTATGTCTTTGCATGTGACTGTACAAAAGCTGTTTATTTATCTCTTCTTAATTGGTTGGATAACACAAAAAAATACAAAACTTCTTGATTTTCCTTTTTTTATGATAGATTAAAGAGTGTTGTGTTTCTATGTCTTTGCATGTACTGTACAAAAGCTGTTATTTATCTCTTCTTAATTGGTTGGAAAACACAAAAAAATACAAAGCTTCTTGATTTTCCTTTTTTTATGAAAGATTAAAGAGTGTTGTGTTTCTATGTCTTTGCATGTGACTGTACAAAAGCTGTTTATTTATCTCTTCTTAATTGGTAGGAAAACCAAAAAATACAAAGCTTCTTGATTTTCCCTTTTTTATGAAAGCTTAAAGAGTAAAAGTGTCACTTTTCTGTATTTATTTTCAAAATCATTTACCTAAATGTTTACATACTTAATTTTATTTATTAATTTAAAAATAAGTACTTAACAGAGGTTAGCGCGTTATTCAGCATTATAATTATTACTTTACTCTGGACCGCCCGCGGTTCCATCCGAGTGATTCCCTTTCCCGTAGGAATATCGGGACAAAAATAGCCTATGTTTTTTTAGTCCAGGCTATTTTCTTTTTGTGTGCCAAATTTCAGCCAAATCGTAACTTTTTAATTTTGCATTTTAAATGCTATTTTTATGTGATAAATATTAAACAAGAAAATATACTAGAAAAAAGCAACTAGTCTCATATCGCCCTGACGGGATTCGAACCCGCATCCTTCTGAGTCCGGCCCAATGCACTAACCAACCGGTTCAGTAGTTTTTGTGTGAAAGAGGAGCAAACAATCACAAACTGACAAACTTACGCATTTATAATATTAGCAGGATCTAGGAAATATTATAAAGTAACAGTTAATTAACAAGTTAATTTACTTAACAGCAGTTTAACAGTTAACAAACTTTCACCGCACAACTTAGCTCGCTGTTTTCCGTTTCAAATCCTTTGTACAGTGTAAAAATCAAAATCATAATTCCAAATCGTACCCCACATGGCTTCCGAAAAATCCGTACACCCGTCAAAGGTACCAAAATGAATAATAGAAAAAGGCCACGAAGACAAATTACATTCAACGTGCGTAGATCAACGTTGATCATACAATTTTTCACTGGAATTCCACAAAATGTGGCCGCTATTAAAATACGACGAGAACACGACAAATGCTAAATGTCAGTATTGTTTACAACTGTTATTAATGAAGGATCGCGATATGAATATGGAATTGCTGGGGTTGTGTTAAGCTGAGCCAGCTGGGACGTTGGATCGTGTTAATCACGTAAGGCCAGTGAAATGTCAAAACATGGCGAACTTGAACATTGAACATAGATAACATTTAAATAAATACAAATACACATACCAATAAATTTATTATAATGCAAAAATGTTCCATCGCAATATAAATTATCAAAACATTAACGACTACTTATATAAAAACATTAAGGAACCTTATAGGTACTAGTTTCACAGCGGTCTCTGCACTAGACTCTAGGCCTGTATCGCAGGGGCCAGATAACGATTGTAATGCACAATTATAACGGGGTGGTTCAGATCAAGTTACAAAAGAAAAACATTTTGGGGAAAATCAAAAAATATTTAGGAAAAAAAATAAAAAAGTATGTTATTTAGTTTGTACGTGTGAACATAACTTAGAAAAGCGAATACGCGTGTTAGTTTGAAGTTCGTGTTCGCCAGGCTTTGTTCGTATGTGAAGGATCGCGATATGAATATTTTGGAATTGCTAGGGTTGTATTAAGCTGAGCCAGCTGGGGCTTTGGACTGGGTTAATCATCTATGGCCAGTTAAATGCCAAAACATGGCGAACTTGAACATAGATAAGATTTAGTTTATACGTGTGAACGTAAATTAGCAAAGTGAATTCGAACGTTAGTCGAATGCACGTGCGAACAGTATTTGAAGTTTGTTTTCACCAGGTTTTATTCGTATGTGAAGGATTGCGATATGAATACTAAGGAATTTCTGGGGTTGTGTTAAGCTGAGCCAGCTGGGACGTTGGATCGGTTTAATCACCAAATAGTTAGTGAGCGACACGGTGATAACCTTTAGCCGTGTATGCACGAACGAACAAAACATGGCGAACACGAACATTGAAAACTTGGATCGTACGTGTGTCCACACGTACGATCCAAGTTATATCCATAATAAAATAAAATAAAAAAAGTTAAATATGCATCTGCTTGCCGAGAAAAAACTGTACACCCACAGTTCTAACCTTAGAATGGCGGGTGTACATACTTAATTATATAACATTTATATCCGAGAAGGTAAACTGAATTTCATTAAAGGTATTCTAAGGTATATACTGCAAGTACACATATTTACAAAAAAACATATGTAAAATAACGCACATCTCCTAAAGTAAAAAAAATGCACACCCGCAGTCCTAACTTTAGGATGGCGGGTGTACATATTGTACTATATATCTTTTTATCAAAAGAAGTACACCGGATTTCATTAAGAGTACACTGAGGTACACTGCAGGTACCATATTTGTGTAGAAGAGCAGTTTAATTCTGTGATGTACACCCGTGGTCCTAACGCACATTATTAATGGAGTGGTTAAATTTGTGTGTCCTCTTACTTTTAAAATAAGAAAGTGAAAAATAAAAAAATATGCTGTAGACCGTTATAAAAGCTTTCAACGAAAATTAGTTTGAACGAAATGTATTATGCGATTTCAGAGCACTTATGCCAAAACCGCAAATATAACTTTGTCATTCATACAGACACTATGAAAAACAAAGTTATTTCTGCAGGCAAGAATTTATAGTGGCATTTTGGGTAGGTGTAATTAATATTGTTATAGAAACTTTATTGCACACGATACAAAAACAAACACATACAGAGAAAACGACAAAAAAGAGGAACACAAATAGGCGGTCTTATTGCTACATAGCAACTTCCAGGCAACCTTGGGTGATAGACGAAACCCTTCATGTCCAGTTCGACTTGCACTTGGCCGATTTTTATTACTTATTACATCATTATTAAAATCGTGCAACTTAGAAGTATCGACAACCTAGAATAAAGCGCGTTGTCTAATATTATAAACTTATAATGTAAAACTTAGATAATAACTAAGGTGACAATTGTACAATATAGTTTATCACTTCATTTATTTAATTAAAGTATTTGAATTTAATTTACTTTTCTCAAACATGCATGGAAATGATGTCATTATTTTCGAAAAAAGAACACGCGAAGTATCGAATTTACGGACAAAGAAGATCAAATCCATTGCAGGAGCGTTTTTTTTTAATTTGGAACATTACAAAGAGTATTTAACAACTCCAGCACGCCGTTTCATACAACATTGCTGGAGCGCTGTAATGTTCCAAATTCAAAAAGACGCTCCTGCAATGAATTTGATTTTCTTTTAGTATCTAATTAATAAATGTATAATATAAAAAGTATGTTTTAATTCCCTGCATTCTTTTGAGAAAAGCAATATATGCCTCGGCGGAAATGGCAATTGCCTGTCTGGTATTAGTTAGTGAAGTCCTCGCCTACGGCTCGGCCTTCAAACTCATACTCGACCTGCAATTGCCTATTTCACGGCCTTTGCAATAATGTACTATTAAAGTATTAGGAGACTGTCTAGACGACGGGTTTCACGCGCGAGTTGATACGCGTTTATGAGATAAGGTATTAAACATCACTGTTTAGAATTAAAAAAAATGCAAATACCTAGCAAATGGTGTACTTTTACTAAAATACTCGCGCTCATCTGAACGGGGTCTAAATCTTTTTTTTTACTATTGAAAAATAATCCAAATTGCAATCGACAATTGTACACGTATCGTAATTGCAAAGGGTGTTATTCCACTTACATCCATTGTTAACAACATCAATGTCTGTGATAATAGATGCGTTTTTACGTCACTTTTTCGTCTCCATGGGACAGCTCTAGAGGCGTACGCCGACTGAAAGCCACAAAAAGGGACCTACGATATAGTTTATTATTCTTCTTCTCCTTATCGTATGAGGATTAGTGGCCACCTCTGGTGTAAGAGATTACCAAGCCGCCTTTAAGGCCTCTGACTGGGATTAATGACTGTCATCAGATGATAACAGCCGGGACCGACGGTTTAATGTGTCCTCTGAAGCACGGAAGCGTTCAGTTGTAATGCCACTTTACTGTCACCAATCCGACACCTGGCCGGACCAAACGTTGCTTAATAAACGTGATCGATTACGATCAGTACATATCCAAACCAAAGGACAGCTCTAGAGTCGTACGCAGACTGAAAGCCACGAAAAGGGCCTACAATATGGTATATGATTCTTCTTCATCTCCTTATCGTATGAGGATTAGTGGCCATCTCTGGTGTCCGAGTCTATAAATCCGCCTATAAGGCTTCTGACTTGGTTTAACGACTGTTATCAGATGACAACAGCCGGGACCGATGGTTTAATGTGCCCTCCGAAGCACGGAAGCGCTCAGTTGTAACGCTATTTTATGGTCACCCATCCGACACCTGGCCGGACCAAACGTAATCGAATACGAACAGTCTGGCAAGTGTTGCCATGAGCGTATCGTAATGGGTGTTATTCCACTTACATCCATTGTTAACAACATCAATGTATATGTTAATACCTGCGTTTTTACGTCACTGTTTCCCCTCCAAAGGACAGCTCTAGAGTCGTACGCAGACTGAAAGCCACAGAAAGGGCCTACGATACGGCTTTTGATTTATAAGCGGTGGAGCTTGATACACGACGTTACCAGAAAGATTTATAAGGAAACCCTCACAGGGGGAAAAAATACAACAACCACCGTAAGTTGCTTAAAGGAAAATTACGTGAGATGGTATTATTAGACCGGCTGGATTTATTCCTTTTGTACGGATTTAAGTAGGTTTAAAAGGGATTACTGGGTCTTTGAGGTAGAATTAGGATGTAGCTTATACATTTGAAAATAATGGATAACTATTTTAAAAGTGGCTGGATTAAGTGAGAGTTGTATCGCGTTACGCCAAAAAAACCGCACCACAAGTGCGAGTCGGACTCGCCCACCGAGGGTTCCGCACAGATTTGTAGGTACTAGGTAGGTAGGTACATAATATTATAAATAATTCAGGAATTGAGTCTCGCAGTTTTTTTCCGAAGTTTTTCCGAAATGCAGTTTTCAAAACTTAAGACTAAATTTTTCATGATTTAATTACAAATGTATAGTTTTTAGATATTTTCCTGTATTCGTAGAAAAAGACGATATTACTAGCTAATTTTCATAGTTCTAGGTCAACGGGAAGTACCCAATGAATTTTGATTCCTTTGAGAGTGACGAAGTATGCGTTTTTTACGTAAAGTGATCCTATGAGGGTTCCTTTTTTTCTTTAGAGGTTTGGAACCCTAAAATGAATGTGGTTTTAGTTTTATGCACAGCAGTACGTTGAATTATAATTTAGTATCCAATGGTTTAATATTTTTCATTATTTTAGTTCTTACGGATAAAAAATCAATAGATATATTCAATTACAAGTACAACAGGGACACTGTTAACTTTCATCATACCTGATGTTATGTATTGATAAGGCCGAAGATGGAAGCGAGCCTCTCCCGGAATCCTCATCATTGAGGAACTGGCTATCTTATCTCTAACTGCCGGAACACAACAATGCTGAATACAATGTTGTTATGGCGTCAGGCTTAGATAGGATGGTGGTAGCTAGCCAGGCGGACTTACCACCAACCAAACTGAATACAATATGTACCCCCGCTTTGAATCGAACCCGGGACCCCTGGGTCTGATACCGATGGTTGTTACCACTAGACCACAAAGTCGGTTAAATATTTATTTCCAGATAACAATTTGTATGTCGACTTTGACTCGTATAATCTGTACCAATTGTACAATGTTCGTACTAAAACATAACCCTTATTTAAATCAGCTTTTAATACCAAGACACGTTTTTAAAAGTACCAGCTTCTTTTAATCAGACCAGCTTTGTCCTACAGTACAACGGTGACGTCATTACCGTGAATTCAAACATTTACGGCGAAGAAAAAGAATGGCTTACTAACGAACTGTGTCAGGCCATATGGCGACTTATTTTATAAGCCATTGTAAGCTCGTACTGCCATATAAAAGTGCACGTGGATATAATGTTTCGTATAGAAAATTTAGAGGCACTTACGCTACGTTTGTACTTACCTTAACTTTCCTTCACAATTTGTTTAGGATATCATCTTTCGCAATTGCGTCTAGAAAATTCTTGGGAAAATTTGTTATAGTCGTGGTACATATTGTCTCAAGAATTTAAAGGTATCCTGCACTAAATTTCGAAAATTACCTAATTTTAGGTGAGTAATACTATGTCTTGAAGTAGTTTAATACATTAAAAGAAGTGGTGCAGGTTAGCCTGCCCTTCCACAAGGTCGCCGCCTTTTTGAAATTTGAAAGAAATACATAAAAAAAATAAAAAAAGATTCCGTCGAATTGAGAACCTCCTCCTTTTTTTTGAAGTCGGTTAAATATACTAACGTAACGACGGCCAAAATCATTATTTTTTTAATCTTTGTCAATTTGACACATAAATCAATAAATTTGACATGAAAATGTTTGAATTGATATTCCACAGATCTTCCCGATTTAAAAATTTAAAGAAAAATCTTACATCTTAAGATATTTACTAACTAACATTAACTAAAATTCAACATAAATCCGATAGATCTCTAATTCAATAAATACGCGACTTATGATGAGAATGTGTGCTGTTTTTTGCAACGCAGGCTTACAGCGTAGACAATGGAAAAAGTAAAAAGTACTAGAAAATTTCTACGCTTATTCATAAGGCTCGTTGGCTCTTGGAAGAGCGATGGACAGAACATCCGAAGGTTTCGGGTTCGAGTTCCATCTGAGCACAACTTGTTATAAGATTAATTTATCTAATGAAATGATTCACCGAAGTTTTATACACCAATATATTTAAATAATAACAACCTTTGTGCTGTTTGCTTTTTATTATATATATATTATATAATACAAGGTGCTCGTAGGAGCAAAACGCAACAATAAACCTTTCGCTGGCAATGAACGAGACAAATTAGATTTTTTATTGTTATAAGAATTTATAATATGTCTGCTAGCCAGTACAGCTATTACTAGGATATTCATAAAATAATTGCACCAAATGTCGTGCCACATTTACGGTGACGTACTTCCTGACAAATAATTCAATCATTATTGGATTGTCTGAAATAAATAAAATAAATAATTGCATACAACACACCAATTACTCTAGCCGACGTTAAGTTTCATGAAGAACTTGTGTTTTAACGGATACTTAAATACTTTTTTTTGTAAATACATACATAATATATATATTATTATAAAACACCCATACCAAGAGAAATAAACATGTTCGTGCACACAAATATTTGTCTTGTCCGGGGATCGAATAAGCGCCGCTTACGTCCCATCTGGCACACCGGTTCATATTTACGCGTCTCACTTTAATACATTGAGTGAGTTAACTATGAAAACCGATGTGGAATCATTTTATGTTACGGGAGATTATAATTTGCCGTTTATAGACTGGGTAACTGGCGAGGGTCTTGACTGTGGTATGGTGGGCATTGGTGCAGACAGCTCGTGTGCAACTGTTTTGGATTTTATGGCACTAACAAATTCTTTACAATACAACTTTATAAAGAATAAAAACAATCGCATTCTTGATTTGTTTATTTCAAATCAAAACTGTAACATTCAGTCTTGTGAAGCATTGCTACCGCCGGATATGCATCATCCACCTTTCATTTCTAATCTAAAATTGACCTTGAATTTCACTCCTATGAGACATCAACCGAATACTAAATTTAAATTCAACACTGCTAATTATGATATCATAAACTGTGAATTAGATAAAATTGATTGGGCCAACGCCTTGAGCAGCTTGGAACCAAATGAAGCAGTGCAGAAATTCTACGAAATTGTATATAAAATCATAAGGACTCATATTCCAACTACGCGATGTAAGTCTCAACGGTACCCTACTTGGTTTTCTAAAGATCTTATTCGGATGTTTAAAAATAAAGAAAGAGCATGGATAAGGTGGAAAACATACAGCGACATCTCGTCATATGAAGTATTTTCAAATAACCGCAAAATATTTAAAGCTGAATGTGTAAAATGTTATTTTAACTACATGAAACTAGTGGAGGATAGCATACCTACCGACATAAAATACTTTTGGACGTATATTTCAAAATGCAAAAGCAAGTCAGTCTTACCATCCTCAATGACGTATAAAAATGTTGAGTCTAGCGAACCTACTCAAATAAGCAATCTATTTTCATCATTTTTTTATTCAGTTTATGAACCCTCTACTCTTGACCCCGAAAATTGGCAGCCTCCCCCCCCTTCCGAAAGTAATTCCGTACTACTTTCTGATATTCAAATAGAATTAAAATCAATAATTAACGAATTAAAGAATTTAGATGTGTCAAAGGGACCAGGGCCCGATGGCTTGCCGGTATTTTTTTTAAAGTCAACAGCAGCAAGTATATGCAAACCTTTACACATTTTATACAACAAATGTCTAAGCGAAGGTGTTTTCCCCGCTGTGTGGAAACACGCTCATATAACGCCTGTGTATAAAAACGGTGATAAGCATAATATCGAAAATTATCGACCAATTTCTATTCTGTCAATTCCATCTAAGCTGTTTGAGCGTTTGGTACACAACTGTATTTATCCTATCCTACACAATATGTTAATACCCGAGCAGCACGGATACGTTGGTCCACCACCACTAACCTTATATCATTTACCAATTTTTTATTTCAAAATATGGACCGCCGTTTACAAACAGATGCTGTTTACACCGACTTCCGGAAATGTTTCGACAAAGTAGACCACGAGCTGCTGTTGCAAAAAATAGCTTTTAATGGAATACGGGGCAATTTGCTAAGATGGTTCCTTTCATACGTTAGCAATAGGTCACAGACTGTGGTTGTCAATGGGTACAAATCTGATGTAGTTGAGATATCCTCTGGTGTCCCACGGGGATCAATATTGGGCCCTTTATTATTTAATATCTTTATAAACGATATCAAATCTTGTTTCTTGAATTCGAACTTTCTCATGTATGCTGAAAAACTTGTGAAAACTCAACTGACATTGACTTATTACAAAGCGATTTAGACAGACTCTCAAATTACTATATTATTAACAAACTTCAACTTAGTCACTCTAAATGCGTTTCCATAACTTTTTCTAAAAATAAAAATATTATTGAAAATAACTACAGCCTGCTGGGGGTAAATTTGGTGTCGGTTCAGTCGGTACGAGATTTGGGAGTTCTTCTTGACTCGAAATTGCATCTAGATCTTCACATAAACGCGATCAGAGACAAATGTCTTAGAATGTATGGCTTTGTTATGAGATCTTCGAATGATTTCAAGCGCCCTTCAACCCTCATATTTCTTTACAAGACACTCATTAGATCCCAATTGGAATATGCTGTGCAAATTTGGAACCCTATGTTTAAAAAATACATAGATGCGTTAGAAAGTGTTCAACGTAGATTCTTACGCTATGTGAATTTTAAATATCGACGTAATCGCCAATCGTATCCATGTCTACTGGAGGAATATAAATTACTTAGTTTAGAAAATAGGCGTATTCTCCTGGGAGCAATGACACTGTATAAGTTAAGTAATAATAAATTCGACTGTATGTGATCTTTGTTACAGAGTCCCGCGCAGTGTGCACAGGAGAGAGGTGCGCGTGCCCCGGCTGTTCTACACACAGCGGTGCCGCATTCCGGTGCGCGCGCGCCCCTCCACCGGCTAGCTGACACATTTAACAACGTTTTCCATAGTTTAGATATATTCGCAGATTCTGAGTCCAAATTCAAGAAACTACTAGTAGAAGTTTTGGCAGATTTATGAGATTAATTCTTTTTTTTTTCAGTTATTAATGTACATAGTTAAATTATATATACATTTTGCATAATAATCATACTTTCCCAAAATGTATTAAGTACTACTTACTTACTTATTCAAGTATCTAGATGTAAGTTTATCTTTTTTGTTTTTAAATCATGCATGTATTCTTTTTAATCAGTAGGTACTTAAGTTAATGAGTATCACAAATTAACTCGAGGATAATGTTGTGGGCTTCACTATAAGCAATACTTATGTACTATCCTTAATTAACATATATTGTGTACGCTGTTTTTTGTCCCAAATAAATAAATAAATAAACCCGGGACCTCTGGCGTAGAAGGCGGGCTTAGTACCCCTGCGCCAAATATTGTTTATCTACAGGGTGTTAAAAGACCCATAACAAACACGAAAACCACGTATTTTCCCCATCTTTACTATCATTTTCTTGTATGGGGCCAAAATCTGGGAACCCGATAGTTAAGGAGTTATTAAGGATCAAAGTCAAATATTTTTAAAGATTAAGTTTTAAAGTTACAAAACCGCAATGAATACCAAAACCAATCAAAGAAACTGGATCTACTTGTACCCTCTAGGCACACGCAAACGTTGTTGCACGCGTTTTTAACCGACTTCAAAAAAGGAGGAGGTTCTCAATTCGGTTGGTATAATTTTATTTTTATTTTTTATGTATATACACTGATTACGCCGAGATTTTCGAACCGATTTCCGTGATGCTTTTTTGTTCGATGCAGAATAGTTGCCAATTGGTCCCATAAAATTTTGGTTTAGTTTGACCCAGTACTTTTTATGTTTTGAGCATTTTTATATATTTCATTTCATATTTGTTACTTGGATGACATGATATTATCTTCCTTTAAAAACTGTGTAATAAAAACTTTTTATAAAAAAAAATTAAAACCGACTTCAAAACACTAAAAAGCAAAAAATAAACCTTTTGGAGTCGGTGCAAGTTAAGGCAAGAAAAATAAAATAGTAGGACCGCAAAGTAGAATGCTTGTAGAATTTTTAGTGTTTTGAAGTCGGTTTTCATTTTTTTTATAAAAAGTTTTTATTTGCTAGTAAAAAGAACTTTTTTTTTTTTAACGAAAAATAAAAGTCGATCCCCAGCTAATATTTTTACATAAAGTCAAAGTCAAAGTCAAAGTCAAAGATTTTTATTCAAATAGACTTATAGATAAGTACTTTCGAATAGTCCAACATTTTTTCCCTACCAGCCATTCAGGACATCTTTTAACTGATAAGAAGAACGGCCGCAAGAAACTTATCAGCCTTAGCAGAAACAACAACATTTACAATGGAACATGTTGTTGCCAAACACAAATCTACAATCTTCAAATATATTTAATAAAAGAAAAAAATTTTCTCATACTCATATTAGAATATTTTCCTCTTACACTATTTACAATAGTATGATCAATGTTGGTATCACATCCATGCATTTTGGTCTTTTAAATAGTCATCTACCTTGTAATAACCTTACTTATTTAGTTTGATGTACACTACGCATATATTACGGCTTCGGTATGGGTTTTTTACACCCTGTATAATAACCAATTGAGACTCAAAAAATATTGCATAGGTCCTTACATAATATGATTGTATGAGTTAAAGACAGACCCCGACTCCCGAGATCGTAAAAAAAACCTATAAGATTATTTTCGTCCCAATAACACGTCAAAACGGAACACACAAAATCTCCTATACACACAACATCGAGAGATTTCATAAACAAACTGACATCGGCATTCACATCGCTTTATATCTCTGGAATAGGCGAAAAAAATACAAGTTTATATTTACTTAGCTGAAATACAGCATCTGGAAGTTTTTCGTAGAATATATTTTTATTGTTCGTTTTGTTTCGTCTTCCTTTATGGTTGGAAGGATTTATTTGGCAATGTGTAGCAACTGAGGCGTGAATAATAAATTAATATGTATTTTACTTTATATAATTTATGATGAATACATTTTGATGTTTGCGTTATTCTAAGAAACAGTTATGAGTACTAATTTTTTCGGTACTCGTACAAGCAACAAGTTACGCTCGCAATAATCCTCTAAAATTATAAATGCGAAAGTGTGTTTGTTTGTCTTTCCTTTACGCTCTAACTAAACAACCAAATGACTTGATATTTGGCATTGAGTTAGTTAAAAAGACAGAGAGAAACATTGGCTACTTTTTATCCCGATATTCCTACGGGAACGGGAACTACGCGGGTGAAACGCGGGCGGAAGCTAGTCGATAATAACACTTGTATATTTTAGAATCTTTATAGCAAGAATACAATTTTAGTGCTTCTTTAATCATCTGAAATCACAGACACATTCTGCGTAAGCTCGCTCCACCGTAGATCCTATCTTTCTATGAGGCTGGATTAGATCAAGAGCAAACACGTTCACGATAAAAAAAAACAATTTTTAGTGGCTAAAAATTTATAATATTTTGTTCAAGTAATTAGAATAGAGTTCGTTTATGGAGCATGCTGTGTTCACCTATAAGTGGTACATTCAGTCTTTGATTAAGTAATTATTTCTGATGTATACGTACATAAACTGTTGGTGATTCTATTAAAGAAAAAAAATATGAATGAAAAAAAAAGGGTTTACAAAAAAGATGTATATTATTATGATAACTTGCTTATTAGCTTCTTGTAGCAAATAGTGACTATCGTTGAAAAGCAATATCGATCTCTGAATACTCCATACTTGATATGTTAGGAGATAATAAAATAAAAATCATTCAGCGATTGCCGCTAGTCGACGTGCTACCTTAATTGAGTGTAAAGCGTATAAAGCTGGCCTACTATCATCTATTATAACCATCATATCATAAGAACGTTTTGTATGCGTTTTGTTTTTATTGAAATTGTCACATTTTGACACACTTCACACACTTAGCCAGCGATGATTGAGCGAAGTCATTGCAAAACCTCCGTCTTTAAACAAGCTTACTTTAAGAGGTTCGTAGTACTAAATAGCATGGTAAGGGCTCTGGGCTTTTTTATAGACAACTATTTATGTATTGCCCAAAGAACACGGTGAGTCCCCTAGTTTGCATGTTTCCAAATATTGCACTGATCCCATATCTACATAGGTTTGGATACCTTTGTCTTCCGCTGTCGAACAAAAAGAGGACAACCGATTGCCATATATACTGTCACCAAATTACAAAATTTCCAGAAGGCAAGCTCCCATCATATAACTTGCTTTACTTAAGTTGCTATTGTTTTGGCTATGTAGGTTTTCGACATTAGGGGTTTAAGTTATCTTATTTGGTGTACTAAATCACTGTGGCCTAATCTCAGTCTACCGTGGGCTACACTAAAGTCATACGTCGACTAAAGTAACTCTGCTGCGAACTTAAATAACCTATAAGTACTGACGTGGTCTCGTTAGTTCATTAATACTAACGTGACGTTTCTCAGACGTCATAATTAATTTGATTAGAACTTCAGTACAAAGTATTTTTCTCGAAAAAAAAAATTTTTGATATGGTCAGGCTAGCAATTATCTAAGATAAAAAGTAAAACAAAAGTCTTTTTATAAATCAAATATTTTTATAAGTTTAGTAAAACCTATGAAAATTCATCTGTCTCCTCCAGAATTTTCAAATGATAAAAACAAAAATATAAAAAATTCGAGTAATTTTCGTAAAATCTTACTCTGAGTAAGCACATTCTAAGCAGATGGTTTTTGAGCACCCAAGACATAGGCTTATGTATGCAACATTTTTCTATTTATTGTGAAGCTACAGTTTTGGTACATAGATTTGGCAAGTTTTTTTGACATTTTCTATGTGGGCTGAAGTCGCAGGATCCGGTGGCAAATCCGTGCCAAGAACGAGTTTTAATATAACTTTTTAATTTTACATTTTACAATGCTATTTTTATGGGATAAATAAACTCATTTGCAAAAAAAACGGGCACCTAAGCAATGAACCATTTCAAATGTTAATATTGCTTTGTTTGATAATTATAGGTAGTTTACAATTTGGTAAATTAATAAGAAAATAATCGTTTTCATCAGTATTTCATAAAATTTAGATACAATTTATGGGAAATAATGCTAAACCTCGCTAGTAGTGCATATACTCATGAAGTAAAAATAAAAAAGTTTTTTTGTTTGTTTTTCTTTAATAAAGTAAAAGCAGATAAATGTTTAGTATCGAGTGTGACCCTCTCTAGCTAAAATCACAGCTTGAATTCGTCTGGGCATGCTAGCGAGTATATCCCGGATACTTGCTTGCGGAATACGTTCCCACTCCGCAGGAATCACATTCTTCAGCTCTCTGATGGTCTGCGGAGCCGGGTGTACTGATCTCACACGCCGTTTCAGAACGTCCCAGACATGCTCTGTGGGATTGAGGTCGGGACTTCGAGCTGGCCAATCCAAACGACGAATGCCAACCTCTTGCACATACGCATTAACATCGCGGGATCGGTGGGCGCGAGCATTGTCGTCCATAAAAATCGAGTCTTCACCTAGAGCGGCCAATGCGGGTTGTGCATGAGGAATTAGAACTTCCGTTATGTATCGATGCCCAGTCAGTGAGCCGTTTTCAATGAAGACTAACTCTGTACGATCCATTGAATTTATTCCTGCCCAAAACATAACAGAGCCCCCGCCATAAGGTGTGATTTCTTCGAAACATGCCTCTGCAAAGCGTTCTCCTTGTCTTCTTAGCACTCGCCGACGTCGATCTTCACCGAACAGAAATATCCTGGCTTCATCAGAGAACAAAACCCTATTCCAATCTTCTTGAGTCCATGATTCACAATTTCTAGCGAACCTAAGCCTGTGAACTCTGTGCTCACGGAGTAATTTGGGGCCGCGGGCCGGGCGGTGACTGCGTATATTGGCAGCGAGAAGCCTCCTCCTGACCGTCCATAGACTAATATGCACATTTCTTACTTCTTGGAGGTTGTTCTTAAGATCCACATACGAAGATTTGCGATTTCTCAATGCGCGACTTACAAGAAAACGATCATCCCGTGGTTGGGTACATGGTTTTCTTACAGAACCAGGCATTCTCTCGACGGAACCAGTCTCCTGATATCGCTGCCAGGTCCTTTGGACTGTCGAGCGACTAACATTTAGCCTCTTAGCCACGAAACATTGGCTGCAACCCTCTTCAAGCAGCGCGATAATTTTGGTAGCTTTTACCACTTTATCTACCATTTTTGATACAGCCAAACAGCAATAAATACAGCTTAGACAGTCAAGGATATGAAATTAATCAATAAAAATTGAATAAAAGTTATGAAAGTCGATGTTAACTTCTGGAACTTAATGAAAAAAAATGTAGGATAAAAAGGCGTTTTCTGTAAAAATGCGCATCAAATGAAAATTTGAATTTAGAACGTACTTTTTTAAATACCGCAGCATTTTTAAAACCGGCTAGTAACGTGTACAAACGATTGAAACCTTTTTGGTATTGTATCTTTTTAAAGATGAATGAAAATCAAAACCGCCCGTTTTTTTTGCAAATGAGTGTATTAAACAAGAAAATGTACTAGAAAAAAGCAACTTGTCTCATATCGCTCTGATAGGATTCGACACCGCATCCTTGGGAATCCGGCCCAATGCACTAACCAATTATGCTACAGAGACCTATGAGGACACGTCGAATTTTTCTAGTATAGTCACCTTCTTACGGTGTTGGCCAACGTCGTTGCATTAATGAGAAAAATATCCTCACATTCGAAAGGAACATTATTACAAATGTTTAACTATCAATTAAGATGAAACAGCCATCTAATTATAACTTTTTAATTTTGCATTTCGCACAACGCTATTTATATGTGATATAAATATTAAATAAGAAAATATACTTGGAAAAAGCAACATGTCTCATATCGCTCTGACACTATTCGAACCCGCATCCTTGGGTATCCGATTAGTGCATTGGGCCAGATATTTATTTATTTATTATTTTGGCAACAAACAGTATTTTTTTTACAAAAGTACTTAATAACTATTTTACTAGCTATATTGGACCTACTGTGCCGATATGGATATATTTGGACAAGTTATAACTAACAAAAGAAAGATAAGGATATATACCTGAACAAGCAATAACTTACAAAAGAAAAAATATTGTTAGAACATCATAAACTAACTTTAAGCAACTATGTGAAAGTAAACTATATAACAACACTAGAAACAAAAAAAAACCCTTATTATAAATTGATTATATACATTTAAAATGCGCACATAAACAATAATATTTTCACCTCACACGCTCTGAAAAGGAGGTTTTGTCAACCAGTTTAGGCGTAGAAAATCGCTTTTTGCGGCCTAGCGCGGCAAAGTACTTTTTTTATATGAATACCTAAAAATATGTCGTAATGCGTTCCGAATCGCACTATTGACTTTTTTGTTACATTTTATTCTTATTTGAAATAGCTTTGTATTAATTATAATACTTACTCCGTTTTGCTTTTATTATATTATTTTAGTGCATTGAATAATAAAAACAAGAACAATAAGATTAAACTATTTGTTATAAGAATTTTATATTAGGCTGGGTGAGATTTCACAACCTATGATTGGATTTCGGAAAGTGACATAAATCTTTATTTTTAAATTGTCTTTGTCTTGTACCTCATGTCATTGTCAACATTTACGGAATCGTTTTTATTCTTATTAATAAGTAGCAATATATTCCTACTTTAAATAACTTTGAAATAACTATAATACTGCCTTTTTATTATTTTAGTTTTTTATATCATTAAAACAACGAGAATAAGGTATAATTTAGATTAAACTTTATGTTTAAATATTTTTTTACCGGAAGTTGACCGCGGAAACAACCATAAAATGTTCCTCGCTGTTGTGAGGTGAAAAAATTGTGTTGCGCTCGGCAGAAAAATTTTTAGCGTCTTGTACCTTTGAAATCCTCGCTTCGCTCAGGATTCAATCTTTGAACAATCCTAGAATGCTTCACTTGCTCAGCTTTCAATAGAGGTAACTCGCCGTTAAATAACCAACTTTCCAGCCTTGCATAACAAATAACAATTTTTTAACTAATTATATTTATCTAGTTGTTTTGTGTATTATGGTCTGCACGTATTAAACGTTTAAATTCAGGTAATGAATTACTTAAATTATCAACTGCTGAATTTACCATGTCAAGATTACAATAACTATAATTATATTTATTCAAACTTTTTATTAAGAAACGGTTACGTGTAAAATTTTTACTTGCAGAGGGTGGCACGAAAACATTTAAATACTTGTCATTTAATGATTTGACTCGATATGAGACAAGTTGCTTTTTCTAGTATATTTTCTTGTTTAATGTTTAAAAATAAAGCTAGGTATCCACTTAGGTTCGTGAATCTCGTGCTCCGCTCTCCTGCAACTGCTTCACATAGTGAATACGTTTGCGCTACTGGAGCATGCAACGGTGCGCTCTTTGCGCTCAGTGCTCCAATTGGGTTGGGCAAAGACTTTTTGTGGTTTGGACCGCTGCTGAGCGGATTTTGTGTGAACACATAGGGGAGCTGGTCGTGGACGAAGCGTGTTTCTTGTGAAGATGCGCGAATTATGAAATCAATTTAAGACTTTTTCATTTTAAAAATTATTGTAATTTAACTTTTACAATAGAATATTCTGAATTTACTTCTAAACAATTTTTAAATTATTAAATTTAATAAGATACAAGTATGGTGAGAAGCCCCGATTAGATCTGTTGTCGCGGTGGGCTTCGTATCCTGAACTCCTCGGTCCAGATGCAGCATCAGCACATTCCTTAGGCCTCCCGCTTAGCTAATACATAACACGCGCATCGTTTCTCCATCAGAGCAGTTACAGATGCGCGAAGCACAGTTGGTGCGCGTACATACTGGATACCCGGCTTAACGTGAAATGACATTTAGTACTGAGCTTCCTCTCTGCTTTGGTGTCCTCCACCTTACATAGTCTGTGATACTGTGGCAACCAACACGGATGTATTCAACGGCACAAAATCGAAAGTGCCTATTGTTTTCCCGCCATGCTTAGATCATACGTCAAACCGTCGTAAGCACATATACCCACGTTACGTGCTTGTCAATAGCAGGGGCTATTCAGAGCCATTGTCTGTTTTTCTGCAAAAAAAATTGCTCTTTCAACAGCATTGTTCTGTGAGACGTGAATATGTGATTAATATTGTTATGCGAGTTTCGGAATTTGCAAATTTTGGAGGTGTAGGTGCGAGGCTTTTTCGTATTTACGGATTTAAAGACGTTTTATCGGACTACTATATTTCGTATTTTAACAGTTTTAGTAAGATTATTTATAATAAAAATGTAAAGAAAATTGTTCGTATAACAACTGCAGTTATTGATTTTCTTTATTTAGATTTGAGTTTGCTGCGTTTCTACAGATACCCGGATGTCACCGCTGATATGACAGCTGTGTGTCATTTCGTTCATAATAAAAAAGTGAGGTTGTACCTACCTTATTTTATTGTTAACTCATTGTAAGAATTAAACTTTTGCTAAAGATATAGAAACCACTGAAATAGAGGCATTAAATTTTGTTTCTTTATTATTTTAAGTAAGGAAATTATTGTAAACAAATAAAATGTAATAATATGTAATTTAGTAGGTAGTAAGTTTTTTTAATTAATAAAACTTTGTTATTTCAGAGAAACGCTATTTCGTCTTTATTTCGAGAGAGTATCTATAAAGTTTTTATATAGATATTTTTATATAGCGGATCCTCGCGGTTTTACCCGCGTGGTGCCCGTTTCCGTGGGAATATCGGGATAAAATATAGCTTATGTCACTCGGGAGAAATGTAGCTTTCTAATGGTCTAAGAATTTTCTAAATCGTTCCAGTAGTTCATGAGATTAGCGCGTTCAAACAAACAAAGTCTTCAACTTTATAATATTATAATATAATATATAGTATAGATGGATGGGCCGGGAATAAGATGGGAAAATACCTTCGATAACTTAATGGCGCTGGTCGTACTCCCGGGTCTCCGTCCAGAGTTAATGTTGTATTTTAGCTCAAAAACACTTCACACTGCACTGATTGTTCAGAAATTTCGATTGTTTAGCGTATTTTTTAAATTTAACACATTTATAGAATAATTTGAGATAGATCAGCGCGCGCGCACGTGAGCCGGTTCGATCGCCAATCGAAGAAGTTTTTTTTTCTTAGGAAGGGGTAGGGGTCAGGATTCGTGCGTTTCGTTTTACGTTCATAGATAAATAATGTTTGTATGATTCATGCGTGATTTGAAAAATAATATAATATTAATTGAATTTAAAAAAGTATTATATGGCGCAGCCAATAGATAATAATTCATAGTTATTTTTTCAAACTGATTTTGATACGACTTGATTTTTTGAGGTAAATGTTATATGTTTTTTTTATAGTTTTCAATATGTATGTTTTTTTTATCAAGTTTCCAGGTAAAGTAGTCAGATTGCCGGTCAAGCGTTGTAGTAACATAAATCTCTTATGTATTTGACGCGTTAGGTTAGGTTAGGATATGCTAGGGACATTAAACCTTGTGACGTCAGTTGCAACCGTATAGGACAAGGAATCATTACTCCTCCGTTGAGTTACAGACGTTCGGTGTTAACACAAAATACGTCAGCTGGCATCCAAGCAGAAAGACCACTCATGACGATTAGCGATTTCTCGCACGCACATGACAAATATGGTTTACTAATGTATGCCCGAATTTCAAATGCAATAATTTCGTTGGATTTATGTCCATTAAAAAAAACGTTTCTGTTGCCATAACGATTAAATTACATAAAATTTATTGCTATAATTTTATTCTTTATAATCAATCAAACGCCATAACTACTTTATCCCATAATTTTATTTGCTATACATTTCATTTTCAATATATTTAATATCCATAACAATAATTTACCAAAAAATATATACTTAAAATAGGTTGATACAGGTTGATTGTTTTATTTGTATTATTGACTTTAAATAGGTACAAGAATTGTATGCAAACCCCCATGCAGGCAGACATGCATTATGCAGTATGGGATGTGCAGCATGCATTATGCAGCCAGGCATGCAGCATGCAAGCACGCATGCAGCATGCAAGCAGGTATGTAGTATGCAAGCAGGTATGTAAAAAAAAAGGTAAGCAGCAGGCAAGCAGGCATGGAACATGCAAGTCTTCTGTCACGGCTCCGGCGCTGCGAGGTTTCGCCGATCCCACCCGTACTTATCGTCACAGATGGCTTTCGCTCACCACCGCAGCTTCGAAGCTCAGCCGCGGCGGCTCGCTCGTTGCCACCTGCTCCTCAGCACGCGGGCCGCCTCACCCCTCCGCGCCTTCGGGGCTCTAAATAACACTCTAGGGGTAGGGCATACAAGACTACGGGCAGTCGGGGTCAACTGAGTCGGTTTTGAATATTATTCGTTTTTTTACTAATTGGTTATCTACATAAAGTTAGCTAAAAATAAACGTTATAAGACGTGTATTATTATGTCGAATGATATTTATAGTTTCTAATAATTATAGCATTTGTTAATATGGCATCTCATTTTATGGCAAATGAGAGTTATTGCTAGTAAATGATGATATCATGCGTTATTAGTATAAATGAGAATAATGCAAACGAATGTTATGACCGAGGATCATTATGTTGCAAGGAATATTATGAAAAATAAGACAATACCGACATATTTGTCGGTCCAGTCCACTAGCTTCCGCTTGCAGTTTCACCCGCATAGTTACTAACCACGCGTGTGAAATCGCAACCACGGGAACGGTAACCAGTGTTTACCGTTCCCATGGGAAAATCGTATTTTTTTTCCAAACGACGATGATATTCTTAGTCTTCATAATACCTGATTTAAGTATTGATAAGGCTGAAGATGGAAGCTGGAAGGAACTGGCTATCTTATCTCAAACTGCCGGAAAACGACAATTTTGAAAACATTGTTGTTATGGCGTCAGACTTAGATAAGATGGTGGTAGCTAGCCAGGCAGACTTACAACAAGTCCTACCACCAACCAAACAGAATACAGTATGGACCCCCGCTGGGAATCACAATTTCAAGGACCCTTTTAATTATCGAGACAGAAATACGGACAATTTATTTTTAGTTTTGCTTACTTGTTTCACTTACTTCACTCAGTCAGTCTCCTCCTCAATCAGTGCGCCTGTTGGCGCACGCTCGCCGTGCTTAGTAAGCGTAGTCATTACGAGACTTGCTGAATTTATAAATGTAAATATCCTTAGTTAAGACGGTGGACCGGTACATATTAGTCGGGTTAACAAACACTGATGTAGACGGAAGATAAAAAATATATTAAAAAAAAAAAACGGTTTGCACTCCGGGAGTGCCGGCAGAAGTGAAAGTGAAAACCGCTTAGACGAAACAGCAGGAGCAGGCACATACATTTTCGCCGCGCGGTGGATATTACTTCCTCTCCTACGCCGCGCCGGCGGTCTACTCTCCCTCCGTCTTACAAATTTTCGATCAGATCACGAGCCTGGCGCGACTTTAACATTATTTACCCATCCTAAAAATTTAAAACTCTGATGTGCACAACGCCGTTAAAGAAGTTTTCACTTCAAAAAAAACAAATTCACATCACAATCCGCGGATGGAAACAAAGCAAGTTTTAACCGCCTCTGTGGTCTAGTGGTAACAACTACCAGTAGTATCAGACCCATAGGGCCCGGGTTTGTTTCCCAGCGGTGGTACAATTGCATTCGGTTTGGTTGGTGAGGACTTGTTGTAAGCCCGCCTGGCTAGCTACCACCATCTTATCTAAGTCTGACGCCATAACAACAATGTTTTGAGATAAGAAAGCCAGTTCCTGCATGCATAGCATGAGCACCTCGACAAAGCTATCTTGACACTTTTCTCGCGCGAGCGTATTGTCTGTCCCGTACTGATATGAGCGGGACAGACATCACGAGATAAGTGTCGACAGCGAGTCGCGAGTGGGCGTGCTACGCTGACTGAGTGATTAAGGATTCCGGGAGAAGCTCGTTTCCATCTTCAGCCTTATCAATACTTATCATCCTGGTATGATGAAGGCTGAGTCTTCCCGTTGTTCATAAAAAAAAGCTTCCACCAAGGTGACCTTTGTGGAAGATTATGATTACAACCGTCTGGAAAACGTTTTATGTAAATACGCGTACGAAGCCATCCGCCAATGCGCGTTGTGATGAAGGCGATGTAGGATGATTTTTGTTGTTTTCGTCATGCGATGCGGTGTGGTGCGGCCGGATCTAATACCAGCCTTTACGTTACGTTTACAGAGATGCTCAAGCATTTTCCGATCACGATCATCATGTCAAGCGGATTTATTAACTTTACATAACAAACAGGAAATTTAGTTATAGTTAAACAACAGACAAAGAGATTCTGCCAGTGTATTTACGTAAAACCTACAGAGTCAATACAGTAGCAACTCTTGGTCAGCCAAGTTTTCGAGTACTTATCATTCTGTTAACTTCTCTATTTTGTGGTATTACTAACAGTGCCAATTTATCTATGTATTATACCTACGTGTGTAGCTATTGACCGGACAAGACAATTTTCTGGGGTTGCCTATCTGTCGAATGAGCAGCTCGCGAGCGCCTCGCGAGCTGCTCGCGAGCTGCTCATGTGTGAACTGCGAATTCGTCGCGCATTCGAAAGATGTGGACGCTCCCAGTATGGCTATAGCACCAAAAACCATCGAAATTGTATGGAGGACGTATCGACGACCTAATGCCAAAAAATATAATATTGTAAAATGTAGTTCCGTTTACGTCCGGTAGGAACGCTGCTCAATATGTTTTCGAATGACTAGGTTCGAGCTAGTACCGAAATTTTCAAATTACGAAGTAACTATTTACTAATTTGTGACACGAATAATACGCTAAATGTCGTTGCTTAATTTTTTGTTGTAGGTAGTAGTTGTGCTTAAGTTAATTGAACTTACCTGAAGTGAACTTTAACCAAAATTATACGAGTTGCTGCATCCACCATGTAGTAGTCCGTTTTTGACATGCTGCATCATCACATCACATTTATTTTTATAATACTTTAAAATGAAAAAAGTTGTTTGAATGACTCGCGCTAAGCGCCATCCGCAGCTCGCCGTAGATGGTGCTTCTTTCTTTTCAGAGCTATTATCAAACTGATTGATCTATATGCAGTTCTTTCTAGTGGGTTTGGGCGGGAAAGGTTGTTCAATTTAACGGATGCAGCAACTCGTATAATTTTGGTTGAATATCAATTTAGGTAAGTTCAATTAACCATAAATTATATTCTATTACTTCGTTGCTGCATCCTACGAGATTTAATAAATAATGTAGATGTTGAGCGATACAATTTGCAGAAAGATGTATCGTCGTCTCAGCCATATGAGACCCACTACTGGGTAAAGATTAATAAAATGGACTTATTCTGTTAATATTGTTACTTAATTACCACTATTGAATCATATTCATTATTATTAATCTAATTATATTTATTATGCGTTATTACAGTATTGAATATTATTAACTTATTATTTTGTTATAACTAAATCACAATATTAATGACATCTTCTTGTTCAAGTATGTATTTAGTATTTAGTACATTAATCAACATAAAATTAGGCAGGTAACGTATTTTAACTCTATTCTAGCAAAATGTATACCAAGATTTGTAAGCATTATTATTCTGTTGCTCGTGTTTTTTTATTTAACGACTGCAGCATTATATCAGCAGTATTGCTATATAAAACTTACATCTTTTGCAAATACAAGTCTAATAATAACCATAAGGGCTCTGGACCATAAGGGCTGTGTTGTTCTGTAAGGAAAGAGTAGCATAAATTTATTCGGAACTCGAAAGGGAAGTAAAAATTATACCAAGGTTGTCTCGGTCAGCAAACATACCAGTTGCTTAATTATTAAATGATAAAATTTGCTATTGTATTTTACTCAAAAATACATATAATTTTCAAAGCAAAGTCGACCTTGCCGTTCTGTTTAAAGGAGCGGCCGGCAAAGTTTTGCTGGTCGCTCTAACAGGCCGGCAAAACATTGCCAGCCGCTATTTTGATGTTTCAACGTTTTAAAAATTCAAATGCGAAAAGATTTTATTTAAAACACATCTGTTTGTATTTATAGAGATAGGTACAAAAAGATTTTATTCCATATTTGGCTGTATAGTTCCAACTCCCATTACTAAAAACAAACAAAGAAGTAAGCGCGGTTGAGATTTTTTATTATTTTTATTTAGAGATTTTTTTGCTAAAAATGAGCCCTCAAAGCGAAAGTTCTTCCGATTCAATGTGTTTGACACCGCCAGACATTAAAGATGAAGCTAAATTAGTGGTTGAAAATTTAATACCGCGAAACTCACAGGAAAAATATAAGCTTGCATATGACAAAATTGTGCAGTGGAAAATCAGTAGGAAATCTAATTCTTTATCCGAAAATGTTTTTCTTACGTATTTCAATGATCTTTCCAACAAAATGAAGCCTTTGTCTCTCTGGAATACCTAATTAATGTTAAAGTGCATGGTTTGAATATTACAAATTACCACAATTTAACGAGTATGCTAAAACGACAGTCAGACGGATATAAATGTAAAAAATCAAAAGTGTTGACATCACAAAATGTAGAAAACTTTATAAATGAAGCCCCCGACTCTGAGTACTTAGCGGTGAAAGTAAGTATTTATATCTAAAAACCCAAATTTGTACTGTACACGTTTTCATAATTAATACTCGTACTTGTTATTGTTACAGGTGGTTCTTATTTTTGGCATTTACGGTGCATGACGATGCATCGAAATTACCAATATCACCGTTAATGACATTGAAACACACATCAACGTAATGATAATGACGTTGCGAGATACAAAAACGAAGATTGATCATACTTTCGTTATTCGTGACGCCTCATTTGCAGTGGTGCAAAAATATTACGCACTACGTCTAGTTGATCTAAAAACGGACCGAATTTTTTTAAATTATAAAAACTGCAAATCCACCAAACAAGTGATAGGGAGGCACAAAATTGCTCAAATGCCCAAAATAATTGCTACATACTTAGAACTGCCCCATCCGGAACAATTTACAGGTCATTTGTTTCCGGCGTTCACCGGCCACTATTCTTGCCGATACTGGGGGCAATCTTATTACACTAAAAAGGTTTGGAGGATGGAAATCCGATCGAGTTGCTGAGAGCTATATAGAAGAATCGGTGGAGAATAAAAACAGAATTACACAAAAAATTACGCTCTAGGCCTTTCAGCTCGTCCATCAAGTGATGCACGCTGACCGCGCTGTGTCGGCCTGGAGCTGCGCTGTCGGCCATCATCAGCGCGACCAGCAAAGTAGTCAATATAGACCGCGGCAGTAATGTACTATCAAAATCAGCCACTGATAACTCAAGAACGCCTGAACCGATTGAAATGATTCAAACGCCATAAATTCGGGTATGATTGCATTTAGGCATTGATTGTACATTCTTTAAATTCTAAATTGCACTTCCTTACTTAGAGCCTTGGCTGCCACCGATTCCAAAAGGCTTATTTTTTACTTTTTTTTTACAAAAAGTTTTTTTTTATAGACGGAGTGTAATTTTTTTAGTGAAAAGTAATAGATAGATAATAACATAGTTAATTTTTCATTTATAATATTAGCAAAGTTCAAATATCTTCTCATGGGGCCACTTGCGTCGAGTTAGGTTATCACGTTTAACTCCAGAGTTAATGCTACTTTTGTATGCATCCAAAACTGAGTTAATGTTAACCTAGCTTGGCACAAGTGGGCCTTCTTCTTCTTCTTCATCCAATACGGACGGTTTCCGCAACTCGACGACTTTTTGCGCCTATTTTGCGTCCGGAGGGTGTTAGGCCGGATCACTCCAGCAATCCCAGCTTCACCAAGAATGGTCCCAGTGTCTTCACGTCAGAGACGGCTTCCCGGAGACTGCCCGGTGAGCCGAGGTAGTTCGCCCGGCAAGGGGCTACTCCGTCACAATGCAACAGGACGTGAGCAGCTGTCTCAGCTTCCTCCATGCAGCCTCTGCATAGTGGGCTGTCAGTGACACTTAAATTGAAAAGGTGCTTGTTAAAGTTACTGTGGCCAGTGATGGCCCCTGTTATCAAACGTAACAGCGGTCTCCTGAGTTTAAGGAGAGCTCTGGAGAGACGAGTGTCCACGCGCGGTAGTGCTAGTCTCGCTTGTCTGCACGTCTCCAGTGAGTCCCAGTAGTTTTGATGCAAGTTAGCTGTGTGCTCACGGATCTTACCATCATACCAGATAGCCGGGATGGGAGCAAAAGATTCTGGTCCGAGAGGGGTAGAATCTGAACCCCGCTTCGCTAACTCATCTTCCATATCATTACCTCGTGTGTCGCTGTAGCCTATAATCCACTGGACAGTGAGATCATTGGAAGCACCTACCTTGTTTAGGGTGTTGTAACATTCTTGTATTAGGCTCGATGTGCTGCGACTACTATTCAGGGCCTGTAGTACTGATTTGCTGTCAAAGAGTATATAAATGTCGCGGTTTGATACCTCTCTGGATATAATTGCCTGTGCTGCCAGTGTAATCCAACACATTCCGCTTGAAAAACGATGTTGTATGGACTTAGTGGAGAGGCAATTTGTATGTTAAGGTCCTCTGAAAATACCCCTGAACCAACTCACGATGACGTCTTGGAACCGTCGGTGAATATCAGGCGAGCCTAGTGCTGCTGTCTGGAGTCGAGTTCGTCCTCCAGGTGTACCCTGGTAAACGGTTACTCATCAAATCCCTTCCCGGTTGGCTCTGGTGTCCCCCAGGGGTCCCACTCGTTCGATCGTTATTTAATATATTTAATAACGATATAGGCAGATATTTCGTCAATTCTCGTTATTTGCTGTTCGCGATGACCTTATTCTACAGAGTCGTGGATTCAGCTGCCGACGCCAGTCTTTTGCAAGCTGACTTATGTAGACTAATAGAATGGTGCGATGAAAACGGAATGAACCTTAACTTTTCTAAATGTTCGTGTATGCATTATTTTTTAATAATCCATATTACGATACGATACTCTGAATGATGTTGACACTGTTAAAGATCTTGCAGTGTGGCTGGACAATAAACTGAGATTGAATACACATATCGACAAGACTTGTTTCAAGGGTTTCAAGAACTTAGGGTTTGTACTATGCAACTGCAAAGACTAAGTCCCCTAAAACAAAAATTCTATTATTTAACTCATTCGTGCGTAGTGGGTTTTTTTTTTATTTATTAAGAAACTCAACAGCTTTTTTTACAAAATCAATTAATGTAACTTATAATTATTAGACTCTTAAGCCAATTACAGAGTTTCGTGGCATTATTAGAGGCTATACAGAATAAAATAAAGAAAACTAACAGTAAAAATCTAAGTTATCTAATAGTGACAAATTGCAAATGTATTTAATTTTTTCTTTAATTTGACTTGCATGCTTATAGAATTTATGATCATGATAACTTGATCATAAACTTATCTAAAATTAACTTATAGTTAATGAATTGCTTATATTCCACATTTTATTCGAAAGCTACAAACAGATCGACAAATTAACTAATACAGACTTCACAGTTTTTTTTTTTTTTTTTTTTTGGATTGTAATACTGTAGTGTAGTCTGAAATCCATTCTATGACCCACGCTGAAACCACGCTGGCGAAAACCGCGGGCGGCCGCTAGTATTATAATCGTAAATGCAAAGATTGTGAGGATGTTTGTATAGCTGTTTCTTTCACTTCTTTCACTTTTCTTTCACGCAAAAACTACTGAACGGATTTGGATGAAATTTGGCACTCAGATACTTTTTATCTCGATATTCACAACCTTGACTGAGAAAATAGAATTCGGTTTCTCTATCTCTCCATTAATACCCTCAATATTGTTTGGTGCGTGTTCAGGTCGATTCAGTACAATTTATCGCGCCGTAAAAAGCAGACTTACCTATTTTCGATAGTTTACTGTAAGTATACTTACAGGCCGTACTATCGTCTGCTATAGCAATATTTAATCCCGCTCCAGTAATTCCTAACATAACATACTTTACCCAGAATATACCTAGTAACCGGTAAAATAGACTTACTTCATGAAAAGGCTGTAGAAGAGGTGTTATTTGCAATAACTTTGTCGGCGAAGTACCTACCCATTGTCTGAAAGCATCACAAAATGTTGCAGTAAAAAAAGTACAAAAGTCAAAAGTACTTTTATTAAGATTATTATCGGCCACACAAAGAAAATTAAGCGGTAAATAATACTTTAAGGTTTCAACCGCCATTGTGGTCTAGTGGTACAACCACCGATATCAGACCCAGAGGTCCCGGGTTCGATTCCCAGCGAGGGTACATATTGTATTCGGTTTGGTTGGTGGTTGGACTTGTTGTAAGTCCGCCTGGCTAGCTTCTACCATCTTATCTAAGCCTGACGCCATAACAACAATGTTTTCAGCATTGTTGTGTTCCGGCAGTTTCCGGCAGTCTAATACCGATGGTTGTACCAGTAGATTACAGAGGCGGTTGTATAAAATTCTACACATAAATACTTATATATGTATAATTATATGTGTTTTTATCCGTTACCCTAGTATAAGGGATAACATAACACAAGTCTTGCAGTGCTTACTTTTGGGCTGGGTTAATTGGTGTAAGTTTAAGATTATTTACTAGCTGCCACCTGCGGTTTCACCCGCGTGATTCCTGTACTCGCGGGATCCGGATGAAAAGTATCCAATTCGTCTCCAGGCTATAAAGTATATGTATCCTAAATTTCATCAAAATCCGTCTAGCTGTTTTGCATGATTGAGTAATAAACATCATTTATAATATTCTTAAGATTTATTTATTTATTTATATATCTTATTTCCAGATTTGTAACATCTCTAACCGTCATACAATTTTCTACAAAAAAGTATTTACTTTTTCCGTATAGCTTCTTAAGACAAAACTGATATATTTTTCTAACTTATATAAAAAAAAACTAACTTATACCCATTAGGCTTAGTAAGCATGACCACTTCAATCAATAAAAAAATTAAACCCGACTTCAAAAAACTAAAAAGCAAATAATAATTCTACTTTGCGGTCCTACTATTTTATTTTTCTTGCCTTGGTTGGCACCGACTCCAAAAGGTTTATATTTTGCTTTTTAGTTTTTTTAAGTCGGTTTTAATTTTTCTATAAAAAGTTTTTTATTTCACAATTTTTAAAGGTAGAAGAGGTCCCGTGCCTAACCTTATGTCTAATAACTCATCACCTTTTACCTTCGTCCAAGCATTTTACAAAATGCTGCTTTTCCCGGTGCAGGTACTTATCGAGTAATTCTCTGGGTGTTTCATCATCAGCTCCACTTCATCACGTGCATTGAGTCGAGCATAAATTGCTTAAAAATCACATTAAAATAATCTCGTATCGCTTCTGTGAAATGATAAGTATTTAATAGTTCCGATGACCATTTGTGCTCTTTATCATCAGTACTACTTCACCAAATGGTGCTTTCCGAAAGCATATGCATGAGTTACTACAGAAAACACCGAAATCGCTATAGGAGTGCCTATAATATATCTTCGAAATGAGAAAAAAAAAGATTCCGTCGAATTGAAAACCTCCTCCTTTTTTGAAGTCGGTTATAATAATATATCCTTATTTTTGGTAAAAAAAACTTTGACTTTGACAACAGAAGAACTTTCAGTGTAGTCTATCACTAAATTGGATCAACAATTTAAATTGAAGCATGAAAATGTAACAGACGCACAGACTTTACATTCGCTTTTTAATATTAATAAGGACATTATGGAAGAAAAACGTAAATCACAGCTCATAAGAGATCTTGGGACTGAGCAGATTTTCTACCTTTGATAAATATCTGAGAGCACAAGTAATGGGAGATAATCCCGGATAAAGAGCACAGTCGTCATCAAGTCGTCCCAGTACGAAAGTACAGGATAACCGGGTCTACATGATGCGTGTAGTGATGGGATGTGTCGATAATTAGCGTTTCGATACATAATCGGATAAAGATATTTGTTTGGCTCTGAAAGGTGAAGTGTGACCCAATAGCTTAGTTACAATATGGCGGCGTACAAAGTATAAAAGTCCCTAAATTAATTACAGAATAATAAAATAAAAAACGATTTTACACTTTTATTATTTACCGGTTTCTTGTTTTTACACTTTTCAATATTAGTAAGGACAATAAGGAGGAAAACCTAAACCTTGATATTGAAATCACAGCTTATAAGAGACCTTGTGACTGAGCAGATTTGCTACCTTTGATAAATATCTGAGAGCAGTATGTAGTGTGTGCACCTCGCCTCATATATCATAATGTACTTTTAACAATAAGATCAGTAATTAACGCAACATTGAACAATTAACACGTTATCACTTGAGTCGCCTCCCGGTCCCCACATTGCAAATTGTAATGGAAGATAATCCTGGATAAATAGCACAGTCGCCATCAAGTCGTCCCAGTACGAAAGTACCGGATAACCGGTTCTACATGATGCGTGTAGTGATGGGATATGTCGATAATAACTGTTCGCTACCTAATTGAATATCTATATTTGTTTGGCTTTGAAAGTTACAGTGGCCCAATATCTTAGCCTACTAGGATTAGAATATAATGGGACTCACGTAGTGTAGCAGAGATGCTACCTTTGATAAATATCTGAGAGCAGTAGTAATGGGAGAAAACCCCAGAGCACAGTCGTCATCAAGTCGTCCCAGTACGAAAGTACCGGATAGCCGGGTGTACACGATGCGTGTAGTAATGAGATTGTCCAAAGTTAGCGCCTTGATATCGATACGACATTGGTGTATTACCAACAAGTGTGACATTGTCGACAAGATTATTATTAACCCCAAAAAAATTGCAGCAAAATTTAATGATTACTTTATCGAATGTACTAATAAAATAAACTATAATATAGATTCAAACGAGACATGTTAAACAAATTCCATATACTTGACACATATTGACGAATATGACATAAAAAATATATAAGCTCATTAAATAATACCACTGCAGAAGGGTATGATGAAATATGCACAAAAGTTTTGAAAGCATTCCGGCATTTTGGCATTCCGCAAGGAAGTATACTCAGCGCGTTTTTATTCCTGGTTTATATTAATAACCTACCAAAAATAACTAATCACCTTTGCATTATGTTCGCTGACGACATATCGGTAGTAGTAAGAACAATAACCAAAAATCTGGATGAACATAAAATTGACATTAATAATACTATTTCATTAATTATAGACTGGCTGCATAATAATAATCTTATAATAAATCTTAATAAAACTAGTTATCTTAATTTTAATAATAAAACATTTGACATAATCTACCAGGGACATATACTTAAAAAAGAGAATACAACAAAATTTCTAGGTATTGAAATTGACCAACGATTAGACTGGAAGAAGCAAGTAGAGGTGGTATGCAAAAAATCAATAGTTTCACTTTTGCTCTTCACAAATTGACTAAAATAGCGTCTAGAAGCACTGCACTTAGTGCCTACTTTGCTTATGTTGAGCCAGTACTCCGTTATGGGCTCATAATATGGGGAAATAGTGTTGACGTAGGTAAAGCTTTTATCTGTCAAATGGGCCATATGTGGTTCTCCACCCGATGAACCCTGCAGACCTCTTTTTAGATTGCTCAATGCTCAAAATACTACCCTTGCCCTGTATTTACATCTTAGAGACTGCCAAATTTGTCAAATTAAATATGTCCCACTTTAAACAAGCGAAGGATGTGTACTTGCGAAGCACACGGAATTGTCATCGACTGGTCTCTGCCACGGTTCCTAGGAGCACCCGTTATCAGAGAAACTGTAATTCGATGTCCATCTCAATTTTCAATAAAATACCTGAAAGTGTAAAACAATTACCCTTTAGCAGGTTTAAGACTGCATTGTATAACTGGCTTTCTGAGAGGATGTTCTATAGTGTAAAATAATTCTTGGGTGATAATAATTAATGATGATGATGATGATGCTCCAGACCGATTTCGGCCACGGCGACTGCATCATTCATTGCATAAGACTTCGATGAACTGCCCTATCGTGCGCTCTCATATGGCTGCAGTAGCCAATTTTATTGCGGAAAACACGCGCACATATACTGCAAGTTAGGACTCCGTTAATACTGTTGTACGAGATGGCTGTTGGTGGTCTAGCCTTCAATTTGTCCCGCTTAGCATCGAGGTCTGCTTTTCTTTCTTCCTCGAAGTCTTGCACCTTCGAATGCACTAAGCGTCTCCATTCTGGGCGATTCTGAGCGCATGCTTCCCAGTTAGAATGCCCAATTTGGCAACACTTCATATGACGTTTCAATACGTCCTTATATCTGAGGAACTGGCCACCTTGCTTGCGTTTGCCTTTTTGTAGCTCTGAATAAAATATTTGTTGAGCCACTCTTTCCTCTGTCATTCTGGAAACGTGCCCACACCACCGCAATTGACGCCTCATAAGGTAGGTCTCTATCCCGCTGACATTAGCCCGTCGTAGAACTTCCGTGTTCCTGACACGGTCTGACCATTTGATGTTCATTATGTCTCGCAAGCACTTATGATGAAACCTATCCAGAGTTCGAACATGCCTGCGGTAGAGTGTCCACGTTTCTGCCGAGTACAGGAGGTTTGGTAGTACAATTGCCATGTACACAGCTATTTTGGTTGGTAGCTTGATGTCGTGTGAGCAGAATATCTTGGCTCTTAACTTTCCAAAAGCTGCACAGGCAGCGCCAAGTCGGTGGTTTATCTCGAAATCAAGATCGTACTTCGCTGATACAGTACTTCCCAGATATTTGAACTTGTCCACCTGTTTCAAAATGCCTTCACCAAGACGCAATTGGAATGGTTGATTTTCTTCTGATAACTCCATTGCCATTACTTCGGTCTTGCTCACGCTTATTTTGAGACCGAATTTCCCGCAGGAGTCAGCAAAAGTGTTCATGAGGTGTTGGAGTTCATTAGGGGATTCTGCTACAAAACATAAGTCGTCGGCATACATGATCTCTGTGATCAGGGCGCTCGATACTTTGGAAGTTGCTCTTAGTCTTGCCAAGTTAAATACGCCGCCACTCGTGCGGAAACGGATCCGAATGCCAGCAGAAGCTCGTTCCAATGTGTCTTTAACTGCTACTGCAAAATATAAGGCAAACAGAGTAGGTGCGAGAACACATCCCTGCTTTACGCCGCAGGTGACTGGAAAGTAATCGGAGTCTTTACCGTTGCTTGTCACGCAGCATTTCATATTGTCGTGCAGGAGTCTAATCATGCGAACAAACTTTTCAGAGCATCCTAATTTCATTAGCACGAGCCAGAGAGCTTCACGGGGAATGCTGTCAAAAGCCTTTTCCAAATCTACAAAACATAAGTACAGAGGCTGACCTTGCTCTCGACTCTTCTCTTGTAGTTGACGAATGGCAAAGATGGCTTCACAAGTTCCTCTGTCTGGCCGAAACCCGAACTGTGTCTCCGATAAAACACTTTCAGACAGCACTATAAGACGGTTTAACAAAACTCTGGCCAACACCTTTCCTGGTACAGAGAGCAGAGATATACCCCGATAAGAGTTGCAGTCGGAACGGTATGCAAAAAATCAATAGTTTCACTTTTGCTCTTCACAAATTGACTAAAATAGCGTCTAGAAGCACTGCACTTAGTGCCTACTTTGCTTATGTTGAGTCAGTACTCCGTTATGGGCTCATAATATGGGGAAATAGTGTTGACGTAGGTAAAGCTTTTATCTGTCAAATGGGCCATATGTGGTTCTCCACCCGATGAACCCTGCAGACCTCTTTTTAGATTGCTCAATGCTCAAAATACTACCCTTGCCCTGTATTTACATCTTAGAGACTGCCAAATTTGTCAAATTAAATATGTCCCACTTTAAACAAGCGAAGGATGTGTACTTGCGAAGCACACGGAATTGTCATCGACTGGTCTCTGCCACGGTTCCTAGGAGCACCCGTTATCAGAGAAACTGTAATTCGATGTCCATCTCAATTTTCAATAAAATACCTGAAAGTGTAAAACAATTACCCTTTAGCAGGTTTAAGACTGCATTGTATAACTGGCTTTCTGAGAGGATGTTCTATAGTGTAAAATAATTCTTGGGTGATAATAATTAATAAACCTACCTTCAACAAACAGAATAGGCTAGTTGACAAAATTTCAATAACTTCTTAATATTTTAGCTTATTAGGCATTTTATCGTAAAAAAAGGTTTATTTATTTTTAATCGAGCGTTTACATTATAAATTTCGCGTTTTAAAAAACCAATTTCAATTTGGTTCCAAAACGCACAAGACTGTCATGGCGTCTTGAATGACGTCACGCCGTGCCAAACAAACCAAAGAGCGATCGTGTCTTCGTACGTTATAGCTAGTTTCTATCGTTTAAAAATGAATTTCTCGTATTATAAGTACTGTATAGTGCCCCAGTGTGATAGCACGACTATAAAAACGCCAAACAAGTTATTTACACATGTTTAGTTGAATCGTGTGATTTTATAAACACCTTAAAAAGTGGTATGCGTGTTATGGCAGATAGGGGCTTTAAACATGTAGAACAATATTTAAAAAAATCAGGTATTACACTAGTAAGACCTCCAAGTATTGAAAAAGGAGTGAAAATGAGTAAAACTGAAGCGAACGTAACTAATTAGATTGCCAGCTTGAGGATTCATATAGAGAGAGTTATTAGGCGCTTACGTGAATTTTATATACTTAGACCACATGCATGTATTACTTTTAAATTTGTAAAAATTCTTGACGAGATAATAATCATAGCATGTGCATTAATTAATTTGCAAGATTCTTTAATAAAATAAAACTAAGGAAAACTTTAAGATTGTTTTTTTATTTCAAATATGTTATAGTTCTACACTTTGATATAACAATGGGTATACATTAATTTTCCAAAAGTTTAATAGTTTATTATTAATCAAATTCTCAACATACTCAATATTGAATGGCACACTTAAAATCTCCACTTTTTGATTTTCACTATAATCTGGGTCCGCTATACAAAACAAACAATTTTTCTTTCATGTTAAATACATTTGAAGCTGCATTTGGGCACAATATTTTTCTGCAGCTTTTCCATTTTGTATATAATTTTTAAATGTGTTGGCATTAATAGGATATTTAATCTCGATTATGCTATCTTCAAATATTCCATCTGGGGAACCAGCAATCATTGGAATTATTTTATACTTACAAGGAAGTTTTAACATTGCGAAATTCAGATGAGCAAAATTCACTGTTCGACGCGAAAAAATTTCCAAGCATAACGGCATCGATTCTGGGCAAATTATTACTGTCTGCTTTGCTGAATCCAGATTCCATGGTTAATTCTTTCAAATTATAATTAGCAAAAATTGTATCAACTTGATATTAATTGTTAAAAACCAAAATTTTATCAAGAACCGGTAGTGATACTCGAAACGTCAAAGACAAGATTGGAGTTTCGCACGGCGTGACGTAACGCTTTCTGATTGGTGTTCACTGTCACGTGACTAAAGGTTTCATTTTACGAATTTTTTTTTTTTAAATATTATTAATCTTTAACGCTTTTAATAATTAAAATTGTTTGTTATTTTCTCCATAATATAATTAATCATTATAAACCCCTATCCATTATATTTATTCTTAATGGACACAAGCCTATTGTCCATTGAACATGTGCTGTGCTGCCATGTGCTGTCGGCCACGCTACGTGCCACGTCACATACATACATTAGCACGTGCGAATCAAGTCTCTAACTATGTCAATTGTCGGGAATCATTTATTTTATAAATTTTACGTTTGTAAATTTTTAATAGGCTCAATAATTTCCGATTGCAGACGGCTGCCCAAAGAGTAAAGTGGCTGCCATTTGCAATTTTGACATATCACTTTTTCTTTCGCTTTCCCTTTTTTTATATATATTTATTTCACAGTATATTGACAAAGGTATCGAGACATTCAAATGCACAAAATGTATTTGTATTGACATTATTGTAATTGTAGACTGACATGTGCTTAACACCATTACTGTAACCCTATTTAGAGCAAATAAAAATATTTGTATTTGTATTTGTATAACGACAAACATCACAACTGTTTTTTTATTACACATACGATAGGTATAGTTTTTGTAAGTTATGGAATTAATCAAGTTTATGATCCAATATTTCATCACCAAACGATCTTGAATTATGCATTGCCTATCCAACCCGCTAAAAGGGCCGCCTGGAACTAACCAAAACATCTTAATATGTTTTGATCATCATTCATTATGCATACACTTGTTATCCTAAAAGATATACATTGCTTTATTAAGTATTGTTAAGCAAGAACTCCGAGTCTGCTGTACATCTTAAACAATTTTTCCTTAAACTTTGGCTGACTGCGTGATTGGAGTAATCCCACAACTGATGCACATACTCAGTTATAGTTAACATCATGTCAAGCTGAATTTTTTTTGTTTGACGCACTTTTATCGTATACTTAAAAGCGTTTTTGTAATGCATTCACGGATTCACGACACTACTTCCAAGTAAACGAAAATAAAATGAATTTACCAAAATATTCCTTTCCAAGTCTTAAAAGTTATCGATACCACACCTTTAGCTCTATCGATATATTTTCACCCGGATGACCGTACTAAGGCTCAGTTCACAGGGGATCACGCGCCCGATAGTCGGCGAACTGCAGTGAGTGCTTCGACGTGACTCTCGTGTTTGCTGATGAATTTGTTCGTAGTGTATCACATTTAACCTGGATCTGATACCCAAGCAAAATTCCAAATCGAAAATGCATTTATAAAAGTCACTCTCAATCCAAGGTTATCGATACCATAGCTATAGTTAGCGCTATCGATATTTTTTTTCACTTAAATGACCGCACTAACAGCTGCTTCATAAGCGGATCCTGCGTCTGATAGTTGACGAACTGCCGGGAGTGCTTCGACGTGATTCTCGTGTTTATTGATGAATATTTTAATAGAGCATCATTTGACCTGGGTCAGGATTCTGTTTCCCAAGAAAAAAAGCCAAATAGCAGTTATCGATACCACACTGTTAGCTCTATCGATATACTCGTATTTTCACCCTGATGACTGCACTAAGGCCCAGTTCACAGGCGGATCACGCGCCCGATAGTCGGCGAACTGCCGTGAGTGCTCCGACGTGACGCTCGTGTTCGCTGATGAATATTTTCAACAGGCTTTTGTTTTTTGTTAGGCTGCCATATTGGAAATTTTATGACCGTTACGAGGTTGATTTGGTGTGTGTGATTTAATAGCTTGTGATGCGTGAATACATAGGTAGTGACTTAAGATACATCAAATAAAATATTGCCAAAATCATTTGTCCCATCAAAGTCACATAAAAAACTGTATAATGCTGTGGTCTGTAGGTAGGTAGGTACATAAAGATTTCAAGAGTTTTAAATTATTAATACTAACTAGTCAGATTTTGACTGACTCTATGGCACAGTCAGTATGAATCATCGAATCACACTGACACAAACATCAAGTGATCAATGTTACCTAAATATTAGGTACTTACCTCAATATAGTATCAAAAGCTAACTACAATGATATTAGTAGTGCGAATTTTCAATATTATATTAAATAACATTGCAAATCCCATCCTTTGTATAACGGTAGTATAAAGTGTGAAAATAATGACATGTTGTGTTTTTCGCGTTTGTGGTACGACCTCAAACCAGCAAACCACATTGGATAAAAATTGTTTTCAATGTTTTAAATTGTAGTAATATGGTGAAAACTGACAATGGTAAGCAAATAGAATTTCTGTGAATTAACTAAATCATTTTAAGTACCTACATATGTACGTTTTAAAATACTAAAAAAAGCAATCACTATACATTTTATAGTGATTGTTCAAAGTCTCTGTAGCTCAATTGCAAGAGCTATGGACCGGACATCAAGTACAATTAAAATATTGATAGTATCGTCGTCATCAGCCATTTTAAATATCCCCACTGCTGGGGCACTGGCCTTCCATAAGGATGGATAAGGAGAATGGGCCATGACCCACCACGCGGATGCGGATTGATGGGTTTTAACGACTGCTAGTGCAGCCGGGACCAACGGCTTGAATTTTTGGTCACCCACTCCGTGACCAACCATTGCGAAAGTTGCTTAACCGTAGGCCGAGTGCGCAAACCTATTATTGTAAGTATACGAGGGGTTCACATACGTACATCTTATGTTTTGGCGCGCACTGTTCATTGAAATAAAACAACTTTTACGGAACCCGAAAAAACGAAAAACCCCTAAAAAACCTAAAAATACTGTCAATTACAACTTAGTTCGTGGAAATATAGCGCGTTTGATATCCGTAAAAGTTGTTTTATTTCAGTATACGAGGGGTGTTTATTAAGTAGTGAAAATGACTAAAACGCAGTTATCTGTTATTAAATGTTATTTAATTTTTCAATAAAGTCACCTTTTAGGAGTGAACTCTTAGCATTCCTTTTTGAAAAAAATCTTCGTCCTGACTGCTTAAAAAGCAGCGATCACTGCGTCATCATCATAAAATTTCTGACCTCTGAGGTCTTTTAATCGAGGAAACAGATAAAAATCACTAGGAGCGAGGTCCGGTCAATCCGGCAGGTGCTCCATCAACTCAAACCAGGCGTCTTTAATGGCAGCCATCGCAACTTTGGACTTGTGCACGGGGGCGTTATCCTGGTGGAACAAAACAACTTTTGCGAGTTCACCACGAAAGGAAGGAAACAACTGACATAAAAAAAAAACAAAAGAGAATCGAAAACATTTTTCTTATTTAATAGGTATTATTAATAAATGAGCTATGTATTGCCAGTATTCCTTTTTTTTTACCAAAGAGTATATATAATGTCATTCTCATTACTTATGAACACCCCTCGTACCTCTAGCTTATATTGCAATCGCCATATTTTACAATTGATTTTCTCTCACAATGTTATAGCCCGAAGTTAGGCGAAACCGTATCGTTATAGTTAGTTATATCGGTTTGATACCATGCCGGCGAACTTTCCGAACTGCACTATGTACTGACCTCTTTATTATAATAGTTTTGTACTGAGCAAAACCGTCCCTAATCTGTATGAGAACTTTAGCAGTTACATTGCATTATGTAATGTATGCGCTTTAATGTTGGCTGCAGTTTATGAGGAGATATGCAATCTTGCAGCTAGATTGTATTTAACTTTTTGTCTGGCTTAATTGTTTCTACATTATCACAATGACTTTTCGAGACTGATTTCAGATTTATCCATTATGTTTTTGTCTTCTGCCTGTATTTCACGACTTAATAACTGAACCAATTTTGTTGAATTTTGGCAAGTAGTTGGAAAATGATTTAAGCTTTTTTACTGTGACCCTTAAGAAGTCCATTAAACTTATGATAAATTTAAAATAGAAAAAAAATTGAAAAAATCTACTCCGCCACAAGTGAATTCTCAGATAGGGATGTCCGATATAGTTGAACAACAAGCAGATGTAGTCGCTGGAAGAAAGCTAGTTTTGTATAAATAAGTTTTAGGTACCTATGTATATTTCATATAGGGCTATGCGGATGACGTGGTGGCTTGCGTTATCGGCCCCTGTCAAAGCACTATATCATCTACACTCCAGAAATCTCCAAACTTCATCAATAAATGGTGTATGGAGAACAGTCTATCGGTAAACCCGAGCAAAACCACAATAGTCCCCTTCACTAGAAGGCGCAAGCTAGAGAAACTTGTTACGCCTACTATTAAAGGGACTCCAATCCCATTTTCCAAAGAAGTCAAATACTTGGGCATTAATTTTGACCAAAAATTTACTTGGAATACACATATTAGTAATGTGATCCAAAAGGCTAAAATAGCCTTAGGAATCGCCTTGTGGATGTACACCACTATTGTCAGGCCGACAATAACATACGCCTGTGTAGCATGGTGGAAAAAAGCATCCCAAGTGACAGTCATCAACAAGCTTAACAGCTTGCAAAGGTTGGCATGCCTCATGGCAACAGGTGCCATGTCTACGACTCCAGGAGCTGCACTAAATGCTCTGCTGAACTTACCACCTCATCACCTTTTTATTGCAAAAGAGGCGAAAGCCAGCATGTATATAGCTAGCATCAATGGAAAAGTAAACTGGCACTCTCAAGCACTAAGAGATCTTAGATCACTACTTGAACTCGATCTTTTGGTAATGACAACGGATGTCATGCTCCCACTGTGCAACTTCACCAGAAATTACTCACTGGAGATACCTAGCAGGGAAGAGTGGTCTGCAAATCACCATACCTGTAAGGCTGGAAGCTTAATTTGGTTCACAGATGGCTCCAAAATGAGTGAAAATGTAAGATGCGAAATAAACGGCGACAGCAACAACATAGCTTATGTCATTTTAATAGATATTAAATAAGCATTTTTATTGTTTTTAACTGGATTTGATAATTAGTGAACATATTGAGCTAACTAATGTAGTAAAAAAATAAGAAAAGAATTTCAGTAAAACGTGTATTTTTTTTTTGTAATTTATTATCTAAAACATTTTTAACACTCTTGGAAAACAATATAGCTGTCTTTACCTTCGAACCATCTAAAGAAACAACAAATTAACATGTCACTGATTTAAACATATACAATACAAACAGTAAAAACTAATGGCGCCACCTCCGCGTCTGCTGGTCCCAAAATATGTTGATATAATTACTTTACTCTTTGACGTTGATAGGTTTATGTCAAATCGGTTACACACGATACACGGTTATTTTTTATAAAATATGGTGGGTAATAGGTACTGGGTGTACAGTTTTGGATCTGCTTCGTCCTTGAGTTTTCTTAATCAGTATAAAGCCTACGGACAAACACGAAACATTACAATACGGCACAATCATTGTAGACAAATTAATACAAAAGCACATGAAGATACATAATAAATAACAATAAAATTTACAATTTAATATTATGCAATTTTAAATATTTACAAAGGGATAAAAGCGCTGGTATGTTCGAAAGTGAAATAATTGACCAATCAACACGTTTGACATTGGACGTCAGAATGACAGCAAACATAGATCCGACTACCGACAATGGCACAAGTTACGAATCAAAACGATGTTTAATCGAGTAACGATAGTTGTTAAAAAATATTGTGTGTGACATGGTGTGACCATTAAAAACGTTTGAAAGTAGATATTATAGTCATTTTAGGATTAACAGCTATTACAGAGTGTTTTTAATGAAAAAAAAAATACTGTTTATTTATTTTATGTAATAGATATCGATTCAAATCGATTATTTTTCCTATGACTTTTACATTCAATTTTAGACTTATCCTGCTAGCTACAGTAATCATTTTAACGTAAAATAATGCTGAGATTACGCGTAATATAATTTATCAAAAATCTGAACTGTACAGCAGTTCAGTACAGTTCGGTCCTAATTTTGTTTATCTCCTTTGTGGCCACAATCAACTATATAAATAGCATATAGCGCTTTTCAGACTACGCTTTAATATGATAGCATATAGCTTATAGCTCATAGCACAACGATATCGCTCACCATACATTTACTTAGAACACGTTCACACTTAGCTATAATATATATTATAGGCTTACTATACGCTATCTAGCTGTGTAGTGTCGGCTTAGAATAGCACTACCCCCTCTCATCCCGTGGGTGTTGTAAAAGGCGACTAAGGGACTCAGCCTTCAGGAGACGGGCAGCAGCGTCTCATACAAACTTGGCCATACTGCGATCGCCAACCCGCCTGCCAAGCGTGGCGATTATGGCAAACCCCCCCTTTTGGGGGAGGCCTATACCCAGCAGTTATGTGGCTGAGACGACGACGACGATACGCTATCTAAGTAAATGTATGGTGTGCGATATTGTTGTGCTATGAGCTATAAGCTATATACTATTAAATTATAGCGTAGTCTGAAACGCGTGCGACTGTTAAGCACAGTCGCACCACAATAACTGCCAAATTCGGATTAAGACAACACAAATCAACATGGTACGTAAATAGTAACGCACTGTTGACAAAACATTCTTATCTAAGGATAAGGATGTTTTGTCGACAGTACGTTGTTTGTCCTTTCTTGACGCCCTATTAAAGCAACTAATGTTTTGAGTAAGGCTACTTTTTATCCCGATATTCCCACGGGAACGAGACCACGCGAGTAAAACCGCAGGCGGAAGCTAGTTGATTACCTAGACATAAATCCATATCTTAAGGCGGTACCCCCACCGAAAGTGGCGCCGCGTTGAATTTTATTTAATATCGTAATTCTAATACACAATTTTAATAAAACTTTACGTGGAATTTTTAGAGCCCATAGTCTAGTATTTTTAGACGGTATCATTACATTCCCTCGTAGTCACTGCTAGAAGTAGATAGCAAAACTGCTAAAAGTGGCCGTTTTTGACACATTTGCTATCTACTTCTACGACTGACTATGACTAGATGTAGCGATACCTTTTAAAAACACAAGACAATGGGCTCTAAAAATTCCACGTTTAGTTTTATTAAAATTGTGAATTAGAATTACGATATTATATAAAATTCAACGCGGCGCCACTTCCGGTGGGGGTACCGCCTTAATAAACTACATCAAGGAACACAAAAAAAATGAAAATTTTGACCGTTCTACTACTGGCGGTTAACGTGTTAAGCTTTATGTCACCATTCACTGTAACTGATCACAGTCATATTTCATAAGGTAATAAACAAATAATAAGTGAATTTATCATTGCCCGTGAAATTCTGCTTGATCATATTTACCAACAAAATGCGTCACGTTTACCCATTTATTATAAAAGGGGCAACAGCAAATCTCGACCTTAGGCCGTGGAGACAAGATTCCACGTTTTACTAAAATGATGTCCTTAGTACATAAAAGCCGCTGATGATTTACTAAGGTCGTTACAGCGGGATAGTAAAATTATCTTTTTTATTGGCCCTCCTTTAAAAGGTCGTCTCTCAAGGATTTATAAGAGGTTTCAGGGAATGGATCCGGTGATAAGACCTCCTTTTTTGTACAGCCTCCTTGAAGAATAATAAAATGATATAAAGCTCTGTAATTAAAACTGTTGCTACCGTTATAAGCTTTTCTGGTTGGCAGATTGTTATTTTTTCTTTGTTGTGTTAATGAAAGTGTTTAGGGTCTAAGTATCGTTGAAGGAGAGACGCCTTGATTTATCTTTCGCGATTATTTATTCCTTACATATTTCAGCGTTTCCAAAAGAAGTTTTTAAAGAAGTGGCTTACTAAAATTACTCTATAATGACCCATTAGAAACCTCGTGTAAGCAGTGGGAACATTAAAAATATCTGATGGTAATAGGAGCTTATAGAAACTACAACGCCACAGTAATAGCCGAAAATCGTATTTAGATAAAGTAATTACCCATAACTCAATAGATATTGAAAAGAACTTTCCAATACGACACGCTTAATTCACGTTACATTTCTTTATGTAAATCCGCTTACAGTGATATTATTATGTAGGGTAACTCACGGATAGGTGGCGCACTTATTGAAATTGCCTCACAGCTTACAAATCATGTGCAAAATTAACTAACTGTTTATACATGCATTAAGCCTGGTTCTCATCTTTAAGTTCATGTATCACATATTTGAGTATTGTAGTTAGCGTATGAGCTACAATGATTTTCGCCAAACTTTAATATTATAACTAATTATAACTTTTGCCGTTACCCGGATTGTCGCCTCACCAGTCAAATTGGGCGGAGGGATAGTCGCCTCTCAGAGAAATACCTTAAAATTAGAATTTACCGCTACAAAAAAAGTAATTTTAAAAGAAAATTTTTGATAAACTTCATTCCAATAATAATTAATTGTTGACTCGTGTTCTCTCCATAGAGAAAAGGCTATGTTTTTACTGATATTCATGCGCCATAAAAACCATCATGAATCTCAAGACATCCCAGGATTAAAAATAATTTAATTAAGCGTCTATCCTTAATAATTTTTTTTGTGTATTTACGAATGTCGTGAGGATAGATCTCTCTTTGAATTTGTGTTCAGAGTATTTAAAAACTTTCCGAACAATCGCCACTAAAAACTCGTTATTCCACCAACTTATATTCCGTGATTGGACTCCAGAATTTCTTTTATATTTTCGAGTGATTTTGGTACTGAAACAATAGAAAGATCTTAGTATTTTAAGTAGCGTTAGTAATTAAGGGATAGAATATATAAGAGCATCTATCCCGATTGAAAACGAGACAACTATCGGTTTCGTAGAGGATAGATACCTATTGTTAATAAATAAAAAACATAATTAACTACGGAATTGAAATCGCGGCATGCATCCGACTGCGGCACCTATCCGTGAGTTACCCTAGCTTAGAATAATAATATTCTAAGTTATGAAGTTACTTCTAGCAATTTCACTTAAAGGATTTATTCCACAAATTTTAATGTTCAGAGTGGTACAACAGTGGTGAAAAACTCTGAGTCAATTATTCATTACTTGTTGACATTATTTGATATTATACACATAAATTGTACACTAGCAATCAGTAATGAATAAATATTTATTTATTTACCTATTCAATTCCCTAGGTGGTGCAGTTTCGGTCACGGGATTGGTAACCAACCAAATATTTACTATTTCGGGCTCCTCCGTGCTTCGACGGCATTAGTCGTTAAAACTCACCAATCCGTATTGGACCTGCGTGTTCGATCTTGTCCAATGAAAAAGTTTATTATTTTTTCTCTTAATCAAATTTGAAAATATAACTAAAATTAAAAAAATAAGTGTGTCATGTCAAATCATGAAAATATATCTACAAATAGAGAGTTTATGCGGCGTGACGATCTGTTTGGCGCTGGGGTACTAAATCCGCCTTCTGCGTCAGAGGTCCCGGGTTCGATCCCCGGACCAGATAAATATTTGTATGCATGAACGTGTCTATTTTTGTCTTGTTCTGGGTGTTTGTGTATTATGTCGTCGTCTCAGCCACATGACACCCATATATTATGTATGTATCTACAAAAAAAGTATATAAGTATGTTTATCCGTTATCTAGTATCCATAACACAAGTTCTTCGTGAAATTTAACGTGTGGGCTAGATAATTGGTGTGATTGTATGCAATTATTTATTATTTATTTGTTTATTTAAAGTTGCGCTTAACGGCTCAGCATGTGACGGACGTCACGCCACTTCGACCCGCTACTGGTAATTTGTAGGGCGGTGCGCCGACGGACGTGAGGAAGTGGCGTAACGTCACCGCCATATTTAAGGCCACAGATAATTCTGTGCGAAAATATGTAATTTAAAATGTAATGTAATGTATCTGACTTGCGTCAAGAGCGCCGGTCGCGCATATCGGCTTGGTGCGATTAATGATTTAGTTAAGCGAGCTCTCGGCACTGCTTCGATCCCATCATCTCTGGAACCTTGTGGTTTATTCAGGGATGATTGTACAAGACCCGATGGTGCGACGTTAGTGCCCTGGTGCTTGGGGCGTACCCTTATGTGGGATGCAACCTGTGTAGACACCTTAGGTCCTTCCCATATACGTGGTACATCCTCAAGAGCTGGAGCCACTGCGGAGCAAGCACAGTTCCTCAAGCGCCGCAAATATTCGTCACTCTCAGTAAGCCATGAATTTGCGGCGCTTGCCGTAGAGACAATGGGCCCTTGGTCATCTGCCACCAAAAAGTTTATTAAAGATCTTTCCATAAAACTGGTCCACGCCTCAGGAGACCTGAGAGCTGGTGCCTATCTTGCCCAGCGGCTGAGTCTTTGCATTCAGCGGGGCAACAGCGCCAGTGTTCTCGGTACTATGCCACGCGGCTGTGAGTTGGACGGCGTATTTTTGTTATAGTATAGTTATAGTTTAAGATTTTATATTTAACGGTTTCTTGTAATTTAAATAATTTATATCTCAGCAATATCTCGATGGATTAAAAAAATAAATGTCTTTATTAGTTTTGTTCTATGTTTTAATCTCATTAAATATAAAAAATTATCAACATCAGGAAACTTCTCTTGTATGGTCATAGAAAATAGCTGTCTTTTGTTTTATGAACGACGGGGAGACTCTTAGCCTGTTGTTGGTTGGGGTAATATTTCCACCATCGGGGTACCAGACACAGGTTAGCTTATCACCCGTACGTCGTTGACATTCCAGCGATCCGTACCAAGCGCTTTGCTGACATATTTCTAATGCGAACCGCTAAAGAATGGAATGCGCTGCCTGCTCATGTGTTTCCCGATTCCTACAACCTTGGTATCTTCAAGGCGAGAGCGAATAAGCATTTCCTGGGCAAGCATGTTACACCTTAGACCACATCTTGTTTATTAGGCACGATGGTGGTCAAATGCCTGCCTAGTTACGTGTAAAAAAAAAGTACTGCAGCGAGGGTTGTAGGTTTGATACCCAGGACTAACATTAGTACGAGCAATTCCCGTCTAGTAACATTGATATAACAATATTAAATACTAGATATCATACGAGTAGGGTCGGCTTATGATGATGATTCAATTCTTTACTATAATAAAAATACTGCAGCGAGGGTTGTGGGTTTGATTCCCAGGACTAACATTAGGACGAGTAATTCCCGTCTTGTCAGATTGGTATAAGAATATCAAATACAAGGTATCATACGAGTAGGGTCGGTTTATTCAGGCATTGTGCAATAGCTTGATTGATGTAATAATTACTGGTGTAGTATTCGTTACTTCGAGATTAGTACATAAGCGATTGAGCACTGGTTCTCAACTAAACTCTGGCTTAGTAGGTATCTACAGTGGCGAAGGGTCCATTCATACCGATTCCCACCGGCTTCCCTTTTAGGAATCCCACCCCACTGACCCACCATACAGTTGAGATACTTTTTGGAATAAAAAATTGGTCCGGCTTTGGTACAACACTCTTCACAGTAGGTACTTCCGTTCTATTAGCATTAACGAACTAAAATTTATTTATTTTGATTTCAGTGGTGCCGTGTGGTGACGGCCTAAGAATACAAGTGTCACCACTCCCTTACATGCCTTACATGTCGTAAGTGACAACTAAGAGGTTCGACGCATTGAACACCTGTGCGAGAGAATGAAAACTTGAAACAAACCCTCTACCAACCCGTCTGGCCAGCGTGGTAGTAGTAGGCTAATAGCCTCTTACGAACGCCACAATAGGCGTGAGCTAGGAGAGGCCTATGTCCAGCAGTGGACGTCCTGTAAGCAAAACTTTTGAAAAAGTATCGAGGAAGTATTCGAATGGGCACTTTAAAAAATTTGATCCGTTTACGTCCGTTAAGAATGCTGCTCAATACGTCATTGATTTTGTTGACGATACTTTCTCGAAAGTTTTTCGTTCTATGCCTACTGAACACACACACTACATTACATACTCTTTGGATAAAGTCACGGCTCCTGAGAAGGCGGAAAGTGGTTCACAGTCGAGTTATAGCAAAGTTTATGATCACTAACAATATTTTAAGAATCTGACACTACCCTTTTCTTAGTTCCTTAGTCAATACGGGCCTTAAGGCTAGAAAGACTCCTATCGATGGCAGTACTGAGAAAACAGTAAAGAACAATAAGATTAAGAGCCTTTTCTTTCAAAAGACTAGTGAAATCTTCTTCTGTAAAGCATACATTACAGTCACACCGAGATGTAATAAAAAACGTATTTAGTGAAGCAAGAGCTTTTCGAGGTCGTTTTAAAAATTCACCTTTTGTCTTTTTAAATTAAATACCTATTAGACTCGTAGTTCTTTAAGATTTTCTTGTTTAGATTTCGTTTCTTTTAGAAATGTTAAGATTAAGTTTGAAGTTGGTACTTTAATGGCTATGCTGTATTTAATAAGTATTTCTTCAATAGATGGAATGTTACATAATTGTACTGCAGAATCAAATCGTAGCTATCTTTGTCAAGATGACCATCATTTTAAAATCTTACTCAAAGAGTAAAATAATTCAAGTAACGGATTAATTTCTATGTTTCACCCTCGTTCCGTCTTTATTCACTCGAGCTCCTTTATTTAGCCCGGATGCAAATGAGGCTGTTACACGACGGTGTCACTGAGGACAAGTTAAATGCAACGGACAAAGTTGAATCCATTTTAAAGTTAGTTCCGTCGGGGCTTTTAGCGCAATAAATGCCTTCCTTCCTCCACTTTCTTAAAAGTTTCCTTTAAAACAAAAAGATTTGTTTCTTATCCTAAGAACAAACGGCCATCTTCTGCACAACGGTACTAAAGCCGATTCCTTAAAACTATTTTTGCAATTTCAATGAAGTTCGTGCAGTTCCTGAGAGTTTTCTGTGTGATACGTATTGTTTATTTCTTGTTTTAATGGATTGGCCGGAGCTTCGAAGTGACTCGTAAAAGTTTCAAAGAAAAGGCATGATAATAAAGAAAACTTTTTTTAGTTTGAATATTTAGTGTGGACTTGCTTTTAAGTAAATTTTTGTTTACATTGCCGACAAATTTAATATTCTTTTGGTGACAACGTAAATAATGTAAAAAATAACAGTCGACTATTTATTTAAGGCTTATGTTTAACTGCTAATCTAACCTAATCTTACCACCAGAATAGCTAAATGCTTGCCAAATTATAGTCAAATCAAGAATTTGGTGAGCATTCAGTATTTTACGGGTATTTTATAAGATTTTGATGCATCCTTTATTTTAACCCGTACTGTGAATACATATAAGTTTCACCTAATCAAGAAATTAAATAGATATAAAAAGGGCTTACAGGCTTTGAATATTACTCTAATTTCAAGATTCTAATAAATGACAGGTGTAGATCTATATTGACTGGTAACCACCGTTCACGAGCATGTCGCATAAACCAGCTCTATAGAGAGTGTTTTGGTGCGAAATAAAACGTATAGTGGACTGTATTAAATAGGTTGTTAATGATGAAGTTCTAAAATAATTAACAACAACGGTACAATAGACGCGACGTATGCGTGGCCGGTCGATCGCGAAATGCGGAGCGGGCCGCGGAATTCCCCGCTCGCCGCTCAGCTAGTGATGTGACGTTTGTGCGTTTACGCATGAACAGAGACCTATGCTCAATAAAATTTTAGTGTACGGAACCTCACGAAAATTGTAATCGATCACTTATATTTACAGCAGAGCTATGCCGTTCGCAGAATTGTATAACACAGCGATTGATAATAAGTTTTATATCTCCTTCATCGTCATTGGTCTATCATCACAGTGATGCCAATAAAAAAATCTTGTTTCCCACGTCAGTGATGCCAATTTCCGAAATTCCCCAATTCTTTGTGATTCATTCCCCGCACATTCCACAAATTATATTTTTGTAATAAAAACATTGTTTTATAACAAAAACCTGCACTTTTCTAAAACTTTTCCATAATTTTAATTAAAAAAATGAACGTTAAATAAATTGGCAACCATTAGTTAACAATGAAATAATGATGTATACAAAATAATGTTTAATGACAAATGGCAGTTGAGCTGGGGATTTTCTCCACGATTGGCAGCAGCGCTTCCAAGCACGACCCGCGCCCACTCTCATCCAACTTTTGCCAGCTACCTTGCAAAAATCCTCGCCTCAGGTCATCCATCTTATCCACCTAGTCTCAGGGCGTCCTACATAAAGTTTCCTTTTGTGTACAAAATAATTTACAGTCTGTGTTGTGCCACTGCATATTGCAGTTCAATTTAATCAAAACGGTTACAAACCGTTAACACAATTATTTATCACAAACTCTACTTTAAACTCTGAATAATTAAGTTTAAATTTGAATATTAAGTAAGCGTCTAATTTTCTTAGCTGGTTGCGAATATTTCATTTGAATAAGAGCAATATAATGCAGAGTAGAAGTGGTGTAACACTGTTGTGGCTAGTTCAGGTTGACATGATTTATTCAAAGTGATACACTGGTTAGCGTAGGTACATGCTCGTTGAGTGATTTAATACCGTTTAAAATGTGAGAGGAAGCGATTTAAAATAAGGCTCATTATTATGCTAAAGTTATTTATTTATTTATTCTCAGGATTTACAGTTTAACGGTTTAAGAACTTTATTCCTCATAAAGAATTACAAAAAATCACTTATTTAGAAAAAAACAATAATTTATAACTTAAAAATTATTGGAAAAAGAGCGTGCACTATTAAGTGAAGAATTTAAACAATTTTAAATTAAACCTTAAATAATAATTAACGACGGGTAATCGTAAAAAAGACACGGTGTTTGATGTTAAATTGTGACAAACATAACTTAGCCGAGCAACCAAGGATCTAAGGCGCATGAGCGTACATGTAATATAGATGCGGCATATCGGTACCAGAAAGTGTACAAAGCTGTTATTGTTGTTTATGTATATAATATTTGTTGTTCGCATGTTGTTCTACACATATATATATATATATATATATATATATATATATATATATATATATATATATATTACATACATATATATTACATACATATATATATATATTATATACAATTAATTTATTTTAAATAGAAAAATATTGGAAGAACTCAACTCGGCCACAAGTGAATTCTCAGATGGGACTGCTCTCCACTCACCACTCAGTGGTTAGAGCAGTGGGCTGGATTCCAAAAGATCATGGGTTCGAGTCTCATCTGAGAATTCACTTGTGGCCGAGTTGACTTTTTCCAATATTAAAATTTATCATAAATGCAAAAATTCTTAGTTAATATTCATAACTTAAATATTTTGTTTATTCTGCTCTCGCGGAGGGGTCGCATTCTGCTCTAACATAAACTGCAATTTGGGCTCCAACAATACATTTGTTTTATTACACAAATTGTAATGTAATGTAGTATCGAAACCAAAACTAGGTATTACAAATATTTCAATTCTAATATCATTGCAATCCACAAATGGTAACAAGATGGTATCATAAACCCTGATAGAAATCAAGGCGTTTTTAGAGAAGACGACTTATTTTTTTACAACAAATATTTACTGTAAATTTAAAAACAATGCAACGCATTGCGGGCATCGAAACAAAATGACTTGAATTTTTTCATTTGTCTAGTTGTTGACTTCTTTGCAATTCAAAAAAAGCATTTAGAATAAATTTGTTAATTTATGAACTTACTTAAAGATGAAATTAAGGATATTAAAGTATATTTTGTCCAGACCCTTGGTCCGTGGGGTCCTAGCGCTATAAGGCTTTTTAAGGAACTAGCAAAAAGGTTAGTCGACATCACAGGAGACCGAAGAACTGGCAGCTACCTCGGACAAAGAATTAGTCTTGCTATTCAAAGGGGGAACGCTGCCAGTATCTTCGGAACCTTGCCTAAAGGGACTCCTTTTAATAATATATTTTAGTTATTATATTATATTTTTAAGGTTTTTAGTTTTAGGATATATTTTTTTATTTCTGCGTGTTTCTCATATTTTAATCATCTTAGGTACTAATGTAGTTACTTAATTAAATCATATGAAAGTGTTTTACTGCTTCTCCTGTATCTTGAGCCAATGACCGCAAATAGCAGAATTAGATGGAGCGGCGCTCGTTCGAATCCAGATTCATTATAAAACCGCCGGGAGCAGGTGTCGGGGTCACATTCTGCTCCAGCTATGCCACATAAACCGCAATTTGGGCGTCCACACAATTGTTTTATTTTTAAATTCACTACTGCAAGCTTAACCATATCAACCTAGCAGCTTTATTTAACTGCAACAGATTAAATTAAGTTCGTGAAAAATATTATGTTTACCGCTTTAAACAAAGGGAGATTTTAATTAAGAAATATATGCAAAGCACGTTAATGTTTAATGAAGTTTTGGATTAAAATTGTTTTTACTTTTTTTAAGTTTACTCTCAGTTATTAATTAATTATTAAGCGCTTAATGAATGAATTGCAAACATTGTGTGCTAATTATTCTGAATTGAAATCAACTAGCTTATGTCAGTAATATGTTCAGTTAGAGGGATAGCCCGTTAATAAAACGCCGGCATTCAATGAAATGGCTAAGGGATAACTAACCAAATCGTTGAATGAAACGTTTAATGACTTGGCTAAACGACATATTTAGCCGTCTCATTAAATGAGATGTCATTATGACTCAAACTATTCTTGTAAACTTGTAGCCGGTGGAGTAATATCAAGCATATTTTTATTACACATTGTTATTGTATTAATATTTATATAATAAAAACACTCTAAGTTATATTGAAACGAAAAAACCCGAAAGAACCTAAAAAGATGCGAGCTATCTGACGCCATACATCCGTCAAAAAATTATTTTGTTTTATGACGTTCGCGGTGCGAAGTGACCTATAAAAATAATGCGCCGATAATGTTTGACAGAAAACAATATTGCGCTAAGAGATGGCGGTAGGTCAGCATGTCGACCAAATTAACATGTGAAATACAAAACTAATTGTCTACTACAAAACAAAACAATGTCCGCTAGTACGTACTTCGTCTTATGGAAAAAAAGTTAGTTAGAAACTCTTATCAAACATTTAGCTGATAGAACTTCGCAAAACAAACTATTACTAATTACTAAGTATTTGAAATGATTTTCAAAGAACCTCAACAAACGGAGGATACATATTTAAATATCTTCATTACCATAAATATTTGTAAAAGTTAAACTACTTATTAGTACAACATTCAATTAAACTCCGAAAGAGTGTAAAATCAATAACCGTGACTTCGTTAACTTTATCAGTGAGAAATATATTAGAGTCAGATTTCTCATTCCATTAATCGAAATCGGCGATTTCAATCTGTGATCACCGGAGATAGAGTAATTTTTCAAATGTCTTGGGTAATAAAAGTTGAGGTCAGTGGATAAAAAGGCATTTTTATCGTCTGCTGTAAAAATAGGTCAAGTCTTATAAGTTGTAGTTCTTCTAATATTAGTAGTAGTATCCTATTAATATTATAAATGCGAAAGTATGTCAGTATGTTTGTTTGTCTGTTTGTTCCTCTTTCACGCAAAAACTACTGAGTGGATTTGGATGAAATTTGATATGTAGGGACTTCAACTAGTCCTAAGTAGAGTAGAGTTAGAAATATCTAATTTTACGTATTTAAAAAAATATATTTTTAATTACTAAATGTCTAACCGTGTTTTTTTTTGAACGACGGACAGACTCTTAGCCTTCATCATACCTGATGTTAAGTATTGATAATGACTGAAGATGGAAGCGAGCCTCTCCCGGAATCCTCAATTGCTGAGGAACTGGCTATCTTATCTCTCTGCCGGAACACAACAATGCTGAAAACATTGTTGTTACGGCGTCAGACCTAGATAAGATGGTGGTAGCTAGCCAGGCGGACTTACAACAAGTCCTACCACCAACCAAACCGAATACAATATGTACCCCCGCTGGAAATCGAACCCGGAACCCCTGGGTCTTATACCGGTGGTTGTACCACTAGACCACAGGGGCGGTTAAAACAAATACAATAGTACAAATAAAAAAATAAATTAACTTTTCGATGGTAGAATAATAAGTAGCCAGTCATTCCGTCAGTCGGCCGTCGCTGGTCACCATCCTCCGAACTAAGCCGCATCGCTAAACGGCTAAAGTCGTGTCGTGAGAGTAGGGTCTGGGCAGCTGCATCTTTTACGTGAATTTTGTGTCAGCTCACTACTGACACACCGAGTGCCTATCGCCGCCGCTGGCTGACCGCAGGAAGTTGGGGGCCCAAGTAATGGGTTAGCCACCCGTGAAAGGATGCCCCGCTACCTCGCGAAAAATTCCAGGATGCTCCACCTTGCCGATTGGCAACCAGGTGGCCATTTCTGGGGGGTTCGGGCGACTCCGCAGTCTCCAGGCCAGTCTCCTTCTCAGTGTGTCAGTCGTGAGATAGTCCCCAAGTAGGCAGAAAGATGCCTCGCCCAATTCTCCTGCCTATTCACTCCCTTTCTCTTCAATATTAACATGGTACTGAATAAAAGGAAGAAGTATAAACAGCGGTTGCACTCCCTTCCTCTCAAAGTGCACCTCACAAATATCAGAGGCTTGCACTCAAATCTCGTTCCGGTCAATCACCATCTTGAGATTGAGAAACCTCAACCGCTGTTCTTCACCGAGACGCAAATCAAATGTCCAGCCGATGCGGCGTACCTCAGCTACCCCGGGTATACTCTAGAGTATCGGTTCATACCCAATGCCGGAGTCTATGTGTATGTCCGCGATGTCATTTGTTTGAAGCGTCTCAAGACCTATGACGGGTCAAAATTTTCAGTAATGTGGGCTCTGGTGGACACCGGAGTGGAGTTTACTCTCTACGCCGCTGTCTACCGCTCGCACAGCGCTGACCAGGAGACAACCAGGTTCATTGACCATCTTAGTCAGTCGGCTGATCTAGGTTTGGCTCGTTATCTCTCGGCCCAGATAGACAAGCTTTTCTCTCAGCTTGTTAACTGCGCTACACGGGTGCCAGATATAGACTCACATACCCCGAACTGCCTAGAACTTCTGCTGATGACTGATCCAGACAGATATTCTATATCGGTATCAGCCCCTTTGGGGTCATCCGATCACTGTGTGGTGAAGTCTGTATCCGTCTACTCCCCACCCGATCAGGGCCCTAGTGGTATGAGACGGGTGTGGCGATACAAGTCGACAGACTGGAATGAAATGCGTCACTTTCTTTGCATCTTTCCCGTGGAGGCAATGCTTTTTTAACCGACTTCAAAAAAGGAGGAGTTTCTCAATTCGACGGAATCTTTTTTTTATTTTTTTTATGTATGTTACTCGATTACTCGAAGACGGCTGGACCGATTTGAGTAATTCTTTTTTTGTTCGAAAAGGTATACTTCCCATGTGGTCCCACTGTCATCATGTCAGGATCTGATGATGGGATCCTGGACAAATCCAGGGAACTCTTCAAATATTATAGGCACTCCTATAGCGATTTCGGTGTTTTCTATAGTAACTAATGCATATGCTTCTGGAAAGCACCATTTGGTGAAGTGGAACTGATGGTGAAGACCACAAATGGTCATCGGAACTATTAAGTGCCAGCCAAGGCAACAAAAATAAAATAGTAGGACCGCAAAGTAGAAACACCGACTCCAAAAGGTTTATTTCTTGCTTTTTAGTTTTTTGAAGTTGGTTTTAATTTTTTTATAAAAAGTTTTTTCTTTCTTCAGAGGATCCGTCAAAGCGCGCTGACACTGTTGCCGAGACCATATTTCGGGGTTTGGAATATTACGTTCCTTACTTCGATGTTCCGTCGGGCAGTAAAGCTCGGCCCTGATTCAATGCTGACCGTTAAAGCTTTTTTAGCCTGGGCTGATGCTCGAGCCCGCGAATCTCCGGACACCCAAACCCTGAAGAAAGCCTTCAACTGAGCCGCCAAGTCTAGCAAGCGCATGTCGTGCAGGGCACGCTTCGACCATATCGGCCGCATTGGAGACAAACTTGCTTCCCACCCATCTGGAAGTAAAGAGTTTTGGTCCCCAGCTTAACAAAATTTCTGTCGCTCTACACTTCCACCACTGCTAAAGCATGACAAATTGCTTGCTCATACTGCGACTGAGAAAGCAAACTTATTTGCCTCTCTTTTTGTGGCGAGTTCACGTCTAGATGTCGGTAGCAAAGTGCCACCTAAGTTACCTCGTGCTGACTCCTCTATGAATGACTGCCAGATTCACAACAAAGAGGTTGTAAAAGCTCTCCATAATCTAGACGTAAACAAAGCTAGTGGTCCCGACGGAATCCCAGCAATTGTCCTGCGCAACTGTGTACCTGAACTGTCTCCTGTGTTAACTCGCCTGTACCGCCTATCACTTAAGACTGGACAAGTGCCTCAGTCGTGGAAGCTTGCAAATGTGCCTAAAAAGGACAGCCGTGCCGACCCTTCCAACTTCAGTCACGTCCATACTCTGTAAGACTATGACTTTTAGGGCCCAACACCAAAGACGACACAGCTCTTTTAACCGCCTCTGTGTTCTAGTGGTAACAACCACCGGTATCAGACCCAGCGGGGGTACATATTGTATTCGTTGTGGTTGGTAGTAGGACTTGATGTAAGTCCGCCTAGCTAGCTACCATCCTTATCTAAGCCTAGCGTCACTAACAACAATGTTTTCAGCATTGTGTTCCGGCAGTTTGAGATAAGATAACCAGTTCCTTAGCGATGAGAATTCCGGGAGAGGTTAGATCCATCTTTAACCTTTTTTTTTTTCTCTTTATTTAATTAAAGGGCTTTTATCTTAAATAGACATGTCAGTCCTATCATAAACCTTATTCTATATAATTAACATATCTCTTAACATTTTATTACTTAACTAGGTTACAAAGCATCTTGGCTGCATCCGACAGAGGTTCAGCCAAGATGACATGGAAGGTTCCTACGTCTAAACGATTTATACCTAAGGAGCGAATCAGTATTCGGCGTTCATCTTCGTTCCGGGCACACTCCGACAGCAAATGGTGTACATCTTCTAACGTTTCACATACGTCACAATTCGGGGAGTTAACTTTCTTCATTAAGAAACCAAATTTATTTGTCGGAACGTGCCCGGATCGGAGCCGGAGCTGTGTTACAATACCCAATCTGTTCAGCTTGGAGTGTATAAACCATGGAATTGTAAGAGGCTGACATTGAATGGTTTTATACCATATTCCTTTATCCCTGGATCTTAAATTAAAATATTATTTCCAGTTCTCACAATGTAGGCGTTTATACTCATAAAGGACTTCCGAATATGTAGGGAGAATGTCGTATGGTCTTCCTTCTGAAACTGCTGCTTTTGCTAGTCTGTCAGCCTCTTCGTTCCCACTTATGCCAATATGCGATGGAATCCACTGTAGCCTCATGTGCACTCCATCACAGTTAAGCTCATGAAGCTTTGCAAGAATTTTATAAGCTATCGATACACCTCTGTACCCAGAGGCGCATCGAACTATATGTTGCAAAGCACTTTTGCTGTCGGAAAAGACAACAACATTGCGAACGTTAATGTTTGTAGCGAAAAGAATTGCCTCATAGATCGCAACTAGTTCCAAGGTCATTATAGTTATCTTCGCCGATATATTAAACATAGCTTTAATCTGTTGAATAGGACAGAAAAACGCTGCGCCTCTCCTTCCGTTCGATTTTGAACCATCCGTGTAAATTTTGTACCAGCCACTGTATTTAGTATTGATTTCTGCCAATAAGCTACCTCTCAAACTATTCAATTCATGGGATCTTTTTGGACCCTGGATGCTATCTAACTCAAGTTTTATATTTTTTTCTATATTAATATAGATTACCCAGATGTCCAACCTGTACATTTCAAGTGGATGGGAACTTTCAATGGTGTTTGGTTCAGTTATATTGTAAGCTTCTACCAGCAGCGGCTTATTTTTAGTTCTCCAAAATCTATTTGTACAAAGATTCCTTAGGTCATTTATTAACTGTATTGATACATTATTGGCCATTGATTGCATTCTAAGACAGAGTTTATGAGCCAGAAATTGTCGACGCAAACCTAACGGTGGAATACCTAGTTCACTCTCCATAGCGTGAATGGGTGTGCTCCTTATGAAACCACCTATTGTCCTCAGTGCCTGATTTTGGAGCCTATCTAATTTTATCAGATTAGTTTTTGCACTGTTGCCATAAAGATAACTTCCATATACAAATGGATCTTAAATGTTTTGGATGGATTCCCCAACCTCCACCAGCTAAGATTTTAAGCAAATTAAGAAATTTAAGAACCTTCTCATTGATCTCATTTATATGTTTTCTCCATAACAATGATCTGTCCAACCAAAGTCCCAGGTATTTAACACAGTCCGAAGCCATTATTAATTGATTATTAATATTAAGTTGCACATTTTGCCTTTTGAGACCCTTGCTAAATACGCAGAGCTTGGATTTTTATTCGTTTTCATATTGTATTCGTTGTGGTTGGTAGTAGGACTTGATATAAGTCCGCCTAGCTAGCTACCATCCTTATCTAAGCCTAGCGTCACTAACAACAATGTTTTCAGCATTGTGTTCCGGCAGTTTGAGATAAGATAACCAGTTCCTTAGTGATGAGAATTCCGGGAGAGGTTAGATCCATCTTTAACCTTATCAATACTTTACATCAGGTATGATTAAGATGTTCATAAAAATAAAAAAACACAGACAATGTCGCAGGTAGTATAAGTCTAGTTTTGTTAACACATGACATTGTCTCGAGTCCTTTAATCTCAGTATATCCAATGTTGTTCTCGCACAGTCCAAATACAATCTGTCCTAAATCCGTTGGACACTACCTTTGTCAACACGATGTACAATTAACAGCAAATCAGTACACACTTGCAATACGGAAACCACCGCTATTACTAGTGACATTAGGCGCTTTCGAGGTCAAACTGTGGAGTCTGACCTACTGTTGTTTGTATCATAGTATTAGCATATTTGATTGAATGCCCGCCAAGCCAGCTTGCTCATTTGGTACACACCACAAATTTGATCTGGTGACGAATATTAATATTCGCTTTGAATATTGATGGAGCAATTTTAGACTTGTTGATTGTAACAATTAGTTGTATAAACAAATTGAATATGTTTACACGCTTTCGTGATCTGATTTAAATGAATGCTTTGGTTATTTTAATATATTCTACATCCTAGTGTTTTTAATTGTGATAGAAAGCGTATTGTATGACTAATTGTTTAAAGAACTGTCTCCATATAAATCGTTTTATTCAATTAATCTTACAAGTTTATGACTATTATGTATTGTGATTTACGTACATCTTAAGTTTTGGCGCGCACTGTCGCGCACTGTTCGTTGAAATAAAACATTCCGTGACGCGTCACTCCGTGACCACGGCAGCTGAAAACGTGCCGAAACGTCGGGAAAATCAAAAACCTTAAAAATTTCTAAAACCTCTGTAAATTCGATCTTACAAGTATAAAAATAGCATTGACAATGGAAACATTTAAAAATATGCTATACTCAATTTCACTAAACCTCACAAAAAAGTTTATATAAAACTTTATCTCTATCAGAATTCCATTACGAATTCAAGCAAACTTTTAAGATAGCAGAATTGCTGTAAACATGCAATTTAAGTTGCATTTGCGAAGACACTGACAAGCCGGGAACATTCGTCTCACGGCTTAGGCGGTTTCCTACGTGAGCAACCTCGGGGCCAGTCGCGATAAAAAATAACAGTTGGATTAGAATTGAACTACAACTTTTACGACTTTACTCTTGCTTTAAGTTGGTTTTTTGTCCAATGACACCTGTGGTTGTTGCCGTTGTCGGCGACATCATCATGGTGACTGGTTCCATGCCCCTCAAGGAGGGGGCATGACGAAGAAAGGCGACGGACGACGAGGACCGGCGACGACTTCACATCGCTCCCGCGCGCGTACATACCAATACGTCACCGTTCGATTAGCATTTCTTTTCGGGCATCTAGTAGTAATAGGTACTAGTCTAGTACCTATTTTCAAAGTTTGATCTAGTACCTAATCCAGCACAGAGTTTTACAGTCCACACTTCGTTTCATTTCCCACCACTAGGACAGGATTTCCTTCTCTCCAGTACTATATTAAGGGCACTGGCCCCAACAACTTGTTAAATATCAATCCAATAAAGAAGGTAATCGAACTTCAAAACAACAAAAAAGTCGTAAAATTGTAATTCAATTCCATTCTAACTGTTATTTTTATCGCGATTGGCACCTTGGATGCGAACGCCAAGCGGCCGGTGCGGCGCGTAAACAATAACGCAGATTTCTACAGTCGTAGCAAATAAGATGCGCAGTAAATACAAAAACATTAGTCAGCGTGTTAGCGACGCATTTATTAAAACCTTTATTTGTGTATTATATTCTCTTTGGCGCACATCTGATGCTTCCGTGTGGTCAAAGTGTCATCTGTCTTGTCATAAATTTTATTTAGAAAAAATGATTTTTTCATCCTGAATTTTGGACTTTTAGTGCTGCGACCTACAGCCCTTACATTATCTTCTGTTTCGCCGCGCGTGGGTCAAGTGTTCGACGATATTTTTTGCGCGCAACACGCGCCGCTTCGTGTACGCGTCCTGTCGCTCACGTAGGACGCTGCGGGACGGAATAAGCTATTCAATGCTGTTCCGTGCTGGCTTGTGGTTAGTAGTGCTGGTACTAACAAGTGTACCGGCGTCCAACCATTTGTTAATACTTTAATGCAAGAAACAGTTGAATAAGCGGAAAGTAAATAGCTTTACGGATAACTTCGTGAAAAGGATTAAAACAATTGAAAGTTTTTTTTAATAATTCGTATGATAACTTATTTTGACACTTCATATTTTGATAATTAGCATAGTGGTGTCCATTATTGTAGTATTTGAAACGTTTTTAGGGTTCAAACCGACTTCAAAAAGTAAAAAATAAAACTTTTGGAGTCGATGCCAGCCAAGGCATTCTACATTGCACTTCTATTAACTATATATTTTTTGGCCTTAGCTAGTTAGCGCCGACTCCAAAAGTTTTATTTTTTACTTTTTGAAGTTGGTTTGAATTTATTTTATAAAATGTTTTTATTTCAGATTTTTTAGTTACATCATGTGCCGTTACTTACACAAAAAATCAGCCCATACACAACAATGATGTCATCTAGGTAAACGACTACTTGCCAAAACGTTATACATATTTTTCAGGATTATGAAAAAACTACTAGCCGAATCTTCGTAAAAATTATATGAACCATTTTCTTTCAGATAAAAAAAAATATAAAAATCTGTTAACAACTGGCGAAGTTATGGTAAAACATACATAAAAAAAAATAACAAATAAAAATTCCGTCGACTTGAGAACCTCCTCCTTTTTTTGTAGTCGGTTAAAAATAACACATGCCGAGATGCAGTTCATATAATGACTGACGTAAAAACCTTTGTTTTAGAAACAACTTTTAATTAATTTATTAATTTATTTGGGACAAAAAACAGCGTTCACAATATATGTTAAAATTAAGGATAGTACATAAGTATTACTTATAGTGAAGCCCACAACATTATCCTCGAGCTAATTTGTGATACTCATTAACCTAAGTACTGATTTAATAGAATACATGCATGATCTAAAAACAAAAAAAGGTTAACTTACATCTAGATACTTGAATAAGTAAGTAAGTAGTACTTAATACATTTTGAGAAAGTATGATTATGATGCAAAATATATATAATTAACTAATTAAACTAAGTACATTCATAACTGAAAAAAAAAGAATTAATCTCATAAATCTGCCAAAACTTCTACTACTAGTTATTTGAATTTGGACTCAGAATCTGCGAATATATCTAAACTATGGAAAACGTTGTTAAATGTGTCAGCTAGCCGGTGGAGGGGCGCGCGCGCACCGGAGTGCGGCACCGCTGTGTGTAGAACAGCCGGGGCACGCGCACCTCTCTCCTGTGCACACTGCGCGGAACTATGTAACAAAGATCACATACAGTCGAATTTATTATTACTTAACTTATACAGTGTCATTGCTCCCAGGAGAATACGCCTATTTTCTAAACTAAGTAATTTATATTCCTCCAGTAGACATGGATACGATTGGCGATTACGTCGATATCTAATCTACGTTGAACACTTTCTTACGCATCTATGTATTTTTACCGACTTCAACAAAAAAGGAGGGAGGTACTCAATTCAACCCGTTTTTTTTTTGTCCGATGTATGTATGTATACCGATTACTCCGGTGTTGGTGATCCGATTTTAATAGTTGTTTTTTTGTTCGATCGGGTACACTGTCAATTTGGTCCCATATAAGTCTCATTGAGATCCGATGAAAATCTTCGGAGATATGGGGCCTAATGTCATGGAAGTCATGAAACAATTATATCATCCAGGTAATTGTTAGATTCTTGTTCGAGCTGAAGTTTCACGCAATAACTACTGAGCGGATTTTGATGAAACTTTTTTGTTAAATAGCTATTGGTCCTCGCCAACATACCTATAGGCTATAAACCCTCAATAAGTAACGTCCCTGCACCGGGAAAAGCAGCTTTGTAAAAGGTAATGAGGAGTTGACATAAGGTTATTCGCGTAGGTACGAGACCTGTTCTACTTTTAAAAATAGTGAAATAAAAAACTTTTTATTAAAAAATTAAAACCGACTTCAAAAAACTAAAAAGCAAAAAAATAACCTTTTGGAGTCGGTGCCAGCCAAGGCAAGAAAAATAAATTGTTGGACCGCAAAGTAGAATGTTTTTAATTTTATTATAAAAAGTTTTTTTAAACATAGGGTTCCAAATTTGCACTTCATATTCCAATTGGGATCTAATGAGTGTCTTGTAATTCTCACTATGTAGTTCGACTATTGAACATTTACACTACATACACATGTACATTATGATACTGTATGCCATAACAGTGCTTGCTTCTTTAGGGTTAGGCTGTTTGGTGAGATTATAAACCGTGTTTTTTTTCCATTATGCCCAAAGATAAGGGGGTGGTGGTGTTACGTGTTTTTTTAAGGTTTTGTCTTGTTTATTTTTTTTTATTTTATCAAGTGCTCGTTTATTATGATATGAAACCTACCTAAGCAATGCAAAACAAAGAAATAGGTATTTGTTATGCAAGGCTGGAAACTGGGATTTCGCGGCGAGTTACCTCTATTGAAACCTGAGCAAGCGAAGGATTCTAGGGTTATTCGACCCGGCAAACTTTGTTCCGCCTTACAGTCAATGAATGAAGAGATTTCGATTTTAAAATAATACATTTTTTTTATTGTGATACTATCCACGTGACTTGGGAATCACGACCAAATGTGGAGGAAATAAGTGTGTATCTGACTTGGAGATGCAGAGATAATTGCTTCAACGATTGTCGTGTCCCAATGGGGGTGGCGTTTTCTGGCAAATTGAGTTCTTGACATGCAGCACGAAATGTTGGGCAAATTGTACCATTAATAGTTCGTAGTGGCTCAAATGACGTTGGCCCACGCACATTTACCAGCAACAACTGCAAATAGAAGCATTCATCATTCTTTGGATGAACTGTATAAATACGACCAAGAGCATCAATAGAAAGCAAATCCGAATAATCAGGAACCGCATCACCTTGCTGCCGTCGTTGCAAATCCTTCGATGAAGCATTTCAAGAGTAGGTAATAACGTAGAATCTCCGAGTAAAGCAACGTTTGTGTAAACGGATCGCTTTGGCAGATCGCAAAGAAACCGGTCAATGTTGTCGCTGGAGGTGTTTCAGCACGTTGGACAACATTAGAAGCGGTGAAATATATTTGTTGAGTATCTCCAGCTGCATCTCCAAATGCACAACAGTGGGATGACTTTCGTAAATAGGTGAGAATATACGCCAAATCGCTACATTGCAGTTCACATATCGGCCAACTTGATAGCACGTAATTTCATCGTTGGTATTGGTGTTGCCAAAACCGCCATATCGCTCCCTTTCGTGACATATTTGCATAAGTATTTGATGGACTTTTCTAATTTGCAATACCAACGTTGCAATATGTTTTGAACTGCTTGCTTTAGAAATAAGTGGCGAATATGGAACAATCCAACTGTTGTCGACCACTAAATCCGTTCTTTTCACTTTCGTTGTGATAGTTCGACCGTTATTATCGGGTGATCGACGCCGATACTGTGGATAACCATCGTTGTCAGTGACGGTCTCCGCCATTAATTTCCGTGGATATCGTATGGAACGCTTGCCGCCGACCATGCACGAATTGCACGGTGATTGGGGGCCGATGGTGCCACAACCACATGGTTCATAAATCATATTTGTAATTACAACATCATGTAGGTCTGGATAGGCTTCGTGATCGGGAATCTCGGCACTTACGATATCATCTATTTGATCTGGTGGAATTCTTTCGACTAACCAAATAATAACAGGCGTCGTTTTTACCATTCGTTTGAATACATCCAGCATCGAGTATGATCTTTGGGGAAAGACGCATTGTTAAACAATGTAGCTCATCAGGGACCGCAAACGTTTTGCGTTATTTTCAATACAAACCATAGATAACATTACGTGAGCTACGTACATCTTATGTTTTGGCGCGCACTGTTCATTGAAATAAAACAACTTTTACGGATATATTGTCCGTATTTTTAGGTTTTTTAGGGGTTTTTTTATTTTCTCGACGTTTCGGCACCTTTACTGCTGCCGTGGTCACGGGATGACTCATCACGTGACCACGGCATTGTTTTATTTTAATTACGTGAGCTGTTAGAGATTTTCATAATAATGATACTCGCTGTCAATTATAAATTAAAAAAAATGCAATTTGTTACACCATTTATAACAAATGATCGGCTGAATTGATATTGTGACTGATGTTTTTTTTATTAATATTTTTATACTTTTTATCCTACTCCGGACGAAGACAAATCCAAAGACACACAAATCATAAAAATATGTCCAGCCGTTTTTGAGTTATAAATAGTGTAACTAACAAGACTTTGTATTATATATACAAGGTGGAAAAAATCTATGGGCCCTGGATGGGAAGGACCTTAAATTCTTTAGTTAGCTCATTTTACTGAAAGGAAATATACTAAAGTCTTATTCATAAAGATCAATTTAGTTTAAGACCATAGTGTCTGACGTTAGTATAAAATTATAACATATTTATTGCCAATTTAATTTCCATTCCATTGTGTTAAGCTCAGAAAGCATTTCATCTTGGTTTTCAAAAGAAATGCATAATATCGCAGTAAATTTCGTATTCTTTCCTTTTGTATGTTCTGACCATTTATATTGCTTTAGCCCGTAGTACTGTGGACATTTTAAGGAACAAAAATGCTGGCGTTTATGAAGTTATTATAAATTACACCGGTGAGACAAAAGCATAAGGCTCTAAGAAATACAGAATAATTGTAACTTTTTAATTTTGAATTTTACAATGCTATTTTTATGTGATAAATATTAAACAAGAAAATATACTAGAAAAAAACATTTTATAAAAAAAAAACAAACCGACTTCAAAAAGAAAAAAATAAAACTTTTGGAGTCGGTGCCAAAGCATTCTACATTGCACTTCTATTAACTTTATTTTTTTTGGCCTTAGCTAACTAGCACCGACTCCAAAAGTTTTATTTTTTACTTTTTGAAGTCGGTTTGTTTTTTTTTTATAAAATGTTTTTATTTCAGATTTTTTGTTACATTATGTGCCGTTACTTACACTAAAAATCAGCCCATACACAACAATGATGTCATCTAGGTATACGACTACTTGCCAAAAGGTGATTGATATTTTTCAGGATTATGAAAAAACTACTACAGATCTTCGTAAAAATTATATGGGACCACATATAAACAATTTTCTTCCAGATAATAAAATAATTTTAAAAATCTGTTAACAACTGGCGAAGTTATGGTGGAACATACATAAAAAAAAATAAAAAAAAAATACAGTCGACTTGAGAACCTCCTCCTTTTTTTGAAGTCGGTTAAAAAAGCAACTAGTCTCATGAGGTCCTCATAGGTCTCTGTAGCATAATTGGTTAGTGCATTGGGCCGGACTCCCAAGGATGCGGGTTCGAATCCCGTCAGGGCGACATGAGACTAGTTGCTTTTTTCTAGTATATTTTCTTGTTAAATATTTATCAAATACAGAATATTTAATAATTTCACTACTTAGCACATCCTAAATTTTCGCGCGTAGTCTTCATTGAAGTAATACAAGTTTTTGGATTTAAGTAAATAGCCAACCGAAGAATTATGCTAACAAATATTATAATATTCTGTATTATTTTTTCCCTAATATTCTTACTATTTATTTCTTTCTCTCACCCAAGGTTGCCTGGAAGAGATTGCTATGTAGCAATAAGGCCGCCTATTTTTTGTTGTAATGTCAAATTATTTGGCTTATAAGCTACCCAGAACCAAGGCATTTGGCAGATGGATGTGACATATTGCTCTTAGTCTTTGGTAAGTTTTCATTTGTTTCAAAAAGAAGAAGCATTGGGTCACATCATGTGTCAAATGAAGCCGATTTCGGTGCCGACGCCAATTTCGCGGTACGGCCCCAAGTGTCTATAATATTTGCCAGAACTCTGTAAGGGGTGAAACCGGTCCTTAGTCTGATAATTTCTACAGCTTGAGATTTGGTGGAGCTGAAAATATCCATCCCAGTCATCCCGTGACCACGGCAGTTAAAAAGGTGCCGAAACGTCAAGAAAATAAAAAAAACCCCTAATAACCAAAAAATATGGACAATTACAACTTTGTTCATGAAATAAAGCGCGTTTGATATCCGTAAAAGTTGTTTTATTTCAATATCCATCCCAATTTTATTCAACCTACTAGACTAGACTTCACCCAGGTGGTTCCCGTTCCTGTAGGAATATCCAGATGATAAGTGTTCTTTGTTTAATCCAGGCTATCTACTATATCTGTGCCAAATGTTATGCAAATCCAAAAATATATTATTTATGATAAATTTTAAATAGAAAAATAATGGAAAAAGTCAACTCGGCCACTAGTGAATTCTCAGATGGGGCTCAAATCCACGACCTTTGGAAATCCGGTCCAGTGCTCTAACCACTGAGCTACCGAGACTTGCGGACCGAGACCGAGACCAGCGTCGAAATTATATATTTTTTATACTTATTTTTTTTTTTTTTATATATACGCTGTAGTCCAGCGTTGTCACATCAATGCTAGGAATATCCTTGCATTCGAAAGAAACAACTTTTCAGGTGTTTAACGATCAATTAAGATGCAACAGCCAATAATTTATGATTTTAGAATTTTTGCATTTTTCAATGTTATTTTTATACTTATGATAAATTTAAAATAGAAAAATATTGGAAAAAGTCAACTCGGCCACAAGTGAATTCTGAGAAGCATTGAAAAGTATCATAAAATATAGTATTTACCATTTTTTAAGGCCATTTTGATGAATATTGTCCTCTGACCGAATGGCATTAACTAATATCTTTAGATCTAAATTAAAATAAATATTTGAAAATAGCTTGTCTTAAAAACATAAAACTAGAAAAATCAAATAACTACGTAGTTCTGACAGAATGGTTTCAGAACCAGAGACCGCCGGAACACACGGCCACAACGGCCTTACTAAATAAAATAAGTACTTACCAATCTAACACCCATATTCTAAGTCGTTCCTCCAAAACATACTCGTCCTCGACTTAACGAAACCTCATTAAAAACCTCTTCGAAATACTCCTCGAAATCGGTATTCTAAGTCATAACTCCGTAAGGACCTGGAGGAGCCAAAGACTACGTAGCCACTCCGTGTTAGGCCTAGCGCACACCACTATTTTTACCCACGACGAGGTTGAGTGGAGTGTAAAATGTTTTGAAGAAACGACTTGGAATATGGGGGTAAGTTATGTTTTCCGATGCCTGAGAAGTTAAAAAAAAATACTTTATAGGTTTCCATATTTTGAAATATTGAGTGTTTGTTTACAGCTGAATAAAAGGGTCAATAAATCAGTCAATTTCTTGTACCTAATTATGTCCCTGCAACAAAATTTTGAAATCTCCAAAACAATAAGATTGCTATAAAATTTATTACTTATCCAGAACCTTATTTATACAGATTCCTAGAATACATTACTTTATATTCCGTCAATTAAATATTACTAAAGCTTAGGGAACTTCATCACGGTTCCTATCAAAACGTAAGTCCCTTATGTTACCAATAAAACGATATAATTTTTATCGCTTATCGGAATATAAAGTAATGTATTCTAGGGATCTGTATAAATAAATTTTGTTGCAGGGACTTAATTAGGTACAAGAAATAGTCGATTGACCCAATAACAACTCAGAAATGTTTAAATCTGATAGTAAAAAAAAATCCATTCTTCACACCATAATTGAATTTATCAAACACGAGAAGCTTCGGTACTTACAAAGCACAGGAGTTACACCCAATCTGTATGATAATAGCTTCTGAAATGTTCAGATTTGCATGCGACGAAAAAACGTTTTGTGAGGAAAAGAAATGTAAGACAACCCTTTCGTAATATCTTGGTCTCTTGAATGTATGTATAAATAAATACTTAAAATAAATAAATAAAATATTTTTTTTTTTACACTCCCACCAATAAACCTAGCCCCAAAGTAAGCACTGTAAGGCCTCTGCCTCGAATCTAGCGGGCAGCGGTGCTATGGGATAGGGTAACGAATATAAATACATATAATTATACATATATAAGTAATTATGTGTAGAAATATATAACATCCATGACTCAGGTACAAGCTTCTGGAATGTTCAGATTTGCATGCGACGAAAAAACGTTTTGTGAGGAAAAGAAATGTAAGACAACCCTTTCGTAATATCTTGGTCTCTTGAATGTATGTATAAATAAATACTTAAAATAAATAAATAAAATATTTTTTTTTTACACACACCAATAAACCTAGCCCCAAAGTAAGCACTGTAAGGCTTCTGCCTCGAATCTAGCGGGCAGCGGGGCGGCGGCGGCGCGACTATCGAAAACGACGGTGCGCGGGTGGTGCGGGGCGAGCGTTTCCATAGTCGCGCCGCCGCCGCCCCGCTGCCCGCTAGATTCGAGGCAGAGGCCTAAGGCTTGTGCTATGGGATAGGGTAACGAATATAAATACATATATAAGTAATTATGTGTAGAAATATATAACATCCATGACTCAGGTACAAATGCTTGTATTCATCATACAAACACCTTGAAACTGCATGGTGTACGTACCACTCTACCACGGAGGCCGTTAATATGTCGTCGTATGACACAGTTAAATGTGCTTATCTATGGAAATTTGCATAAAATGGACATAAATAATACTTCTAAACGAAACTTACAACTTTAGAATTTTTCCACTTTGCCAAACCGAGCCGCCTCACTGGTGGGGCAAATTAGAATGCCTTAAAGTTCTCAGAAGAAATTGCAACATTTAGGGCCGTTTCTCTACCTATTGATAAGTTCTGAATAGCTTATATTGTCAGATCATTTTTGACATTGTAATGTCAAATTATTTGGATATAAGCTACCCAGAACCAAGGCATTTGGCAGATGGATGTGACATATTGCTCTTAGTCTTTGGTAAGTTTTCATTTGTTCCAAAAAGAAGAAGCAATGGGGTCACATCCATGTGTCAAATGAAGCCGATTTCGATGCCGACGCCACTTCCGCGGTACAGCCCCAAGTGTCTATAATATTTGCCAGAACTCTGTAAGGGGTGAAACCGGTCCTTAGTCTGATAATTTCTACAGCTTGACATTTGGTGGAGCTGAAAATATCCATCCCAGTCATCCCGTGACCACGGCAGCTAAAAAGGTGCCGAAACGTCGGGAAAATAAAAAAACCCCTAAAAACCAAAAAATATGGACAATTACAACTTAGTTCATGAAAAATAGCGCGTTTGATATCCGTAAAAGTTGTTTAATTTCAATATCCATCCCAATTTTATTCAACCTACTAGACTAGACTTCACCCACGTGGTTCCCGTTCATGTAGGAATATCGAGATGAAAAGTGGTCTTTGTTTAATCCAGGCTATCTACTATATCTGTGCCAAATGTTATGCAAATCCGTTTAGTACTTATAGCGTAACAAACAAACTGACATACTTTACACATACTTTCGCATTTTTATTATTAGAAGGATTTAATGGTCTATCTAGTTTCAGACTTAAGAGCCATGTTAAGCGCTTTTCAGATTACGCTTTAATATAAAAGCATATAAAATAGCTTATAGCTTAACGATATCCCGCTCATCATACATTTACTTAGAACACGTTCACACTGACTATACGCTATCTAAGTAAATGTATGGTTATCGTTATGCTATGAATATAATTCATATGCTATTATATTATAGCGTATTCTGAAAAGCGCTTTACATCTCGACTGTGATTTTCGCGTAAAATTTGCCAATTTTGACGTTCTTGATCTCAGAAACAAAAATACAGTAACAATTTTGACTTCTTGAATAGTTCGTATATAAGCTACCCACTATAGTAACAATTTTGACTTCTTGAATAGTTCGTAGCGGCCTTGCTTTTTGTAAAGTTTGGTTAACTTTTTAATTAAACCCAAAATTGCAGAGAAAGATTTTCATAAAATGCGCGAAGGCAATTGAACTATTCTAATCAAATGAAATAAAAAAAATATAATATCTCTTAAGTTATATAGTTCGTAGCGGCCTAGGAATTTTGAAATAGCATTGATTTAATATAGAAAAAATATAATTCTCAACCAAAAAACCATGTTTAATGAACATTGAATTTCTCCTGTCTACGTTAATATTATTAAGCAAAATAATAATTATGATAAATTTTTCAATTGAAAAATATTGGAAAAAGCAACTCGGCCACAAGTGAGTTCTCAAATGGGACACGAACCCATGACCTTTGGAAATCCGGTCCAATGCTCTAACCACTGAGCTACCGAGACTTGCGAACCACCGTCGAAATTCTCAAATAATTTTATATTTTTCATACGCTGTAGGCCAGCGTTGTCATATCAGTGCTAGGAATATCCTTGCATTCGAAAGAAACATCTTTGTTATAAATATGATAAATTTTTAAATAGATATTTTTTCTCTATTTAAAAATTTATCATAAGTATAAAAATAGCATTGAAAAATACAAAAATTCAAAAATCATAAAATAATAATTTGTTACATCATGAGGAATAAAGATTTAATAAATTTATTATCCTATTTCAATAAAAGCGATAAATTTGTCTGCAAAATTACATTTACATTATTACACAATTACATCAAAATGCGACGCACCGGCCATCTGAAATTAAAACTGATACGCATAGTGCAGATTTGTAAATGGGCACTTAAAAGCTTTTCTATTCCAAAGCACGACATTTTATAAAACATTATTTTGCTACTCAGAGATCCAAATTCAAATTTTATTTCTGCACAATCAACATAACAAAAACGTTTCATTATCGTTATTTGTAACGAGCCACTTTATCTCATCGTTTTACCATGAAAAAGCAATTTCGCAGTTTGGTTTTCAATTACACGATGCGTACATTAACGCCCACAAAAAGCTTCTTGAGAAAATAGGTTTTAAGTCCATTGTTTTAGTAAAAGTATTGCGCACTAACGGTAATAATCCCCACAATATCAAAGATTGTATAGAACATTATCATCGAGGAGCCCGCGGCGCAGTGGTTCGCGCACTCAACCACCTGCGATTGTTGAGGTTAAGCAACTTTCGCAATGGTCGGTCACGGGATGGGTGACCAAAAATTACGGATGCGGACTGCGCAGGACCGATCGTTGTGGAGATCTTTGGGGGAGGCCTATACCCAGCACTGGGAGTCATGTGGCCGAGACGACGAAAACCCACCAATCCGCATTGGGCCCGCGTGGTGGATCATGGCCCGTTGTTCTTATCCATCCATAAGGAAGGCCAGTGCCCCAGTAGCAGGGATATTAAAAATGGCTGATGACGATGACGACGATAGAACATTATCGTAGTAAAAGAATAAGTTTAACATTTTGTAACTTGAGTTTGTGTTGAAGAATTTCATAAACGCACAAAGGAAAATATATTATGGACGTATTTAATGATAAGGGCTTACCCCTTCATCATGCCTCAATGATAAGGCTGAAGGTGGAAGCGCGCCCTCTCCCGCAATCCTCATCCATTGAGGAATTGGCTATCTTATCTCTAACTGCCCGGAACACAACAATTCTGAAAGCATTGTTGTTATGGCGTCAGCCTTAGATAAGTTGGTGGTAGCTAGCCAGGCGGGCTTACGAGTACATATCCTAACACACTACAGACCAGTACACTGGGAATCGAACCCGGGATCTCTGGGTCTGATACCGGCGGTGTTATCACTAAACCATAGATGCGGTTAAAAACTAATAAAGCGGTATCTCGTCCAAAATGGTGGTGACGCATGACATCCAATCTCTGTTTTTAATCATTTTCTAACTGTCTTATGAATATTCTTGCTTTCTGTGGCGATTTTAATTCGTGATTTACCTAATGGAAGGCCTTTCGCGGCTTACGGTGAAAGCGCAGCAACATCATCAGCATTTATTTGCATAAAGCTGCAAGCACATAATATTGGAAGTTTTAATGATCATGATCATGATGCATTCGCCGTTCTCATGAGTCAGCGTGGAAAACCTCGGTGATTGATAATTATTTGAAAGAATTCAGTGGTTAGCGCGTTTGACCTTTAATTGTGGCGGTTAACCAACTTTGGCAAAGGTTGGTCACGGGATTGGTGATCAAAAAATAATTATCTTGAGCTCCACAGAGCACACGAAAACTGTTGTTTTTAAGCTGTAGTAAAGCTATAGTGCTACGTTGCTGGTCTCAGCTGTGTTTGCAGTTGTTATTCGTTAAAACATCCACCAATATGTATTAGGCCCGCCACAGCATTCTACTTATTTATTCAAAAATATTGCCAGTGCCGGACTGAAAAATCAGCTATTAGTTAGTACGTCTGAATCGAATGGGGAATAATAAAACCTTTTTATTTCTTTCTTTATTTCCAGTGTCTGCCATCAGTGGAAAAATTACAATGGTTTATATTGATGATTATTACCTGCCTATTATTCGTATTCTGATGCGTTCAAATAATAAAGCACATAAGATTGAAACAAAACAACGGGTTGCACTCCGGAAGTGCTGGCAGAAGTGAAAACCGCTTAAACGAAACAGCAAGAGCAGGCATACATTTTCGGCGCGGTAGAAAGAGAGGGAGATATTACTTCCTCTCCTACGCAGCGCCGGCGGTCTACTCTCCCTCCGTCTTACGAATTGTCGATCAGGTCACGTGTCCTGACGCGACTTTAACATTTTTTACCCATCCCAAAAATTTAAGACTCTGATGTGTATGTACCAGTGGCGAAGAGACCATACAACAGGAATCTCATCGACTTCCCTTTTAGGAATCTCACCACACCAATCTACCATACAGTTTAGAAATTTTTGGTCCGAACTACCTTTGCCATATTTCTACCCCTCGCCACCTATAGTCCGTGCCAAATAGCTGTGCATAAAATGTTATTCACCTCTCCTGTACCAAGAATTCTCAAATCTTAGCGACAGCTACCGTTCTCCATCGCTAACACAATATTGTTTGCCAAGGGCTGGTTTTTATAAATATAAGTCGTATAAGAATAAAAAATCATCGTTGTTTTCATGTAACATTCGATTTAGAACTTGAGGCATAGTCCAATACTGATGAGCACTTAAAAGTAAATTGTAATCTTTTCATTGAAATAAAACACATTCTCGAATTCTAGTTCTAGTATCAAAAGTTTAAAGTTTTTTGGTTTTATTTAGTTAAGGTATTGTTTTTCTAACTAGATTGATTCAGAAGTCTTAAAGTAAACTAGAATCAGTAAGATAAAAATCCACTTTAAAACTAGACAGGTGCGAGTTGACTGGAGTGAGTTCTGTACAAATACCACACACATTAAATACTTTTGATTTTGCCTATGCTTATTTTGATGATAATACGACTTTTTACAGTTGAAATAGGCATGTAAAAATGAGTATATTTTTTTATAATAATATCTATAGATAGGTCTATAAAATATGCATTGAGGTTTCTAAAACGATTTTTTCTCAAAGTCAACCGTTTGAAATATGTTCACTTCCAAAGTGGTAAAATGTGCCCCCCCCCCCCCCCCTCTAACCTATACTTGAGGCATATCTATAGATAGGTCTTTAAAAATTACATTGAAGTTTCTAAAACAGTTTTTCTCAAAGTCAACCGTTTGAAAGTTATACACTTCCAAAGTTAAAAAAGGAAAGTGAAAAATCCAAAAATATATATATAATGAAGATCTTTATAAAAACTTTTAACGATTTGGTTTGAACGAAATTTATTTAGTAGTTTCAGAGCTTTAGCACATTTTCCAAAACCGCAAATATTACTTTGTCATTCATACAAACACTATAAAAAACAAACTTATTTTTACAGACGAAAAATTATAATGGCATTTTGCCAATAATAATAATAATTTTAGAAACTTTATTGCACACGATACAAAAACAAACACATAGAGAGAAATGACAAAAAAGAGGAACACACAATAGGCGACCTTATAGCTTAACGTAACGTAACAGTCTCTTCCAGGCAACCTTGGGTGACAGACGAAACCCTTCATGTGCGAGTTCGACTCGCACTTGGCCGATTTTTACCGTCTTCCTGTCAATAAAAAAAATACTATTTAGTGATATGGCTAGCTAGTCATCATGTTAGAGTTTATTATTTACTAGTCCCCACCAATCGTACCTACCTACCTCACATCAAATGAAAAATTAAACTTTGTATGGTAATCCTTAAAAAGGATTAATTTTTCATTTGATTAAAGGAACTCTAAAATCGAATATTAGCGAATAAATTACTGAACACGCTAAATAAAAAAAAAACAGTTATTTTCAGCTGACCAGCAATTAACGAAAGCTCTTTGTAACCCAAAACGCTCAGCTTTACAAATCAAAAGGGATCCAGACAAAAGGCTTTTGAGGCTATTGATTTTGTAAATAACTTAAATGAATTAGGAGTTTTAGATGAATCCAAAGGTGAATTGGTTTAAATTTGTTGTGTCAATACAGTTAACCTTTACTATGAAGTCTGAAACAATACTGAAAGCGTTTGTGGTTATCTATTGTGCGAAACTCAATACGAATATTTCGCCCATCCCCAAGATGGGCTAAATATTAGTACGGATTTAATTTATGTACTAGCATTTGCAAGTATTCCACCGTGTTTGATTGCGATTCCCATGGGACATTCGTAAGAAACTAAATGGTCTTCGTTTTGGGATTTATTGATCTAACTGTCACCTGCCGTTTCACCCGCATGGTTCCCGTTCCCCTGGGAATATCGGGATACTCTTTCACGCAAAAACTACTTAACATTTTTTATGATTTTTGTAATTTTTGCATTTTTTTCAATGCTATTTTTATACTTATGGTAAATTTTAAATAGAAAAATATTGGAAAAAATTAACTCGGCCACAAGTGAATTCTCAGACGGGAGTCGAACCCGCGACCTTTGGAAATCCGGTCCAATGCTCTAACCGCTGAGCTACCGAGTTTTTTTTTTCCAATATTTTTCTATTTTAAATTTGCTATAAACTACTTAACATATTTGTATGAAATTTGGCACATAAATAGAAGGTAGCCTGGATTAACACATAGGCTACTTTTATCCCAATATTCCCACGGGAACAGGAATCAAGGGGATGAAACCGCGGGCGGCCGCTAGTGTTATAAGTACGAAAGTATGTCAGTTTGTTTGTTACTCTTATACGCTACTAGGAACGGCTCCAAACTGCACCACCTTCGGTGGCGCTTTGGAGCCGAAGAGAGGCGGAGCGCCGCGAGCTTTTACAACTTTATGTCGGCATAACTCTAAGAGGACATGACGGATTTAGACGCGGTTTGTTGCATTTGTAATGAATCGCGATGCACAAAAGTCTATACTTTTCGAGCAAAACCCTAAAAACCGAATTTGGCTCTTTTTTGGCGCCATAAGCTAAGGTTATGGTACTGGTAGGACATCGAATTTTTGTCACCTCCTAGGTATGGTTGATGTCTAAGTATGTGCCAAGTTTCATTAGAATCGGTTAAACGGCCTGGGCGCGATGACCGGGCGGACAGATTTTCAAAAGAGAACATAAGAGTGGCTCCGCTACGCTCCGCCTCAATAACTATCGTTCGGATTTGGATGAAATTTTGCATACAGATAGCAAATATTCTGGATTAAAACATAGGCTTCTTTTTATGCCGATATCCCCACGGGAACCACGCGGGCCGCCGCTAGTCTATACTAGTATTATAAAGAGGAAAAATTTGTATTTTTGTATGTAGCGAATAAACTCAAAAACTACTGGACCGATTTTGACGAAATTTGGTATAGAGAATCCTTAGACCCCAAGTAGTGACATAGGCTATAAATGATCCCAAAATTCCCACGGGAACGGGAACCACGCGGGTGCCTCCCCGCGCCGCGCCCGGCCTCTAATATTCTATAATATTGATTTTGGTAAATGTTTTCTTTGTTCTGTGTCCTGTTTAATTTATAAGCTAGTGTTATTATCCCAACTACGAAGTCAATTAAACTATAACACCGTTTTTCCATCGCTGTGCCGTCATCGGGACGTCACGTCAACGAGATGAGGGCGCCGATGTAGCATACAATGGAGAAGTTTCCCGATGTTGAAAACATTATATGACACTGAATGGTATTAAAATATACATTAAAACTAATAAGATAATGAATTTGTTTCTGAAATCTGTTAAGAAATGACTGAGAATAAATTATTTAAGGTGGTACGACTTCCATACAAACAAACATTGCACATTAATAAGTTCATCATACATTAATAATTCATAAATACATGTGCAACTAACTCATTTCATTTATTTGTTTGCGCGAAATTATGAAAAACATGTATTTTCATACATGAGCTATATAAATGCGATGGGTCACACACACATACGTAGAATTATTAAAATTATAACATATTAGTATATTCGTGTTTTATGTATGAATATACAATTTTTTTTATAATTTCGCGCAAACAAATAACTGAAACGAGTTAGTTGCACATGTATTTATGAATTATTAAGGTATGATGAACCAATAATTGTGTAATGTTTGTTTGTATAGAAGTCGTACCACCTTAAACAAATTTTTTTCGCTCAGAATTAACTGTGGCCTCAATTATGGCGGTGCCGTCACAACAATTTAAGGCCTCCCTACCCTCCTCACTTTTTGATATTCCCGGATACAACCTTATCCGAAATGACCGGACCGGCAAGGGTGGTGGTGGCGTAGCTATCTACCTCCGCGCCGACCTACAGTTTTGCACTATCAGTTCCTCTCCTTCTGCATATAGCGCATCAGCCGAGCACCTTTTCTTAGAAATCTCTTTTTGCCACACCAAATTACTACTTGGTGTTTTTTACTCACCTAACTCTTCGATTGACTACTTTAAATCATTTGATAACCTCCTTGAAGAGTTTAGGCCAATCTATGACCAATTCATTATTATGGGTGACTTTAACACGTGTTTACTAAAGTCGAATGCACGATCTTCGAGACTACAAACAATTCTTTCATCTTACAATCTACATGTTCTTCCTTTATCACCCACACACCATTTTCCAAACTGCACGCCATCCCTCCTCGATCTTATGATTGTTTCTGATCCCGAAAAAGTTTCTTGTTACGGCCAAATTCCTGCTAGCTTCTCTTATCATGATGTAGTCTTTGCCTCCTATATTTTCATAATTTCAGAAACATTTACTTGGAGGCTCTGCGACAAGACGCTAGTGATGTGGATTGGTCGTCTGTGCTTGATACACCTAGTCTCGACGATACAATTTCTCGGTTCAACTCGCTGCTAATTAATTTATTTGATAAGCACGCTCGCAAGCATTCTCGACGCGTCAGAATCAAACGTAACCCAGCCCCTTGGATCAATGCCGAAATTAGGGAGTGCATGTCTCTTAGGGACAAAGCTAAGCGAAAATACAAAAAATTCCCTACTCAGGCCAATTTGATGCGTTACAAACGCTTTCGTAACCGCTGCAGTCGTTTGTGTAGGGATGCCAAGAGACGTTTTTTTCACGATTCCTTGACCAATCGTAACCCGGCGGCTGCTTGGAGATTCCTTCGCTCTGTCGGGGTAGGCAAATCCTCTGCGTCTGTTCCCATCGGTACTGACGTAAATGCTTTAAATAGGCACCTCTCTCTTTCTCCAATCTCTCTTGATTGCAGTGTCAAAGCTGCTACATTAGAGCAACTGTCCTCGCTTCCCCGACCTCACTGCTCATCTTTTGACCTTTCTCTAGTTTCTGAGAGTGATGTCAAAAAAGCCATCCTGGCTATCTCTTCTGAGGCTGTTGGCGAGGATAATATGTGCTCGAGAATGTTCATTCCGATTCTTTCTATACTTATCCCAACCATCACCGCTATTTTCAATGCTTCTCTTGCATCGAAGTGCTTTCCCAAGATCTGGAAAATGGCTCACATTATTCCTTTACCTAAAATTCCTAATCCTTCTTTACCTACCCATTTTCGTCCTATATCCATCTTACCTTTTCTATCTAAAGCTCTCGAGCACGTTGTTCATAAACAGCTTTCCTCTTTTCTCCTATCGAACAATCTTCTGAGCCAGTACCAATCTGGGTTTCGCCCCGGACACAGCACCGCCACTGCCTTACTAAATGTCACTGATGACGTTCGTTGGGCTATGGAACGGAAAGAACTCTCAACACTAGTTCTGTTGGACTTCAGCAATGCCTTCAACTCAGTCGATTTCGATATTGTTCTTGCTCTTCTTTCCTCCATTAACGTTTCTACCTCTTCGCTCTCTTGGTTCGATTCCTACCTACGCGGCCGCATGCAGTCAGTCCGTCATGAAGATTCTAAATCTGATTGGTGCCAGCTCACTGCCGGCGTGCCGCAGGGTGGTGTTCTCTCCCCTCTCCTTTTTTCCCTCTTCATCAACTCAGTAACTAGAGTAATTTCCTCCAATTTCCATCTCTATGCAGACGATTTGCAACTCTACCGTCACTTTAAACTTGAGGAAATTGACCTAGCTACTGCTTCAATCAATGATGACCTCAATCGAATCTCAACTTGGGCTAGGGACTATGGACTTTTGATCAACCCAATCAAATCTCAGGCCATCATCATTGCTAGCAGACGCATGCTCAACTCAGCTCGTCGTCGGCAGCTGCCTTCGGTGGTGCTTGATGGTGTCACCATTCCATACAGTGACTCAGTCAAGAATTTGGGTCTAATGCTTGACTCCAATCTTTCCTGGACATCCCATATCGCGGACGTTAGCCGCAAAGTCTACTTCTCCCTTCACTCCCTCAAATGTCTTCAAAGTTATCTCCCTTTGCCCACTAAAATATCAATTGCACAGTCACTCATTGTACCTCTTCTTGACTACGCCGATGTTTGCTACTTAGACGCCACCGAGCAACTTCTAAACAAACTTGAGCGCCTCCAAAACTTTGCCATTCGCTTCATTTTCGGTCTTCGAAAGTATGACCACGTTTCTAACTTTCGGAAGGATCTCAAGTGGCTCCCAATACGCCTGCGCAGGAATCTCAGAATACTTTGTCTCCTCTTCAACATCCTTTATAATCCTTCTTATCCTTCTTACCTCCGTGACAGTTTCTCCTTTTCTCATTCACCTGATTCTCCGTGTCGGTCCCATACCAAATCCCTCCTGAAGTTCCCTTCCCATCACTCTGATTTCGCTTCCTATTCCTTCTCCGTACATGCTGTCCGTCTCTGGAATTCGTTGCCGGCTGAGATACGAGATTGTCGCACGATATCTCTTTTCAAAAAACGTCTGAAAGAGTTTTATCTGTCCTCTTGTCCTTAGCACTGATCCCTTTATGTCTTTCTCTTCGCATTATATGAATTATTTTATAGTATTATATGTATTTATAGGTTTATTTTGTATATATTATATCTAAGTATTGTGTATTTATTGATAATTTTGTTATATTATTTAAATAAATATGTATTATTATTTATGTATATATTATTATATATTATGTATATATTATTATATATATGTATTATTATGTAATATGTATTATATATTATTTAAAATCAATGTCCTTTCCTTTCACGGGCCGGCTGGAAGAAATTTCAATGTGAAATAAGCCGTGCCCCTGTACAATAATTCTTTATAATTGTTTTTTCTGTAATGTTGTGTGTGTACAAAATATATAAATAAATAAAGTTATAAAGTCAAATAAAATATAATTTAAATAAATTAAGGTAAATTCAAAATGTCAATAAATCTCCTAATTACTGAGCCGGCCCTCAAAAGAGGTGCAGGGTGTCTTAAACTAAAAATTTTTAAGTGGACTTTTTGAAGGGAGAAATCTTTTTTTTTTGTGTTGGTGTTAGCGACCATAACGCTGCGAGAGATAAATTAAACCGCCCCTGTGGTCTAGTGGAACCACTGATATCAGACTCAGGGGTCCCGGGTTTGATTCCCAGCGGGGGTACATATTGTATTCGGTTTGGTTGGTCGTAGGACTTGTTGTAAATCCGCCTGGTTAGCTACCACCATCTTATCTAAATCTGACGCCATAACAACTATGTTTTCAGCGTTGTTGTGTTCTGGCAGTTAGAGATAAAATAGCCAGCTCCCCATTGATTGCGGATTGCGGGTGTGGCTCGCTTCCATCTTCAGCCTTATCAATACTTACCATCAGGTATATTAAAGGCTAAGAGAATAAAAATGTATGAGAAAAAGGTATTTGAGTACCTACATATTATTATTACATAAAAATAACGATCAAAATCCACTATATCTTGACCACAACTTCATAAGAGTTGATGAAAACGGAGACCAACTTGATTTGGCAGGTAAATCCATTAAATCTGACCTGGCATCAATATGAAAGTCGGTCGTAATGAGAGATCTTTATATAATTGTTGTTATTAACTAATATACGTAGATCTTTCAAGTGTGAGACTTTATTTAATTTGAAATAGATCAACGGTAAATTGTCTTACGAATTTGCGATCAAGGTCACGTGTCCTGACGCGACTTTAACATTTTTGGTAGTGGGACTATCTGTTAACCATAGCTCAACCTTTGACTTTTAACTGTATACACCATAAAGTCGAAAGTTAACCTTATAAATGATTGTTCAAACTTAAAACGTGATGGGTCCCATAGAGAAGTTAGGCAAGAAATGCAGTCGAAGTGCTACGGAGAACTAGCTACGACGTAATTGCTACGACAACTTTGACTACGGGGCTACGAAAACTGAGATAGTGTAAGAAAGCTATTATAATTTTAATAAAAGAAAGGTGGTAATCTTTTTGGTGACAGCCTTTTATCCTAGTCCTTACATATCATATTTTAATATTTAATTAAATATTTTAAATAACTTAAAAAATATCAAGTAGTTTCACCCAGCTTCGGATATTTTTGCTATTATTTCTCCGAAGTTTTGGTCTTTTCTGGTGCCGTTGAAAAGTATTGAATAATCAACAGCACATGAAACTAATTTAATAGGTGTACAACTAAAACCACTTTCATTGTATATATAATAGCGGTCGCTCGCGGTTTCAACCACGTGGTACCCGTTCCCGTGAGAATATCAGGATAAAAGGTATCCTATATTCACAACCAGACTATCTACCATCTGTGTATCAAATTTCATCCAAATTCGTTCAGGAACTCTATTTTTGATTCACTCGTCTCGAGTTTTCTACTGATTTTCTTGCGCCGTTTCGTTTGAGTTTCTGTATTTTCCGTACTTCCGTAATAGCGATCTTGCATTTATACACATAGCTTCGCTTTTCGCTTGTAATACCACCTCCCAACGCGAGCGCGCGAGGAGCAAAGCGAAAAGCGAGCTATGCCTACACCTGCAAGGTCGCTAATCGCCTAATCGCTTCCCCGTTCGCCTCGCCACTCGCGCGACGTGTGATAAAAAAATAGTGGTCCTGAAGTTTCGGAGCCTATTCAATGCAAACAAACAAACAAGCAATCAAATCTTTTCTCTTTATAATATTATTATTTAGAGACAAGATTGCGCACAAAACAAGTCAGTCACAAGCAATAACATGTATACACTTTACAACGTTATAAAAAAAAGCTAAAGCTCTCTCCAAATATCATTCAATATCGTAATGTATTTCTAAGTCATTGTACGTGACTATACTGTAGACGGGTTTTTTCAGCTATTAAAGTTGTCACCACTGCTGGATGGATAAGTCCTGTCCATCCTAAGGTTGCCTGGAAGAAATCGCTTTTAGAGATAAGGCCGCCAATTGTATGTTTCTCTTTGTTTGTTTTTTTATCATTCTATGTTATGTGTGTACAATAAAGTATAAATAAATAAAAATAAATAAATAAAAGGACATGACCAGCCACGAGGACCACGCATGGTGGGTAGGTATAAACGACTGCAAATTCAACTTGAAGTAACTGCTTAACGTGCTTCCTAAGCAGAAGAAACTCGAGATAATAAAATGTTGGTCACCCATCTCATATCCGACCATCATTAAAGTTAGTTAAGCCACCACAATCGCAGGCCTTGTATGCTAACATTGCACTTCTGAGCTACAACTTTTTCTTTACACCATTCCATTTAAATCCCTAAATCACAAGTCATAATAATGAGACTGGGGTAACCACAAACCCAAATCGAGATAGACGGTAAAAGTGTCAAAAGTTTGATCCACTTACCTTGCTTGTCAAAAGTTTGATCCACGGTCAAAGTTTTACGACCTAAGTCAACCCGCTTGAGATCATTGCCATGAAAATACGCGTCAATCAGAAACGAAAATGCTTAATTGTGCAGTGCTTTCTTGCAAGACCTCGGCAATAACATTTACACATCACTAGATCTCGCTCGTGACGTCATCGTGTTGGCAATCGCCGGAAATTCAAGAAAACTACGTGTTCTGAGCCGGATGTCGAGACTGGCAACCCCACGTTGCGACCCGACTCGACTACGGAAAAGTGGGGACTGCAATAAGATGGCGCCATATATAAGTCGTGGTACACGTCTCTCCGGGTCTTTTTGCTGCAAGTCTTAGCCCTGAACAGAGCTCTATTGTGTTAATGACAAATAGTTAATTTTTAAAAGTGTTAATGCCAGAAGAAATTTTAATCAATAAAGAAGAAAATATTTGAAATAAAACAACTTTATAGCAAATATTTTATAGCAATTATCAGTGAATTTTCCTTTTTTAGTTTACAATCGTATGTACGAAAAACTCGACACGCTAGGTTCTCATACAGTTTGAAGCGCTCTTTTCGTATATCTTGATATAAGTCTGTGGACCCCCACAGACTTATATCAAGATGTACGAACTATAATGAACACGAAAGTTTGAAAAGGGATCTCCTCATTGAGAAGGCATGCGCTTGTTTGGATCGTCCTAATGTGATTCCGCATCGATAAATAAGACCGACCTACCGCACGTATCGTATAAGTAGGGTTGCCTACTTCGTGTTTTAGAATTACCCAACGTTTAAAAAAAAGTGGACAAGAACTTTGACCCGATTCTGCATTAGTAGCTAAAGTACTTACATACATACTCTCACGCCAGAAATTTCATACACTTTAAATTATTTAGATACTTCAATTTCAAACCCCGTACTTGAATCCCATGTTTCGATTATTTTTTTGTACTTCTACACAGCGCGGTTAAGTTATAAAATCTTAAAAACAAATCTCCCTCTGAGATCCATATTCCCAGTTCTTCTAGGGTCAGGTCTTCCTGTACATTAGCGGGATTAGCCCCTAAAAACTTTATTGTTTGTCTGGATATTGAATCCAGGTAGTAGAAAGTTGTTTGAACGTTTTGGCATCATCACCGGTCAGCCATTTTGCAAAATTTTCAAAATAGCGAAGCACGATTATACTTATATAAATAGATAGGAAACGAAAAGGTGAATAAAAAATATCAATCAATATAATACTCTAAAGTGTCTGGTTTAAGCCGATGACGTCTGGGTTATGTAACGCAAGCCAAACATTCCAACGCTTCATAGATATGGTTTTTTAAAGGGGCTCGGTGTATTTGTCTTTATCGACGATAGCTTCAAAGGACGAAGGAGGGCAACGAGTCCTTACTTCGAAAAGTACTGGAGAGGATGGACCAATGTGGTATCACATTAAACGTGGATAAATGTGAATTTGGCAAAGAAGAACTGGATTTCCTGGTCTAACATATATCCGGAGATGGCATATGTCCGCTGGATGAAAGGACTGAGGCAATAACGAACTTCCCTTTGCCTACTATGATCCATCAGCTGCGATGTTTTCACGTCATGGTCAATTTCTACCGCCAGTGCTCACGCTGCTAACATACAAGCTGAACTTAATAAGTACATGCACACAGAAGCAACCCTGAACTCGTGAAAAAAAACATCTGTTTCATAAATTTTAGCAGAGTTCAAATAAAATTTTCTACGAGACAGCTGTTTTCTGTCGCGATTTCTTGGTTTCTTTCAATATACTTATTGGTTTTGAGGTTGTGTATCATAACATTTATTGATCCTCTGTATGTTGTGTCCCTTGTTCATTTATATAGGTATTATCGAGCGACGCCATTTTGGAAATTTTCAAAACTGGCGGACCGGTGACGAGGCCAGCCTCCATACAAAAATAAAACCCTTTAGCTACAATGTGTTTTAGAGCGGGTTTTCACTAGACGGTGACGTAAAAAAACATATACGCATTTATAAATAAATAAATAAATAATATTAGGACGGATGACGCCTGGAAAAACCACCATTGTGTCAGGTGACATCCCTGCATAAGTGTGAGTGATGGCGTGGTTTGCCGTTGAGTGCGGCCCGCAATAGTGATTTGTGGTCGACACTCGCATGACGGGTGGTTTTGTTTCGTCCACTGCCTCGAAATTGAAACCTTACGTTTGAATCTAAATGGCAAATATCAAATGTGTTTGGACTTTGTTTGACCGAGATTAACATGTCATGTCGGTGAGTTAGTGCGATGTCTTTGATAGAATCAGGCGTTCCTCCTTCCTTTTCAACAATTTAATGTACCCATGCTGGGGCACTGGCCTTCTTTATGGATGGGTAAGGTGAGTGGGCCGTGATCCACCACGCAGGCCCAATGCTGATTGGTGGGTTTAAAGACGGCAAGCGCAGCCGGATCCAACGACTTAACGTGCCTTACAAAGCAAGGAGGAGCTCAAAATAATACATTTTTGGACACCCCCCGTGGACGGCTATTGTGTTAGTTGCTGTTAACGCACGAGTGTCTCCACCTATAATTTATTTTTATTATCCGTGAACTTTATCTAAAAACGAGTCGCACTTGACCGTTATATGTCAAAAAATTAAAAATAACTTCCTACCAATAGGGAGGACTTTCTTGCATAACTCATGCAAGAAAGTCCTCCCTCCAATTTTCGTCATAATTTTCTTTATTTAAAAGCAAATATTATCATTGTGTACAATTGTAAGAAGTACTGTATTAATAAACCAGTGTTTAAACCCAAAGAAATAAATATTTAAATTCAAGTCGTCCTGGTCGCCGTGTTGAAATCCCTGCGTCCATTTTAATACAACAACGAATTCTCATCAGTTAAAAAGCGTAACCTCTATAATCGAAGGTTAAGCGCGCAAGCCACTGTGCCACCGAGGTCCGTGGTCAATGAAGGTCATGGAATATGGCTTTACCAGGCCGAAATACATAAAATTTAGCAACGAAAACAAAAATATCTAGCTTACCTACTTTCGCAGGTAAAACATACAAGACACACCGCCCCCGTAAATGAATGCAAATGCAAAACAGTGGCACATCTTGCACTTCACCGACTACTTTACAAGCGCTTCGTTCTCACACGGAACATCTTCAGAAGTTATTAGCAAAATACACATAAAATTTGCCTATAGAAAGCGAGGAGTCTACCGAAATAATAACGTCAAAACCACTGAATCAAATCAAAGACAGTACAACCGACATAAAAGACTGAGTACAGCCGAAATAAAAATGAAATAAAATTACTTACCTACTCGCGAATTACTAATAGTTGTTTTATCTTCTTAATGTGAAGGTCAATAATTGATAAAAAATTGAAAACTGTAAATAAACCATTTTAAACTCCCAAACGGCAATAAGCATAACTTACGGCCTCCATCACATTTACTCTTGCAATCGTTACCCCGTTTCCGTAACCGAGGCTCCGTTATTCAAAACCATTCGGGGGTCACGTACGCGCATTCATGTGCGTACGAGGCTGGCCTACTGACGCGATCAAAATCATCCCGTGATGAATCGAGAGCCGACTGCACGTCATGTACACGGTTAAACAACGTGTTCGATATGGAGAGCTGTACTTCCATATAAAGCGAATAGCACGGCTGGGCAGCTTCAGTATTCAGTAATTTTTATTTAAACATTAAACACCTAGGTATGATCTGATTTATAAGCACTAGTGAGAAGTGAGCGCTCAGCTGAAGGGGCAATCGGCGGGACACATAGCGATCAAGAGGAAATATGTCCATTATGGCGAAAAGTATCTGGAATGGCGACCGCGCACTGATCGAGACGTTCCGGGGCAGGCCACCGGCAAGGTGGAAGCAGCTGTATGTTGGCTGCGCAGGACCGATCGTCGAGATCCTTAGGGGAAGCTTATATCCGGCAGTGGTTGTAAATGGCCGGGATGATCATGAGTCTTGAGGACATCACATCACATGATACAGAATAAACACAAATACTTTCTCATCATAATTATAAATATTGTGAGAATCGTACCCACAATCCCTGGTGCTTTAATCGAGATGTAAGTAGGACCATTGCACCAACCAAGCCCATCAAAACCCTCGAAAGCAATATGACATCACAAAAAGAAACTGGACTTTATGATCATATTTTTAAGAGTGTTTGGTGAAAAACTTATTCTTACTTAGTGAAAAGAGAGGTCATATTATTACGCTTCCAGGTAAGTTCTAGGCAGAACAGAACAGAATCTGCAGGTCGGTGACCGCGCTTAGTAACACAGTACTCGTAAGCTAAGCAATTATATTTGAAAAAAAAAAGGTTACATTTCACTATAACTTCAATAAATTTTCTGCGTTATCCTTTAATATAAATTTAAACATCTCAAGGCCATTAGTACTAAAAGTACATATTAAGTTTAGGCGCACACTATTCATTGAAATAAAACAACACGGATCACTAGCGGGATGATTCCTGTGACCAAGGTAGCTGAAAAGGTGCCGAAACGTCGGGAAAACTAATATTAGATCTAAATTATATAAATAAACTGTGCACCGATCTGCTGTGATCGTAAAAGCTGATGCTGTGATCCGTAAAAGTTTTCTTTATTCCGTTAGTAATTGTTAGGATTCTTTGTTATGACACCCATTTCAGTCGTTTGTTTATCCTGTCCCTTACCCATGACAGACCTCTTTATGAGCAAATATATCTTCATAGCGCAGTCTTCATAAACCCTGATAGTATTCAAAGCCGTCGGTCACGTCATCCCATACGGAACACGGGTTCCGCATACTGATGAGACCGGAATCATTCTGTGATGAGTTGAGAGTTGCTGACTCAAGTGACGAAGGTTTTTACGCGCTTGATAACTTATTTTTTTTCACATAACAGGCGCAGAACCTTTCAAATTCAGACCGGTTAATAATATGATGAGAACTTGTTTGTTTTTGGAACTTTTTTCGGTTGAAGGTTATGGAACTTTTGGTAAAAATATTACATACTAGCAACAGTTCGCGGTTTCACCCGTGTGGTTCCCGTGGGAATATCGGGATAAAAAGTATCCTATGTTCATAGCCAGGCTATTTACAATCTGTATACCAAATTTCATCCAAGTTCGCTCTGTAGTTTCGGAGCCTATACAATGCAAGCAAACTAACAATCAAATCTTCTTTATAATATGTATTAGTATAAACTTTTTGGTTCTTTTGTTATTTTGTTTATTCGTGGTGGTTGAAGTTAAAACCAACTAAAAAAATCTCCATTCTGTAGTTTTTGAAGTCCATATTAAAAGATAAATATAAAACGGACGTTCCTGTTCGTACATCTGCGCGATAACGTCATATCGTTGTTAAGTTGTATTTTGTTGTGTCGCATTTGCACGACAAAAAGTAGCCAATGTCCTTTCCACGGCCTAATTTAATTTTATTTAATTATAAGAAACATACAGCTCTTATAATACATATAGAATTATTATAATTATAAGTAATTCATTAGCCAAAATGGTTGCCAACAATGAAAATTACATAGCGAAGACTTTAATGAATTTAATTTAAAGAAAAGGAAACCTGAATAATGTATGCAATTTCAACAACTAAAATCAAAGAATTATGTAAGTAATGCGGTACAATAAAGTACTTATATAGAATTTGACGGAAGTAGATAACATATGATTGTTTATTACACACTTTTTACTTTTTTTACAACTGATATTATAAGCGCTTAGCTTGCAGTTGAATAAATCAATATGACAGTATCATTTATTATGATTATTGCAAGCTAAAATAGAAACCTATATGTAAAAATTAATAAAAAAAATCAGTGGTTTAGGCGTAAAAATCTTACAGCCTTTCATTTTAGGTATAAATACTTAATATTAACATGGCAAACATTTTTTTTTCCTAACAACCATTTACATAAACCGACATCGCGTTTTAATTAATTCGGAACTCCTGATACGGTAATCCGAAAGCCACAAAGCTAAGTAACAAAAGTTGTACAGTTTCTTTCAAAAGTACACAGCACATGTTAATAGATAAGTCGGCGTTTGTGTTAGAGCTTTCGTTAAATAAATTTGTGCCTCTTGAGGGACTGTGAGGGCCTGTGAGGGAGGGCTGTGACTGGGTACACAAAAAAAGAAAAAAAAAATGAATACCGATTTCAAAAATAAAAAGTAAGCATTTCGAGTCGGATGATTTCAAGATGCATTTAGTTGCCGGTCATACATTTTAGGAAAAATATGCCCCTTTTTGGAGCACGTTTAATAAACACAGATAAAAAAATAATTTCAAAAAGTAACAAATAAGGAGTCAATGCCAGTCAAGGCATTCGATTGAGTAATAATGTTTCTAAACTTTTCTAGAATAGCAATATTTTAAACGACGAGACGTTGCGTCGTTTAAACGAATTCGGTAAAACCATCAATTTCTGATACGGAAATCCGAAAACCACAAAGCTAAATAACAAAAGTTGCATAGTATCGCTGCGGAAGTTGGTACGAGCCTTTCAAATTTACATATTTAAATGTTAGTAGACAAGTCGGTGTCTCTGTTATTAGGCTTTCATTTAATAAATTTGTGATTCCCGAGAGACTGCGCCTGGGCACAATAAATGAAAACCAAAAAAAAATTAAAATCGACTGCAAAAGTTTTCGAGTCGGTGACAGTCAAGGCATCGCTTGAGTATTAACATCCAAACTTTAAAATTTGTAATATTAGTTAGTAGGATTACGAGTTACCTCAGTCCCTCAGAAACATTATTTTCTTAAAAAGCACTTACGTACACCGCCATCACGTTTTAACGGATTCGCTAACACCATCAACTTCTGATACGGAAATCCGAAAACCACAAAGCTAAATAACAAAAGTTGCACAGTATCACTGGGGAAGTTGATACGAGCCTTTCAAAAGTACACAGCAAATGTTAATAGGTAAGTCAGCGCTTGTGTTAAGGCTTTCGTTGAATAAATTTGTGACTCCCGAGGGGCTCTGCCCAGCTCAGAATATTTAAAGCTGTTATTTTGACTCCCGCCTCAATTCTCTATGGACATTCCAATAGATTGGTTTAATTAGGTAACATAATACGAGAGTGTTTTCTATTAGAGGAACATGGCCGGCGGAAAAACCTTTACTTCACCCATGTCTATATCAATACTAATATAATAAATAGGAAAGATTTGATTGTTTGTTTGTTTTCATTGAATAAGCTCCGAAACTACTGAACGGATTTGGTACACATATAGTAGATAGCCTGGTTATGAACTGATACTTTTATCCCGATATTCCCACGGGAACGGGAACCACACGGGTGAAACCGTGAGCGGCCGCTATTATTATATATTTCAGTCAAAACAATATACTTACATGCTTAATTTTTTTACAAGATTATCCCATCTGAGGCATTTAGGACTAGATGCGTTTTCTAATGTAATAATCTAATTAATACAATTTGAAACAAAATCATCAAATATAACTTATTAGAAAATAATTACTTAAACAGGTACGCAGTATGTGGATAGATATCACTAACGTTTAGGCAGCAGTGACCTACAAACTCACAACACATTGTATGTTCCATGTTTCTATCATATGCACATTTAAATGCTCAATACGACACCAAATAAAACACCTAATATAATTATGCTCACTTAATTTGATTGAAGACCAAAATACAATCATTATGGCAATGATGCATATACTTACATTCGGGCACTTTAAGGTACATCAAATTACAAGGACGGACTTATTTTACTTTAAACCTACCTACAAGATTTTAACGTCATCATAGTTTTATAAAACTTTTACATTGCTGTGAAGGCAAAGGAAACTATGCATATACAGCCATGTTTGAGATTGAACGCCAGTCGTCGAGCGTCCCACACATAAAATGCAAAGGCGTCGAGTATGGTTGGAAATTCAAAATTGGAATTCGTATGAAAACCTATTTTATTTGGGTTAAATATGAAATGTTATTTAAGCCTATATACCTTACTGCGTCTCGTTTTATAATATTCCACTATTGTTAGGCGTGGGAAACATGTGTATGTCTACCGCTTCCTCGTAAGACATTGATAAATTCTAAGCATGCCATATTTTAAAGCATATTTAGGAGCAATCAAACGTGGCAGTAATATTTTATGTGCAATGAGAACCAAAAAAACTAACCGTCACACTCAAATACTGTTGAAACTACGATCATAAACGTGTGTGCGTGCTGGAGTACCGTGTCTCTGGTTTGCACAGCTGTACGTTCGTAATTATTTGAGGTATGATTATGTATTAAAGCTCAATATTTAAAGTTGAATTGGTGCAGTAGGCTCCAAATTTATCAAATCATAGCAAATAACATTGATTCTCTTCATGATCGTCGCTATTGTCATCAATTAGTTTGTCTGTATAAAATTAAACATTCAAATATTGACTCCGCCTCTATACTGTCACAGCTCAACTTTAATAAAATATATAAATCTCGTAGTGCATCAAATAAATTATTTTTCCTTCAAGTGTATAAAAACAACACTTCATTTTACAACCCCTAACTAGAATGTAAACCAATAAAAGTAAAGTATTCAAAGAAAAAATGGTAAGGAGTTAAATCATTTTACATTTTATTTATACTTCCTGATACACTAATATTAAATCACAGGAAATTAAATGTACCTAAATATCGTCTAAATAAGTGTTGGCACGTTTTGATGCGTGTGAAATGGCCGCGGAATATTCAGCGTTGTAAATACGAATCCAATATATAAGGCCCGTGTTATCCATTCTAATGTTCTCTCCAGCGCCATGATTATAATACCTACAGCCTTCACTAATAGCTTCAAAAATCACGAAAAAAATGTAGACGGCCGGAAAAATTTAATAATTTTTTTCATTGACCTTATCAAGGACAAAGATCAGAAAAACTTTTTTCTCAAGTGACACGTGCGTAGCACGCCCTTAAGTCTAGTAGGATACTAATATTCGTACATTTTAGATCATCAAAGGTATTTTACATCATCAATGCCTTTTATTTATTTATTTATAACACTTTATTTGCACACACACAGACAGAAAATACATGTATAAAAAAAACATTGAACAAGATTTGTTGAAAAAATTGCGGCCTTATCGCTTAGCAGCGATTTCTTCCAGGCAACCCATATGACACAAAACCTGGTAGAAGGGATTAGGGTAGTTGGTGCGCAACAAAGAAATTAAAAGAAAATAACATATCATCTTATATATAAATAGATATACAATAAAATACATATACTACATATACAATAAAACAAAGTTAATACAGTTAGGAGACTGAAAATACACAAATAAAGCGGGAGTTTTGTAGGGAAAAGAAGGACTAGTGGGATAGGAAGAACTCCTTGACCTGGGACTTGAAGGAGTTGAGGGTCCGTGCACGTCTAATTGTGTCAGGCAAGGAGTTCCATAAAGAAATAGCTTGGCACGTGAAGGATTGGCTATAGAATTTGGTCGAGCGAGGAGGGGTGTAAAGACGACGGTGTTTTAATGAACCCATTGCTAATTTTGTAATGTATAACTCTGGAAGAGGGCGCTGATTTTCTGAGATACAGGTATTTTTATACCTATTTGAGGAATCAGAGACTTCATAATATGATTGTAACTTGTTGTCAATAAAGTTATTATTATTATTATTATTACTGGGTCACAAATCTTCGAAAGATTAGTAGAATGGGTCGTGCCACATGCCCACCATTCGGGGCCAATGCGGATTAGTGGGTATTAACGACTACGAATGCACCCCGAAATTACTGCTTAACGTATCATTACGGAGGAGTCAGAGATAGTATATTTTTGATCACCCATCCTTGATCGACCATTGCGAAAGTTGCTTAACACCACCACAATTGATGGCTAACAACGCCACCTGGCTCCGCTAATGTAATGAACCACGTCTGTTAAAAGAAAAATAAAGGAAGAAAGCAAGTATTTTACAAACTTTTGTTAATTAATTGACAAGGCGATATAACTCGATAAATATTTGACATAATTTATCGTGAACATTTTATCTGATAAACTTCCTCATTTGTATATTGTTTCCTTCCTGAATTAATATTAATCGTTGATATTATGAAGATGTACCCTAATTTACTCCACGATGACTAATATTTTGCAATAATCGTCGACTATTTTGTATACAATACGCCATTTCAGGAAATGTCACCCATTATTATTTACAGACGTACATACAGACAGATAATTTAGGCAACATTTTCACTGTTTAAGAAAAGTAAGCAATTCTCAAAAAAGCATTTGTTGAGGAATAAACAAATAAATATATAAATAATAAATAAATAAATATATATAAATAAATATTTCCATACAAACACACAATTATCTAGCCCACGTTAAGTATCATGAAGAACTTGTGTTATGGATACTAGATAACGGGTAAACATACTTATATACTTTTTTTTGTAAATACATACATAATATACATATTAAACACCCAGACCAAGACAAATAGACATGTTCATGCACACAAATATTTGTCTTGTCCGGGGATCGAACCCGGGACCTCTGGCGCAGAAGGTTAGTACTCCTGCAGGTCAAACAGGTCGTAATAAAAATAACTATTTAACGCCTTTTTCTAATCTTACAATTTCTAAGCGGTTCAGGATTCCGGCTCCGCCTCTGTGGTTTAGTGGTAACAACCACCCCACCGGTATTAGATCCAGAGGTCCCGAGCAGAGGCGGCGTAGCATGGGTTGACGCCCGGGGCGCTTTCCTATTGAGCACCCCCAAAATAAAACAACAAATATATAAGCTAAACGTGCTTACGTGACTTTATTTGGCTAAAATTGTCAATAACATGGTCAAAATTTACATTCCTGTCCTTTTGCATTGACAATATGGCAAGATTGGTAAGTCGCGCTTGGCTCATTTTGGATCTTAAGTAACTTTTTATTTACTTTAATTTTGAGAAACTTCTTTCATAAGAAGACTGACACACAAATAGTTAAAAAAAAATCTTATACACAGCGCTAAACTTGGAACAGACTCAGAATTCCCATTTAACTATGGATTTCAGAAGCTCCAAGGTAGTCCACTGGACCGCTTCTTGGCAAGAAATACAGGCGGCTTCCAAGTGGCGCCTCAGTCGTAAAATCTCCGAAATCATTTCCTCCGCAGTAATGCGCCGGACCGCGAGAGACCGCGAGGTAGTTGTCATGTCACCACGCACGCTGTCACCCCTTGGCGCATGGCACCCGGGGCGGACCGCCCCCGCCACCCTCCCCTTACGCCGCTAGTGGTCCCGAGTTCGATTTGTAGTGGTGGTTGGTGGTGGATCTTATTGTAAACACGCCTGGCTGGCTACCACTTTAGAAAAGTATTGGAAAATATAACATATTTTCTTATCTCTTGCAAATTATATTTTTTCTAAATAACATATATTATATAATTTATTTAATTTAATAAAAATATTACACTCATTATACGGGGCTAATACGAAATCAAAACAATTGGGAAACGCAAGATAAGAATCTCAAAATAAACCAAAATGCTTAACTGATCAGAAAACCTAGTTCGCAAGTTTAACCACCGCCGGTGTGCGGTTACACCTAGTTCTAACCGCTATGACTAAGGCTTAACCTAGTTCTAACCAGAGATAAGTAGGATATATCTAAGTTCATCCGCATGTGGTCGGTTGCACCTAGTTGTAGCCGGCTAAAACTAGGTATTGCCACACTTCGGCTATTAGCCGTAACAGATATAACGTTAATTGGATATAATTTTTACTTGATCTACATACACTTCCTTTAATAACATTACGTATAATATGAATTATTATTATTTTTCATATTCTTAAAAATCTTTTAAAATAAAACTGTATTGGTATAATAATAATCATGGTCTCATATTTCATTTAATATAATTTTTACTTAATACAATATATTATTTTCTATAAAAAGGTTTAAGATGAACCTTAAATTGATTTAAAATATTAACTTACAGAGCAAAAATATCGTAGTACAGAATATAGTGATAAAAAAACCAACTGCACGCAGTCTTGTATGCCCTACCCCTACAGTGTAATTTAAGCCCGCGCAGGCGCGGAGGGGCGAGGCGGCCCGCTACCTGCCTGCTTGCACGCTGCATGCCTGCGTGCACGCTGCATGCCTACTTGCACGCTGCATGCCTACTTGCACGCTGCATGACTGCTTGCATGCTGCATGTCGGTAGGTGCAGGGAGCGATCCCCGCTATAAAAAGATAAGTGTATAAAGCGACGGGTACTGGGTAGTTATGTTTAAAAAAAAAACGACATTATTTTAATTTGTTCTTAATTGTAAACAAAGTACAATATTGAAAGGCAAAACATAAATAAAGATTTTTTTTTAGATTTCATTTGGATGCTATGCTCCTAAAAACTGACATTCAATATACTCATCTATCTTATCTAAAATGTTATTAATGCGTTGATTACTACTTTAATATTTCGAACAGGTGTTGTATAAAAAAATTGTTATATCGTCTGACTACATGAATAATGTTTTATATTAATATACTGTTATATCCAATGTTTATTATAACAAATGAACGTTAGACCATCAGCATTTATATGACACATTATACACCCGTCTCCCCGTTATTAATGAAAAAAGAGAGACAATTATGTGTAAATATTGCAGAACAAAACCATATTCATTCATTAATTCCACCTGATGCCAGCACGACATTAATAAGGCTGATAAAGAAGGTATAAATAAAATTTTCACATTTTGAGCTTTTACTTATCATCATTTATAATAGAAGCATTTACGCATAAAACCCTTTTCAAGATCTGACAAACACTCTTAGCGCCATGAAAATAAAAATGATAGGGCATTTTCCTGTTGTTTTTCATCTATTTACCAAGTTACGTTTTTATCTTTTTACAGCAAAATTTATTAGATTACAATGCAAATTTTGTGTAATCTTGAGATAATGAAAGGTAGCGATGTGGTTAGCGCGTCCGGCCTACTATTCTGGCAGTCGAATACTTTCGCAATGGTCAGTCACGGGATAGGTGACCAAAGTTTTAGAAAGAAAGAAAGAAATAAAATTAAGATAACTATAATTTGATAAGGTCAATTTAATAAACATATTTTAAGCAATTAACACAGAAACATTGTTTCAAAACGGTCCCGGCTCAGCATAATGCATAGTCTATGACCAGCGCTGATCTTCCGCCGGAACCGGTTTGTTGACTCCGCACACAGATAAACAAACAAAGTAATACAAAAAAGAACAATGAAGAACAACAAAAAATTAGAAAGAAAACAACAAAAAATTAAACGACAAAGAGTGTGTGGAAGCAGCATAATGTGTGTGCTAAAGGCCAAATTTTACTGATATCCAGCTCCTCCATGCTTCGGAAGACACGTTGAGACGTTGGTTTTACTACGATTTCGCATTGAGCATGCTGAGCGTGGGTCATGTTTGTTCTCCATCCATAAGACAGGCTGGGTACCCTGTAGTGGGGTCATGAAAATGACGAACGGATGAACGTTGTGTAAGTGCCATTTTACATGTAAAGTCACGTGCAATAACAAAGAAAGACTAAGCAAACTTGGGGCCTACCGCCATCTCTTAGCGCAATATTGTTTTCTGTAAAACATTATCGGCGCATTATTTTTATAAGTCACTTCGTACCGCGAACCTCATAAAACAAAATAATTTTTTGACGGAGGTTTTGTGTGAAGTGTGTCAAGTGTCAGGAACAATGAATAAAGATTTAACCGCCTCTGTGGTCTAGTGGTACATCCACCGGTATCAGACCCAGGGGTCCCGGGGTCGATTCCTAGCGAGGGTACATATTGTATTCGGTTTGGTTGGTTGTAGGACTTGTTGCAAGTCCGCATGGCTAGCTACCACCACCTTATCTAAGTCTGACGCCATAACAATTATGTATTCAGCATTGTTGTGTTCCGGCAGTTAGAGATAAGATAGCCAGTTCCTCAGTGATTGAGGATTCCGAGAGAGGCTCGCTTCCATCTTCAGCCTTGTCGATACTTAACATCAGGTATGATGAAAGCTAAGCGGATCCCCGTCGGACATAAAAAAAATGTACATGGATCTGAGATAGTTGTTTATAGAAACTTACATTATTCAAATATATCATGAGTATTTGGATGTCGATATTTTTCTTGCGAATGTTCAGGAGCTGCCTAGTCAAGTCCGTCATTACAAAGTACCATCAAGTGCAGGTATGCACTTTCTTTTTTGTAATATTTCATCTCCTTAAATATATCTCAATGGTTGTGACATTGGGCCGGAATGAAAAAAAAATTACTTTATGAAGTTCGCGGTACGAATTCAAACACTATTAAAACAAAAGGAAAACAAAACGTTCTAACGACATGATGGTCTCTAAAAAATGGTGGTAGGCCCCCTTGTCACATTACAATATTGAATGATATTTGTGGACACAGAGAGCTTTGTTTTCGTGTGTGTCAATGCGCGAAGGTTGTAAAGTGTATACCTACTTATCATTGCTCTTGACTATACAGCGAACGTGGATGGTCTCCGGACTTTTGAAGTAACTATTTATTAAACTGTATCTGGGCTGTCTCTATGGAGCTCATATATTTGAAAAGGGAATAATGGAGAGTTAACTATAAATACGCTAAATGTCTGCCCAGTTATAATTAAAGAAATACTTTTGATAGTATAAGTCGACAGTGTGTCACAAATATCTTTTTGTGACAAATATCAAGTGGAAGCGTTACCGAGACAAATATTAACGTCATTGAAGACAAAAGCCAGCATTCCAGATGAATGGGTCAGGAGAGGGTCATAATTTGTCAAACCCACAACGTGACGGAAATTGGCAAGTTGATTAAATTAATAAATGTGAATTTATTGTGTATTATCAATGTCTGAGTAAAACCTCGACAAGATGGACCGACGATCTGGTGAAAGTTGCGGGAAGATCGTGGAGATCTTTGGGGTGGCCTAGACCCAGTAGTGGATGTCATGTGGTTGAGATGATAATGATGATGTTATTTATAAATGAGTATTTATTTTCTTATACGTACATCTTATGTTTTGGCGCGCACTGTTCATTGAAATAAAACAACTTTTACGGATATGAAACGCGCTATATTATATTGTTATATTATATTTATTTATTTAGCACCAACAAGATATACATCAGTAAATACAGTAATATAACTAAAATGCAAAGTTACAGAGCTAAATGCTATCTCAGTTACAGGTACTACACAAATGCATAATGAGAGTAGCCGCTATTTATTTAATACCTATGATAAAAGTGTAATGTAACATTATGATTTTACAGTAGTACATAAATTTTATTATTGAAAATTAGAAAAACAAAAATGAATGTCAGAAGGATAAAAAAAAAATATATCAAATATTCAATGTCAAAAACAATAACAATGTCAACTATGTAATAATAATATAAAAACAGTAAAATATCAATGTCTAAATTACGATGTCAGATTTATGGATTACATATAAAAATTTACAATAGGTAATAATAATAAAAGCGAAATAAGTTTACCATTAAATTACGTACATTAAATTATTTGAAAACAATTACCTACTAATATTTCACGAATTAAGTTGTAATTGTCCGTATTTTTTTGGCTTTTAGGGTTTTTTTTATTTTCCCGACGTTTTCTTTACAGCTGCCGCCGTGGTCAAACCTAAAAACTACGGACAATTACAAATTAGTTCGTGAAATATAGCGCGTTTGATATCCGTCTAAGTTGTTTTATTTCAATGTATTTTCTTTGTATGAGAATTCAGTTTATAGAACCTATTATAAGTACAGGGACACAACTTTTTGTACATTGAAACTTCCAGCAGGTCGCGTGAGGAAAGAACAAAATGTATTTATACAATACATAATGCTCCTATGTATACTATTTTCTTATTGGTAATATACAGATAGTGCACCAAATTCGGTAAAAACTTTCAACGGACATTTGAAAAATTTCTTACTCAAAAATTTACATTTGAATATTTTATTGATATAGGCTTCTTTGAGTCGTTAAAATAAATATACTTAAAAAAAAAGATTTCCCGTACAGAAAATACTAAAACTGATATACTCGTACCTATCTATTTATTAAAATAAGTATTGTAGAAACTCTAACTCGGTAGATTTTCTATAGATAGTATTTAATATTCTTTATTAATTGTACAGACGGTACCAATGGAAATAGATATAAATGATGATATTAAAGTTAAAAGCTTACATTTACTGGTGAAATAAATACATATTTCCCAAGTGTACATATTATTTAACCTTGTTTGCGCAGTGGTGTGCACCAGTAAATAGTTAAACAGTTGAATAATTCTCCATACATTACATTACGTCACTCAACTCATTGTATTTTGACAGCATAGCTTTTGATATTACAATTGTGGAGTTTCAGCCGAGTTCTTTTCGTAATAACACGTGTTGTGAGGCTCCATTTTTAACTCAATCTACCGTATAATTTCTATATATTACAAAATATATTTACTTGACATTGGCATGCACGCCATTAATTAAGAATGAAGTTGATATTACAATTTATAGGCTGCGATGATTACTATTAAGCCAGATTTATATTGATCCCGTTCTACTGCTTGCCAGCACTGGACTGGAACAACAAAAACTGTTAAATGTTGCCAGCGCTGGCATGCGAACGGCTTTAGTGCCAGCTACTGGATCAATGTTATTCTTCAAAATAATCATTTAACTGGCTGGTTAAGGTCTAAAGTGTACAAAATAATAGTTCTTTGTTATGCAAGGCTGGAAAGTTGGATTTCGCGGTGAATTGAAGGTACGAGACGCTAAAAACTCTTCTGCCAAGCGCAACACACAATTTTTCACCTCACAACAGCGAGGAAATTTTTTAGGTTGATTCCGCGGTCAACTTTTTAACAAAATGTTTAATCTAATTATACCTTATTCTTGTTGTTTTTATGATATACAAAACTAAAATATAAAAAGTGAGTATTACAGTTAATTTAAAGTTATTTAAAATATGAATAAATAATTGTTACTTATAATAACAATAAAAACGATTCTTTAAATAAAAAATAAAGGTTTATGTCACATTCCGAAATCCAATCATAGGTTGTGAAATCTCACACAGCCTAAATATAAATTTCTTATGACACATAGTTTTATTGTATTGTTATTGTATTTATGATTCAAGGAACTAAAATACTTAATATAATAAAACCAAAACTGAGTATGAATTATGAATAATTCAAGGATATTTATTATTATTATTATTTAACAGGCAAGCAGTTGATGCAACTGATACCGCCTGTATCCTGATAGTGGCATAGTTTATTTAATCCATATATTGTAGGTATTTATCAAGTCTGTTCTTGAATTGGTTGATGTTGGCAGCTGAAACAACATCTTCTGGAAGCTTGTTCCACTGTCTTACGACTCTGTTGCAGATGAAGTTTTTACATGGATTATTATTAGCGACGCCGGTACATAATTTTAGATTTTAATTTTATTTTTAACATAAGAATAAAATGTAACATAAAAAGTCAATAGTGCGATTCGGAACACATTAGGACATATTTTTAGGTTTTAAATAAAAAAGTACTTTACCACGTTAGGCCGCATAAATTTCCACGCAGAAATTAAATGACAAAACCTCCTTTTCCGAGCGTGTGAGGTGAAAATTTTATTTGCGTAGCATTGCGCACTTTTCCACACAATGTTTACGTACTAATGTTTTTTTTACGAAATATAGATAAGTCATCTTCCACAGAACAACTTTTTTCCTTCTACTGTGTCATCATCTCTAAAACTCCATGTTACTTGTAAAATATATTTATATTTTATAAATAAATATAAATATAGACTAAGAATATTTCTCAGGCTTGTTAGTTTCACGCGGGCTTTCTAATTTTCAGTATAAAAATATCGAAAGATAAATTACGATCCAGTCAAAAGAAAATGCCACCTTTATAAAAGGAAAGACACGAAATGACAATCCAATTTCAATTTGTCGTTACTAAAATTATCTGACAAGTAATCCTTAACTGCAAATAATATTGAAGGTTGAGTCCAAAAGAAATTTAACGGATTTCAAAAAAAGGAGGAGGTTATCAATTCCTATGTATGTTTTTTTATGTTTATTACTTCAGTACTCGGTCATTTGAATAATATATTTTTTTATGATAAATTTCAAATAGAAAAATATTGGAAAAAAAATCAACTCGGCTGATGCAAACACCATAGTTGCGGTTGCAATAGCCAGTTGGGAAGCAGTGGACTGTTAATTTTAATATCTTCTCTTCAAGGGGCACAAATATGAACACCAAACATTACTATTCACGTTCATATTTTAATAAATTGCTCACACACTTTGTCGGTACAGAGACGGACGGGGATATAAACTAGTCTAAATAGTGTTGCTACAATTAAATAATAAACTTAATAATTTATGTTGCCAACATCGGCCACAAGTGCCACAAGTGAATTCTCAGATGTCCCATCTGAGAATTCACTTGTTTTATTTGAAATTTATCATAAGTAAAAATAGCATTGAAAAATACAAAAATTCAAAAATCATAAATTATTTTTTTGTTCAACAGGGTATACTTCCAAGTTGCTACTATTATTGTCAAGACAGGATCTGATGATGGGATCCTAAGGAAATCAAGGGAATTCTTCAAATATTATAGGCACACCTATATCCATTTTGGTGTTTTCTTAAGTAACTCGTGCATTTGCTCCCAAAGAGCACCATTTACTGGAGTGGAACGGATGATGAAGACCACTATGGTCATCGGAACTATTAAATACTAAGTGTCTCACGGGTGCGATACGATTCCTTCATTATGGTTCCTAAGCCATTTATGGTCCTCACGATTGGTGAAAAGTACTGGACTTATCTAACATAAAAAATTGCAAAATAAACTAAAATTTTTTAATTGAAAAACCGACTTCAAAACCTAATAAATAATATTGAAAACCAAAAAATACAAATAAATAAAACCTCGTAGTTACAACGAAATCCGTCTTCAAAGTGTACTTTTTGGAGTCGGTGACAACCAGGACAAAAAAACGTAGGTACCTATAATGTGGAAGTGCAATGTAGACTGCACCATTTATGCCTTGGGTGGCACCGACTCCAAAAAGTATACTTTGAAGACGGTTTTCGTTGTAACTACGGGTTTTTATTTTTTGTATATTTTGGTTTTCATTATTATTTTTTGCATTTTGAAGTCGGTTTTCAAACTTTCAAATTTTGTTTGGTCTTTAAAAACAGTCTCCTAATACATTTAATAAGTATTAGGTTACAGCAATATAAAAAATATTACTAAGTCTATTAGTCTAATAGACCGCCCCGAGTAGTCCCCGGTGCAAATGTGCCCATAACGCTGGCCGCGTTACCGCGTTGGATGGCAATAGACAACCTCTGCACCAGAAACGATCCAGAGCGGGGGTCACAATTTTTCTGTCTAAGCCGACGCCCCAAGTCCTTGATAAACTGTATTGCCTCTGCCCCCCAACAACCCGCCGTTTCTACCGCCAGAGGGATGAAAATGTAGCCCTGTTCCAGCGGGGCATATTTCTGGTGCTTCGCGACTGCCTGGTATTCAGCCGCCGCCCCGGCTGCGCGTGAGGTACGACATATGTGGGTAGCAGCGAAGGTGCTGACACAAGTCGCGTCCCACACCAAGCACCGCCCCTTTTCCCACGGCACTAGCGTTAGGCCATCAGGCCGCTTACCGTCTGTGCGGCTGAGACCCGGCGGCTCAAGGACGGAGGGGATGCCGGCCGACGTGAGAGCCCGCTGTAGGATGTCGTTGAGGGCATGGTGGCGAGGATGCCTTCCTGTGCAACGACGACAGCTCAACGCGTGATGGCCATCGGCCCCCACCATAGTACCGCAGATGCATATGTGTGGTTCGCATACATTGCAGCCCAAGCGGAGGGCGACCGCCACCCGCAGGGAGTCGGCGTCGAGCAAAGTGCCTATGTGAGGCGAAGGTAGTGCCTGCAGCCACGCACCGGACTCCGGCCGTGACACCGCCAAGAGTCTCGCGAGATCCACCGCCTCAGCCCCGTCATTGAGTCGGTCGAGGATGACTTTGCAGGCTACGTCGTCCCATGAGCGTTGGAATTCAGGGTTCTCAGGGACGGCTGCGCCCGGGAAGCGAGCCAGCCAGGTCTAATTGTCTAATTTCTAAAACTATCACAATCCCTTTCAAAGGAATTGTGACTGTGATAGTGATTTATGGAATTATGTAACTTATAGTCGCAATCCCTTTCAAAACTAATGATGTTTTAAATGACACTACATTTGTCACTTCTCCATACATTTGAAAGATATTTTCGTATGTCACTTTGCTTAAACAGTTCAATTTCGTTCATTCAATACCTTTCAAAACGCGTCCCGATCACAATCCTTATCAAATGTCAAATAGTGACGGCCTGAAGTATGCAAATATCTTTCAAATGACAAATTGAAAGGGATTGCGATAGATTTTAAAATTAGACAATTAGCTCCCTGATTTAAAAACAACTCTGAGTTTCACTTTAAATATTACCTTAAAGTCCATTCAAAAACGTCCCCACTCAGGAAAGAAAGTTTAGGAAAGCAATTAACGTCTCAATCCTTCATTCTGAAAGTTTTGAACGAAATTTAAGCCATCGATCTCCATCAGTGGCGGAAACTTTTTAACAGTACAGATGATATAATTATGGGTTAATTTAGTTCAAACGTATTGGATTTGAAGATCTTATCAATGTCCCCACTGCTGGGGCACTGGGCTTTCTCATGGGTGGATAAGAGAGCCATGGCCCATCACGCGGGCCCAATGCGGATTGGTGGGTTTTAACGACTGCAAATGCAGCCGGGACCAAAGGCTTAACGTAACTTCCGAGACATGGAAGAGCTCGAGATATAAACTTATTGGTCACCCATTCTGGGACCGACCATTGCGAAAGTCGCATAACTTCACTGCGCTACCTAGCTCCTCCGTTTTAACCGACTTCAAAAATGGAGGAGCTTATCAATTCGTCGCGTATATTTTTTACGTATGTTCAGCGATTACTCGAGAACGATTGAACCGATCGAAGTGGTTCAAACGTTATACATCGGGGATAATCCCAAGTTGATCCCATTTCTTGAAATTTTGAAATCGGTTCAGTAGTTTTGAGAAAATCTTGAAAAAACTGAAGTTTTCTCGGTCAAGCGTTTTGACACAAACGGTTTGAATCAAAATAGTATATAGTTGTCTACACTACTAGTTTGAGTCAAACCGAAGCGCGGAACTTATTTTAATTTAAAAAATTGTGAAATAAAAAACTTTTCATTAAAACATAAAAACAGACTTTAAAGATCACTGAGGACTGACGCGAAGCTACTGAGTTGGAAGAAGTTATCAGCAGGGTACACTGGAACATTATAGGGTTGTCTGAAGTCCGAAGAGAGGGTGAGGACTCGATAATTCTTGACTCCGGTAACCTGCTGTACTACCGGGAGAGCGAACATCAGTCCATAGGTGGTGACGGTTTCATCGTCCATAAGTCCCTTGTAAGCAACGTGATCACCATCGGAAGTGTGTCGACCAGGGTAGCGTACCTGATACTCAGAATATCCAAACGGTATTCGCTCAATGTCATACTGTCATACAAGTGGAGGCTATGTATGAGGACATCTGTAGAGCCATGCATAGCTACAGAATCCACTACAACGTTGCGGTGATGACTTGAGAATGGGGCAATATGGAGTTGGAGAACGGAATGCCAGAGGCCAGATGCTGGCCTACTTTATGGAGAGGGAGGAGCTCTTTATGGTGAACTCCTTTTTCAAAAAGCCGGAAAGCCGAAAGTGGACCTGGATCAGTCCGGGCAGTATAGTAAAAAATGAGATAGATTGGATCAGTCCGGGCAGTATAGTAAAAAATGAGATAGATTTTATCATGTCGACGAGGAAGCAGATATTCAATGATGTCACTGTGGTCAAGACCGTCAAACGGGGAGCGATCACCGATTAGTACGTAGCACATTGAATATCAACGTAAAGCTGGAAAGATCGAGACTGATAAAATCTACGCTCCGACCATTACCGGCCCATATCCAAAACACCGAGAGTTTTCAACTTGAACTCCAAAACCGCTTCGAAGCCCTTGAAAACAGCATAGATGTGGACGATCTACACAACATGGTGGTGGACACTGTCCGTACGGTAGGGTCTAGGTTCTTTAAGACCCGCCGTACCAAGTTAAAAGAACAAGAACCAGAGCCAAACTTACCCGACACTTCACCGAAGATATCCCGGACGTCAGCCTGTACGAGATTAGTGTGGCTCTCCAGCAACTGAAAAACAACAAGGCGGCGGGCGATGATGGAATTACTGCGAAACTTCTGAGAGCCCGCTCTCAGCCGATAAGCCGATACTCAAAGTCCTCCAGAAGCTATTCAATTCCGTTATCATCGAGGGCAAAACGCTAAGAGCATGGAATATAATTGAGGTGATGACCCTCACTTCTAAGCCATGTTTGTAAGTTGTTTTCGAGAGTCATCACGAATCGTTTTGCTCGCAGGCTTGACGACTTCCAACCTCCCGAACAAGCCGGGTTCCGAAAAGGCTTCAGCACCATAGACCACATCCATACGCTGCGGCAGGTTATACTGAAGACCGAAGAGTATAATCTGCAACTTTGCTTGGCATTCGTGGACTATGAGAAAGCCTTTGATTCGATTGAGACCTGGGTGGTGCTGCAGTCTCTCCAGAGTGCCAAGTGGACTATAGGTATATCGAGGTGTCAAGGTACTTATACGAACATGCCACCATGTCGGCCCGATTACAGAACCAGAGCACAAATTCCATCCAACTGCAACGAGGTGTGAGACAGGGAGACGTCATTTCTCCGAAACTGTTCACAGCTGCGTTTTAGGACATCTTTAAGCTCTTGGACTGGAATGGACGCGGCATCAACATAAATGGCCAGTATCTGACACATCTTCGTTTTACCGATGATATAGTCCTTATGACTGAGACCCTAGAGGACCTGAACACAATGCTCGAAGATCTTCGTGCTTCCCAAAGAGTGGGTCTTAGGATGAACATGAATAAGACGAAAATCATGTCGGATTCCCCATGTCATACCCACTACAGTTCACGTTGGGAACACTACACTCGAAGTTGTTGACCATTACGATTACCTTGGACAGACAATCCAGTTAGGTAAGTCCAACTTTGAGAAAGAGATCTCTCGTCGAATCCAACTCGGATGGGCAGCATTCGGGAAACTCCGTAAAATCTTCGCGTCCAAATTACCTCAGTGTCTCAAGACGAAAGTCTACAACCAGTGTGTGTTGCCAGTGATGACTTACGGCAGCGAAACGTGGTCACTAACTATGGGACTGATAAGAAGGCTCAAGGTAACTCAGCGTGCAATGGAGAGAGCTATGCTCGGCGTTTCCCTGCGTGATCATATCAGAAATGAGGAGATCCGCAAGAGAACTAAAGTTATTGACATCGCTCGAAGGATTGTTCAGCTGAAGTGGCAGTGGGCGGGACACATAGCGAGAAGAACCGATGGCCGTTGGGGCGGAAAGGATCTGGAATGGCGACCGCGTACCGGACGACGCTCCGTGGGTAGGCCCCCCACAAGGTTGACTAACGATCTGGTGAAGGTCACGGGAAGCCGCTGGATGCGGGCAGCACAGGACCGATCGTCGTGGAGATCTTTGGGGGAGGCCTATACCCAACAGTGGGTGTCATGTAACTGAGACGACGACGACACTGTCATAGCCGAAACTCCATACAAACTTGAAACAACTCAATTTAGTTTTCATCAGGAGTGAAATGTTTCGCTCATTGCTTTCATTTTTTGTATTGGAAAATCAAATCAGTCTGCATTTCTTTCCAAAATGATCTTGTATATTGTGAATGTTGTAGTGTACAGAAAATTGTATCATTATGATACGACACACAACAGTAGAGTGGTTTACAGTTCTCGGGGGGCATTGCAGCTATATTTCAACGGGATGTGTTCACGAGATATGTTTATGTACGGCTTAAGATAAGAGGGATGAGCGGTTTTCAGTTAACGGAATTTATTGAAAAGATATTCAGTAAGGAATTTCAAGTTTTAATCCTACTAATATTATAAATGCGAAATTATGTTAGTCTGTTTGTTTGCTACTCCTATACACTAAAACTACTACCCGGCCTTTGATGAAATTTAGCATAGAGATAGAAGATAGCCTGATATACTTTTTATCTCGATATTCCTTCGGTTGAAACCGCGGGAGACAACTAGTAATCTATAAATAGGCTATTGGACAATGCGAAAAATAAAGTTTCAATTACTGTTATCAGTATAAATTAAGACCTTAAAAATGACTATTTATTAACGTACGTAGAAAATAATAATAACTTTATTTAAAAATCCGTAAATAAAAATGCAGTTTTAAAATTTGTCACGTGACACAAAACGCTCCTGTTTCGTCGAGTTTAAGATGACGTCACCTGCTTGTAAACCTCGTTTGCCTGCGTATGTGGATGATTATGTCCCACAGATCAGAATACAGGCAAGTGACGTCACCGAACCCATTGCAGCGCCATATTCTCAAAGTAGCGTTTTGGCACGCTATTTATATATTGAATTTTTTATTTGATATTTTTCAGCAAATATGTACCAGAATAAAAAAATACAACGTTTACTGGGTACCTTAAAATCTACTACTTCATCTAAAATGGAATTTAAAAACCTGTCAAATAGCCTATTATGTTTATTCAGTACACAACAAGAATCGTTCGTCGACCTAAGTTGGTCCATCGTTTATATTCTCATACACATTTGAGAGTCAGTTTAATATTTTATTCGGTTTATGCAAAAAATCTTCTTCTTCTTATCGTATGAGGATTAGAGGCCACCTTTGGTGTCCGAGTTTATCAATATTAGGCCTCTACTTGGCTTAACAACTGTTATAACATGACAACAGCCGGGACCGACGGTTTAATATGCCATCCGAAGCACGAAAGCACTCAGCTGTAAGGCCGCTTTACAGTCACCCATCCGACACCTAACCGGACCGAATGTTGCTTAACAAACGTGATCGATTACGATCAGTCTATCAAGCGTTGTCACGAGCGCTTCAAATAATGATGATCAAATGCAAAAATTAATGATGTGATAGTATATACCTATATACCTAAAGGCGGTAGAATTTTGTTGTACTGATTTCAAATCGGTACAATTTCGATATATCGTAAAAGCTTTGTTATTTAAAAGGATTCTATTATTCACCTACGTGATAAGGTGCTAACGAATCGATATTGTTATTACTTTATTTTACCTAACAAGTGACTATACAAAGTTTTTTTGTTTCTTTTGTGTCCAGCAACTAGGAGGCTGCTTTTTCTAGTTAACATGAAGTCTCTTTTAAATTAGACCACACCGCTTAGGTCCACGAAACTATTCAACCATTCCAACTGTCAGCCCGCGGTCCTGTCTTGACATCGCGATATGTCTGCAAAATATCCACTTCAATCTTCCTACTAGGGGTCTCGCCTCTCATTTGTATTCCTCGGGAAGAAAAAGGATGGAACGTGTGCCAACCATGCTGCTACCTTTTTAAATTTTTATCCTTGAATGCAGTAGCAACGTTTCTATTAGAATAATATATCAATCTTCATGAAAAAGTCTTCGGTCGACTTTGTATAGGAATTTTACAGGAATACAAATCGGATTAGGTGGATATACTTGGAATGCGCACAAAGGAAAGATAAAAGAAATATGTAGAGAGGTAAGCTCTATGTCACAGATTTATGGTTAAGATTTTTGCATTGACGATGCAATATTGTCAGATAATGTTTATACACACTTTTTAATTTTTGCGTTGCGTTATAAATATTTGAGGCGCTACTCGAAAAAAAATAGACTTTTTGATATAAACCTATACACGGTTACAGTTGTTACAAATCTGGTAATAAAATATATATTTCTTCATACCTTTATCTAGATTCGTATAGTTTCAAAAACACGATTTTATGATTTGGCCTCGACAGTTTTTCTTTTCGAAAAGACCTCTAAAAAATACTAAAATTCAAGATTATTCTTAAATGGGGTTACTTACACTATAGAAAATTGGTTTAATAAGTGGACACCAATAATATTTAGGATCGTATAGAAGCATTTTTTTTAAACGCTGTAGTTTTCCAATACGAAGTCATTTTGTGTTTTTTTTTTGCATTATAATATTATGAAGAAGAAAGATTTGTTTGTTTGTTTGTTTGTATGTAACGAATTAACTCAAAACTACTGAACGGATTTGGATGAAATTTGGCGCACAGATAGTAGATAGCCTGACTATGAACATAGGACACTTTTTATCTCGATATTCCCACGGGAACGGGATCCACGCCGTTGAATGACTGAGAAAGTGACAAGACATTTATCGCATTCAAAATATCTTTAACATGAATAGTAGTTTTAGCGTAAAAATAAAACAGACAAACGTATACCTAAGAAAGACATTGTCAAACAATAAGGTCGAAGGCACGAGAGCACGCGGCAGGTCACCATTACGCTGGACCGACCAAGTCATGCGCTCAATGGTCCGCTCCACGAATGCACAAGAAGAGCCACGATACGGGAGGAATGGCGACGGATTGCCAAGCAAGCCACCACCCCTGAAGAGTGCGACGACGAAGAAGAACACATGCAAATCTTTCAATTGTTTAGTGTCTATACCTTGCCTGTAATATTATGCTTTTTAATCATTATTTTTCATAAAAGTCTATTAGCAGCTTTTTTAATTATATATTTTTTTTTTATCATTTTGAATACATACGAGTAATTAAAATAACACCATATTATATTTCTAAACCCACTTGATTGTAAAGCATACATGGGGGTTTTCACTGAAAATATAACACTCTAATTAAGTTCATAAAATACTCAAGTCACAAGACATGGCACTTCTCAAAGGCTGGTTAAAAATTTCCGGTTTATTCTTCAGCTCTTCGCGTAGGTATATCTTCGACAGGCGACATCCCCCGCGTTCCGCCGGTATTCAAATATTTACGCCTTACCAAAAACAACATGCCACACTGCACCAGAGAATGCCAAGCAAATCTTATGTATAAGTTTGAAGTTATTTTTTAATATTACGAACCAATATGTCAAATGCAAATGCAAGATGTCTTAAATAGGGAGTTCCAGTCGTATGCTGTGCGCAATAAAAAACATATTGAGTAACGTTTGGTGCGATATTTAGGAATATCAACGAAGTAAGTGTGGTAACACGCAGTGCGTCTGGATGTCCGATGAAAGAAGGGGGATGGCGGTATGAGCTCATGCAGCTCCTGAGCAAACTTTCCGAAGTTTAATCAGTAAAAGACCAACAGACAGGCAGCTTTGCGGCGGTAAGCTAGGGTGTGAAACTTGGTCTTCTTGTCGCGAATAAGCCTCTCAGCTCTGCGTTAGATGGTTCCAGTGAAGCTAGTTGGTGTTTTGCTGAACCGTCCCAGAGGTGACTGCAATAATATATGCAAGATCGGACTTGAGCTTTATAGAGAGTTGAAAGCTGTCCCCGGTGTGAAATATCACTTGATCTTATTTAGGACTCGATGCTGGTGCCGAAGTTGAAGTCTGAAGACAGCTCCATGCCAAGAAGTTTGAGACTGTCGGTAACAGGTACTGATGCACCCCGGAAAGTTGGAGTCAGGTGGACTCCTTTTTGTGGTAAACACACACGCTTGCATTTTGGAGGCGTTGAAATTGTCCAGGTTGCTCTCACCGCTGACTTTTGAATCCGACATGTATCTCTCTAAGACAGCAGTGTCATCTGCATTGCTATTAGAGGCTGAGTTTTAAATAACTAAATAATATTTTGCTGACCTTCCTTGAATGTATCAGTGTATTGCCTCAAGTACAGGACTCGCATTAGATTCGAAGCCGCAATCTGCTCCCGGCGTCGAGGATCGGTGAAGAGTCGATCATTCCGACGCCGCTGAAGTAGCGCCTTTTAAGACCGGCCCACATGTACACGAGCGATTTGCGTGCATCTTGGGAACATGATACAATAAAACCTAAAAAAGATCTTAAGTCGTTAGTGCGGTCGTAAGGGCTCGCAAAGCATTAATTACAGACCCAAATGCAATCTGATGTACTTTGATTTACCATGACATTTCTCTGTTAATCGTGATTGCGCGTGAGAAGCGAAACCGTTTCCAGTATAACCCCTTCTAATGTTTTATTATTGACACATTTGTTTATTATTCGCGAGAAGCTTGAGTATATAATATACGTACCTACTCTGAACACAAAGAAGAGGAAGCTACTATGTACACGTTACCAATAACGTGCGTGCATTGTAAGACGCGCATCATTACGACGTGTAACGAAAACGGTTGGTGCACCTGTGCGAGTGTGAACCGACCTTTATGTATACCTACTTGGAGGCCGTAACGTGTCGTAAATCGGTCCTAGATTGAAATCGAGATGGGGATTTCAAGAGTAGGTTTAAAATGTTTACTCGCGTTTGATTGGATCAGAAGCGATGTTGATTTTTTTTGGCTGGTAAGTAACTAAATGGTTTTTATTTTAGACAAAAAGAAAAGTATTTTTAATGTGTCCAATTCACAGAGTATGGTATGAATGAAGGTTTTGAGTGAATAGGCTTTTCTAGGCAAGCTCGCTCTATCTTAGGCCTCTTCTTAATCTAACGATTCAGAATGAGGCCAAGAGTAAGCCTATTTAATGTAAAAAAAAGCTCTTGCCTAGCGCTCCTTATCACCCGTACATATGGTCGTTACGTTCTCACTCAAACGTTTCTTTGGCGGTGTCGTGTGAGGCGGGTCGTTACGTTCCCTAAAATATGGTTGAGCGAAGCGATGGCTGATTCATGCGTCATGCTCGTGAACGGGTGCCGCTAGCGGAAATGGGTCTACCTCAGTCTGCTTATCTTAATGCTGTGCTTAAAGCCTAAATATTTGTATCTAAAATAAAATGATACTGACCTGTATGTACCTCACAACTTGCAGTATAGTAATCTTTTTTTATTTTTTTTATTCTTATTTCATTTAGGGACTTTAACGTCACGTCATATCAGTCCCATCATACCCTAAACTAATCTTAATATCTACTACATAGATACAATATTAACTTATAAACTAATTCTACGTATATTATTGTTAATGTCTAGCGCGGCTAGCCAACACCATTTCACAAACAAGTTTTGCTGATTTAGATGTAGGATTTGACAATATGCTTTTGTATACCCCCATATCACACGTTTTTAGCCCTAATTCAATTGCTAACCATTGTCGTTCTCGTTGATTTTTGGCACATTCCGTCAAAAGATGATGTACATCATCTATTTTATTACATACATCGCAGTTTGGAGTGTCAGACTTTTTCATTAGAAAAGCAAATTGTTAGACGGATAGTGTCCTGAACGAAGTCTGTGCAGGAGTACTATATAGTTTCTTCTTAACTTTACGTTTAGGTACCAAGGTATGCGAGGAGGCTCACTTTGGATGGTTTTATACCAAATACCTTTTTCTAACGATGTTTTATCAAAGTGTTCTTTCCATAAATCAAAACATTTACTTTTAAATTTTGTTAGTATTTCAGAGCAAAAGGGTTTTATGGGAAATTCCTTGTAATGCGATAAATGTTGTAATGTATGATAAACAAGTTTTTCTTTGCCAGTTAAAAATTGTTTACGGTTACAATAACCATAAAATGTACTATTTTAATTAGTATTTTCCTTTTGAGATGGAAATTGACATTACTGATATGTTAAGGTCACATTTCAATTTGACGACTCTGTATGAAATAAAACAGGGAGAAAAAAACAGCCCTTGACGAGTTTCTTGCCGGTTCTTCTCGTTACAAGGTCTCCCGCCGTAGGGTTTGTGAACCGATGGCGTAGCTTCTTCGACTTTCATAAGTGCTTGTAACAGCCTAGACTGAAGAAATGATATTGACTTTGACTTTGACTTTGATATCGTGCCGGATCGAGTTTTTTCGTGAAATCTTTATTAATATGCATTGTGATTTATAATTTGTGCATAATACTAATACAAAATGAGTTTAACCAGTGAACAAAATAATCACTGAGACCAAGATAAATAGAGATGTTCATGCACACAAATATTTTGTCTTGTACAGGGATCGAACTTGGGACCTCTGACGCAGAAGGCGGGTAAGTATAGTACCTCTGCGTTAATTAGGCCGGGCAAATAATCATTATGTCACGGTACTTACACATTCATGGTCGGTACTTATTTCGTAGGCCATTTGCAAAATCCACGGCCTACGACGGTCATCTCCAGCTCAATATCAAAGGAGAGTATAAACCATCCCGTCGTCCATAATATTGAAAAGATCCGGTCTAAGGAACAATTTCCTTTATTCCCCGAAAGCACTTTTTAAAGAGATTCCCCATTTAGATAAAATGCTAATTTATTCATTGGCAAGAAGGAAGGTATAAGCCTCCTGGAGATTCAATTTAATCTTAAGTTTGTAATTTACTTTTCATGTTAGAAGAATTGTTTATTTATTTTTACGTGTCTTCAACCTGTGTTATGTTCGACTTTGATTAATTAATGTATTAAAAAAAAGGTGAGTGGGATTAAAATCTTTAAATACAATTTTTTTTAAATAAAACAACTTTTACGGATATCAAACGCGCTATATTTCCACGAACTAAGTTGTAATTGTCCGTATTTTTAGGTTTTTTAGGGGTTTTTTGATTTTCCCGACGTTTCCGCACCTTTACAGCTGCCGTGGTCACGGGATGACTCCCTCCCTCCCAAAACATAAGATGTACTATTTTTTTTACTTAGCTAAAAGCTTAGAGAAAGATTTAGTAAAAGATAAGTGATTAAAATAACTAATAACATATTCAATTACCTACCAACTCATTTTCGTTGCACGTTTTTAGTCCCAAAAAACTAAATCGCTAACCTTCAGTCAGAACTCTAGAAACCAAAACTAAAAAAAGACACGAAACGAATCAAACGATCTGGTGGCGCATAGGCACTACACCCGCCTTCTGCGCCAGAGATCCCGGGTTCGATCCCCGGGCAAGAAAATATTTGTGTGCATGAATGAACATGTCTATTTGTCTCGGTCTGGGTGTTTAATAATATGTATAATATGTATGTATTTCCAAAAAAAAGTATATAAATAAGTTTATCCGTTATGTAGTATCCACAAAACAAGTTCTTTATGAAACTGAACATGGGCTAGATAATTGTTGTGATTGTATGCAATTATCTATACTAATAAAGCTAAAGAGTTTGTTTGTTTGAACGCGCTAATCTCAGGAACTACTGGACCGATTTAGAAAATTCTTAGACCATTAGAAAGCTACATTTCTCTCGAGTGACATAGGCTATATTTTATCCCGATATTCCCACGGGAACGGGCACCACGCGGGTAAAACCGCGAGGATCCGCTAGTTATTATTATTATTATTATAATTAAAGTAATTATCCGACAATAAAAACAAAAGCCAAATGATGCCAAAACATACCAACACTCGATTCGGAATATAAGATTTTAAACTTTCGCGTTCCATTATAATTAGGTATATATTAAAACAACGGAACTAAAACGCGACATTTGATAAATAGTACAACTATGTACTTACTATGATGTCTGCTTGTGACCACGGATTTTGCAACATAGCCGAAACGTCAAGCTGTAAGTACATTAATTGTACTACATAATAAATAACGCGTTTTAGTCCCGTGGTTTTAATACTCGATTCGGCGTTTTTAAATAAAAAAATAATAAATTACTGTCGACTGAGCGCTTTCTCTTGTACATAAAAATGTAAATGCATTCAGTGCTGCAAGATGGGGCGAGTCCTGAGTCAAATGGGGTGCAGATTGAATCGAGAAATTTAAAATTTAAAACTCGACGATTATCTTTCTCGGTCGCTAAATAAGAAAATACTGTTCCGCTAAAGGTAGTTTCAAGTTTGTTAGTTTGTAGCCGCGAACTGTTTTGCATCAAAGAAGTTTACAGGAGAATGTATTATGAAAACTTTACATTATTCTGTTTCCAGTTCGTTGATACCTTACAGAAATATTTTAGAGAAACTATCAGCTACTTTGTAATTTTTACTAGCATTTTGACGTTATCAAAAGTTTTTGTTTTATTTAGTTAGAACTATTATAGTATTAGGTAACCCACCGCTCCCCCTCGTCAGCAAAAATAAGCAAAGCTCTTACCCCTCCCCCCCCATGCTTACGTAAACATTGGTACAATTGATTGATTTATGAGCAGCAGTTATATGTCTAGAAATAAGGAATAGGTTTGGAATAGAGGACTGTAATCCCCGAAAATGCATTTCGTTTTCTGCATAGACAAAGTGTGGCTTGCGATATGTGTAAAAAAGTAAGTAATTACTGCTGACGTAATCACTATCGAGATCCCCTCACCCCCCATGTCATCAAAAATAAGCAAAGCAACTGTGTAATCCTCATAGTTTTGGAATAAAGTGGCTGTGACATTTACCACCACAGAACAGAACTGTGTTTACCACTTTGGAAGTGTATATATTTCAAACGGTTGACTTTGAAAAAAACTGATTTAAGAACATCAATGCAATTTTTGATATAACAATATTTTAAATTTAATTATATTACAAAACAAACTAATGAAAATGTGTGTATTTTCTATGCGTTAATTTCATCATCATCATCGCCCACATCGCGCAGCCATTTATTCGAAAGATGATTATCTTATATCACAATAAACAAACAATAATCTTTATTGACAAGCACAGACTTTGAATAATACAGTGGACTCCTCCCTTTAAGTTAAGTATAACCTGTGTTGGGAGGGAGCCGCTTTTCAACATAATCTACATTACACCTGTGTTAGAACTAGAATTTTTAATTTTGAAGCTAAAACTTATTCTAAGAAATTGACAATAGCAAAAAAAATATATAAATAAATAAAAACTCACCACTAAAAATAATGTAAATATATAGACCTATAAATATATATATATATATAATATATAATTTGCATTAATGCTAATTAAATCAGTGCATCACGAAAACTAAATATTCCTACTTATTCAATGATCTACTAAAATTCAAAGCCGTTTGTTTTGCAAATATAATGATACAGCAACCGTGAAACTATTCAATAATCTTATTCTGCTCGCGGAATTTCAAACCGGCGCCGGCGACACCAAGTTTTAAGATTCTCGAAGTTAACTCATTAAAGAGAGTTGATGTGGCGATGGCGGCGTGAACTTCTTTCATTATACACTATTTATTAATCCTGTACTTAACTTGTTTTGATAATAAAAGCAAGCTTTTTAGTATTTTTTTTTTCACGTTTAGTTTGTGTTTTTTTCTCAACATTAAACTCAAGGAATATGGAAAGTGCATAAGATAAGACTAAACTGTGAAAAAAAACATAAAAAAGCAAAAAAAGTGTTCTCTCCGGCGGGGAATCGAACCCCGGTCTCCCGCGTGACAGGCGGGGATACTTACCACTATACTACCGAAGACTTGTAATTGGTGATGAAATAAGTGTAAATAAGCCACCCGTCGATATTATGACGTAAATATGTGTGATTCTTGTCGAACAATATAAATAGAACGCATTAAAAAAAACAAATGATATCGATACATATTTATGTAATAATAATGTCGGCTAATATTATTATCTTTATCGCAAACGGTCTATACAATCAGATGGATAGATGGGAACTACTGAAAAATTTTAAAACACTGTGGCCACTTTTGCTAAGAAAAAGTACTTTAAATGTAGTTTTTATTTTTTTATTTTCGTTTTAAAACGATTTTTTTTTAAATAAGGCAACAAAAAAAAACAGCAGATTGCACTCCGGGAGTGCCGGCAGAAATGAAAACCGCTCTAACAGCAGGAAGCAGGAGCAGGCATACATTTTCGCCGCGCGGTAGAAAGAGAGGGGGAAATTACTTCCTCCGTCTTACGAATTTTCGATCAGGCACGTGTCCTGACGCGACTTTAAAATTTTTTACCCATCCCAAAAACAGCGCCGTTAGAAGTTTTCAGTTCAAATTTTTTTTTTTATATATTATAACTTTTTGTTGACCGTTCGTCCTCAGACGTTCACTCTTGCTTGAGCTTGACATAGTGGTCGTGGTGTTTGATGATGCAGTTTTTGAAAATGCCGCCCCCGCGATGCGTCTTCATTTGTTGCAGTCTTCTGCGTTTCGGGAACATTTTACTATGGAGGTTTTTGTTGCAGCTCTAATGGAGTCCGTCCAAAGCAGTGCCGATCGACCACGCGACCGTTGTTGACTGTTACTTGATACTTAAATAAAATTTTGAACATACCTTAGGTATGTTTAAAATTTTATTCAAGTATCAAATAAAATATTTTATTCATTTGTATCCCCGGGTTCTAGGGTTAATGATTGTAAATAATAGGGCTTCATAATAAAAACAAAAATGTATGAAAAAAAACGCGTTAATGCATTTTTATCAAAAATTAAAATTATTAAAAAAAAGGATTATTGCAAACAAAATACGAAATTCAAATAAAATTAAGCATAGTTTTACTCATTTTCATCTTTGCACTTTATTAAGACACACTGTATATTACTTATTTATAGGTACGTAGGTAGGTAGGTACCTATTTACAAAAAAAAATAGTACAACATTAGGGACATACTTAAATTTTCTAGTATACTTACATCTACATATAGTACCTACATACAAACTTTTCGTTAGTTTAGGACTGGATGGTGTTATGCAACAACAATGTACCAAGTATTAATTATATTTAATTTCACCAGACAAAAAAAGTATTTACCGGAATCTCGACCTTATTGTCTTTCCGATTACGAACAAAAAGATAAATCTCGAACGGTTCATAATGAAATAAGTTGGCGCCGCAACGCCCCTTTACCAAGTTCCTACAGGGAGTTGGTCAGAGGAATCCTGTTTCACTAAATAAGCTTCTAGAATAGTTTTCAAGGTTCCGACTAGTTTTGTTTTACTTTGATTGGGAACAGAGATTTCTAAAGAAGATAGTTTTTATTTATTTAATTATTTGAGAAAACTAAACACGAATGAAGAAAAATAAGTAAAACTTCACAAACGTTTTTTTTTTACATTTTGCATTGACTTTGACTTTGGTGTTGATAATAATGTTGTTGATAATAAAAATAAAATAAATAAAATGTTTTATTGTGATAACTTGAATAAAAAGAACAGATAATGGAGTAGCCATTTGATCACAGAAGTACTTGCGATAGGATTCTCCGCTCTTCATATCTTAGATAATTTCACTGGTAAAATACTTAAGAGTTTTTCTGTTAAACATTTTAAATACTATAGCGAACGAAGAACAAAAGAAAGAAAGTAAGTTTAAACAATGAAAACTAAAATTAATTACAGCTATCTACATAGTTCAAAATTAGAAGAATGCCCCTTTGAGAATAAATAAGAATTGTGTATTTATGTGTATGTGTGTGTGTGTTGATTTATATATTGTAATTGGAGGCATTGCTGTTGACTGTACAAGAATACGAATATTACTGTGTACCAGTGGCGAGAGGTAGAAAAGTGGGAAAGTTTAGCTGGACTAAGAAAGTCCACAAAACAGACAATAATTATACATGTAAAAAATAAAAATAAACATACAATCACACCAATTATCTAGCCCACGTTAAGTTTCATGAAGAACTTGTGTTATGGATACTAGATAACGAATAAACATACTTTTTTTTTTGTAAACACATACATAATATACATATTAAACAGCCAGACCATGACAAATAGACATGTGATAAATATTAAACAAGAAAATATACTTGAAAAAAACAACTATTCTCATGTCGCCCTGACGGGATGACATGGGACATGAGACTAGTTGCTATAAAATATCACATAAAAATAGCATTGTAAAATGCAAAATTAAAAAGTTACAATCAGACATGTCATGCACACAAATATTTGTCTTGTCCGGGGATCGAACCCGGGACCTTTGGCGTAGAAGGCGGGTTTAGTACCCCTGCGCCAAACTGGTCGTCACATCTGGTCACACTGGACACACTGGTCGTCGAAAATAGAACATTAATTGTTTGCTTTGCAACTGTTTGTTATCGACACATACTCAATAAATGACATAATTATTATGATCTGCATGGTGGTTCGCTGGGGTGGGATTTCTCAAAGGGAAGCCGATTGGAATCGGTATATGGACCCTTCGCCACTGGTACCTACTGACCTTCATACACTAAAAACGGTCAACAACCATTTTATTATTATTTTTATTTAATTTTATTGAATATGGGAAAATTTTCCTCTTATATTAAATATATTTCAAAATTTTAAATTTGTGCTTGGCAACAACATGTTCCATTGTAAATGTTGTTGTTTCTGTTAAAGCTGATAAGTTTATTGCGGCCGTTCTTCTTATCAGTTAAAAGATGTCCTGAATGGCTGGTAGGGAAAAAAAAATGTTGGACTATTCGAAAGTACTTATCTATAAGTTTATTTGAATAAAAATCTTTGACTTTGACTTTGACTTTTTTAAGTTATTAGATTTGGCAAAGTACCTACTGTAGTTGGACGAGTAGGTAATGCGGATACCAATTATAAAAATACTCTTAGCCTTCATCATACCTGATGTTAAGTATTGATAAGGCTGAAGATGGAAGCGAGCCTCTCCCGGAATCCTCAATTACTGAGGAGCTGGCTATCTCATCTCTAACTGCCGGAACACAACAATGTTGAAAACATTGTTGTTATGGCGTCAGACTTAGATAAGATGTTGGTAGCTAGCCAGACGGACTTACAACAAGTCCTACCACCAAACAAACCGAATACAATATGTACCCCCGCTGGGAATCGAACCGGTGGTTGCACCACTAGACCACATGGGCGGTTGAAAGGATAACATATCAATGAAAAACTATTTTATTACATTACATACTTACCCAAAAACCAACTGGAATATTATGGTAGAAGGATTTTAAATTCGTTTATTGAATTTCGCAGCCAAAGCAAAAAACTGAATGCTCCGGGGCCCTGAGGGCTATATTGAACTATTTAATAAATATTCGATAAAACGTGAAGCATTTCCAAATATAAAATATTAAAAAACTCTTTCGAAAGTAATTTCTACTATGTTTTATTGAATAGATATGTTGGTTTGTAAAGAATCGTTTTACGTGGAGGTAAAATTTAAGATTTAAGGTTCACATGTACATTTTTTCATAATTTCGCGCAAACAAATAACTAAAACGAGTTAGTTGCACATGTATTTATGAATTATTAATGTATAATTAACCAATTAATGTGCAATGTTTGTTTGTATGGAAGTCGTACCACCTTAATATTAATTATCTGAAAAAATGCGTGTGGCACTCGGGGAGTGCCGCGGTAAAGCTATTGCATAGCATTTTTAAACGCCTGATGCTTTTGTTGCTTCATGTTAATGCAGCACTGGCCGAGACAGATTCCCTGCAAACTTTTTGACATTAAATCTTAAACTACTTTTTTATGGAACTTAAATCCGCTTTAAAATAATTGAAATTTATCTTCTTTTTGCATATATTTTAATACAATAATGGATATTATGCAAGAAAATCTAACAATAACACAAAAAGTGCATAGGTCACAAATAATTAAGAGATCGAGATTCCACAACTCAAGTTTATCAGTTGATAGTAATACTTAGACGAAACAATAGTTATACCTCTATTAAGAATCTAAATTTGCACATCATCTCTAGAAGACAGCTTTTCAACAGAATTATATATGCAATACTCGAATTAGGAAATTAGTTATTTTCAGCAAATGGCGAGACTGAAAAATTAAAAGAAACACATTAATAAACTTAAAAAACGAATTGGAAAAATATAAATCTACTATTCACTCCCATCAAAATACATTGGTAAAAAACTGTCTTTCTAACAACTGTTCATCTACATCAAGATTGGAAAAAGTACATCCACATCGTCTCCAACAAATACTCAAGAATCTTGCACAGAGACATCTACCGAGAAAAGCAGTCCGCAAAAAGCAACGCAAAATCACCAAACAAATCAAACCCAGCATTTCAGATCTATAGAACGCGACGCGCCATCTAGCGAAGATAGGCAAACTAGTCATAAGTTAGAATATATGACAAAAAGTTGACATGTAAAACCATAAACAAACAAATGTAATTATTATTGGTGATCAACAAGCACTGGGCTTATCACAATTACTAATAAAACGGTGTAACCGTGTAATAACTTCATTTATTAAGTCCGGTGCATAATAATATGACTTTGAACTTATTTCGATCCTAAACAATCAAATTTTCATTTATTCCACTAAAATGCTGTAATGTATAAAAAAAGGATGAACTGGAAATAGGTCTTGACGATTTAGTAAAAGGAAAAAAAGACATTGATATTACCTTTCTGTTTGTCAGAAACATTTATAAAAAGGGAACATAAAAAAAATTTTATGTTAAAAATTAGATTCGTTTAGATTAGTTAATTAAATTAGTTAAAAGCGTGACCATGCAGAAGCGCATGGTCACAGGAACATGAAAAGCGAGGTGGCTTATGTATTCTAGTTAAAAGAAATTACAATTTCTCTAAATTACAATTAACTGATATATTATCTGAGTGCTATAACTTTGAATGTAGTGGAGTTATTGTGAAGGAAGTCATTTTGGTAATAGAATGCATTTGCAGAACGCCTAAGTCCAACATGTTTGTATTTTTTGATAAATTAGAACAGCTTTTACAAAAGTTAAGTATAAGACAGTAAAAAAATATAAATGTGTTATTATTATTCATACAAATACAAATACAAATACAAATACAAATATCTTTATTGTGAAATGCAGGTATACAAATGTAGTTGTTAGGTTAGTTTATCAGTGTCTCACTACATTTCCACCTTTTACAAGGTATACAATATTGCAGTATGTTGAACATCTTTCAATTTATATAAAGTCAAATAAGTATATAATGTCAAAATTTAAATATCTGTGGTGACTGGAATGTAGATATATTGAAAAATAAGAAACATACACAACAACTATATAAATACACCAACTAGAAATAAAGCCTGTTAAGACCTAATTGCAAGTAACGACCAACTTTTTCTTTTTGACCATAATACTTGCCAAATTCTCTCACTCCATATAAAGAATCACGATATAAATAGATAATGGGTCGAATTTCGACGTACGACGTTCGACGAGTGATAAGAATAAAATTTAATTTTATTAATATATAAAATATCTGACAATTTATGATATTTTACAAGAAACTGACAAAAATGTAACTTTCAATTTATTTCATGACATTTTTACTTTATTATTTGACCAATGTGTTCCAATTATTAAAATAAAGCATGACAAAATGTAATATGTAGAGCAGGGTAAAAAAAACGAAAACTGTACAATTCATATATTTATTCGAATAAAAAATAAAAATATAAAAATGCTATAGAAATGTATTAATAGGCACAACTTATTAATAACTCAAAAATATTACTCAAAGATAAAAAAATGCAGAGCTTCGTGGAACATTGTAAATAATAACATAAATAGAAAAGTAAATAAAAATGAAATTCATTCAATTCAATATAAAAATGACAATACGTACAATAAAGGTTTGAATAAATAAATTATAGGCCTATCACTCTATCGCCAGTTTTTTCAAAAGTTTTTGAAAAAGTTATGGCTATCAGATTAATAGACTTTATTAGAATGAACAATATAATTAAAAACAATCAGTTCGGCTTTCAAGAAGGCAAATCTACATCCTTGGCTTGTTTTGCTTTAATAAAAAGAGTTACAAATGTTATCAACGACAATGCTTTGATCTGGTTCTGGTTAACAAGCTACGTAAATAAAAGGAACAATGTACAGAAATCACTAGAGTAGAAAATGAAACCGAAGTGACATCAAGATCAACATATCATCAGATTGAATGCGGTGTACTACAAAGTAGCATCTTGGGACCTTTTCTGTTTATACTATATATTAATGACCTACCTGACATAATTTATAATGAATGATTTCTGTTTGCTGACGACTGCACATTGTTATTTGAAAATAGAAATATTGACGAACTTGAAATTGACATAAACAATACAGCCTTTATGTCTTCAAACAGATATCTCGAGCTTTTAATAAGAAACCACAAATAATTTCTTGAACCGTCTTTACAAGAGCTGTTGATTTTAATCTGAAACCATGTTGGACAGTAGGATTTGCAAATATAATTTGCCATCACAATCAGTTCATTTATCGGCCGTTCTGTAGAAACATAGAGTCGTAGTATTCTATTAGCAGTCGTAAGCCATCTAGCGTGCGACATTTTACCAGGAAACCTTCTTGCTAAATCGTAGCTAACGGATCTAGTTGTCACTGCTGCACAAATATCGTATAAGTATTGTTGATCTGTGCTTAATTTAGTTGTTGATAGATCCGGTAAATAAACGGTGATTGGTTCAAACTGGGTGATTTCTCTGGTTTCACAAGTTTTAAGCATTTTACCAATAGGGCCTGAAAAAGCGGTGGGCCCTGTTGTTTTTCCATCTCAGTGTTGAATTAAATGCCGCAATTGTAATTCATTAGCATGTAATTGGCAGATAAGCCACTGCAGTGGCCTGCCAAACCGTTTCTCAAGTAGAACAATAATTCAATTTTTACGCCCAGTATTAGTATTTGTTCCATCGCAACCGACTGCCGCCAAAGAATCGATATTTGTGGTTTTTTCAGTAAGATATACAAACATTACTTGCTCGATGTCTTTAGACGTTCCAGTAGGTGGAGTTACATGACCAAGGTAAATCGATCCAGGTTCCTGCACCATTGTAATGTGTTCTTTAACTCTAATACGACGATATAATCTATTTTTATCTTTAACGCAATACAACTTTTGGTCTTTTCGCCCGTCAAAGAACTATGCCTCTATTGTTCCTACCTTTCGATTTTTTAATAACGTACGTCTTCTTCTAACTCTCTCGCGTCTCAGCTTGTTATGGTCTATGATAGTGAAGGAGGTGAATGCGATTTTTGTCCTTTGTATCACTTAGGGTAGCGGAAGCAATAGCTGCGCCTGCTCTATAAGATACTCCGTACCGGTCACATATTTCAGACAGTTTTTCTAAAGATGTTGAAGGTATTTTTCTCTTCCTACCTTTATTTGATACCTTTGTTTGTTGGTATTCTTCATCTTCAGAAGAAGTTGAAGGTTGTTGTTCAATAGACTTTTGTTGCTTCTGTAACCTTTTACGTTTCTTCTGAAGCTTTTTAGTAGCTTCTGCGTCGATGTTTCCAATAGCCATACGTCTAACTGTCCTCTGATCAACAAGGAACGAACGTTATTTAGCATGAACAGTCTTATTTTCCCACATTTGCAAACAGCAAAGTCCTTGCATTTACATGAAGCAATATCAAATAATACGGCAGTTTTTGTGATAAAATTATGTATTTTACCTACTCTTACTTACCTAGTTTACTCTTTACCATTTTACCACTTTGAAAGTGTACATCTTTCAAAAGATTGACTTTGAGAAAAAATCGTTTTAGAAACCTCAATGCAATTTTTAAAGACTCATCTATAGATACCCCACACGTAAAGGTTTGATAAAAAAAAAACTGTGTCAGTTCCATGTATGGGGAGAACCCCCTTAATTCATATATTTTTTTTATTTTTGTCTAAAAACCGTAAAGCGGTTTACAGAATACATCTACCTACAAATTTTCAACTGTGTGATCTTCATAGTTTTGGAATAAAGTGGCTGTGACATACATCGATTTGGGCGAATCTATAAGGGTTTCGTTTTTTGCCTTTAGGCCACAAAATCCTAAAAATAGTATTTTACGTGCTCATAAAATCTAAGATAAGCACCTTAGCTAATAATTAAACTAAATAAGTTTCACAATTAATTTCTCAAAAGCTTTAAGTCGTTACACAAAATACAAAAAAAAATAAAAAACCACAAGTGAATTCTCAGACGGGAAACCTTTGGAAATCCGGTCCAATGCTCCAAAGGTCGCGGGTTCGATTCCCGTCTGAGAATTCACATGTTAATTTTTTTCAATATTTTTCTATTTAAACATTACCATAAGTATAAAAAAAAATAGCATTGAAAAATGCAAAAATTACAAAATCATAAAAAAAATAAAAATAAAAAAACCTTTAACCGAAATATTAAAAAGGTTAAGGTTTTATTTTGCTTGCGTCACGAATGTCACGATTCACAAACAATACCTTCCTTTGCACAGCCACTGGACAGTGTTTTCTCTGAAATCAGACGGAAAATGCAGTCGTATGTGAAAAACGCGACAGTGATCAAAATGGAAACCATCTCTGTGTTAAATTGATGCTTTTCAATGGGACAAGTGGACTATTTAAATGGTTCATAACAGAAAATGTAGGCATTTTTATGATACTAGGTATTATATCGATAGCCATAGCTTTATATTTGACTGAGATAAACATACAAACAAACTGACATACTTTCGCATGTATAATGTAAGTAGGAAGTAGCATTAATTGAGTAATGATATAGCATAAATACGAAGATATATATTTATTTATTTCTGCGTTATATCCAACCCGTCACTATTGCCTTTCTTTTCACAGTTTTACGAAACCACATAACTCACATACTATAGATAGAAAAGCTACAGGACCGATGCATTCTGATGCCGAGCAGGACATAGCCAGGAATTTCATTAGATCCGCCATTACTTATATAACAATGCGTCTAATTACGTTCCACATGGGAGATCCTAAATGAACTTCTTTTGAAAGCTGAAATGCCTTTTATGGAACTAATGAAGTCAAAGTTTTACTTCATAATTGAAACTCAATCGAGAAACTTTATGATTTTTCAACCTCTTGCTCAAAAAGCTTGTCATTATGGTAGCGTATCTGAACGGGTCTAAAATTGCACATTTTATCCCTAGGGGAAAAGTAATTTTGAAAATGGAACAAGCCGCGACCTAAAAAAACAATAGTAGATTGTTACACATGGGGCTAAAACGATATTGTATACGAGGTGTTTTTAGTTAATGTTTTGGACATTATTGTAACACATTATACAAAACTTAAACAATTCAAGGAATTCTTATAACAGCCTAACACATTTTACTTCTTGATAGATAAACAAAGTTATGAACATATTGGCAAATGAACTATTCCCTGAAAGTGCGTTTCATACGTTTTTCTTTTGATTTTCTTTTGAATGAATTCATCCATCCATCCATCATCAGCCTGTGGACGTCCACTGCTGGACCTCTCCTAGATCACGCCTATTGTGGCGTTCATAGGAGGCTATTAGTGTACTGCTACCACTCTAGCCAGACAGGTTGGTAGAGGGTTTGTTTCAAGTTTTCCTTCTCTCGCTCAGGTTTTCAATGCGTCGAGCCTCTTAGTCGACTCTTACGATATCCCAGGCATGTAAGGGAGTGGTGATACTTGTATTCTTAGGCCGTCACCACACGGCACAATATATTTAATAAATTATTACTTACAAATTTCAGTTTTAACTAGATTTCTGACTTAGAGCCTGTTTAACTATCGACAGGTAGTTTTTATGTCTGTCTTATCTAGCAGAAAATTTGTCAGTTTTTAATATGAAAATTATGTCAAATCATCTGCCAGATAAGCTATTCAGAGCTCATCTGGCGATCTTGAAACAGGCCCTTAATTGTATTGTAGGTATAATATATATAAATAAGTCTCTGAGGTCCCGGGTTCGAATCCCGGTAAGGGCAAATGTTTGTATGATGAATACGAACATTTGTACCTGAGTCATGGTTTGAACAAAAATATACCTATGTTATGTATGAATTATTGTATGTAGATATATTTCTATCCGTCACCCTAGTATCACATAACAACACAAGCCTTACTGTGCTCACTTTGAGGTTGGGCTTATTGATGTGAGCAACAGAATTATTTATATAAGGAAACTGCATAGTCTTTATACCAAAGACGTTTAAAACACATCTTACAAGTATTACCTAGGAAATAAAGTCTTTGGTTCATGAGTACAGCCGTGTGACTTTTTCTTTTGTAAGTGTCGTATATTCTAGTATTCGTTTTCCCAATACGCATGTATTGGGGACTTTATCGTTGAGATATTCCATAATTTCCGGGACTGGATGGCTGGGAGTACAACATAACACTGTTATTAGTACCATATAAAACCCTGGACAAATATGAAACATAGCAAAAGATGCATTTACTCACAATAAATAGAGAAAATAGAAAACTATCGTCGTTTCAGCCACATGACACCCACTGCTGGGTATAGGCCTCCCCCAAGGATCTCCACGACGATCGGTCCTGTGCTGCCCGCATCCAGCGGCTTCCCGCGACCTTCACCAGATCGTCGGTCCACCTTGTGGGGGGCCTACCCACGGAGCGTCGTCCAGTACGCGGAAACTATACTAGAAAACTATATTTTGAAAGAAAATGTATATTGTTTTAATTCTGGGTATTTTATGTATAATTATGTCGTAGGGACATGAGGATAGCAGAGATTTCACGAAAAGTCTAGTCTAAATGTCGTGGCTATGTCGTAGAAATTGTCCTCAAAGTCCAAATCATGAAATGCTCGGGGATTACATGGAGTGGTCGCATTTCATGTAATATTTCATTGTCCATTGTTACATCATGATGTACCTTAGCCAGTCGTTTGTCAATATGGTCACCTAATCGCGCGGCTGCATCATAAAATGGTCAAAATTATTTGATCATATCGTAAAATGGTTACATTAATTACCGATGGAGCGCTGCCAGCGCCGCGGCCGCTGACAACAATGTTGTTTCTCGCAGTAAAAAAAGTAAATTTTTCGTTTATAAATGTTGAAAAAAGTTATAATATTATAGAGTTTACGATGAAAAGGTATTCCAGTATGCAAGTCACACAAATGCCGAACGAGATGAAATAAACAGATATTTCACAGGACACCCTATTTTCACGATATGGCCGATCGTCGATGACAAAATCGTGAAACGTTCACGATTTAATGATCAGATCAAATTAAGTTACCCACATCATGAAATGCGACCACTTCATGAAATTCTCGAGCATTTCATGATGTGAGCAATTCTACGATATGGCCACGACATAATAATATAGCACGAAATCACAGAAGAAATCGAATTCTTGTTCATTACGTCTTTTTACTAAAAATGTTCAGTTATTTGCCGTTTCTGTAAACTATACGCCCTATTACTAGTACTATTTTATAATTTATTAAAAGCAAGAATAATGAACATTTGAATGTTACGTTATTGCAAAATTTATCGGTCTACTAATTAGATGACGAATATTTGAATAACTAAGCTCTAAAATTATAGAGAATTTACCACACTTTACTAACTATAACTTGCAACAAAATAGCAAAAACTAAAATGGATTCACAAGCTTATTTTTCGCTAAAGAAGTAAAATAATAGTTAACTCTGAAAAATCTCGGGAAAAGTAGAAAAACTTCTCAACACCTGGTAAAATTCCATAATGATCTTAGCTCACAAAGAAGGCTGCGTAAACCGAATAAAAACCACAGTAAATATTTTAAGTATTTGCGATAGTAGTACCTCAACTTGATTCATATTAGCATCTTATATCTTATATCTTATCTCTCTGTTATTATATGAGTTTTAGTGCTATCTAAAACTGTAGTAAGGGGTATGTTTGGTACAAAGGTATCTTACCTTGTTACTGTGTTGGCACATAATATAATTTCTGAATCAACGTGCCTATTAGCGAAGATACACTTGTTTTGGTATGTACTTAATGGCTAACATGTTCCCCCTAAAAGTCCTGTAAGCGACCAAATGCCTGACAAACGTCACATTTCCGAAGATAGAAAGAAACGTACAGAAAACGCTTTAATCATAATACAATAATATAAGATACTAACATAGGTTAAGTACAATTGTTACTAACAAATAATGAGTCAAAGTTACTTGAAATAAATGAATTGAATTGAATAATCCATAAGCGCCTCATAAAAAATCAATCTGGCTTTCTGTCAGATTTTACTGTTTGTCATTGACCATCTACGACTATGTTTGATGCATTTTACATCCAGAAATGTACTTGAACAACGTCTTTGTCAAACAAATTGGCCAAATTTTAATTGTTTACCGGGCTAAATAAATTTGACAAACACGTATTGTCAAACATATTTTATCGTTTAACACATTCTTTTCTTCGGCAGTAACAACTTTTGTTTATGTGAGCGCGTGCTGTTTCAAACGTTTGCAAGTTGAGTTACTGCGTTAACTCATATACTTATGTACTGTGTAAAAACTCTGCCAATAAGGACTTTCGTGAACTATAAAAAGCGGCCTCTGCATCGCGTCACGTATTTTCGCGGCCCCGCAACTTTGGACATTTCTTAGAAGTGGGGGTTAACTTCCTAAGTTTATAACGTGAATTGCGTTTTAACATTAATAGGTACCACCCTTTGTTTATCATTCAACTTTCGAGTCGTGAATTGAAAACGTGCCGTTGGGAATGATAAACTGATGAGCAAGAAGTCGAGTGGAGATTTTAAAGGCCTTTCTGAACATTGAAAAATGCAAAAATCAAAAATTTCTGAGGTTGGGGTTTTAAAGGTTCTGTTCCCACCTACTGAGTCAAAGATCGTTCGATTCCTCCCTACCCGGGCCGGGACCAACATTGATGTGACAAATATTTCTATTTGTTCCATTTCTGTGTGAATTATTTAGGGTCGGGTTCACCACTAACTGACAAGTTCTGCCCCTTATTTGTCTAATTTCAAAATCTATCACAATCCCTTTCAAAGGTATTGTGATTGTGATAGTGATTTATGGAATTGTGTAACTTATAGTCGCAATCCCTTTCAGAACGTTTGATGTATTAAATGTCACTTCATTTGACACTTCTCCATACATTTGAAAAATATTTTCATCTGTCACTTTGCTTAGACAGTTCAATTTCGTTCATTAAATATCTTTTAAAACGCGTCCCGATCACAATCCCTTTTAAATGTCAAATAGTGACGGCGTGAAATAAGTAAATATCTTTCAAATGACGAATTGAAAGCGATTGCGATAGATTGTAAAATTAGACAATTAGCCCCCTGGTTAGCTTATTTTATGCCACCTCTCTTGCCTTTGTCAAAATATATGGCTTTTGCGTTTCGTTAGTACAAGAGCTATTGTGTAGGTAGAAAGTAATGAACACTGAATAAGGCTGCGTTTCCATAGAAGCGGAGCTGCGCGGTGCTGAGCTAAGACTTACAAAAATTTACCAATGATATTGCTCAAATCACACATCTCATCTCCGCTTCCCTTCAGTGGAAAGAGTATTAGCCGAGTTGAGAAGAAAATTAGTTAAAATGTATAGCGTGCTGTGCAGAGCTTTGTCATGCTGAGCGAGGCACAGCGATGTGGAGATGAGCTAAGTAGCTGTGCTTGGTGAAGCGGGGCCGGGCGGGGCTAGGCTTAGCTTGAGCTAGCTATAATACAGCTTAGCTCAGCCCCGATCGGCTCATCTTCAACCAGCTACACAGCTTAGCTCTGCATCACTCATCTTTGCGCAGCTTCAATGGAAACACTGACCTCTTTACAAAAAAAAAAAAAAAAAAAAAAAAAAGCCCCACTTAGCTGAGCTCCGCGCAGCTCCGCTTCTATGGAAACGCAGCTTAAAGGTGAAGATAGCGAAACGGCCAAGCCACATTTTTTACTAAGGTCTAGTTGTGAAGTAAGAGCTTGTAATATTAGGGCTTGTAGAGTTAGACACTTGGCTTTTATTGAGATCTGCTTGTTGATTAACTAACACTGTTGCTAACAAGTTTTGATTGAAATTGATTGAAAGTGCTGTCCCATTACTGATTTAGTAAGATAGTTGTCACACTGATTTTTACTAAAGCAGCAATGTGACTGCACTTTCAATCAAACGTTGATAGAAACAAGTTACATAATCAGGGGGCAGATAACAGTTTAACAGTGCGAGTTATATGGTGACGTCTTGGCATAACAATATAATTGTAAAGTTTTTGGTGGGATAATTATTTCCTTATAACTTTTTAATTTTGCATTTTACAATGCTATTTTTATGTGATAATTTTTAATCAAGTAAATATACTAGAAAAAAGCAACTTGTCTCATGTCGCCCTGACGGGACTCGAACCCGCATCCTTGGGAGTTTCTAGTATATTTAGTTGATTAAAAATTATCACATAAAAATAGCATTGTAAAATGCAAAATTAAAAAGTTATAAGTAGATGGCAGTTTCATCTTAATCGATAGTCAAACATCTGTAAAGATGTTTCTTTCGAATGCGAGGATATTTCTCTCATTGGTGAAACGACGGTGGCCAACACCGTAGAAAAAGGTGAATATACTAGAGAATTTCAACGTGTTCTCGTAGGTCTCTGTAGCATAATAAAATTGGTCAGTGCATTGGGCCGGATTCCCAAGGATGCGGATTCGAGTCCCGTCAGGGCGACATGAGACAAGTTGCTTTTTTCTAGTATATTTACTTGATTAAAAATTATCACATAATTATTTCCTTACAGCTTTTGCTGTTCATATAATTTATTAACCCGAACTTAACTGAAACCCTTTGATTTCCATTAATAAATAACACCGGTAACCCTTATCAAATCAATTGATCAATCAAAATTTATTATTGTTCGATCAAAACTTAATTAAAACCACTCCAAGCTACTCTCCTGTCTAAGAGTTTTAACTTTTGTGACAGCTCTCCTCGTGCCATTGGTTCGGTTTAAGGTTTAAAATAAAGCGTTTGTTTTTATTATTTAAGTTTATCTAAACTATCTAAACATTATCTTAACATTTTTGCACCGTTAAAGTGGTAGTTGTCGTTGAGGTTGGATGGTGCAATCCACATTAGAAAAATTGTAAATTAAGTGCTTATATTTTAAGGTGGTATACTGTGTACTAAAAATTATGAAATAAATCCTATTCCTATTCTAATCCTATCTAAACTAATTCTATAAAGAGGATAGATTTGATTGTTTGTTTGCATTGAATAGGCTCCGAAACTACTGAACGGATTTGGATGAAATTTGGTACACAGATAGTAGGTAGCCTGGTTATGAACATAGGATACTTTTTATCCCGATATTCCTACGGGAACGGAACCACGCGGGTGAAACCGCGAGCGGCCGCTGGTACTTAGATATTTTATGAGGCTCGCAGTAGTTTTTTTTTATGTAAATATGATCAAATCGAAAGTTTGTCTGTCACCTTTTAGGGCCTTTTCCGAGACTGGCTGTAGTTATATAAAATACTTACATACATCGTCATCATCGTCATCAGCCATTTTTAATGTCCCCACAGCTGGGGCACTGGCCTTCCTTATGGATGGATAAGGTGAACAGAAATTACATACATAATTTATATTAATTATGATAACTTAAATTGTTAACTCATGAAATGTTTATTGCTTTTTTTATGACTTTGCACACTTTGTTTACTTTATTTTTTATTTTTTTTATTAACGACGGGGAGACTCTTATCCTTCATCATACCTGATGTTAAGTATTGATAAGGCTGAAGATGGAAGCGAGCCTCTCCCGGAATCCTCAACCACTGAGGAACTGGCTATCTTATCTCTAACTGCCGGAACACAACAATGCTGAAAACATTGTTATTATGGCGTCAGACTTAGATAAGATGGTGGTAGCTATCCAGGCGGACTCACAACAAGTCCTACCACCAACCATTGACATTTCTTGATTAATTGTATTCTACTAATAAACTAACCATTTTTTTATTATTATTTAAAGCGTCATTCTATCTGTACTGTTTGCATGCCAGTATCTGGTGCATCACATAAGCGCCACACATTTTTTTTATTTGTCAACTTTTGTACTGTGTATGCTCGCAAATAAATATTCTTGATTCTTGATTCTTTAATGTAAGATATAGTTTAATAACACCAAGTGCATAACGCAGTGTAGGAGCCCTCAGGCTAGGTGGAACAACGATCCTCGCAAGGTGGCAGGCAAGAGCTGGCAGAGAGTAGCCGTGGATCGTGCTCAGTGGCGTGCACTTGGAGAGGCCTATGTTCAGCAGTGGACGATAATGGTCTGATGATGATGATGATGAAGTGCATAACAAACCTGCACAATTCACTTAAAATATTAAATTAAAGAGGTGATTTTTCTTCGATTGTCTCCCTCCGTGGTCTGTTGGTTTTCAAGTCACATATGTTTGACCAGGCTTGAAAAACACTTAACAAAATATACTAATTATTTTTTTTATATTCCTATGACGACATGAGTCCTTGTGTACAGTATAACGAAATAAAATTCAATTTAGAAATGTTTTATTGACAGCAGTCCAATGTTCTCAAAAGACCCAGTTTATATATCCTTCCGTGGCCATATATAAAAATTGAATCTGATTACGAGATACTGGTCATATCGTAATGATTTTTGCTGGCTAGTATCATTGAAGTTGACATTCAAACGCCAGTGCACCGTGCTTCCGGTACCCCTATTACGAGTTTGCTTAACATGACATTTACAGGACTCGTGAGCGTAGACTATCGGATACACAGCTCATATCGGTAAAACAGTCGCTAAATATGAAAGAGACAGAGCTACATTTTACATTAACGTTTACTGTAACGTCGAGTTTGCCAAACTCGTAATAAGCCTACTGAGTGTCACTAGGTTTCGTTCTCATTGTAAATATTTTAGTGACAAAGTTCAAAGTCCCCTTCTGTTATCGTTTTAAAGTGGTAAGTATTTAAACTAAGTATATAATTTAGAATGGGTCTTGTAGATAATAGCTAGCTTCAACACTTGCCTTGTAAATAACAACTAGCTTAGGCCCGCGGTATCACTCGCGTGGTTCCCGTTCCTGTGGGAAGAGCTGAATAAACAGTAGCATAAATTACTCTCCGGCCTTTCAACTAACTCTTAGCAAAAAATCAACCTGAATGGTTCCTTAGTTAGGGTGAGAAGGAAGTGCAAACAAACACACTTTCACATTTATAATATTAAAGTTAGTATTTATATATTGGTTAGGAAGGATTTATGTTATTTGACTAGAGTTACGGTGTCGTCAAAATAAAGACTAGATTATCATTTATTTCAGAAAACAAGTTCCATAGTTTACATAGTTAACATACGTTTTCTATACTAATTAAAAGACATGTCATAATAGGAAAAATAATAAATTGAATATTAATACAAAATAAATTAAATTAAAACATATATAGAATATATATATATATATACATATATATATATATATATGTATATATATATATATAGATAGGTAGGCGGTAGACACCCACCTGTTTAGGGGCGATTACCACAAAGGTCCCATAGGACGTATGGCGGCGAGAGTGCAAGTAGTGAAAAAAAAGGCACCCAACTTCTGCGTATTGTATGGTATAATCTTTGCACGTTACAATAAACTATACTTGCCGAAGTAAAACTTACTGGAAGCATAAAAGGTTACTTTTAAGCTATTGCATAGCTTTTATCGCGGGCTTTGAGCGCGGCGACCGAATCAAGAAATTCCGTAACGAAAAAACCTAACACCCCCCACTCCGTGTCATGGATTTATCTATGTCATAGAGATATATGTCATGAAAATATAATTTCTTAAAATCCGTACCGATTTTAAAAATAAATTATATTTTCACTCAAATTTTCTTTTTTTTCATCATTGACAATTTAGTTATTCACAATCGTAACTAAGCAACCAAAATCTATGATAAAAAAATGCTATGCAATAGCTTTACCGCGGCATTCCCCGAGTGCCACACGTATTTTTTTTTTAACTTGCGTTGTTTTGTACTCATTTCGTTAGATAATCGTCACAAGCAGGAAAATAACATAATACAATAATCACACAAAAGTAAATCTTGTTAATGTGATTATTGATTAACAAGAATTTTACTTCGTAAGGTAACCCAGACAATTAGAGAATTTGCGAAATTCAGAAAAAAATCGGAGTCAACCTTTTTGTTAAAAAAATTTTTATAAACCAAACAATGTCGCAATGTCGACTTTGACTAATTTTTTTTTAAATAAATATTTTTTATCAGCAGAATATATAATGTGGTCAGCAACTCTTTTTAGTGGCTTACCTAGAGTACCTACTTGCTGGTCAAATAGGTTTATAAGCTGATCAATCAATCATTGGTGTTAGGTTACAGTATTTTTGCTGTTTGATTAATAATACCATCTTGTTTTCTCAATTTCTAGAATTTATGTTTAGTACTTGAATTAAAAAGAACACCCCGTAAGACGTACTTAAATAAAAGTATATGTAATCACTGGAGTGTTCAAATATATGAGAGGTGCAGACTCGGAATAATACCCCACTTAGCGAGGTCTTTCATTCATTTACTTTATCCGACTCACTCCGACTTACACGGAAAATGTAAGGCTTTTAACATTAATGCTGGTACTGAATGAACGAATGACCTAACGACACTATATGAGACACGATTATCCTAATTCTGAGTAATAGCCAAGTCAAGAGCAGGTAAAGTGGCCTTTGTAACTGAAGTAAATCTTAGTAGTATATACTTTAGGTGTAATTGGATGTGAGATGATTGTGCGTTAGCCTAATCGGAACTCCTAATGCTCGCGCTGATGACAACTTTGATGACAACTCGTTCATTCACGCTTTATTTTGTTCGTGATAATATTTCAGCTGGAAGCGTACTGCCATCTCTTAGCGCAGGCGCTCTATTTTTGATTCGCTCGTCGCGCGTCGAGCGCTCTTTCCTACTGATTTTCGTTCGACATACGCATTTCCATATTTTTGAATCGGTCGACCGCAATGAGTGCCCCCACCCACTCGTTGCAGGCGAGCGAAACAAGCGATCGGCGCGTGACTTAAGGCGATACTCGAAAAAAATATGCTGAAGCGAGATAGCAATGAGAAAACGACGCTCACGGGAGCGAGACCGATTTTGCAGATTAGGCAAAAAAAACACAAAATCACTTCGTATTAAATACAGCGATTTAAAAAAAATGCTTCTATACAATCCTAAATATTATTGGTGTCCACTTATTAAAACAATTTCCAATAGTGTAAGTAACCCCATTTAAGAATAATCTTTTCGAAAAGAAAAAGTGTCGAGGCAAAATCATAAAATCGTGTTTTAGGAACTTTACGAATCTAGATAAAGGTATGAAGAAACATATATGTTATTATACCAGATTTGTAACAACTGTAACCATGCTATAGTTTTATATCAAAAAGTCCATACTTTTTCCGAGTAACGCCTTAAGTCGCATGCGTCAACTCTTTGTCATACGAGCGATCCGAAATAGAGCTCCAGTACTGTTGCAATCTTACCATGCTATTGCATACTACGAATCTCTTAAAGTAAGCTTGTTTTTTGTCGGAAGTTTCGTGTCGTCATCGTTCAAACATCGCCTTTAAAGTGTGAAGTGTGTCAAAGTGTGAAGTGTGTCAAAATGTGAACTTCAATAAAAACAAAGCGTTCTTAAGCTATGATGGTTTCTAATAGATGCTGGTAGGCCCGGGAAGGAAATAACATAAGAATTCAATTGATAGCTGGAAAAAAAATCCGTGCTATTATGATGGCCGCAGAGTAAGAATCATCTGTGAAGGATTTATGCCAAGTTAATTCCTTTTGCTTTGTGATCATGATCAGTGCATTAAATTAAAGAACGATCTTACAATCTGGAATAGTGATAAACCTTATTTTTTCAAACATGCATAGAAATATTGTCATTATTTTCGAGAAAAGAACACGCGAAGTATCCAATTTACGGACAAAGAAAATCAAATCTATTAAGGAACGTTTTTTTTTAATTTGGAATATTACAACGTTGGCAATTACCTGTCTCGACCTTCTATTGCCTATTTCACGACCTTTGCAATATTGTACTACTAGGGCGGTGACAACCCGATACTCGGGTTCGTCGATCGACGAAAAATTCCAAATATGCGAAAATCTTTAATTGCAGTTTGTGATTATCACGTTTAACATATTTTATAGTTTTCGGAACAAATAGACTCGAGTACCTTTAATTTGATACCTTACTCGGCCGCGTACTACGCGCCAAAGTCCCTATCGAGTCGTCACAAATTTTGCGAACCTGAATTAAGTATATTACTTATTTTTCATATTTTGTTTCTCTATAGATTCACCTTTAGATTTTTTGTATTTCACTAAAAGCAAAACCTCCTTTATCGTAAAAAAAAGCTTGTACGTTTTTCCCGCTCTCTTTTTTTTCTTGGACCAAAAAGGTTTGTAATAGGAGTTTTTACTCTTAAACTTCCCGAGAAGCCTTCTGTCACAATAGACTTGTTCCAATGGCTGTTATTTAACTACTTCGCCGAGTAATTTTGTAAGTTCGTCAAATAATTTGTTGTCTACTCAACACTCCCCCTTGATTGAACACCAATGATGGTCGTAATACTTTAAAAGGGGCCTAATCTTTTTTAAGAAGACGATAGCAGAAGGTTCAGACGGTTATAATATTTTTGTAAGAATTTATTATGATTGTAAGCTTTTAAACATAAATACTTCTTTTTATAAATTTAAACAGTTATGTTTTTAGTTAAATGTTATTTGACGACCAGTTTGGCGCAGGGGTACTAGACCCGACTTCGGCGCCAGAGGTCCCGGGTTCGATCCCCGGCAAGACAAATATTTGTGTGCATGAACAAGCTTATTTGTCTTGGTCTGGGTGTTTAATATGTATATTATATAAGTATTTACAAAAAAAAGTAAATAAGTATGTTTATCCGTTATCTAGTATCCATAACACAAGTTCTTCATGAAACTTAACGTGGGCTAGATAATTGGTGAAATTGTAACAAAAAAACAGATCGAGGTTAGAATCAGTTTCAATAAAGATTGTTAGGACGTACTATACGGAATAACAATATCCATTTTGATATATTCAAAGTCAAAGTCAATATCATTTATTCAGTCTAGGCTGTTACAAGCACTTATGAACGTCAAAGAAGCTACGCCATCGGTTCACAAACCCTACGGCGGGAGACCTTGTAACGAGAAGAACCAGCAAGAACTATAAGACTATAGAACTATAAGACGGTTAGAGATGTTACAAATCTGGTAATAATATATACATTTATTCATATCTTTATCTAGATCTAAAGTGTACCAGAAACGCGATTTTATGATTTGGCCTCGACAGTTTTTCTTTTAGAAATGACCTCTTAAAAATACAAAAAATAAAGATTATTCTCAAATGGGGTTACATTTTACTATTGAAAATTGGTTTAATTAGTGGACACCAATAATACTTAGCATCGTGTAGTTTCATTTTCTCTTTAATCGCTATAGTTATTTACTACGAAGTGATTTCGTGGTTGTTTCGCCTAATTTGCAACGTCGTTTTCTCAATACTCAATACTCAATAGTTTATTGCAAAACCATAATGTACATGTAGATGTTATAAAATAATGTAAGACCATTGTTATGGACCCGGTTGGGCACGCAATTAGGGCTAGAAGAGAGAGGGGCCGTATTTCATCTGAGAAATTATATGATGATAATTAGAATTATAATTATCATTTTGCAGAACCAATATAAGTATGATCAATAAAATATTCATTAACACTTCTCATTGCTATCTCGCTTCAGTTGTATAGCACCTTAAGGCGGTACCCCCACCGAAAGTGGCGCCGCGTTGAATTTTATTATTACTCAGACCCCGACCGGACACCGGTGTCCTCTCCGAATTTCAGCCGAAACCAATAATTTTCTAATAGTTAGAGTTTAGTCTTGTATGAACATCTTGATTTCAGAATCGAACCCGATAAATATACTCCAATCTGTGATAAAAATTATAATCTACTCTTTGGTTTGAAGTGACATTTGACATTATTGAAAATCGTGATTTTTTTTGGGATTGTTTTTTTGTTTATGTGTTTTTTGCTATTTCTAACACAAAAACAAATATACTGTTGATGTTATAGTTTTTTTAGTTTATTATCTGAACATGGTTAAAATATTCATCAATCTAATACAGTTTACAGATTGAAAAAATACGGTATGTACGGTAACTTATAAAATTTTATAGAAAAGTAGTATTTTAGGTAAATGGTTTTTTTGGCATGTCATTAGTATGGCCCGAAATGGCCCGGGGTCTGAATAGACCATTCACAATTTTAATAAAACTAAACGTGGATTTTTTAGAGCATCGTCTTGTATTTTTAGAAGGTATCGCTACATCTCGTCATAGTCATTCGTAGAAGTAGATAGCAAATGTGTCAAAAACGGCCACTTTTAGCAGTTTTGCCACTACTTCTAGCAGTGACTACGAGGGAATGTAATGATACCGTCTAAAAATACTAGACAATGGGCTCTAAAAATAAACCGCCTTAAGAAGTCTCTTATCGTCTTGTATTTTAATGAAATATGTTATTTTTCTATCTCTGTAATACCTGTCTAAGTAACCAGTGCAGACATAAGCTAATTTAACTTCTTACTCCTACATACACACCGGTACATTAGAAATGCTGATGCTACTTTCTCCTAATATGGCAGTCTACATTCTTTTCCTGCTGAAATGAATTATCTTGTGAGGAAAAAAACCGGATAGAGTCACTTAACTAAAGTTGCTGCCGTCTGCAACACTTCACATACACACGGAAATAAGTTACGCCGAACTAGGAGCTATTAAATTAAGTATAATTTATGTTTTTGGTTTGCTTCTAAGTTGTAGTAGCATTGTAAAGGCAAATTTGTAATTATCATTATCATTAGGCGATTTTATGCCCAGTCGGGGCATAAAATCGCTGGGACCAAAACTTACTTGTTAACGATTTGCACAACATTTAATTCTACTCTTTAGGTTCAAATGCCTAAATGTCATGAGCTCGGCGCAATATCTGCCCGTGTACACTGCTTGTTCTCGACACTTAGTAGCGCTGTCAGCACTCCGTCGCGACACGATCTCACGCGAACTTTCAATGGAGTAGGAGTAGTATAGAATTTATATATGATACTTAACATTTGTATATTTAGACTCAAATGGCTAAGTATCGCAAGTTCGGCGCAATATTTACCCTTATAAACTACATGTTCTCAACACCTAGTAGCGCAGTCAACATGCCGTCACGACACAATGTCACGCGAACTTGCCACGGAGAGGATGGGTTTTATATAATTAGATACTAAACATTTTGCACCCAATATAGTTAAAGTATCATCAGCTCGGCGCAATCTTTGCCCGTATACACAGAATGTTCTTGACACCTGGTAGCTTAGTAACAACTCCCTCGCGACAAGATGTCACGTCAACTTTCAATGGAGCGGATGGTTTTTATATAATTCGATACTAAACATTTTGCACCCAATTTAGCTAAAATATCGTAAGCTCGGCGCAATCTTTGCCCATAAACACATCATTTTCTTGACACCTCGTAGCGCAGTAACAACTCCGTTGAGACACGATGTCACGTGAACTTTCAATGGAATGGCTGGTTGTTATATAATTACATACTTAACATTTTGCACAAAATATGGCTAAGTATGTAATTTACGCACAATCTCAGCCTGTGCTTGTTCTCGATACCTAGTAGTGAGTCAGAACTCCGTCCCGACACGATGTCATGCGAACTTTTAATGGAGCGGGTGGTTTTTATTCCAATAAAAACCACTTGTATACAAATTGCTACTTAGATAAGTAGCAATTTGTATACAAGGGTCATTTTCGTATGCTCGACGCAATCTTTTCCCATGTATACTTCTTGTTCTTGACACCTAGTAGCGAAGTCAACACTCCGTCGAAGCACGATGTCACGTGAACTTTCAATGGAGCGGATGGTTTTTATACAATGAGATAAGTAGCAATTTGTATACAAGGGTCAGTATTGTGGGCTCGGCGCAATTTCTGCCCGTGTACATTACTTGTTCTTGACATCTAGTAGCGCAGTCAGCACTTCGTCGCGACACAATGTCACGCGAACTTTCAATGGAGCGGGTGGTTTTTAGACAATTACTTAAATAAGTAGCAATTTGTACACAATGGTAATTTTCGTAAGCTCGACGCAATCTGTTCCCGTATAAACTTCTTGTTCTCGACACCTAGTAGCGCAGTCAGCACTCCGTCGCGACACGATGTCACGCGAACTTTCAATGGAGCGGGTGGTTTTTAGACAATTACTTAAATAAGTAGCAATTTGTACACAATGGTAATTTTCGTAAGCTCGACGCAATCGGTTCCCGTATAAACTTCTTGTTCTCGACACCTAGTAGCGCAGTCAGCACTCCGTCGCGACACGATGTCACGCGAACTTTCAATGGAGCGGGTGGTTTTCGGGGTTCAGCGCTTCGTATGAGCCTTATGCGGTTAAACCTATACATAATATTGTATAAACCGCTTTGAAAATTTTCAGGTAGGTATATACGTATTGAAAATTTAACTTTGTGAGCTTTGATCTATACACGTGTTTTCTAGGTAAGGTCGCGGAATTCCTTTTCGCTCGAATGAGGAAAAATTCCAGGTAAGGTAACGATGGAAGATTTTCGGTTGACAGATAAGCACTGTAAATTTTTATTTGGCTCAGATTTGGTAATGTAGATACGTTATTTAACCCGACGAGGATGTGGTGAAAATAGTTACATAGAGGTTGTGGAGGGTATATTTGACCCGGTGTTTCTATTGCATTTTAGAGAGTAAATCGATATTTTTTAATACAACTTTGGAGATTATTATATTAGTTGGGTGTTATGTTATGGATTTTTGTAAAAAAAAACAAAATATTTTTTTCTATTTCTTTTAGTAAAAGTCTAAAAATAATATTTTTTTCCAAGACTCGAAGAGAAGATTAAAAAAAAAAAACAAAGCAAACTTTTAATTGCAATTAGGATTATTTGGTATACATTTAGAAATCAATCAGTTTCAATAATCAATAGTTTTAAAAACGAACCAACTTAATGCAGCTCATTTTTGGCCTTTTTTGACTTCGCGCACGTTTTATTCGAGTCGCAGGCGACAGCTGTCTTAGTAACAGTTACTGATACATTCAAAATTATTCGGCGGCGGAAAAAATTCTACACTCGATAAAAAAATTACAGGGTCAAATTGCACTCCATATCCTCGCCGGGTTAAGTTAACTATGTAGCGTATTTTCCACTTATTACTATAATTATAAATTATATAATATTTTTATATATATATGTATAATATTTTTTACGTAAGGGCAATGCATTTACGCATACTAAACAGGTTATGCTGGGCTCACCTGACGCGTCTCGGCCCCCATCCGGCCACTAGAGGTACTACCAGCTAAACCCCTCACTACTTACTCTCTCACCGCCGTAGGGTCCTGGAGGACCGTGATGTCAATCGCCCCTTTGACTGGTGGCTGGCCTGTTTTCGGGGTCCTCTCGCGGCTGAGAGATGGCTGAGCAAGTGTGGCTATCTCTCCAACCCACCTTTCTTCACGCCCTAACTAAGAAACCGATCGACTTAATTTTTGGCATAGAGTTAGTTAAAAGGGCGGAGAGTAACATAAACTACTTTTTATCCCGATATTCCCACGGGAACTACGCGGGTAAAACCGCGGGCGTCAGCCAGTTATTATTATAATTCCGAATTCTTTTTAAACCCCACGCGAAAAGAGGGGTGTTATAAGTTTGACGTGTGTTTGTATCTGTCTGTCTGTCTGGGGCAACGTAGCTCCTAAACGACTGCCGATTTTTATATATTTGATACACGCGACGGTTCAGAGACGGTATATGCGTTTGGGGTGAGAGGTTGTTTGTTTGTTTGTTAGTGCAAACCAATGTTGCCATGTATCTCCAAAACTAGTAGTCTGATTTTGATGCGGTTTACAGTGATAGGTTTCGGTTTGGTTCGTGCATGTTCTTAGATAAATGTTACAGTGACAACTCACCAGGGGGCGCTGCAGTAAACATTTGTTTGTGCAACACCAAAACTACTAGTCGGATATTGATGCGGTTTTCAGTAATGGGTTTTATGTATTACAATGAACATAATATCTATGTTTTCTAAACAGTTTGAAATGAAAAGCAAAATATATTTTTTTTAAACCCACGACGGTTAAAACGTCATTAAAAAAAGGATAAAATATTAAAAAATACCCGAATTAATTATCCGTCGGGGGCTGCCATCACTATTGTGAATTTCAACGTAAATATCAATAAGTATAGCAATAAATACATGCATCTGTAGCACGTATTAAATATCAAGTATTCTCAATTTGAAAGTAAGCTAATAATGCCCGGAGGGAGCTGTTTTATGGATGTTCTATGGATTCATGTTCTATGGAACTTCCTTTGGGTATTATGATAGCATTTAAATTTGGAACGCCAAAATATCAAGAAAAACTTGTGTCAAAAAAAAATGGTTCCGATAATACACAAGGCTGTTCAAGGCATAACTTCCTGGTCCAAGGAGTTTTTAACTATAAAATTGACACTTCAAAGAGACTTTACTTGTATGAAAAATTTAAACATGGCTGTATTTATCGGGGTCCCTAGCACCAAGAAAACATTTGAAATTGGAATTATGTGATGTCGTGCACTCATTCAAATATAATGATAGCTATCTCTTTAATTACCGTGTTTTTCGTGTCTTTTGTCTCACTTATCAGTAAAACATGGCAAATCATCAAATTGTGAATGTATGTAGTCTTGACTCTTGGTCACAGATATGATGAAAATTAGTTATCATTGCATTGCCTACGGAACTAAATATCTAAAGAAAATAACGGCGATTTTCGATCGTTCCGATATTTTTTTCCGAGGATTGTTAATGTTATTTATTAAAGTTTCTTTTTTTATTTAACGTTACAGTAGGCAGATTTGAATCCTTCGTTTCATTCAGGATTTTTTGCATAATTCCCTCGTTTCGCGCGGAAACCTTCAGAATTCCGTCAGAAAACCGTCAGACGACAGAATCCGTCATTTCGCTCAGGATTCAATATGCTGCCCGTGACATATGACACTGCTTTATCCCCTCAGTTCATAATCTACTATTATACACTACTCAACTGTAGCATGTATTAAATATCAAGTATTCTATTTGAAAGAGAGCTATTAAATAACGGAGGGAGCTAATGTTGTATGGAACTTTCCTTGGGTAATTATGTTAGCATTTAATTTGGAATGCCAAAATGTCAACAATCAAAAATAGTTTCGAAAAAAAACAAGGGTGTTCAAGGCATAAATTCGTGGTCCAAAGAGTTTTTAACTATAAAATTGACACTTCCAAGAGACTTAACTCCTATGAAAAATATAGACATGGCTGTATGTATCGGGGTCCTAGCACCAAATAAACGCGGGTTTTTGGATTTATAATATTAATCGTAATGATATTTTATATTTATTTATTTGTTATAGGTACACTTACAGATTAAAGTCATTACAAAACTTATAATCTATGCTAAATATATGAGACAAGACTTTAATCCAATAATAGCGTACACAGCATGCACAATTATTTTAAACTTATGCGAACCAAAACAATAATAATAGAATTACAAAACTAACTTTTTATTTACTCTCAATCTATATAATGTTTAGCCGTTCTTGAGTTATAAATGGCTTAACTTACTCGACTTAGTTTTATGATAATGCCTATAGTTAGACTACACTTTTTTATAAATATTAGTCTGGGCCTAGAAAACTGGCGCTTAACATTGTGTCTAAGCGGTTAAAGTATCGATTGATAATTAAATATCATATGCTGAAACACCATTAATACTACTGTAAGATTTTAGCCCGAATATAATTTAAAGGCCCAAAGTCTTGACATTTATCACCGTACCAACAACGAGACAGGGGCCTACTACCATCTCTTAGCGTAGTACTGTTTCAATCTTACCATTATATTTCATACTACAATCCTCATAAAGTAAGCTTGTTTTTTGACGAAGTTTTGTAACCTCGGAATTAAACCAATTTTTACGGATATCAAACGCGCTATATTACACTATATTTTTTGATTTTCCCGACATTTCGGCACCTTTACACTTGCCGTGGTCACGGGTTGACAGTCAACGTCGGGAAATCAAAAAACTCCTAAAATACAGACAATTACAACTTAGTTCGTGAAAATATAGCGCGTTTGATATCCGTAAAAGTTGTTTTATTCGCCAAAACATAAGATGTACGTTTTGTAACGTCTTCACTCAATCATCTCCTTCAAAGTATGGAGTGTGTCAGAAATTTACAAGTTCAATATCAATAAAAACAAAACGCAAACAAAACATTTTTATGACATGATAGTTTCTAGGACATGATGGTAGGCCCACAGGAGAAATTAATTCAGAATTTCTGGCGAGACGTTGAAAGCATAGATAACAGACAGCACTATAATTACAAGGCGATGAAGGCAGAACTTGAAATATTCAACACTTATTTCAGTTGATTGACTAAATTACTTATTAAATTCCATTCCGTTTTACCTTGTAATTAATAGATAGGTAGTTTATGGAATAACACGTGTACAATGATGAGAAATCACAAATATTTTGCTGATATATAAGATGATCAAACGAACTTCCAAGTGAAGTTTGATCACTATAAAAGATACTGCATTGTGGTATACTAATATCTGAAGAATGAAGAGAATGAGATATAATAGTTACAGAGGTATACTTTCTTCCGATCAAAAATAACTTGTTACTTATTTATTTCAGTCTAAAAAGTTAGAGTATGCTTTATTTTAACATATGTAAAAAAAATATAATTATACTAAATTTCTTAAAGAAAAACTTTTTAATTTAGCATTTTACAATGCTATTTTTAGGGGATATATAATAAACAAGAAAATATACTAGAAAAAAAATGCCGTCAGGGCGACATGAGACTAGTTGTTTTTTTCTAGTATATTTTCTTGTTTAATATTTATCACCTAAAAAACTTTTGGTTAAATGAAGCTATTCAAATAACGTCGTTTGTGAGATCACTTCATGTCAGTGTACATTTAAAACTTTTTTGTTATTTAATAGAAAAAAAAATTTTCACTGATGCCAAGAAGAAGAAAGATAGATTGAGCCTAAGCGAGCTTGGTTATTGACACGAAAAATATCTTTATATCCATCCGATTAAAAAGTTTTCTTTTATGTTTTATTCAATAAACGATAGTATAGACCAGGCCCGTCCAACATACGGACCCGGGCCATAATGTGACCCGCATAAGTCCTTCATCCGGCCCGCGAAGACATCAATAGCTAGAAGAATGCTTACTTAATCCTTCGCTATTGGGCTTTTCTTCTGGCCCGTTACGGTTACAAAAATACTAAACCTGGCCCTCCACAAAATTATGTTGGACACCCCTGGTATAGACGGATATTGATGAATCTCTGAAAAGAAAAGGAAAAGGACATAGGACGTTTGTCCCTATATTCCCACGTGAACAGAAGCGAGATAAAATCACTTCGCACAGCTAATAATAACGTTCAACTAAAAATCTGAAACGCATGCGCTTACAACAAATCCTGTAAATCATAAACTCGGTTAAGCACAACGCGGTCTCAGCAACACAAATCGCAATTTGTTACAATTTAAAACCAATTTCTCGGAGAATAAGACAGACGAAAAGGAAAAAAAAATACCCGATTTTTATTAAAAAAAGAAGGGGGAACCGGCCAATTATTGCTTCTTCTATTCTTTACTTCGCTCCTGTGAGCCGTTTGAAATCTGAACAATAAATTGTTGCCTTGCCGCCATAAATTTTCATTTTACGCCTTCCACTTTTGTTGCGTAATCTTTAGCGACAATATTTTGTACAGCCTTTTAAGAATCGGGTAATTCGACCTTTTGTGTTGTTGGAAGCATTCAAAAGAAACTGTAGGAATCCGCAATTGAATTTGCATTCACTGAAGTCATTAAATTCTTCATAAGGAAGAATGTTTTTTTTTAAGCGCAACAATATTAAAATACTTTATGATTTTGTATTTTTTGCATTTTTCAATGCTATTTTTATACTTATGGTAAATTTTAAATATAAAAATATTGGAAAAAATTAACTCGGCCACAAGTGAATTCTCAGACGGGAATCGAACCCGCGACCTTTGGAAATCCGGTCCAATGCTCTAACCGCTAAGCTACCGAGACTCTGGAGAAGTCTCTCTCTCTAATATTTTCCAATATTTTTCTATTTAAAATTTACCATAAATATTAAAATACGTTATTTTTTTAAGTAAGTATTAAAAAAATTGTCAGACTACGTTGATGATAATCTAAAAAGCTTTAATTTAAAACTTAAGTTAAATACTTTTATTCAGTCTTTATCCGTAACTTTTGTATTCAACATGGCGCATGTTTTTATTAACTGTCTAGAAGATAGAAAATAATGATTGCTAATTAATGTAACGGTGACGGACAAATACAATAACCGAAGAGTATAATTGCTAACAAACCAAACTAAAACTATTAAAAATCGTACTTTACATAAGCCTTACATACTTTCTTTGCTGTGAATTCTTGCGTCGCTATAGCAGCCATTAAGTTGAAAGAAAAGAAAAAGAAAAATACATTTATTTTAGAACCACACAACGACTACACAACACTACAAAATTACAATTAACACAACTAAAACCAAATATTGTGCATCGTTGATGCCAAAACTGAGTTGCGATACATGTCAGCCAACCCACTGGTAATATGCTGACACAATAGAAGACATCCTCACTGACATTTCCTTAAAATAAATTGACTCTATTGCAATATTGTGTACCTTGTAAAAGGTGGAAATGTAGTGAGACACTGATCATCTAACCTAACAACTACATTTGAATACCTACATTTCCCAATAAAGATATTTGTATTTGTGTTTGTGTTTGTGTTTGTATGGTATTACCACAGTTAAAACAGTCTTTGCTCTGACTACAAATGCCGAAATGACGCACTCACAGATACACGCCACTACACGCGCGCTCGGAACTATTTTAAGCTCGGACCGGTGAAGACCAGTGAGATCGAGGGGCCAAACGTGTAGCTATAGCGAGATGCGTGTGGGTGTGTGGGTGAGTCATATAGGCCGAGTGCAACGGTTGTTTATGCTTAAACTGAGGTATAACTAAAAGTATAGACCACAGAGGCTTTTTTGTTTTATCAAAACGGTCCAGATAAAATAAAACGCTGATATTGCTGCTAAAAGTCGCAGTGAATAAAGATAGAACAGGACATTTCTGCACAATTATGATAAGTAGTGACTGCAATGTGACTGCGTAGTTTCACTGTCGCGAAAATTCCAAATTAAATAACTCATCGATGGGACTGACGCCGATTTTCGACGCTAAATTTATGGTTCTTGAATAAATTTTCTCTTTCTCAGTTCGCTAGTTATTAAGTATCAAAGTAATATTTTTGATTATTCACTGCAAGCAAATTTAACTTTTTTAAATTAAAGGAAAATATAAAATGTATTCGTTTAAATTAACACCATGTGCCACGTCCTGTTTGGCGCAAGGGTACTAAGCCCGCCTTCTGCGCCAGAGGTCCCGGGTTCGATCCCCGGACAAGACAAATATTTGTGTGCATGAACATGTCTGTTTGTCTTGGTCTGGGTGTTTCATATGTATAATAAGTATGTATTTACAAAAAAAAAGTATATAATTATGTTTATCCGTTATCTAGTATCCATAACACAAGTTCTTCATGAAACTTAGCGTGGGCTAGATAATTGGTGTGTTGTATGCAATTATTTATTTATTTATTTATTATAATAACTCAGCATTATTGTAGTTTTTCTGCTAGATTTTTCTCATACCATAACTAAACTCTTGAGTTTATTAAAATCTTCTAGCTATTCCGCTCATATTAGTAGACCAGTTGATGCGACTACCAATCCTAACTAACATTATAAATGATGTGTGTGTTTGTTTGCCCTTTCTTGAACAACCAGTCGAATTGATTTTTGTTAAATAGCTAGTTGAAAAATTGGAGAGTATACCTATAGGCTACATTTTATCCTGTTTTTTTTTTATCAACGACGGGGATACTCTTAGCCTTCATCATACCTGATGTTAAGTATTGATAAGGCTGAATGTGGAAACGAGCCTCTCCCGAATCCTCAATCACTCAGGAACTGACTATCTTATCTCTAACTGCCGAAACACAACAATGCTGAAAACATTGTTGTTATGACGTCAGACTAAGATAAGATGGTGGTAGCTAGCCAGGCGGACTTACAACGATTCCTACCTCCTGTTCCCCGACAGGTGATCTAGGAGTAATAGGGAAATTAAAGTTTATTTATAATAAACATCCTTCCCCCCGTGGTGTCACCCGCGTGGTTCCCGTTCCCGTAGTAATAAAATCGGGATCAAAAAATACCCTATGACATTCTCCGTCCTTTCAACTACCTCTATGAGGAAAATTAAGTCGATTGGTTGCTTAGTCAGGACGTGAACGAAGGACAAACAAACATACTTTCACATTTATGTCATAATGTTACCTTTGAAAACTGAACATTACCATCCTGGGGGCCTACCGCCATCTCTTAACGCAATATTGTTTAATGTCAGTTTGTATCGGCGCAATGTTGTTATATGTCATATCGTACCGCGAACATCTTAAAACAAGCTTGTCTTTTGACGAAAGTTTTGTGGCGTCATCGCTCAATCATTCACTCAAACAAGATTTTTATCAATTAAACATACTACGACGTCTTGTGTCAAATAAATTAATTTAAACAGTATTGAAACAAAAGGAAAACAAAACGTTCTTACGACATGACGGTTTCTAAAAGATGGCGGTAGGCCTGCTGTTCTCCAAAATTTTATTCTCAAGCACAGGTGTAGGAGTATGAAACAAAATTGTGAAACCTTACTTTTCAAGTACACTTCAAAGTTCATGTGGAGTTTCGGTAATGTACTCCATTCCACGAAAAGTACGGGGAGGAAGTATATAAGCTAAGTGTATTATTAAATTAATCTTGAGTTGCTTAATTGATTATGCTTTACGGAATTGGATCAGGAATTAAAGTTAAAGGAACAGTCACAGGTACCTATGGCTATTTTTTAAAGATATGTAATCAAACAGACAGCGTAACCGTGTATCAACATTTATGACTTAATAGTAAAGATAAAGATTAGTTAAATGATAATTAATATAAATACAATATTATAACTTTTTAAATTTGCATTTTACAATGCTATTTTTATGTGATAAATATTAAACAAGAAAATATACTAAAGAAAAGCAACCAGTCTCATGTCGCCCTGACGGGATTCGAACCCGCATCCTTGGGAGTCCGGCACAATGCACTGGGTTAGTGCATTTAGGGTTCGAATCCCGTCAGGGCGACATGAGACTGGTTGCTTTTTTCTAGTATATTTTCTTGTTTAATATTTATCACATAAATACAATATGTTTTAATTTGATAATTTGCTGGGTTAATAATTTTTTTTGACATTTTATAACATGAGTTTAAAATTTTTGACAGTTTTTGGGCAGTAGTATTTAGGCAGTTTAGGTAACATAAATTTTAATTTTAGACATTAGGTATAGTATTAATTTTAACTTCTATCATATACTTTTAATTTCTCTGAAATTTTAAAATAAAAAGAAATATTTTTAACTTCTGACATATGATATCAATTAATTTGCTAATATTTTATTTGATATTGTTTTAATCTTCATTATTATTACTGTTTTGCACACCCATTATGGGTAAAATATGACGGACTAAATATTGTACTCTTGTGACCTCTTATGTACTCATATTGTAATTGTGTAACAAGAATGCTGTAACTATCGCATTGGGTTACATAGTGCCTGTAATGATAGTTATAAGTTTTGTGTGTAAATAAATAAATAAATAAATATATGCAACTAAATGAATTGAATTGAATTGAGTAGTCAAGATGAAAATCTTGTGTTTTTCGTACTCTTATACCGTCTTGTGACTTCTTGTGTCACAATCTATTACTTTCGATCTTATTACAAAGCAAGGATATCAAAAGTGACAGCAACACTGCTTGATATGGCTTATATATAATTTTATGAGTAAGAGCGTTTATCTATAGTTATAGGCCAGTTTAGTAATATTTTGCAAGTTATAGATACGAAAGCAACTATCATTTCACGTTTTTTCTGAACGACGGGGAGACTTTTAGCCTTCATCATACCCGATATTAAGTTGGATAACGTTGAAGATGGAAGCGAGCCACTACCGGAATCCTCAATCACTGGGGAACTGGCTATCTTATCTCTAACTGCCGGAACACAACATTGCTGAAAACATTGTTGTTATGTCGTCAGACTAAGAAAAGATGGTGGTAGCTAGCCAGGCGGACTTACAACAAGTCTTACCACCAACCAAACCGAATACAATATGTACCACCGGTGGGAATCGACCCCGGGACCCCAGGTCTGATACTGGTGGTTGTACCACTAGACCACAGAGGCGGTTAAACGTCACCGTGTACTACACATTAATTACTGAAAACCGCATCAAAATTGGACTAGTAGTTTTGTTTTGCTCAAACAAATGTTAACTGCAGCGCCCCCTAGTGAGTTGTAACGGTAACACTTATCACGAACGTTCATCAATCAAACTCAAACCCATTACTGAAAACTGCATCAAAATCGGACTAGTAGTTTTGAAGATAAATGGTAACATTGGTTTGCAAAACAAATGTTTACTGCAGCGCCTCCTGGTAAGTTGTCACCGTAACACTTACCTAAGAACATAAACCTATCAAACTTGAACCCATCACTGAAAACCGCATCAAAATCGGCCTAGTAGTTTCGGAGATAAATGGTTACATTGGTTTGCACAAACAAACAAACAACCTCTCACCCCAAACACATATACCGTCTTCGTACCGTCACGGGTAAATACCCTAGGGAACCCATAGTCATAATCGAAGCCATTATTAGTTCTGATAGCGAACTGAACAGTCCAATCAAATCGAGTGGAAACCAATAAATTGACCATAGATTAGTATGGGAATTGAAGCTATTCGTTAGTTTAAGTTTTGAGTAACTGTGACACGTGATCAATGCTTATTAATTTTACTTGCTGCCGCCTGTAGCTATCTAACCTCAAACCTTATTAATTGTCCTCACTAATTTTGGCAATGATCGCTCACGACATGGGTTACCAAGTGGTGACTACACATTTTCTTATATCACCTCTGTGCTTCCGAAGAATGTCATGCCTTTGACCGCGGTTGCATTTTGCAGTCGACATGTCGTGCCCGCATATTTTTTTCCATAACTTAAAGATAAAATATTCTTTATTGTAAACCATGATAGTTTATAAATTATGTTTTTTAAAGAAGAACAATTGGCGGCCTTATCGCTAAAAAGCAATTTCTTCCAGGCAACCATAAAGTTGAGCTGGATTAAAACCTGAGTAGAATTGGGTAGTTTACGGTTTTCTACATACAGAATATTTACACTTAATAATGCATAAACGCTATAAATACAATTCCTACATAAACATACAACATTGGTATATAAAGTATAAACATACTTAACTAATAATTAATATATTAATACTTATTGTAAAATTTAACCAAACTTAGTTGCTCATAGAGCAAGCCAAGTTCCTAGGAGACAGAAAATCGCAGCGCAGCTTCTATTTCGTCTCCGAGCGATAGGAATTCTCATATTAGCAATGGCATTTCTATACGTATACATAAATGGAAAACGTGAAAGCAATTAGTTTCATACAGGAGAAAACTACTTATATTATAGGTACCTAATAAAGTGGATGAAGCTGCAACAAATTTAATACCTAATTCCTTTGTCAGTACAAGGTTTGTATAAAACTAGCTTCCGATAGCGACTTTGTTCGCGTGGAAATTCGAGAACATCCTTCAAGAACCTTGGGTAATCAGGGAGCTAATTATCTAATTTTAAATCTATCGCAATCCCTTTCAATTCGTAATTTGAAAGTTATTCAGGCCTTCACTATTTGACATTTGAAAGGCATTGTGATCGGGACGCGTTTTAAAAGGTATGGAATAAACGAAATCGAACTGTCTAAGCAATATGACAGACGAAAATATCACAATCACAATTCCTCTGAAAGGGATTGTGATAGATTTTAAATTAGACAATTAGGGGGCAGGTTGGTGATTGTTAAAAAACTGAAGAAATGGTTATATTTTTACTGAACCGCCTCTGTGATCGAGTGGTTCACCCTTCGGTATCAGATTATTCGATTCCCAGGGGGGTGTACATATTGTATTCAGTTTGGTTGGTGGTAGCACTTGTTCTCAGACGGCCTGACTTACCATCATCTTATCTATGTCTATAGCCATAGCAACAATGCTTTCAGCGTTGTTTTGTTTCGGCAGTTGATAGCTAAGATGGCCAGTTCCGCAGTGGCTAAGATTTCCGAAAGGCACGATAAAACGTCGTTCTCAGCTGAATTTCAATCTAGCAATCCAAACTGGGTCCGCAAGGCCCCTCTGCCCCTCTGCTCCTCTCCCTTATCCATCCATGAGCAAGTCCCAGTAGTAGGGAAATAAAAACATGAATGATGAAACGAAATCAAACCGATATTTATTTATTCAAATTTATTCTTTAACTATTATGAATGTAACAATAATCTATATCGCGAAGTATTATAATGTTCCAAGGCTATCGCGAATAACATCGGTACGCCTATTTTTTTATATTTTTTCCATACAATATTTTAATCTCTATTTCAACCCTTTAGGGGTTATGTCATGTTCACCGCGTTGCAATTCAAAATCAATGCCATTATTTGAATCAACAACATGTTTTAGATAATTTACCCCTTTTGACCCCCTTAGTGATGACTTTCGATAAATTACGAAATATATGTTTGTTTGTATTTAACTTCCAAACATAAGCCTAATAAAAAATAAGTGACTTTTACTTTGAAAATAAAGGACTTTCTTACACAACTTCATACCCCTTTTCACCCCTTTCGGGGGTGAAATTATCAAAAACGCCGAGACAGGTATATGTGTATTTTCAATCGTCAACCTAAATACAAAATTAAAAGATCCTAACACTTTTACTTTGAAAATTAAGGACTTTTCTTACACAACTTCATCCCCCCCTTTTCAACCCTTTGGGGATAGAACTTTCAAAACAGCGAGGCAGGTGAACGTTTATTTTTAATCGTTAACCTAAATACAATTTTTTTAGATCCTAACTTCAAAATTGACGGACTTTCATACAAATTTTAATCCCTTGTTTTTCCCCTTTAGGGCAGTAATTTCCAAAAATCCTTCCTTAGTAGATGCCTACCCTGCTTAAGGTATCTTTGTGCAGAATTTCAAGTTCCTAGGTTCAGCCGTTTGGGCTGTGCGTTGATAAATCAGTCAGTCACCTTTGAATTATTTAGATATATATATAATAAAATTCCACGCGGACGAAGTCGTGGGCAGAAAGCTAGTTTATTATAAGAATACCAAGTAAATTTTCCATTGGCACATGAATTTTGCTTCCATGGCAATATCTAAGAGAGTCAAGTTAAATACTCGAGGGAACTAACGACTGGCGCAGTCATATTCCAAGTCATTACAGCGCTTATACTCTGTGGACTTTGCTTTAACTAGTTTCGATTTCATATTAAATTGAAGAATATTGTCACGTTTAAAGACATGCGAGTTGAAATCGGAAGACAGCGGGTTGGTGGTGCTAACTATGTTAGGTCAACTCCAACGACAGGATATAACTTTGATGGGATAAAGATGGATGGTTTCAACTGACCCATAAAAAATTGTGGTGTTAACAATGTTTAGTCAGCTCCCGTGACAGGTTTTATCTTTGAGTTAAAGATTTTTAATCTTACTAGTAGTTACTAGTTTTTAGTTTTTAAAATTCCACGCGGACAAAGTCACATGCGGAGAGCTAGTTTGTAATAAAAAATTACCATGTCAATATTCCATTGGCACATGAATCTAGCTTCAGTGGCTATGTCTAAGAGATTCAAGTTAGAGACTCGAACGAACTTACGACTGGCGCAGCCAAGACATTAGTTTGCTCTAACTAGTTTCCATTTCATATTAAATTGAAGAATATTGTCACGTTTAAAGATATGTTAGATGAAATGGAAGACAGTGGTTTGATTGTGCTGATTCACAGGCTTTTTGAATTAAAGATGGTATTTAACTGATCATCAAGCTAAAATAAGCTATATTTTTAGGTCATCTCCCATGATAAGTTACTTTGAATGAAAGATGGATTGTATTATCTGTCGTCCTACCGCCATCTCTTAGAGCAGTGTTGTTTCAATCTTACCGTACTATTTCGTACTGCGAATCTCATAAAGTAAGATTGTTTTTTGACGAAAATTTTGTGACGTCTTCGCTCGTCGTAATCATCGCCTCGAAAGTGTTAGGTGTGTCAAAATGTGACAACCTGAATAAAAGCAAAAGCAAACAAAACATTCTTAGGACATGATGGATTCTAAATAGATGATGGTTGGCCCGCTGATCATGAAGTTAACCTAACCCACAGCCTAATCTTCAAAAATACAGGTAGGTTCATCAACTGAAGAAATGTCCGATAAAAATTCAACGAAATTTAAATTTCATTTCATTTTAGTCGTATTTGAAGTTTAAAGTACGTAATGTTGTTTTAAATTACTATCTAAGCGACTAATGGTGAGCTTGGCTCTCTCGGCATCTAAAAATATTGAAATGCAAACAAATCTACAATAAATCTTTTTTTGGGTGCATTCTTAGTATCATTATATAGAATTAAACATTGATTATCTCTTCCTCTTAAACCATTTATCAATGAAAGTAATCTCTCACAACTGGTACCTGGATAATTATAGATACCCACTGTAAAAAAAATCTTTTCTCTCCACCACCAAACAACTGTAGAAAAAAGGGCAAAATGAGCTTCATCATAAATTTATAAACTGCCAGTGCTTTCTGTACAGCAATTTTTTCATTGCACTGAAATATTATTAAGAGAGAAAATTGCCACCTTGCAAAAAGTATGTACATTTATGCACCGGAAAATTTATAAAACCGATCACGTCCCTGACAAGAGACAGGGCAGGTATGCAAATACTTAAGTGGCTTGATTTGAAATTTTGCTCGGCAATATAAAATTCAGCCCTTAAGTAAGCTTAAGTACACTATTCCTGAAATACATCATAATTAATTGACCGAACGAGCGAAGCAACTCAGTCTAGACGGATTAAAAATGCTTTTGGCTGTCTGTCAGTCCGCTCGCCTACAGGCCGCATATTTCCACCGATTTTAGTGAAATTTGGCACACAAGTTCCTTGATAATATTGAAGATTATTTATCGAACGCGATTTTTGACTGGGTGTAAAATAGGGGGAATAGGTGTGAAGTTTGCTGTAGCGTTATTTATCGACGGACTTCAATCAAATTTTAGAGGCACACTAAGGACTCCATCCTCCATAAGATGGCAAACGGGGTAGGGGGGGGGGGGGGGGGGGGGGTTGAGGGGGGGGGGGGGGGGGAATGAGAGGAAAGTTTCTTGTAGCGTTATGTATGGCTGGATTTCCATTTTTGGACCTTTTCGGAAATTTCGTCTTTCGCTAGACGAACCCGTAGACACCTGATTCGACCTCCTAGGCCTAGGACCAAGAGAACGGGAGTAATTACTAAAACTTTTACCCCTATTTTGCTCAAAAGTCTACATAGCCAAGCGTTTTGGAAAATTAAAGTACGTAAAATTCCATTTAAAATTGGACTTTCTTCGTTAATTTTCTTGCGCAAATTACTTTATGTAGGCATTAAAATTTGCACTAAAATATAGCTTATCCGCCCTAACTTTACAAGCTGTTAGTAGTTTAAGTAAGTCCTATCCATAGAATTATTAAGTACTATGTCCAACTAGTACCTATTAACTCTATGGTCCTATCAAACGGCATTGATGTGATTTCTCAGTAAGTAGCTTAGGAACTTCCTCTGAGGCCGATGGTTCCTTAACCTGCATTAGTTTATAGATGTGTGGATATTGACACCGAAATTACAATTATTTGGGAATCACACTCATCATTATCTATTGCTCGTCTACTGTAGCCATACTCACTACTGTCTCGAGATTCTTAGTGATTCGACAGGCATATTCTGTTTACTTTGTTTCAGCTGTCCCTTCCTCAATTAGATGGATTCTTGGAGATCTGGGCCAGTGGCCAGTTAGCACAGTTTTACTAACACGGTTCACGGTGTCAGATTGTGTTTTACGTGTTTGCTCAACAAAGAATTACTTATCTTATCACATCTCTCGTCCTTATAAAGTACCTTAAGGGCTGACTGTAGGAAAGACTTAAAATGGGCGATGACACGTGATGATGATGGTTATAAAATTATCAATTATACAAATAACCGTAACATTTATATAATCTGATGTAAATCTCTAAGCCTCCGGGAGTTTCGCTCACGTACTAACTTAATACACATCGCTTCTGTAGCGGACTTAAAAATTGTATTCGCGGAGTGAAATAGAAAACGTGTCTTGGATCCAAAGAGGTGCCGTTGTTGCGTGACACTGTATTCGCTGTCACAAATGGACCGCTATTTCTAAAGCCGTTAGGTTCAATATTGAATCGTCTAATTTAATGAGACGTAACATGTAGTATGTTGTAAGGTTGCTATTTAGCTCGTTTGAACATAGTTGGGGTGAAACAACCCGTTAGTGCGCCCGTACACGATAATGCTTTTGTAGATCTATTTAACGGAATGTAGGCTTCTAAATAGGGTTTTATCGATACATTATTGTAAAATGTCACTTTTTTTGTATACAATTTTAACACAACTTGTTTTTTTCTTTCATTAATCTACAAAAATAAATGTGTCTATATAAAGGATACATTGATAGGAGAGCTAGGACTCCACGATTGTACCTATGTGTAGGCTGAAAATAGCTAGTGTTGCTTAGGGTTAAGCTGTGCTGTACCCAGATTATAAGATAAGATATTAATCAGATAAGAATGTCAATGCTGCCATATCCAATCTTCTAAAAGTTACTAGACGCTGTTATAGAAGAGACATGAACTTCTACTTGTGCGTTTAAAGTAAGGTTTTCACCCTAAAACTTTCCTAAAGTTAAATTGGAAATATTAACTTTCAAAATTTGTTAAAATACCCAGAATAAACTTAGCCGAAAGATTTTAATACAATTACTCCGACCGAATTTTCTACGTAATCATATAATAATTAAACTGGTACGACAGAACAGCGGTTGTCAAAGAGGTCAAGGTAATTGGGTGAAAATCTGTCACGATGAGAAATTTCGATAATTTGCTTTGGTGAAATTAAATGGAGCCAGCCTGATTGGGTCGTTGTTTGAATATTAACGAGAGATGGTATTCAAAGAGAATATTGTAATGAAAAATCTGTTTATGGTAAGCTTTAGTACCTATTTTTGGAACAACTTCATTAAGTTATTTGTTTACTTTATTGTTTTTTATGTATCGAAAGCTGGTTTGTGTTACCTTGATGATTTGAGGGTGTGGTTTAGTCTGTTTTATTAGAGTGTTTATGCCGAGTTTGATTAGTCTGTTTTAAAAAAGTCCCAGTTATAATGAAAGTGTTAAAAATCGTAGATATTAGTGTTAGTGGAGACCAACCCTATAATAAAATAGAATAAAAATATTACTCACATATAAACTCATCATATTACAAGCTGCCGCCTGCGGTTTCACCGGCGTGGCTCCCGTTCCTGTGAAAATATCGGGATAAAAAATTTCCCATGTTTTAATCAGGCTATCTACTATCTCTTTTTATTAGTCATAATTAGATTTTAGTTTAGTTATTTACTGTGTATACTATTCTATTTAATGCATGCCGTGGCAGCCTCTCAGTAGGGCAACACTATGTCTAGATTAAGGTGAACTGTGTGTGTTTTAAGCCAAGTTTTTTGTGTATGCCTTGTTGGTTGTCCATAAATAAATGAAAAAAAAAAAAAAAAAAACTGTGCCAAATTTTTACTAAATCCGTTCAGTAGTTTTAGCGTGAAAGAGTAACAAACATCCAAACATCTTCACAAACTTTCGCATTTATAATATTTGTAGGAAAGATGATCACGCAACTTTTTTTTTTAATGAACAACGGGGAGTTTCTTAGCCTTCATCATACCTGACGATTGATAAGGCTTAAGATGGAAGCGAGCCTCATCACTGAGAAACTGCCTATCTTATCTTTAATTGCCGGAACACAACAATGCTGAAAACATTCCTGTTATGGCCGTCAGGCTTAGTTAGGATGGTGGTAGCTAGCCAGTCAGACTTACAACAAGTCCTACCAAACCGAACCGAATACAAATTGTACTCCCGCTGGGAATCGAACCCGGGACCCCTGGGTCTGATACCGGGGTTGTTACCACTGGACCACAGAGGCGGGTACTTGTAAATCAAAATGGCGTACCTAACAAGCTTGTTTCCTTTATTTTGGTAAAACATTATTATTTCTATCAACGTTATATTTAGCCAAGGTATTAATGTTTCAATTCAATATTGAAACATACACACGCCTAGGAAAATCGTACTTGTAAATGTTAGCACATTACACGAGATCAGAATAAAGTTCTTCCAATAACATTGCTGAGATAACATTACTATATTGTGTTTCGAGTGAACTTGACTTGTACTTGATTTCTGTAATAATAGTGAAATACAAGTATGGGTGAGTTTGTAGACAGTAGTTGGAAATTAATGTCAAGGAATTCAATAATGTTAGTTTTGGGAAAGTAACTACTGAATGAGATAGGTGTACATAAGTGGTCTTTTTATAACGGAGCTCGTTTTTAACCGACTAGACTTCAAAAAAATAGGATGTATAGTGTGGAAAAAAACCTCGGGAAATAAATAAAACACGAAATAACACGCAATTTAAATTGAGTGTTATTAGAAAGCGCGGTTTAATCCGTTAAATAAAGCTATTTCATTCAATAGGCTTACTAATGTAAAAAAAAGGATATTAAAAAAATAAAATAAAAGTAAGGTATACACAGTAAGTGTTTGCTTTATTGAAAAACGCATGATGTATGATAATAGAGCATAGTTCAAAAAGTTTGCGTGGTGCGCAGCGAGCACAAGTTTTTCGAAGTTTTCGGATTATAACATAGGTACCAAAAAACTAAAACAACATACCCAAAAAAACTTAACCACATAATTTTTTGAGATTTTAATGGAATACGTCATATATACTAGCCACGTATATAAGATAGATGTTCCGTTAGAGTTAAGTATGTAGTATAAACCATAAATAAAATGGTAATAGCCAGTAATTCTGGGGGTTTTTGGGGGATTCGTGGTCCCTGGTCAGTGATTGAGGATTCAGGGAGAGGCTCGCTTCCATCTTCAGCCTTATCAATACTTATCATTTGGTATGATAAAGGTTAAGAAGAGTCTCTCCGTTGTTCATAAAAAACCTAGCTAGTAAATAAGTCATGGAGCTTGGTGCTGCAGTGTTGGTCTTTATTTTATAGTCTGCGAAGAAATGGTCACTCTCGGAATGGGTGACCAAAAATTTGTTATTTATAACCGGTTGGTCCTGGGGGTGCTTGCAGACCTCAAAATCCGCATTGGGCCCACATGCCATGTTTGGCTTTGGCATGTGGGCCTTGTCCACCCATTAGGAATGCCGTTGCACCAGCAGTGGAGATATATTAAATAAAATGGCTGATGAAGTAAATAAGTCACCAATTAGGTAGGTGCAGTCACCTGCAATGATATGTGTACATGGACAGATTTGCAAATATATGTACCCATTTGAATTCAGAATTATGCCTTCTTCAAACTGCGTCAAAATTAGGTAAGTATACTTTTTTTTCAAAGAAAAGTATACAGGATAATATCAGTGAAAAGTACACATAAGCAAAGAGATATATATTTTAGAACAATGTATCCACACTTTTATCATAAATATGTATACACTTACAAAACTGCAGCAGTTTTGACTATTCTGACATAATGTGTACCAATTTTGAAGTATGTCATTTTAATGTAAATATCCCGTTGTAAATGCCCACAAAACAAACTAATGAAAAAAAACCAGCTAATGGCAAATAACAAAAAAACTCTAAAGAAACAAACTAATGTTAAAAAACAAACTAATATCGAAAAACAAACTGATATTTTTCGGCATTCGTTTGTTTTTTCCGCATTCGATTGTTTTTTCGATTTCAGTTAGTTTTTTCGACCTTAGTTTGTTTTAGTTCCTCAGTTTGATTTTTTCGGCATTTACAATGGGATATTTATGTTAAAAAAGTCAAACACACATTTTGTCAGAATAGTCAAAACTGCTGCAGTTTTGTAAGTGTATATTTATGATAAAAAGTGTGAATATTGTTCTAAAATATGACTTTGCATATGTGAAGTTTTCACATAAAGTTGTCTTGTATACTTTGAAAAAAAAGAAGTATTCTTAATTTTTTCGCAGATTGCAGAATACATAATTTTGAATACAACATGAGATACTTAATTATAACTTTTTAATTTATTTTATGTGATAAATATTAAACAAGAAAATATACTAGAAAAAAGCAACTAGTCTCATGTCAGGGCGACATGAGACTAGTTGCTTTTTTCTAGTATATTTTCTTGTTTAATATTTATGAGATACTTAATTTATTGGGTGCATATATTTGCAATTCTGTCCATGTATACATATCATTTCACGTGACTGTACATTAAAACTAAGCCATTCAAGTACTTCACAAATTAACCATTACCTAAACAGAACTTTTTATAATTATTAATTAATTGGATTGTAAACATAATTTCGGTTATAGGAGTAAATTGAAATCGCAGAAAATCCCAATGACATTTCGTAAATGCGTCAAAACCTTAGAGTATTGTGATTGGTAGCGGAAGCCAATCATAGTTTTATGGTCAAAACTTGAATGTAGGAGCATGGAATTAACAGGTACCTACTAGTTGTACGTAGTACCCATTAATTCCACGGTAACGAGACATTTGGTTATGTAGTATCCACAAGTTTTTCATAAAAACTTAACGTGGACTAGATACATAATAGGTGTGATTGTATCCAGTTATTTATTTTATTTATTCATGTATTTATTTACAAAATTTCCATAATTTTAATACTAGAAATAAGAATAAGCTTGCCGTTCCAAAATTTCGACTTGAAAAATGTAGACATTCGTTTTTGGGGAAAGTTATAGCTTTTTTTAATAAAGTTCCACAACAATTGATAGAGCTGCCTTTGCATAAATTTAAAATATATGTTAAAAAGTCACTCTTAAGCAAAGGTTATTACAAGGTAGATGATTATTTAAAAGACCAAAATGCATGGATGTGATACTAACATAAAACATAACTATTATAAATTAGATAAAAGGAAAATATTCTAATAATTGAATATTGGAAAATTTTCCTCTTATATTAAATATATTTCAAAATTGAAAATTTGTGCTTGGCAACAACATGTTCCATTGTAAATGTTGTTGTTTCTGTTAAAGCTAATAAGTTTCTAGCGGCCGTTCTTCTTATCAGTTAAAAGATGTCCTGAATGGCTGGTAGGGAAAAAAAATGTTGGACTATTCGAAAGTACTTATCTATAAGTCTATTTGAATAAAAATCTTTGACTTTGACTTTGACTTTGACAAATATAGAAGGTATTCAAAATGGAAACAAAGCAATAAAGAATGTCATAGTTGGAAATGTATTTATGAGATACCTAATATAAGACATTCCAGAGAAGCATTGTCTAAACTATGTCATGGAATTATGCGAAGTAACCGCATATTATTAATTTCGACATTATATCAGAAAATGCGGCAAGAAAGGCCCTTGATATTGGATATTAAAACCTTTGTGTACAAGAACATTCAATAACCCTTTATTAAACTTAGTAGTTTTTCATCTTTAGTATCCATCTAAAAGATCAAACTCCTTTTTTACGCAAAGACGGTAATATTGGACATGAATTTAAAGATAAAGTACCTAATAATATTGTCACCTTGATAACAGACTTGTAGCCGTGACCACCTGGAGTAATACAAAATCGATGGTAGTTTTTCATTTTTAACCGACTTCAAAAAAGGAGGAGGTTCTCAATTCGGTTGGTATATATTTTTTTTATGTACACCGATTACGCCGGGATTTCTGAACCGATTTCCATGATTATTTTTTTGTTCGATTCAGAATAGTTGCCAATTGGTCCCATAAAAATTTGGTTTTGTTTGACCCAGTACTTTTTATGATAAGAGCATTTTTATATATTTCATTTCATTGTTGACTTGGACGATGTAGTATTTACGATAATTTTGTTTATAATGTACATGAAACCTTATCTAATCTAGAAAAACCCTGTTGTAGTTTACAAAACAGCCTATTACAGACACTAAAAAGTAAAAAAAAAACTGCGTTAAAAAAACCGACTTCAAAAACTAAAAAGCAAAAAATAAGCCTTTTGGAGTCGGTGCCAGCCAAGGCAAGAAAAATAAAAGAATAGGAGCTTAAAGTAGAATGTCTTGGCTGCCACCGACTCCAATAGGCTTATTTTGTGCTTTTTAGTTTTTGAAGTCGGTTTTTTAACGCAGTTTTTTTTTTAGTAAGGTATTATATAAAAAATAAAACAACAAACAAGTAAGTTAGTAAATTGTTTTGTATCAATAACTAATAGTCTTACATAAATGTTTCACAGTCTATAACATCTATAAACTTTTATTTTCTATAACAGTACCTAATGAGAATCAAAGTAGCAGGTTACATCATGAGATCAAAAATCACACAGTTCAAAGTATTTATCACATTTAAGTAATCGAAATGAGTTGGTTTGTTGCTTTAGTTTTGTTTTTGTGAAATAAAATATGACCTTAAAAAAATTAGCGCATTCAAAATAGAATCGTTTAATCTTGATCTGACTTTACTACAAAAGTAACCAGCTGTCGAAAATGCTCGCTCTGCTTCCACACTGGTTGGTTTTATAGTAATCATTGAGTTAAACGCTTTCGTTAGAAACTTTCCACGGCCTCCGCCATTTTCATGCAAAGCCATTTCACATAATATCATCTGAGGTAACGACTCCACTAACTCTTCATTTTCTGTTGCTGTTGCAGAGGCTTCAGCTTCAGATGCCTTTGGCTGCAAAACATGCAAAAGCTCATCTTTAAAACTTTTAAATATAGGTTGGGGTTGCGATGGCATCGTAACGTCACAATCGGATCTGGTAGTAGAAATTATAGAGTTGCTATTTGTTTCAGTCACTAATGCAGCAATAACAGATTTTATTACGTCTGGTGTAGGTTTTACGAAAATGTTATCAAAGTCTTGCTCTTCGAAAAATTCTCGAGGATTGTCCAAATATTTCAAGGCACCTTGTATTGGAATATATCTGTCGGCAATTCTCTTTCTCAATGCGATTTGTAGTTCCAAACTCAAATCGCTATGAATGCCAGTAAGTTTTTTGAACATATACTTCAAAGCAACATCTGCAGTAAGAAGTGTAGCATTTTCTTGGCACAACACTTCCACGACTCCTTTTAATATCTCCAACACTTCATGCAAATGCGTCAATGATTTCAGATCTAAGAAAGCCTTTTGGATGCAATCGTAAAGCTTTAAGAATCTTTCAATCATCGTGCACATAGAGCTCCACCTTGTCTTGCAATCTAGCATTAGGCACAAATCTTGAACAAATTTTTCTTTAACATATTTTTGTAAAGTTACGTCGTTCTTTGTAGTCGACTTCCTATAAAGTTTGCACGTACGTCTGACTTTTTCAATTAACTGCCTCTTCTGAAGATGAGATAAATTTAATGTTATTAGACTCTCCATATCAACTGTGATGTCTGCAATTCCATCCTCTTCATCATCAGTGTCAACATCAGAGCTGGAACGCATATCTTCTTGAATGAGAATTGAAATTCTTTGGATTTGAGTTGGTTTATAAAGAACGTCTAGCGCCGCTAATTGAATGGCATGTGCGTAACATAATTGATGGTAAACGGGTAAAGCCTTCCCCATTTTCACCATGACACTGGCTCCATCTGTTGTAAGACCAGTTACGTCTATCGTTAGGCTCAAATTAAATTCCTCTAAGCGCATATTTAGATTATTAACACATTTCTGAGCTGTTGCCGATCCTTCTATTCGAACCAAACCCAAATTAATGAATTGTTTTTCATTTAACTTTGAAGAATGCAAATTAATATTCATGAAACGTCGGTTTCTATTAGAAACCCATTCGTCTAAGGTTACTGAAAATTTCTGGCCATTTTTCTTTAAAGTGGTGATTTCATCTACTACTTTAAGCTTGACGTTTTCACAAAATTGCATAACAATACTTCTTATAGAGTTTGCTGAACTTGGTAAAGTAAATCCACTTTTATTGAACAGCCTTCTCAGGTCAACTGAGTTGGCAAACACCCTAAAGGTCAAACCATCAAGGCACACTAATCTTGAAACAGTAAGCTCCATAGATTCTGCACTGGTAATAAAGTCAGTTATTTTTCTTGGACTTTTCACGGCACTTGATGTCGATGCTTCAGTTTCATTCTGCAGAGCTGTTGTCGCAATCAATGAATCTAGTACAATTTTATGTTTGTTCTTTAAATGACTTCTTAAGGTGGAGGTTGAACCTCCCGCGCACTTGAGAACATTACAGCAAAGTTTACATCTAGCCTTTTCTTTTGTGGTTGATTTTAAAAAATGTATCTACACGCTGCCCTTCTCTTGGCTTTTTTTGGTGTTTTCTATGAACTCTTCCATTTTATTATTATTTATTCTTCTGAAACAATGAAAAATGTATTATATGAAATCATGAAATCAATATATAAATCAAAACACGTAAACCCACCTGCCTAAAAGACTTGCGTTTAATAAAATTTAGGTATATTAAAAGCAAACACTAATCTAACTTTTATTAGAACGCTACTTTTTTATTCTTACAAAAATTTACTCCTATGAGATTCTGCTAGTAGTGTTCATAAAATCAAAAAAGGACATATATGACAGTTTGTTAAAAATTCAAAACGAAACACTTAAGACTTGTATGCTATTTGCTATTGTGCCTCTTTAATACGACATGATATTTAACGCTAGTTTTTAGTTTTTGTTGATTAACATACTTATTTGTTTGTTTACAAAATTTTCTTACCTTTATTGGAATCCATTCAAAATGGAAAAACTCGAAACAAATACCACTCACTTTACAACGTAGTACGTACACCACGGTTGAATGAAGCGAAATAGCAATGGCATCCAAGATGGCGACTTTATCTTAAACCGTGTTACCACAGTATAAAAATATTTAAAAATATATATAATATATAATAAGTTTATTTCATAAGATTTGCAGTACATGTACAAATACAAATATTTTACAGTTAAAGACAAAATTTTAAATATAACTTCCTGAACTAGGTTTTTAACCTGTACTTCAGGTGAGTCAGACCTTAAATACTTATATAACACGTAAGTAAATTAACAATGCACTAACTAAGCAATTTATCTAGATGGGTAAACATAATATACAATGAATAGAGAAATCATTTTTGTTGACTAATTTAACTAATACTATTTACTATTTACATATTTCTAACAGCTCCTCAGTCTCATCGTAAGACAAGTTGCTTAAATAATTATATACTATTGACATATAAAATAACGTTAACGTTGTGATTTTTGTTGTGAAATTTATAATGCGGCCACTGAGAGAATGCATTATTTGACAGCCATTAGTCATTCTCTACGCGGCCGCATTACATTTTATAACATGTTTACTTGTAATTGTTTTGCCAATGGAAACGGGGGGTAAGTAATACTAATGTTGTTGAGTTGAAGACTTATTTGTTAGTTTGTCACTAAAGTTTCTGTGGAACTAATTAATACTTAATTACTTAAAAAAAAATCAAAAAGAGGGGAAAAAACCGAGAAAAAACATTTTAATTATTAAAAATAAAAATATAAAATAAAATAAAAATTATTTATTTCGGACAACATAAATCCATAATGTGTTAGTAAATAAAAAGCCTATTAACTATGTTAGTATTTAATTTCAATGAAAGATGTTATTTTTCCTATCATACATTCAATCAGCGGACAATCCCCGCTGTCGACTATCTCCTTCAGGACGCTGTGGCTGCTGCCGCCCATTCTGTGCAACATTGACGCGGTCTTTTTGCGCATAATAGTTTCAAAACTATCCACGCCGGCTATAGCAAACATCGCAGATGCGCTACAAAACCGCGGCAGCCGCAACAACGCCCTGAAATGCCTTCATATTATATTGAACACGTAGGGCACTGTAGGCTTTTTTGGTATAGTCGGTCCATAGGCTGCTCAAGTAAAAAGACGTGCAATATGTTTTGAAGAGCGCAATTTTCACAGCGCAATTTTATTAATTTGTCATAATATTTTACACACAATTTTACAAATTTTACAAACAAATACCTCACAACAGGCGTATTTTTGTTTCTAAATTAAACATTATATACTTTACCACGCTAGGCCGCAAAATACGATTTTTCACGCAGAAATTGAATGACAAAACCTCCTTTTCCGAGCGTGTGAGGTGAAAAAGTAATATTGTCACCTTAAAAACGGGTTCGTTGCCATGACAACCTAGAGTAATTCAAAATCGTACACAGGGAAACGTACGGACTGCTCTGTGTTTCTCGTAAAAGGGTGGCGATCTTTAGGATTGTAGTCGTGCAATTTAATATTATCGTCAATATTTACAGGAGTTAATTCTACATTATTACTACGATATTCAAAGCGTCATGTTATGAAACATGAACAAAAAAACATCACTATAAGGCCTCTGCCTCGAATCTAGCGGGTGGCGGCGCGACTATCGAAAACGGCGGGGCGAGCGTTTCCATAGTCGCGCCGCCGCCGCTCCGCTTCCCGCTAGATTCGAGGCAGAGGCCTAAAACGTACACTTCAAAATCTAAGTCCGTTTTTTAAACGGTCCGTTTAAACGAAAAGGATCAAACTATTGCAAAATCGCGCGGCCGGATCGCATGAGCGGATAATACATATGAATAAGTAAAATTGAAGTTCTTAATAAAACTAGCAGTTAAAGCGAAACTTATCATTATTTACCTTTACTATAAATTGTGAACATGAAAATTTCCAACACTACTAACGCTGTGTAGTACTACGTAACTACATCTTAAGTTTTGGCGCGCACTGTTCATTGAAATAAAATAACTTTTACGGATATCAAACTCGCTATATTTCACGAACTAAGTTGTAATTGTCCGTATTTTTAGGTTTTTTACGAAGTTTCGGCATCTTTTCAGCTGCAGTCGCCACGGGATGACTGGCTCCTTCTAAGTGTACCCTCGAAAAGTTTTTTTTTTCGTTCGGATACGATTAGACATTTACTATGGCAACAATTATTATTGATTTGATATTTTGATTTAATTATTATTTTAAATATTTATTATTAACAAAAGAGAAAACAAATGACTCTACTGGCAGTTCACAAATTGGGAGGGCCTTCGAAGAAAGAAGCTGCCAAGAACTTGATATTTTGATATTTATCTTCAAAAAATATCAAAAGGTAATATAGGTACTAAAGTACGTTTTATTCTATATTCCCACTCCGTTAGGTTGGTACCCCTGTCGATATCTGTCAAAAGGTTAGGTTATTTAAGGATAAGAATTTGATGCAGATTTTTGAAGTTTCGGATTCTGTGTTAAAATCGTGCTCAAAATATTAGAAAGCGGTGAAAGAAAAATAGTTTTGAATTAATGTTTCTAACGCAACCCAACAAAAAAGGGAATATACGATGGAACGCACTATACTGTGTAGTACTGTCATTCAGTCAAATCTCTCGTGGCAGCGCTTGACATAATGGTCATATTCGATCACGTTTGTTAACGCTCGGTCCGGCCAGGTGTCGGGTGGGTGACCGTAAAGTGTCATTACAACTGAGCGCTTCCGTGCTTTGGAGGGCACGTTAAACCACAGACCTATATCGAGATAGACGAAAAGAACAACAAACTGTATGAGAACCTAGCGTGTCGAATTTTTCGTACCTACGATGACGTCACAAGCGAGATTTAGTCATGTGGAAATGTTATTGACGAACTCTTGCAAGAAAGCACTGCACAATTAACCATTGTCGTTTCAGAGTGACGCGTTTTTTCATGGCAAATGGCCTGAAGCGTCGTAAATTTTGACCGTGGATCAAACTTTTGACACGCAAGGTAGGTACACACTTTTACCGTCTATCTGGATATAGGTCTGTGCGTTAAACCGTCTCGGTCCCGGCTGGTGTCATCTGATAACAGTCGTTAAGCCAAGTCAGAGGCCTTATAGGCGGCTTGATAAACTCTGACACCAGAGGTTGCCACTTATTCTCATACGTTAGGAGAGAGAGAGACAGAGAAAGATGAAAATAATTCCTGGTATCCCAAAAAAATTTTGAACTATAAATGTCGAATAGTCATCTCGTCCAGCCACACAACAAATCGACATTTGACAAAGGCCCGAAACAACTATCCTCGTTTAAATTATTGACAATACACACACATCACAGACACAGTACATACTATAAAATGAGGTAAAGCAGTACCACTACTTCACGTTAACTCCAGAAATAATGAGCTTACAGAGATGCGTGCGATCGCAAAATACCTAGTTGTCGTGAATGCCGGCCTGAATTATTGAGTTTAGTGCTCAGCTCAGGATCTCGATTTTGATGATCTTTCTGGCACTGTTCTGACAGTTAGCCCATAAAAATGGTGAGCATTTTCAAGTATGCTTTCATATTAAAACTTCTTCTTCTTCGTAATGATAACTCACACTTGTTTTGCCCAGTGGACAGCAACTTGAATGACGTTGCCTGCTGCCTCCATCAGGTCACTCATATTGTGGGTAGCTCGCACTGTGTGCCCTCCAAATATCCTCTCTTTTGGAGGCAGTGCTTGCAGCGGAAAACCTGGGAGCGTAGACAATTGAGCGATTCCCAGATTGGCCATGAGAGCTCGAGACCGGTGGGTAGCTTTTCAGTGCAGTAGTGTATTCTAGTGAAAAAGGGTATTTGGAAAGCCAACCCTTGACTTTTTGCATAATGTGTGTAATATTTTTAGTAGTTTAGTTGAGATACTGCGGTATTAGATTTACAGTGTCAGAGATGAGAAAAGTCCAGCAGCCAAGATGTCGAACGTCGAATAAGTGTCGGCTTGACGATAGAAAGTCCGATCTATTGTGTAATAAAATTGTTGCCGTTTTTCCGACTATTCAATGGTATGTTATTTTTTTCCCGATATTTACGACATGGCCTTATTGTGTGTTTTGTAGGAAATATTGTGATACTAATAATGAGACAAGTTGTATAGCGCGTTGTAAGGTAGAATCGCTAAAGTAATTCAATAGATTGGTAGCATGATTCGTTGCTATTCAAGCTTTAAGAATATATATAGAGTTTCATAATAGGTCTTGCCTATGAAATTGCCGATATTTTTCTTACCCTACTAGAGATCCTCACTATTTCTATAATTAAAAGGTACAGTCAATAATCAGTTTTTTTTTGCTTTCTTAGGCACTCCCTAAACGCTCAGTAAATACTGTGATGTGATCCAACATTATGTAATCATACTACATACTGATAAATTTATTTTCATTATTGGAGTGAACAAAAAAGTATTTCATACAGTTCACACGCGTGAAATGAATGTGGCAACCAAAGCTAGTGTGACTATTGGGTGCTCTTTAATACGCCTAACATTAATTGTCATAATATGAATTAGTATAACAGATTTGGCGTAACGTATGTGTATAACATTGAACATAATATTAATAAAAAATGTAACACTTATTGCGCATAATTATGAATTCGCATAATTTTAACATTATTAACTATAACTATATTTAGCCTTCGATGTTAGTTATTTTTTGGTCCAACCCGATAACAGATATTTTCACATCCTAATTAACTTCTCACTGAGAAGGTGCCTACGTATTTGAATGCCTAAAATTAAGATGCCTAGTTTGTATTATTCCTGTAGGTCACGTGATAGGTAACAAAAAGTGTAACTTAAATTTCGTGGTTATTTTTTTAGACAACAGAAGCACTTGTTATTAATTTGCCTTATATATTTATACCATTTAATACTTGTGCAAAGTAAATTACGCTTATTACATTTGTCCTAAGTCATCATTATGACAATTAACGTTGTGCGCATAAATTTTTTGCGTATTCAGTTATGCAGAATAATGTTATGCGATTTAAAAATGATGCGTTAACTTTAACGTTTTTCCAATTTAAATTAGGAGTATTTATATAAACGAATTAATGTAGACCCGTCAGTATTTATCAAAATATGCCAATACGGAATTAAGAAACCTCGAAATCTACAATAAATACTAACAGTCGTAAATACACTAGACTACACGATCAGTATGTATAACGAAATAAAATAAATAATGATGGATCGCAGTATTTACTGAGCGTCTAGGAACTTAATTCAATATAATTCTCTACAATAAACTTTATTCAATAAGCTCATTACCTATCTATACTAACTTGTTTGTGTGAAGCGAATAAACTCAAAAGCTACTGATCGATTTTGGATCAAATTTAATGCAGAGATAGTAGATACCCTGATTATGAACATAAGATTCTTTTTATGCCTATATTCCCACGGAATCACGCGGGTGAAACCGCGAGCAGCCGCTAGTTTTTTAAAATAAAAACATAGCATTATATTGCTTATACTTTACACAATGCTTGTAAATAAAAATGTGGCCTTAGCAGTTGCAGTAGAAATTATAATAAAAACTGTAAGTATGGAAAACGAACTTTCTTTGAAATTCTTCATACAAATTGGCAATGTCATTGGTAAACACCTAATATATTATGTATTTCAACGCAACACAGACTGTGGTAGCTCACCTTTACAAAGTACTTAATACTTCCTCTTTTTAGGGTTCCGTAGCCTAATGGCAAAAAACGGAACCCTTATAGAGTCGTCATGTCCGATGTATGTCACAGCCACTTTATTCCAAAACTATGAGGATTACACAGTTGAAACTTGGTAGGTAGATGTATTCTGTAAACCGCTTTACGGTTTTTATACAAAAATAAAAAAATATATAAAAATATATATATATTAAGGGGGGCTCATAATACATGGAAATGACTCTAAACGTTTTCACTTCCAAAGTGGCAAAACGTGTGTCCCCCTAACTTTTGAAATAAGGGAGTCAAAAATAAAAATAAAAATATGCTGTAGATCTTAATAAATACTTTCAACGAAAATTGTTTTGAACGAAATATAGTTGGCAGTGTTAGAATATAGCACATTTCCCAAAGTGATTTTTTTTTGTACATATTATCTATACGTGTGGGGTATCTATAGATAGGTCTTTTAAAAATACATTGAGGTTCTTATATCAGTTTTTCTCAAAGTCAACCGTTTGAAAGATATACACTTCCAAAGTGGTAAAATGTCACAGCCAGCAGCATTGTCAGCAATGTATTCTGTAAACGGCTTTACGGTTTTTAGAATATATATATATATATATATATATATATATATATATATATATATATATATAAAGTGGGGGTTTAAGTGCGATTTTTTTACCCGTAATATATATTTGGTACTAAAGTTTTTGGGTTTATTTGCAGTTTTTTGGTTTCCCAACGTTTCGGCACCTTTTCAGTTGCCGAGGTCACGGGTAGACTAGCTACTTATTAGTCTACCTTAACAAATAAACCGACAAACTATAGTACCAAATATTCGGGTAAATAAATCGCACTAAATAACTCGGCCAAAGCTATTCTTTTTATTATATTTTTTTTAATTTCGAAAACTATCGCTTTTTTTTCTTTGTATCTATGGATTGCTTTACCGTCATAATGAGCAATCCATCCGTACGGACGTGCGTACTCACTGCGAGCATTCACGTGTAATGAGCATTCGGCGTCGAATATTCGAGTGGTGTGGACGTTGAGCTATAACAAGATCGTATTCGAATGCTTCATGTTCGCAAAATAATGTTTGACTCGAACTTTCATAGTTTTGCTCTGAGGTGAATGTTTGCTTTGCTGGGCAGCATTTTTTGTTCGCCGGCGGAGGCGATTGTTCGTTTACAAATGCTCGCGAAAGAATGCTCTCAATGCGCCTTTACTTCTACTACTACTACTTACTATTCGTTCGTCTTGTAGATTCTATGCCACTATGCTGATCTTCACACATGTATATGACAACAGTATATTTTATTAGCGAAGACCTGTAATTGGCTATATGTTTCCTACTGTACTAAATATTGTTATTATAACACGCTGTTGGTCTTCCACAAATAAAATTATTATTCGAAAGTAATATAATTGATCGTTAAGCTTTGCCTAAATAGAATGAAAGACGACTTATACATAAGTAAATAAATAATTGCATACAATCACACCTATTATCGTTAAGCGCGACCACGCGTTAAGTTTCACGAAAAACTTGTGTTATGGATACTAGGTAACGGATAAATATACTTATATACTTTTTTTGTAAATACATATATAATAAATATTAAACAAGGAAATATACTAGAAAAAAGCAACTAGTCTCATGTCGCCCTGACGGGATGACAGGGACATGAGACTAGTTGCTTTTTTCTAGTATATTTTCTTGTTTAATATTTATCACATAAAAATGCATTGTAAAATGCAAAATTAATAAGTTATAAATACATATATAATATACATATCGAACACCAAGACCAAGATATATAGACATGTTCATGCACACAAATATTTGTCTTGTCCGGGGATCGAACCAGGGACCTCTGGCGTAGAAGGTGGGCTTGTACCCCTGCGCCAAACAGGTCGTCAGACCTTATTACCTACCTATACCAATAATAAATAAGTTGCTACTACTACGTGCTTGCTCACAAGTAAAGTTCCTAGCACAAAACAGGACCAAGATTCTCAAACTTAGACACAGACCAAAGTTAGACACAGGTGCTACTTGGAACCTTGTCCCATCTTAAAGTTGTTGTACTTATAGAGGAATTATTAATGTTAAATCTAGACATTAGTTTGGGGACATTGCTTTCAGCTTAACTTAATTCTTTTTCTCGCATCCTTTGAACATATTTTCAGAAAAAGCATTGTTTTGTTGAAACGGTGAAAGGAGAAAAATTTAATTCACTTCAGAATTATCAACCCAATATTGTTTGTTTCTCAATTAGAATATTGTGTGATGACTAGGAATTTTTTGAAAAGCGCAGCTTAAATTTTGGCACGAACTGATAATGATGATCTCATCCCATGACAATGACCCCTGAAAAGATGTCGAAACGTCGCGAAATCCAAAAATCTATGACACAAGAATTCAAAACAGAGTATATTTAACGCGCGATTAATCCAGAAAAGTAGTTTTTTACGATTGTTAGATACAATCAACTGGCTATAGTGATTTTGGGAAATTATAAGGAATTCTTGAAGCAGAGAGTCAAATCATGTAACATAGCTCGCGCGTTGACTTGTCAGCACATCTGTACGTCACAAACGTAAAGTACAATATAATTTGTGTGCTAATTTAATAAATAAATAATTGCATACAATCACAACAATTACCTAGCCCACGTTAAGTTTCATGAAGAACTTGTGTTATGGATATTAGATAACGGATAAACATACTTATATACTTTTTTTTTGTAAATACATAGGTACCTATGATACATATTAAACACCCAGACCAAGACAAATAGACCTGTTCATGCACACAAATATTTGTCTTGTCCGGGGATCGAACCTGGGACCTCTGGCGCAGAAGGCGGGTTTAGTACCTCTGCGCCAAACAGGTCATCAAAAATTAAACAAACTAATATTAAGTGAATTAAAAAAATATTCTCTTCCAATCATCATACGAGTACACAGAGGTAACAAACTCCGAAAGCTTTTATTATTCATAATACAGCCTTGTGCAATACTACCTCATGAGGAAGAACGTTTCTTGTTGCCACTTATAGGATACATAGTGTGATGTGACGGCAATGCGAGTACGTGACAAGGCACTTATGAAAGACTAGTAGACGCCCGCGGGTTCACCTGGGTGGTTTATCAGTCCCGTCGGAAAATAGGGATCTTCTTTCTTATTATTCATAAATACAGCCCTTTGCAATACGACCTCAAGAGGAAGAACTTTTCTTGTTGCCACTTATAGGATACATAGTGTGATGTGACGGCTATACGAGTACGTGTCAAGGCACTTATGAAAGACTAGTAGACGCCCGCGGGTTCACCTGGGTGGTCGGAATATTGAGATCTTCTTTCTTATCGTATTAGGAATAGTGGCCACCTCTGGTGTTAGAGTTAATCAAGCCGCCTATAAGGCCTCTGAGTTGGCTTAACGACTGTTATCAAATGACAACAGCCGACGACCTTTAACGTGCCCTCTGAAGAACGGAAGCGCTCAGTTGTAATGCCCTTGCGGTCACCCATCCGACACCTGGCCGGACCGAGCGTTGCTTAACAAACGTGATCGAATATGATCAACCTATCAAGCGCCGCCACGAGTGCTTCCGCGATATTGTGATATAAACTTTTCTTTTTTAATCCAGGCTATAAACTCTGTGCAAAATTCATCAATATCTGTTCTGCCGTTTTCGCGTGTTTGGGTAGCAAACATCTAATCTTTCTTATTTATAATATTTAATAGTAGGATAGGATTATTCAAAATTATGTTAGTTTATGGATAGGCAACGCAGCCCAATATATTTTCGCTTCTGACCTCTGTCAGTAAGCACAGTTCCTTTGACATTTCTTTGAAGAATATTTCGGATAGACGACCTTTTCTTTATGTGATATTTCAAGACAAGTAGTGGTATCAAAGCAAGGCAGATTTTAGATATCTATTTTAATGTCGTATTTTGGGGTAAGTACTTAACTATTTTGAGTGCTTTGCTTTGTTTACTTGTTGATGGAAATCTACCAACCGATTTAATTCAATTCAATATCATTTACTCAGTCTAGGCTGTTACAAGCACTTATGAACTTCAAACAAGCTACGCCATCGGTTCACAAACCCTACGGCGGGAGACCTTGTAACGAGAAGAACCGGCAAGAAATTCGTCATGGGCAATTTTTATTCTCCCTGTTTTATTTCATACAGAGTCGTCAAATTAAAAAGTGACCTTAACATATCAGTAAGGTCAATTTCCATCACAAAAAGAAAATACTAATTATGCTAACACATTTTATGGTTATCTTAACCGTAAACAATTTTCAACTCGCAAGGAAGGACTTACATTATAAAATTTCTCGCATTACAAGGTTGTACGGCAAGTTGTGACGTACGAGTACATGCAGGTCAATAGTAATTTATTTTAGATTAAAATATTTAAGCTCTAAGCACAACTTTAAGACAAGCAGACTGAAGTAGACCTATTTCCGCTGGCCCTTTATTTGAATAGGGTTGAAAATGTACGAATACATATTTCTAAGGTGTCTGTTTCTGTTTTAAATAACAATTTAAATCCAGGAATAGTAAATTATACCGCTTTAAGCCTGCCAATAGGTTTTGACTGTAACGTACCTATATAAAAAGGAAAACAAATTCCTTATACGTTTTCAACTTTACGAGTAAATAAAAGAATAAATTTTGAGAAGCAATAAAAAGGGCCAACAGTGTAATGAGATTGTGGCTTCCGTGCATAAGTACGGAGCGGGTGCGATCGTGCGGGAAATTAAGGACAATTCGCCGTATAAGAAACATGGTGGATTCTTAAATTGAAATCTGTCTTGGGTTGTAGGTACATTAAGTATTGGAGTGTATGTTATGGAAATTCTCGTTGTAAATATATACCGAACAAAGTTATTACTAATGGCTGCCGCGCCGGTGGTTAAATCCGCGTGGTTCCTGTTTCCGTGTTATTATTGGGACATTCTATTTTTCAATCCAGGAGGCCTACTCTCTAAGCACGGAACCCGTAGCTTCGGCCCAATTTACGGACGTTTCCTACTCCGTATCACCTACGGACAGCTTATTAGTTCGGAGACCCGGACTAAGAATGAAAGAGAATACATTTGACATTGTCCCTACTCCCAATGTGTTTGTGCCGTTTGTCCGAAACTAGTACATCCGAAATTTATAGAGAGTATGCTCCATCCGTAGTTTCAGGAAACTTACGGACGGGGGCTCGTATCTTAGTTGACGGGCTTAGAGAGTAGGCCCCCTGGTTACAAACTATAAGTGTACCAAATTTCATTCAAATTCGTTAAGCCATTGTCGCGTAATTGAGTAACTAACATACAAACCTCCAAACAAACAAGCATTCACAATATTAGTTAAACTATCCTTTAATTAATCTTAGCTATAAACAATTGTTTATGTTTTTTCGTTATGAACTGAAGTGAACAGTTATCCAAACTTTTACATACATACACACAAATGTTTGTCTCAGATATTGAACACCCGACTTCCAGCTCAGTAGACCCAACTAGAATTTCTTCATCATCCAATCTAAACGCATTAAAAGCCTTATTTAAAAAGGACGTGTTAAGTTCACTTTTAAATTTCACTGACTTAACTAATATTATTAATGCGGAATTGTGTATGTTTGTTGATCCTTCTTTTTTGCCCTAACTAAGCAACCAATCGAGTTAATTTTTGACATAGAGTTAGTTGAAAGGGCGGAGAGTAACATAGGCTATTTTTTATCCCGATATTCCCACGGGAACGGGAACCGTACGGTTGAAACCGCGGGCAAAAGCTAGTATGAAATAAACCAGGGAGAAAAAAAACCGCTCTTGGCGAGTTTTTTGCCGGTTTTTCTCGTTACTAGGTATCCATTGGCTGCAATGGGACTTGTGGCCGTTTGTTTTTTCCAATATTTTTCTATTTAAAATTTATCATAAGTATACAAATCGCATTGGAAAATGCAAAATTTCAAAAATCATAAAAAAGCTTCATTGACGTTCATAAATGCTTGAACAGCCTAAATATAATAAATCTAATTAATTTTTAGCTGACTTCCAAAAAGGAGGAGGTTAGTATGTAATAATTCGGTTAGTATGTTTTTTTTAATTATTTATTTACACCGATTATGCCGAGATTTCTGATTCGATTTACGTGATTCTTTTTTTTCTAGTATATTTTTTTGTTTAATATTTATCACATAAAAATAGCATCGTAAAATGCAAGATTAAAAAACTATAATTAGATGGCTGTTTCATCTTAATCGATAGTCAAACATTTGTAAAAATGTTTCTATTGAATGCGAGGATATTTCTCTCATAGATGAAACGACGGTGGCCAACACCGTAGAAAGGCGAATATACTAGAAAAATTCGACGTGTCCTCATAGGTCTCTGTAGCATAATTGGTTAGTGCATTGGGCCGGATTCCCAAGGATGCGGGCTTAAATCCCGTCAGGACGACATGAGACAAGTTATTTTTTTACATAACTTAAACCTAATGTAACCTAGAAAAATCTTACTCTAGTTAACAAAACAACCTATTACAGACACTAAAAAGTAACAAATAAAAAAAACTGCAAAAAATTTGGAATTGGAATTTCTTGCTTTGGCTGGCATAGACTCCAAAAGGATTATTTTTTACATTTTTAGTTTTTGAAGTCGGTTTTTCATTATAACTATTAGTCAAATCCCTTAACTTGCACCACATATAATAATTTAGGCTATTTCGTGAAGTAAGTTTCACATCTTGAATACGTAATTCGGGTACCTTTCAGTGCGGGGTGATTTTGAGTGGCGTTTTTCCGAATCCGTCCTGATTTTAGTTAGAACGTTCTGGAATAACGGATTATTGGAATGGAATTTCGGGTTCGGTCTCTTTCATGGTGGGATGAAGTAAGAAAAGTTATTTTCATGGTTGAAGAACGTTTGCTGGTTCGCTGAACTTATATCTGATTACGTTTACGTTCTTAGAATTGGTAACATTAGAAGTTAGTTACTATTGTTACGTAGAGGAAAAGGAAAATTTTACGTTTGGACAGACAGACAAAAATAATCCTAACTATGATTTTGTAATTTTTGCATTTTTCAATGCTATTTTTATACTTATGGTAAATTTTAAATAGAAAAATATTGGAAAAAATTAACTCGGCCACAAGTGAATTCTCAGACGGGAAAAGGTCGCGGGTTCGATTCCCGTCTGAGAATTCACTTGTGGCCGAGTTAATTTTTTCCAATATTTTTCTATTTAATATTTACCATAATCCTAACTAATATAGTAAATGCGAAAGTGGTTTGTTTGTCCATTCTTCATGCCCCAACTAAGATACCAATCGACGCCGACATATTGATTTTTGGCATAGAGTTAGTTCAAAGGGCGGAGAGTAATAGAGGGCTACTTGTTATCCCGATATTCTTACTGGAACAGGAACCACGCGAGTGAAACTGCGGGCGGAGCTTGTAACGATATAAATTAAAACTTTTATTACAAGGCCAAAGACGTTATCGACACTGCAAGCAAGAACATTGTAACTCAGTTTTAGGCAGTATTTCATACTAAGCAAAAAATGCGGATTTTTTTACACTTATCATAGTATTTAAACTCGTTATAATTTAAAATCTACAGCCTGTAAACCGTCTTAAAAACATTGTATCTCAGACATACAATTATTTTATTCAACAATTTCAAATTTAACGAACATAACAGTTTCATACAATATTGATTGTATTTCGGAGTTACAATGTAATTTTACAAAGTATATGAGGAAGAATTTTATTGTAACTATTAATAATGAAATATATACATATATGGCATCAAAATGATACAAGAGCTTAGGTCTTACCACGTTTACTTATATGGTCAAGATCGATTGGCATTAGGACTTATCCGAAATTGCTAAGATTTTTTTAAATCTTTGTTGCGCTCTCCTGTAAAATGCCAAAAACTGAGTTACCATGTTCTTGCATGCAGGTGTCGTTATGATGTTTGTTTGTCTGCCAAGACACTTGACATTCTTTAAGTCGTTTTATTCTCAGCTCAGGAGCTGTATTTTTGAATCACTTGTCGCGCGTCGAGCGCTTCGTTTCCACTGATTTCCGTTCGACATACGAATTTCCGTATTATGAATCGCTCGACAGCAACGAATGCCACACTCGTTGTAGTAGAGCCAAACAAGCGTGCGACGCGTGACTTAAGTCGCATGCGCACGCGACTTTAGTTATACGAGTGATTCAAAAATGAAGCTCCAGTAGGCTTTACACAAAAACTTTCGAGTAAGTACGAGGACGTATCGTCAAAGACACAGAACATCAAAAATGTTCAGCGTTCCCACCGCACGTACCTATGGAACTACATTTTCTTAAGAATCTTCTTGATACTATTTCGAAAGTAGTTTTTTGTGCTAGCCCTTAAAGACGGCAAATAACAGTTTGAAGGGAACAGTATTATTCTTTTAAACAATTACTTAGGTCAAAATTATAGACATTACATTAAAAACAATAGCTCGTTTAATGGACGAAAATTATAATTTAAAACATTTTTCCTGAAAAGTTCACAACTCAATAAGGAACTGAACAAAAGGCTTTGGTCAAAAGCAAAAAATAACAATCTTTTGTATTCTACAGGCACTTTTGTATTATTATGCAAATTAACTGAAGCCCTTGAAATGTCATGAAAAATCTGCGCACTTTCGTATGCAAAGTACTATTTACTGTTTGGACTCGTCGAAACCCCTAAATATTAAATGTAGTCATTTATTGATATTAATTTGTTTATTATTCGATATTGTTAGACTGTAATAGTGTTGGCATAGTCCAAAATCCCGAGGACACTTGTGTGCGGCACATGATAATGTGGTCAGTGGTATAATGGTGGGGCCACGAAAGTAGAGTATTAAGTTCTCCGTCCGCTTAATCGAAGCTGAAAAAATATCGTAAGCGATCGGTCGTCTTAAAAAGTGCATATGATAGCAATCTTCTTTTACTCTTATCGCATGAGATTAGTAGCCACCTCTCCTGTCAGAGTTTATCAAGCCGCCTATAAGGCATCTAACTTCTCTTAACGACTGTTGTCATATGACAACTCCAAAGCACGGAAGCGCTCAGTTGTAATGCCACTGTACGGTCACTCATCCGACACCGGGCCGGACCAAGCGTTGCTTAACCAACGCAATCGAATATGATTAGTCTGTCAAGTGCCGCCACGAGCGCTTCGCACAATGATAGCAGTGAAAAGATAGCAGAGGATGAAATAACTGACAAATGTTTTAATAGTATCATTTTTGCAAGGAGCGCTCGCAAATATAAAAGGTCTTTAGCTATGAAATACACTATTTTTCTTACACTTCTAGAGATCCTCACTGCTTCTACAATTAAAACGTACATCTATTGCTTGATTTTTTTATTAAATTAATATCATAACAGTCTAGAATCAGAATCATAAGATTATTTTTTCGTTTCTGATTCGATAAAAAATCCTCGAATGGTGCTCATTTTTATGTTAGCAAAAATTACCACTTTATTCAATACAATTTATAAGATACTCATTATTTTTTCAATAAAAACGTAGCATTAGATTGCTTAGACTTCAGACAATGCTTGTACATAAAAAAATGTGGCATTAGCATTTGCAGTCGAAATTTAAACAAAAACTGTGAGTATGGAAAACGAACTTTCTTTGAAATTCTTCATACAAATCCACAATTTCATATGTAAAGACCTAATATAAAGTAATTGACATGGCTTTTCGTAATTGTCAATTAACGGCAGGTCAGACTGTACAGTTTGACCTTGAGTGCGCTCTTATGTCGATCGTAATAGTGGCTGTTTTTGCAGTGCTAGTGTAAAACCTGAATTGCTGTGGGCGTAAGATCCGACTCATCATAAACTAAATTCTGCAATGGGAGTGTAACTACAAAAGTTAATATTCTTAATCTACGTCAGTCAAAAAGTATGTTAGTTGCTGACACTTCTTAATTACGAAAGCCATTTCTATAAAATTACCGCTCACTTCATAGCCTCATCATTACGGCGGGCCGTAATTGCAATTACATGTATAGCGGACCCCGAGTTGAGGGCAAACATGTCTTGATGTAGTGGCCCCTTGGGTCCCAATACTAATCGAGTTGATTCATTATTAACAGAATCTATGTTGGTTGATAAACAGCTGGTTTATTCTATTATGCATATTGTATTAATATTAATACGTCAATATAAATTGACGTTGAATAGGAATGTTGTTATATTACGTACCATAATTTCTATAGACAAACAATAACATAAAAAAATACTTAGTAAACTGTAATTGCATATTTTTTTAAACTTGAATATTTGATGTCGTATTTTCATAATCATTTTCAAGTAATAAAGGAAAATTCTATAAAAGCATTTTTAAAATTTTGCCGCGCACACATAATGGCAAACAACTTTTCCGGATGTTTAGCGCGGTTTATTCTACAGGTTAGTTTTGAAATTATGCGTAACTTATGTTTTTTTACGTGGTCACGGGATGACTAGCAACTCTCATAAGATACCTTATTACGTATTTAATATTCTTGTTTTTTTTTATTTAAAATTCTACAATATTTGTATCATAAATCTAAATAGTAAATACAAGCGGCCGCTCGCGGTTTCACTCGCGTGGTTCCCTTTCCCGTGGGAATATCGGGATAAAAAGTATCCTATGTTCATAACCAGGCTATCCAACTATGTACCAAATTTCATTCTAATTCGTTCAGTAGTTTCGGAGCCTTCAATGCAAACAAACAAACAATCAAATCATTCCTCTTTATAATATTAGTATAGAAGTATAGATGAAAGTAGGACCTGTTTTAAAACTTCAATCGCAGTTACTTACTCCTGCTTAGCAATAAATTGCTATTGTTCTAAAACAATTAGAAGTGGAAGGTATCGCATACCGATTCTAACAAAGAGATTCAATTTGTAGAAATAATGAATACAAATTGTTGCGCCCTAAGAAGTTCAAAAGATTAAGTTGTTTGAATGGATGGAAATTCTAAGATTTCTACTATAGAACAGACGACGAATTGAATGTAATTAAAGTGAAGGACGGAAAGTGGAGGATTCCAAATTTTGTATCGAATTGAACAGTGACAAAGAGAAACTTATGGAATTTTCGACGACAGAGAGTGGCAGGTGTTTTGTGAAATTATTAAGTTCTTTGAATGAAGAGTTAAGATTTATTATTAAAAATTTCTCCTTCTCTTTAATATATATGTCGAAGTCAGATTGTAATATTTGCCGTTTTACAAAAGGCCTAGGCTGATTGTAAACTCATACAAAATCTGATTAGCTAATTGTATTGTTATGATACCTAATTTAGGTTAGAAGAGTTGTTAGATTATTGCTAGGTTCCCTGGTGCTACAATATAGCGAACTGGTGCAAAGAGCTCGCCTCAATCAGGCTTTACAAACTACCCAGGCATTTTTAAAACGGCGAATTCTACAATCCGCCTTCGACATATAGGTACACGAAGTGTCGTTGTAATTTCGTCTTCGTCATTGTCATCAGCCATTTTTAATGTCCCCGCTGCTGGGGCACTGGCCTTCCTTATGGATGGATAAGGAGAATGGGCCATGACATGACCCACCGCGTGGACCCTATGCGGATTGGTGGGTTATAAAATTAATAACGACTGTAAATGTAGTCGGGACCAACGGCTTAACGTGCCTTCCGAAGTACGGAGGAGCTCTAGATAATACATTTTTGGTCACCCATCCCGTGACCGACCACTGCGAAAGTTGCTTAACCTCAACAATCGCGGGCTCAATCGCAGGCTGAGCGCGTGACCTACTGCACCACGGGCTTTTCATTTCTTCTAAGAAGAAGATAAATAAGTGACTATTAAATATTCAACAACCCAGTCCTTCAAATTAAATTGTGTTATGTAAAGTATCTATGAACGTGCAGGTTTTTAAATATATAATTGTTACCATACATTTAAAAACGCGATATTAAAAATTTTGAAAAAACCCACGACGGTCAAAACTTTAATCAAAATCGATTAAATAATTTAAAACCCCCCGACTTCATTATCCGTCGGGGGCTATAGTTATGGAATATATTATATATTATTATAGAACTATAGTTTTGCAATTTTATAGTAACGTGAATAATTCGATTTATTTAAATTCATGCTGAAATTAGTAATAGTAATTACAGCCCCTGACGGATAATTAAGTCGGGGGTTTTTATATTATTCAATCCTTTTTTTAATAAACCTTTTAACCGTCGTGGGTTTATCAAAATTTTTTATTTTTCTTTTTATTTCAAACTTTTTAGAGGGCATAAATATTATGTACATTGTACTACATTAAACTATTACTGAAAACCGCATCAAAATCGGACTAGTTGTTTTGGAGATAATTAGCAACATTAGTTTGCACAAACAAACAAACATCCTCTCAGTCAAACCTCTTTTCTTTGTTCTGTGCCCCAAACGCATATACCGTCTCCGTACCGTCGTCGGTCGTGGGTAAAAAATAATCATATACATAATATGTTTCAACCAAACCCATATTTTTTTAACAAATTCCTTTTCGTAAATTGAATTGATACGTAAAACATGTGAGTCTGGACAAACCGTGCCTATTTAAGTTAGCAAAGCCGTGGAAACATGTCGATCCCTCCGGATGCCATAAATTCCAGGCTCTGTCCCACCCTGGCAACCAATAGTTGGAATTGAAATGAAGCGGAGAGATTTTATTTTTTACTATCGCCCATAAGTTGCAGAAAGATATACTTGGAAAGCTGCTATTGACAATGAAAAAGTGGGAATGAAAGTTTGGTGGAGTTAAGTTCAGTGAGGCTTACAATCAGTCTTACAGTGCCCAGACGTTAGTGATGATATTCGTGGCTAATAAAACTATAGGGTTAATTATCTCGGATCAGTAGTCCAATATACCGTGTGGGGCCTAGAACCGGGGAAAATATTGAAAATAGAGACTCTCTAGAGTATTAGTATTTATGTGATAAACATTAGAAAAAAACAACTAGTCTCATGTCATCCCGTCAGGGCGACATGAGACTAGTTGTTTTTTTCAGGTATAATTCACATAAAAATAGCATTGTAAAGTCCAATATACCGTGTGGGGCCTAGAACCGGGGAAAATATTGAAAATAGAGACTCTCTAGAGTATTAGTATTTATGTGATAAACATTAGAATAAAACAACTAGTCTCATGTCATCCCGTCAGGGCGACTTGAGACTAGTTGTTTTTTTCAGGTATAATTCACATAAAAATAGCATTGTAAAGTCCAATATACCGTGTGGGGCCTAGAACCGGGGAAAATATTGAAAATAGAGACTCTCTAGAGTATTAGTATTTATGTGATAAATATTAAACAAGAAAATATACCAGAAAAAAACAACTAGTCTCATGTCGCCCTGACGGGATAACATGAGACTAGTTGTTTTTTTCAGGTATAATTCACATAAAAATAGCATTGTAAAATGCAAAATTAAAAAGTTATATTAGTATTTATTCTGAAAAGATTCCAGTTAATCAAAACCCATGCATTACTCACAATAAGAATTTAAAGTTACGATTCATAATCAGTGTTTTATTGCAAAACGATATTATTGTTAACGTTGCGAACTTATCGTGGTACTAGGAACAATAAAAAAAACTTACCGCAATACATCATGGTATCACTATCCATTAGAAAATTTACCTTTCACTCCTTGAATAGCAACACCCCCCCGCTACTTCTCACAGCAAAAAATCTCTGTTTCATATTTATTAAAATCTGTAATTTATTATTAAATATCGCAATGACAGTTATCTGTTTACAATTTTATCCTTCATGCATGGCATGTCATGTCAACCAATACCAAGTATGCTCTTTGTACCAAGTAGATTCAGCCATGGAATCATTAAGTATTAGTAGTTCTTATTAATTCCATGGATTCAACACTTTTTACATTATGATCTTTTTTAAAAAAAGATCATAGTGTAAAAACAGTATAAATTTAAAAGAATAATGTTGATTAGTAAAGTCAGAATATTGTTGTTTCATTTGGTTTCAGTTTAAATTAATTGAATTGGATTTATTTACACAATTTGTAATTAAATATGAAAATGGCTTTGAGTTCAAAAAAACAAACCTACGTGGATTCAGTATCATTTTTCTATCACACATACATTATTATTGTCAAAAAGACGTTCCGAGTAGCTCCGAATAAGTTGAGCGGTACTGTTGTTTGCATTATATTGAATTTACGATTAAGTTTGTTAGAAAAAATCAAAAAGTAAAGATTTGGTTTTAATTAGTTGCGACCATAATTATTCAATTACTAGTGACCTATAGAGCCTCCGTTTTTAATATTATCCCCGGTTGTAGGCCCCACACGGTATAAAAAGCATATGATGGTCGGTTCCTGATTTGCTAATCCCAACTTGATAACGTCTCAACTTATAGCAAAATTTCATAAAATAGCATGTGTAATAATTCAGACTGACCAATTTTTTTTCATACCTTATACTTCTTTCTATAATTTTATTGTAAGTAATAATTATTTAATAAAAAAACAGCCGCATTTATTTGAAAATCTATGAGAATTTTCTCATTATTTTTCTTTGTTACTGACAGAAAAGGCTTTAGCAAATTCCTGATTCATCCCCAAGGGAATAAGAACCTTATAAAATATATTAAAAGGTGTACTATCCAAAACTCCCAAGCCGAAGTGTACTAATTAATTGCGATCTCTGGCCGCCTTAATTTGGACTACGCATCTGTTTATTTTACAAGAATGCTTTATTGTTTGCTTGCTAACCTATATGTTGTGAAGAAACAAAAGATTTTAATTTATCTTTATCTTTATTTGGAGAACAAACAGTCATTATACTGATGGTAAATTTTAAATAGAAAAATATTGGAAAAAATTAACTCGGCCACAAGTGAATTCTCAGACGGGAATCGAACCCGCGACCTTTGGAAATCCGGTCCAATGCTCTAACCGCTGAGCTACCGAGACTTGAAAAATGCAAAAATTACAAAATCATAAGTCATTATACTGTTTTTTAATTAAACAGTTTTCTTAATCAGACTTGTAGTTCCACTAATTGCATACATTATTATAAAGTTTAGAGTAATAGCTAGTAGGTATACACATTCTACCTTCTATAATTATAATTTAACTAGCGGATCCTCGCGGGTTTACCCGCGTGGTGCCCGTTCCCGTGGGAATATCGGGATAAAATATAGCCTATGTCACTTGGTAGAAATGTAGCTTTCTAATGGTTTAAGAATTTTTTTAAATCGGTCCAGTAGTTCCTGAGATTAGCGCGTTCAAACAAACAAATTCTTTAGCTTTATAATATTATATATAGTATAGATTATTCAGAAGCGTGACCAAATTATGTTTACAAGTATTAATTTCTGAAATTAAGTAAGTAATACACCAGTATAGTATTATTACAGGGTGCATAACGAAAACGCAATCCATTATCCCCATCTTCATTTCTTGTATGAAGCCAAATCTGGAAAACTGATAGTTTAGGAGTTAGATAATAAGATAAGATAATTATTTATTGAGTACTAAACACATACATCAAATAAAATTACATAGACACCGTGACCCGTGGTAGTAAAAACTGTGCTACAGGCCACGTTGCACACAGGTAGATCAACAAATTAATTTAAGTGTTTTTGAAAGTGTGGTCTTATTTAAAGTTATAAAAGTACAGTAAAATTTAATTAAAGTGCTAACAAACAAATACTTGCTACTGTAACCTTACAAAGAGATTTTCTATCGTTTCGTAATCAAGTTCCTTAAGATAACTCAAAATTATATTTTTAAACATATTATTACTTAACTTAGCAAAGTTATTCAGGATTAAAAAAAAAATCCTAAAGATTATCGTTTAAAGTAAACCCTTGAATGATACGGCCGCCTACTCGTACTCTGCGTGCCTGTAAAAAATAACACCCTTTTTTACTAAGTAATTTTTTTTATTTTTTTTTATAAATAAATATTTGCATACAATCACACCAATTATCTAGCCCACGTTAAGTTTCATGAAGAACTTGTGTTATGGATACTAGATAACGGATAAACATACTTATATACTTTTTTTTTTGTAAATACACACTTAATATACATATTAAACACCCAGACCAAGACAATTAGACATGTTCATGCACACAAATATTTGTCTTGTCCGGGGATCGAGCCCGGGGCAGAAGGCGGGGTTAGTACCCCTGCGCCAAACAGGTCATTAAAAGTCGTTTCATTATACATGCACGTTTAACAAAAGCATATCACGTTTTGCTTCTAGAGATATAAAATAAATCCTTACGTCGCCATTGACGTTCACGTCTGCGAGGCACTCTGAAGTTAATACTAGATAATAGTAAGGGGGCATCAAGGTTGAGTGCATTGAAAGGAGGGCCAAGAAGCTCATATACTCGGTAACGATGATTTATTCAATAAACTAAAGAGTATATCCGTATTCTATAGGTTAGATTTCGGGGAGTGTACAGCGGAATTGCACAACCTCATTCCGTCATCCCCATTTTTTCATTGGACAACCAGACGCACAAACAGTTGCCACAATTATATGGTTGATATACCCAAGAGTCGCACTAAGCGTTTTGACTCGACATTTATCATCCGCACCGCCAAAGAGTGGAACTCCTTCAAGTCACGAGTGAATAGGTTTCTTCTAGATAAGCGAGTTACATCTTAGATCGCATTTTCGCTTTCCATCTACCGCTATCTTAGCGGTCAAGAGCTTTACCTATCTAATAATATAAAAAAAGTAATTATTCACAATTTTGTGTAGGAGAAGGGCATCTACGCAATCTTTACGAGTTTTAAGAGGCTGCATCCGATGTGTTCCGCTGATTGCTCATAGTCGCTACAAATATTACTTACTCTATATTCGAGTGACTTTAAAAACTTTTTTTGTAATCTCTCATTCTCTGTATTTTGGCAGCTATTGTATGGTTTCCACACAGAACAAGCAAATTCAATTCTGCTACGAAAAATTTTATACACTAGTAAGTTTTTGAAAGGTTTACTACCACTTAATATAAAACCTAGTTAGCTGCATGATTTATCCAAAATAGAATCAATAGGAGGTTTAAAAGAAAGATTATTGTCTAGTTTTACACCCAGATCACGTATTTGATGTTCTCTTTCTATTTCATTATTGTTATGTGTATATTTGAAGAATATAAGATTATTTTTCTACAAAAACTGATCACGTAACATTTTCTTAAATTAAAAAATATTTTTTTTTGTTTACAGAACTGTTCAAACCTTGCCAAATCTTTTTGTAACAGCTCACAGTCATTAAAAATTCGTTTAATTCTATATTTTTTGTATCATCCGCATACATTAACGAGCTTGAATTTATACTTGACATATCATAGATATAAATAATAAACAAAATCAGGCCCAAAAGTGAGCCCTGCGGGACACCAGAAGTGATAGTTCTAAAATCATATAACCAGCAACAACAACTGCTTGACTTCTATTTTCTACGTATTATTTGATACATCGGAGTAGATCGCCATAATTACCTGGTGCCCAAAGTTTTTCTAGCAGAATATTGTGACATTTTTTATCGAAAGCCTTTTCGAAATCTGCTTATATTGCATCTATCTGGTAACCATCATCCACGCTTTAAATGTCATTAGTAAATACAAGGAGGTTGGTGTAAAAACCATGTTGTGTCATGCTAATTGGACGCTTAACAGCATTATTGAGCTGGTTGACAATCATTTTATTTTGTACTTTCGAAAAATGACTGTAACAGTTCTAAAAACCGCACACTCCTAAATCTTAATCTAGTACTTACTTTTAACTTAATTAAATCAATAACCATTCACTTCACCATTGTAACTTGTTTGTTTACTTTATTTTGTTTTGAGAAAACTTCACGATGGTAGTTAATTCACAAAATATTCCTGCGTACCCTCGATATTGCTAACTTCACGGCCGGGAGATTTCGTATTTCGGCCAAGTGAATTAGACTACAAAAATTAACTTATTTCTATTAACTATTTATATTTGGAAAAAATCTACATATTTTTCTATGTATATCTATTATGTTTTTGCATACTTTGATATTCCTTACTTCTTTGGCCATAGACAAAACACCGTGTGTCGATCAGTCTTACAATCCTTATGTTGTCTATGCTAATGACTAAACATTATTCGCCTATAGAATTTGAGAATCATCTCCCACTTTAATTCTTGACTAAAGAACGTTCTGGATAGATTTTAGTATAAATTCGCATCTCCAGCGAAATCTGCCTTTTTTTCTTCATACTACTGCCTTAAAATTCTGTTTTACTCTCTATTGGTGAATTCGCGATCCCCGTACTAGGGTGAGTGTGTGTTTTAAATCTAATCGTTTTGCATTTTACTTTAATTTCTTTTAGTCATAGTTATTTCTTTTCGTAAACTATTTAGTTTAAATCTCGTAATAATTGAGTGTTTTAATTATTCGATACGTTTTACTTGTAATTTCTATAAAATATTCCATACAATATTTTTACATAGTGGGTAGTTAAATACTCCAATGCAAAACGATTATTCCTTTTTAATTTCTTGTAATTTACAGTATATGTAATTGTATTTAAAGTGAAACGTAATACTATATATCATGTGGAACAAATACAATTCACATTTTATTGATTTTTTTAATTAATTCTTTGAGTGAGTTACCTTTTTAGACCGCTAAGAAGGATGCGTTCCCGAATCATATTATTTCATAATTGCTATAAATAACTTTAATATTTACTTCTTGAATTTCTTTGGTAGACTAAATACTGATTTGATTCCTTTTAAATAACTTTATCATGACTAATAGGGTAAAGTGCCCATGTACAAACCTATTGTACATTTTTTTGCTTTTGTTACATAGCAGTTACCTTAACATTTTTTAATAGATTTATATTGCACCTTTGAGACTATTCAATTGTAGCTGTCTGTCCCTTGCATCCTATCCTTAGACGGTCGACTTGTTCGAACACCTTTTGACCCGTTCTTAAAAACATTCCAGGGTCGTATCCACGGGCAGCTGCTGCATCTACCCCTGCTTCGTGGCCGTCAACCACCTCGGCACCTACCTGCCGAGCGCTCGCCTGTTCCGGCCTACCCCGGAGCAACTCCACTCCGAGACTACGTGCGCACCACCACTCCGAGCCTACCCTCCGTGCTACCGAGGCTGAACATCCTGCTCAACAAGCAAACGTAGTCCGTTACGTTGGACTTTCGCTTCTGCCTCCTCTAGGCAAGGCTAAAGCTATATACGTCCCCATTCTTACCCTCGCGAGAGCAACCAATCGAAGATTCCCATGAACCCACACCTGAGCTTGTAACACTTATCTTTTATCTTCTATTCTTTTATCTTATAATTATACTTGTTAACCACTTATAGTGTTTACTTTCATCCTTTCTGCACACCGGTCGTGCTTAACACGACCGGAGCGTGTCATGACCAAGTTTAGAAATGGGTCTGAATTTTATCTTACTACGCCCTGAGGAATAGGAGCAACATTCCATATTTTTCCATATATCAGGAACGTGACCCTCTTATAATGATTTTGTAAAGAGTATACTTATAGGCAGAGCTAGGCTCGACGCGCAAATTCTAATGAAAAGCGGATGCACGCCATCAGGTACAGACCCTTTTTTAGGATTAATTAATTTCAAATATTCGCTCTTTATGTTTTCCGTCAAATTTAATGTACTCAATTCGATAAAACTATCACCACACGACAAAACATTATCAATGTCAGTGCTGATATTACTTACAACAGGTTCTGCTACCAACCAAACCGAATACAATATGTACCCCCGCTCGGTCTCATACCGGTGGTTGTAACACTAGACCACAGAGGCGATTAAAATGTATTTCCTTGTTAACTCGATTCTATCATAGTGACAAACTATTGACTTAAAAATTACTAGCGTACAAACTGTTAATGTTAGCACATGATGCCAGTAACACAATAAACGGCAAATACACAAAAAACAAGTAGCCTTCATCATACCATGTTAAGTATTGGATAAGGCTGAAGATGGAAGCGAGCTTCTCCCGGAATTCTAAATCACCGAGGAACTGGCTATCTTATCTCGAACTGCCGGAACACAACAATGCTGAAAACATTGTTGTTATGGCGTCAGGCTTAGTTAGGATGGTGGTAGCTAGCCAGGCGGAATTACAATAAGTCCTACCACCAACCAAACCGAATACAATATGTACCCCCGCAGGGAATTGAACCCGGGAAACCCTGGGTCTGATACCGATGGTTGTACCACTAGACCACAGAGGCGGAAAATCATCCATCGAAATGTGTGATAAGTTTGGATGAGACCCTCCCCTCCTGGAATCCGAGATCGTACAAGGCTCATTAAACAAAAACAAATTAACTTTTGGTTTTGTAAGTACTTACATTACCATTGGGTATACAGATGATACCACTTTAACCAGCAGATATCTCTCAGCTGCAAAGGCTACCAGTGATGAAATCCAGTCTTGTCGAGCATATGACCTGGCACTTCAGGCTCCGATTGGGGCAACGCCAATCTTGTCAGTTTCAATACCACTAAAACACAGGCATGTTTATTCACCGCAAAACGGAGTCCCTTCCAACTGAATCCGACTTTCCAGGGTGTATTTTTACCGATAACCGAAAATCTGCAAGGTTAGCTGATCACCCGTTTGACATTCCAGCGATCCGTACCAAGCACTTTGCTGCCACATTTCTATTGCGAACCGCTAAACAATGGAATGCACTGCCTGCTCGTGTGTTCCCCAATTCCTACAACCTTGGTCTCTTCAAAGCGATAGTGAATAGGCATTTCCCGGCCAAGCATGTTACACCTTAGACCACATACTGTTTACTAAGCACGATGGTGGTCAAAGGCCTGCCCAGTTACTTGTATAAAAAAAATCTAAGTTTTCTTTTAATAGTAATTTATACTAATGACTGTATGTGTCAAAAAGAGAATAAAAACAATCTTATCTAACCCAGTCAAGTACAACATAAAGAGCATAGTTAAAAAAACGCTGCTATTTTTGGCTCGTTACCCTAGTATTTTAAAGAGCGCCTATTTACCTCTCATCGCGTACATTTATCAAAGTCACTTTGTTTGCATAAAAGGTGAAATGGTAAAGAAAAAGACGAAAACTCCTGTGATGGACATCATCTGTTCTAGGAGATGTATTTTTGAATCATTCGACTTACTACTAGCATAAGGAATCGCAAGATTCGCATGCGAATGCTTTAACTGTATTTTGAAATTCCAATTCGGATTCGAATATGCAACAAGTGGTCCCGACCACTCTTTTTTGATTCGAGCGTTAGAAAGTATGACATTTATCACTTTATTTTATTTCAAATTGACATTGACATGACGGATAGTTGGACAACTTAAAAACGTTTCATTTCACGTGTTTTAAGTCCGATTCAGTATCGGGTTTTTTTTAATCTATGGAGAGTTAGTTTCCGGTTTTTAAATATTCTGCGTTAATTAAATTATGTCTAAGGAGTTAAAATTTGAAACAGGGAGGGAGCATAAGGTGGGTGTAACCACATGGATTTTAATCCATTTTTCCATGTTCATATCATTTTTTTTTTTATAAAACATCTACTTTGACACCATCTCAACACCTCACCAGTCGGCGGTTATCAGCGACGTTGAAACTTACACACCTCCTTTGATGTACAAAATATTGATATATCGTGTGGGTGTATTACATCCAACCTTACGCTCGCCGGGTTAAGAAAACGGCAACACCGTATGCAAGTGATTCAAAGATATGACAAAATGGAAGTCGGTAATCTTCAATTCATATGCGGATGGAATTCGCATACGAATTTCGAATGATTCAAAAATAGGTCTCGAGGCTCGGAAGAGATCAATACCTATGAAACGATCATCAATCTTGAACACGTGTACTTTGAACATAGGTTTTTTAGAGAATGAGTTATTGACTGCGTTTAGTCTTGAGTTTAGTCGGCGACCTAATATCACTAATAACAAAAAAGATGTTAAAGTATATGATTATGTTTTGTTTTTAGGTTTAAGACATCTATTCTCATTAAGAATTACACATTAATTCACTTTTTAGGTAGTAGGTACATAACGGAACTTTGTATTTCTTTTAATATAAATTTGTTGCTATTGCAATTCAATGTATGTAATCTGTATCTATGTAATTTACAGTACAATAAAATAACCATTGCGTTTTAATCAGAAAAAAAACCGACCAAGTGCGAGTCGGACTCGCGCACCGAGGGTTCCGTTTAAAATTTTCAAAAATATTTTTTATTATATGATGTAACAAAAAAAATTACGGTTTTCGCAATTTTTCCTTTATCTGTACTTTAAGACGTTACTTCGTACCAAATTTCAAGATTCCAAGTTCACGGGAAGTACCCTGTAGGTTTTATTCCCGTGCGAGTTTCGAAAATTTGCGGAAATTTGCGGCATAAACGGCTGTATCTTTTGATTGCTTTAGTTTAGAAGTTTGATTTTTTCACAGCTCCAAGGGACAGTAGACCTGAGTATTAGATATAAATTTCAGTTTGATACTCCACGCGTGCCTGAGAAAAACGATCTTGACAGACGGACGGACGGACGGACGGACAACGAAGTGATTCTATAAGGGTTCCGTTTTTTCCTTTTGAGGTACGGAACCCTAATTAATATATTTCTAAATCGAATCTCAAACTGGGAAAGTATACCTAACCTAAACAATAATGTTGACTAACCAAGATATTCTCAAAAATATTGTATACCATCTCGTAATAAAAAATCTATGAGAAAATTTCGGTACCTAGTCTTATTTCCCGTACAAAGGAAAATTTAATTATAAAGTTTTAATGTGAACTTTCAGATGAAAATCCGAATATTGTTAATTAAAATTTTGAAGTGTCCTTGTTACAGAAGCTTTTGTAATAGATCAAGTAGTCTCGAAATATAGGAACTTGGTAAAAGATAGTATTTAAAATTTTTCAACAACAGATACAATGATGAAGCTTACCCGAGTCTCACATTAAAACCTATTAATAATAATTGGGGGCCTACCGCCATTTTTTAGAGACCATCATGTCGTAAGAACGTTTTGTTTTCCTTTTGTTTCAATAGTGTTTAAATTCGTACCGCGAACTTCATAAATTATTTTTTTTTCTATCTCAGATCCATGTACATCTTTATTCATTGTTCCTGCCAACGAACGAATTGAAGTTGTCATATTTTGACACACTTCACACAAAACCTCTGTCAAAAAAAGATTTTGTTTTATGGGGTTTGCGGTACGAAGTGACATAAAAAAAAAATTGCGCCTATAATGTTTGACAGAAAACATTATTGCGCTAAGATATGGCGGTAGGCCAGCTGGTTATTAAAGGAGAATGCCAGATTTACTTAAGGATATCGCTTATGATGCGCAAAGCAAATATGCATTAAAATATATCTTTTTAATTATGGTTTCCAATTTCTTAATTAATTAAAAAAATCAGTTTGGGGATTAAAAGTTAAATAATATAAGAAGCGACACTGACTTCCTGCAACACCATTGTAGTTTACTCAACATTTTACGCACAGCACAAACCCACTTTGATCAGAAATGTAGGTCCAACGGAGGATTACTCAACTTAACGTTAAAACACTTCCCGCAAAAGAGATCCAAGAAATCGAAGAAAATAATACGGAAAATACGTTTAAACAGCACTGACAGCTAGCTCAAACGCAACCACAGACTAACTCTATTAGAATCTTGTTAACATCAAAATATATCAGAGTAGAGAGCGTGGCATCGTATATTTCTTTTGCCGCCATGTTGGTAGACCTGTTTAATCTGTCAAAAGATTAAGCTTATTTATTAATTATCTGCAGTTTTAATTTTTTTTGGATTTTCTATTATTAAAGAAACCATACCCAAACATTACAATTTGTAAAATGTGTCAATAAATGCCTCTTTTGTGTCAGTGTTTGTGTCCAATGTTACGATATGGCTGTATCTACCTACAGCCTTTGCCTGTCACAGGAAGCGTAAAACTAAATAAAAAAATGGTGATGCAGGAAATCAGTGTAGCTTTTTGTTGTATTTAACTTTTAAACCCTAAAATGAATATTTTTATTAATTACACTATACGAAACCGTAATTACGAATGTTTATTTTCCTACATGTTTGCTTCTGACGCTGGCTTTGCGCATGGTCAGGCAGGATTTGCCATTCTCCTTTACCATTTGTCACTCAGTAATAATGGCTTTCTACTAGTGAAAGATGTTTTTCAAAATCGTTATTGTAGTATCAGAGATATTTTTTTACGAACAAAGTCACGAAAATAATAATAATAAATAAGTTAATCACACCAATTATCTAGCCCACGTTAAGTTTCATGAAGAACTTATGTTATGGATACTAGATAGCGGATAAACATACTTATAAACTTTTTTGTTAATATATACATAATAAACATATTAAACACCCAGACCAAGACAAATAGACATGTTCATGCAAATATTTGTTTTGTCCGGGGATCAAACCTGGGACCTCTAGCGCAGTAGGCGGGCTTAGTACATAAATAAATAAATACATAGAATTGTATACTTTTGTTGAAATATTTAGATAGCCATGACAGGTACAAATACTCGTATTGTTACAAACGTTTGCCCCTACCGAGATTCGAACACTCTTCGGACCTCTGAGTAGGCGACATCTTTAAAACCGGCAATTACAGAGATCATCAATAGTTTTACTTCAATATCGCGATACCCGCTAATGGCAAAACCGTTCTTGCGATTCCATTAAATCATGGAATCAACGAGCTGAACACCAAAAAAAATATAGGACCTAATATTTGTCCCTTTGGTTCAGTAAAAAGAAAAATAAACTCTCATACGTCACAGCCGACCCGACTGAAGACAGAACTGTAAACATAACCTCTTTTATGGCCTCCCAGGGTTAGTTTAATCACGATATGTGGACGATTCATCAGTCAAGATGTCAATACGCAAGTGGCTGTTGGGAAAAGAATCGAGATAGGGTATCAAATAAAGGTTTTTTTTTCTTTATAACGTAAAAATGGTTTAACAGATTTGGCTACAATTTGTTACTCTGTGGGAGCCTTGATTGAAAACATTGGATACATTTTATTCTCATATTCCGAAAGGAACTTGTAGTATGAGGGTCAATGAAGTACAGACATAGAATATCATTGACGCGGATGAAACCACAGGCACTTTAAGTACCGAATAAAGACCAAATTTGTAATCTATTCGAAAATATATGTTGTTAACGTTTCTTCATATATTTTATTTAGTTGTTGGTTTCACGATTAGCTTTTACTAGCAGTATGGGGTAGACCGCCTATATGGTCTCGTGTTAACAACCACCGGTATCAGACCCAGTGGTACCGGTTTCGATTCCCAGCGGGGGTACATATTGTATCCGGTTTGGTTGGCGGTAGGACTTGTTGTAAGTCCGCCTGGCTAGCTACCATCATCTCATATAAGTGTGACGCCAAAACAACAATGTTTGTAACAAACAAACAAACAAATTTTGCAACAAAGAGAATTGTTGTGTTCCGGCAGTTAGATATAAGATAGCCTTTAGTGCTTCGCTAGCTTAGCTTAGCTTCTCAATGATTGAGAATTCCGGGACACGGCCCGCTTTCATCTTCAGCTTTATCAATACTTAACATCAGGTATGATGAAGGCTAAAAGTCTAGCCGTTGTTAGTAAAAAAAACGGCCTGTAACTGATGCGCCGAAGCGACTTTACCTACATTACCGACATTATTTAAAATAACATATTAACGCTCAATACACAGAAAACAATGTTTATGGCATTTTCTTACCGGTGCAATAGCACTATAGAGCTTACACCAATAGTAGCGCATCTGCCCGAAACTCATTGCTCTCTGATTACTCATGCCCTGAACTCGAAAACGTGGTTGCTTACATACAAATAATACAAATACAAATAATTTTATTTCCCAAAAAACAATTGTCAACGTTTGAGGTGAAGACATCAAAATAATTTGATATTTTTCTTAAGGAAATTATTTCTTTAAAAGGGTTTCGTATGCGTATTTTTAGAATAAAGGTGACGCGGCCGCGGTACTCAGGAGGCCGTAGCGGGGGAATGAATGAATCGTGTGTGTCGGCGCAGTGTCTTCCTACCCGCGCCCTTTCCCCTCCGAGCGGTCTCGAACACAATAAATACAAGGCATAAAAATTACATTTAACTAGCCTCCACACTAGGCTGGGCCTGTCCTGTGGAGAGTCCTGTGTCCAAGGTGTTCTATAGTAGACTCTGTTTTAAGAATCACATTGATTTCATGTGTGGGCGCATTAGAAAACTTCTTTATGTTTTTAAAAAGATACGGCATGTGCTGGATTTTAAAACTTTAAAGCAGGTGTATTTGACTTTCGTGCAGCCACCCATTGGTTACCATATACCACTCAACATCACATTCATTGATCTGTCTCCGGGTTATGATTTGGAATCAGAACCAACGACGGTATTGCAAATCTACTTTTGTATTATATTATAACTTATATAAATTATTCATTAAATTACATTATTGGGTTTGACGTACCTAATCTTAAACGATAATATTTATTATTATGTAGAATTTACAGTTTAAATATTTTACATTTTAAACCTAGCGGTTATAAAAGCCACACACACACCCTCTCCACATACATCTACATGTTTACTCATCGAGAGGACACACACTCTACACTCTTTTACTTAATTAATAATTTTAGTACTTGTTTCATACTTTCTAAATAGTTATCTCTAATGATTATTATCTCTACTTTTTATTTTGCTAGAAGAAGCCAAACTTGTTGTTTCTTAGACATTAAGTTTCAAAGCCTTGTTCTAATGATTACAAGTTTATTGTTTATATTTTTTTTGTGATTTATTACCTTGTTATCATTATCATATAAAAAAAAAAAAAAAAGATTTTCTTAAATGGATACTAAAATATAATATATTTATTACCGGGTAATAATTACCGGAACAGGTAATGTCATATATTACCTTATCTGTTCCGGTGATAATTACTCGACATCCACCTCGGTGTAACAATTTTTTTACGGCCATCTCGCCGGATTAATATGTTTTTTTATGTCATCAAAAAGCAATTTTGGCAACAAAGCCTAGAAACAAACTCAACGACAAAAAACCAAAGACAAAATACTCAATAAAGGAGACAAAAAGCATCCAAGAAACGGCAATCTATTTTCGTATCTATACGATCTCTGTTTATGTCAATCAGTGTCTTCTCATTTCGCCGAACGATCCATCAACTGTAACAAGGAGAGCATCAACCAAGAACCGAATCTATTCATCTCAAAGTCATAGGACGAAACAAATTAAACACTTTAATACATGAGGCGTGACAAAAAAGAAAGGGGATTGAAAAAACGACCTATTGAGTAGCCGTGGATGTCAAAAAATAGACTAGATGCGACAAGAAATAACATTATTAACTAACTAGTTTCCGCCACACACACGCATATATACACATACACATGCACACACCCACACACACACACACACACACACACACACACGCGAAAACACACATACACACATATTTAATTAAACTAAACAAGATAATATTTGTCTAAAATAAATGATATTTGATAGAATCAGGCGTTACTTGGCGGAAATCCATATCTTAGTAATCCATATCATAGTTGTTAGACCGTGCCGTGTCTAACAACTCCTGAGGATGCTCCGTGTGTGGGCGAAACACGTGTAGAGTAGTCGGTGAAGGTGCCAGGTGCCATTTTTTCTTGCGGAATTACGCGACATATTTTTCGTTTTCTACTAAAATAAATGATTTTTTTGTTACATTATAGTGAAATAGAAAGTTATCTCACTTAAAGTTAATCTTTCCTTTTGTGTTATTGTTTTCTTTCTTGCTTTTTCAAATTGCCTACCTACTAAAAACAAGCTTAATGTACTTGTTTTACTTGTGCAATATCTTCTGTAGGGCCCCCTAGCAGTCCGTAATACAGGTTTATACCTAACTCGGTGTAGTTATTCGGTTACGGCGACTAACGACTAGCTGTGTAATGTCGGCTTAGAATAGCACTACCCCCTCTCATCCCGTGGGTGCCGTAAAAGGCGACTAAGGGACTCAGCCTTCAAGAGATGGGCAGCAGTGTCTTCTACATACTTGGCCATTCTGCGATCCCCAACACAGCTGCCAAGCGTGGCGACTTTTGGGGGAGGCCTATACCCAGCAGTGGATGTTATGTGGCTGAAAAGACGAGAAGAAGACCAAACTCGGATGCCAGCTTCCCACAATGTACTTACATTTGTTATTTTTGTATTTATACATTGTGAGAAGAAAAAAAAATATTATTATCTGTCTGCAAATTTTCACCCAAATCGTTCAGTCGCTTTTCGTTATTGAGTAGTAACAAACATCCAAACTTACACATTAATTTGTTATATTAGTAGGGCTACTAGCGAATTAGATGTTAGTAAAATAGAAAACGCATTATACTGACTATTTTATTCGATTAACAATATTCATTTTCAGCACCTATTGTAAGTGTTTTATCATAATAATATATATTTTTTTAAATAATAAAAAAATAAAAAAAATATATAACTTTTTCTTTATCCTTGTATTGTCAGGACTCCTCATTTGTTACAGGAATCCAATACGAATATTACAATTTTCGTAAATAAATAGTGTAGGTCTATAACTTCTTTAGATTGCCTTTTTAAAAACAATAATACAACCTTGTTGATTTTTGGTATAACATTGAATGGATTTTGGAGAATCCTTTTTGACCTGAAAATAAACCTTAATAAATGTTTAAAAAGGCTGTTTATTATTTCCATTTAATAGGGAAAATCACGCCTCTATCAGTACAATACCTCTGTAAAATGCTATATAAGAGTATTTCACGTTAATCCGATTATTTGAACATCATTAATCATGATACGTATCGAGCTATAGCAAAACAGTAGTTAATATTATTTTCTGGGAAAATTTATCAAACGATTTCCTGCACATTCAAAGCTTAATTCTGCACAGTGAATGAAAATTCTTCGTAACAAATTTTTCAGTTCAAACAAAACCATTCTAAAATGAAACTTGAAACGATAAATATGTAGCCTAAATTCTCAAGAATCTGGCATCTAGTACTTATTTTACATGCTAGATGCACCGCCCGCCCGCCCGCAAATGCATGCAAATGCAAAACAATGACACACCTTGCACCTTCACCGACTACTCTACACGAGTTACTAAGCACCGAGTGACTCGCTTGGTGCTTGGTATTGCACGATCTAACAACTCTAACGATGCTACGTGTGTGGGCTAAACACGTGTAGAGTAGTGAAGTTGAAGGTGCAAGGTGTGTCACTGTTTTGCATTTGTATTTATTTGCTGGAGGGCAGGCTTTGCATCTTGTTTTTTCTTGCGGATTTTTCTTAATTTTGTCTTTTTTACCGTATGGAATCCAGGCACTTTTCTTTTCAGGTTTAGTTAAGGATTTCCACCAATTATCGCCTGATTCTATCAAACACATTTAAAATCATTATGATTTTGAAAAGTAATATCAATGTCATCGTACAGTCAACAGCACGTCAAGGTTTACACTTTCACTACTAGAATGCTTTCAAGGTCAGACTGCTTGAATTTGAATTAATGTGATCTCTCCTTAGAGGAGTCCGTGGCGCAGCGGTTCGCGCGCTCAGCCTACGATTGATGAGGTTAAGCAACTTTCTCAATGGTCGGTCACGGGATGGGTAACCAAAAATTGACTATCTCGAGCTCCTCCGCGCTTCGGAAGGCACGTTAAGCCGTTGGTCCCGGCTGCATTTGCCGTCGTGAAAAACCACCAATCCGCATTAGGCCCACGTGGTGGGTCATGGCCCATTCTTCTTATCCATCCCTAAGATAGGCCATAACCCCAGCAATGGGGACATTAAAAATGGCTTATGAGGACGACCTCTCCTTATTCTTAGTGTCACGATTTGGTAACATTTATTTTCATTTTAATGGCAACACCGGTGACGTACTGTTTCCGGATAAAGGGGTGGGGAGAAAAAGGGTGGTGTGCTCTCCGAGTCGATCGAGCAGTGTAGGTGAGTTGCTTGTGATTCTTCAGAGTGATCAGACGTGTAGTGAAATCTATGTCAGTTATTAAAATTAGCTTATTGTGATTTATATTTCTATAAAATAAAAGAAGTGTCGCTGGAAGTGTTGCTGGTTTTATTACATTAGCGTATATTTCTATGCAACTTGTATTATTATTTTATTGACTTATTTAGAAATCTTTACTGGTACGCTTAAGCCTCAGTTATGAATCGAAATAAATGGGCCACCTTCTGGACTTGACTCAAACAAAGTCAACATTAAGTTTTCTGGGTTAAATAAACGTAATTTAAAATGTATTTGCGGCATTTTGTTTGTATTACTGAAGAGTAGAAGTTAATGAATAGTGTGAATTTGTCAACATTGCATAAGTATATGCTGAAACACAAAACTGAATAGCGATAATATTATATTGTTTGTGTGCTCCTTTTTCTGTATACAATTATATGATACTTAATCATCTAAGTGTAAATATAGTCGTAATTATTAAATATTTTCCATTTACCATATTCTTAGAACTTTGACTATGTTGTATTGAATTGTTAAGGTTACACAATAAGCGTGTCTCTACTTATAAGTCCACTTCTTTATGTACTCTGGATGTTCTTCATACAGGTCATTTTATTGCCCTCTTCTTTATGTACTCTGGATGTTCTTCATACAGGTCATTTTATTGCCCTACAAAGGACAACAACACAAAAAAATAAACGGGTGACCGGAGAAGTGGCAATTTCTTCGCCCAGCGCATAAGTTTAGCCATTCAAAGGGGCAACGCTGCTTGTCTTTTGGGTACCTTGCCTCGAACAAGAGATTTTGTTAAAATATTTTACTTAAAAAATCTCGTTTGTGTAAAGTTAAAAAAACAATTAAATTATTATTAGAAGTTATTTTCTTTTTTTTATTTGACTTCTAAGCCGTTATTTTCTGAGCCACTTCCAGAGAATACAGTTTTTATATTAATCCCAGATCAGTGACGTAGTAAGCCATCGGTTCCAAGTTAATGCCGACAAAAAAAACTGTGTCCCCTTCGATATCCGGATTCTAAATCTGTAGAGGTAGTAGGGCGCTTTGACGTCCACGTAAAAGTTGCCTTTGATAATTTCAGAGGATTCTTCAACGTTCCAGTAATTACGAAAACGTTTTTTTTCTTCAAAGAGCCCAAATAGCTCGTTTCATTAGTGGTAAGATTACAATTTCGACTTTTGAGACACCTTAGCAATAAATTAAAAAATAAATGAATCGTACGAATAGATTTTACGGTTTCTACGATATTTATTAATTCGATATTAAAAAAAAACGGCCAAGTGCGAGTCGGACTAGCGCACCGAGGGTTCCGTTTAAAATTTTCAAAACTTTTTTTTATTATATGATGCAATTTTTCCTTTATCTGTACTATAAGACGCTACTTCGTACCAAATTTCAAGATTCTAAGTTCACGGGAAGTACCCTGTAGGTTTTGATTACGGTGCGAGTTTCGAAAATTTGCGGAAGTTTGCGGCATAAACGGCTGTATCTCCCTGGATCAAATCAAATCACAGCTCGGTCATTTCTTGGCAGAGAACCAAGGGTCCAAAGATACCTCGTTTTTATGAAAATCGACTAGTGTAGTTAATTATGTGACCACCACTGTATAAAATATTGTGATCTGTGGATCGCTGGGGTGGGATTCTTTCGCCACTGGTTGTGATGAGTCACTGTCCATCGTAAAAGGTTTCATTGTGTACATTTTTATTGTATGTACATTGCTGGTAGTTATATTACTGTTAAATCCTATACATTTTTGCACCGCTAAAGTAATAGTTATCGTTAAGGTTGGATGGTGCAATCCACACTAGAAAAAGAAAATGTTTTTATATTTTCTTTAATTTCTCGTCATAATGTTTAATAAGTAGCTACTTTAGGTACTTTATTTGTTTGTATCAGCAGAATAATAACTGATATTGTTACCTACTTAAGTACATATATTTTAAGGTGGTGTGTACTAAAAATTATGAAATAAAAAAAAACTAAATTTTAATTTCAATGTTGAAAGCGAAGAGATGTACGTTATTGAGTAGGTTTATATATATAGTTTAATAAATCTAAACAATGCCCCAACTTAACTGAACTAAATTAGTCTCAAGCCAAGATTCTGTTGACGTGATATTAATAAGCTCGACTTATCCACCATAATTAATTTTGAATGCGAAACACCGCCATCATTTTCGTTACCGTCAAAATGGCGCATCATTGTTATAACAGCAATGTAATTTTTCAATCATTATTTCGGCACACGATAATATATATTTATCATTATGAAATATTAATGACAAAATTGATTTTCTAGCTTATAACTTATTTCATGGAAACTTAAAAAAAGAAAGCGCTTGACTGTTAACCCTCAACTGGTATCGTGGGGGAGCGTGACTCGAACTGTACATGTTTTTAATATTTTCTATGACTGTAAGCATCGTGCACAGCTGTTATTTTATGTAATCTCATCAAGTCGAGTGCCGCGGCGGATGCCAGAGGTTTGGCGCTGCGGGGCCCTTATGACCACTTAGATTCCACACTTAAACCTGACCACGCATAAACCCCGTCAATATCGTATCTTGTCACGGTGAGGAATCTGGTCAACTCTATTCTGTAAGTCCCACCGCGCTCCAAGACACCTCCAAGACAAATTGTCTTTGGTACGTTATGAAGTCACGAGTGCGTTCGAAAACTAAACATAATACTTTTAAGATTTTAAATTTATTGCTTGCAAAATTTAATTTCACTAACAATTAACCGTGATTTATTATGTTTATATTAATATTTAATCGTTTATATCATAACAATGCAATTTTAGCAATAACAAAGAAAAAATATTACTCAATAATTTAAACAAACACGCAGCAAAACCAAAACTTTCGAACGTTTTTGAACGTTCCTTTTTACTTTTTTATTTCTTGTTATCGATTTTTACAACGAAAATTAATTGATTCAATTTTGTCTGTTTATTATATGTTAAAAAAAATAATAATACCTAGTATTTCAATGGAAATATATACATACACTTCAAAACATTAATATTGTACCTACGAGTATATTGTTTATTGTTTGAAGAATTTTGATGTACTTGGCGGTATTTTATTTGAAGCGATTTGTTATTGTAAGTACCTAATCGTTTGTTACTCCCAAAAATGTTACAAGTTACTTGCCTTATAATACCTAATTTACTTACATAACCCCTAACATATGTCTTTTGCATTTGTTCCAGATTTAAAAGCGATGTAAAACTAAAACATGTAACTTCATTGAAATCAATTTGTTTAAAAATGTGATTCACAAGATCATTCATAAGTGTAGATCAAGAATGGTCTTCGGATAGTTGCGTGCAAAATACTTACATAAAAGTTCATAATAAAATAGTTTTATAGTTACATGTGGTTTAATTCGATACAAAATTTACAAAATCTTAGTAATAGTAGATTATAATATAAATAGCTGACACTAAATTTCACTAAAATACTTAAAGAAAGAGATGGTGTTTAGAAGGTCTTTGGCCTTAGGTACGTTATAGATTTATTTAAATAGTTTTTAGCACAAAAACAATAAATTTCTTCACAGTCACAACGATTCCTTGCAGATTCCACGTTGATTCCACGCGTTTCTAAAACGTGGAATTTTTGACAGTTCAAACCACGCGCAAGTCACGTTCATATCACACGGTTTCATTTAAGTGTCATAGAGAATACGAATTTTGAAAATGTCGTAACCATGTACGATATTGGCGTGGTTTTGAAGCAAGGAATCGCAAAGTGGTCATAGAGAATAAGGGCCCAGGCCTTACCAGAGCGGAGGTATGTAGGTGCTGGGGGCCGCGCGGCCCCCACGATACCGTATGTTTTTTTGCATATATTTTTTTATATTTATCGTTTTATAACAGTTATTTGGACAAAATAACTGTTATGAAACAGCGGCTCCCAGCACCTACACCTCTACCTACCTCTGCTCTGGTAAGGCCTGCAGCGCCAAACCTCTGGCATCAGCCGCGGGTCACCACTTGATGAGATTACAAATATTAGCTGCGCACAATGCTTACGTTCTTAGAAAATCTTAAAAACATGTACAGTGGGGGCCATGCGGCCCCCACGATACCAGTTAAGGGTTAACATTCAAACGCTTTATTTGTTTAAGTTTCCTTGAAAAAAGTCGAAAGCTTAAACAACAATTTTGTCATTAATATTGCATAATGATTATTATATATGAACGTGTGCCGAAATAATGATAATAGTAATTAAACCATAGTAGAGACTATAGAGAATCTAAACGAAGATTCTGATACTGATTTTGATTAAGAGCCTTTTGACTATCCGCAAAAATAATGTAGTGACAATGAAGGTAGAACTTGTATGGTGAGCCACCAATTTACGTATCGGAAAATCGTGTTAAGCTGGGTTCTAATATGCAAGCCTGTTATTACAGACTTAAGACGAAAGTATTGTGGGACCAAGTCAAACAATTTTGCTAATTATGTTGTTTGTGAAAAGATGAAAAGAAGCCGAGAAAGTATTGTTATCTTTTAGAATCGTTTATTATTTCTCGTATATTAAAAAATAATTGTTAAATTCTAATGAAAGGATAGTTATGTTTTTGTTTTTTTTAACTCTTATAATCAGTGATCGGATAATCAGATGCATATTTAGCTAAACTTAGTTTTTGACGGCTTCCTCAAATGTTTTTTTTTTATTTAAATCCCGGGATTGCAGAATCTTTCGATATATCTCGGAAACGGTGCATCGTAGCACAAAAATAAAGTAATTTTTTTGCCCTCCTTCGTTACCCATAAACCCCCCTCTCAGAATCAATTGACCTAATAAAAAGACCAAAAATAAAAAAAGAGTGATAAATATTAAACAAGAAAATAAACTAGAAAAAAGCAACCTGTCTCATGTCGACCTGACGGGATACGAACCCACATCCTTGGGAACCCAGCCCAATGCACTAACCAATTATGCTACAGAGACCTATGAGACAGGACCTATGCGACATGAGACAGGTTGCTTTTTCTAGTACATTTTCTTGTTTAATATTTGTCACATAAAAATAGCATTATAATGTGCAAAATTAAAAGTCATAACCAAAAAAGTGTTCTAATTTTTTCCGAGTTCCATTTCCATACGGATACCCGTACAGGATTAAGTCTATTAAAGTAAAAAAAAAAAAATCATTTTCATATTAATGAGAAAGTACTTTACTCTGTCCGCTTTGGTTATTAATTAAATGTTGTTTTTTTATTTAAATAAAATAGATTATGAAAAAATGTAAAAAAAATTGAGCAGGTAAAATGTAAGGGGAAATAAAATACGCCATACCCTTAACAAAGTGTTAAATCTACTCAGTTTGAAATCAGCTCAATTAATGTTAATTTTATTACATTATAATCATAACACATTTTATAATCATATGACGCATCTTATCTATACTTAATATTATAAAGATGAAAGATTTGTATTTTTGTATGTAACGAATAAACTCAAAAACTACTGGACCGATTTTGACGAAATTTGGTATAGAGAATCCTTAGACCCCAAGTAGTAACATAGGCTATAAATGATCCCAAAATTCCCATGGAAACGGGAACCACGCGGGTGAAACCGCGCCCGGCCTCTAGTAATAAATAAAATAAATGATGATAGGCTAGAGCTATGTCCAGAAAAACAACGTCTCATCGAAATACGCGAGTTACATAGGGGCGAGTTGTCTCCTCCCCTAAATCCAACCCCTAACCCTAGCATAAGTATATGAGTATCGACCTCGTGCTGGATAAACGTGACATGACTGGTTGACATTTATAACCTTCGACGGAGAGATTCTATTAAGGATTTGTTTAAAGAGATTAATATATTAACTTTGACGGGACATGATAATATAGTATATGTAAGGAAACAGCATGATTTATTTATTATGCAAAGCGATGTTTATAATTTTAATACTAGAAATAAGAATAAGTTTGCTGTTCCAAGATTTCGACTTGAAAAATGTAGACGCTCGTTTTTGGGGAAAGGCATAGCTTTTTTTAATAAAGTTCCACAACAAGTGATTGAGCTGCCTTTGCAAAGATTTAAAATATATGTTAAAAAGACACTCTTAAGCAAAGGCTATTACAAGGTAGATGATTATTTAAAAGACTTAAATGCATGGATGTGATGTAAGAGGAAAATATTTTAATAACTGAGTATGAGAATATTTTCCTCTTATATTAAAAATATTTCAATATTGTAGATTTGTGTTTGGCAATAACACGGTCCATTGTAAATGTTATTGTTTCTGTTAAAGCTGATAAGTTTTTGCGACCGTTTTTCTTATCAGTTAAAAGATGTCCTGAATGTCTGGTAGGGAAAAAAAAATGTTTGTCTATTAGAAAGTTTTTTTTTTAAAGAACGACGGCGAGATTCTTAGCCTTCATTATACCTGATGATAAGTATTGATAAGGCTGAAGATTGAAGCGAGCCTCTCCCGGAATCCTCAGCCACTGAGGAACTGGCTATCTTTTCTCGAACTGTCGGAACACAACAATGCTGAAAACATTGTTGTTATGTCGTCAGACTTAGATCAGATGGTGGTAGCTAGCCAGGCGGACTTACAACAAGTCCTACCACCAACCAAACCCAATACAATATGTATACCCGCTGGGAATCGAACCCGGGACCCCTGGGTCTGATACCGGTGGTTGTACCACTAGACCACAGAGGCGGATAAAGTACTTTTCTATAAGTCTATTTGAATAAAAATCTTTGACTTTCACACGATGCGAGTACACGCACGAGAAATGTTCCTAGGCTAGATGATTCCCAAAAGCTCGCATTCGAACATAACGAAAATGAACGCAGCGCGAACGCTTCACAAATGCTAGTTGTTTCGTTCGAGAAGGCGGCATACCCCTCGTGCATGTCGCATCGTGACAACCTGACATCATTGTCCCGCTCAAAGCTTTACCTACAAATTAGCAATTATTTTGACGACCTGTTTGGCGCAGTGGTACTAACCCAGCCTTCTGCGCCAGAGGTCCCGGGTTCGATCCCCGGACAAGACAAATATTAGTGTGCATGCAACATGTCTATTTGTCTTGGTCTGGGTGTTTAATATGTATATTATGTATGTATTTACAAAAAAAGTATATAAGTATTATAACTTTTTAATTTTGCATTTTACAATGCTATTTTTATGTGATAAATATTAAACAAGAAAATATACTAGAAAAAAGCAACTAGTCTCATGTCGCGTCAGGTCGACATGAGACTAGTTGCTTTTTTCAAGTATATAAGTATGTTTAGCCGTTATCTAGTATCCATAACACAATTACTTCATGATACTTAACGTTGGCTAGATAATTGGTGTGATTGTATGGAAATATTTATTTATTTATTTATTAATTATCGCGTCAAAATCGCGCGATCGCTGCGGACCGTCAGAATAAAAATGGTATTACGTATGTGATTGCTGGCTCATCGCTCGCTGATGGTTCGTATAGCGGCGTCTGACTCTTTCGCGCTCATACGAGAGTGAGACGCCGCATGTTGCTATGACGCTAACGCCAAGAACAATTTGGTAGCAATAACAGGAACTAAATGAATGTACATTGTAGTTCATCGTTTGTTCGGTAGAGGCCGCACTGTTGATACGTGACGTATGAAGCAATTATCGCGCAATTTCGCGTTGCTGTTGCAGTGGTAGGTAATAGCCCCACGGGATGCCTTAAGTAAGTCTGTATCATGTGCCATATTCACCATTGCCATATCGCGTGATACAGCGATGTTCACGTTAAGGCGGCAGCCTTAGCTACCACGCACAGTAACCTTAAGCAAAATTTCTGTCCAATTTTAGAAGTGAATACGAATACGAAGTTTTTAGCAACTTATTTTTAATGTTAAATCCTCTTCTATTCTCATCCAAGTCATATTTGTCATCGCTTCTGAAGAAAGAAACAGATCAAAGAATGCAGTCATCAACCGGAAATATTTTCATGTCACGTCATTTGTCTAGACGGCAGTTTAAAATAACTGCAGTTTGAATGCCTTCTTTACTGAAAACTCTTGATATAATCGCTTATGGGTCATTTCACATGACCCAATTTTGTGGGATTCATCTTTTAATCCAGTAAGTTCTTCGGAAATTCTTACCGGTAAGTCCATTATTTTCAACTTTTCGTTGTACGACTTTAAACAAGAAAATATTATACTTGAAAAATCTACTTGTCACATGTCGCACACATGGGAGTCGAACCCGATTAAAAAGTTATAATTAGTAGCTGATCGATAGACAAACGTTTGTAAAAATGTTTCTTTCGAATGCGAAGATATTATTTTTCTCATTGCAAATACCGGGACCAACAGTTGGTCCCGGTATTTGCAGTCGTGACCCAGCCAGTGTCACGGCCAGTGACCCAGCAGTGGAGATTCAAATTTTTTTATGGGTGATCATTCAATCGTTGTATAGTTTTCCATCATATTCCATAGTGCGGCATCAGTCTCGAAACTTCCACGTCGTAAATGAAAAATATTTTTAGAATTATACCAACTGAAAATTATACCTTTTTAATTTTGCATTTCAATCGTACAATGCTTTTTTATATGTCAAAAATCGAGACTTTCCATCACAGATAACTATACATTACTTTTTTAAATTTTGCATTTTACAATGCTATTTTTTTGTGATAAATATTAAACAAGAAAATATATTAGAAAAAAGCAACTTGTCTCATCGACATGAGACAAGTTGTTTTTTTCTAGTAATTTTTTTTGTTTAATATTTATCAGATAAATATATCGTCAGTGGAAAGGCAAAATTACTGAAACGCCAAAACACCATTTCGAGAAAAAGCCATTTAAAGGTTTTTTTAACACAAAAAAATTCATATCTTTTTACCATATCATCCGATTTTAATAAAATAACTAGATTTAGGCAAGATTTTTCTTCTTTTATTTTTAATAGTATGGTGGCTCAGGTTTTGAATGAAAGTTTAGGAAATAAGTGGCGGTTCAGTAAAAGGAGCCTCATTACAGAGCAAGGCAGATTTACTTAAAGTCGTCAAGTTAAATTTTATTTGTAGATTAACATTGCTGATAACACAGAAATAAAGAAATTGAAGTATGGTTAAAATACTTGCAATTTAAGTTTACTGCTAAGCTGGTGAACCAGAGTTACTTCCAGGACACGTCTTCCATTTTCACGCGTCTATCACAACGTCTTAAAAGGTGATCAGTATTTATGAGGTTACTTAAAAGTAAGTTTGTCGTACTTCCAATTCGGGTTAAATGACGTTAAAGGTTAATAATACTTTGGAAAACGACAATGAAAATACTGAAGACTATTGTTGATTTTGAAAGATAGCTTTCATTTTACTGAAGTGCACAAATTAAAGTCGGTTAGATACGTACTTGGAACATAACGTTACCAATTCAGACGTCATTACTCATTATAAAATAATTTGATAATGGAACATTATTTAAAAGAACAGCAACAAAATCATTGAGATCATAACGCCGCTTATTGCTCCTTTGAATCAAAATGTGGAATATATGCTGATGCAAAATTAACCCTTAATCATGATGGGCGGAAGGAATTGTATTAGCCTCCGCCATCTAGAAGGGGAAATTCAGTTCTCGTAAGGGGAAGATCAGCCCCTAAGCTGTGGAGGTTATAGATACACACTAATGGACAGAGGTCACATAATCTTTCTCTAAGGAAACCTCAACCACTGCACCACTCCATGATCCAGTCGCCGACGGAGTGGTTGATCGACGTAGGTAGTTGTGATTGCGGAACCATACTGTGTGTCTAATCGTTCCTACTGGGCTTGTAATACTGAGGACAAGGTGGCAGTAGTGATCCCATCGCACAGATCCTATTCTTCCCTACTCACAATTAAGGAAATGAGACCGGGATACGTGGTTGCCACTTGGAATGGGTTAATTATGGTAGGATAGCAACATACTTCTCGCCATACAAAGATTTGTCAGATCTGCAAAGTTAGCTGAACTATCTTTATGGTGTCATAGGTCGTCTGACCCCAAATCCAGTAATAGTACTAGGCGACATTAATGCCAAGGATGCGGTTTTATGTTCACTGACAAGATAAAAGTAGTCCTTAGTTAGTCTGCGCAATGGGATTGGCAGTAGTAAACTCAACTCAAATAATTTATTCAGTTTAGGTTGTACAAGCACTTATGAACGTCATAGAAGCTACGCCATCGGAATTCAAATCCTACGACGGGAGAACTTGTAATGAGACGAGCCGGCAAGAAACTTGTCAAGGGTTGTTTTTTCGCCCTGTTTTATTTTACACAAAATACAGTATGTGAAAGGATCACAGGATCATTGGTGGATCACACACAATCACCTTCACCTCCTCTGCATTAGCCAACCTTATACAAATATGGAGAGCCATCGAATATGTGGAAACATTTTCAGTGCCCTGAGTACGAACTTGTCAAATCATATTTGTTTGAAAACTATCGCTCCGTCTCTTTCATATACATGCATCGACTGTTTTACTGACATGAACAGTGTATCCGGTAGTCGACGATAACTCGTACTGAGGGTACAGACCATATCTATATTCGTTTTCTGTTAGCACCATCGTCGAATGCAGGTGATAGACAAAGCTCGATAAAGAAAGATCAGAGAAGGAAACTATTGACTCGAGCAATGAATTTTGCTTCGGATATCTTCATAGGAACAAAAGAAAGGGTCAAGAAGATAGGAAAGTGATAAATATTAAACAAGAAATAGCATTGTAAAATGCAAAATTAAAAAGTTATAATAAGATGGGTAAGTGTCTGCCGACTATAATACAACGCTTCTATGCCAAGAGTAAGATATCCACCCACCAAGAAACGGGTATATTGGTGGAATGAGGAGTTGGCCACTTTGCGAATATCCTGTGTAAGAGCCAGAAGATTCTATATGCGCCACCGATATAGTAGAAGAAGAGGGATCTTGACATAGAGGAAGAGCTGTATCAGGCTAATAACACAGCCAAAACCAGGATGGCCCTACAGAATGGGTACAAAGCAAACCACGCCAATCAGCACCACGGACCGATGTTTTCAATCCCGAACTACTGGAGAAGATAAGTTCTACCGTTTCCATCAGAGCTGCCAAAAGTTCCTCTTCTCATTGCCGCCGCAGCGATGAATGATGTGCAGAATAAATTGGAGGAATACTCGCGAGTTACGCTCGAGGAGTTAGAGCTGGCCATGCACCGACTAAGGGGAAAAGACCCGGGGTCATGACGGCGTGCCAGAACGTATTCTCTCCATAGCATTAAATCACTTTGGGGAATACTATGTTGAGCTCCTGAACACGTGCCTGCAAGCCGGCCTATTTCCGTGGGTCTGGAAACAAGGTAAACTTCGTCTTTTGTCAAAAGATGGTCGATCGCCGGACGATCCCTCGGCCTACCACCCTATAGTGCCCCTCAATGAGCTGGTTAAGGTTTTGAGAAGATTAAATTAGACAGGGTTATATAGCATCTACCAACATAAGAGACTAATGGGTCAAACCTCTCCAATAACCAATATGGATTCAAGAGGGGGGCGTTATTGGTAGGTTTAGTCTTATTGGATTGAAAGTCATGGTCCACAAGATCAAAGTTATTTTGTTTCATGGGCACATATCAGGGCAGTAGGTCTTAGGTTGTACATTAAATCCCATTTGAAATTTGGGGGCTTATGTTGGATATTCATTTAGAGAAAATTTACTCCCAAAAAAGTTGCTGATGGGTCACAATCTTGCTCAATAAAAGTAAGGCAAAATTACTGAATCGCACATTCCCTTGATAAAAATGATATGCCATATCTTCTTAAAGCCTGCAAAGTTCCTAAGTAGCAGTCATAAAGCAGTAAGGCTAAATTACTTAAACGCCATACCCTTTCCGATTGACGTAATCAAAACTACTTATCTTAGATTTTGTCTAATCACAAGAAGAGCAATAATACTAATACTACATCGATAAAAAAAAAACAGAAAGTCAATTTTACTTAGAAAGACAATTGTGAATTTATAGGAAGTAAATATGACTTAAACGCCACTCGTAAAAAATAGACCGAAAAATGTGTCGCTTCAGTAATTAGCAAACAAAGAAAAGCGCCTTTTTATCGGTTACTGAAGCGCCACAAAAGTGCTCTGATTAGAATGATACCTAGATAGGTCGACGCAGAAAAATTCGGTGATTCCGAATATATATATAACTCATTTTGGCCAAATTGGCGTTTAAGTAATTTTGCCTTTCCACTGACGATATATTTAAATTCGTCATCAGCCATTATTAACTGGTTGAATCAACAAGGATTAGAACAGTCCCTTATCGAAGGCTATTCGCAAAAGCAAACAGCTGAACTTCTAGAACTCAGCAGAGCAAACATAAGTGCCACAACAAGAGCCCTAACTGGACACTGCAAACTAACAAAGCACCAATTTCACATGAAATTAAGATCGCATATTTACTTTTTTTATAGTAAAATTTTATAATGTATCGAATTTCTTCATTAGATTCTCTCATCTTGACAGTAAGAAAAACAAATGAAAATCACACATTTTCATAATTATAATTTGGAATTATCTTCTTTAAAGTTTAAACTTTTAATGATACCAAAACCAGCCAGATACAAATAGTACAGCCAAAGAGATTGTATTACAAGTTCATACATACTATATGCAAAAAGACTTTTTCCCCAACCAAAGTGCAAAGTCCAAAGCTATTATATTTAATAAAAACATTTGATACAACTTTTAACAACTTTTTGATGAATAAGGAGATCATGGGCCATGCCATGACACACCATACGCGGGCCCAATGCGGATTGGTGGGTTTTAATGACAGCCGGAACCAACGGCCTAACGTGCCTTCAGAAGCACGGAGGAGCTCGAGATAGTAAATTTTTGGTCACCCATCCCTTGAACGACCATTGCGGAAGTTGCTTAACCTCATCAATTGCAGGCAGAGCGCGCGAACCATACTAATAAATACAGGTACTTTTTAAATGTAATTTTAAATTTGTTTCTTGACATTTTGACATTCAAAGTTACTGATACAGATCCGAAGCAACCCGTTTCGAAGCCGGAAATTTTCTCGCCACATGATTTGCTTAAAATAGCAGAGAGATTAAGCGCCACTGTCTAGACGTGTTCCGACGTGTCTCCGTTACCACAGTATAAATATAGGTAAAATGATATTATATGTGGGTACTTGGAGCTGCTATGTCATACGAGCTCGCATTATGAAAATTGACAAAAAAAGACCCTTTAAAGGGTCCAATGTTGTTCTGTGCACAAAGAACACATTTGAAGTTTGGAATAAATTACTATGAACGTTACATTCTTATCTATGTATCAAATATCATTGGGTACATTACATACAGTAAGTTGTCTTAGCCTCTTTCTTGATAAAAAAATATTTTATTTTTTGCAGTCGCTTGGAACGCTATACGCGATATACTGCACGCCAACATAAATTAGCTTACACGCTTACTGCGTACAAAACATTTATAGCGTGCGTTGGTCACCGCGGCGCATTCGACACTGAGATTCTAGCCGAGCTCTCACCGAACCGAGGCGCGTCGGGTATTACTCGCGAACGGACTTCTGGTAGGAAGACAAAATACTGTGCATCTTTTATACTGTACCGTTACTTATATGTCACGGTATTTTTCGATATTTTTCGGTACGATTTCGGTTATAGATCAATCTTTTCCGTTTCTTCAATAATGTTATTGTATTTGAGATTACAGAGACGAATATACAGGTTGGAAATTTAAAACGGGGCACGAAGAGCAGGAAGGTTTCTCAAGAACGTTTTCATATAGCTACGACGGTTTAATATCTGCCCTTTTAACCCGTCATAATGTTCCAGCCTGTATACTACCTATAGATATAAATAAAATAAATAAATAAATAATCGTATACAAACACACCAATCATCTAGCCCACGATAAGTTTCATGAAGAACTTGTGTAATGGATACTAAATAACGGATACACATACTTATATACTTTTTTTGTAAATACATACATAATATACATATAACACACCCAGACAAGACAAATAGACAGGTTCATGCACACAAATATTTGTCTTGTCCGGGGATCGAACCCGGGAGCTCTGGCGCAGAAGGCGGGTATAGTACCCCCTTACTCATCAAAAGCTGCATAAAATGGTGGAAGTATTGTTCGCTTTAATAAAATACTTGATACATTTTAAAGATATTAACTATTTCATACGAACCTTAATCGAGGTGGTCATAGTTGCGAAAAACTGCTATTAATTTACGATAAACATTTACGGTAAGACCCCTTTTTTTATAAAATTGAAAATAACAACTATTTTGTTTTGGTTATATCGGAACAATTTTAAACGAACATTTTCAGTTCAGTATCTCATTACACTATCATCTTATTACATATAAACATTGTATGAAGCTATTAGGCATTCATTGGCTAGGGATAATAGGCAGGTATTCCGAAGCCGGAAAAGTGGTCACAAATGGTTCTCCCGAAATAGCCTGACATTCACGGAGGCGGCGCGGTCTAGACGACTCCCGGTGGGCACGGAATGTTCGATCGTCCTGACCGTCCAGGCTTACTAGCTGTTGAGCAATATTAAAGTAAGAAAGAATAATATAAAAACGACTTACCTACTGCTTCCTACGTTTCATCTGAGGGTGACGGCTGAAAATCAGTGTTTTTGCTGACCGGCAAAAGCCACACACCGAGCCTGGACCCTACTTGCTGCTGCACACACGTGCATTCCCTTTTTTCTGTTTGTCTTCTGTTTTTGTTAATATTGTAAATGTTATTTTCTTTTGTTTTTTTATTTATTTTATTTTAATTTTCTTTGTATTTTTCATTTTTTTTTCTATTTGTGTAATAAGGTTATGAATGTATGTGTGTGTCTTAGCAAATAAAACTTTTTATCTATCGATCTATAGAGTGTGGAAATCTTTGCCTGAGTCTGTTTTTCCTAATACTTACAACTTGGGCGCATTCAAGTCACGAGTGAATAGGTATTTTCGAGGGAAGCGCGTCTCATCCTAGATCGCATCATCGCTGTCCATCAGACGAGATAGCGGTAATTCACGGATTATGAAAAAAAAATACAGTTTGTAGTTTTTATGAAAAACTTTTGAATTTGAATCGATCCTATTCATTATGAAGATCAAAACGGTCTAAGACACCAACTGAGGTAGGTATATCGAGACAAATTTTTAATGAGTTTTTACTTTGTATGTCAAACAAACCGATAAAGGCTGGTATTTGGCACTAACACTCTCGAGCACATGTTGTTTACGTTGTTACGTATTTCTACCAATCGGCGTACAGCATACTTTTCGTCACACGCATACGTACAATATAACGAAGAGATACTGATTATTAATTATAAATCATCGAAAAATCATTCGTTTTATTGCAAATCCAAATGTTAGTTTACAATAATTTGACGGTTTGTAAATACCCTCGGTTATTTACAAACAATCGGTTCTTGCAAGAAGACCCTGTATATATGGCAAGAAAGAAAAGTAAAAAAAACAAGGTAATATTTTGACTTTTTTAATATTAATAACATTTTATTGGGGTATTCGTACAAGTATCTACCCAATTTCTTATCTTAATTAAAGAAATCTTAGCAATGTGATTAAATTGTCACTAAAATAGAATTTGTCTAAACATTTTGCTTCTGTCTAATAATTTTGCTTAAATGAACAAGAAATTAAATTAAATATCTTCTTCGCTCAACAACCGTAGCAGGCAAGTCGAGACATGTTCGCAAATTATATATGTCAAGGATGCTTAGCAGAACTTTATAGGTATCTTGCAAATTTCAATCGAACAACGTCTTTTTGCCTAGTTTCAAGACATCTGTTTTTTTTTTATAGATGAACAATGGTAAGACTCATAACCTTCATCATACCCGCTGTTAAGAATGGATAAAACTGAAGTTGGAAGCGCGACTCTCCCTGAATCCTTAATCACAGAGGAAGAGCTGACTAAGCACTGAGCAACCCGGGGCCTCTGCGTCGGTCTGGGGCCCAATCTGCTAATGCTTAGTCATAATCGTATTCCAATGGTGTTTCAATGGTAGTCATGTTTTACACAGTTCTTGTTACAACAGTGTAAATAAACACTACAATTGAAACACCATTGAAACGAAATTTGAAACGAAATTTTTTATTGCTTACTACAGGAGACTTATGAGATAAGAGCAGGTAGTGATCGGTAGTGACCGCATTAGTTATAAACTGTGTCGCAGTCACTAGCGCCCACCTCCAGAACACATTATTACCATAGATAGGTTTTATATCTAATAATAGTAGTTTAATAGTTATATAAAGGGCATGCAAGTTTGGGTGTGTATTTTTGCATGTGTGTGTGTGTGGGTGAGTGTGTGTGTATGTGTGTGGGTGTGGGTGTATGTGTGAGTATATTTTATAAATGGTTTCGCATAACATTATCATCTAAATCCCCACTAAAGTGCTGATAAATTGATCTGTGTCATTGAGAGACTATTTTGACAAAAAATTCGCAGAATTGACCTCCAGATAAATAACGGTGGTTGTTACCACATGACAACAGAGGCGGTTAATAATAACTTTTTTTGTACAAACATGTCTATTTGTCTCGTTCTATGTGTTTGCTATGTTCAATTATGGGAAAATTACATTATGTAGTAAAATTCAGTTTCTTAACTCGTAAAAAACCATATTGTGCCATATCCGACTTCAGCGATTATTTGGTAAAGTTTTTTTGTCAATTTCTATGAGTTACGAATAAATAGGAAACTCAATTATAACTATTCGGTTTCACTGACACACGGACAAACTATAATTATCAGTAGTTTTAAATTGTAAACTCATTAACTGAATGTTCATTAATCAAATCAAAGCCGTACCATACGTCAACGCATCAGCGATTTATAAAAAAATTAAATGATCATCGGCCTTTTATAAGACGTAACATCTTGCGAGCAGCCATAACCGAGGCACGCGCGGCCCAACTTTTTCAACCACGTGCGCCACTTTTTAAAGACTGTTTTGACAATGAACTCCATTCGAATTTTACGGTCGACTTTACGATTCAGCTTCGAGTGGTAGTAACTATAATCGATCACCCACCGCTAATGAGAATGGGAACTATCAGTCAACGGTATACCGGAATCGGTGCTATTAAAACGGAGGGCCGGACGTCTATTTTTACCATATCATCTTTACTAGTAACAAGGCAATAATGTTTGGAAATTTCGGAATCCCATAGCGTTTTCCTGAGTGAACGAACTCAGACGGCGAGTTCTAAATTTGTTGTGTGAGGGCGATCGCCTCCCCCCTTCTTTTGTTCCTATTTCGAAATTCAAAAAATAGAACCGAAGGGTGTTTCGGGATGCGCGTGAGTCAGTGTCGGTTGGTACGTCGGCGCGTTCGCTTGCGTTGTTGCGTTTTTTTTTCTGGCTGTGTGGTGCTGTGCCTTTGTCAGTTCCCTTTTTGGAATTAGCGGATGTGTGAGTGTGTGTGTGTGTGTAGGAGTGTCTTTAATTGGAAATGGTATGTAGCGAATTATTTTATTTTTAAATATTATTCAGTTTTCAGTGTATTTCTCAATATATTTTATTACGTGTTGTTAAAGCTGAATTGCAATATTTGAAACAAGAAAGCAGTAATCAAATCGACTCTTTTTAATTATTTATTCTCTATTGTCAGATGACCTCGTAAATGAAATATGCCTACATTTAAAAAAACCTATTTGACGGTAAAAGTTCTTATATAAAGAAAAACATTTTATTTTTTCGGAAAATGTTACGATTTCTTCAAAGTACTGGCTTATTTAATCATCACAAGTCAATCTTCTGATTTTGTTGCAGTTTTTTTGTTTTAGATTATTTGTTTGCTTAGTATAGCGTAGCTTGCATTAAAGAAACGTATGCAATACGTTTGTTCCTATATTGCAAGTTATACACATAAAAACTGTCATTCGGCACATTAGGCTTATTTTGAACGCAATCAAAGAAGAACACATACCTGACTATTCGAAATAAATTGTTGAATAATTTGCAAAATGTAATTTTTATATCTAGATAGCCAACTTTGAAGAAAACCATAGAAAACAACAACGAGTTATTTTATAGAAAAGAAAAAATCTTTCAACTATTTGTCCTGCGGTTAGCACTAAAAACTATCGTAATAGTATGCCAAAAAATGAGTACGAAAATGTAGTTCAATTTTCGTCCGGTAGGAACGCTGCTCAATATCTCATACATTTTTTTACTTTACTTCCTCGATACTTACTCGAAAATTATTCGTGCTAGGCCTACAGCAGCCAGCGTAGCATGCGCACTGCGTCTCGCTGTCGACCCTTATCTCGGGATGTCTGTCCCTCTCATATCAGTATGGTGTAAGCGAGACAGACAATACGCTCGCGCGAGAAAACTGTCGAGAAAGCTTTGTCGAGGTGCTCATGCTACGCATGCAGGTCAGCCTTTATAGTTCGTTCTTAAGAGCGTCTTTATGTCGCTTCTACTAGCAGTGGATTTCGTAGCGCAAGTAAAACCTGACGTACCTACTGACCATGCAAAAATATAATTAAAAAAAACATTAAAAAGTACAGTATGATTAAAAAAAAAGTATATAAGTATGTTTAGCCGTTATCTAGTATCCATAACACAAGTTCTTCATAAAACCTAACGTGGGCTAGATAATTGGTGTGTTTGTATGCAATTATTTAGTTATTTATTTATTTACAGTCACAAACACTTTAGGTAGTTAACTCTGGATTAATTAGCGGGCTCGACCTCATTCAGCGCTGTTAAATATCTGTATTTTTTTTTGCACTCGTTACGTTTTCAGCTGTAATTCGGGATACATTTGTGTTTAGCACGGGGCGTAAGAACTGAGCGTATGTACACTGTTTTCTAGTATAATTTCTATCTTAAAAAATGTAATTTGAAAAAGTTTAAACCATAAAAAAGTACAGTCCAAAACGCTATAAGTCGTTAACACAGGATTAATAAGTGGGCGCGACCTCATTCAGCGCTGTTAAATATTTGCATTCGTTTACGTTGCGAGGCCGCCCTGCCGGCCAGCGTTCAGATCGACGTCTGCTTCAAACATTTTCATTTACTGAAATTGGAAGTTCACCGTTATTAATTTATTAAAACATGCCTAGGACGACAAATCTGAGAAAAGGATCCGGGTGTCGCAAAGGGGTTGCATAAAAATAACACAACTTTTTTTCGAAAAAGTGAAAAAAATTATAGGTATTAATTTATGATTTTTGTAATTTTTGCATTTTTCAATGCTATTTTTATACTTATGGTAAATTTTAAATAGAAAAATATTGGAAAAAATTTACTCGGCCTGAGAATTCACTTGTGGCCGAGTTAATTTTTTCCAATATTTTTCTATTTAAAATTTACCATAGGTATTAATTTATTTATTATTAAATCACACGCTCACTCACTACGCTTGCTCGGCTCGCGCGGCGTTTTTGTCACAGTTCTAACGTGGTTCTAACCTAACCTAACCTGGAACGTCTGTTACATTTTGTTGGGTGGCAGGGGGCTTCGCCCCCCGAGCCCCCTTAGCGGGAGGCTTCTCCCCCTCCCGTCCCCCCTTCTCTGTTTTTTCCAAAATATATAAATATTGTTGATGTTTTGAAATAGCAAAAATAATTTTTGTTAGATTTTAGCTACGACGCACCGTTTTCGAGATATTCGCATTTTGAAAATCAGTTGAAATTTTTCTAAGTGCTGCACCCCCTTTGCGAGAAAAGGTAAGAAACGAAAAACATTCCAAATCCCAAATCCATACAAAAAAAGTCTCGAATTTTTTTTATGTCCTAGCTCCATACTAAAACAGTCAAAAATATTCCGTCCTATCTCCATACAAAATCAGTTAAAAAAATTCTAAGTCCTGCACCCCCTTGCGACACCCTAACCGAGAAAAGAAAAATAACTGGATTTTTTGTAAAACTGCAGGCGTGGATTCTAAAACTAATAAAAGTAAAAAAAACTGTTAAACATTTGCACTCGCTGACCTAAGTTTTGAGGCCGCCCGCGCCGCGCCAGCTGGCGTTCACAATTCGACGTGTGCTTTAAACATTTTCAATTACTGAAATTGGTTATACACAGTTATTAATTTATTACAATTCCGCCGCCTCTGTGGTCTAGTGGAACAACCACCGGTATCAGACTTAGGGGTCCCGAGTTTGATTCTCAGCGGGTGTACATATTGTATTCGGTATGGTCGGTGGCAGGACTTGTTCTAAGTCTGTCTGGCTAGCTAACACCATCTTTTATCTAAGTCTGACGCTGTTTGAACAACAATGTTTTCAGCATTGTTGTCTTCCGGCAGTTACAGATAAGATAGCCAGTGTTCCTCAGTGATTGAGGATTCCGGGAGAGGCTCGCTTCTATCTTCGGCCTTATCAATACTTAACATCAGGTATGATGAAGGCTAAGAGTCTTCACGTCGTTTATAAGAAAAAAATTGCGTGATTAAGTAACTAATCCAATCATCTAAACATGCAAACTTTAAAATTTATAAGGTGTTAATTTATCAAGTGCCGATCGAGCAGGGGCTGCTCAGGTCAACGATAATTAACACAATTTATATATTTTTTTTTTTATTTACTTTTAGAATTAATTTTAACTTTCATATTTTAGGCATTAGATGCCTATTGAATATTCAACATAAGTAAAACCAAACGAAAAACAAAATTTGTTTTAAGTAAACAACCAAGGAAATGGGTGATTTAGCTATTTGAGGTGGCGGTCGAAATAAGAAAATTATATAAAAAAATAATTGCCAAATTTGTATTTTATATCTTTGACCTAAGCATCCTCTGCACGACCGGCACTTGATAAATTAACACCTTATATAATTTTACGATATTAACAACATGATAAATAATGATATATCGAAGAGACGGTACCGGTGACGCAATGTTTAGAATCTAAACTACTAATACTGAAATCGCAGGCCAAACCCTCTAAGCTTTAGAGGGTCTGGGCGGCGATTGCATTGACCAAAATGTACAATTGAATATTTCTTCAGAAGGCATGTTTTGCCGTTCATCCTGGCTGCATTTGCATTCGTTAGCGCCGCCCAATTTTTACAGTAGCAAGAAAAAAAAACTCAATTAGGTACTCAATTTCTAATAATAATACATGTTCTTGTAACTTCCTAGTTAAGCTTTTACACTAGTGCCAAGCAGCTCCACTCCTCCATTGAAACAACAGTGGATGCAGAGGGAGCAGACTCTTGACATTTATTTAAACCGACAAAATATTATGAAGACCTACTTCCATACTTACAATGCACCAGTAGTCCACGAGCACAGCTTTTGAGATTACAGAAATTGTATGTACCTCAATAAAGGCAGCTCTTGAAGTATCATCATCATTATATCAGCCCGAAGATCGATCCAAGACGATCGGTCAATCCTTTTTTAGTTTAAAGAATATCCTGTTGTTAATATCCTCTTAATTCTCTACCATATTATTATGCAAAAGTGGTCTCTCAAATAATTGAAAATTAAATTAAACAAAGCACCATTATGAACCTTACCGTTTTAAAATAAGAGGCTACTGGCCTACCTATGGGATCGCTAACAATTTGCAAAAGCCCATTATGACTGCAGAAGGAATTCTCTTTGTCTTTGAGCCTCTGTTTATCAACATTGCTCTGAGCAATAAATTCACCTTTGAGTAAAGGCAAGGAAACCGTATTTGCATAGACAAAATTTGTCATAGACTTTGTAAGACTGAAGTTTATTAATTTTACGCGGAATTCCGGCAGAATATGTATGTTTGCAGAGGTAACGTTATTGTGTTTTGAATTATGAATTTTCTGTTATTATGTTTACTGTCAAGTAAAAAAACATTTTATAAAAAAAAACAAACCGACTTCAAAAAGTAAAAAATAAAACTTTTGGAGTCGGTGCCAGCCAAAGCATTCTACATTGCACTTCTATTAACTATATTTTTTTTGGCCTTAGCTAACTAGCACCGACTCCAAAAGTTTTATTTTTTACTTTTTGAAGTCGGTTTGTTTTTTTTTATAAAATGTTTTTATTTCAGATTTTTTTGTTACATTATGTGCCGTTACTTACACTAAAAATCAGCCCATACACAACAATGATGTCATCTAGGTATACGACTACTTGCCAAAAGGTGATTGATATTTTTCAGGATTATGAAAAAACTACTAGCCAGATCTTCGTAAAAATTATATGAGACCACACATAAACCATTTTCTTTCAGATAAAAAAAGAATTATAAAAATCTGTTAACAACTGGCGAAGTTATGGTGGAACATACATAAAAAAAAAAAAAAAAAAAAAAATACAGTCGACTTGAGAACCTCCTCCTTTTTTTGAAGTCGGTTAAATATGTGATTAAATATATATGAAAATACTTTTATCAAATTTGACGACCTGTTTGGCGCAGGGGTACTAAACCCGCCTTCTACGCCTGAGGTTCCGGGTTTGATCCCCGGACAAGACAAATATTTGTGTGCATGAACATGTCTATTTGTCTTGGTCAGGGTGTTTAATATGTATATTGTGTATGTATTTACACAAAAAAGTATATAAGTATGTTTATCCGTTATCTGGTATCCATAACACAAGTTCTTCATGAAACTTAACGTGGGCTAGATAATAGGTGTGATTGTATGAAATTTATGTATTATTATTTCTGTACTGTATGGCTAGCACGAAAAACTATCGAAATAGTATAAAAGACGTATCGAGGACGTAATGCCAAAAAGTGTATAGGAAAATGTAGTTCTGCTTACGTCCGGTAGCAACGCTGCTAACAACCTATGTGTTTTTTTTTATAACAACGGGGAGACTCTTAGCCATCATTTTTATTACTTACTTCCTCGATACTTACTCGAAAGTTATTTGTGATGTTGAAACGTCAATACTTTATGTTGCATATTGAATACGCACGTAACATAATAAAGTCCACACATTTTTTTTTATATAGAGGAATAAAAAATAATTTTATGTATAAATCAAAACATTTCCATTTATCTATTATATGTTTAACTAGCTTGCTTGTTATGTCACGTAAGGTATAAAGAAATGTAATAGACTTTTCGAGCAGGGGCGTCCCCAAAATATCTTATCAAACTTTCATTACAATCTGATCAATGGTTTCGGAACGCATAAAGGACAAACAGCAAAGTTCGATATTATTTTTATATGTGAGACTAAAATATCTAGCTAACTTCTGCAAAAAGTATTAGGTCTTAGGACATACATTTATTTTAATCAGTATCTAAAATTTTTAAGTTTGACTCAGAATCGCTAAGTAAACAACTTTCTCGTAGAAACTCGGCCCGAAATATGAAAAAAAAAAATCGACTCTTCACACAAATCAGACTGATCACGTGATCGATTTAGTATGGGAAGTCCAAAAATTGTTAGTACAGCATCACGGCACTGACGGTCCGCAAGTCTCGGTAGCTCAGTAGTTGCAAAGGTCGTGGGTTCGAGTCCCATCTAAAAATTACTTGTGACCGAGTTGATCTTTTTAAATATATTTTAAAATATTTTTTATCATAGATTAGTTATTTGTTATGCAAGGCTGGAAAGTTGGTTATTTAGCGGCGAGTTACCTCTATTGAAAGCTCGCTTCGCTCAGGATTCAATCTTGGATTTCAAAGGTACAATCAAACTAAAATAATATAAAAGGTAGTATTATAATTAATTCAAAGTTATTTTAAGTAGGAATATATTGTTACTTATAAATAACAATAAAAACGATTCCGTAAATGTTGACACTGACATGAGGTACAAGACAAAGACAATTTAAAAATAAATATTTATGTCACGTTCCGAAATCCAACCATAGGTTGTGAAATCTCAACCAGCCTAATATATTTTTTTTTAACAAATAGTTTAATGTTATTATTATTGTTTTTATGATTCATTGAACTAAAATAATATTATAATAAAACCAAAACGGAGTATAATAATTAATTTAAAGCTATTTAAAATAAGAATAAATTGTAGCAAAAAAGTCAATAGTGCTATTCGGACCACATTATGACATACTTTTAGGTATTAAATTCAAAAAGAGCTTTGCCGCGCTAGGCTGTAAAAAGCGAAATTTTCTACACCTAAACATTGACAAAACCTCCTTTTCAGAGCGTGTGATGTGAAAATATTATTATTTTGAACTTTCGCGTATTATAGCTCGCAAACGCGACATTTATTATGAAGTCAAAGTCAAAGATTTTTATTCAAATAGACTTATAGATAAGTGCTTTCGAATCGTCCATTTTTTTTTCCTACCAGCCATTCAGGACATCTTTTAACTTATAAGAAGAACGGCCGCAAGAAACTTATCAGCTTTAACAGAAGCAACAACATTTACAAAGGAACATGTCGTTGCCAAACACAAATCTACAATCTTGAAACATATTTAATATGTGGTATAGAGGAAAGTTTTCTCAAACTCAGAGAATATTTTCCTTTTATACAATTACAATAGTCATGTTTTATGTTAGTATCACTTCCATGCATTTTGGTCTTTCAAATAATCATCTACCTAGTAATAACCTTTGCTTAAGAGCGTTATTTTAACATATATTTTAAATTTGCAAAAGCAGCTCAATCACTTGTTGTGGAACTTTATTAAAAAAGACAATGCCTTTCTCCAAAAATGAAGCACATAATGCTACAGCTTGACGTGTCGGTAACTACATACAAAAATGCTGTAAATATCGTATTAATAATTTATAATATTTATACGTTTCCTTTAGGCGTTTAAAAACATTCAGTAAATATTTTCCTTGGCTTGTTTTCTTCAACCCCTTCAAATTGCTTCGTACGAGACTTATTATCTTTTTATAGACTGTAAAACACATATTATGTTTTTAATAAAGGGAACGGCAGCCTGCTGAGTAAATCTTGTTGACTTTTCAATTATGTGAGCATTATTGCATTATCTCCAGCGATTCGGTGTCTTCTCGTGTGACAAACGCGTGTAAAAATATAGTAGGTATAATACATTTGAGTTTGCACAAAAAAATCTGTACATTATTCTTTATTAAAACAATTCATGTGACTACATGAAAAAGTTAAATAAAAGTAAAATTTTTAGAAGTTGAAAAATTTTTCCTTTTTGTTCTAAAATTATTGGACGGTAAGAGATGTTACAAGTTTCAGAAACACGATTTTATGATTTTGCCTCGACACTTTTTCCTTTCGAAAACCCCTCAAGAAGACGAATATTTAAGATTATTAAATGGGGTTATATAATAATATACTATTGGAAATTAGTTTACTTAGGAGACACCAATAATATTTAACATCGTGTAGTTCATTTCTCTTTAATCGCTAATAGTTATTTACTACAAAGTGATTTCGTGGTTTTTTCACCTAATCTGCAAAATCGGTCTCGATCCCGCGCGTGTCTTATTCTCGTTGCAATCTCTCTTCAGTCGTATAGCGCCTTAAGCATTTAAGTTTAGTTATTGCCATTATTGAAAAACACGTAGTTACGCATAGTGTGTCATACCACATTTTTTTATTTACACGTTTGATCTTGTGATCCGTTTGTAAATTAAACTTTCAATTAACAAGAGATTCTCGTCGTTCAGATAATATTAAGAAGTAACTGAATATTCGTTTTGAAATTTCCGTAAACATCCTTCACTTATTGTGTTAAGTATCATTAGCAGGAGTGAGTCCTTTTACCACCTCAAAATATTTTCCCTTTAGCGTTTGTAATTGACACCGTGGCTCATGGTAACAACCCTTTGAGAGGAATATGATCAGATAGTGTAAGATGAGAGGCTGATTACGCCCTTCACGCTTATAACGACTCCTACGGCACCATTATATGACACTTATGTAGCTAATTTGACTGGGAAGAGTATAGTGGAATGATATGACAAGGACTGTTGATTAATTAGCCTTTTTGTATTAAATCATAGTTGTTATAGCAATAATTAATTAAAAGGAAATACCTATTAATAGTCTATTATTAGTAATATTATAAACTTTTTCAATAAATCTATTAATTTTTGAAACAATGCTCTCTATAAACACTACCGGTCTATCGAGAAGTTCCTCGATCGTTCATATACAAAAAGGCCATACAAATTTTTTATAGATATTAACACGTTAATTTGGCCTAACAAAAGCAATAACAAAATGGCGAAATATACGAACAACCGAACCCCGCTCAAACGCGAACCGATATATCAGCGTCACATAATCTCTTTGATTCTAAGCCTATATGGAATCGAAATAAAACCGCAAGTCCCCACTCCCCAAATTTATAGTACCGTACATCAGGCTTCATTTGCAATACGAATACCGCCGCTATTACGAGAGACATAAAGCCTCTTAAGGTCATACTGTGAACCCTGAGGTACTGGTGACTGTACCTCATACAAGGACACCGGTTCCTTATCACGTTTTCGACTCGATTTGAACAAAAGACGTTTTAAAGGAAGCTACTTCGCGTTTCGGTTTATTTCCATACTATTAAGTCTAGGTATGGCCTATAGGTTTGTCGATTGTCGGATAGGTTCTTTTTATTGGTTCTTGGCTCGTTTTTATTCATCGATTGTTAAATAGGCTGTTTCATAGAACACTAGCTTCCGCCCGCGGTTTCACCCGCGCGGTTCCTGTTCCCGTAGGAATATCGGGATTAAAAATAGCCTATACTTATTACTTTCGGTCCTTTCAACTAACGCCAAAAATCAAGTCGATTGATTGCTTAGTTAGGGCGTGTAGGAAGGACAAACAAACACACTTTTTAACCGACTTCAAAAAAGGAGGAGGTTCTCAATTCGGTTGGAATAATTTTTTTTTAATTTTTTTTTTATGTATGTACACCGATTACGCCGAGATTTCTGAACCGATTTCCATGATTCTTTTTTTGTTTGATGCAGAATAGTTGCCAAATGGTCCCATAAAAATTTGGTTTCGTTTGACCCAGTACTTTTTATGTTATGAGCATTTTTATATATTTCATTTCATTGTTGACTTGGATGATGTAGTATTTACTATAATTTTGTTTACAATGTACATGAAACCTTATCTAATCTAGAAAAACCGTGCTGTAGTTTACAAAACAGCCTATTACAGACACTAAAAAGTAAAAAAAAAAAAAACTGCGTTAAAAAAAACCGACGGTTTTTTTTAACGCAGTTTTTTTTAATAATATTAGTTATGTATGATTCACACCAAATGGACGGAGTCGGTGCGCAGCGCAGCGCACTTAAAATTTGCTGAGGGAAATCAAACCTTCTGTAGAAAGGTTAAGTTCCCTATTTTTATGCAATTTACGTAGCCTTGTAGCCGACCGGCTGCCGACGGCTCCGTTCGGCTATTGTGGCGAGCGCAGATGACGTATGCCTAGGTATGATCGATAGATATACGTCGATGTTTAGCGGGAAACACTTATGTTATGTCCTCAAAAACATTTGACACATTGATGTAGGAGAATAATATCGGAACTTATTTATAGTTTAAAGTATGTAAAGAAAGAAATGACAACGACGAAAACTAACTGTACTTTATCAATCAATGAGGGTTTTTACTACACCCTGGCAGGGCAGCACCGCGTTTTTTCGACGTGACTTCGAGCAATTTTGGCCAAAAAATATTTATTATTCTTTAATTATTATTATCATCTCTTTCTAATGACAGTAATACCACGTACCATTCTATTATTTTTGGTCGTCATAACATTGATCAACCCAAATTCAAAACGATCCATAGCTTTGCAACAGACTGACTGCGACATGGCAGCACTAGCATGCCGACGGATTATTCATTCATTTATTCATTTGCCAATAAACATGTTACATTCATGGTTTAGTAGTATCTTAAAAACCTAAATTAAGTTTATCTAGATACTAGGTTCTCAAAAATAACTTAATAAAGAGCAACCAACAACAGAATTTTAAAACATAATTAATTTATAACAATCGGGTAGGTGCACATAAGTATTTATCATACAGAATGTTTGAGCGAGTGCCCATACCCACAAACTTATGAATCTAAGCCCACAAAGAAAAAACGAAGAGTTTCAAGACAGCAGCGCATGCATAAAATCAGTAGAACAAGTTGTGCGTGTGCGCTCGCATATAAAAGTTGCTCCTATTCCTCGACATAACAACATATTTTTTTTTAGTTTGGAAATATACTTTAAGACTTCTTTTAATGTTGTTATGATTGATTTTATCTTTCATTGCGATTGGTAAGTTATTCATAAGACGGGGTATCAAATATTGAGATGTTCTTTTACCGTATTCGTTGTTAGATATGGGAATATAAAGTTATTTGTTAGTTATTTTTCTAGTAGCTATTTTGTGATTTATCGGTACTTGAATTTCTTCGTTAAAGTAATTTTCGAGAAGCAAATTATATTTAACTTTCTGGGATATAGGTAAAACTCCACAGTACTTAAGAAGTCCAGCGGGGTCCTCTGAATATTTAATTTTTATTTTGAGGGGAACCAGCAGTTTAAGAAGCCTATACTGAATATTATATATTTGTTCTAATATGTTTTATATGTACAGCCATAGCTGCTGAGACCGTAGGATATAATGCTTTCTACCAATGTTTTATACATTGTTAGTAGAATATCAAATGGTACTTTACATTTAATTATATAAAATTTTGCCTAGATGGCTCTTAGTTTGTTGCATACTTTATCTATATGTTTCGACCAATTGAATCTATTATCAATCACGAAGCCAAGGTATGAATACTCAGTTACTTACATTACGTTCGGTGTGATACATACATTAATATTAGGATTTATTCATCAGGTTAAGGGATATTTAGTTTTTCTATCGAACTCGACAATTTTTCATTAAAAAAAAAATTTCGAGTCATTTCATATTTCATCATTTTTCACTTTGCTACTTAGCAAAGTCAACAGACATATATTTTATGAGCCTTTCGATAAAATCGTGTTTCGTACGTTAACAATCACGTTCGTCTTTTAGTTATTTTAACTTTTAGTTCAAACTCCAATCAAAGAATCGTCTAAAATGATATTTTTCGATAAATTAATGTACCGTATGATTTTTTAATTTTAGCATTATTCAATGCTATTTTTATAGCTCAGTGGTTAGAGCATTGGACCGGATGTCCAATGGTCGTGGGTTCGAGTCCTATCTGAGAATTCACTTGTTGCCGAGTTGATTTTTTTCCAATATTTTTCTATTTAAAATTTATCGTAACCAAGTTTTAACTTAATAATAAGCTAATGTTTTTATTTAGGTTCTTTAAAATTCACAAAGTTGAAAAATAAGTGTATGCATAATATTTTTCAAAATGTCGACAAAATTGCTCAGCCCTAGCAACGTTTTCAGAACATGATAGCAATGGCATGCGTTCGTCCCTAAATATTCACGTCACTGAAAACGGAGCTGTATTCCCCAGTAATAAGATCCAATGGTAAATCGACATTACATTCTAATTTATGAACGAAAATGAAATTCAACGTTATCGGACTTGCTTTGTTGGTTTTCTGTTGTTTTGTTACGCTGAGAATTCGAGGGCATAAATGATAAGTGCAAGCTCTTTGAAGATAATGCTCTGGTTTTTATTAATTTGCAAACAATCCCTTAGGAAGGATTAGTACTTATATAATCCATTTGAGATCGCTTGTCCTTTAAATCCGACATACTCGTACCTTTTTAATAACACGGAAGAAAAGTTGTATAGACTCTGATAATACAGTTAATCGTCATCAGGCATTTTTAATGTCCCCTCTTTTAGGGGCACTGGCCTTCCTTATGGATGGATAAGAAAAACGGGTCATGACCCACCACGCGGGCCCAATGCGGATTGGTGGGTTTTAACGACTGCAAATGCAAGGCCAACAGCTTAGCGTGCCTTCTGAAGCACAGAAGAGCTCGAGATAGTAAATTTTTGGTCACCCATCCCGTGACCGACCATTGCGAAAGTTGCTTAACCTCAACAATCGTAAGCCGAGCGCGAACCACTGCGTCACGGGCTCCTCAATACTGTTAATAATAAGTAATTCTCTCACAATCACACCATGTGTGGCTCATTGAAACTAAGCTTTCTTTAGAACTTATGTTATCTAATGTATACCTCTAGAAATAAAAAGTTGCTAACGGAAATAATACTCTTTTGTAAAAGTTACATTAAAATATTCAGATCAAGTAACTTTTTCATACATACAAATAATTTATCGTGTATGGAAATCGAACACGCAACCTCTGAGCAAAAGGCATACAAGTACCGCCATAACCGCCTCTGTGGTCAAGTGGTAACAACCACCGGTATCAGACCCAGGGGTCCGGAGTTCGATTCCCAGCGGCGGGTACATATTGTATTCGATTTGGTTAGTGGTAGGACTTTTTGTGAGTCCGCCTGGCTAGTTACCACCATCTTATCTAAGTCTGACGCCATAACAACAATGTTTCCAGTTTTGTTGTGTTCCAGCAGTTAAAGATCATATAGCCAGTTCCTCAGTGGTTCAGGATTCCGGGAGAGGCTCGCTTCCATCTTCAGCCTTATCAATACTTAACATCAGGTATGATGAAGGCTCAGAGACTCCCCGTCGTGTATAAAATAAAGCATTTCTTTACCGTGGTACCATTAGACAGTATCGTTGATGGTACGGTGGCAATTTCTTTTTGCCGTGGTACCATCAATTGTACCGTGGCAATAATATTTTGCCGTGGTTCCTCACTAATGGTACCACGAATTATATATTTATTAATATATTTCTTTATTAAAACAGTGTACTTACTGGCTAACAGTTTGCCCAAAACGCCAGCAAGTTAGGATAAGTACATTATTATTCGTAGAATTATAATAGTATTAAAATTGCAGATTATATATAAAACAAATGACAATAATTAATATGTACAAAATTTACACAATACCATTATTGTCAATATGCATCTTGAGAACTAAGTAAAAAAATAATAATATTAAAGAATACATCAAAGAAACATTAGTCTATGGACTATATTAAGTACAATCGCAGCATGTCAAAAGAATTATTGATTAGGGAAAAAATATTAAAATATAAATGTCGTTAATAAATGTCAAAATCATCTATGAAATAATAAAATCGCAGCATGTCAAAAAAAAAATGGAACAAATAAATATTAAAATAAGATAGTAAGTACCTACCCCCCGCCCTGTTCCTAGTAATCTAACCAGTCTACCCTTTTTTTTTACCCGGGAGTAGGTGGTTTAAGTACCTAAATACTTTGATTTGAGTCTATGTGGAAAAAGCTAAGAATGATGAATGATATACTAATCTACCTCCGGCTTTTATCGACTCGATAGCGTGTCACTGTCCTGCTCACATCGTATCGTAGTACGCAAGACAGCATGATGCGCTATATCTAACTATGTAATTGAAAAATGTGTGTATTCTATTATCGATTATCTAAATTAAAATACTACTTTTTATTTCCTCTTTTAATCAAATATTAGTACGACGATCAATCCAAATTGTAAACTTCTGTCGTTGTTTCTATTTTATTATTTTCTGTTTTATTATTTGTAACTTAATAAAATAGGCAGCACTCGCATAAATTGCTGTGCCCGTAAAAGGCGACTAAGTTTTTAAGTTCCTTCTAGATTATAACACCTGTTCACGCTTATTTTGCAATAAAAAATTGTATCTGTATTTTAGCTCAATTAATTTAACGACTCTTTAAAACTTTAGCTCCAACCTAACTCCACCAATACGATTAACTTTATAATAAACTGGGTGAAAGTTAACAAAGTCTAATTTTAACTTCCATAATCCGTAGCTATACGAAACGGCAAACAGAAACCATGGACGTCCGCATAACGCAAACCGAACTGTCCCGGCTATTAATTAGGGTTTAATCCTATTTTCGATAGGGATGAGGTAAATGTTTACCTTTATTATACGAAAATAAAATTACCTTGACGCGCGTTCCAACGAGTTCTTTTTTCGTTTTCGTTTCTTACCATATCACATTGCATTTTTTATTTTTATTTTTTATCGGCCGATACGTTTTTCTGGTGAATAATTAATAGAAACTGAACATAATTTTGACTCTTAATTTCGCAATGCGTATTGATTGAGGGCAGGATAATGTAGACAATATAAAATAGTAACTCATAAAACAAGTAATTTGTAAATCGTAAAGAGTAATATATTTTTTGCATCAGTGGTCAGTAGTACTGGTTTGTTACATGATACCCTGAATTGAGAATTTTAAGTTTTCTCTCAAACTCGACACGAAAGCAAAATTGTCATACAAAAATGATTAAGCTAAGTATGACAGAGGTTTGAGATCTCAACTTGAAATTATTAATTTAATCCCCGCAATTATTGTTATGTATACAAAGTTGACAATCTAACTAATTAGGATCTTCTACTATCACTAGCCGAAACATCCCACAGCTGGGCAAAGACTTCTCCACTTCTAATGTTATCTTAATAATGTATTTCTTATAAATCATTTCTGTAAAAGATTTCAAATATCCGAAACGATATCCGTGTCCGATCGCCGCACTAACGTGGAGGGCTCAAAAAGCGTTGAAAACATTTCAGCAGAGTGCGGCCAGTTTTTTGCACGGTCAACACTGGCCACAGGGGATCTGACACGAGTGGGTTAATCCGAAATCAGCTGGCACGGCACTGCAGTCCATGTCGGTAAAAACACGGCGGCCTAATTTAGCCTTTTTGTGACAATATACAAACAACGTATTTGGAAAACGTATTCCGAAACAAATGAACTTTCCAAAATGTAGGTAAAGAAATAAGCATAGTTACGTACTGAATTAAAAAATGCTTTTCATATTTTGGTTTGACATTTCTATAAAACTATGAGCTGCAGAGGTCTTGGGTTTGATTTCCAGACGGGGTACACAATTGTTTTGGCAGGACTTGCTCTTATACCGCCTGGTTAGCTACCATCTATTATCTATCACCATAAAAAAACAATTCAGCATTGTAATTACTGATGGCTAGAGATAAGCTCGCCAGTTTCTCTGACGTTGTGGTTACCGGGAGCAGCCCGATTTCACCATCAGCATATCATTACAGCGTATCAGCTGTGTAGTCTCGGTTTAGAATAGCACTACCCCCTCTCATCACGTGGGTGTCGTAAAAGGCGACTAAGGGACTCAACCTTCAGGAGATGGGCAGCAGCGTCTCCTACAAACTTGGCCATACTGCGATCGCCAACCCGCCTGCCAAGCGTAGCGATTATGGCAAACGCCCCCTTTTGGGGGAGGCCTATAACCAGCAGTGGGTGTTATGTGGCTGAGACGACGACGACGTATCATTACTTAACATGACAAATAAAGAAGTTTGATTCCAAAAAAAATAAGAAGACGTCATCCAATCCATAGCAATCCATTGCTCTACAGTTGTAATTTAATATCGGGGTATCATGCAAATACATTGGTTAGATATCGCTACACCCAGACACGGGAAAAACACAATAGGCAAATATTTGTACCCATCAAAACTTTTCTAGTATTACATTACCTGTTCTTTTTTCAATAAGAAACAATCAATATAAGTCCGTGAACATCAAATGGTATGAAAGTGGCACTACGTAGTGCCACAAAACTTGTTACAGCTAAAAATAGGGATCAGTACAGAAAACGTTTCTTCGTAGTTGCTCCATAAAACATATTGTTTTATGGAGCAACAATTGTAATTGTAGACGTTATAGGGAAGCCAATTCTTCAGTAGTTGAGGATTCCAGTAGAAACAAGATTCCTTCAGCCTTATCACTGCTTTTAATATCAGGTATCATTAAGGCTATGCGTTTCTCTGTTGAAGCTTAAAAAGAATGTCTCCCATTCACGCACGGTAGCAAAAGGGGGCAATGCTTTTCCAGGTCGGCACGGTCACCTCGATATACAGGATGGAAAAAAGACGGTAATTGAAGGGAAAGTACCCTAAATACTGATGTGAGCAAATTTTAATTGAAGAAATAAATTAAACTGCATTCAGAGATTTTTGAAATTTTTTTACATGCACCGGGAATCGAACCGGCTCCAGCGATGGAATGAGAAAAATGAGATCGTGTACTTTTATGGTACTAATCGATAGTGTTAATCATAAAGACCAATTTTAGTGTGAGTATAATCTTAATATATATAAATCTCCTGTCACGATGTTTGTCCGCGATGGACTCCTAAACTACTTAACCGATTTTAAATTAAATTGGCACACCGTGAGCAGTCTGGTCCAACTTAAGAGATAGGATAGCTTTGATCCCAAAATTCCCACGGGAACGGGAACCACGCGGGTGAACCCGCGCCCGGCCTCTAGTAGTATATAAAATTAAAAACAATTTAAAGAACTTATTCATCGATTGATTTCGCGTCTTGTCGCCTTTAGTATGGAATTATGGTGAATATTAATGCAAAAAGTTAATAACCTAATAATTAAAATCATATTTCGAACTACTAAGTAAGTTAAAGTGACCTTAATTTTTATTTTAGTGTGTGTGTGAGTGAGAGATAGGTAGAAAAATGTATTGAACTATGTAATCTTTTATCTTTCCTGGATTTGTCTTTTATTTAAGACATTAGGTTACTTATGCTAAATTAATCTTTATACTTAAAATTATCGAATAGTACCCGATAACCGGTAATAGTACATGATGTTTTTTTCTCAAACAAGTCGGTTCGATTCCCGGTGCAGGTATGTAATTTATCAAAAATATTTAAATGCAGTTTAACTTATTTTTGAAAATGAAGGAATATTTCTTTTGGGTAAAATTTGCTTACCCCAATGTTTAGGGTACTTTCCCTCCAGTGACCGCCTTTTTTTCCACCCTGTATAAAGAGACCAACAGTAAAAAAACGTATCATAAAAAAAATCTCTGACTAGCTGAAACGACCTCTGATTCAACTGCCACGGAACTAGAAAACAAATGACGAACTTATTTTACCTAGAATTCACTCTTCATTTACAATACGAACTGGAAAGCACTAAAAAGGTTCATCCAAAATCTGAATTAAAATGGGGCGTTCCAGCAAAAAGGTGGCACACTCAAGCTTGACGCTTTTTTCCATCGTACGTCAAATGAGTCTGTGGAATCGACCGGCGCACGGTCCACTGATAAATGAAATTTCCCCCTGAACTGACGGTACCCAGCAAATGGAGTGACATTGTGCAGCAGCGGTGTTGGACAACTTACAGAATGTACGTTTGGTCAATTCTTTTTTGCATGTCATTGACCTTTCATTTATCAGAGAAACGCTATGAGCTTTTCCTGGTCGGAAATTTGTTATCGTTGAATTTAAGGGTCAGTATTGTTAGTGAGTGCGATTCAAATATTTGAATGGCCGTATGGGGTGAGAAGTAGTGCGTCATTCGACAGCGATAATTTATTATTTTGTGCCTTGGTGTTATTAAACACCAAGATACAAAACAAATATAAATTATCGCCTAAATAGGCCTTATAGAACTGAAGCGCCGAAACCGTCAGCGGAAATGGGTCTACTTCAGTCTGCTTGTCTTAACGTTGTGCTTAGATCTTAAATATTTTCATCTAAAATAAATTGCTATTGACCAGTCACAACTTGCAGTAACCTTGTAATGCGACAAATGTTATAATGTAAGTCCTTCCTTGCGAGTTGAAAATTGTTTTCGGTTAGGATAACCATAAAATGTAATAATATAACTAGTATTTTCTTTCGTGATGGAAATTGACCTTACTGATAATATCAGTAAGGTCAATTGAAAAGTGAGCTTAACATATTATGTTAAGCTCACTTTTCAATTTGACGACTCTGTATGAAATAAAACAGGGAGAAAAAAATAGCCCTTGACGAGTTTCTTGCCGGTTCTTCTCGTTACAAGGTCTCTTGCCGTAGGGTTTGTAAACCGATGGCGTAGCTTCTTTGACGTTCATAAGTGCTTGTAACAGCCTAGACTGAATAAATGATATTGAATTGAATTGAAGCGAGATAGTAATGAGAAATGGACGCGTGCGGGAGCGAGACCGATTTTTCACACTAGGCGAAAACACTTCGTAGTAAATAACTATATCGATTGAAGAGTAAATGAAACTACGCGATGCTAAATATTGCTAGTGTCCACTAATAACATTAAACCAATTTCCAATAGTATATTATGTAACCCCAATTTCTTGAATCTTGAATTTTCGTATTTTTAAGGAGTTATTTCGAAAAGAAAAAGTGTCGAGACAAAATCATAAAATTGTGTTTCTGGTACATTACAAATCTAGATAAAGGTATGAAGAATAGTACATTATTGCAAAGGCCGTGAAATAGGCAATTGCAGGTCGAGTATGAGTTTGAGCCTTTAGGCGAGGACTTCACTAATACGAGACAGGCAATTGCCATTTCCGCCGAGGCATATATAGTGCTTTTCTCAAAAGAATGCAGGGAAATAAAACATACTTTTTATATTATACATTTAATAATTACTAAAAGAAAATCAAATTCATTGCAGGAGCGTCTTTTTGAATTTGGAACATTACCGCGCTCCAGCAATGTTGTATGAAACGGCGTGCTGGAGTTGTTATTTAACAACTCCAGCACGCCTCTTTGTAATGTTCCAAATTCAAAAAACGCTCCTGCAATGGATTTCATTTTCTTTGTCCGTAAATTCGATACTTCGCGTGTTCTTTTTTTGAAAATAATGACAACTTTTCTATGCATGTTTGAGAAAATGTATATTATATCTTATTACCAAATTTGTAACATCTCCAACCTACAATTTTATATAAAAAAGTACATATTTTTACCGAATGACGTCTTAATGCCCATTTATTATTGTCGTCCATAATATGTGCTAAATTAGTGACGATTTTGTAATGAATAGTCGACGGCAATTACAATTAGAAAATGTACATTTATTTCCGTTACTCGACCAGTGACTCGAACTCGTGTGTCGAAACTACATTTTCAACCGACTTAAAAAATAGGAGGTTCTCAGTTTGACCTATGTATGTTTGTCCGCAAATATCTAGCGTTTGGCTGAATCGATTTTGATGTAGTTTCTACTTTTTGGTCTTACTCTTTTATTTTCCTTGCCTTGGCTGGCACCGACTTCAAAAGGCTTGTGTTTGCTTTTTACTTTTTTAATAAAGTTTAAAGTCGATTGGAGAAATTTTGTCATCTATACTCGTATAACTCTGCCATGTGGTGACGGCCTAAGAATACAAGAGTCACCACTCCCTTACATGCCTGGGATGTCGTAAGAGTCGACTAAGAGGCTCGACGCATTGAACACCTGTGCGAGATAAGAAAAACTTGAAACAAACCCTCTACCAACCCGTCTGGCCAGCGTGGTAGCAGTAGGCTAATAGCCTCCTATGAACGCCACAATAGGCGTGAGCTAGGAGAGGCCTATGTCCGGCAGTGGACGTCCACAGGCTGATGATGATGATGATGATGACTCGTGTTAGGCGTCCGCGACGTCTTAGCTGAGCTTTGCATTTGTGTGAGTGCACATAGATGTACTAGTAGCAACACCTGTTGCTTTTTGTTTTTTTTATACGATACCTACAAACTATCTATGTGCACTCACACAAATGCAAAGCTTAGCTTAGACTTCGCGGACTTATACCTACTGTTGACCGTACAAAATAATTTTTTAACAAAATATCTTACAATTATCATCTTTCACAGTAAATTGTTGCTGCAATTCAAAATATAAGATTTTCCATCTATTTTAACGTGTGTGTATGGTGTGACCACTATACATTTGAGATGTAGATAGTTGAAGTTGAAGTAGCAGGAGTGCAGAGAAATCACGGACCAAAGTTAAAGTAAAAGGTATAATCACTTGAAAATATGTACGTAAAATATACAAATGTTATGTTGAGTTGGTTGTACTTTTCTCTATAGCAGTTAGTTGTGCACTGATATGTAATTATAAATTAAATAATAATGTAAACAACGCGCGGCCACAGAAATGTAGGGCGCAGCGTAAGCTAAATAAAATATTATTGTAGTTATGTATAGTTTAAGACTGTACATCTTGGCAACCCCAAAAGAAAAACATTTAAAAATTAACTTATAAAAACTAACACAGTTATATGGAAAAGTACATCCATTACAAACAATCTCCTAAATGAAATTAGTCAAAACTGAATGCAATGTTTGCTTCTCCAACAACGCCGCCGGCGTGACTTCCGCGTCCTCTCTCAGGTCGAGGCTCCACTTGCGCGTAGTGGTGCGTGGGGTCCTCTGTTGTTCCATCTTGACGGGGACGCCGACTCATCGTTTGCAGCTCTATGTCTTCATTTGTCTGCTTGTTTGTGGTTGGTTTCTTTATGTTTTTCTTGTTACGACAGTATTTCCTCCCAACTACCACAAAAAAGACGATTATTGCGACAGCCAGTAAGAAATAGGTAATGACGTATTGGTGAAGGTCATGTGATGAAATTGGAGACGGTAGTTGGGTCTCATGTTCCTTCTGTATGTTTAGTTCCTTTTCTATCTTGTCACGATCCTGAGTTGTTGTCAAGTGGAACCGCGAAACGTTGTAGTTTGTCAGGTGTACTATTTTGTTGATCGAAGTGTTTAAAGTTGCTGCAGGTAACTCGTAGTCAACTTTCATCTCGCTGTTGTATTGGCTATTGGCGACGATCGTCATACCCCTGGACTGCAGCACACATCCTTGAGCTAAGGTGACGATCCCAGAAGATGTCAAAGTGTGAGTTGTGACGTCATTGATGCAAATAATACGTAACGTACATACGTCACAACAAATCGCCAACCAACTGTTTGGTGAGTGTAGGTCATACCAAGCGTCATTGCACGTCATGCGTCGTATGTCACAAGGCAAGCTATTCTGATGTGCCAGCAATTTCGCTTCACAAGGCGCGTTGTTGTTGTGCAAGTTAAAAACTGGTAGGTTTTTGTGACATAAAAAGTTATCTTTTTTCTGCTGCGAACATTGATTGTAATCCTCTTCTTTCAGCGAAACGTACGTGTTTTTTCTAAAATCAACCCCTATGTATGGAGCTGACATCTTTAGGTACGAAGTTGCGTTTCTCGCTTTTAGTGGAAGCGGCAGCACCCGATAGAGAGTGAAATCTTCAGTTGACATCAATGGTATATGAGTTTCAAAAATAAAGAAATTTTCTGTCACTCTTGCTCTCACGTAGATAAGTTTGTAGATTTCTTTTATATTTTTTTCTAAGTTTTCCACAGGTAAGCATAAAGTTCTGGGCAGTTTTCCGGATATATCTTTCAGCTGTTGAACCAAATGTGTTGGAGTGATGAGATGAACATCGATATGTCCTTGGTAGACGTTAGTGAGGGTGTTAAAAAGCATATCTTGAAGCTTCCTCATGTTGTTGATAAGCAGGAAAGCTGTCAGTGCTTCTGAGTTAAGATATGTAGTTGCTGATAAAACTTCCATTTCTGTCTCAATGGAGGCCAAGTTGAGTTTTGTCCGATCAATAAAGTCGCCGATTTGTTGAAATTGTTTCAAAATGTTGTTTTCGCTCTTCTTTAAAACTTTATTTTCCAGTTCTACAATCGAAGTTTGGTTCTTGATAAGTTGTAATAAATATTTTTCATTGTTTTGAAGTGACTTAATGTCGTCTTGATACTTCTCAGCAAACTGTTGGTCGAGAATTCCGAATAAACTGTTAGCTATGGAACCAACACCATTTATTAGTCCACGCTTTCTTCTGCTGCTTAAGTGCTTGTGAGGACTTAATAAAATGGAATTGTAATGTGTAAATATGTCCATCTCGTGATCTAGTTGTTCTATAGTGGTGATACATGTTTTCAGCTTACTTTGTTGGCATAATTTCTTCAATGTGTTAAAATAATCTTCGATTCTGCGAGTATTATCCCAATAATTAGTTAAGTTGTAATACATAATTAAAAGCCACTCGTCGTGAATCATCTGTAGGTTTCCAATTGTGTCATAATACACTGGGCGCTCGGGTTCTAAGCTGGTAATCTGAGCCGGCGCGCCGGCGCTTGCCGCGCGCGTGCTATCGGTGCAATATGATCCAGTGATAAATGTAAATAAAGTTAATATTGTAATTAAAAATGAAGACTTATTTTTCTTGCGCTTCGGACATTTGTTGTTGTTAGTTACTTTATTATCGTCTTGATTTATAATCTTCGTTTCAGTTTCTATTGGTAGCGGTGATAGTTTGACTATTTGGCGTTTTATAACTCCACTCTGAGTTTTGACAGTTGCGTCGCGAACATAGCCGTCGGATCCCGGGTGTGTCTCCAAAACGCGTCCAAGGGCCCATTTACCAGGTGGCTGATTGTTGTCCTTGACAAGAACTATTTCATCTTCCTTGATGTTTTTAGTTGGATTGTTCCATTTACTCCGCCTTTGTAGTTGAGTTAAATAGTCATTGGACCAGTTTTTCCAATAATGTTGTAGCATGTGTTCTATAAGTTGCCAACGTTTGCGAATATCTATATTACTTATGTCGCTGTAGTCTGATAGCGGTAACATCATGATTGGACTTCCAGTTAGAAAGTGTCCGGGTGTCAAGCAATTGAAGTATTCTTCGGGGTCTTCAGTTAGAGGGCACAGGGGTCTCGAGTTTAAGCATGCTTCAACTTTTGCTAGTAAAGTGCTGAACTCCTCGTAAGTTAGTTTTTGCTCCCCCATGACCCGCTTAAGATGGTGTTTCATCGATTTCACGGCGGCCTCCCATAGACCACCCGCGCTCGGCCATGCTGGAGCGTTGAAATGCCATTGGATTTCTAGTTTTGCGAGCTCGTTGTAGAATTGAGGTGTTAAAATCTTTTTAAACTCTTCAAACTCTAAACGTAATATCTTGGCTGCCCCGATGAAATTTGTACCGCAGTCTGAGTACATATGTTTTGGCGTGCCGCGTCTGGCGCAGAACCTTTGTAACGCGGCGATGAAAGTTTCAGTGCTGAGGTCCGAAACCAGTTCGATGTGAACGGCCTTGGTAGTCATGCAGATAAAAACAGCAATGTACCCCTTTGATGTTTTGACTCCACGGCCTTTGTTATGTTTGACCTCGACGTGTCCGGAATAATCAACCCCCGTGTGAGTGAATGGTCGACACGGGGTTATTCTTTGTTTTGGCAAGTTTCCCATCACTTGGCTGTTATCTATCGTTTTGAAACGGTGACAGCGTATGCAGCGTCGAAGTTGAGTTTTTACCGCCCTGTTGCCGCCAACGATCCAATAGCGTTGTCTCAAGTGATTCAGGGTAAGGCGGGCTCCACCGTGTAAGGTTGTAAGGTGGCTCTGTTCAATAAGCAGTTGTGTGAAGCGACTCTTATGAGGAATAATTACGGGATTTTTCATTCGAAGCGGCAAGTTTGAGTTTCGTAGTCTGCCTCCAACTCGAATCAGTTTGTTGTTGTCCAAATATGGGTCCAACTTGTGTATAGGGCTCTGTTTGGATACAGCTTTGTTATTTGAAAGTTGTTTGTATTCTTCATAAAAATAAGTTTCTTGAATTTGTTTTATAATTATTTCGCTTGCGGCGCTCAATTCGTTTGCAGTCAAGTAATGCGTTTCAGGTTTTGTTTTATTACGAGTGTAGGTAACAAAACGTGACACCCATGCAACAACCTTTGTAATTAAAGTCATTGAACTGTGTTTGTTTACTAAATTAGTTATAATATTTTCTTGATTATTTTTAGATTCGGTCTCAGCTTGAATATGATGTATGCAACCGATCTCGGTTTCGAAAGTTTTTGGAGTGCTTTCTGGGTGCGCTTCTAGTTTCATGTCCTTTTGTAGATTGGGACCCTTTTCTAAGAGGCTGTTTAGGCTGTATCCAGAAGAGTTTCTCTGAGAGGCGTTGAATACCACTCTGAGCTTCGTTGTTTCAGAATGTTCTCGTAGGACACCGTGATGGGGAAGATAACACTCGGTACTTGATCTTGAAACTTGAGATGAAGGTATCATGTGACCTAAATCTTGGTATTCTTTGATGGAGTCCTTGTACATAGTTGCTAGTTTGTGTTGTTTTTGCAGTTTTTTTCCGAGTTGGAAAAATTGGGATGCTGCAATAGATCTTGAATTGCCTATTTTTTCCTTGTAGTCTGGGCTAATAGGCATTTTGACGATATATTTCCCATCCGAGGTCCGCTTTACTGTTTTCTTGTAAAAAGTTTCGCATTGTTCGTCCTTTGATACTTCGTTTGAGTTTTGAATATCTTCGTTTTCCCAGAATTTAGTGAGCTCTTCTATGTTTATCAAAGACACGTAACAGTTTAAAGTTTTCATCTTTCCGCATAAAATCCATCCTAGTTGTGTTTGTTGGGCCACGGGCGACTCGTTGCTGCCTCTAAGGACCCCTTCCAGGATAATTTCGGAATAGATGTCGGCGCCCAATAATAGGTCGACGCCACGTGAGATGTTGTATTCCGGATCTGCCAGTTTTAGGTTTTGCAAATGCGGCCAGTTTGTGTTTTCAAATGTTGAGTTGGGTAAGTTGTTTGTAAGTTTGTTCATAATTAAAGCTTGAGTTTCAAAGTTGTAGTCTGAATGGATTGCTTTACAGCTGATATGAAGAAGTCCTTTGCAATCTCCTAAAACTGAGCCGATTCCTGAGATCGTAGCGTTGAGCTTCTTTCTTGGTAGGCGCAGCCTCTGTGCAGCATTTTCGGTGATTAAGTTGACCTGAGAGCCTTGGTCCAGAAGTGCACGGAGCATTATGTAACTTCCATCCACAGCTTTGACCTTGAGTTGTACAGTAGTTAATAAGATTTCAGTGTTGTTGTTTGAAAGATGATTGGAGCTCGGTTGATGAGTTGCAGATGACGGTTGAGATGAAGATTGCTGTTGACGATTCATAGTGTTGTTTCTACCAGATGATGTTATTTGCTTTTTGTTGAAATTGTGCAATAAAGTATGATGCTTCATGTTGCATTCTTTGCATGTTTTTGTTGACTTGCATTCGTTGTGTCCGTGACTGAATAAACAATTTTTGCAAAGTCGCAATTTTGTTACTATGTCATTGCGCTGTATTGTGTCCATGTCAATAAACTTAGTGCATTGCATAAGCACGTGATGTCCATCGCAGCACGGGCATTGACCGTAGCTCGTATGATAACTTTTAGATGCAGGTTTTGGATAATCGTAGTTATTTTTCTTGGCGAAAGTATTTTTGATGTATGATCTTGAGCTTACGTACGCTGGTTTCTGCGAGCTTATGGTCTCCCTTTTTGAAGTTTTCATGGTTTCGTATGCCATGAACTTACTTTCCAAAAAATACATAAAATCATTTAAGCTTTGCAGCTCCCGATGGTCTCGAAGGTCTTTCATGTATTCGTTGAACGTTGTTGAGTCAAGCTTTTGTGACATTAAATGCACAATAATCGGATCCCATGTCGTAGTGTCTACTCCAATGTTAGAGATCCCGTTCAAGCTCTCGGTAATTACGTCATGCATCCTCTTTAAGTTGAAAGCCTCTGGATGCTGGATGATGGGAAGATTTAACATCGTGTTCATGAAAGATGTAAATTGAAGCCGACGGTTGTCATAGCGCTGAGATAATATATCCCAACAAGAAGTATAGTTTTCAGCGCTTATGTTTAAATGTTGCACAAGTCGCTCCGCCTCCCCTCGCAATTTGGTTTTCAGATATTGCATTTTCTGAGCTGGGTTAATTGTAGGGTTGTTGTTAATGGTTTCCATGAATAGATTTTTGAATGAAATCCATTGTTGGTAGCTCCCAGAGAATTCTGGTATTTCCAACCTCGGCGCCGACTGTTGGTAGTGAAGGGTCGAATGAATTTTGTTGTTGAGCTTCTTACGCAATTCATCGTATTTGTGTTCGATGTTAGTGAACATATCATAGTATTGTTCATGGCAGCCTTTAAGTTGAAAATCAATAACCCAGTGCAGTTTGTCGATGGGCTCCCACTTGGACTTCAAAAGCTCTAAACTTTCTTCTAGCTCCCATTTTTCAGAAACAAGTTGCGTGTTGATTTTTGACATGACGCGATCGATTGCGTTAAAGTTGCATTCCTGCTTGTTGAGTAGGTGCTGACAATCACTCGAGTTCTCTTCCGTAGGTGCATCCGCCAAATCAAATTTCACCTCCCGTTTTTGTTCTTTAATTTGCTCCAGTTTCTTTAAAATGTTGGTTTTAGTCTTCATGTACATTTCCTTTGTTTTTTCGTAGATTTCGTCCGTAAAATAGTTAATGTTTTTATCTTCCACTTCCAAAATAAGTAGATCGTGTCGTTCGTCGAAATCACACCACTGATTTTCTAGTGATTCCAAACGTTTGTTCAGGTACTCCTCGTTTTTTCTAGACGCGGAATCCTTGCTGTAGTTGGTACAAAGGTACTTGATGTTGTTGAAACAGGTTTGTTGAAGTTCTAGTTTGCTCATGTTGATAATAGTTGATAGTTTGTTGTTGACTAAACAAACTCACCGACCAGTACGTAGTCGTGAAGTAGTTTACCAGTTATAGTTGTTGTTGTAGTGAAAACCACTTGAAGGTTGTAGTCTTCACGTATCCAAATCTTCAGGATCCAAAACAAATCTTGTCCCCTCCGAATTGAAATGGTCGTAGTTCAGTGACTCGGTGCTCTAGCACTCTGTATACAGTATGTGCGTCCCTCTTCTCAATACGACTGGTGAGACCCGCTTGTGGGAGGCCAGCCGCACCGATTCGCTACTGTAGTAAGAAACACTAAAACACCAAGTCTTTATTCTCGAAGGACCATTAAATGTATGGTGTGACCACTATACATTTGAGATGTAGATAGTTGAAGTTGAAGTAGCAGGAGTGCAGAGAAATCACGGACCAAAGTTAAAGTAAAAGGTATAATCACTTGAAAATATGTACGTAAAATATACAAATGTTATGTTGAGTTGGTTGTACTTTTCTCTATAGCAGTTAGTTGTGCACTGATATGTAATTATAAATTAAATAATAATGTAAACAACGCGCGGCCACAGAAATGTAGGGCGCAGCGTAAGCTAAATAAAATATTATTGTAGTTATGTATAGTTTAAGACTGTACAGTGTGAGTAATTTTTATTTTGTAAATTGCTGTTCACACGTGATCCATTAAGGTAAAATGCCAGAATTCATACAACTTTTACTTAACTTGATACATTTTCGCTTAAGTAACGTTTACCTAAGTGCTTTTAGCCTCAAAAACATTTCAATGCGAAAGTAAGGCCAATAACTAAATTGAAGGCTTATCTCAAATATCCCTTTACTTACGTAAAAAACATTTTATAAAAAAAAATCAAACCGACTTCAAAAAGTAAAAAATAAAACTTTTGGAGTCGGTGCCAGCCAGGGCATTCTACATTGCACTTCTATTAACTATATATTTTTTTGGCCTTAGCTAGCTAGCACCGACTCCAAAAGTTTTATTTTTTACTTTTTGAAGTCGGTTTGTTTTTTTTTTATAAAATGTTTTTATTTCAGATTTTTTAGTTACATCATGTGCCGTTACTTACACTAAAAATCAGCCCATACACAACAATGTCATCTAGGTAAACGACTACTTGCCAAAAGGTGATTGATATTTTTCAAGATTATGAAAAAACTACTAGCCAGATCTTCGTAAAAATTATATGGGACCAAATTGACAGTGTACCCGATCGAACAAAAAAACAATTATTAAAATCGGATCACCAACACCGGAGTAATCGGTATACATACATCAGACAAAAAAAAAAAAAAAAAACGCGTTGAATTGAGTACCTCCCTCCTTTTTCTTGAAGTCGGTAAAAACCATTTTTGTCAAATATTCTAATAAAATAGCAATCTCTTTTTTGTTAATAAAGTAATCGGTTTAGAACAAGTTTCGAGATAAATTTAATGTTCTTCTTACAACCGTGCCCTTGATATCCCGCGTCATTCCTCGGATTTATTTTCCGACTCCTTCACTGTTTTTTATTTTTTATTTTTTATATTGCATACAATCACACCAATTATCTAGCCCACGTTAAGTTTCATGAAGAACTTGTGTTATGGATACTAGATAACGGATAAACATACTTATAAACTTTTTTTTTTTGTAAATACATACATAAGATGCATAGAAAACACGCAGACCAAGACAAATATACATGCTCATGCAAACAAATATTTGTCCCGTCCGGGGATCGAACCCGGGACCTCTGGTGTAGAAGGCGGGTTTAGTACCCCTGCGCCAAACAGGTCGTCTACATGCTGTTTGCTTGTAGAATGCCCTGCCAGAAGGTATCAGAAAGGTTCAGACTCTAAAATCCTTTGGCGATCATGTTAGAAATCATTTCCTTTCCCTTTCTCCTTAATTTATACATATTATCTTTTATTTCTCTTTCGATATTTATCTGTTATTATATACTTGTTATTTCCATTTTCTGCACTTATTCCCCTATTGTTCTTCTTATTTTTCTTTCACCCAAGGTTGCCTGGAAGAGATTGCTATTGTAGAGTAAAAAGGCTCTAACTAGGTAATAATAAATAGTCACGTTGAATTTCATATATAATATATTTTGAATAAGAATAATAAACTGTTCAAAAAAAGGTTGACATAAAATAAAACATAAATAGAGTACAATTTCAATTTATGGCTTTAAAGTAACTATTTTAAATTTATTCTCCTCGGCGAATGTTAAAAGGAGGTTAAAACTAAAAGTTAACGCGGATGTAGTATTCCTACCTGTCCAACGTTTGCAAACGTAGATGATAGATCTAATAGTAGAACTGTTGGAACGCAAAATAAAAAAACTCGCCTTGGAAGAACAATACCGAACTTATAATTACGTCTTCTGAATATCTTATGTATATAATTTAAAACAACAAACTCCTTTTTTCTAGTATATATACTTGATTAAACATTATCACATAAAAATAGCATTGTAAAATGTAAAAGTAAAAAGTTATAAGTAGATGGCAGTTTCATCTTAATCGATAGTCAAACATCTGTAAAGATGTTTCTTTCGAATGCGAGGATATTTCTCTCATTGATGAAACGACGGTGGCAAACACCGTAGAAAAAAAAAAAAAGGTGAATATACTAGAGAATTTGGTTAGGTCTCTGTAGCATAATTGGTCAGTGCATTGGGCCGGATTCCCAAGAATGCGGGTTCGAGTCCCGTCAGGGCGACATGAGACAAGTTGCTTTTTTCTAGTATATATACTTGATTAAACATTATCACATAAAAATAGCATTGTAAAATGCAAAAGTAAAAAGTTATAAACAAACTCCGCATAAAAAATAGTCACAGAAGCCCTGTGAGGTCACGCGATGATGAAGTGACAGGTTGTTTGTTACCTTAGGGTATCTGGATAAATTGGAAGTTGAAGGGGTCACCAACTTTACCAATCTACAGCCACCTCAACGATGGCCAACCGGTGTGGAACAGGTCGGCACTACGGGTGGAATCTCCGGATCACTCAGTTCCCTTTTGTGTCCATATCACAAGTTCTTCATGAAACTTAACGAGGGCTAGATAATAGGCTTGTGTCCATTAAGAATAAATATAATGGATAGGGGTTTATAATGATTAATTATATTATGGAGAAAATAACAAACAATTTTAATTATTAAAAGCGTTAAAGATTAATAATATTTTTAAAAAAGAAATTTCGGAAAATGAAACCTTTAGTCACGTGACAGTGAACACCAATCAGAAAGCGTTACGTCACGCCGTGCGAAACTCCAATCTTGTCTTTGACGTTTCGAGTATCACTACCGGTTCTTGATAAAATTTTGGTTTTTAACAATTAATATCAAGTTGATACAGTTTTTGCTAATTAAAGAAAAATTGTTTCTTTTGTATAGCGGACCCAGATTATAGTGAAAATCAAAAAGTGGAGATTTTAAGTGTGCCATTCAATATTGAGTATGTTGAGAATTTGATTAATAATAAACTATTAAACTTTTGGAAAATTAATGTATACCCATTGTTATATCAAAGTGTGGAACTATAACATATTTGAAATAAAAAAAAACAATCTTAAAGTTTTCCTTAGTTTTATTTTATTAAAGAATCTTTCAAATTAATTAATGCACATGCTATGATTATTATCTCGTCAAGAATTTTTACAAATTTAAAAGTAATACATGCATGTGGTGGTAGAAAATAGGGATTCTACAAAACACATCTAGTTTGCTCGAATTAAGTAATAGATTGTATTGTGTGAAATACTTACATCAAAATGATCTTCACAAAAATACATTCTTGAACCTGTTGATAAAGTATGAGCATCATCTCTTCTTGCAAGTTTTAGCTACTTTTTCCGTATTTCTCCATTGTTTGGAACATATATAAATAACTTGTTTGGCGTTTTTATAGTCGTGCTATCACACTGGGGCACTATACAGTACTTATAATATGAGAAATTCATTTTTAACGATAAAAACTAGCTATAACGTACGAAGACACGATCGCTCTTTGGTTTGTTTCGCACGGCGTGACGTCATTCAAGACGCCATGACAGTCTTGTGCGTTTTGGAACCAAATTGAAATTGGTTTTTTAAAACGCGAAATTTATAATGTAAACGCTCGATTAAAAATAAATAAACCTTTTTTTTTCGATAAAATGCCTAATAAGCTAAAATATTAAGCAGTTATTGAAATTTTGTCAACTAGCCTATTGATGTCGTCATCGGCCATTTTTATTTCCCCACTGCAGGGGCACTGGCCTTCCTTATGGGTGGATAAGGAGAATGGGCCACAACCCACCATGCGGGCCCAATGCGGATTGGTAGGTTTTAACGACTGCAAATGCAGCCGGGACCAACGTGCCTTCCGAAGCACGGAGGAGCTCGAGATAGTAAATTTTTGGTCACCTATCCCGTGACCGACCATCGCGAAAGCTGCTTAACCTCAACAATCGCTGGCCGAGCACGCGCACCACTGCGCTACGGAATAATTGATGTGTTTGCACGAAATTATTTATTTATTTATTACTTATTATTTTTCCACCAATGAGTGAAAATCTTGAACTACTCAAGCCTTTTCATGCCATACACTTTCATACTATAATATAATGAATAGCACGAATCGCATACGTATTTTCTACGCCGAATATTTGGTTACCAACAACGTTTTGCTTTTACTAGTCGTATAAGGGTGTTGTAAAACCAGCGAAGTGTGTCATGTGCAACGATTCGAGTATATCTTAAAAATATATAAAATTATATGTTACTAAGTGCCTTTAGGGTTACTCATTTTTATTCATATATTTTTTTTTTTGTGAGCTTTTTTATCATTTGCTTTTGCGTACAAGTCATGGTGTAATTAACATTAGGGTACTTTCGCCTAAAAATAGTCCTGCAATGCTCGCGCGGGTACAATGTAGCCCATTATGATATAGGTATTTTTGCTTACCACTCATATTTGGTTAAAGTAATGAAATATAACTTTTTTTTTTATATTGCATTTCACAACGCATTTTTATGTGATAAATAATTAAACAAGAAAATATACTAGAAAAAGCAACTTGTCTCATGTCGCTTCCGTCGCATCCTGTCTTTGTCAGGGCGACATGAGACAAGTTGCTTTTTATAGTTTTAACCGACTTCAAAAAAGAAGGAGGTTCTCAATAGGACGGTTTTTTTTTAATTATTTTTTTTATGTATGTTTTACCATAACTTCGCCAGTTGTTAACAGATTTTTATAATTCTTTTTTTATCTGAAAGAAAATGGTTTATGTGTGGTCCCATATAATTTTTACGAAGATCTGGCTAGTAGTTTTTTCATAATCTTGAAAAATATCAATCACCTTTTGGCAAGTAGTCGTTTACCTAGATGACATTGTTGTGTATGGGCTGATTTTTAGTGTAAGTAACGGCACATGATGTAACTAAAAAATCTAAAATAAAAACATTTTATAAAAAAAATTCAAACCGACTTCAAAAAGTAAAAAAAATAAAACTTTTGGAGTGGGTGCTAGCTAGCCAAGGCCAAAAAAATATATTGTTAATAGAAGTGCAATGTAGAATGCCCTGGCTGGCACCGACTCCAAAAGTTTTATTTTTTACTTTTTGAAGTCGGTTTGAATTTTTTTTATAAAATGTTTTTATAGTATAAGTTGCTAGTAATTTTCTTGTTTAATATTTATCATAAAGTAAATAGGTTATAATGTAGGTTTTTTTTAATATTCAATGGGCCTACTCCTGACCTCAATATGGCCAAAGAGCGTAGATGAGATCTAAGATGGTCATTGGATGGATGCGAGTTCGCCCAGAAGAAACCTGTTTACTTGTACCTTGAAGGTTTTTGAGTTCTAAGTGCTCGGGAAAACAAACGCCGAAGTTATTTAGGAGTCGCATGCGCTTTATTTCGCGTCCCCTTAGTGGTAAAACCGATTATCTGCACTTTTTTTTTTGCAACATTTTGTTATAATAAATTCTCAAATTATTGTCAAGATGGCAAGGTAATATACACCTTAACACATAGTTTAGGTGTATATTACCTTGCCATCTTGACAATAATTTGAGAATTTATTATAACAAAATGTTGCAAAAAAAAAAAGTGCAGATAATCGGTTTTACCACTAAGGGGACGATTTATTTCCTGTAATAAAATAACCTACTTAGATAAGCAGATATCTCTTACTACCGATACTTACATACGAATACAGAATCAATAGCTAATACGAAATACAAAAGTAATTCCTACTTACATTTAAAGTTACACCAAACAAATTATACATTGAAGGTAGTTCTGAACCGTATTTTTTTTCATACCCGATCTTTCACCGGTTATTGTCTAACAGCGTTAGTTTTAAAGGGTCCCGTACTTAGTTTCGAATGACGCTGTAGCGACACACGGCGAAAAAATTTCAGCGTGGTACGCTGGAGCGAGAGATCATTGGAGCGAAACCCGGTCGAATGGCACGACAGCGACAAGCTTTGTGGCGAAATATAATTGTATGCTAGTTTGAAAACTCAAAAGTTCGTTTAAAAAACCTGACATTGCAGCATTTCCACATGCCAATACTAATCAATTATGTGACTAACTACAGCTTCACTCTCACGTGGTAAATCCCAAACAGTTCCATATTATAACAAAGTTCCAAAGGTCAATTCAATGTAATTACTCTCAACTCTACCGTGTCCATATTTAAATATTTATTTCCGTCCAACGACTGAATTAACGTAAATAAGCTTATCGCTTTCATCAGTTGCATTCGGCACATTTGCCTCTTTGTAACATGTTCATACGTGTTGAGGCTTTAATTAAGGCTTTATTGCCCGATCGATGGCAGCACAGTATACAGATAAATTCATACAGTAAGTTGTCTTACGTCCGAATTTAACAACCTATCTGTAGATATGGATAGGGTCGATCTTAGATAGTTGCCTAGGATACTGGTTTCGTTGCCTAGCAACTGTCGTTATTTTTGTCATATTTACAAAAATATTCTAGGCAACTATGTCAGATAGCCCAACCCATATCTAAAGATAGGTTATTAATTTCAGACGTTAGCATTTTCTTGATAAAAGTTAATTATTATTATTGCAGCCGCGTGGTACGCAATACGCGATAGGGCTGCCAACATGGATTAGCCATTACCACATACTGCGTACCTACAAAACTTTCTCAGCGTACGTTAGTTACCGCTGCGCATTCGAGACTAAGACAAAATACACAGTATAAAGATAAAGAGTATAAAGGTGTGTCTTTATACTGTGATAACAGCATTTACATATTAGTTACGTCTGTATTATTGGGGAACTTGGGCACTTGCACTTTTGGTGAGAATGACACGCAGGTCATACTCAGCAAAGGTTTAAGATTTTGTGACGTTACATGGCGATGTGCTATTCTCAGCACATCGCAACGTTGTAGTTTTTGTGTCGTTACGTAATGTTTTTGCTGAGTATAACACGTGTCAGATTATATTACGCCACGTGACGCTGATCAGTTACATTTGGCACATTGAACTCTTTGAAACATGTTCAGACATGTTGAGACTTTATTAAACAAGTAGTCATTTGGGGACATTGGGCAAATGCGCTTTTGTTGAGAATGAATTGTTTCAGATTTTGTACCGTCACGCGGCGTTTTCAAATTTAAAATCTTTCGTGGAACCTCTTATCAAACTATTGCATATGATTTATTTATAAAGTGCATAATGCAATACCCAACTGTTGAACAACAAGTTTCGATAAAACTATCAAAGTATCTGTAGTTTGTTTCTTAAGAAACTTCACCCTGACTTAAACTTTCTGCATTAATTACTTGAAAACACTTTTATTGTAACTCATAAAATTGTTGCACCTCGAAGAACAAAGGGGGTTAAAACTTTTGGCTGCGTCCCCGGTCCAATATTTAGATTTTATCAAATTGGCGTCTTATGCTGCGGACTTGGTTGAGGCCAGTCTCCATACAATGAGTTCAAACCATTTTACATGAATTCCTCTTAATAAATAAAGAACCAGTTCCTCAGTGGTTAAGGATTCCGGGAGAGGCGCGCTTCCACTCCACTTTTAGTCATATCATTACCTACTTTTCATCAGGTTTTTTAAATCTATGCGTTACCTCATTGTTCATAAAAAGACGGTATTTCAACTTTTCAAATTACGTTTTTTATTTCGCTATGCCGAATCGAGTCCAATTTATTGCATTGACCTCGCCCTATATTCATCAGCGGCACCGTCAATTATGTCTATTTAAATTTGTGAATCTGAAAGGTCATTTGCCAATTTAACTGTGTTTTAACAGTGTTGAAGTAAATAAATATTGAAGTATTGCATTACGAGATTATTAATAGAATTTATTACAATCAAAAAGCTTTTACGTATACGTGATTAAAATTAAACAATTCAATTGCCGATTGTGTAATCATTTTTTTTTATAACTCAACTTACTTTAACAAAGGCTCAAATCTAATAGGCCGTCATATTTGAGAGCATAATATCCCGGCTAGACGCTCTGTCTTACCTGAATGCATGCAAAAACCGGTTTGCGCAGGCAACTTGGAGCGTGTAGTCGGGACAATCAGCTACGTTTTAACTGCGCAAACCGGTGTGTGCAGGCATGCTCTCAAGTAAGACGGTATGTGTAGCCAGGACATCAGACTTGTGGTGAAGCGGCTTGCGATGGTGGCGGTTACGCGACTTTTGAAATGGTCGGTTGTGGAATCCAAAATATCTCGAGTTTCTCACACCAATGATTACAATATTTTCCGCTTCCGGTGCAAGATTATTTTAACTGTCAAGGAGGATGGATGCAAGAAACTTATCAGGAACATTCAAATGAACATTTATGTCGTCGTCAAACATAAAACGTATACTATTGTAAAGGAAACTAAATATAAGAGGAACATGCTCACATACACGATTATTAGAAGAAATCTCACAATTACTGTGATCGTTATAACAATACGGTACATTTTAAAAAAGCTTTTTAATAACCGTCAAAGCTCATAGGATTGCTCAGCTGAAGAGGTAGAGCGAGGGACACAATCATAATGAGAAGAACCGATGACCGTTGGGGCGGAATGACGACCGCGCACCGGACGAACGCTCCGTGGGTAAGCCCCTGACAAGGTGAACCGACGATCTGGGGGGCGATTCTCGCGCTGATATATGTCGCATTTTTTATATCCTTCATTTCTTTAGTAAAAATGTAAGTAAAATTTCTACTACTGTCAAAATTCTTAGTTTCAATTATCTTTGATAATCCTATAATGTCGAAGATTGCTTTCTGTGAGCTTTTAATTTTGACTCGAAAAATTGTGTAATTCGACATGTCGAAGGCGCGAGAATCGGGCCCCCGGCGCGCGCTTGCGGGAAGCCTCTGAATGCGGGCAGCATAGGACTAATCGTCGTGGAGATTCTTGGGGGAGTCTTATACCCAGCAGTGGGTGTCATGTGGCGGAGATGATGATGATGAACCTCATTATTGAACCAAACTAATTTACACCTGATGATAATAGTGACACAAACACTTATAAAACACTCGGCCAATATCCAGTTCAAAGCAAACTCCTCACAAAGGGACACTGAATCGTCTTGAGTAGATCGTGCATTATTAATGTCAGACGGACGCCTCCGGTGCAAGATTAGAACTGTTGAATACCAAATTGCTACTTAAAGAATAAAATTCTCATTAATATTGATACCAATATAAGGAAAATTGCTTCGATGATAGGTGTAAAGTAATGATGATCTTCTTTTGTTTTTCCTGGTTGGTCATGTATGTGTTGTACAATAATTATATAAATCGAATTTTCGCGAAAATCCTGGAGATATTTCGAAAACACGGATAATTCTTATTCACGGATTCTTATTTATTTATTATTTATTTATTAATTTATTAGATAAAGGTGACGATATTTTGCAATCTTGTAACACTTTATACTTATGATAAATTTTAAATAGAAAAATATTGGAAAAAATCAACTCTGCCACAAGTGAATTCTCAGATGGGACACGAACCCATGACCTTTGGAAATCCGGTCCAATGCTTTAACCACTGAGCTACCGAGACTTGCGGACCACCGTTGAAATTCTCCAATACTTTTATATTTTTAATACGCCAGCGTTGTCATATCAATGCCAGGAATATCCTTGCATTCGAAATAAACTTCTTTTCAGATGTTTAACGATCGATTAAGATGCAACAGCCAATAATTTATGATCTTGAATTTTTGCATTTTTAATGCTATTTTTATACTTAAGATAAACTTTTAATAAAAAAATATTGGATAAATTAACTCGGCCACGAGTTTCTCTCAGATGAGACACTTTATTTTCAGCAGTTTAACTTTAACTTCAAACATTATTTAAGCTAAAATTCATAAAATACTTCGTTTGTTTACATTCACTGAACACTGGTCACTGAACACTTCAATTGTCGGTTTGACGTTTCGTTTTGACGCTTGCGTTTCGTTTCGCATGCGTTTCGTTCAATATTGAGATCTAAACGTAACTTTAAAAAAATAAAACATTACATTCTAAATTCATAAATCTCTTTAATTTAAACAAAGGAATATTAATTAAAATAATTAAAATAAACCCTTTTTTAATTAACTTCAATTAATGCCAAACAATCATTTCTCAAAATTAAACAATTTGACATTCTCTGAGATAAAGCAACTATTCCGGATATTAAACGCACTATATTTCACGAATTTAAAACTTAATTTGTACGTTATTTACGTACATATAAAGTATAACATTCTCACAGAGAAAATTCCTTCGTCTTTTCGAGTAACAAAACGGGTCATTCGATTATTAAAACTTAAAGATAAATACTGTCTCTTATCTAAGTAATTCTAATATGTGTAAAACGTTCCTGTCTACCATTTTGAGGGTTGTGTGACTTTCTCCAGCATCTTTTTATATTTTTGATTTTCATATCGATCAAATCGATTATTTCAATCATTGGCTGTATGGCTTTGAGTTTTGTCTCTTCCTTTGTGGAAAAGCTCCTGGCGTCGTCCATCTTTTCTTTCTACCTTGTTTGTCATGTGAGGTGCAACAAAAACCCTCCAGGATCTGAATTTAATAGGGCTTCAGCCCATTTTTCTAATTTAAATCATACGGCCCATGACAATAAACCATGGTGAGTAAAACTGTTTCATTTTGCATTTTACAATGCTATTTTTATGTGGTAAATAGCAAACAAGAAAATATACTAGAAAAAAAAGGGCGACATGAGACAACTTGCTTTTTTTTCTAGTATATTTTCATGATTAATATTTACCATGGTAATTGTTTGTTTCCAAAAATCTGTAATTCTGACTTGTGCCAACCACCCGTGTGTTTGTTCTTTGTTTCTCCATTCGACGTTTTTTGTTCTAACTGACACTTCAGCTAAAATAATCTCAATCTGAGATGTTGTCTTTTAAGTTCTCAGGTCAACTTATAACCATGCTCCGGGTAGCATTCCATCTTTTTATATACCGGCAAGTCTTCCGGACTCTCTGCCTATGATGATCGTTTGATTACTTTTGGATTCCAACAAGAAGGATGTCTACCAAAGATTGATAATTGTGACTTATAACTACGAGGGAAGCAGACCTCCACTTTGAAACTTGGAAGCATGATTGAGGATCGGTGGTGACTAATTTGTACGGTAGCCTTTATAATTTTTACTTTAAGAAACTAGGATATATAAAATAATTGTTTTGATAGGTATAATTACCTTATAAGTCCGACGTACGTACCTATGTTGTACGTAAGAATTTAAAATGTCTTTTATGTAGATTAACCTCATTGCATGAAATAAATGTACCTGTAATCCTATTCAATACTAGTTATTTATTTCTCTCTGAAATCTTTTGCTGTAGTGTGCAAGGCGTCCTCTTTTCTAAATTCTAGCAAATTATACTACAGGTGCGGAAGAATCACACCCTGCATAGTATCATTAGTTTTTGCTAGCCGTATTCCCCTTCAGGGTTTGTACTGGGTAACTTAATATCCTATTGCCACCAACGCATTTACATAACAGTGGCACAGTTTATCACAATAAATTTACATAGCTCACCAAAAAAAATCCTTATGTATAATACACACCGAACGCATGTCACAATTGCAGAAGGGAATTGATATATCTGTGGAGAAGTCAAGGCCTATATTTGCATGCAATTACATAGCCGACCGGGGGCGCGCAGACGCCGCGGCAGCGGTCAACCAATCGACTTTTATTTTTGGTATAGTGTTATTATACGACCTGTTTGGCGCAGGGGTACTAACCCCACCTTCTGCGCCAGAGGTCCCGGGTTCGATCCTCGGACAAGACAAATATTTGTGTGCATGAACATGTCTATTTGTCTTGGTCTGGATGTTTAATATGTATATTATGTATGTATTTACAAAAAAAAAGTATATAAGTATGTTTATCCGCTATCTAGTATCCATGACACAAGTTCTTCATGATACTTAACGTGGGCTAGATAATTGGTGTGACTGTATGAAATATTATATTATATTATATTATATTAAAAAGAAGGAGAGTTACATAGACAACTTTTATCCCGATATTCCCACGGCAACGGGAACCGCGCGCGTATAACCGCGGGCGGAAACTAATACAAAATAAATAAGAACTAAGCTTAAACTGGGTTGGCTTTCCTTGATCCTTTGAACTTAGTTATGATTAAGGCACGTACAACACAGTAGGTTTACATTACTAACGCGGTTGTTCCTAGAAAATTCTTACTTATTTTGCCAATATTTCATTCTTAGAAACTCATCAGTTTCTTGATCCTCTCTTTGAAGACTACTTCAAAGAAATCACATGAAAATGATTAATGAAAATTTCTGTGCTTGTTATTGTTTTTGCTCGTTTTGCCATAGCTATTTTTTTTGTATTCTAAGATAATTGAATAATCATGCAACAGCCTGAGTACAAAAATCAATAGAATTTTGTTTTTCCCAAAATGTTGTAGGTAAAATAGAGGTTAATATGCTGCGTTCTACGATAAGGTTAACCGCTGCACATTGATCTGATAAGCTGAACAGACCCTTATTTTTTTTATATTAAACAATGATAAAAAAAACAACTACCGAAACAGAAATCAAATTGAAAACTACATTTTCTCAAGCATGCTTGGAAATGTGAGCATTATTTTGATAACCTTCTTTGAGATAAATCGATATTGCTGTACTGGCCACATACATGTTAGCATTAGGCCGGCACAATTTGTATGAAAATCCATATGTGTCGTGTTTAGCGGCCAAATAAATTACATAGTAAACTCATATTTGTCGTGTAATTTAAAAATGGAACGATCTTTTACTCCGAAATATGGCAACCAAGGAGGTAACTTATCAAAGGTTTTATATAAACTGCCTTGCAAATAGAAAGCTGTTTTAGAAAAAAACACCAAATGATTTCAAAAAGTAGTAGTCAAGCATTGGCCACAATTAGGCGTAGATGGACTTACGTTAACACATTCGTCCATCAATGCCTCTTTTGCTGGCCGCTGCAGTAATGTACTAACAATCATGAGACTATACATAATATAAGTCGGACACTTGCTATAGAAAAGACCCACGACGCTTGTTTTCATAGACCAGCGGCCCGACCGCCTAACGGTATAGCGTGTGGTATTGCTATGGCTATCAAACTTCAAACTCTCATAAAACCCTTCAATGATAGGGTTTTTGGCTAATTCCTACATATTTCTATTCATCTATTGGATTCACTATTGCATTTTTAGTATGAAAGTAATAGCGTCAGCGAGAGCCCTTGTAGGGGGTTTGAAAAATCGATAGCTATAGCGATAGTACAAGCTATACCGTTAGGCGGTCGGGGTGCTGGGGCACTACCAATAACTGTAATGCGATTCATTTTGGGTTATTTTCAGGTAGTAAGAGAAAGACGCCGCTATACGCACCGTATGGCAGTATCCCACTCTCACAACCTAAAAATTCTCAGATGAGAATTCACTTGTGGCCGAGTTAAAGTTTGTCATATCCCACTCTCATAACCTAAAAATTCTCAGATGAGAATTCACTTGTGGCCGAGTTAAAGTTTGCCTTTCTATTTAAAATTTATCATAAATATAAAAATTCAAAAATCATAAAATAATCGAAATGGGTTGATGGTAAGGCTCAATGTCTTTAGAGACAAGCGACGACATCGCGCTTCGTTCGCGAATTATCGAGAGACTCGTACCGTGATCGTGACTTTCACACTGACGCCAAATGAATACACGACTATCTGACATAATAAACATTATATAGTCTGTAGAGATATACGATGAAAAAGAGTGCGTTTCATCCTATATTCCCTTTTTTGTTACGTTGGTCCCCTGTATGTCAAGCAGGCGCGAATGTGTTAGAAACATCAAATCAAAACCATTATTCTTTCACCGCTCTCTAATGTTTTGAGCATGATTTTAGCACAGAATCCAAAACTTAAAATATCTGCATCAAATTATAATCTTCCATCATCATTCCATCATCAGCCTGTGGACGTCCACTGCTGGACATAGACCTCTCCTAGATCACGCAGACGGGTTGGTAGAGGGTTTGTTTCAAGTTTTCCTTCTCTCACACAAGTTTTCAATGTGTCGAGCCTCTTAGTCGACTCTTACGACATCCCAGGCTTGTAAGGGAGTGGTGACACTTGTATTCTTAGGCCGTCACCACACGGCAAATAATTATAATCTTAAATTAACCTAGCCTTTTGATATTAAAATGTGATAAATATTAAACAAGAAAATATACTAGAAGAAAGCAACTTGTCTCATGTCGCCCTGACGGGATTCGAACCTGAATCCGGCCCAAAACATTGCATTGGGCCGGATTCCCAAGGAATCGAACCCCGTCAGGGCGAAATGAGACAAGTTGCTTATTCCTTCTATCACATAAAAATAGCATTGTAAAATGCAAAATTAAAAAGTTATATTAAAAAATTAAGCAAATGAGGCGTAAACTTAAAAGCTAGCTTTCTCGGATTCGGATAGTAGTCAGTTTTAAATGATGACGCATCATCATAAAAACTGACTTCCTCAGTGCCGAATAGTTGTTCGCTTGGCTGTTACGGCGTCGATGCGTGAAATAGCAAAGCTCTATACTTTGGGCCATTTAACACAGGAAATGTTACTGATCGACATTCATATGGAAATGTTTCCTTAGGGTGTGTTCGCTGGAAACTTTCGCCAGTTCGGTAAATGTGTTTATCTAGAACGAACGAAATCGATAAAAGTATGTAGTATTGACGGCACCTTGGGCTTATACTTTGATCTTGGTAATTATTCTGGTAGATAAACATTTTTTTTAATGTAGGGCAAAGTTTTCTCTTGCATTTTCAAAATGAACTTTTTTTATTTATTCTTTTTACATTTAACAAATTCTTTCACTAATTCGTATGCCGTATCCACGGGGCTCAAGTCGACCGTAACAAAAATATTACTAACATAAATTTGAAATCATTTATGAAGAAATTGGGAAGAAACTTTAATATCAGGGAACATCTGATAAATATTAATTCTATCATTATTTTCAGTACGAAAACAAACATTTAATTAACTTCATTCGAAGAAATCTATTATAGTAACTTCTAACAGCGCGTGAGAATATTTCCAGGAAACTCGACGGAATCTTAAAACATGATAATCAATAACAAAAACAACTTTATTACAATACCGACAAAGAAAAGCTTGTAATTTAACAAGCTTTTTTATACGAGCTCTTATAAAAGTAACAAAGTTCATAATCTCAAATTAATACAATACTATGGGATTGCGTCATTTTATCTCATAGTTCCTCGGGCAACCTCCAGGGTCCCTACCGCGCAAGTGTCGTCGGCATCGACATCGACTTCATTTGACAGATGGATGTGACATATTGCTCTTAGTCTTTGGTAAGTTTTCATTTGTGCCAAAAAGAAGCAGCAATGTATCACATCCATCTGTCAAATGAAGCCGATTTCGATGCCACCGCCACTAGCGCGGTACGACCCCTGAGCCCTTATTACGAATTGACATTCACTGTCAACGTTTTCGATAACTATCGGATGCTCTACTCATGTCGATAAAACAGTCTATGGATATGAAAGAGACAAAGCGATAACTTTCGAAAACTATTATAGTTTGCTAAACTCGAAATAAGGCCACTGCACTGGTCTATTAATATACTAATCCTAACTAAGATTATAAATGCGAAAGTGTGTTTGTTTGTCCTTTTTTCACGCCATAACTACCACTATCTTATCTAAGTCTGCCGCCATAACAACAATGTTTTCAGCATTGTTGTGTTCCGGCAGTTAGAGATAAGATAGCCAGTTCCTTAGTAATTGAGGTTTCCGGGAGAGGCTCGCTTCCATCTTCAGCCTTATCAATCTTAAGGCGCTACTCGTAAAAAGTAAGGACATTTTGAAATAAAACTATAGCACGGTTACAGTTGTTACAAATCTGGTAATAACATAGGTATATACTCCTTCATACCTTTATCTAGATTCGAATAGTTTCAAAAACACGATTTTATGATTTTGCCTCGACACTTTTTTATTTCGAAAAGACCTCTAAAAAATACGAAAATTCAAGATTATTCTTAAATGGGGTTACTTACACTATTAGAAATTGGTTTAATAAGTAGACACCAATAATATTTAGGATCGTATAAAAGCATTTTTTTAAAATCGCTGTAGTTTTTTAATACGCAGTGATTTTGTGTTTTTTTGCCTAATCTGCAAAATCGGTCTCGCTCCCGTGCGCGTCGTTTTCTCATTGCTATCTCGCTTCAGCATATTTTTTTCGAGTATCGCCTTAACATCAGGTATGATGAAGGCTAAGAGTCTCCCCGTAGTTCATAAAAAAAAAACTAAGCAACCAATCGACTTTATTTTTGGCATGGAGTTAGTTAAAAGGACAGAGAGTAACATAGACTACTTTTTATCCCGATATTCCCACGGGAACGTGAACCACGCGGGTGAAACCGTGGGAGGAAGCTAGTTATTAATGATGCGATGTCATCCGATTTACATTACATTTCCATGTTTCGGCTCAATCTCTCTCTCTTATCGTATGAGGATTAGTGGCCACCTCTGGTGTCAGAATTTAGCAAGCCGCCTATAAGGCCTCTGACTTGGCTTTACGGCTGTTATCAGATGATAACAGCTAGACCGAGGGTTTCCGAAGCTTCGACGAGCTCAGTTCTAATGCCACTTTTCGATCACCCATCCAAGACCTGCCCCCTAATTGTCTAATTTCAAAATCTATCACAATCCCTTTCAGATGTATGGTGAATTTTCGTCTGTCATATTGCTTAGACAGTTCAATTTCGTGTATTCCATACCTTTCAAAACGCGTCCTGATCACAATCCCTTTCAAATGTCAAATAGTGACGGCCTGAAGTATGTAAACATCTTTCAAATGACGAATTGAAAGGGATTGCGATAGATTTTAAAATTAGACAATTAGCTACCTGGCCGGCCCGAGAATTGCTAAGCAAACGTGATCGAATACGATCAGTCTGTCAAACGCTGCCACGAGCGCTTCCGATGCCAGCAAGTGGTCGTAAAATTATTGGAAATCTTTAATCAGACAACTTACATAGGTATGTAGATGTACAGTTGGGGAACTTCCTGGTTGACCAGTAGAGTTTTTTTTAGGAGATTTTATTTAAAAAAGTATAAGATATAAATATAGAAAACGTTTAAATCACCGATAATAGAACATGAAGAGGTATTTCATTTGAACAATAAATTATTTCTTTAATCATAGTACTTTCCGAGAAATCGTTTGATTTAATTGTAGCTCTACTGATCAACCGGGAAGTCCCCGATTGAACTATATTATAATTACGCGCAGTGCAAGTTAAATAAAACTTGTTGAAAAATTGCTATTGTTTTACAGATCACTCCTAATCTGTAATATATTGAATATGATTTTACGTCAAACATTATACAGCAGATTTGCAAATCTTGAAAGATCTCCCTGTTTACGTAATCCTAAAACAACTTGAACACTTATCTAACGCTCGAGACATGGCCTTGATTTACTATACAGAAGGCTTGTCAAAGGAATTTCTTTACATACCTATTTAGTCACATAAGTACTAAAATGAGATTGCAGTAAAATCTATATTTTTTATGTAAAAGTACCTCAGTTTTAGCAACCGCACGTAATATCATTGTACCCGTGCCGTTATTATGGTGATACGTGACGCGTAAAGCAATATCATTGCTGTCTCGTTACTGTCGTGTTGCTGTTGCAAAGATAGGTGATAACCCCGCCGGCGGGTCAATAAAATAAAATTAGCAATCATCGCGCAGCGATCGCGCGATCGACGCGGAACGTCACGTATTTGATCGCTGGCTAATCTTTTGCTGATGGTTCTTATAGTGCGAGAGTGAGACGCTGCGATGACTGCACATTATATCATCAATAGGCCATTTGACAATGCGAAAAATAAAGTGTCAATTACTGTTATCAGTATAAATTAAGATTCGAGTTTATGATGACGTCACCTGCTTGTAAACCTCTTTTGCCTACGTATGTGGATGATATGTCCCACAGATCAGAACAGAATACAGGCAAGTGACGTCACCGACCTCATTGCAGCGCCATATTGTGAATATTGTCAAAGTTGCGTTTTGGGACGCTATTTAAATATAAAATATTCAATTTGATATTTTTTCACCAAATATGTACCAGAATTTAAAAAAAAAACCTTTACTGGGTTCCTTAAACTCTACTACATTTTTTTTTTTGCTGCATACAAACCCACCAATTTTCTAGCCCACTGAAACTACTTGTGTTATGGATACTAGATAACGGATAAACATACATAAATTTTTTTTTTTTAAAATACATACATAATATACATATAAAACACCCAGACCAAGATAAATAGACATGTTCATGCACAGAAATATTTGTCTTGTCCGGGGATCGAACCCAGGACCTCTAGCGTAAAAGGCGGGCTTAGTACCCCTGCGCCAAACAAGTCGACGGTAACTTTTTGCTATCGCATTGCTGTTGCAAAGATAGATAATAACCCTGCCGATTTAATGTTTGGTATGGAGATAACGCTGGAGATGAATTCAGAACTCGTTTTATGGATAACTCGATAGCGTTAAACGTTTCTTTGGTAGTTACTTAAGTGGTGTAATAAACAATATTTGTATTGTCCGGGGATCGAATCCGCGTCCTCTAAGTACATTTGTGAGATCTCTTTGCGCCGCGCAATTCGTTAAAAATGCAAACATAAAACAATCACTACGCAAAAAGAAATTGTGTTTAAGCAATTTACTATTTAGTAGGTAGTTGTAATGAAATAGAGATGTACTAGGAACTGTGCTCGGTCCATTCTTAATGCAGGACACAGAAGTAATTAACACTTGTAGCAATCTTATTGAGTCGTGGCTACGGTAACAGCGAGTAGCGGAGCGAAGGTGAACAAAAAATCACCTAGCAACCAGTTTCGTCGCTGTCACTACTGTCACATTTTCACAGTATATGACAGCCACAACAGTGACGAAACTGGAAACTGGAGGCCTACTCTCTAAGCCCGTCAACTAAGATACGGGCCCCCGTCCGTAAGTTTCCCGAATAGATACGGATATAGAGTTATGGATAGAGCCTACTCGCTATTGATTTCGGATGTACTCGTTTTGGACAAACGGCACAATCACATTGGGAGTAGGGACAATGTCAAAACGTATTCAGTTCGGGTCTCCGAACTAATAAGCGTCCGTAGGTGCTACGGAGTAGAAAACGTCCGTAACTTAGGTAGAAACTATTGGTTTCGTGCTTAGAGAGTAGACCTCCTGAACCGAGTTTTCGTTAGGAAATCAGCCCTCCGATGAATAAAGTAGGTACTCGTTATGCCGTTAATTAAGATACATTCAATGCAAAAAATGGTAGGTACCTACTCAGACACTTATGGTTTGTTTCTACAACTTATTAGTAAATAAAAATACAAGTACAGTTAACAGCAAGTCAGGCTTTTAAAACTTTCGCCTTTATGTCGCTTGTGATATTGATTTTTGTACTGCAAGCGTAAGTGGTTTTTGTAAGTGCTTGAGGGTTTGTTGACTGTCCCTTAAAGCTATATACATCGTTTTCTAGAAAAAATATTAATATTAAAGTTATTTTGTGTAAATTACTTTAATGGCTCTACTATTCCGCAAATTCGGCGAAGTTGGTAAGGACATAACCATTACTTTTAACTATAGGTACCTAATTGAAAATTTAACATCGTCAGCAAATTGAATCAATATAAATATATTTTCTTCTTCTGGAGTAAAAATCGCTTAATCGCTGTTACTGGAGATGCACCCCAAGGAAAATTACCGGCTTAAACTTCGGATGAGTTTGCACCAATTGTCTGCGCAGGACTTTAGACTATAATGGTTCAATGTAGGCATTCGTTTTGATTAAAAGTCCTGAGAGAAATGTCACAAAGAGTGGTGAGCAATAGTTTTTTTATCCGCTCTTGGTTTCTTATACAGCTCCAATAAATAAATGATAGATTTTATACTAGAAACTTTAGCTACTAGAAAAACTAACTTGTCTCCATATCGCTCTGACGGTTATTTTGTTTCTTCCTTCCTTAGTATTATAAAATCGAAAGTTTGTGAGGATGTTTGTTACTCATTCACGCAAAAACTACTGACACACATATAGCAGATAGCCTGGATTAAAAGATAGGATAATTTTTATCCCGACATTCTCACGGGAATGGGAATCACGGAGTTGAACCGCGGGCGGTCGCTAGTCAGTTTATAACATTGTAAATGTTGAACATTATACAACCATAACAAAATGCAAATCAATAAAAACATTTTATTAAAAAAATCAAACCGACTTCAAAAATTAAAAAATAAAACTTTTGGAGTCGGTGCCAGCCAGGGCATTCTACATTGCACTTCTATTAACTATATTATTATATTTTTTTGGCCTTAGCTAGCTAGCACCGACTCCAAAAGTTTTATTTTTTACTTTTTGAAGTCGGTTTGATTTTTTTTAATAAAATGTTTTTATTTCAGATTTTTTAGTTACATCATGTGCCGTTACTTACACTAAAAATCAGCCCATACACAACAATGTCATCTAGGTAAACGACTACTTGCCAAAAGGTGATTGATTTTTTTCAAGATTATGAAAAAACTACTAGCCAGATCTTCGTAAAAATTATAGGGACCACACATAAACCATTTTCTTTCAGATAAAAAAAGAATTATAATTATTGCGTGAAACTTCAGCTCGAACAAGAATCTACAATTACCTGGATGATATAATTGTTTCATGACTTCCATGACATTAGGCCCCATATCTCCGAAGATTATCATCGCATCTCAATGAGACTTATATGGGACCAAATTGACAGTGTACACGATCGAACAAAAAAACAACTATTAAAATCGGATCACCAACACCGGAGTAATCGGTATACATACATCAGACAAAAAAAAAAATACGCGTTGAATTGAGTACCTCCCTCCTTTTTTGTTGAAGTCGGTAAAAATATATTATGTTTTATTGTTTCGACTGTACTTTCTCTTTAACAGAAAATAAAAAACAAACAAATATAAATGACAAATAATTAATTATGTTTAATGTAAGAAATATTTTCTCTACCAGCCCTGCGCTATCCTAACATTGTAGTATATTTCTGGAAACTACATTTGGCTAAGATTTTGCCTACATCTTAAATTAGCCAGCTGAGTCAAAGGCAAGAAACACGTCCAAATAACGTTTTTTAGGCATACATTCTACATGAATCTTATGAGATTCGCGTATTTGCATAATTTTTTTTGGGTCAAATAAGCTGCATAACCTGATTAAACTCTCAGGCCTCGAGCAAAGAGACACAATATTCTCTGGACACCGGTGTCCAGCTAGTAATTGACGAATTAACAGTACCTACACCATAACATCCGGTTATAACGCGTTTTTAACTTATGTCACTATCTCGTCGTCATCGTCTCAGTCACATGACACCCACTGCCTCCCCCAAAGAACTCCACGACGATCGGTCCTACGCTGCCCACATCCAGCGGCTTCCCGCGACCTTCTCCAGGTCGGGCCACCTTTTGGTGGGTGTGCCATCGCCGGCCTTGCACGGTTTCCACCGTCTGGGAAGATGGCTAAACTTGCTCGGCCATCTTCCAGCCGTGAGGGGGCCCGGGTAACCGGGCCACGGCCGCCTGGTCTTTAGGGGTGATTGCGAACCCTACCCCCCGTGACCAATGGCGGCCTGGAGGGCAAGTACTAGGAGTTTTAGTTGGTAGTACCCGCCCAGGTGAGTCCAACATTTCGAATCGCCCCTGCACCTGGGGGCGAGGGATGCGTAAAAGCATTTCTCCTAGTATAAAAAAAAAAAAAGAAAAAAAAAAAAAATAAAAAAAAAAGGTCGGGCCACCTTGTGTCCACAAGTGTCGTCCGGTACGCGATCGCCATTCCAGAACCTTTGGTTCTTCTCGCTATGTGTCTTGCCCACTGCCACTTCAATTGAGCATTGAGCGATGTCAGTAACTTTAGTTCTCCTGCGGATCTCCACATTTCTGTCGTCATTATCTATTATATGTTATATGCTATCTTCTGTATGTATTTTTTCATGAACGACGGGTTGACACTTACTCTTCATGATATCTGATGTTGGAATGGTGCCTCTCCCGGAACCCCCACCTACTGAGAAACTTGTGTTCTTAACTCTAACTGCCGTAACACAAAAAAGCTGAATACATTTTTGTTATAGTATCAGACTTAGACTAGCTTCCTTAGCGTGGGAATATCGGGATAAATAGTAGACTATTTTACTCTCCGTCTTTCCAACTCAAGTCGATTGGCTGCTTAGTTAGGGCGTGAAGAAAGGACAAACAAATACACTTTCGCATTTATAAAAATACTAGAGGCCGGGCGCGGTTTCACCCGCGTGGTTCCCGTTCCCGTGGGAATTTTGGGATCATTTATAGCATATGTTACTACTTGGGGTCTAAGGATTCTCTATACCAAATTTCGTCAAAATCGGTCTAGTAGTTTTTGGGTTTATTCGTTACATACAAAAATACAAATCTTTCCTCTTTATAATATTAGTATAGATATATAATATAACTTTTTAATTTTGCATTTTACAATGCTATTTTTTTGTCGTAAATATTAAACAAGAAAATATACTAGAAAAAAGCAACTAGACTCATGTCGCCCTGACGGGATCCCTTGACCGACGTATCTGTCACGAAGAGGTGTGAACTTGAGCTTCTTGAAAAGATATTCTGGTCTCTTAAACTTTTTCACGTCGAACATGAGACAAAGAAGGTGCATACTCCTACGCATTTCCATATTTAAAATCGACGCGGAGTCTAAATAGGGTGAGACATGGGTTCTAGGAAGTATGCTGAAACAAAACCTGCAACAAGCATTTTGAACCCGCTGAATAAGTTTCTTCGTTCGGGACAATAAACGAGGTCCTATCACAACATCCCCGTTATTCAGTCTCGACAAAATTAACGACTCGCACAGTAACACTCTCGACTTTTCACTGAGGTATTTACGTATCCTATACATAACCTTCAAGCGATACACAAAGCTTCTTACCAATTCCAACACATGGGATTCAAAGCGCAAGTGTTCATAGAAGATTAATCCAAGGTTTCGAGCCTCCGGTACTCTCTCCAAATTTTAGTTGTTAATAGATAGCGTAGGGTTAAATATTACAATTTTATGAATTTGCGCCTTGGATCCCACAATCAAGAATTTTGATTTAGTTGGGTTAAGGAAAAGACCATTGGCGGCTGACCACTGAGCTAACTTCTGAAGGTCGCAATTCATCTTCTGCACAGTGTCAGGAGTGTTAGCAGGATTGCCGGAAATGTACAGTTGTACATCATCAGCGTAGCAATGGTATTTGCAGTATTCTAGAACTTTGGGGAGATCAGCGCTGTAGATAATAAATAGTTATGGTCCCAGAATTGACACCTGAGGCACTCCACACGTCACAGGTGCAGGATAAGATAGCTTAGTATCTCTACTTTTACTACCTAACAATTTCACAGATTGGGACCGCTGAGATAAGTAACTCTCAAACCATCGAAGCGACGTGTCTCCCAGGCCATAATATCTTAGCTTTGCTAGTAAAAGTTCCGTATTGATGCTGTCGAATGCGCGAGAAAAATCTAACAGGGCAAGGAAAGTGCCTTTTCAAATGTCTTGCTCCCACAGAATATTATCAACAACATCGATCAAAGCAGTTGATGTGATGTGCCACGGTTTAGCCGAAAACCCGACTGATATAGTGGCAGGATGTTGTTTTCATCAATGTATTGTGTTAGTTGTTCACAAACAGCTTTCTCTAGTATCTTAGAGAGCAAAGGGAGAATGCTAATCGGTCTAAAGTCTCCACTGTTCAGGAAAAACACCTGTTGAAATCGAGGCGTTGATAATAGCAGTGATAGTTGTCAATGTACAAGGCAAAGTTAAAAGTATCATATCCCTGCTAAAATCACGCTATGGCACATGATGCTGTCTTGCTTATTCTGCTTCGATGTTAGCGGGACAGTGGCACGATATTGAGCTACGAGTGACGATAAAAGCCGCTAATCATACAAATGCCGCCAGTGGAATGGGTCTACTTCAGTATCCTTATCTTAATGTTGTGGTTAAAGCTTAAATATTTTTAAATGAAATAAATTGATACTGACCTGTATGTACCTCACAATTTGCAGTTATGTTGTAATGCGAGAAATGTAATGTATGATAGATAAGTATTTCTTTGCCAGTTGACTATTGTTTACGGTTACAATTACCACAAAATGTAATATTATAATTAATATTTTCTTTTTGAGATAGAAATTGATATACTGTTAAGTTAAGGTCACTTTTAAATTTAACGACTCTGTATGAAATAAAACAGGGAGAAAAACAGCCCTTGACGAGTTTCTTGCCGGTTCTTCTCGTTACAAGATCTCCCGCGCGCCGTAGGGTTTGTGAACCGATGGCGTAGCTTTTTTGACGTTTATAAGTGCTTGTAATAGCCTAGACTGAATAACTTTAGTGTTTCTCGTTTCTGTGAGATTATCGAGATAAAAATATATCATATATTTCAATCCAGGGTATCAATTATCTGTGTGTCATAAAACAAACATCTAAACATCTAAACATACAAACTTTTTTTCATATTAGTAGGATTATTAGGATAATACCTACTTGTAATACCTTTATTGTAGGTAAAAACTGAAGAATTCATGAATTTTCGTGAAATAAGGTAAATTGTTTCGTAGGTTGAAAATATTGAAACGTGAAATTAAAATAAGGAAGAATAACATCTCTAAGAGCCAATACTTCTAAGTCAACCGTCAAAACTGGGTAAGTATCACTCATAGAATAAGAAATTGTTCCGTACAATAAATATTCACAGACATTTTAACATGTTACTTATAATACTTTTCTGTGCTTGTATTTAGGTACATATTGAACATAAGTGAATGAAATAAATACTAATAGTCTGTTCGTAATAAGATATATTGCGTAAATTTATTTTGTTGGTAAGTTACTCGTATCTCTCTCTCTTTTATCGTATTAGGATTAGTGGCCACCTCTGGTGTCAAAGTATATGAAGCCGCCTATAAGGCCTCTCTCTTGGTTTGACGGCTGTTATAAGATGACAACAGTCTGTAGTAATGCCACTTTACGGTCACCCATCCGACACCTGGCCGGACCGAACGTCGATCAATCTGTCAAGCGCCGCCAAGTTATGATATGCAGCATAATTACACTTGTCAGCAAAAAAATCGAACCACTACGTTATTTTCATACAAACACACTCACTTTACAGTCTCATTATTCAAAACTTATAACAGTTATGTAAACATTAGTACGTCGATTTATGGGTCGAATACTCGACTTGCGAATAAAAGTCCCAAAATCTCATGAAAGCTTTGAGTTATGCGCAAAGTAAGAAAAACAAATGTTTAATTTTCATTCCATATAAAGTTGTAGGAAACCGGATGGAGTGAATTTGTTTATCTTACTTTTGAATTTACTCCGCAATATGGCAACCAAGTAACTAACTTATCGAAGGTTTTATTTAAATTTCAAACCGGCTTGCAAATAGAAAACAGTTTTAGACAAAAAACATCAAATGAACACTTTATTGCGGGAAAAACATTGGTTCCGCACATTATTTGAGAAAAGTACTAAGCCTTGGCTATAACTAGGCATTGATGGACTTACGTATGTGTGCCTCGCCCCACATTTACACGTTCGTCCATCAATGCCTCTTTTGTTGGCCGCTGCAGTAATGTACTATAAAGTTATCATTTAAACATGAAGCCGTAGCTTTTCTCAAAAACCCAAGTTGTAACAAAAACAGGAGGGCTATCGCGTAAAAAATATGGAAATGGACATGGGCTTCATTTGACAGTTAAACTGTCAAATGAAGCCCATATCCATACCCAGATTTTTTACGCGATAGCCCCCCAGAGTCCCACAAACTACGTTTATTTTCAAACCTCAACAGAACACTAAAAACTTCATCGTCATCAGCTATTTTTAATGTCCCCACTGCTGAGGCACTGGCCTTCCTTATGGATGGATAAGGAGAATGGGTCATGGACGTGGACCCAATGCTGTTTTGTGGGTTTTAACGACTGCAAATGTAGCCGGACCACTGCGCTACGGGCCCCTAAAAACTTCATCCGACCTTTGAATTTACTAACAAGGTACTCGAATCATTTCTCGCAAGAATAAATACGGCTGCGTTACGTTTTTTTTACGAACAGTTGTAACCAAGAATTCCATTACCATCCACTGATTTAGCGTCTATCTGAGTAACAAGATACGCCATATAATTTTCAAGCTAGCTCGTAAAAAACCGGCGAATATATCTCATTTACGCGCTCTTGAGCGATGTAACAAGGGAATATTTTCACACTGTAACCGTGCTCGGAAAAATTGTTCTGCAGTAACAGTTTTTTATTTTATTTTAATATTAATTAAGATTTGTTACTTTTGACTCGCATAAGTAAAAACTAAGACAGTGTCGAACCAAATGTTGAATCGATACCACCACGAGAAATTGTGTTTATAGGATAGTTTTGATTGTAAAAATATGTAATCAATTAATTACTGTCTATTTTCTGGAGCAGTTGTGTTTGTTATCTAAAAGCAATTGTTACACATTTAAAGAATTTAGATGGTGTACTTATGTTTCTGTTTACTAATTTGCTGGCTTTTTTTGTTTCAGGTTGATTTAAAAAAAACTCGAAGAAAAAAATCGTAAGTTGGCAAATAAGTTTAAATAACTCTCCATCGAATATATAAAAAAATGATTATTCGTTCGCAAATTAAAAAAAAAAATACCATACGGAAAGAATGTTTGTAAACAAAATTTTATGCATTTTTCCAAATTTTTCTACATATTCTTTTTAGAAAAATTTCGAAAAAGTTGCCGTAAATCATTATTAAACCATATACCAAAGTTAAAAAAAAGTAAGCTACACTTGCACATATAAAAAAAGTGTAATAATAAAATACATTCAAGGTTAAGTGTAATAGATTTTTTACACTTTTCCGTAGCTGAAATATAGTCATTAATTCGACCTTAATAATTACGCTACTGTGTAACACCCACCCGAGTTTTAAAGTCGTAAAATCATTGAAATCTGAACGGACTCGCCGCATAGATTGTTATGCCAGCAGGAATAATAATGAGGCGCTGGCAACTCCGCAGAAGCTCTCTCGTTACCATCAATGCAACCAACTTACCTTTGTTTACATAATGCAATGATTTACTAACTGTTTATGATTTTGTACTCGGATATTACTCATAATTACATGGAAGGATAACCTCGCCATATTGAATATTTGAACATTTTGTAGTTTTAATAAAAGAAGTTTTAAGCAAAAACAGTATTAGATAAATTGTAGTAGAATTGACGAATAGACAGAATTTGATGACGCTCTGAGTTGATTTTGTACATAGGTAGGCTTTATGCGTCGAAAAGCATGTCGGTACGCGTCTGTAGTAGTTAAGCAAATTGGCGAAAAGTGTTTTATCTAATAGCTGTGTAGTGTCGGCTTAGAATAGCACTACCCCCTTTCATCCCGTGGGTGTCGTAAAAGGCTACTAAGGGACTCAGCCTTCAGGAGATGGGCAGTAGCGACTCCTGCAAATACGCCATACTGCGATCGCCAACCCGCCTGCCAAGCGTGGCGATTATGGCAAACCCATGCCTTTTTGGGGGAGGCCTTTACCCAGCAGTGGGTGTTATGTGGCTGAGACGACGACGACGTTTTAACTAATGGTCCGATCTTGAAACAATTAGTCTCCCTGCATTTGCAGTCAACACTAGCTACTAAGTTTCTAGCACATTCTTCTTATCCACTTTTGAAAAGGACGGAATAAGAAGAAGTTTGTTACAGTTCAATATATTCTAAAATACTTTTTGATCGTATTAATGGCCATTTATTTTATTTTATTTTATTTTATTTATTTTTATTTATTTGGGAAACAAACAATGTTTTAATACTAATACATTAAATAATATAAACAAACAAAAATCAATTAAGTTTCCACCAAGAGTTAATACATGCTGAGCAGTGTAGAACAAAATATGAAAAGAAATTGTAACAATTAAATAAATTAAAAACTTACACATTAAAGTTATACAAGAAAAGTTAGCTATTTAGGATATTTCTTATTTTCTGTTTATTAAGACTACTAAACATTAAGACTATTATTAAACAAATCAATCGAGTCGAATTTCATATTATAGTTATAGCAAGCCCTGTACAAAAATGTGTTAGCAGCATAATTTTTCTTAATATTATTAGGAAAACTGAACAACTTTTTATTTCTGGAACTAGCCCTTGGGCATCTTATAAAAATATTACTCAAAAGGAAAGACGAGTCTAACATGTTATTATTGATCTTATTATTTAAATACAAGCATAGGTATTGGACGTGATGTTGTTTCTCTTCTCTAGTAATGATCTTTTCAGTTTCCAATTTCATATTAATCGTCTTAATCTCGATACCGAGCGTCAGTTTGCCAAAATTCCAGATCATCGATGTACACTCGCCAGCAGGTGGCTTTACAAATTGACCTTGAGAGCGCCTTTATATCGCTCGTAATAGGAGCGGTTTTTGCGGTGCAACTATAGAAGCCTTAGGTGCTATTAACTGTAGGTACAATCAAGAGCAGCTACGGGTTTACAAATCTGTCAAATTTCTCCAATCGATTTTAAACCATAAGACGTAAGCCGAGTCCGGAATTGTCTGTAGAAGTTGTAGTGGTAACAACCACCGGTATTCACCAGGAGTCCCGGGTTCGATTCCTAGCGGGGTACATACTGTTTTCGGTTTGGTTGGTGGTAGGACTTGTTGTAATTCCGCCAAGCTAGCTACCACCATCTTATCTAAGTTTGACGCGATAACAACCATGTTTTCAGCATTATTGTGTTCCGGCAGTTATAGAGATAAGATAGCTAGTCCCTATAGTTGAGGGTTCCAGTAGAAGCTCGCTTCCATGTTCAGCCTTATCAGTACTTAACATTAGGTATGATGAAGGCTAAGGGTCTCCCCGTCGTTCATAAAAAACCGTTGTTGCCGTTGACTGTACCACAATTTCGACAATCCAGTTTTTCGAGCGTCCGCTTTACCGAATCCCATTGGAACGGATGTCCTATCCACCGAATGGCTATTTGCTCGACGTGCCAGTGGTTCAACATAAAACGCTGAACACACTATAAAGTGAAACGAAATGTACTGCAGTTCGCGGAGTAAATACGAGTATAATTAAACAGAACCTATTTTAATTTCAGTTCTAAGTAAAGACTGCTGAAAATATTGAAAGTTTTTTTATGAACAAACGAGAAGCCTCTCCTGGAATCCTCAGCTACTGAGGAACTGGCTTTCTTATCTTCAACTGCCGGAACACAACAATGCTGAAAACATTATTTTAGTATAAAAGAAAAATATGTAGCTTAATTCCGCAAGAAAACTTACATGCAAGAAGCACGCTCGCCCGCCCGCAAATAAATGCAGATGCCACACCGTGACACACCTTGCACCTTCACCGACTACTCTACACGTGTTTCGCCCACACACGGAGCATCCTCAGGAGTTGTAAGACCGTGCAATACCAGCACCGAGTGAGCTCACTCGGTGCTGGTATTGTACGGTCTACCAACTACGAGATATGGATATACGATATGGATTTCCGCCAAGTAACGCCTGATTCTATCAAATGCTGAAAACATTGTTATTATGGCGCCAGACTTATATAAGATGGTGGTAGTTAGCCAGGCGAACCTACAACAAGGCCTACCACCAACCAACGCGAATACAATTATGTACCCCCGCTGGGAATCAAACCTGGGACCACTGAAAAAGTTCAATGAACTTTTAACTTTAAGTACGCCATTACGTTTGAAATTGTCAATTTTTTGACACTTTTCATAAACGGTACTTGCTGTTGACTGTATATCATCATAATCATGTTTTTTTATATTTATTATTTACTTATTATAATTTTAAATTAATAATACCAAAGTTATAACTGTCATTACAGACACTTTAAAACCAATTGTAATACTTTCATTTTCCATCATCTCAATGTATTGTGACTATTGTAATGTATACAGTGGCGCCAACCGATCAGCAGCTGTACCGCGCAAGTGTCATCGGCATCAACATGACAGGCAACAAATGAAGTCACAAAGAAAGAATGTCACATCCATCTGGATGTTACACATTGCTGCTTCTCTTTGACACAAATGAAAACTTACCAAAGACTAAGAGCAATGTGTCACATCCACCTGTCAAATGAAGTTGATGTTGATGCCGATGACACTTGCGCCTACCCTACCTTACTGCTACGCTACCCCTGATCCACACTTTTAATGAAATTTATACTAATATTATAAAGCTGAAGAGTTTGTTTGTTTGAACGCGCTAATCTCAGGAACTACTGGACCGATTTAAAAAAATCTTAGACCATTAGAAAGCTACATTTCTCCCGAGTGACATAGGCTATATTTTATCCCGATATTCCCACGGGAACGGGCACCACGCGGGTAAAACCGCGAGGACCCGCTAGTATTAAAGTATACTAATAATATTATAAATATGAAGAGTTTGTTTGTTTGAACGCGCTAATCTCAGGAACTACTAGACCGATTTAGAAAATTCTTAGACCATTAGAAAGCTTCATTTTTCCCGAGTGACATAGGCTAGGTTTTGTCCCGATATTCCCACGGGAACGGGCACCATGCGTGTAAAACCGCGAGGATCTGCTAGTATTAAAGATAAAGTAAACAATTTGTACTAACAAGAATGTAATTATTATTAACATAATTTATGGTTTAGTTTATCAAGTAAAAATACTTTTTAAGTATTTGTATTTCAATTATGATTAAGAATTAACAAGAAATAAACGGAAGACTGAGCAATTCTAGTTAAAACACATCAATTTAATATTCTACTGTTCTTACAGTCACACTTTTAATATTTTGATAAACCAATAACGACAATTTCCATTAATATAATTAATTCAATACCATTACACATTAAATCTATTAAATCAGAAATAACCAACGTAAGAATTATTGTTTTGATCAGATAATCAAATCACGTCTTTTAAATGCCGGAAATGTTCTTATAAATAAGCTTTGAACATGTTGATTCTACAAAATCAGACTATTATTTAACAGGATTCCAAGTATGTATTTCAAAGTTAATGTAATGATTTAAGATTTAACAAAAAAAACAATGTTTTTTTACATATTTGATGTCCTAATTACTTTGGCACAGACTGCACAGACATGAAAATCAAAACAATGACGCATCAACTGCAGAAAACGTCACAACTGCAGATCAAATTAAAAACGGCCAAGTTCTCAGTGGATTTGTACAAAAAAATATTATACACGGCGACTTGGCAACCGCCAGACGTTTTTTCTGGGCAGCAATTGACACGGTTACGAACTGGGATAGTCGGTCGGGTGTGGGCGAGCCATAACAAAACTGTTAAAAATATAACAAAAAAAAATTGCTACGTATGACGTATCGTCGACGTTCGGATCGTCGACTGTCTGGCTAGTTAGCTTACTATTAAAAAATGTTTACTAACAGTCGTTATTTTTTTTTTGTTGAGTTTAAGTTGTTTTTTTGTGAGGGTTGTGTTCGAATCTCTCCCGAGGCCCTGCCAGAATAGCGACGTGCTAGGTATGTAGTTCTTCTTCTCGACGACACAGCAACATCGCTGAGGAGCTGCCCATAAAGTCTCATTCATATTTTTTTGTTTGCTTTTCACTTAATAACTAATGTTATTATTATTTTCGAGATATATCGTATATTGCTTACCTTTTTTTTTAATCTTTTAAAATATTTTCTTTTTTTAATTTGCTGCGGAAATCTTTCATTTTTATGTTACATAAGAGAGAGAGAATGCTTTTTTGAAAAATCAACTGACGATGAAAAAATCTGAGAAAATAAATAAAAAAAAACAGCACTAAATTTTTTCGCATAAACGTTTTATCTATAAATATCGTAACGACATAATTTCTATATTATAGAATTACAACAAGTCATAAAAACATAGTTACAAGTATTTAAATGGGGGGGTTACTCTCGATAGCATCGAGTTCACATCAGGATCGAAGATATGCTAAAACGGTATTATGGAAAACATAGCAACCATTTTAAAGTACCAAAATAAAAAAAAATGACGTCGATTTGATCTAATATAAACTCGATTCCTTCCAGAGTAAGGGGGCTCGATTTGACGTACGAGTATACGAGGGGTCTTCTTCTTCTTCTTTCTTAATTAATGGCGTGCTCGCGTTAAATACGCGAATTTTGCCAATGTCAAGTAAATATATTTTGTAATATTTAAGAATTGTACGGTAGATTGAGTTAAAAATGGAGCCTCACAACACGTGTTATTACGAAAAGAACACGGCTGAAACTCATACGAGGGGTGTTCATTAAGTAATGAGAATGACATATAAACTCTTTGGTAAGAAAAAAAAAAAGAAATACTGGCAGGCATAGCTCGTTTATTAATAATATTAAAAAAGAAAAAGTGTTCGATTCTCTTTTGATTTTTTTTTATATTGTTTTGTTTCACCAGGATAACGTCCCCGTGCACAAGTCCAAAGTTGCGACGGCTGCCATTAAAGATGCTGGGTTTGAGTTGATGGAGCACCAGCCGTATTGACCGGTCCTCGCTCCTAGTGATTTTTATCTGTTTCCCCGATTAAAGGACCTCAGAGGTCAGAAATTTGATGATGATGACGCTAGACGTTTATTGAACAGTCAGGACGAAGATTTTTTTTATAAAGGAATTTTAAGTTTAGAAAAAATATATGCTAAGTGAATACTCCTAAAAGGCGACTTCATTGAAAATAAAATAACATTTAATAACAAATAACTGCGTCTTAGTCATTCTGACTACTTAATGAACACCCCTCGTATATATATTTTTCACTTGTTTCTTCAGAAACAAAATAAATGTTCCTCAAATTGAGGCAAAATAGCTAAAGACTCATTAAAAGGTCGTTTACAGATGTAAATATGACGAGCTGTAGGTTAATGAAATGCTAATATTAATGTTTTAACAAGTACGTAATTGGGTGTTTATCCATACCTCACTCAAAATATATAAAACAATTACATAATTGTAATAACAATGCTATATTGCACACTTTAAAATTAGTAACATTTGAGAAATAAAACAACTTTACTGATTTAAGTGGTATATATTTCACCGTTAGTATATTTTTGGCGTTTTTGGTCTCCCAACGTTTCTTAAGATCTGGTAACACTGGAAAAATTACAAATATAGAACAATCAGTAGGCGGCCTTATTGCTATAAAAAAATATATTCCAGGCAATTATTTATTAAAATTTAAACAATATTAACACAACTCGGCCACAAGTGAATTCTCAGATGGGACTCACTTGTGGCCGAGTTGTTGTTTTTTTTTCGATATTTTTCTATTTAAAATTTATCATAATTATAAAAATAGCATTGAAAAATGCAAAAATTCTAATCATAAAATATAAACACATTAAAATAGTACATGAAAACAGTGTCACAAAAACCCGTTTAGGTTTAATTGATCATATATTCTTATTATAAAAGTACGATCTTTTCTTCAAAATCTTCACATCAGTCGATTCGAAGAAAGGGTTTGGATACACTTCAAAATACTTTTTTTTTATGAATGACGGGGAGACTCTTAGCCTCTATGGTGAACCATATATGATGTTAAGTATTGATAAGGCTGAAGATGGAAGCGAGCCTCTCCCGGAATCCTCAACCACTGAGGATCTGGCAATCTTATCTCGAACTGCCGGAACACAACAATGCTGAAAACATTGTTGTTATGGCGTCAGGCTTAGATAAGATGGTGGTAGCTAGCCAGGCGGGCCTACAACAAGTCCTACCACCAACCAAAACTTGCATAAGTGAAGAATACTTTATGGGGTACGAGTGGGATTCTAATATTCACGTCTAGAATACTAAGAAGTAGTAAATGAACTTGTTTTCATATGTATGTTATGTTCAATTAACTTTAAGTTGATCCCCTCTTATCTGGTTGGTTTTGAGTTGACTAAGGAAGTATAGTTACAAAGAGCATGAACTCAGCAACGTATCATATCACCATCATTATCATCAGCCATTTTGATATCCCTACTGCTAGGGGAGAGGCATTCCTTATGGATGTTAAGGAGAAGGGCCATGACCCACCACGCGGGCACTCCTGCAATGGAAAAGATATCCTCCGGCCACAAGCTGCCGTGGCCAATCTGGAAATCACTCAATCATCTGCGCACCCAGGTTGGTCGATGCAAGCACAATCTCCATAAATGGGGATATGTGGATAGTGCACGGTGCGAATGTGGAGAGACCTCACAAACAATGACTCATCTCCTGGAGTGCTCCCTGTGCCCTACCACCTGCAGCACGGACTTCATGGAGGTAGCAGACAACACCACCCTAGTTGCTGTCAACTGCACTGGGCCAAACAGTTGTGAATCATCGACTCGAAGAAAAAGAAGACCGCGCGGGTTTTATGTGGATTGGTGTGTTAATAAGTGCATCGTTTATGTAGGTAGTAGCGGGACGATATAATGATCGCTTTATTTTTCTTGTGCAACTAAAAATGTTGGGTATGTAAATAAGAAACGAGAGTTAAATTTTCTAGTATTAGCTGTACAAAAAGATATGAAATGCTGTTTTACGGACTTTTATGCGATTGCCGTTAAGAACATATTGCAAAGAGGTTCAATAAAAGAATAAAAGCCAAAACGACCTTCATAGTGTGAAATTAATAAAGTTGGGGTGATAAAGAAAATGAAAAATATATAAATTGCTGTGCCAAAACTAATAAATCTTGAGAAAGTAATGATAACATTAGATACTGGAAGAAAATAATTTACAGAATAACCTCGTTTAATGTAAAAACAATGTTATGTTTCGTACTCTTCTTCTTCTTCTTTCTTAATTAATGGCGTCCTCGCGATAAAATTTGCGAATTTTTCCAATGTCAAGTAAATATATTTTGTAATTTAAAGCATTTGTACGGTAGATTGAGTTAAAAATGGAGCCTTAGAACACGTGTTATTACGAAAAGAACTCGGGTGAAACTCCTATGTTTCGTATTTCTAAGAAAATCGTCCTTCCTTAAATACTGAAAAGTAGAAAACACGGTAGGTAAGTATTTGCTTACGTTTGAAAATCCGCAGTCAAAATTAATTAAATAATTTAAACACAAGTAATATTTTTATACCACCTTATCTTCACAGGCATTTCACATAGGAAGTCATATACAGCATTGACTTGATTTACGAGTTACTAATGGTTTGTGCCATTAGACGTGATAATATCAGGATAATATCAAGGTAATAGAATTATCAAGTAAGTTGTCTAATGCTCGGTTCCTACGTTTGGAAACGACTCGTTTTGGCTACAGTTTGAGTATGTGACGTTTGGTTTTATTGAGCGTATTAAGAAAACGAACACGAAACTCTCGATTCTATGACTCCTACTGATAAAAACTACAGTAGAGGTTTTAAGTAGGATTTCATTTGTTTGGACATCCTATACATTAGACCCAAAAATCACTTATTTATATTGGTAGGTTTCGGAAGTAAGATTGTTTCAAAGTTTTTGTTTTACAGAAAATGCTTTAACTATTATTAAGGATTCTTTTTATTTTAAAATGAAGTAAATTAAACAATAACATTAAAAAACGGACTGTAGAATTAATGAGTCTGCTCTAAATACACAAAAAATGTTAATAAAAAAACTATTGAAGTCACCATAGTGAACATTTCTATTATCAAAATCACTACTAGGAAAATCTACACACTATTAGGAAAATCCCCATTCTTTTATATATTGTTTAGTTGTTTATTTATTTTTCACTTTAAACGTTTTTTTGCAAATCCTTTGCTACTACTGGGGTGACTTTTTAGATATCGTGTTTATTGGTTATTAATAGCCCTTACATAAAAATTCACTCGAGTAGATTTAAATGTTTTTAAGATAGAAGTATTATACAATTTAAACGGAATTTAAAAAATATGCTCCAATAAAATTTTGGGGAAAATTAAAAAATATTATTGCATACTCAAATATAATCAATAATGAAAATCAAATTTTAGTGTAGGAATTAATATAATTTTCTCGAATAAAAGAAATAATCTTTACTCAACTAAACTAAACATTACCACACGCTTACTGTACAAAACTTTTACAGCGTTCATTCGACGCCGCGCGGCGCATTCAAGACGTCTATTCTTGCCAAGGTCTTGCCGAACCGAGGCGCGTCGGGTATGACTCGCGAGCCGACCTTTAGTAGGAAGTCAGAATACTGTGTATTTTTATACTGTTTAATCGTACAGATTATAGCGTCATCGGTTTAATTTTGGAAATTGCAAGGAACGACTAGTAGCATTCGGTGAGATGGCAGTTTCCTCATTACACCTTATGACAAGAAAAAAATGATTGAGGCTAGGTTGAAGGATGATGTGTGAAAAATGAACGGTTTTATTAAAGCGATTAGTGAATCTAAGTAGCAAAGCTAAAAGAAAAAAAAAATTTTTGAAATTCCAAAGAAGTCAAGCCTTTTATTTGTATAGTTACAGCTCGAGAGGTTTTATATTGGCACTCTAAGGGCTATACGACTGAAGCGAGATAGCAATGGGAAAACGACGCGCGCGGGAGCAAGACCGATTTTACAGATTAAACGAAAAAAAACACGAAATCACTTCGTAGTTAATAACTATAGCGATTAAAGAGAAATGAAATAACACGATGCTAAATATTATTGGTGTCCACTAATTAAACCAATTTCCAAAATATGTTCAGGCAAAATCATAAAATCATATTTCCGTAACTTTACAAATCTAGATAAAGGTATGAAAAAATATTTTCTTATTACTAGCCCCCCTAATTGTCTAATTTCAAAATCTATCACAATCTCTTTCAAAGGTATTGTGATTGTGCTAATGATTTATGGAATTGTCTAACTTATAGTAGCAATCCCTTTCGGAACGAATGATGTTTTAAATGACACTTCATTGGCCACTTTTCCATACATTTGAAATATATTTTCATCTTTCACTTTGCTTAGACAGTTCAATATCGTTCATTCAATACCTTTCAAAACGCGTCCCGATCACAATCCCTATCAAATGTCAAATAGTGACAGCCTTAAGTATGTATATATCTTTCAAATGAGGAATTGAAAGGGATTGCGATAGATTTTAAAATTAGACAATTAGCCCCCATATTTGTAACATCTCTCACCGTCCTATAGTTTTATAACAAAAAGTACGTACTTTTTGTTTAGCCGTGAAATGGTAACAGACGTACAGCGTAACTTTCGGCTTTTATAATACACTAACGGACGCCCGCGGTTACACCCGCGTCGTTCCCGTTCCTGTAGGAATATATAACTGGGCAGGTATTTGACCACCATCGTGCTTAACAAACAGGATGTGGTCTATGGTGTAACATGCTTGCCCAGGAAATGCCAATTCACTCTCGCCTTGAAGAGGCCAAGGTTGTAGGAACCGGGGAACAAATGAGCAGGCAGCGCATTCCATTCTTTAGCGGTTCGCATAAGAAATTTGTGAGCTTTACGACGTACGGATGATAAGCTAACCTGCGTCTGGTACCCCGATGGTGGAAAGGGGCTGGAGGAACAAGGTCGTGACGTTCTCTCGCATATCAGGATAAACAAGTATCTTAATCCAGACCATCTACTATCTGTGTGCTAAATTCATCCAATTCTGTTCAGTAGTTTTAGCGTGAAGGAAGTCAAAGTCAAAGATTTTTATTCAAATAGACTTATAGATAAGTGCTTTCGAATCGTCCAATTTTTTTCCTACCAGCCATTCACGACATCTTTTAACTGATAAGTAGAACGGCCACAAGAAACTTATCAACTTTAACAGAAGCAACAACATTTACAAAGGAACATGTCGTTGCCAAACACAAATCTACAATCTTGAAACATATTTAATATAAGAGGAAAATTTTCTTTTACTCAGTTATTAGAATATTTTCCTTTTATACAATTACAATAGTCATGTTTTATGTATCACCTCCATGCATTTTAGTAGGAATAACAAACATCCAAACATCCTTCCGCATTTATAATAAAGTAGGAGGAAGTAGGATAGGAAGGATAGTAGGATAGGATACCATATAAGTATGGATTATACTTACTCGTAAAGTGGGTGATAGACGTGCGTGTAAGTACGCGGACTTGTGGCTCGACGACCTTTTTCGCCTGTGTGTCATCTTCAGTACGCGTACTTTAAAATTGCCGCGCAACTTCGCCGACGACTTCGCAGTACATCGCAAACCTTCACGTGACGTGTGTCACCGACGGTGAGCCGAGTAAGTTTCCGAACTTAAAAACCGCATTCTTTAAGTTCGTATTTCTATCACCCTCTAGTTCGTATTTCTATCACCCACTAGTTTTATTTCTATCACCCACTTGTTCGTATTTCTATCACCCACTAGTTCGTATTTCTATCACCCACTAGTTTGTATTTCTATCACTCACTAGTTCGTATTTCTATCTCCCACTAGTTCGTATTTCTATCACCCACTAGTTCGTATTTCTATCACCCACTAGTTTGTATTTCTATTACTCACTAGTTCGTATTTCTATCACCCACTAGTTTGTATTTCTATTACTCACTAGTTCGTATTTCTATCACCCACTAGTTCGTATTTCTATCACCCACTAGTTATCCAATTAAAACAAAACAGTTATCTATAATCCTTATTACTTTCCACAAACTGTTACATTTACTTTAAAACAAAGTTGGGAGGACATGAATCTCCATCCATCATCCAATCTGACCTATTTCATTTCTTTATTAATTGAAAAATTTATTGAAAATATACCGTTGATTAATTGCTTCACGAAATAATTTCAGCCAGACTAAGTTACAGCAAATTATCTGTTACAAACGATTTGTATTGTGATTTATTAGACTTTGATTGATTTAGTAAACAGTTAAACGGAGAAAGTTTTTCTTTTGGTAGATTTACTTTTATACTTTTATTACTGTCTTATATTCGAAAGCATTTGTAGGAAAAATATGGTTTTAGTTAATTTGAGAATAAAATTGTCACAAACTGTTTGCTAGTTAGGTAAATTAAGTCCACTTTTGAAAAAGACTCATGCGATTTAGTCTTGAATATTACCTTGACATTATTTCACTCTATAATTTAAACAGCTTTCGAAAGCTTGTTATAAGATCTTGATCAAAAAGCAATATTTACACATAACGGTCATTTTAAACTTATTTTAGTATCTCGTGTTTTAGATCCCAATTTCCCTTCAAAAAACAGCATTCAAAATCAATGATTTGGATTAAAAGCCAATAGTTTCAACCAAAATGATTATTCAAAATGTGTGAGTTTTTTGCATTTATGCCAAAAAAAAATGGTGGAATTATTGGTGTTTGATCAGGGTGTCTAATTATAATGACGTTAATATCAAAAGAAAACTTTGCAGTGTACATAAGTAGTGAACAAAATGAACATAACATGATCTTTTAAAAGGCAACTGTTAAACAAATATCAAAAAGCAATAAAATAAAAATGTATTGTTATCTTTAGACCCATGACTTAATGACTACTTAATCGCTTTTTCGTTAACAAAAACGTTCAAACGTGTAACTCAACATATTGACAGCTGTCGTAGTAAACAGTTACATCGGACTACTCAAAACAACTAAAGTAGAATTGTTTTTATGAAATTCGTATATTAATTTAACCTTATCTCGTATAGTTCTGAAGTTTAACTTTATGCTGACACAAAACTATGGTAACGTTTATCAAAATATCAACTCCAACAATCTTAAGAAAACAAATCAAACTATACCTTAATTCCAGTCAAATACAAACTTTAAGCCAAACTCAAAGATGAAAGTAAATTATAAATTAATTTGCCTCCTCCAAAACTTCAGCCCTATAACTCCAGTGGAGCGTTAAAAAGGAGTCCTGTAAAATTTTCATTTAACCTGCAGAAGGTATAAATCATTTCGAAAGTTCAGAGCCACCAGAAATTGTTACAAACTTTTAGTTTCGTTCAAAGATCTGCCAATAATATCCGCTGACAAGAAAAAAGTTTGACGGAATTGTTTCTTCAAAAGTTATCGTTGACTAGCAGTCGCTCGCGGTTTCGCCCACGTAGTTCCCGTTCCAGTGGGAATATCGGGATAAAAAGTATCCTTTATTCATGACCAGGCTATCTACTATCTGTGTACCAAATTTAATCCAAATGCGTTCAGTAGTTTCGGACCCGATTCAATGCAAACAAACAAACAATCAAATATTTCCTCTTTATATTATAAATATAGATATAAGATATTTTCCAAAATACTGTGATTTAGCCGACACAGTCAATCAAACACAATTGAGTTTCTCTGTAAGAAAAGATTTATTTTGTTTTAATTTTACAAGTTCTATGATTCACGTGAAATAACATTTTAGTAACAAAACCTTACATACCTGTAAGAAAAGAAACGACATTTAATGTTATCAATCACAATGCCACGCGGCTGTGAGTTGGACGGCGTATTTTTGTTATAGTATAGTTATAGTATAAGATTTTATATTTAACGGTTTCTTGTTTTTCTACTCATTTGTAAATAAATTGGAAATTGGTTTAATAAGTGGATTCCGATAATATTAAGTACCTATTAGCTGTTTTCAATGTCAGTTCCTAAATCACAATTAAAATATTATCCTTCTAAGTATGTAATGATATAAATTATTGTTTTCTCTCACAACAATGACGAGACGCTTTTTAGGTTCTGTCATCTCCATAGATTAAAATATTCAACGGTCAATCAACGGTCCGGCGCGATGACGTTTGCTGCGCGGGAAAATTTAAATGAAAGAAAATTATGTTTTTCTTTACATAGATTATAAGATTATAGATAAGTGATAGAAAGGCAATATTAAACAAACATCATAAAGATTGGTTTTCTAAAAATTACAGCGTTGTCATTATACCAGCCAACAGAACGGTGAACGAACGAACCGGAACAAAACTAGTTGCGACTTTTTAGGGGCAGGTAGGTACCTATTTGACAAGAAGTAGGTAGCTAAATTTTAACAACGTTGTGTAAATTGCTTTTTAAGTTCTCAGTGATGGTAGTGGACGGCCTAAAACCAAAATTAAGCAAAGATTTGATTGTATCTATTGTGTACTAATTTGACGTTTTCAAGTAGAATAATATGATCTTGTATGATAAGTACCCAAGGCAAGTACCCAATTAGGGTACTAAACAGACAATGTATGAATAAACTAAACATTTATATTCATTAACCGACTTCAAAAAAGGAGGAGGTTCTCAATTCGACGGAATCTTTTTTTTTGTTTAACTTTTGGTTGACTTTTACTATTAAATCCTAGAATTATTTTACTGTTCATCTTATAGAACCGCAAGGGATGATATAAACTATCGGAAGTAAAGTTGAGTGCTCATTAGCTAATCTATGCCCACGAGTATCAAAGTCGATACTGGAAATTAGCCTGTAATTCATATACCACAGTCATTTGATAGCGCTCTCGTTAATCACGATGCTTTGTGTGCGAGTGTGTGCGTAGTATTAATATTCGCAACGCGTCGGTGACCTGTCTACGTGTGCTGTGTGTGGAAACGGGAAAATTAACCGCCTGCCTTCGGAATAGGGTACAGGTTGCGATGCAGTGATAGGCGGAGCGACTGGTTAGCTGATGGGAAAGAGATTGGCACGGTTGCTTAAGAGATAAGGCACGGTGGATCTCGTCAGAAGCTGTTCAGGTTACAATAGGGGTTATTGGACAAGTTTCTTATCTGGACTGTTGTTGCGGAATTGATTGGTATTTTTATTTTACAGACGACATTCTAACTAGCGAAGCGAGTCGCCGGATATTGCATTTACTACGAGATTAGATAGACCGATGACATAAGAAGAGGGTCCGCATAAATGAGCACAAAAATCTACCTTCTGAAAACTTGTGAATAACAGACTGTAAAATGTGATTCCGATGACACGGTTATTTCAGCAGGGTCTCGGTAGCTCTGCGGTTAGAGCATTGGACCGGATTTCCAAAGGTTGCGGGTTCGATTCCCGTCTGAGAATTCACTTGTGGCCGGGTTAATTTTTTTCAATACTTTTCTATTTAAAATTTACCTTAAGATGTGTAATCATTTCATCAGGTTCACACCGCAAGTTACCGAGCTCCTTTGTACTCGAGGCTGACTCGTGGCCATAGAGGCTCACCCCTTTCACCTCGTTCATGTCGTCTGCTAGTTCGTTAACGCAACTTTGCTCACTTCGTTCAAATCATGCGTCCAATGAGAATATGACTAAACAAACCAAATACAATCTGTTGTTAATAGCTGAACAAAGTATGTTCATTTAAAAACGCCATTTTATATTCTCTATGGTATAAGCTGAATGTTTTCACGTTGTTTCGCCGACTTCTAAAGTGCGGCGTGTAGTATGTACGCACACTATGGTGTACGAGCATTCGCAACAATGAATTGTCAAGTTTATGGTGCGTATCAATTTGTTCGATGGCTTTTGATGGCTGTGCAGTGCATGGATGTGGTTGTATGTGAGAGAGAGAGAGTGTGTGAGAGAAAGGGAGAGAGTATTAGTAATGTAATGAGGTAAATGTGGTAGAGTATGTCGGTAGCCTGGTTAGAATGTAGGTATGTATTTATGGTGTATGCGACGTGATATCGATAAAACTATTTCAAATTATTCATTCACATCATACTGGGGCACTTGGCACCCTTATGGATAGACGAGGAGAATGGGCTATGACCACGCAGGCCTAATGCCGATTGGTATGTTAAAGCAACAGCAAATACAGCCAGACCCAATGGCTTAAAGTACCTTCTTAAGCAAGGAGGTACTCGATATAATAATATTTTGGTCACCCATCATGGCGAAAGTTGCTTAACTGCTATAATCGTAAGCCGAGCGTGCCACCTACTCTTCTATGGCGAAAGTATGTTTATGTTTACAACTTTTTAATTTTTGCATTTTACAATGCAATTTTTATATGATAATTATTACACAAGAAAATATACTAGAAAAAAGCAACTTGTCTCATCCGGTCAGGGCGACATGAGACAAGTTGCTTTTTACTAGTATATTTTCTTGTTTAATATTTATCGAAAGTATGTTTACTTAAAAACGCCATTCTATAACCCCAATGGTACAAGTTGACTGTTTTCACGTTGTTTCGCCGACTTCTAAAGTGCGTGTAGTATGCACGCACACTATCGTGTACGAGCACCCCACATTCGCAACAATGGATTGTCACGTTTATGGCACGTATCGGTTTGTTTGATGGCTCTTGATGGCTGTGCAGTGCATGGATTTTGGTTAAGCCTATAATGTATGAATTGGTTAAATGTTGGTAATGTTTGTATGATAATCTTATTTGTATGGTGCGAATGAAAAGTAAATACAAAAAAAAACTGCGTTAAAAAAACCGACTTCAAAAACTAAAAAGCAAAAAATAAGCCTTTGGAGTCGGTGGCAGCCAAGACATTCTACTTTAAGCTCCTATTCTTTTATTTTTCTTGCCTTGGCTGGCACCGACTCCAAAGGCTTATTTTTTGCTTTTTAGTTTTTGAAGTCGGTTTTTTTTAACGCAGTTTTTTTTTTACTTTTTAGTGTCTGTAATAGGCTGTTTTGTAAGCTACAGCAGGGTTTTTCTAGATTAGATAAGGTTTCATGTACATTATAAACAAAATTATCGTAAATACTACATCGTCCAAGTCAACAATGAAATGAAATATATAAAAATGCTCATAACATAAAAAGTACTGGGTCAAACGAAACCAAATTTTTATGTGACCAATTGGCAACTATTCTGCGTCGAACAAAAAAAGAATCATGGAAATCGGTTGAGAAATCTCGGCGTAAACGGTGAACATACATAAAATAAAAATAAAAAAAATTATACCAACCGAATTGAGAACCTCCTCCTTTTTTGAAGTCGGTTAAAAAGGGGATTTCTGATATTTCTGTATTTTGGACTTCTTTTATATTGCAAACCCTCAAAATTATTTGTTTTTTTTCATTCATTCATTACATACATTTTAATAACTGGTCTTTATTATTCTTTTGCAACGGTCGGTTGCGGGTTGGGTGACCAACATTTATTATCTCGAGCTAAATGGACTTTCGCATGCAGTAGTTCCGTTAAAAATATTTACGTAGGTACTAAAACATCTCGTAGAACCTCGTAGTAGTTTGGTAGCAGGTCATTGAACCATATCCTCGTAGTTTTATGAAGCACATTACAGCGTCTGTTAAGACTATAAAAACGAAAACAACATAAAAAAATAAAACAAAACCTTGGACTTAAAAAAAATAACTAACGAAGTGTTTCATTATTTAGTTTGGATTATAGGTAGCTAATATTTCACAAAAAGTTTGATTTATAAAAATCATGTCAGTAATTATCTGTCTCCATTTTATAATATGCGTAAGGTTAATTAAAAAGCAAGTCAACCGAGAATTCAATTCGAACCAGTGAGAAGATATTTACCATGTGTTTACGAAAGACATATTTATCTAACTTTGGAGGTTAGATGTATCATGCCTTTCTTAAGTACCCTATCCTAATCCTAACCAATATTATAAATACGAAAGTGTGTTTGTTTGTCATTTCTTGACGCCCTAACTAAATAACCGTCGACTTGATTTTTGGCATAGAGTTAGTTGAAAGGACGGAAAGTAACGTCGTCTTCAGCCATTTTTAATGTCCCCACTGCTGGGGCACTGGCCTTCCTTATGGGTGGATGAGGAGAACCATGACAATGACCCACCACGCGGGCCCAATGCGGATTGGTGGGTTTTTACGACTGCAAACCAGCCGGGACCAACGGCTTAACATGCCTTTCGAAGCATGGAGGTGCTCGAGATAGTAAATTTTTTGGTCACCCATCCCGTGACCGACCATTGCGAAAGTTGCTTAACCTCAACAATCGCAGGCCGAGCGCACGAACCACTGTTAAGTTAACATAAGTTGTTTTATCCCGATATTCCCACGGGAACGGGTACCGCGTGGGTGTTCCGCAGGCGGAAGCTAGTATTGTATAAAATTGAGATAATCCAGTAAAGTCACCAATCTGCAAGGGGCATACCTGACCTACCACGCGTGCGGTAGGTCAGATATGTCCCTTTCGCCTTATTTGTCAAGGGCGTAAAAAAGATTTTTCGAGAACTCCGCTAAAAGCTAACATCTACTATCTTTTTCGTTACGTACTTAAGTATTTGTTTTTTATCTGAAAGAACATAGTTCAAGTGCGGTTCCATATAATTTTCACGAAGATCTGGCTAGTAGTTTTTTCATAATCCTGAAAAATATAATTTACGTTTGGCAAGTAGTCGTTTACCTAGATGACATAATTGTTGTATATGGGCTGTTTTTTGTATAATAACGTCACATGATGTAACGAAAAGTTTTATTTTTTACTTTCTGAAGTCGGTTTTATTTTTGTTTTACAAAAAGTATTTTTCTATTTTAGTCACAATATTTTCTTTGTCCTCTTCTAATCTTTTATCCTGCCTGCATGTTTATGTACACATAATTATGTACACATTAACTTATCGCCCGTATAACCGTATATGTTTTGGAAATAAAATTAATTCAATCGTTGTCAGACACTCGAGAGATATAATAAATGTTACACAAAGGACCTCCCCCAAAAAGGGGTGAATAAAGGAAGACAATTTTCATTGTATCCATGTTTACATACATTTCGTTGTGTCACAATATTACGCAGATATTCCTTATTGTCTGATTCAAATTGTTTAATATTATTGAACGGTGAAAATATGTTATTAAAACTTCGTTGTGATCTATAAGGTTTCGTGAATCAGCTACCAAGGAAAAGTTGTGATATTAACAGTTTTTTTTCTGTTACTAACGGGTTTTATGTAGTGAGCTAAAAGGAAAATGAGATGACTGGAATTGACTTGAATTTTTGAAATTATTGGGCTTAGAAAATAATGAAAAAATTGTGTGTATTTTTTTATGAACTACGGGGAGACTCAACCTTCCGAATTCGTTGGACCACAGTTCTTCATCGTCTCAATAAAACAAAGGAAAAGACTCGAGTTTAAGATTATTTATAGTGGTTAAGTAAAGAAATGTATACTTAAGTACTATTGGGGAATTGAGTTCTTTTTTTTTTTTATGAAGTACGGGGAAACTCTTAGCCTTCATCATACCTGATGTTAAGTATTGATAAGGCTGAAGATGGAAGCGAGCCTCTCCCGGAATCGTCATCACTCAGTAACTGGCTATCTTATCTCTAACTGCCGGAATCTCTGGGTCTGATACCGGTGGTTGTTACCACTAGAAAACAGAGGCGGTAAATTAAATATCGTACAATAGAGAATGTACCAACTGCTTCTGTGTTTTGCTCAAAATACCAGTGCCAATATAAAGCCTGACGTGCTGCTTAATTTATTTTATTTTTATTTATTGACAAACATTCACCAACAACATATCCTTATAGATTTAAATATAAACATAAAACCAGCCTAAAAGTCATGCCTTTACAAGTGAAAACAGCATTTTTTTCCTATTTACTAGTTAGATAACTTTAAATTAGAATAAGATAAAAATGATTGCTCTTGTCTGAACATTATTATGAAGTTGCTACCCGCTCAGAGTTCATATCATATTTTCAATATGCTTGCAGCCAAGCACAGATGCACAGACATAAAGAAACTTGCACATCAAAGCAGAGAGTCCTCGAGGAATACCCGCGGACGCTTCACCGCATGGGGAAATGAACCGGTTCCCATAATGCTGTTTTAATATCGTCTCTGCATTGAGGAAAAAATACTATAAATTTCCAACAAAAACGATAATTAACATGAACCATATTTGGAATTCAGTTTGATTAAGATTTTTTTGCATTTACAATACTACTTTTCGTGATAATTTTTATATTAGACCATAGTCTTCGTGGTAAATTTTAAATAGAAAAATATTGGAAAAAATTAACTCGGCCACAAGTGAATTCTCAGACGGGAATCGAACCCGCTACCTTTGGAAATCCGGTCCAATGCTCTAACCGCTGAGCTACCGAGACTTGCGAACCACAGTCGAAATTCTCCAATACTTTTATATTTTGAATACGCTGTAGGCCAGCGTTGTTACATCAATGCTAGGAATATCCTTGCATTCGAAAGAAACATCTTTTCGGGTGTTTAACGATCGATTAAGATGCAACTGCCAATAATTTATAATTTTGTAATTTTGCATTTTTCAATGCTATTTTTATACTTATGGTAAATTTATATAGTCTTCATATCCGTCCCGTCTAGTATAAGCGATATGGAGACTAATGGATTTTTTCTAGTATCCGACTATTATATTATAAATGCAAATATGCCAGCTTATTTGTTTGTTTGTTCCTCTTTCACGCAAAAACTACTGAACGGATATGGATGAAATTTGGTATCTTCAAGTAGTGGCCTAGCACAGGCTACTTTTTATCCCAATATTCCCACGGGAACGGGAACCACGAGGGCGAAACCGTGGGCGGAAGCTAGTAAAGTACATATATATCAATATTTTTATTTCTTGTTTATTTTATTTATTTATTTAATGTTTGGAAGACCAACACCGAGTAGACAGAGTTGATTTTTGACATAAAAACAGTAAGGCAATAAGAGGTCTTCACGTATATAAAACATATTTTAAATGGTTAAGTGTAGACAATAAGATGCTCTTGGAAAACTTAATCTAAAACTATTACAAACTAAGACAGTGCCTATAATGTGATTAGTTAAAGTTACTTAAATTGACATTTACTTAAAGAATTCCTCACTCGCAATTGCTAAACTAGAGTGATATATATCAAGATTTTTAGATTTACACAAGTTATTAAGACTTTTGCTTGCTCGCAGCAGGAAGCAGTTTTGGCGGTAGTTTGACGAGACCAGTGGTACACAAATTGGAGTAAAGTGTCTAGCAGACGTACTTGGAATATTGAAAAAGAAACTTTGTTAGAAAAGAGTTCTTATATTTGTTTATAGTCAGTCTTAATCGTTGCCATCAGCCATATTATAATCTCCACTGCTGCAGCACTGGCTTAACGATGGTTAAACACTGGGCTCATGACCCACCACGCGGGTCCAATACGGATTGGTGGGTGTTAATTAGTGCAAACGCAATCAGAACAAACAGGCTTTGCGAAGCGCGGAGGAGCCTGATGATAATAATAATAATTGCATACAACACACCAATTATCTAGCCCACGTTAATTTTCATGAAGAACTTGTGTTATGGATACTAGATAACGGATAACCATACTTATAGCCATTAGCGCTAATGGCCGCGCTTGACAGACTGATCGTATTCGATCACGTTTGTTAAGCAAAGTTCGGCCCGGTCAGGTGTCGGATGGGTGACCGTAAAGTGGCATTATAACTGAGCGCTTCCGTGCTTCGGAGGGCACGTTAAACCGTCAGTCCCGGCTGTTGTCATTTGATTACAGTCGTTATGCCAAGTCAGAGGCCTGATAGGCGGCTTGATAAACTCTGACACCAGAGGTGGCCACTAATCCTCACTCGATAAGAAGAAGAAGAAGACCATACTTATATACTGTTTTGTAAATACATACATAATATACATATTTAATACCCAGACCAAGATAAATAGGCATGTTCATGCACACAAATATTTGTTTTGTCCGGGGATAGCGAATTGTCAGAAAGCGGTCTTAGTACCCCTGCGCCAAACAGGTCGTCAATAAATAATATATTATTTGTCACTCATCCTTTAAACTACAATAGCGAAAGTTGCTATAGCTCCACAATCACAAGCAAACTGCGCTTACACTTACACCCATATTCTAAGTCGTTCCTCCAAAACTTACTCGTCCTCGACTTAACGAAACCTCACTGAAAACCTCTTCGAAATACTCCACGAAATCGGTATTCTAAGTCGTAACTCTGTAATTATTACTCTCAAGTGAGGAATAATTTGTGTGGAGGAGATTTATTGCAACTATGAATACCAAATTTGTCAAATGAGTTTGAGTGGAGTGTAAAAAATTTTGGAGGAACGACTTAGAATATGGGGGTTACACAGTACACTCCTCCAGCACCTCAGAAAACACACTCATCGCATCAATAACAACCTGCACGAACTCACTTTTAATCACCGCCCTGTATGTTGGAAATACGAAAAATCATTTTTTTTCAATGAATTTCCCCGTAACCCTATTTAATTATGCATATGCAGTCCGCATCAAAGCATGAGAGCTCTCCAACATTCCGCTCCATACATACCTACGCTTAATGATTTCAATGACACGCTGCAAGCGGCTTAATGACGTGGTCGGAAGCGTGTAAATAACGATCCAATTTAAAAATGTATTAGTCATGCGTCATACAATTTGGATCCAGAATATGAATAACGTTCAGATACGTACATCTTATGTTTTGGCGCGCACTGTTCATTGAAATAAAACAACTTTTACGGATATCAAACGCGCTATATTTCTACGAACTAAGTTGTAATTGTCCGTATTTTTAGGTTTTTTAGGGGTTTTTTGATTTTCCCGACGTTTCGGCACCTTTACAGCTGCCGTGGTCACGGGATGACTAAAAATACGGACAATTACAACTTAGTTCGTAGAAATATAGCGCGTTTGATATCCGTAAAAGTTGTTTTATTTCAATAACGTTCAGATGTTTTAATTTAATAATAGAAACGCAAGGAGTCCTTTTTAACTTGATCAAAATAAATTGTAAAAGGTACAATTCAGAAAAACGACAAGAATAACAAGATAAAAATTGTTAGAGAAATTTCTATAGCCAGTAAACTGCTTTTATCAAATACCTACTTAAAACTATTTACTATAGAATATCGAGTATGTAGATATATTTTGCTAGCAAAATACTTCATATAACATCATTGGCTTAAAGGTTTAATTTTGTTTCACAGCAAAATACATATTAGGTCTTTAACTATGAAATTGCCGATTTGTATGAAGATTTTCAAAGAAAGTTCGTTTTCCATATTAACAATTTTTGTTATAGTTACTACCGCAAGTGCCAATGCCACAATTTTTTAATGTACAATCATTGTTTGAAGACTAAGCAATCTAATATTTTAATCTCAAAAATTATGAATAATTTATAAATTATATTTAATAAAGTAGTAAATTTTGCTTACAAAAAAAGAAGAACTTTTTGAGGTATTTTTTATCGTTTAAGAAACGAAAATAATAACCGTGAGATTAATTATTCTTGATCATTATCATCTTAAATTGATATAAAATCAAGCAATAGATGTACCTTTTAATCACAGAAGTAGTGAGGTTCTCTAGAAGTGTAAGAAAAAAATCGGCAATTTCATACTTTAACCCCTATAATTTATTTCACACCGCAGAGTCTGTATTACTTTCTCTCTTAAAGCACAAACACTAACATATTTTAAATACAAACAATTATTTGGTTAGGCGCCAGTGTCACCGTATCTGGTAGGTGAGGTATAATTTCTGTTTTAGCTCACAGAACTTCTATAAATATACTCAATCAAGTCAATAATAAATCGTGACGAACGCTCTATCTGAATGTCAATTAGTTCGAAGCCAAATTAATAACTTACTAAAAGGTGGCAAGGCCCTTAACACGGTAGATAGAATAAGTTAATTGACTTACGTTTCCCAAAATGGCGTACTTAGTAACAGATTCAATGAAATAAACCACTAATACCTGGAGCTCTATTTTTGAATCACTCGAATGACATAGCGTTAGCATGCGAATTAAGTCACGCGTCGCTCGTTTTGCTCGCCCGCAACGAGTGGGTCGGCAGTGCCGGCACTCGTTGCGGTCGAGCGATTAAAAATATGGATTTTCGTATGTCGAACGAAAATCAGTAGAACGTAGTCGCGAGACGAGTGAATCAAAAACAGATCCCTTGACCTTTGCAATACAGTTGTTTCGTTAGTTCCAACGCTACTAACAAAATATCAATGAGTGTTGCTGAAACTTAGATAGTCCGCTTATTTGGTTTGTGAACTAATTTCTGAGAAGTACAGTCAACACCAGATCAGCCTTTACAAAACTTTATAGGGGTTCGAACTTTCTTGTATGGAGGCTGACGAGGCCAGCCCAGTCCGCAAGGTATTATCATGAGACGTCAATTAAAAAAAACCAAAATGGCGTCGCTCAATAATACATAGCTAATCGCCTCTGTGGTCTAGTGTTAAAACCACCGGTATCAGACCCAGGGGTCCCGGGTTCCATCCCAGCGGGGTTACATATTGTATTCGGTTTGGTTGGTGGTAGCACTTGTTGTAAGTCCGTCTGGCTAGCTACCACCATCTTATCTAAGCATGACGCCATAACAACAATGTTTTCAGCATTGTTGTGTTCCGGCAGTTAGAGATAAGATAGCCAGTTTTTCAGTGATGAGGATGTCGGGAGAGGCTCGCTTCCATCTACGGCCTTATCAATACTTAACTTCTGGTATGATTAAGGCCAAGAGTCTCCGTTGTTCATTAAAAAAAAAACATACGTTATTTTATGTATACCCAAAACCTCGAAACCATTTTAAGAACTCAATATTACGAACAACTTTCTGTATGGAACCCACCCTGAAATCGCGAAAAAAAAAACAGCTGTTTCATATATTTTAGCAGAATTAAAATAAAAGAAACGTTGTATAAATTAACAGGGGACACAGAGGAACAAAAAATGTTATGGCGTAAGCTAATTAATTAGATAATAGATTTGTAAAATTTTTCAAAATGGCGGGTCTAGACGAGGCCTAAAAGTCCAAAGCTCTTTCTCCAGTCGACTTTGAACTCTAAGACATAAGCTATCCTTTTGAAATCATTAATATAAGCTGTTGAGTTCGGAATTGTCTGAAGAAATATGACATATTGTATGTATAAGCCGTAGTATACCAATTAATAATAACTCAATGGAGTTCTTCGGTATTGAAATAAAACGCTTTACTTCACGAACTAAGTTGTAATTGTCCGTATTTTTAGGTTGTTTAGGGGGTTTTCGATAGGTTTTTATATGTTAGGGATGACAGTTATCCCGTGACCACGGCAGCTGAAAAGGTGCCGAAACGTCCAGAAAATCGAAAAACCCCTAAAAAACCTAAAAATACGGACAATTACAACTTAGTTCGTGAAATATAGCGCGTTTGATATCCGTGAATGTTGTTTTATTTCAATGAACAGTGCGCGCCAAAACATAAGATGTACGTAAGTTATTCGGTATGTTGATCATTTGATACCTTAGGAATGCGAGTTGATATGAGCTCGTTATGTGAAAAAAATATTCCGACAAATTGAGAACCTCCTCCTTGAAGTCGGTTAAAAATGTTTTTCTGGGCTCACAGTCAACAGACCTAAGAACACAAAAAATATGAATGGGCGTTAAACAAATAATAAACGTAGGTATTCATTTGAAATTAGTAAAAGACTTATTATGAATGATATCGTGTAGGCAGCTTTATTCAAATTGATTCTTAAATATATTTCTGCATATACTATTAAATTAGAGATAAGCCGTCAAGCATTGTAATAATATTTTTATTCAAAATTAGGTCTAAGATAAATTTAATATTGGTAAAATGGAAGTTTTCTAAAAATGTATCTAACAAAAATGGGATTGTGAATGCAATACAACAAAATTTCAAATACAATAAAACATATCTATTATAAATATAAAATAATGTATGTATTAACAAAATTGTAATAATATACATGTAAATATTAACAAAATTGTGTTATTATTCGCCGTATAAAGAATAAAAATACATTCAAATTTTTTTTTCGTGAGTACCAATATTTCAGTGTCAACTTTACGAAAAGATTCCTTGAGAACCTCCTCCTTTTTTTGACGTCGGTTAAAAAGACAAATAATACAAAATATAAGTATTTACGTGTCATTTATTGAAATGCTTTAAGCAAAACGTAGCCAAACATTTATACACCAATATATGCCAGTGAACAGAAAGCTATCTGCACTTATCTTCGTTTCTCACTCATTGGCTCTGCCTTCTCGCTCGATTGGTTGGAACTGCCTAGAATTATGACATTGAACCTAATCGAGGTCCTACCTACGCTTAATGATTTCAATGACACGCTGCAAGCGGCTTAATGACGTGGTCGGAAGCGTGTAAATAACGATCCAATTTAAAAATGTATTAGTCATGCGTCATACAATTTGGATCCAGAATATGAATAACGTTCAGATGTTTTAATTTAATAATAGAAACGCAAGGAGTCCTTTTTAACTTGATCAAAATAAATTGTAAAAGGTACAATTCCGAAAAACGCCAAGAAAAACAAGATAAAAATTGTTAGAGAAATTTCTATAGCCAGTAAACTGCTTTTATCAAATACCTACTTAAAACTATTTACTATAGAATATCGAGTATGTAGATATATTTTGCTAGCAAAATACTTCATATAACATCATTGGCTTAAAGGTTTCATTTTGTTTCACAGCAAAATACATATTAGGTCTTTAACTATGAAATTGCCGATTTGTATGAAGATTTTCAAAGAAAGTTCGTTTTCCATACTAACAATTTTTGTTATAGTTACTACCGCAAGTGCCAATGCCACAATTGTTTAATGTACAATCATTGTTTGAAGACTAAGCAATCTAATGCTATATTTTAATTTCAAAAATTATGAATAATGTTTAAATTATATTTAATAAAGTAGTAAATTTTGCTTAAAAGAAGAACTTTTTGAGGTATTTTTTATCATTTAAGAAACAAAATAATAACCATGAGATTAATTATTCTTGATCATTATCATCTTAAATTAAAATAAAATCAAGCAATAGATGTACCTTTTAATCACAGAAGTAGTGAGGTTCTCTAGAAGTGTAAGAAAAAAATCGGCAATTTCATACTTTAACCCCTATTATTTATTTCACACCGCAGAGTCTGTATTACTTTCTCTCTTAAAGCACAAAAACTAACATATTTTAAATACAAACAATTATTTAGTTAGGCGCCAGTGTCACCGTATCTGGTAGGTGAAGTATAATTTCTGTTTTAGCTCACAGAACTTCTATAAATATACTCAATCAAGTCAATAATAAATCGTGATGAACGCTCTATCTGAATGTCAATTAGTTCGAAGCTAAATTAATAACTTACTAAAAGGTGGCAAGGCCCTTAACACGGTAGATGGAATAAGTTAATTGACTTACGTTTCCCAAAATGGCGTACTAAGTAACATATTGAATGAAATAAACCACTAATACCTGGAGCTCTATTTTTGAATCACTCGAATGACATAGCGTTAGCATGGGAATTAAGTCACGCGTCGCTAGCTTTATTTTGCTCGCCCGCAACGAGTGGGTCGGCAGTGCCGGCACTCGTTGCGGTCGAGCGATTAAAAATATGGATTTTCGTATGTCGAACGAAAATCAGTAGAACGTAGTCGCGAGACGAGTGAATCAAAAACAGATCCCTTGACCTTTGCAATACAGTTGTTTCGTTAGTTCCAACGCTACTAACAAAATATCAATGAGTGTTGCTGAAACTTAGATAGTCCGCTTATTTGGTTTGTGAACTAATTTCTGAGAAGTACAGTCAACAGCAGATCAGCCTTTACAAAACTGTATAGGGGTTCGAACTTTCTTGTATGGAGGCTGACGAGGCCAGCCCAGTCCGCAAGGTATTATCATGAGACGTCAATTAAAAAAAACAAAATGGCGTCGCTCAATAATACATAGCTAATCGCCTCTGTAGTCTAGTGGTAAAACCACCGGTATCAGACCCAGGGGTCCCGGGTTCCATTCCCAGCGGGGGTACATATTGTATTCGGTTTGGTTGGTGGTAGGACTTGTTGTAAGTCCGTCTGGCTAGCTACCACCATCTTATTTAAGCATGACGCCATAAGAACAATGTTTTCAGCATTGTTGTGTTCCGGCAGTTAGAGATAAGATAGCCAGTTCTTCAGTGATGAGGATGCCGGGAGAGGCTCGGTTCCATCTACGGCCTTATCAATACTTAACTTCTGGTATGATTAAGGCCAAGAGTCTCCACGTTGGTAAACTTTAAATAGAAAAATATTGGAAAAATTAACTCGGCCACAAGTGAATTCTCAGACGGGAATCGAACCCGCGACCTTTGGAAATCCGGTCCAATGCTCTCTCAAAAAAAAATAATGCAAAAATTACAAAATTCATAAAAAAAAGTCTCCACGTTGTTCATTAAAAAAAAAAACTATACAACTTTATTTTATGTATACCCAAAACCTCGATACCATTTTAAGAACTCAATATTACGAACAACTTTCTGTATGGAACCCACCCTGAAATCGCGAAAAAAAAACAGCTGTTTCATATATTTTAGCAGATTAACAGGGGACACAGAGGAACAAAAAATGTTATGGCGTAAGCTAATTAATTAGATAATTAATTTGTAAAATTTTTCAAAATGGCGGGTCTAGACGAGGCCTAAAAGTCCAAAGCTCTATCTCCAGTCGACTTTGAACTCTAAGACATAAGCTATCCTTTTGAAACCATTAATATAAGCTGTTGAGTTCGGAATTGTCTGAAGAAATATGACATATTGTATGTATAAGCCGTAGTATACCAATTAATAATAACTCAATGGAGTTCTTCGGTATTGAAATAAAACGCTTTACTTCACGAACTAAGTTGTAATTGTCCGTATTTTTAGGTTGTTTAGGGGGTTTTCGATAGGTTTTTATATGTTAGGGATGACAGTTATCCCGTGACCACGGCAGCTGAAAAGGTGCCGAAACGTCCAGAAAATCGAAAAACCCCTAAAAAACCTAAAAATACGGACAATTACAACTTAGTTCGTGAAATATAGCGCGTTTGATATCCGTGAATGTTGTTTTATTTCAATGAACAGTGCGCGCCAAAACATAAGATGTACGTAAGTTATTCGGTATGTTGATCATTTGATACCTTAGGAATGCGAGTTGATATGAGCTCGTTATGTGAAAAAAATATTCCGACAAATTGAGAACCTCCTCCTTGAAGTCGGTTAAAAATGTTTTTCTGGGCTCACAGTCAACAGACCTAAGAACACAAAAAATATGAATGGGCGTTAAACAAATAATAAACGTAGGTATTCATTTGAAATTAGTAAAAGACTTATTATGAATGATATCGTGTAGGCAGCTTTATTCAAATTGATTCTTAAATATATTTCTGCATATACTATTAAATTAGAGATAAGCCGTCAAGCATTGTAATAATATTTTTATTCAAAATTAGGTCTAAGATAAATTTTATACTAGTAAAATGGAAGTTTTCTAAAAACTTCTAAAAACAAAATTAGGATTTAGCATTAAAACATTTCTATTATAGATATAAATGAATTACCTACATGTAAATATTAACAAAATTGTGTTATTATTCGCCGTATAAAGAATAAAAATACATTCAACATTTTTTTTCGTGAGTACCAATATTTCAGTGTCAACTTTACGAAAAGATTCCTTGAGAACCTCCTCCTTTTTTTGACGTCGGTTAAAAAGACAAATAATACAAAATATAAGTATTTACGTTTATTGAAATGCTTTAAGCAAAACGTAGCCAAACATTTACTAACGCCAATATATGCCAGTGAACAGAAAGCTATCTGCACTTATCTTCGTTTCTCACTCATTGGCTCTGCCTTCTCGCTCGATTGGTTGGAACTGCCTAGAATTATGACATTGAACCTAATCGAGCTGCAAATAATGATATTGTTTTTATATTTTGGGACCCAAAGCGATATTTTGTTACGAAGGGCTGCAGTTTCAACGGCGCGGCGTGGCTTAGAGATAGGTTTTTAAGACTTATAGCGCTAGTGCCGCAACCAGCCACGAAATCCTGGCTGCGGCAGCTAAATGTTTATCGGCTGTTCTAATATTTTGGCTGCCGCAACCTGACTGCGCAGCCAGGTTGCCTAGTGCGCGATGAGTCTAATAGGTTGGTGCTAAGATAAGAAAAACTTTAAACTTTTTTTGCAGATTGGTCATGTGGCATGAGACTTTTGGTCTCGTGGATTCGAGTCCCATCTGATAATTCACTTGTGGTCGAGTTGATTTTTCCAATATTTTTCTATTTAAAATTTATCATAAACCTTCCGCTGGCAATGAACGAGACACAATAGATTTTTTATTTTTATAGGTTATAATATGTCTGCTTGCTAGTACAGTATAAGTATAAAAATAGGATTAAAGAATGAAAAAATTCAATAATCATAAATTAGTCATGTGGCGTTAGAATGCTTAGTCAATTCAGTTTTATTTCTAATAAGTTCTTGAGTTTTTTTTTATATTTAGCGCTTAATAGCGCTAATGATATTGATATCTTTGATTATTCATAGAAGTCTCTCTGGAAATTATTTATTTAGCTTTGGTAAGTTCATGATTAGTGCGATCCAGGAACCCTGTCGTTATAAGAATCAATTTCTCAACCAGAAACATTATTTCTCATTATAAGCTTATTTCAAGTATCTCTAACACACTTCATATTTCAGTAAACTGTCATAACCTTAAAACATTTCCCCAAAAATTTTCGCAAATTACTTTATCTGGCCCTCGCCGTATATAATATTACACAGTCGTCGAAAACATTAAGAGTTGGCAAATTTGAGAAATAAACAAAGCCACAGGTGCAAACGGCCAAATTAAATACGCCTCGCAGTAAAGTACTGGCCCACATAAATATTTCCCCTTTAATTTGGGTGTATACAATGCGTGAAAGATATCAACTTTACTGGAACTGTCAGTATGGAAGTTTAGTTTGAAAGGCACTATTATATAGTTAACCATTTTTTTAAGTGCACTACCGTAATAACTAAGTAATAAAGATTCGGTTATTCAGCCCCCCTAGCTTGAACACCACTTTAACACACGATATGATACGGCGCATGATGCTGTCTTGCTTACAACTTGCTTATTTGTCTTGCTTACTTGATAAAGGCCTCTCATGTTCGGGCTACACTCTCATATTATTGTTTAAATTGACGATTAATTTGCGAAAACGTAAAATTTTCTTACTACATACGTCATGCACATTAGAGCTCACTCCTTGAAGGTGTCGGTTCATAGTGGAGACGAGACTATGGACTGCCACATTGCTCTTTCCTGACACAACTCCTTAGCCTCACATACATCGATAATTCTCTGTATTCATAAAGATGTATTGTTGCGATGAATGAAGATGTAAGTGGCAAGAATAAAATAAGATTAATTCTTGCCGCTTCGGACCCCAACTTTATTGAGAACATCAGTGTACCTACCATGTTCTTCTGTTGTATCCGGCTTCACTTGCCCTGCCTACAAGTTCCCGCTACAAGTTACTGATATGTTTTTTTGTTAGATTTGCTCTTGATCCTACACAAGCCCAGGAGCTAAGACAGGTTCCACGATGGAGCGAGCTAACCCAGAAGGTGCCTATTCACCCATGCTATGAAGATGGTCGGGTTGTAAGTACTCGGAAATACAGACGCAGGGAGGGAGTTCTACTCCTTTGCTGTGCGCAATATAAAAGATGTTGAGTAGCGCTTGGTGCGACATTTAGAAATATCAATTATGAAAGGGTGGTAGCCCGCAGTGCGTCTGGATGTCCGATGGAAGAAGGGGGATGGCGGTATGAGCTCATGCAGCACCTGAGCACACTGAAGTAAAGTCCGTAAAGGCAAGGTGAACTAACAACGTATGAAAGTTAGTGTTAATGAACTTTTCTTCTGTAATAAGTACTTTTGTCACATCCGTTAGTTAAAGATCTTGGTATTCCCATTGCTTGAGCGTTATTTCATCTCTGTAAGGTGGAAGGGTTCCTTAGAGGTCTGGCCAACTTGCCTGTCGCCCTCAATATTTAATACGGAACCTCGGACGTTTCCGTCCGAAATAGAAATTGTCTTGTATTCGACATTATATTGTATGTTTGTATAGTTTGCTAGACATTTAACCTTCATTTGGTAAGCTCAGCAATATCTCATTGTATTATTACTAATTGTTTTTCCAAGAAAATAACTAAGTCTTAAGGGTGGCCATTATTGTTTCACAGCAATTTCATAAAAGCTTAATTACAAAAAAGTGGTGTTAGTTTTTTTTTAAAGCGTACCACTGACCGTTAATTACAAAAAAGTGGTGTTCGTTTTTTTTTAAAGTGACCCATCGACCGGTTAGGTTAAAAAATAAAAGTTAGACCGTTCGGTTTGAAATCATTTTACAATGATCGAATTTGCAATGTTTTCTTACAAAAGTTAGTCTTTATAGGCGTTAAATAGGGGGAAATGGCTATCTGGAGGCCTACCATCCGTAATGCGATTCATTTTAGGTTATTTTCATTTAGTAAGAGTGAGACGCCGCTATACGCGCCTTATGGCAGCATCCCACTCTCACAACCTAAAAAAAATCGCAATGGGTTGATGTTAAGGCCCCTGGTAACTTGAATAAAGCTGGAAAACTCTTTAGTCTCGTTACTCACCGCCTCCGTGGTCTAGTGGTACAACCAACCGGTATCAGACCCAGGGGTCCCGGGTTCGATTCCCAGCGGGGGTACATATTGTATTCGGTTTGGTTGGTGGTAGGACTTGTTGTAAGTCTGCCTGGCTAGCTACCACCATCTTATCTAAGTCTGACGCCATAACAACAATGTTTTCAGCAGTTTTGTGTTCCGGCAGTTAAAGATAAGATAGCCAGTTCCTCAGTGATTGGGGATTCCGGGAGAGGCTCGCTTCCATCTTCAGCCTTATCAATACTTAACATCAGGTATGATGAAGGCTAAGAGTTTCCCCGTACTTCATAAATAAAAAAATAAAAAAACTCAATTCCCCAATAGTACTTAAGTATCCATTTCTTTACTTAACCGCTATAAATAATCTTAAACTCGAGTCTTTTCCTTTGTTTTATTGAGACGATGAAGAAATGTGGTCCAACGAAGTCGGAAGGTTGAATTGTCGGACATAATTGCTCAATTACGTGGAAAACGAAAGATAGGAGAAGTATTTAACTCTTCGATATTGAAACTGAAGTGAGAATTTGAGATGAAATAGTGAAGCAGCGGAAGGGTCATAGACTATCATACCATATTTTGCATTCTAAAAATAACGATACGTTTTGATAAACCATACCCGAAGCATGAAGGAGTTCGAGATAATTAATTTTGGTCCGCTCCAAAATGGTTTATCGAGGCTCCCTTCGCCGATAGCACGTTTCGCCGAAATCACTCTCACTTCATTCGGTTAGGTTAAAAAATTTAAGTTTGGCACTGTGACATTAACAAAAGATATATTTAATAGTCAGATCATAATATTGCCTTGGCCATGTTTTAGTTACAGTTCAAGCCTAACCTAACGTAATAAGTAGTGATTTCGGCGAAACGTTCTATAGGCAAACGGTATCATCGTAAACATTTACCCGAAGATGCGTTTGTACGTCGAATAGAAATTATAGTCGAGCAAATTACGCAACGGAAAATCGACAACGTAAATTCGGTTAGATGTGGCTATATAATTAGTGCTAATTATACAATTGGCACTTTTAGAACTAAATATAAAAGACATTTATTGGAAGTTCGAAAGGATACCGTAGTATATACGTTTAAAAAATGCCGTTCTGCTTGAAACGCCTAGTATTTAGTGGTTTTTGTTTTTTGTTTAATGTCTGTTCCAATAATATTTGTTTTTTTATTATTATTATATAATTCTATAAGTAGATGTAAATATATTTATTTTTTACTGTAATTGGTTGTTTGCTCAATGTCACGCGTCCTTTTCTCAGCAGGTATCTGCAGAATATCAGTGCCACGGTGACACACGTTCGCGTTGTCTCGCGGCTTATACTGAGCAGAGGCCATTTCGATACCTAGCTCTAAGTATTGTTTAATTTTGGATTTTTTGTTAACGGTTTTTTTATTATTTTTATATTTGTTTCGTATCCTCTGTTCTTGTTTAATGTTTGGTACCCAATAAACTTTTTCAATCAAACTTTTTTTTTCATTCATTCATTCATTCAAATGTGAACATACTACAAATAAAGACGTTCTTTAGCAACTCGGTTTGTCGGAACTCACAAGGAGCCAATAAATTTCGCCCACCCATCTATTTGAAAGCGAAACTTTCTTACATTTTCTTTAAGTGAGATCCCAAGTGAGTCTGACATTTGCAGAAACATTTTTCTATGAAATAAACTTTTTCCTTGACTTTTACGGAATAATAAAAATGTTACATATAGTTGGGCCTTCAATATTAGCTTGCCTTTTTGTTCGAGCTACCCTCAATTTGGCTAAGCCCCGTCGTTTGTTTTACGGGAACGATGAAAAGAATTACACGGGGAAGGATATGTGGAGATTGATGGAATAGAACTAGTTTTTTTTTGTTGAACCAGCAAAATATTTTTCTTGTTGGTTGGTCACGGCTATCGTATTAGTGGATGATAGGGGAAACTGTTCTAATGTTGGATTGGGCAACTTTGGACATCGGACAAAAAGCCTTCAAAGTTTTTTTTTATATTTGTACTTCTACTGTCAAAATTATACATTTAAAAAAGAATATACATTGCACTTATAGCTTTTGTAGCCTTTTTTATCAACTCCGAGCTCGATTCATGTAAATAACAGATACTTACTTTTTTTGCTTACACTTTTCATACAAGCAGTTTTAGCTAACTACATCAACATCCAAGCAATATAATGCAATAAGATAAGATAAGATAAGATAAGATAAGATAAGATAAGATAATTATTAATTGAGTACTAAACACATACATCAAATAAAATTTGACACCGTGACCCGTGGTAGTAAAAACTGTGCTACAGGCCACGGTACTCCCAGGTAGATTAATAAATTAATTTAAGTGTTTTTGAAAGTGCTGTTGTTAATGTTGCTTAATTTTTAATAACAAGCAGCAGTCTACAAGCAAATATTTTTATTTGCATTTATTACTGGATTGTCTCACCTACTATTTTATCACTACGTTCTCTCACCAAAAGATTAATCTTTCTTTATTTCAAAGATGAGTTTCGGACCGTTCGCCTACAGTCATTGGCTATCCAACCGGGATTTCAGAAATTATTACGTTGTAGTATATAAAAAGTCTTCGTCGTATTTTTTTATTATATTTTCATTCTTCATAATATTAATAAGAACTTCATAACTGAATTATGTATTGTAGCTAGTGTATTTTTATATAATTAACAATCAAGCATTTTCAGCTGACTTCGAATCTGCAACCGTGGGTAGAATAATCAAGATCACCAAACACAATCAACTAATTGAATCAAGAAATTCAACCTGAAATAGTTTCACACATCTAAAAATAAAAGCTTTTAATTTAACCACATTTTAACTATTTTTAACCACAACGCCCCAAGCAGTTAACTTGTTTAGTTAAGAAAAGGTGTTTGAAAATGGACACATCTGGTTAGTTAAAATGCTATTACTTTACTTTATTTATAGTTTGTGAACATCAATCAATTAGTTAACTGTATAATTTTAAGTCCTTTAAAAGTATAAGTGACGGGAATAATAACATCGATAATACGAACGCTTACTGGCTTTCAGTTTGGCTAACGTTTTTTAGGGTTCCGTAGCCTAATGGCAAAAAACGGAACCCTTATAGATTCATTTTTTTTTTTTTATTTTTTTTTTTTTTTTATTTATTTATTTATTTAATACATACACATGCTAGCTTACAGAAATGCATTTCCAACACACCAGCAAGTCATACAGTAACAGTTAAAATAACAAATTACTTTAAATAAATTCAAAACAATAAAAATATGATGTCATTACGAAATTAAAGAAAGTCAAATTGCTAGATAATAAAGTAAATTAAATTAAGTAAATGTCATTGGAAAAATAATAATAATCTACAACAATTTGATACATACAAAAAAATTAAGAAATTACAATACAATAAAACTTAAAGGAATAATATCAGATTTTTATAATTGTCATGTCATAAGATATTCTAATTCTAAATATTTACTAGCTTCTCTACATATATGGTCAATCTTATCAGCAAATAAATCAATGTCAGGGCACTGAGTGAGTATGTCCCCAATCAGGCGTAATGCGCGAACAGTAGGTGCATTAGCGGCATGTACAGTGCGTGTGACGGGTTTGAGCAAAAGCCGCGGTCGGCGGCGCGGTGCCATCGCCCCAGCCTCAGTCCGGGGAACGCGCATGGGTACAAGTAGTTCTAACTTAGAAACCACATCAGTGGCTACCCTATTATGGATCGCTGAAATATAATGACCCAGAAGATGTAACATTCTCCTATGAGCCAGCGTGTCCAAATCAACCATACCGGCTACGAAACGCGAGGGATATAAATAAGGGTAATACCCATAAAGCCGTTTATAAAGCCAACGCCCAAATTTGCGCTGTACTCGCTCCACCATTATATCATATTTGTCCTCGTGGGGGTCCCAAACTATAGATGCGTATTCTAATTTGCTGCGTACGTAGGCGTTGTACAACACCCTTGCAACCGTCAATTTATCGAATTCGGTTGATGTCCGTATAATAAATCCTAAAATTTTAATAGCCTGTTTGCAGGTTTCCGTCACATGTTTATGAAAGTCAAACTTACTGTCTAATATTACTCCCAAATCACGAACTTCATCAACTCTATCTATACAGGCGTCAAATAATTTATAATTTTCGAATATTGGACAACGTTTGCGAGTAAACGTAATTGATTTGCATTTCGATTTGTTAAAAGGTAAACGATTTTCTAAACTCCACTCAGATACTGCATTAATGTCTGCCTGAAGAGCAGCTGTATCAGTGCTATTTTTGACTCCGAGATAGAGCTTAAGGTCATCTGCAAAGAGGAGACATTGAGAAGAACGTATAGTTTGCGGTAAGTCGTTGATCATCACAAGGAATAGAGTCGGACCTAACGTGCTTCCCTGACTTACGCCTGATCTTGTGTAGTATTCAGCTGACTCAAATCCCTGTACTTTCACAAATTGGCGTCTATTCTCTAAATAACTAGCAAAAAATTTTATCAGTTTTGGTGTAAAACCGACCGATGCCAATTTTTTTAACAGAATGTCGTTGTCGACCAGGTCAAAGGCTTTTTGGAAGTCAAAATACGCAGCATCGACCTGGCCTCCAGCATCCAGCTCTTTTGACACGTAATCCGTTAGCGCTATGAGATTAGTAGTGGTAGAACGCGCTTTACGAAATCCGTGCTGGCAGTTGTCCAATAAACTATCAACCTGCTGTGTCAGGTACTTATTAAGGATCGTCTCGAATACTTTAGGAAACACTGAAAGTACTGCGATAGGTCTATGTTGAGTAACATCGCTTTTAGAGTCCGCTTTTGGTACTGGTGTTACACGTGATAGTTTCCACTCCAATGGGTATTCACAAGAGTCAAGACTGAGATTATAAATGTAAAGCAAAGGGATCTGTAAGACTGACACGCAATCTTTTGCCAAAAACACTGGAACACAGTCTGGTCCCGCCGCCGAATGAGGTTTTAGATCCCTGACAGCAGCTTTTAGATCAGCACACACAATATCTGGGAACACAACAGTTCTGGAGTCGAACTGGGAATGGGCAGCTCTAGCAGCCTCATCAGGACTCAAGCGCGGCAGGTCCGGCAAGAAAACGGAGCTGAAGTATTGAGCAAAAGCATCAGCAGCAGCTCTCCCAGCCACCTCATTTCCGTTAAATGAAAAACTGTTAACAGCACGCCTATCTTTCTTTTTATCTTTAACGTAACGCCAGAATTTGGCAGGATCATCTAAAATATTATTTTGTAGTTTAGAAATCTCCTGTCTAAAGGCTTCGTTAATAAGCTTTTTAACGTGCCACCTATAAAACTTGTAGAGTTCTTTGTTATATTCCTTTCCCTCCGACTTAAATTTTGTGAGATGGTAATATTTGCTCTTCAAATTACATACAATTTCAGCGGTATACCATTTAGGGTACACATATCGCGCTTTATGTTGACGGCACGTTCTAACAGGTACAAAACGATCAAAACACTCGTATAACTTTGAATAGAAAAATTCAACAGCCGCATCCACCTGATGGATTTCCAAGAGAGGAGACCAGTCAATTTCAGCTAGAGCTGCATACAACATTTGGTAGTCAGCCTTACGCCAGTTCCAGTCTGGGCAGGTACTCTGCAGTTTTTGCTGAGTGTGGGGGCAGGAGGTGGACGGAGGCACCGCGCTACGAGATAATTCTACAGTTACATCAAGCGCAGGATGGTACGAGTCAATCGGTACTAATGGGTCACAAGACTTAGAAACATTAACCTGATGGGAAATAAGGTCACTCAATATTAAGTCTAATGTCCCGCCATGATTATTGAGCACTGTATTATACTGATGCAAATTACAAAATTCACAAAAAAGCTCAAATTGAGTTTTAACATGTTTTGACACTGAGTTCAAATTAAAATCTCCTAATATTAAAATGTCAAAGTCAGGGTACGAACAGATTGCATTTTCAATACAGGTTAGATTATTCAAATAGTGGTCGTCAGTACATTTGGGGGGCAAATAGACTACACAGCACAGCAATTTAAAATTACTCGTCTTAACTGTAGCAAATAACAATTCCATATCGCTAGTATGTCCATCAACGTCTGTGATCTCACGAACGGAGTAACGATCACTCACCGCTAGCAAGACACCTCCCCAGCCAGCGTCAAACTTACGATCCTTGCGAATAACCACATATCCCGATGGAAAAAGTTCACCACTGGACACTGAACTAGTAAGAAACGTCTCAGTTATTCCGATTATATCATACATCGATTGAGTAACACCAATATTGAACATGCTGGTCTTCGACCGAAGTCCTCGCACATTTTGATAATAACATTGAAGTACTTTGTGTTTATAGCGATTATGAGCTTTTTCTTTGCTTGTTGCGAAAGCTCTGACGCCATGGCTTAACATAATGTCTGTCTGTCTGATGTATGTCACAGCCACTTTATTCTAAAACTATGAGGATTACACAGTAAAAACTTATTAGGTAGGTGTATTCTGTAAACCGCTTTAGGGTTTTGACACATAAATTAAAAAATATATATATTAAGGGGGGGGGGGCTCCCCTAAACATGGATCTGAAACAAAAAAATTATTTTTAACAAACCTATACGTGTCTTCATAGGTCTTTAAAAATTACATTGAGGTTTCAAAAACGATTTTTTTCTCAAAGTCAACCGTTTGAAAGATGTACACTTCCAAAATGGTAAAATGTGTGCCCCCCCCCCCCCCCCCCTCTAACTTTTGAATTAAGACAGTGAAAATAAAAAAAAATTATATAATTATGCTGTAGATCTTACTTAATAAAAACTTTCAACGAAAATTGGTTTGAACGAAATATACTTGGCAGTTTTAGAAATATACCACATTTCCCAAGGGGAAACTGAAACTTTTTTTTTCATCAAACCTATACATGTGGGGTATCTATAGATAGGTCCTTAAAAATTATATTGAGGTTCCTAAAACAGTTTTTTCTCAAAGTCAACCGTTTGAATAGATATGTCGTATTGGAAACCTTGCAGCCAACTCAAAAAACCTATAATTTTTTTTTTTATGAACTACGGGGAGACTCTTAGCCTTCATCATACCTGATGGAAGTATTGATAAGGCTGAAGATGGAAACGAACCTCTCCCGGAATCCCCTATTACTGAGGAACTGGCTATCTTATCTTTAACTGCCGGAACACAACAATGCTGAAAACATTGATGTTATGGCGTCAGACTTTGATAAGATAGTGGTAGCTAGCCAGGAAGACTTACAACAAGTCCTACCACCAACCAAACCGAATGCAATATGTACCCCCGCTGGGAATCGAACCCGGGACCCCTGGGTCTGATACCGGTGGTTGTACCACTAGACCACAGAGGCGGTTAAATCATATGATAAATTCTATGATATGTTTTTCTAGCAGACAGAATCAAGCATTTAGAAAGTCACAATATTAAATTTTATAGTGCACAACATTATTTTATGTAAAGGAGTCATTTCAAGATTTTTCCATACAAAAAGCTGTTCGTATTATTTCAAAGCGGAAGAGGATAGTTTTGAGTAGATAAACAAAAGTTACCAACTTACCAATTACTTACTCTACCAACCCGTCTGGCCAGCGTGGTAGCAGTAGGCTAATAGCCTCCTATGAACGCCACAATAGGCGTGAGCTAGGAGAGGCCTATGTCCAGCAGTGGACGTCCACAGGCTGATGATGGAAACGAAAGTTACGTCTTCTAAAAGCTATAACAAACTAATTCTGTTAAATTCAACCAACAACTTCCTGGTCATCCATCCGAAGAATGGCCTCGGTATACGAAAATTGTTTAATCTCCCCAATAGCTGTTAAGCTACACATGATTTTTATTGCATGAAAAATATCCACGTCTGCAAAATGAACACGAAGATGGCACGGATCCAAACCTCTATCGTTGCCACGGATTTGTATCAACAGCCGTTCATCAAATATGAACACGAGAATACGAGGATCAAATTGAACAATCAGTGTAACATCGTTTTTTTACTATAACTTTTTAACGATATAGTTAATAGCGGTTTCACCCGCATGGTTCCCAGTTACTATAGAATATTAGAATAAAAGGTAGCCTTATAAAGGTAGCCTTTACCTTTTATTGTATGTTTGATTTTCTGTGTGTCAAATTTCATCTAAAGCGGTTCAGTCTTTTTTGTGCGAAAAAAGTAACAATTTTTTTTTGGTGGTAGGACTTGTTCTAAGTCCGTCTGGCTAGCTACCACCATCTTATCTAAGTCTGAAGCCATAACAACAATGTTTTCAACATTGTTGTGTTCCGGCAGTACCTAACGGATAAGATAGCCAGTTCCTCAGTGATTGAGAATTCCGGGAGAGGCTCGCTTCCATCAGCAATAATATAAACTGCATGTTTGTATGATGAGATTGATGTTGGTATATTTTTTACTCGACTGCAATGGAAAGGTTATGTTTTTCGCGCGTATCTTGTATGTATGTTCGGTTATATGTAATATTCTATATTTCCTCTTATCTTTCGAACGGCTGAACGTATTTATATAATTAATATATCGTTAGATTGGTTTTGACAGCCCAAGTATTCTTAGGTAAGTGATGTTAAATAAAAAGCATCATGGCGGCTGTGAGGTGCTATTATTTGAACTGGAAAAAAATCTTAGAATACTTCGATATGGGTATCAATTCGAAGGGCTGATCTTAAGAATTTCATAAAGGTGTATCATGACCGATAAATAGCTAAAACAATATAAATAAAAAATATAAATTTAGAAAACAAAAAAACCCGCTTCCTTCAAAAGACAAGTCAACTGAAAACAGGGAAACAAGAACAAATGCACTATTTTTTCACTTCTAATATTGTTATTTTATTATTATTACCATTGAGTCAACCCCGCAAAGGATGATATGGTGTGATACACAATGGTGAAAAGCACACCTAGATTTAAAACGGACAGACAAACAGACAAGAAATTTCAGCAACTAGGTCTTAAAAACTCGGCCACAAGTGAATTCTTAGATGGGACTCGAACCCACGACCTTTGGAAATCCAGTCCACTACTCTACCCACTGAGCTACCGAGACTTGCGGACGGACCACCGTCGAAATTCTCCAATACTTTTATCCTTTTAATACCACCAACCATCATAGGCCAGTGTTGTCACATCAATGCTAGGAATATCCAAGAAACATCTCTGGTTTTCCTAAACGGCAATACCAGCTGGAGACACGATTGTTAGCTAACAGATAAAAAAAACTCATAATAACGAAGTTGCGGTGGCTCCTAAAATATTACAGACACGTTTGATTGCTTTCAATATGCTTTAAAATATGGCATGCTTAGAAGTTCTCTATGTCTTATGAGGAAGCTGTAGACACACACATAAAATGTTTCACTCTCATAGCAACACCACATTAAATTTGGCATGATGTTATCCGGACAAAAGTGGCAGGTTTATTTTTCGAAAAGGGAAGGTAGGGAAAAAAAAATACTATTCGAAAACACTTATCTATAAGTCTACTTGAATAAAAATCATTGACTTTGACTTTACCTACTATCTGCACTGGAAAGTGGCTAGCTTTGGCATTGTCTATGTATTTTTTTTTACTCCTAGTTCAACATGAAAAATACAGGGTGTTAAAAGACCCATACTGAAACCGTAATTATATGCGTAGTGTTAATCAAACTTAATAAGAATATGTAAAAATAATTGCTAGGAAATTATTTTTAATTTTCCTATTCATAAATAGGTTTTATTTTCACATGTAAAAATACGCGTGGAACAACGTGTGCGTGTGTCTAGAGGGTTTTGATATTCATTGCTGTTTTGTAACCTAAAACGAAAATCTTTAAAAATAAATATTGACTTTGGACCTCAATAACTCCTCAACTATCAGCTTCCCAGATTTGGCTCCATACAAGAAAATGATAGAAACGACGGGGAGAATACGTTGTTTTTGTTTTCGTTATGGGTCTTTTAACACACTGTGTTTATTACTCCATAAAATAAAACTAAATAACAGCCTTAATTTCATCACTATTCCAGTGCAGATAAAAACCGTTGCCTCCGTCATTTCTATTTCATTAGCATTGATTAATTTTCTGCGACATTTCCCCGCATTTTCGCTCAATGCTCGCGGTAGTTTGCTGGCTCGTTCGCTCGACTGATTTAATAACTGAGTTAGCATGTTACGTAGTAGAGTAATGAGTTGACTGATGGATTCATAAATGGCAAGCACAAGCCGTGACTCCCAATAAAATATTGCCTACGTGCGAATAAGCGAAAGTAGAATTATTAAGCTGGAGAGTTTGTATGAAAGCGATCGGCGACGAAACTGCTAAATGGTTTGAAATAATCTTTTTGCATGGCTAATTCTGAAGATTTTCGTCGTCTTTAGTTAATAAACCTAAACAAAAGTCTTTCTTGATTATAGTGCAAATTTTCAAGACAAGATCTGTGCCTCACGATTCAGACCAGAAAAAGCTACAACAAATGGCATGACATAGGTTCGATTGGAAAACATCGAAAATCCAAAAATATCAATCCTTATCCTAACTTATATTATAAATGCGAAAGTGTGTTTGTTTGTCCTTTATTGACTTCCTAACTAAGAAACCGATCGACTTGAATATAGATTTAGTTGAAAGGGCGGAGAGTAACATAGGCTTTTAATCCCGATATTCCCACGGGAACTGGAACTAAGCGGGTGCAACCGCGGCCGGAAGCTAGTAAATTATATTTATTTTATCAATTTCTTTAATATAAATAATCTAGTGATAAGTTTACACTCTCAAAATAATAGCTTTAAAGCTCTCGCTTCGCTGCTCTAGCTTTCGCTGCTCACTGTTTCCCTATAGTTGACTGATAGGGTATACTTTTAGTATTTAGGCCGCCTTTTGTGCCTAACTTTGTATTTATGATGCAGTAAAGATTTAAATAAATAAACAAATAAACTTTACCTTTCCGTTTCGACGAACTTTTATGTTATAGTAACCAAATTTGAATAAACCCCTACGCATTAGTTTAGAATAAACAAACGACCGAATGAATATACACCGTGTTAAGTTTCCAAACTATAACAGCGGTTAAATTTAACCTTGTATCTAATTAAAACTAATATTGTGGTTATGTTTGATGATACTATTGTTTCAAAAGATAGGTTATGAGTGAGTATATCAATGATGTGTAAATCAAATAAATAATCACAATCTTAGTGTTTCCCAGCAGTAGAAATTGAACAATTCAAAAGTACTTATATAAGAAAGAAATGATTTGACTTTGATTTTAAATTAGTAAGTTCATCTTTTGTTAATAAAAAAGAATAGAAATAGCAAACAAATCGAAATATTAAATCAATAATTGTTGCCGTACTAAAAAATATCAACTATTAATTGTCTTACCGAATCCGAACAAAATAATAAATTAACTTTAGGACTTTTAAGTAGTTACTAGTCAACCCATGACCAAGGCAGCTGAAAAGGTGCCGAAACGTCGGGAAACCCAAAAATCCTAAAAAGACCCAAAAAATATAGTATCTATTAATAATATACGAGTATGTCTCGGGTAAATAAATATAGTGCACGTAATATCCGCATAAGTGGTTTTATTTCAATTAGTTATGAGGGCCCGAAAAAAAATAAGATTTGCATAGTAAAGGTTACCTATTCATCCATAAAGGATGTACCCAGCAGTGAAGACATTAAAAATCTGATGGTGGAACTTTTATACAAAGCAATTGTACCATCTGGAAAGCTTAATTTAAATTTAAATTTCTGGTGATAAATATTAAACAAGAAAATATACTAGAAAAAAGCAACTAGTCTCATGTCGCCCTGACATGATGTGTAAAATGCAAAATTAAAAAGTTATAATTAAATTTCTGGATTTAAGTTTCATAGAACTGGCCAATTTAAAGTGGCACAAATTCACCAATGCTTCAGTGCAATAAGATTTATTTGGTAGCTCCCAAAGACGGTGCTAATATAGGAAATGGGAGCGGCAAACGGCGGTGGGAGCGGAGATAAACTTCCTGGAGGCCTACTCTCATCTCTTGGCAGCAGTATTGTATTAATCTAACCATGCTATTTCTCTACCGTACTACGACGCTCTAAATAATCTTGCTTTCCGAAATAGCATCGTAAGATTGAAACAATACTGTGCTAAGAGGAACAATTGGCTGTATACCCTGGCTCCTGTACTTCTTTCAGAAGCATGGAATAGCGGTGACATGATATCATTCTGAAATAAATAGTTTATGCACTTATATTTCAAATCAGAACCAACAGAGGTATTTAAAGTAAAGAGATGTATATAACAATAACAACCAGGCACAGTACAAACAGAAATGTTCATCACATAAATATTTATCCCTGATGGGGTTCAAAACCTTTATTAGTACCACTGCACAAATATGGGCGAATGGAGATATGAAAAAAAAAATCATTTCACAGGACTCATAACCTCAGGCAGTTTCTATAGTGCTCTCGATGCACATCTTTTACTCATCATGCAAGTACAAAGGGATGGCATTATAGCAATCTTCCTGAAAATAACAAGTAATAATGAAGCCAAGTTAAAGTGACACAAATTCATCAATACTTCCGTGCACTAAGATTTATTTGGTCGCTCCCAACGACGTTGCTAATATGGGAAATGAATGAGCCAAAGGACGGCGGAAGCGGAGATAAACTTCCTGGCTCCTTTCCCACTGACTTTATGTAGGAAGAAATGGTGGTGACGTTCCGCGACTAAATGCTGGCATATCTTCCTGAATCCTCAACCACTGAGGAACTAGCTATCTTATATTTAGCTGGCAGACTACAACAATGTTGAAAACATAATTGTAATATGTATGTTAGTGGTAGCTGTGTAGTGTCGGCTTAGAATAGCACAACCCCCTCTCATCCCGTGGGTGTCGTAAAAGGCGACTAAGGGACTCCTACATACTTGGCCATACTGCGATCGCCAAACCGCCTGCCAAGCGTGGCGATTATGGCAAACCCGTACTTTTGTAGGAGGCCTATACCCAGCATTGGGTGTTATATGGCTGTGACGACTATGTTAGTGGAAGCTAGCCAGGCAGTCTTACCAGTCCTACCACCTACCAGTCCGAATACAATATGTTAGTAACCCTGAACTAAGAATCTCTGGATCTGATACTGGTGGCGTTACCATTAGACGACGGAGGTATTTAGAAATAGAAGTTAGAATAACGCAGTTAGCCAATATGAAGTGCCACAAATTCACCAATAGTTCAGGCCAATAAGATTTGTTTGGTAGCTCCCAACGACGACGGTGCTAATATAGGAAATGAGCGCGGCAAACGGCATCGGAAGCGGAGATAAACTTCCTGGCTCCTTTCCTCCTGTACTTTTTGCAGGAAGCGATGGCGGTGACGTTCCGAGACTAAATGGAATAGGGGAAATCAAAATATACTGCAGTGTCATCAACTATGGATAGGTCTTTTTATAACGTAAGCATCGTGTTTATTGTGATGCGATGTGGAAAAACAACCCTCTTCATGGACAAAAAATATATAGATATAGAACCATTCACGAGACGGAAGCTGTTTGCTACGCCGAGACTTTTGAAATATCTTTTGTAATATTAAACAATTAAAAAGGATAAATCGGTGGTGGTGTGGTGGACTTTAGACATCCATAAGAAAGACCAGTGTCCCAGCAGTAGGAATATTAAAATGGCTAATGATAATGGTTATGAGAAATAATACAAGGATCTGTAAGATAAAAACACATGGATGGACTTTACACCCAGATGCAGCAGAAACACAAAAGTTTCTGTCATGAAAATTTTCCCAAATGGGGTACCCACGATCTCTATAGGTAGGTAGGTAGATACACACATCAAAAAAGTCTGCGATCACTCAATGATTTTCTTACCAAATAACTGGTTTCGTATAGGAAATGTTGAACATTCTAGCTTTTGAATGGCACTTAATCGAAAAAGTATCGGTCAAGATTTACTATAATAATCCTTCTGCGAAAATAGGTAGTGCAGCATTACGCTGCATTAAAACCATTTTTTTGGCCGCCTATAAATTGAAATTGTTAACCGAGGCCTATGAACACCAGATTTTAGAATTATAATCTACTCTATTTTATGTCAACCTTTTTTTGAACGTTTGTTATTCTTATTCAAAATATATTATATGTGAAATTACGTGACTACTTATTATTACGTAGTTAGAGCTTTTTTACTCTACAGTAGGTATTTTGTGTGAAAGTTATTAAGTGATCACAAACTTTTTGATCAGTGTAGGATCTACGACATCTGAGCCACAAACTTTACAATGACGATAAAACGGAAGTTTTTAATTATTCGATGAATAAAACGTGTAAAGAGATATTCCGAGATCTCCCTATTTATTCCCAAATCATGGTAAAAAAGTAAAAACCAGAGATCCGGGTTCAATCCCCGGACAGGACAAATATTTGTTTGCATGAACATGTCTATTTATTTTTGCCCACACAAAGATAAATAGACATGTATATACATTTAATATGTATATACAAAAAAAGTATAGATGTATGTTTATACCGTTATCTAGTATCCATAACACAAGTTCTTCATGAAATTTAACGTGGGCTAGATAATTGGTGTAATAGCATGCAATTAGTTATTTATTATAATGTCTTTTTTATGTACACTGCAAAAACGCTAAGCCTACCTGTTAAGTTATAATATTAATAAGGCTGAGGATAAAATTGCGCTTTTGCCGAAATCCTAAGCTGAGAAACTGGATATAAATCTTCAAGTATAGGATTATAACAAAGCTGCTAACATTGTTGTTATTTAGATGCTATCATAACAAAGCTGGTAGCGTTGTCGTATGGCGAGAGACAGATGAGAAGGTGATAGCTAACAACTTAGATCAAGTTCGACCCCTAATCACCATGTCCGAGCCTGATCCCTTTAGATCTGAAATCGATGACGTTACCACTAGACCACAGAGGCTGTTAAAAGTCAATAAAACTTGTAACTCTGTAATCTGCCACCTGATAGAAGGCCGGACAAGAAACTCACTCGCTCCCTTCAGTTCGAACCCAAAACTAACAACATCAACCTCGAACCTATTTCAGTAAAAAAAAACCATTCGAAATTCTCACAGCACGCGTTAAACTTTCCTTCATAAAATTAATAAGCCATTTTGTTCACATTACACGTTACCTGCCGGTTTCAACAGTCGAATTTTACTTTGACTCGGAAAAAGTTACGGTTGGATAACGACCACCGCCATTATGTGTGTTATTAAACTTTCTCTGAGGCGTGAAGCTCAGGAACTCGTCAGCTTCTGTTGCCTTATGCTTAGTCATACGCAGTCATACGATTGGCAGACGCAGGTTGTATAAAAGTGATCAAATCGGGAAATAAGTTTTCATCAGCAAGGTCAATTACAAAATTTTAATTTAAGCTTTTTGGTGTATTTTGCTTGAAAGCGTTGATGATATACGAGTATTTAACTGCGATTTTTTTCATTACGAATGTGCATACTTCGAAAGATTCATGGTAATATTAATATTCGAAATCAATTGATTTGCCATAACAAAACAATTCCTAAGGTAAGACCTTTTACAATGTTCAACATACAAACTATCAAACATTATTTCATCAAATTGATATTTTTTGTGAACGACGGGGAGACTCTTAGCATTTGTCATACCTGATGTTAAGTATTGATAAGGCTGAGGATAGAAGCGAGCCGGAATCCTCAATCACTGAGGAATCTTATCTCTAACTGCCGGAACACAACAATGCTGAAAACATTGTTGTTATAGCGTCAGACTTAGATAAGATGGTGGTAACCAGCCAGACGGACTTAGAACAAGTCCTACCATCAACCAAAATTTTACCAAAGCCCTTTATTAAATCTTCAAAATTCTAAACTAATTATTTTTTATGCAATTCCTGCTCAACGAACTCTTGTGGCGACTTTAGTGTTGTGACCACAGAGCAGAAAAAGACCATGTTTAAGTTATTTCGAATCTGGTCGACGTTTAGTCGAATTAGTACACCATATTCAAACATTATACTTAAATACTAAGCCTACTTTGTTTAAGAACTAATTAAGAACTACTTTGTTCAATTAAATCTAATCTTCGATAAATAAACGCTATCTCAAACTAATAAATAAATATACAAAACTAAAATACCCGCCTGCTTCAAAAGAAAAGTCAACTGAAAAGATGGAAACAAGATCAAATAAAAAAAGAATTTGTTCAACGTAATAACAGGTAGTCAGAGGCTTAACATGAACGATTCGACTTATTATTGAATTATATGCCTCCATCTTTTTAGTTATTTATCGGTTATTGTATACCTTTTTGAAATCCTTAAAGCTAAGTTAAGATCAGCTCTAATTTGATACCCATATTGAAGTATTCTAAAAAAAATTTTTTTTTTTTCACTTCAAGTAAATGCACCTCACAGCCACTATGTTGGTTTTTTTGACATCACTTACCTAAGAACACTTGTACTGTTAAGTGAAATCTAACGATATCTTTATTGTCAAAATGCGTTAAGCCGTTTTGAAGATAAGAGGTAATAAAGAATATTACCTACATATAAAAAAAAACATGCAAGATACGCGCGAAAAACATCTCTTCCTTTGCAGTAGGGTAAAAACTATTTTATTCAATGAAGGCTACTTGCGACGGTTTCAGTTGTGTTCAAAATATTTATGTTTAGAAACAAACAACAGCATTATTGCAAAGTTAAAATTATGTTTTTTCTAAAATACAAATAGTAGTAAGTCAAATCTGTGAAATATGTTATATTTAATCAATAAGTTCCTTTACACTTAAAATTGGGGGCTAGTTTTTATGTATGTCTGGTTTTTCTGTTTGCTTTCAAAGCACGAATATTAAGTAAGAAAGTTAATAATTGTATAGTTCAGTATTTAAAAAAGGTGCCAAAGCTCTGAAACTCAAAAGTAACATTAAACTCTTCGCAATCAATACCAACTCGAATCTTCTTCCGAGTATCGAAACTGATTACGAATTCGGAACTGCGATCAGGGTCGAGCCCTAGTGACAATATTAGGAGTTACAAAAGTAGCATGCATTATTCATACAACCAAGTTATGGTAATCGCGATATGGTGCCATTTTGCCCTCTTAAGGGATGTTCGCAAAGATTAAAAATGTTCAGTAAGATGGTATATTTTATTCCTTTTATGACGTAATTGCTGTGGTTCCTTGGGCAAATGGATTTCTTCTTGAATGAATTTAAATATTAAATTGTAGGAAGTATTATTAATAACTTTTTAAATTTTCTTTCGACAAATTACAGTTGGATTTTAAATATTGGTAGTCCATCTACTAGCAACTGTATCTCAATTTGGATTCAACATTATATATTTCTGTCGAGGCAGTAATTAAAATAAATATAATCAATGTCAATTAGTAAAATAGTTGGCAGTTTTTGAACTTTTAAGCTTAAAAACAAAAGATGCGTTTTCTCTTTGTCACCAAATATCTCAATCTATAGATATACCCAATAAAAATTAAACGAAACCACATCTGTACATGAATAAAAATAATGCCAATTAATTGTTGTAGGCACGATAAAGAAACGAAAACAATAGTAATTGTGCCGGTTTGTCTATTAATATTTTACACAAAAAAAACTAAAAAGCAAGATATAAGCCTTTTGATTGAAGTCGGTGCAAGCCAAGGCATTCTCCTTTGAGTTCCTCTTCATCTATTTTTCTTGCCTTGGTTGGCACAGACTCTAAAATACTTATTTATGCTTTTAAGTTTTTAAAGTCGGTTTTTAAAGCTTTTTTTTTTAGTGTCTGTAATATGTTGTTTTGTAAACTACATAAGATTTTTTCTAGATTAGATTAGGTTTCACGTACATTATAAACGAAAAGTATCATGAAAATTGCATCGTCCAAGGTAACAAAAATTATCATAAAAACAAAATTTTTATGGGACCAAATGATAGCTAACAATCACGTAAATTGGATAGCAAATCTCGGCGTAATCAGTTTACATAGAAAAAAAGACATACCAATCGAATTGAGAACCTAGTCCTTTTTGGAAGTCGGTTAAAAACACGGGTTCTTTTTTCATCGCAGTCGAAGTACCCCAACGCCTAATTCAAAACAAAATATGCTAAGGTAAGCGCAAACATTCCAAACCTATCACGAATCAAAACGTTCATCTATTTATTTAATTTCCATCCAATTCCCAATATGGTTGGATGATTGAAATTCCACGACCAATGCCTGTTAATTTGTTTCTCTTTGCACTGCGTCCGTATTCGATACAAACGATTCGTATTAAAAAATACAATATAACAGTGCGGGCGCTCACGTTTCGTATTTACGCGTTTTCGCTTGATCCCAATCGAGATAAGACCACCTGGAGTAAGGTTGGCATATCTGACTAAAGAGCGAAGTTTAAAATCTATACTATCGTCACAGAATATATATTAGTACCTTACGGTATAGAAATTTCACTCCCGAGTTTAGGTATGATAAACGAAGCGTCCGGTCACCGGACTAGTCTCAATAGGCTGGCACTCGCTCGACTAGTCGCACACGCAGCGCACGCATCCGCGAAACAAAAGTAAACTGTTAATACCGTAAGGTACCTCTGACAGCCCTAGCAGATTGAAGCAAGACGGCAGACAGTTATTGTACTATGAACGCTATACGCAATGCAAAAGGTTGAAATTAGGTTGTTTTCCAGAATAGTAGGTAAATATCTCGGGGATTTTGCGCCGCTTGTATGGAAGTGAGACAGGCCTGCTATCGTCAAGGTATCGACGTACAGTCAGGGAACTTCGCGGTTGACCAGTAAAGGGTTTTAGGGAGCTTTATTTAAAAAAGTAACAGACATACAGAAAACGTTTATATCACAAATAATAGAACAATAACCCTAGAAGCCTAATCTACGTCTGCGAGGCGTACACGAAACCGAATATCGTTTGTCTCTTTCTAACGGTTGAAGCTAGCGCGTCGTGCTCTTTCGCCAACACAGTGGCCGCCGGGGGCTAGCGTACGGTGCCCGTATCATTAAGGTAAGTCCCGCCATTTTTGATTTATCGAAGTATTGCACGCTTGCGAGACGTATGTTTAGGCTTTGCGTAACTTTTAACTTTTACTGTGTAGACTGCTCTTAAAGTTTACCTAGTCCTTTGAAGTCTGATTAGTTTTAATGTTAAATTATAGTAATTATTCATAACAACAAAATAAGGCTGTTTTTTACATAAAAAACTTGAATTATATGTGTACGCCTCTAGGACGTATGTTAAGGCTTTGTGTACTTCTGAAATAGATTAGGCTTCTAGGTTTAAAAGGTATTTCATTTCAATAATAATATATTTCTTTAAACTTAATACATTTCGAGAAAACGTATCCCAAAAAACTTTACTGGTCAACTGGAAAGTTCTCCGATTGTACATTTAGTGGAACTTCTGGAATCCAAATCTGTATATGTGGAATGGAATAGTTTTTGCCAATCTACATTATGTTACATACAGCAAAAAACAAATCCCATTGTTTTGATGTCCAAATGTTGTTCACAATATAAAGCAAACTTTGTTTTCCACAATACTTTATAGGTAGCTACAAATTTAAGATATATGTATGTAGAAGAATTGCCTTTAAAAAAGTATAGTAAGAAGTAGGAAGTAGGTACAGCAATTCTAAGCAATTTCAATAAGAAGAGCCAAAATCAATTTTCTTACTAACGATTTTCAAAGCTAACGATTTCCTTTTACCATCGTAACTTATTGATTTTCCAGCTTTTCCAGGTGTTTCGACTGACATCCCTAAAGTAGAACGTTTGTGTTGTCTCGATCACAGCGTACGTGCCGATAGGAGGACTGATTATCTAACGGAAACTCAGTTTCAATTCGTCGCTGTTGTAGCTGTCATACAGTATGAAAATGTGACAGGAGATGTGGCGGCACCTACCTGACGCCGCACATACAACTACACAAGGTGCTAGAAACATGTTTCCACCGTGCGTTAAACAGATGGCGCTGATAACAAGTCAGGTCTGATACCAAGGCCGATGCTTTTTCTGACTCCCTCAACAACTCTCATCGAATCGTTATCAAAGCATTTTAAATGTAATACATAAAAAAGCAACTTAATATTTTCCCGGGTAAAAATAATGATTTTTAACCGACTTCAAAAAAAGTAAAAAGTACTGTCTTAGCGATTTGTATGAAAATTTAGTGAAATCAAGTGTTTATTATTAGAAAGAAAGAAAGAAAGAAAGAAAAGTAAGTTTATTTGAGACAAACAAAAGACAGTAGGTACCATCCGATTTAAATTAAAAACGCATAAAAGACGAAAAACTGTTGTCCCAAAACGGTCCCGACTCAGCATAATGCATGGCTTTTGGCCAGCGCTGATCTTCCGTTTGTACCGTTTTGATGGGACTGCGAGCCAAATTAACAAGTTCGTATAAAAACAAAAAATATTTATCATAAACAGAGATATTATTAGTCAAGACATTTTTCTAGCTAACGATTTTACAAACTAACAATTTCCTTAAGTTATTATTTCCCAGCTTTTCCAGGTGTTTCGAATGACACCCCTAAGGAAGAACATCGCGTTGTCCCGATCACAGCACACGTGCCTGTCGTATTTCCACTGATAAGCCGATGCTTTTTCTGACTCACTGTCATGGAAATTGGTAAGGCTTTTGAAAGTTAAAACGATTATTGTGATGGTTTCGGTAAAATTATAAGACTTTTTGTAATCTAATCTACGGATTAACCGCCTAGCCTCTACCACTAATACCACTGTGGTCTAGTGGTATAACCACCGGTATCAGACCCAGGGGTCCCGGGTTGAGTGGGTGAGACCTACCCCGTAACCCTGCCGATCCTATTAGGATCGCCGAGGCAACGGGGGTGGCGAGGGATAGGGTGCCTGTTCAGGTATCCTAGGTGACCCCAGCATAACCGATTGGTATCTGTAAAGACTGGATTCCCCTCACTTAAAAAAAAAAAAAAAAAAAAAAACGGGTCCCGGGTTCGATTCCCAGCGGGGGTACATATTGAGTTTGGTTGGTGGTAGGACTTGTTGTAAGTCCGCCTGGCTATCTACCACCATCTTATCTAAGCCTGACGCCATAACAACAATGTTTTCAGCATTGTTGTGTTCCGGCAGTTAGAGATAAGATAGCCAGTTCCTCAGTGGCTGAGGATTCCGAGAGAGGCTCGCTTCCATCTTCAGCCTTATCTATATTTAACATCAGGTATGATGAAAGGCTAAGAGTCTCACCGTCGTTCATAAAAAAAAGGATTAGAAATTCTTTTTGAAAGCTTTAAGCATACAAAATTCTAAATGAAAACTATAGAAAAATAATGGCTATTGCATTCAGATTCAGACTAAGATTGCGTTGCAAGATTTTAGACTAATATATATACTTCATTCAGGTTCGCAAAATTTGTGACGACTCGATAGGGACTTTGGCGCGTAGTACGCGGCCGAGTAAGGTATCAAATTAAAGGTACTCGAGTCTATTTGTTTCGAAAACTATAAAATATACAAAATGTTAAACGTGATGATCACAAACTGCAATTAAAGATTTTCGCATAATTTGGAATTTTTCGTCGATCGATGAACCCGAGTATCGGGTTGTAACCGCCCTAGTCCCTTCTTAATTTTGAAATGAACAAATAATTAGGTAACTAAAAAGCAATGATAAAGGTTTTCTTTTCAATTCTCCTTGAAGCTTTTTCTACATAAATGGCGCAAGAAGCTAATGTATTATGTATTTACAATATTTTTTCTTTCCAAAAGTAGTCTTTAAATCATCAAACCTGAACTGGATACCGATGTCCAGAGAAGAATGAAATATCTACAGGGTGGAAAAAAATGACGGTCACCGGAGGGAAAGTACCCTAAATATAAATAAATGTAAGCGAATTTAAACAACATTCCTTCATTTTTTTTAATAAGGTAAACTGCATCCATAGATTTTTGTTAAATCACATACCTGCACCGGAAATTTACCCGGCTTGTTTGACCAATAAAACATCGTGTACTTTTATGGTATTATTCGATATTATTATGTTAAGTATAAAGATTAATTTACCTTAAGTGACTTAATGTCTTAAATTAAAGCCACAGCCAAGAAAGATAAAATATTACATAGTTCAATCTGATGTTTCAGAAAAATATAAATATCAAATACTTTTTTTAAATATTCATTTCTAAAATGAATGCTGTCTGGAGAGAAACTCAAGGTTTTAGCTAAAAGTAGGTACTTTCTAATACCATTATGAAGTCGTCAATACACCTCCAGATATAGATTCAACCGCCATAAAACGTTATTTAACGTCGTTTTACACAATTTTAGTACACGGAAACCGTTTTTGGGACGCCATATCACGTTTTATCGTTACCTAATCACCATCATCGCGTACGGCACGCATTCCGTTTAAGAGGGAGGTTTATTCCGAAAACGAAACCCGATAATCGGACGAACGATCGTTTCGTTTCGAGACTTTATCAATCTTAGAATAAGGTAATTTTTTCGGAAACGTGTAAAGAAAATCCGCTGGCTATCTTTCGTAGTTAATCCTCTGTGCTTGCTCCGTGCCTATCGTTACGCACGCGTTAAACCTATTTATGTTGAAACGCTGAAAAATAAACCAGATGTTAGTGATTCTTTATCTTATTAAGTACTTTTAGTTGCATTACCATACTCACAATATGATTAAATGGATTGTTCTAAATGGAACTCGGACTTTTTTTAAGGAGTGCAAAAATTGTGATAATTATTTAAGTATTAATGTTAATTGTCTTGTTACAGATTACCAGTTAGCTGACTACAAACACTTAAAAGTAAGTAAAACAATTTCACTACAATAATGTAATTCATTACGTTTTATGAAAAAAAAAAATATGAAAGCTTTGATATATATATAAATTCTTGGGATAAAACGAGCGCTCTATTTCAACTGAATAAGCCCAAACCAAAAGCTCAAAAAAACATTCATACTTTTACAATTCTTAAGGTCAATATCCAGACTTCAAACGCAGAACTGCAATTTGTATATTTTTCGGAATCCATAGGATTACTTGTTTTACTCAAACTTAATCCCAGCATCAGCTTTTCCCTAACCGGTCGTAATTCCGAGCTCAAATTAATAAAAAAAAGTCTTGACAGGGCTCTTCAAATTAAATTTGCGTTGTCACCAGATATCTACTGCTTAAGTACAGTATAAAGATTCACAGTATTCTGTCTACTAAAGGTCGGTTCGCGAGTCATACCCGACGCGCCTCGGTTTGGCAAGACCTCGGCAAGACTCTCAGTTTCGAATGCGCCGCGGTGATGAACGCACGCGGTGAAATTTTTGTACGCAGTAAGCTTGTGTAATCATTGTGGGCAGCCCTTTCCGCGGGTTCCTATAACTTACTAATGTATTGTTGTAGCTACGGACAGTTATATTTTGACATATTTTCCATAGAAAAAATGTCAAAATTTGCACTGTCTGTAGCCAGCACAATCCGTTCGTAAGTTAGATACAGGATGTTTTCATTTTATGTGCCCTCTCTAGCTTGGTGCACGCTATAATAGTTATTTTTTTACTACTATTCATATTATTTTAAGATTGTTTTCTTTGTTTTTCATTGCTCAGGTAGGTATAGTATGCAAATAAACGACGCTAAGCTAACACATGATAAAATAGAAATAATAAATATAATTTTAAAAAAACCTTAATTTTGGGCACAAAGAAAAAAACACGGTATTTAGGAACTGGGGGTGAGACAACTTACTTGGTGATTCTATTACCTTGGCTTAAGTAAACTGACGCGTCGATCCGAGCCCCGGGTGATTCTCAGTCAGCCGAATTCCTGAAATCCTGATTGTTAAACGAGATAACGCCGGAATCCCTTTTTATCTGATACCGTGAAAAGTGGACATAATCGTCAGGGCCGAATAGAAAATTAAAATCCGTCAGCTCTGTAATTTCTTTGTTGTGCAAATGGTTCTTATTAAAAAGTCGCATTTGATATTCAGATTGCGGTATTATTCGCGGTTTGGATGGCCATTGTTCTGGGACTAATTGTTGGTCCTCGTTTTTGGGGTGTATTGTGATTTGATCGTTCTGGCATAATCGAGTAAGGTTCTGGGATTGAGTTTAACGTTGATTTAGTGCTTTCGGAGTGTTTAATTGAAATAAAATTAAAACATGTTTTGATTGTTAATATTGTTTATTTTTATTTTTATGTGATATTGTACCATTTGAGCGTATAAAACAAGTTATATTTGCCAGTATATTTTTAATTTACAGTTAATTACTTTTGATTGTTAGAAAAAGCTCAGTCCAAATATTTACGCTTTATTACCTTCTAATGAAAGTTATATTACCTACTGTAAAAGCAAACAAGAATCCTTAAAGCAAGCAATGAAATACGTTCGCTTTGATGCCCATAAACATAACGACCAGCTCGAATTCCAAATTTGAATGCATCGTGACGTCACGGGAAGCGGCGCCGGATGCGGGATGCGCCACGCTTCCGGTGCTCCCGCGCAAACTCGCCAAGAGTCGGGTTAGTCGCGAGTTTGGCAACATCTCGACTTGTTTTGCTGGAAACAAATTGAATGGAGATGTTTATGTAGTTGGATGAAGAAAATTACAGTATACAACAGATTTTTTGTTTTTCAAAGTATTGGATTTTTGCATTTTTCAATGCTATTTTTATACTTATGGTAAATTTAAATAGAAAAATATTGGAAAAAATTAACTCGGCCACAAATGAATTCTCAGACGGGAATCGAACCCGCGACCTTTGGAAATCCGGTCCAATGCTCTCGATTCCCGTCTGAGAATTCACTTGTGGCCGAGTTAATTTTTTCCAATATTTTTCTATTTAAATTTACCATAAGTATAAAAATAGCATTGAAAAATGCAAAAATTACAAAATCATATATTGGAGTCTGCTTATAAAGTGCAGAATGTTATAAAAGGAGAATAGATAAGTTTAGTTATTATGCTTTAATATGTTATTACATGCTATAATAATACACTTCTCATCAGAAAATTCGAAACAATGCGTTATTTTCATATAAACATACCATGTACCAACATACAAAGTTTTTCGCGATTTCTGACTTTCCTAGTGCTCATACATCAGTTGATGTCAGAGTGTTTTGATCCTCATGAGAGACAGGATCGATCGCCATAAAAAAATTTTTTTCGAAAACTCATCATTTTTCTGCTGATTATAATTTATTTTCATAATCGGTGAATGCAGTTAAAAAATTTCAAAAAATTAAGGATGGTTTCCTAATAACGTTTTCATGTAGCTACAACAGAATACATCTACCTACCAAGTTTCAACTCTGTAATCCTCATACTTTTGGAATAAAGTGACTGTATACATCGGACAGACAGACATAAGGGTTCCGTTTTTGCCATTTGGCTACGGAACCCTAAAAAGTGTGTGTATTTCTGTATAGATTCGGGTGTTAATAACGAGGTAAATTTCAACTAACCAATTAGCATTTAAAACAACACACTTCTTGATTCCTAAAATTTCAGTAAAACAAATGTTAAATTTCCATTCCATTTAAAGTTGTAGGAAACCGGATTGAGTGAATTTGTTTTCCTTACTTTGCATAAAACTGAAAGTTTTCCTGAATTTTTGGGACTTTAATTCGCAAGTCAAGAGTCGTACATCAACGTACAAATGTTTTCATCCATCATCAGCCTGTGGACGTCCACTGCTGGACATAAGCCTCTCCTAGCTCACGCCTATTGTGGCGTTCATAGGAGGCTATTAGCCTACTGCTACCACGCTGGCCAGACGGGTTGGTAGAGGGTTTGTTTCAAGTTTTCCTTCTCTCGAACAGGTGTTCAATGCGTCGAGCCTCTTAGTCGACTCTTACGACATCCCAGTCATGTAAGGGAGTAGTGACACTTGTATTCTTAGGCCGTCACCACATGGCACATACCGGCAAATGCTTTCATACCTAGCTGTTATATATACTTTTTGAATAATGAGACTGTAAAGTGAGAATTTTTGTATTGTACTAAACCTACCTTCTGCGCCAGAGGTCCCGGGTTCGATCCCCGGACAAGACAAACATTTCTGTGCATTATGAACATGTCTATTTGTCTTTGTCTGGGTGTTTGATATGTACCTATATTATTTATGTATTTAAAAAACAATGTATATAAGTATGTTCATCCGTTATCTAGTATCCAAAACACAAGTTTTTCATAAAACTTTACGTGAGCTAGATAATTGGTGTGATTGTATACAATTATTTATTGTGTGAAAATTACTCAGTGTTTCGATTTTTCTGATGAGAAGTGTTAGCTTAAGCCTGAGGATGTACTATAGTAAACCACGCGTTTATTTTTGTAATTAAAAACAAAACTGTTCAACACACACCGCACGTAGCTTTTTTGGAAGACTTTTGATATTTTCGCGGTTTTCTGAATAGGAGTAATACCTAATTGCTAGAGGAAAAAAATTATCACAACTTTACGTCTAATTTTGTTCAGAATATTGATCTTCCTGAGTTCGATTGACTCAATTTATCATAAACGATTTTCTCCTAAGTGTATCTCTAATATTAATTATCGATGAGTTTTAAATGAGATTTAAAAAAAATATACCTTCTATCTTATTTCAATAAGATAGGTGGGAACCATAGATTTGTCATTGGTCATAGACTATTAACTATCAGTAGATTTTAACTGAAATAAAAACACAATGAATCTTACTTAAAGTCTTCCTGATTTACTGGCAAATTCAATATTGATTGTATTGAATTTCAGAAACAACAATGTTACTCAAAATGATAAACAACTTCGACTCGTGTTGAAATATACAACACCATTTATTTCTGACAATAACGCTCATTAACTGACAGCTGTTTGTCAACCGACCGCCATTTTGACAGTTGCAAATTTAAATTGAGAAACGCGGCAAGCGACGGAAATGTATTCTATTCGGAAATTACGTCATTTTGATGAGCAAAAGGCTCTATTTCCGCATCGCTAAGAGTCCCCGCCGTCTTTAGTACCTAATGTGTTTTGACTTCATAAATTGATGGCTTCAGATTTATTTAATGAAATATTATGATTACAAGTTGTAAAGAAATATTAATGGGTGTACTTTAAAGCGTAAATCAAATCTATGGAAATTTGGATTTCGGTACTTTTCCAGGTTCTAACTTTATTAGCTTTTACTTACATCACTGCAATTACTTATGTACCTAATGATCTAAAATAAGAAAACTTATAATTTGATGAATAATTTTTTATCAGTTTCCCCATTAATGTTCACTTTCACATGTCATATATTTTTTTATGAAGACGGGAGACTCTTCCTTCATCATACCTGCACCCCGACCGCCTAACGGTATAGCTTCTGCTATTGCTATGGCTATCAAACTTCAAACTCTCATAAAACTCTTCAACGATGTGGTTTTTGTCTAATTCCTACATATTTCTATTCATCTACTGGATACACAATTGCATTTTTAGTATGAAAGTGATAGTGTCAGCGAGAGCCCTTGTAGGGGGTTTGAAAAATCGATAGCTATAGCGATAGTACAAGCTATACCGTTAGGCGGTCGCGGTGCTGATGTTAAGTAGGCTAAGGATGAAGATGGAAGCGAACCTCCCCCGGACTCCTCAATCTTTGAGGAACTGGCTATCTTATCTTTAACTCCCGGAACACAAAAATGCTAAAGACGTTGTTATGGCGTAAGACTTAGATAAGTTGGTGGTAGCTAGCCAGGCGGACTTACAACAAGTCCACCACCAACCAAACCAAACACAATATGTACCCCCGCTGGGAATCGAACCCGGTACCTCTGAGTGTGATATCGGTGGTTGTTACCACTAGACCACAGAAGCGGTTGAAGTTGAATACTTGTAAGAATAAAAAAAGGAAAACTTTTATTTTTTGAACCATTCCCAATTCAACCTCTTAACCGAACACGTGGATGGCGCCGCGTGCCACTTTTTAATGCCTTAGCTTTTTTTAACGGCACTAGACACATTTATTTTTAGCCGCCACTGCCGGGACAATATCGGAGGGGTATGAATCACCACTATCGTTAACCATCAATTTAGAACCGTCAGTTAACACGAACAATAAAACTAGGGATGTTTGAAAGTGATGTGCACCACTGTACATTATTCATACTGTCACAGTTTATAAACTGATACTCACAGTCTATTTATCTTCTCTGTGCTGATATAATTTTCCGTTGGTTCGCACATTAAGAAAGAATGGGTAAAGATCGAAGCGCAAAAGGGCTCAAGACTACAAGGTGACATGGAAGCTCGACCTACTTCTTGAAAGAGGTTTTACTAGAAGTTATCATCATCATCATCAGCCTGTGGACGTCCACTGCTGGACATAGGCCTCTCCTAGCTCACGCCTATTGTGGCGTGCATAGGAGGCTATTAGCCTACTGCTACCACGCTGGCCAGACGGGTTGGTAGAGGGTTTGTTTCAAGAATTCCTTCTCTTGCACAGGTGTTCAATGCGTCGAGCCTCTTAGTCGACTCTTACAACATCCCAGACATGTAAGGGAGTGGTATCACTAGTATTCTTAGGCCGTCACCGCACGGCACGTTCTAGAAGTCATTAGCAACGAACTAAGTCAACCAGTGGTCAAAACTGGATATTTACCGAGTAGTGACGGTTATTCGAATTTTTTGAAATTTTCAGAATTGTTACCAAAAACCATTACTTAATTGTAAATATACTCCACTCTTAACATAGAATTTATACTTTTCTGAAAGCTGAATAGTTAGTGATCATTAAGTTCGTGTAATATATCGCGTTTAATATCCGAAAAAGTAGTTATATTTCAAAGATTTTTTTTCTCTTTTCAAATTAAGCTTCCATTTACTGCAGACAAATGATGAAATATATAATATATGTAAGTCATTCTATAGAATTATGTTCTAGAATCGGCTAAATATTCACAACTGTGAATTTATCGTTCTTGCTAAAAAGATAAATAAATGTAAATTTTAAGTCTAGTCTTCTAGGTCTTAGAGCGACTTTCACTACTATACATAATTAAGAGCTAAACATATAAAAAAATTGACATTTCAGTCATTTATCTGAAGTAAACAGTGTCAAAGCGATGTTTTAAATATGTATAGCGCTAAAAGTGTTTTGTGGCAGTTAGCTAAGTTTAGGATTGCATTCAAAATAGATTTATTAACACGAAGGAAACATTAAAATCAATATTACCTAGTTCTCAGTTCAAAATAACCCTTGCTTTGATTTCAAAGCCATTGAACTTCCAATGATAATTCTCTAAACAACTTGTTTATTTTACCGAAAATAGTTTCAGTTACATTCCATTTATTAATCTTTGAGCTTTCCCATCACTAATGCGGTCCATCTGTAGTGTCTATTTACGTTCGGATATTTTTGGAACGGAAACAACTCGGTATCCGTTTGCTGGGGGTCCGAGAACCCGCGTTTAGTTCGCTGGTTTAGGTCGTTTAGTTCGCTGGGTAGTTTGGTTAGGTTTAGATGCGTTTTGTCTCATCAAGTGTGGTATAGCTACTTACCTACGTTATTTGTACGAACATTTATCAAATTGTGCTAGATCCATTTAATGATTCTAATTTCACAAAGGAGAAATTACTTAAAAACCAACCTATTTACTTATATTTAACAAAGAAAAAAAAAATTTTTTTTTTCAAATATATTGTTTTTAAACTTGTCTCAGACATTAGAACCCTTAACTTTTGAGTCTTTCATTTCATACAACAGTCATTGAAAAAATACTTTAAAGAATATTAAAAACAGTGCAGAAATCCAGAAAAAAGTAATACCTGGTTGTTGTTTATTACGAATGATTTGACTTTTTGAAATAAGTTTACCAAATCATTGTCAAATGTCGACCCTTTAAGCTCCTAAAAAAAAACTCGTAAATATACTGCTGTCATACTTTATCTGCATAATCCGAAATAATTCTTCGATAACGTCAAGTGAGTTGGGTAGCAAGTATGAATAATTTAAATTAAATCCATCTTCTGACTGTGTTGTGAACTTTTCAGTCTTTTAAGCAAGTTAGGTAAGGGATAAGCAAGACTTGATGCTCGACTTTCTTGAAATTATTTTTTTTTCGAAATGAACTAACATAAATTTATGTTTCAAAACAACCGAACGAAAGTTGAGGCAAATTATGAATGAAAGAAGATTCTAAGCTGGCTGTTTGGCAGTAAGCCGTACGATGAAAGGAAAACAACCAAAATACATGTCATGGAAATTATTAATAAACTGATAATTTCTACGATAAATATTAAACAAGAAAATATACTAGAAAAAAGCAACTAGTCTCATGTCGCCCTGACGGAGTTCGAACCCGCATCCTTGGGAATCCGCGGGTTCGAATCCCGTCAGGGCGACATGAGACTAGTTGCTTTTTTCCTAGTATATTTTCTTGTTTAATATTTATCGCATAAAAAATAGCATTGTAAAATGCAAAATTAAAAAGTTACGATAATTTGTATTAAAAAAAAAACAACGGGTTGCACTCTGGGAGTGCCGGCAGAAGTGAAAACCGCTTAAACGAAAATAACGATCAAAATCCACTAATCTTGACCACAACTTCATATAAAATTGATGAAAACGGAGACCAACTTGATTTGGCAGGTAAATCCATTAAAACTGACCTGGCATCAATATGAAAGTTTGTAGTAAGGAGAGCTCTTTATATAATGGTTGTTATTAAAGTGTGTCAAGTGTGACACTTTATGTAATTTGAAATAGATCAACGGTAAATGGTAGTGTCGGCTTAGAATAGCACTACCCCCTCTCATCCCGTGGGTGTCGTAAAAGGCGACTAAGCCCAGACTCAGCCTTCAGGAGACGGGCAGCAGCGTCTCCTACAAACTTGGCCAACCCGCCTGCCAAGCGTGGCGATTATGGCAAACCCCCTTTTGGGGGAGGCCTATACCCAGCAGTGGGTGTAATGTGGCTGAGACGACGAAATGGTCTTACGAATTCTCGATCAGGGTCATGTGTTAGGACATTTTTATAATTTAACATTTTAACATTTTTTACCCATCCCAAAAAATTTAAGCTCTGATGTGCACAACGCCGCTAAAGAAGTTTTCACTTCAATAATGTGTTGAAAAAATCTCTTTGTTATCATACCCATGGTGCGCTCTGTGGTCAAAAATGTCCTCGATCTCTATTGTAGTAAGAAGTCAAAATAGTTATATCATTTTATCATTCGTCACCATTAGAAATCCCACCAATAAACTAGGTAAATAGTCCTATTTCTAAATATTTTAGCTCAAAAAAGAATTTTCGCAATCTGTTAGGTAATGCCAGAAATAACTTCCAGCAAACAAATTCACAAACTTTATGTACCTACCGCTTTTAATATTAATATAAGTTAACGTATCTTACGACTATCTTTTATACTTATGGTAAATTTTAAATAGAAAAATATTGGAAAAAGTTAACTCGGCCACAAGTGAATTCTCAGACGGGAATCGAACCCGCGACCTTTGGAAATCCGGTCCAATGCTCTAACCGCTGAGCGGTTAGAGTCTCGGTAGCTCAGCGGTTAGAGCATTGGACCGGATTTCCAAAGGTCGCGGGTTCGATTCCCGTCTGAGAATTCACTTGTGGCCGAGATAACTTTTTCCAATATTTTTCTATTTAAAATTTACCATAAGTATAAAAATAGCATTGAAAAATGCAAAAAATACAAATTCATAGACTATCTTTTAGTTTCTATGTCAATACATAATAGGGACCTTTTCTCCCAATAATCTCTTCGTAACAACCAGTCGGAAACGTGGAAAACAAGGGAATTCTATTATTAAATTCTTTCAGTTTTGTCATTCCCGTGCTTTGCATTTGTTTAATTAATGTCGAGGAACTATTACACTATAAAGTCGGGTACAGATTATTTGCAACACAGCATGAATGCATTCCTTTTTCTTCCATTCCATTCCCCCCTTAAACGTATTTCAATTTTGATGTTTTTAGGGTTCCGTACCTCAAAAGGAACCCTTATAGGATCACTGCGTTGTCTGTCCGTCCGTTTGTCAAGACCGTTTTTCTCAGGAACGCGTGGAGGTATCAAACTGAAATTTATATCTAATACTCAGGTCTACTGTCCCTTGGAGCTGTGAAAAAATCAAACTTCGAAGCCAAAGCAATCAAAAGATACAGCCGTTTATGCCGCAAATTTGTGCAAATTTTCGAAAAAAACCTACAGGGTGCTTCCCGTGAACTTAGAATCTTGAAATTTGGTACGAAGTAACGTCTTATAGTAACAGATAAAGGAAAAATTGCAAAAACCGTCAATTTTTAGTTACATCATGTAATTAAAAATATTTTACGGAACCCTCGGTGCGCGAGTCCGACTCACACTTGGCCGGTTTTTTAACATGTTGTTGACAGAATAAATAAATAGTGATATAATAAATAAGTAGATATTTTAAAGAAATATTGTTTTTTTTTCTCAAACATGCTTTGAAATATGAGCATTATTTTGACAACCTTCTACCTTAGATAAATAGTTATTGCTGTACTGACCACATACATGCGAGCAGCGGCCGGCAAAAGCTTTATGAAAATCCATATCTGTCTTGTTTAGCGGCCAAATAAATTACATAGTAAACCCATATCTGTCGTGTAATTTAAAAATGGAACGATCTTTTACTGCGAAATATGGCAACCAAAGAGGAACTTATCAAAGTTTTTATTTAGATTTCGAACTGGCTTGCAAATAGAAAGCTGTTTAAAAAAAACAACAAATTAACACTGTAACGCGGTAAAAAAATATTGTTGTACGTTGTTCGTCTGATTTCGAAAAGAAGTGGTTTAATTTCCGCGCATTATTTGAGAAAAGTACTATACAAGCCTTGGCCACAACTAGGCATTGATGGACTTACGTATGTTTTTACACGTTCGTCCATCAATGCCTCTTTTGCTGGCATATGCATATTTTTTACTAAATAACTATATCTGTCTCAATCCAATTTAATGAAAATGTAAACAAACCTGTTTCATTAAAAATTCTCACACTTTCGGCCACTAAATGGATTTAAAAACACATTCATAAGTAATTAGAAGGTTTCAACTTATATCTCACTAATTTGTTTCAAAGATCGTAGTTTGTTTAACATTTTTAAAATTTAGTTGAAAATTTTAAGAAGAAAAGTGAGGTTATTTATCGAAGCAAAAATATTGTCTAATCTATGGTCGCATAGTGCTTGACGTAAAATGTCTAACAGATAGTTCAATTATTTGTTCAATTATATCGATAATGAATCGAGTTATGTTATTGAAGATAAAATATCACTGTATTTATTGATAAAAATTATCACAAAAATCTCAAATATAAAACAAAGTATATTCTCGGGTCCGTTAGGGCTGGGACATAGCGGAATTCCGTGTGCATAATTTGCCGAAACGATGTCATTGCTACTTTACCGTAAGTAGAATCATTTTACTTAAAGCAACGTTTTCACAATTTCTATGTAACCTAGGTATGCCTACATAGGAAAAACCGTTCCGTTTTATCGACTATAATCATATGTTAATCGAAGAATATTTATGTGTAATCTCATGAATACGATGTAGAAAATTATTTTACAACTTCTTACTTAAAATTTGAAAATATATTTTTCGATAAGTAGGATAAATATAATTTCTAACGAGTGAGAATCGAGTCCGTTATAAGCGAAGCCATTGCTGGTTCATGCCTCATGCTCGTGAATGGGTGCCACCAGTGGGATGGGTCTACTCTTGACTGCTTGTCTCAAAATAGGCTGATTTTATGTTTTATTTTTACTAGGTAGTTTTAATTTATCGTGGCTTGTATGGCACTGCTTAATATTGACCCTGTGTTCTTAAAGTATTCAAAGTTTTATTACCTTTGTTTAGTTATTTATTGTAGTATTTTATTCGCTTCTTTTAAATACTTTTAAGTTGGTTGGTGTGTATTTTAAAGAAACTACGTTTTAGATGTCTAGTTCCTTAGTTATTGAAAATTATTTACTGCTATGATTACCGGGTTCTTTTTTTTTAAAATATTTATGATAAATTTGTGATGGTAAGTGACCTTACATATATTATGTTAAAGTCACTTGTCAATTTGTTATGTGAAGGTGATGTGTTTATATGAAATTAAAAAAATTAAGTAATTTTTACTCGGTTCAATATAAGCCTTTTATTTCTCTATAATCGCGATAAACACCGCCATCTCCCGAGGCTTGAGAAGTAATAAACTAAAAACTCTTCACTAACGCTAACGCGAAGCTCCAACATAATACTATTCAATTAATCGAATCGAAGCAATCAATTAATTTATCGATTTATAAATGTCTAATTTTTACCACATCACTAAATAGTCTATGGTCGGAATAATGGCGTCTTTGTTTACCTTTTCATTAAATTGGATTGAGACAGAGTATACCTCAAGCGTTTTAATTTATTGAAGTTAAACTAAACCGAATTAGTTAAAAAGAAAACCGTACAGCACTATTACTATTTTTTTCTACGAAATTTTAAAATCAAAATTGTTTGCTTAGCATTTATCCTAGGCCTCATATATATAGTTTTTATTATTGGAAGTAATTATTACTTAAAAGTTCCCACCACTCCAATAATAATAATTTTTAAACTTCAATATTATGTTTATTGATTAAATAATATGTAAAGCATTGTAATATCAGCTAATCAATTAGCTCAAATTTTTATTGCAATTTTCTTAAATTGAATTGTTAAAAATATTCGCTCGTATTTCTTTTTCATCTGAATCTAATCTCGCAAAATCAACTTAATTTGAGCATTAAAATGAACCTTATTTACTGGCGAGGAGAAAGTTGATTTTTAATGTTATTTATTCGCTGAACAGCCAAGGAAATTATGCGGAGGGAGCGACGAGCGTGATGGAGAGACTGTCAGAGGCATTACTATGCCGAATCAATTTCAATGCCACTACTATTGGAACTCTTTACTTGGAAGATAGTGATAAGAAACTGCATTAATTAAAGCGAAGATCCTCAAACTTAGGATTTAGCTACTGATTCACGAAAAAAAAAAAATAACCACGCATTTACTCGTGGAATCGCTCGAAAAAAGCTGGTTATGATTAGGGCGAATCACGTGTACGGCGAATGTACTACCGCTTATGTAGTATAATTTTATACTATGTATTAAAATGTCGGCTCAGTTCAATGCATCAAATTGGAAAAAAAATCTACTTTGAGATTTTTTCTATTTATTTATTATTATACGGACAACAAAACAGATTACAATCAGAATCACATGTAAAGGTACCTACAATAAATATTGTTAGACTGTAATCATAACTATGTTAACACATCATATACAAAGTGAAAATTAACAAATTGATTAACTTAGTCAAAACAAATTGATTAATTTAATTTCAAACTTATTTTTTTTTAAAAATTGCTTAATACGTAGTTACACATATGACAGCGAGCGGTATGGGCCTGTGTTATTATGATAGATTTAGTCTTTAGATTTCTATTAAAAAAAATGATTTTTTCGGACACTTCAATCTTTATTTTCTAATTTAAAAATTTAATCTGTAAATGGCAAAATAGGAGGGCTGATTGATATGATAAGTTTCTGAAATGACAAAAAAAAATCTATAACAATCCATTTAAAATAAATGTATTGCGCAAACTAGTACCTTTATACTTCAATACATTTAGTACAGCGCTTTTCTAATGCCGTTACAACAGTTTGACAAAATGTTTTCGCCAACACTACAGCTAATTTCCAGCACCGTGCATGGGTTTAAACTTAAAACAAGTTTAAAACTACCAATCAAGTGACTTAAATTAATGATCTTTTTTTTAAAGTGAGTTACAATCGAGAACGCATAGTGAGGGCAACGTCAGAAGCCACGAGTTGTCAGCACAAATAATTTCCTATTACAGGCACATGCTAAGCCAACATTCCAATTTTCTTAAATAAACATCGCACTGGATCCCGCGGAGAGCATGACCGAATCCCTCTAGATTGGTTGATGTATAAGATTTTTTTAAATTTCATAAGATTGATGGAGTTTACTTGTTTGCCGAATAAATCCCGTTTGCTTTTGAACGGATATTGGAGTTGATATTAATGTGGCTTAGATTTTATTTGAAAGGAAAACCTACCTATCATTATATGTTATAACATTGAGTTAATTCCGAGATAGCTCAATTACTTGTGTAATTATGTCAGTACAAACAAAGGCATTACAAATAGTACCCGAACAAAGCACTATAAATAACAAATGCTTATCACAGTTAAATGTTTTTCCAGTCGGAGATCAAACATAATTATTAAATAATAATATTTCTTACACTCACACCAATTAACCTAGCCTCAAAGACAGCACTGCAAAGCTTGTGTTATGGAATACTATTGTAACGGATGTTTATAAATATAATATTCATCATACAAACATTTGTCCCACCTACCGGGATTCCAACCCAGTACCTCAGAGTAAGCGACACCTTGAAACCGGTGAACGTACCACTCTACCACATACAGGCAAATGTTTGCATGTGAGTCATGGCCGTTTGTATAGATATATATATATATATATATATATATATATATATATGTGTAGAGATATATATATATATATATATATATATATATATATATATATATATCTCTACACATAAATACTTAATATATTATGTATTATGTCCGTTGCCCTAGTATCCCATAACAGAATCCTTACAGTGCTTACTTTGGGGCTAGGTTAATTGGTGTGAGTGTAAGAAAAAAATATTTATTTATTAGTTTTGGTTAAAAAAGTGCAGTAGGAAAAAAATATTGAATATTTTTTTTATTCATTTCCTTAGGCAGAGTCTCTACCAATGCATCACCAGCAACGTAAAGTCATTAATTAACTCCATTAAAATTCAGTTTATTCCACAATTCCCAGCGTGGTGTAATGAAATGACATAAACAACATCATGCGCCACGGTTCGAGTATTTATCGTAATCATCAATCTTCGCGAATACGGGTCATTTCATTTCACACTGTGTTGTGAACAAGCTTTCTGGTGATGAAGGCTTAATGATGCTTACATTCGCGTTTTCAACTTTTAAAAAGTATGGCGTCCATGGTGTATATTAAAAAAAAGTACGTTAAAAATCGGCCAAGTGCGTATCGGGCCACGCGCAGTATAGGGTTCCGTAGTCAAAATACCATTAACATATTTCGTCTGAAAAAATAACTTTGTTTTTCATAGTCTTTGTATAAATGACAAAGATATTTGCGGTTACGGCAAATGTGCTATATCTCTAAAACTGCTAACTATATTTTGTTCAAACCAATTTTCATTGATAGTTTTTATTAGGATCAATAGCATATATATTTTTTAGATTTTTCACTTTCAGATTTTAAAAGTTAGACGGGGAGGGACACACATCTTACCACTTTGGAAGTGTACATCTCTTAAACGGTTGACTTTAAGAAAAAATTGTTTTAAAAACCTCAATGTCATTTTTAAAGACCTATCTATAGACAACTCGCACGTATAAGTTTGATGAAAAATAATATTCAGTTTAAATTCCTTGAATGGAAAGTCCCCCCCCCCCCCCTTAATCTTTTTTTGAAAATGTTTAATCTTAATAGTGTCGGAATATAATGGCTGTGACTGACGGACGGACAGACAGACATGACGAACCTATAAGGGTTCCGTTTTGTGCCATTGGTGCCATGGTGCAGTGGTATTGGTCTCCTCGAGTTACAATTCGATTTCAACCTCTAAGGTTTTTGCTGTATCTGGATTTTTTATGAACCATGTGATACGTTTGTAATGACATAACTTTATCAACTATGTCATAAAATCTGAGAATTTTTAGAAATGGCGCAATCGTTTGTCACGGTTGGTGGATTCTTTCTTGCGCCATATGTTGTTTTATGTGCGGCGTCAGGTAGGTAGGTACCAAAGCAACTAAAAAAAATCAAATGCTTTTACACCCATATTCTAAGTCGTTCCTCCAAAACTTACTCGTCCTCGACTTAACGAAACCTCATTGAAAACCTATTCAAAATACTCCTCGAAATCGGTATTCTAAGTCATAACTCCGTAAGGACCTGGAGGAGCCAAAGAGTACGTAGCCACTCCGTGTTAGGCCTAGCGCACACTACCATTTTTACCCACGACGAGGTTGAATGGAGTGTAAAAAGTTTTGGAGGAACGACTTAGAATATGGGGGTTAGACTCTGCAATCTAATACAGACTTTGCCAACTAGATTTACCAGCAATCACTAAAAACATGCACGCTAGTGTGACGGTTTAACAATAAAACAGAATGTTAAATTTGCTTAATTAAAAAATTCTATTTTTTTCTCGTCAGTTAGAAATCGACGGCAGTTATACGGAAAAGTGACGGGTAGCTGATAAAATTCAATAACCCAACCAAAAAAAACCTCTGGCTTTAATTATTTGGGATATTAACAAAATATTTTAGACTACCTATTCTAAATCCGTGGCTTCTCCAAAATATTGTAACTACCTACCAACACACCTTTGGAATTTCACTTGGGAATTCTAAACACAATCTAAGACGGGTTTGTCTCCAGCAAATAGGGTTGTCAAACACGTTTTATATAATACTGTCTCATTTTTAGTTTTATAAGGTTTTAATTTTCAAACTCTGATCCCTTGATACTTGATAAATTGCGATTAATTAATAGGATGATTAATATTAAACAAGAAAATATACTAGAAAAAAGCAATTAGTCTCATGTCGCCCTGACGGGATTCCTCGAAAAATTCGACGTGTCTTCATAGGTATCTGTAGCATAATTGATTAGTTGGGCCGGACTACCAAGGATGCGGGTTCGTATCCCGTCAGGGCGACATGAGAATAGTTGCTTTTTTCTAGTATATTTTCTTGTTTAATATTAATCACATAAAAATAGCATTGTAAAATGCAAAATTAAAAAGTTATAATTAATAGGAATTTAGTATTTAGAGAGCGATTTTCACCTGGAAAAAGTGTTTCCCACTTAAAAAGAGGAATCAACCTCAAATTATTGGTAAACCAAGATGTCTCATAAAACATTTTTCATTTTATTTTTACATTTTTTTTTAGTAATTTTCCAAAAAATTAACTCTTCTTTGAATGTAACAGCCCTAGTTAAAGAAACTCAAGTAAAATGCCGGCACGCTCTCGTGCGTCTGAAAATCTTTGAATTGTTGTTACACGGCCGAGGATGTGAAATTTAAATAAAAGGCGCTTTAAAGCTAACTGACAGCCCTGGAATACTTTTGTTCCTTTTGTGAGTCAGAAAATTCTGTTTGGAACATCGATATATGTAAATAGCAACGAAGCTCTTAGAGCTTTGCTAATAAATATTTTGTATGTCTGGAATTTGAGAGATTGTCGTCTTTGTTTTAAGTTTTCGGATCCCAAAGTAACCTGTCGTCGTCGTCGCAGGCACATAACACCCACTGCTGGGTATAGGTCTCCCCCAAAGGGGGGGGGGGGGGGGGGGGGCTGCCATGATCGCCACGCCTGGCAGTCTGGTTGCCGATCGCAGTATGGCCAAATTTGTAGGAGACGCTGCTGCCCGTCTCCTGAAGGCTGAGTCCTGGGAGAGGATGAGAATGAGAGATAGTGCTATTCTAATCCGACACTACACAGCGACGTATATTAACTAACTAACTTATAAGTAACTTATATTTCTAGTCAATATGGAGCGTACATATTAGTTTTTTTTATGAATAACGAGGAAACACTTTTTCATACCTATATAAAGAAATAATTACATACAATCACACCAATTATCTAGCCCACGTTAAGTTTCATGAAGAACTTGTGTTATTGATTCTAGATAACGGATAAACATACTTTTCTTTTGTAAATACATACATAATTTACATATTTAACACCCAGACCGACACAAATAGACGTGTTAATGCAAACAAATATTTGTCTTGTCCGGGGTCGAACCCGGGATCTCTGGCGCAGAAGGCGGGTTTAGTACCTCTGCTCAAAACAGGTCGTCTACCTAATATAAAGCAATGAATCGTCTGGAATCGATTGGAAACCGTGCTAGCAAATTAATTGGAAACTCAGCATTGGCCACTGCGGAACTTCAGAGCCTCAGTCACCGCCGCAAAGTTGTCTATCGGTCTTTTATAAGATACACTTTGGAGAGTGTGCGAGAGAACTGGACGACCTTAATTTTCCAGCCCCATTCCACCAGACGCAGGTTAGCTTATCACCCGTATATCGTTGATATTCCAGCGATCCGTACCAAGCGCTTTGCTGACACATTTCTTATGCGAACCGCTAAGGAATAGAATGTGCTGCCTGCTCATGTGGTCCCCGATTCCTACAACCTTGGCCTCTTCAAGGCGAGAGTGAATAGACATTTCCTGGGCAAGCATGCAACACCTTAGACCACATCCTGTTTGTTAAGCACGATGATGGTCAAATGCCCAGTTATTATAAAAAAAAAGATGGAATTACGCTTCTCCACGAATCCTCAACCACTGGGGAACTGGCTGTTTTATCGCTTAACAACCGGAAAATAACAACGTTGAAAACGTTGTTGTTTTGGCGACAGACTTAAATGAACTACCACCATGGTAGCTATTTATTTAATAAGGCTTACCGACTAAATACATAAAGGCAAATTATATTAAGTTTACAGCTTTTAGCAAAATATGTATCTTATATGCATTTAACTTAAAGGTATGCACAAGATTATTATATGTATAAGACGTTGTCTTTTATGTTTTATTGTTAGACTAATTAATAATAATACTGAGAGAGTAAATACAAAAAAAATACCAACCAAATGTACCCCCACTGATTTCTGGGCTGTATACTGGTGGTTTCACCACTTGAACCAGACTAAACCACAGAGGAGATTAATTTAATTATTGTTATTGCTTAGCTGTCCTCCCCAGCTTCGCATGGGTGTATGTATTATTGAACTAAATTAAACCAAGTCTTTATTTAACAGTACGACAATAAAATGACATAAGAAACCGACCTATTGAATTTTATTTCTACTGAAAAAAATGCTGATGATGTCTACTAAGCTAGGGGTAGGTTTTTGTTCCGAGTCTGCGTGTTGCTATCCTTAAGTAATATATTTTAATACAGTGTCATTGTCTACTATTTATATTTATTACATAGCCAAGAAACTCCTGACTTTCAGCTACAGGAACACGTAAACACATTCAAGCACATACGATATATCTTTTACAACCTCCGTAAGTATGAATATTAAGAAAAATGTCGACAGTTGTTGTAGTAATAGCACTTTGCTTTAAACCCTGATTTATATTGGCGCACTAAAAGCACGCCATGTGGGTGTGGAATAAATAATAAGAAATATCAAGATGGCCGCTTAGCACTGTTTTAGGGTTGTCACAACCTTAAATAAATTAAAGCTTTGTGTGTGTTGCTTAATATCTACATATTTAAACTGGGCAAGTCATAATAGGCAGAGACAGTAAGATATTGTGATAGACAATAACTAGAAAGAATCGACTCGATTTACAAGATTGTTGTCAGACTGGATTCGAAACATTTAAAAGTTAAAGTAGAAACTAAGTTCGGTACATATCTTTTTTATTAATGTATGAATACTAAATGTTATCAAATGCCTGTAGAAACGTGGTGTACACTGTATGAATGTATTTACACAATATAAAGCTTATTTTATATCTCGTACACTGTTACAATGTTAGTTGATTACATTACTATTATTGTACATTTTATTTTCATTCAGAGTATATTGTTAGTGAAATTATAAGCATTGTACAGTTGTACAAGTTCCCATTTGATCGGTAGAGTTTTTTGGGAGCTTTATTTAAAAAACTAACAGATATACAGAAAACGTTTTTATCACAAATAATTGAAGGTTAATAGGTATTTCATTTGAATAATAAATTATTTCGTTAACCTTAGTACTTTTCGAGAAAACGTTTCCCAAAAAACCGCGAAGTTTCCCGATTGTACATTTATGAATGTAAAATTAAAAAATCGTAGAGAAAATAAGTCTGCTCTTCTCTACATTTTTGTACTTTTCTTTGGAATATCCGTTTTCAGTATTTTCAGCATTGTTGTGTTCCGGCAGCTAAAAGATAAGGTAGCCAGTTCTTTTGTGGTTGAGGACTATGTGAGTAGTGTGATTCCTTCAGCCCTAACATCACTTAACATCAAGTATATGAAAAAAGTTTGTGATCACTTAATGATTTTCATACAAACGAATAGGTCGTTTCTTCGTAGAGGGATAACTATAGTTAATCTTGACCGATTTTTTTTCAATTAGGTACCATTCAAAAGCTATAATGTTTAACATTTGACTGTGTATTTCATTTTTTTTATTGATTTGTTTTAACTAAGATTGTTTTTAAACTACTTACTTCAAAATTTCAAACAAAACCACCAACCAACAATTTGTCGATCAAGATTTACTATAGTAATCCCTCTACGAAAACTGGTCGTTTGGATGAAAATCGTTAAGTTTTTTTTGACGTGAAGATAAAAAAACTTGGTGTCGAAATCCAGTTTGATTAACATACTGAAATAACCCTTATAAACTAGCTAAATCCATATTGTATACTTTCAATAGGTACCCCCATACATTTAGATCTTAACAGGATATTTCCTAAAGGGTAATCTTAAAGAATTACTAAGAGACAGTTTCAGGCTCCATAAGGCACAGCGTTGTGGAACAGAACAGAGACAAACGTACATCCTAAGTTTGGCGCGCACTGTTCATTGAAATAAATCAACTTTTACGTATATAAACGTGCTATATATCACGAACTAAGATCTAATTTACGAAGGAAGACTTATAAGTAGCCATTCATCCCGTGACCACGGCAGCTGAAAAAGTGCCTAAACGTCGAGAAAACAAATAAAACACTTAAAAAACCACAACAAACAAGACAATATTGAGGTTGAATTCATAGCAATAATTATTGTCACCAATTAGCTACATATTAAGTTGCAAGAATGAACATTTTTTTATTTATCATTTTTATTATTGTCTGATTTTTTTTTGGTCCAGCTTACCTTTGCCATATTTTAACCGCTCGGCACTGTATGTAGATGTCAAAATTTCAGTCTGGGGCGTAGTCTCTGTTTCACTTTTTAGTATTCTATCATGGATCCACTAGCATTTCGTTCGCGTACCACAGATTTATTCGGCATCTCCTATAGAGCGTATTCGATTAAAATACGAGAGACACATTCACGAAGATGTTAAGTGCCTCATTACTATTCAGTGATGCTACCACTCATATATACCGTGAAGAACCATAGTTAAATAAGCAAAAGTGAATTAACTTATCATGATCATGATTCTTACATAAAAAGCCAATAAAGGTTATGCTGGATTAAACTTTTGAGGAACACCATTTTGGGTTAAATCACGCGTTACGTTTATATGTTTTTTTTCATGGCGTTTTACCGACCTTTTCAGAGGCCATGGACACAGGACCAATATTCGCACTTTAAAAATCTCTGCTTACCATACTGTTGACGATACATTCCAGTAAATATACTAAGCGGTAACAACTACTTTTCGGTAATATGATAAGATATGACAACTATAAATTATCTTAAAACTATGTTTTGGTACATCACCGCCTATGATAGGATTGTAATTGTTTGTTTAAAAATCCCCTACTGCTCACAAATACACTGTGGCATCGTCTTCACAGCATTATTTTCTTTATTTAGGACTCAGCGTTACAATACAAATGTGCATATATTATGCAAGAGACTTGAATATGCATGCGAATAAAGCCTAATGGAGGCAGATTAATAGAAACACCTGGATGGAGACAAGGGAAGATTATCGAGCGTTTCAAGTATTGCTACACCGAAAGTAACATAAAACTCAAAAAACTGAACGTCTAATGGTCCATTTCTAAATTGAGAACTTTAAGTTGAAAACGTCTCAACTCAACTCAAAGCAAAACAAAGTTAAAATTAGATGGCTGTTTCATATTATTCGATAGTCAAACCTCTATAAAAATGTTTCTTTCAAATGCGAGGATATTTCTCTCATTGCTGAAACGACGGTGGCCAACACCGTAGAAAAAGTGAATATACCAGAGAATTTCAACCGGCTATCATTAGGTCTCTGTAGCAAAGGTCAGTGCATTGAGCCGGATTCCCAAGGATGCGGGTTCGAGTCCCGTCAGGGCGACATGAGACAAGTTGCTTTTTTCTAGTATATTTACTTGTTAAATTATCACATAAAATAGCATTGTAGAAATGCAAAATTAAAAAGTTATAATCTTAGCAAAACGTTAATACAAATCATGCATGATTTTTAAGAATTTAAATAAAACAACTATTACGGATATCAAACGCGCTATATTTCACGAACTAAGTTGTAATTGTCCGTATTTTTAGGTTTTATATGGTTTTTTTTTTCCCGACGTTTCGGCACTTTTTCAGCTGCCGTGGTAGTCTTATCCGTAAAAGTTGTTATATTTCAATGAACAGTGCGCGCCAAACCATTAGAATGTACGTATTTATAGGAATTCTTAATTCTGAAGATGACCATAATATTTTTGAGGTCAATATCTCTCTCAGTATCACACATATCAGCTGATCTCATACTGGACTTTAGAAGGAATAACCTTTTCAAATGTTTGACCAATCGATACGTATGTTAAAATATAAAAAAAAAATTAAGTATGTTTCGTCGTGTTCACTTTGCTTTATCAAAATAAACTTTTATTAACTTCTGTAACAGTAAAATATAATGTAAAACAAGCAGTAAAATCACAAGCTCCATATCCAGTTTTAGCATGCATTTGGGACCTCGTATACTCCAAAACACAATAAATTAGGATTCTCTGCTTTATGTGGTGTAGCTAAATTTATCGAAACCAATGCAGTGCGATCTTGTTGCGAAAAGGCTGAATATATAGTCGTTGGCGGGAAACAACTGACTTTTTGCCTGGTGAGATGTTGGCGTTTTCGTGGAACTAATAACGTGGAACGGAACGCTTACGTTACGCAAGAGGCAAAGTTGGGATGTATCTATTTTCTTTGTTTCTGTGAAACTGGTAGGATATGCGTCGACTCTTGGGAATTGCAGTACAGTACGAGCATAATGGGCCTGGTTGTACATCTCGGAAATGCCGAATTATCATAGTTTAACTCTCTCAATTTATATGGGTTACATAATAATTTTTATATTCTTGAAATCCTTTTAACCGCCACTGTGGTCTAGTGGTAACAACCACCGGTATCAGACCCAGGGGTCCCGGGTTCGATTCCCAGCGGGGGTACAATTTGTATTCGGTTTGGTTGGTGGTAGGACTTGTTGTGAGTCCGCCTGGCTAGCTACCACCATCTTATCTAAGTTTGACGCCATAATAACAATGTTTTCAGCATTGTTGTGTTCCGGCAGTTAGAGATAAGATAGCCAGTTCCTCATTGGTTGAGGATTCCGGGAGAGGCTCGCTTCCATCTTCAGCCTTATCAATACTTAACATCAGGTATGATGAAGGCTAAGAGTCTACCCGTCGTTAACAAAAAAAAAAAAAAAAAAACTTTATTGGGTGCTTAGTAGTAGTTCTTTGATTTGGAATTAGAATTACCTAGTCGTTGGCGGAAACCACTGACTTTTTGCCCGGTGAGATGTTGGCGTTTACGTGGAACTGATAACGTGGAACGGAACTCTTACGTTACGCAAAAGGCAAATGTGGGTGAATCTATTTTCTTTGTTACGTTTTTGTCTTCAGTAACAGTGGAAGGCTATGGGTCGACTCTTGGGAATTGCAGTACAACATTATACAGTATTTCACACGTTACTTTTAAGGTTACTTTACGTTAACGGCTTAAAAATGAATGTGATTTGACAGTGTCAGCGTAAAAGTGACCGTAAAAGTAACATGTTGCAACCCACACTACATGTTGTTAGTGAGACGGGGCTTTAAACAATACCTACTCGTGTTCTTGGTAGATGTCCTATCATTGATGATTCGAATGTCAGTACTGATTTTCTTCTGTTTAAGTGTGGATCGTATTTTTTGACAAAGAACCTAGACACATTTTTAAATCAATTTTTGATTGCATAAACTCGAAACTCAGACTTACACCCATATTCTAAGTCGTTCCTCCAAAACTTACTCGTCCTCGACTTAACGAAACCTCATTGAAAACCCCTTCGAAATACTCCTCGGAATCGGTATTCTAAGTCATAACTCCGTAAGGACCTGGAGGAGCCAAAAAGTACATAGCCACTCCGTGTTAGGCCTAGCGCACACTACCATTTTTACCCACGACGAGGTTGAGTGGAGTGTAAAAAGTTTTGGAGGAACGACTTAGAATATGGAGGTTAGTTTCACATATTGAAACAAAAATGTAATAAATTTTAATAGAAACATACTAGAAAAACGAATCTAATATTAAAATAACGAAACTATCGAAGTACCTATATTCATATCATAAATATTTATCAGAATACAGAATACAAAACCTTTAGTTGGGCGTAAATCTCCAATTAAGGAAACACGAATACATCAAAGTGATTTATTTCTTTGCTCGGCCCTCTTTACCGTTTACAAAAGCAATTATTTAAATTTAATGTTTGTAAACTGTTAAAATCCGTACGTGTTCGTCCGCCATTTTAAAACTGGGTATTCTAAAATGGCGTCCATTGTACACGGTATTTTCAAAGTATTATCTGACAAAATTAACGATTGATACTTTTCTAAGCTCACAATCTTGTAAGTAAATTTGTAAAAAGATGTATTTCTAGATAAAAGTGCTTTATGGGAAACTTTTCTTGAGTTATTTAAGGCTGATTTTGCAATCCTGGGATAGAGGTTGAAATAGCATTGAAAAAAAATGCAAAAATTACAAAATCATAAAATAGAGTTTATCAGTTAGTGAAATTCATGCTCTTGTTAACTCTCAAATGTAATTCCGAGATTATTAGGTTTTACAAATTAAGGACTAGAATATTAATCAACGTGCAAGTCGCATGCTTTGATGCTTATAAATTACCGTTTGACACTTGATGATGCAGTAATCCACATGCTTCTCACTTAAGACATTACATCTCGGAGAAACTGCAGTAAAGCTTAATATTTAACAGAGACTAAGCTGCACTTTACGAATAGTACCACAGAATAAATAAATAATAGTACTATAAATTACGAATGCACTTAAACATTGATGTTACAACAGTAAGAAGCACCGGGAGATACTCAGATAGTTCGAAGTCCAGTTCGATGAGCTATTAAAGGTCAAGGGCATTTGCTTGTCCATTACCCAGGGCTTCTACTATTTAGTATTCTGTGCCCAGGGTGGACCGCGAGGAGGTAGTTCTTGACCAAGCTCCACCTCACTAACTTAAACATTACTTGAAATCCAGATCTACAGTTAATTTCAATTTAGCGGTACCTGCCTTGTTGTAGCGTAAGTACAAAATTTTAATGCAAAAATTCCATCCAGATTTCAGGTTCAGTTTCTTGGTTAAAAATGCAATAAAAATTAAAACAAGCAGTCAAATCGGTTGATGTAAAATAGTTTTGCTACCAATTATTAATCTCAGCACAAGCTAAGGTTCACTAATAGTGCTTTTAAAGTTTAACGTTGATATTACTTGAACATTAATAAAACTGATGCTAATCCCAATTCCTTTCGGAAGACGGTACGCCATTCCGCGCAAATCGCTCGCTCGCTTAACTTTCAACGTCGACACGATTTCCCAGCCATTTTTCTCGTTCTGTCGACTAAGAGACATGGCTATAATCCTCCATTCGAACAGAGAAGCCGACACTGTCATCGGCTAAAATCGTATCTCACAAGGCGGTATATTCAGCCCACTGTTTTACTATTCAACCGCAAAATCCATTGAAGATTACATACAATCAAATAACAGAACACAAATAGAAATTAATTTAGGAACATCACTCAAACAATTTCGCCTCATAACGGAATCTGTTTGTGTAAAGGTGCTACCGAGTTAAATACCAAGTGCTTGTGGAATTCCCACTAAATCCTGGCCTGTTTATCGAGCCGCCTAGCTCTGACGAAATTTAGTGAAGGTCTTCCTTAATTGCGGTCCACTTCCCCCCCTTGGATGACTGTGGTTGTAAAGACTTTTACACTAGACGACTGCAATCGTAAATTAGTTAAACCGTTAGGGAGGAGTTCTGTGACTTAGTGGTTAACGCGTTTGAACAGCGAATGTGGCAATAAAACTACTCACGCAATGGTCGGTCACGGAAAGTCAAAAATTTATTATTCTGAGCTGCTCCGTGCTTCGAAAGCCGCCGTTAATATTCAGCAATCCACGGAGATTGCCCAATGGGGATTGCTGCCCAATGTGGGCCGTGTTATTCTCCTTACATTCTGTATGATGATGATGATGTAAAAGTCGATGTATGTCTGTTTGAAAAAAAAAATTCAAATCTAACTCATTTAACATTTAGAGGGCTTTTGCGTAGACATTCTACAACGGTAAAGATCATGGTCTACTATTGTCGCGCAAGTCATTATTATTACTATTTGTGAGTAAAACAAAGAACACAGGTTTGTGTCAAGAACCTTCGATAAGATAATTAATATCTTTGCTACTTGTGCAAATCCTGTTAATAAAAAGATTCGAACCATAAACCCTAAATTCAATATAACTGATCTCTTAAAATCGTGACTTCTAAAGAGGCAATACTACCTACTTGTGTAAGATATTCCGCTCATTTAAAGGTGTCTCAAATTCACTATATTTCAGTATGATGGCATCTATAAAGTCTTAAATGATTTAAGAATATGTTATTAATAAGAAGTTAAGAAAATGCAAAGGGAAAAGGCATTTATATCAGGTCTGTTTATTTGTTAATAAGAGCGTTCTAATTAGTAATATAATTTTGAGGGTCTTGGCATGTTTGTTGTTGGGTTATGTATTTACTCGTTAAGGATGATATAATTAAGGATACTAATTATTTTCATGTCTTAGCCGCGTATTTCATTTTAATTTACATTTAAATATTTGTGTTGTTAAAGCAATGTTTTGTAAATGTTAAATAATTAACCTTACAGAAGCTTTAAATGAGAAAACAGAACTTCGTTTTACATATTCCAGCCGTATTTTAGAGTCATGTAGTCACGTTAATCGATAGTCAAACATTTGTAAAGATGTTTCTTTCGAATGCGAGGATATTTCTCTCATTGATGAAACTACGGTGGCCAAAACCGTTGAATGGTTAATATACTAGAAAAATTCAACGTGTCCTCATAGGTCTCTGTAGCATAATTGGTTAGTGCATTGGGCTGGATTCCCAAGAATGATCCCAAGGTTTCTCTTACGGATAATCGTTTGTGAACTTAAACCTTCTGCAAAACTTCACGATTCAGAGACAACAGGTATTATGCTTGTTACTAATGTGATAAATGTAGAAACTTTTAAAGTTTGGATATTTGGATGTTTGTTAATCGAATCATGCAAAAACGGCTTTACAGAATAGGATGGAAATTTATTAACTATCTACTTATAAATTTTAACTTATTTCGAGTCGAAACCAACGTATTTATAGTATTTTAGGCGTTAGTAAGTACAACTCAACAGACAAATCTTTACTAGAAAATGCTACAAAAAATTGACACGTCTCACAAGTTGCGACGCTATTCGGAAAAAGTATACATTTTTTGAACTATAGGATGGTTGGAGATGTAAAAAGATATACATTTCTTCATACCTTTATCTAGATTTGTAATGTATGTACCAGAAACACGATTTTATGATTTCGCCTCGACACTTTTTCTTTTCTAAATGACCCCCTAAAAATACGAAAATTCAAGCTTATTCTAAAATGGGATTGCATACACTATTGGAAATTGGTTTGATTGATAGACACCAATAATAATTAGCATCGTGTAGTTTCTTTCTCTTTAATCGCTATAGTTATTACTACTAAGTGATTTCGTGGTTTCTTTCGCCTAATCTGAAAAATCAGTCTTGCTCCCGCGCGCGTCCTTTTCTCATTACTATCTAACTTCAGTCATAATTTGTTGTGTAAAATAGCATTGTAGATGCAAAACTATAACAGGCTCCAAATAAAAAAAATAATAAAAAAAAAACCCTTTTATACGCTGAAACGGTAACCGACTGAAGCGTAATGTAACATGTAAACCACATTCAGCGAGGACCTGAAAAAGCTTTGAAAGCGTTCACGCGAGCCTTGTGCAATGCAAGGACGTTTTTCGCACCTTGTAATTGTACCATAGAGCTAAAATAAGGGTACAAATAACAATAAATAAATAAATAATTCCATACAATCACACCAATTACCTAGCCCACGTTAAGTTTCATGAAGAACTTGTGTTATGGATACTAGTCGGATAAACATACTTACATACTTTTTTGTAAATACATACATATTACATTATTAAACCTAGACCAAGACAAATAGTGAATAGGCATTTCCTGGGCAAGCATGTTACACCTTAGACCACATCGTGTTTACTAAGCATGATGGTGGTCAAATGCCTTCCGTTTTAAAAAAAAATGATATTTTCATGCACATAAATATTCTTATTGTCCGGGGATCAAACCCCGGACCACCGGCGCAGAAGGCGGGTGTAGTACCCCTGGTAACAGGTCGGTAACAGGTCGGTAACAGGTCGTCAATAATAAGACAATATTCTAACTTATCTTTAAAGGTATGAAACCGGATCTAGTTGGTTATTGTTAATATTTACTGCCGTCCAAACATTAGTCCCATTTACTGCTTTTTGAAAATAATGGCTCATTAAGCCAGCCAGTAATTTGTACAAATCCCGGAAAAAGTACTAAGACCTAAACTCTAATAATTTCTATGGTGGATCACAAAATAATCTAATGCTCATGTATTAAATGACCCTTCCAATTATAAACTATGTATTGGTACTCCTATACATAACTTATTTAGTATGTAGCGGTCTTCTGTTTCCAAAAGACTTTAGTCTCCAATCGAGCATATAAGTTTATATGAGAGATCTAAATATATCCACGAACAAGTGGCTGTTTTGATAACAAATAGAAAGAGCAAAACGAGCTATCGTTTGTATTAAGAAAATATAAGTTTTTGACTCTTAGCCTTCATCATACCTCATGTAGCGAGCATGATGTACCGAGCCCTCCCGGAACCCTCAACCACGGAGGGACTGGCTATCTTATCTCTTAACTGCCGGACCGGAACACAACAATGCTGAAAACAGTTGTTATGGCGTCAGACTCGGATAAGATGGTGGTAGCTAGCCAGACGGACTTACAACAAGTCCTACCACCAACTAAACCGAATACAATATGTACCCCCGCTGGGAATCGAACCCGGGACCCCTGGGTCTGATACCGGTGGTTGTTACCACAGAGGCGGTAAAAGGAAAGATTAACTTAAGAAAATCGTAATCCTATCCTAATCCTAACTAATATTATAAATTCGAAAGTGAGTTTGTTTTTCCTTCCTTGACGCCATAACTAAGCAACCAATCTACTTGATTTTTGGCATAGATGTAGTAGTAAGGATGGAGAGTAACATAGGCTTTCTATCTATCCCGATATTCCCACGGGAACGGGAACCACGCGGGCGGAAGCTAGTCTTATCTAAATGTTAATAACTCTATAACTACCGGTACGTGCATTGGTTTTCGCAAAATCTTTTCTAGCGGATGGTAATACCGCTCCATGCAGTTGGCTCGGTTCAATTTGTCATTGGCTGGCAAAAGCTCTGGCGTTTTCTTTCCCATTTCACCTCACTATCTGGGTTAGTTAAGTAAGAGCTTTCAGCTTATTGCTTATTACTTTGTCACAGTTTTAAGCAGATTTTGTGTTGTCTATTTTTGCTTGTTTATTCTCCGTGGCTACCAAGCTGGTGGGAAAGAAGTGAAAGCATGTCGTTGTCACCAAAGGCAAATCCGAATCGTGTTATAACCGCTCACTATACTAAATAGTAGGCACTACCGTAATAGGAAGAGACGGTAAAATAATAACAGTGACAACAAAATGTCAGTTCACATATTGGAGGGTATATACAAAAACAGGGGGCCGAGATATAATGGAAGAAGAAGAGAAAAGATTCGTGTAAGTTTTGTAATGTTAATTTAACTCCTTATCAGTCATAATCTAAGTTGATGAAAAAGGGGTTCTGTGATAAAGTCACGCACTTACTTTTGCGAGGCTTGGGCTATTGAGAAGAAAGGAGGCCGCTTTAAACCCCATGATTTTCGTCACCTTGGTTTAATGACTAATGTTAGATAAACAGAACATATTATTCTGTTCTAAATAGCCAGCTAACATAATGTTATGCGAAGCAGATATTATATGAAAGCGTAGAGAACTATCTCCATATTATAGTTTACATTAGTTTGATTCCTAATAATCGCGAATGTTAGTTATACAAAAATCAGAGTGACGACAGTATCCAGCGTAACTTATATCATCCAAATTAAATATAATAAAGAATAAAAAGTATTGTTTGTTCTAATCTATGTGGCAAAATAAAAAAATAAGCTGTCAATGTTTATGATTGTAAACAAACACATTTGATTTGAAGCATCAAAAAGCTCTGAGTTTTGTATTGTTTAAAATAAAAGGTATCTTTTTTTTCACTATTATCGACTAATGAACAGCAGCAGTTGTCGATTCTGTTGTGTCTCATCCATTGCACTACTTTAAAAATGAAATATTTTTCTGTCGTATCCAATTAAAATGTAATTAATAGACACAGATTTTGCTATATACTTGATAGAATCACGCGTTACTTGGTTAGTGGTTAGACTGTTTATTTATTAGGTTACAGAAACAGATTTTCCCAAAACTTTTTCTCATTTAACACATTCTGTGTACCTAATACCAAAATTTACATACCCTCCCATTTGTTAGCTGGGATACTTTGAAAAAGCCAATGTTTCAAATGGCACTTCCATACATCTCCTGGGGAACATTCAACGGTAAATGAGTGAGCTTCAAGCCCGGCTCCCTAATAGCAATCTGCAATCGAGACATAGTTTCGATCCTTCTAACTGATTTATACTGGAATCGCTCTACTTCTCTATTGACAGCGCCATCTGTATGGATTAATGTAGAAGTGTCATTGTGACCTATGCTTCACTTCTTCTTCACTTCTTCACTTCATCAGCCTATGGACGTCCACTGCTGGACATAGACCTCTCCTAGCTCACGCCTATTATGGCGTTTATAGGAGGTTATTAGCCTACTGCTACCACGCTGACCAGACGGGTTGGTAGAGGGTTTGTTTCAAGTTTTCCTTCTCTCGCACAGGTGTTCAATGCGTCGAGCCTCTTAGTCGACTTTTACGACATCCCAGGCATGTAAGGGAGTGGTGACACTTGTATTCTTAGGCCGTAAAATAGGCGTGAGCTAGGAGAGGCTTATGTCCAGCAGTGGACGTCCACAGGCTGATGATGATGATATCAATAGCGTGCTTATTTCGAACGTCACAGTTGACAAATTCGAGTGGTTTGTACATCCAACCTTAGGTTTCGCACAGCATTGTTTTGTAACTGAACCACAGTTTGGGGTATCAGCAGCAAATATTTATTTAGGGAACCATTTCTATACGGGGCCTCTCCTCATTTGTTTGCTCCTGTCAAAGTATATCTTTAGCTTCATATATTATGTGTGCTACCGAGAGATAACTATTTCAGTGCGAAGTTGCGAACTTTTATGTATGATTTGTGTGAAATCATTCATAGAGCTGGATTCATCATCGCACTAATAAGTTCTGAATAGGTTTATAGACTAGCTTGAAGCATAGGATGCATTTTATCACGATACTACGGGATAGCAACGCTGCCGCCATAAGGAAAAAAGACGTATCTACATTTACCTTACGACCGAGAAAAAAAAACATTTTTTGTTTTTGGAAAAAAAATCGCTGGTCCAAAGTAAAGGTAAAAGTTTTAAATTTTAGTATGCAAGATTGTAGGAAATAGTTTAAGCTATGATTTGACATATTTTTCATATTACAGCTGTCATAATATTTATCAGATAACTATACAGAACCGCCCCCTGATTATGTAACTTGATTCTATCAACGTTTGATTGCAGTCACATTGCTGCTTTAGCAAAAATCAATATAAAAATCTTACTAAAGCAACAATGTAACTGCACTTTTAATCAATTTTAATCAAAATCTGTTAGCAACAGAGCCAGCCACTTACGCCTGGCAAATTGTTTATAATACTAGAATGTAAACACACATCTACGCAGAAACGTCCTTTTTTTCTATGGCCGGTGCAGTATTTTCATTTTACCTATGATCTAGTCATAGGTAAAATGAATATTTCTTAAAGTACAGCACCTGGCGATAAATATTGCACATCGACCTTTGGAAAGAGACAATCGGCTAATTTCGACTTCGTAGAACGTTATCTCTGTCGCACGAAATACAAACAGTCCGGTATCTATTAGGAGCTGTTAAAACAATTATGATTTGCTTCATTTGACAATTCTTTTTATTCTTTGTATAAAATACAAAATCCAAAGGTCGATGTGCAATATTTATCGCCGGGTACGTAATAAGACGCATCACTCAGAAACGTCTTTTCTATCTATTGTGCGTCAGTACTGACTTTTCTACTTTCTAAACACTGTGTTTTGAATGAAAATTAAAAAATACAAGTAAATACGTCGTTTTTTACCGATTACGAATGTTTTGAAAAAAATTTAGATACGTCTTTTCTTCATAAGACGGCAGTACAGGAACGGGCACCACATGGGATAAGCCGTGTGGCCACTAGATATATAGATGTCATTGTGTCACACTTCTAAACATTGAATGGCATGCATAAAGAAAACTCTTATGATCCTACGTCATAATCTCATAATAAAAGACATTTCCAACTCAATAACTTTACAATGACGATAAGAAACGAGTAACGACCCTTAAGGGAAGGTCGACTCCACTGAACTTAATTACTATTTCAACGTTAGTACAGGTTCATTAATTTTTAAGCACTTTTCATAATTGAAAAAGTTATACTTTATTTACTTTTTTCTTTTAACTCTTAAGTTTATGTTCCTGTTTCTTTTTTCTTCGTTATTATTTACTAGTGGCCACCTGATATTTTTTTTTCTTCATTTTTAACTGACTTAAAAAGGAGGAAGTTATCAATTCGGTTGTATGTTTTTTTCCTGTTTGTTATTTAACCAATTAAATAATTATTTTTTTGTTTGGCCCCATTGTCGTCAAGATAGGATCTGTTGATAAGATCCTAGAGAAATCGAGGGAAATCTTTTGCTTCCCAAAAGCACTTTGGTGGAGTGGAATGGATGATAAAAACCAAACATTGTATCTCACGGGTGCGATACGATTTCTTAATTATTTTAAATTTCGAGACAATTTTGTTAATTTTAACTTTTATCATTTCCTTAAAACGTTAAGCTCCTTTAAACAGCTATGACAACTTACTGTCTCTTCACCAAAATTCGTCAAATTTTTCCAAGCTTCTGCGTGAATTTTCATGAACGGTCGTTTCAAGGCATCCTCATTTATCAAAATTATTACTTTGGATGGACACTGTAACAGTTCATTAGTTGTTACTTATTGGTTAGCAGTAACGTAAGGTCCATACATACTGATTCCAATCGGCTTCCCTTTTAGAAATACTACCCCACCGATCCACCATACTGTTAAAAAAAATCTGAGAAATTTTTGGTCCTATTTTGGATCCTTCGCAACTGTTATTTTTATTTTATTTTATTTCTTGGAACACTTACAGGTAATAAATACAAAATGTGCCGTGTGGTGACGGCCTAAGAATACAAGTGTCACCATTCCCTTACGCCTGGGATGTCGTAAGAGTCGACTAAGAGGCTCGACGCATTGAACACCTGTGCGAGAGAAGGAAAACTTGAAACCAACAAACCAGTCTGGCCAGCGTGGTAGCAGTAGGCTAATAACCTTCTGTGAACGCCACAATAGAGCTAGGGGAGGCCTATGCCCAGCAGTGGACGTCCACAGGCTGATGATGATGATGATGATGACTAATACAAAATATGTTTCTATAAAATATGGGACACCATTAACCCTACAGGCCCTGGATTATGAGACTCAATAGATATTCCATTGTTCTCTTTACACCGGGATGTCTGGTTAGAATTTGATGAATTAACCAAATAACAAGTTTTCACATGTTGGATGTTAGTTGTAGCTAGCATATTAAGTACCTATAACAAGAGTATTATTGTAACTTATTAATTTTGCATTTAACAATGCTATTTTTATGTGATAAATATTAAACAAGAAAATATACTAGAAAAAAAGCAACTTGTCTCATGTTGCCCCATGGCATCCCGTCATGAGACAAGTTGCTTTTTTTCTAGTATATTTTCTTGTTTAATATTTATCACATAAGAGTATTATTCAAAGATATGGTTAAGGTTATATTTTTTAATCTCTTTTTATTTCCAAAAATAGAACATTAAAAGACAATTTCGCCTTCGGAACCAATGGCGGTCCATTGCAAGGTACTTCCCAAATTCGAGTGATAAATTCGCTACTTACCTACATTTGTTCAAAGTACATCCGAATTTACCTTCCTTTCGGGATACTTAATCTAAATTCTCGATAGAACGAGCCAACAGCTATCGCTTTTATAATGAGAAAAGTTTAAATAATTTCCAGATATTTGTACTAAACCATTGATTCATTACAAAGACTGAACTTCGAAGGTTAAATTACAATAAGCAAAACATTTTGCATCGAAAGTTTAATACGTCCCTCGGCATACGCACGCTGACGGTCTCAATTGTTGTTCTTTACGTGGATGCTTCAAGGGATTAATATATTACTACTGGAAATGGCTTACCTGCCTACTACCTACTTGTCGTAAAAACTGGCTAAGAATTTGACATTATGTAAATGACGTAAAACCTCATTTTCTATCTACAAACAGGGAAACGCTTAGTGTGAAATTACAGCGGCTGCGGGGCGGGCAGCGGAATCCGCTGGCGGCTAACGCAAACACATCGTTTTTGATTAAAAATGTACTCTGTAATTAGGGTGATTAAGGTACACCAAGTGACAAGCGGGTGTCGCGAGCGGATCGGATGGACGCAAGTCAGCTTGCGTTTCCCGCTCGATTTGTTCGGATATGCCGCTGCCGACTGAAGATTTCGTATTGGCTCGGCCACCCTTGTGGAATTCTAGTGATTTAAATTATTGGGATCGACAAGTAGGTCATTTAAATACTATGGGATAAAATAAAAGTAACAAGCGGAGATTCTGATGGTAATTAACTTTTCTTAGTTATTTTTATTGTTATATAATGAAAAAAAGTGGGACCCATATTTAGAAAAAAATGCCCCACTTTATATAAGCACTAGCTTCCAAATAATCTGACATTTTAATTTTATTTCCAATAAGGTAGGTACGTCCGGACATGGAAAGGTGCGTTTTCCGCTCGACCCGCCCCGCGCCACTGTAATTGCACACCGCCTTCATAATACCAATAACCAAACCCATATAGCCACTAAGAAAATAATCATAATATGTAATACTTGTTTTCTCATTTTAAGTAAACTTTGTGTTTTTATGAGAATAAAATTCTATAAACCTAAGTATGATCGGCTTTTGTCGAGACATGTCACTGTCTCGCTCTCACCTTAGCAGGGTAAGCAAGACAACATCATGCGTCATATCCTATCGCGTGGTATAGCGGCGTTTATACTAGGGCGCCTGCTACCCCAGCATAAGCGGCTTTTATCGAGTCGACAAAATCAGCTCGTGCTAGGCTTCTAAAATCTTGATGACTGCGATTACCAACATCAACATCTAGCATTCGTGGTTTCTTTCCTCCTTATGATTGCGATTCAAGTTTGACAATTAACTAATTAAGAAGACCATGAAATGGTCCGCATTAATGTTATTACTTCCTTATACTTAGTAACTTATTTAGGTGAAATTAAATAAATGTCAATTTCGTTTCAAAAAAGTGATATATAGATAAAGTATATTCAACACGACTCTGTCTTAACAAAGCTTAGATAAATAAGTTTGTGTTTTAATTAAATGTTTTCAGCATTTTTCTTACTTACCATCATTTATTAGAAACCATCATGTCATAATAACGTTTTGTTTGCATTAGGTTTTTATTGAAGTTGTCACATTTTGACACACTTCACACTTTAGAGGCGATGATTGAGCGAAGACGTCACCAAACTTCCGTCAAAAAACAAGCTTATTTTAAGAGATTCGTAGTAAAAAATAACATGGTAATATTGTAACAATACTGCTCTAAGAGATAGCGGTAGGCTTCCTGAATAGATTATAGATTATTACGAATTTTAATTTATTAATTTAAGCTAGCGTTCCTCAGAAACGAGGTCAGCCTTATTGAATACTTCAAAGAATTTGTTTCTTCACAATATACCTACCTGAATAGACAACCAAATGATCACAGATTCCAGGGAGCACCCTGAGGTAAATTATTTTTTTATTTGATTTTTGTAGTAAATATTGTTACATTTTATTTGAAGTTTCCGAGAAATTTACATTTTGAATAACATAATTATCGATGAATAAAATCATGAAAGTTAATTATTTAAATGAACAGTAATAAGTACAATTATTTATTTCCAAAATTTGTTTTACTGTTAAAGGTAACGCTTAAAATTGAATCCATATTTTCGCCGTTTCCAGATGTTTTCGTTCCAAAGATCGACTCGGCAAAATTTATTGTCAAAACTTACCTTAATTTATGGTCGACTATAAGTCAGACGGTACCCAACTTTTGGGCACCTACTTCATTATTTGGTTTGGTTGCTTTTAATTTATAGAAGTTTCCAATTTAACGGCCATTGCTAACATATTTGGAATGGTTACATGATTTTAAAGTGGGAGTTTGCAGGGTTAATTTTTAGAATAGATATTCAAAACCCTTTAAACGTATTTGATTTATAAGAATTGTCGTTACGTTACGATTAACTATGCATTGACAATTTTTTATTAAATAATATATAATTTGCGTCATATAGAAGTTATTAAATACATAACGAGATTTATGAATGGTTTTAGTTCAATAAGTGCCAAGAGTTACAAATACTTGAAACACAATAGATATTTGTTCTCTAGACACTACCAAATGACGAATTTAATAACAAATTTATTATACTCCTGAAAATTAGTTTTTACTGGAAAACCCATATAAAATTGAATCTTCGATCCCACTGTTTTTTCTAGAAAGGCAATTTCCTCTCTCACTTAGATTTAAAATATTGCATCATAAACTTGGTTCAGATTTTAAAAACGCACATTAAATAGAGTTATGGTCCGAAGTTATGGCCTCCAGAGTGCTGAAAAACTATTTTCATTCGAACTTCTTTACTGTTTCTCTCTATATTTCATATTACGTATAAAATGCAAGATTAATCAAAGAATTTTTAAATTAGTGTAAAGTTTTTACGCCTTTCTGTGATATAATAGTTTGTCTCAGGAATTGGTCTTACATTAAATATAATTATTTTATACATTACAAAGTAGAAAAATAACTACCTATATTAAAACGCCCTTCGTATTTTGCATACTTTCTTATCATAAATAAATTCGACTCTAAGCAATAACAATAGAGTCTAAAATCGCGCAGCGTGTAATTCGAGCGCGGTCCCCGGGGACCGCTTAGTGCAAGGGGTGCATGTTTATATTAAGTATGTTTATTAAATATAATATCATAAATGCGAAAGTGTGTTTGTTTGTCCTTTCTTCACGCCCTAACAAAGCAAACAATCTACTTGATTTTTGGCATAGAGTTAGTTGAAAGAAAAACATAAGTTACATTTTATCCCGATATTCCCACGGGAACGGTAACAACGCTGCTGAAACCGAGGGCAGAAGCTTTTTTTTTATCATTCCTGATGTTAAGTATTGATAAGGCTGAAGATGGAAGCGAGCCTCTCCCGGAATCCTCAGCCACTGAGGAACTGGCTATCTTATCTTTAATTGCCGGAACACAACAATGCTGAAAACATTGTTGTTATGGCGTCAGGCTTAGATAAGATGGTGGTAGATAGCCAGGCGGACTCACAACAAGTCCTACAACCAACCAAAATAAATGTAAAGTTTATTTTAAAAGGTAAACCTTTAACTAATTAGAATGTGCACTATTTTCTATATACTTAATTCAGGTTCGCAAAATTTGTGACGACTCGATAGGGACTTTGGCGCGTAGTACGCAGCCGAGTAAGGTATCAAATTAAGGGTACTCGAGTCTATTTGTTCCGAAAACTTTAAATATACAAAATGATAAACGTGATGATCACAAACTGCAATTAAAGATTTTCGCATAATTTGGAATTTTTCGTCGATCGACGAACCCGAGTATCGGGTTGTAACCGCCCTAGTATGTTTTTAAGTTACGTTACCGATGTTTTTCTTCATTTCCGATTCCACCACCTTTCCAGGGGGTTTACCGCCATCTCTTAACGCAGTATTGTTTCAATCTTACCATGCTATTTCGTACTACGAATCTCTTATAGAAGGCTTGTTTTTGGACGGAAGTTTTGTGACGTCTTCGCTCAATCATCGCCTCCAAAGTATGAAGCGTGTCAAAATGTGACAATTTCAATAAAAAGAAAATGCAAATAAAACGGTCTTATGACATGATGGTTTCTAATAAGTGATGGTAGACCCGCTGGGAACGGTATTACAAAATGAAGTTGTTTAATTTCAGTTAGGTATAGATATTTCCAGTGATGTCTTTGATAATAGAAGTTCACAATAGCTTTGTCAGAGTATGTAATTTCCACATTTTCCACTATTAACAACGTAATAGCCAGCAAATTGCTATAAAATTAATCGACATAGGTTAGTTTCTAATTTGGAATATGTCGCATTTAATTGCTTAAAGCAGATTCCACTTTGACGTCATACAGAGAAAGTTTGACTTTTCAAGTCGACTGCTCTCCTGAGCTATTTATTAATTATCACATTCCGTTCTTACTAGCTGATTTTATTAGAGTCTGGGAATTATAGAGTAAAAAAATGGTTTACAAGATGAACAAAAACCTATAGAAAAGTAAAGATATTAATAGAAAAGTTTAGATATTATGTGACAAATATTAAATAAGAAAATATACTAGAAAAAAGCAACTAGTCTCATGTCGCCCTGACGGGATTCGAACCCGCATCCATCATCGAATGCTTGAATGAGAATAGTTCTCTCATTGATTAGATGGCTGTTTTATCTTAATCGATAGTCAAACATTTGTAAAAATGTTTAGGATATTTCTCTCATTGATGAAACGACGCGACGATGGCCAACAACGTAGAAATGTGAATATACTAGAAAAACTCGACGTGTCCTCATAGGTCTCTGTAGCATAATTGGTTAGTGCATTGGGCCGGATTCCCAAGGATGCGGGTTCGAATCCCGTCAGGGCGACATGAGACTAGTTGCTTTTTTCTAGTATATTTTCTTTTTTAATATTTGTTACATAAAAATAGCATTGTAAAATGCAAAATAAAAAAGTTATAAATATAAATAAATTATGTTGAGTTCGTAGGCGCAAATAGTGGGACTATGAGGAAAAATTACCCGTGGACCCATTAGAGGCACAAACTGGTGGGACCACGGTAAAGCCCGGTTTTTTTTTTCTAAGCATCGAATTGAAAATCTGCCATCTGAGATAAACCCCGTCAGAATATTCAGAGCATTGCTTTTTCTAAAACAAACTTATCAAATGCGTTGAATATATTATTTAATAAAGCAATAAAAACTTTAAGGACCAATAGAGTAGGTATACAAGCACCTACTATAAACTAAGGTGGAATAAATTTTACAGCTACAAATAAAATGAAACCAATCACGAAACCGAAACTGAAAGCGAACAGTGTCATAAAAACTATTATTTTGTAGTGACGCTTAATTAAACTTTTGCCCTTGACGCTGGCCATTCCAACTTTGCCGGGGAAATAGTGAATTTTACTTGTATAAAACCGGTGTATATATCAAAATGGTTTAGTAAAATATAAAGGAGGATCGCAGCTTTGCACAGAATTCGTACAAAACTCTTCGAATTCTACTAGTATTAAAAACGGGAAAGGTTAATATCGGATGAAAGGATTTCATGACATTTTGCATACATGTAGACTTAAGAGCGTTTTCACATTTATCCGATCCGATATCGGTATCGGGGCCGATAATTGACAGCCGATATCCAATATTGATGTGTCTTCACATATTGCCGATGTTATCGGCCGATAAAATCTGTCCTATCAGTGTCTAGAGTCGCGATTTAAGACGCTTTTTTAAATGGCGTTGTTTAATTAATAAAAATGGTGCATAGATAATTATGTGTTCTACTTTGTGGTGGAAGTAGGTGGAATCCAGGATGTTACGTTATCCTTTCACTCAATGTTAAAATACGAAAACAAAACTTACGGCAAACATTATCGTCCGATACCCCGATGTCGGCGCCGACATATCGGTGTCGGATAATAGTTCCGATATTCCCATGGGATCGGGTACCACCTGGGTACAATCGCGGACCCAATAGTTGAACTGAAATATCAAAATGAAATATTTTGACCAAACCTTTGCCCACTTCCGGGTATTGTTTTCCACGATTTTCTTCAGATCAGACTATTTTGTATTTTCCAAACGTCTCATTTAAGTTGCTTCCTCTCCTGTTTTTAATATTTTAAATTTATCTTTCAATCGCCACTTGCTACCACCAGCTATTGCGAAAGCTACTTAACCTCCGTAATAGGAAAGTATTGACGATTCATAAGTGCTTAATTACAAGGTCTATTTGAATAAAGACGAAATTCATTTATTTATTCCATCGCAGACTTAACTTGGTAACCACTGCGCCATCGATCTCCACGAACAAACGAGAATACCACACTTCATCGAACAGTAGGTACTGCTCCAGGGGATATCCTGTTACATTCCCGAATATACTGCTCGGCTAATTATAAACAGTTTATTGGCGAGCGTGGTCAGGCTACTCTAAACTTTATCAAGAGAGCGGTAACTGTTCGCAGTCTATAAAATGAACTCGCGCTGACCCTTGAAAGGACACGATGATAAGCGAAGCGGTTTATTTTCTACAGGTTTTCCACTTGAATAGAGCGGTAAGGGTTTCATTTCGTGTCTTTTCGTACATGAGTTCGTAGCTCAAACCAACATGTTAAGAAAAAGCAACCTCTTTTCGTGAAAAGATGAATATAGGTATGTGTCTAATAACTTATATGCTGAAATTGACTGCGCGATTTAGTCGTCGTCTCAGCCACATGACACCCACTGCTGGGTATAGGCCTCCCCCAAGGATCTCCACGACGATCGGTCCTGTGCTGCCTGCATCCAGCGGCTTCCCGCGACCTTCACCAGATCGTCGCTCCACCTTGTGGGGGGCCTACCCACGGAGCGTCGTCCAGTACGCGGTCGCCATTCCAGAACCTTTCCGCCCCAACGGTTCTTCTTCTCGCTATGTGTCCCGCCCACTGCCACTTCAGCTGAGCAATCCTTCGAGCGATGTCAGTAACTTTAGAGCGCGATTTAGTGCTTAGATAATAATAAAGTAAATAAATATCTTGATCTGACTAACTACTAGTATGCAACCTTAAGCTTTTAATGAATCTCAAAGCAGCTCGAGATAACAAAATTTTGTCCACGCTTCCGATACCAACCATTGCGAAAGTGCGAATAAAAATAGTTTATTTGCGAACATGGAGTATTATATTTTCCTTTTTGAAGTAGGTTTTAATTTTTTTTATTTCTTTTTTATGTTTAAATTTTTTGGGTTGGATAAGCTCAGTACTTTTTACCATGTCCATCGTGAGGAGCATAATTGCTTATGAATCGTATCGCACCCGTGATATACTTAGTATTTAATAGTTCCGATGAACATGTGTGGTCTTCATCATCCATTCTTCTCCACCAAATGGTGCTTTAGGGAAGCACCTGCACGAGTTATTTAAGAAAACACCGAAATCGGTGTAGGGGTGCCTATAACATTTGAAGAGTTGTGATAAATATTAAACAAGAAAATATACTAGAAAAAAGCAACTAGTCTCATGACGCCCTGACGGGATTCGAACTCCCAAGGATGCCTTGGGAGTCCGGCCCAATGCACTATCCAATTATGCTACAGAGACCTATGAGGACACGTCGATTTTTTCTAGTATATTCACCGTTCTACGGTGTTGGCCACCGTCGCTTCATCAATGAGAGAAATATCCTCGCATTCGAAAAAAACATGTAACCGCACGTTGTACTTATATAACCCAGGATCACAATACTCCACTAAGTTACGACTGGCGCTTGATTGGCCACCCGTGTCTGTCAAACTAATACCCTGTAATAGAAGAAAGGAACATTGGACATTATTTCACTTCACATTCATTTCACCTTGAAAAACTTGGATAAAACTGACGTGCTGTCATTTGTACCGAAGAAGTACTTATCGCAGTATATTTTAGGTACAAAAACAAAGCCATTTTTTTTAAATAGTTAAACGCTTGACCGCTATTTCGTCAGGAACCAAAAAGTCAGGCAAGGAGACAAATATTTTCGTCAATATCGCGTAGTGATGTCTTCCCACCCCGCTATCGCTTATGTATTGTAACCGCACGCTGTATAATCACGGGTCACTAATACTCCAGTAAGTTATGATTGGCGCTTGATAGGCCGTCCGTATCTGTAAAACTAATAACTTTCTATCGGATTTAATAGAAGAAGGGAGCATCGGACATCGGATCTTGAACGTCGAATGTAAAACGTGGATAAAGCTGACCTGCTGTCATTTGTACCGAAGAAGTATTTATCTCAGTATATTTTTGGTACAAAAACAAAGCCATTTTTTAAAATAGATAAGCGCTTGACCGCTATTTCGTCAGGAACCACAAAGTCAGGCAAGGAGACAAATATTATCGTCAATATCGCATAATGACGTCTTCCCATCCCGCTATCGCTCATCTAATATAAACACACGCTGTGTAATCTCTGGTCACGATCTCAAGTAAGTTGGAACTGGCGCTTAATTGGCCTCTCATGTCTGTCAAACTAATAACTTTCCATCGCCTTTTAATAAATGAAAAAGCTATACCATCAGCTTGCAAGGTCCTTACCTCTTTCCATTCCGCTATCGCTCATCTAATGTAACCGCACGCTGTATAATCCTGGGTCACGATACTCTCGTAAGTTACGACTGGTGCTTGATTGGCCGCCCGTGTCTGTCAAACTAATAACTTTCTATAGCCTTTAATAGAACATCAGATATTGCACGTGAAATGAAAAACGTGGATAAACTTCGAAAATGTACTTAGTTATTAATATTTTATCTATAAATATTGTTCTCTTAAGGTCCGGCTAAAGTGCGTCTTTGCATTTGTTTTTTTTCAGGTCAATGTAAAATATAAATAATTGAACCAATCGTTCAGGTAGAAGCTAATATTTATTGACAGAATCTATTGTAATATAAAAAAAACATTTGCTTTTAAATTTCAAGTTGAAGAAAATTTATAGTTTTATACCAAACTAATGTAGCAGTTACATAATCTTAATGAATAAACAAATAAACTACTTAGACCAAGGTATCGCATTCAGTATTAGTGTCATACATAACAAATACTTAATGGACAAACAATTTTTGTAAAAACATACAATTATGATACATAGAAAAATAGCCAGGAGACAAAATTGCTATGAACCCTAATAGCTTAATTCGTGCAGCGTCTCTTAACCCATTAGAACATCTTTTGTCTTTTGTTTTTTTCTTAGCTTATATAAAATTTAAGCAATTTATCTAAGCAATTAATCAATTTGGATTTTGAATATGAATTTCCACAATAGCGTGTAAAATCGCGTAGCGCGTAAAGTTAGCGCGGACACCGGAGACCGTTTATACATTTTTCGCAATGTGTAATAACCTACCAACACAATTTTGTATATAAAAGAACTATCCGCTCCCACGCCGCTCATGACTAAATCGCTTCCCCTTATAATCCGGTCATCCCTGAACAAAGTTACGGCTTGTGCTTGATTGGTTGCCGTCCCTGTCATGCTAATAACATAGAAACTTCATATTTAGTTATGTTCGTACGTACGTACGAAACAATAAGTAGATTATTAAGAACTTATTGTATGGTTTAATACTATACTATCGGCCGCTCGCGGTATCACCCGCCGTTCCCATGGGAATATTGGGATAATAAGTATCAGGCTATCTACTATCTGTGTACCAAACTTCATACAAATCCGGTCAGTATTTTCCGACCCTATATGCAAACAAACAATCAAATCTTTCTTCTCTAAAATATTAGTATATATATACTCATGCCCGCCAGCGACTTGATTGGCTTCAAGTAGGAAAACAACGCAAGAATGAAGCCAGAAGTTGTAAAGTTCAAGAATTATTTATTTTCAACCTATGGTTTCAGTCTAAAGAGTCTTTGCGCTGCCTGCAAACGGCGGAAATAACTTCACTCACACAGACACGCGCTACTACAGGCACGCTTATGTCGCGGCTAGGCGCTCCGTCATACCTGAAAGCATGCCTGCATAAACCGGTATGCGCAGACAAAATGGAGCGTGTAGCCAGGGCCCTTATTCACTATGACCATTGAGCGATTCCTTGCTCAAACCACACCAATGTCTTACTTGGTTTTGACATTTTCAAAATTCGTTTTCTCCATGATACTCACAAATTATAGAGTTATTGTACAAGTAACCGACCTGGCGTGGTTTGAGCAAGGAATAAGTAAGTGGGCGTAGTGAATACGGGTCTTAACTGCGCAGACCGGTTTGTGCAGGCATGATCTCAAGTAAGACGGTGCGTGTAGCCGGGATATTAGGCTCGGACTTCAGTGAAAAACAGTGAGATCGAGAAGCCAGCCGTGTAACGATTGTTTGTGCAACGACTGTTTATTATGTTAAGACTGTGCTATGGTTCTTCATAAAATACCCTTGGTCGCCTTCATTGCAAAAAGAAACCCTGTCTATACCGTATCTTAATTTCAATAAATCGGCCGCAATGATCGTATCTGACTAGACAACCAATTATTAGCATATTAAAACTAGCGTTGTCCGCGATTTTGTCCGTGTGGTCTACGCAGGCTATGGGGGGCAATTCTCGCGCCTTCGACATCTTGAGTTCAACATTTTTGGAACCATAAATCTATATATAAAACTCACAGAAAACAATCTTCAACACAACACAAATTTCTTCTTTTCGCTGATGATACAAAAAAAATTAAAGTGGTAAAGTCACCCGAGGATTGTATTGGCTTACAGGAAGATTTAAATCGGTTAAGCAGATATTGTATTGATAACAAGTTATCACTAAATATTGATAAATGCTGCGTTATTACTTATAGTAGGAAAGCATCCTTTACTGTCAAAATATAAAATTTTTGGTCATTATCTTAAACGTTCGACCGAGGTGAGAGACCTGGGTGTCAATCTAGACAGTGAATTATCTTTTTCGTCTCATATAAATATAATAACTGCTAAGGCATATAGGATGTTAGGTTTCGTACTAAGGCAGAGTGTTGAGTTTACTAACTTAAAAACGATAATGCTCTTATATAATTCCCTCGTTAGATCCCAGTTAGAATACGCATCGTGTGTCTGGAATCCACAGTATTCGGTATATATAAATTGTATTGAAAGAATACAGGATAAATTCATTAAGAGAATGAAATATAAATTTCGAAATTTTGTCGATGACGATATTGTTTCACTTACTTTGCGAAGACAGCAACGCGATCAAATTTTATTGTATAAGATTGTTAATAACTATGTCGACTCGCCTTATCTGCTAAGTAAAATTTTGCTAAGATGTCCGAGGTTCAACACTAGGTCATGCAGTACATTTTTTATATCTAATTCTCGTACAAACTATACGAGAAATCGTTTCATACTAAGATCCATGAAATTATACAATTTGAAGTATTGTCATATCGACATTTTCTGTACTAAACCTAAAAAATACAAAATGTTGTTACTTACTCAATAGTCTGTAAATTGTTATTTCCTTTGTAATCATGTATCACTGGATTGTTTAAATGTGTTCATTACTACCTGTTGTTTTTACTAGATTCAACTTTAGACACCAATGTTTAAAATTTATTTGTGGAAACTGTATTGGCAAATGTGTTATTTATTTGTGAAACCTACATGTGTTGTAAAATTGCTGTTTGTTTTCCTAATAAACTAAATAAATAAATAAAATTATAGGATTGTCAAAGATCATTGAAACTAAAGTAATATGACCCTAGTAAAGATTTTACTTACATTTTTAATAACGAAATTATGGTTTGAAAAATGTCGAATTCGACATATCTCAGCGCGAGAATTGCCCCCATGGTCATATCGCGCTCCTTAGAGATTTAACCTATTTCTTTGTTAGTAATCAAATATGTAACAGCGGTTCAGCTGTGAAGGTAATAGATTCTATTTCACAAGGTAATAAAAATAATTCCGTTTTAGTTAAAATTTCATTCTTTTTGAAACAGTGGTGTTTTAAAATTGTCTTTCTTTCCATAAAACACAGTTTTGCCGCAATGAAAGAACTTTTTGAATTACATATTTTCTCAAAACAGCCGTAAACTTAATCTTTGTCAGGCAGTTAAAACTTTGGTACTTACACTAACATATTAAAAGTTTTTGATTTCACACCTCGAGAATCCCACACCGGTATTGCGGGTAAAAGTTTAATTTAGAGATTTAATCAAAAGTAAGAATAATTTATTTGTGAAAATTTGTAGCAGTTAAACTAAAACCTTCTCAAGTAATTACTTGTATTTAAAATATAAGCAATTTTTTTTTTTTTAAGTACGTGCAGACTCTTAGCCTTCATCATACCTGATGTTAAGTATGATAAGGCTGAAGATGGAAGCGAGCCTCTCCCGGAATCCCCAATCACTGAGGAACTGGCTATCTTATCTTTAACTGCCGGAACACAACAATGCTGAAAACATTGTGGTTATGGCGTCAGACTTAGATAAAATGGTGGTAGCTAGCCAGGCGGACTTACAACAAGTCCTACCACCAACCAAACTGAATACAAATGTACCCCCGCTGGGAATCGAACCCGGGACCCCTGGGTCTGATACCGGTGGTTGTACCACTAGACCACTGAGGCGGTTAAATTATAATGGACTGGTCTAATGCTGACTGATAGGTATTGCGTCATCAATGCCATCCTTCTACCTGCAGCGTCAGTGATCGAGGCAACCGATACTGCAATTCTAGTTGCTTCATACTCGGCCAATCTATACTAATATTATAAAGAGGAAAGATTTGTATTTTTGTATGTAACGAATAAACTCAAAAACTACTGGACCGATTTTGACGAAATTTGGTATAGAGAATCCTTAGACCCCAAGTAGTAACATAGGCTATAAATGATCCCAAAATTCTTTTTAATATCTTATGAAAAAAATAATTCATTTATTTATTTCTAATTTAAACTTGTTTATAAATTATCTCATAAAAATAAAAAAATGAAATGAAATGAAATGAAAAATTAAAAAGTTATACTGATCTTGCGAGCTGTGAGTTCCATTCCTTCACACTTAGGAAATCGCTTTATTATTAAAAAATGTGAGAAGTGAGCCAAAAAAGCGTGTAGGTATGTCTTTTTCAAAGCATTGATAGATCAATAAAAACTCCAAACAACAAAAAAATTGCCCAACCATGTAACAAAATGAAGCAAATTCAGAACCAGAGAACTGCCTAAAATTGTTTCCTCACCAGAAAAACCAATCAGTGCCGCAACTAATTCCATTTTTATAATAATAAAAAACGGGACCAGACAGGAAATTAAAATGCCGATGGCTGAAGCCCATCGGCTGAATCCGCGGTGCGTGAAAAAAATTCAGATGCCAGAAAAGATTCAGAGGAAATGAAACGGCTGGAGGCAAACCTCTCTTAATAACAAACATGAAGGCAATACCTTTGAGACAATTTATTCCATATTTGCGGTACCAGGGTTATTTGTGTTAGAAACACGTAAGGAAAAGGATAGGTTTAATGATTCTTCAAGCCTTTTTTTCTTAAAGGGAAAAACGCTTAACCTTCATAATAAAGAATGTAAACAGGACCTCTATTTTTAAATCACTCGTGGCGAGGCGAACGAGGAGGCGATCAGGCGATTATCAGAATCAGATTCGAATAATTTAGTTGTGAAATGTAGGTTACTTTTACAATAATGGAAGAACATATAATCAACAATAAGATTAATAATCACAATAAAAATAAAATGTTACCTAAATCATTTCAAGGATTTGTCATTTCGCAATTCCTGCATCAAATAATAGGCTTTGTCAACAAGTAGTGCCTTATGACGATTTTTAAGCACCTTTATCGGCGAGGTTCTAATAGCGACAGGTATATTAAAACCGACTTCTAAAATCAAAAAGTAAAAAATAAACCTTTTGGAGTCGGTGCCACCAAAGGCAACGATGGTGCATTCTTAAATTCTACATTACACTTCTACTTCTTGCCTTGGCTGGCACCGACTCCAAAAGGTTTTTTTTTCACTTTTTAATTTTTGATTCCTAATGATAGTATAGTAGGTAGTATAGTGACCATGAAAGTTTAAAATGTTATAACGAATGTAAAGTAAGGATAAGGTGGAATCTTCTTCCTGATTCCTCAACTTTTGACGAACTGGTTATTTTATCTTTCATCGCCGGAGCACAACAATGCTAAAACATTTTTACTATGGCGATAGAATTAATACAATAGCAGTAGCTAGCGTGGACTCTGAACAAGTAGGATTTCTGGAGCTAAAGGATATACAACTCTTTATAAATATAAGCTGTTCATTGTTTGTCTGCTGAAATATAGAAAATAGCTGATGAGACTCAAATAAAACTAGGTACTTTTTATAAGGGGACAGCTGTATTGATCTCATACAAAAATTGCTGTATATTTTTTCTACTACAGCAAAAATACTTAAACCTGTATAAATAAATAGTTGTTCTATGAAAGTGGACACTCGACAAGTACATTCATTTTCTTCTCATGAACCAACAAGAATTAAATAGAAACTGGGCAACGTTCATAGGAACGTGGAACAAAAGTAAAGGCATGGTTTTATTTATGTCGTAGGAGGATTTGATAAATAGAATTTTCGCAAAAATCCTAGAGATATTGCAAAAACACGGATAATTAGACAATGGTTTTGACATTTCTCGATCTTACTTAAAAACTTTAGGGTTTTTGCAAAAATACTGGTGGCTTTAGTAAAATTGGAAATTCTTTACTCTGATTGGCTTAATTTTTGGTTGCTTGCTAACTCTTACTCTGATTGGTTCATAGAAAGTTTACAACACGTGAAAGGATAGATTGACATTTGAAACGTCAAGTCGTCAACCAATCAGAAAATATGTTGTTTTGGACGGTCCGACCAGCCAATCAGTGTTCTTATTTCATAATAGCCAGGGATTCTTTTCGTAATCTTACTAAAGGTAACCAGTGTTTTTGCAAAAATCCTATCTTTTTTCAGTAGGATTGAGAAATGTTTTCGCAGTATCCCTAGGATTTTCGCAAAAAAACGATTTATCTAATTATCCTGCGACATTCATACAACGCACGACCGTACAAAGAGTGACCGACTCAAAATTCAACAAGTGGAGTCTCGTTTGTGTCTTTTTATCGTGAAAACGAGGGTATTTTTCCCCTCTTTTAAGGGCTGTTTGGACCCAAAGAGTACCTTTTGTTCGCACCTCAATAGAAATGAGGTAGCTCTCCATTAGGTTTTTTCTCTCTTGCTTATCTTCGTAAACAATTTTCTCTAAAGATATTTTTGTTTTTTTTTCACCAGAAAATTGAAGTTATTCTGTGGTCGTAGTCAAAAATACTGAGAGAGCTTTTATCGACTAATCTTTAACTTATTTTAATATGTACCGTTTATTCATTTGTCATGGTTTGATGATAAAAACTAGTAAATTTTTTATGTTAACTACGTTATATAAATAATCTGTGCTAAAAGTTTTAACAACACATAAGTAGTGGTATCTACCAATGAAAGCTTAAAGCTCTACCAACGAAAGCAAGGTCATTGCTTTTTCAAAGCACGCAGTTCAACGTTTGCTTTTAGAACTTTGAGCTCTCGCTAAGGTAGTTTGCCACTCCGCGTAGAGATGGCGCTGTACACATGCAATTCAATAATATTAATTATTAAAAAAAAATAAGACTTTATTTTTTCTTTATACAAACGTGAAACAAAAGAACTAAAAAAGCTTAATTCATTTTGTAATATTATTTTTTCTTTTGTTTCAGAACTCACGCATCCCTACAGGCACAACGACCAATAAGTAATTCCAAAACAATAGTCAAATGAAAGTTCCTATACTAGGATTAATTTAGAACAAAAAAAATGTATAATTCCAATGAATTCCTGCACAGTGCCGGCGTCAGCCGACACATGCAAGCCACAGGGGAGACGCCTAGCCAAAAAACTAGTATGAAGAGACGATCGTGTGAAGTACCTTTAGGAGACATATCTTCAAACAACTTCAAAGTCTCCCTAAATGATATTTCTACGATTAGCGACGCGAACTACGATTGTAGATCGTTGCGTTCCATCAGATCTGAAGATACCAGGCTAAGGTACTATAGGCCGATTGATAGCAGAAGTGTCAAGAATTTTCGGTCGTCTCTCGCTGATATTTCGACTTGTTCGTTGTCCCGACCGCCGAGCTATGATCAGCTGTCGCGGAGGTCAATGATCGAAGGTGTAGATAGCAATGGTGTGACGTCATCGAGTATAGAAGGGGTCCTTTGGTCGGATGAAGAGGAGAACGAGTACTTCTACCACGAGAACATCACGACAGCTTGGAATGAAGGTCAGTCTATTCTATAGTATATTTATAAAATTGAAACTTTACACATTTAAACACAATAAAGTAGAGCATTTAACCGCCTCTGTGGTCTAGTGGTACAACCACCGGTATCAGACCCAGGGGTCCCGGGTTCGATTCCCAGCGGGGGTACATATTGTATTCGGTTTGGTTGGTGGTAGGACTTGTTGTAAGTCCGCCTGGCTAGCTACCACCATCTTATCTAAATCTGACGCCATAACAATGTTTTCAGCATTGTTGTGTTCCGGCAGTTAAAGATAAGATAGCCAGTTCCTCAATGATATCCTATATTCTGTAGTCCACGATAAATAATATACCCAATAAACCTCTTTTCCATAGTTTCACTCTCACTGGAGGTCGCACTATAGATTTTTGGGTCACATGCTCTAGCTCAGGGATTCCCAAACTTTTTGGGCAAAAGACCCCTTTTAAAAAAGGAACTGATACCTCAGACCCCAAATTAAAATCTTATTTCTAGTTTATTGTCATAATGATACAAAATACTTCCAAAAAACTTTGTGTATAAGTATAAGTAAGTAAACGTGACATCATTTTATCATCTAAATTTAACAAAATATATAAGTAGACTTATAATTCAGAAAATATCAAGCGTCATTATTTTTGTTCGTTTATGTCGACACTCTTGGAATCCCTACTCAAGCGTTTACTCACCTTAACAAATAACATGTAAGTATTTAAAACTATTACTAAAACAAAAGGAAAAATATCATTCAAATACATGAATTACTGAATTACATTTGGTAACGAAATTACTCGTAATTAATAAATAGAAAAACTTAAACTGACACTATTTTACAATATGTTATATCGCCATAATTAAACTGCAAACACGTCTCACTGTCTTACGTAACTACCCTTAGTGGTTTAACCAATCAAAACTATTGTGAAACAATCGGAAAATGAATCGTAGTTACATAAACGACAGTATTTTCATTTGTATGCAAATGGAAACGTGAGCGGACGGTGCAATTTACGACCGGCGCTGGCGCAGCGCGATGACCCGCCGTTACAGATCATCAGTGATCTATGATCAATGGAGCCAAAGATGATTTAGATTGCACAAGCGAAACTGCATTTAAGAATTAAGTTGATTGGTTATGCGAAACTGAATTTGAGTTTGTAAATAAAAAAAAAAGTCAAGGAAAATTCGAATTGGAAATTACCACAAAACATAGACTTGTGCTCTCCTCCTTTTATATTTTTAATACGCTGTAGGCCAGCGTTGTCGCATCAATGCTAGGAATATCCTTGCATTCGAAAGAAACATCTTTTCAGGTGTTTAACGATCGATTAAGATGCAACAGAAAATCATTTATGATTTTTGAATTTTTGCATCAATGCTATTTTTATACTTTTGATAAATTTTAAATAGAAAATTATTGGAATAAAAAAAACAACTCCCCATCTCCATCTGAGAATTCACTTGTGGCCGAGTTGTTTTTTTTTCCAATATTTTTCTATATATTTATCAATAATAAATTATCATAAATAGACTTGTGCTGTTTTTGTATCCATTTGTCCATTTATTTATTACATTAACGCAAAACAAATTACAATGAATTTGTTATATCCATTATATTTACTAGTCACATTATTATTTATGAATATTAGTATTATTTTTTACTCCTTATTCCACATACAATAAAATACAAGGTACGATAAAAAAAAAGCACCAAAAACACATAAAATGGTTCATAAAAAGGTTTTGTGAAACCAAAATAGAATTGTTCATCATCATCCGTACTGTTGGGGCTTTCCTCGCGGGTGGATAAGAAGAATGGGCCATGATATGACCACCTGGAATTATACACCTGGACCAGGTGGATTGGTGGGTCCCAACGACTAAATACAGAAGAGAACAATCCGAAGCACGGAAGAGCTCGAGATAATACATTTTTGGTCATTGTAAAAGTTGCTAAACCGCTGCAGTCCTAATCCGAGTGCGCCGCCCTTTGGTTTCCAACGAGTCACACCACAACGTGTCGTACCACTCGTTGGAAATAAAATTCCCATCGAGTCATAGTCTTACTCGTTGGGAAAACAATATGGATGTTAGGCGTGGGAATAAAATCTTCTCGACCTGTTAAGAGTTTGAACAAGAACTTTTTAAACTTCTCAAAACATCTTAAATAACTCCTAGTTAGCTATGCGACCCTAGTACTGTCACCTTAAAAATTTTAATACCTACGGGGTGACTCGTTGGGAAATTTTTATAATTTTTTCCCACAACGAGTAGCACTGTGATTTGGTAGATTTTTTTCACCAACGAGTTGTGACACGTTTTGGTGTTACTCGTTGGGAACAAACGGCGCCGCCGAGCTCCTCCGGGATCTAACTACGATCGTGATATTCGTGATTCCCCTTCTTTTCATCATAAGTCCTATTCTTTGCCATGGATCGGGTTACATAATCACCGCCTACCTCTCACAATCGTAAGACGTCACAACAAATCAAACCAGTGAAATTATCTGATACTGACATTATAAAATCATTGAGGATCAATGGGCTTGGTTGTTGTTTAGAGCAAAGGTAACTGAACAGGGTGATTAATCTACGTGAATATGATTAGGAACTTATAGAATCATTTAAATTGATCGATGATTTCTATAAAAAAGGTGATTGACTAACAATCAATAGATACAACTTCGACAAGATGGTATTTCTTGAAATAAAACAACTTTTCGGGATATTTAGAGCTCAGTTTATTCACAACAGCTTAGATTTAATATTACGTGTAGAATTTCTTGTAAAAACATAACTTCTATTATAACTTGTGGTTCTGTTAGAATTGCAAAGCTAGGGCGGATATGCTATATTGTAATGCAATTTTTTATACATTTTCGGCCATCTCGAAACTGAAACGCTTCTCTCGCTCGGTCAACTACTAAATAGGTGATTAATAGAAATACTATAAATACTATTAATGTGTGATATTTTTCTACTTATAGATAATAAAAAAAGAATTTATCAACATTGATTGCTAAAAAGATCAATGTGAAATTCTTTTACTCTAAACCGTGATGTTACTTGGAGCCGTTACTTCGTAAAAGTTAGAACGAATTAAGTTTAGTGGTTTACCACAAGCTAAGTTGGACTATTTCTGAATCGTTCGAAAAAAGCATTGGTTAAAACTTTTGCTAGACTGACACCCAACCTTAGATGCCTTAACAATATTTTAAGCAATTTAATTTTGCAATATTAACTATTTTATTAATTTTATAAAAATCGGTAGAATGTTTCAAAACAAGTTCTAGATCGAGCTTATCTTTCTTTATCCAACTAGCTAGTTTCGATATAGTATCACTATGCCCTTGCCATGTGGTGACGGCCTAAGAATACACGTGTCACCTCTCCCTTACATGCCTGGGATGTCGTAAGAGTCGACTAAGAGGCTCGACGCATTGAACACCTGTGTGAGAGAAGGAAAACTTGAAACAAACCCTCTACCAACCCGTCTAGCCAGCGTGGTAGCAGCAGGCTAATAACCTCCTATGAACGCCACAATAGGCGTGAGCTAGAAGAAGCCTATGTCCAGCAGTGGACGTCCACAGGCTGATGATGATCACTATGCCCTTTTTATATGCACACTAGGTTTCTAGTAGTCTACACAAGCGTTTATTTCGATAAGTTTCAGAATATGTACCTACGTATTTTCGAGATTCACAACGCCTCCTACAAAACCAAGACCACGAGACGAGATCTCTTGTAAGTTATTATTTAACAATTTTGCACGCACTTTTTTACCGTACGCATTACGGTGGTCGGTTTTTAAGCTCTCTCATCAGTTCTCCATCAGAATATCAATAAAAAGGGTCGGATTGAGCCCGAGATAAATATAGTCATTAGTTAGTGTTTTGATATGAAATTGGGGACAGGTTATTCAGTGGGAGAATGTTATTTATGTGGTCGGTGTGACCGGTTTTTGACTAAAATTTAAGTTTCATTGCCATGTTTCTGGATGGTAGGTAATTTTTTTTTTAAATAACCAGAATCATCCGTCTGTCTAACTAAAGTATAAACTGACGAAAGAATGTAACTATTAACTTTTATTATTAAAATGCAGCAAACATCTGCATTACTTACTTGAATATTCAATTCCAGAATGGCACTTTAGGGCCTGCGCAGACGACGGACATTGGAGGACTTTTTGTTTGCGACACTATTACTAAGAACATAAAGTTGAAAATAACGAAGACTATCGCGTACTTTTTATGGATATACGCGATCTAAGTGCAATCTTATTTGGTTAACAATAAAGACGCGGACAAAAAGTCCTCTGTTATCCGTCGTCTGCGCTAGCCATTAAAGTTAATGATATTACATGTACAGAAAACATAATCCTAACTAATATAATAAATAAGAAAGTGTGTTTATTTGTCCTTTCTTCACGCCGTAACTAAGCAACCAATCGAATTGATTTTTGACATAGTTAGTTTGTTGGGTTAGTTGAAAAGACGGAGAGGACATAGGCTAATTGTACCCTTATATTCCCTCGAGAACGGCAACCACGCGGTTGTAATCGCGGGCGGAAACTAAATCAAAAATAATCTATATACTTAATTCAGGTTCGCTTTGTGACGACTCGATAGGGACTTTGGCGCGTAGTACGCGGCCGAGTAAGGTATCAAATTAAAGGTACTCGAGTCTATTTGTTCCGAAAACTATAAAATATACAAAATGTTAAACGTGATGATCACAAACTGCAATTAAAGATTTTCGCATAATTTGGAATTTTTCGTCGATCGACGAACCCGAGTATCGGGTTCTTTTTCAGAATCTAGTTTTACTTTCATAAACAAATGTTGCAAAGCAACTGGCTATCCATTGCAAAGCTTATTTGTTATCAGAAGGTTTTCGCTCTCCCAAAATAGGAAGAGGATTTAGGTTGTGAATCTACCACCTAAAGCACAGAATACTTAAAAGTACAAGTACCTAAAGACAAATCCCCAACCGAGCCGTCGTCACACCAAATTGCCACGCCATCGATATTGTAATGATAAGCCAAACATACAACATCATACGTCATCAGCCATTTTTAATGTCCCTACTGCTGGTGCACTGGCCTTCCTTATGAATGGATAAGGAGAACGGGTCATGACCCATCACGCGGGCCCAATGCGGATTGGTGGGTTTTAACGACTGCAAATTCAGCCGGGACCAACGGCTTGACGTGCACGGAGGAGCTCGAGATAGTAAATTTTTGGTCACCCATCCCGTGACCGACCATTGCGAAAGTTGCTTAACCTCAACAATCGCAGGCCCAGCGCGAACCACTGCGCCACGGGCTCTTCAACATCCAACATCATACAACCATCATAAATCATGTATCAAACATCATATGATTAAATTGTTGTATTCGCAATTTGATTTCCGGTTGTTATTTTACGAATCTTGCATCATGATGAAGCGGTCACAAGTAATGATTAACCGCATCGATCGGTCTTCCACTTTCGTCCTCTCGATCTTAATTACTCCACTGATTACAAGTTGTATACTTTTACGGCCAACTGTACTAACAAACAGAAACGTAAAACTTATTAATATTTCACAATCATGTGAATGATGATAAAGTGTTGATCATTATTAAGTTGAAAGATTCGATTTTCTTCGTTGATTTCACTTATTGTGGATGTTTTTATTATTTATATACGGAATTCATTTATTATTCAATTTTAAAGTAAGTATCTTTTCATTTTGAAAAAAGCTAAAGATTGAAACATAAAAAGAATAATCATAATATATTATTCATCAACTCATCAACACACCACACCACTACCCATAGAAGATCGTATCAATCGTATATTTGTAAATTCTTTATTTACATCTGTGGATAGTCCTTGATTCTGTTTATCAAATTATTTCTATTTTATTTGAACATAACTCTCCTTAATAAATAACAATATTTTTTTTCTACTGTAGTAAGATTTTTCTTTGTGACTCAACTGAATTTCTTTATTAAATTTCTTTAGCATTTCGAAGGCAATTACCTCATTGGTTTACCTCTTTTCTCTCAATTTTAAACTAGTATTACATCTGTAAACCGCCTCTGTGGTCTAGTGGTACAACCACCGGTATCAGACCCAGGGGTCCCGGGTTCGATTCCCAGCGGGGGTACATATTGTATTCGGTTTGGTTGGTGGTAGGGCTTGTAGTAAGTTAGCATGGCTAGCTACCACTATCTTATCTAAGTCTGACGCCATAGCCACAATGTTTTCAGCATTGTTGTATTCCGGCAGTTAGAGATAAGATAGCCAGTTCCTCAGTGATTGAGGATTCCGGGAGAGACTCGCTTCCACCTTCAGCCTTATCAATACTTAACATCAGGTATGATGAAGGCTAAGCAAATTCATAAAAAGCAAAATGTCGCCGAGTCATCGTCGCACGCGCATGTACTTTAATGTTATGATGGATGCCCGACAATGATGGAAAACCATTAATTGCGTGTCTACCGATTAATGTATCTACTGTGGAGAAGATGTTTTCTATCGACAGAAATTCTGTCTGGCTGTTTATCTTTTCATGCCAAAACCACTGAACTAATTTTGGTAAATTGTGGCATAGAAATGAATTAGTCATTGAAAAAAATACATAGCCAATTTTGTTTTGAAAATAATAAAAGTATAATTAACCAAATTCCATGTGGAAGAACTCGCGGCTGAAAAACTAGTATAGTATAAAATATACCAATGGTCGTCAATCGGTTTTAACAAAGAGGATCACGATGAAATAAATCTGACTCCAAAATATATTAAAAATGAAAACCTTTTTAGGGTCACATACCAGTTAAACGTAAACTTTACATAATATACAGCCATAACACCGTCACACAAACCTTAATCGTCCAATAAATAAAATGATCGTCTAGAATACCAACCAAGAATTAGTGCAAAAACTGAGCCGCTATCACGATTCACAGAACCTTTTAATAAAAAATAATAAAGACAGATACTGTGACAAGACCACATGAGGGCTGAATGATAGAGGCGCAATAAAAACTTGAACTAATTCCATAAAAAAATCGCTCTAGACGTGTGGCGGAGCAATATATTATGTGCATAAGCACGCAGCTATGTGACTGGCAATATATAAACGACATAGTAGGACGTCTAATCCCTTACTATATGTTCCTGAACTCGAAAATAGCGTTCGACTAAAATATAAATTGACTGTATAAATAAATATAATTTCATCAAAAATGTAATCCACGGGCAGCTCAAGCTGCCATGCCCAAATACCGTCAAGTGTGTACGTACCCAAATGACGGGAGGTGTCTAGTGACAAGTTTTGCTGTAATTCGATTCGGGTGGTTTGGATGCGCAAAGGTTAAGAAACTCGCTAAAAGCGTAGAATTATTCAATAGACTTATTTATTGAGCAGATGGTCCGATTCCGCCATGGCAACTTGGGAGTCCTTAACTCATCGAAACGCCCTTCGTATTTTGCATACTTTCTTAGCATAAATAAATTCGACTCTAAGCAATAACAATAGAGTCTAAAATCGCGTAGCGCGTAATTCGAGCGCGGTCCCCGGGGACCGCTTAGTGCCAAAGGGGTAAATATGCTACGGAACTAAGTAGGCCAAAGTCGGTATAGAAAAGATCAACAAGTTGGGTTACACATATTTCCCTCTGACAATAGCACATCTTGTCCTGCCCTACGTGTCCCTACACCTGAACCCGCGAGGATCTTATAGGCTACTGACAGTGTTACGGTAGCTATGTCTTGGTCGTCACATATATAAAACAAGTCGATACGGCAAGTACTTTTTTTTTATCTTTACTATTTTTACAGGAATTCCGACGGAAACCATTTTCCGGCACAACCGCAACATTTCAAATAAGTAACTAATTTGCTAAAATATTTTTAAATTCACCAATACTTCAATATTTTGTGAAATCGAGAACCGATAGTAGTGACAAACAGCTTTTACATAGAAATCTAGTGTCAATCGTTAACTGTCCCGTTCTAGTTGACATAAATCATCGGTAAACGGCCGCCTTACGAGCTAGGACAATTAAAGCTTTAGTTATTATTTTTATTGCAATCTATTATTTATGTGCTTGGATGAAAGTTGGAATTTATTTGCATTTGTAATTTATTATATTGACTGAAGATACATTATGAATGTATGAAAGAAAGTTTAGTATATACTTTCATTCACATCGTCGCAGTCACATCTCATTCACGTCTATAATATTACTCGCAGTAGGATACGAGCTTAGTAAATACCATTTGAGCCATAAAATAAGCAAATGTTTTTTATGATTTTGTAATTTTTGCATTTCCGGAAAATTTCCAGCCTGAGAATTCACTTGTGGCCGAGTTAATTTTTTCCAATATTTTTCTATTTAAAATTTACCATAAGTATAAAAATAGCATTGAAAAATGCAAATATTACAAAATCATAAATTATTGGCAGTTGCATCTTAATCGATCGTTAAACACCTGAAAAGATGTTTCTTTCGAATGCAAGGATATTTCCTAGCATTGATGTAACAACGCTGGCCTACAGCGTATTAAAAATATAAAAGTATTGGAGAATTTCGACGGTGGTTCGCAAGTCTCGGTAGCTCAGCGGTTAGAGCATTGGACCGGATTTCCAAAGGTCGCTGGTTCGTTTCCAGCCTGAGAATTCACTTGTGGCCGAGTTAATTTTTTTCAATATTTTTCTATTTAAAATTTACCATAAGTATAAGCAAATGTGTTAATAAAATTACAAAAAGCGGGGCTATTACCTAAAAAATTGCAATTATCGCGCAGATATCGCGCGATCACTGCGGAACGCCAAATAATTTTTTTATTACGTATGTGATAGCTGGCTAATCGCTCACTGATGGTTCGCATAGCGGCGTCTCACTCTCTCGCGCTCCTACCTAGGTGCGAGAGTGAGACGTCGCGTGTTGCTATGACGCTAGCCCCAAAAACAATTTGGTAGCAATAACAGGAACTAAATAAATGCACATGAATGAATGAATGAATGAATTATTATTTATTTCAGTTTAAATATCGTACATTACAAGTAGGGTCCCACAAAACCACATATGTAGTTTGACTGTGGGTACAGTCTCACAGGTTCCGTACTATTATGTATATATATATTATTTAAATTTAAAGGTGAAGACAATCAAATACTTATGTTAAAAACTATTTGTATGAATCCAATAAATAACTCTTAAGTAAGGAACTAAATTTCTTACATTGTAGTTCATCGTTTGTTCGGTAGAGGCCGCACTGTTGAGACGTGACGTAAAGCAATTATCGCGCAATTTCTGCTGTCGTATTGCTGTTGCAAAGATAGGTAATAGTCCCGCTGATAAACTAATCCGTAAAAGTTGTTTTCATACTTAATAAATCATTAACCATTAACCTTCAAAAGCATTCTTTTAAAAGGCGAATTTATAGCAAAAGCTAAACACCTCTAATCGTGAATATCCTGTAGTTTATGATCTACTGTTAATCATGTTAGTTTCAACTTGATATTTCCACCCGTTACTAAGAAAATGAATAGACAGACAAACAGGGGTACATACAGTCAACAGAACGTCAGACTTTACACTATGACTGTAAGAGTGCACTTTTTTATGGACGACGGTGAGACCGTACCTGATGTTAAGTATGGATAAAACTGAAGATAGAAGCAAGCCTCTCCTGGAATCTTCAACCACTGAGGAACGGCTATCATTTCTCAAACTGCCGGAACACAACAATGCTGAAAACATTGCTGTTATGGCGTCGGACTTAGATAAGATGGTGGTAGCTAACCAGGTGGACTTACAACAAGTCCTACCACCAAAAGCATGATGTTGTTGCCTGTACATTTGTTTGAATTATGATTTATGATGTATGACTTACATTATATAGAGTCTGTCGGAAATATCAGAAACTGTCTGAAATATCAGAATAAAAGTTAATTTCTAAAAAAAATCCGTAAGAAAGTTATGAGCTGACGTAAACGCAAATCGCTAAAGCCCACGAGGTTGCTTCCCATTTTATTGAAGACTAGATACTTACCTCACAGAAATCCGATTGACTTCAAATTAAACGTTACTAGTAACATAACCAGCATCCTTGACATCATGCCCACAAGACCAAGAATCAGTCAGAAATATCAGTCACGCCACTTAAGGCAGCCGACAAGCCTCCAGAAAGGATTATTACTTGATAAGGCTGACTTTTGCTCGTTAATTACGTAATCTGTGTAAAAGACATTTAAGAGAACGATCAATTAATCTTGCTTAAGTTGAGAGGATAACGGTATATTTGTGTTCTTTTTTTTCGTTCCGCGGAATGCCTTTGCGGTGCAGACCAAACGATGGCCCATCTAACATCGTGCCCAGCGTGTCCTGACACCTGCACGCAGGGGGATCTCATGACAGCATCCGAGTTTTATCCGAACTTTAGTGTCTGCCACCGACACGCTAAGAAGAAGAAGCTGGCGAGTTATGTGTGTTTCATTCTCTCCCAGACCAGCATAGAAGATGGCTGATTTGGTTGATGGTTGTAAGTGTCATTGTGGTATTATGATAAGCCTTAAGATTAGCTTATTATATCATGGGTTAGCGCCAATAGAATTAACATTTAGAAATAGTGTGTGTGTTAGCTAAGTAGGAAGGAGTGTAATGATCTATGGATTCGGTTCGGGTTAATCTGTTCTGTGTTGGCGCCGATCGGATGACAGCGGCTGTCACTGTGGCTTTTGCTTGTCGTATTCAATAAAGGAAGTACTTTATTACGCGTCGTCTTATTATTCTCTTCCCTTAATAATACTAACAAGCAGGAACATTACAGATTTAATTTAATGAATGTTCGATAACATTAGAAGTGCCGAATATTACGATCCCCTAGAACTGCCGCCGTCCCAATTTTGTCCCACTACATTTAAAGCAACGATCATTAGTATAAAGGATGATATTATAATTGAAACTATTTGTAAGTTACTTCAAACACGTTTATGTAAGTAATAAATTGCTTATTGGCTATAATTTCATGATTTATACTAATGAACTTTGAAAGAATGATAATGGGACAAAATTGGCACGACGGCTGTTTCAGGGGTAGTAATTTATATAAAATAATAAGTAATTTATACTACGTGAGGAATGCTCCTATTGAAACAAAATACCAATTTATAAATTGATTGGGTAGTGTTTTACGCTAAACAATGTGCAACTCATGGATCAAATCTATGCATATTGGCATAGCCACATACTCCATACTCTTCAAAATGACGCAACCGCAGGTAAAACCATTTTTTTTTTATTTCTATTGTTTTTTATTGGACAAAAAACTTGTGAATTATAAATTATAAATTCAATAAATTATTAAATGTTTAAAAACTTTCTCATGTGACGCCCAATGCAACCATATAAACTCCTAAATACGTATTAGGTTTGTTAATAAATGTTCGATGAGCCAGTTCTGTTCAGTCAGGTTGTGCCGGTGACGATATTACTGCGTCTAGACGAACGGGATGGAAGCCGCAGTGGAAATGTGTAAGTCATTGGAGGAAAGCGAGATCTACTTTTTTTTGTGATAGACTTCTAGGTAGAAAAAGGCAGGTTTTCGCCTGCATTGGATTGCTAGCAGCTGCTGAATTCGGTTATCTTTCTCTCCTAGATCAGGGGCCGCCGGCCGTACCGCGCAAGTGTTGTCGGCATCCACATCGACTTCATTTGACATATGGATGTGACATATTGCTGTTAGTCTTTGGTAAGTTTTCATTTGTGTCAAAGAGAAGCAGCAATGTGTCACATCCATCTGTCAAATGAAGCCGATATCGATGCCGACAACACTTGCGCGGTACGGCCCCAGGATGGAAGATGGGATAGTTAATTTATTGAGATTTCTAACTGGAACTCGTGTGCCGCCCAGCCCTGTGCAACCATATTAATTCCTAAGTGCGTATTAAGTTTGTTAATAAATGTTCGATAGGCTGATGGCAAGTAGTGATAGTGAAGTTGGCCACTGTTCCATCACTCAGGTTGTACCGGTGACGCTATTACTGTGTCTAGACGAACGGGATGGAAGCCGCAGTGGAAATGTGTAAGTCATTGAAGGAAAGCGAGATCCACTTTTTTCATAGACAAGTTAAAATAAGAAAATCAAGCTGTCGAGACGGTAAAGACCTCTAAAAACCTTTAAAGGCTTTCACGCGTGACCTTTTTGGTGCGAAAAACAGAAGCAGCCAACTTCTGTTTTTTTTTACGATTTTGAATTTCTAATGGCAATGTGCCTATTTCGAAGTGAATTTTCAGTACTAAATGCGTGACAATATTCCTTTTAACATGGGTTTATGATTTAATTTTTTAACAAAAAATAGACAAACTTGCTCACTGAGGTATTATTTTACAAGAAGACATATAAAAAGCATGGATAAGAATATTTCCATAGAATCACACCAATTATCTAGCCCGCGTTAAGTATCATGAAGAACTTGTGTTATGGATACTAGATAACGGATAAACATACTTATATATTTATTTTTTTTGTAAATACATACATAATATACATATTAAACACCCAGACCAAGACAAATAGACATGTTCATGCGCACAAATATTTGTCTTGTCCGGGGATCGAACCCGGGACGTCTGGCGCAGAAGGTGGGGTTAGTACCCCTGCGCCAAACAGGTCGTCGACAGGTCAGAGAATGACATCTGTAGTTGCGGCTTTTTCGCATTTCTCCGCCAGAAACCGTGAGTTCCTTTCTTTTCTTACATATCAATAATTTCAGTCGAGAACATAATCGAATCGGAATGATAATGTATGTCCTTGTATCAATAAACGACATAACCACTTTAAGCAGTATTCACAACGCATACTATTTCCATACATCTGTGTACTAAACATGTCCAGACCGTTGCCTACAACTTGTGCCATTCCAAAACAGCTATAAACAACATATACCGACACTATATATGCAAATGAAGAGAAAACGGGACCGCTAATTCTGAACTAACCCCTTGATTAAGTGCTTATTCCTTAGTTAGAAATTGGCTAGGACCATTACAAATGGCTTGAGCTATTTATCATTGAGTAATTTTAGTCTCACTTCAAGATATGTGGTAGATAAAGGTGAAGCTTTACTTTAAAATAAGTAGACGTCCGCGATCCTACAAGCGAGGTTTCTGTTCCCAGGGGAATCTCAATTTTACTCCTCTTAAAAAAACATAACACTGTAATGTTGTTTTCCCTCTTTCAATAATAATATGAACTTACTTAATAGACTATTACCTTTTTCGGCTAGGACAACAACGGGTAAATGAGAGAAAACACTATCCAGTGACAAGATTTTTATTTGATACTGACTCGATATAAACCAAAACTAAAAAAAATGTCCTGAAATCAACACATAAACATACAAATAGGTACACTGTTAAAACAATTAAAAGTTATTGTTTTTGTGATCTTAAATAAAATTGAAGGTTCATGAATGCCTGCCCAAGGATATCAGAAATGGAACTTAATTGAATGTGATTAGAAATTGACGATGATGCTACACTATGAGTGAACTCCTAACTTGCTGATGTAAATGAATGGTGGCTGTTGATGTGGATATTTAATTATAAAACTAAATGTTAGTTTACACATTACAACACTTCCTTTGCAGTCGGGTAAAAACTTCCTCGAATTTCAAGGAATATTTGAAAAATTTGCTAAAATAAGTACAGTTCAGCCGTTCTCGAGCTTTGCGCTTGCCAACACATTTAGCGATAGATTCTTCTTCATCGGTCATCATCATCTATTAGTTGGAATGAAGCGTTCGTGGCCGCGCTTGACAGACTGATCGTAATTGATCAGGTTTGTTAAGCAACGTTCGGTCCGGTCAGGTGTCGGATGGGTGACCGTAATGTGGCATTACAACTGAGCGCTTCCGTACTTCGGAGGGTACGTTTAACCGTCGGTCTCGGCTGTTGTCAGCTGATAACAGTCGTTAAGCCAAGTCAGAGGCCTTTTAGGCGGCTTGATAAACTCTGACACCAGAGGTGGCCACTAATCCTCATACGATAAGAAGAAGAAGCTGAAATAAAACTTATTTAATATTATGAAATAGGATATTAGGTTTGGTTAAAATCAACTTTTCATAATTACAGCCAGGCTCAGGCCTACCTTATGAATTAATCCCTAGATCCGTCCTCGGATATATATTAACCACTTTTCCCCAAAGCAGTTTATATCCTATGATCGTTTACTAACAAAGTAAGCAAAATGTTATGAAATTGATATCTTTCCACACACATAAATAGCAATTATCTCAACACTACAACAGGAATGGTTAAGATAACCATCAAGGTACTATCGACAGGACATCACGCTTTACATTGATCTTAAGCTATCTCTTGCCGTACTGCAAATAAGTACGATTTTAAAATAAATAATATATATTTCTTACGCTCACACCAATTACCTAGCCCCAAAGTAAGCACTGTAAGGCTTGTGTTATGGGATACTAGGGTAACGGATATAAACATATATAATTATACATACATAAGTATTTATGTGTAAAATTTTAAATAAACGTGCATGACTCAGACAAATGCTCGTATTCGCCATACAAACATTTGCCCCTACCGGGATTCGAACCTGGGACCACAGAGTAGGCGACACTTTGAAACCGGTGTACTTACCACTCTACCACGGAGGTTGTTAACGATTTACATAATAAAACTGTGAAACTTCTCATGCTTTCGTCTGTACTTTGCTGTTTACTGGCACTTTCTTCTCATACGCTATACAGGATGGAAATTCAAGACGGGACATTAAGGGCAGGTACCTTTACCGTTGTTGCTACATGGAAACGTTCTTAGGAAACCATCCTTAGTTTTTTGAGAAATATGGAACTGCATTCACGGATTTAGAAAAAATTGTACAGTCAGCAGGAAAATGGTAAATTTTCAAAAATATTTTTTTTTATTCCAATCGATCCTGTTTCTCATGAGGATCAAAACACTCTAAGACACCAACTGAGGTATGAGTACTAGAAAAGTCAGAAATCGCGAAAAACGCATAAAGCACACGACCCGCACTCGCGCCACACGCCGCCGTATCCGCTTCACCGACGAGTACCTTCGTTGACGGAACTTATTTTCTTAGCGAATATGTGGAAAAACTTTTTCGCGATTTCCGAGTTTTCTAGTACTCATACCTCAGTTGGTGTCTTAGACCGTTTTGATCCTCATAAGGAACAGGAACGATTAGCATCAAAAAGATTTTTTAAAAATAAAAAAAAAACTGACTATTTTTTCATTTTAATCCGTGAATGCAGTTCAATATTTCTCAGAAAATTAAGGATGGTTTCCTAATAACGTTTTCATGTAGCTACAACGGATAAGGTACCTGCTCTTGTGCCCTGTTTTAAATTTCCACCTTGTATAGTTCTAAATAACTCCGTACGAGATTTGCTACACAGTTCCTATATCGGTTACATTGCAATAACTTACGAGAGTGTCTCTTGAATATATCGCTATAAAATTGTCAGTAAGGTGAGGCGAAAGTACCATTTGCTTTGAATTTACCCTCGTTTTCCTACCTGTGTTAATATTTCAAAGGCAATCATTATCCGTTATCTAGTATCCATAACACAAGCTCTTCATGAAATTTACTTAGGTCTAGCTGATTGGTGTCATTGTATGAAATTATTTATTATTTGATATATCAATTTCTTAAATTTTCTCGCGTGTCTTAGTGGCCGAGCGTTAATAAATACCGGGGTCAAATATGCACACCACTTACTGAAAATATACAAGGATAAGAACAAGGTTTAATATGTATTTTATGTATGTATTTACAAAAAAAGTGTATATGTATGTTTATCCGTTATCTGGTATCCATAACACAAGTTCTTCATGAAACTTAACGTGGGCTAGATAAATTATTTATTATTATTACCTATATATAAGAACTCAATTTTAAAATTTCAAATAGAATGTTATCTTCAAGATAAGATTCTTTATTCTCCTTACTGATGACGGTGGTCAATTTTGCAGTAGATGAAAATCACCATAACAAATTCAACATTATTGGCTCTTAGTGGTCTTCTAAGCATCTACGGTTTTTATAAAACCCTTAATTCCAAACAAACAAATCACAGTTACACTGCAATACTTTCCTTTAGTAACCGACTATAATTTATTCACATTCACATACTGCGTGTGATTAAACATACATATCAGCTTTCCAGGGCTTAGAATTCCTAGGGCCACTCTCGAGCTATTAACGAGTTGAACAACATTGCTCAAATGGTTATTTTTAATCATTGTGTCGCCTTTCACTTGTTTTTCTTGTCGGGAGAAACGTGCTTTTTTTTTCTTCCAACCAATCGAAGACAAAATATGCCGTCAGTAAGTATGTTTCAAAAAAAATTAAATGTATTCTTGTTTTCAAACTTCAATATACTTACTCGTTTTTTTTTAAAAAAATTGATGCTACTTTTTATGCTCTCATTATGGTTTGTTGATTTATTTAGAAATAAAGCGCCGTTTAAGACACTTTTTACCTAACTGCAAAGGAAGTGTAATGTTGTTCGCGCGTATCTTGAAAGAAAGAAAGAAGAAAGAAAATATTTTATTGGCCATCAGCACAATAAATATTACAGAGAAAAAAAAAGTAATATACCTACCAGATTTATAATTTAGAGAAACAAGTATTTGTGACAGTCAATCAGGACCCTGCCTCACCATAATGCCGTTTTGCAACATCACAAAGCAACGGCGCTGGTATTCTGTCAGAGCCTGCGGGAGGTACCGTCATCCCAACTTATAAGTATTTTAATATGTAATATTCTTTATTAGCTATTATCTCTCAAACGGCAGAACTGATTTCTACAATTAAGATAGCCTTAGATTTGTCTTAAGAGCGCAAGTGTTCTTGGGCAAGTGATGTCAAAAAAGCCAACATAGCGGCTGTGAGGTTCTATTATTTGATGTGAAAAATAAAATATATTTTTAGAATACTTCAATATGGGTATCAAATTAAAGGGCTGATCATGAAAATTTAAAAAATTAATATCGTGACCAATAAATATCTAAAATGTTATAAATTTAAAAAAGAACTAAAAAACAACACAATATCATGCAGTCAATGGCATGAGTATGACATGATGATGATTTGACTTATTATTAAACTCTATGCCTTTCGACTGCATGTTATCATCTTGAACAAAATATTTTTTTATATTTGCCTTCCATTCTAATATTCTAATAACTGAATATGAGAAAATTTTCCTCTTATATGAAATATATTTCAAGATTGTAGATTTGTGTTTGGCAACAACATGTTCCATTTTAAATGTTGTTGTTTCTGTTAAAGCTGATAAGTTTCTTGCGGCCGTTCTTCTTATCAGTTAAAAGATGTCCTGAATGGCTGGTACGGAAAAAAAAGTGGGACTATTCGAAAGTACTTATCTATAAGTCTATTTGAATAAAAATCTTTGACTTTGACTTTGACATCTTTTCAGTTGGCTTGCCTTTTGATACATGCGGGTTTTTTAGTTATTTTTATTTAAAGAAATTGTAGATACCTATCCTATTGAAAATAAGTACCTTAAAGTAAGTCGAACAATATTGGTGTCTTGTCATCATCATCTATCAATATGCTTGTTTATTTATACTAAATGCCTTTCACAGCTTTTCTTCACATATCAATCAGCGTAATAGTACTTTTAATTAACTTAAATTTGGTTAACAAAATGCATTAATTGAATTAAAAATTAAGTGTTAACAGCGTCAATAAATTTCCATAAACAAATTTTAATCCAAAAGCTATTAAAAACCGAATTCGACGACGTCGGTCGAAACTAAGCGCTTGATCAATCACAGCTTTATAATTAACCCGAACATAATTAGGTTTGCTTTGGTTTGCTGATATTTTTTATCGCAGGAAATTGAAAGATCAACTTTCACTTTTTAAATTTGTTCTGTTTGTTTTTGTCTGACAGTAGATGAAACTCTTCAAAGACTTTTTTTGTATGGCAATACCTAATATATCCGTATATTACACTGTGTTGTCACACTTTCAAATTGCAAAACTCAACATAACAGCCACCAGTAGCAAGCCCATACATAAAAAACGAGTGTCTGAATGGTGATGGAATAGTGATGATATTGATGAGATTAGGACATAAATCTTAAACCTCTCTCTCTCGCCCCCTCTCTTCCAAGACATGTATCCCACATCGTGGTGGGATAGCTTTTCTATATCATTCTACAACATCAGAGTCAAATACTTAATTTGCCTTTATATCTTTCCATCTTGTTTTGGGTCAATGAACTTGAAGTTGATAACTAAATTGCTTAAAGAAGTCGACTACTTTTTAAGGACGCATGCTTGAACCTCCGAGAAGGTTTTGGATCTTATCAAATGCTATAGACACTAGCTCTTATACGGAGTCATCTGCCTCTGATCTTTTAAATGAGGGGAATACAAACTTTACGTAAACTCTCAGGATATACTGGGCTCACTTAGCACCCCATAGTTTTAATTCATAAGTTAACATAGTTCACAATACTTTCGCTGTTCTCGTCTCCTCATTGAGTCTAATGGGGTTACCGTAGCCTGGATGGAAGATTAAGAGAAGGAAGAGAGACCTTATCGCAATGAAGCGTATTCCACCAGTAAAGGGTTTATTCAAGCATAAAATAGAAAACCTAAACAGAAAATAACAAATTAATATATAAAAGTCGTTTGTATCAAATTTTTTTACAAATTTATAAACTATAAAAATTGGTCTTACCTGTAGAAGGCTACAGGTTTTCCTGTATATGTAAGATTGAATGCTGGATGACAATATAAAAGATTAAATTTGATGCCGATGTTATTCTACTGAAATAACTTTGTGGACTCAATATGCAGAACGGATAAAATATTCTATGACAACAATATGACATTCAAATTATTATTTGTAGAACTATCATATTTTTTTTACAAATAGGCTCGTAAGCCACAAAGGAGGCTATTAAACAAAGTATAAAATATAGAATACGTGGAGTAGCATGTAACGATAACGATAAAACCTATTGACCCACAGTACAGCGTTGAAATGTTTACTTTAACGGATCTAGGAGGACACTATCACCTGCCCAACCCAGGCGAACGTTTGCCTGGGTTGGGCATTGTCCTATGTATGTATGTAGGTTGTATTGTCTATGGATTGGCGATGAAGAGCAAAAACAATACCAAAGCAAACTCGAGCCTCTACGGTCGATGCACACGTTATTTCATTACCTATGAGCTCTTGCGCAAGTAGATTGTTCATCCGAACGTCATGTGGTTTTATTGTCACATTAGAATTTATCGGAATAACATTTAGAGCATAAAATGTTATGTAACTTAGAGCATTCCAAATTGTTACACAGCTGCTTCTGATAGAGAGAAATAAGACGAACCAATTTGAAATTGAAATAGTACCCACCTGTTGAAAAATATATTGATTTAATGAGAAATACGATAGGGAGAGGAGATAATTTAAATGTTATTAGAAAGGTGATGGACATGAAAGTCCTTGGACGGAAAAAGATGGAAATGGATATGAAAGAGAAAAGAGTGAGTAAGGAGATGACCGGTAACACAGTGGAGTGCAGAAGAAGGACTTCAATTAATAGAATTTGGACAGGGTTAAGATGATGATGATTCTAAACGAGGAGAGGGATTTGTAAGGATCGTAGCAAGTTATTTTTATTAAGGTTTAGTTCCAGAGATTACTTCCTACCAACAAACTTATCCATTTTATAATATTTGTATGGATAATAAGCATCATACATACCGTTCCATCGTTGAATACCAAATTCGGTTTGTTATTGATATCAACGTGAGCGGTAAAATTCCCGTCAACCAGATGGTCGGTCAAACGAGGAAGTGACGTGTAAATGTTTACATCGAAGTTACACTTCCGTAATGAAATTGTACAAGTGAAATGGAAAAAAGATTCTATTCTGGTACGATTTCATTACTTCCTTAACGTTTAAAGTTTTTTTTATTTTATTAGTCGGTGTATCAGTATCATGAACGAGTTTTCCTTTTTATTTATGTATTTAAGCTATTTGTTTAATAACAAGTACCTACAGTCTTTGTCAGTATTCTTATGTTGTATTATTCGCTAAAAAGGTTATTTCTTTCAAAAAGTCCTTTTTGTAGAACTAAAGCGTTTATATCCAATCAACAAAACACATATTTTAAGATGATTCTAGTTTTATTCAAAAAATTTACGTACTTTACTGTCCATTACTTTAAGAAAACGTAACTACCCGAATTACTAAATTTTCACTAAACTCTTGTAACTTTTTTATGATTAGGCTATGCAATAAGCGTTTTTTGCAGAAATTAGAAATAAAATCGAAATATATTTTTAATACCTACATAAATAACCTCTTTTTTCGAAGTCGGTTAAAGACAACATGAAAAGTTGTAGTGCCAACAACTAAAAAGTAGCATCAGATAAAAACAAATTTTCTTCACAATAGGTTCTTCTTCATAGTTTCAAGTACTTACCCTCGACACGTAGATGAGACATTCATTCATTCCCACAAATCAAGGCAGTTTCTTGCGCGGGCGCAGACATGAATTTTCACTCCCGAGGGAGGAGCAATGGGAACAGGTTGCAGCCGTTTATAGCAAACAATTTACTTATTAGACGACGAGAAAAATTTTGAGCACTAAAATGCTGCACTACTCATCGAAGACAAGTTTGGCAAGTATAACACTTAGTTTTTGGTTAGCTCTTTTATTTTTATATGCACTATATCATCATTCAGCCTATTTGCAGTCCACTGCTGGACGTAAGCCTCCCCCAAGTGGCGTCCCCTTGTGGCGCAGCCACAAGACACGATCTCCCGCCTTTTTCATCCAGCCACTACCCGCAACCTTTCTCAGGTCGTCGGTCCATCTAGCAGGGGGGCGTTCTACACTACGTTTACCGAGACGTGGTCTCCATTCGAGAACCCGTCTGCTCCAACGCTCGTCGGTTCTACGACTGATATGACCAGCCCATTGCCACTTCAGCTTGCTACATTGACGGACAATATCCGTCACTTTGGTCTTCTGCCGGATGACCTCATTTCGGATTTTATCCCTTAACGAGATCCCCAGCGTTGACCATTCCATAGCTCGCTGAGCGACGTGTAATTTGTGGGCCAGTTTCACCGTCATGTTCCACGTTTCGGCTCCGTAGGTCATGACTGCACTGCATGCACTATATATATAATATTTATCATTGGTTGGGTCTTTGATAGTATCCGGAAACTAGAGAGGTATCAAATTCAGATAGTAGAAGAAGTCAGCTCAATGCGGCCATAGGAGGCAAAGCAGCCACACCATATTTTTATGGTAACTAAAACGATAGCACCACGTTTGCCATTCTGCCCTATGACCAACCTCCCGCCCTGCACTGAGCTATTCGGTGGTAATAGGAGCAAACCCGTGGTTAAAAAATCATTTGTAAGTTCAACAAACCAAACAAAACCGCGCTATGCCGAATTCACATTAGTGAAGAAATCTGTTCTAATTACATTAACAACTAATGCAAAAAATCCTATTACTGAAAACCGCATCAAAATCAGACTAGTAGTTTTGGTTTTGCTTTAACAAATGTTTACTGCAGCACGCCCTTTGTCGCTAAAACAGTTATCTAAGAACATTCAACAATCAAACCCAAACCCATTACTGAAAATCGCATCAAAATCTGACTAGAAGCTTTGGAGATAAATGACAACATTAGTTTTAAAAACAAATGTTAACTGCAGCGCCCCCTGGTGAGTTGTCACCCGAACACCTATCTAAAAACATGCACCAATCAAACCTGAACCAATCACTGCAAACTGCATCAAAATCGGACTAGTAGTTTTGGAGATAAATGGTAACATGGTTTGCACAAACAAACAATTGATTGATTATGTTACTTTATGAAGAATAATTTTTGGTACCGATTTGAAAAATTAATTTGAAACTTGATTATAATCCTTTCTTTATCGTTAATCAAGTGAAATATAAATTATTTTTGGTATTTTTGTTTGCATATCTTGTCATATTTTGACATGACCACTTTACCCTTACACCCATGACCGCATTAGGGCAATTGACAAGTTTTCGTTATTTGCAAAGAATAATAAGCTTTTCAAGTTTTTTACGAAATGCGATTACACTTTGTAAATTTTTTTAAAATTCCCTACCCATTCATATAAAATACTTTTTCCAAATCGATTCTAAAGTGTTATTTTTTCTTGGTCAAAGTTAAGGGACTATGTGGTAGTGGTAGTAAGTATAATTTTCCGATGTGTCCAATGTTGTTATCGCTTATTCATTAATTTTCATTCATTTAATATAAAATAGCGTATCAATCTCAGGTTGCAAAAGCGCCGCCTTAGCGCTGTTGAGCCAGTTTTTGCGCCCGATGAGTCAGAGAGTCAACGCTCGGACCGAGCCGCGGCTTTGACTCACTTTTTGCATTCAACCTTTTTTCTTGAGCCTTCATCAAGGCATGGAGGTTTTATATAATTGGTATAGATTTGATAACCTCAGACGATGTTACAGTAAACAAATACATACAAGAATGAGGTTAGGTGGTAAGTTAGCGCTTTTTAGCGAATGACTATTTTCGAAAATGGTAATCAAAATAATATTATTCTTTTGTTCGTTTGTTGTAGTATACTAGCACAGCTTCAATATGCCAATACTTCTATATAATTTAATGAGCTAGATAAGTAATTAGGCTAATCGGCAAATGATAGTCACATTTTTTGCTTGTTAGAGAAATAAGCATTTTCCTTTTATGCGTCTCTAGCAAATAATTATTTATAATTAAGGAAGAGAAAACTAGGGTGTGAACTAGTTATACTTTAATGAAACCAACTTGCAATAAAGTTTATTTATCTGCAATGCGAATAAATGAAGTTTCATTAGTTACTAGCTTCCCCCCGCGTGGTTCCCGTTCCCGCCCGTGGGAATATCGGGATAAAAAGTACAAAATACAAACTTTTTTATTTGGTACCAAGCACATGATATTTTACAAATTAACATTATATTTTACTCCAAGGTATAACAAAGACATGTGGTACAAAACATAAAACATTTAAAGGTATAAAATACAAGGAATTTAGTGTCCCACGTCAGTACCAAATGGGTGTCCAGTTCAGCATTGAGTCAGCGATAAGTCAGACGCTGATTTTCAACTGCATCCCTAAAAAAATGTCTCATTGACACGTGGACGTCAATGCGACAATAAAAAAAATATAAATATATATACTACGACAAAGATAATCAATAAATAATTAAAAACAGGATCCAAAAACGTAAATGAGTAAACTAATAAATTTAAAAAGTATATAAATAACAACGGATAAATAAACTACATACTACAGTATTCAGCAACAGACTGGCATACCCCAGACCCACTATTAAATGTGAGATTTGTCTAAATTTAATAAAAATACCCTATATTTCAACTCTATGCAGAAAATCTAGTCGATTGTTTGCTTAGTTAGGGCGTTAAGAAAGAACAAACAAACATACTTTCGCATTTATAATATTAGTTAGGATTAGGATTATATTATTTTTCGTATTCATATTAAGAAATTTGGTAAAATAGTCTCAGCCACATAACACCCACTGCTGGATTTAATCCCAAAACGGGAGGTTTGCAATAATCGCCACGCTTGGCAGGCGGGTTGGCGATCGCAGTATGGCCAAGTTTGTAGGAGACGCTGCTGCCCGTCTCCTGAAGGCTGAGTCCCTTAGTCGCCTTTTACGACACCCACGGGATGAGGGGGGGTAGTGCTATTCTAAGCCGACACTAAAGAAATTTGGTAAAATAGATGATAATAAAACCTATAATTTAATCGTCATTAGCCATTTTATTTTTCCGTTGCTAGGACACTGCCTTCCTTAAGGACGGTTAGCGAGAATGTAACCTACTATTAAAGGTAATAAAAAATATTACTATGACAAATAGCAGTTCAAAATACCTAGGTATTTCTTCATGATATAAAAATTACCTTTTTTATTGTAATTAAACAGCATAAGACAAGTGTTATTGTTATATTATCATATCATGCAAGGAATAATCCTTTTGATAAATCATTAATAAACTCTATTTACATGTGTACGGCTCCTCTTACCCATAGTTTTATTTAGTTTATGTTAAATCTGTTATTTGCTGTAAGAGTGGTATTCAAGTATTGTTAAGTTATATTTAAGAGCTATGGATTTTAAAATAAAATAAAAATAAAATTATTATATCCATTTATTAGAATCAGAACAAATCAGACAAGATTGTACCACCCATATAAAAACCAATTTTACCACCAACTTTAAACTAATCTGAATGTAATGCCCTTAAAATTCCGGGGCCAATTCTCCACACCACAGTCGAACCGAAAATGTAATACGATATGATCGAATAAGTTTCCGTTTTACGGTCGTTTTAACAGTAAACGTTTTCGTATTCGGATCATATTCGGCCGACGCAATCGGAGTAATTAATCTCGATCGGGTCGAACCGTAAAATGTGTGACAGACTGAGTGATGATATTATAAACAGGAGATCTGATAAAATCCTAAAATGCATTTTTTTTAATTACAAAAAAACTTTGATACCGGTAACTTTTCGGGTAATTTAGTTTTGGTAGTCAACTTTTGGATTCGTGCTTGGATACTTTGCATACTAGACTTTAAACAAAATATGAATTGCAACGTGTCGATCGCACGCGCAAAAATGTCCATAAATGCTGACAATAAACTCATTAAGTACATTACAATAAAACATAAAGTCACAATAATTAAATAAAAATAGGCAGAGAAATGAAAAAAATAGAAAATACTCCATCGACAAGAGCGCAGCTCTTAAAAATAAATATTTCTTACACTCTCTCATCGGTTTAGTACCAAACTAGGCACTGTGGCTTGTGTAATGGGATATTAGAGTAGATATACACGGATAGTTATATAAAGGTAGCAACTAATCAATCGACTAAAAATCTTTTTTAGCGACAAAAATTATAGGTGAGCGACTTAGTCGCCAATCTAAGCTAACCTAAACCTATTTTTTCCGCAACCAAACCTAGTATTGTAGTCGCTCAGTTTAGTTATTTTTAGTCGATCGGTTTATTATATTCCTTTATATAATTATGATATTTAGATATGTACGTTTATTTTCGTAAAAATATAGAAAAAAGCAGTCATAGCATTAAATGTATCGGTTTATTACACAAACATTTGCTCCTACACCTTGAAACGTACAAAACCACCATGGAAGTCGTCAAACTCTTAAATAACATTATATGATTTGGATTAATTCTTTTAAAATGACTTTTATTGATCCTACGAGAGACAAGTTATTTATTATTTAACCAAACAAACCCAATAACATCAACAATTGCAAAAAAACCAATGGTCAAAACCCCACCCTTCACCGAAATTCAATAAACCGTCAAATTAACAATAAAAAATCACATCTCTTTTCAAACGTGACTGTATCAAGATTTTGATAAACTCACGCCAAATATGTCCTTTTTAACAAAAAAGTGCAACAAAAGATTTTAAAAAATGCCTGGGAAACATCCCAGAGTTTGGACGCTTAAGTATGTCTGGACCGCGCCTGCGTCCTACGGGAGTGGAATTTTAAACAGGACTCCCTTTAAGGGCCGTCGGGATGCCTCAGCAGGAAAAAGGTAAAGGCAGTGACCGTGACAGTGACCCCGGCGTATTTTAGATACTTTATTAGGCTTTTATAATAGTTAAGTACGTATTGAATATTGGGAATGGCCAATGACGTGACATCATAAATAAATATGACACGCGTTAAGAACACAAAATCGGATAAAAAATTGAAGTGCAAGAAACATTTAGAATGTACCAGATGTTAGATTTAGTGCAGGTAGGTAAAGCCTATCAATGGACTGAAATATACAACATTATTTCAGTAAAGTACCACCAAACATCATTGAAGAGATTGAACAAAGTCTTAAAGGTGAATTTACCTTAATTTGTTTCTTCATTTGTTAATTACAAAATTATTTTAAGTGAACTTCAATTCGGGAATGAAGGATACCATACAAAAACCAAATGAAGCGATATTACTCACAATAACAAACCACGTAATTCTTGCGCCGCCGATGTGAAAAGCGAATATATCGCGATAATTATATTAAGTGTCACTATTTATCATATCTTACTCAGATTTGGATATCATAAAGACATAATTGCTGAAATAACATGAAATCACCGCGATCCATTCGAATACCTACCTTGATAATTCACGCCTACTTACATACAGATTTTTGTCGACTCTTATAAAACAGCAGCTTTTTTCTTTAAAAATTGTGTCAAGTAAAAAGATTTAACATTATGCTAATGATGCGTAATAACAGTGCTCAATGCAACCTCAAAGCTGTGAGCTTTTATGTTTTATTTAATATCGATCTAGTTTTTTTAAGTTTCGCCGTCGGTTAAGTAATTACTTAACGCGACACACTTAACCCAGATTTTGGTTCTTTAAATACCCTTGGTTCTATAGTATTTAAACTTGAAGCTTTTGGTGGCAGAATTGCCTCACGAACAATACCACACCTGCCAACAAAGTAGGTCGTTATTAATATTTCTCGTAACATTACATGTCCTGTCTTGGTGTGGTCTAAATTACTCTGCATTATTATAATGGTCAATGATAATATTATTTTCTTGACGCTTACAAAATACTCAATGAGCGTTGTTACGTATTTCTTTAATTTTAACAACAGTAAAATGTGAAAGATCTTTCATAATCTTTAATGCAATAAAGTGGACCTAGGAATTCTAGGAAACATCGTAAAACTCACTTTAAACGTTTCCGATTGTATAAACAATAACGAGTAACGAGCAAAATGACTTTCAATACACTACTGAAAGGAAAGTCACAATTAAACGCAAGTTAAAGTTAATCTAGAATTAATAATAACTAAACCAACATTTCATCTAGTGCTTTCCAATTGATAAATCGAAAATTCTTATCGTATTTGTATTTATTTGAAGTTTATTTGTTCTATCTCTTTTATATTGGCTCTATTTTTCTACCTGTTGCTGTATTAAAATATAATTATCTATTATTATCTTCACAGAGTTTAGTATTGAACGACGGTAAATCTTTGCGGCTTTTACTTTCACTCTCTTTAGTCCGAATTGTCATTCTTTGGTCTCAACCGATGATTAATGACTCACAAAATTACAAGGTGGATGCTTCTCAAAATTGGCCCAAGAATCATGGGTCCGTGAACAGTGTCTCACAAAAAAAAACTCATAGATATTGTGGGAACAGGCCTGTTACACTCTTGAAAGTTTTTTATCGGCCGTCAAAGGAAGCATGGCCGTTAATATGATCGAACTTTTATTATCGCTGTTAATAATTTTATGGCTTTGACTCCAATCAATTAAGCAGATAACGCCCGAGCACCTTTCACAGTAATGTCCAAAAACAAAAGAAGTTGGTTCGAAGAAGTCCTGAGTGCTCTAAAACTACATATTATTTTTAGAGTCAGATAAATTTTAAATGAAAATAACAAGAAGGGTTGCTGGTATTGTATAGTTCTAGCGCGTGCGTACAACAATGAACAATTGGAATATGGGGTGGGGAACAGAACCCTTTTGCAATAATAATTTGCGTTTCACATGGGCTGAGAGATCATTTTGAATGTTGGCGGCTTACGTGGCTCACATTTTAACCATATTAACAATCATAATTATGTAAACAATTTTTTTAAATAAAGTGCAACGTACTTTTTGAAGGCGAAATCATAAAATGAACTATTTCTCTATCATGATATTCTGCGATTTATGTGTAACTAATTCAATAACAACTGCATAATCATCACGTGCATACAGAAGTCGAGGAAGTAGAACATAACACTAAGCAAAATCAGTCTGTTTTAATCTGATTAGCTGCATGCAGGTCACTCCGTCCGCCATGAATCTAGGTGCACATGTCTGCGGGCATAGCGTCACTCACTCACTCACTCGCGTCGGTGATACGTCGCGCGGCGGTCGTGCGCGCGTGCGTCAGTTAACTTCGCAACGTTCCAAATTCAAATTCAAAATGTAACAGAACCAACAGTGACAAAAAAGTGAACATAACTGCCAGTGTGAAAGACAATGCAAAAAGTTTTTATTCCCTAATAAGTGTGATCTGTTTTGTTGTTTTATTGTGTGCTGTGCATGTAGAGACAAGTGGATGTGACCTTCGTGTTGAAACAAAAAAGGAGTTTTTTTCAAACTGCTCAACAAAGTGATGACAACATGAATTCAAAAAAATTGGAGTGCTTTGATGACGATGATTCTGTGGATGGGAAACAAAGTCTCAGTTTTCTAGGTAAGTTCCTCAAACCTAATTCCTCTTTAGTCAACACAATTGGCAAATGTAAACAAACAGAACAATTTATAACTTGATATAATATTAATTCAGTCTGTTAAAATATAGCCCTTCTGATAAATGTTGTCAGAATAAGTGCGTGTATAGACGTCATTGATAAAGGTCTGACCGAGACAGATATTAATAAGAACATTACTATCTAGCATTGTTTATTTATTACATAATAGATGGTTCTATTTTACAATAAATTCACCATTACATTTGTAGACACATTAATACATTTTGATACTATTATGACACCTAATACTTGAGGCAAGTGGTGAAATAGTTTCCCACTTTTTTTGTCAAATGAAATAAAAGAAATAACATATTTTAAAAAGTCTGTAAGTATTTCCTATTGTAGAGTGTTAAATACTTAAAATAATGTGTGTAAACATAGCCTGTAAAAAGCACGGTCATAGTCTGTGTTAAAAATTTCAGCCAAATCCGATTTGGTTCTTTACACGTTGTTAATTAACAAAGAAAAATAATCGAGTAACATACATTAACAAAAAAGAAAAAACAAGATTCCGTCGAATTGAAAACCTCCTCTTTTTTTTTGAAGTCGACTAAAAAACAACAAGCTTTTAGGAGGATTATGGTAATTCGGCAGTCAGTTTGGATTTCTTCAGATTTCCTTTATACATATTTAGTTACAAATAGTTCCTTGCTACAACGACTCAAATACTTTTAATTATTACTAAAAACGAGAGTTTGTTACCGAGGTCTTTTTATCAAACACACAATACAAACATGGTAATTTTTTGTTTTTGTTTAATAATTTAAAGGATTATGTTCATAAAAGCTTAAAATGTTATTTCACACATTTGTTAATCTGAGCAGTTATTTTTTATTTCACCGTATTTCGCAAGATTTCGTATGTGGGTATGTGATTGATGACTAATTAGGCTCACAGGAGTCATAGATAGATGAACTAAGAGAAAATCCTTCACTGACTTAATTTGATTCACAAAGCGAGATTTTGGCACACGTTCCACTCAAGTGTGATATAATACTGCCCGCCCGCGGTTTCCCCCGCATGGTTCCCGTTCCCGTGGGAATGTCGGGATAAAAAGTGTTATGTTACTCTCCGTCCTTCCTATTTGTAAGTGATATTTAGTAAATTTTATGTTATTTAACTCCAACGCGAGCTTCTAACTGCGTTGCTATAAACCTCTGTGGATTTTTACGCTGTTAATTTTCAACTATTGTAAAATTATTTTTATACGGTAATAAATGAAAAAAAAAAAAAAAACTAAAATCAAGTCGATTGGTTGCTTAGTTAGGGCGTGAAGAAAGGACAAACAAACACATTTTCGCATCTGTAATATTAGTTAGAATTAGGATTGTTAAACCTAGATGGAGAAATTACTAACCACAAAATTCATTGGATATTTTTTACTAGTCTTTTCTGAGCTATTTGGAAACTAGTTGAGAAATAATGATTTTCTACTAGAAATTTATCTGTTATAGATCCCAAATAAAGTTAACAACGAAAAAAAGACAATAATCTTTAACCATAAATTGGAACTAACTATGGGAACATAACTCATCTAATGTTATTAAAATTATACCTTTTAAGCAACTCTATATACCTAATCATTGAGGCAACCAAGACACCGTACACATTAATAAAACTAGCGGTACAATATTCTAAGTACATTATTATTATACTAATAGAATGGATAAGATAAATTCCAAAGCGACTATTAGTGTAAACACTTCTGTTATCACAACTAATTCAACACCAATTATCCTTTTGGTGTCGGATATCAATCCAGCTATTCACTAGATCACTTTCGTCCTTTCAAATTCATTATTTATGGAATTGATTTGTCAACGTGACTTCAGAACATTACGACAAAACATAATTTTGGGTAAAGAATCATTCAATGACGATGACGCTCAAATGAAAAATAATGAAATACAATTTCATAGCAAAGTTGTAACTAATTCTAAACTAAATAAAATGAGTATATTTTTAAAAATACTCCCAAGCCGATGCCACAAATGTATTTTTAGAAGCGACCGTAAATGGCCAAAGACCAAATATGGAACAGATTTGGGTACTCAGAGTACCCACGGCCAATCTATGGCAGTTTTTTTTTTCAGTTTTTTTGCTTGGGTTGGCTGATTGAGCGGTTATTGCCTTATAATTAAAATTCCAACTGTTGTCCAAAACATTAAAATGTAAAGTACCAACGCCAAAGAAATCCTTAAAACCAGTTTCATTTGTTATGTTTTAAAAATAACCGTTATAATTTCACTAAAATATGGAAATTAACGATCGCGTATTTCAAATCTGCTCTGAATTTTAATATTAAATTTAATAAAGAAACTGGGTTTACTCGTTTATGCTTCCATTAATTGACAATGACCTTAAACCGTCATTTTGCATAAATAAACGTTTGCGTCATATGTCTCTTTGATTATTATTAATGTATTTTTTCACATATCTTAATGAGTACCTAGATCTAAGAACGCGACGCTATCAACTTGTTTGCTATCTATTTAAAAATAATCATTAAACTAGTTTTTATTTCCCTCTTATTAAAACAATTTTTGCTTTTTCATTATCAATAACGACGTATTTAAATCAATAAAATACTCGTAATTTGTAATTTTATGTCTCGCGGGCGCCTGTATTATCCCATCTGATGATACATTTATAACGGTATTTTTTTTATATTGATCTTTAAATCTTTAGATCAGAGATAGTATTATCAGACAAAAGTTATTAACCCAACTAGTAATCAACAAAATACTTTCGATGATATTTTTTGCACTTTTTAAAGTACCTAATGAAATATTAGTACTAATTGTTTTATAGTATGCTCACACGGTACAGACCTGGAAAAGTCTAGTGTCTATCAAACGAGATATAGGTAAATTGCTGTCGTTCAAGGAATTATCTGCGATTAAACCACTCAAATAAGCTTTCACTTCTCAAATACTGCTTAGAGGAGCTATGGTAGATACTTTACAAAAAGCCTGTCATGATATGGCTAATAGCTTAGATTAAACCACTCAATGATGTAAAATAGAATTTACAGTGATATAGAGAAATTTAACCGCAGAACAATTTGTCGATAATAGCAATAGATTGTTTTATAGCAAAAGTGATAGCTTTTATGAAACTTTTAGCTCGGTTTCAATAATTGTTCAATTTATATAAACTACTTTCACAAAAAAGTTTTTACCACGATTACAACAAAAGCTTTATCAATTTGACGTCTATAGGTAACTAACTAGTAGCTGCCCGCGGTTTCACCCACGTGATTTCCCATAGAAATATCGCAAAAAATGTATCCTGTTTTTTTTAGGATTTTTGAATTTTGCATTTTTCAATGCCTGTTTGTATATTTAGGATACATTTTAAATAGAAAGATATTGGAAAAATCATTCGGCCACAAGTGAATTCTCAGATGGCACTCGAACCCACGACCTTTGGAAATCCCGTCTAATGGTCGTGGGTTCGAGTCCCTATATCCATATAAATATATCCTATGTTTTAATCAGGATAACTATCGGTTTGTTTTTGTAATTTTATGAATCAGTTAAGCCGTTTTTGCATAATCATGCAAAAAACTTTTAGAAGTTTTTTACTCATCCAAACTTATCACTCTCATTTTCACCACTCTCTTATAATATTAGTAGAATTAGTACCTAGGCTAAAATGAATTCGATGTACTTTTCATGATTTAATATTCTTACTTTATCTGTTATCCTTTGAACTGCTCCAATAATCTGTTCTACTGTATAAACAACGAGTCACAGACTTCACAAATAGGTGGGCATTTGTGTGGTCGACTGGTTCACAACAAAGGACGAATATTACCGCACGGTTTACTGCCTATTGTGCTCTTCACACCTTCCTGGAGGGTTTGTAGCACTTCGCCTTTTTATCTTATCTTATTGGCAATTTCTTTACTGACTATTATTGTTGAAACAATTACAAAAGCTTTCACAATTTTTTACGTTGTATCAATGACAGATTGTTATCTGATAAAATTATATTTATGATAAATATGTGCAACTCTTGAAAGAATCCATTATTACATAAATTAGTAAAAAAATCAAACTTGACAAAACTTTTTCACATGTAAAGTGATAACTATTTCAAATTAATTATTTTTTGTGTGAGTTAGTAGATTATAATTTTGGAATTTTGATTGTCAGGCTAGTTGTGATACCATTTCAAACTTCTTTATATTGTTATCTGTGTGGACCTAATTATAACTTAAAAAAATATTAAGTCCATTTTTTGCTTTATTGTCCTCACAGTCTTAATTTACCCTGCACCCAAAACCTGTTACTGTCCGTTTTTCCCATCTGTAATGGGTGTGCTAACAGGTGGACTAAAACAATGGAACCTAAACAAACCACAACCCTGTGTTGGAAACGGTACATACTAATTTGCTTCTTTAATATTGACTAAGCTTTTACTCCTTTTGTTTGATTCTTCTAAACATGGTACTGTTGGGACGGGGCGCCGCATTCGTGAGACAACAAGAAACAGTTGGGAAACTTGACAATTAGTGATGGTTTCTGAATGTGGATAATTAATATACAATTCCTTTTACGCAATAAAAAGCTGCCGTTGATTTCGGAAGATTTTTAAAAGTACACACTTGTTGCACGTAAGTACTTTATTTTCCGTATTTTGGAAATAAATGTCGATCTTTTCACAGTGAAAGTCGGAAAGTGAATAGAAGTATTTACTGCAGACAACATTTATCATTAGATTATAAGATTTCTAAAACCATTTAGCCTTTAGACAAATGTTTACTTATTATAGGGGCAAATCCATAATCTGTATGTATGGCAATACAGGGAGTAGGCTGTACCAGGTCTACCGAAGGACAAGTAGTCATAAAGGTCTTACGTTGACCTTAAATCTGCTAGTAACGCAAATAGAAAGTTAATGAAAGATTAGCTCCGTATAGGTCTAAGTAAGATTTATATGGTGAGAACATTATTTATCATATTAAATGACGCCAACTTGTTGAGTTATTATTATTACAGTAAGCAGCAAATGTGCATTTCTGTTGAAAACTTGACTTCAATATGAAACGGGTATACTATCTTCTATCAGCGATTCTCCATGCTGAACCAATTTCGCGGTATCTTCACCTTACCCGTCGACAAGCCCTGAAGCATCACAAATGCCATTTTATGGTGCACCGACCACATAAACACTATGAAATCGTCCAGTTGAACCGAAAAAGGAATAATCGCACCCACCTGCGATTGCACTATTTGCTTTTTATGTTGGCATCTTGAGTGCATTGTGCTTAGACACATCGACAGCTCACACAACATACCATTTTAAGCTATCTACCTGCTTATACTCTTCACAATAAGGCTCATTTTTGCGCTGACCTTAATAGTGAATTACTGATGGCCCTTCAAAAATGCCATCGCTCAATATTGTTCTGATGGGTTTTGTTTGTTCCAAGAAAAAAGCTACGAGATCTTTAATTGATGGCTCGATGCATCAGTGATCTTAATGGAATCGATGTAAATAATTAACACCACAAAACGAAACTTGAAATAAAGTAGTCGTCCGATTGTTATACTTTCTGACATCAGAGACAGCCAATTACGAATATTGCATGAATCAGCACGATTTATTATGAAGGTGTATCAGGTTTACGTCATTCTGATGAAAAAGAAATTTCGACCTGATTTCAAGTTACATAATATAAGGTGCGGCAGGACATTGTAGTCTAAACTAAATATGTATAACCGGCCGAGCTTTTATTTTACATAAATGATGTCATGTCCTTTAACAATTACAAATTACAAGTTATCTATTACCTATAATGTAAATTTATCGTAATCTTATTCAAACTCATTCAATAGGCTTGAACAAAGATAAATCATTCAACTGAAACATTTCCAACTATCAGCTGTTTGTCTAACAAATTGGTATTTAATATTTCATCTATCGAATCGGACAAGGTAAGTATTTAAAAATTGATCATAATATTCTCTAACCTATTTCTCTTCACCGTTAGATTTCTATTAAGGATTGAGAATTACATTTTATCTGAAAAACTAAATTAAGTTTAAAAGTTCCCAGTTAGAGTTCATTTTCCATTGAAGTATAATTTGATGAAGTATCATCACGTACTATAATATTGGATGAAATTAACATTAAAAATATTCAAAATTATTCAACTTGTTGTAATACAAGTGGCCGTAGGATGTCGGTCACTTTATAATATCGTTAATTGAAACAAGATCATCTATAGAACAGCAGGGGATTCAACATGGTCCCGTGGGCGTATGAAATTAGTCCTCTATCCCACTCGCACATTAAAAATAGAGAAAGACGTAAAACGGGACGAGGTAGGTGTCTGTTTTTTTAACAAGAAAGTCGAGACCGTTCCTGCCGGTTTGTTACCTGTTAATGTTAGAATGGTTTATATGGTTCCGCACAAATGCTACAAAGCATGCCGATATAATTATGATGCCGTTATTTAAAAACACTTGTTCAACGACACTTAACACACAAAAACCCATTCCTGGTAAGATATTCTCAATTTTACCCGTCACTGCGAAGCAAAAAGCTTCCCTTATGATCCCTTAGAGCAGTGTTCTTCAAAGTGGGGGTGTGTGTCGGGGGGTCTAGAGAAATCTTGAGAAAAAAATTTAATAAAGTTTAAAAAGATAGATCTATTAAAAATTCTCCTATCGACCTGTTTAGAATCCTCACCTAATCATGCAAAGGCATATAAATGTTGTACGGATTAATTAAATATTTGTAACATAATAAAATATATAAAATTCATACCTACATAAAAAAGCGAAGGGTCCGGGGGGCCACGTCATGAAAACGTATGAAAAACACTGCCCTAGAGTAACTATAAAAACCTCCACTCATGTATTTCCCTGAAAAACTTGGTTACCAGATTTATTGAATGCACAGTGTTAAAATAACTAACATGACATATCAAAGGTCCCTAACAATAATGTCGTGAAAAGAATTAAAGTACTAAAGGTAATTCTCAAGATGTTAATTAAAGTCCTCTTCGCTTTGCTTTTAAGGAGACAATAATGGCTGGGTCTAACGCCGCATCATTCTTTTATGATGCTCCATCCGCTGCAAGCCATAGCTTATACGGTGATGGTAATTGGCCCGGTTGGATATCTCGAAATGTCCAATTATCATAGTTCACCTCTCTCAATTTTCATTGGTTTGATAATTATTTTTATATTCTTGAAACACTTCCTTTGGTATTAGAATAACATATCTGAATATTTTAGATCACCATCATTACCAAGTGTCTTTATACTGCTTTTCTCTTTATTGCTTTTGCATAACTTTTTACGAGAAGCAATGGAAACTAATTACCCGCAAGTAGCGACCAACAAATTAACGCTCTCATTTCCATTAAGTAAAAATCGATCACTGCAAGCGCCTTATGCAAGGAGCTTGTAAATTAAAAGGGTAAAAATACCACATTGTTGTTGCTCTCGAAAGAAGTTTTTACGTTCGATAATGAACTTTAAGATGGAGTGATAAATACCAATTTTTTTTTAATTGGTTGTGTAATTTGTGTAGCTATTGTTGATTGTGCAAATGTACGAAAGGGTTCATTCGCTTGAAAAAGGCAATTAAGTACTTGGCCTTGAAGGTTTCCGATGATGGATAAGTAAAAACTTGTTTAGTAGAAGAAATAAAAAAAAGACTTGGGCAATTCTGAAGCATGTTTATCTCTATTTTTCAAAGATAATTACTTGCTTTCTGTATACATAATTTGTAGTTTGCAAATCATTAAATTTTCTTCTAGTCATTATAATTTTCCCTTCAACTTGAGTCGGTACGTAAACATTTATAACCATGCTTAAATTTCTTTACCTTTAACAGTTTTACTCTAATCTCCCTGCTTCATTTGAGAGTATCACTAATAAAGCTTATACTGACCGTTAAATTTAACTGCAGGAAACTATCAAACTTGTTAAACGAGCCTGCTCAATTGGTTGTACCTCACGATTCTAAGGCACAAATTACTTTGGTATATGCAATGAAATAATCTTATGCTTTGGACCAATCACTTTATTGACAGAAGGAAGCTTTCATTGCAGTTACATTATTAAAAAGAGCCTATGATATTAACGTATCTATTTTCTCTCGTACGAAAACGGATACTAAACCAACCAATCTAAAATTCACAACAATATTAAAGCTTGACGTGAAAAAACTTTACTATAACGCCAGAGTTTATTGCAAACATTCGTTTCTGTAGTTTTAACTTATCTTTATTGAGTCCTGATATCTCATATCACTTCCAGATGCACAAATCTTTGTGAATCACTTGGTGCATTCAAATCACGACGATTATAAATTGTACAATGGTGCTTCAATACGAACCACAAGATTGTAGAGGTTATTCTAAACGGTTTATTGTGGCTCCGGGATAAAGTATTGTAAATACGTGCTCTCCACCATTATTTCATCTCCACACCGCTGCTGTAAATAAATTTGTTGGGAACTAGCATTCTTGGAGTTTATTGGGCATTGCAGTCACGACGACTAAACCGATGGCTTTAGAAAGTGTTTTTGCATCAGTTACTACTTGCAATTATTGAAGAGAATATATTTGGCAATTTGTTTATTTGTAATATTATTGTACGTCTATAAAAACGTTTTACTATCTTTATTCTAATGTGCATTGATTAGTTAACTATTGTTATTCGCATTTGATTGTACTTATTCGTTATTATTTGTATATAGAAAGGATGATGCTACATAGCCATACATGGAGCTTCTTTTATCTTTGTAGGTTGCCATTTCGAATCACAGCGCTCAGTTTGATAGTTATCATAAAAAATATGTCCCCTAAAGGAATTTCAATCACTCATTAATAACAATTGGCTGTTCAGTAACTTCGACGAAAATTCCGACTAATTTCTCTTCATCTCCAGCAAAGGTTGTGTTATGCTTATCAGTGAAAACCTTACCATTTCTATTAATATCTGAGAATCTTAAATCGAAATCGACAATTAAAGGCATGCCTTGTCCTGTCCCGCTATCCTGCCTTTTGTATCAATACGTCGTTGAGATGAGCGGCGATACCACAGCATAATAAATTAGCTAGTGACGTTCGCGTCTGAACGCACCGTTAAAGCTAAATGGGAAAAGTAGTTGCACTGACTGCTCTTACATATGTATTATGCGAATGTAAGTATGAACCCATACTGACATTGTGATTGTAAAAAAAGGCTGGTACTTGTCCCGTGTACCATTTTTACTATATTAATAGATTAGAACTTGGAGAAGGACGTAAGTATACTTACTTACTATATTTGGCTAGTACGATTTTAAGGACAATAAAATAAGGGAAGAAAGCTAATTAAAAATAGAAACAAAATTTTCTGTGTTCCAACCAAGTGAGTGAATGGTTTAATTCGTGATTTGCTAGCAGGACACCGGTGTCCAGAGAACAAGGAAATATCTATTGTGCACATAACTCGGGGCGCCCTGAGAGGTTAATAGTTAAAATGACGTATGATGTGTTATTTTGATAAATTGAAAATAAAGTAAATTTCCTCTTACATTGAATCCACCGTGACCGTGTTAATGTGCTTTCAACAATTGTCTTATACACTGATGATTATTAACGATGCATAAAAAAGCCTTGTTCGTTAGGTAAAACGGCCATTGTTAAAACTTAAACAGTAATTAATTATCTCATTAAGGAAGCGGTTATAAAAAAAGTTAGCTGGTTTTTTACTGGCATTATCATTATTTCTACAGATTCCAGCAATTTTTTTCAAGTGTTGTCTTTTTTGTTCAATGCCTTTAATTTCTATCTATACTGTAACTTATCTACTAATAGTTGAATATTGTGTCATTAACCGTTTCTAACAAGAGAGGTATTTGCCTACCAATAAGTTTATTTCCATATAGAGAAATCTAGTATTAAGTATGAAAGTACTCAAACCCTTCAGTTTCGCTTTGCTTTCACTGACTTATTGCGTAAAGACCTATCTTAATAGGTTTATCTATTTCCTCCTAGGGTGATTGACTTCCATTGTGGACGTCAAGTGTAACTATATTTTAGATTCATCATAACCTCAAATTTTATATCATAGAGATCTGACAACATATGGAGAAAATTGCGTTTCCAATAAGAAGGTGTTTTTTCCTTCATTAACAAAAATATTATCATTATTTTTAAAACCTATTCTTATTTTTTTAATCCATTTATACTACAATAATTCATATCACACCAAATTATGGAACTTACATCTTAAACCATGACATAAATTCCATATTTCAATGACCTTTGAGTTGATGCCCTCAATTTTTTACCTGTAAATACTACGAAGAAAAATGACGAGAGCACTGCAAATAATTCTTTCCACTGCAGGAAATAACATGCAAGAGGTCATGGGAAATGATCACTATCTGGGGACGGCATTTAAATTAGTAAAGATGCGAATTTGAAGAAAAACCAAAACAAATGAGATCTCATCTCAACGATAAATGCAATTATTTTGACAAAATTTTATTAATCTAATCATAAATCTCTTAAGTGATCCTAAAACTAACTATTCGTTAAGACACGATTTGAAGGAAAACAAAACAAATGAGATCTCATCTCAACGATAAATGCAATTATTATAAGAAAAAAATTTGTGATCTAATCTTATGTCTCTTATGTGATCTTAAAACTTAGAGGCAAAAATATATTTAAATAAAAAACCCATGAAAATAATAACGAAAAATAATTTTAAAACACTTGTTAGAAATACTAAACTAGCAATTTGAGGCAAACATTGTACTTATATGATTAATCTGTACTATGAATATGATTAATCTGTACGTTTAATCATATTCATAGTGCATCGTACCACAATACTTGTAGAAGATAATTTCAGAAACCGATCAAATAGAACTTACTTTATTTGTGTTCCGCCATCTACAAATAGGGTATCATTACAAACATTCGGAGGTTCCCTTATCTTCTACTTTGAAGTTTTATTTCCTGTACTTATCTTTGCTTTACATTGAAGCGTATCATATTTAGTTCACCATGCAGTTCTATTTTAACCTCTATATGAAGACATATAAGGTGCATCTGTTGCAATTTCTTCAAAGTTTATTTCTCTTTTTGGGTCATGTTTAAGCCGACTCAGTGCACTTGTTTGGATTGCTAAAACGAATCCCTTTTAAGATTCTTGTAACTTACTGCTTCTGTTAACTGGTACTTAGATTCTTACTTTATTTTGCAACTGCGTTAATTAAGTTTCATGATGTTTACGACAAAAATGCTTACATTGCACATTGCATTAAAAGATAACATGATATTTCCATTAAAAGTACGATAATAAAAAAACCAAGTCAACGCTTTTTAAAATATATAAGCATTCTGATTCATTGTTATTCTGTTAAATCAAGGGTAATCATATTTGGAGTAACTCTATACACTTGATTACAAAATTTTGCTCATAATCAAGTAGATGTTATCGCATTTAAAGAAAACAGTGATTGATTACAGCACAAAATAACGAACATGCTATTTTCCAACACTGTATAGGATCACGAAATTGGCCCTTAAATCATTGGCATCAAGATTTAATTGTGGAGCGAGTTAATTAGATTGAACGCTGAATGCCCAGGCGCAGATACCATCGCCCGTGGGAATACAGTTGTTACACATAGATCGATAGATTGAATTCGCTTTTAAATCACTTGCTCAATTAAACGATCTATAAAGGTAATCGCTATCGCTGTCTCTATAAAATTGATCGACATAAATCACCGTATTTATCTGAAACTTATAATTTGCCATCATAAATTGTTTTTTTTTTAATAATTTTATTAAAAGTAAGTTTGATAAATTGTTGTCATATTCACAAATCATACGCTACAAAATACAGAAATATTAAGATGGATAAAATATTTACCACACAAACACTTTCAGTACCTCGTCTATAACCACTGTAAAGTTTATAATGTTCGAAAAAGAGAGCTTTAAATTCGAAAAGCTGCCGTACCAAAAAATATTGTTATTAATTTAATGTATTTTATATTCTTTAAAATAATCAAACCCTATTATCACCCACGTTGTTTGTTAATCGAGAATGAATTGACGACCTGTTTGGCGCAGGGGCAAACCCACCTTCTGCGCCAGAGGTCCCGGGTTCGATCCCCTGACAAGACAAATATTTGTGTGCATGAACATATCTACTTGTCTTGGTCTGGGTGTTTAACATGTTATATTGTGTATATATTTCCAAAAAATTAGGCCTAGATAATTAATTATAATTTAAAAAAAAATGAACTCAATGCCCCTTACTCTGTCAATGCAAATATTATAAGTCTTCTTAAAGGTCTCTGCTTGAGCTGTGTATTACGTATTCATTCATTCGTTATAAAACAAACCTTGTTATTCAAAGGTACATTAATAAATTTCATGAGCTGTTCCTTCACCAAACGTGTACCAACGCTTTGCGAACATCAAAAAGTGAACATAAAAGTACATTGCTGTATCGTATAATTCATGAGGCATTCTATTCCATAAAAGGTTTAGCTTGAAAGTGATCCCGAAAATGTTGCCGACGATCACCAAAAACGGATACAATCGCAGCTTCGATCCAGTTTCTAACTATGCGAATGCACTTCAAAATGCCCACAGCAAAAAACTTCTCACAATTCTCAAAGTAACTAAGATAAAATATCTCAAATTCTATTTAGGAAGTTGATGCTGCAAAAAGTAGTTCCATTACAAAAGTATTCAAGACTTCTAAGCTTAGATATGAATTCAATATGATTGTAAATGATAAGCAACACTCATCTCTCAGGGTACCCCCTGCGGGCCGATACTGTTTTTCTTCATATCAAATAACTACAAATGGGACTAAATATTCATATTGACTGAGCTGAGTTCGATTATACATATTTTGATATTTGAAGATGCATCTTTAAATACAACAGATATAGCGATCAAATAAAATGAGCCAATCTAAACTTATCTTGATAAATGTAGCAACGAGCATACTTAAGATTATAATTTTGAAATTTCTCAACTATTACCTTTTCTTCGATTCATCATCTTTAATGATATTTCTTATCTCATTGGTATACGTCTGGAATCAAGCCTAAGTGAAGTTCTAATAACAGCTCCTTATTAGTTTATCGATATTCTTACCTGAAGACAGTTAATTAGCGTTGTCGCTTTCTATTTGATTTGATATACATTGTAAGTAGCCAGAATTGAAATTAAATAGGAATTAGTTTGTATCGATGTTTTATCATTGACTATTTATCCAATCAATAACACGAATAATGACATTGTAGTATTACAAAATTATTAATTAAAATATTTGTATAAGAATTTACGGAGAATTAAACCTATTCTGTTTGTTTGTTTTAATTTCACTTTCAGTTGACACTATTTACCGATTAGGAGATAAATACTGCTTACACTTAAATATTACTTCTCTAAGCCAAATAAGTTTTTGAGCCCACCTGGCATCTGTATCCCAGTCAATGTAACTGTCGTTTTGATTGATTTGATTGATACGATACTTTATGACTGCCGAGATATTCGATACCCTACTCTGTCTTGTAAGGACTGAAAACAATTAATATAATTGCTCTAATTATTCATATTTGTCAACCTTTCTCTTACGAACGCAACTTACGTTATATTCATAATTTATCTAGATGGTAAAAATACTCCAACAGCATGTGATGTAAGTAAAGCCGAGATTTAGTATGATAGCATCCAGTAACATGTTAAATGGCTTTAGAAAGTGAAAGAAATGATGTCCTATTTCGTTTACTTCTGCAGAATAATTTATCCCTGACTATGCAAAATAGAAAGTATATCATTTTGATAAGGAATACTTAGAAACACAAATAGAAACACTTAGTTTTCTTTTCACATTTCAGAGAAACGACCCATTGTATGGAAACAATAACAGACGGCGTGCATTTCATTTGACGTGCCACGGTATCGCAGCAGAAATCTTGACATGACACCTCTTGATAATACGAATTAAGACAGTGTTACAACATAAAAAACGACTGACACTATGCTTTTAGCCTTTTCTTTACAACATTATCGATCTGCAATGTTATCTCTTTTTTTGACTTCTCAAGTTTTTCAAACAGGAATTCGTGATATTGAATGTAGAGGTATCTTTATTGTAGATAATTTTGTTTGACACATGAACGCTAGTTTGTAGTTCAAGAATAATTGACGAGATCAATACTCCTAAACTAAAACAAAAAAATTAAGTAAACGTTAATCGTTATGATTAAAAAATAACAGATTTTAATTCACTTCTATAATCAAATATAGGGTATTTCCATAAGGACGGGTCAATTTTGAAATGGAATAAAATTAGCGTGAAGTATCAACGAGTTTTTATATATTTATAATTATATATAGGCACCTTTTCGGCACCTTTTCAGATGCCGTGGTCACGGGTTGACTAGCTACTTATAAATCTACCTTCACAAAGTTGGATTACGCCGTTAGCGTTAGGATACGATTAGATAATTACTTATTAAAAGTTAATAATTTTTACTATGGCAGCATTTATTGAGTTTAATATTTTGATTCGTTTGCTATTTTAAATAATTATTATTAACAAAAGAAAGAAAAAACTAATGAACCTACTGGCAGTTCACAAATTAGGATGACTTTCGAAGAAAGGTTCTGCCAAGAAAACTCCGAAACCTTCATGTTTTTTATTTATCTACAAAAAAGCGCGGAGAAACGTCGAAAACAAAAAACCGCAAATAAACGGAAAAATTATAGTACCAAATATATATTTCGGGTAAACAAATCGCACTAAATAGTCCGCAAAAGTTGTTTTATTTCAATTATAAGTGCGCGAAGACACTTCTTAAGATGTGTTCATTACATAACATAGTAGTTCCCATACCATAAAAATAAAAAAAATCGGTAATACCTCACACACAGCTTATTTTATTCCATTTCAAAATCGACCTGTCCTTAATGGAAAACCCTATACATTTGTATGAATATCTTTATTATAGCATAGTTCTCTATCGTTTGTAGTTGCTTTTACACCTTCAAATGCATAGAACACGATTGCCTCAATCCATTCTCATTTAAACCTGATGTCATCATACAAATATTCTCGGTTATCTTACATTTAACTTGATCAATGTTCTTATTTGCATATAGATCATTGATTACTGTTGCAAATGTTGATAAATGTTCGTTTAAGTTTAAAACTTAAAAATCATTATTGAATATATTCTAAATTTCTTAAATATTTAGATTATGTAATTATTATTTTATTTTTTAAAGTAGTAATGTAAAAAAATTAAGCGTCTATAGTTGGCATTATCCTAAACCTTCAAGAATGAAATGTGATTGGGGTCATTGAGATGGTTTATCGTAACTTTGACCTTCCGCGATCCAGATTCGTGATCTAAATATTGTAGTTAAGTGTCATGCTTAATATTATTACACGTAGAAACTTTTATTTCCATTTATGAAACTTTATTTGGTCATAAACAGGAATTGGTATTACATCATGGGTACCGCATTCTAATCCTAATTAAAAAAGTTGTCATACTTATATTTTTTTCTTATTTCAGGTATGAATCGACTCGCCTAGTTGGTAATGTATTTCATCTATTTAATTTTCTAAAAACGAAATGGGTGGTAAGTTTATTGCTTCCTCATTTTATTCTGAAGAGCCACCCACAGCTTATGAAGATAATCCCTAGGCATCTAATCCTATTATAACTTAAGAATTACAAGAAATTTTATTTAATAAGGGTATTACATGCACGTTATTCGATTTACTACTGAACTTTTTGTACTATACCGTGACTGGTTAAATTATTTAAGAAGAAAGTTTTGAAGTGCCCAATTTTTTATCGTATATACCAAATACAGTTGACGTTTATCTCGAAATAAGGTTTTTGAAGAAAAAGAGCGCGATCGCACCCGTCATACAATGCATGCAAGAGATTTCTATTGGAGACTTCACAATGGAGAGAGATGCTCGAAGGCATTCGGCTACAGTTAGTTTGACGACCGTTCGAAATGGCCCTTCAATCCCTCCATACGTCAAACGAAAGTGTTACGACATCTTGATAAGAGTTTTTATCGAACGTCACTGGAACAATTCCAAGCCTTTACTTATAGCTCGTTTCGATCTATTTGTATAATGGAACTATAAAATACAACGGCGTCTAAAGTAGAATAGAGGAGGTTTATTTTATGTGTTAGTCATTACTATTGAAGAATAGGTGTTAGCATCTACAACATTGTATAATGCATAGAAAACTTCTAAATCTACAATAAACACTACTATAGCTCTGATTATATACCACGCCTTATACAATTTTGTTTATTATTATAACTTTTCTTATGGGAATCACTTTTCAGATTTTCGCTCGTTCAGTGTTAGTCATTGAAACATTTAGACATTGTTGTTTTGTTTAGTTTAGTTTCCGTCGTTTCGGGGCCTTCACAGGAACGATGATCATAGGGTGTCTAGCTCCTTATAAGTCTGCCGTCGAAAGTAGACTTATAAGTAGTTATTTATTTCCAGTATCTAAATCTCAGTTGTAAGCGGCCTTTGAATGTGAAATGTGGCGATCGCTTGGTATTCCGCATAGTTCTCCTTTAGCGGCTAGAAGCAAGTGCAATAGAATGGTAATCTAATATTTAACCAGTGAAGCTATCAGACTTTACGCCAGTAAAGCATTTAGAGTTTATTTGTTATTCTGAATACAAGTCGTAGTATATTTATGGTTCCTTACTTACAGTTATTAATTTAAATAATTTCTAGTGCTTCAACTTTATATTATTAACCACTTTCGAAATAATCAAGAGCAAAACACTTTCAGCTTTTTCTGTAAACATGTTTCAAGTAAATTAGCCTGAAATTAATTATTAATAATTCTGCATACTTTAATACTCGTTACTTATACTTGTTATTTATTATTAGCAACATCTAACACTGGTTATAAGGTTCAATTTGCAGTGCTGTTTCAGCACCGTTAGTAAAATGATTAACACTCTAAGTAGACCGTTGATCAGCGCCATTGATTGGATAACAAGAATGGCTGCAGTGGACTCGCAAGATGCAAGACATAAACGACATACGGACAAAACTATTTAAATACATCATGTACAATCGGGTAATTTTCCGGTTGTCCACTAGAGTTTTTTCGGAAACGTTTTCTCTGAAAGTACTAAGGCTAAAGAAATAATTAATTATTCTAATGAAATACATATAAATGTTCTAATATTTGTGATTTAAACGATTACTGTATATCTGTTACTTTTTCTAATAAAGCTCCCTAAAGAAACTACTGGTCAACCGGGAATTTCCCCGACTTATACCTATAATATCAAAAGTATTGTTCGAATTTATGTAATATTTTTTATCGAAGTTTAAATTTAATTAAATTCTATTTTTTTTGTTTCATTTATTTATTTATTTTCATTGAGGAGGAAGGGTTCTATCATAAGGGCCTTAGTTTCAAGGACAGTTCATAATAATCAACTTATCAATCCATCAACGCTTTTCCCAGTCCATTTTCGAATTTAGACGTTTTTAATTTAACAAATTCTAGTATAAGTATTTTTATAATTAACCATATTTAAAACGTTACCAGTTGCATAATAAATTTTGTTTGTGCCACGTGCGAATATTATAGAAATAAACTAGAACAAATAGCAACGGATTAACCCATACACCATTCAATATGGTACATAAAGCAAAATAAGCTCTTAAATTGTGCTAAGAAAGCTGCAGGGTTATTAGGGTCGGTTGTATTTGACAGCGGTTTAAGCTTTTAATTGAATTGCAATTTTAATTGGCACGCGAAAGCTACAGGTTTGCAAGCCAACTAGACAAACCCTGTTTGTTTGGGAAATCACTCGCCTGCAGTTACATATAAATCATCACTAGTATCACCAGTTACCGAATCAGCGTTTACTTTAATCTTGAAATCTTTACTTTCACTTTTGTCCTTAAAGAATGAAAAAAACATGTCTCACATATTGTTTCTGCAACCGTCAACAATAGAGACAACATGCTAATTTGAAATTCAAATCAGATGTTGTCTATCAATTGGGCAACGTTTAAAATAGCCCATGACTTTTTTGGAGCTCCAAATCCATAATGTTTAAAAATACGACGCCCATAAATTCGAACAATACTATATTTTGTTACATTGGTATTGTATACAATATGAAAATGAAGGCTTATGCAAACATAGCGTAAAAAAGGATCTGGTTACAAAATGGCCGCATGGGTAAATGTGATATATGTTAATAACATGTCTGTAAAGCCAAACGATAAGCGTGTGCTAAATAAACAACAAGTAGTCGGTGATAGTAAAGCAAGTATTTAATAGACACATGAGAAAGCCAACCCTAACTTCAATATTACGTTATCACGATTTACTTTTACTGTTAACAATACTGTAATGTCTGACAAATCCATTGAAACGGAAACAGCTGTTGAGGCAGTAGGAAATGTGCCCACGCAAAGTTTTGGCAAACATCGGACAATAAATGGAGCGGTCGGACACAATAGTTTCAATGGCGGAATGTCGCAACATGTCCGCGGACAGACCCTTGTATTTCTACACAAGTTTTCATTGATAATAACACCGTAGGCGGACTCGACTCGCTCATTCCATTCATGAATTGGGCAAGCGGGCCCACGCGGCTAACGGTGCGGATTAAATGCACCGCACGCTAGTAAATTATACGCGTTAATTAATACAAATTTCTGTTTTACTGTAAATTTTACACTGAACACGGGAAGTGCTTAATAAATTTTGTACACACGCAGATCTTGTTGGGATGTTTAAACAAACTTTACAGTGCTCATTTTTTGACACACGAACTGCTTACGGAATTTGGAAATGTTTATTCATTGATACCTATCACCGTATTTTTTGTCATTAATTATATGCGTTTATAAATTAACAGATCGAAACAAATCGGATTCTCAACAGCTAATTAGAAGATGTTTTGAGAACATTTCGATAGCCAAGATATAAATGACATTCGAAGCCTCGTTATGTTTTCGTCATTAAAATGTGACATGGTTAATCACCCACGCGGTATAAATAAAATGACGTTTGACTCTATTACGAATGAATTAATTGTGATCGCGGTCGAAGATACGGACACCGATCGACGATGCAAGTAACAACCAAAGTCACCTGGTACGAATGCGTCGCACGCACACAAGTGCCGTATCAGATCGCTATCCATTGGTCACATTCAATTTGAAATTATGTAGTTCACAAACACCCGATCAAATTAAAGTTATAAGACCTTATTAGTCGTTTTACTTTCTATTCGTTGCTAGCCTTTGCTTGTTACTTCTATAGCGTAGTATCTGATATTTCCGCTGAATAAAATTATATATTTACTGTAGGCATTTTAAAGTTATCCTGCGTAGACGCCTATTTCCGTGTGTCTTTTGCAAAACTATAAAAATAGCTCTAAATGATTAGACGCATGCGATGGATGATCGTATACAACGCGAGCAAAAGCTCGCTAAAACTTTAATGGGCATCCTAAAGTTCTAGAGTCTTCTTGAATATCAAGTAAATTATTTTGCAACTGTTCCACTTAATTTAGTTAAACCTTATGACAATATTGGCTTCAACCTGCAGTCCATCAGACCACGAAATGAGTCCATGAGTTGTCAACTTTTTTCGACTAACATGTTTTCATTTGTCGCACAGCGCCCTTTTACGTTGATAAGAAGATAAATAATAAGGAAACCAGTATACTATTCCGGTTTTGGTACGGCCATTCTGAATCTGTCCTATCGAGCTGTCATTTTTTATTAACTCAAATGATATCACCGATCAGATGCCTAGCGGTCATTAGTTTATGTCTCATTAATATCAGTAGCTATGAGAGGCCAACAAACCAGTTGGAGTAAAGTAACCATATTATTTTAATAATAACTTCCTGACGCCAGAACATAAGTACATAGTTAAAAGGAAAAGAAAGTTCTTCTTATCTAAACAGATTCGAAATATATAATAGCCATCGCTAGAAAAATAAAATGTATTAATTGTGTACACTACACACTTTTTATAAAGGTTTTGATGTATTTTTTTTCTTGTGGCAAGTTATTTATATCCTATAGATTTACATTCTTATATCTGTTAGATTAAATTGACAGTAAAAACGTTAAGATAAATGTAGTAGAAGACCATAAGTATCATAACAAACATAAGTTTATCAAGGGGAAAGTTATATCCATTAAGTCTTAATAAAGTCAGCGTCTGAATAGAATCATTTCAAATAATTCTGTTCAAATGATGCTGTCATAAATGTTTTCGATACAACTTTCGTTGACAATTGTTCTTCAAGTATGCTTCTCTTAATTTTGAAACTATAAGTAACTTTGATTTTATGACTTCATCTTTCTCGGAGACATAATCTTTACTTGTAATTTCTACCTTGTCGACAAGTCAATAATAATTTCCAAGAACTCCAGTATAAGCAATAACTTAGCAAGTAGCTTTGTTTGTAGCAATATTACCACAAGCCTAACCTTTTCAACCATGACCTCTGATCCGACAATTTTACTTCACACATTCTTCACTTTACCATTTCGTACCGTTAGGCCGTTTCGTTCCGGTGGGATTATTAAGAGACCAAAAACCAGATACTAACTGTCACGAACATTTCTATTAGGTGCCCCATTGTCTGGCGGTCCCTTGGCGCAGTCAGCAAATATAGGACGGTGAAGGTGCAACGCCTTAATAATGGAATGGCTTTAACTTTCAACGTGTCGACAGTCCATTATGTTGTGCTAAAATTGGGGTCTCTTTAATTAGAATGATTTGACTAAATGTTTGTTAAATTATAATTAAAAGGTTAAGTTCTTTAAATGTTTTGGATTTATTTATGAAAAGATTTATTGCTAATAGTCCATGATGTAAGTAGTTTTGCTATTTTTTTTTATTTTTCACCAACAAAATCAGGAGCTAAAATTTTACGAATTTTTTAGCTTTGATTTGATTAATTAGCTGTAACTGACCGTGTTTAAAATGATTTGTTAGTTTGTTCTCATAACTTATCTTTTCTATTAGTATGACAAACACAAAATTACTCTTTAAAGACAAACACAAAATTACTCTTTAATCCTAACATTTGAGAAAGTACATACGATATTTATTTTATTATAATAAGGACGACACATTCTGTTGTTTATGAAACTTGCGAAAACATAAAAGTAAAAGCTTATGACTAGCAACGTCAACTTACCAAAAGCAGTCATTGCTAATATACTATTAAATTGAATCTAAAAGAAATACTTGAATTAAAAAAACGAAGTTGAAAAAGTATTGCAGAATAACTTTTTAATAAGAACCCATATCCTCGGTACGAAGGAGGTATTCATAAGTGACTTTTTTAATCGCAAGCGCATGCCGTTAAATAACGATTGACATTTAAACATGGCTGTGTCGTAACGGTCCCACCGCATCGAGAATCGGCCACAAATATGATTATGTTGTAATATCTTTTTGTTTTTAATAATGTCGCGTGCGCATTTTTTAATGTGTCACGATTTTTCCTTTTTGTATCACTTTGATGCTGTTCCATTATTTATGTATTACCTATTCAATATTTTTGCGTTATCAATAAAACCATACTGGATGATTGTGTTTTTGAGCTAGACTTTTTCATCAATTTCCTCTTCGTTTCTTTTTCAGAGTCCTAATCATTACAGTAAATACATCACTATCTAACATGAAAGAAGAGATAAGGAACTAAGAATTATTATTACGAGTATATGCTTCCTGTTTTTTGTTTCACTTTTTACAACGGCATTATTTATAATTCCTTGTATTGTGAAGAATAAGTAGTCAAAAATCGCCAGTTGACGTAAAAAATTAAGGTTATGTGACTTTGGACAGTAAGGGGCGTTCTTCGTAGCTACTTTGCCTTTTACATGTTGATTTTGGATGTTAACATGATCATAAAAAATCTCGTAATGTTAAAGTTCAGCGGAATGTCAAAATCGTACGTCGGATTTATAAAACTAAATAATCACTTGCCGAACTATACAAATAACATAGATGACCTTACGTTAATCCTAAAGGAGTTAAAGAATTTTTTAATATGCAGTTACTTTTGTAGCATAAGAGAATATTTTGAAAATAAATACAAGTAACAATAATAAGGAAGTGTACTTAAGGTAAATTTTAAATAGAAAAATATTGGAAAAAATTAACTCGGCCACAAGTGAATTTACCATAAGTATAAAAATAGCATTGAAAAATGCAAAAATGACAAAATCATAAAAGTGTACTTAAATTTACTTACTGTTAAGTTATGTAACAATGCTGTGTGCTTACAAGACGCCACAATTTACTATTGTGCTTTTCTACCTCTGTACCTACTATTCTAAGATTTCTGTGGCATGCAATAAAGAAAATTAAAAAAAAAAAAACCAGTTTTGATATTATAAAGGATAGTAATAAAAATTGTCTGTCATTCCTACTTTTATTATCATGGAACAAATTGAAGATATTTGTGATTCCGTTTATACTTTATTGCTTTTGCAATAAAAATATTAGGTGTTACCGTTTTTTTTTTTGTTTCTCCATATGTGAATTAAGCTTTAGAGTCTTTGTATAGTCCTTGGTAAGGTAGTAAATAGTCACTCTATAATTTAGTTATGAATGAAGTAAATTATCTTTACTAAGGCTTATTTTTTTACTAAGGCTAACACCGGCAACTTTCATAATATTCCATAGCACTTGCTTAATTTTACTCTTATTGAAGCCAATAAGCTTTATTTACAATGGGATATAAAATGTTCACGTCCAATTTCATCATCTTACAAAAAAGGCAGCCATATGCGCAAATAACTAAATAGAAACGACCACTTGCTTCTGTTGACATTACGCTTGCTCAAGCAATTTTGGGAACATTGAACCTTGTTAGAGCGAAAAAAAAACCAACATGTGCAGAAACGGTTACGTCTCACGCGGTGTAGAATAGGTTTTTTTTATGCAATTATAAATCTTGTAAGTTGGTTTCTTGGTAGCTTATAATTTTAAGACAATTCGGTCTTTATTTATGGCCATTTCTGGTTATTCGGAACAATAGAGACATTTGTGGGAATCCAAGTTGTGTGTCAATTTATATCATTCTTTGCTTTGCGTCAGAAACTTTCTTATTTGCTTAATTTTTGTTACATCTTTTTTTCAAATTACCTCACGTGTTGGTAAAATAATAGTAGTGGTACAATCGGGGAACTTCCCGGTTGATCAGTAGAGTTTTATTGGGTAACGTTTTTTTAGAAAGTACTAAGGTTGAAAAAAAACTACGGGTTGCACTCCAGGAGTGCCGGCAGAAGTGAAAACCGCTTGAACGAAACAGCAGGAGCAGGCATACATTTTCAGGAGCAGGGATATTACTTCCTCTCCTACGCCGCGCCGGCGCTTTACTTTCCCTCCGTCTTACGTATTTTCAATCAAGTCACTGGTCCTGACGCGTCTTTAACATTTTTTACTCTTCACAAAAATTTTAAACGCTGATCTGCACAATGCCGCTAAAGAAGTTTTCACTTCAAAAATATTAATTATTCAAATAAAATACCTGTTTATGTTTTATTATTTGTGATATTAACTTTTTTTTAAATAAAGCTTCCTTAAAAAACTCTACTGGTCAATCGGGAAGTTTCCCGACTGTACTAACTTTTTTTTTTTTTTCAACTGGGTCAATTAACAAAGTGACTTAATTTTATTGTCTCTTGTGGTATTTTCATTGATACTTAAAGTAAGTGGCGAGTTACAATAGATCTTATAGGTCGCAGTGACTACAGTTCCGACTGGAGCTGCATAGCCCCCATAACCTACAAATAATTTGTCATTGATCCTAATTTTCGTTATACAAGTGTTTTAGTTACTTGCGTTGAAAGTAGAATACATGTTATTCTCTATTCGAAATCTATACTTAATATTTTAAAGCTGAAGAGTTTGTTTGTTTGAACGCGCTAATCTCAGGAACTACTGGACAGATTTAGAAAATTCTTAGACCATTCGAAAGCTACATTTCTCCCGAGTGACATAAGCTATATTTTATCCCGATATTCCCACGGGAACGGGCACCACGCGCGTAAAACCGCGAGGATCCGCTAGTAATTTATAAATGATTCTGGTAAAAAATTGTAAAATATTAAAAACCAGAATGATACTGTCTCACAATTAGAAAACAACATCGCATTTCAAGTAACTAATTATCACGAATGACTCAATGTACAGGGGGTCAATTCTGCTAAATTTTTGTCATAATGTGTGGTGATGTGTGGTGTTTCAATAGTAGTGTTTATTTACACTGTTGTAACAAGAACTGTGTTAAACAGATTATGACTAAGCATTAGCAGATTGGGCCCCAGATCAATTGTCCAACATGTCGAAAGAAGTACTTCAATGGAATCTGTAAAAAAACGCCGGCTTTCCTCTTATGGCCACGTGGCGAGACAGGAAGGAAGTATTAATTTGGGTACGTCAAACATGTGTTTGATGGGAGGTGTTTTTTTTAACTAACGAAGCGTGTTCTTTGAATTAGTTGTGCTGAGTGATATTTATTATAATACTATCCACTGTATTGTTTAAACTATTGGTAAATTTCAGAACGATTACATAGGTAAGATCTTTTTATGACTGTCTTTTTTTATTTTATAACATATATAATAATTCTCTTCGCATTATATGAATTATTTTATAGTATTATATGTATTTATAGGTTTATTTTGTATATATTATATCTAAGTATTGTGTATTTATTGATAATTTTGTTATATTATTTAAATAAATATTACACACTGTCTGCCCTTCTCAATGTCCTTTCCTTTCACGGGCCGGCTGGAAGAAATTTCAATGTGAAATAAGCCGTGCCCCTGTACAATAATTCTTTATAATTGTTTTTTCTGTAATGTTGTGTGTGTACAAAATATATAAATAAATAAATAATATCTAACTCGTCTTGTTTTCTCCAGCGGAGAAACGCATTATGCTTGGATGAAAAGCAGAAAAATATACTTGTCTATAACATAAATTTAGGTCAAGTCAACCACCACTATATTCTTCTTTTCTACTTCAATAAGCTAACTACAAGCTGTGTAGTGTCGGCTTAGAATAGCACTACCCCCTCTCATCCCGTGGGTGTCGTAAAAGGCGACTAAGGGACTCAGCCTTCAGGAGACGGGCAGCAGCGTCTCCAACAAACGTGGCCATACTGCGATCGATCGCCAACCCGCCTGCCAAGCGTGGCGATTATGGCAAACCCCGCCTTTGGGGGAGGCCTATACCCAGCAGTGGGTCTTATGTGGCTGAGACGACGACGACGATTTCAATAAGTGAAGCTAAAGTATTATTTAAGTATTATTATTTTACCTTTTTAAATTAAATTACTCAGATACACCTTGCTCAGGAACTCGAAATAAAAAAAATAGTCACGTAAATTAAAACTGTGTTGATAAAAAACGCGATACGTCGTCACACAACTTTTTTGCTAAAAAATATCTAATTTTCTCAGTAATGCTATCATAAAAGGGTATTTGTATTAATTATCGCCTAAGTCTGTCAAACCGGACGTCATGACCTAGAGCTTATCGCAGAATCTGCGTGTCGGTCACTAAGTCCCACTTTTAAAAAGTAACTAGTTTTTTGTTCCAAATGTTTAAAGACTCTTAAGAATGACAAAAAAATGGCGATTGGTACAGAAAATCTAATAATAGAGTAAATCCTTAAATATCCATGCCAAAATGGCGAGTGTTTTATCTTTGAAGCAATTTGAGGTTGTGTAGTTGACGATGACACTATGCATTTTCGTAGGCTTTCTTTTGTAGCAAAAATAACTTAACTTATGGTAACTTAATAACTTTTGTAGCAAAGATCTAAGTGGCGTGCACTTGGAGAGGCCTATGTCCAGCAGTGGACTGCGACAGGCTGATGATGATGATGATGATGAAAAATAACTTTACAAAGGAAAATAATAAGTGTAAATAAGTGCATGATAATAAGTGTGAAAGATATATTTTCTGACATCAATATGATGAAGTTGACTTTGACTTTGAAACTGAACAAGTCTTGGTAGAATAATACGGAAGCAAGTGTCAGCTAGCAACTTAAGACGCTATGCAGAAAAAGTACGTATTTATACACTTTTAAACTTTCGCGTTGCATTATAAATATTGAAAATTGAAACGGGTATTAAACGTCGGGAAAATTAGGTAGGTGAAATATCTTTCACGTTTCTACGCGTTTAATACCCGTTTCAATTTTCAATATTTAAAGTACGTATTTTATGTTATAAAACTATACGGCAGTTATAGGTTTTACAAATCTGGTAATAATATGTATATACTTATGTATTAATATATACTTATGTATTTCTTCAAACCTTTATCTAGATTTGTAAAGTTTCAGAAACACGATTTTATGATTTTGCCTCGACACTTTTTCTTTTCGGTATGAATCTCAAATGGGGTTACATATACTATTGGACATTGGTTTAATTAGTCGATACCAATAATATTTAGCATCGAGTAGTTTCATTTTTTTAACCGCCTCTGTGGTCCAACCACCGGTATCAGACCCAGGGGTCCCGGGTTCGATTTCCAGCGGGGGTACATATTGTATTCGGTTTGGTTGGTGGTAGCACTCATTGTAAGTCCGCCTGGCTAGCTTCCATCATCTTATCTAAGTCTGACGCCATAACAACGTTTTCAGCATTGTTGTGTTTCGGCAGTTAGAGATAAGATTGCCAGTTCCTCAGTGATTGAGGATTCCGGGAGAGGCTCGCTTCCATCTTCAGCCTTATCAATACTTAACATCAGGTATGATGAAGACTAAGAGTCTCCCCGTCGTTCATAAAAAAACGCTGTTAACAGCAAAGTATTTTCGTGTTTTTTTCAACTTTTCTCATTGCTATCTCTCTTTAGTCATATAGCACCTTAACCATAACAAGTAAATTCAAAATACCTATTCACTCGTTTCAAATGTTTGACGCAAAAAAATAGAAATTGAAATTATACGACCACTCCAATTTCTCACTCAAAACTTCACTTTTCATTCTTTTAACACAAAGCTGCACTTAATAAAGGTGTCGATCCGTACTAAACCAACTAATCGTCTCCCACGCCCCTCGCTGGCACAATCCTATAACCCACAAATCATAGTTCGATAGCCTAGGTGTAGCTTAAGAACAAAGGAGCGTCTATTAAAAGGTCTGGAGTTTACACCGGAACGTAATGGATTGGTTGCAAATTATTAAGTCTAGAAAAAAAATAATGTAAAAACAGAATTCTAATACAGCGACATGTTTTTGATAGATAATAAAACTAGCAAAATGTAATTTAAATTCATAATTTATTTTATCAGTTAAGAACTTTCAATTTTAACCGACTTCAAAAAAAGGAGGAGGTTCTCAAGTCGACGCTATTTTTTTTATGTATGTTTTAGCATAACTTCGCCAGTTGTTAACAGATTTTTATAACTCTTTTTTATCTGAAAGAAAATGGTTTATGTGTGGTCCCATATAATTTTTACGAAGATCTGGCTAGTAGTTTTTTCATAATCCTGAAATCATAAATATATATAAATATCATCACGTTTTGGCAAGTAGTCGTTTACCTAGATGACATCATTGTTGTGTATGGGCTGATTTTTAGTGTAAGTAACGGCACATGATGTAACTAAAAAATCTGAAATGAAAACATTTTATAAAAAAAATTCAAACCGACTTCAAAAAGTAAAAAATAAAACTTTCGGAGTCGGTGCTAGCTAGCTAAGACCAAAATATATAGTTAATAGAAGTGCAATGTAGAATGGCTGTAAAATGTTTTTTATAGTATCATGTGTTACTATACATACAACAGCGAACTTTACCTTTTTTTTAAATTTAATCAATGTTGATTACGAAAAGTAAAGCTAGGTACTGTAAAATGTTATAGGGTAGAATTTTTGATACGAGATATCCATTTTAAAAATTCCATAAAACATTCCATTTATTCTACATCTATGATATATTTATGAAAGCAACTAAATTAGAGTTTACCTGGACTCTATTGCAATAATAAATAGTAGATTGTTTACCAAGGGCTGTATGACACCCACAACAGTCGAGTGTTTTGGCGCCCGAAAGAAGTGAGGGCGCTGATAGTTCGAGACTGTTATGGGTCCATACACCCGAAGTAAACACTCTTCTTTTCATTTTGAATATGAGGAAAGTAAAAACAAACAGAATATTCTAAAAAAATTTTTGTAAGTTTTCTACGATTTTAATTATTTTATAATGTAGCAAAATAAGCTGTATAGGCTTCTGTGCCTTTGGCTACATACCTTTGGTAAATAAAAGTCCAAAGAGATTACAGATATCGATTTGACATGACACCCCCTATTCTCTTTTCAAATTTATTACAGCCCTAGGGCCGCCACATATCACTTTCAACCCGTATTTTAGGCAAGTTATGAGTTTCTTTCAGAATATGAGACATGAAAATAGAATTTATTATTCCATTTCGCTCCGGTGTGATGCACAGCCATTTTGACCGTTTTGCCCCGCTTCCTATACTGGAAACGAATGGTTGAATGCGAATACTCGCACATTGTTTCGCCGCTTGAGGCTTGATGGATCCGTAAAATATTGTAAATTAAATTAATGCCAACATCCCCATAGGTCAAGTTTACCGTTATACGGAAAATAACGTTATATAATGTTAAGTGCGAAAGATCATAAGTTTCTGTATTCGTAAATAACATGACATTCATGCCTCATGATTTGTGTGACGTTAAAATAGATCTTTTAGTTTATTATTACATCTTAAATGGGTAATAAAAACTTAATGATTTTGCTTTTGCGCTTCTGTATTTTTTCTTTTAAATCCTGAGCTGTTAAGACCCCTCGATGTCTTAAGAAAATAGTTTATGTACAGATTTACAACTATTTCATAAACTACTTTCTTAGGAAACAGAATCTGTATTTCATAAATTGCCTTTACCGTTGGCTTCAAATACACATATTTAAAATTAGTTACACTCATAGAAACGCACAGGAAGGAGAAAATTACCTCATTCGTATCATCATAGATATCTAATAACTAATGGTGCCATGGTAAATACTTAGGTTTATATTTTTAGTCTAATATACGTTATTCATATGTAGAAAACTATCAATACTCATATAAGTACTTATTTTACACACATACACTTATAGTACACGAAGTGGCAAGCAACAGTTAGGTTGCTTGCCACTTCGTGTGTGTGTTTATTATGCCAAACTTTCATTTACTTATTATGTCCTTATACTTTTGTCCTTCTCAATGGTTTTTTTTTCTAAAATCATTTCTATATTTGGCGCGTTTAAGCAAACTCGGTAATAAATCGGATTCGTTAGTACTCGTATTATGTAATATTACTTTAGTTTGCGTTTAATTTGTAACCTGAGTTAAGTACGCGCCTTTTGATATAATATTAGTTAAATAGTGTACAATATGTTTCTGAATCAACAAAACTCTAAGTCAGTGGAACAATTGACAGTTCCTCTAATGTTTACAACAATAGTTTTTGTCAGATTTTTTTTGTACTTAAAAATAAAAAATTAACCTAGAATTGAATAAAAATCCTAACTAATTCTTAACCACGTTTCTATGACACATTTTTTTTAGATCAAGGTTTCTAGAAAGTAGTACCCATTTTAAAATGCTATTGCCACCACATTACTCAAAATGTTCACCGCACCTGTTCTCGGTCTTATCTCGATATCGACAGTAAACCGATCGGCGTTCGACGCGAAATCCGATAGGTTTACAAGTTCCGAAAGGTTACGTTTCCCTGAATCGAGTGGTTTTGAAATAGCAATATTTTCTCTTGCATACAATATAAGATCTTAGCAACCAGTTCTTATTCGAAGGACTTAAAGTTGGGTTTAGCATCACTAAAAGGTTTCGTCATGACCCTAAAGATTTTATCTTATCAATAAAGATAGGGATTGCAACAGTTTAGCCAGAGTCAGTAAACCTAAAACTTTAAGCTGTTCGGTTTTCAAAAGGGCTGATCTAAAAAATAGGCCTGTTTGAAATTTTATCGTTACATATATCGTACGTTAGTTTAGAGCGTTATCTGTTTTAATTTTATCTATATCATATCTATCATCAGCCCGTAGACGTCCACTGCTGGACATATGCCTTTCCTAGCTCACGTCTATTTTGGCGTTCATAGGAGGCTATTAGCCTTCTGCTACCACGCTGGCCAGACGGGTTGGTAGAGGGTTTGTTTCAAGATTTCCTTCTCTCGTACAGGTTTTCAATACGTTGAGCCTCTTAGTCGACTCTTACGACATCCCATGCATGTAAGGGAGTGGTGACACTTGTATTCTTAGGCCGTCACCACACGGCACAATTTAATTTTATTTATTTGCCTTTAATTAAGAAAAAGAAAATGATATAAAATAGCCTCTGCCACGAACTCCAGCATTAGCGGTAGGAATTTCAGTAATAAGATATAGCCCTCGTCATAAAGCGGTGAAACTTCCTATTGTTTTAAAAAATCCCTAAAATTCGCAAATCAGTTGAATTGGTTCGGAAATCTTTCGAACGAATTTTTTTTTACCGAAAATGCATTTTTTCGCAATGCAAAGTAATTGTTATGTTTTTTAATTCAAATCAGAACCAGGCACCTGCAAAACGGGTCGCAACAATGAACCCGAAACGGTACAAAACAGATCGTTGAGTTCGCAATCAATTTATTCCTCGGTCATCGTACCTTATTATAAAAACGGGCCCATCTATTATCTCCCTCATTATGCAAATCTTGCTGAAACTCCGGTAAAAAATGTACTTAATCTCGTGCCAATTAATATCAATTTCGCTTGCAAGCTTGCGTCTGCACAGTAAATCATTGGAGTCGTAAAGAAATGACGTAACCAAACAATATACCGCACGTAAAATGTCAGCGTACTTAATGTGCTTTTCTGTCTTGAATATTATGTATGAACAAAATATTACTTTGCGGAACCAGACTACAAAACTTACTTCTTTAAATATTAATTGTAACTGGTTCTGGCAAAGCTTTAGTATAAGGTGAAGAAGAAGTAAAAGTAAGTATGTAGTATCGAAAAACTCCATATTAAAATTTGCTAAACGCGCTAAATTGGTATGTGCACTCGATGGTATTATAGATGAAAATACACATAAAGATGGAAAGATCTTACTTGATAGGATTATGTTTAATGTAATCTGAGTAATAAATGTCATACTAATATGAGAATTAGAAAGTGGAAATACAAAAACTATGGACCAAATATATATAATAAACATTTTGTAAGGAAAAATGACGATGTCCTATTACTCCATCAGACTCTAACTAAATATTTAGCAAGTTGGACATAATGAGTCTAGGTAGTGTCTAATTTAGCCTTGTTTTGCGGGACAGGATGTGGTATTGTCAGTCCACAATGGTCTAGCTCGGATGTTCACTTTTGTGTCTAATTTTCATGATTCACCTAAGCATTGTGTTCATTGCGAATTTTAAAGCGTGAAATTAAAAAATATATATAGCTACAGTGATTTACAACTTCCTTCTATAAAAATTATTTGTCAGTGCAACGTCATTCGCACAGTGAGCGATCACTATGAAACGAATGACAATGATTTAGCTTACATTAAACCATATTAACATGGACAAGAAATCAAAGGTTATCTTCTTGGCGATTTCTTAATAATCGTTTGTGGAGGTAATCCACAGAAACTAATAAATGATAAGGAATAAGGATTGATAAAACACCAATATACAATATTTAATGTAAAAGCAGCAGCAAATGCATAATAAGGTACTTTATACCTTCCTGTATTCAAGAATAGGCGAACGCAGCGTTATGATATCTTTTGATGATGCAATTTACGATAATAACTCTGAATAAATATTCATGAACACAGTAAATGTGAGTAGTGTATGAAATAAAAATCGTGTTAGTAGATATTTTAACAAACTTTGGTAAAATCTTTGTTTTAGTAGTTAGTTATCTTTTCTCTGACAATAACATTATCAATATGAGAACATTCATATTATCTTGCTGAGACAAATAGTTCTACCATACATGAAACAATTTAGCCACTTATGATCTCACCTAATGCTCCCATATTATCAGCGGTTTTTTTATCTTAATGTTAAAAAGTATTAGCTCCCAATAATCCTCTTGCACTATCTCTGTCACAGTTTAACGTTCTCTCTTATCTTTCCCAGCTTTCTTTTAAGACTAAAGTTTGCCTCCATCAATTCTTTCGACTGCCACGAATTAATCCTTCAAGCGCTCACGGCAACGCAAAATAACTCCTCCATAACGCTATAAAACATTCGATTGCATCGGTCGGCCGGCCAAGGTGTCAGTTCTGATAACGACGGCGCCGTCCTCACATCCGGTAATCGTATCAAACGCCTCACTTAAGTACATTTCTGTACTTACATAAACAGCTGCGCCTGCGAGTCCAAGATTGCCGATAATGGACAGCAGCCAATGAGATGTTATCGAAACTTGCGGGACCACTATAATGACGATAGATGACGTCTAATTACAGGCGCCAATTCGAAGACTACTGTTACTAAATTATGAATTAATACGTAATTTTAAGTGATGTAAAATATAGATACTGTATCTGTACGAATGAATGAACATTTTGACCCTATTACAACAAAATATCTAAATAAACATCTCGAATTGAAAACGGCTAACGTAAATAATTTTCTCCCTTACTTTCTCTTAGTTAGTCGATATAAAATATCTGTAGTAGCTATTTGTAACTGTTCTGCAATTTAACTTGCAGTGAAAAGATCTGGAATGAAAACAATAAACTGTGTTAAATTACAAGAGAGCTGTGATAACGATGCGAAGAAAGCCCGAAATCTTGATAATAGCACTTATGTGAACGGTAACAATAAAATAGACTTTAGTGAAACGTAATAAGGTTCTGATGTAGTAGGACATAAAAACAGTATACCCAGCGTAATTGCAATTTGTTTTCCTTCGTATATCATTGGCTGATAGCTCTCTGCACCACACAGATTAATTAAATGATAGTCAATGTTACGTTAATTCATTAAGTAAACGGTTTTTTGTAAGCAGTTCGGTAAATCAGGCTCGTTACAGCATTTTTGGTTACAGAGGAAATTGATTGGTCTGGTACAGAAACTTGCAAAGTTAAAAATGTGACTGACTGTGTGGTCGCTTGTTAAATGCTCGTTACGGATTTAAAAAATGATCGTAAAGCAGTATTATCTTTGAAAATTATTCAAACTAAAGACTGTGAATTTCACAGACTCGTTATAATTTTGTGATAAAGAACAATTTCTAAGTAATCCCTCTTTTATAAAGACATAAGGGGTCATTAAAAGTAATGTGGCAAAAAGGAAAATATCGAATATCATGATACATTACTTATCGATCGAGGTCATGATTATCAGTCTGTTCTATGAAGCAATAACATTGATAGTATCAGTAAATTCCTTATCAAAGGCTTACGTAAAATAACTCTAGGAAAGTCTGGCTTAGATCATTTTTCCCAAAAAAGAGATTATAATTTGAGTCATGCCAGTATTCGTTTTCAGTGATCTTTGACAAGGATATTTTTCCTTTTTCTTTAGAAATTATTCACAGGAACGAACTGCTCCATAGCCACGATAGTAATTAAAATTTACAACGTCTTGAAGATTCAACTACTCTGCTTTACATTATTATTGTTCATCATATTAACAATGAGAAAAATATATCATTTAAATTAGGGCTATTTACATACTTGACATTATCTCAAATTACATATAACAATAAAGTTATCGGAAATATAAAGTGAAATGTCGTATGATTAACGTTATCGATAACTAAAAACGATAAGTTTTTATCGTCGTCGAATCAAGTTGTATCGACATGGTGGCGCCTATTGTTTTACGAAATGCTGTATGAGTGTTATATGGATTCTTTCTGGTGACAATTCAAATTACTCGTTACATTCCAGCATTGGTATCAAAAATTCTATAAATTGATGTTGCCTATTATTTTTAAGTTTATTCGTTTCTACTTTGTATGGTAGCAACAATGATTTTGTGCATTCTTTCTTGCATTTTGCATTTTTGTCACTATTATTTCTGCAAACCCTATGTAATTTCTAGGATTTAGTGGTCTAAAATACAGTTTAAGTTATAAACTTAATGTATTCAAATGTAAACAAAGTGTCTGCATCGGACCCTTTTTTTCTATTACCCTCTATTATTATATTTTCTGAATCACCCATGCCTATCACCGGTACCACCGACTAGACATCAGGTGTAGTGAGTTCTGCAAAAAAAACGTAATACAGTCATTAGTCCTGTCCAATAATTCCGTCAGTGTTAAAACTAACTGCAACAACAACATACCTTATTTCTCGTACGGGTAACACGTAACCCCTTATTAATAATATCACATTATCATCGATCTCCAAGAAAACCCTTATTGCAATAACATAAAGTTTAAACTCGTACAGAAGAAGCCGTATAGCTAAGCTTGAGATTACAATACAGCGCAAGGCTGTATTAATCTTTATTTGAAAGAAATAAGGTTGGGATTTGTACTGTGGTTATAGTAAAGGTAGTAGAGTTTTTGTATCGTATGTTTTCTTTGGACATTCCTTACCATAAATAGCTTTGCCTGGGTATGTCAAGCGCCTGGCGCTCTAACATATGTTCTGTTGCAAATGTACAATGCGTTTCATTTGATTGATCCACAAATATGGAACATGAAGTATGGGAAGCAAGCCTACTTACTAGTATTTTATTGACTTGGTAGGTATATGTCATGTTTAAACCATTAAATGCCGAGAACTCCGCGCGGAGTCAGCCACAATAAATAAAATAACTTTTGCGGAGTATTAAGTGCGATTTATTTACCCGAAATATATATTTGGTACATAGGAAGAGTGACATGATCTCTAAGTATAATAGAAGATATCCAAATAGACTTATATATCCAACAGTATCTTCAACCCTGTATAGACAGAACGCCTTTCCAATGGCAATAAAAATATTTAACAAACTACCTAAGGACATTAAAGATTTACCCTTAAACTTCTTTAGGAAAAAATTGTTGCAGCTTCTTCTGAATAAATGCTATTATGGTGTAAACGAATATCTTAATGACAACTTATAATCAATTTTTAATTTAATTATTTTATCTCATTGTCACATTACATATTTTGTCGGACATTAAAATACTAATTACTGAAATCTTAAACTGACATACCTAATGTAATACCTATGACATTTAATAACTTGGTGACACTATTTGACATCTAATTGAATTATTGTATTAGTCTAATATTTTCCTCATTATTGTTTATATTGTCAAGTCCGCTGATTTGTATAATATTTATATTTGCGTGCCCGTACCTGGTGCAACGCGTGATCATATTATAATATAAATGATTTGATTTGATTTGATTATAATTTTTCGGTTTTTGGTTTCCTGAAGTTTCGGCACATTTTCAGGTGCCGTGGTCATGGGTTGACTAGCTAGTCAGTACTCTAAAGTTGTTTTATTTCAATTATGAGTGCGCGAAGAAACTTAAGATATGTTTTGTTAATAATATCTTGGAAACAAAAGTATTAAGAAAACATATCAATTCCAAAATATGATGATGATAATGTAAAAATAGAGTATTAAAACTTGAAACATGGAGTAAAAATTATTAACCAACGAATTACATCATTTTAAAAATACTTTTACTTGATTTTCTTTGTAGAACGTATAGCCCTTGTAGTAACTATTAACTTTGTTTAAGTTTGCAACGCTTAACAAAACATAAATGCTAGAAATATCGTTAAGCGCCTTACTTCCGCGCAGTCTGCAATTTTAGCCGCAAATATTTACTTAAACGAATTCCTAATAAAGGAGTATGTTAATATAACAATGGCTTTTGTTATCAACAAGCAAACAGCTAACGAACGAGGTTACACTGTAACGACGATACATTTTCGAAGCACAAACATTTAACAGTCGTAAAATTGTAGCAAACAACAAAGTGAAGGCAATTGATTAAATAGGTTTGACACTGTTTGATATAACAGTAGTAAGACAAAAATGAGAACGTAACATCCTGAATCCTGAAGTAATAATACCTCAGGATTATTAAAATATTATGTTTGTTAATTTGAATTTGAATTAGATGGGTCTTTGTCTACCCATCATAAGGTATTAAACTTTTCCGCTTGCTACGATACGATCTTTACAATATCTCTTGCTATTCTCACCTAATTCATTATCCTCTCTCTTTAAAATGTCTCCAATTTCATTAGCTATTCATCATGTAGTGAAGTAAATTTTGGTTGGTTATACAGAACGCTACTATTTTTCCTTATTCTTCAATAGTTCTAAATTATTAATAAATCATATTAAAATTTTCGCTATTTCCCATGACGAAAAGTTGTTGTACACACATCTGTTGACATTTGAATAGTACGTTAACACCAATGTGCGAAACATACAAAATTTCGCGTTATTGGATTAGCTTCATTTTGTGAGAATATTTGTGTTTCCATTACTGTAAAATCAGCACTATACGTGCTCGCACATAAACAAACAAAATTATTTGATATCATAACACTTTGTATTCTTGAATGGAGATACGAGTTCGCGAGAGTCATTCAAGGAGTCCACAAATACTCTTGACCTCGCCGTATGCGAAACTGGAAGCACTTTGGCATTTGTCCTCTTGAAGTCTTTGTTTTTTTACAAATCGCTTAGCTGCGAATTGAGCTCTTTGTGCCTTAAAACAATCATCTCGTGAAACCAATTTTTCTTCTTAGTCGTAAACTCCTGGTGGAGTTGTCGTGTGATCATGGATTGTCTGGAAGGTGATAAAACTAATAAACTCAATCAAATACAAATGATAGAGACTGCAAATACAGATGGCTTTACGTGGCTTTTAAGACACAGAAAAAGTTTTTGCCATCCACACCATGATCCAAAATAGCGTAAACCCACTGCGCCAAAGACTTTCACTACTCCTCAAATTACTAAATATCGAAGCAAGAATCTATCAAAAGACACTGACTAAAACACTAGGCAAAAGCGGGCCTACCATCATCTATTAGAAACCATCATGTGATAAGAACGTTTGTGTGCATGTTGTTTTAATTGAAGTTGTCACATTTTGACACACTTCATATTTTAGAAGCGATGATTAAGCGAAGACGTCACAGAACTTCCCTTAAAAAACAAGATTACTTTAAGAGATTCGTAGTACTAAATACATAGTAAAATTTAAACAATACTACGCTAAGAGATGGTGGTAGGCCCCCAGAGAAGGTTAAAATGCATGAAGTTCTTTGTTCCCTTTGTTTTCTTGTTTAAATTTATTTTTCTTAACCTATGCCAATCATTGTGATATTTATCAAAGGTTTTATATTCCTTTATAAGGCAACCATTATATTGTTTAACTCACTTTTATATAAAGGTTGAATTACACGTGTCTTGTTTCTTTGTTTGAAGTTGTAGCTAAATTATGCATTTTGTTGCAGGTAAGAATATCGTGTGGTGCATCGGAAATAACAAAATATGTCGTAAATATTAAGGTAGGCTCTGTGTTACCAAAGAGGTAAAACTTTTTTTGGAATTTAAATATTAGTATTGTGCTTTTGGCTATTTTTAATTTATAATTCACATAATTAGTAGGTTCCTTAACTTCTTAGGCCCCGAGCTAAAAGATATCAAAGATAATCTTGTTCCTTGGACGCCAGTGTCGAATTAAAGTTTAAATAATAATAAAAAAATTACAGATATCATTTCGTTTGTACCTTTTTTGATACAGACTTGTAAGCACACTAAATATACTAAATTTTCTTTTTTTCACTATTTGACATTAACTATAGAAAGTCAATGCTATAGAACAAGCGATTTAAATCTACTTACACATCTTTTTATCTGCCTGTCTCATGAATTGACTTTAGGAGACATTCTTTGTTATCAGACAACAAACATTACACAACTGTCATTTGAAAGTCGGCTAAAACAACTGTTTTTGGAACCCAAACCTTGTAAGGCCCTACTATTAGTATTTACTCTAGAATTAGTTGCGTCGAAGCGTTCTCGAAACGTGTTTTTTAACATTATCACTCACTTATTTTGGAAAATATTGACGAAAGAATTTAAACTTTGCTGTCTCTGTATTGAGTTGAAAATGAAGTGGCACTTGTTCAAATGGTGAAATAAAACCGTGTTAAATAAGTCGTGTTTAGACTATTTATTTTTGATAACGTTTTTTCCCATAACGTGTACAGTACTCGGCAACATAGAATGCACATCGAGCTAAAGAGAGATACAATCGGCTAGTATCATAAAGCGTGTGTCATCTATGTCACGTGAAGCACGACAACTGATGACAAATCGTCTCCCAATGCACGGTTGTGCAAATTCCAGGTCGACCTCTTTTAGGCGATATTTGGACGATTTGGCGCTCGATTTGGACAGTCGTTTAGGCTTACAACGTCACCCACAAACGATAGCAGTTCAAGAGATTTTTCGTGGCAAGTGGACTGGACCGTAAACTTTATATTATATAATATTATTTCAAATAATAGTTCTGCTCAACCAGTTCACCCAAGTCTTTTGAATGGTTATATATAACAATTTCAATGATTCGAACATAGAAGATAATTAAATAGACAACACAGCAATACTATAATTAATTAATGTCATTTCTGATATTAATCAATCAAATCAGCAACTTATAATATTCATCAATTGAATCGATGAAAGGGTGTTAATGGTCTACACATATCTACAGAAGTCTTCAACATCTGATGAAGAAGTAGGTACTAACACAGGAACCATTTAAAAGTGTTTAGTAAAATAACCTATCAAAGAGTAAGCTCAATCAATTTTGTAAGAGAATGTTGGTAATTTATATTATACAAGAAACACCTTTGCACATTTTTTGCGTGTAGTAGTAGGTTGGAGCATTCATCATCGACTTTCTTCAATAACAGACTGTCTTGCAGAATTAATAATTCATTTAACAATTTCACGATCTAAGCTCGATTGTAAAATAAAGCGGTGTACACATTGTGTTGCCTTTTGGATTAAAATTTAAAAGCTGTCTGTAACCATAGTATTCACCACTAGCGGCCGCCCACAGTCTCACCCCCGTGGTTTCTGTTCCCGTGGGAATATCGGGATAAAAAGTAGCCTATTTGTTAATCCGGGCTATCTTCTATCAGTGTACCAAATGTCACCGAAATCCATTGAGGAGTTTTGCGTGAAAGAGAAACATACATCCAATCCTCACAAACTTTCGCATTTATAACATTAGTATGATAGGATAGGACAGAATGGAAAGTAGGATAGAATAATATAGTGATACTAAGGTTTAATTTAAAATAAATCAACATTTACTTGTCTTACTACTTATAATTTTTTATCAACAGTCAAGTACAGTTAATCATATTTTATTTTTCAATCATTTGAACCACGATCAAATAACACATAACCTATTAAGACTTTCTGGCGGAAAGAAATTTTCAATCAAAACTTTTTACTTTTTTTCATTCAAAAATGGATTGCATTATTAAACAATAATCCAAACACAAAAACGGTTTCCTAATACTGTATGTAACCAGTTTTACTTCTAATCATTCATCCCGCAAAGTGAGAAAACGCAGTATAATAAATTTAACTTCGAAAGGAGTTTAACAGAATTCGTGACTAAAATGGCGTCGTCGACAGCCCAGCGTATTAACTGCGGCCAGATAATTGTGCTTTAATGACTTTTACTAAGAGAGATCATGTATCAATCACCAAGGATGCTCTTAAAACAGATAAAGAAACTAATTTTAGCATTAATAGACAAGGTGTAGGTGGTGGGACTATAACCATTAAACCATCATAAGAATATTTCTCTTAACTTCCAAGTCATTCTAAAAATGGCTTGAGTAAGTGACTACGATGTTATTTCAAATGTTATGTCTTTTTGAAAGAAGCCGGAGTATTAATAATAAAATGAGAACGTTAATCTAAACATGTTTTCATTGATCCGCTAACATGAGAATGTATTCATCCGATGACTAGCAAATTGACTAATTACATTACACTTTAAGTATCGTAAATCACAAATCACTTACCAAAATATCTGTTCAATACAGCCAATGAAAATATGCCTGTGAGTAATAAATCTAAATGGCCGATGCCGTTACTTCTTCACACTTCATACGGTCGTCGATATGGCAAATGAAATTATTGGCATAGAAAGTTTATTGACCCTAGACAATAAATCATTCAGTAGGACAATTCGCTTTCTTCATGTCGGTTCGGTACGTCTATCTCGACACAAATCAATTAAGAAACGAAATTGAAAGCGACGTTTTAGCTGAACATGTACCAGTTGTAGCTTTACCGTTCTCATTTGTTGTACGATTGTTATTCGGATGTGATACTATGTCGCGTATTTGCTAGTTCGTGTCGAAAGCATAAATTATCATTTTATCTAGATTATTAATATCTTCGATAAATCTTTCAATGTCTGCAAACTGAGTATCGCATTATTTTAACATTTTAATAGCCAGATACAGAGGTACAGCATTTTTATTTCTACAAGAGTAACAAAACAGCGAAATAATCAAGTAAACTGAAGAAATAATTTCAATCGTAAACATAAAGTGGAAAACTCATCACTTTTAATGACTAGTTAATGCCAACATAAAACAAGCACTATAATCTGGAGATATAGCAGTAGAGATCGATACAGTAGTTGGATTCATTGCTTTAAATGACGCAGGCTATCTTAGTAACCATCATATTATTGGAATGATGACCAGAATTCTCTGCGGGGTACCATTTTTATCTATTCTAGTTTCATTGCAAAATTATTTTCAATTCAGTGTTGGAACTCGCCTACTAAATCTTTTTGATTACTATCTTTTATGCCCTAGATTGTATAGGGTTCGCAAAACTTTTTTAAACCCATTTTAACATAACATAAGCTATAATTATAAATTACTTCGACAAGACTTCGCGTAAACTCTTTGGTTCATCCTTTTGAAATAGCAGCAGCAGCGTTATAATATAGTAACGTGATTCTGTTTTATGACCCCCAAATTACCACTTTTCAGCTTTTACCGTATTTCAATAAGTCCACTCATTATATTTCCATTCTATTAAGCCTAGATGTGACGTTTATTCCAGTCCTATATCTCACGCCTGTTATAATGTTTATTGTCTTCGTCATTGGAGGAAACAATAAGAGAATTTAGCTAGTACAATTTTTTTAAATAATCTTAATCAGCTTTAATGTTAGCGATGATAACAAATACCCATACCATTGGCAGCCCTGTACCATACGCAAACATCACAGCAGAAGCGTCTCGATCGCAAAACGTGACTATTCCACTATTGACCGTTAAACTGATATCTAAATTATACATTGTGGTACAACAAAATGGCTGTACGCTTTTTCGATTTCTCCAAGGCCTGGAGCAACCACGCCTTCAGATGCGTCTGATGACATTTACCCAGCGATTGTTTGTGCACTGGCGTTCTTGCATTGACAACCGACGATCAGATACAGATACACGAACATTTCGCATTCGAAGGCGAATTTATGCGGAATCATGTTGGCGCTTGTTGTGATATTGTTTATCGGCATTGTCGAGTGAAAGTGCAAGCTCGTGGTAGGGACCTCTGGAGATACAATAGGGCGGGACTCAAAATCTACTCTTGTTGATGTTCGATAAGCGTTATAAATTGGAAAAAGACAGACTAAAATATTGTAGAGTATATTTTAGGGATTTAACAAGTTATTTATTTGAAGTATTTTCATCATTTTATCGTTAATTATAGTACATGGAGTGATGGTTGTTCGATTGTCTTAAGTACATAATTAGAACGCTGAAAAGCTCAGTCGATACTTTAACTTTTGAATTAAAACTATAATAAAACAGTGTTCAAGAATCTTGATTAACAAGACTAAAAGGTATCTGAAACGAAAGAATTCAAAGACATATAATTAAAATTATGGTCATAAAACAAGCGGGCAAGTCCGTGCCAATTACCAAGAAATCTTAACAAAACACACAGGCTACAGTTAGAGAGGGAAAGCATAATATATATGGTTAGCATTATCTTACTTAAAAAAAAATTTTTTTAAGTAAGTCACATTAATACTTTTTTATGCAGCAGGCAGTTGTTAATGCAAACTTGTAGAAAATTGTTTGTACTAAAATTTTGAACTTATGTATGAATAGATCGTATTAGTTTTCACTTACTGTCATTTATAATAATAAAAGGTTCAGGCACACCAATTATCTAGCCCAAAGTAACATATCCCCAGTTTTAAATAATTATGTGTAAAAACTATTTTGCAGTTGTTAGTGAAGATCAGACAATACATGTACACAAAATAATGTCTTGTAAAGGAACTTGCGACCTCTGACAAGAAGTCAGGTATTTCTACATCTGTACCATACATGTCGTCAGGTTTACGTGCCTTCCTACCACAAGGCTTGTCAGTGTAAGTGCCATAACATCAGACCGTTGCGTCCACTCCATAAATCTTTGGAATGGATGAGTGTTTCACTTTCGTGACTCCGTTCCGTGAGGCTTGCTCTTAAAGAGCGAAGTCCATCATTTTAAAATAATTTCTTGGGTTTGGTCTTCCGTCTATACTCGTGTTATAAATTCTAAATGACTACTTTTACCCGTTACCTTTTCCCGCTCCAATTTTGCCAAGTCCTTTTAAATGTAGTTATAACTAGCTTGTTTTTTTACGATACTGAAAATTATTCATAATGTCTAATAATTAAGGTAACCATTTTCTGTTTAAATATTCTTTAAATATTTTTTTATTATAAAAACCATCATCACAATATCTTGTTTAAAATTTATCACATAAAGACTTAGGTCTAACAGATTAGTTCCATACGTCTCAGCTTAAAGTACACACGTACTAGCTTATTATTTAAAGAGCTTACCGCATACAGTTCTAAGATTACTTCTTAGTTAGTAAGACATATTGAGACATGCATAACATTAAACTTGAAGCTTCTAGCAGTATCTTTAACAGTCGTTAATACTTTGTTAACTAACATGGCAGGTAATAAAACGTGCCTATAATATCTCAGTGGCTGTAGTTGCTTTCGTCTTTGTTTCAAATTAAACTTCACTAACATGTTGAATAATGTCATTAATTGTCTTTTAAGTAAATACATAATCAACCAAAACTTTTTATTTTTTTCATTAGATAAGTTGATCACTGCTTTCCATCTATTATAGTTCTATCGATCCATCTGGTTCGCTATCGCGTTCAGAACCTTTTTCAATGGACATTCATGTTTTTCCATCTCGACAAATCAACTAAGACGATGCTTACCGTTGCTCTACATGAAAGGAGATGTCTACTTCACAGATCCGCTTAGCGGTCAACGGAATAAGGATAGCTTCAATTAGCTTACGCGCTAATTAGTTAAAACCGGCTTAACATACTGTGAAAATATCAATAACAAAAAAGAAAACATCCCTGGAAGTAACGATCTTATATGGGCAGCACAGTACTGGCATCTTAAAAAACTATTGTCCCCAACGCGACTCTCGCTAAGCTACCTAAGTGATAATAAATGTTGGCAATCCTGGTACGATATGAAATGAATAATAGGCAATTGTTAATATAATTCTGCCATAGTTTCGAAACTTCACACCGAAATCTAATTCAAAGTGTCTAACAATTTAAAGAATAAGTATATTATGTGGTAGTACTTAGAATGCCGGTGAGTGATTGTCAAATGCCAAACAAAACACAAACATTGAACGTACAAATCTTAACAAAATACTAATCGTAGTTACTGTTTGTCCGTTCCAAAGCAAACAGGGTGCACTACAGAACATGATAAGCTTTCATGTTGACCGATACAGAAAGGCCGCGTCGTCAGTTGGATAATAAACAATTATTTAATAGATCTAGTAGTCTATGAGCCTTTGAATCAGATTTGAGTAGTACATCTAAATGAACGGTAATATTTCAGCCATCGTTTGTAAATCAACAACTAGGTATAAATAGTTGTTTATGTGTCTGACATTTATCATTTGTCAATGGTACATAAATTTTCATATTTTCTGTAGGCGCCAAGGTAAAGTAATCATCATGGAATATAATAATAGTAATACGTCAATAATTATTTGTCTACAGGTCTTATTACAATTCGTAAATATATACACTGTTATATGATTTGCAAATATCGAGTGTTTATTATTTTGCCCTAAACAAACATACAAGTCGTTCAATGCATTGTATGCAGTTTCACCATCAGAAAGGGTCACCAACAAAGAAATCACAGTTAACCAAAGTTCAAGCGCAGTACCGAAAACTTTCACACACTTGATAAGGGCAACCAACGATAATACGGACGTATTTACGAGTAGTTTTATCTCCTAACACCGTTCTTTGAAGACTACCTCCATTAGTTGGTAATGTATCGGCAATTAAACCATAGATTTACTCGTCGTGGTAAAGGCTATCGGTATTAGGGCTTTGGTATCGAACCAGCTAAAGGTCAGCGGGCTCTCTATTGGGTCCATAACTTAGAACTGCGGCTCTAAGATGAAATTTATTTTTGGTTGTTATGATTCTTGTATTTCATATAGACTTATTATTTTCTTACTCGGCCCTTTTGTTAAACTTTCGTCGTATTGGTCAGTGTCTGGTGGAAGATCATTAAATCTTAGTTTTTGTATTTCTATCTTATAAACACCAAGTGTCAAAATCAAAGTTTGACGACTAAGTTTGTCATTTGTCTTTTTACTTAAAAACATAGCTCTTGTAAAGGACCAAAATTTACATTTATTATATAAACTTTAACGTATACGATCGATTACTTCGCACCTACAACTGCAACGCCTACATCGCAATCTGTTACGAGTCGAGAAACAAGTATCGATCCTAGATATTAATAGATAATATTGGTAACTGATTTAATCGGGCATATTGCCAATCGATTTGATTGACCACCTGGATGTGAAATTGTTATGTAATTACTGATTTAATAATATCACACTCATAATTGAAACAATATCATAAAGCTAAGTAAATATGTTTAATATTTACTTAGCTTTATGTTATTGTTTCATGATTGCTCATGCTGAATGCTGAAAATTTAGTATTTTTTATTTCAGAAATCTACAAGTAACAAGCATTTATTTTCTAATCTTAGTTTGAAGTTCTCCTAGTTGTTACATAAAACTCAATGTGACTTTATATAATGCATATCCTGAACTTTCGAATCTTCTAACTAGACCATTGTTAACTTTCCTCCTCAAAATATTCAGTAATACCACTATTAAATGAGACTGTTTTAAAGAATCCTTAATTTGAATTACACATCCAATAGTATTTTTACTAGCATTTTTATTTCTTTTCCACATAATCATCAGGGATTCACATCTACATTAAATGAATAAATAGACCAGAAAACATTTTTTTACCATATAAATTCCCTCTAAAGCTACCTGCAACAGCTTGACCAACAAAAAAAATACTTTCATGTAAGAAATAGACTTAAAATCCTTAAAGTATAGCTATTTAGAAGCCGGCATTGAATTCCACTTTGATTCAGTCTCCAGTATTTTTTTTATTAGCTGATACTGATCTTAATTTGGTTATCAGGAATGTTGACAATGGCAGGGTAAATGCTGCCCATGCTGTTCGAAAGAATTTTTCGAAGGAGTTTTTATTATCTAAATAGCTGCATTGAGTCTAGATCAAATAGGAAATATTTGCTACCGGCATCATCTAGCTAGCTAATGATACTATAAAAGCTTGCTTGCTGATTATAAAATAGAAAAACGAATGATTACTTTTAATACTTACATTACAATAACAAATGCCTTTAGAAATTCGTTTCCTACAGTATGAATTTAGCGTACCACCATTTTTACGAAGAATCAACAACAAATGAAGATTATTTAAAATAATATAGGCAATAAGATGTAACTTCCTAAGATACTCCAAAGAAAAGATTTCCGATAGTCAGAACATGCCTCTAATAAGGCGAGATCTGACGTTTTTAATTTAAAATATGATTTATATATATTATTATAACCGAACCTTTAATAAGCATACCTACCCCGCTACCGTTGCTCACGAAGATTTATACCACTAATAAAGTGATTATAACTTTGATCTATGAATAACATTACTTCAGAATGCCGCTTGCTAGGAATATAATATTAACAATAATTTATAATATATGATTAAGAACTATGACTCTAACCATAATATATTCTAAAGGGATAGATATGTTTTATTACTCAATAGAACAACATTGTTATCAATTTGGTTTTTTTTTAAAGCCTTCAACAATTTTAATTTAAACACTCACTTACCAGTACCTTCAGTAGCTTCTTTACCAATCATGATAATAGGAGTGTCTTGTTTTAAATTAATTTAAATGCTCGGATGAGCATGATGGCCTTCCTTGCAGTTCATACAATTACATTCCATAGGCTAGTTAAAAAGCACTTATTCAGAATCTAGTTGTGTTTTATTAAACTCTTTGCAAGATTATTGTATTTCAATTTCATAAACTGTTTTCAATTTCATAAAGTTCTTAACCAAGAATCCTTCTAGTTTTTCATAAAAATAAGTCCATAATGAAGAATCTATTAAGGTTGAGTTTTACTTACCAACTTGGTGAACAAGGAGATCTGTACCGAGCCTAGTTTTAAGTTGGAGTAGATTATAAGTTGTTTGACGTTTGACAGCGACATAAGAGGGCGCGCCCGTGGAGTAAAGATTCCTTTGTACCCCTTTCACACTATGTACTTTAAACGTGCGGTTCCAAACATGTTTGTATAAGGAAGTAGTTTGTATAGCACGAGACAAATGTTTACATCCGACAGGTTTCTTTAAGGTGGTTAAAATGAATACGGTGTTGGTTTCTGAAAAACAAAACATTTGTACTTTCTTTCTTACCAGTTCAAATTTATTTTTACATCGAGTGAAGTTAAAATATCATTATTATTATTATATTACCGTGACGGAGATCTATTATGCCCATTTGATTAAATAAGTCATTAAATTTAATTATCCGATCAAATATAGTTTCCGCTTGTCGTCATAGATCACATTTCAACTTCAACTATATCGTCATCTATATTCATAATCTTACTCCCTAAATCTAAAATTGTCCAAATTGTTTCCCAGTTTTAGGTATTCCTTGTAACATTTTCTTCTTTAAGGTTTCTCATCTGCCAATTTGTCTTCTCTTCGCTTATTAAAAAAAATTAAATGAGGTTGTAACAAATTCGCAATCACTCCTACGTGTTGATACGAGACAATAAAACCATTTACCAGCATTCCCATCCCGATAAAAGCGTGAAGTCTTGTCAATAGGCTCAATTAGCGTCCACAACTCGAATCGTTTCGCCAATTACAATCGATGTTGGACGAATCGATTCTTAGAAATAAATGGCGAGTTGTAGACTATTGCAGCTGATTGGCTGCATGTCCCCAATGACATTGCCTTGACCTTTGATTTATTTTCAATTAAACATTTCGGATTCAGTTGTAAAATGAGTTACCAATTAGATTGAAGGGCAAGATTAATTATTTAGTTCTCAAAGAAGAAGAAGTAGGTAAAGATAGTAAATAAGAAGCAGCCCGGAATTTGTGGTCATCCATCGCACCAGTCCCTAGTAAATGTTACTCAACCAATGCAATCACAGAACGAGCACAATCAATTAATCATCATTTCTTCTTTTCTCATAAACATTGTTTTTATTCCCAAAGGCAGGAATATTTAACTAAAACCACATTCTGCATAATAACACACGTCAATACAAATGCGACATAGCTGCATTAGTCATCTGAAAGGTAATTTTATTGAATCTGGTTTCGATTGATGGTTCAATTCGGTTGATAGATCACAGTATTACACATTGCACTCGTTGGCGCCGTACATTGCGAAATCTGCATTGGCCACATGTTCAGTATTATGTTTTTATAGATATTGATATAGCAGTACAAGGATTTCACCGTGCTCTATAAAGACTTGTCCAATTGCCAAAGATAAGCAACTAGTTAAATACAAAAATGAAAAATTAACTTCAAAATACAGTTTTAACAATATAAAATGAAAAAAATCAATATTTCGCTACAAGGTAGAGAGTGAATGTAAATGAATAAATTAACTTCAAACGTAATAGAGTAAAAGTAATCAACATAGTTATGCGAAAGTGATTTGCATAATATATAAATTCCCGGTTGCATCGAATTATATTTATTGAGTACCGAAGCAGTTTGATTGCATTGCAATAGACTGTCGGTTGGACGTCGGCAATCGGCATGCTCTATCTGATGCATCTAGTGATATGCACAATCACGAATGCACCGAGCAAGTTGCATTGTGCAATCGTTCATAATACCGTCCCATTCCTTTTTCTCTCATTTTATTATAAATGTGAAGGTTTATAACAACCCGTTTCGATTTATATGTATAATGAGAAATATTAAATTACTTTTCATTTATATCAGCATTATAACTTTCAAGAACTTGATTGAAATAAAGATCTAGGACTTCTGTCCATGAAATTGTAATCAGCATAAATAGCAAATGTTTGGGAACAAAATTACCAATACTACACTATCGAAATAAAAAGTAACGGTACCTACAAAACTTGATTTACAATTTCACAAAGCTCACAATACCCTATTGAGAATTTGGATTCCTAATAACCAATCGAACAAAGATTATCTAGTATGAAAGCATAATTAAAGTGCGGTGTGAAAAGAAATTCCCTTCAACAATTAGGGGCATTCCTCACTTCTTAATTATGGCAACTTATCAAAGTTTTGTATGAGCGATGATTACGCCATAACATTTCAACTGACATATTTTGTTCACGTGAGGTATTTAATGACTTTATAATGGCTTGGCTCTCTGTCTCTGATGAGGATCTCTAAAGAAGTTACTTCCTGTTAATTCTAAGGTTACCACTGTCTGTTAATGAGGAGAAACTTGAGATAACATTTAAAGAATAAGCCATAAGCTACAGTCATAAGAATAGAAGGCGGATTAATAAACATCATTTTACTTTATTACTTTGTACCGAACGCATAATCAGTTTCAAATAGATAATGGAGTTGATAATAACAATAATAGGTAATATCAAAAAATAATCATTGCTCCAAATGAGGTTAAGAAAGATCTAATTAAGAAATTGAACTGTCTGGAGAAAGTAAAGTAAGTCACTAAACGTAAAAAAGTAAAGAATATTAAAAAGCTAAATCACAGACATCATGGAACATGACTTGATGGTTTTATAATATAAAATAATCAGTTTGTCAATTATTCGCCAACTTTTTCTGATGCCGTGTCATCGGGCAACAAAGATATTGAAATCTATTTACTATTGAAAAATATGATGGGTCAGTTACATTCAATAGTTAATTTAGTTTTCTTCATTGCCTTTCATCGGCTTCGAGAATATAATTGTACTGTAGATTAAAATATGTTGTATTAAAAATATTTTTATACGGATGGTATTGATCAGGATTTTTTAAAGTTATTTATAGCGTAAATTATTATTATCGTCAGCAATCTATCTGGTTGATACTAAATCTGAAACCTTTTTAAATGTAAATAGGATTTGTATTTTAATTGAACTTTCGTTATTGATATTTCTCCGGTCATGTTTATTATGAATTATGTTATTAATATTCCTGGATTGTTAGGATCTTAGAATGTTCAATCTGGGCCAATTAAATTCTTCCATAGTAATAGCTTCAACAAGGGCCCGACGAAATTGCTTTAGTAAAACCAATAAACCATTGATTTACAGCCCAGTAATTACTCCTCCGTTTAATTTAAAAAGAACGATGTAACCTCACGTTTCTCTTTTAAGTAAACATACTGGATATACTTTATACTTTTTATGACACAACCTGTAAAGAAAAGATTTATCAAATATTGGCAGTATATAAAAGCTACAATAGTTACAATGATGCAAATTAACGTTATTGACATTACGAACATTTTAAGGTACCTACTTAAATACAGGGAAGATGATTTTCAAGCGTCATATTTAATTAAAGTTGGTGTTTTCATAATAGGGCCTGTGAAAAATGGCTTAAACGAAATTTAAAACGTCGTTATCGGAAATGACACGAAAGCGCAATTAGCTAAAGACGTCGATAGTGTTGTTGAGTTGGTTCTCGTGTGTCCGTTAAAAGCTCCGTGACCGGAAAATATGGACGTACACTGCTTCATATGGATGTAATGACATCTAACTGTATATCAAAACCTTACATCAAAGCGTTTGCGATTTCAATAGGAGATATTTTAATGAAGTAAGAAGGCTTAACTTTTTTTTTATAAGTGACGGGTAGTCTCTTAGCCTCTTCATACCTGATTTTAAATATAGATAAGGCTGAAGATGGAAGTGAGCCTCTCCCGGAATCCTCAATCACTTAGGAACTGTCTGGAACACAACGATGCTGAAAACTTTGTTGTTATGGCGTCAGACTTAGATAAGATGGTGGTAGCTAGCCAGGCGGACTTACGGCGGAAGGATAAGGCGGAATACCGGTGGTTGTACCGCTAGACCACAGAGGCGGATATAAAGATAAGGTAAATCCTAAGCACAGCAGTTTTAGTACAAGTATAGTATATTATTATTCTGTGGTAACACAAACATAAAGTCAATCATAAATACAAAGCCAGCGCAGTCTCGGTAAAACTTATAGACTTTCTCATAAAACCTAAACGAATTGTTATAAAATATTTACAGTTTGTCGTCGTACAGCTTATGCGCTGGAAGCTAAGTAAAGTGAGAGATCATTAAAAATCCCGTTTTTCATTTTCATCAGGAATTTTCTTAAAGGTAATACATCCAGGTGGACAGTAAGTTTGATCATGCAGTTAAGTAAACTATTTTAGTTATCCTAATCCTAACTAATAATTAAATAATACGGGCAGAAATCCTCAAAGACGTGAGGTCGCTCCTAGAAGCCTGTGAACGTCCCAGGAGGCTTCTGCGCTTCTGGAAGGAGCTGGGATGGCTTGACTAGCCATACCGATGCTATGTTCACGCATAACGGACCAAATGGGAGTCTAAATGCGGAGAAAAGAGCCCATCACCAATACCAATACCTAACTAATAATAATATTATAAATGCGAAAGTGTGTTTGTTTGTCCTTTCTTGACGCTCTAACTAAGCAACCAATCGACTTGATTTTTGACATAGAATCAGGTGAAAGATCGGAGAGTAACGTATGCCACTTTTAATACCGATATGCCCATGGGAACTTTGACCACGCGGGTGAAACCGCGGGAGAAAGCTAGTAATAATTAATGTGAAAGTTGGGATGTTTGGATGTTTGTCACCCAATCATGCTCAAAAGGCCTGGAATATCCTGGAATGAAACACATACTTAATGGGATACATTTCATCCCGATATGAGGAACCACGCGGGTAAACTGCAATACAAATACTTATGATGAAAAAACACAAAAAAAATGTAAATTTTAAATAGAAAAATATTGGAAAAAATTAACTCAGCTACAAGTAGCATTGGACCGGATTTCCAAAGGTCGCGGGTTCGATTCCCGTCTGAGAATTCACTTGTGGCCGAGTTAATTTTTTCCAATATTTTTCTATTTAAAATTTACCATAAGTATAAAAATAGCATTGAAAAATGCAAAAATTACAAAATCACAAAAAAATGTGTTTTTTTTAAATTTGTAACAAGTACAAAACCATTTTTCATGGCCAGTTGGACTTATTATGCAATACCTATTAATGTAGCACAGGATGTCGGCGCCCAGTGCGCCCGCGCCGCGACACCGACGTGTGTCTGACTCACACTGTGACACGATGTTTCATAAGAACTTATGACAATTCTCCACTTTTAAAATGAAACTCGAACAATTTCCAGAAACACTGATAAAGTTAGATTGGAATTTTTGAATCCATTTATTGGAAACAGGGACAACATTTTATCAGAATAATCTATCGCGTACTCGCGAATTTATGGAAATGACATAAAATTCAATGAATTTTGTTTTGCTTTTAATTGTAGTTTCGACTTCTCGGTGTACATATTTTTAAGGAACGTCAGAAAGATCACACTAAGATTTTTTATTATTTTATTACTTCCACCCTTCTCTGTTTTCTCAAAGCAGGCAAATCTTACAATATCTATGGGACGAGACTGGACTGACTTTGACACGACCATTTTTACGTTTTTTACTAATTCAACCAAAAAACAATATCATGCTTAAATTATTAAAATTTCTTAGATTACTAATATAGTCAGATTATGATATACATACAAGTACGACTCGGAATCCTCCACTGAGGGTTCTGCACAAATTCGTAGGTATATAAGTAGGTTATATTATAAATTATAAAGTTCAGGGAGCGAATCTCAAAGTTTTTCCGAAGTTTTCCCGAAATTCAGTTTCCAAAACCAAAGACTACATTTTTCATGATTTAATAATAAATGTATAGTTTTTATATTTTTTCCTGTATTTGTAGTAAAAGACGATATTACTTGCTAAAATTCAATGTTCTAGGTCAACGGGAAGTATCCCATGAATTTTGATTCCCTTGAGAATGTCGAAATATAAGTTTTTTGCGGCATTAACGGTCCTATCTTTATTGACGTAATATACATGTTTGATTTTTTTTCAGCACCAACAGACTGTTGATCTGAATATATTGTATCAATTTGAACTCGATACCTCCACGCGTTCCCGAACTTAGACGGATGGACGGAAGGACAGACAGACGGACTACAAAGTAATCTTATAAGGCTTCCGTTTTTTTCTTTTGTGGTTCGAAACATACCAACCAACCGAATTGATAACTTCCACCTTTTTGGAAGTCGATTAAAAATCGCTGCTTTCATTTAAAAAGCAAACTCATTTTGCCATAACAGTCACGTAGTATTTTGTCGTCCATCAATGAAATCCTGTTCCATTGAGTGATGATGATGACGTAATTTTACGCAAACTACCTATTCATAACAATATCACGTGACTCCTTGCGAGCTTTTATGGCAAGACAACCTGCGCCTACGACGCTAGATCGAACAATGGTTATCGGAAATGCTAATGTCCTGAGGCCCGAGACTCAGGTCACTCGATAATAACCCATAATTTCGTATACGAATTCATGCCAGAGTTCGCATGTTTCTGTGCAGAGGACTTCAAAATTGAATATCATCGGTCGATTTTAAGCAAATATCCTCAGTCTCTTTACCTTACCAGAGCTTTAAAACATATTTTTGTTAGGTAATCAGTCCTAAACAAGAGGGTTGTTAAGTGACGTTAAGTAGCGTAGCGTAGCGTAGCATAGCGTAAACAGTAGGCATCAAGTAATTAACTACTAGAAATTTAATTAAATTAAAATTAAAAATGTTTATATTACAAGCAATTTTCCGAGGTAGGTACCTATAGATTATTGAAACTATGCGTGTGTTGAGTCTGTGATATTTCGCAAGAAGTGAATTATTGACCTTTTTTAAGAAATCGAAAACTAAATTCTTTCGAGTGGCCTGAGATCGGGCCCCAGGCAAGTGTGTGTGCGTCAGTGGGTAACGAACCATTTAATGTGAACATGCCATAATGGTCGATGAATGAATAGACTTCGACAAAATTATGTAACAAATAACTTGTTACGTCACCTTTAACATTTTTTTTTGCAATGGTGGGTTATGATTATGATCCGATTTTGCTAAGGTGGTAAATATCTACCTAAAATTATGATTTTATTAAGGTAAGAATATTTATTTTATAATATGTGAGTTTAAATATTGTTAAAATTTAAATGGAGAATCGTTGCAGATAGATAAATTCTATGTAATAATATGGGTCGAATTTGAAATTAAAACTAGCGAAGTATTGCACTGCATTGAAGTATACCTATCATTAATGGCTTTATTATTTGCGTAAATAACGAAATTTCGTATCAAATTATCGATAACTGTACGAATAATCTTTTTAACTTATCTAATTCGTACACTCTAGGAGTCCCAATCTCCATAGTCTATGGTCTAAAAATGAACAAGATACGACCAAAAAGGCAGGAACCGAAAAAGTTGTAAACTACTCTTGCTTTCGTTACGTTAGCTACTACGACCAATCTGAATTACAAATGAAGTAGCTGCCTTGTAAACAACGTCCCTAGTTGAGATCACGATACGTCTTTAGGAAGTTACTGTCGCTTCTAAATGATTGTGGACATGTTTTCTTTTTTTTATTAGTTGACGAACATAATTGCTATACAGCTTTCTAATTTCTTTGACAAAAATAAAAGGTAAAAATCTTTAACGCAGTTTACATTCAACCAAAATTCTGTACAACTTTATCAAAAGTTAAAAGCACGTATGTAAGTAGTTTAAAGTTACTTTAAAAGTAAATCGTAAATCATTAGAGGTAAATTTAAATTCAGATTAATGTAAGTAAAATAACACATCATTTTAAAAACATAAGCATAAATAAAACAAATGGCATGCGTAAGCGTAACACAAAATAGTTAGCATATCTTTTGAAATCACCAAGAAGTATCTGTAACTTTAAAGAAATGACGGGAACCAAAAAAAATAATGATTCAAATAAAAAACGGAATGGATTCACCACTAAAAAGTTTGCATATCATTTTTAGAGCTTGCTACTGCTACTCTGGTACTCCAGTCTGCGTATATTTTAGCACCAAAAAGTCTTTAACTTCTTTTAAACACTGGCAGTGTATAATTTTCGGAGCCCACAAGTTTTCTTTTCAAACAGGCCTATTCTAGGCTAGCGGTTGTCCGGTGGTCCGCCTCAGGGCTCGGTGATTGCTCGTAAATTGTACAAGATAGAGATTGTACGTTCGACAAGCGTTGTGTGGTTTGGTAAACTGCTTCCAGTTACTCTGAGACTTTGTGTTTCTGTTTTTTTTGGTATCGACATTTTTAAATGTGTGTTCGGAATTTGAAAGTCTTTAAAGTAGAATTGTTAATCTCATTAATTTTTGTATAGAAGTTTTAATTTTAATTAATTATGTATTGTTACATTAACTTGGATATTACTGATAAACAATAATTGAAGTATGTTTTGTATATTTTCCTCTGATTCTCGCATACTATTAATTGAAATTAAAAAGCCAATAAGGCGTTCGTTTATTAATTAACAGACATTTGGATTTTTTTGTTATTAACTTTTATTTATTGTACCTTTGCTTTCCCAACGGTTCGGCACCATTGTAGGGGCTGCCGTGGTCATGGGATGTCAGATCCTCCTTTGTCCAGGGTATAAGACCATCTTTTTCTTAAGAAAGGGGTGCCTGATAGCAATTCAGAATACTAACTGCCAGCGTAGCATACCTACGCACCGCGACTCGTTGTCACTGCGCTTGCTCGAGAAAAGTGCCGAGAAAGCTTTGTCGATGTACGCATGCTGGAATTAAAGGATCATAATAGGGCCTCAAAAAAACTCTAACAAATCTTATGGCAACCTATAAAGCTGGGTGCTGAGGCGTTAAAATGACCGAAAAAGTATTTAAGTCGTAGGTTGTTCCCACCGGTAGATGACTGCATTTTTGAGTGAATCACTAAGAAGCGTTCAGGTATTAAAGTGAATCACCTGAGAACATCGCTTTAGTGCATTTAAAACATTCTTTACATTTTTATGTGATGGTAAACGTCGAAGAATGATTAAGAGGCATTAGTACATAATTTAGAATTATGCACATACATGAGATGGCAAACATTAGCATTAACAAGCCGCTGGGTGCAGACTGCGCAGGACCGATCGTTCTGGAGATCCTTGGGGGAGGCATAGGCCTAGAGGCATGGGTATAGACCCAGCAGTGGGTGTCATGTAGCTGAGACGACGAGGAGGTATTTCACTAATGTCGCCAGTGTCGTTACGTTATTTCATATTTTAATCAACTTTCGATTCAACAAAATATTTTTGTTTTTATTACATTACTTACATTAAAATAAACTTTCATATTCATCAATTCGTTTATACAAGAAGACATTTTTAGTGCAAGTAATCAATCTAAATGTCACTCTCCATCTTAGCCAATCAAATGACAAAAATAATCCACGCGTTACGAAATGATTAATGTTAATTTAATGATTGTGAATAAAAAAAGTTGTCCTAAAAACAAGTTTGTATTTATTTTAAGGTGCTATTCCATTATCACGACGAAGATACTTAAGGCGATGTAAAGTTTTATAATTATTAATTAAAAAATAAAGTTCAACTTTATAAATTGTAATAAGTTTCCACCAAGTTAAGTACCATATTAATTCCTTATTATAGATATTTTTTATCAACGACGGGGAGATTCTTAGCCTTCATCGTACCTGATGTTAACTATTGATAAAGCTGAAGATGGAAGCGAGCCTCTCCCGGAATCCACAATCACTGAGGAACTGGCTATCTTATCTCTAACTGCCGGAACACAACAAAGCTGTAAACATTGTTGTTATGGCGTCAGAATTAGATAAGATGGTGGTAGCCAGCCAGACGGACTTAGAACAAGTCCTACGAATACAATATGTATTCGCTGGAAATCGAACCCGGGACCCCTGGGTCTGATACCGGTGGTTGTACCACTAGACCACAGAGGCGGTTAGAGCACAGAGGCAGACATTGACCTGTAAAGACACAAAAATAGAATTATTGAATATTTGGGTATGTTTAACACAACACCATCGATTCCCAAACTTAGTAGAGTTAATATCCGTCATCAACCCTAATCCGTACTAATATTATAAAACCAATCGACTTGATTTTTGGCATAGAGTTAGTAGAAAGGACGGAGAGTTACAAAGGCTACTTTTTATCCCGATATTCCCACGGGAACGGGAACCACGCGGGTGAAACCGAAGGCGGAAGCTAATATCAAATAAGACTATTTTTTTTTCTTATAGCCTAAACAGGCCATATTTCTTTACAGTTAGGGGCAAGATAAATAATGCGGAAGTGTTAGGGATGATGCGTATTTGTGTTCCCAATGAATACAGAGGGCGAAGGCGTCGACCTAATCTACTTGTGGTGCCTAGAGCTCGTACCAACTTACTACGCGAGTCCCCACTGTCGCGCGCCTTTCGCACTGTCAACCTTATCGATAAAGAAACGGATTTGTTCATTTGTTCTCTGAGTGAATCCACAAAATTAGCTTCTTGGATACTTTGTTATTATAATTCTAATTCTATGATATCTCGCTGTCTGTTTTTTTATTGATTTTAATATAGTTATTATTCTTCTTTATTATTATTATTAATTATTAATTTATATTGTAGCGTGCGTTTTTTGATGTTAAATGCCTGTCATGCTGTGTACACATACGTGTGGAGTTGCAGCCTATCATAAATCTTTATCTGTTTGTACTGGTCTTCATGTATTTGCTGTCACTCTGTTTTGTGTACCTAAATAAATAAATAAATAAATAAGTCATAGGTTGTAAGTTAAATGTAGTCATTATCATAATTGTAACAAGAATGCTGTAACTATCGCATTGGGTTACATAGTGCCTGTAATGATAGTTATAAGTTCTGTGTGTAAATAAATAAATAAATATTTTTGCTTTTTACATTTTTTTCTTATTTTTTTGCTCAAACATGTCGCCGGCAATTACGGGTTCAGGTGCATCTTCCTCTAGCGTATAAAGTCAGCGTGAGACTGTAATAGTCGCCGGCCGGTTGGTGCAAGTCGCAATGGAACATACCCTTTAAATGTTTTTATACGTGTAAACTCCATGGGATAGCGAGATCTAATTAAAAGCTATAAATATGTATGTTGGTCAAATACTAATAACATATGTCAACGCGACATTTTTAATTTTTCATTCGCACCTCTCACACATACATGACAGGTATTCGCAAAAAATACTTGTATGGTAACAAACGGCTATTTTTAACTTGTAATTATTTCTATAAAAAGCTCCTCTGACTCTGTAGCTGTAGATTTGCGCACGCAAAAAGTCATACATATGTAGTTATGTTTTACATAGCAACATGCTTGTGACTTGGTTAGCTTGAATTAAAGGTCTTAGCATGATTAGAAACGGGCTTTCAAATAAAAATCTTTTTTTTTGCGAGCGAACAAACTTTTGAGCTTTACATTCACGACGACCTTCGTAGTAGAGTGGTACGTATGTACACCTTGGTGTCGCCTACTCTGAGGTCCCGGGTTCGTATCCCGGTGGGGGCAAATGTTTGTATGATGAATACGAGCATTTGTACCTGAGTCATGGACGTTTATATGTATTTCTACACATAAATTTTTATATATTTATAATTATATGTATTTATATCCGTTACCCTAGTATCCCATAACACAAGCCTTACAGTGCTTACTTTGGGGCTTGGTTAATTGGTGTGAGTGTAAGATTTTTTTTTTCTTTTGTTTATTTATTCCTTGAATAACGAGCGTGTCTATTTGGCTAGCAGTGGCGAGAGGTTGAAATATGGCTTAGGTAAGTCAAACCAAGAAAAATCCCGTAATCGGACAATAATATACATCAGGGATGCTCAGACCGCGGCCCGCCGGTGGAACACTGGTGGCCCGCCGACAGCAAAATTAATACTCTCGTACATTCGAAAAATATTGAATTCTATTTCAGAATAAAACCAAAAAAAAAAGACGGGTTGCACTCCGGGAGTGCCGGCAGAAGTGAAAACTTGATTATTAACGTTGAGCATGTTTGATATTTTGGAATGGTTAGGGAATAATTTTGCACCAATTGCTTTATCAGTATAAAAGTACTATCATTTATGTGGTAGAATACAATATTCATTTATTGCGCTATCGTGCACAAACGTGACAAACCATATTAAAGTGAACGTTAAGTTAGGTAATAAGATATAAGAAAACATTAGTTATTATAGAGAATCGAAAAATATATATTGACAATAAAACAAGAGACAAGTAAAAGACATTATCAACAGTCTGTCGCTAAGCAACCGAGACCATAACCTGTCACCTCAACATTCTCCATCCGTCCTACGCTTTTTCGATCAGGTCACGTGTCCTGACGCGAGTTTAAGATTTTATACCCATTACAGAAAAAGTGCTCAACGCCGCTAAAGAAGTTTTCACTTCAAAAATATGTCCGAAAAGTAATTTGAATCTCGTGCGCGCGCTATTAAGTGCGCTTATCGGTGCGCCGTGCGTGCGTCGGTAATATACATTGAAAACAAACCATATGATTCACTTTGCAACTGCCTACCATCGACGTATATTTAACTATTATTGAGCAATAATTAATTCATCAATTTATTTTTACATTCGCACGCACACACTCACACACACACACACACTCTCTCTCTCTCCCTCTCTTATATTATATATATTATGGTTATGGTTATGAAGTACTTAGTTATCAATCACATATATAAAAAAAATGTTAATGACAATATTGACTTTTACTTATGATGTTATTCTTGTAGTTAGTATCTCGAGGTAGTGGGAGCCTGATGACCTGTAAAACAGATATTTTATATCAGCCAAAAGGGGGGGTTTTGCCATAATCGCCACGCTTGGCAGGCGGGTTGGCGATCGCAGTATGGCCAAGCTTGTATTTATTTTATTTATTTATTGAATTAAAAGAAACATATTTTATTTATTTATTGTAGGAGACGCTGTTGCCCGTCTCCTGAAGGCTGAGTCCCTTAGTCGCCTTTTACGACATCCACGGGATGAGAGGGGGTAGTGCTATTCTAAGCCGACACTACACTAATATAACACTACCAATAATAAATATAGAAAGAGAATTTATCATGTTCTTAAATAGGATTCGAAAGTCTGAATGAGGCAAGGCAAGGTTTACACAATGACTTTGTAATGTGCAATTTTAAACATCCAAAATTGGTTATCTCCAATTAAATAATAAACGTCATCCTAATCACTTAATAATGGTAACTCACACATTAAACGATCAATTAACGGTGACTTGACCTTGGTTTTTATGCATTGAAACAGTTTTCAATACAATCCGCACTTTATTTTGACTTCTGCGTAGGAGTTAAGTTATGAATACGTATGTGAATCACCTCGAGCGCTTTTTACAAAACTTTATCATTTACTTACATGGCTCCTTATACAAATGTTAGCCTTTCACTTTTATTGGGAAACAGAATACTTCTCCTGGATTAAAGAATTTATTACTCACAAGGCAGAATGACAAATTTAATCGTTTATGTTTTACAAGAAATTTACCGAAAACTTGCGTTTTAGAACTTAGACAATTTTAATACCTATCTATATACTTAATTCAGGTTCGCAAAATTTGTGACGACTCGATAGGGACTTTGGCGCGTAGTACGCGGCCGAGTAAGGTATCAAATTAAAGGTACTCGAGTCTTTTTGTTCCGAAAACTATAAAATATACAAAATGTTAAACGTGATGATCACAAACTGCAATTAAAGATTTTCGCATAATTTGGAATTTTTCGTCGATCGACGTACCCGAGTATCGGGTTGTAACCGCCCTAGTATTGTGTTTAATGCCAGAGTAACTCAGTCTATACTTTATACTTTTGGAAGCCTGAATAAGTGAACAAATTATTTTGATTTTTGTAGTTTATCTATCAAAGACTACATTTTTGATAGGTAGGTATATTAAAAGGGTTGTTCAAGCGATAAAATGTTGTACAGGGAATAGGAAAACCGCCTCTAAAGTCCAGTGGTACAACCAATTACATATTTTTTTTATGAGCAACGGGGAATATCTTAGCCTTCATCATACCTGATGTTAAGTATTAATAAGGCTGAAGATAGCGAGCCTCTCTTGGAGTCCTCAATCACTGAGGAACTGGCTATCTAATCTTTAACTGCCGGAACACAACAATGCTGAAAACATTATTGCTATGGCGTCAGACTTAGATAAGATGGTGGTAGCTAGCCAGGCGGACTTACAACAAGTCCTACCACCAACCAAACCGAATACAATATGTACCCCCGCTGGGAATAGAACCCGGGACCTCTGGGTCTGATACCGGTTGTTGTACCACTAGTTCACAGAGGCGGTTAAACAAAATTTTACGAAGTGATAGTTAGTCACATTTTTTTATGACAACATTTTGGGCAACCTGCCCCCTAATTGTCTAATTTCAAAATCTATCACAATCCCTATTATGATAATGATTTATGGAATTGTGTAACTTATAGTCGCAGTCCCTTTCAAAACGAATGATGTTTTAAATAGTGCTTCATTTGACACTTCTCCATATATTTGAAAGATATTTTCGTCTGTCACTTTGCTTAGACAGTTCCATTTCGTTCATTCAATATTTTTCAAAATCCCTTTCAAATGTCAAATAGTGACCGGCCTGAAGTATGTAAATATCTTACAAATGACGAATTGAAAGCGATTGCGATAGATTTTAAAATTAGACAATTAGCCCCCTTGGATCACGCGGTGAGGTGACAGAATTAGCGTAAGTTGATGATAATCTCAAGAGTAAGTAATTACTTAAAAAACTGCGTTAAAAAAAACCGACTTCAAAAACTAAAAAGCAAAAAATAAGCCTTTTGGAGTCGGTGGCAGCCAAGACATTCTACTTTAAACTCCTATTCATTTATTTTTCTTGCCTTAGCTGGCACCGACTCCAAAAGGCTTATTTTTTGCTTTTTAGTTTTTGAAGTCGGTTTTTTTTAACGCAGTTTTTTTTTTACTTTTTAGTGTCTGTAATAGGCTGTTTTGTAAACTACAGCAGTGTTTTTCTATATTAGATAAGGTTTCATGTACATTATAAATAAAATTATCGTAAATACTACATCGTCCAAGTCAACAATGAAATGAAATATATAAAAATGATCTTAACATAAAAAGTACTGGGTCAAACGAAACCAAATTTTTATGGGACCAATTGGCAACTATTCTGCATCGAACAAAAAAAGAATTATGGAAATCGGTTCAGAATTCTCGGCGTAATCGGTGTACATACATAAAAAAAATAAAAAAATAAAAATTATACCAACCGAATTGAGAACCTCCTCGTTTTTTGAAGTCGGTTAAAAAGTCTCCGAATCAATTTACCAGTCAAATAGCTGAGCTCAATATTCATAGAATTTCGTAGTAACACTAAAAGCCGTTTCGGTGTTTATGCTACAAAATAACAAATTTTAATTCCGATTGACTTGTTTATATCCATAATTGGCGATCATCAATATTCATGAAAGCAACTAGATCAATATCTATAACAAGAACGTACCGTATTAAAACATCGTAACTTGCAAAATTTGCTTTTATAAAATTTGAATAATCTTAGTTTTATTATCATAATCTGTATGATAATCAGTATTAAAAATCTATCAAAGCACTTAACCTCGTTTCTTCCTATTTAAGTTAACTTTATGCGATTAAAAAAAATTAGGTACTTTTATAACAATGTGTATTGTCCCTTTTCACTAACTTATTATAAAACTATTGTAAATGTGTAAGTTCTTATTTTTGTTAGTCAGTCATGCAAAAACAACTGCCCCTCTAGCATGACCACCGCTAAATCATGCGATATGATATAGCGCATCATGCTGTCTTGCTTACTCCGCTACGATGTGAGCAGGACAGTGACACGTTATCGAGTTATCGAGTCGATAAAAGTCGCTCATGCTAGACCTACTGAACCGATTAGATAAACTTTGCACACAGATAGTTCATAGGCTAGATTTAAATATAGGTTAAATTTTGTCCCGATATTTTCACGGGATCGAGAACCACGCGAGTGAAACCGCGGGTATCATCTAGTCTGTCATTAAATGAACAGGTAAATCGGAACAATGTTAAACAAACGCTTTCTACAGTCTTTTGGCTTTTATTAACCTTCAACTTTCCCCCAACATCCTATAAAGCTATATAAATCTAACTAATTTCTCTAAATGCCGTTTTCTACCATTATCAACATCTATCAAGCAGTTCGGAAGTATTTACACAAACAATTCGCTTTCTTATTGATTGCCTTTGGCCCCTCTATGGTACAAACAATTGATTTAAATACTAATTCCTATAATTGGTATTGTAAATGTGAAAGTTGGTAAGAGGATGAATATCGTATAAATCTATGTTGAAGTTTCCCGCTTGTTTGTTTGGAAGAAATTATAAAACTTCTGCTCGGCCTAAGTTTGTATTGGAAAACAGTCTTAAAACGACTCCAGTTATAGTAGTGCTTTTTTGCAAACCTGCGGTGCCCTGGCTTATTCCTTATAAATTGCCATTATCTATGCTAAAATCAATTATGAACATTCATTCATTTTAAAAAGCTGTGTTCTTGTGCTGAACAGGTGCTGAACTAGTCTTAATAATAGCTAACTAGTCTCAATAAAAACTAGTCTTAACAGTAAAACAATAATTGCATGTGTCAGTCAGTGCATATCTCTAATCGGAGACTGATCTTTTTTTTTTATGAACGACGGTTAGACTCTTAGCCTTCATCATACCTGATTTTAAGTATTGATAAGGCTGAAGACGGAAGCGAGCCTCTCCCGGAATCCTCAATCACTGAGGACTGGCTATCTTATCTCTAACTGCCGGAACACGAAAATGCTGTGAACATTATTGTTATGGCGTTAGAATTAGATAAGATGGTGGTAGCTAGCCAGACGGACTTAAAACAAGTCCTACCACCAATCAAACCGAATACAATATGTACCCGCTGGAAATCGAACCCGGGACCCCTGGGTCTGATACCGATGCCGTTGTACCACTAGACCACAGAGAAGGTTAACTGCTGACTAGGCTGACTGACTGATCTGACTCCAATTTGGCATGCCCTACATATAGTTATAATGATGTAATCATACGCTATGCTAATGCTTCTTTAACAAAAATCTAAAGACTTAAGTCACTGATGACCCGAACTAAGTTACTGACGGTCTTTAGAGTAATAAAGCTAAAAAATGTCTGGTAGACCACTATTTACGCAGGTGCTGTATACATTCAGACAGCCTCACTGTTTGTCTTTACAAACGTGATCGCCTACTCTGTGAATCATTCCCAAGTTTTTGTGAGTCCTCGTTACGTGTCGGACTCTGAATCGAAAAGTTTATTTTTTGTACTTAGTCCGTTTGCTTAAGGTATTGCTGTCTTGTTTATTATTGTATTATGATGGTAAAACTTTACTAGAATGTTCACGAAATGATTTCAAGTTTTATTTTAGTAATATAAAAATCAAAGGTTTCACAAAAAGTCCATGTTTTTTTTAGACTTGAGAATGATTAGAATTGGTAGTCCAAGTTAGAATATGATCTTAATAAATATTTGTGTTACGTATTCACGTGGATAAATATCCACGCACCGTGTACCTCTGAAAATAACCAGATTCGATTACAAGAATCATATTTCACCCAGCACAAACCTTCACAAGACATATTTGTCACTACAGAAATAGCTTAGTATAAATTTCCTTATGGGTATATGTTTATTTTTATAAAAATGATTAATGCTTCCTAACAGAACCAGGTATGCACCCATGTACACTCGACGGTACGTCTGGCTTTCCACCTTGATATTTTACATGATCTTATCAAGGTATAAATAAGGTCGAGTATCGTATAGCAAAATGTAAAGCTATGTGCATGATTGTACATTGCACTACGAAAACCGCCGCTTTTACCAGCGAGGTAAGGGTCAAAGTGTAAAACCGTTGCTGCTGTTGACTGTACCATAATTCTTTGAACTGATTTGTTAGTGCATGATAAAAGATGCTCTAAATCAAAATAACGATGACCAGACGGAATTGGATCCGTTGTAAGAGTTCAAAGCAATCAATGAAACGTTTGGCAATGAAAATTATCATATGCGATTTGTGTTCCATAATTTATATTGAATATTACCGAGGATGTGGATATAAAGTATATCAAAGTATATTTTATGATTTTCTAATTTTTGCTTTTTTCTTGGCTTTTTATACTTATGATAAATTTTTAAACAGAAATTTATTGGAAAAAAATATATTTCTACTCTTTTAAAAATCAACTCGGCCAAAAGGTAATTCTCAGATGGGACCCAATGGGACCCATCTGAGAATTCACTTGTAGCCGAGCTGATTTTTTCCAATATTTTTCTATTAAAAAAATTATCATAAATATCAAAGTACGTTTTAACTTCGTCGAACAAAACTTTAAAACAGGCACAGATAAAATCGTAAAAATCATTTAAATTTTGACTTTTTCCAGATGATGTTTTCACTACTTGTGCATTTACTAACAAAGTTTTATTTTTTTGCAGGTAAATGTCTAAATCTTCATGCTGATGCGGAGGTAAAATAATTGAAAATTCACAAGTTTCTGTGTTTTGAAGTAGCTTTAGGATCAGTAAATATTTCCATTTATAATCTTTGAAACACTGTTAAAGGAAGAGTATCCTTATTCCACACATATTCTAATAAACGGTCACTTAAAGAACCAATCGCCATAAATCCTTATATAAAGTTTCCATGGAATTGGTTCTTAAGCCATCAATCTGACAACACTTATCTACTTATTTCACCCGTTATGCCGTTTTTAGGCAAACTGTCGATAAATATAACACTGAAATGAGCTCAAATGTGCATATCTACACCTCTATGTATGGGGCTGGTTAAGATTCTGAACCAAAAATGGTTCACAGTTGTCGATTGAATGGTAAGTGTTACGACCATTTTGCCTATGATGACTCTATGGTTTAAATCAATTAAGTATGTTTATCGTCACTATCTTCGTCTTCTCAGCCACATAACACCCACTGCTGGGTATAGGCCTCCCCCAAAAGGGGGGGTTTGGCATAATCGCCACGTTTGGCAGGCGGGTTGGCGATCGCAGTATGGCCAAGTTTGTAGGAATCGCTGCGGTTCAACTTTTGAAATCTGAGTCCCTTAGTCGCCTTTTACGACACCCACAGGATGAGAGGGGGTAGTGCTATTCTAAGCCGATACTACACAGCTATAGTTCGTAATAGTATATGTATATTTGCTATAGTATAGTTCACTAGTGGCCAATAAAAACATTAGGTACGTTATAAAAAAATACACCGTTTTTTGCCTTTTCACTAAACTAGCTGTTTTTGGACAAGAAATATTTCAACCATCACTTAATTGCTCATATGCTCGTTAAAAAGTTTTATTGCGTTGTAATTAGCAGACATTTCACACGTACCATACAACCAACTTTCTCGTATCTTAATACAATTTCGTTAACAGTTAGTACAATTTGTGTTGGTATGCCTTATGAAATAAGGCTTTTTTCCCTTAAGATGAATCTGAAAAATAATAAGCAATAGATATAGGTAGATTTATGACGCAGTTTTTCGCACTGATATGTATAAAAAAACTATGACGTCGGTAAATAAAATCCTGAAGTTTACTCCAAAGTTCAAGCTATGTGACTGATTATATATCTTTAGATGATGCAGTTATACATTTTTTTATCTAATTTTTAAAGGACTTTTATCTCACCGATATGATAAAGCCAAGTTTCATTGAGTGATATAATAGTACAGGCTCTACTTAGTTCGCGGTGTATAAAAACATTTTAAACGGATCCCGGTTGGAAAAAGTTCACCTCTGCTATATCCAATCGCATCCTAATCATAACTCTAACTAATATCATAAATGTGAGAGTGTGTTTGTTTGTCCTTTCGCCCTAACTAAACAACCAACCGACTTGATTGTTGGCATAGAATTAGAGAGTAACATAGGCTTTTTATTCCGATATTCACACAGGAACGGGAAACACACGGGGGAAACCGCAGGCGGAATCTAGTTTAATTAAAGTTTTAGTTTTTTTCTAGCTTCGGCTCGCTGCCATCTTCAGCCTTATCAATACTTTTTTTTATTTTTTATTTGAGTGAGGGGAATCCAGTCTTTACAGATTCCTGCCTTGAGGATATGCTGGGGTCACCTAGCATACCCGTCCTGCTAAAGACCTAGGAACAAGCACACTGTCTCAATACTTAACACCTGGGCCCTGGCCCTATTCACTAGGCCCACTTACCGATTCCTAGCTCAAACCACAAGAATGTCGTATATGGTTTCGACATTTTCAAAATTCGTTTTCTCAATGAAACTTACAAAATTTTAAAGTTATTTTACTAGTTAAATAATTATACAACTTGTGACTGTCATGTACTTGTACAATAACTCTATAATTTGGGAGTATCATAGAGAAAACGACTTTTGAAAATGTCAAAACCGAGTACGACATTGCCGTGGTTTGAGTAAGGAATCGCTTAGTGGTCATAGTGAATAAAGGCACAGCCTAGCTAGCATGAGCGGCTTTTATCGACTCGATAACTCGATAACGTGTCGCTGTCCCGCTCACATCGCAGCGGAGTAAGCAAGACAGCATCATGCGCTATATCTTATCGCGTGATATAGCGGTGTTCATGCTAGAGGGGCAGGTATGATGAAGGCTAAGAGTCTCCCAGTTGATCTTAACATATATATATATATATAGTAACGTTGAAGTTTTTAACCACATAATAAGTATATCACTGACATTCACACGTAGCACGATCATTGTAATAAATAACAGATATACCACATGCCAATATCAGCCTTAAAATTGTTAGTGTTAAAAGTGATTATAGTCTGCATTGAAGTCATTTTAAATTGGTGGGTCATACTATGTTAATTGTGGCCTCGTGTAAGACTGTATGATCATTGAAATAGGTAGTTTAATGCTATAAAGGTGTTATTATTTACCTTCAATGTTAAATACCTACCTTATAAATGGTACGAGTAAGAAATGCAAAAACCTTAATATATTAAGACACAATTTTCGTAAGGAAAGGTCCTTTGTGTGAGATTTTAATTTTTTGAAGTAAAATCTTCTTTAGCGGCGTTGTACACATCAGTTTAAAATTTTTGGGATGGCTAAAAAATTTTAAAGTCGCGTCAGGACACGTGACCATTGGACCCTGGTCGAAAATTCATAAGACCATTTACCGTTGACCTATTTCAAATCACATAAAGTCTCACACTTGAAAGATATACGTATATTAGTTAATAACAACCATTATATAAAGATCTCTCATTACTACCAACTGTCATATTGATGCTAGGTCAGTTTTAATGGATTTATCTGCCAAATCAAGTAGGTCTCCGTTTTCATCAACTTTTTATGAAGTTGTGGTCAAGATATAGTGGATTTTGATCGTTATTTTCGTTTAAGCGGTTTTCACTTCTGCCAGAACTCGGCACTTCCAGAGCAACCCGTTGTTTTTTTTTTTATCGTGGATAGCTGTTTTGACGCATGCAACATTGAATTAAGTAGTAATAATGAGGTATTCCTCAAAGTTCACCTAAACTATTGGAATTAAATATAAGAACAAAATTATAATATTTTATATTTCTTAGGTGCGCTCCCAGCACGCCCCCCCCCCCATCCCCCCCCACTTTCTCATTATTAGGATGGGAAGGTGGGGATACAAGGGGATATAATATACCCATTCCGAACCTCCACCGAGCTCACACGCTGGGTGGGGGTACGGGAGGGGCGTGGGATGGAGTGCGTGGCCTGTATGTTTGTATAGGCCGTGTACTCCAGGTGAGTCCAACATTTCGAATCGCCCCTGCACCTGGGGGCGAGGGATGCGTAAAAGCATTTCTCCTAGTATAAAAAAAAAATAGGAGCACTTGAAAATAGGTAGGCACTTTAATTCGCACCTTTACCATTAAAAATGATTAATTTTCAACATAAGGTCACTTTGAACCAAGTTTGGCACAGATACCTTTTCAATAATATGCAAAGATAATTTTCTTAAGCTAATATAGTTAAACTGTATTAAACGAGCAATGTATTTATACTATTAGTCACGCCACTTACGAGCTACACTTGACTTGACATCCATTTAAACATAATTATTGAATATGGCAAGCAGTTAACTTTAGTTAAGCTTAATTAGCATGTTATGTGATATTTCTATGATATATTGTTTACCCATGAACTGCTTTAGTTTTATAAAGTGAGAAATTACTAAAGATATACTTATATAGTGATTTATATGTAAATCACTACATTTGATATCTGGTTTTATAATTATACAATAATATTACTGGTATACTTATGATAAATTTTAATTAGAAAAAAAATGGAAAAATTCAACTCGGCCACAAGTGAATTCTCAGATGGGACTTGAACCCACGACCTTTGAAAATCCGGTCCAATGCTCTAACCACTGAGCTACCGAGACTGAGCTACAGAGACTTCAGCCTTGGCTAATGATTTAGTCATATTATTCACACCTTGTTCCATAGGAATGGAGTGGTTATTGCAAAAATATGCATAAGTGGTGCTTGCAAACGAATAGCAATTGAACTAAATGAAATATACCGACATAATCATACAGTGTAGTGCGGAAAGGAAGCTCATAAACATTACTTAAATAAATATAAAAAATTAAACATTAACTATATATTAACATAGGAGGCCATTTTATTAACAAATATTTATATTCAACACTGGTGTTATACTCTGATTTCGTTTTGCACGTTGTACAAGATTTAATGCTACAACGAACTTGCAAAAATACATATAAATAACACAAATCAGTGCAGTTATTATATCCTATTCAAAATTTTCCAAAACTATATCTTAATATATATAAATCTCCTGTCACGATGTTTGTCCGCGATGGACTCCTAAACTATTTAACCGATTTTAAATTAAATTGGCACACCGTGAGCAGTCTGGTCCAACTTGCTCCTGCGGAAGCATTCTTGTTTGCCTCTGGACCAAGTGATTACAGCTAAGCGTCATGGCGCTCTTGTTTGTCCACAGGTCAAATGTCGAACATCATGGGCTAAATATCAATACACTGCTCTCAGTGCAAAATTATATAACAGGGTTCATAAAATAAGACCGATATATTCACTAACGAAGTACAAACTAAAAACCGATGTTCAAGATTTGCTTCTTTCTTTAAATTATGATGAGACTGAAAATTTAATGAGATGATGTACACACCCACACAACACTCACACATACATACACACACACACACACACACACACACACACACACACACGCACACACACACACACACACTCACACACGCACACATATTTACCAAAATTATATGTACAATAGACTGCGAACTACATTAACCAGCCAGTTTGTTTTTGAGAATATTATGTTTTGCATTTGGAGGAATCACCAGCTCCTAAGATACAGGATTAGTCCTAGTTTAGGAGTTGGGGACCTGAATTGTTAACGTTGTAATTGTGACTTTTCTCAATAATGAGTACCTATTGTTTTAGTTCTACAATGTTATTATTTGTTGTTAAATAAAGTTTTTTTTTTTTTTACTTAAGAGATAGGATAGCTTTGATCCCAAAATTCCCACGGGAACGGGAACCACGCGGGTGAAACCGCGCCCGGCCTCTAGTAATATACTAAATATATATACAGTTAAGATTGTCTAAAGTTTTGTAAAAAGAGTATCATAAAGAGAAAACATATTCCTACTTAGAAATCGGGTGCAAATACAATTTGCAAAGGTTTTATGTCAATATGCAATCGTCGATTTTGCAATTAGGGTGGTTGCAAAATGGCTGACATTCGATAAAAGCTCGTTAATGATCATAAGAAACAATAAACTAAGTTAAATATTTGCTTTCATAAAAAATACCAAACTATATAATAGCTTTTAAATGGTGATTTTATTAATACATGTTTGGTAAATAGCATAATATTATATTAACAATTCGTATTTTGTAGTTAATATGGGTGTTTAATTTCGAGCACATGATACACTGAGAAAAGTGCTCGCACATAAAAATCAAAAGTCAATTTTCCCATTTCAATTCTACCATTTGGTGACATGAGACATGACTTTACTTAAAAACCTTTGAATTCAATAAAAATTCTGGTAACATTATTTTATGTAACTAATCGTATACCTACAAAAGTGGCAAAAACAGGAAAAGGTTAATCCGAAGAGCCCATCTGGAAACTCTAGCTGACAAATTACACAATAAAGAACTGTCAAGTGAACTAGTTCAAAAAACCGTGGGGCACGCACCACAAATGGTGGCATAATTGAATAATTTCGAGCTATTAGGGCCGGACGGGCTGAGTGAAGAAATAGTTCGTGTCTGGTTGACCTTAGTGATAGAACTAAATGCTTTAGGAGGATCTGGGGGCCTACTGCCACCTTTTTTTTATGAGCGACGGAGAAACTCTTATCCTTCATCATACCTGATGTTAAGTATTGATAAGGCTGAAGATGGAAGCGAGCCTCTCCCGGAATCCTTAAGCACTAAAGAACTGGCTTAGATAGCCAGTTTATCTTTAACTGCCGGAACACAACAATGCTAAAAACGTGATTGTTATGACGTCGGACTATAACTCGGTGGTAGCTAGCCAGGCGGACTTACAACAAATCCTACCACCAACCAAACCGAAAACAATATGTACCCCCGCTGGGTTTCGAACCCGGGACCTCTGGGTCTGATACCAGTTGTTTACCACTAGACCACAGAGGCGGTGCGGTTCTCTTAGCGCAGTGTTATTTGAATCTTACCATGCAGTACATAAGCTTGTTTTTGACGGAAATTTTGTGACGTCGTCACTTACTCATCGCCTCCAAAGGTATACTGTATCCAAAGTGAGTAGAGTGTTAAAATGTGACAACTTCAATAAAAGCAAAATGCAAACAAAACGTTCTTGACATGATGGTTTCTAATACAACTTTTTGGACAGTATAAATATAAATAAATATTTCTTTCACTCACACCAATTAACCTAGCCCCAAAGTAAGCACTGTAAGGCTTGTGTTATGGGATACCAGGCTAACGGATATAAATACGTATAATTATACATATATAAGTATTTATGTGTAGAAATATATATAAACGTCCATGACTCAGGTACAAATGCTCGTATTCAACATACAAACATTTGCCCCTACCAGGATTCGAACCCGGGACCCCACGGTAGGCGACACCATAAAACCGGTGTGTACGAACCACTCGACCACGGAAGTCGTCAAAGCATGTAGCTTTATTTTTTTAATATTCTTATGTTGAAAGATAAAATCATGCTTAGTTAAATTATTAGATAAGTTTAGCTAAAATTCATACATTGTTTTGTAACACAAGTGCTTCTGATTTTTGTATGCTATACACATTTGTAAGTTAATATTGTATAACCTCGATTAAGAATCCTGTAACTTAGACAAACCTTCGTGGTTTTCGTTGTGTTAGCTATAGTAAATAAACATTGTACAAATATTTTTTATAATACATAAATAAAAAAAAGTATAAAAAAAAAATAGATGATAGTCCGCTGATAGTCTCGTTTCTGCTTGGTTAAATTTGTAAACATGTTTATCTTACAAGCTCATCGTAAATCTGTTTTTTTTTATATTATTTTGTTTGCTATTTCTAACGAAAACGTGGTAAACATTCAGATAAGTATTATGATATTTAGCAACAAAAAGTATTGTTACAATTTTTGTTACTAAGATAAGCACAAAGTAACAATAGAATTTAAGTACTTATATTTATCTTACAAAACACATAACCGAATGATATTGTAGACAATTTCACTTGCATATTTAAATGGACATTGAAATGGTTGGTATCGTAAAACTGACAATTCAAAAATGCGAGTAATATGCTCAATTGAATAAATAATGTTTTTATTTCATCATTTAATTTTCAGACTGAACAGGCGCCTTCTGTGTTAGCTTGCTCCATTGTAGATCCTGTCTTGAACTTTGATTAGGATCAAGCACAAATCGGAAAAAAAAAATTAACTTTATAAGAACACCAAAGTTGTAACCTCGATATCGTCAGTAAATAGCCGATGTTTAGCCTCTATTTCCAGCCATAGACTTGTCAACCCCGCCTCCCGGTCTAGTGTTGTACCCGATCAACTTAATAAGTGTAATCGATAGTCGATAACTCGCTAAGTAGGCCGCGAGTAAATAGCAGGAACTGCAGATCTAGCTGTTTGATCTTATAAATTACTCTCGATAACACCAAATAATAATGGTGTATAAGAAAATTACACATAATTATAAGAAACTTGTATCATTTTAACCGTATTTGCTGTTACTATTATTTTATGGTGGTATCACAATTATAGGCATTATATCTCATTAAAAACTACTAGTCACGACAGCTGAGCTTGAAATCTGTGAAAAATGAAAATATTTAATCGTTGCTCGAATCAAAAGTTGCCAATCGACGAATTTAAAAAAAATACAGCGAATTTCGTTGTAACTTGTGACGTAAATCCGAAAAACAAATGACAGGCTAACGATCTTGTCGCAACTGAGGTTGTTCACGGATTCGCGTCAAGATCCAGTTATAAATACATAAAGCAAGTGTTCCAAGAAATCTTATGCCGCAGTGCATGTATAGGTTATAGCAGTAACGCATCTTGAAGCGAAGTCCCAAAACAACACTCTCATAGACAGACTGGTAGACTCATAGATGTCTTGCCTTTTATTACTATTTGGTTAATAACCTTCTGTGTAACGCTAGTACCTACACCTGGCTTATGTTATAATTATTAAAAATCCAAACGCTCCAATGGAGTGCTAGGAATATATTGAAAGGTCATACATTTACGTGCCTCTTTGAGACCTCTATATTGTTGTCGCCAGGACAGTAGCTACTGTAAGGCCTATGCCCGCGTAATTGCACAGTCATGAGTACTAACCACTTGCTTACCCTCACATAGTTATGTACATTGCCCCAATCTCCCGCAGGGCTATGCACTTCATAATCTACTCTCTTTACATTCTTCATTCTTTCCCCGATTTCGGGAACTTTTGACCTCTAAAAAATTTGTCCAATCAGCTAGGCGATTGCGTAAAGTCAATCGTATTCAACTGACAGTTCATATTGTATCATATTAAATGTCATTCCATACAAAGTGCAGCCGATTGAATACGATATGAACTGTCAAATGAATAGGATTACCTTACGCAATCGCACCCCTGAACGCAAAATTTTCGGCCTAGGTCGTCTTCATCAGCTTCGCTCATTCCTCATGAAAAGGCGAGATTAAGATACTGCTTCAAGTCAACACATTTACTGTGGCCATGCCTTGCACTAATAAAGTACGGACCTTTTTGTGGTGATTGTGAAAAACAATCTCCGGTGAAAGACGAGGATGTAGAGTAATATGATACTGGAAAAACGACTCATCGCGAGATGGCACGCATAAGTTTGTACGTGTGGATTTTGTTTATTGTGACCTTATACGACACGACACGTGTAGAACGGAACGCGATCTTTTCTTGTTCTTGTTTCTTCTGAGATATGACACTGTGTGACCATGGGTCAGTTTTACATGACGAAAAAAATGTCAAGTAACTCCAACAGTATTTATTAAAAATACATAAAGGTTGCAATACGTCTCAATAAAACAGTTTCAGATAACGGTGCCTCGCATACTGGTGGAAATTAAATAAATTAAAGTGTTATTAATGAGTGAATGGATCTCATAAAGTTTATTGAAAACCGTTTTTCGCGTTTTAGTTTAAAGCAAATAAAATGTCCAGTACTTTCAATTTTATGGCTGAGATACATTATCAATAAAATGCTTCAACTCGTTTTAACAAATTGGATCGTTAGCGAGACGTAAAGAGGAATAAAAGAGGTACAAATGAGGGCATACCAGTACGGCATGTCAGCTTAGAACTCGTCTCTATGGCCATGGTAATTAGAGTGGATTTCTTAAGGCAAGTGTTAAAGTTTTTGTGGTGTATTACAATCAAATGTAATAACAATTTGTTACTTGGTTGCAATTACTTATAAGAAAGAGTACCGCAAAAATTTTATATTTACATAAGTATCATTTGAAACTAGTTTACTAATTTCCCAGTTCGCAATATAAAGACGTGAGTTATGAATTTTTTAATATACCCTTTTTTTCACTACGGGGAGACTCTTAGCCTTCACCATACCTGATGTTAAGTATTGATAAGGCTGAACATGGAAGCGAGCCTCTCCACTAACCCTCAACCACTGAGGGACTGGCTATCTTATCTCTAACTGCCGGAACACAACAATACTGAAAACATTGTTGTTATGGCGTCATACTTAGATAAGATGGTGGTAGCTGGCCAGGCGGACATACAAAAAGTCCTACCACCAACCAAACCGAATACGATATGTACCCCCGCTGGGAATCGAACCCGGGACCCCTAGGTCTGATACCGGTGGTTGTTACCACTAGACCACAGAGGCGGTTAAATAAACTAGTAGATAGTTATTGGTTCAATTTCTGTGCATGCAGTGATTTGTGTAGACTCTATAGGTGTTTTTTTTCACCGTTGTTTGTTCTGGTATCCGAACACAAGCCACATATTAGAATCAGATCAATGTGTTTTGTTGTCTGGCGTTTCTTATCATTTATTAACACCCCGATTCCTATATTCAGAATTTAGAACATAATATTTGCCATAGTATAAATGTATTTAACTGTTCGTAGCAAAACGATCCGTTCGTAAGTAATTGGATCCGGGCTAATAAAGACGGAATCAACAATATTCTCAACTTTTGAAAAACAATTTTTGGTTAAAAAAAATCCTATCTGTTGCACCGAATGCCCGTAATAAATGTGATATGCCCTTAAATGCGGGTTGCGCTTCATTACCAGCTATATTTCTTTGTTAGGTACGTCTCAACTTTTTATATACGTTACAAATTAAACACTTGTAAAGTTGGACTGTTTTATTTTATTTTATTTTTTAAAAGTAACCTTTAAAAGTTATTCACCCCATATATGTTAATCACTCCAAATCGGACGAAACTATTTCGGCCCAAACGTCACTAACCCCCACTTCTAGGGTACAGGCCTTTTTTATGGATAGATAATGAGAATGTACCATGACACATCTCACGAGCCCAATGGGAATTTGGGGGGTGTCATCGCCTGCATCTGGGACCAACGGCTTATCGTGCCTTCTGAGCACGGAGGAGCTTGACATAATATATTTTTGTCAACCATCCCGTGACCGACCATTGTGAAAGTAACTTAACCTCAACAATCGCTGGCCAAGCGCGCGAACCACTGCGCCACGGGCTCCTCGAGCAGGTCATGACATGGTCATGGCATACCTTGCTTTCTGAAGCACGGGGGAGCTCGAGATAATTCATTTTTGTCACCCATCCCGTGACTGACCATTGCGTAAGTTTTAATTGCCATACAATCGCAAAACTATTGCACCACTTAGCTTTTGGCTGGCTACTAGCACAGAGCCCACATATAAAACATTGTAAGTGATACTATAAAAAAAAAAATACATTATTTATTTGCCACAAAAATGCACTTATGGCACAATTAATTTTATGCTGTCTTTGTAGATAAGTTCACATGATCTGGCCAAGTAATAAAACTAAGATGTGGGGGCTATTTTAATGGTATGTTTATTGCAAATTAACATTAAAATTGTTAAGAGCAATCGTTAAAGGCCACGTATACACAAGTACCTAAAGTTTTTATTATTTCTTATTTTAACCGCCATCGAGTAGTTTTACCAGCGTTGGTTAATAATAAATTAAATTATTTGCATACATTCGCCATAATCGCCAACAAAATAGACACATTAAATAGTGCCATAGATAGAAAACGTTTTTCATGAGTATTTGATAAAATAGTCTGGGTAACAAAACATTTACAGTTTTTTCAAGAGCTAGGTGAATTCATATTTTCAGTGTTAACCTTCTTGATGTTTTCGTCTTGTTCGTTGGTCTAGAGTCGGAGCAAGACAAAAATATCTCAAAATATATAAGACCAAAATAGATATAAAATAGAAGAAAAGCTTCAAAGCTTCACAAATCCAAATTATGGTTGCGATAGTTTTAGTGGTTAGGTTATATTAAGTTAGAATGATGTACTGTTAAATACAACCAAAAAATTTGTACTTTCGCTTCTCTCTGTTTCCCTAAAGGTTGGCTGGTAGAGAATATGGCGCGCACTGTTCATTGAAATAAACAACTTTTAAGGATATCAAACGCGCTATATTTTACGCTCTATTGTCCGTATTTCTTGGTATTTTTTTGGGGTTTTTGATATTCGCGACGTTTCGGCACCTTTTCAGCTGCCGTGGTCACGAGATGACTTCCGCCTTTTGTACCTGTCCTTGTATTTATTGTACAATATAGATTTAAATAATAATAATAAGTAAAATATACCAACATGCAACCATACAACCATAAATCTCGTCTGAGAAGTTTTTATATTCTCAGACGAGATTTTACCCAAGAAAACTATCCACTGTCTCAATCAAAAGTTTTCCAATAGTTTCGTAACAATCGAAACAATAATATCAAGTTTCATTTCTTAGACAATAATTCTGCGCAGGCGGCTACCATTGAAACGAGAAAGTCTTTTGTTTGTCAGAGTCCGGACGTCTAGATCTATTTCCTTTGTACTTTCACTTGCTATGCTTCTATAAGTTAAAACCTTAATGACTTTCATTAAAATAATTTTTAAATAAAAAATAAATAATAATTTATTTGCCAAAATATAGTTGCAGTTCCGACCGTGTTTACAGTGATAGACCGACATATGCTGTCGCCTTTAGCAACGTGCAAATATTGATTGAATTCAATTCTCCTACAATTAACTTTAGACATTATATCAAACAAAATGTCAAATGTAACAAAAATTATTAATAATTAATGTCAAAATATAAAAATTATATATTTAATTATGAGTTCCACCACAATGACAATAAAAAAAATGTATACATTATTACAATGTCAGACAAAAAAATAAGATTAAGATTAATTAAAGGTTTGGTTGTAATTCAACACTTTTACGGATTATAATTATATTATTTTCGTATTTTGCTTCCCCATTTTCATTAAAGCTTTAATATTATTTCGTTCAGCTTTTTTACATAACTGACTGTTCCGTAATACAAAGACGTAGGTCATTTACAAGTACTTACTAAGTTCTTGCAATTTAAATTGTATATTTAGTGATATAGCATATACATTTAAGTGTATAAAACTTTCTAATTGTTACTCTTCTATGAAACCCGTTTATTACATAATAAGATACACCAAAAATATGTTATTAATTACTTTAACTTAAAATACGGTGTAAACATTTTAGTAACACTACCATTTTTCGTACCGGTATAATTTCATTGTGACTCCATGCCATGGTCATCAATGTAAATGAATACAAAAATGAAGAACTCTCTTTAAAATATCAACAACAGACAGTACCACAAAATTGTCGTGTTGCCCACGAATGGAGAGCAGGAAGACCTAATAATACCCGTCTGGCAGATAGTGATGTGCCGGATATCTTATCGATACATCGATAGCCCGCGATCGCTCGATAACGAGCGACAGCCGATTGACAGCGCTCTCGTTAAAGAGAAAACCCGTCGTGCCTCAAAGACCTTTTGAAATAATTAAACACGAAACAATCACTTTGATGGTTTAACTTTATAACGCTTTTGACGTAAACCGTCTGTTTAATTTAAAAGCGGTATTTAATTTATACTTTTAGTATTATTAGCATATATTAATAAACATATATAATTCATAATTAATTGCAGCTCTACAATTACATTGTGGCACTTGAGTAGCTGCAATTATAAAATAAATTTCCACAATTATGTTTTTGGAGATGATTCCATTAAATTGTCAGTATACAAGTTTTTAAGTATATATAAATTTCAGTGGAGCCTTATGAAAAAAATAACAATGTCAGTTGTAACATCTTTACAATACATTGTGTTTGTACAAAAATCTAAATTGAAGGTTTCAACAGAACAAAGTTCCTTTTAACAGTATAATTTAATAATTGAATGAATATTATGCTTTAATTCGTCACTTGCTAGCAGGACACCGGTGTCAAGAGAAGAATGGAACATCTGTTGTGTCTCATAGTCTGGAACCTAAGAGGTTAACTATCGATAGATTAGAAAATAAAAATCGATATCACAGGAATTCAGTGACAACACTACCGGTATAATATTACGACCGGTTGTACAGAATAGGAACCTTGTAGAGGCTTCTCTTAGCGTTGTGGTGCCGTTTAACTCGTGTTACTTGTGGGAGAGATAACTTTGTAGAATTGTGCAAAAAAAAAAACTTAAGACCAACGAGAAGTTAAATTACTTTCCAATTAATTAGTGACGATTTTAAAACGCAACTGTATCAAAAATGTCATAATTGGCCAAGTTTTTATCAATCACGCGTCATCTGAACAGATTTCGAAGAAATTTTGTATACAAATAGCAGTTTACTAGGATATATTATTCCGATACACTCACAGGAATGGGTATCACGCGGGATCTACTGCGAGCGATTCCTGTCTAAGTAAACTTAATAAATCTGAAGAAACTGTTTCTTTGATCGCATCACCCTTTGAATCTAACAGTCGAACAAACCTGAATAGGCTTAGTACAGAAATTGAATAATCACAGACATGCTAGGCTTCATAGTCTTTTATTACAAAAGTAGAGAGAGGCGCTGAAACAGAGATAACATTAAAATTTAATATCATTTCATTAGTCTAAGCTGTTACAAGCATTTATGAACGTCAAAGAAGCTACTAATTAAGTTAAACTATTTACAAACCTTACTTCGTTAATTGTGAGAAATAGAAAACTTAGTTAATTCAACCAAAGACAATTTATAAGAACATTAAGTTTCTAATCGTTAAAACCATATAATATTGCTAGACCAATTATGTACCAGTAATATCAAAGCTAGCATTAAACATTGAAAATCGTTTGCCCCTAGCTAAACGAAAGCGGATTCTTAAAAGTCATAGTCGTTAGTGTTACTTCAATGTCTTATATTATTGAAAAATATTGAAATTAACTTTTAGGGATGCACTTTTGTATTGTTGGTTATTAAGTGTTTATATAGACCACGACTACTGGAAAGGTGTCGAAACATCGGGAATACTAAAACCACGAAAACGACGTATCTAAATCATAACATAACATAACATTTATTTGACACAGACAGTGGACATAGACATAACATATGACAAAAATACACAAAAATCTTATAGCCAAACGTTAGAATCTAAGTTAAATATCTAAGTATATCATATCCAAAATTCAAAAATTATTGTTCGTCAACAATTTTGAAGCGTATTTTTTTGCACCGTTTAACCATAAACATGGTCGCGAGGAGGTTAGACTGCCGGTACATCAACCATTGCTGTATGGTCCATGTACAAATAAATGTTTAGTGCTGTGGTGTTCCTGTTAATTGTAATTTGTCATACTAACATTAGGTCTATAAGTATCATTGTTACTAACCATCTGAGCCCAAGAAGCTCGAAATAAATGATTTTATTATTACATGACCATTTTGCATAATTCATGATTTCTAAAACTCTCCTGATATGTAAAACTTGGAAGGCAATTATTCGCAACAATTTCCTATAATAACTTCTTATAACAACTTACTTGACCTTTATAAGACGATTATAGAGACGGTATTGAATTTCGCAAACTCTACTATCAAGTTCACTAATGATTAGTTAGTACCACAGACTTAAGAATAATCATAGACTTGTCCTGATCATTTATAATTTTATTTGTTTTAAATAAGTATCTGTCGTATAAATTCAGTTACATCTAAAGCGCTTTTACTTGTGTATCATATGTAACTATTTTAAAGAAAAATATAACCGCTTTTACCGCAGTTATCAATTTAATTTCCTTTCTTTACTTGTTTTATGTATCAAAGAATCTCCAATTTTATTTTATCAACGATATCGTTGATAATTTACATTAAGAAGTACTACTGGTAGATTCTAGTAGATCCTGGCCAGCTTTTTATTTAAATTAAGGAGGATCTCTGGTAAATCCCTGTCAGCTGCTATTACCGTTTATCACCTAAGCTCACTGACCTTTTTAAGCTGTTAAATCTTTGATTCGAGAACATATTTTTACGAAAAAATCGTCCCGTTTGTTCAGTCTGTCTGTTTTTTTTTAAGTCTATGGTCAGCGAACTGACTCATGATCATGGCGTTATGTCATCGTCATAGATCGTTAACCTGTAAAATGTTGGTTGGCCTTGCTACTTTTGATGCCAACCGCTAAAATATTCAACGGTAGCAAACATAACTGTCAAACCGGAATATTTTTTTGTTTTTTTTTTAGTAATTGTGTGTTATTGTTTAAACCCGTCCCATTATTACGTAACCTTTTGAGTTTATAAAAGCTCAGTCGTTTTAAGTATAAACTAGAGCATTTAAGCGAGCGTTTCCTAATGACGAAATTTTTTTTAAACGCCTTCCAAACAACGGAGAATCTCTATTCGTTCCTATATTTTTTGTGAGTTCATCGATTGCGCAAATATGTCTAAATATAAATGATTAAAACATTATAAAACATTATAAGAACCGTTAGATTTGTTACCAAGTTAGTCCCATTTTTAAATCGCTATGAAAGAAATGGCCTGCTAGGGCTACGGTGCTTAGATATTTCTTATTTAGACTAAAATAACAATGTTTGCTTAGTAACGTAACCAAGATAGAGTTGGCTCTATCTGGGGATACATTTATTGAAAGCTGAAAGTAGGTAAAAAAAAATAAAAATCCCGTCAGGGCGACATGAGACTAATTGCTTTTTTCTAGTATATTTTCTTGTTTAATATTTATCACATAAAAATAGCATTGTAAAATGCCAAATTAAAAAGTTATAAATAAAAATACCAGTCACCAATTATTAACCCACGTTAAGTTTCATAAAGAACTTGTGTTTGGTTACTAGATAACGGATAAACATACTCATTTACTTTGTTTGTAAATACATACAATATATTTACAAAAAAAGTACATTGAACACCTCACCAAGACAAATAGACATGTTCATGCACACAAATATTTGTCTTGTCCGGGATCGAACCCGGGACCTCTGGCGCAGAAGGCAGGCTTAGTACCCCTGCGCCAAACAGGTCGTCAAATAATACATCTACTTCTATAGTAATAGAATGTAAATGTAAGTATAAATATGTAGGTTTTATAGGTTATCTATAAAACCTCTCAGTTATTTTAATTAGAAAATCTATAATTTAATATCAGAAACTGAACGGCTTTCATACAAAGTTGTGAAAATACATATTTTGAACTAGTGATCAACAAAGTCTGTTGCTTTGCAACATATTACATCCACAATGTTGTAAACGTTGCGAGTCTGGTATTTAGTAATTTAATATAAGGACATAACTTGTCAATTTGTTTATCCATAATCTCATATTGTATATTATATTTACTATATATTAACTATTTGATTTACATTCACTTTATGTTCTTGTTTTTGAAACTATCTGGATGATGATGTTGTTACTTATAAACGCAACAAAATATTGTGGAATCATTACAAAGTTGGCAAGTAATGTTGTAACAAGGAAACACAATTTCCTCATTTCAAGTCCCATCTGAGAATTCACTTGTGGCCGAGTTAATTTTTTCCAATATTTTTCTATGTAAAATTCATCATAAATAAGTATTAACAAAATTATTGAACAACTGAAATAGCTGTACTCAGCTTTTTATAATAAGCACAGTGATTAAAGCATCTATGATTAAATCATTACATTAAAATTATTTAAAGCACGTCACAAATGTGAAAACTTATGTTATCGCTTGGGTAAGATAGCAGTACCACGTGGTTAGATTTTTACAAACTTCATTTAAATATATTTTTAAGCTGCAGTTTAAAGTCATAAAACTTATCGAAAATCTTAGAAAAATTGTCGACCAGCTGTTTCTAGGTCAAAAAACTTATCGTAGCTGACATCAGACGAGTTTTTACTACTCAAGGGCCAAAGATCATGGATTAAATCTAGCTGGTTAACCGCGAAGAGAGGCGTAATTTTTCTTCATAAGACTGGCAACTCAGTCAACAATTGGTCTTAAATCTTGCCAGATGTCATTATATTAGCTGTAAATGCTATTTTCCAGTTGGTGAAATGGGGAAGTTATGACCACTGTTTCATTAAGGCATCTTCTCGACATAAATTATGATTTTACAATTTCTATAAAATTGAGGGCTTTAATTAACTTTTAATATCATATAATAACTACAATACGTTACATTAAAATGACGGTGCAATATCATTAAGTTACACTTTAAAACCTACCGTTCTTTAGATTGTACCAGATTTTACAAAACTGTAAATGTTCTACGATTGATTTTATTTATTATACCAAGTAACGCTGCTACTTTCGACTTGAACAACAAAATCAAAGCCTGCAGTTTCACAAGTGCAAATATAAGAGTTTTTATTTTCATGAATGATCGATTAGATTTAATAACTCGATCTAGATTATTTCCATCATGTTTTGGCAATGCCAAAAACAAAAAAATCTTCAATCTTAAAATCTAAAGTCTTAATAAATTGACTCACTTAGCACGAAATCTAAGTTAGATAAATTCTGCAGCTTTGCAGAAGGTCTGAAATCAAACTCAATTTAGAAATTAAATGAAATCGAAATATCTTCGTTTATACAGCCGGTAGAGTTCACTGTACAGCTCGAGATTGTCTTAGCTTTCTGCAATTCAAATCGTGATGTAATGTCAGTTTATTGCCTAACGGGGACTGCGCCGGGGTTCTATTTGGGGCCTTCTTTACCTCTATTATAAAACTGTTATGATTGGAGCTGACCTACTATCTTAATACTGCTCATAGTATACCAACAACAAAATTGAAATCAGGTATTACCATTATTGAAATTTCAAAATCAAAGTAAGTATTTTTTTTCTGAGTAGACATTTTTCTAGCTTCCCTTACAGATTCCCATCCCCTATTTCATCCACTTTAACATTTATTTTCAACACAAAAATTCTCTGAGGTCCAATCTTTCTTTATAACAAAATCGAACGAATCCAAATCCGATTTGTAACATCAGAGATTACAAAAACAAACTACAGCATTTATAAAAGTATAGATAGTTAATGGATATTACTTACAAGCACAGTACTTACTTACATCTATTTCTTTGCAAATAAACATTTCACATTAATGAAATACTCATACAATAAACACTATACTTAAATTTAGATTCGATTTACAAATGGTTAACACAATGAAAGGTTGGAACAAGAAGAGCCTTTAAAAGCCTTCACAAGGCTGTTGTGAGATACGTACACGCGTATCGAGACTCCTAAACAATCCAGGAATTCTTTCTCGGGCATTCCAGGACACAAAACAAAGAATGTATTTTTAATGAGAAGGGTTTTGAAGCACGCCATGGTATGTAAGCATTTTTAACTAACCTGCCTTTCGATAAGACAGATTTTGTTTGCAAGTTTTTAAAGATACCTTAAATTAATATTATTAACACTTCAGAATAAAGTAAAAAAGAAAACGAATATTTTGTTAAGTCACTATTGGTTTTTAAACGCAATAAAATAATTATAATTTCTGTATTTAAATTTAAAATCGTTATGATACGCAGTTGCATTCATTCAGACAAGTATGATAATGATGTGTTTGTACTGAAGATAATAGCATAAATTGCAATACGCCATATGTTAGTAAGTTTCCATATAAGAATACATAATTATTCAGCAGTATTTCCTCTATCTAGTATAATTAAGAAAGATAAATATACCGAGCAGTCAAGCCTTTTGCAGTAACTTTATTATAAAAATATTCATAGACTTCTGGAGATAAAAAGCAGAAGAACCTCTCTATTACAAAACCATTACTATGTTTAATTAAAAATAACCCTTTATTATCATGGTCATGTACTTTTGTTTTTTTTAAACAATTAAGTATACAGTACTAGTTGCCACCCGCACTTTCACTCTCATGAGTTTATATTATTATTCCCGTGGGAATAATGATATTTATAAACTCACTGTGTGCCTTTCATTTGCGTGTTAGAGTAAGAAACAATATAAACAAGCAAGAATCAAAAATCACATCTATAACATAAACAGTCAAAAACTTATACAACCTTATTTTATGTTTACTCAAAACCTCAAAACCATTTGTAAAACTCATCATTACGAACAATTTTTGTATGGAAGCAATAAAGAACTCGCGAAATCGGCTGTTTCATACATTTTAGCAGAGTTCAAATAATTTTTCTATGAAACAGCAGATTTTTATTTCGCGATTTCAGGGTTATTTCCAAAATTGTTTGTTATGATCAGTTCTATAAATGATTTTAAGGTTTTGGGTAAACATAAAATAACGTTGTATAAATCTCACATAAATATAGTTTGCTATATAGTACCATTACCATTCTTATTATCTCAGAAATTTGCCTCTTCAACATGCGTGCGCGCAACCCGCAATGCTGTGCGAAGCCCGTATGCCTGTGTTTAATAAATGAGGTCATTGACACGTGGCCCCATGACAGTACCCTGTGGTATCCCGATTATATCGATACAGTGCAAATTCTAGGGTCGCGAATGTATTATTTTTTAATAACATGCAACATTGTAACATTGAAGACGATATTATTTATAGCAATATGTATTGTTATTTGTGGGTTATAGCTATGCAGCTCCAGTGGGAACTGTAGTCACTGAGACCTCAAAAGATCTAATAACGTAATCGGTATAATTTGATTGGTTAGTTTTTTTTTTGTATTTCTTATAAAATATTACACTATCATCAATAAGATCAACACCGTTATAACTTTTTATGTCCCAAAGTGACAAATCCATGTTAGCTCGTAATTTTAGCACGTAACTGTTAAATTCATCACCACTCATTCCTATTTACATAGCTACTCAGTTACACTGTTTATTTTGACTTTTACGGCTGCATGATCTACTTCGAAAGTAATAAAAATCTGTTAAGCTACACATTAAGTTTGTCTTTTAATATTTATTTTACTACCGAACATAATAAATAAGATATACGATCACAGCTGTTTTTGAATAAACTTTTTCTTTAATAAACATAAATGCCATTTGAGGACATTGTTGTAAGTTCATTTAATATCTTAGTTCACTGTTGTTGACGACCTGTTTGGCGCAGGGGTACTAACCCCACCTTCTGCGCCAGAGGTCCCGGGTTCGATCCCCGGACAAGACAAATATTTGTGTGCATGAACATGTCTATTTGTCTTGGTCTGGATGTTCAATATGTATATTATGTATGTTTTTACAAAAAAAAGTATATAAGTATGTTTATCCGTTATCTAGTATCCATATCACAAGTTCTTCATGATACTTAACGTGGGATAGATAATTGGTGTGATTGTATGGAAATATTTATTTATTTACTGTTCTCAATATAAATATATTATGATGATTATATAACTTTTGTAGAGTTGAAACGTTAAGTGCCACGATTAAATAAATTTAAGCAGGAACATACAACAAAACTACACCTTATTATAAACCTTAGTCCATACCCAATTATGTAATGCAAACTAACAGGCCAATTTTGAGTGACATCGCTCGAAGCCAGGAATTGAAGGCTGACGAGATAATTAAAGTAATTCTAGACGTCACGAAATCAGAGCAACATGAGTCACGACGTAGTCCTCGTATACTATTACGTCGTCTACAAAAGTAAAGTCTTTGGGATCATGTTCCAGGCTTTGTTTCTCGCAACCTAGATGGGTATGCTAGCCTGAATTAAAGCTATGGTTTCGTATTGCAAATAATTAATTACAAACATCTATATCATTATAGTAAAGCTGAAGTTTCTTTGTAAGTTTGAACGCGCATATCTTTGGAATCATCAGGAGGTTTGCGGTGAATTTCGGTAAAGAGAAATTTAATATGTTTTAGATTCGTAAATAAATCTTAAAGTGCATAAAAGTTTGTTGAGAAACAGGAAGATAGTCGACGCTATAATAATAATAAAACTTTTATTATAATTACAGTTATGGCAAAGTAACTATTTCTTAGATGGAGCATCAGAACTAAAAGTTGCAAATTAAAATTACCTCAACAAAGCCGTATAAAGTAAGATCGTTAGCAATTACATTTATCTTGAATAAAATCGTAACACATATTGCAAGAGCAGGAAGCAGTCATTCAGATTCTGTTTGATGGATGAGAAAAAAGTAATTATGTAAGGTAGCCTGCACTTGAGGTGCAATCATATTCAGTATTGCAAACTCCAAATGCACATGCATTAAGAATACCAATCTGATGTAATCCAGGTTTCTTAATAAAGTTACTTCGTTATTTATATCTACTTCTAAAACACCCATTATTTTAGCTGTATTGACTACAAATATTATGATAATACGCTCCATTTCTTACCGATCATCAGTAGCTCAATTTATCCTAACAGTGACTCATCGTCCATGAAAATCATTATCAACTTCTACCTCAACCTAATTGACAAATTTGACATCAACAACTTTAAATTGAATACAAACAAAACACGGTGCGTGTTCGGCGTCCATATCAGTCTCATTTATTTCACCGTCGTCATCCATCACAATAATTAATACAAGTGCCTAATTAATACCATGGGAAGCACTGCCCACGTGTGGTCTTCGATCTTCAATACATTCGTAAGTAACATCCTTGGCATTCGATAGGCATAAAAATAGATAATGTACACGCTCCATATCTTTTACTCACTAGACAGCTATGTTAATAACTTTGACGTTTATAAAAAGGATTGGAATTCATCCTTATAAGAAAAGCGATTTATTAGTAAAACTGGAAACACAGATGCACTAGAACACGTTGGCTATATAAAAAAACCTTAATGTTTTTACGGGTTTTAAAACTTTTTTTTTAAAAGATTTTCTGTTATCTACCTATTTGATATGTACTACCGCAACAATAGAAAGCGATATCAGTTTCTTTTTTTTTTTTATTTAGTTTCGATCTTTTAATATTGTAAAAAAAATATAGGTACTCATTTTGTTGGTGTTTGGAGTGGTTTGGTTATTGGATGTCAAATTATAATTATTCTCTTTAAATAGTCATTTTAAAATAAATTTCACATTTAATTTATTTCGACATGTTTTTTATAGTTTTATGTTGCACATCAAATATCAAATACGGTTAACGCGGGTTTCATAGATACAAAAATGGTGCAACAATAAAAAAGTAAACATAATTTTATAGTTTGGCATTTGGAAACTCAAAACTAAATTTGGGTTATGCAAAATCAAACACAAACCTTAAAAGAGTTTAATGTGTATTGATGACTGCTGTCCAATTTTCAAATTAATGTAGGTAGTTTATTTTGCAGTAATTTATATTTATGATATATATTGGGACTGAAATTATCGTATATATTTAATACAATTAAAACAATAACGAGCAGGATTGCATTGACATTGCTCTGCTGTTTTCAATAATTTAAAACACTTTATGAAACCTTGTTGATCTTACTTTTATAATTATTATCACTAGATTTTTAGTAGTAGAGCAATAGGAACTATTAGTCAGTTAGTATGTATGTATTAATTAACAGGCTGTAAGAACAGGCAACATCGAGAATTTTTATAAGTTAGAGCTATCATATACCTTTGTAATGTGTATAGAAGAAAAGATAACAACTAAATATTACTTCATTTTCGTCATCAGCCATTTTTAATGTCCCCACTGCTGGGGCACTGGCCTTCCTTATGGATGGATAAGGAGAACGGGCCATGACCCACCACGCGGGCCCAATGCGGATTGGTGGGTTTTAACGACGTGGGCTTAACTTGCCTTCCGAAGCACGGAGGAGCTCGAGATAGATAAATTTATGGTCACCCATCCCGTGATCGACCATGGCGAAAGTTGCTTCACCTCAACAATCGCAGTCCGAGCGCGCGAACCACTGCGCCACGGGCTCCTCGTAATATTATTTCATATTAATTAAAATATTTAAAAGTTAATCGATCTCACAGTTAAAATGTAAACAATTCAAGCAAAATCATTAACTGGAACGATTTAACAATCTGGCATTTAGACCAAAATTCAATTATTTTTTTATTGTATAAACTGAATTTGTAATTATTTGACCTTTATGTCCTTATGAAAGTGTAGTTTTTGTTTCGTAAAATTAAATGTCAAATCAATAATATGTTCTATATTAATTAACCTACCCTTTGTTCTCTTTATACCCTTCGATTCTTCTGATATTAAGTTAATAATCGTGTCTCAAGGGTTTTTCAATTATATTTCTTTTTACTTCTGAGTATTTTTTTTTTTTTTACTAAAGACAGAATTAGAACTAATATTATAAATGAGACAGTATCTCTCTGCCTGTTACCTTTTAAAGCTTAAACCACTAATCATTAACCGCCTCTGTGGTCTAGTGTATCAGACCCAGGGGTCCCGGGTTCGAAACCCAGCGGGGGTACATATTGTATTCGGTTTGGTTGGTAGGACTTGTTGTAAGTCCGCCTGGCTAGCTACCACCATCTTATCTAAGTCTGACGCCATAACAACAATGTTTTCGGCATTGTTGTGTTCCGGCAGTTCGAGATAAGATAGCCAGTTCCTCAGTGGCTGAAAATTCCGGGAGAGGCTCGCTTACATCTTCAGCCTTATCAATACTTAACATCAGGTATGATGAAGGCTAAGAGTCTCCCCGTCTTATTATCAATAGCTTACTTACGTTGTCCAAGTTTGATATATGGTATTCGTTAAGGCGCTACTCGGAAAAAGTATGGTCTTTTTAATATAAAACTATAGCACGGTTACAGTGTAACATATATATTTCTTCATACCTTTATCTAGATTCGTATTGTTTCAAAAACACGATTTTATTATTTTGCCTCGACACTTTTTCTTTTCGAAAAGACCTCTAAAAAATACGAAAATTCAAGATTATTCTTAAATTGGGTTACTTACACTATTGGAAATTGGTTTAATAAGTGGACACCAATCATATTTAGGATCGTATATCATTTTTTTAAATCGCTGTAGTTTTTTAATACGAAGTGATTTTGTGTTTTTTTGCCTAATCTGCAAAATCGGTCTCGCTCCCGTGCGCGTCGTTTTCTCATTGCTATCTCGCTTCAGCATATTTTTTTCGGGTATCGCCTTAACTGTATTGTATTTGTGTAAAAATGCGCAAATGTTTGTTTACAAACATTCTTTCCCTAAGATAGCTGGAGTACAGTTACAAATATATTCATATTCATTTGTTTTACTTATGTATATACAGGATAGAATCCTTATTCTGTATTCGTGGTCCATTATAATTCAAACTTCTGAGCAAACCGCTCTGTTATCACTATTATGCCATGGATAACCCTTCAAATTTTAATTCCTTACAAAATCGAATACACATTATTCACTCTAAGGATATATTTTAATGTCGTATTCCTGTTCACAATATCAAACATCTGCTTCTCCATTATCATTTTCATTAAATTTTACGGCAATTTAAACCTTGTCCCCTACACAATAAAGATGCTGAGGTGTCATCCCTCATGGATTGACATTAATTCGGTACGTCTGCCCACGCAAATGCATACAGCATTATGTGGGATTAAGATCCAATAAATATCGTTATCTGAATAATGCAGGGACCACTTAGGGGTCCAATATTCGAAATCTAATGAAATATAAGGGGTATATATAAAACGCATTTTTTGTGAATAGACTATACGAGTGTTTACATTCTGAAGGCAAAAGAATTACAATAGTTAAATAGGTGGGTAAATACGGGCGGTTTGAACGCCGTCATTGTCCTAGACATATCAAGTGTCATGCATAAGTGCGAAAATGATAAAGGTTATGCTGCTAAACGCTATCGTCTGGGACCTATATTCGTAACTGGACACGAAGACAGAATTTTATTACTCTAAAAAAACATTTTATAAAAAAAATTCAAACCGACTTCAAAAAGTAAAAAATTAAACTTTTGGAGTCGGTGCCAGCCAGGGCATTCTACATTGCACTTCTATTAACTATATATTTTTTTGGCCTTAGCTAGCTAGCACCGACTCCAAAAGTTTTATTTTTTACTTTTTGAAGTCGGTTTGAATTTTCTTTATAAAATGTTTTTATTTCAGATTTTTTAGTTACATCATGTGCCGTTACTTACACTAAAAATCAGCCCATACACAACAATGTCATCTAGTTAAACGACAACTTGCCAAAAGGTGATTGATAGTTTTCAAGATTATGAAAAAACTACTAGCCAGATCTTCGTAAAAATTATATGGGACCACACATATACCATTTTCTTTCAGATAAAAAAAGAATTATAAAAATCTGTTAACAACTGGCGAAGTTATGGTAGAACATACATAAAAAAAATACAGTCGAATTGAGAACCTCCTCCTTTTTTGAAGTCGATTAAAAATATATTTATATGTTGAGGACAATGACGGCGTTTAAACCGGCGTTCAAACCGCCCGTAGATTTACCCAGGTACGTAATTTTGTAATTACTATTCTTTTTTATCTACAATGGGGAGCTTAGCCTACATCATACTGTGGGTCTAAAAAGGCCACCTAAGCATTGGTAACATTAGCTGTGTAGTGTCGGCTTAGAACAGCACTACCCCCTCTCATCCCGTGGGTGTCGTAAAAGGTGACTAAGGGACTCGGCCTTCAGGGGACGGGCAGCAGCATCTCCTACAAACTTGCCCATACTGCGATCGCCAGCCCGCCTGCTAAGCGTGGCGATTATGGCAAGCCCCCTCTTGGGGGAGGCCTATACCCAGCAGTAGGTGTTATGTGGCTGAGACGACGACGACGAAGCATTGTTAAGCAATCATAATATGATTCTTGCCTTCAATGTAATTAGAGGAATGTGCTCTTATTACATTGAAGGCAAGAAAATTCACACTAAGATTCCATAACTTTTTTTTTTTTTTATGAATGACGGGGAGACTCTCAGCCTTCATCATATATGATGTTAAGTATTGATAAGGCTGAAGATGGAAGCGAGCCTCTCCCGGAATCATCAACCACTGAGGAACTGGCTATCTTATCTCGAACTGCCGGAACACAACAATGCTGAAACATTGTTGTTATGGCTAACTATATTTAAGGCCTTATGGCTTTTTTACTTTTACTTTAATGGTATCTTTACTTAATGGTCTTTTTAGATAATGATAAGACTGATGGTGTGATCGGGCTTCTCTCGTAATCATCAACTACTGAGGAACTGGTTAAGTACACAATAATTCTGAAAACATTGATTGATTAATTATTATGTCTAAAGTACCGCCTCTGTGGTCTAGTGGTACAACCACCGGTTTCAGACCCAGGGGTCCCGGGTTCGATTCCCAGCGGGGGTACATATTGTATTCGGTTTGGTTGGTGGTAGGACTCGTTGTAAGTCCGCCTGGCTAGCTACCACTATCTTTTTTAAGTTTGACGCCATAACAACAATGTTTTCAGCATTGTTGTGTTCCGACAGTTAGAGATAAGATAGCCAGTTCCTCAGTGGCTGAGGATTCCGGGAGAGGCTCGCTTCCATCTTCAGCTTTATCAATACTTAACATCAGGTATGATGAAGGCCAAGAGTATCCCTGTTGCTCATAAAAAAAAGTTATAGTTAGGTTTTCGTAGTGTAAGTGTCAAATGAGGCGAGCTGTTGACTGTACCCACATCGTCGTTTAAAAATATATATAATTCATCTTACAATCTTTCCTCTTCCTACAGCACTAAATGAAATGTTATGTTTCTCTTTTTATCACTTTAATATCTCAAAAAATAATTATATAGGATTTAAAATACAGTTAGACTTTAATCAGTACATAATAAACAAGCCACAAAATAATTAACTCTTAAACGTAATTAATTAGTCACTAAATTGTTATTAGCATTTTAATCTCATTCATTTAAATATCAATAAAATGCTTAAGACAGCTTTATTAAGTGCTTCAAACAAAATATATATTTTTAAACTTTAGAGTGGTCTCAAACGACACACTAAAAAAAACATTTTCAGTGGGTACTTAAATACTTGTTTGTCTTTTAAATAACTAGTTTTATACTAATAATATCTAGGACAAGATTTATATTAGAAAAAGAACCTGTGTAGACGAACCGGGATTCGTATGCCGGTTCTTGACATCTGTGTATTTCAGTGTTACTTAAATATTGCGATTTTTTTCAAATTCAAAAAGTATTAGTCGCTTATGCGTTTAGCGCAATAGTTTGGCGAATTGTACTGTCAAACTGACTAGATCTAACTCCTAGCAAAAATTGACAGCTTTAATATATATTATATCACAAAAAAAATGTTTTTTTTCGTATCTCATTAAAAACCAGTGTCGGTTGAGTTTCTTGACCTGAGGATATCGCACTTCCAAATTAGCGATTTAGCTGAATATAACGCGTTATGAGGTCCAAAAGGGCGTGGGTGCGTCTGTCCGCGAGTAGCGATTTCGTATCGAGTACTTTGGAATTTGTTGTTCCGATAAAATTGGAAGACAACGGCCACCCAAACAATAATTTTATAATTATGTCAAGTCAAGTACTTATGTATTTTATAGTTCCTTTGAGTTTTTCAACAAAAATATCAAGTAAATATTTAAGGGTCCATAGGTACCTATGTTGTGAAAAAAATAAGAATTGCTTTTAAAATTTAATAATAACATTATATAAAATATTGACGTACTGTTACTTTTTCCAATTACCATAAACAAACCATGTAAGTAAATGTTTCCACCAAAAATAACAATTCATGTAAAATATGACAACATTTTCTTAAGATGGCGGCGTAATTGTTTCGGCCATTTTGAGAGGATAATTTAATGTCCGTGAGTCTCGTCAATGGCGATTAAAGCTCGACCAATATCATTACATTAAAATTACCACAACAGCTCATCAATATATTCTTAATATTTACAATGATACATAATAATTTGATCGAAACTGCTTTTGCCACCAAAATTTTTAACAGGGTTGTCAGGTAAAAAATATTTATTACTATTGACTTTTACACTGTGCAAGAACTCTTTTTATAAAGTCTTATTTTATCCTAGCAGCCGCTGGCGGTTTCACGCACGTGGTTCCCGTTCCCGTAGGAATATCAGGATAAAAAGTATCTGTTCATAACCAGGCTGTCTACTATCTGTGTACCAAATTTCATCCAAATCCTTTCAGTAGTTTTTGAGTTTATTCCTTGCAAACAACCAAAAAATATTTCCTTCGTTCGTTTGTGAAATATAGCGCGTTTATTAACCGAAAAAGTTGTTTTATTTCAAATATTTCCTCTTTATAACTTTTTTTTTTTCATTTATTCTGGCAACAAACAGTCGTATATATATATATATATATATATAACATTAGAATAGATATTATATAGGACGCGCGCATACAATCAGCTCGATAGTTAATCGACAAAAAAATCGACATCGATTTTTCCACCAACTAAACTGTTTAGTTGTGTGGAAACCGCGAGAAGTACTCAACTCGACTAAACGGTTTAGTCGATCGAAAGTTTTATATACTCGTCTCGTATGCGTGTGCTGTTAGTCAGGATCAAATGTGACAGATCAACTTTATTTTGAGCTCAATTTTTGTCCTAAATTTTCACTAAGGCTTTCGTCATCCCCTAAGCCGATTTTCTAGTTCATTTTTATAGGGAAAAACAGAGGAACAAGAAGAACAAGAGCCGGGATAGGGCATTAGTCATAAATAAGTTTTCTGCACACCTGGTACCAGGACAGCATAAACTAAAAGAGGTCACTTTACCGATCTTGTCGAACGTCAATATAGCATAAAATAGTACGATAATTAGCGTGGGTGGGTATGCAGTCGATAGAATCTAAATACCGATAACTGCCTGACAAGCTTTCATAAAAACATTATGACCACGATGCTAGCTCGTTAATTAACATTTGTACAAGAACTCAGAACGATTAAATACCTAGCATGTTGCATATATATTTTTAACTGACAGAAACGCTGTATTTAATTTTACCAGTCAACTGTTCTAAGAAAGTTGATAGGCTAGGTATTACCAAGTAAGATTTTGAGGGGAAAAAAACGAATCTTAAATAGTATTAACTTATATCCAAACTTTCATCTAGTTTACTCAAAAATGAAAATTTCCAAAAGAACTGTAAGTCCATATCAGTGATTTAATACACAAAACTGTCAGTAATAAATCAACTCGATAAACCTCTCGGACGACTAACGTACCGAGTCGCTTTTAATCGTTTTAGGGCGTTCACCCTAAAGCCTTGCCCTGGTCTCAGCCAAAAAGGGTAAAACCAATAAGTGTACCAAAATAAATATCTTAAGCCCACGATACTGATAATTGGTGAAAAGCAGAAGGACACATTACAGTGATGGATGGGTAGCTTTGAATGCTGCGCAAGAGTTTTTTTATTCGCCACGACAAGTTACATACATCGGATCCGAAGTCATTAAGATAAGTCTTTATTCGTTAGTCAATATCCCGAATGAATCGTTACTATAACCTACTTTGGAACTTGAATTATTTTCACATGTCCTCGAGAAATAATGGAGAAACTATTCATGAAAGGTATTTCATGAATAGTTTACACAATTAATTATTTACTTGAAAATTGTATCACAGTCGTACGAAATTCATTTTAATGAAAGTAATTTGTTACTACTAATGTATAAAAAAAAAAATACAACTTTCAATTTACTTACAATTTTAGTGTACACAATAATATATTATTATAAACTACCAAGCAACTTTAGCATCAATGCACAAGCCGAGACAAATCGACAAGACTAATATAATATGACGAAACGCTTTTAAAAACCCAACCTAAATATCTGCCAGAATCGACGTAAAAAAGAAAGTTCACATAAAGCACGTGATAAAAAAGAGAGCGTATAACACTATGATTGGATATTTTCATATTGCACGCCGTGCTTACAGGCAGTGTGTCACGCTAACAAATTTTATTAACTTTTATGTGGTGAAATTCACTTTTCACAGATTGTTATGACCAGAATTTGATGACGCTTAATAACTTTAGCAATGTTATTAAATTAAAGTAAAAATGCCGTGAGGTTGGATTTAAGTTTCGCTGTAAATATACCTAACTAACCTACAAATTAAGAGTAAATTTTTTTTTTCAGTTTTTAGTGTAAACGAAGTCTAAAAAGTTTGATGTATTAAACATCGTCATGAGGTATTACGAAACGTCGATGCAAAGGTGCCTCGGTCTCACATTACCAATATTCTTTTAAAGATTCTCTTCTGCTTAAGTACTCGTGCATAGATTTTCTTAAAAATATTACCTGATGATCTAAATTGATACAGTTGAGCTTCTTTTGTATTTACTTTGTATTAACAATGTTAAAGTATCCATTAATTGGCAATCTAAAATTACTGGTGAAGTAGACGATAAGTTGGAAGCCTTTTATAGTATGGGCAGGTTACGGAAACTCGGCTAAAGAGAAAAGATATACGATTTTATAAATCACTCACTTTCCAATTTTATTTTGTAAGTATTTCTTTTATATTTTAGTTGAAAAAAGTTGACTGTAACCGTTCAATGTGAACTGTTTTTGGTCTTTATCATGATATACTTAACAAATTATCCTAAATATGTACACAACCGACCAAATATAAGTAATCACTAACGAATCATGAAAATACTATTGTTTCAGTCTCAAAAGTTTAAAGAGGCTCTGTGGCTACAACTTTGTATAAAGTCCTCGTAATATATGTACTTTAATAATTTAAGTAATAATTGTTGTGATTGTATGAAATTATGTATAATCATTATACCTTCAAGTACTGCAGATGACACAAAAGTCTATCAACAATCTAAATAGGTATTGCAACCGTCAATACTATATTCCATACAATCTATAGTAATATAATATTATAAAGCTGAAGAGTTTGTTTGTTTGAACGCGCTAATCTCAGGAACTACTGGACTGATTTAGAAAATTCTTAGACCATTAGAAAGCTACATTTCTCCCGAGTGACATAGGCTATATTTTATCCCGATATTCCCACGGGAACGGGCACCACGCGGGTAAAACCGCGAGGATCCGCTAGTATACAATATACTGATCGCTTCTGCAGCAATTTATTCAAGGCCATTATGTATGACATTAATACAATAACTAAAATTCTATTCAACAACAACCAGGCTCGTTGTACGAGTAATTGCGATTTAAGTTAACATTCAGAGTTAAGTTTCGCATTTCTGGCCATGGCCGACCACAACAACAAGGTGGCTATAACCACTTTAGAATTAACTGTTAATTATTTTGATGACTGTTATTTATTTGTAGAATATTTTGAGAATATCTATTAAGTGCGAATACATTTTAACATAAGGAAAGTGAAGTGTTGACTGTCCATGCAATTCGTCGCAGCATTAGTGTTACAAAACCTCCAGGGATCGAACCCGCGCCCTTGCACAATCGGTCCATATAGGGACGTAGCTGTCAGAGCCTTCTAGCACGCTTGACATTTTAATTCGAGCTGCTTTAGCTATTTATTATTCAAATTATGCCGTGTATTTTCTGTTGAAATTGGAAATAGACAATCTGGGACTTTAAAATAAGATGTAAGAGCAATATCAGTAATGTTCTAGAAGCAATAGTTTCGTCTTGAATTTTGCTAAAACAGTATTATGTATGAATATGCTGTAGATCTACGAAATCATGCATAAAAAACATTTTTGGTAATTACTGGAATCATATAATCAAGTTAAAGTATATAAACCTATGACGACCTTATGACGACCTCCGTGGTAGAGTGGTTCGTACACCGGTTTCAAGGTGTCGCTTACTCTGAGGTCCCGGGTTCGAATCCCGGTAGGGGCAAATGTTTGTATGATGAACACGAGCATTTGTACCTGAGTCATGGACGTTTATATATATTTCTACACATCAATGCTTATATATTATCTATAATTATATAATTATATTTATATCCGTTACCCTAGCATTCCATAACACAAGCCTTACAGTGCTTAATCTGGGGCTAGGTTAATATTTTTTTATGAACAACTTCTCTCAAACTAAATCAGACGGGACTCGAACTTATGACATGTGACTGTCCGCATTTCTTCCTCATTCCTTGAGCATTGTCTCAGGCAGCCAAAAGCTTTTGACGACAAACATCATAAAAAAAAATATTGATGTCAAACTTTTGCTTAAGACAGATTTTACAATGCCCTGGCACTTGTAACACCTACCATTTGTAACACCTTAACCTGTGATTTGCAATAAATAAAAAATATGTAATAATATATGATTATTATGACGGTTTTATACACATAAAAACACCAACACCAACACATTTCTAAAATTCAATCGGCTCTATTAGCCTTCCACCACGTCTGAATACCACGCGACGTCATCATTAAGCATTATGTATCGAAAAGCTGCTAAGGCACCGCAATGGTCATTAATCATTACTTTCTAAGCAAATGAATGTTCACAGATGATGTATGCGGTGCACTTGTGAATACAATCGTGCATAATCATAGTCGGGGCTAATGCGCTCCTGTTTGGAGTTGCCTCATTGAATCACGACTGTTGGAGCTTGCAAAACTATGAATACTGACATACACTTTCAGTCTCGTTAAAAGGAAACACCAAAGGCGAAATAATTGAATAAAAACTATGTGAAGTAGACAAAATCAACGTTTTGTAGTCCTCTGTTTCCTCCGGCAAAACTGGAACTAATTACTTTTTTGAAAAACTGTGTCCTAAAACTGTGTCCGAGCTTCTTGAAGCAGAAACATCATAAATTGAAATTGTATAGATTGAAAGTAAAATAAAAAGAAAAAGTTAGTTTTGTAATCCAATTATTATTGTTTTGGTTCGCATAAGTTTCAAATAATTGTGCATGCTGTGTACGCTATTATTGGATTAAAGTCTTGGCTCATATATTTAGCATAGATTATAAGATTTGTAATGACTTTAATCTGTAAGTATACCTATAACAAATAAATAAATAATGAAAAATTAAAGAAAGCTAGCTATGTTTCAATTTTTTTTAAAGCACAACTGAACCGAAAAATGAAAAAAAACGCCGCTAAAGACGTTTTCAGGGGCCCAATTCTGTTAATGCTTAATCACAATCGTATTCCAGTCGTGTTTCAATGGTACTGCTGTTTTACACATTTCCTGTTACAACAGTGTAAATGAACACGACTATTGGAACATCATTGAGAGACGATTATGACAAAAATTTTGCAGAATTAGCCACCAGAAAAGAGTTAAATGGCAGCACCTGACGGATTTTTCTTGCGTTTGTAATTTATGAATAGGTAGATAAATTAAGAATAGTACCTACATCACTTTTAGGCAGAGGATTTTCGTAAAATTATTTAATTAGTTTTATTTTCATTTCTTGCGTTTTTACATACGGCGAGGGTTTTCCAAAACATTTAATATTTATCGTTTCCCTTTCCCAAATGGGAGAACCTAATCTCAATACAGATATTCTACAGATTGTGCACAATACTTTTAAACACTTTACTTTCCAAAGATTTTAATACAGATAGTCAAGTAATCACAGGTGTTTGGACAAAACACAGGAACTAGAGTAAAATGAAAGGGGCTTGTGAGAGGCGGTGCTACAGGGTGGTCTGTGCATTACTGTGCTTCTAATCTGTGGTACATCGTTAACGGTTTTACAAGTCGATGGAATTGATTCGGATATTGTTAACTAACCACAGACCTATATCGAGATATACGTAAAGAGCGCTTCAAACTGTAGGAGAACCTAGCGTGTCGAATTTGTCGTACCTACGATGACGTCACGAGCGAGATTTAGTGATGTGTAAATGTTATGAACGAGCTCTTGCAAGAAAGCACTGCATATTTGCACAATTAACCATTTTCGTTTCTGAGTGACGCGTGTTTTCATGGCAATGGTCTCAAGCGGACTGACTTAGTTAGGTCGTGAAACTTTGACCGTGGATCAAACTTTTGGCACGCAAGGTAGGTACACTTCAACCGTCTATCTCAATATAGGTAGTACAATAAACTAACGTTACAATTGTTGGGTTGTGAGTGCTTTTAACTATTTAGAAAATGAAAAGTTGGAAGGTCATTTTTGTAATTCAGGACTTATATGTTTATTACCCGAAAAAGATTTGAATTGACTAAAATTGACACGGTATAAAATTTACGATTGTGGTCAAATTTGTGTTTATCGAATTAAGACTTAATTTTTTTTTTGTTTACAGGTAAACACTTCAAACGATATATTCCAGTGACAGGTTTGAATTCCTTATGATTCAATAATTGTGATTTATGAATACACTATCTATATGTAATGTTGCCGTGTGGTGACGGCCTAAGAATACAAGTGTCACCACTCCCTTACATGCCTGGGATGTCGTAAGAGTCGACTAAGGGGCTCGACGTATTCAACACCTGTGCCAGAAAAGGAAAACTTGAAACAAACCCTCTACCAACCCGTCTGGCCAGCGTGGTAGCAGTAGGCTAAAGCCTCCTATGAACGCCACAATTGGCGTTAGCTGGGAGAGGCCTATGTCCAGCAGTGGACGTCCACAGGCTGATGATGGATGTAATGTTGTAAATGCGAAAGTTTTATGAATTTTGGCATAGAAATCAGACTCTGAAAAAGGATGTAAGTTGGCTTATTAGTTATAATTAGATAGCTGTTTCATCTTTATCGATAGTTAAACATCTGTAAAAAATGTTTCTTTCGAATGCGAGGATGTTTCTCTCATTGATGAAGCGATTGTGGCCTACACCGTAGATAAGGTTAATATACTAGAGAATTTCAACATGTTCTCATAGGTCTCTGTAGCATAATCGGTCAGTGCATTGGGCCGGATTCCCAATGATGCGGGTTCGAATCCCGTCAGGGCGGCATGAGACAATTGTTTTTTTCTTTTATTTACTTGTTTAAAATTTATCACATAAGTTGGCTTCTTTTCATTGCGATATAGCTAGACTCAAAGTCAAAGTCAAAGATTTTTATTCAAATAGACTTATAGATAAGTACTTTCGAATAGTACAAAATTATTATTTTTTCCCTACCAGCCATTCAGGACATCTTTTAACTGATAAGAAGAACGGCCGCAAAAAACTTATCAGCTTTAACAGAAACAACAACATTTACAATGGAACATGTTGTTGCCAAGCACAAATTTACAATTTTGAAATATATTTAATATAAGAGGAAAATTTTTCCATATTCAATTATTAGAATATTTTCCTTTTATCCAATTTATAATAGTTATGTTTTATGTTAGTATCACATCCATGCATTTTGGTCTTTTAAATAATCATCTACCTTGTAATAACCTTTGCTTAAGAGTGACTTTTTAACATATATTTTAAATTTATGCAAAGGCAGATCTTTCAATTGTTGTGGAACTTTATTAAAAAAAGCTATACCTTTCCCCAAAAACGAGCGTCTACATTTTTCAAGTCGAAATTTTGGAACGGCAAGCTTATTCTTATTTCTAGTATTAAAATTATGGACATCGCTATGCTTAATAAATAAATCAAGATGTTTCCTTACATATATTATATTATCACAGATGTATTGTCCCGCCAAAGTTAGTATATTAATCTCTTTAAACAAATCCTCAAGAGAATCTCTCCGTCGAAGGTTGTAAATGGCGCGCACGGCTCTTTTTTGAAGAATAAAAACATTTTCTATATTAGCTGCTGAGCCCCACAACAACAGGTCATAGGACATTACACTATAAAAATAGCTAAAGTAAACTAGTCTTGCCGTTTCAATATCAGTTAAGAACTCCATCCGAAAGTAGCAGCCGGCGGAACATTTGTAAATAATAATTTATCTCTCTTCATAGGTTATAGACAATACTGCTTGGCGATGTGTAAGGTACACATTTAGCGATTACCCACTATAATCACACTGATTCGATAAAATTATAGCACTAAACTTAAATGTTCTCAGTGAGAATGTGACATTTAGGAGCATCGTGTTAAAGGGACTGAGCGTGTGAACCATTGCCCTCACTAGCGGTTCTCACTTTGAAATCGCCTTAGGGAATATAATTATTATTTTCGTAACCTTCATAATTCACATGTTGATTATTTTGGCATTGGTTGGTAGTTTGGTTTTTGTAAAAATATTAGGGGCACAAAAAAATGTTTACAAGATTCACAAGCAAAGCGAACCTTGCGGAAACATACTAACAACGCTCGGTTAGATCGGTTTCAAACGGCAAAACTAAATAGTCTTTGTCAATGCTCTAAAAACGACCTTATGATATATTAGACTCAATTCAACCTATTAACAGGAAATAATTTATAATGTTAGTGATAAAAAATATTTGCATATTTTCATTCTGCATCTATTATACGAAAAGTTATACCTATTCATATTCCGAACTTTAATGTCATGTACTGAAAAATAGTCTCTGTTCAGACCCATTAGTGAATTATTCCTTAAATTACCCTCATGTTTGGTTAGGTACATATTTTAACTTGTTGAACTAATTATCTTTTCTCCAAAATAATTGCATAAGCGATAACAAAGTGAATTGAAAATCTTTCGAGTTCTCTTAGTAAAAGTTGTCGTGCGATTGTAACGGAAACCGAACTGTTCAATTGTCTAATTGTATCGATCCACCAGATAAAAAGAAATACAATACCTTTTACCTTTTTGGAGTTTAATTAGTTAAAGTTATTTTATATAATTCTTATCCTGTATTTTCAAGCCTGAACATAGCATCTCATGATTTTGAAATATTGGACAAAAAAAAACATAAGTCCTTCTCTTTTGTGAAATTTTAGATGCTGGTTAAATGAGGGAGAAATGCAGTTCGTTGAAAAGTCATAGATTGTAATAAGATATTTGACCACAATATTCAATAACACCACTCGTAGACTACATGATTAGCTTTTTGTTTTTTCTATCATATACATTACATCTATACAATTCCATGACTGACTGTTGAAGTGCTCATGGCCACGCTTGACAAACTGATCGTATTCGATCACGTTTGTTAAGCAAAGTTCAGCCCGGTCAGGTGTCGGATGGGTGACCGTAAACTGGCATTATAACTGAGCGCTTTGGTGCTTCGGATCGCACGCTAAACCGTCGGTCACGGCTGTTGTAATTTGATTACAGTCCGTAAGCCAAGTCAGAGGCCTTATAGGCGGCTTGATAAACTCTGACACCAGAGGTGGCCACTAATCCTCACTCGATAAGAAGAAGAAGACTGACTGTCAGACAACGCACAGCCCAAATGACTTGTTTGGCAGGATCCCTTAATGATGTAGGTTACCACTAAGAAAGGATTTTTTGATATTCCCACGGGAACGGTAACCACGGTAACCACACGGGTGAAACAGCAAGCGACGGCTAGTGTATTATAATTTGCTTATTTAAAGCTTATTTTGAATTTCTTATATAAACTCACCTGTATAGCAACAACATATTTAGCTTATAAATAATATACTACTCTCAAATATTTTACGACATACAACTGCCATTTTTTCCCAGAAATACCTATAAAGAACCTCACGCAGGCCACACAGCAAAGCTCATAACAGATTGCAATAACTGATAATACTTATTTATCTTTAAGCAAGAGTATTCATTACGTATTTTATTATTATGACATCACAATAAATACGTCACCGACTAGAAAGTAAGGATGGCTGTATTAATTCTCCGTCTATAATTGGAGACATTTACATGTACCTACGATTGCTTAGATACTTATTGGCGGATTTTCCGTTCAAGTTACATTACATAACTTGACTGAACTTAGTGTCTCTCTTACGTACATCTTATGTTTTGGCGCGCACTGTTCATTGAAATAAAACAACTTTTACGGATATCAAACGCGCTATATTTCCACGAGCTTAGTGTCTCTCTGTCTGTACTGGGTTTTGGCGAGCCTATTCCGAGTTAAATTAATGAAAGGAATGTTTTTTTCATTTCTGCTAATTCTGCATCACGATAAAGTGTCTTTGAAAAAAGTAGGTAGGTAAGAATGTAGTACCAAATTTTCGACCAGCGATTGGGAGCACAAATTTTAAAACTATGCAGAATGCTGCGCCAGTGTGTGATGGAGAACTGTCTAACTAAACGTCGAATAACCCTCGTAAAGCCTCACCTGACGACCAGCCTTATATGCCCTCATACGCCAAGGAACTGCATGCTGTCGCGACCCTCAGTTATGAGGACATGAGGAAGAAGATGAGATGTTCCTTTTGTTTTACTAATTATAACATTATGATATCAATGTTTATGGAACAAGTGCTCCCATGACCAGTTATTCATCATTTTATTTGTATAGATTTTTACCAGAAATCATCCTGTGAAGAGCCCGCTGACTAAAGTAGCTAAAGAAGGTCGAAGTAGGAACTGAACAAGCAATTAATATATTCTCATAGTAAGCTATAACTTCCATTGAAACAGTGATAACTTACGTTGTCAATACGTTTGCGCGATGTGATGTTTAGTTCTAAATTCGTGTTTCTGCGCAAACGTGACGACGTATACTAAAGTCGCACGCGCACGCGCGCTTACAACATTGGTTGTCCTCGTGATAAACGACTGCTGAATCGTGTTGAGATATTCTCCGTCTTTATTATAAACTAGCGGCCGCTCACGGTTTCACCGGCGTGGTTCCCGTTCCCGTAGGAATATCAGGGTAAAAAGTATCCTATGTTCATAACCAGACTATCTGGTATCTGTGTACCAAATTTCATCCAAATCCGTTCAGTAGTTACGGAGCCTTAACGATGCAAACAAACAAACAATCAAATCTTTCCGCTTTATAATATTAGTATAGACTATACCTACTGATACCCAACATATGAGGCCTATGTAGTGGGATGTAGAACTTTCTCGGAAAGTGCAAAGTTTGAAGAAATAACTAATTATTCAAATGAAATACTTATTAGGTAGTGATAAATATTAAACAAGAAAATATACTAGAAAAAAGCAACTTGTCTCATGTCGTCCTGACGGGATATGAATCCGCATCCTTGGGAGTCCGGTCCAATACACTCAGGCAATCCCGTCAGGGCGACATGAGACAAGTTGCTTTTTTCTAGTATATTTTCTTCTTTAATATTTACATAAAAATAGCATTGTAAAATGCAAAATTAAAAAAGTTATAATTATTAGGTAGTGTTCTATTAGGGGAAGGCCGGGCAAAGTGGATACCTTAAGGTATTTAAGGTTATAGCAGAAAAGGTTTACAATACAAAAACTAAATAATTACCACAAATCAGTCTTTATTTATTGCTCTTACAAATACCAACATCAGTAACTAATAATATTTAAACAATAATCAACTGCAATTAAAATTTGAAAAAGTACGAAAGTATTCGCTTTGCCCAGTACCCCGGGTAAAGCGGATACAGTACTTGGGCAAAGTGAATACCCATATTATGCTGGCGTAATCCAAAGCTGGGTAATACTTATGGCTCTCGTGGTTATCTAATAAAATAAGTATTTTTTTATCAGGCGTAGGTCGAGCATGTTCCACAAAAAAAAGCATCCAATCCAAGAACACCTCACCTAAAGTCCAACCATTTGGAGTACAGGTTTCTTGAGTGCCGGGAGGCGCACCATCAAGTAGTCTGGGTTGCATCTTTTTTCTGGCGAAAATTAAGAATGGTGGGAGAAATGAACCAGCGGCATTACAACAACCTATGATAGTAGTTAATTGACCACGTTCTGCACTGGCAATTATGCCCACTTGTTTCTATCCTTTCGTTGATAACACTTTAGCCGACTTATTTGTGGTTGTAGATATACCAGTTTCATCCATGTTGTATAATCTAGATGCATCAATATCATATTTTTCTGTTAAAGCTTCAAGGTTTTCATAAAAACGTCCAACTTCATGTCCGTTAAATCCTTTTGCCCTTGCAACCGATGTTGCCTCTGGAGTTCTGAGGGATATTTGATTGTGACGAGACAAAAATGACGATAGCCAATCATATCCAGCTTTTTTATACTTGTCCCAGTTATTCGGGTAGTTCAAATATTTTTTCTTGGCGTAGATGAACGCTAAGTTTTTGAATTCATCTCGAGTCAAGCCAAAAAATACAGAATCCATATCTTTGAGATATGTCACCAACTCTATTTCCTGGTCTTCAGTGAAAACAGGACGGAATCGACCAAGTTTTGAAGCAGCAATGCCTGTTTTTGCATGCCTATACAAGGTTGCATAAGCCAAACCATACTTTTTAGCTGTGCTTTTTATTGAATCTCCAGCTTAGCACAAACTAATAGCCGTTTGCATAGCATTTTCATCCCACGTTCCTTGCTCAGTTTTTTTAAATATTTATTTACCATCTGAAACAAATAAAATACATTTTTAGATAATAAGTCACCCATGAAAAATGGCGGGCAAAGTGGATACCATATCCACTTTGCCCTATTCACTTTGCCCCACGAGGTAAGTTTTGAGGTCAACACATTTCATAGAAAAACTAATAGTTCTGACTTTCTGTTAAATAAACCATAAAAACCTACTTTGATATGCTACCGAATTAAGACATTTCTAAAAATCAAGAACTAGTTATACAGGAGAATTGATCAATGTACTTACCGCGTAAAATCAATCTTTTATTAACGAAACAAATCTCTACGGCGCGGACGGGACGCGACGCGGCCCCTCGCTTCGATGTTTGCCGTGTACTAAACCAAGATGGCCGAACGTAACAGTGGTGGTGTGTTGAATGAACAACTAATATTTTAGGAGTAGTGGGGAGTATTCGCTTTACCCGGGGTATTCACTATGCCCGACCTTCCCCTACTGTTGTTTTTTTTTAAATAAAGCTCCCGAAAAAAAACTCTACTAGTAAACAGGGAAGTTCCGATTTTACCCCATTACCCTACAGTCGGGGGGCCTGCAATTTTGATGTAAGTAATCAAGCAGAAGACTTTGCTGTAGAGTCTAATATCATGAGCCACCATAAAAATAGAAAAAAAAAATGGAAATTTTTAAGGCCACGCAGACGAAGTTAATAATAACTGTTAAACTACTGCCTAAACTAGGCCCACTTGCGCCAAGCTTAGTTAAGACATTTAACTCAGAGTTAAAGCTATTTTTGCACGCATCTAACTCTGTATTCTATATATCTAAATAATTTATTACTCAAAATGAATACCTATTAATGTCTTAGTATTTGTGATAAAAACGTTTTCTATTTATCTACTACTTTTTTAAATATATCTCCGTAAAAAAACACTACTGGTCAACCTGGAAGCCGACTGTACCTAGTACCAAAGAATACTATTACTAACGTACTAATACTATGTTCTTAAAGTCAAAGTCAAAGATTTTTATTCAAATAGACTTATATATAAGTACTTTCGAATAGTCCAAAAGTTTTTTTCCCTACCAGCCATTCAGGACATCTTTTAACTGATAAGAAGAACGGCCGCAAGAAACTTATCAGCCTTAAAAGAAACAACAACATTTACAATGGAACATGTTGTTGCCAAACACAAACTACAATCTTGAAATATATTTAATAAAAAAGAAAAATGTTCTCATACTTATATTACAATATTTTCCTCTTACACAAACACACACTTAGAAAAATATAATATAAAAACACCCAGTTTTCTTCCCACTTACAACTTTACATATTAAACAGGACGGAATATATAAGTTATCTGTGTTAGTGCGGTCCAGACTAAACTAAGTCACGATCGCAGAAATACTGTTACAGTTTCAACAGGAGTTATCTCCTCGGTCAGGTTTATTTCACTTTCACTATCTCCAGTGTGATTACCGTTCTTTAACGTTTTTATTTGACAGTATTATTATCGTACAAACTGTTGTAATGACGTAAAGATTTTTTCAATTGACTGTGAAATGCGAAGAATTTGATAAGTTATGAAAGTTTGGTTTAAAATTTATCTAGAAAAGACTATACCCAAGTAACTCTTGATGTGCGTTAAATAATAGAGAAAATAAAACGGTAAACCGGGAAAATACAAATTATTTGGCTGTTTTTTTATGAGAACTGTGTTAATTTTGTGAGGTAAGCTTTTGGCAAATGTTTGTTATGAAACTTAATGCTAGTTTCATCTTCCTACAATTATTTTGTACACGAATCTTGTAAGAACGTCAAAAAATTTAAATCTAACAATGTTTTGCTAGTCAAAAATATATGTTTATAAAAAAGGTTCTTAAAAGTCAGATTTTACCAATTAACTTTCTATTATAAAAAAAGTTCTTACGCAACGCTAACGGTAATCGATATAATTCAAAAGTGCGCATTGACAATAAGTATAACCGTGGATTCTTCACGGCACGTCTCGACAATCAGCCGTGTAAACATCTCAGGCAATTAGTAACACGGCGCTTCGATACTTATTTTCCCACGGTCACGATCAAGTTAAGACAAGAAGTTTTAAACTCATGTTTAGGTTTTTATTTTTCTTTTTGTACTAAAGAGACAAATTTTTCATTCCTTAATAATACCAGTAAGTACATGGCCTTAGAGCATAGATGCTGTGATTATGAAATGAATGTTAACAATAATTCGCAAACATTAAAAAAAATTAAGGTAATTTTGCTTAATAATGGTTAAGTTACTTCAAAGCTCATCTGCTGAAAAGAAGTAGGTTTAAACCTTGAGAAGCCTTTAATTTGTTTTTAACAAGATGAGCCGTCCATTTGTACAAGCTTCCGCTGTATTTGTTTTGGTTCAATATTAGATAGGTGCGACTGATAGTGCAATAAATGTTTTCAACGAATCTCTCTACAAGTAGACTAAATCATATAACGAAACTGGAAACCCTACACAAAACGCAAATTCGTAACCAATCCTAACAACATTAATTCTATTCAATTTACAGTGGACAATAAAAGTAACACAGTCGTCCCATTTCGCAACCGACATAGAATATAAACTATGGAATTTACAATTTAATCCATTTCGGAGCTTTTAAGATTTCGAAACCTACCGTTTCAGATCGTGTTGGCAATGTCAACAGTCGGTGTTGGGACCTTACTGACCTTACAGTAAATGTCATAATTTGCAAGTTGAACAACGCTTGTAGGTTCGAAAATACGCGCATTATCGTAACTACTAGATCATGGTTGCACCATATTAAACATACGAAATTCGATAGCGGTAAAGATAATAAGTATCGGTATTGTGGAACTTATAGATAAAGTACGTGATGGGAACTTTACAGATATGAATATGACTTAACTTGAGTAATGTTTTCAAGTTTAATATAAGTTCTTAGGTGGCAAAAAAATATTTGTTCGAAAGAAGATTCTGTGATGTTCTTTAGTAAATAAAAACCCCTTACTTTGAATCGTCAGACATTATAATAAATCTTCATACAATTTTTTTAAACATAATTGTTTATGTTTTATTTTATAAAAGTTATCCTCTTTTTCTCGTAGGACAATCTTTCAGTTTAGGTACCAAAATTCATCACGGTCCTACAAACAAATTCGTCAGCTGCATTTTTTTAGTATAGATTAATTAGATCAAATTAACAAACCACCACAGGTCCACCTCGATTGCATCGATTTCCATTCTCGATTGTAGCGAGCTTCGCAAGCGCATGCTCGATTATAAATCTCGAGCGCCTTCCACTGATCTATAGATCATTTAGACAGGAGAGATCTACGCTTGCCTGCGACGATTTGCATCTGTCAAAGGCTTTTTACTCCGTATAATTATTGACAGCGTCCTCCTTTTTATGACTTATTTATTTATTTGTGGGTAAGTGGGATAATTTTATATGCAAGTTCGATCCTGCCAGAGCAAACCGATGAAAAATTGATTGCAAAAAAAACTTTTAAAAAAGGCGTTAAACGACTGAAACGAGATAGTAATCAGAAAAGCGCGCGCGAGACCTTTTCTGATTACTTGACCGATTTTTCAGATTAGACGAAATAACCACGAAATCATTTCTCAGTTAATAACCAAGTACAGCGATTTAAAGAGGAATGAAACTAAACCAACTGAACCATTGATTGAACTAATCTTCAATAGTATTATGTGACCCCATTTGAGAATAATTTTGCATTTTCCTATTTTTAGGGGGTCATTTCGAAAGGAAAAAGTGTCGAGGCAAAATAATAAAATCGTGTTTCTGGTACATTACAAATCTAGATAAAGGTATCAAGAAATGTTAATCTTCTTACCAGATATGTAATATCTCTAACCATCCTATAGTTTTTTATCAAAAGTACATATTGGTTTTATGATTAAAAAGTTATAAATACTTAGGTAGTTATTTATAAAGAATATAATATTTACTATCTAACGATCGGTTATAATATGTAAGACGAAGTCGTTAAATATTTTTAAGGTATAGCTATTTAATAACATATTTTAACAAATTATATGTTTTCCTTTTATTAGGTACAGCTTCGTAAAGGAAACGGCTGAAGTGAGTTTTAAAGTTTCAGTAAATAACCTAATAATGGGGTTTGTGGTATTTACCTATTTTGTTAATATTTCTACTCAATAACGTAAATTTTTGATATTAAAAACATGTTAATGTAATTAAAGTCCCAGTGGTTAAGAGGGGAGAGTACTGGTTCTCTGAGATACAGGCCACGGCTTAGTTCAGATACCAGTCTCTCCACAATCTTATGTATGTGTCTTAATTTTCATGTAATTTTTGTAAACCTATTTTGTAAACGATGAGATTGTGTAGAGAAGAAATAAACAGTTATTTATTTATTTATTTATATTATTTATTTAATAATAACAATAATAGTATAAAATCACCCAATTATCTAGCCGACGTTAAGTTTCATGAAGAACTTCTAGTTTGGATACTAGATAACGGATAAACTTTTTTTACATACATAATACTAATATAAAACACCCAGACCAAGACAAAAAGAGATATTCATGCACACAAACATTTGTTTTGTCCGGGTATCGAACCCGGGACCCTGGCGCAGAAGGCGGGTTAAGTACCCCTGTGCAAAACAGGCCGTAATAATTTAACTTTATAGCATTTTCCATTTCATCAAATAACATCTAATCTATGAATTACGCCATTTTAACTTCCTATCGTACCTAAATCATAGAGTTAGATAAAATTAATATTTGCAAAAATTTACAAAGAAAATGCAATAATACGTCAATTATTCTAAAGCCTACAAACCATATTGTTATTTAAATAATTGGGAAAAAAATGCAATGAACTGGCAATAATTTTACTCAGACAAATTCCCAGACGGTTGTAGTATCATATACTTAATATAAAATGACTGCACTCTACTATTATCAATCGTAAAATTTTACTATTAAGAAATTCTTGCAAACATCCTAGGTACATCGTTCAATTAAAGGGGTCTAGATTAGTCATTCTTACATGTAACATCAGTAAGCATCATATCAAAATTAAAATAAAACAAAATTGAACTCAAGTGCATTACGTTAAAACTTAGAATCCTTTGGTTTTGCATATCTTTACGCATTGCCACCGGTACGTTAATTTAATGCAATTAAAGTTAGTTTAAACCAATTAATTCATTCGAAGAATATTAACCATTAGCTTATGATATAACTCTAATGAATAAGACACTTCCTTTTCTGCGATTTGCATGTACTATAGTACCCATAAAACATTAACTTCGTAAATAGACCCAATTATATATAGTTTTTTTTTTCTGCGAACACTCCTTAGATAAAATCTAAAGAAAGTCTGTCTTTATGTAAGAAAATGCTTTGTATATTCTAAAGATAACTTTTCGATATTACAATATTACTAATATTACAATATTTGACAAGCTGTTTGGCGCAGGGGTACTAAGCTCACCTTCTGCGCCAGAGGTCCCGGGTTCGATCCCCGGATAAGACAAATATTTGTGTGCATGAACATGTCTATTTGTCTTGGTCTGGGTGTTTGATATGTATGTTATGTATATATTTACAAAAAAAAGTATATAAGTATGTTTACCCGTTATCTAGTATCCATAACACAAGTTCTTCGTGAAACTTAACATGGGCTAGATAATTAGTGTTGTTTTTATGCAATTATTATTATTATTACAATGGCATTAAAAAGCATAATGAAGGAGTGTAATTGTTTTGTAAACTTTTTATTTTTTTTGTTCTATTCCAATAAAAAGAAAGTTGAATTGTTTTAAGTTCTCCTTTTCGTGACCATTCAAATGATATCCAACACTTGCCTCTTAAATGTATTCCAAATAAATGCGATATTTCTGATGGTGAGTGTAGGTATTTCTTTTGAATACTGAATTATTTCTATTACCTTCGTACTTTAAAAGAAAACGTTTCCCAAAATAACTCTTCTGGTCAACCTGGAAGTTCCTCGACTGTACATACTTGAGTTAAGTAGTATATCTTCTTAAAACATTTTAATAGGTAGTATATAGAACGTAGATGAGTCACGTTCTGACATTGAAATAACCCATAATTATATTAAGGCAAGCCAGTAGTTACTTGATTATCCTTGGGAATCCTCATTTTAACTCTACTACTCTCCAAGATCTTGTGTTTTTAACCGACTTCAAAAAAGGAGGAGGTTCTCAATTCGGTTGGTATATTTTTTTTTTTTTTTTTTTTTTATGTATGTACACCGATTACGCCGAGATTTCTCAACCGATTTCCATGATTCTTTTTTTGTTCGACGCAGAATAGTTGCCAATTGGTCCCATAAAAATTTGGTTTTGTTTGACTTAGTACATTTTATGTTATGAGCATTTTTATATATTTCATTTCATTGTTGACTTGGACGATGTAGTATTTACGATAATTTTGTTTATAATGTACATGAAACCTTATCTAATCTAGAAAAACCCTGCTGTAGCTTACAAAACAGCCTATTACAGACACTAAAAAGTAAAAAAAAAAAACTGCGTTAAAAAAAACCGACTTCAAAAACTAAAAAGCAAAAAATAAGCCTTTGGAGTCGGTGCCAGCCAAGGCAAGAAAAATAAAAGTATAGGAGCTTAAAGTAGAATGTCTTGGCTGCCACCGACTCCAAAAGGCTTATTTTTTGCTTTTTAGTTTTTGAAGTCGGTTTTTTTTAACGCAGTTTTTTTAATAAATATGAAGACAGGGAAGAAATTTAATAAAATATGGGTATAAATAAACCAATATTTTAAAATTTAAAGAAAAAGGGCAACAAATATCAAAGTCACACACTTTTTTAAAATAAATCTTTTCGATTTTTTTTCTGAGTCAGATGAGGTATTCACATAATTTTCTGCGCAGCTTTAATATAAACTTACTAGAATTACTTTGCTAATCAACCTCTTTTCGCAGCGCTAAAAAATAGGTCTTTACCTACGATATTGCCGATTTTTTTCTTACACTTCTAGAGAACCTTTCTACTTCTATGATAAAAGAATACATCAATTTCTTGATTTTATATTAAATTAAGATCTTAGCGGTTAAGAATGAGTAATCATAAGATTATTATTATTGTTTTTTTGTACGATAAGAAATGCATATAAAAGGTACAATCTTTTTTATAGCAAAAATGTTTTTTGTCTTTGAATATTATTTCAAAGATACAATATATATTTTTTTTTAAATATAGCATTAGATAGCTCAATCTTCATACAATGCTTATAGAAAAAAAAATGTGGCATAAGCATTTGCGGTAATAACTATGGCTAAAATTTGTTAGTATGGAAAGCGAACTTTCTTTGAATTTCTTCATACAAATCGGCAATTTCATAGGTAAAGTAATATAACAATTTTCAAGCAACTTTAATGCTTCTAACAACAGACTTGTGCAGTGAAACATTGTAATTTGTGACACATGTACCACCTGCCGTTTCCTGACAAACATATGGTATGAATACTTTACTTACAGCTTTGAGACCTAATACCTTTTATTAAGGTCTATTTTGGATTATAATAGTTTCAAGTTCTTTAAAAGTAGCACAAAAACAAATGAAAGAGACTACATTTCTTTTCGCTAACATTGTAGACATAAGTACTCGGTTCTTTTTTAAACTGGCTTATAAATCTGTTCAAGGCAATATTTATAATGCCTCGTATCATACGAAGTTAGTAAACACATTTTTTTTCTGATAATTTGTCTGTCTGTACCATATAATTTAAGTGTATGTTTCTACTTATGATTGAGTAACGACTCCGCACTTCTTTGTTATAGTAACAACAATCAGAATTATGTACTTATAAGAAATAACCATCTTCCAAGGTTAATGCGGATTAATTCAAAAAGGTTACTTGAAACGTTTTTTTGTTACTAACAGAAATGGAATGAAAAACGCACTTTATTTACAGACACACTCTATGAGTATCTAAGTAAGTTTAATTACAAATTTATATGTATGCACTATGCCTACCATTAACAACATTATTAATATAACCTTTATAACTCAAGAGTAATGTAGGTAGAAACCTAAATTACTCTTGACTGATAAAGGCTAGGTATATATTCGACTTTCACCAGTAGAAACTGGTGAAATAATTTTTCAAAATCAGCTAAGCAGTTTCAAAGATTACTTCCTACACACAAACTAACAAACTTTACCTCTTTATAATATTAGTGAAGATTACATTTTTTTAATTCTACATTTTACAATGTTATTTTTATGTGATAAATACTAAACAAGAAAATATATTTACTAAACAAAAGCAACTTGTCTCATGTCGCACTGACGCGATCTTTCGAATGCGAGGATATTTCTTGCATTGATGAAACGACGGTGGCCAACCCGCCACAGAAAGGTGAATATACTAGAAAAAATCGACGTGTCACCACAGGTCTCTGTAGCATAATTGGTTAGTCAGCAATAGGCCGGATTGCGGAAGGATGTGGGTTCGTATCCCGTCAGAACGACATGAGACAAATTGCTTATTTCTAGTATATTTTCTTTTTTAATATTTATTAGTGAAGATGTGGAAGCTCTACAGGCTGAAATTCAGCAGACCTTCTTCTAGCCTAGTTACTATGGCAATAAGCGTTTTACATTTAACTTAAACAAGCAAAGTAATTTTAAAAACATAAGTCGAAATAAATCTTCATCTACAAGGAAAACTGTACAGGAACCCAAAACCGGTTGTAACCGACAAAAAATGAAAACAAAACAGTAATGATACCGTCTAGCCGTACCTAATAGCGTGAAACAAAAAACTCCAACGGGCACTATATTGATGAGTTCTGTTACCGAAAATTACTTTAAAAATTCCTCGAACGAAGACTCACAGTCGGTCTATAATTTTGACAGCCGTTAAATTAGGTTATTCTTTAGTCTGTGGTTTTATGGCGCGAATTCCCGTGGCTGTAAGCTGTAAACAGTTTGCTGCGGCTCACGGCTGTATAGCATCGATGGGTCTGCGTTTTTTTTTTAAATGAATTTAGTGTGAGTCAGCGTCTATCCAGCCAGACACATCGTTATTTGCGTACGCTACACTAATGTCAGTATCAATTTGACGAAGATTTAAGAACTTTTTTATTTATATACGACCTGCTTGGAAGTTTGATCGTTGGATTAGTTATAACAAAGAATTCGGAAGTTGAAGCAAGTTGAAAAGGATTAAAATTAAAGTTGGAAATGGTTAATGTATTTTTATATGCATAATGTTCTATCCATACTAACAACCTTAAAACTGTTTATTTTTTTGCAAAGTAATGACGACGACATTTAATATTAAAAAAAATAACAACATTAACCGACAATGCTCAGTCAAAACCATCGCAAGGCCTGTAAAACGAGTATTTTGGAAAAGGTCAAATATGGAAAGCGCAGGCGCCGCCCGACGAGTATTGCAACCTGTGAACTGACGTAAAACACATGAAACAAGACTTAAGGGTCGTATTTAAAATTAAGATTTCGTAACTTCCAATCGACCAGGTAACGGAAAAGATGTAACACGAAACACGTAATTTTAATGCTGAATATTGACGGCACTTCTAAATTTTAATGAAAATACACACCAATTTTTCAATGCACTACATTATAGTTCTATTATCACCTTAACTAGGATCTTCCTTTTCGGAAAAATACCATCGCAGCGGTTGTTAGCCAAAATTGCAATGTCTTTAAACCTCTCACATATGGGCCTGAGAAGGTTTAAACGTTTTGTTATATTTGAACCAAAGTTATCGAGTAGTCTAGGAAGTAATGAGCTTATCTGTTATTAGAATCTTGAAGATATTTTGTAGACATTTATTGAGGAAATAGTCGCTTATTATAGCAGAATAAAACATACTGATAAGATAACCTGTAATGTTGCCTTCATACGCCATAAACTTCCCACTGCTTCCTGCGTATAAGAAATGGTACAAACAGAATTAACAAACGAGCCCAATGTGTCTTTGTGGGTGTTTATAGCCATTTACAGTTCCAATACTGCATCCCTTAGCATGAGATCTATCTTTATTCGTTCCAATGGCCCAATGGTACTAATCACACCTACCGAGTCAGCGTTACCACGGTAAATTGGGCTTAAAAAATTTATAGGTATAGAAAATAGAAGTGATATCAAATAATATCCCAACCACCCTAGTCTACATAAGGTGCCTATGTCTAAGGAGACACGTTTGCTAAATTTTCCCTTAGAATAATTTTGTAAAATATCTGCTGTACTGATACAATCTTGATTGAGTTTGTATTTGCCTCTTTAGACAAATAACCCTTTTAGGTTAACAAACTAATGACTTTTACGACAGGCCTCGGTTTTGAAAGTAAATTGTTAATACAGAGTTTACTATAGCAGTACCTGGCCTATCAATGATCACAACATTTTGATTTAACATTGAGATAGGTTTATTATCTAAAGAAAGACAAGCAAAGGAGTTTGAAGAAATGCAAGCGACGGATTTTCGTGTTGTTTGTAAGATCGTGCGTTTTATAGTCATTGTTCTATCTAACCTAACCTAACCCAACCCAAAGATACTTTCTGTGTACACAAATTGTAAATGGCTAAATCTAAGATTCACTGTATTTCTTCTGTCTGTTAACATTCACCGGTATTTGTCCGATACAAGTATAAATTAAGAACAATTTCTGAGTTACACCATCGAAATTGGTGATTGTCGACATTCACCATTGTATCTAACATTCACTAGTATCGGACATTCACAGTAACATATAAACACTACACTGAGTAAAAAGGACCAACAATCTGCGACAAAGCGAGAACATAAATATCTGTGACCATAACCATACCTCTCCAAGTTCTGGTATTTAATTACTTCGCTAACGGACACTTGATTTATAAGACGCTTAATTTAAAAGTGTTGATTTAAGATTTGACGATGAAGTCGGGAATTCAGAAGCCATTTAATTTGTTGATGTTTACTAATTATTCGAACACAAATTATTTTATTTAATTAATGCTCAGCTACTTTCTCAGCAATGGTAGAAGCAATGGTAGAAAGTTTCAAAAGTATTGTAAAGGGGCGTGCACTAAATTGTAAATTGATGATATAGCTATTATTTATAATATTTCTAAACCAAGACATATTTACTCTCACACTACAGTTTGTAATGAGAGCTAAATAATTTTCCTTGGTAAACCAAATTTTTTATATGAATACATCATTTGGTTTTGGTTCGTGGGACACAATATATTAAGGAGGCTGTCTTCAGTAATGCAGTCCCATTTAAATTCCATCTCCACATCCTCGTTGGTGTAATTGGTTATAATAGTCCGTCCCCAACGTGCAACATGAATTATATCATTATCCTTCGTTATATTAACTTCAAGGATCGTTAGAACATAAATCGATTGCTATGCATGGAGCGACAACTACGGAGTTTGCATACTAAACGTTAAATGTGTCAACAACATCCACCCAATGGACGGTCATCAACGCAATATTAACGACATTCATTATTTTTCCAGACTTGGCTGCGATACGACAACTGCTGGAGAGCGAGACGGGAGGCACAACCTGTCCCAGTTGTAACATGCCCTTTGATAAGGGTAAAAAGAGAAAGTTGATCGACACTTGTGGACATGAACGCTGCTACTCCTGCATGTTCAGAAACGAAGCCTGTCCTATATGCGCGAGGAATAGCCAAGGACGGAGACAAGTGATGGACAGATATACGCCGTCGCCACAACGACAGGATCAGGATTGGCAGTCACCTATGCGGCTCCCAAAACCGCCTAAGCAGCCCCCGAGCTTAGCGCAGAGCTGCCCCACACCACCGCATACGAGAAGAAGATTCTTTCTCAGCCCAAAATCGTTGCGCAGCCCTTTCGGACAACGCGCCTCCCGGCATTCCCACGAGAACCACGTGCCCCTGTCTGGTAAGTAAGATTATTAAATTCCGATTTGCATATCTGTAGGCTCGCGCGTGGTAGCCACCGATTTGCATCAGCATTGCGTAAGCCCCGGTCCAGGCACGCAATACACTCCATTGATACCTTGTACGGTAATGTTGGATCTCATTCACAGTGAGCGTAGCCTCTCACTTTCCCGATAGGCTTCATTTGTGTTTTGGTAAACGTCAAGAATCCTTCTCATGAATAATGGTGAGTGACACTTGCGACATGGGCGCCCACGCACCCACGCCGGATGTACGTAGGTTCCTTAAAGGACCGGTTGTCTGACTGGTGTATTTATTAGTTTAGGTATAGGCCCGCTAGACTTTTGCAATTCAGCCCGCGCAGACAGGCCGGCTGCGGACTTTATCTTGGCATCTGTTACAGTTTTCATTTCCATTAATTATATCATTCTAGACCGCTCTATTTTGCGATGGCGGTTTGAAATATACGGTACATTCACAGCTGTAGGTTTCTTAATAATCTATTAGTTCCAATTCGCAACAGCCCTTGCCCCCTCGCGGGTAATTAGTCTGTCTATCGATTATAACGTTTCTATGTGCTTGAATCAATAATATTGTCTGGCAGAATTTATAATCTTGGATGAATTCGTTCAATCAATAATTTGTTATCGGTAAAGTTCTAAGTTTATTTACTTGAAGTATCGAATGTACTCAACAGGATTACCAGAAGAAGGGCCAAGAACAGCAGCGTGGCCAAGTATGGTGTTCAATAAGATCAGATCACTCTGGTCTGCACATTCTTCAGTTCCACAGGGACTCAACCAGTTGACAGGCACGGAGATACCATTTCGCTAGCTGCAGGAATGTCAACTTTTTGAAAAGTGTTTGAACCCCTTTAAAAGATATTTCTTTTGAGTTTAATGGATAGCTATACGTACTTAAAGTTGATATTCCTACAATAACGGCATTGTTGTCGCTCGGTTTTTGCACTATTTAATTAATGCCTGTTTGCATACAACAATCATACCTATATAAACACACGGCTTTTGATTTTTCTGCATCTGTATGTATAAGAACCGCTTGAACATCTTAATTTTAATCCTATCTCGTTTAATTGCCATTTTATACGCTCAAAAACCGTTAACACATCGTCTCTATCAGATCTTACGAAAGCCTTAATGACTTGTAATTTCCATCATACTGTCAAACGCCAGAGTGTGCCAGAGGTCTTTGAATCAACATCTAATGTTCCATGCATGACGCATCATTTTGTAGACTCAGATGAAGATATATGAACAATCGATATGAAAGACCAGATAAGGCATCGGCGACAAAAATTACATATCTTACCGTGGGCGAAAACGATCATCTTTGTTGATAAAAGAGACGATAGTTGTGGGGACGCAACAGATAAAATCTCAAATTATAGCCCACCGAATGGTGTATGTAAATTCTTATGACAGCTTCCATTGATGGGCTGGGTCGACGAAAAAGAAAGATGAAATAAAATTAACAATATCGTTAAAGGCTAAGCTTGGTGTGTTTTGGTTTGGAGTGCCAATTTGTGTGAACATTAAGCTAGTTATATATTATTGTCAGCTACTTTTTTGGCTATTTATATTACCAGTTCTTTTATTTTTATATTTTTGTGTCTTTGTTTCTTTGCTTGCAGTTTTATTGATTCTTTTAGTTAATGTTTATTCCTACTTATCGTTTTATTATTAAAGTCTCTGTAAATCACTTTGTCTCTTCGATACACTGTATTAACAAGTAAGCCTGGCTTATCGAAGCCTTACTTCCAATGTGGGAGTCGGAAGGTCGGCTGAATCAGGCCCTGCTTATATAACTCAAGGTTAGTCGCCTTCGCATTGTCTGACTGTCACTGGAGAGATTACACCCTCAGTACGCCCGCGCTAGGAACGGATTTAGCTATGATCGAATTGCTCCGAAGGTTTCGCACGTCTAGTTCTAATATGATGTGTGAAATTAAATGTATGAGTCATACAAATGTCATTCATGCACGTACGTATAAGATAGAATGTTAGCAAGACAGTGATAAGGGCAGCAGTGGCATTTAAAAAAGCATTGTGATTTCAGGGTTGTCCAGATGGTTTGGTAATATTTAATCTACAAATGCATAAAAAATTATCCCAATTTTTAACTACTAAGATTTTTCAAATGAGTAAATAGATTCCAAAATTCGTGTTACCTAATTAGTATTTTAAAGTTTGTCATAATAAAAATCTTAGAAAATTATTTCTATGCCATTTTACTTGTGTTTAGCCGCTTGCCGTATTTTACATGTCTTTGTTTCATTAAAGGTTAAGGGGGAAGTTTGTTTTTAAATAGGACAAGAAAAGACAAACTCTTAATACACTTCGTCATAAAGTACTTCCTACTTGGATCTCGTCGTGCACAAGCATCTTCACACGATCTTAAACTATAATGATGCATTAACACCCACTCACAAATCGTTCTTTACTGGACTCCATCACACGTGGGAGTGAGTTACAGTAATTTGTAATTATCAAATTCTATATTTATTATTCAATCATAATATATCGTAGTTTGAAATCTTTAGATTCAATTTCATTAACGCCTAGCCACCTATGCAGTCTTAAATATTTTTTATTGTAATTTAAAATCGCTGTACCATTAGAAACATGATTACGATTTTTTAAACGATAGCATCACATTAAGTTTTACATTTGATCTTAACTGAGTTATAATTTTTTCTGTCACCAGCGTAAAATTTGCATCATAATGCAAAGAAATTATGATTAGAACATATGTTTTTGACTAATAACTGCAAAGAAAGAGACTAGATCTAGAGATAGATTAATTTCAAGACAACAATGTTCAAACTCAAATAGCTTATGGCTTCAAAGGAAGTCAAATGTATTGACATTTTAAATCCATTACAGATACAGCCTCAATACAATACAGCCTCATGTCACAGTCATGGCCAATGTTACTTTTGTCGGTACAACAGGTTATGTTAACGTCATTGATAGTTGTACTTACCATATCAAGAACAATAATATGGGAGTCATTTCCTAATGTAGCTAAAACGTAGTAGGTACTAGTAAGTAGTTTTTAATTGCAATAAAGTTTTTATTATTATCACCAATGGGCCATAACCCACCATTCCGCATTGGGCGATGTCCTTACCCCTTGTCATTATTTATCCATAATGAATGCACACTCGCCCAGCAGCGAGGACATTAAAATAACTGATGATGAGACACTATTTGGTAAGTAAATAATCGGTATGAAAAGGTTTTAAACTCTTAAATTCTCTTAAAATTCAAAATTAAATTGACTAGAAAGTAATTTGTCTCAGTTCAAATGATTTGTATTGCCAGTTATAAGTAAACAGCAACATTTTAATTTAATCTTGAACTTAGATTTCCCATTACCGATGGAACTTCTAGTGTAGATAGGAGATAATGATATTACACAGTAACCAGAATGGTTGCCAGACCATATGTGTATAAACAGAAAAAAGCAGCCAACCTGAGCAGTGACAATAATTACCTATACCATTCTTAATAACAACATGTCTTCCATCAATTTTCAATCGATTTTCTACATTAATTACAACAAAAACTAGAAACTTGAGTTCAGCAGTGGCGCCACATGGATAATTGTAAATTGTTGGTTTCATGGCTGCCTCACCACTTTCTAGCGCTGCTAAATTGCTTGTGGCTGGATTGAGGCTCCGGGAAAACTAGATTCTGTATACGAGCGTGGGAGACGCTAGTTTTTGCTCCAAAGCTGTTGAGTTTACGTTCACGCAAAATCTGAGGGCTACATTAGCATGTTCAGAAACTAAGTATGTTCCTGATGTATCTGCATTAGCAAGATCGTTTGTTTCTGAGACATTATTAAGCTTATATCGTTCTTATTTATCGTTTAATAACTATGGACATCCACGTGGAGATTTATCAAGCATGACTTATGTCATTAGCAAAAAGTCTTTGTAACACATATTTTTATGAGCTGCTTTATACACCAAAGCTTAAGTGAAATTGATCAAGTCCAACAGGAATTGTCAGGAAAACACTTTAAGCGTGGGACGAAAGCATCACTTACATTGTTTTTGTAACCCGTTTCTCAATTACACAGAGCAGAGATGTTTACTTTATGCTGGATGAGTCAAATAATAAGAAAACAGGAAGTAAAAGTAGTTTACTAGGTATATAACAACTGGACTAGTCAAACTATAAAATTTAATACTAATGTCATAACATAAACCTTGCAATACTTCATTTGGGGTTGTTTCGTATTTTTTTTAATGCTTTTAATATTGCTTGTCTCGTCTCATTGATTCCTAAATAATTTCTAAATATATTTTTTCCAATTCTTTAATTCCCTTAACCATTACGCTTTTTCTGCCAATGCCCCTTCCAGCAGCAGCGAGTCTAAGTCCACGAAGGAAGCGCAACGATCTAATAAATCCATAGCGAACGCACCCTGTCACATCTAATCCGACCGGCCATTATTGCTGACATGTTGATACATCGCTCATCGCTGGCAACAGCCGTTTATCATCGAAATTGGACACCCCTTGTTGAGGGCACGCCAGCTTTTGGTCATTTTTACGTCATCCCTGACAGATGTTTGTTGGTGTGAAACGTTTATACGGATAACGGGTTATATACCATGTCTTCGAAAAATAATACCTCTCCCTTAGATGTCACGCCAGCTTAACCTCCATATCCGTGACAATACATTTGCTGTAACAGTTACATAACGTCCAGTGGCTTTGCATCCTGCGGTGTAACTCATCCGACTCTGTGCCTGCGCCTGCGGCTCCCGTGGGAATGGTATCGGATGTTCTCGGTTCCGCACAACTTGATACGTGTGCGAAGGTCGACTAAGTGATGAGACTATATCTTGGTAGTTGGTTTGTGGAACTACATATTTCTAACTAGCTTCCGTCCGCGACTTCGTAATCCATAGGAAACCCTAAATCAGGCTAGTAATTGTAAAAAATTTGAGGAAATGGTTATATTTGTACTTAACCGCCTCTGTGGTCTAGCGGTAGCCACCATGCGGTATCAGGTACAGAGTTCGATTGCGATTCCCAGGGGATGTACATATTGATTCGGTATGGTTGGTGGTAGGACTTGTTCTAAGTCCGCCTGACTTGCTACTATCATCTTATCCTAGTATATCGCCATAGCAACAATGTTTATAGCGTTGTTTTGTTCCGGCAGTTAATAGATAAGATAGCTAGTTCCCCAGTGGTGGAGGTTTCCGGAAAAAGCACGATCACCACCTTCAGCTTTATAATTTTACTTACTTATGGACATTGTATGATGAAGGCTAAGTGTTTCCCCATTGTAATGACGAATACATTTTTTTTTATCTATAGCGTATGTCGTTTCACCATCTAGCTCATTCATGTACACGCGTTAAAGAACTTATAAATACCTAGCTGAAGTAATTATAATACGCAAAGGACAGTTAGTTGATGGAGCAGTTAAGAAACTTTCACTGTAAATAAATAAATAAATAAAATCTTTATTTCTCGTTACAAACAATGAACTTGATAGTGCCTTAAGACGATATAAACCTAGTTTGTGTGAGACTGATTCCTGAAGTAGGTAAATTAATACTTGTAAGTACAGGTCACCAGTAAACTTTATAGTACTTGTCTTCTATTAAGTATACTAACTTACTCAAAGAAAAAAAACTTCCGAGAAAGATTAACATGAGCCATAGCTGGAGAGGAACCTTGTTATAGTGTTAATACATAATTCTGTACACATTTTCAACAATGCTGAGATAGCGATCAAATGTGGCTTCCCGTCTATATTACGATGAAAAGTCTAACAAAAACTGGTTTTGTATTAGATTTCATGATATCGAATGTGGGAAGCATCTGCCATTTAACTGATGGTTAAATGATAATAAGAAAAATGGCTAATCGAACCTTCGATCAATGCGTACATAATAGCAATCCCGCGTGAAACGGATCATCGTAATGGGAAGTTATAAAAATTCATTTTACCGAGTAAGAACTGAGTTGCTAACAATTACAAGGAGAATACCACAATACTTTTTAATTGCTTTTTTGTTACAAAGTTACAGGAATTATTTTGTGTTATAAGTTTCATTTTTTACGTTGCCTTTTTTTAAGTCAGACGCAGACGACAAACTTTTTCTTGGCGGCGGACAAAAACTTTGTCGTCTGCGTCGGTCAGCCCAATTATTGCGGAAAACATTGTTTTTGTTGTGTTACAAAAGTTTTTGTTTATGCATGTATGTGTCTATGCATGTATGACAAAAAGGTGTGTTTTTTTTTGTAAATACACTTAATTCGCTAATTAATTTTGTACCCGAGTCAAGTTGTGTGCACTGATATATTTTTTAACCCTGCTAGTGGAAATGAAGTTCATGTTTTTATTCTTTATTTTTGAATTTCAGATGACGAAGGAGGTCACATCAAACAGCCAGGCTATGAGTCCCGAAGGCAAAATGACTTGTACATGCGACTTGGCCTTTTGCTGGGGGAACGAAGAAGTGGAAGAAACAAAGCTCGGGATAGTTGCACATCGCTCGCGTCGCTCGATGCTCACACTTTGGCCTCCCATAACACAAGCCCGGTATGTTTTTCGATACATACTCAGTACCATTATTACGCCCAATTTGTTACAAATACGAGAGCATGTTTCACAGATTCCGTCTCAAAGTAACTAGTTTACTTATCATTATTATACTTGACCTAAAGTTTGTGCCTAACGTACACTGTGAAATAGACACTAATCCCTTTTGGACCAATTGGTGGTACTTCAGGATCTGTTGAAATATTGACGATATCTGTGGTTTTCCTTAGCAATCTTGTTCTTACGAAAAATTGCACGTGCATACATTTGTGGTAATAGCCTAATTTGTGGCCCTACCGCACAAGTGTCGTCGACATCGACATCGACTTCATTTGACAGAAGGATGTGACATATTGCTCTTAGTCTTTGGTAAGTTTTCATTTGTGTCAAAAAGAAGCAGCAATGTGTCACAACCATCTGTCAAATGAAGCCGATTTTGATGCCGATGCCACTTGCGCGGTACGGCCCCTGTTCCAACATATATTTTTTTCTAGTCTTTTGTAAGGTGCCAGTTAAAGGCAGAAGTGAAAAATAGACATTTGCTTATGCTTCAACAGAGGCTTTGTAGTCAAATGATTTTATTAACATCATTTCAAATGCATAATTTTGAAAATTTTGCTGACATAACCTTTTACTATCGAACAGGTCTCAACACTAACGGGTTCGTCGGAGGTAGAAGCAGCCACTCCCCTCGGCAGGGACTCGCTCGGTTCCTTAGCATCAATGTCCCTGTCTGCAGCCAGCAACTGCTCTTCCTCCAGCCCTGGTAGTAGAAGACATTCAGTTAATGGTGAATATTGCACCCAGCTTTGCTTTGCACTAACTAAAACTGTTAAAACTTTTACACTGTTCCTTTTCCCATCTTTTTATCTAGACTAAGCTTGGGTTTCACCATGCCACATTTACTTTTACGTTTTCGCTGTCCAATCCCATACATTTTAGTCCGTTAACGTAAAACTAACATAGTGCGTGTGACACACTGAATAGTCAGTTCCTGATTTGTGAATCTCAAGTTAAAAACATGACAAACCTACTAAGGTTTGACATGTTTTTAACCTACTAAGGCATGATATGATATAAAGAGTTTGCTTTGAATTGAATTGAGACGTTCTCAAATTGTATTTTTCAATCCAGGAACCGCCCGTAAAAAGCTTATTTCTATTAGCCAAGACTCTTTGATTTGAACTTGCGGTGTAACGATAAAAATCTAAGTGAACTTTTCACCATGCATTCTCCACAACTAAGGTATTATTCCGTTTTAAGTAAAACTCAATATGTTACTAACCAATATAATTTGTGTGATATCATGAATCTACCTACACATCTATACAGCTGCGATATTGTTTATGGTGAAAGCCTAAATTATAACGCAGAACCATAAAACGAATGTCCCATATATTACCCACTAGTTATAGCTATATATTATTAGCAATTATAACCAATTCTCAGCACTGGGTTGACCAATAACAACACTAAAACTTACTACCAAACATTTAAGGTGAAATTAGTGACCACATTTTGGTTCGTATTAACAAGAAGGTAACGAAACATTTATTTTTACAGCATTACAAAGCAATAGATCGGAAGAGTTGACGCGAATGTCAAGTGGGTTTTTTAAGACCAGGAAAACTGCTGCAAGAAGGTCAGCGAGAGTTAGCAGCAAACAGTCTTCATCGTCTTCTGAAATCAAAAAAGGTAAGCTCGCAAATAATGAATTCCCTAAAAAAGAAATATGGTTGAATCCATTTTAAATTATAGTCTAATACCTAAGGTATCAATTTTATTCGCACAACTACGTGTAATAGTTAACGTCCATTTCCTTACAACAGATTATAGTCTTGTGGTTAAAATACTTTAAATGATTTATAAACGTTATGATCGAGCAGACAGTCGGTCACCAATAACTGCACAGTTAACAAAAGTGCAATTGAATCTTTGGCTCAACACTGAACCAACTATGTCCCATTCAGAACTTAAATAACTAAGTACCAATTGATCCTTCAAGTAAATTCTAAGTGACTCAAGGCCTAGTTACAGCTAGACATCGTCCTTATCAGATCATTGTAACGAACGTTAACATACCGCATAATTTTGCGTAAATTCAACTTGTTTGCGCGAGTTGTGGTTGCGAAAATTTAAACGACCCTGTTATAAGAAATGTATAATGTCGCGCAGTTACATGACCGTTTTGTGTCAAGAATAATGACTTATTTACCAAAAACACAGGTTGTTCAATAGTATATCTGAATATACCGTGTCTCATGAAAAAGCAGAGCTTTATTATCATAAATTTTAGGACACAATACTAACTGAACTTTCTTAATAATTTTCATTTTTTTCATTCTGAATGAAAGAAATTTTTATGCATACTTTGCATCTATTTCTTTAACCGAACTATTGTAGTTTTTCCAAAAGATCACTACCTTCTATTTTAGTCCGTGATCTAATGCTAAGTTTTATTTCCAGTGCATCCCTCTCCTCAACTGACTCTCCGACCACTATTCTTCGAAGTACCAGCATCTGAAGGACAAAACCAATTCTCTGGACGACAGTGGCTAATGAGGGATATGGGAAAAGCCTTAGAATCTAGTTCATCAGGTAGGTCACGCCTCTCATCCACCAGTTTATAAGCCAACTTAATATTTGATTATAAGTTCTGACGTTGCCACAATACTTACAACTTCGGCAATGAAGAACTGATGACACTACAACAATCATCCATCAGTCATGATGTCTTAGCCAATGATGAAGGTGAAACGTTTTATATTCGCATACCAAGAACATACTAAATCCTTTTCCAGGTGTCCTGATCTCAGGCTGTCCCGGCACTGGCAAGACGGCTCTGATACTGCAACTAGTGGAATACTCATGCTTCGGCCGGAAGAGGAATTACGAGTACGAAGAACTGCGGGAGCAGTCGGACATAAGGGAACTTCTACCTGAAGAACTGACGGCTGGAATGCTAACAAACTTGGCGTCGCATGTGGTTGCATACCATTTCTGTCAAGTAAGTGGAGCTTCTCTTCAACTTTTACTTGTGGTTAATAGTTACTTAATCCTAGAAGACTATGCATATTTTATATTTTACAACGTGTTCGTCATTATTTTGTTACTTACGAGTGCATCGTTACTACGCAGTTTTGATTACTGATGTGCGATTATTACCAACTTTATTAATTGTTAGACTTATCCTAACATTATTTATTTTCAGGCTGACAACAACAGTACTTGTCTGGTGGGTGAATTTGTCCACTCTCTTGCAGCTCAACTCTGTCAAGCGCCACGACTACTAGCATATAGGGAATACCTACTGAGTGAACCGCATTTACTAGCCTGCTTGTCCTTGAAAGAATGCATCGCTGACCCAGACTTAGCGTTCATGAGAGGAATCATAGAACCACTAAATATATTGAGAAAAAATGTAAGCATAGACTCAGGAAATAGTATCATCCTCGTCGATGGTCTCTGCGAAGCAGAGTACCACAGACCTGATCACGGTTACACTATCGCTTCCTTTTTAGTGAAACATGTGCCTGAAATGCCTTCCTGGCTTAAAGTCGTGGCAACAGTCAGGACACAATTCCTTGAATTGACAAAACAATTGCCATATTCGAGGTTAAATTTAGATGAGTCTGACAACGTCAATAAAGATTTACTAGAATATTTCAATGCAAGAGTACAAGCTGCACCTATTATCGAAACGAACATCAAATGTTCAACGGGAAAATCAGAAGGCGTTCACAACTCAGTGTTAAAATTCGCACAATACGTGCTACATTTGAGCCAAGGCTCCTTTTTGTTCCTAAAATTAATATTAGATCTATTGGAGAGAAGTCACATTGTTGTGAAGTCAACAAACTACAAAGTAGTGCCAATATCGTTGGCTCAAATATTTTTACTACAGTTCAATTTGAGATTCCCGACGATACAATCATTTGAGAAGATAACGCACATTTTAAGTGTGTGTTTAGCAGCTCTCTATCCACTCACACTAGTTGAAATTTACTACTCAGTGAACTCTTTATTAGTGAACACATTCCTACCTTGGGACGAGTTCTGTGATAGATTCGAAAGTCTCTCTGACTTCTTGGTGAAGAGAATCGACAACACGTATATGTTCTTCCATCCATCGTTTAGGGAATGGTTGATACGGCGTGATGACAACGAGAGCCCAAAATTCCTTTGCGATTTGAGGGCAGGTCATTGTGGTATCGCGTACAGATTATCGAGAGTACAAGCTCCATTAGACTCAGAAAAAACTATGGAACTTGGACACCATATTTTAAAGGCTCACATGTATAGAAATCTTGGGCCAGCGCAGCTTGGGTTGTGTCCACGAGACTTGCAAGCCATGATGGTAGCGACAAGCTCTGCTAATGTCGGTGAAGCTATTGCCAATCTGAGAAACATTTATACTCCCAATGTAAAAGTTTCTAGACTTATGTTGTTAGCAGGAGGATCTCCTAATCAAATCACGGATTGCCTTGGAAGTGCACCTTTGCTGTGCATGTACGCTTACCAAGGAATTATATCTATGGTCGGACTGCTGATTGAATTTGGAGCTGATCTCGAAATGACAAACTCACAAGGTTGCACGCCTTTGTCTTTAGCTTGCCAAAGGGGGCACACTGACGTTGCGAGAAGGCTGATAGCAGCAGGTAATTTTATAAAAAATGCATTATTTTTACATATTTCCATGCTATTTTTGCCAAATTAATACAATTATTTGTTTTAGGAGCATCGTTAAGTCACACTGATACAGCCGAACAAACACCTCTTGTGCACGCAGCCAAAAACGGCCATAGAGATACAGTTATTTATCTCCTGGGTTGTCAAACCGCCAAAGATGACAGGACCTCCTTTGACCTCGATGATGGAAGTATAGAACAAATGGTGCCAGGAGCCAGGCACGCGCTAATAGCTGCAGCCCAAAATGGTCACTTGGACATTGTGGAGTATCTTTTGGATACTGCTGAATTAATAGTGAGTACTATTTACAAAACATTTGAGTTAAACGAATAATGTTTTGATTATTATTTTAAACTCACATCCATAGCCAGGTCTCCGCTTTGCCAAATAATATACTGTATAAAATCACACGAATAAAATACTCCAGTACAGTATCATTTAAGCAGCTAATTTTATGAATTCTTTTTCTTCCAGCCCGACGGTATATGTCCAGTGACAGGCGAGACTGCATTAACAGCGGCATGTTCTTCCGGAAATGCCATCATAGCTGACGCCCTCCTAGTCCGAGGAGCAACTCCATACTCTTTGAATGCCAGACTAATGTCTCCACTAGCTTTGGCAGCGAAGAATGGAAGAACTGCTTTAGTTCTCAGATTGTTGGATTCGGGAGCTGACGTCATGGGCACTGAAGGAAAGAACCCTCTAATTCTTGCTTCGGCTGAAGGCCATACTGATGTAATAGAGCTACTTTTAAATCATGGTGAGTTATTATCGAAAAGAATTTGATATATCGACTATATGATAGACTTTTTTGCAGAGTATGAAAACGTAGTCTATAATGAAACAAATCACCTAAGAAATAGTATTCAGATAAATATTGTCAATAAGTTACTTTAGATAGGCACGGAGTTAAAAAGTGTTGTGGATTGCTTAGGTGCTGATCCCGATGCAATGGACGGTGATGGAGTATCAGCTCTCGGTTGGGCGTGCTTGCGATCTAGAATTACAACGATGGTGATGCTGTTGGATAGAGGAGCTACCGTCGGTAAGTTAAACGAGTAGTTAAGATTAGTAATCCGGCTACGGCGTAAAAAATATAAGTATGGATATGGGCTTGTTTTGAGAGTTGAAGTCCATAAATTGGCCAAATTAGTCATGTACTGTCAAATCAAGTCTTTGTAGGATTCATAATACCTATACTTAAAAAGAAAACGCGACTTCCTTATAAATGTTTCGGCATTACACGGAACATCTTCAAGAGTTTAGAAAAAATATTAATCAGAACAGGAACATAGTACCAAAAACGCAAGAACATCGTGACAGTTAAAATCTATATTTTTTCTTCTTCAGACCAGCCAGACCGAAGCGGTAGAACTCCACTTGGACTCGCGTGTGGTGGACCAGCAGACTTGGTAGAGATACTACTGGAACGAGGAGCTTCTCTGGAGAAAGTAGACCATAGCGGTTTAAGGCCTTTGGATAGGGCTATCGGACAGCGAAATGTTCACGTAAGTTAAACTAGAAATAATTTTAATGTTATTGGTAATAACGAATATTTTGACGGACGTGTATTTATTCTTTATTTAATTTTCTTTTACAGGTCGTCAACTGTTTCTTGAGAAAAGGAGCCAAGCTAGGCCCAACAACGTGGGTTATGGCATCAGGCAAACCGGAATTTATGTAAGTATGAAATTAACTGCCGGAACACAATAATACTGAAAACATTGTTGTTATGGCGTCAGACTTACCTCGGGTTTCTATAACTTTCTAAAGGATTGTTTTGGCGACAGACAGTTATATTTTGACATATTTTCCATTGAAGAAATGTCAAAATTTAACTGTCCGTAGCCAAAACAGTCTGTTAGTAAGTTATAGATAAGATGGTGGTAGCTAACCAGGCGGACTTACTACAAGTCCTATCACCAACTAAACCGAATACCTACAATATTTACTCCCACTGGGAATCGAATCCGGGACTGAGTCTGGTCTGTGATCTGTCTGTATGTCTGTGTTTGAAAGAGCATCAAACCAAAATCCCTGACGTGAGTCAAGAATTTTGTATAGTTATACTTATTTAAAGTCCGTAATTCAAATTTACATTTACGATTTATTTCATAAAAATTGGTCAACTTTATCAAAAGTAATTACATTATAAAGAGAGGACAGAGAATTTTTTCTAAGATTGTGATGCGTATGCGTATTTGCAGAAGGCAGAGTTGAAGTTTACTGGTGCTAATGCAAAGCAAAGAATTTTTAGTCTAAGGGGTTTTGAATCACAAGTCTCAATCTCATTGCGCATGCTCTAGAACTTGCGTCGTGCATTGCATTGGATTTGCAAAAAATATAGTTTGGGGGACCCAGAATAAGCAGCAGAACTAATTTCTATCATTTTTAGATTTTTTGTTTATTTGTTTGTCTAAGTGTCAGTGTGTTTGAAAGAGCATCAAACCAAAACCGCTTTTAGTCCACAGAATTGAATATAATATATTTATAGTCCGTATCTTAACTTAACATTTAGGCTTTATTTCATCAAAATCGGTCAACTCTATCAAAAGTAAAATTACATTTTAAAAAGAGGACGGTTAACTTTTTCTTAGATTGTGACGCATATGCAGAAGTCAAAGTTGGAGTTCACTGGCGTGCTCGATGGATGGCGTTATATTCTAATTTGTCGTTATATCTGAAAGTTTAAGCTCTTTTAGATTTTTTATTTTCTATGTAGTCAACACCACGTCAGGCTACACTTTGTGCTTGAGATCGCCTCTTATGTCGTTCATTTTAGAGGCGGTTTTCATAAGCACGTTCGAACGTTATTACATAATTTATGATTTTTTGATTTTTTTATTTTTTAATTTTTACTATTTTTATACGTATGATAAATTTTAAATAGATAATATTGAAACAAAAATACCTCGGCCACAAGTGAATTCTTAGATGGGACTCGAACCCACGACCTTTGGAAATCCGGCCATACCTATTTCCTATTTCTCTATAAGTGTATACTGACTCTTATACCAGCTGTATACTACGTAAGGGAAATCATGCCAATCATAGCGTTAGGTAACTTTCGCTAAGGTCGGTGGCGTGGTGGGTGACCAAACTGTGTTATAAAGCCACATTGAAACTAAATAGCAGGCATCGGCTATGTAATTAATTATTATTATCACAACAAAAACAAAACTTCAAAAAGATGCTACATTGCACTGTGGGTACTTACCTACTTTTAGTTTTTAACTCTTATTTTTTTAGACTTATATTTTTTGAAGTCGGTTTTTTTTGTTAATAAAATATACGTACTGATGAATTTTTTTGTATTGAATAAAAGGCGAAAGGATATTTTTAGTTTTCTCTTTAAAAAGTAAAAAATATACGCGATAAATTAATAACATCTTTTCGATAAATTTCTGAGTACATCATTTGAAAATATTTATAACCTGAAACTATATTTTTAACGGATCTTAATTTAACGTTTTTTTTCCAGGCTCATCCTTCTCAACAAGTTATTAGAAGACGGCAACATGCTGTACCGCAAGAACCGACCTTCAGAAGCTGCCCACCGTTACCAGTACGCCCTGAAGAAGGTCAACACTCTGATAAGCGACGAAGGACTCACCACTTCAGGCAGTCAGCCAGTACCACACGAACACATATCGGCATTCGTGCAGTTGAAGACGCATCTGCTGCTCAACTTATCCAGATGTAAAAGGAAACTAAATGTAAGCAACTTTGTTTTATTTTTACAAACTAGTAGATTGGCTAGATTCATTGTTCTCCCGAGTTTGCCGTAGAGTGAATACTCAGCAATAAGTTAAGAAAATCATAAAGAGTCTAAGTGGCAACGACATTTGCCATGTAATTTGTTACCGACTGACAAACTATTACCAAATTTGTAATTTGTATTTGTAGTATCGTTCTACTCCAGTCACTTGTGAAGAAGGTGAAGGAGTCTTGACTGCAATTCGTGCAGATTATAATAATAATAAATAATAATGACAAAGAAAATTGCATACCATCACACCAATTATCTAGCCAAAGTTAAGTTTCATGAAGAACTCGCGTTATGGATACTAGATAACGGATAAACATACTTATATACTTTTTTTTGTAAATACATACATAAAATACATAATAAACACAGAGACCAAGACAAATAGACATGTTCATGCAACACCTTCACACATGTTCATTTGTCTTGTCCGGGGATCGAACCCGGGACTTCTGGCGCAGAAGGCGGGTATGGTACCCCTGCGCCAAACAGATCGTCAAAAGATTCCATTAAAAAAAACTTAATATTGGCATGCTCAAAGTTATTTCATTCTTGTTACAGGAACCATCCGAAGCTTTGGACTTAGCAGCCCGCGCATCTGTACTCCGACCGAACGCATTCGAATGCGCATACGCAATGGCTCGAGCCATTCTCGCCCTCAACAAACCCTCCGAAGCCCTGCCCCACGCTAGGAGAGCCCTACTCCTCGCACCGACCACCGATTTAGCAGCCGTCAGAACACTAAAAGCCCTCCAACAAGAGATTCTCACAAGGATCAACGTTGGGGCCCATAGTTTAAACGGCGACAACAGATCCATGAGAAATTTTGACACCATCAGCCTTAATATGCCTTGAATATTTATAAATAGCGGGAATACTCTTGCTACTTGTATATATAAGATTACCCGCCTTCCATAATAGTTTTATGTTCTCATACAACAGTTACGTGTAGCTTTATTGTTATGTACAAAACAGTTGATTAAGTTCACCATAAACAAATGTTCTTTTTAATTCATCTGATATTACTTCATAAATGTATGATTGTTATTATGAATTATAACAATAAAAATTCTATTGTGTCTCGTTCGTTGCCAGCGAAAGGTTTATACATTTATGATTTTTTCTTTATACTAAGCAAATTAACAACGACCGAACGATTGATTAGCTTATAATCCAAACTATGGTATAGACAATCATTTTCCGGATTTTAAAAATCATTTTTCTTATTCACGAGGAAATATTTATTGTTGTAGATAATGATATCTTAAAATGTGATGGTGATATGAACGGGACTCTTGTAAATATTAAGTTATCCCGTACTGTGTCTGTCGTCTTTATTTGAATCTTTATACATACATTTTGTGATAGCTAGAGATTTTGGCATAATATTGTATTTTGTAATTCATAGGTACATAATATCTGATTCCGTTTTTCAACTCAGCCCAACACAATATTATGTTGTGATAGTGTTCCTGAAAACTGTCATAAATATATAATATTCAAAGTGACACATCGTCATCTACAAAATAAATAAGAATAATAAATATTTTGAACAATTCAAATAATTTGTTGCTAAACCATAATGTGTACAAAGATTTAACATAATATTATGACCCTGTTGGGCAGGCAACGCACGTGGGGCGGAAACTTGTTTCAAAATATTTGTTTAGATTTCAATAAGGCTTCTGACACAGTATGCATTGCTAAAACGATGCTGTACTTTGATGTGTATAGTATATATTTTAGAGTTAGCCTCGAATATGGGTTTTTATTATTATTTGTTTTATAGTGCTTGCCATTATATTTTTCGATGCTTTAAAATTCTTTTGTTGAAATATTAATGTACCTTTTAAAACAACAGATAAGGATAATTGGTGCCTTTTTATTCAAATATGTTGTAGGAAACAATGCAATTTTAGTTTACCTAGTTTTTTGTTGTTAATTATAAGAAAAAATTGAGTTAAACTCATACGCCCATGTCCTTGCTTTCATTTTATTTATTGAAAAGTATGAATACGTATTGAGATAAAATATTTTAATTGAAATTTTGGAGGCATGTTGTGTTTTGTAGAATTCTGTTTGGATGTGTCTTATGATAGAGTGATGTATTAAATTTTATTATGTAATGGATCTATTTATTGTATAATATTTTGAGTAACTACCTAAATATAATAAACACGATGGAAAAACACCACTGTTTAAATTTACAAATAAATTCAACGGAGAAAGTATCTAGAAAACAAAAGATAAACTAACTTTTAGATATAAATTATGTATCAGTGGTAATAAATGTGTTAAAATTTTAATTTTATGAGACTGAAAGTATGATAAACTGATTAAATTGAAAATAACACACTATTAAATACACAGTTTTAATGTGACAGTACATAATTATTATAATGTTTACCTATCTAAATAAAATTTTCATATTGCTTTAGACATACTTTCTTTTATTAAAATTGACTAACCTTTCAGGCCCCGGATTATAAGACACAATAATATTCCATTGTTCTCTGGACACCGGTTTCCGGTACGGGTTTGATGAAATAAATTGTATCAAAATAACATACTTTCCTCGTATGTACGTTATATTCGGGTTAATAATTTAGTATAACGCTTTTTCTATAGGATTTATAGTCAGTCATATATTTTATTCAATAATATACAAATAGATTACATTTTAGTTACATTATTTAATTACAACAGTATCGATTACATCGAAAAAACTTTCTTACACACGCTTTTTCACATTCACTTTTTTTGGTAGATTTCTGTTTCATCATTTTCACAATTTGATTTCTATGTAAGTACACTCAGAAACATACATCATTCCATCTAAAATCAGCTCTTCTAAAAGTTAATAATTTTACCTCACCTTCATCTTTGTCTTCAGTGCCCTACTAACGAAGGGCTAATATTAAAAAAGAAAGCTCTCGCTTCCATAAGATATTGTATTATTTTCTAGACAATAAAATATGGTTTCCATGTTAACCTGTCTGTAGAATTCGCTTTACCGTGTAATTTAAATGGTGGCGTTTGAAATACTCCATTTTTAGGTCCCAAAGCTTGAGCAGTTCCAAGCAAAGTAGAGTTCATACGCATATAAACTGGTAGAAGAACTAAAGGAGGTTTAGTTGAAGGTTTAGCCTCGTCTAGAAGAACCTTATGTTCTTCATCAATGGGAATGGTATGAGTTTGATCTATTGGTGCGTCTCTAGATGCAAGTATGCCATAGTCAAACACAGGTTTTGTTACAATTTTAATGGTATTTGTCGTTGGAGATTTTGTTGATGATGAGAAGGTGTTGTGAATATTTTGAAGGATTTCATCAAGTTTCTCTTTAGTCAGGTTGCGAAATTTGGGAGGCGATACAATGATGTCGTCGAAGAGTTTCTTGCATTGTGGTGTGTTCTTTCTCTTGGGAATGGGGCAAGTCTGGAAAATAAGGATTTTGTCATAGAAGAAAGTTGTTTACGTAACGAAAAAAAGCGTTTACGTAGACTCAAACATTTTGGTGATGATGACGATGATGAAGAAGTATTTGTAACTAGTATCATAATGATAAAAAACGGTAACAAACTTTTAAAAATATTTTTACCGCTAGGTATTCTTATGAATTTATGTTTTAAGTAGCGATAAATACGAGCAAAAGATTCACTTACTATGACCATAGCATCAATCACATTAAGAAGTTTCTTAGGGGTATTACAAAGGTCATCATACAGCGGTAAGACTGTGAACGCATTCATGTAAAGTTCGGTAAGTGCCCCCCACTCAGGGTTGCCAGCAGTAAAAGATCTGATCCTGTCCTTCATCCTAAAGTAATCCATGAAGTCATACTTGTTTAGAACCCCCATTTTGTTCATCAAGCAAAGGGTTGATTGAGATGAATCTTTACACTGAAAGAAGAAAAATACAGGGTTACATACTTATATAGTTATGCGAAGAATCAGCATAGAAAGTGGTTATCAACTAGAATGCATTTGTTAACATCACAAACAAATTAAAAAAAAAACTCAATCAAATCAAAAAAATTATCAAAATAAAAAAATTATACCAGCAATGAACATTCAATCAATAGTAAACTATATTCAAGCACCTCTTTAAGTTTCACGAGTAATTTTATACATTAATAAATATTTTATACATTAAAATTATAATGAAGGTAGCTTGTATGAGAAGATTAGTACGTCATAGTCAGTCATTCCGAGCCGAGACTACGGCCCTTGCAGGCAGAGATTGAAACCGAACGACATGAAAGTGAATAAAGAAACATTTTTGAAAACAAGCTTTTATTTAAAAACGATAAAAGGAATAAAATAATCAACTTAAAACGTCATTACACAATATACTTAGATGATATAAAAGCTTGTCACTGGCCCTTATTTACTATATGACCACTTTGCGATTCCTTGCTTCAAAACCTCGCCAATATCGTACATGGTTACGACATTTTCAAAATTCGTATTCTCTATGACACTTGAATGAAATTATTTTAGTGATATTAACGTGACTGGCGCGTGGTTTGATTTGAACTGTCAAAAATTCCATGTTTGAGAAACGAGTGGAATCAACGTGGAATCTGCACGGAATCGTTGTGACTGTAATGAAATTTATCGTTCTTGTGCTAAAAACTATTTAAATAAATCTGTAACGTGAGAAATATTTATTTTTCGTGTTACCTTCTAAACACCATCTTTTACTTTAGGTATTTCAGTGAAATTAAGTGTCAACAATCTTAATTATTATAACCTACTATTACTAAGAATTATTGAATATTGTATTGAATTAAACTACATGTTACTAGTTTATTTTGCACGCAACAACCGAAGACCATTCTTGATCTACACTTATGAATTAACTTGTGAATCACATTTTTAAACAAATTATGATTTGAATGAAGTAAGCTTTTTTAGTTTTACATCGATTTTAAATCTGGAACAAATGCAAAAGACACATCATCTGTGAAAATTTCAACTGTCTAAGTATCACGATTCATGTACAGCCTGGTGAGAGACGGACAGACGGACAGCGGACATTTAGTAATAGGGTCCCGTTTTACCCTTTGGATACGGAACCCTAAAACACATATTAAACCAAACCAATAAAAACTAATACGGTGTGATAATACCTACACAAAAAGTAGGTACTATATGAAAAGTCATTTGTTTAAAAAAGTGTAAATATCTAAGTGCACAAATATTTAAAGGTTTGTGATAAAATTGTAGGAAAACTACTTATAAATACTTACTGAGTTGTTTTATTTAAATTTTATTTGTCAATATACTAACCGAATATTCAGTAGCCCAGGTGTTCTTAAGCTTGGGGGTAGTAGTTTCTGTGACGTATTCTATTTGGCTGACGGAGTTGATACCGCACTCTGTGAGGATATCGCTATCCACAAGGTGAGGAAGACCGCATACGGATCGACGGTTTTTCTGAAATGTACATAAATGTGTTGGGTACAATTATTAAATTTACACTCGCAATGTTTCACGCGCTCGGTCTTCGCTTGTAGTCGCTAAGGAACTATGCAATGGTCCGTCACGAGATGGGTGCCCAAAAATGTATTATCCCGAGATCCTCCGTGCTTCGGCACGTTAAGCTGTCTCGGCTGTATTTAAAGTCGTTATAACCCACAAATCCGCATGGGTCTTGATCTATTCTCTTCATCCATCTTTAACGGAAGCCAGTGATCCAGCAGTGCCCATTAATGTGGGTAAAGGTAGATAGGATGATGACGATGCGATGCTAATAAAACAAACAGTCAATTTTGTTGAAATTGTAATTTCGAAATGGGTAACTAAATCAAATGAAGCTGACGTCTTCACATTGCTGCTTCATTTTGACACAAATGCAAAATTACCAAAGACTAACAATATGTCACATCCATCTGTCAAATTAAGTCGATGTCGATGCCGACGACACTAGCGCGGTAGGGCCGCTGGTACGATTCGTCAATAGTGTCGGTGGCACTGTTCGTCAATAGTGTCGGTGGTGTTAAATAAAAATGTAACAAACTCACAGGCCTATATTTTGAAGCATTTATCTGGCAAATTGTGTTATTTCTTCTGGAGTGCCTGTTGAGTAAAAACATTTATCAAACTTATTAAATCATCATCTAATACTTTATGTGTTTACATATATAGTAATTTAATTTACCTGCAAATATCGTCCTTGGTCTTATGAGGGCAGCTCTGAAAAAAAAAACATTTATGTATCCTATCAGTTCATCACATTGACCACTTTTTTAGGATTCTGAGAGAAACGCAATTCACGTTCTACTTTATAAGACAATATGCAAAGCCTCAATCTCACCTCAGAGAAAACATCCAAAACACAGCCAAGCAGTTCATTTATTTTACAATCCGCTCTATAATCGCTGTTCTGTTTGGTCAGGCACTGGGTGATCACCCTGGCTTGTGCTTTGCTCCAAGAAGGATGCGCTGTGGTGAAGCTGTCCAGCAATTTAGAAAAAGCATTTACGTCTACTTCGCCTGAATCCGAAATGACGTTTAGCTTTTTGAAGATGCAAGTTTCTTTCGAACACTGGAAGAAAAGCATTTTAAATAAATATTTAAAAACATCGAGCAAATAATCCTAGATATGTACATGGAATAGGGTTATCAGACTATCTAAACAAGAATATGATATACCTACTTGCTGTTATTTTATTTCATGAGCTCAGCAAGATTTCCGATTTATCCGATTGTTTGTATTAAAACTGACAATAATTATTATTCCAAGAACGAGTGGAAGCTTGTTTGTTTACTGGAAATTAAGCATCTTTTACGTATTTGTATCAGTCAACTGTGCGGAAGTTAGATAAAGTACTTAAGTATTATGACATTTTTTCATTGCCTTTTATGTGCCTACAGCACTGTGAACTAGATTTCCTGTCAATGTGGAAAAACAGCTTTTTCTATATTATGTTCCGGTGTGACCGTTTCTCAAAGGACGCTATTAACATTGTGATCAGAATCGGAATATCTCAGTTTTTCCTAACTATCTATCTATTATTATTTATTTTATTCTATATTCTTTTATTTCATCAAAGTGCGAAAAAATACTTACAGTAAGAGGCACAACCCTAATATCTTTGTTGACCAAAGTTTCAGTATTACTTTGCGGAGAAACTGTAGTTACTGTCTCGTCCTGATCACCTATGGTGAATCTACCAGAGTTGTCCCATGACAGTTTGAAATCACATTCCGATACCCACGACGAAGAGACGAAATCTTCCATATCGCAGCATTCAAATGGATCTTCGTATAACTGCAGTATAAGAATAATGCTGGCGTTAGATATAGGTAATAAATAAACCTTGTAATAAAAAAAACTTAAAGTGGTAAAAAGTGATATGAACTTCTAAGGCTAGACATTTTTATCAAATATATTACAATCTTAACTTATTAATATAAAAAATGCGAAAGTGTGTTTGTTTGTCCTGCCTAACTACGCAACCAATCCACTATATTTTTAGCATAAAGTTAGTTAAAAGGAAGGAGAGCAACATAGGCTGCTTTTTATCCCGATAATCCTACGGGAATGGGATAACCGCGGGTGAAACCGCGGGCGGAAGCTAGTACATTATAATTAATAATACGCTTTAGAGTTGAGTTCACCCACCGTCGATTAGATAATCGTGGGTTAAACTTTATACATCGTTTTGTCCCTTAACTTCAAAGAAACGACTGCAGTAGTGCAATGAAATTTAACGACAATTAAGTAAACGACGACGACGTTTAGCTTTAATCGATCAGTTAATCAGTTGGTAACCTTAGTCCATTATTATTACGTGCTTAGTTTTGGAAAACCCGCATCTGTTCTTTTTTTCGAACTAATAATTCGGACCCTGATTTTTGCCTGCAATTATTTTTTGAGATACTTACCGCTGTTTTTGACATATGACCGTAGCACATCATATGATAATTAAGGTCATCAAATATGCCCCTTTCGTTTTCATTCCCATGGCTTTATGTATGGTGTCCTAAAAAAAGTTTTAGTTTTGCATGTGCACACATGACACTAGGTACCTAATTAATAATTTAAATAAAAAAATACATACCTGTTCTTGTCTTTCGAAGTCGACAAGCTTTTTTTCTTTCTTAGCTTTTGGTTTTGTTTTTGTCTGAAAAATAATTAATGAATAGACACATTAAAAAATATTGTTGGTAAGTGTCAGATAAGAAGACATACTATAAATATAATAAAGAAGAGGACCAATAACGCCACCCTGTAGTAACCCGGCAGTGGTACTGCCCCAAGGAGGAAGTGAGTTCACGACCAACGATCAAATAGTCAGTTTCAAAGGAAATCAATGACATTTGGAGATTTTAGCAGTGCGAGGTATCTCAAAAAAGACATTGAAGACTACTCTATCGAAGGCATTGCTGAAATCAAGATACTAGATCGTAAGTTTTCCATTTTCCGTATCTTAACTTCTTTACCCAAATTCATGCATCGACTTAAGTTTGTAAGCGATATATTGTCACATATAGTTAATGTTCATAATTAAAGAAGCAAATCTTAAAAAAAACTATTTGTTACCTACTATAAGTATCAATAATTGTTTCGTTCGTTTGTTGGAGTAGGATACTGTTTCTACTAGAAATCTGACATGGCTATCAGCACGACTCCCATGGATTTGGTCGAAGTTTGATCCTGTGTCACCTACACACAACTTTCTACAACCTTATATCACCCTTTTGATTGCACATGTCAACCCTCTGACTGATGGTGGTGTAGTACAGTAGGTGTTTGGAACTTCGGAACTACAGAAACTTTGACTTCAGATATTACCAGTATATGTTTAGAGGTGAATTCATTGTAATATTTAATTACATTAAGTTTGGCTGTACAGATTTAGAAACTTTAAGTACTTTTACAAACTTACCATATAATATATTCCCTTCTCGTGTATTTGCGTTTTTGGCTCATTCTCGTAGTATCTCAAAAATGTACGGAAACCGCACTCTGACAAAACTGTGATGTTTACTAAATCCGGCACTGTACAGCATTTAGTGTCGAAATACTGCAATGAGTTGTAATAGTAAATATAAGATCTAAAGGCTTTAATTTGTTTTGTACTGCGGTTTTGCAGTAACGACGAGTGTTGTTCTTTATGTTTTTGAGCATTAAAGAAGTTTTGTTTTTAGTTGATAAAATCTAAAGGGATATTGTGTAATAAATTATGAGAAGGGTGTTTTAGAGGAACGATGGAGATGAAAGAAACGACAGAAAACTGTGTGCGGAATGATGTCATTGTGAAGGCATATGAGTAGGTAAGGTGATGATTCGGAAGAATGAAGGAATAGATGGACTGTTGCTTCTATAAATCAATTGAGGTATACCTAGGCAATTTCTAGATGGTAACAAAAAAAAAGTACTAAAATAACTATATATTTTTCGTCATTAATGTACTTACTTGTCTCATGAACCATGCAGGACGCCGTTCTTTGGGTAAATTCTGCTCCAAATTTTTATAACGACTGAAACAAAATTTCATTTTTATCAAACACTGATCAGTTTAAGCGCAATAAGTTAAAACTTAATAAAGAAATGAGTTCATATTACGAATTGTCTTATCTGGACTTTCACTTTACAAGTAGATACCTACTCTTCTGCGTACATATATATACATAAATAAGTATACATGAATTTTGAACTATGTATTTAAATAATACGTACCTAAATTACTGTCCTGTGAAACGAAGGTTATGTCTTTCTACATACAATGGTAATTTTAAGGATTTAATATTGATTGCAATTAAGGATAAATACCTCTGCGTAAACATGTAGTTCATCCCAGCCGTAGTAGCCACAGGGTTACAAGCATCATTCTGTTGCGTGCTGTTTTCTGGGCAATTCTGTAAAAAGAACAAAAAAGCTATTTTTATTTATTTTATTTAGTTTATTTGGAAAACAAACAATACAATTTGTGTTATAAGTAAAATAATAACTAAATATATCTTAAATCAGCAAAGTTTCCACTTATTACTAAAACATATGTTTGAGCAATGGACAAAGGTAACAATCTTACAAACAATCTTACAAAGATCTTACAAAAAATAAAAAAGAATTGGTATTATCTGTACTAACTACATACAAAAAGGACAAACCTTGGGTAGGTACTGGTATTACAGTCTAATAACTAAAAGGGAACCAAAAAGAATAAAATTATAAAAAAAACAACAATAATAACACCCCTCTTTTTGCGTGGGGGCTAAAAAAACTTACTACTGTGAAACATATTTCCTAACGCTTCGCTTCACAGAAGCGATCGTGCTATTAAACATGTCTATTTCAAGAGGAAGCTTATTAAAAGATTGACACCCTCGGTAAATGAAGGTGTTAGACAAATGTTTAGTCTTAGTAGAAGGTATACAAAACAGATCCTTCTTTCGTGAGCGTGATCGAGGGCACCTACACTTCAAACAATTTAAGAGGAAAGGGGAGTCAATATAATTGTTAACGATTTTATACAATAGTAAAATATCACGCTGAGTACGCCGCTGAGACAAGTTAAGTTGGACAGGATGGTCCGCGGAACATGTGCACCTATATGAAAGATACTTCAAGAATTTATTATGTATACGATCAAGCTATTTTTATGAATTTTATAATGAGGGTTCCACACTGTAGATCCATACTCCAAAATTGACCGTACGAAAGCATTATACAAAAGCACCAAAGTAGAACATCGTTTGAAGTCCTTACCGACTCTCATAATAAAACCAATTATTTGGACTTAGAAGAAATATAATTGATGTGTGGGACAAAAGTTAACTTATCGTCCATATAAACACCCAGGTCCCGCACCTCTGAAACCCTCTTCAAGATATCATCATCAAGTCTATAATTATGTTTGATGGGATTACGGTTTTGAGAAAAAGAAATAACAACACACTTCTGAACATTCACAAGTAGACCATTAATTTTACAATATGTAGTAAGCGCATCAAGGTCATTTTGCAGCAAACAACAATCTGAAGAAGAATTAATAACTTTGAGAATCGTCATATCATCTGCATATAACAGATGAGAGCTAAACATACATCACACACACACAACAGATAAACTGTTGAGAGTCGAACACACATATAACAGATAAACTGTTGAGAGTTGAAAGACTGAAGCAACGCCATTCACAAAGATATTAAATAAGAGGGGTCCGAGATGAGAGCCTTGGGGTACTCCAGAGGTAACTGGCAAGAACGTGGAGCAAAAACCTTTTACTGTGACAGCGGTCTTTTACATATGAAGTCAACCATCGCAACAAATCACCGTGTATACCAACTTGAGCCAGTCTACGTAAAAGAATAGAGTGTGAGATCTTGTCGAACGCCTTAGAATAGTCAGTGTATATGACGTCAACTTGGTGACCCCGATCCATTGCAGAAGCAACTCTATGGGCAAATTCACACAAGTTTGTTTCGGTGGACTTTTTATTGACAAAACCGTGTTGATCTTCAATAATAAGAGGTCGAAGCAAAGGGTACAAGGAATCATACACAATTTTTTCGAAAAGTTTAGGTATTGTGCTAAGTTTAGAGATCGGTCTGTAATTTCGAACATCATGTTTGTCCCCAGACTTAAAAATAGGCACGACATAAGACAATTTACAAGTTTGAGGCATAACTCCCAAACTCAGGGACAAATTAAATAAGAGATATAGGGGTAAAGCTAGATCTTTTCGACACATTCTTAGAAATATAGGTGGTATATCATCGGGGCCACTACCCTTGTCAATATCAAGTTTTGACAAATACTTCTCAACAGTCGCTTCAGAAATGGAAAGGCTATTGATAAAAATACTCTTGTCAGCATTACAAACTTCCTCGACCAATTCATCCGACTGTGGTTCAAAAACTAAATGAAAATATCTGTTGAAGAGATCACAGGTATCTTGCCCGTTTGAGGAAATATTATTACCCAGAAATAATGTGTCGGGTATGTCCCGGCCAGATTTCTTCGACTTGACAAAAGACCAGAACAGAACTTTTTGCTATTTTGGCTAATGTCGCCCTCTGCTTTAGAAACGAAATTATCATAGCATTCATTTTGAACTTTCTTTTGTCTGTCCCGAAGATAACGAAACTCTTCGAAGTCACTCAGTCTGCCATATGTCTTCCATCATCTATGAACTCTCAATTTCTCGTTAACAATCCTGATCAAAGCCTTAGTGAACAGCATGGGTAACAAGTGTTGACTTTTTTTGATTTTACAAGAACGTGATGTAAGATGGTGTCGTTTAGAACAGTGTAAAATCTCTTAACGGCAACGGATATTTCATTTGAATCCAAAAGGCAAGGCCAATCTACCTTTGAGAGTTCACAGTTAATAGCATCATAGTCAGCTGATCGAAACTATTTGACAACTCGTGGTAGAGGTTGCAAGGATTTAAATTGTAGTGTTCGAACTTCAATCTCTAAAGAGGGGTGATGAGCATCCTCGGGTACCAATGGGGAAACACCACGCTTCACGACATATTGCAATCCGCTAATATCTAAGTCAAGCTGTCTATCTATTTCCCAGTGGGAGTACATATTGTATTTGGATTTGTTGTTGGTAGTAGGACTTGTTGTAAATCCTTTGGCTATCTACAACAATATTTACACCATTGTTGTGTTACGGCAATTAAGAGATACCTACTTAAGATAGGTAGCACTGTTCCTCAGTATTGGAGTCCAGGAAAAGCAAGATTCCACCTTATTTAACATTAAGATATGAAAAAAAGTATAATTGATTTCTTCTCACCTCAATCAAATTATCCAGAGTGCACTGCAGCAGCGCTTGGCCTGTACAGGTGTTGGTGTATTCCCTGGTCCTGTTATTATAGCAAGTATCCACAGCTTTATCCACAGCTAAGTACCAATCCTGTGAGACCAAAGACTTGAGTAGGGTCTCATAGTCTCTTTGTAGTGGTAGCCTTTTGGGTAGACCGAGGTTTTTGGACACGCAGTCCCATGGGTGGCACTGGATAAAACAAATGATAGCATAATGTTGACATTGGAAACTTTCACGTCACGTGACCTTCGTCAGATGAAATAAAAATAACTGATTTAACTTATCAAACTTTGAGGAACCCGTGGCGCAGCGGTTTGCGCGCTCGGCCTACGATTGTTGGGGTTAAACAACTTTCGCAGCGGTCGGTCACGGGATGGGTGACCAAAAATTTTCTATATGAGCTCCTCCGTGCTTCGGAAGGCACGTTAAGCCGTTGGTCCCGGCTGCATTTGCAGTCGTTTAAAACCCCACCCATCAGCATTGGGCCCGCGTGGTGGGTCATGCTCATGGCCCGTTCTCCTTATCCATCCATAAGGAAGGCCAGTGCCCCAGCAGTGGGGACAATAAAAATGGCTGGTGACGAACTTACCAAACGAGCCTTTTTTAAATATGGCACACCGAATTCGGCATCTACATAGATTACCTGAAAAAGTAAAGATATTGCTCAAGCACCTTTTAATTCATCATAAAAGCATTCATTTATTGATTTTAGCATACAAGTAGGTAGGTATGATACGAATATAAAATGACATAATGACAACAGTCTTTATTTTCTACTACAGACACGTGAATAAAACCTTCTCATCAAAAATGTTTTACGAACTTTACGATTGATTGTTTTTATAATGGTCTATGCTGCGAACGTGTCTATGATCTTCAATGTATTTCTATAAAGTTTCAAACAGTTTGCTTATGGTTAAAGCAGGTCACGTCACTTCCGCGTTTTGAGCCTCTACCAGTATTTTATGACGTATGAGAGTTGCGACATGGTTCGTCTACGCAGTATCCATATAAATTAAAAGCAAATATACTTAATCAATATGTAAGAAACTAAAGTATTTATCAATGCTGCGTTAATATTGAAAGATTTATTAGCAGAGATCCTCAGTATAGTACTAAATAAATAGCAGACAACGCCACATAATTAGGTACGTTGCTCTAATACTGAGAGAAATAGCTAAAGTACTTTCTTTACTATACGAGTAATAGAAATGAGAACCTACAAAGGTGTTTATAATCACACACAATCTGAGTCCCCCCGACTGTCCAGCCAGACAGAAAACATAACCCCAAAATGTTTGTGCATATGCTGATAGTCGATCCACTCCTGGTTTAATAGACACAGTCGGTCACTGCGTCATCACATCACACCATCGAGTCCATCACAGTCTTTTGTGTTTAGTTTTTAGTAAGTAGCATGACAAATTAAATTATTTGTTATGCTGTTTTAGTTGAAAATTTAACTCCATCTATACAAACTAAAACTAGAAAAACAATTGATACACATCTACTTGTAGGGGTGACGCTGGTCTTTGTTTGATAATTAAAACCAACTTTGTAGTTCTTGTTATCACCAGGCAATAAACGTCATAATAATAACGTTATATACCAATTATAATGAGAACAAGGTACCTACCGAGCGCCACGCAAAATTACTTATTATTAAGAAACTAAAAGAATCGTAATTACCAAGGAATATCAATAGTTTTACTAAGTTTAAGTAACATGTTAGGTATTATGTCTTTGCTTTTAGTAATAAGTATGATAGGTAATGGTGAACAAATCTATTTACTTAAGTACAGTCGGGAAACTTCAGTAGAGTTTTTTCAAGAAGCTTTATTTAAAAAAGTAAACGAGAAAATAGCAAACGTTTATATCACAAATAATAGACGAGAAATTGTTTCTCAAAAACTCTACAATAGGGGAACTTCCCGGCTGATCCGGAAGTTTTACCTACTTCTAGATTTTTTGAGAAACAAAGACAAGTTAAGTAAGAAATAGAACTTTATCTTGGAATCAGATCACTATTCAAATTAGTTTAATGTTGTGATTGTGACCCTGGTGGCGATAAAAATGTCCGAGAAAAAATAATACTGTAGTGCTTACCGACTGCAAGAGAAATATTGTAGGAAGAAACCACATCTTGTCAATTCGAACGTTAAAGGCTAACTGACACTCCGATATGGAAAGGTCGACCAAGATAAAATGTTTTGTTTACATTAACAGTCATTAACACGGACAATACTATTTACAAGATGAACGCGAAAATCTACAGCTATTTTTCGTGGCCAACAGCGGTTTCACCCGTTCCCGTTCCTGTGGGAATATCGGGATAAAATGTATCCTATGATTTGATCCAAGTCATAAACTATTTGTATGCCTAATTTCATCCAAGTCTATTCAGCCATTTTGACCTGATTAAGTAACAAACATCCAAACGTCCAAAATTTCTCATTTTTACATTTATAATTAAGTAACTACTAGCTTCCGCCCGCGGTTTCACGCGCGTGGCTCCCGTTCCTGTGGGAATATCAAGATAAAAACTACCCTACGTTACTCTCCGACCTTTCTATTAACTCTATGCCAAAAGTCAAGTCGATTGGTTGCGTGGTTGGGGCGTGAAGGAAGGACAAACACACTTTCGCATTTTTTATATTAGTTAGGATGACGATTAGTAAAAGTCTTTCATCCTACGATGAAGTAGGATTTTAAATGGGTTCGCTCTTAATTTTTTATCCTAATCAAGCCTATATGGACCAAGACAGGATCCACAAATCACGATAGAGTGAGCTAACCCAGGAATGGACCCTAGCCTTGAAGAATGGCGTATTATAAAGTAGGCACTCGGAAATACAGACGCAGAAAAGTGGTTTAATTTCTATATACTTAAAACCACTATCATACGGCCACTATCCCTAAATGTTCAATTCTCCTATTTCCATAGAGAGCCATTAAAATAGTGTCCCATTGTAAACAGCTCTATTTTATGCTCTTTGACTATTCCCGAATGGTCCTATTTTCATGTGAATTATTACCATACAAGGGTAGGTGGTAGGTAGGTATATGACCCACGCAAATCCTATCCTATACGGACTTTGCCAATAATCCATCTTGTCTTGCTAAGTAGTTTTGTCAGGCGTGAAAACTAGGCTATAACGGCTAAAAAAACAGTTTATCTATACTTATAATAAGAATCAAAGTTCATCGTGAATGTATATTGCTTGGATTTGCAAAAAAAAGCAGAATCCATTTCTAACTTTTTTAGAATTTATGTCTGTCCGTCTGTCTGTATGTCTGTGTGTTTGACTGAGCATCACACCAAAACCACTGATCTGAGTCCGCAGAATTGCATATAAATGTTTAAAGTGCTCAACTTACCGTATAGGCTTTATTTCATCAAAATCGGTCAACTCTATCAAAAGTTTTTTTTTTATATTTTGCTTACTAAACTGGGTACAATTCACAATAATCTAGGCAAATATTAACTTATGAAAAACTTATTTACTAGGATTTACCCTACTCGAAGTAAGCACAGCATGCTTTGAAAAACAATCAAAATAAAGACTACCTTAATCTACTTATAAAAACTACATTTTACTTTTAATTTTAAACTTAACTAAAATGTAACTAACAAACATATATAACAACTAAATAGCCATTTTTATACAACGCTTGGCTGAGGCGAGGAGACCATTACAGATATCAAATTTAAAACGTATGGAATTATAAAACACACACATACGATACAACGGAGAGTGATGACCGAGACGCGTCTTACACACAGGAAGTGAGAAAATCTTTCGATTATGAAGCCGATTAGCACTGCGCGGAGTTGCAAATCGCAAGCGCTCTAAGATGTCAGGAGAATCTATGAGACCGTTTACCAATATGAAAACAAAAAGTATATCTGAAGCTTTCCTGCGGCGGTGCAAAGAAATAGTGGGAAAGACGAGCTTCATACGAATGCAAGAGATGACACTTATTATCAGCATAGCAGAGGTAGTACAAAAAGCGTTTCTGTACCCGTTCCAATCTGTCGGAATGAACCTGATTCGACATCGTTAATAAAGCACTTCACGTCACGTCCGCATTTTAACCGCCATATTCTAAGTCGTTCCTCCAAAACTTTTTGCACTCCACTCAACCTCGTCGTGGGTAAAAATGGTAGTGCGCACTAAGCCTAACACGGAGTGGCTACGTACTCTTTGGCTCCTCCAGGTCCTTACGGAGTTATGACTTAGAATACCGATTTCGAGGAGTATTTCGAAGAGGTTTTCAATGAGGTTTCGTTAAGTCGAGGACGAGTAAGTTTTGGAGGAACGACTTAGAATATGGATGTAAGTCTCTACCAGTATTTTATGACGCATGAGGTATCAGTGTTGCGACATAGTTCGTCTAATCAGTATCCATATAAATTAAAAGCAAATATACTTAATCAATATGTAAGAAACTAAAGAATTTATCAATGCTGCGTTAATATTGAAAGATTTATTAGCAAAGATCCTCAGTATAGTACTAAATCAATAGCAGACATCGCCACATACTTACGTACGTTGCTCTAATACTGAGAGAAATAGCTAAAGTACTTTCTTTACGATACGAGTAACAGAAATGAGAACCAACAAAGGTGTTTCTAATCACACACAATCTGAGTCCCCCCGACTGTCCAGACAGAAAACATAACCCCAAAATGTTTGTGTATATGCTGATAGTCGATCCACTCCTGGTTTAATAGACACACTGCGTCATCACATCACATCATCGAGACCATCACAGTCTTTTGTGTGTACTTTTTAGTGAGTAGCATGACAAATTAAGTAATTTTTTATGCTGTTTTAGTTAAAAAAATTACTTTATCTATACAAACTAAAACTAGAAAAACAATTGATATACACATCTACTTGTAGGGGTGACACTGGTCTTTGTTTGATAATTTAAAACCAACTTTGGAGTTCTTGTTATCACCAGGCAATAGACGTCATAATAATAACGTTTTATACCAATTATAATCAGAACAAGGTACCTATCGAGCGCCACGCAGAATTACTCATTATTAAAAAAACTAAAAGAATCGTAATTACCAAGGAATATCAATAGTTTTACTAAGTTTAAGTAACATGTTAGGTATTATGTTTTTACTTTTAGTATATGAGAGGTAATGGTGAACATATCTATTTACTTAAGTACAGTCGGGAAACTTCAGTAGAGTTTTTTCAAGAAGCTTTATTTAAAAAAGTAAACTATAAAATAGCAAACGTTTATATCACAAATAATCTTGGACGTGGTTAATTCGTCCAAGCAAATAATAGACGAGAAATTGTTTCTCAAAAACTCTACAATAGGGGAACTTCCTGGCTGATCCGGAAGTTCCCCTATTGTACCTACTTCTAGATTTTTTGAGAAACAAAGACAAGTTAAGTAAGAAATAGAACTTTATCTTGGAATCAAATCACTATCCAAATTAGTTTAATGTTGTGATTGTGACCCTGGTGGCGATAAAAATGTCTGAGAAAAAATAATTCTGTAGTGCTTACCGACTGCAAGAGAAATATTGTAGGAAGAAACCACATCTTGTCAATTCGAACGTTAAAGGCTAACTGACACTCCGATATGGAAAGGTCGACCAAGATAAAATGTTTTGTTTACATTAACAGTCATTAACACGGACAATACTATTTACAAGATGAACGCGAAAATCTACAGCTATTGATATAATTTTTGTAAACAATACTGATTTGGGTGGAGTCGCCATTGTCTGAAAAAATGGTAATTTGATCATCGTAGCCGAATAAACGTTTTGACAATAATCTGTTATCATAATACCACAGATTATATATTATAATACTACACATAATATTTAATTTATATCGTTAAAATAAGATGTGGCATTCTTATTTCTTTTTCGTGGCCACCAGCGGATTAACCCGCGTGGTTACCGTTCCTGTGGGAATATCGGGATAAAATGTATCATATGTTTTGATCCAAGTCCTAAACTATTTGTATGCCTAATTTCATCGAAGTCTATTCAGTCATTTTCATTAACAAATAGTCAGTAAATTAGTCAGTAAACAAACATCCAAACGTTAAAAAAATCTCATTTTCACTTATAATTAAGTAACTAGCTTCCGCCCGCGGTTTCACGGGCGTGGCTCCCGTTCCTGTGGGAATATCAAGATAAAAAGTAGCCTACGTTATTCTCCTTCCTTTCAATTAACTCTATTCCAAAAATCAAGTCGATTGGTTGCTTACTTAGGGCGTGAAGGAAGGACAAACAAACACACTTTCGCATTTTTAATATTAATTAGGATGAGGATTAGTAGGGCTATTTATACTACTATTTATTATTATTAGTAGGGATATTCATCCTACGATGAAATAGAATTTTGAATGGGTTCGCTCTTAAGTCTAAATCCTTATCAAGCCTGTGAGGACCAAGACAGGATCCACAAATCACTATAGACTCCATAGTATAGTATAGAGTGAGCTAATCCAGGAATGGACCCTTGCCTTGAAGAGGGCGTAGATATTATAAAGTAGGCACTCGGAAATACAGACGCAGGAAAGTGGTTTAATTTCTATATACTTAAAACCACTATCCTACGGCCACTATCTCTAATGGTTCAATTCTCCTATTTCCATATAGAGCCATTAAAATAGTGTCCCATTCTAAACAGCTTTATTTTATGCTCTGTGACTGTGATACTATTCCCAAATGGTCCTATTTCCATGTGAACCAGTACCATACAAAGGTAGTATATGACCCACCCAAATCCTGTCCTATACGGACTTTGCCAATAATCCATCTTGTCTTGCTCAGTAGTTTCGTCAGCCCAGTCAGGCGTGGAACTCTAAACAATGCTTTAACAGCTAAAAAAAACATACTGTTCATCTATACTTATAATAAGAATCAAAGTTCAGCGTGTCTGTACATTGCTTGGATTTGCAAAAAAAATTGCTGGGGGTACACAATATAAGCAGCAGAATACATTTCTAACTTTTATAGAATTAGTTCTGTCCGTCTGTCTGTATGTCTGTGTGTTTGAATGAGCATCACACCAAAACCACTGATCTGAGTCCACGGAATTGTATAAAAATGTTTAAAGTCCGTATCTCAACTTACCGTATAGGCTATATTTCATCAAAATCGGTCAACTCAATCAAAAGTAATGAGGACGGACGGAGAAATTTACTTTGTGACGCGCCTATGTTGGAGTTTACGCGTCGTTTAGTTTTGGTTAGGTACCTAGCAGCAGTTGTTGATTTTAATTCTTAAAAAATATATTTTGACGTTACTAACTACATCCTTTTGGCTGCTTTTAGCAGTATGGCGTGCATGGAAGATAGCGTTGTATGTATATTTTGTCTGTATTTAAAAAAAAAATCGTTTTTTTATAAATTTATAAGCGTCTTAAAAAAAGGAGGAGTTTATCAATGTGTCGCGAATACAAGTGGTATTTTTATGTAGTCAAGGGCAGGTCAGGCTTTATACTTTGTGCTTGAGATTGTCCTTTACCTATGTCGTTCATTTTAGATACGGGTTTCATAATACAAGTTCTACTAACGTCATTACACAAGCAAGTTTTATGTTTTAGTACCAATGAACAGATTGAACAGCCGTCATTAACTATTTTTATGTCCTAACTGCCGGGGCACTGGCCTTCCTTATGGAAAGATAAGTCATAAGATAAGGAGAATGATCCGCCACGCGGGCCCAATGCGGATTGGTTGGTTTTCATGACCGCAAATACAGCCGGAACAAAGAGTTTAACGTGCCTTCTGAGGCACGGAAGAGATAGCAAATTATTGGTTGAATCGTAGACCGAGCGCGCAAACCACTGCGCTGCGCCTCCTCATACCGTACCTACAGTAGTTTTTAGAAAATCTTGAAAACGCTGTCGATTTCGCTGCCTTTAAAATTATATGAACTTATTTATTATATGATTTTTGACATGGCGGTCATGACCTTTTTTGTTCTTACTAAGACAGGCCTCAGCACTTGAAATGGCTAATAACGAATTGAAATGTACGAGGGTGAATCAAAAAGTTCTTAGAAATGGATACACTAATATTTATTTGTGAAAGTTTTTTATTTTTATTTTCAAGTGTCATTATTATTTAGTGTTTATGCCAAGTATCAATTGATACCGTCTTGTCCTTTTTATTTTATTAATTATTTTGTAAAACAAATTGATAAAGTCTACCAAACAAGGATAAAAACGAGATACGCGCGATGATAAAGTACCAGTGCCTGAAAATTGTGAACTTTGGATATTTATTTGGATATTCAGCAATCGTAAGAAACTGATCCTGTACCTTATTCCATGGTCGCTTACTGGGTAGTCGAGTTTAAAAGTGGCAAATCCAGCTATGAAGATAATTCTCGTTCTAGTCGAACGTCCACCGCTTTAAGCAAAGAAAATGCCAAAAAAATGGAAAGACTGGTACTTGATGACCCTCTAAAATAACCTGCAGAGACCCTGAAGATTTTATTTGGTAGTTTCCAATAAGTTTCCAATCTATTTTCATAAAAACTTTTGGGTCTTGTTTCACCATGGTAACGCTTCAGCTCATCACTCCGACGTTGCACTCACGGCAATCCGTCAGTATTGCTTTGAAATTTAAAATAACCCGCCATATTTACCGGACTTAACCCCTTGTGATGTTCACTCATTGAAAGAATATGTTCATGGAACAAGATTTCACAACAATGACGCCGTAATGGCCGCGGTAGAGGAATTTTCGAGAGTCAAGGAATTTGTTTTTTTTTCAGAGAAAATAAAAAGTTGGAGAAGCATTCTAACAAATGTTTAGAGTTAGAAGAAGATAACGTAGTCACATAAATTATTTTTTTGACATTTAACTGATGCTTTATTGGCAATTCTAAGAACTTTTAGATTCACCGTCGTAGGTAGAACTTTTTGATTCACGTCATTATGGGTCGGTTTCACCAACTAGTGATAAGTTATGAATAGCTTAAGTGGCATAATAATTTGTCATTTTTTTTAACAAACTGTCAAAAGATCTGTTAATTAAACTATCCAATGACGTGCTTGTGAGGAAACTTTATCGATGTCTAAACCAAATACTTACTATGGAAACTGTAGCCTAGCGCAGTGGTTCCCAAAGTAGTCTGGGCTACGATCCATCTAATACAATTTCCAAACTGAAGACCCACCTCTAGCGCACATTGGGCCACAAAGCCATAGGTACTGCATAAGTTGAGTGTTGCCCAACGGGCATTCCTTTAGTTACCTAGTATGAAATGGTCATCTCATACCGCTCCATGGCCGTTAGCAAAAAGGCGTTGTTTCGAGGTTGCCAAGTCCATCTATACTATCAAATACTATGAATTCTGTCAAGAGCGGTTCGTTACTTGAATGAAAAACATACAAAGATTTTGTTAGGTTCTTTCATAATTTCATTGCAACGCCAGCAAGATAAAGAAAACACTCATTATAAATATCTAACATAATTTATTGGAATAATCCATTAATTAACACATCAGCTATCTTACAGAATACAAGCGATTTATTGGAACACAGTGTTCCAGGCAAATTTTAGCTATTAGCAAATTACATTGTTTGTTCTTCGGGTATAAATCAGTGCATTGAACTCAATTAGTAGAAAAAATCACAGATGCATTAAAACCTTCACAAATAATAGTATTGTGAAACGCATAGGGCCGGAAGTCATAATTCTTCTTAACAATGATAGAATTGTACCTGCAACAAACAAAAGATTTAAGTTAAATAATTGCGAACTATTTCAATTCAATTTTATTAATTACGACATAAAAAAATATGAGCAGTTTAGTTATGGCGACGGATTTAGATATTGTTTTAGCTAGAAATATGGAATTAAAATAAGTCCTATCCACAACCTAACCATATACAATAATATGTTCCAATGGGAATCGAACCCGGGACAACAGGGATTATGTGGAAAACTCCTCAATGACATTGATATTTCGCACATACTCTGAAAAACTGTCATATCTCAAAAATATGAGTTTTTAGAAAAACGCTATTTTTATCTATTTATGTTACTGCTAACATAATATTGCTGTTTTTTGTTACTTTTTAAAATTGTAATTAATGTAGAATTTATTAAGCTTGTTTCCAGAATGTAAAAAAACGCATTGGTAAAAGAAATAATAATGTATATTAAAAAAAAACATAATAAATATTTTTAATATGCTGTAGGCCAGCGTTGCCAGGATCAATGCTAGGAATATCCTTGTCCTTTTCGCAAGTCTCGGTAGCTCAGCGGTTAGAGCATTGGACCGGATTATCAATATTGTCCCATAATGTGACTCAGAGGCTTATTCGCAAAGTGACTACTTCGCAAAATGTCTCCACGTCGCAAAATGTCGTTTTCTCATAATGCCTCTTTCGCAGAATGTCGCTTTCTCATAATGCCTCTTTCGCAAAATGTTGCTTTCTCATAATGTCTCTTTCGCAGAATGTCTCTTTCGCAAAATGTCGCGATTGGTACTTAGAATAAAAGTTACGTTTTTTAAAGAAAAACATTTAGCAAAGATAAACAAATCATACCTGTCTTCATGTTAGTACATAAATTAACACTTCAGTATTGTATTAAAAAAACCAAATTTTAGTAAGGAAATAAGCAAAATTATTGTTAAACTGCAACTACAATATCGAAATATTTAAGTCATGGAGTAAAGTTAAAAATGACATAATTTTGCTTACTTTAGATAACTTTTGCTTATTTCCTTACTTAAATTTTGATTTTTTATGTACTAAGACGTGTATGACTTGCTTATTTTTTTTTGCCTTATTCGAATTTTGATTGTTTTGTTTCATATCATATGTTGATATTATAAGTATGGTAAATTTTAAATAGAAAAATATGCTCAAGAGCATTGGACCGGATTTCCAAAGGTCGCGGGTTCGATTCCCGTCTGAGAATTCACTTATGACCGAGTTAATTTTTTCCAATATTTTTCTATTTAAAATTTACCATAAGTATAAAAATAGCATTGAAAATGCAAAAATTACAAAAATCATTTATATAAGTATTTCCTTACTAAAGTTAATTAAAGTAAGCAAAATTATGACATTTATAACTTTACTCTATTACTTAAATACTTCGACATTCTAGTTGTAGTTTAACAATAATTTTGTTTATTTCCTTAGTCGAATTTTGTTTTTTTTAATACAATACTGAAGTGTTAATTTATGTACTAACATGAAGACATGTATGATTTGTTTATCTTTGCTAAATGTTTTTCTTTAAAAAACGCAACTTTTATTCTAAGTACCAATCGCGACATTTTGCGAAAGAGACATTCTGCGAAAGAGACATTATGAGAAAGCGACATTTTGCGAAAGAGGCATTATGAGAAAGCGACATTCTGCGAAAGAGGCATTATGAGAAAGCGACATTTTGCGACGTGGAGACATTTTGCGAAGTAGTCATTTTGCGAATAAGCCTTTTTCACTTCCATTATTTTTTAATCAAAACTGAGTTAAATTATTTGAAAATAATTAACAAAATCTTTGGGAATTTGAAAGGAACTGTTAAAATTACAAAATTAATAAGAAGTAAGCAACAATATCTTCTTAACATAGTCCTAACACAGTTTATGACTCTTTCTACGAGCACTGATACACATCCACCCGTCATAAGCAGTAATGCTTCACTATCGCGGAGCGGTAGGCGCCCGTTTTTGCTTCATGAAAAACCGTCACATGCGACATCCCTTGACAACTATTCAAACGAATGTCTGTGTTATTTATCGGTAGAAAAGAAAAAACCAATCAAACTGAATATCTATCTCAAACTGAACTTTTTTGTGTTACGACAGTTTTCAAGAGGATGTGCGATATGTAAAAAAAAAGTTAGAAAAAAAAATTGACCTCATGAGTATTAAGTATGAATCGCTATTATTTGTGATAGTAAAGTTAACCTTCAAACATACGTATTAAGCAGACTATTAGTATGTTGACTGCATTTACTATACATATTTAACTTAAAAAAGGTGGTTCGATTTCGTCGGCAAAAAAAAACTGTCAAAACAAGAGTTAGCCCTCTCGTTTCAGCACAAACATGAATGACAGTGTAGTCTGTGTCCGTCTGCTCAGCACAATTTACAGTGTACTCTGCTATCCGTCTGTTCAGCAGAAAAATGAATGACAGTGTAGTGTAGCGTACCTAGTCGTGTTGGGGCGCGATCACAGAAACGCACCGAATCCGAACGCGCGCTTGATGCTGTCGAAGTAGTAGCGTCGCCAGTTGTTGCGCGTCGTCTCCACCTCGCCCGCCGGCACCAGCTCCTGGCGAAGCCGCACTAGGGTGTGGTCCTCCTGTGAAGCGAGCACGAACTTTATGCCGCGTTTGACATTTAACTCACTTGTTACTAGCGTTTGATATACAGATCACCATAAAAATTAAAATATTGTAAACAATGTGTGTTATTTCTGATTAAATGATTTTGTTAAACATTTACTGAATGGTCCTTTTGTCTGTCAGAAGTGTCTCGAGACCAAATATGTTTTATTTATTTTTCCTGTTGCAAAGATGCATTTATTAGCCTTATACCGATCGTACAGACTGATCGTAACGACCAATCGTTTGTGTGTGGCGGCAAAATGTAAAAGATCGGTCGTTACGATTGGTTGTCACGACTGGACGGATCGTTCTGTATGTGATTGACTAGCGGCCGCCCGCGGTTTCACCCGCGTGGTTCACGTTCCCGTACGAAAATCGGGATAAAAAGTAGCCTGTGTGTTAGTCCACAACTTGAAATCCCTATATACCAAATTTCATCCAAATCCGTTCAGTAGTTTTTGCGTGATAGAGGAACACAGCTGACATACTTACGCAATTTTAATATTAAAAGGATAGGATATAGAAAGCGCTCGGTGCGCTGCTAGGTCGCTGTGAGATAAAATGTATGGCACTGGGTCGCGCACCCGCGACGCCAAGTATATTTCTTGACCACTGAGCTACCGAGACTAACTACTCATTGGTTAGAGCATTGGACCGGATTTCCAAAGGTCGTGGGTTCAAGTCCCATCTGAGAATTCACTTGTGGCCGAGTTAATTTTCTATTTATAATTTTTCATAACATAAGTATAAAAATAGCATTGAAAATTCAAAATTCATAAAATATTTTTTTTCTTTAAAACACACATTTTATCTTCGCAGGCGCGCATTCTATATCATGTCCCTTACATTCGCAGAAGTAGCCGGTAGTCCGCTTGCCGCACATAATCCCTTGAACTGCTATCGTTTGGCGAACAACAATTATAATGTAAAAATCATTGGTCAATCATAACTGTTAACTTAATTAACTAAAGTGGTTTTATTCGGCGACCACAAAACTGTGGTTTTCATTATCATTAACCGACTTCAAAATGTAAATGTCATGTAAATTTTTCACTAATTACTCGAGATCGCCTAAACGGATTGATTTGATTCAAACATCACATCGGGACAATCACAAATCACAATGACATCGGGTTTGACCCAAGTTGGTCACATATTTTTAAATTTTGAAATCAGTCCAGTTTTCAAGAAATCTTGAAAAAACTGTCGTTGCCTACACTACTAGTTTGAGTTGGACCGAAGTGCGGGACTTGCCAGGGAGAGTGTACAAGCACACATGCTTAAGTGTTGCTTCTTTTCGCATAAGTGTATATAATCTTTGCCATTGTTGCCTATTTTTGAAGTCAGTTTTTTTATATGATACTTAGTAAAATAAGTTTCTATATACATATTTTTTTGCTCGAAGTCAATATTTGCAAGTTTTTAGCAATAACTAGGAGAGACATCATACAAATCAATGCAAAAAAAAACTATTGTGTGCCCTTTAAATTCTTCCAAAAAAGCAGTTAAATACTTACTTTTTCCTCAATATTGAATGTGACTTCGGAGAAATGCTGAGCAGGCCACTGCTTGTACCGCCAATATTGGACTATCTTCTTCCCAGGAACCAGCTCCCGGAACTCTCCAGAGATGTTGCCTCCAAATAGAACAAACTTCCCTCCCTTTTCTGCTTCCATTTTCACGTGACCCTGGAAAGAGTATAAATAAATTCATTGATTATTATTATTTATAAAAGTTTAAATTTTTTCATTACTAACATTCTAATCCAAAATGCAAAAATGTGTTTGTTTTGTTTGTCCTTTCTTAACTCACCCTAACTAAACAACCAATGGACTGGATTTTCGGCATAGAAAGGAATAAACAGGAATACACAAAGAGTAACATTTGTCTACTTTTTATACCAATATTCCCACGGGAACGGGAAGTATGTGGGTGAAACCGCGTGCAGAAGCTAGTCTTGATAATAGTGTAAATATTGTAATATTTATATTATATAAGTTTATTGCACTTACGTAATAATAATATGTAGTGTAAGAGAACATAGGTAAGTTGACCTTTTAAAGTCATTTAAAGCAAACTTAATTAATAATTGAAAAATTTACACAAGATTACCTTATTAAATAAGTAAAACTAGCATACCATAGAAATTAACAAAAAAATCTTTAACATTCAATAACTAATCGGACTTACCTGTGTAAATGCAGTCACCATCTCTATTCTAGTCATCGCATCATAAAACTCTTGAGCTCTGCATTGAAACTTTTCCGTTAACTCAATAGTTTTCGTATCTAGTTTGCAACCAACTGCCTGATTATTCTTATTGGCAACAACTGGTTCCATATTAATTTTCTTGTTAAATCCACTAGTGATTGTCGAGATATTGTCGGGTTTGACAGACGCCTCCCCTTTCTTCGGTAGAATGAGCCCTTTTGAATATTCTTCTTTGAGACTTCTAAGGTATTCTGTAAGCTGGTTCCGAATTTCGTTTCGTCCAACATTATGCATAAACGCCTTGACTCTTTGAGCTTCATCACCGCTACCTTTGATTGTCACTGTTATCTGGAATAAAATAAGCAAAAATAATATAAATAACAAGTTGAATTCATGCATTTAAATATAAGTCTCTCAGGCCCCAGATTATGAGACAATAGATATTATATTGTCTGGACATGGATATCCGGTTCAGGTTGATGAATTAAGTTTCATATTGATACACTTACTTCTAAAATATATATATATAAAAGTGGCCTATTTTAATAGTATAAGTACTGAATAAATAACACATCAATAACAATGTGGATTTAAAGCTAAGGATTCAAATATATAAAGCACTTTACATGAGACAAGATTTGAATTGGGGTGATAGATATAATATTTATGAATGAATTTCCAATTATAAACTACTCACATCGACTTCACTGACGTCATTCTCTTCAGACAGGTTAGGTATGTGTACGTCTCCCTTGACTTTGTCTGCACAACCTGCCAACAATCCTTCCCACTTCAATTTTATGTCCCATTCATAGAAAAATATTAACTTTCCTTTCCTATTGTTAGCGGAAGCGTCTCCGTCGATCTTCTCCACCTCAGTTATCTTACAGTCGATACCATTTTGTGCTATTTTTAAATTAGTTAGGAGTTCTTTCAGACGGTCTCTCGACCACGGGCCAGCGTTTTTCTCCGTCCAATGCCAGTTGTTGACGTTTGTAGCGTCAGGCCGCTCTTCTACAATCCACCGAGGATCACCTTCTCCCCATTTAGCCATGTTTTTGAGATCAAGACCACGATGAAATCAGCAGGTGTGACACAATCCGTCAATAGCTTGAATGTCCGACACTTTGAACACTATTTTCTACTACAAAACGCGAAAAAGTCTATCGCAGAAAGCAATAGTTCACTGAAATCGCACACCGCATAAAGATTTTACAAATCAATTCACTTTCCAGAAACGTCGTTCTCGAAACTAGCTCAAGAATGAAGAATCAAATCGAATCGAGAAATCAAGCATGCCAGCCTGCCATTTCTTCGTTTGACAGCTGCTTAGAATTGCTTGCCAGTAATATAAATTACAATTACCCCAGAGAGGGTATGAACAATCGATGTAATATAAGTTTATAAACTTATAATATCATGGTAGCGAACCAATAGAAAAAAATATGAAATAAATGAATAAGATTGCAAGTACATAATCAGTGTATACTTTATTTTTTTAATATTTACACAAAGTATAACAGAAAATATACCAGAAAAGTCCCGTCAGAGCGACATGGGACAGGTATTTTTTTCTTGTTTAAAAATTGTCACATAAATATAAGAAAGAATAGAAGAAAGATTTTTTTTTTATTTGGGACAAACACAAAGGCGATACAAACAAAAAAGAAACACAAAACACGGTGTGTCCCAAAACGGCCCCGACTCAGCACAATTCTTGCCTTTTGGCCAGCGCTGGTCTTCCGTCGGCATGAAATTATCACCCCAAATTATAGTTTTATGAGGGCGAGGGGTATAAAAGCAAATCCGCATCAATCACACAACACTTAAGTAAAGTAAATCCCGATTTCATTAAATTTGATTAGAAACAGTTATATTTTTGTGTTTCTAATATAATTAATTATACATAACCAGTTATCGGATAATCGGATGTAGGTATATTTACCTAAAGTTGGCTGTTATGGAATGCACTTTTGTATCGAAAATAATCCCGGGTTTTGTATGGGCCAGCGATTTAGCTATATTTTCGAGTGAAATTACTATGGAAACGCGACTTGAAAATGTTTTAGCACTTTTTGGTTTTTGGTCTTTTTATTATTTCAATTGATTCTGAGAATTTTTTTATTTTTGTGCTACGATGCACCGTTTCCGAGATATATCGATTTTTGTTTAATACCAGGATTTATATAAGAAAATGTATTTTTAGAAGCCGCTTCTATAATTTCCTATCCAAAAACTAAGTTAGGTTAAATATGCATCCGATTATCCGGTCAGTGTATATAATTTAAAGTATAATAATTGAATTAATAAACATCTATTGCAACAATGTATATTCACATATATTTAAAGAAAAATTAAAAGTAATGATGATAAGTATATGTATTTATATCGGTTACCCTAGTATCCCTTATCACAACAAGCCTTACAGTGCGTACTTTGGGCTAGGTTAATTGGTGTGTGAAAAAATATTTCTTTATTTATTTATTATCTAAGATTGACGCCATAACAACAATGTTTTCAGCATTGTTGTGTTCCGACAGTCAGAGATAAGATAGCCAGTTCCTCAGTGATTGAGGATTTATCAATACTTAACATCAGGTATGATGAAGGCTAAGAGTCAAAGTCAAAGATTTTTATTCAAATACACTTATAGATAAGTATAAGATAAGTGCTTTCGAATAGTACATTTTTTTCCTACCAGCCATTCAGTGTCGTTAAAAAATAAAAAAATATTTAATGCAGGACTGAGGTTTGACCTTCTTAACTTTGGACGGAAGCTTTTTGCATTTCACTGGATTGGACTGAGGCGTTTTTGCATTACACTACCGACATGTCAGTTCAATTTTGGTCTTTACTGTCTATACAATATCGAGCAACACTGAAGTGATTTTTTTGTTTCTTTTCTCGTACTCACCGTTCGCTCGCATGTTTCCAAAGTTAAGTTCTACTTCCAAAGTATTTATTACCTAGTTTAAGGGAGTTCTTGATGTGTAGGCAACACTTTCGTAGTTTCTGTAAGTTTCTAGAAAACAGTGCTACCAATATAGCAAACTAAACATCCGACAGGCCCTGGATTTCACAAATGACAACCAAATGTCAAAAATACGTTCCATTTCACTAAATGGAATACCTACATAACGCTTGATGAGATGAGATCCTTGAATACTACAGTTTTAACAGCAGCAGTAAGTAGTATTAAGTAGGTACTTACCTACTTAAGTTCTTAGGTATTTTATTAATGAAGTTTTACAGTTAACACTGAAAACCTGCGAACATATACGCAGCTGAAAACTGTTGTAATAGCGCACTGTCGACATAATGTCAGGAATCCTGACATTATCTATAATCTATATCTATATCTATAATCTATAATCCTGACTCAGGATTATAGATGCAAAAAGTATTTTAAACGTTTAAAACCATTTGGTTTTAAACCGTTTTTTGGTTTAAAATGTTTGAGGTTTATTATAGGTTTAAATCGATTTTCTATTAGAATTTACTAACCTTTCATAAAAAACAATTCAGAATAAACTTATTGCATTGTTTATAATATAACTGGGTTATTGAAATGAAAAAAAAATAAAAGCTTTTTTATAATCAACATTTATTTACCATTTACAAAACATTGTGAACAATTATTAATTAAAAACTATACTTATCTTACATATTTTAATATATTGATCAAAATCAAACTATACCATGGAACATTATTGTTTAAGGTGATCCTCCAATCCTATCGAACGTGACGCGACTCGGCGCGAGTAATGTGTAAAAAATAAGAAAGGAAATATACGAAGCGACGTTGCCACTCCGTAACGTATTATATTGTACAACTAAAATACACTATGAAATAAGAAAAAGCATAGGTACCTACTTACAGCTTAGGAAAAAGAAAGAAATAAATACGCATATTAAGTTTTTTAATATTTCTAAATATCATATTGTAAAACGTCATTTAAACTAAGAATAATAATTTGTTAATAAACTAGGCAACAGGCTGAATAGAATTGAAACTAGTAATCACGTGGTCACGGTTTTAAACCGTTTTAAATTTATTTAAAATGCTTTTAAAACCACTGATTTTAGTTTAAAACGGTTTATTTGCAACTCTAGTCAGGATTGATGTGATATTGACTGTAACTGTACCGATGTCCAGAGATCTATTTATACTTTTTATACGAATGAACTAATAATTACCCAATTGAAGACGAATGCTGACCTCTTGAAGCAGAGGACACCTTTCAACATTTTTATTTTTTTATCACCGTGAACCAAAAATATTTTTTTAAAAATGGCACAGTGTGTCACTGTTTTTAATCTAAATCAGTGTTCTAAGAATGTGGTCCGCGGACCCCTGGAGGTTCACGAACAGTCCGGTCCGCCGTCTTATGTCTGTGAGGTCCTAGAAATTATGCTTGATTTTCTAGTGGTTTGTGGAGCGTGCGTGGGTTCGTTTAATGTTCCGGTAGGAAGCCAATATCGACACAGTACATAAATTTTACTAGAATACTTACAATACAGCTACCTAGTTAGTTGTAGATAGGTAGACAGAGAGCAGATAAAGTTACTGTGTTAGGGCCCGGGTTCAGGGTAGGTCCTGACCCGACTAGAAACTTTGCTGGTCACAGCAAGTAAGGTTGAGTTAAAATCAGGGTAATCATTATCATCTCAGCCACATAACACCTACTGCTATAGACAAACCGAAGGATCTCCATGAGCTTGAGTTAAGAATAGGGTGGCCAAAACCATTGATGAATAGGGTGTCGGTAGTCGGTGCGTAGGTACACGAAGATCTCTAGTAGTGTCTAAAAGTATCTTATAGTTCTACTTTCGAAAATATTATGATCTGCACAGGTTAGAAGCGTGTGTAAGACATTTTAGAGGTAATAATGAATGTTTGTTAATAAATTCTATTCTATTCGAGGCACTAATGATAGAGAACCTATACCTAGTTGTCCGGGGACCTCTTTATTTAAAGTAACTAACTAGGTTAAGTAATTAAAGTTGGAACTAACAGTTTTTGATTCGCAACAAAAGCCAATTATTATTCAATTCAAATAATTATTAATTTCTGTAACGTTCTGTATTCATAATCATCCACAACTTGTTTCTTATCTCAGTGCGAGTGAGATAACCAATTCGATGGCCTTCATGATTCGATGTCAAATTAAAACCAGTCTTTAGACCGGCTGTGGCGCAGCTCGTACGCATTGCACGCGAGCGGATTGTATTCCAAATAGATATCGCAAAACAATGTTCCCATTACGCCGCGTTGGCAGCAAGGTGCGTGGTGTTGCATTGCATTTCGAAATTAAAAAAAGTTAATTTCATTATACCACGTTGAGTTTTCCCGCGGTTTTCCAGGTTTTGGAGCAATGGCGTGCACCGATCGCTGCTGGTGCCACAGCCCAGAGGAAAAGCTACAGCTCGGATGTGGCCACGCCTCGGCCTCTTACTCTGCTGACTGATGATGAGCTAGCCATGAAGGAGACGAGTAAGTACTTACTCTCTAAAAATTTCCTCTAATTTTTGGGCTCGATACTCTATGCAAGCGACCAGCTTCAACTTAAATAACGAAGACTTAGCTATCATCAAACTTCATGAATTTAGTATTTCTTTTTAATTTTACTATGTACCTAGTACGTGAATGAACTTTGCCTCTTCTAAAGGTTACAGTCTGTTACTTACAAGTAGGTACTTACTGTAGGTACTGTCGCGCGAAATCACCGACTCAACTCAAAGAAGTTTCATACATCAATGATTTCCGGTCAATTAGGGCCAGAATATGCAGATATTTTCTATAGTATTTATGTACATACAGTAGCCTAAAATTCTTACGTTGAAAACATAATTAGATAAGTACCTATCTAACTTACGTCCACAAATTATATTTTAATTGGAATTCAATAAATCTTAACACTGCTTTCCTTGTCGCTTGTCCTGCTTGTTGTTTATTTGTGTAATTGTACCTAACTAAAGGCCTGTAAATAAGGTTACGACAAAAACATGTTTTTGTATCTAATTATTTACCTACTTGTCAAGTAGGTATGATAAATTTTAAATAGTAAAATATTGGAAAAAATCAACTCGACCACAAGTGTTATCGAGGGATCCCATCTGAGAATTCACTAGTTGTGGCGGAGTTGATTTTTTCCAATATTTTTAACCGACTTCAAAAAAGGAGGAGGTTATCAAGTCGACTGTATTTTTTTTTTTTATGTATGTTCCACCATAACTTCGCCAGTTGTTAACAGATTTTTAAAATTCTTTTTTTATCTGGAAGAAAATGGTTTATTTGTGGTCCCATATAATTTTTACGAAGATCTGGCTAGTAGTTTTTTCATAATCCTGAAAAATATCAATCACCTTTTGGCAAGTAGTCGTATACCTAGATGACATCATTGTTGTGTATGGGCTGATTTTTAGTGTAAGTAACGGCACATAATGTTACAAAAAAATCTGAAATAAAAACATTTTATAAAAAAAATCAAACCGACTTCAAAAAGTAAAAAATAAAACTTTTGGAGTCGGTGCTAGTTAGCTAAGGCAAAAAAAAATATAGTTAATAGAAGTGCAATGTAGAATGCTTTGGCTGGCACCGACTCCAAAAGTTTTATTTTTTACTTTTTGAAGTCAGTTTGATTTTTTTTATAAAATGTTTTTTTCTATTTAAAACTATTCCACGTATTTTTTTTTTGCCTTAGCTAACTAGCACCGACTCCAAAAGTTTTATTTTTTACTTTTTGAAGTCAGTTTGATTTTTTTTATAAAATGTTTTTTTCTATTTAAAAATTATCATAAGTATAAAAATAACATTGAAAAATGCAAAAATTAGTTGCAAATGCAAAAATAAAAGTAGTTCAATAGCCACTGTTCTTTATATGTACTTCAAGAATTCGTTATAAATAGTGATCATGATGGTAGGTAGGTGTACCTAGCATAAGACACCTAGTCAATACAAATAATGTGACCTTTTTTTAATACTAGCGGATCCTCGCGGTTTTACCCGCGTGGTGCCTGTTCCCGTGGGAATATCGGGATAAAATATAGCCTATGTCACTCGGGAGAAATGTAGCTTTCTAATGGTCTAAGAATTTTCTAAATCGGTCCAGTAGTTCCTGAGATTAGCGCGTTCAAACAAACAAACTCTTCAGCTTTATAATATTATGAGTATAGATGTATGACGAATTTAAATACACACCCTTGAGCACACCCCCTCTGACAAATAAGTGATAATGATAAATAATTGCGTCATTGAAATGTGAAAATATTATGTAAGTCAAGTCGTGGACCATGTTATCGCGTTATCTACGCAATTACAGTTAGATATAAACCTACTTGTTTTTGTGGAGATTGTTAACTATTTCCATGCTGCGTAAACACTAACCACTTGTACAATAACTAGGTAGGCCTCTAATTTGTGCACTAACCACAGTGTAATACTTAGGTAGTTGATTCAATTTACAATAAAGTTTTCATTAAGGCTATTAAATACTTATAAAAAAATTTAAATAGAAAAATATTGGAAAAAATTAACTCGGCCACAAGTGAATTCTCAGATGGGAATCGAACCCATGACCTTTGGAAATCCGGTCCAATGCTCTAACCGCTGAGCTACCGAGACTTGCGAACCACCGTCGAAATTCTCCAATACTTTTATATTTTTAATACGCTGTAGGCCAGCGTTGTCGCATCAATGCTAGGAATATCCTTGCATTCGAAAGCTGATAAGTTTCTTGCGGCCGTTCTTCTTATCAGTTAAAAGATGTCCTGAATGGCTGGTAGGGAAAAAAAATTTTGGACTATTCGAAAGTACTTATCTATAAGTCTATTTGAATAAAAATCTTTGAATTTGAATTTGAATTTGAAAGAAACATCTTTTCAGGTGTTTAACGATCGATTAAGATGCAACAGCCAAATTTAAGATTTTTGATTTTTTGCATTTTTCAATGCTATTTTTATACTTATGATAAATTTTAAATAGAAAAATATTGGAAAAAATTAACTCGGCCATCAAAACTATCGGCTATTAAATAGTTGAAGAAAACAGCTCTGTACCTACAGTTTTTTCATTTTCTAATTAAGAAGTGAGACGTGGAATAGTTTTAGTCTAGAAGACTTGTTTACTCCAATTTAGAACTTTTGGAAAATCGTTATCAATATAAAATACAAATACAGTATACAACGCGCGCATAACTTAAATCTTATTTATCTAAGTACCTCTAATGTGTTGTAGCATTACATATTTAAGTAAAGTCCAACTTACTAAGGATAAGACCTCGATAACACAATATTTTCAAAACTTGTGCTTGTAATGACCCCATGAGCCATAACATAATTAGGCAAAAACGCAGCCTTACCACACATCCAAGACCTGACTCGCGCGTAAAAAATGGTCTTCTCAAACTTTTAGTCTTGTAACCCTTAAAACTTTTTTGTGAAAACCATGTTTAATGACAAGATCATAATAAAGGCAGCTACTTAATTAAATAACAATTAATGACCTTTTGCTACATTCCGGATTCAAAGTAGGTAAATTGTATGGTATTCAGTCAGCGTTATATAGTTAGTAGTCTTTGATTATACTAAAAATTAGCTTGCTTCGTTACTGCACATACACAGAAACTAGAATCCGCGCCACGAAAGAAGTCCATTCAGAGGGGTGCTGCAGTCTACGGCCTGACCCATGCAACATTCGAAAATAAGCTCAATTACTATGGAGATAATATTAGTTCCTTCATATTCCGCAGGACTTCTTTTGTGGCGCGGACTCTAACTCGGTTCTGTGAGAACAAGATGCAAATTTATACAAGTCTTACTTTCCCTCAAGAATAAAAAAGTTTCTTTACATTTTATGTTAACCCTGACATTGAATAATAATATTGAAAGTGAGGTCGGCACGTAAAGAATTAACTGTTGTTATCATTTATTTTCGAATTTCTTATCGGACGTTTAGTATGACACATTTATCATGTTACCAAGCATTATATTGTTTGTTATAGTGCTTCTGCTTACTAAATATTAAACTTATCACTATCACAGATAATTTGCGACTTTTGGTACCGAACCGACGCATTTTGTGATACAAAATATCAATTAAACACTTAATTACTTACTTACTCACTAATTGTTAAATAAATGTCAATATTTATTGCAAACAAATTTAATAAAATACGTAAAAGGAATGATTCTTGTATAGCAAGTTGTTAAGCTAGACGTGCTGGCCTGGCATCTGTACTTTATATAAAAACCCACTTTTACTGATTGAAATTAAAAACGATTTTTAATAACAATTTATATTTTTTTCGGGCTGTTTCTCTCATCCCGTGTCTAGTGCCCACGGCCTAAAGTGCAGTTGTTTTCATGGAAAGATGCCAAAACTTCGGAATATCAAAAACACGTTTACAATAACAAGCAATTTAAAACACGAATAGGTATTTAATGATTTTTGAATTTCTGCATTTATCAATGCTATTTTTATATTTATGATAAATTTTAAATAGGTAGAAAAATATTGGAAAAATTGACTCGCTTGTGGCCAGTTAATTTTTCCAATATTTTTCTATTTAAAACTAATAGGTATGTAAACAAATGCGTCCTAATCCGTAAAAATTGTTTTATTTATTTCAATAAACAATATTTTCGAACATTTCATAAAAAATCTGAATTCATAAAAACACTAGGGTAGAAGTGTAATAAGTTCAATATCTTTATATCTATCTAACGACCTATTTTTTCTCAGTCAGAAAACTCGCCACCGAACAAATTGGACCTCTAGTCAAGAAAATGGAAGATGAACATCGCATCGACGATGGAATCAGACAGTTGCTCTTCGACAATGGCGTATGTAGACTAAAGAATTATTTTTGGAAATACTTTACATTTCATATTGTAGAACCATGTTTAGCGATTTGTAAATTCCCTAAACGTTTATTATTTTCTCTATTTACCGAAGTTTGAGTACTTAGTAATTTATTTGTTTAATTTGGATACGCTATCTTCGAAGCCAGTCAGTTCTGAACACATGTCTTGTCATAAATAGCCCAGTCTTTTAGCACTATCATAGGCTACCATATCAAGCAAGTCTTCTTAATTCCAGCTTATGGGTATCGAAACTCCAGAAGAATACAGCGGCTCCGGGTGCGGTTTCCTCACAATGATGCTGGTGGTAGAAGAATTGTCGAGGGTAGATCCAGCAGTTGCAGCTTATGTTGACATTCACAACACACTGGTCAACTCACTATTAATGAAACTGGGAACGGAAGAGCAAAAGAAAAAATACCTGACCAAACTGTGCACAGAATACGTAAGATAATTGACTTTTTCAACATAAGAGCGTCAAAATACACTGGAAGCTAGAGTCAGAGCTAGATTCTAAAGTACATAATGCTATTTAGTAAAAGACGACCAATAATTATTGTCGATCGTGTTTACTTACCAAACTTCTTATGTTCGTAGGCTGGCAGCTTCTGCCTGACAGAACCCACATCAGGATCGGACGCGTTCGCTCTGAAGACAGTAGCCAAGAAAGATGGCGACCATTACGTCATCAACGGCTCGAAGATGTGGATTTCCAACTCTGATGTTGCTGGAGTCTTCTTAGTAATGGCCAATGCTGATCCCGCTAAGGTAAGGAATCCAAAAGGTATTTTTGAAATCAACACCTCACTTAAGAATTCGATGGATTCGACCTTTGAAATTAGATCGGAGAAAATTTACTGAATTTTCTGTTTTAATATCGGCACTACTGGGGCACTGACCTTCTTTATGGATGGTTCAGGCGAGGATAGGACGAGAGTCCGTGACCCACGACGCAGACCCAATGAGGATTGATGAAAATTAACGAGTAGAAATGCAGCCGGGATCGACGACAACTTAAGAGCTTTCCAAAATACGTAGGAGCTTTAGATGCAATTTTTTTTTAACTATCCAATGGTCTATCGTACAGCAGTATGCGCTATATGACGCACCATCGAGCTCACTCCACACGGTTCATATAGCTATTTCCGCTGAAAAAGCACTGTATATCAGTCTCAAAAACCGTGTTTCACGTTTTACTTGCCAGGGCTACAAAGGCATCACCTGCTTCATAGTGGAGCGCGACACTCCCGGTTTGAGCGTGGCCAAGCCGGAGAACAAGCTCGGCATCCGCGCGTCCGGCACCTGCATGGTGCACTTCGACAACGTGCGCGTGCACGAGTCCAGCATCCTCGGGGAGTACGGGAAGGGGTGAGTTTGACGACTTCTTCTTAGCGTGTTGATGGCAGACACTAGTGTTGTAACGATGCTATTTCTTTCTAGCCTTATGGATGGATAAAACCTCCATAATGGCTGGAAACTCCGTAGTTTCACTCTATGGAAATCAAATTATATTTTTTATCTGTTCTGTCTAAATTCAAATTTTCTCCGTCCCACGAACCCTGTTCAGCTCATTTTGACTTAATCTTACAAAAACCATCAAGCTGAACAGAGCTCTTTTAACATAACCATATTTATCTAAAGTTGTGGATGAAGGAGCTGTCCCTTCATAAGTAGAACAATACTTTTATTTCATCTTCTATTACTAAATGAATGCGGCGGTTCCGAAGTTCCGGCGACTGTAGTGCTGCCGGACCAGGAGCCCCGCTACAGTGTTATGCGTAGCTACTTGGACAGCGGACAGCCATGTCGGGTGCGGTCATTAGATCCTCTTGCGTGCAGGTGTCAGGAATTCAGGTGGGCTATAGTTGGGACTGCACCGCAAAGACAGTTTGCGGAACCATTCGAAAACCCCCACTTTACCATATTTTCTTTGCTACGACCGGTCTGAATCCGAAGCCTATTTAAAGACTTACAGATCCATATACATTTCTTAGAATGTTGATCATATCAGTTGGGTGCTTATAGCAATCTGGATCGCCTCCATGCACTCCCTAAATGGCCATCGTCAGATCATGGCTCGGTCAATCTATGATAGAGAACTAACTATTCAAAGTTAGGTACATCGTTTATATGAAAATCGACTGATGTCCTTAACTGTGGCCAAGGTCACTGGTCTTCCTTACGGATGGATGAGAATGGGCCATGAAATGACCCTTCCAAATGCATCCGCGCGTCCGGCACCTGCATGGTGCACTTCGATAACGTGCGCGTGCACGAATCCAGCATCCTCGGAGAATGGGAAGGAGTGAGAGAGCATTGTTTGAGGAAACTTTACAAAGATTCCAGCAGGTATTTGAGGCTAGAGCAGTATCGGAGCGTCACTGCACTTCCATTTCCACTGCACTGCTATTTCCATTCTGCAACATCTCAAAATCTACATTTTTGAAGCCATATTTCTTTTTCTTTATACACTCGGTGCTTTTAGGTACTCAAATAGAGATTAAGGTACGAAAACGACTTCAAATACATCAACATAATAGCACAAAAAAAAAATCTTATCCCTTTAGAAGTCCTGTATCTAGCAGGTGTGTCGAGCTACCTACTGATACAGTGATGGTAACATAATTAACGTCACTACTTAGTGGATTTTTATACAATTGAGGTAGGTAACTGTGAAGCCTTGGTTTTCTGTCAAAGATTGATTTAGTTGTGTTCTGATAATCGCCATCCTAGGAGTGAATGGTGAGAATCCAGATATACACAATCACACACCCAACTATTTATGCTTTACATTTAGTTGTCTGGCAATACTGTATGACACCTCGATTTCTCTCTCCGCTAAAGTTGGCCTACTAAGCTCGTACGTTTTTAATTGTTAAGTGTTTTATGCCGTTTATCCATATCCATCTTTTATAATTAACATAAGAAAGTTGTTATCTCATCTTGAAGATGTCCTTATAAATTTTTCAACAATATTGGGAATTTATTTATTTGGATCTGTGTGATCTAGGCACGCATCGCCCTCGCACATGTCTGCTCATTAAAAAAAACCGACAAAGAAATTGACAGACGGACGGACGGACGGGCAACGAAATGATCCTATAACGATTCCGTTTTTTCCTTTTGAGGTACGGAATCCTAAAAAACCTGATAATAGCATAAAATGTATGGAATTTATGGAAATCAAAACTCTGATCCTTATATTGATCAGATTACTTGGGTATGTATAGCAATCTGGATCACCTCCATTTACTCCATGGATGGGCTAATGCCCTATATGATAATCAGATCACAGCTCGGTCAATCTGTGGCAAAAAGCCAAGGCTCCAAAGTTAACTCGATTATATGAAAATCGGCTATTGTCGTTAATTATGTGACCATCACTATATGATGAATTATTTTCCTTAAAAGCAGCAAGTGCGACAAAAAATAATATTAGATTAATTTCAGTTACAAATACGCCGCGGGCTTCCTGAACGAAGGCCGCATCGGCATCGCCGCGCAGATGATCGGCCTCTGCCAGGGTTGCATGGACGCCACCATTCCCTACACGCTCGACAGGAAACAATTCGGGAAGAGCATCTACTCATTCCAGGTAACGAACACCTAGCACGTTGTAGTCTAATGTTTGGAAGTCAGCATCAGGTTTCGGTGGTGGTACGTGGATACTCCAATGTTTAATAACTTTAATGTTAAATATTTACTATCCCCCTCACCAGCCCAACACGCTCGACAGGAAACAATTCGGGAAGAGCATCTCCTCATTCCAGCATACGTAGCATGAGCACCTCGACAAAGTTTTCTCGATTGTTTTCTCGCGCGAGCGCTCGACAGTCTGTCCCACTCACACCGTACTGATATAAACGGGACAGACATCGCGAGATAAGCGTCGACAGCGAGTCGCGGTGCGCATGCTATGCTAGAAGGTTACAATCAGCAAGTAGAAATCTAAGGTTTGAAGTAAGCATCAGGTTTTTATTTGGGTTAAGTAGGATGTCGTTTTGCGAATCCTACTAATTTATAAATGCGAAACTATGTCAGTTTGTTTGTGTAACTCTTTCACGCTATAACTACGTTGAACGGATTTGGATTAAATTTGACACAGAGATAGTAGATAATCTGGATTAAAACATAGTATACTTTTTATCCCGATATTCCGACAGAAACGGGAACCACGCAGGTGAAACCGCAGGCGGCCGCTTGTATGAGATAAAACTCTGAATAATTATTTAACTAAGTAGAATAGAATAGAAAAATCGTTTATTTACCAAAAAAATATCACAATCAGGGGGGCTAAAAAGGATGTAACGCGTGATATTGCTAAAAGTAATTCCTTAGCAGAATTTCTTGCAGATCCTAAACAATTCCTCTAATTTTCGTAAAATAGTACTTTTTTTTTGCAATATTGCTTCAATTCAATTCGTTAGCAGAATCTATTTTGGTGGTTATGTTGCCACCTAAAAATAATAGAAAACCGTACTTGATAGCAAATAACCGGTTTTCCTTTTTAATCAATTTTTATTATTAAAAAAGATGAAAACTGTTACTTCAACTTACTAAGTAATATTTATTAACGAAACTAACCAACAAACACAGAAAAGTTTAATTAAAAGTACAAACAATGAATGTGAAATAGTCGCAAGTTTATCTAATGGCAACAAGCTAAATATCACGTGACACGCCAAACGTCAAATTGACGTCGAGCAATCAAGTCAAAATATTGAATTATTTTGTTTTTAAGTAAACTTTTAGAAAAACTTCAAGTTTAAAGCTCAGTTTGGAATCACTTATTAGATGAATCTCGGTTTCTTGTATACCTACTTCAGCACATTTCAAATATTGTTTTTTGGGTCATTCTTTCATGGAAACGACTGTCTACTTTGATGTATCGAAGAAGTTTCTAAAGAAGTAAGTTAAACCTTGTTATGTACCTTAGATTGTACGTTAAAACGACCTACTTCGGTCAAAGAAAGTGCTAACGTTGTACGCCGCAAGTTGTGTATGAATAAATATTTGTTGTGCTTGTGCTACAAGTTCGTAGGTACCTACCTACCGCTATAATACAATTCTTATGTTTTGCAGAAATAACATGGCCCTAGTCCATTTTTTGGAGTTTAAGGAGATATTCTATTGGAGTTACAAGGATAGTATAAGAAACTACAGAAATAAACCTCGAGGTAAAATGCCGGGAAGAATTGACTAACCTATAACCTATCTATTTAAACACTGAGGGTTTTGGCACATACAGCAAAGGAATGGTCCATTGTAAGTACTCATTCTATAATAATGGCATGATAAATATACCTAGGTATTCGGTTAGGTATTGATTTTTTGCAAATATTTACTCCAATCTTGAAAGTAATTTCTCAGTTCATTACTCCTATTATTCATAATATGACAAAACTTGATATTCTTTTCTTTTGTATCTTTTAAATGCAACATAGGTAGGTAACATAATTTTTGAATGCATAATACAATTTTACTGATATAGGTATGTAATTTTGTCATTAATACATATAATCATAGTATGCTTGGTTTAACCACAGAATACTTAATAGTACAAGTACAACATACATTTGGTATCATTTTGTCTAATTTAATATAATCATGTACAAACAACAGATTAATTATTGTAAACTTATTAATTTCATAATCTGTTGAAAACTATACTCTATTAGTTATAAATCTTAAAAGCCACTAGTAGAACTAGCATCTGAATTTTGAGTTTTCAATTGTAGTTGCTTACATGCTATATCAAAATGTATTTACATGCTATCGGAGATCCTTCCGAAGCAGTCATTGAAATTTAAGCTAAGTTTAAATAAATGTATTTTGTTTCAGCTCGTTTGCTGCCGACTCTGATAGATGAGGTGCAAAGGCGATACTGTCTCAAGTTGAGCCGGAGAGGACTTTGCTCGGGCCTATTAGTGTTATCAAATCTTAGGCGAATAGTTGGCCGAACCATGGGACATCTGTTTGATTGCTATTGCTTATGAAAGATGTTTTTTATTATATATTTTTCTAGGGCAAAGAAAGCAAAGATATATTCTCAAAATTTTTATTATTTCAAATAAGTATTGTTTTGTTATGTTATATTATAATTTATAAGTTATCCTTTAATACATATCAATATTAACTAACAGTGTCTTTAGTATTTGCTATAAGCATAAAAAATATTAAACTAAGTTTTTTCAACAATGATTTCTTGATTATTTTGAATTAGATTATTTTATTGTAGAACTCGTAGTTATTAGTGGCTCATTATTGTTATTTAAATAAGAAATTTACTTTAAAGTTAAATAATGATTAATAATTAAATGAATTACTTAATTTTACCTATCATTTGTAGACCTACCATCATAAAAATGATGGGTACAAATAAAAATGAGGTAGTAATTAATTTGATAGTAAAAAAGTACTTGTAATAATTAATATAATATTTAAAACTCTGGCATTGATTTTGTTATTCCTTAGAATTGATCAAATAGTAATTTCTGTGTAATTGTTAGGTACTTATGTACATAGAGTTTATAAACAAAATACATAGCTGTAAAATCTCTTCTTATGCATGATATACATAATTGTTGGGTTCTTATTTGTAATAAATAAATGTACCTACTTAACTATTGTATTTGATTGAAAATAAAACAGTAGTAGAAACCCATTTTTTTATTTACAAAAAAATCTTAATCTACTAACGAGCAGCTAAATGGTCATCCCTCCTCGCTGTAGTGGTAAATAATAATTGTATTCCTTATACAATTATTATTTACCACTACAGCATGCATATTTATTTCAGGCTGCTCCTTTTGGGGTGTTAGTGGCTACGAAAGCATCCTCATCATTACAAATGTGGGTCTGTGCAATAATATCTGAAAAAAAAAACCAATCTTTAGCTTTTAAAGGTTTAATAAATAGAAGGTATCTAAGCCTACGATTATTTACAACATAAATAATTATGACTTTTGTGTGTAACATTAGAAGATATCTAGGTACTAATTTTTAATGATAAAACTTGTAAAGTTGATGCCCTAAGTATTTAAATTTTAAGTACTTACCTACTCAAAATGTGGGTTCGATGTAGAGAGGTATTTGGTACCTATTCTTGTACTACTACTTACTTTAAGCATTCAAGGAGTTATAGATATCTATAAAATAATCTACTTAGAAAAGCACTTAGAGGTAGATAATAAGTCGGAGAATGTAACCACTATAAGGTAAGTCAGTAGTAGTAGTAAAATGTTAGTATTATGTACCTATTTAGTTACTTACCTTGGAGGCAGTAGGTCTTTATTGGCGTCAATGAGACGAAAGTAGCCGACAAACTCGGTGACTGGTACCTACTTCGAAGAATAATTCGATTCTTCACATTGCCACACTTTGTCTACGATATATTAAGCGCTCCTTAGCACAGGCATTCTTCAAAAAGTGTTCGTAAAGTGGTAACTTTGTTATATAAAATAAATTTTATGGAAAAAACACACAACATGTACAAAATGAATTGTAAGAAGTTGCTCCTTAGTATCTTTTTGTAATTCTGTTAGTTGACGCTTGAGCAATTCCTATTTTGTGGAGCATTTTACGCTTTTCCATACAAAACTGTCACATGAATGAATTGCAAAATATGAATCAAATTCAATTCCTATTGTGAATTGCGAGAAAAGTGCCATTTTACGATTCTGAATCTGAATTGTAATATGAATCTAACGAGAATTGCAAAATCCTTGCTTTTTAACCCCCCAGAACAGAACATACATACACGAAACATGATCCTAAATTTTAAAAGACCCTACATTTTTAGAGTACTTATAGTAGATTTTTATGTCTGAAAATCTGGTAAACTGGCAGAGTAACTTTATAGGTACTCATTTTATTCACCTGAGATGAAGCCGTTTCAACAAAAAAAATATTTTTTTTCACCTGAGATGAAGCCGTTTCAACAAAAAAATTATTTTTGTTGAAACAGCTTCATCTCAGGTGAATAAAATGAGTACCTATAAAGTTACTCTGCCAGTTTACCAGATATTCAGACATAAAAATCTACTATAAGTACTCTAAAAATGTAGGGTCTTTTTAGTGACATAAGAGTATTCGCTCTGATAAAAAAAAACAACGATGAGAAGCCGCAAAACTGCGAGCGAACCGATCTATGATTAGTTCTGTAAAGTCTGCACATATCTACATCTATCCACACTTTCCCAGGGCATCAGCTATCAGATCGCGCACCTTCAGACACAGCTGGAAGCCGCTCGCCTGCTCACATACAACGCTGCGCGACTCAAGGAACACGGCATTGAGTTCGTGAAGGAGGCCGCCATGGCTAAATACTTCGCCTCAGGTAGCTAAATTATAACACTTTACAGTTGTTTTATATCACAAATGATAAACAATAATACTGGTAAATATTAAAGAAGAAAATATACTTCTTCTTTTTCTTATCGAGTGAGGATTAGTGGCCTCTGGTGTCAGAGTTTATCAAGCTGCCTATAAGGCCTCTGACTTGGCCTAACGACTGTAATCAAATGACAACAGCCAGGACCGAGACGGTTTAATGTGACCTCTGAAGCACGGAAGCGCTCAGTTATAATGCCACTTTACGGTCACCCATCCGACACCTGACCGGGCCGAACTTTGCTTAACAAACGTGATCGAATACGATCAGTCTGTCAATCGTGGCCGTGAGCGCATATAATACTTTTGTATGGACAATGAATATTGCTTTTAGACAAATTCATTTAAGTTATATGAAAAATTGCTTTCAGAAATCGCCCAAACTCTGACATCAAAGTGCATCGATTTCATGGGTGGAGTTGGTTTCACCCGGGACTTCCCTCAAGAAAAGTTCTTCAGAGACGCCAAGATTGGTACCATTTACGAAGGAACAAGTAATATGCAGTTGCAGACAATAGCCAAGCTCCTTGAGAGGGAATACAAGCAATAAAGTGTAAAAAAAATATTGATTAAAAAACTTTTTTATAAAGAATGAAAACATAATTATACTCAGTTGAACTGGGTCTTTTTACAACCCTATTGTTAATAAAAAAAAACAAATTAATAAATTTTTGCTTTTTATTTTAACTTTTCATACTAAAATCCATTGTTTCTCAAATTCTTATTTATATGAAAGCATACTACAGGTATTTTTAAAAACCCCAGTAGGGGTCAAAACCATGGTTTGAGAAACAATGTTCTTCACTAATTAGATAGGTATTTACAATAATTTTATTATTAAAACAATTTTTCTAAATCTCAAGTATTTTCTAAGGTTTAGGATCATGTGGTAATTTAAATCCGACCATTTTCGCTGTTTCTTCAACAGATCGCTCCCCTTTCCCTTTAAATTCTACATTAATTTCCTTGTATTTTCTAGAAGAGTGGAGGTAACACTGATATGTTCTAGCTTTGTAATGCATCTCTTCAGCGGCTTTACATAGCTGTTGATCGGTGGTCTGGTACTTTCTGTACTGACTAAGGATATATTGAACCATTTGATTATCAGCCAACTTCTTATTGGAACTCTGTTGACGCAGTTCAGACAACAGTTGTCTAAGTGTAACGAGGGCCGGCTTTGATGTGATAGATGCCATGGTTCAGACCTTCAAACAAATCAAATAATCAGTTTTTCTACCATAAGAGACGTAATGAACTCTTCTGTATTGTTGTATGATGGCTTGTCCCCTGTATTCCAAAAGTTAACACAAACTTTTTCTAAGTTTTCTATTGGAAATGAATGGATTGAAGTATCATTAAATATATCTGTGTGTTTAAAACTATTTTCTAAGACTATCTCACATGTATGTGGATGTAGTTTATAGATGTAAGGTACAGTCTCAATCAAAAGTCTGCTTGGATTATTCTCAATCAATGACTTCAAACTGTTGCCAATAATTATACAATTTTGAAGATTTGTAGACCAATTACTCCAAATAAAGTTATTGGTTAACTGCTTAGGACAATGTGGTAAATATACTATAGTAATTCCACCAACAGAAATTTTAAAACTCCCCTCATTATTTTGTTCTATAACTTTTAAATCAAAATTTTTGAGGACTTCACATTCACCTTTGTAAAATATAGGATCGTGCACATACACTTTGTGTGGTTTGAAAGTATCTTTTAAAGATAGTAAAAAGGCCAACTGGTACCTGGATATATAACACTCTGATATTTGGCCAAGACCAAAACAAACAATTTCATTTATTTGTCTACCATTGATTGGTGTACTTACTAATTTAATAACGTCTTTTAGATACTGCGAATTTTTCAAATCGTCAAAAGCTGAAGTTATTCGCCTGAAAATCAAAAATATATCTAAGAACATAACCTCAAAATGACATACTATTTTGACACAGAAACAAGAACTTACCGGCTTGTTTGTTCGATGTTTACTTCAGATTCCTGTTTTTTGAAAGAGACTTCCCTTTTCGGAACTTTTGAATGTTTGTTTTTTCTATAATTTTTAGATTTTACAACTTGAAAACCATCAGAATCTAATTCATGTTTTGACATTATTATTTTTCGTTTTAGGAAAGGAACAAGCTAAGCTAAGGTCAGGAACCATTCTGCCTAGTAATTTTATTATTTAGATTTTTTAATTTAAATAATACTTTTCTTCCTTAGAAGTTAGTTATTAGTTTGTTGACATTATTATTCATTCTACCATCATCGTTAGGTAGACTACCAGGTACTTATGCTAGGATAGCAATGAGGGATAATCTTTTAAAAAAAAAGTAATTCTAATCTAAGAACTCGGTTTTTATGACGCTGTACGGTGGAAGCAAATAATACGTTTTATTAAAAGTATCTTAATTCCTCCAGACATTTTCTAACGCACCAATAATCTTAATTTATATTTATAGAGCTGAACTCTTATAAGTTATTGTTCTTAAAAGATTATGACACTTTTAAAATTTTTAAAGTATAGAAAAGATTCGGCCTTTTTGACATTTATTTTTATTCTCTTTCTTACAAATAAAACTGTCTTTTAAACGTCTGTCTGTCATCCATGAAATGAAGGTTTAGGTGGAGCTTACATTTCGAACAACTGCTTGAAGCAAAATTCCATGTATTACGTAGCGTTATCTCACTCTCTAGAGAATTCTCTATCTTTCTAGTTACTTAATTTAGTTTTCCTTTTTTTAACACCATAGTGAAGAAAGGATAAATTTGCATCTTGGATTCAAAATACTTCCACCACCATAAAGCTAAGCACTAGCGAAAGTAAAAATCAACCCAGAACTTGAAAAAAGGACATACTTACAGATACACTGTCTCTAAATAATGATGTGATAAGCACTAACCACGACAGCCTAGTGAATGACACACCGACTTACGGCCAGTTTCAATAATCTAACCCTAGTAAGAGATAGGCCTATCTTGGTTATGTTACTTGGCAACGGCTGTTATTTTGGCCTGATTAACAAAAATATCCAGGCAACAAAGCTCTAGTAAGCATATCTCTTATTGAGGTTAGATTATTGAAACCGACCGTTAGTGCTCCTAGGGGTATGGAAGTAACTATTTAGTAATCTGTGGTATGGGGTTCGAATTCGATCCCCAGGCCACGTCCCTATGAAATATGAGTAAAAAAAAAATATCGTTGGCTTTTTGGTGAAGGAAAACATCATAGAGATACCACAGAACTTTACAAGTCAATGGAAAACATCGTGAGGAAACTGTCCAGTGTCACAAATAATAAATGGCAGCTGCCTTAAATCTTGTGAACTACTAGGTACAGAATAATCTGCCGAAGCTACCGTTGTAAGCAACGGTTGCCATTATTATTTCGGACTGGTTTCCTATTACTTTCCTACCGGTAGTCTACCTAAAGTATTTGTAGATTACAACTAGGTTTTGCCGCAAATATGCTTGGCGATTGCGTTAAAACGTAGTGATTACATACTCTATGATTGCGTTTGCGTAGTCCTCATTTGACAGTGCGTATTCAGCGTATTGAATCATATTTTATGTCATTCCATACAAATTGAGGTCAATTATTAAATACGATATGAACTGTCAAATGAAAATGAATACGAGTACCTTACGCAATCGCTCCCTCCAACATTTATTATGAGATTTTGCTATAACAACTATGTAGGCGTTTATAAACTGCTTGTTGTTGTTATGCGTAACTTGCGTAAGGTAATTTTTTTAATAATAATAAGGGGTTTCTATAATGTTTTGGGTATTTGTGCTCTTTCTTATGATAAATATGAAGAGAAGTTCCTTCACTTGATGCTCTACAAAGTACGTACCTCTTCTTGAGAACCTACGGCTATTAAGGCCCGTAGGTAGAGCCAATTAACACAGCATAGTATAAAGGGAGGTAACATCGACAAAAAGGTTGATTAACGTCTAATCTATTTAAACTATCACTTCATCAACCTGAAGCAATGCCACTTTTGACCAGTTTAAAGTATATCAAAGTAAATTGAAAAAAAATAGGTTCATTTTCTTGTCACTTAAGGTTAAGGTCACTTTTCAATTTGACGACTGTATATGAAAAAAAACAGGGGAAAAATAACAGCCCTTGAAGAGTTTCTTGCCGGTTCTTCTCGTTGCAAGGTCTCCCGCCGTAGGGTTTGTGAACATGGCGTAGCTTCTTAACTTTGACGTTCTTAAGTGCTTGTTTGTAACAGTCTCGACTGAACAAATGATTTTGATTTTTGTTACCTCTCGTTTGCAAAAAGTTTGCTCAGTTGGACCAAGCAGGATGGATATGAAGTTAATATTAATGTAGGTAGTATGAGGTAATGTAGGTAGTATACCGTATGGTTCGATCTACTAGATGCGCTACACTTTAATGTCAATTTTCCATGGATTGAAAACTCAGCTATATTCAAAGCTTTTCCGTCTGAGTAGTAATTGAATTTGTTGACTAACTACACTCCTAGGCAGACCCAATACATTCGAATTAGGTAACGATACAGCTGACCCTAATTGTTCCGTAGTAAGTGCACCTACTCTTTCGAATAGTTTCCGAAGTTGGTCATTCTTTTGTGTGTCACCTATTTCCCATTGAATACGTCCTTGATCAGTATTTAGGATAGGAAATGTCCACTGGCATCGAGGACGGCCGCGGCCCCGCCGCATATCAAACACTCATTGTGCGTTTGTATGGGCCACAATCGAAATTACGGCCCTAGCATTCGAAGCACGCTCCTGAATTGGTTCCAACATACCGTAACACGAATAAGGCGACAATAAAAAGTACCTAGTGAACAATATTATTATTCGGTCAAGTACGGTCACGGGACGACGTATCCGAACGCTTCTTGCTAAGCGCGCCAAATAGTTTATGTTTTTAAAACACATTCTGTTTTCAGAAATTTCTTTTTAAATTGCGTTCTAGTTGCTCACTGTTTTGAGTCTTTTTGTATTTTAATTTACTTTCTAATTTTGCTTGGCAGCACAAGTTTACTATGTTAGATGCGTTTGATATGACCGCTTTAATTGTAATTAATTCTGCCCACTTCGTTGCGATTTATATAATATTTTAATGGCCTCCTCTGGTCAAGATTTGTTTTTCTAATCGGATTTAGTTTTAACACGCCCGTGGACTGCACCCATCGTGTTGCATTTAGGATAGGCAGGACAAGTGGTTGCTTATTTTAAACTAATTGTGTGAGTGAAATGGAACGTTACACGGTGAACCGACGTTCGATGCGGAACAAAAACAATGATGGATTTTTGACTAAGTGGAGAAAAAAATACGTCGGTGGTATCCTGAAAAAACATACATGGTTAAGCAGTGGATATGATCTGAATGTAAGTATACCTTCAAGCCATATAATGAGCCTATTTATTAAACAAGGACTACCATTTATTTATTTTTTAAATAACAAAGTTTAGCTACGTTGTAGTAGCCTAGTTCTTACTACAGTCACAGCCACAGTACCTATTAATTAATTATAAAAGTCATAATTCTTCATCGATGTTGAGTGTAGAACCTGGAACTTCGTAGCAAACTCCTACCAACTGACGACAAGTCCGAAGTCAAGACAGGCCCAAACAGACAGAACTGTAAATAGTTATGTAACTTTTAGCAAAAAAAAACCGGCCAAGTGCGAGTCGGTCTCGCGCACCGAGGGTTCCGTAAAATGTATTTTTTATTATATTATGTAACTAAAAATTTACGGTTTTCGCAATTTTTCTTTTATCTGTACTATAAGACGTTACTTCGTACCAAATTTCAAGATTCTAAGTTCACGGGAAGTACCTACCCTGTAGGTTTTGATTCCCGTGCGAGTTTCGAAAATTTGCGGAAATTTGCGGCATAAACGGCTGTATCTTTTGATTGCTTTGGCTTAGAAGTTTGATTTTGATACCTCCACGCGTTCCTGAGAAAAACGGTCTTGACAGACGGACGGACGGACAACGAAGTGATCCTATAAAGGTTCCGTTTTTTTTCCTTTTGAGGTACGGAACCCTTAAAACGCAAAAATCAAAGTACTACAAGACCAAAGAACTACATAGCACAAATAAAAGATAAGCACCCCAATTAAAGTCAATTTGTCGCTACCGAGTTATGCGACGAGATTGCCTGTTTCGAGAAACCGTTTTCTTCCGGAACACTTTACAGTAATTACGAATACTAATGTTAAACTGAACAGTTTAATTTTGTTAAAAGATCTATAAAAACATTAGTTATTCATTAACGTAAAAAGCTTGACGACTCTTTTTAAGTTAAACCTTCAACTGTTGCTGACGCTGCGTTTTTTATTTTATTTTTTGCACATTTTCCACTTTTTATATAACTAAAATTATATAAAAAGTATTTAATATAAATATTATACAAGAAAATATACTAGAAAAAAAACAACTTGTCTCATGTCGCCCTGACGGCATGACATGATGACATGGATGACGACATGAGCAAGTTGCTTTTTTCTAGTATATTTATCAAAAATAGCATTGTGAAATGCAAAATTAAAAAGTTATAAATATTTACCATTTTATATTTTTTGCAAAATTATACAGATTACACTCGAAAATGTATAATTAAAAAATAATAACGGACTGAATGTTTTTTTCTAAGTACACGGCTACTATGACTGGGCAAAGGTAAAAACAACGCCTTTCTGCCAAGCCTCACCTCAAACGCTTATCTATCATTCACCAATCCTACATGTAAGTAGGTGCAAGGGAGTTTCACCCGACTTCATTTCGTAATAACACGTGTTGTGAGGCTCCATGTTTAACTCAATATACCGTACAATTTCTATATAAGTATTACAAAATATTTTGACTTGACATTGGCAAAATTCGCGTATTTACCGCGAGCACGCCATTAATTAAGGCGATACTCGAAAAAAATATGCAGAAGCGAGATAGCAATGAGAAAACGACTCGCACGGGAGCGAGACCGATTTTTCAGATTAGGCAAAAAAAAAACACAAAATCAGTTCGTATTAAAAAACTACTGCGATTTAAAAAAAAATGCTTCTATACGATCCTAAATATTATTGGTGTCCCCTTATTAAACCAATTTCCAATAGTGTAAGTAACCCCATTTAAGAATAATCTTGAATTTTCGTATTTTTAGAGGTCTTTTCGAAAAGAAAAAGTGTCGAGGCAAAATCATAAAATCGTGTTTTTGAAACTATACGGATCTAGATAAAGGTATGAAGAAATATATATGTTATTACCAGATTTGTAACAACTGTAACCGTGCTATAGTTTTATATCAAAAAGTCCATACTTTTTCTGAGTAGCGCCTTAAGAAAGAAGAAGAAGTAGGTGTTTAGTAGGTACTTTATCAAATGGTTTGATATATATACCTACTATTACTAGTCATCTTTATGTTATGGCTGGTATACACTTTGATTAGTGATTAGTGTGAGTGGCATGTTTAGTGTTAAGTATTTAGCAAAAAACACGTTCGGACAGTTTCTGTTTAGTGTTAAGTGTATAGTGCTTAGCGAAGTACAGTATTTACAGCGCGTTCTATTTTTTCTGCGAGTAGCACCTCCCGCGCGTCCCGCCTTCACCCCTCACTTGCTCTAAACACGAACTAAACACGTCTGGACGTGACTGTTAAGTGTTTAGTTTAAATCAACAAAGTCTCGTGTTCGTTTCTCCTGTTGTTGTGATTGATAAAAATATTAAAAAAAATGTCTACTAGGTGGTTCGACTCCATAAACCACAAATTTGTGGAGTTGTATGTTCAACATGCGTGTTTATATAATGTAAAATGTCCTGAATATAAAAACAAACATTTATTACTAATCAAAGTATACAGGCAAAATGTCGTCTATTTTTTTTTTAAATGAACTAAACATTGCCTACTAAACAGTATAGGACATCACTAATCACTTAACACTAATCACTCTACAAACTTAACACTAAACACTTGGCACTTGACTAATCAAAGTGTATACCAGCCATTAGTTAAGTTCATCGATGTGTACGCTAATGCATGTGTAGGTACTATAGCAGCTACTTTCACCCTTATTTACATTTAATTACAATATATATATATATATATATATAGGTACCTATTGTCCGTCTGAATTTGGCAGCGTTTGCATTGCATCAAGTATGGTGGTAAAAGCTTCCTTATTTGGCACATTTCTATACTTACATAGCGAACACGAAAAGAAAGATTTTAACGAATATATACATACATACTTCCTAAAATAGGTAAGTAAATAATTATAACTGTTCAAAATACACAATACGAGTATGTGATAATTCTTTATGTAGAAGTCTTAAGATCCTTGATTCTTAACATTTGATTGGTATTTAATAAATTATAAATGCCAAATGCGCATGCGCATCAAATATTAATTATTTTTATTTTGTATACGATTTGTTAGTAGGACTTGTTCTAAGTCTGCCTGGCTAGCTACCACCATCTTATCTGAGTCTGTCGCCAGACCAACTATGTTTTGTGAGAAGTTGGGTTCCGGCAGTTTATACATAGATCTGATAAGATGCTCTTCTTCTGTGATTGAAAAAAAATATCCCATGTGTTAATCCAGGCTATCTTCTATCTCTGTGCTAAATTTCATTCAAATCCGTTCAGTAGTTTTAGCGTAAGAGTAACAAACAAATTAGCATGACATACCTTTACATTTATAATATTAAGTAGGATTTATCATTACTTAACATCGGGTATGATGAAGACTAGACGCTTCCCCGTTGCGCAATTTTTTTTGGGTCAAATAGGTAGGTTTATAATGAATTATGATCTTGGAGTAAAAGAGTTGATCGCTTCACTCATTACTAGGACGCTATGTAAACTAGGCCACATTATATACCGTAAGTCTCTGAAAAATGGACCATAAACCAATAAACCACAGACCACACAGCAACCGCATTGTTGCACATTCTCTCACGGTGCCCGACTACTGTTGCCACACAGATAATCATGCTTCATTATCTAAATGAATGATGGTATCGAGTGGCTTATCGATATACCTATATTATATCGATGGTGTACCGCTAAAAGTCAATTGGCAAACCTTTCTTGAAATACTTGTACTCTAACTTTACCATCATGACCTGATTTCTAGGCAGCTAATTATTGTTTGGACTTCTATTGCATTCGAAGTCTATTTGTTAAGGTGTTAAGGGGACAAGGGTCATCAATAACTCAAAACATAGAACTAGAAGGAAAAATTTTATAAAAAAAAATCAAACCGCAATAGCACCGACTCCAAAAGTTTTATTTTTTACTTTTTGAAGTCAGTTTTACTTTAAAAAAAAAAACTGATTTTTTAGTTACATCATGTGCCGTTACTAACACTAAAAATCAGCCCATACACAACAATGATGTCATCTAGGTAAACGACTACTTGCCAAAAGGTGATTGATATTTTTCAGGATTATGAAAAATTAATTAGCCAGATCTTCGTAAAAATTATATGGGACCACACGTAAACCATTTTCTTTCAGATAAAAAAAAAATTATAAAAATCTGTTAACAACTGGCAAAGTTATGGTAAAACTTACATAAAAAAAAAACCGTCGACTTGAGAACCTCCTCCTTTTTTTGAAGTCGGTTAAAAATACTTAATATTACTTACAAAAAATAATACTTACGTAGGGGGTCCGTTTTTGCATCAGTTCCCCATACTTAACCTTTTTTATTTACTCTCTTTCATTCATCTTTGCCTGGAAGATATTACCTGTTATTATGTATCTCTAAGGCCTCCTAAATTGTATGCATGCTTTAAGAGCTAGCGCAGACGACGGATAACGGAGGACTTTCTGTCCGCGACACGTCTTTATTGTTAACCAAATAAGAATTAACTTAGATCGCGTATATCCGTGAAAAGTACGCGATAGTCCTCGTTATTTATTCGACTTTATGTTCTTAGTAATAAGGTCGTGTCGCGGACAAAAAGTCCTTCAATGTCCGTCGTCTACGCAGGCCATTAGTGTGCAAAAAGTTAGTAATGTTAAGTTTTATAACACGTAGGGGTTTCTCAGGACTCTGAAGTGGATGGCCTTGGAGAAATAAATACCTACCCTTATTCAATATACCCTTCACTTGTTAGAAACAGGTATAAAAATACAGCCCACCGTAATAGGAATACCGCAAGACAGGTAAATCTAGTACCAAACGTATCAAGTTGTCCAGATTAGATCTCTGCCCATTGGAAGGTGTATTGCATCGTAACATAGCCATTGCCAACTTATACGTGCGAAAATTCTAGACATTTGCCAAGGCAATTCTAACTTTATATCTTGCCAAATAAAAGCGTTGGCCCGAAAAACCCGTCGACATAGTAACGATTGCGACAGTCAGTCCTACGGCGAAGTCAACGTTTCATACTTATAAACATTATGCTTGTTGTGGTGCTTAGTCGCAAACATAGAGTTAGAAGGGAAAGGTTCGTGTTAAAATCGTATAGCACGTAAACGGTTCATATGGCACAAACTTAACAGAGTAATAATCAAAGCCGTTCATACTCGTAATCGGAAGTGATAGTGATCGAAAAACAAGACTTGACATTGAATTTCGCGCCAAATAAGTATTGTTTGAAAAAAGAACAAGACGCTCTTGTTCGGATACTCTGTGAAACAAAAAGTTTTTGCGCGTTTTCAAAAAAGTTTGAAGCTCATAGTGAATTCTTTTGTTTTCCCTTGGATTTGGCAGTGAAGTGACATTATGCCCCAAATTTTCTTCAAAAAAGTAATGGTGGTGCAGGAGCGCGGCGAGTTGGAGGTGAGCTACTTTCACTTTCCGTGGAGTCAAACGGTTACGCTCCTTATGGACTACTTGCTTTATTGGTTGGAACATTGTAAACACATTAGAATAAAATAATTCGTCATACTGCTGCTTCATAGTCTTGACTTTCATTTTGGTCACGACTTATTGTTGTGTGGCTTTCATTTGTGGATGCCTTCATGACTGGTAACTTTCGTAATTGAGTTAATTTTTATTTTCATTATTAAATTTTTTGCAAAAAAATTAAATGCATCATGGAACAAATTTTCAATGTTGAAAATTTAACAACTATAGGTATAAGAAATGAAATACAAAACAATTCGAAGCAACAAACTGAGGATAACAAAAAGATAATTAAAATTACATATAAAATCGTTTTAATTATACCTTTTTAACACCCAAGTAGGTTACAATCGAACTGTCAAAAGATGGCGCAATCATCTTACTGAAATCATAGCAACAAAAACTCATTAATGCAATTACAATAGGAATGTTAATAAGATAAACTTGGCAAAACAAAGTTTCATTGGTATCATTAATTCTGGGCTGGTTGCAAAATTGTTCGCGACCTCGCTAGTCGCAACCATATGTACTTTTTGCTGTTTTTAATTGCTTTATCTTTAATAAACTAATCGAACGATAAAATTCTAATTTCAAACCTGTTATTCCATCATAGTTTTTATTGATATCCATCTTAGAAAGACATTGTTATCTTTTCCTGAAAATCCGTAAGTGTGAAAATGTTATTTTACTTTATAATTGTCTGACTGATTATAAAACAATTTTACTAAAATTTTATGAAACTACTGTATTCATATTTCATCAAACCAACATTTAGCGTGACATTTTATTAAGTCATTTAAAGCTTTTTGATGATTTGCTTATTATCTAGATTTCTAGACTGACCTTACTAATTTTAGCAATCGTGGCCTTAGAGACATTTGCAAACGTTAGGCTAACTATTATTTAATTTTCTATCCACATAATAATATTAGTAACATTTTATAACTGTGTATTCATCATTCAAAGACATTTTAAAAAGCTATTTAGCCAGCATTTAAGAAGCATTAGTAAACACTAACGTCAAATAAGGCTTAGAACAACCAAGGTTTCTTTAAATAACAAAGTTCAGAAACGCAGTTGCTCTTTTGGGTATCCTTGAGTTAAATGTACTTGCTGGTAATTGACTAACGTAAATACTAACAATCACTGTTATTTAGTTGGAACATTAGTGTACAGTGGAAATCACGTCAAGGATATCGGTTGCACATCAAAAACTACTCTAATAACATTGTGATAAGAGCGAAAACGTAAATCTTGATGTCAATAACACGTCAGTACCTCCTCCCAGCCTTCCATTGAGCCTTTAAAGCCGAATGGGGGGCCGAGAGGCGTCAGGAGAGCCCAGCATAACACTTTGATATGCGTAAATGCGTTCCCCTCACTCAAAAAAGGGCAGTAACACGTCGAATTTACATCTCCAATTCGAAAATCGCCGCTATTACAAGCGACATAACGCCGCAGTGTAAGGCCAGGAGGGCGATTCTCGCGCTGAAATATATATGTCGAATTAGACATTTTTCTATCCTTATTTTCTTTATTAATAATGCAAGTAAAATCTCTACCACTGTCAAAATCCTTTAGTTTCAATGAGCTTTGACAAAGATTGTTTTCGGTAAGATTTTAAACTGATTTTTGACTCTTAAAAATGTCGAATTTGAGATGTCGAAGGCGCGAGAATCGGCCCGCAGACGTCCTATTGACTGTACCTACTCCTAAATTAGTTCCCCCTGTTTGAGTAAACACAAAATTACTAAAGAGAAATAGCTGTAACTGTTGTAAAAAGATTACCTAGAAAAATAACTAACTCAACTCAACTAACTATAACCGCCTATAACTCAAGAAAGAGGTAAGACGAAGCTGTCATAGTTTTCCAGGCGACTTTCAGTAGCTTCTATCGTGAAGGTTTGAAAAATTATATTCTGTGATTTCACCAAAACAAAATATATAGGTAAGTATTTCGTTAATTTCCACCAACTTTTAATTACTTACGGCCGGTTTCAATAATCTATTCATAACATGAGATAGGCCTAACTTGGTTACGTTACCTCGCAACCGCTGTTATTTTATGCCGATTAACAAAAATATCTAGGCAACAAAGCTCTAGTAAGCCTATCACTTACTGTAGATAGGTTATTGAAACCGACCGTTAATCAACAAAAAAAAACTTATTGAAGAAGTTACTAGTTCGCAAGGTAATAGACCGCCATCATTATCCCATCCTTGCAACACATTAGCTACTTGTCCCAACTACTCATTCAAGCACTAATTAAAAAAAAATCGGTTAAGTGCTAGTCGAACTCGCATATGAAGGGTTCCGTCTCTCACCCAAGGTTGTCTGGAAGATATTGCTATGTAACAATAAGGCCGCCTATTGTGTGTGTGTTTTTTTTTGTCATTTTCTCTGTATGTGTTTGTTTTGTATCGTGTGCAATAATGTTTCTATTATTATTATTCCCAAAATTTCACTATAATTTTTCGTCTGCAAAAAAACTTTGTTTTTCATAGTGTTCGTATGAATGACATATAAAAACATTCAACGAAAATTGGTTTGAACGAAATATATTTAGTAGTTTCAGAGCTATAGTACATTTTCCAAAATATAACTTTAAAGTTATATTTTGGAAAATGTACTATAGCTCCAAAATATAACTTTAAAGTTATATTTTGGAGCTATAGTACACGGAATGCGGTTTACAGAGTACATCTACCTACCAAGTTTCAACTGTGTAATCCTCATACTTTTGGAATAAAGTCACTGTGACGTACATCGAACAGATAGACGACGAATCTATAAGGGTTCCGTTTTTTGCCATTACGCTACGGAACCCTAAAAAAGATCTTACGCAAATAGTCGATCGGTACCGAATGATAAGTTATTATGGCTTATCAGACGACAATGGTTCCGTACCATTAGCGTACGAAGCGGACCGGGACGAGCGGCCTCGATGCCCTCCAACCTATTATTATAGCGTGTATTACAAGAGAAGTATTTTTATGGCTACTGACATAAGCATTACAAGAACATAAAAGTTATATAACACTAAGTAGCCTCTGTGGTCTAGTGGTAACAACCACCGGTATCAGATCCAGGGGTCCCGGGTTCCATTCCCAACGGGGGTACAATTTGTATTCCATTTGGTTGGTGGTAGGACTTGTTGTGAGTCCGTCTGGCTAGCCACCACCATCTTATCTAAGTCTGACGCCATAATAACAATGGTTTTCAGCATTGTTGTGTTCCGGCAGTTAGAGATAAGATAGCCAGTTCCTCAGTGGTTGAGGATTCCGGGAGAGGATCGCTTCCATCTTCAGCTTTATCAATACTACTACTATCAGGTATGATGAAGGCTAAGAGTATCCCCGTCGTTAACAAAAAAAAACAAAGAGTTTTGTAAAACAAACGAGCAGGGCCCTATTTCATAAAGCTTGACAAGTCGACAATTTTTCAACTTTACTCGGATATACTTTTTTTTTTGTCACTGATCTATACAATTTTGACCTTTGTCATCATTGCAGTAGATAGATTTTTAATAAAAAGCAATCATACATTTAAAAGTTCTCTTTTTCAAAATCCTACAATCTCTTTCGATCATGTAAGAATTTATCAAAGAAAAAAACATTTTATAAAAAAAAATCAAACCGACTTCAAAAAGTAAAAAATAAAACTTTTGGAGTCGGTGCCAGCCAGGGCATTCTACATTGCACTTCTATTAACTATATATTTTTTTGGCCTTAGCTAGCTAGCACCGACTCCAAAAGTTTTATTTTTTCGTTTTGATTTTTTTTTTATAAAATGTTTTTATTTCAGATTTTTTAGTTACATCATGTGCCGTTACTTACACTAAAAATCAGCCCATACACAACAATGTCATCTAGGTAGACGACTACTTGCCAAAAGGTGATTGATATTTTTCAAGATTATGAAAAAACTACTAGCCAGATCTTCGTAAAAATTATATGGGACCAAATTGACAGTGTACCTGATCGAACAAAAAAACAATTATTAAAATCGGATCACCAACACCGGAGTAATCGGTTTACATACATCGGACAAAAAAAAAAAAAAAAAAAAAAAATACGCGTTGAATTGAGTACCTCCCTCCTTTTTGTTGAAGTCGGTAAAAATAATTGTCACTTCTCATCCTGACACATACCAAGGATGCCAATAAAAAATGTGCGACAATTGACAAATATTTCAGATTTCCCGATTACAAATATGTCAGACCAAATGTTTATTGAAACGCTAAATTGTAGAATTGTCGCGACAATTTGACAATTTATTATATCAGCTTTTCCTTTAGCACCATGTTTTATGAAACGTGCAGTTGTCAGCTTGCGACTAAACAATCTATATACTTAATTCAGGTTCGCAAAATTTGTGACGACTCGATAGGGACTTTGGCGCGTAGTACGCGGCCGAGTAAGGTATCAATTTAAAGGTACTCGAGTCTATTTGTTCCGAAAACTATAAAATATACAAAATGTTAAACGTGATGATCACAAACTGCAATTAAAGATTTTCGCATAATTTGGAATTTTTCGTCGATCGACGAACCCGAGTATCGGGTAAAGTACTTAGGTACTAACCACACTCAATAATAGGTTAAAAGGATTTTCGTTAAAGATTCTTGAGGTCGACATGTCATAAAATTAAGACCTGCAATATGGAGCTTTGTGATTACCCTTAGCTTTAAGCTCGAGGCAAGTAGCTCGCTGAAAAAAAATACTGATGACAAAATCGAAAGCCAATGCGACAGTCAGCCAGACTAACAGACAGAAACCTTAAAAGATACAATTCTCTTTGCCTTTAGTTTAAAATATCGGTTAGTTTAAAAAAATAAAAATTCCGAGTGCAATGTCCTCAGCTAGACATTCCTCAAAAATATTCATAGCGTAAACAGAGGAGTACTTAAGTTTTATCAAAGTACCAGTCGTTGACGCAATTCCTATAAATACCGCAGACAGATCCTTTTATCATGAGCCACTGTCACTTTCGCTGACCTTACGGACAAAGCGTGTGTGGACCTCCGGAGATGAACGGATGTTGTATCTAATAATGGGCTCTGATGATGTTACGACATGCGATGACGTAAGCATACCTACTTGTATCCACGTGTTGATGTTTGTCCAAAGAGTGAGAGCACAAGCGATTCTTTCCGGAACCACTTGAAAAAGAATAGTAAAATACTCCAATCTCGTTGTAAAAGTCTATCGCAATCTGACTTTGACTTTTGTAACTAGTGTTTTGTTTTTGCTGGGGCCGTACCGCGCAAGTGGCGTCGGCATCGAAATCGGCTTCATTTGACAGATGGATGTGACTGATCGTTAGTCTTTTGGACACAGGTAGTTTCATTTGAGCTCCTCCGGGCTTTGGAAGGCACATTAAGGCGGTACCCCCACCGAAAGTGGCGCCGCGTTGAATTTTATTTAATATCGTAATTCTAATTCACAATTTTAATAAAACTAAACGTGGAATTTTTAGAGCCCATAGTCTAGTATTTTTAGACGGTATCATTACATTCCCTCGTAGTCACTGCTAGAAGTAGATAGCAAAACTGCTAAAAGTGGCCGTTTTTGACACATTTGCTATCTACTTCTACGAATGACTATGACGAGATGTAGCGATACCTTCTAAAAATACAAGACAATGGGCTCTAAAAATTCCACGTTTAGTTTTATTAAAATTGTGAATTAGAATTACGATATTAAATAAAATTCAACGCGGCGCCACTTTCGGTGGGGGTACCGCCTTAAGCCATTTGTTCCCGTTCAATTTGCCGCCGTTAATACCTACCTTGTAGTGGGTAGGTTAGGTAATGACCCATCATTCTGTTCATCCATCGCTAGGGAAGGCCCGTGCCCCAGTATTGGGGACATTGAATATATTAATGATGATGATGATGAATGAAAATAAAACATACTGCCACGACCAGTTTAGCACTAACTCTTACAAAAATAGGTTTTGGCAATGAACTCAAAGCAATGTATCCAGAAGAAGGACAAAAAAAGGCGTTAACAACACCAAACCGAATACAGACCACGTCACATGTCTTGCAAGAAAACCAAAAGTATAATTAATGTTCTCCTGACTAAAGACGCATTGTGTGGACCTGGATCGATTTTGTAGAGGAAAACTTTATCAATTGCAATAGCAGTAGAGTCGATATTGATTTTTCGCTCTGCAAATACTCTTTTTAAGGACTGAAATTACAGCGTCAAGGAATTAAAGAAGCTATTGTTGACGAATAAGGTTTCAAATTAGATTTAAACCTTCATTGTAATGACATTGACGTCATGCGGCGCCAACAGATGGCGTTAGTATACGCCCGCGCATGCGTCACTTGTCTTCTTGATTGATCGAATGGCATTTTGTTGACCTTTTTGTATGTTATCCTATTAATTATTTCAAGATGTGCCATTTATTTTAATTGATATGATATCATAGTTTGTTGGCATTTTGAATAGGTGGAAGTAAGGTGCGAACACCTACGTCCTCCTACTACCTAATTAGTAGTAATTAAGGAATTGTTGGACATAATTGGGAGTTTATCACTGAAAATTCCTGATAAACTCCCATGGCTCCAAGGATCTTAATGATTTGAATGAATTAATGAATGAAAAAAGTATATTAGGTACCAAAGATAAAACAAATTTAATTTAACTTTACTCTATATTTGGGTACCTTTTCGTTGAGAAAAAAGGTTCCACACTCTCCTCCATACTTCTAAAAGTACCTATAAAAAGGCAGAAGTGCTAGCAGTTCAAAAAATATTAAACAATTCTTTAAAAAAGCGAGTATCGAGGAGTTTTCGAAAATCCATTCACACCATTCAAACCTTCTTCAATAGATATAGTATAGTATAATTATATGTATATATATATACGAACAATTGAGACAGCACATTTCTAAACCGTATCCATTCTAAGATAAATGCACATGTGGGCCGGGCCTACCATGAGTTTCTTTCCTTTTACTGTACAGTAAACGGGAGGCAATTTGTATGAGAATCTGTAGTTCTGCTACTGCCCACTAGAGGCGCTGTACAGATTTTCATACAAAATTGCTCCCGTTTACAGTAAACGGAAAGAAAACTCAAGTAGGCCATTACATAAGTTCATTACTATTAATTCATATATTTAAGATGAAAATAACCAAATTATTGTGGATTTTATCAATTTATCACAATGAAAGATTTTTATTTATACATTGTATTAAATAATAATGTTATATTAATTAATATTAACAATTTATTTAATAATCACATCATTAGGGTCTAGGATGGTAGCGAAATGCCACTGTCCCCTCAAAAAGTAAAATATAATAAGAATCATTATTATTTTAGTAAATAATAGTTATTATTAATTTCATTTTATACATTATTACATTATATACATTATTATTATTAAATATATAGTAAAAATGTGCGGCCATTCTTATAAGCCAGACAAAATTGCAAAAATTTAGTTACTTTTAACCTTAATCTAGAAAATAATAGTGATGAATTGGTGCATTTATCTCGAAATGTTTACGGTTTAGAAATGTGCTGTCTCAGTAACTATTGTTCTTACTTAAGTACTCTATCCTGATCCATTTAATAAGGTCTGAATGGTTGAATTTTCGAAAAGGCGCCAAAACTAGACATTGCCCTTTAAAAGTTAAAGAATAAAACCTCGTAAGTTTCATATAAAACATTTGTGTCAAACAATTTTTTTCATTAAGGTGGTACGACTTCCATACAAACAAACATTGCACATTAATTGGTTCATCATACATTAATAATTCATAAATACATGTGCAACTAACTCGTTTCAGTTATTTGTTTGCGCGAAATTAGAAAAAAAATGAACTTTCATACATCAGCTATATAAATGCGTTTGGTCACATACACATACGTAGAATTATTGAAATTATAAGATATTAGTATATTCGTGTTTTATGTATGAAAGTATAATTTTTTTATTATTTCGCGCAAACAACTAACTGAAACGAGTTAGTTGCGCATGTATTTACGAATTATTAAGGTATGATGAACCAATAATTCTGTAATGTTTGTTTGTATAAAAGTCGTACCACCTTAATAAAAGATCTCACGGGCGACGAGATAATGGACTTTGAGACATAAAACTTTTTATAGGCTATTACTTAAAAAATGACCTTTTCTTTCATCGTCACCGTTTTCACCGAGAAAGTAACTCGTCATTCTCACAATAAACATATCTTACTGTCAAATTGTGGCCTCCAAGCAGTTATGCTTAGAAGGTTCCGCTGTGAATTCAGTCTTATGTCAAGGGCATTATGTTAATTTTTGTCTGTTCATGAATGGGCATTCATAAGGTGACAGGTACTTCCACATAAGTACTTCGGTCGAAAGGTTATGAGAAAGGTGGCAACTTATGCAATAATAGCTTTTTGGTTTAAGTTAATAGAGATAAGCGATTTTTAGTCAGAATAGAACAAATGGATTTATTCAAATTGACGTCACGAAATTGCGTCGATGTTAAGATTACGGATATTTCCAAATCACTTTCCAAACTTCTTAAATTTTTATGTAAAAATTCAACCTATTATAAGAGACAGGTCAGTATGGCCAATGTAACATGATATACATACCACAAGAATGAGAATTTATTTCATTTCATAGTTAGGTATCTAACTAGTTAGTCAGGCTCTGGTAAGCTCTTGTTGTTCCTATGGAGAGAACCAGTTGACCCTCTATGACCTTCTTTTTAAAGGGATACTTTTTCGACGTTTAGATTTATAAAGACCTATTTGATGTTGATGATGATGATTTGAAGACCCCTATTTGAAAAGACCATGTCCAGCAGTAGGCAGCAATCGCTTGAAGAGAGAGATGTTTATGATATTTAAATTATGCATTGTTTCAAAGCTATCATTATGATAAATTTCAATAGAAAACACTAGAAAAATTTACAAGTTGTTTTTAGGAGGAAGCGTAAAATGGGTAAAAGTACCGGAAAATTTCGACGGATGCTTATAACAAAAGCCTCTTCAAAATGGCCGAAAGTGTAATCGCTGATTCTTACCTCTTGCACCCCAAGATGCAATGGACGGCATATTATCACGTACTGTTTTGACAAGTTATTTTCTCTTTTTGGTGGCACGTGGTCAACCATCTTTTTTTTTTTTGTTACGACGGACATCGCTCTATTAGATAATACAAATTGATTACGTGTTTAATGTTATTGTACAAGTAAAGTGCTAGCGTAAGTTATTTAATTATCTGTGTAGTGTAAAGCCTTTATTATTTTTTTGTGAAGTTTATTAATGAATATTTCATTCACTAGTTTCTATAGTTTAGCTGAATAATATTATCTCTGATTTAGATGTGCAACGAAAACCAAAATAAAAAAATACATTTAATGAAAATCCATTAAAGCTTGCCTATGAGGGATCGAAGGATACTTCGTGTTAGTATAAGTCTTGTCTGCAAAAGTGCATTAATCTTGACAAATACTTAGTAATAGTATAAAAACTCTGTGTTTAGTATATAAGCTATTTGCTGTAATAAATAAATTTTCATTTTCATTATTTATATTTCTCCTATTTCGTTCACCTTATATATTTTAATAATTACCAATCGTTATTATATTTAGTTAATTCGATGTTATTTTGGTAAGCAAACACTAAATAGATGTTATATCTATTAATTGGCTGTCTTACTTCCTAATAAAATCTTTTATTTCTGGCAAAAAATATATCTCTAACTGTAAGGTAAGTGACAAATGAATGCAGGTTCCATTGTGCAATAGATACTACAATATCAGGTTACCGAGCCGACATTGAAAACCAGTTGTGCAATTTATTTGAATCCAAATAGTAAGCATGACGAAAAAAAAAGTAATCAGTGAGGGGTGACGCGTTGAAATCGTTTGCAAGGAGGTTTGCAGAATGACGAGTATTGTCAATGCTGAACTTTATCTTCTATATCTTATAACTAACCTTAGTGATTTAAAAACTAGTTTAGTTTCTTATTTTTAAAAGGTATTATAAACAGTTTTTTTTCATAGTTATATTTATCTTCTATACGTTTAAATATTCAATAATATGAGTAAACAGAAACACATGAAATGTGATATTAGAGAGAAATTAACAAAGCACATTCGTAATCAGTATAATGCACCAAATAATGTTAAAGTACGTGTAGGTACAGTCGAGCAACTTCCCGGTTGACCAGGAGAGTTTTTTTATTGAGCTTTATTTAAAAAAGTAATAGATATATAGAAAACTTTTATATCACAAATAATAGAACATTAACAGGTATTTAATTTGAATAGTTAATTATTATGATTACCTTAGTACTTTCGGAGAAAAAACTATACTGGTCAACCCCTGGAAGATTCCCGATTGTACTATGAGCATACCGTAGGAGCCACCTTCAACCACACCTCAGACAACAACTTTCAATATTCCAAGTAGGTACAATCAACAGCACATCATTCTTTACAAGGTCCTGACCTTGAGAATGCCTGTATCGATCGTAATATCTGTTTCTTTTGTGCACCTATTAACGCCTTGAGATTTGTGGTCGACTGTACCGGCACAGCACTTGTTCAAGGAATACCATCTGTATTTCCTAAGCAGTGGATTTAATTTGAAAATAAGACTAAACTTGTATTTTGTTATTGCCTTTATATTGCATAATCGCATTACGTCTGACAGTTAAGGATTGAAATTTTCCCTTCCAATATTATTATTATTATTATTTAATAGTAATAAATATTCTCACCTAAAATTACTGTTTCACCATTTGCGGAAAGATGTGACTGATAGATGTAGTAATTAATTATGACAACACACTAACACATAATCACGTAACTGTGCTAAAAATTAGTATTCTAACTTAATTAGGACAGAATATATAAATATATTTTGTATGCGGATTTCTTTAAACTGTTTCTACATCTGAAAGAAAATTCTTGGTTTTCTTATGTATGAACGAAGGAACAAGTCGGAAAGAAACTCATTCAAAGATATGTTTAATAAAAAAAATCGTTAGAAACGCAGTCGCAGTCGGATGACATACAAGTTTTAACTGCCTCAGTGGTGCAGTGTTAACAACCACCGGTAACATAGACCCAGAGGTCCCGGGTTCGATTCTCAGCAGTGGGAGTACATATTGTATTCGGTTAGTTGGTAGTAGGACTTGTTGTAAGGCTTGTTACCAGTACCACAATCTTATTATTATTAATTAAACTAATTATGCAGAAAGAGTTTTAATGCACTCTACCATGAAGTTCGTCAAACATTTTTCATCTACGAAAAACTTGTGTAATAGACATATCGTCAAAATATGAAGTTCCGTTTACGTCCGGCATAGGACCGCTGCTCAATGTCATACATTTTTTGACGCTACGTCCCCGATACTTACTCGAAAGTTTTTCATGCTGAACTATCACCGTTTTTAATCCCGCATAAAAATCCCGTACGTAGATCCCACAGTTCTTACTTCACATTACTGTACTAGGAACTCATAACGTAACATAACTAACTTATCACATAACTTCGGAAAGAAGCGCTGATTGTGTCTTCTCACACATAAATATTTATGCAATAGAACTAATGTTTCTCGGAATGGCTGGAACGCTATAATCTGGTATATTAACAATAAGTAATGTGAGAAAGAGATTCATTAGAGATATCACATATCTGCTTCCATTTTTCATACTGGAAGAAAATGCATTTACTCATTTGCCAATCGTGGTAGGCAGACTACGGTCTATTTGCAGAAAAACTTTTAATGACCATTTCATTTAACCTACATTTAGTCCGGCATAAAACTATTTAATATTTTGAATGTTTTTGGAATAAAGAAAGTTTAGTTACTTTACTATAATTTTTCTTGTGATTCCAACGCGTTACCATAAAAACGATGTGCAAAACACTGGACCACTAAAGTCTGTAGCTATTTCGCTTATACGAAAATCTTAACTATCCTAATCCTAACTGTATCTATACTATATTATCTATACTAATATTATAAAGAGGAAAGATTTGTATTTTTGTATGTAACGAATAAACTCAAAAACTACTGCACCGATTTTGACGAAATTTGGTATAGAGAATCCTTACACCCCAAGTAGTAACATAGGCTATAAATGATCCCAAAAATTCCCACGGGAACGGGAACCACGCGGGTGAAACCGCGCCCGGCCACTAGTATTATATAATACGAGCAACCCTGTGTGCGCATAATGCGCAAAAAACACATAATAACATTTAAAAAAGTTTTTTTTTTTGTTTTTTTTATTTTTTTTATTTGAGTTTTTGCTAAATTTCTCGACTTATCCGACCACTTCAGACAAATACCTTTCTAACGGTGTATTGCACTTGATTGTGCGACTTTTAGTTTAGGAGGAGAAGCGGCTTCACTGCCGTATTATATATATAGATTATAAATACTACAGTGTATTTGTCCTTCCTTCAAGCCCTAAGCAACCAATCGGTTTGATTTTTGGCATAGAGTTAGTTGAAAAGACGGAGAGTAACAAAGGCTACATTTTATCCCGATATTCCCACGGGAACGGGAACCACGAAAACCAGAAAACCACGCGGGTAAAATAGATAATAGATTACAAGATTTGATCTAACAAATGCCAAGGGGTTTCAACTGTTTTGTGTGGAGGCTAGCCTCGGCTAGTACGCAGTAGGTGTTACCGTGAGAGGCCATTTTGTTTTTATAAGATTTTAAACTTTCGGGTTCCATTATAATTGTAAACAAGAGTAACGGGGCTCAACACGATATTTATAATGTTACACATATATATGTACTTACAGCTTGACGTTTCGGCTGTGTTGCTACAGCCGTGGTCACAAGCAGACTGATGGTGCGCGGCGTAGTCTGTTCGGGCGGGCTTGAAGATCTTCGGCCACCCTCAAATTGTCACTTTTTTTGTTTCTATCATCTTTAGTGATGACATTACAACACTAACAGTATCGGGGGTTTGTTTTAAACGTTAAAACTCACAATAAACTAAAGTACATATACTTTAGTTTATTGACTTTCTAGTCTTTTAGTTTATTTACTTTCGACGGTGGTTCGCAAGTCTCGGTAGCTCAGCGGTTAGAGCATTGGACCGGATTTCCAAAGGTCGTGGGTTCGATTCCCATCTGAGAATTCACTTGTGGTCGAGTTAATTTTTTTCCAATATTTTTCTATTTTAAATTTATCATAAGTATAATAAGGAAAATGCAAAGATTCAAAAATCATAAAGTACATATATATGTGCTAAATAATAAATGTAGCGTTGAGCCCCGTTACTCTTGTTTACATTTTGTTTTTCTTTCAAAATAGCGGACCGGAACGAGGCCAGAAATTTCAAACCCTAACAGTAGGTAAGTGCGATCATGTAGTCAAATCATCTCTTAAACCATAGCGTGATTGAAAACTGATAAAACAGCACAACGATCTAAGATTTTTAAGATCGATAGTAGACACATTTAAATAGTAATGATACGAATCTTGTCATTTACTAGGTCAAGTTAATCCAGGTAAATAACGCCATTTGGATTATTTAAATGCCTTGTAATTTATTGACAGTGCCTTTTACAACATAATTTTATGTTTACTACTAACCATTTGAAGAACTCATCAATACCAACAGCTTTTTGTATGGAAGCAAGCCTGATATCGCGAAAAAAAAAGACTATCAGATTTTGCAACATTTTATGTGAACTCTGCTGAGTTGTATAAAACAGCTGTAAGTATTTTTTCGTTCAAGCTGTAGGTTCTTAATATTTTTTTTTATATATATATGTCGTAGGATGATTTGATAAATCGAATTTTCGCAAAAATCCTAGGGATATTGCAAGAACACGGATAATTAGACAACGATGTTGTCATTTCTCAATCTAACTGAAAAAATATAGGGTTTTTGCACAAATACGGGTGGCTTTAGTAACATTGGATATTCTCAATATTGATTGGCTTAATTTTTACTTTCTTGCTAAACTTTTATTCTGATTGGTTCACAGAAAGCTTACTAAACGTGAGAGAATCGATTGACATTTGAAACGTCAACCAATCAGAGAAGATGTTATTTTGGATGGTCCGATCAGCCAATCAGTGTTCTTATTTCATAACAGCCAGCGATTCTTTTCACAGTCTTACTGAGGCAGTCCGTTTTTTCGCAAAAACTCTATCTTTTTTCAGTAGGATTGAGAAATGACAACACCATTGTCTAATAATACGTGTTTTCGCAATATCCCTAGGATTTTCGCAAAAAATCGATTTATCTAATTATCCTGCGACATATATATATAATTAGGTCGGAACAATGACTCTACCTCCACCTGATGTCAAGAGGAGGTGGAGTCCAGACGCGAAGATAGCTGGTGCAGCAGATCAAACTGCCACATCACCCACCCTCACTAAATGCTTCTTCACGCCTCGTTTAAAGGACCCCAGGTTGTAGGAAGGAGAGAAGACGTGGGCAGGCAAACAATCCATTTGCGGATAGTGCGACAAAGAAATGAGCTACCAAATTTCTTTGTTCGCGTTGAAATCGCTATATATTAGAGAAGCTTAATGAATTAAAATATCGTTCACATCGTAGCAATGGTACGTTAGTATTATGGTGTCTAGATTTGTACATTGTGTTCTATAGGTACCTAAGAAGCTCATTAAAACGTCAGAATGAAACTTCATTTTTCAGACATTTTATTCCGTGGAGGTGGTTCTATTATAAATTGCAACTAATTATTTTTCTTTAATATTTACATTAAAATCAAATCAAAACCAGAGTCAGTGGCAGGTGACCGAGAAGGATATCATTATGCAAGAATTGGAGTGAACGTATCTACCGCTCATTTAATTATCTATAGCAGTGACTAAACAAACTACTAGAATTGACAAATATTTCTTAAAATAAAGAATATAAAATTAAATTAATTTCTTATTTACAACTAGTGCAATTTTTTTTGTTGTTTATTAGTTTGCGGATAACACCTTTTCCTGCTTGCTGCATTTTTAATAAGTTTCATGCTCTGAAGTTAATCGTTATTTTCTTTTCACATTTGAGCAGTCAAGTCTACGATAACTGATAACAAAAAATATGTTACAGATAGATAACACGTTAAAAAAACTAAAAACTGTGCTATAACCACGTTATTCAGATGTTTTTACAGAGAATTTCCTGCAGATTTAGAAGTAATTCTCGAATGAAGTCTAGGTTGTCAAATGTAGATAATACAAGTTCGATTTTAATGTTATCATGAACGCCACTATTTTAAAAAACCATTCTTAGGACTCTGAATCACGCTGATTTCTTTAGATCCGGCGAAATCACTGGGCCTTCATAAGAACGACAGACTTTGTTGCTCTTCATCCATTAAACTTATGGATAAGACTATTGATTTCGTGGGATCCGCTAAAAGTCTAAACGACCTATGGTTTTTCTGTCCCACAACCAGCTCTATGAACAGGTTACTATACTGCCGCCAGCGCCGAGCCGGGTCGCCGCCGCTCGCCGCGCCCGCGACGATGCACACAAATAATCATAAAACCTGGTTTGTACAGTCAACAGCACGTGAAACTTCACAGTATTATCTTAAAAGCCTACTGTCGCTCGTAATAGCGGCGGATTTCGTAGTGCAAGTGTTGGTACAGCATGCCGTGCAGTTGACTGTACTACCTACAACAGCGCAACCTTGATTTAGTTTCCTTCTAGCCTGTTGCCTCTCACACATGTAAGCTATCAAGGACTATAGGCAATTTTGTTAAATGCAGATCTAGCTTTTTGTTTAGCAGATTTAGTTGGTTGTGAAAAGAAGAAGTTTGTATGCTTTCAGTATTGTTGTGTTCCGGCCCGGCAGTAAGCGATTAGATAGCCAGTTCCTCCTTGGTTGACGATTCCGCGAGAGGCGCGCTTCCATTTTCAGCCTGATCAATACTTTTTACATTGAAGACTAACACCCATTTGCACTAAATTTAAGAATCGTCTAAGACTATTCTTATCTTTTTTAAGCTTAATAAAAATAGCTTTGCTCTCACCTTTTAAATCCACTAAAGCTATTCTTCACGTACGGGCCCAATATCGAGCGCAATTCTTAAGTTTAGTGCAAATGGGTGACCCTTTTGTTTTATCGAAGCGCCTATGCATACCCTAGCGCTGGTGGACGATAGGGTTATGTGGCGCTCTCCTTTGGTAAGCATTCCCACTAAAACCCCCCCCAATTGCCGGCTGCGTATCGTCAGGATTGTATAAATGTGGGGCCGTTGTTGCAGTCTCCACCAAAATGGGTGTCCCTATGCGTCTCCTCGTTCTTTATAAAAAAAAATCAGTTTGTGGGAAAATCGCTTAGAAAACATACCAGTCGGGTTTTAAAAATTGGTCTGGCTATAGAACATTTGTATCACGACCCTTCTTACGCGGATGCATGTGTTTGAGGTGTGATCTCTACAAAATCATGTTTGGTGTGATCTCTAAAATATCCGATGATGCTGATTACGACTTTATATTTATACCTGTCATTAATTAATTGGATTTCAAAGCTAAAAATAATTTTGGTCTTTATTTTATTTTGTGCGCTGTGCAGTTCAGTAAAGGTTGGCAAAGATAGGTGAATAATAATATGTGTACCTACCTCAAGGCACACTCTATTTGTGCTTACAGTTTTAAGTAGGTATTGAGGATTTTCCATAAAAAATATGTATTCGGTATGATTCGGTATATAAGTGCATTCCAGATGCAAACTTTAGTATGAACTCAGAAAGAGCCAGCGGGGGTACATATTGTATTCGGTAGGACTTGTTGTAAGCCCGCCTGCTAGCTACCACCATCTTATCTAAGGCTGACGCCCTAACAACAATATTTTCAGCATTGTTGTGTTCCGGCAGTTCGAGATAAGATAGCCAGTTGCTCAGTGGCTGAAGATTCCGGGAGAGGCTCGCTTCCATCTTCAGCCTTATCAATACTTATCATCAGGTATGATGAAGGCTAAGTCTCCCCGTCATTCATAAAAAAAGCTAAGGATAAGTTAGGCCCGAGCGAGTTCACTACCTGCTGTCGATGATTTAATCGTTGTCTAAAACATACAAATCTTTAGACTTTTAACTAACGACTGAAATGGCATTTCACTGACGGTAGTCGTTAATAAGTAAATTCACTTAACGTCCATTTAATAATGATATTGGTGTTCTGTAGGACGTAGTGAATTAAGAACACTTGTCCTGCCCATGGACCATGAATTGGTAAACTAAGCCCTGGGTAGTTGTTACAGTCTTGCACGAGCTTTTTTTTTTCTTTTTTCGTTTACATTTCGCTGTATTCACGGTTCATGGCGAACCTTCAAAAGGTAACAAGACTCTGTGACCTTTACACAATGCACACACGTTTCATCTACGCCTGTAATCTTGCCGGCATAACCTGTTGCCTTAACTTCAGTGCCCCATCGCGTACCGACTGCGCGGGACGTGCATTCGCGGCCATCTTGGAATTTCCTTTTTTTTGGCAAAGGGTTTGTGTTATACGGCTTTGTTTTCTTTTTGGTGGATTATTTAAAACATTGTCTGTGAATTGGGTTGTTGTGTTTTCCAGTGTCGGATTTGCTGCTGTTGTGGAATGACAATAGAGGTTTTATGTAGGTAAGTTTTATGTTTTGTTACTACTTACAACAAAAAAGTAAATAAAACAAAAAATGACAAATGAATTTAAAAACGTCATTCATTACGCTTCATAACAAAGAAACACATTGCCATATTGGAATTTACTGGAAAGTATAAAACTAGTGGGAAACTATTTTTATTATAGGTACAAGCATTGGTTTAACGATTAGTGATAACCTAACGATCCATTTAACTGTCTAAAATTTATTTTTTTACTTTACGTAATAAAATGCCTTTACAGAGAATAAATACATGCAAAGATTCGATTCCGGTTCGTTTCTTGTTTTATTTCAAACATAATAATTATTTTTAAACACAATTCTGTACCTACCCAAGCAGGTAGTGAAATAATGAGATCACCGTTTGTCGAATAAAAATACATCTTAGATCTTCTATCTCATAACTTTATCCTTTAACTCGTTTTGTGTATTCATTCCAAACTATTGAACGAAGAAGAAAAATCTATCTACTCAAATCTTCTCGAAACATTGATCTATTGTTTAGTACAATCTATATACAGTATGTTTTCAATTCATAGTAGAAATAAACTGAAAAATGTAAATATAAACAAAAGTCCCCTAACAATGCGAACTGCAACATTTTTGCAGCGATCTTATGAATGGCTCTGTTTTGTAAACATAAGTAATCGTAGTAAAAAACGATGAATGTATCGGTAGGTGCAGATATCTAGTAAAGCCTTATAAAGGACTTGTAGGACCTAGCCCCTAATTGTCTAATTTCAAAATCTATCACAATCCCTTTCATAGGTATTGTGATTGTGATAGTGATGGAATTGTGTAACTTAAAGTCGCAATCCCTTTCGGAACGAATGATGTTTTAAATTACACTTCATTTGACACTTCTCCATACAGTTGAAGGATACATTCGAGTGTCACTTTGCTTAGACAGTTCAATTTCGTTCACTCAATATCTTTCAAAACGCGCCCCGGTAACAATCCCTATCAAATGTCAAATAATGACGGTTTGAAGTATGTAAATATCTTTCAAATGACGATTTAAAGGGATTGTGATAGATTTTAAAATTAGACAATTAGCCCCCTAGCCCTGCATGGCCTAATAAAGGGACTGACTTTGTCATACTTATACTTTTATGTGTTTCGTTTTGCTACTTTATAAAGGTATTTAGTGGTAGTCAACTCGCAGTGTGATTGTCCAGGTTTTTTAATTGTTAATTAGTAAAGACGTTTTGACAGCTCTTATCTTTTTTTAATAGCTTAATTTTGAGTAGTCGTCTCAAATTAACATTTCTTGTTATTATTAAACGTTAAGCGTTAGCCGTATAACGTTATATATTTATGTGAAACATCGACGCTGTTGTCATGGGGTGCCACATCAGCTATCTTCTCAAATAAATACAAACATGAAAAACTACGCGAGACTTCTTTTAGAAGTGATTATGGAAATTGTTTACAAATTTTTAAAGTTAGAACTGATTTAGCCGCTAACTGGTTATCCCTGAACTTCAGAGTTCAGTTCCAGAACATAAATTAGAGGTAGTATTTTGTGCTCAATTTGACTGATCAGTCGTGCCGAGCTTACCTCGATAGTTACCCACATGTTACGCATAATTTGCGTTTGTTTTGGCTCCTTCCGTTTTCCACAGAAATTCCGCCAACGTCCCGTAGTGTTTTTTGCATTTGTCTCGTACTTAATTATCTGTCAAAATACAATGATTTTTATGTAAGGAAGGCGAGAGCGACATAAAAGATGAGAAAAAAATGAGGGCGCCACTAGTCTTGTACTAGACTACAACTAGCAACGCTGATAACACTACAAAAACAAGTTCGATACTTGAAATAGTTTTATTAAATTATTTGTTCTATATTTGTGAAACCAACAAATCATAAGAACCTAGTAACTTACCCATTTACCACTGAGCGGTAACCGGTTACCGCGCTACACCTTTCGCGCTAAACTCTTTTTTATGCAGCTTAACCTTAGAGTCGATTTTAGTTAAGTTAAGAAAAGACTAAAGAAGTATTTGATGGATGAATTAGAACAAATAGTAACCTCTGAAATGATTCCCCGTTAATTCAATTTAAACACAGACTACAGTTTTAATGGCGATTAACCCAATCGCAAATCTACTTCTCTGCAACAAAGCTGTTCCTGTCAATTGAGATTTTTTAACATAATAAATGCTTAATGTTTAAAGAAAGGAATAATTATCTCTTTTGCTGTCAGATCTTATTGTCACAAATAGATTAAATAAATCACTTTGGTATACGGGACGTTGGCGGAATTTCTGTGGAAAACGGAAGAAGCCAAAACTAAAAAAAAAAAAAACACACTTTGGTATAAAGTTACAAACTTTATTTAACATTATCCAAGGATTCAAAATCCAAATAGGTTGGTACTTCACACCTTCCATGCATTCTAGCGACTGTTGTTGAGATGTTCTAGCACCTTAATTAATGCTTGCTTAATTTTTGGTCAATTAGTGATTCATCATAAAGTTCACCACCTAGTAGTCTTCACCAATTTATAACAATGTTTTGGGACTAACCTAATTAAAAATCACATTTAGCCATATCCTAGTAGAGCAATGTACATTTTGAGTTGAGTTCTCATTTAAGTGCGAATTGCACATTCTGCGTCAAACTCATTTATTTTAGAAAACGGGAGCATCACTGCTACCTTTTAACCTTAATTTTTATTCCTACAATGAAAACAGCAATGTAGAGCCAAATAAAAAAAGAATTGATAAATTTTGCTACGAGTGACATTATAAAAAATTACAGTGTCACTCGGGGCAATGTAAGAATTCTCCGTTTAAACAATACACCTAAATCCATTTGGTAGAATATAAATAATTAATTGTGTGAATGAAGAAAATAGAAAGATCACGTGAACGATGAAAACATTGCGCTTTCTACTACATTTTTGAGCACTGGTGTAAAACCGAAAAGCATTTGTAATTTAAGTTTTAATAAAAATAAGATCTTAAAATTCACATAATTAAAGTCTCGGATAATTTACCGGTAAAAAAAAGTTGTTTTAAGAAAGTCTCCCTCATCGACGAAGAGTTGCTTTATTGTCGGTATTCCATACATTGTACTTCGGAGAGTGTGCTATTGACTTGCATGAGCTCATCCCGCCAGCTCATTTTACCACCGGGACTCCAGACGTACTGCAGGCTATCACCCCTACCTGGTTGATATACCACGTCTGCGTACAAAGGGCTTTTTCTCATCTTTTATTATGCGCACAGGCCACAGCCATGGAGTGGAATTCCCTGCCTGCGTCTGTATTCCCGGGTGCCTACAGCCCTGGTATATTTAAAGCTCGAGTGAATAGGCTTTTTCTTGGCAAGCTCGCTCTATCTTAGGCCTCTTCTTACTCTAACGATTCAGAATGAGGTAAAAAAAAAAGTCTCCGATATTTGTCTTTGCTCTACAAACTGTATGTAAATATACTTACCCTATTCCGATCACTGGATAATAAACGAATTCAATTCAATGCATATGCAATTCAACAATACAACGAATTCAATTTGCAATGCATGCAAAGTAATTTAATTATTATGCACAGACAATATAATAAATATGGGACCGGCGCTTATCTGTTACCGTAATTTCTCCTCAATTATACAATAGGCATTTAGAAAGTACGAGTACAATAAGAAACCATACACAAACATTTGCAAGCGAAACGTAATTATGCATATTTTCGTCATATTTTATGCGCATGCACATCGGATTCGTTCAGTGAATGTTGCGAAACTCTCCCACTTCACTTGTTATTGAGCAGTTACATTATGTTATTGACGTCATTGATCAAGACTAAAGATACTTAAGATGTGGATTCATCCTAATCGTATCCTAAATAATATTATAAACGCGGAAGTGTGTTTGTTTGTTCTTTCTTGACTCCCTAACTTAGCAACCAATCGACTAACGCGGAAGTGTGTTTGTTTGTCCTTTCTTGACTCCCTAATTAACAACCAATCGACTAACGCGGAAGTGTGTTTGTTTGTCCTTTCTTGACTCCCTAATTAACAACCAATCGACTAACGCGGAAGTGTGTTTGTTTGTCCTTTCTTGACTCCCTAATTAACAACCAATCGACTAACGCGGAAGTGTGTTTGTTTGTCCTTTCTTGACTCCCTAATTAACAACCAATCGACTAACGCGGAAGTGTGTTTGTTTATCCTTTCTTGACTCCCTAATTAGCAACCAATCGACTAACGCGGAAGTGTGTTTGTTTGTCCTTTCTTGACTCCCTAATTAACAACCAATCGACTAACGCGGAAGTGTGTTTGTTTGTCCTTTCTTGACTCCCTAATTAACAACCAATCGACTAACGCGGAATTGTGGTTGTTTGTCCTATCTTGACTCCCTAATTAACAACCAATCGACTAACGCGGAAGTGTGTTTGTTTGTCCTTTCTTGACTCCCTAATTAACAACCAATCGACTAACGCGGAAGTGTGTTTGTTTGTCCTTTCTTGACTCCCTAATTAACAACCAATCGACTAACGCGGAAGTGTGTTTGTTTGTCCTTTCTTGACTCCCTAATTAACAACCAATCGACTAACGCGGAAGTGTGTTTGTTTGTCCTTTCTTGACTCCCTACTAAGCAACCAATCGACTTGATTTTTGGCATAGACATAGTTGAAAGGACGGAGAGTAACAAAGGCTACATTTCATCTCGATATTACAACGGAAACGGGAACCGTGTGTGTGAAACCGCAGGCGGAAGCTAGTTTGTTCATAAAATACATATTATCAGCAGAAATAAAAATGATGGCGTAACTTTGCTTTCGGATTCGCAAGTGCATGTAAAAAAGCTCCGCCATATTATCGGTGGGCCGTTTTAATTTTGATGTCACCACTGCTGGGGCACGGGCGTTTCTCGTCTACAGAGAGGAAGAGAATGGACCGAGCGGACTCAGTACTGTAACAACCAATCGACTAACGCGGAATTGTGGTTGTTTGTCCTATCTTGACTCCCTAATTAACAACCAATCGACTAACGCGGAAGAATGGACCGAGCGGACTCAGTACTGATTGGAAAGTGTTACTGCAAATTCAGCCGAAAAGAAGAGTTTAAATAGCTATATTATAATAAGGTGCACGGGCTATTGCAACTATAAATAAATATTTCTAACTTTGCGCTATCGTTACGGTTACCTTGTATGTGGCAGAAAAATAATGTTGTATATGTATTAGCAGTTTCTTTTAGCATGAATAACGCAAGGAGGGACAACCACATCATTTATTGTTGCGGGGTGAAATAGCCGCGGTGCACCTTACTGTATACAATGAAAAAAAAACTGAAAACGTTAAGGGACCTCTATATTTAGTGATAATACGACTATGCGGATGTGTTGCAAGAGTTTCATTATAGTGGTTCGTGCTAGCGGTAATTAACAACCAATCGACTAACGCGGAATTGTGGTTGTTTGTCCTATCTTGACTCCCTAATTAACAACCAATCGACTAACGCGGAAGTGTGTTTGTTTGTCCTTTCTTGACTCCCTAATTAACAACCAATCGACTAACGCGGAAGTGTGTTTGTTTGTCCTTTCTTGACTCCCTAATTAACAACCAATCGACTAACGCGGAAGTGTGTTTGTTTGTCCTTTCTTGACTCCCTAATTAACAACCAATCGACTAACGCGGAAGTGTGTTTGTTTGTCCTTTCTTGACTCCCTACTAAGCAACCAATCGACTTGATTTTTGGCATAGACATAGTTGAAAGGACGGAGAGTAACAAAGGCTACATTTCATCTCGATATTACAACGGAAACGGGAACCGTGTGTGTGAAACCGCAGGCGGAAGCTAGTTTGTTCATAAAATACATATTATCAGCAGAAATAAAAATGATGGCGTAACTTTGCTTTCGGATTCGCAAGTGCATGTAAAAAAGCTCCGCCATATTATCGGTGGGCCGTTTTAATTTTGATGTCACCACTGCTGGGGCACGGGCGTTTCTCGTCTACAGAGAGGAAGAGAATGGACCGAGCGGACTCAGTACTGATTGGAAAGTGTTACTGCAAATTCAGCCGAAAAGAAGAGTTTAAATAGCTATATTATAATAAGGTGCACGGGCTATTGCAACTATAAATAAATATTTCTAACTTTGCGCTATCGTTACGGTTACCTTGTATGTGGCAGAAAAATAATGTTGTATATGTATTAGCAGTTTCTTTTAGCATGAATAACGCAAGGAGGGACAACCACATCATTTATTGTTGCGGGGTGAAATAGCCGCGGTGCACCTTACTGTATACAATGAAAAAAAAACTGAAAACGTTAAGGGACCTCTATATTTAGTGATAATACGACTATGCGGATGTGTTGCAAGAGTTTCATTAAATTTCCATAAAACTTACTTACTAGCCAGATAATTTCATAGAAATTAAGATCTATTTTTAACCGACTTCCAAAAAGGAGGATGTTCTCAATTCGGCCGGTATGTTTTTTTTTATGTATGTGCACCGATTACGCCGAGACTTCGGGACCGATCTACGTGATTCTTTTTTTGTTCGATGCGGAATAGTTGCCAATTATGGCTCCTTAAAATTTGATTCTGTTTGGTCCAGTAGTTTTATTTTATGATTTGGAATCAGAAGTGATCATATTTGTTGACCTGGACCATGTAATTTTCACGATACTTTGTTTATAATCTATATTAGATTTGGTTTAATGTAAACCTAATCTAATCTAGATAAATCCTACTGTAATTTACAAAACAACATATTACAGACACTAAAAAGTAAAAAAACTGCTTTTAAAAAACTAAAAAACAAAAAATAAGCTATACTAATTTTATTCTTCCTACCTTGGCTGGCACCGCCTCCAAAAGGCTTATTTTTTGCTTTTTTAGTTTTTGAAGTCGGTTTTTATTAAACCTTCTTTACTACTGAGAAACGTTCGAGAACTTGTGTAGAATTCTAGACCAAACAAGTAACCTCAATACATATCTAGAATCTTTATAAGGTTAGTATTTCTGCCTATAAAGTTTACTGGTTTATTTTAAGTTCTCTTTTCTACAGTTGACTTCGAATTAAATAGTAGGCACAACAATCTTAAAAAAAATACAAGGATAAAGTTTTTTGAAGTTTATATTTTGAAGCCGGTTAAAGATTTTTAGTACATTTTGTCAATTATTCTTATTTTTGGACTAACTTTAACGGATGTCGATGAAATTACCCATTTACCTACGCGCAAGAGAACATAGAACAACGAAAACTCAGAACGATTGCACTAAATTCGATAATTAATTTTTTGTTGGGTGCTATACTACTTATATTATTCTAACAAATATTATAAATGCGATAGTGTGTTTGTTAGTACTTTCTTCATGCCCTAACAAGCAACCAATCGGCTTGATTTTTGGCGTAGAGTTAGTAACATAGGCTGCTTTTTATCCCGGTATTCCCATGGGAACGAGAACTACGAGGGTGGAAGGAAGAAGGTTGGTATAAAAGTGTTTAATAGTACGGAAAAGGTTAAATAATATACGCGGGTGATGGACACTATGATAAGTCAAAGTCAAAGTCAAAGTCAAAGATTTTTTATTCAAATAGACTTATAGATAAGTACTTTCGAATAGTCCAAAATTTTTTTTCCCTACCAGCCATTCAGGACATTTTTTAACTGATAAGAAGAACGGCCGCAAGAAACTTGTCAGCTTTAACAGAAACAACAATATTTACAATGGAACATGTTGTTGCCAAGCACAAATTTACAATTTTGAAATATATTTAATATAAGAGGAAAAGATAATGAGGAAAAAATAAAGATATATAAATACTTTCATACGCTGAGACGGAAAATATACAAACTCTAATTTATATATTTATTAAGAAAATCAACAACACATAACAGTGTGATACTTAATACCTACAGAAGGTAGGGCCAATAAGAGATTTTCCTCAACTATCAAGTATATTTATCTTTAACTTATTGTTTATCCTAAGTACTTTTTAGTAAGATATATAAGACACATAAAACCTAATATGCTACGCTAACATTCGAATACTCTTGTACGCGTATGGAAACCGCAAGTCATATGTAGGTCATCTTGAGAATTCAACAGTGCAACGGTACTGTGCAACCAGTTCTAACGATATCGGCGGAAGCTGGGCTTATCTGTGCCCAATACTGGTATTTTATGGTGGGAATATCAACTTATTTAGGAGATTGAGCAACAAACCCTTCGATTCGATTCGAGTTCGATTGCGTTAGAGTCTGATAAAAAAATACGGAAATTCAAATGTAGATCGAAAATCAGTAGAAAAGAAACGAAGCGCTCGCCTCGAGACGAGTGAATCAAAATTAGAGCTCCTGGACTTGAAATATTCGCGTTTATACAAAAACGCAAAAGTACTTTCAAAACCCAAAGTCAAAGTCATTTAGGTACCTCATCAGGTAAGTATAGGAAAATGAGGTTAATAAATATTTAATTGTTGTGGGTTCCTGCTAGACGAGACATTACGTTCAAAAGGGAATAGGATCTTTTTACAGGTTTATGAAGCCACCCTTAATAGGGCAAAGGGCAATTGCTTACCACCTCAGCTTTTTGACCATAGAGCAAGAGTTGGTTTGTGTACACTTTCTTAAATTTAGTACCTAGATATAAAAAAAATGATTACCACCGATATTTCGCCTAGTTGTGATTATATATTTTTAGATTTGCATTAATAATGTTAAAAAGGATCCTAATAAACCTATAATAATGTATAAATAATTTATACATAATTAACTCCGCCTATTCAGGGTTAACTTGCTGATGTTGACGCCGAAAAACAAAAACATAAAATTTTACACCTATTTCTATTTTAAAATATTTTTAGTTAATTAATTTCATCGTAAAGAAATAGTATTGAAAGTTCCACAACGCTAACGTCAAAAACTAGTTTTACACTCTGCTGGCTGAATTAGTTATTTGTTATGCAAGGCTGGAAAGGTGGTTATTAGCGGCGAGTTACCTCTATTGAATCCTGAGCGAAGCGAGGATTTCAAAGGTACAAGACGCTAAAAACTTTTCTGCTGCAACCTTTCACCTCACAACTGCGAGTAACAATTTATGGTTGTTTCCGAGGTCAACTTCCGGTAAAAAATTCTTTAAACATTAAGTTTAATCTAAATGTACATATAAAACTAAAATAATAAAAAAGGGAGTATTATAGTTAATTCAAAGTTTTTTGAAGTAGGAATATATTGTTACTAATAAATAACAATAAAAACGATTCGGTAAATGTTGACATTGACATGAGGTACAAGACAAAGACAATTTAAAAATAAAGGTTTATGTCACGTTCCGATATGCAATCATAGGTTGGAAAATCTCACCCAGCCTAATATAAAATTCTTATAACAAATAGTTTAATCTTATTGTTATTGTTTTTATGATTCAATGAACTATAATAATATAATACAATCAAAACAGAGTAATTTAATTAATTCAAAGCTATTTAAACTAGGTTTTATACTTATTTTAAAGCTTATAAGTAACAAAAAAGTCAATAGTGCGATTCGGATCGCATTATGACATTATGTATGAAATTAAAAAAGTACTTTACCGCGCTAGGCCGCAAAATGCGTTTTTTACGCGGAAATTGAATGACAAATCCTCCTTTTCCGAACGTGTGAGGAGAAAAAAATATAACTCCCGATACTCTATAATTTAAAATTATACGAACCACGCTTGTTTAAAAGTGGGGTAAATCGAAAAGATTATTATTTTACCCCCATTATAATAAATTAAACTTGGTATTTTCTCTTAAGACTGCAACACACCATACAAGGTATTATACCAGTGCCTGAGGCTTGAATACTCGACTAATGGCGTTTAGTCGTGTAATTATGTGTGCAGGGCACAATATCGTGTAGACCAGGGACGGATTTATAATCTAAAATAAGTATTATTGTAGTTTTAACGTGTTTGTTACTTAATTAGATCTAACAGGCTAATATTAAAAACAAAATTGACATGAGATCATTACTAAGAGAACAAGCATTTATAAAATAAATATGAACAACGGGAAGACAAACCCTTCCTCATACCTAATATTAAGTGAAAAGTTAGTGATAAGGCTAAAGATGGAAGCGTGCCTCTCCCGGAATCCTCAATCGCTGAGGAATTTTCACCACAATAATACACAGAACGTCAAAAAAGTCTCACCTTTTAAAAATTTCTTAAGCGTTATTAACACTTTACAAATGTGTATATATGGCGTATACTCCCACCAATATTGGCCTTAATTAAAGCCCAATAAATAAACTTAATAAACAACATTTCATTGCATAATAACACAAATGTGACATTTAAAAAAAAAAAATTTTGTTCGTTATAAGGGTCACTGGTTGGGCAATTGTGCTACAATTTGTGGGTGTTCAAGGGTCAATGCAGGTTCAATAGGGGGTGATTCGTTACCTAACCGTTAAAAAAAAGGTATTTAGTGAGTTGTTTTAACACAAAAATCATAATTAAGAAGTGAATTGTTTTGTAAACTTTTTATATTATTTGTTCTATTCCAATAAAAATAAGAAAGTTGAATTGTTTGGGTAGGTCCTTTTCGTTACCTTTCAAATGATATACAACATTTCCCTCATAAATTGATTCCAAATGAGGTTTAACTAAGTTTAATAGTAGACAAATTATAAAATAAATAAATAATATATGCATGGTCGTGAGTTTTCATTATTAATTTATCAAGTTAAGTTCCGTGCCGTGCGTAAAATAGACGTTCATTAAATGGAATTAAACATACTTAATACGAAAAACAAAAAACGACCTCCATTGGCGTTGAATTTAATTTTTTGACTTCCTTTAAATAACACCATGTTTGCAGGTTGTGTATTTAGAATTAAGATACTTTTTCATAGTGTAATGTTTATTGAAGAAATAATAGAGAAATGATAGTGTCTATTTTGTCACTTCATTCTTCTTGGTAACGTTCTTCTCATTCCGTTTAAAATGAGTTTACATTTCGCTATTCCATAGTACACGGAGTTTACATTGGCAAAACTTCCTCATACCGCTCACACCTAAAATAATATTTACTTAGTTAAGAATGCAGTCAGACCCAAACTAAAGATGAATAATTTCTTGGTCGGTTGCTGAATTACGAATTTCAAGTTGAGAAGGTCTCAAACGCAACTCAACAAATATACAATAATGTATCATACCTACATTATTTATCAATCTATCATGCATGAGTGAGATTTGAAACGCGTTTTCAACTTGAAATGCTCAATTGAGAAACCGAACCTATGTGATGTGATGTGTATGTATTGTTTTGTATTACTCATTAAGTATAGCATTAAGGTAATATTGTATGCTGTTTGTTTCCCAAAAATAAATGAATAAATAAATAATAAAAAATGTGACAAACTAAGTACCAACATACTGAGATTACCGAGTTTGACTACTAAGTTTGACATTTACCTGTCAATACCGATTCCGGCTCTGTACTTTTATAGTTTATAGTAATTGATGTGGTTCGCGGAGCATAGAAAGCCGGCACACTTCCCCCGTTCGGTAGTCGGCAGCGTGTGCCACAGCACAGTGCAGTGACATCTCGAATACTAGGCCACATAACTAACTATGAAGGTCAGAACGTGGACGGTAATTGTATATGCTGTGTAATTTAAAGAGTGTATAAACTCCTTGCGTAACTAATTAAAACAATACTACGAGTCGCTCTTCGCAACCTTGCTTTGCTCTGTACGAAAAACTTGCGAAAAGTTACTCTTAAAAATATCAAACAGTGCGTTAATCGTTTTTTAGAGAAGCAATTCTACTTTAGAACAAGTTACCTAGCGTGCGTCTCTTGATACTTACCGTTTGATGATCATAATTTGTAAATGGATGAGTACAGTTTGTCAAATTATTTACTTAAGCATCTGTAGAGCCTGATTTCAAAAGGACCTAACTATGATTATATTGAAAAAGTGATTGAGAAAATGTTTAACAACGCGACACAATTAGAACATTACTGTTCACATAAATATACATTTAAGTACAACACCTAGACAAGAAACGAACACAAACGTTAAAATATTTGTCCAGTGTAGTGGATCTTTTTTTATCAACAACGGGGTGGGAGACCTTCATTATACCTGGACCCCTATCCGGCAAGTGTCGGCGGCATTGAAATCGGCTTCATTTGACAGATGGATGTGACACATCTGCTGCTTCTTTTTGACACAAATGAAAACTTACCAAAGACTAAGAGCAATATGTCACATCCATCTGTCAAATGAAGTCGATGTCGATGCCGAAGACACTAGCGCGGTAGGCCCTGATTTTAAGTAATGACATCATTAGCAAGGTTGAAGGTAGAAGCGCGCCTCTCCCGGTTTTCTACCACTGAGGACCACGACCCCTCTACCACATTCTCTACCACGACCCTTAAACGAGCTCAGTAGCCAAGCCAAGACCCACACCTTCATTTATCCAACACAAAACATACAAAAGCTTATAACCCGTATCTTTATTATATTTTTTAACACCAATTATCCAACTTCATCCGAAGGAAGCGCATTAACCTAAGGTTCATCCACAAAGCGCGTGGGCAAGGCCGTCGGTTTTTTTATTTAGGAACGATGGGGAGTTTCTTTGCCTTCGTCATACCTGATGTTAAGTATTGATAAGGCTGAAGATGGAAGCGAGCCTCTCCCGGAATCCTCAATCACTGAGGAACTGGCTTTCTTATCTCTAACTGCACGTAACACGACAAAGCTGAAAACATTGTTGTTACGGCGCCAGACTTACTTAGACAAGATAGTGGTAGCTAGCCATAGCCAGGCAGACTTACAACAAGTCCTACCACCAACCAAACCGAATACAATATGTACCCCCTGGGAATGACGACCTACGTGGTAGGTACACCGGTTTCCAGGTGTCGCTTATTCTGAGGTCCCGGGTTCATATCACGGTAGCGGCAAATGTTTGTACGATGAATGCAAGCATTTGTACCTGAGTCATGGACGTTTATATATATTTATGCACATAAATATTTATATATGTATAATTATATATATTTATATCCGTTACCCTAGTATCCCATAACACAAGCCTTACAGTGCTTACTTTGGGGCTAGGTTAATTGGTGTTAATTAAATTAAAAATAAAAAAACGAACCCGCGACCTCTGGGTCTGATGCCGGTGGTTGTTACCACCAGACCACAGAGGCGGTTAAATTGTATTGTATAACACCAATTATCCCACTCCATTCAAAGGAAGCGCATTAATCTAAGGTTCAGCCATGATGCGCGTGGGCAAGGCCGTCGGATGTCGGTATTGTTGTAGCACACATTTAACCTTACTCTTGTCCGCTAAGTAGATCATTGGATCATTACGTCTCTACTGCTCTTCGACGCCTCTGCTGAACAAGGAACGTGAGGTGATAGGTAAAAACCTATAAAATAAATGTCTTTTAAAACATCATAAGTATTAAAACGAGAGTTTTTGATCGGCATAACTAGAGTTTTTTTTTAAACTGCTTTAGCGGCGTTCTGCACATCAGAGTTTTAAATTTTTGGGATGGAAAAAATGTTAAAGTCGCGTCAGGACACGTGACCCTGATCGAAAATTCGTAAGACCATTTACCGTTGACCTATTCAAATTACATAAAGTCTCACACTTGAAAGATCTACGCATATTAGTTAATAGCAACCATTATATGAAGATCTCTCATTACTACCAACTTTCATATTGATGCCAGGTCAGTTTTAATTTCAAGGGAGGAATTTTCTTTTCTTTCATTACAACGCCATCTAGATATAGTTGCCACTTGATGACATTGAGTTGGTGCCTTGAGAGAGAATTAGAGTTTCATACTTGAGTACCAGATGGTGTTAATATTGTAGATTCATTATTCATCATAAATAACTATAGTATTTGTAATTAAATTAATAATTTCAAAGTTTTTATTATTTGTTATTATTTTAAGCGGTTTTCACTTCTGCCGGCACTCCCGGAGTGCAACCCGTTGTTTTTTTTTACAAGTAACTGGGCAGGCATTTGACCACCATCGTGCTTATTAAACAGGATGTGGTCTAAGGTGTAATGTAACGTGCTTGCCCAGGAAATGCCTATTCACTCAGTTCAGGAAAATACTCGATTTCAGTGTGATGAGAGTACTGCCTCGTTGTTATCACTGATGATTCATAATAGATATTGTTACCTTCACAGCAATTGGTATTGAAATACTGCACGCATAGGACAAAATAAACGAAAAAGCACGGAAATGAAAGAGATAGCAAATTGAATCGGACCCCATATTGGGTCTTCCCAATGTTTCAAAATGCGACCTTGTATGACATATCCAAGTACACAAATATAATATAATTACGTGCTATACTAAAATTTTCAAAGCGAAACCTGAAGAAAACACAGTTTTTAGGGTTCTATACCCAAAGGGTAAAAACGGGATCTTATTACTTAGACTCCACTGTCTGTTTGTCTGTCTGTCTGTTACCAGGCTGTATCTCATAAACCGTGATCACTAGACAGTTGAAATTTTCACAGATGATGTATTTCTGTTGCCGCTAAAACCACAAATACTAAAAACAGAATTAAAACAGTATTATTAGTAGGGATCATACAACAAAACGTGTTTTTTGTCCATGCAAAGAAAACAAAAAAGTCGGTTGTAATGTAGTGTCTAATGTTGTATAGATAATGGTACGGAACTCTTTGTGCGCTAGTCCGACTCGCACTTGACCGGTTTTGTGTCAATTAAAGTTACTTGTGAGAATGAGAGACTCACAATAAACTATAACTATAATGGCAGGACTGCGTTATCAGTACATTTTTAAGTGTTGAACAAAGTCAACATTCGAAAATCATCTCAATGTTAACAAAAACGTTTAATATAATTAAATACATCATAGTTATTTTTTGGAAGTCGGTTAATGACAAATTAATGTGATTAAGGTTCAAAATAAAGGTGATTGGGCACTATGTCTGTTTCGCAAGTTCCCTTAAAAACGATAAGAGAAAGTTGAAATCTTATCAAATGAATGGTGTGAGATTTTATATCAATCTTCAAACACTTTGAACAATATCTGATAGCCGATATCTGAACAACCATGTCTGTTAGTTTCGTTTTATCTGTTTTGATATAAAAGTGAATTCAGGTTACATTCCAAAGTACGCAAACTATAAGAATAGAAAAATATCAAAAAGTTTTAACAGACAGTTGGAAAGATAAATAAAACACGTGTCTGTTTAGAAATTATTATTTTTATTGGTTAATTTTAAAGAAAAGAAAGAAAGAAAAATCTTTTATTGACATACACACATAAAAAAGCACAAATCTTACTATAACTAGGACAATAAAACAAAAACAGACAAAAACAAACAAAAAGAACAGAAAAACAAAAGGAGTATGTCCACTAAAACCCTGTCTCAGCAATTTGCCTCCGTGCCATCCAAGTTGGGCAGGATGAGACACAGAGGCGCTGTTATTCTGTTCTGATTCCACTTCTCTGTTTTATTTTCAATTCATGGATTAGATGGGATCAAAATCATCAGGCATATATGTTTTATAAGCGGACTTCTTGGACGAATTCCAAGGCGGACTTAAATTACTCAAATTAGTTTTAAAGATTAGTTTTCTCGTATTTTTCACTACTTTTAAAAGACCATTTTCCATCCACTGTTGACTGTTGGTTGATGTTTTTATTTCTATAAGAATGTTGTGTTGCTTCAGGCGTGGAAAGGCCACAAAGTAACTTCATAAATATAAGATAGATTGTCTTATTTTATTAAGGTTAAGCATTTGTTTAACTGTCCTTCACACATTTATAAATCGATGTTTACAACTTTATCTCCATACAAGAACGTGACTGACTATATTTGAGAGACAATGGAATATGCTGGCTATATTTAACCAACCTTATTACAATCCAATAAAGATCAAAATCGGGAAAATAAAAGCGATAACCGTTTACCGCTTAAGACAATGCAGTTTTATGCGTCGTTGCAGGTAAGATGGATCTAGTGGAAAAAGTACTTTATGTCGTTCTAACTAAGATTTATTTTCAATTGTATGGTTGGTAGTTGTACTTTCTTAGCACTATGATCTCACACTAAGCAAAGTTTGTGACATTATCTTACTTGTTATCAATACACCACGTATGACACGAATGCTCGACTTTTGAGAATTTTGCGATACCTAAATCTAACGTTTTGTTGAAAAAATCTGAAAACAATAGCACTTTTTGGTGTATTCAATGGATACAAAATTGAATTACGTAATAAAAAAAATGTTAACAAGTAGTCACTGAAGATACAAACTTTTCTCCTCTAGTGTATGAAAATTCCTTTTCTTTCAGGTAGAATTTAGATTAACCTTATAATTCTTTTTTAGGCTGCAAGTATTCGTTTTTTTAATTTATCAAAGTGATTATCCTCTTAATCAACCTTCCCTACTCCATACCATAACCTACCCAACCACGCACACCCATCCATAACATTTGCACGTAACTATACTGTCAATTAACGACACAGACAGAACAGTTAATAGTAGATACCACGTATTAGCGATAAACTTTTTAATTACCCTCGTCCGTAGACTGTGTGGAACCACAGTACGTTAGCACCAATACCAATACCAGTACAGATATTCTGTTACCACAGATAAAAAAAATCAAACTAGCCCAGTTCTGTACTTTCCTATGAAAAAAATTTGGGATAGCGTGAGAATTGAGCCCCATCCGCAACCGCTTCCAAGTAATTGTTTACTTCTGATGATGTAGTCACTCAGGAATAATGAAGCTTTATACTGGTGATAGAACTTTCAAAATTGGGTCAGTAGTTCCAGAGATTACTCCCTACAAACAAACTCAGAAAGTTTACCTCTTTATATCAAAATATTAATTGAAGAGTTCGTTAACTACTAAAAACAAAGTTTAAAGTAAACATATACTTACTATAAGTTGGGGTCTAAATTAAATATCAATTTGGAAATATCTTTGAAAACGTATATTTGATGATATAACTAATGTTTATGGGACGTAAAAATAAATCCCATAATGTTGAAATTCCTTTGAATCTACGCTAAAAACAAAAGCCCTTAAAACTTATCTACCCTTCACGTTTTACATCAATTATATGTGCTTAAGTACGTTATTATAAACAAAGAGAATTCTTATCTTATCTTTATTTAATGAATCCTTCACTTTATCTAAAAGCTTATTAATAAGTTTTAAGTAATAGCTGTCATGTTATCTTCCTTAAATTAACAAATTCAATTAACTTAACTTTGAAGATAAGATCCTTCCATACTATAAATAAGTCAAATATTTGTGAACGGAAACTTATGTTGTAAGTATTATAATTTGTAAATAAAGATTTCAATGAACTAAGGAACTATGGGGAAGTCATATCATAGGATGGGTGACCAAGAATTTCATAGCATTACCACTGCAACATTTAACTAGAAAACAATTTCCTTTCCTTCTTACCTTCCATTGTATTTCAACATTCAAAAAGAGAAATAGGGAAATGACAACCTATCAATACCAATAACTTCAAATAAAAGCTAAAAAAAAACAAATAAAAAGCTGTTACAGAAAAACACCCAATTTTATAATCTCATTTCCGTCAAAGAATTTGTCGCAGACAGTTTTTGCCCAAGCGATAGGTACAATTTTTTGTTGTTATTTATTAAATAACTGACATAATGGCTACTTTATTTTTTAAAACCAACACCACGTTACAGAAAAAGCCAATGCTAAGTTTTTACTTTCGGTAACTATAAACAGTTATTGTGATTTTAGACAAGAATCTACTACTGCGGTTACGTAGTTTGCTCTACTTTATTCATTTTGACATGCTTTATAAAAGAATAGAAAAGAATAAAAGTAAATCATATACGACAAAAAAAACAACATCTAATCTAAGCACGATGGAAATCTCAAAAGTAACGTAGCATTCGTAAATTAAATGAATAGTAGGTACATACTACACTACTACCTATCTTTAAACTCGAGGTATTCCTCGAAGCGCATTAATTCCCAAGCGCACCTAACGAAGCGCACCTAAATTATTCCTCGAAGCGCACTAATTCCCAAGCGCATCTAACGAAGCGCACCTAAATTATTCCTCGAAGCGCACCCATAGGGAAGTGCAACAGAAGTTCTAATACTCTAATTGCTATTTAGAGGGGGTAACGAATACTATTAAATTAAAATATTTTTAGTTGGAAGTACAGGGTCGCACAAGTAACCAGGAGTTATTTTAGATATTTTGAGAAGATCTGATTTTATATTTAGGCATTTTTTTATTTATTATAGGCAGCAGCTTTTCAAATAAGATTAAAACTCCTGGTTGGATATGCCGCCCTGGTACTTTTTGTTCAATATATTAAGATTATACTACTAATACTTTATCGTAGTGTGAAACATACCTACCCATCACTACTCTTTAAAATTTTAACATAGGTGCGCTTCGAAGACTCAAATCAGAGTGCGCTTCGTTAGGTGCGCTTAAAAATAGATGCGGTTCGAGGAACTCCTCAAAAACTCAATAAACTTATTAGACAAGTTCTTGTTTTTATTTTACTAATATACCTACGAAGTTAAGGAAATAGTTTAATTAATAAGAAACTGGAAAAAAACTATATTACACGTTACGGAATTAAATTAACCACCAACACATTTAAATTAATTACTTCATCATTTCATTATTACAATATTTGTCGTTAATTTGTAATTCACACAAACAGTAATCATTCCATAAATAATGTCTTTTATTTACCGACTTCAAAAGAGGAGGAAGCTCTTAAGTAGGATCATAGCATCGTCAGTTGTCAATCGATTTTTAAAATTCGTTTTTTATCTAAAAGAACATAGTTCCTGTGTGGTCCGTTTTAACGAAGATCTAGTTAGTAGTATTTTCATAAACATGGAAAATATCAATTACGTTTTGATCCCATCCACGCACACAATTTCAATATTATCATTTTAGCTACATTTTAATTTTAATTCAGCATTATTTTTATAAAGTGACATTGACAACCTGTCAAATCACTTTACTGAATTAAAAATCCAACTATAGTCGTAAGTAAGTAGGGGACATTATGTAAGTAAAAACTCGTGAAATATTTTATTATGGTAACCCTTTGATTCATAATATGTGTCTTTATTACGAACGTTTTCGAACGGTTTTCAAATGAAGGCATGAAGAAGGCATCGAATAAGACATGGCGATTGTACATCACAATTATGCAATAAAAGTGCAGAAGTTTGAGTTTATATTAATTCTAAAATGAAAAAAAGAAAGAAAAAAAAATATTTGGGACAAACACAAGGGTGATACAAAAAAACAAACAAAATAAAAACAAATAATTGAGCACTGTCCCAAAATGTTGGGCTATACAAATAAATTCAATTCATTAATTTATCCTACAGGAAAAATACCCGTAGATTCCTTGTAATTTTCTCTTTTTAATCTGTTTATACTATTTTTTTTTATTTCAGACTTGCAGCAACTCACGATAATCATATAACAGTATCAAATCCGTAAAATCTTTATCAAGTAAAAAGTATGATGTAAAAATACAAATACAAATCAAGAGTAGTAAAAAAACAACAATCACAGTTAAAGAAACAGCTGTCTCACTGATAAATCAAGTTAGAATTAAAAAAAAATCTGTCTAAAGATTTGGGTGCAGTAAAAACAGACAGTTAAAACAAAAAAGTTTCAGTTATTTTTGTACCACTAGTAAGTTCGTGTGCAAACGGTACTATAACGTTTGCGTTTAATTCTCGATCCTATTGTCTAAGCATTATGGTCTATTTGGCTTATATAATTACGTTTCACATCCACATTTAAGTTAGTTCAGTCGCGCTAGTTGAAGATACAACTGGAAATAGAAGAGATACACCTAAGAACTCGTAGTCACGTATTTGACACGATTAATTTATGAAATTAACCGGTAGTTTAATGTACTGTCGACGACAAATAACCATAAGCGAAATGGATCGGTTTTCTTTCTTTACTTGAACTTTGGAAATGCAAAGTGATGATGTTTTGCCTATTGGAAAGCTTTTGAAGTAACTAAGTATTGACAAATATTCTCAAAAATATTGGGTAGTTACTTTAGTTTAGAATATGTAAATTTTTTGAAGAGTTCTCGATAGGTACAAAGTTAGTGGACACACTAAACCTACACACTAGTGTTAATGACAAAATGAGAAAATTTCAAATACTTACTCAAACTACTTAAATGTAAACTTAATTGAATAAACAAATCATTGAATGTTCAAAAATCTGCAGAATACGAGAGCCTAACTAACTGAAGTTATTATTTATAATTTTCATTGAAATCAAATGACTGAGTGTTCATTTATAACTGAGGACCCATTAATTAAACTGAAGGAGATAAATCATCAATTTATCGTTAATTGCCGAACACAAAATGCATTTCCGGAAACATGTTTTACCATGCTGCATTCTTGACAACTCATTAACAAACCAAAACAAGCAACCTTTGATCCGAAAAACGGATTTTTGTGTAGGTATGTACCTACCAGTTGAAAATAAATATTTTTCTATTAGCTACCTTCCGTGACTTCGCCTGTGGGGGAGAAAATAAGAAATGTTCATCTTCTGCTTCACAATTGATAAACAGTCAACTAGGTATTGGTTCGATAAAAACGACATCGCTTTAAAATTTTTGGTTGGTGGTAGGACTTGTTGTAAGTCCGCCTGGCTAGCTACCACCATCTTATCTAAGTCTGAAGTAATTTTTTGCTGAAAACATTTTGTTATGGCGTCAGACATTGCTGTGTTCCGGCAGTTAGAGATAAGATAGCCAGTTTCTCAGTGATTGAGGATTCCTTCGCTCGCTCGCTTCCATCTTCAGCCTTATCAATACTTAACATCAGGTGTGCTAAAGGCCCCCGTCGTTCATAAACTACTACTCCCAATAATAAGTTAATTTTATAACTTCCTTTTTTGGGAAGGTGACAGAAAGCCTACTCTTTAATTCATATTTCGGTAAATGTGTAAAGTTTAATAGATCTCTAGATTTTAAATTCACCAAAAGTTGTATCTCATTCAACTGAAACTTATAAGTAGTTTAATATAACAGGCTATTAACATAAATATAAAGCTTTCAGTAATAATATATGTTATTTTAAAGGTGACCACGAACGTCTGCTTCAAACCATGATTTCCTTAAACACAGTGCCTAGATAATTTTAAACACAAAACTAAACAACATGTGGGCAGCAATGAAAATGTCAGCGAGAGTTTCTTAGACCATTTGATGTTTCAGAGTCATATTATGTTTCAGAACTGCAGTTAAAACGAGGAAGCGCTTGACAATATGTTCTTTGGCAGCATTTAAACTATTACATTTACTCCGGACATGCATTTAGATAGTACTAAAATATTTAAAGGTTTAAGTGATGAACTGAACGTTGATGGATGCAAAGGAAGAAGACCACATTTTTTTCGAGAAATTATTTCGAGTGACCTGAGAATCGGGCACCAGACGATGATGGTGATGATTTCATAAAGAAATCGTGATGCCAACCGTGCTATAAGGGTTTAAAATTTTAAATTGAAGGAGACTTAAGTCGCATAGGAAATAAAAACATATTTCTTACTGTACGTTCGCCCTAATCAAATTTGCCGCCACCAACCGTACCGTTATTAGTGGTACATCATTTTATTGTTGGCAAATTGCAGCTTACTTTGTTCATTAATAAAAGGTAAGAAAATATATTCTTGTTCTTACATAATGTCACGTAAGTGACACTAATTTTTCCTATACTCGGTCTCGTAATTAGATGCAGTAAAAAGACAACTCCAGTGTGGCCACTTTATAACAAAGTAAAAATAGTGACGTGACAAAATAATAGTTTGTTCAATTGACATTCAATTGAAATTTACAAAAATTGGTTGATATTAAATAAACTATTCAGAATAGAAAAGGCGTAGGTTTTCACTGTGAAATTAAATGAAATTTATAAATCAGCAATATTATTAAAGTGGTGTTGTTCTGCCAAACACCATCAATTAATATGTAAGAGTAATACGTGCACAACGTTTATTTAAATATTAATGTGACATAATCGAATGCTAGTTATTCGATCCAATCCGATACCTACTCAGATGGATCGATACGATACAATACGATTTTTGTATCGATACCATAGCATTCCATCTGTTGGCGGATCGACATAAATGCATGGAGGATCGGCTCGCAAAAATCTCAAGATAGTTTAAGTTATATCTTTAAGTTAGAGGTATAAAAAATAATAACCAAATTATATTATAACAGAGGCAAGAACGTACGTTCTGTACCCTCCGAACGTCGTCGTTTCTTGTTGGTCAATCGTACATTAAACGATAAGAGCGTAATCACCTGAATCCGGGGCGGTTATAAAAAATACTGTTTTTGAGTAGGTAGAGTACATTACAATAACTATAATTAGCAAATTTAAAAAAGTTAGTGTACCTGATTCGTCTTTAAAGTTAAATTTTGATGTACGTCTTTTATTTCTTAAAAACTTGATTCGATACTGGATCGATCTAAAAACTCGTATCGAATCGATAGGATCGAGACATTGATCGAACATCCTAATCCTAACTAATATTATAAATGCGAAAGTGTGATTGTTTGTCTTTTCTTGACGCCGTAACTAAGCAACCAATCAACTTATATTTGGCAAAGAGTTACTTTGAAAGGGCGGTTTTTTTTCCCGATATTCTCATGGAAACGGAAACCACGCGCGTGAAACCGCGGGCGTCCGATAGGCCTTAATAAAATGAGAGAAACCAGCAGCGCGTGGCGTGGCGCGTGGCGTTTCCTTCACGAGCGCAATGGCATATTTTGCCTATAGTAGAGTTGTATTTATCAATATTATGCTACTTTATCACACTAAACCAAAAATGTTACTGACGATATATCGATGTTTAAGCCAAAATTTGACGATAAATAAAGGGAATCCAGTATTTTATCTGTAATTTATACTAAAAACAGTCTTAATATATTTTTCCTAATTCTTAATAATTAATTGATTTACTTTAATTTATTATAGCTCGTTATTCGTTATTAATTCGTTATAAATTTATTATATTACTCGTTATTAATATATTTTTAACAAATGACATAATTTGAATTGAAGAAAAGGTGTCTATCGACCATTATATTAACAATATTAATTTGCCAACTAGTTATTTAAATTCAGCAAATAAATGATACATATTTTATTTTCCATAAATAAATAAATGAACTAAACAACAACTATTTATGCTCTAACCGCTGCGCTACCGAGACTTGCGAACCACCGTCGAAATTCTCCAATACTTTTATATTTTTAATACGCTGTAGGCCAGCATTGTCACATCAATGCTAGGAATATCCTTGCATTCGAAAGAAACATCTTGGTGTTTAACGATCGATTAAGATGCAACTGCCAATAATTTATGATTTTTTAATTTTTGCATTTTACTTATACTATTGGAAATTGGTTTAATTAGTGGACACCAATAATATTTGGCATCGTGTAGTTTCTTTTTTTTTAATCGCTATAGTTATTTACTACGAAGTTATTTCGTAGTTTTTTCGCATAATCTCGCTCCCGCGCAGGTCGTTTTCTCATTGCTATCGCTCTTCAGTCGTATAACCCCTTAAACACCCACTAATCCCGTGTCATGATCGTGTCTCCTTTTCCTACATAGAGAAGGCCTGTGCCCTATGTGATTGTTAGTGGGGACCCTATGTGAGTGGGGACATTAAAATGTCAGTTATTGATGTTTTTTTTAATATAGGTATTAACAACAGGGAGACTCTTAGCCTTCATCATACCTGATGTTAAGTATTGATAAGGCCGAAGATGGAAGCGAGCCTCTCCCGGAATCCTCATTCACTGAGGAACTGGCTATCTTATCTCTAACTGCCGGACCACAATAGTGCTGAAAACATTGTTGTTATGGCGTCAGGTTTAGATAAGATGGTGTTAGTTAGCCAGACGGACTTATAACAAGTCCTACCACCAACCAAACCGAATACAATCTGAGGATTCTGGGAGAGGCTCGCTTCCATCTTCAGCCTTATCAATACTTAACATCAGGTATGATGAAGGCTAAAAGTCTCACCCTCGTTCATAAAAAAAAAGAACCATAGAGGCGGTAATTTGGATTCTTTGTCATTTCATGTCGAGTTCGTATTTAATCTACAATATATTGACATTACTAATACAGTTTCTAGTGTTTCATATACATAAAGCTTTAAACCATATTCAATCCTCTTCGCCCGTAAATAAGGTTCAAAGTTTCAAACATCTTTGTGAAACGAGAATCTTTGTACCTCGATCTAAATATGATAACAAGCATGGCCGTGAACTGTTCAGACAAACACAGGAAGCATGTAATTAACTAGATACTTATACGGTAGTGTTAACTGATCATTGAGGGAGAGTGTTAGGCGGTAAGTTTGTTGCTTTTTCTTTGATAGGTACTTTTTTAGAATTTTAGCCTTCATCAACTTAGTATAACCCAACTATAAGTTAGGGTTGCGTTAAATTCTTGGTTCTAGAATATTATTTAATAAACAAGGGACTTTTTGTGTCTCGAATTTTTCCTTTTAATATAGTCTTGAAACCGAACTTACAGTAATTTTCATGATTTTATATCACAGGAGTTGATTTACCTAATCATAGTCAGTGTCACAAGTTTAGTTTTATAGTAGAGTCCGACATAAACGGGTTTCTTTAAAGTTATTCAATACTCGCGGTTTCACCCGTTCCAGTTCCCGTGGGAAATCGGGATAAAAAGTATCCTATGTTCATGTTCAGGCTATCTACTAGCTGTGTATCAAATTTTATCCAAATCCGTTCAGTAGTTTCGGAGCCTATTCAATGCAAACAAACAATCAAATCGTTCCTCTCTATAATATTAGTCATCATCATCATCACACTGTGGCCGTCCACTGCTGGACATAGGCCTCTCCTAGCTCACGCCTATTGTGGCGTCCATAGGAGGCTATCAGCCTACTGCTACCACGCTGGCCAGACGGGTTGGTAGAGGGTGTGTTTCAAGTTTTCCTTCTCTCGCACAGGTTTTCAATGCGTCGAGCCTCTTAGTCGACTCTTACGACATCCCAGGCATTTAAGGGAGTGGTGACATTTTTATTTTTAGGCCGTCAACACACGGAATAATATTAGAATAGACAGCTTTTCCAGGTGTTTTTTTCCGAATTTCAAATAAGGTAAAAGGTACGGTCTTTATGTTTTTTGAATCGACAGGCCCCTGTGAAATAAGGTTCGTGATACATTTTACCAATACTAGAATATAGGATAGGTATCTTTTTATAAGCTATTGCATAGCTTTTATCGCGGGCTTTGAGCGCGGCGACCGAATCAAACCTAACACCCCCACTCCGTGTCATAGATTTTGGTTGCTTAGTTCGATTGTGAATAACAACATGGTCAATGATGAAAAAAACTGTATGAAAAGTGTGAAAATATAATTTCTTTTTAAAATCTGGTAACGCATTTTTTCCATTTGTCGCGGAATAAGCGCGCCTCAGCAACCAAAATCTATGATAAAAATAGTTTTACCGCGGCATCGGCAGTCCCCGAGTGCCACACGTATTTTATTTTTTTTGTTTTTTGACCCTTCCCCGATCACTGTTGAAGTTTTTACGGGAGCCGTGACTCGGCTGTCTTAAGTTAATTTAAAAAACCGGGAGTGACTTGTGACGAGTCAAGTGTGACATTCAGAAGGGTCATCACCCTACAAGGGAAAGTGTAGAAATTACTAAAATAAAATCTAGGCAGTGTACATCAATCATTTATTTCCATATTTTCTTTTGGTTTTCTTACGCTTTTTTAATGGCAGAAAATGTTTGCACTTTATTAATTGTACCATCTTAAACAATACCATTTTCTAAGGAATAAATGATTCTGATTCTGATTCTGATTCTGATTCTGATTCATAGGTGAAGTCAGGGAACTTCCGGGTTGACCAGTAGAGTTTAAAAAAAAGTTATAGTTAGTAGTAGTATAGTATGAGGAGCCCGTGGCGCAGTGGTTCGCGCGCTCGGCTATTGTAGAGGTTAAGCAACTTTCGCAATGGTCGGTCACGGGATGGGTGACCAAAAATTTACTATCTTTAGCTCCTCCGTGCTTCGGAAGGCACGTTAAGCCGTTGGTCTTGGGTGCCTTTGCAGCCGTTAAAACCCACCAATCCGCATTGGGCCCGCGTGAGAGTCATGGGCCGTTCTCCTTATAAAGTAGGCCAGTGCCCCAGCAGTGGGGACATTAAAAATGGCTGATGACGAGTATAGTTATAGACTTGTAGAAAACGTTTAAATTACAAGTAAAAGAACATTATTAGGTTTTTCTTGAATCATAAATAATTTCTTTAACCTTGTTACTTTTAGATTAAACGTTTCCCAAAAAAACTCACTGGTCAACCGGGAAGTCCCCCGATTGTACAGAGCAAAGTTGTTCCCAACATTGGAATGGGATTTTTTTTTTTATTTTATGTTATTTTCTTAACTGACACATTATTATTAATGCTGTGTGCTAAATTACGAACTAGCCCGTATCGCTGCCGTAACTTTATTATTTACTTATTTTAAACTTTATTATTTACTTATACTTGAACTAACACTATATTACTACTAATATATAACTGTATTACTATAACTAACATTGAGATGAGACAAAATGATTTCTTTCTTTTCTTTATTCTACTACTTACCTATACTTTTTTTTTGTAAAAAAATTACCTGGGCTGTTTAAATTGTTTAATGTCTAACGTTAATTTGAGACAGTTTTTCTTTTGAAATAAAACATCTTTTACGGATATCAAACGCTCTATATTTCCACGAACTAAGTTGTAATTGTCCGTATTTTTAGATTTTTAGGGGTTTTTTGATTTTCCCGACGTTTCGGCACCTTTACAGCTGCTGTGGTCACGGCATGACATCCCAATTGACAGAATACAATGAACAGTGCGCGCCAAAACATAAGATGTACGTACTTTTTCTTTTGGTTTATTAAATAATACAACACTGTGATCCGGGACGTGGAGGCCTGGTGACCTGTAAAATAAGTTTCTTACCTTAGTGCGGGCACCAGTCTCCACAATAATTTGTATGTCATTTTGACAAAATGTATTGTAAAAACCAAATTTATTGTGAAGAAAAATAAAGTATTACTTAGATGAAATTGAAATTGAAATTTTAAATGCGTCCATTTGAAATATTTCAAACTGGGTATCCGATATTTTGTTTTATCCGTATTTTATTATAGATTGCATAAGTAAGCAAATCCTTATTTGTCTGTTTCTTAGAAATTTATTAATTACCTATATTTGATTACTTACGTCTTAAAAAAGTAGGCAACCCTAGACCATTCCATCTGAGTGGCGCATGGCTTTCCCACGGTATCTTCCGGCCCACGGTTTGGTGCCCAGCTGATGTAAAAGTCGTGTTATTAATTAATTATACATTCAAATGTAAACTTTAACTAAAAACACAGAAGTCAAATTCGTAATAACTTATGCGCTGAATATAACTTAATAAAATAATTTATCCTTCGGGGGCTGCCATTAAATGAACTATAGTTTTGCAGTTTTATAGTAAAGTGAATAATTGGATTTCTTTATATTTATTTTTTATAATAGTGATGGCAGCCCCCGACGGATAATTAAGTCAGGGGTTTTTAAATTATTTTATCCCTTCTCAATTAAGTTATAACCGTCGTGGGTTTTTAACAAATTTATAATTTTGCTTTTTATTTCAAACTTTTTAGAGACCCTAGATATTATGAACATTGTACTACAGAAAACCCATTGCTGAAAACCGCATCAAAATCAGACTAGTAGTTTTGGTTTTGCTCAAACAAATGTTTACTGCAACGCCCCCTAGTGATTTGTCACCATAACACTTATCTAAGTACATTCACCAACCAAACCCAACCTCATTACTGACAACCGCATCAAAATTGGACTATTATTTGGGTTGTGCTCAAACAAATGTTCACTGCAGCGCCCCCTGGTGAGTTTTCACCATAACACTTATATAAGAACATTCACCAATCAAACCCAAAGCCATTACTGAAATCCGCATCAAAATCGGACCCGAAGTTTTGGAGATAAATGGTAACATTGGTTTGCAAAACAAATGTTTACTACAGCGCCCCCTGGTGAGTTGTCACCGTAACACCTATCTAAGAACCTGCACCAATCAAACCCAAACCCATTACTGAAAACCGCATCAAAATCGAACCCGTAGTATTGGAGATAAATGGTAACATTGGTTTGCACAAACAAACAACAACCTCTCACCCCAAACGCATATACCGTCTCCGTACCGTCGTTGGTAAAAAGAAAAAATATTTTTTTTATCTAAAAATTAGTTAGTATTATTAATACCAATAACTTGGCATTCAAAACCAGTTTAATACAAATTTTGTAGAAAAATATAGGTCAAAACAAAATGATAAGTAAGACTTTATTACTGTAAGTGCCTGTTTCACAATGTCCGATTTGGAGATAGTTTCCAGTTTAATTGACAGTTTTGTATTGACTATTTGTCAAGTAACAGCTATTGAGAACTTACTTACTCATTGTGAAACAGGTCCTTAGTATTAGAAAAGTCTTAACTTTTTCACTATATTTTATTTAAGAAAAGTATTTAAGTCCATGCCTACTCGAACAATTAGAAGCTAAAACGATAACAATGAGATAATTCCATTATTATTCTTACCTCGATTACTTTTAATTTAAATTTTTTAAAAACTAACAATCTGTGACCAGGATTTAGTTACGGCCCTAAAGCTTTCTAAAATTTCCTGAGTCGGCCCAAACGAGTTATTACTAGAAAGAGTGCATTAGAAAAAGACAGCTGATAATCGCGAGGTCAACGACCCCAGGACCTGTCCGCCAGTGAACTTGTTTCAATGGACTATAAAATAAACCATAGGAAGAGGTTTCGTAAGATGTAAGAGGTCTAGAGTTAAGGTATAAGTTAATAGCGGTTTTTAATGGTTGGTTGCTGAATGTGGCTCACCGCCATCTTTTACCGCAGTATTGTTTCAATCTTACCGTACTATTTCGTACTATGAACCTCTTAAAGTAAGCTTGTTTTTGACGGAAGTCTTGTGACGTCTTCGCTGAATCATCCAAAGTGTGAAGTGTGTCAAAAAGTGACAACTTCAATAAAAACTAAACTTTCTTAGGATATGATGGTTTCTAATAGACGATTTTAGGCCCACTGAAATTTCATGTTTAGAACGCAGTTAGAACGTCTGTAAATGGTTTTGTAATGCACATTTTGCTCTGGGTTGATTTTGAAACGTCCTCAACTATTATTTCTCAGATTCATATTATTTATATCTCATGAAATAGTTACAAAGTTGGCGTATAGTTCATATAAGTGCAGCATATTCTGCCATCATAGGCGCATGAACATTTCAAAATTACATAGTTAGGCATACATTTAAAAACGTCCAAACAGCATAGCTAATTTTCAATACAAAACACATAAAAGACATCAATTTAGAAACCAACCATAAGTGTTCGATTCGTATCATTTACATCTTAATACTTAATACTCATGATCATAGACCTATATCTAGACAGACGGTAAAAGTGTGACCTTGCGTGTCAAAAGTTTAATCCACGGTCAGAGTTTTACGACCTAAATAAGTCCGCTTAAGTCCATTGCCATGAAAACACACGTCACTCAGAAACGACAATTGGTTAATTGTGCAGTGCTTTCTTGCAAGAGCTCGTCAATAACATTTCCACATCACTAAATCTCGCTGGTGACGTCATCGTAGGTACGAAAAATTCGACACGCTAGATTCTCATACAGTTTGAAGCACTCTCTTCGTCTATCTCGATATAAGTATGTGAGGTTATATGATGTTTCGATATATGATGTTTAAGAAACCTGTAAGTTGAATTTCTCGATCAAAATTAAAGAGCTTTTATTTCTTCAGTATTAACAGACCTTTTATTTCTTCAGTATTAACAGTACCTATTATTTCCTTAATATCTTCACTATAACTATAGCCATCAGCTACGTAGTTATATACGGAATGATAACCGCCTGACCCAGGGGTCCCGGGTTCGATTCCCAACGGTTCCAATATTGTATTCGGTTTGGTTGGTAGTAGGACTAGTTGTAAATCCGCCTGGCTAGCTACCACCATCTTATCTAAGTCTGACGCCATAACAGCAATGTTTTCAGCATTGTTGTGTTCCGCCAGTTTGAGATAAGATAGCCAGATCCTCAGAAGGTGAGGATTCCGGGATTGGCTCGCTTCCATCTTCAGCCTTATCGATACTTAACATCAGGTATGATAAAGGCTAAGAGCCTCCCCGTTGTTCATAAAAAAACTTGGGGTGAGTGCAAATTCCTTTTTAAATAGGTAATTAGATTTTGTTAATCGCCTATTCAAAAGCAATTAAAAAAATACTTCAGGATTGATTCGAAAGACGTTGTCAATGAAAAGCATTCAGAGAGATACTACCGGCTTTCGAAGTACGGGCAATAATCACTGACCTGACCTGATCCAGTCTGAGAATTCACTTGTGGCCGAGTTAATTTTTTCCAATATTTTTCTATTTAAAATTTACCATAAATCACTAACCGCTTTTGCTTGTACCATACACCCTTTTAGTTCACATCTTCTGGAGAATATGCATTGAATAGCGGATCCGGGTCTTTGCATAATGTATCAGATAATTTGAATAAACCGTCTTTGTTTAAACTTTTATGAGCAATGTGGATATGAATTTCACTGGTCTTTATAATAAAGCGATAGCTACAAACAACATACACAAACAAATTGAATGGTGAATAGTTAAGAGGTATGTGTGTTATTTAAGACTTCATTTTGATGGTAGCAACATTTCCCTGAAATTTTCACAAACGCCGGAAGTAAATGAAAAATTAAAAAAATGTACAAAACAAGTAGGTACCTTAGTAGTTTATCTGAGGGCCTAATTACTTTTATTGCACTTCGGGTTAAAATTAATAACTATGGTTTTTGTTGCGCATCCGGAGCTCTATTTTTGATTCACTCGTCTCGAAGTTTCTACTGATTTTCGTGCGATGTTTGAGTTTCCGTATTCCGTTAAAGCGACCTTGCACCTATTTACATAGCTTCGCTTTTCGCCTGTAGTACCGCCTCCCGGAACGAGCGCGCGAGGGGCAAAGCGAAAAGCGTGCTATGTCAAGGCATGCAAGGTCGCTAATCGCATGATCGACTCCTCGTTCGCCTGCCAATCACGCGACGAGTGATTCAAAAATAGAGGTCCAGGGCAAAAGGACAAGGAAAAATCTTACTAAAGGATAAGACGCATAATTCGCTCGGAAGAACTAAAATCTCTTACAGCTGGGAGGATTTTAACTTCCTGGCTAATATTATAGCTAGGAGACGAGTAACCAATAGATCTTTTAGATCGCAGTGACTACTTCCCACTTAAACTGCAGGTCGGCCGGCAGTAACTACAGGTTACCTATTCTCTTACGCCCGAAATTAATAAACTATCTGTAAATATGAATTGGGCTATCTGAGATAGTTGCCTAAGATATTTTTGTTAATATGACCTAAATAACGACGGTTGCTAGGCAACGTAGCCAGTATCCTAGGCAACTATCTCATATAGCCCTATCCATATCTACAGATAGTTTATAAATTTTGGCCGTAAGCAATTATCCTTGATATCGACGGCTAAAACAGTGGAGATCGCCCCATTTTCAATACTTTTTGACAGATGAAAGAAAGAAAGAAGATAGAAAGAAAGAAAATATATTTATTTGACACAGACATTAGAAACATGCTTAACAAATTATGAAAGGAAAGAAAAAAAAAAGAAACTAATAACGGCTGCGTCAAAATAATAAATAATACCAATTCAGCATATGTCGGGTTTGCGCGATCAGCGAGACCCGACGCTGATTTTCAATTGGCACCTTTATTTATTTTTTTGACAGCTGAATGTCAGATGACTTTCAGTCACAACATCAGCGTCGATGTTTGCTTACTGCCGAAATTAATAACCTATCTGTAGATAAGGATAGGGCTAACTGAGATAGTTGCTACTCTCTACAGATAGGTTATTAATTTCGGCTGTTAGAGAATAGCCCTCCAGAACCCACAGGAGCACAGCCTCTACATCGCATAAATAATAATGAATGTATCGTGTGTATTCCGAATAAACACATCCGAAACAATCGTTCGGTCACGGGTAATGTTGATATCCGTATCACAACAAATCGTGGCTCACTCACATCCAAAACAAGTGCTACCATACACACGCACCACATTGTTATGAGAATCGCCTCAATTATAAAAATATTAAATTACCATGAGAACTTTAATTCTCAAAGAATTTGCCACACAAAAAATACCACTATTCGCCAGCAATAAAGGCTATCAAACACATTTCATTAGTACAAACGTGATGGGAATTGAAGAAAGAAAGTCAATTGTTTATTTAATAAAGTTAGTCGCTTCTTTTATGCGTTTTAATTAAAGATAGGCAAAGTATTCTTTAAGTGTTTTCTCAGACGATTTAAGTTGTATTTAATTGAATGTTTTTTCACAAATCAAAAGAAATCCGGTATGCTTTTGTTACGAATTGCCAACCAACCATATATACCTAATCGTATACATCAGATTTATTTATTTATATATTTTTTTGTTTCAGGTAAGTAAAAGGTGTTCTTACGTGATTGGTGGAACTTTATATACCTAAATCGTCGTCTACACCCTAAAGTACCTTTATCATTCTGAATACATAACTAATGCCAAAGAAGAGAAAAGTTTCATCAAAATTCCAAATACATTCCAAATAACTCTGACGAACAAAAAATTAACTAACCATATCGTTTTCGATATAGAGACAATCACCAACTCTACTTTTCTCTTACTCAATATTCTTGAAACTTTAGTCAAAACAACTTAAAATTAAATTATATCAGATCAATAAAAACAAAATTATGTAAACTTCACGAGATGTAACAGCTTCCGGACCAAATTATGTTTTCTCATAAATGCAACTTGTTTGTTATACAATTATTACTTGTAATTATTAAAAAGTTCGTGATAAAATCAATAAAAACGTAATAAATATGGTTATGTAAGACGGCCTCTGGTTTCGATTCGTTCTGTATTCTGATTTGAAAGTAGGTAGAATGACTGGTAGACGCGAATTAGTCACCAGAAAATTGGAACACGTTACTTATATCTTTTTTTCTTTTCGCTTACGTACTTAATCTTAATATGCTTTTTGTTTACACCAATAATCACCAATATTTTATGGGATTGTGTGGGAATAGGGTAATAGCTAGAAATCGAAAAATATATCCATTTCAATTCTTGTAACAGAGCAGTCGGTGAATTTAATAATATAATAATATTAAAGTTTTAAATTACTGTTTTGAATGTATAAAATTGTGAACTACACAGTAAATAAAAATACAAACTTCGTCATATTTTATTACGATCTGTCATTACTTGGCTATAGCAAAAAAAACCTTATATTGCAAATTAATATCGTTATTCTTTTTTAAATTAAGGTTCAAAACTTGTTGCCACTATTATTATCCTAGTTTCATCTTATAACTACGTTCATCAACTTAGGTAGGTACTTATAAAGTTTTCCCGACAAAAAGTCGCCTCCATGTCCATTTCCATCCATAGTGACTTGTTATACCTATGGTCAAAGTCAAAGTCAAAGATTTTTATTCAAATATACTTATAGATAAGTGCTTTCGAATCGTCCAATATTTTTTTCCTACCAGCCTAGTTATATATAGTACCTACTTGTTATAGCTATTTTAGGCACTAGCCTCTCACAAGCCACATTCTGATTCCTGATTTTTTCACCCTTATTCTAATTTGTCATGTACTGGTTTGTGATGAAAATAAATAAACTATTACTATTTTGAAGGTCTAATATTCAAATTTCGTAAAAACTGGTCAGTGGTTTATGCCTGTGAAAACAAACAGACAGACAGACAAAGTTAATTTTGATATTATCGATATTAATACTGCCTAATACCTTGCCTTCATCTTTTGTGCCGTGTGGTGACGGCCTAAGAATACAAGTGTCACCACTCCCTTACATGCCTGGGATGTCGTAAGAGTCGACTAAGAGGCTAGACGCATTGAACACCTGTGGCAGAGAAGGAAAACTTAAAACTAACCCTTTACCAACCCGTCTGGCCAGCTTGGTAGCAGTAGGCTACTAACCTCCTACGAACGCCACAATAGGCGTGAGCTAGGAGAGGCCTATATGGACGTCCACAGGCTGATGATGATGATGAATACCCTGCCTTGGTTGGTGGAAGGACTCGATGTAAGTCCGCCTGGCTAGCTACCACCATCTTATCTAAGTCTGACGCCATAACAACAATGTTTTCAGCATTGTTGTGTTCCGGCTGTTAGAGATAAGATAGCCAGTTCCTCAGTGATTGAGGATTCCGGGAGAGGCTCGCTTCCATCTTCAGCCTTATCAATACTTAACATCGGGTAAAAATATCGATGGATGTTTGATATTCTTAAAAATAGCTGTAGACTTTTTTATCCAACAAATAACAACATAGGATAGCGTGTCTGCGTTTCTCGCTTCAAGCCAGACTCACAAATCGATTATACTAAAACTAATTGTTATATAACGTAATGAAATAATTTAAAATTCGCTACGCGACGCGGAAGTTCACATCTGGAATATCGAATAAGAATGTGTAAGTATGATTATTCTATAATAGTAATACAGTGAAAGTATGACTTCCAATACCTAGTAGATATTATCGAAACAGTTTGATAGATCTTTGGGTTACAGGAGGTAAAGTAACACGATCAATCATGTGAGATTTATGATCCAGACTTGCTTAAAACTTTCATAATAACCGAATTTTGACTGGCTCTCTAGTGAAAAAATTACGTCATGAACATTATTTTTTGTTTCCGGATGTTTATCTCTGTGATGTTATCTAAATCTAGAAATTCCATCAAGTTTTCATGGAATTTCATAAATATTTACTATGTGTATTTACAATATATTCTTACAGAGTAACACCTATTACGTGAGTTAACCCTGTTAGAAATAATTCGCCTAATATGTTATTTTGTAATAAATTTGTATAAATTTATATTTATCAGGCAACAACATAAATGTATCTGTTGCCGCAACAGAACAGAACCAATTAAAGTAGGTATTACAATTTATACATAAGGTGTGGTTTATGCTTTTTGATTAATCATAAGTATAAAAATAGCATTGAAAAATGCAAAATTTCAAAAAGCATAGGTTGTTGCATTTTAATCGATCGTTAAACATCTGAAAAGATGTTTCTTTCGAATGCAAGGATATCCATAGCATTGATGTGGCAACGCTGATCTATAGCGTAATAAAAATTAAAAGCATTGGAAAATTTCGACGGTGGTCCGCAAGTCTCGGTGGCTCAGTGGTAAGAGCATTGGACCGGATTTCTAAAGGTTGTGGTTTCGACTGCCATCTAAGAATTCACTTGTGGCCGAGTTGATTTTTTCCAATATTTAAAATTTATCATACGTGTGGTTCTCATGCCTGTTGTAAAATCGGAATAACAAGTATCCTACGGGCTACCTCAGGCTATGGCAGGTATTGTATGTCCCTGTACCTTTCATGCTGACTCCTTCTGGCGTGATTAAGTAACAAATATCTATCAAAATATTAAAGTATAATTGAAAAAAGGTTGTGGAAAACTGGAACCGTGACGTAAAGGTCTGCGTACACGTCACCACTGTTGAATCACGATGTTCTGAACACGTGCCAAAACACTGCATTGGCTTATTCATTCACCAGACGAGCACAGTGGGAAAAGCTTACGAATTCACGGAAATAATCGTAGACAACAGTATGTCCTAAGAAATGAAAGTAACTCAGTATGTTTGCTTAAACGACTCACGATTCGTATACTAAAGTCCTCGTTTGCGTAAGACTTCTAAATAATTTATATTTGGCAAAAAAGTTGAAGATGCATACTAAAAAGTCGATCAAAGCAATAGACACAAACTATTTAAAACAGACCAAAACATAAATCGTAGTGCTGTTTAATTATTTTCTTCCGCATCTAGTCAGACTACAGTCTGTTTTTTTTTTAATAATAAAAATATAAGCTTCTCAAAACATTGAATCAGCAACTATTAGATGATACCATAACAATATAGGAAAAAAGGTTTTCACATCACATCACCACCGAACCCAAATCGAAACGATCGTGCATCCGATAGTTTTGGATAACGTTATTAACAGCACCATCATTATCTGGTCCACATGTGACCAATTATTCGGACAGTTTGGACGTAGTGGGCGATAATTCGTACTATTGGCACAGTGGGCAAACTCGGCACTCCCGTTACTCACTAAGCTAAGCACTAAATATACCGCGGCTGTTGACCTGCCGACCGATATCGTCCGCCTCTCAGCGATGAGGGCTGCTAGCAAAAAATCACGTATGTGTTTATGAAAAAACAATTGCTGTCGCCAATTAGGATTAGGAGTATAACGGATGGAATATTAACCTCTTTGCCAAAAAAAGTTTATCACTGTCTCATTGCTATTTGTGCTATACGCCAAACAAATTTTAATAAGTAGGTAGTTGAGTAAGAATTTGACAATTCAAGTTTACGAGTATATCGATAGAGACTTATTTTAATATTTTGCATGGGAGTTTCACCCGAGTTCTTTTCGCAAGAACACGTGTTGTGAGACTCCATTTTAACTGAATCTACCTTACAATTTATATTATTTTAATTTATTAAAACTGGATACTGGCGAAATCCAAAAGGGCACCGCCATTGAATAAAAAGAAGAAGAAGAAGAATATTTTGCATTAGGAAGAAATATTTGGATCATCAAAAAAATATATCTACATTTGGTCAGCAACTCTTTTTGGCTTACCTAGGTCTTGCTGATAAAATTAAAGAACATTACCGTAAAATAGGTTTATTTGCTGATCAATTAATTAATGGTTATTTAATCAGTTAGAGATTTTTTTGCTGATAGATACACCCATTTGTAATTAGTTTGTCAACTAACAATAATTATCTTGTAATATATTATATTGTCGGAAAAGTATCTCTCGACAATTGACATGTTTTCATTTTTAACGAGGTAGCTTAAACCGAAAACCATTTTGTATATCGATATCAAATTATTACGAATACGGAATCAAAATAAGTAGGTTATTTATATAGTTCTACTAATACAAAGAATGCAAAATTCACTCGCAACATTTAAAATTGAAAATATTTTTTTGGAAAACAAAAACAAAAACTTGCAAGTTAGCATTAAATCATAATCATAATCATAATCATTTATTTTTTGTCAAACATGAGTGTACATTAAATGCAGGTGTCAGGGTTTTGCGTTGTTCATACATGTTTGGCCTGGTGAGGCATACAAAAATTACAATAGCTAGTCAATTACATTTTATAACTCAAACAAATAAAATATTATAATTAAATAATGATATATCCTTCTCACATCTCCTTTACTACGCCTCTTAAAAACTAAATTTCAAGGTACAACATTATTGGTGATTAAATAATTTTCCTGTCAAAATGCAATAATATGTAATGTCAAGCTAATTATACATGTCAAAAATAAAATATAAATGTCAGATAGTTCTAAATAATAATAATAATAAAAAAAAGTAAATGTCAAAGATACAAATTTACAGCGGTGATTTTAATTATTTCTATGTCAAAAAGCAAATTCTAAGTAATGTCAAAGATATACATGTCAAAATAATTGATTACTATACTATAAGTTAGGTAATGTTTTATCTGTTATGTACTCCCTTACGCTATAGTAGCACTTTTCTACAAGAAATGCTTTGAGTTTAACTTTGAATAAATTTATGCCGAGTTCTTTCATGGCTATTGGAAGCTTATTGTATATAATAGGGCCCATACCAAAAATACTATTATGCATAAGCGCCGTATTTGCATTACATACGCAAAGCTTTGTGTTTTTATTCTGCCTTATTCTATTACTGACGTATGATTGGACTTTGAATAATATTGGATTCGTTTTTACAAATAAAGCTACTTCGAAAATGTATAAGCATGGTAATGTTAACAATTTGTACTTTCTGAAGTAATCCTGACAACTATCAGTGGGTTTTAAACTAAACATCGATCGTATTGATCGTTTTTGAATTTTGAAAATAATTTCTTTTTCAACAGAATTACCCCAAAAGATAATTCCATATCTTAACACAGATTCCACTGTACCGTAATAGGCAGTAACTAGACCATCAGTATTAAGAACGGGCGCTAATTTATATAATGCAAATGAGGCTTTGCTAACCTTCAAAGATATCTTTTCTATATGACACTTCCAGTCTAATTTATTATCAATTTGCAAACCTAAAAAGGTCGTATCATCAGTTACCTTTACGTCTTGAGTATTATGGTGAATGTTCATTTTCAAATTAGGTATTCTTTGGCTAAATTGCATCAGTTTTGTTTTCTGAAGATTTATCTTTAAGTTGTTATTGTCTAACCACATAATAATAGATTTTAGTGTTTTATTTATATCATTTTCGTAAAAATCCTTATTCTTACAATCAATAGTGACTGTACTATCGTCAGCGTAAAGAGATACTGGTTTGTCTACTGCCTTCGGTAAATCATTGATATACAATAAAAAAAGTAATGGTCCTAAAACACTTCCCTGAGGGACGCCAAACGTAATCGTGCGTTGAGGGGATGTATATTTTTGTTCATGTTTAGAGTCTATACTTACTTTAGAGATTTCTACATACTGCCGTCGATTTTTAAGGTAAGTCTCTAGGAGTTGTAAAATATTACCTCTTATTCCATAACAATTTAGTTTGAATAATAATTTGTCATGGTCAACGTGGTCAAAAGCCTGAGTCATGTCACAGAAAATTGCACAGACTGGATTTCTTTTGTCTACATTTGTCATAACAGTTACCAAGAAATCATATATGGCCATGTTGATTGTTTTGCCTTTCCGAAAGCCTTTTTGCTCGTTGGCAAAAATATTATTCTTTTCCAAAAAAGAAAGTAATGAGTAATAAATGTATTTCTCAAAAATTTTTGAAAACAATGGTGACAATGCAATAGGCCTATAATTTTCCATGAGCTTTCTATCTCCCTTTTTATAAACAGGCTTTACCTTAGTAACTTTTAAATTTTCCGGATATACACCAGCACTTATTGCCATATTGAGGATGTGTGCTAAGTGCTCGCATATTATTTCTGCAATAAACTTCACTACTTTAGTGCAGATATCGTCATATCCTACACTATTGGTGTTTTTTAAACTCCTTATTATATTAAGTATGTCACTTGGTAGCGCTGGTTGCATAAACATGGAATTCATAATATTTGGCATGTCATAGTTATATAATTTATTGTAATTTATTACGGGTACAACTTTGTCTACAAAATAATTGTTAAAACTTTTAGAAATTTCATTGGAGTCAGTTATTATTTTATTGTCAACATTTATTTGAGTTATTGGGTCATGAGGTTTATTTTGCTTACAATTGTTTACTATCTGCCAGATAGTTTTAGACTTATTATTCGATTTTTTAATAATAAAGTTATTTTGAGCACGACGTGTAAGTTTAATTATTCTTTTGTAAAGAGTATTGTATCTTTTAAGTTCAGCTTTATTGGAACTAGTGGGCTTTAGTCTACATCGCCAAAGGAGTGATATTTTTTTCTTACTGCACATTTTAATGCCACGAGATAACCATGCCACTTTTTTATTTAGATTAATAGTTATACTTTTGTTCGGAAAACAAAGGTTATAAAATAGTGTAAAGGTTTCGATAAAACAATCATACGCTTTATTAGGATCATTTTCTTTGTAAATGTCTGAGAAAGAAAGACTTTGTAGGCAGGCCTTAAATTTTAACATATTTTCCATACTGTAGTCACGTCGTGTAATGGTCCATTTATCAACGAGGAATTTCTGTTTAACTGGACATTTTAGTAGCTGTGCTGTATGATCAGATAAGCTGAATTCAATTACTTCAGATTTGCATCCTCTTTTAATATTATGAGCAAAATTGTCCAGACAAGTTCCACTAGATAACCGAGTAGGTTCTCGTATTTGTAATTTTAAGTTATGATTCATCAATAAACATTCAAATTCCAAGGCAACGTTAGTTCTTTTAAGTATATCCACATTAAAATCCCCAGCGATTATCACATGCTTTTTTACAAATTTATTTATTTTGCAAAGAAGTGCAGACAGTCTTTCAAAAAATAGATTGAGTTGTTTTACATTTGGAACTCTGTATACACATATTATAACTAAATCAAGTCTACACAATTCAACACCACAACATTCAAAAACTCCTTCAATAGACATTAGTTTAACGTCCGCGATGGGTTTACAATGATAGCCATTTCTTAATAAAATACAGGCTCCTCCTCTTTTACTAGATTTCCTACAAAAACTATCTGCTAAATAGTAATTAGGCAGATTTAAAAAATATTCATAGCCAGACTCCATAAAATGTTCTGTTAAACAAATAATGTCTACATATTGTTTTTTTTCACAAAGTTCATCAATACATACTAAAAGGTCTTCGGATTTTGCAAATACACTCGCAATATTTTGATGCATTATTAATACATATTTACTGACGAAAAAAATCAGAATCTTCAGTATTAGTCGGAATAACTTTTGTCATAGATGAATCTTCATATAAATAAATGTTGTCAAATTGAATTTCATTCACTAATTTATAAAGGTCATTAAATACAATCTGAATTCCGAAATTGTTAATGTCACCAGTCTTATAATTAAACATTTTATAACTATAGTCAAGGTTAAGATTCGAGTCAAGAAGGTAAGCATGTCCATGGGTAGCAATGTCAAGATACAGTAAATTATTAAAATTCTCAATTCTCCAATTAAACATATCTTTATAAGCTGCACACTTATAAGTAGGCAAACAAATTATGACATTTGTATGATTAATTTTTTGCAGCGTTTCCCTTAAACTAAAGATTAACTTAAAATACTCGTGAGTAGTTTTAAAGTCTTCTTCACCGATCATCAACACAAAATAATCAATTTTTGTCAATTTCTTTGTTATATGCTCTACGTCATCTAGTAGGGTTTGAAGGCCACAATGAGTTTTTAAGTAATGGCAGATGCTGTACCGATCACCCTTGAAAGTTTGTTGGAGGGTTTCCAGGACTTTATTATTGTTGTTGGAGCTAAGAACGTGCAGTCGATGTGAAACTATGTCTGCATTTTTATTTTTGCATGTATTTGTTTCTTTCATTGGATGGCTTTTATTTGAGTTTTTCTTGCTAATATCTTTATTAATCACCTCTTTAGCGTAGTTTCCTTGTATATCCGTTTGTGTCTGTTTATCACTCTTTTGTTTAGTGCTCGTTTTTGTTTTTGTTTTCTTTGGAATTGGACTTTGTGCAACTATCTTATATAATTCAGATTTTTTTGTTAATTCTTCATTTACACGCTTCAGATTGTTGTTTGCTATTGACAAGGACTCAATCTCAGCATGCGCACTATGTAGTTCTAATTTCAACTTTTCTATTTCCTCTCGTAATTTGAATAGTTGATCAATATTAGAAGCATCGAGAGAAACATCGGGCATACTATTTGTTGATTCATTTAAGATTTCTTCTATTGACATATTTGCAACCGAGGTATTTGCATTCGAGTCCGATTTAGTGCGATTGCGACGAAAATGTGATGTTTTCTAAGAAATTCATTTTTTTATTTAAAGGCTGCTTGGCCGTAGTTTGTATGAAATGGTTTCTATACGCCACCCGCAGTTAGTCTAACTAAACTGTACAAAAATATTTTTCTTCCTTTTGGGTTTGATCCACTGCCGTCAAAGAAAGAGTTCGAGCAGTGCTGCTAGAACCACTCGACTACAGTTGATTTAGGTTTTGTGTGCGAAATAAGTAGTCACTTGCGGCCGCGTAATACCGCTACTTCAAGCATGGATCGATCAAACTACAAGTAATTACTTGTTGTTTCACTAGATGGCGCTACGTGTCCGTTATATTGAATTTTAGACCTTTTTTCCAGCACATACAATTCATAATCGTTTAACACTTATTTACATTTAAATGAGAATAACCGATGTTTTGACTGATATAAGATTTATAAAATATAAATGATTTTTCGATAACACTTAATAGTTATTTTTGTATTATCACTTCACTTAAGAGTTTTGACGCTGTTATACATCGAAGATATTGACAGAATGACTGGTAATTTCACTGTTTTTACGTTCACTGTTTTTTGTAATTTTTTCACACATATATCAAAATTTGTCACAGATAACACTCACACGTGATATTTATAGGGTAATTAATCGCCCCACAAAAACGTACGACTGTAAAATGGTATTAACTATTTTTAAACCAAAAATAATCACGGAGCTAATGTTTACTTTGCGGCTAGCGCCATCTATCGAAAAAGCTATCTAAAAAGCTACACATCATCATAAGTATTCATTAGGTATAAATACTTCACTTGCATCAATGTTGTCAATTAACGTTAATTTGTAGACACCCCTATGGCCTAATACCTCTCCGAACGACACTTAGATTTGTGCTTCATCTAATTCAATGTGATTAAGCTTTGAAGTGTTTGACTCAGTGACTGATGTACAATGTATCGTGACTGGCGCCTGACTCACTGCGAGACCAAGAGTTAATATTTCTTTGCTCACGTGGAGACGATTGCTATTGTGTGACTTTTGTAGACCTATTATTACTCAAAAGATGATGTCTGCACTGAGAATACTAGTACGTAAATACATAATAAGGAAGTCTTAAAATAATTATAATAAATTCATTATAAATATAATTATGTTTGTGTATCCTTCTGACAAGTCATATTTTCGTATCTTTTTCGTGTATAAACTTGGTCTGAATTTGGTCAGTAATTTTCTAATTGTTAGAAGGAAAACAGACTTTTTTTGCGAAAATAAATCATATTTAATGTTTGTGTGTTTCATGATTTTTATAGTCAACAGTCTAACAGTGAGGCCGAAATTGCAGTTGGCCGCTTGGCGGTAGTTAAAACATTCAAATTTAATCATAGATCTTATTAGAAACCACAAAACAACTTATAAGTAGTGCTTAGTCACACAGCTAAATATAACCATCATTAACTAATGAAAAAACTAATAAATAAATAAGTAAAAACACATTTTCAAGATCTAAGTAAAATGGCAAAACGTATAAGCGTAAAATATTGTAACTTTGCGAAAATTGCGAAAAATTGCCTATGCGAAAGAAAAATCATCATAATTTTTCGTTAAACTTTGAAATGTCATAACTTTTTGCGAGTTGCGGTATTCGTAATAATTTTGTCAGAATATGCTTAATTTTTCATTAAAAATTCAATAACTACACAAGGAAATTATTCAGCTGGTGAAATATAAATGGTGACTTTTTTTACATCACAAAGTTTTGCACCTTAACTATATTCAACCCGGATTCACGTCGTGTCAATAACTTGCAACAAGGTCACACCATTTGCAATTTTCATTTTATAATATTCTATTAATTCATGCAATTTAATTATATTTCCCAATGAAAGGACATTGTCTAGTGAATTAGTTTTATACCAATTCAATTAAATATTTTGTCGTTTCCTTGTGGTTATATCCATTTATTTGTCACCTTGCATTCAGGGTCATGTAAATATTACTTTGTTACTTTACTAGTCATATGGAACGATTCGCATTTTTTGTGCTCCTTCGGGTTTTTGTTCGATGAAATAAATACTTGTTTTCGTTGTTGGCGATGAAATAAGAAATAAATTATAAATTGATCATGACACTGCCGAAGGCAAGAAGGTATAATTTGCCGCTAGCTCTTAGAATAATTTCAACATTCTAAGTCTTCAAATTAGTAAGTCTGTCATTAAACACAAGTATTATGTTTAAAAAAACAACTTAAATAAAGGAGACTGGGCAAATTAGTATCGGAAATGGTCTATGAACCAACAGCGACAGATACGATTGTGGTATTTGTACTAAGGTATGCTCTTTGGCACCAAAATCTTGGCAGTTTTGAAAAAAAAAACAGAACTTAAGAAACCGTTAGGTACTAAGATTGTGAAAAAGTTTGGAGAAAAATTAATGTAGAATGCATAGACAATCTACCAAACCGAGAGTCGTGATTCGTGATGGCGTTTCGCAAATCTAAGTAAAGCAGTGTTGCGAAACCGAAAACACATTACCGGAGATGCAACATTGTTAAAACGGTTCGTGACTTCACTTGTACGCGTGTTGTTTGACCAAAAATTAAACGACGTCGTGCGACCCATAGACAATTTTTTATTCTTCACAGCTATGGCCACCTAGTTATTGCCCTATCATGATTCTAATAAGACGTGATTTCTTTCGCAGCGGGTGATTTGGTCAATCTGTTTGACAACTTTATGATTGTGATGTTGACTTTTTGCTTATAAACGAAATCATTTTCATTGATAAATAGGTGGAACTTCTTTCATAATTTATTTTTGTGATTGTGAGTCACATCGATTTCGTAAAATAGCAGTGAGAAAATTTATTCCACCAAGGATATAAGAATTGTATTAATAAAAAAAAAATGCGTATAACCCACTGCCCATGGTCCGTCATATTAAGAACTAACGATGTTCATTTAATTGTATCATTAACGTTCAAGTAGGAACAAAAAAATATTACTAAAGTACCTACTTAAGGATTATGTTCTGCATGTGCTTCTCTTGAGTAGTCGGCGTTTAATAGCTTACACAAAAATCTACGATTTGAATTGATCACAGAGGAACTACAGGTCGAGATGAAGGAAAGTCCAATTAAAAGAAATGTTTTAATGTGTCAAAACTCGATGTCCTTACTTTTAAAAGCTCTTCTAAAACTATTTTACTTTAGAGCTTGGTTCCATTTAGAGGACGTTCACATCGTCAATTGGACCATTTATTAGAAGGGCCCGCACCGAGACAAATTGATGGTTAACCCTTCGCATCCATCCCTTTATTGGTTAATTATGGAATCCGAAATTCCTCATAAATTCCGAAATTACACTTTAACTACGACGAAACGAAATTCAGTTGTTAAAAAGCTCCGTTTGTTTGTTTTTCTAAAAAATAAATTGGGTTAAAACAAAAGCTAGTAATAAGGAACCTTGTGTATGTTCTTAAAATATAAATATTTTTATTTTGCTTCCGGCAAAAAGGGTTAAAAGTGTATTTTAAATTAATAACCTAAAAACGGTAGGTAAAGGATAACTACTAATTCTACTAATGTCAAAATTTTAAACCACCCCCACCCTGTCGGTTATTTTGACTGTTGTTGAATCTGTAATTTGACTGCTCGTTAAAGTAACCGCTGCTTCAACAACGCTTTTAAATTAGTCCGCCGGTTAATTTTACTTTTGCATAATTTAACCCTCAAGTTAGCGTAACCGAGCTACGAGCAACCGGACCTAAGCAACCAATCGACTAGATATTTGGCATAGATTTAGTTAAAAGGAACGAGAGTAACTTTGGCTACTTTTTATCCCGATATTCCCACGGGAACGGGAACCACGCGAGTAAAACGTAAAACGCGAGTTAAATGTAAGTCCTTCCTTGCGAGTTGAAATTTTTGAAGTGAAAACTTCTTTAGCGGCGTTGAGCACTTTTTCTGTAATGGGTATAAAATCTTAAACTCGCGTCAGGACACGTGACCTGATCGAAAAAGCGTAGGACGGATGGAGAATGTTGAGGTGACAGGTTGACTATGGTCTCGGTTGCTTAGCGACAGACTGTTGATAATGTCTTTTACTTGTCTCTTGTTTTATTGTCAATATATATTTTTCGATTCTCTATAATAACTAATGTTTTCTTATATCTTATTACCTAACTTAACGTTCACTTTAATATGGTTTGTCATGTTTGTGTACGATAGCGCAGTAAATGAATATTGTATTCTACCACATAAATGATAGTACTTTTATACTGATAAAGCAATTGGTGCAAAATTATTCCCTAACCATTCCAAAATATCAAACATGCTCAACGTTAATAATCAAGTTTTCACTTCTGCCGGCACTCCCGGAGTGCAACCCGTCTTTTTTTTTTTTTCTTTTTTTTTTTTTTAAACCAATTATCTAGCCCACGTTAAGTTTCATTAAGAACTTGTGTTATGGTTACTAGACAACGGATAAACATACTTATATACTTTTTTTTTGTAAATACATACATAATATACATATTAAACACCCAGACCAAGACAAATAGACATGTTCATGCGCACAAATATTTGTCTTGTCCGGGGATCGAATCCGGGACCTCTAGCGTAGAAGGCAGGCTTAGTACCCCTGCGCCAAACAGGTCGTCAACGGTTAGGATAACCATAAAATGTAATATTATAATTAGTATTATCTTTTGTGATGGAAATTGACCTTACTGATATGTTAAGCTAACTTTTCAATTTCACGACTCTGTATGAAATAAAACAGGGAGAAAAAAATAGCCCTTGACGAGTTTCTTGCCGGTTCTTCTCGTTACAAGGTCTCCCGCCGTAGGGTTTGTGAACCGATGGCGTAGCTTCTTTGACGTTCATAAGTGCTTGTAACAGCCTAGACTGAATAAATGATATTGATTTGATTTTGAAAAACCGCGGACGGAAGCTAGTACTTTATAAAAACGATAAATAATTTTCTGGCTAAGCATTATCCATTCTGTAGCTAAAAACTCTTTTTATAAAACAATGTTCACATGTCGGTACTAACACAATGTGTGTGACGATCAAAACAACGTGCCGTTAAAAAATGAAATGAAGGACGTCGAGACAATAACTCGAAAGTTTAGACCTCACTAATAAGATGGTATCTTTTCTTCGAATAGTGTGCAAAGACGATATCTGACAGTTATTGTGTCGTATGACAGTAATATTGAACCACATTTCGAACATCGTGAAAGAAATGACTTAAGACATTCTAGTGGCAGCACCAATGATATCTTTAATATATATAAATCTCCTGTCACGATGTTTGTCCGCGATGGACTCCTAAACTACTTAACCGATTTTAAATTAAATTGGCACACCGTGAGCAGTCTGGTCCAACTTAAAAGATAGGATAGATTTGATCCCAAAATTCCCACGGGAACGGGAACCACGCGGGTGAAACCGCGCCCGGCCTCTAGTTTATGATAAATTTTAAATAGAAAAATAATAAATAGAAAAAACTCAGTGGTTAGAGCACTGGACCGGATTTCCAAAGGTCGTGAGTTCGAGTCCCATCTGAGAATTCACTTGTGGCCGAGTTGTTTTTTTCTAATATTTTTCTGTTTAAAATTTATCATAAGTATAAAAATAGCATTGAAAAATTCAAAAATTCAAAAATCATAAACCAATGATATTATTCAATTGCCAGTAGACATTGTATTCGGTTGGTTGGTGGCAGGACTTGTTCCAAATCGGCCTGCTCCTAATTGTCTAATTTCAAAATCTATCACAATCCCTTTCAAAGGTATTGTGATTGTGGTAGTGATTTATGGAATTGTGTAACTTATAGAACGAATGATGTTTTAAATGACACTTCATTTGACACTTCTCCATACATTTGAAAGATATTTTCGTCTGTCACTTTGCTTAGACGAATCGTTAAACCACGGTAGTAAAAATAAGCAAAAATAAATCATTATTTTCCAACGAAAATTATTAACAAAAACGTTTACGTAATAAAAGACTTAGCATTTCCTCATTGTAAATATACCTATAACCACCGGTATCAGACCCAGGGGTACCGGGTTCGATTCCCAGCGATGGGTACATATTGTATTCGGTTTGGTTGGTGGTAGGACTAGTTGCCACTGAGCTGGCTGAGGCAGCCACTGACGACAGCCAGTTCCCAGTTCATCTTTTAGCCTTATCAATACTTAACATCAGGGATGATGAAGGAGAAGAGTCTCCCCGTAAGTCATAAAAAAAAATGCTAGCTGTCCTCTGTCAATGCCATAAATGCGCCAATCCTATCGAAGTAAGAACAAAACAATTAGAGAAACAGTATCTTCTGTAAAGTTTGTATTGACGGAAACAGTTCGTTAGACTCGCAACTCCAGACTCCGCGCACATGTGCAACATCCTTCGGAGTTGTTTTGTTGTTCACATGTGGCAGATTATCATCGCTCATTAGCATTTCAACCATAGCAATGCCTTTAGAATGCTATTCATTGTATACAACCATTGTCTGCAGTTACTACATCTCATTTTCTAAACAATACTTTATTTACTTGCTTAACTTTTGCGTTTTTAGTTAATATCGTTAGTTGAAATCTTTTGTTTACATCTACAATATGGAAATAACGTCGTTACTGAACATAAGAAAGATGTTAGAAGTAGTAAAATTAGTTATACTAACTACGCTGGCTCAGGCGTTGCCGTTGAAAATGACATGAAAAATACATGTATTTTACATATCATTTTCAGCACACAGAAACAGTCCATTTTTCTTTATGCGATTTTTTATATGGGCAACGTTCCTGGTTTAAATATGGCATTCTTTTAGTATATTTAATGCGTAACATGTCTAACTGTATCTGAAATCTATCTTGTCTTCTAAAAAGATAGACTCATAGATGTATGATTTATTTCTGCTTAACACAAAATTTCGAAAATTGTGTGTTGTGTATCTTCTCATAAAATATTTAAAGAAATTAAAAAAGAGCCATGTTCTCGACGTGACTGAATGCCTGTTGGAAAGATCTAAATTGCATAGCGTTCCAACGTTTTTGTCAAGCACTTGCGACAGGAATGCGAATTTATATCATGACATAATAGCAACGCAATCCCTTGTATGAAGCACGTACAAATTGCAGAGTCCGACTACCTATCGAACTGGCTTGTAAAAAACCGATTAAAAACATAAACTTGTTTCCAAATACTCGTTCCTCATAGTTGAACGCAGATGACCTAAGCCGAAGCTATAAATGCCGATTTTTCTAACTTTAATAATCTTTAGAACATTGACATCGACTCCGTAACGGGTTCTATCAGAAACGTGACTCGTTTTTAAGATAAAGTTGTTTATCTTCTTGTTTGACAGACAGCTCCTTACAAAAGTGTATCGAGGAACGCACTGTTATAGAACCCAAAAGGCACAATGGGAAGTAATAGAAAAATCTTTACCAAGCTGAGCAAAAAATTTTAAAATTTTATCTCAAACAGCGTAAAAAGGTTAACAGTAAACAATGGTCCCCAAGGGTCGAGCGCAAAAAAGCGGACAAAAAGACCATCTATGGTGTTATTGGGCACGACTGCATAGCATAACCGCAGCCATTCATGAGCGAGGAAACGAGACGAACTGGCGGATAGGAGAAAACGGCTGCGTGTTTGAGAGAGTGAGGGAGATTGCATTCCAAACGAGCGTTATGTCGGCACCCGCACCCTGCGCCGGCGCAGCGCCGCTCACTGGCCCGCCGGCACCACGACGGACGGCCGCCCGCTAAGTCGCAGCTTAACTCTCGATACCTCAGTTTACCGATAATCGAATAATTGCTGACGTCACACCAAAATTGTGCTCATTGAAGTGCCCCACAGTGTATTGTGATTTGTGTGTTGAGTGCAACTGACTGTAAAGGAGAATCCGAGGATACTTTCACTGGACTGAAAGTTGAAAAATATTCTTTCGGACAACTTCTGCATAAGGGATACACTCGGAATACAAACGTGAATGAGGTAAATAATGTTGATGACATACAAAACCGACCGCAACTATAAAAATAATGCATGTTCATTAAATTTTCGCAGAATTATTTCAATATTTAGTTACAGGAAAATTTCAATGTACCACTAATTAAACTATAATATTTACCTAAATTCAAATAAGTTGTTAAAAGAAGAGATGGTAAATCAACAATAATCGTTGTTGACTGTCATTCTAATCACGTGAAAACATATCTTCTAGTAGACGTCAGTTTACACTCACTTAAGACAAAATCATCAGGCATGTGATGCAAGTATATATATATTTTATTTCTTTTTAAGAAAAGGACAGTTTACAAGACTCACACTTATACATAAGTGAAAAACATGATCGGGTACAAAAGACACGTAGTGTGGCCTTAGTTACAAACTGCCACGGCATGTTAGGTTCACAAAAAGCAGTATATAAAACAGTTCATGAAAGATATATATTCAAAAATAACTTTTTGATTTTCATGAACTGTTTCATATGCAAGAGATTGCTCTCTTCATCTGTCGTACATAATATTTGCAATATGATAACACGACGCCTGGTACTTTTACGGATAAAATGAATATATTCTGGTAATAAGTGCAAACAAATGATAACAGCGATAAAGTAACAACATGGAATGCCAATAATTTGATAGCAGAACTCTTAAAAATAAAAAGTAAGCTGAGAACATAGCACCGTTATTGACATTGTAGTAGATATCTTATTACCTTTTCAAGTACGATTGTAACCGTATACTCTCATTCCAACATGAGTAAGTATTTCCGGCACACCAGAATTAAAAAGATCGTACTTACGACACTATCATTATAAAAACACAATTATACTTCTAAACTTTTCTTTCTCATTGATAGACGATTTATGCAATATGAAAGAACACGTTTTAAGAACTACATTCTCTTCCATACAAGTTTTATAACGGGAATAACTTTTAAATACGTATTTGGAGAGTAAATCAATCATGTTGCTGTCCATGTCTGTGAAATTCACGTCAACGGACATTATGTCTTTGTCAAAGATATAGTGAACCACAACAATTTCTTTAAAAGCATGTAGTCTGACATGAATTCTTTCTAATGCACTATTCAAATCCAAAATGACATTCCCATTAACGCTTTTATAATTTATTGTTAATATTACTGAGACCATGGGCCCTGTAGCACGAGCACTGTACAGGAGCAGAACTGCCGAAACGTCGGCAAATTCTAAAAAACTTTACTACTTAATTATATTATAATACCATATCAATCAATCTTTTGTCAATGAAACTTAGAATGTACTTATTTAATAGTCTCTTAGCTGGTATCAAGTTAGATTATTAAGCGCTTGTACCGTTTTTGTTCGACCGATGTAATTTCACACGTAACTGTTTATGTTCTCTTATTAGCAGGCACGGATCTTGCAATTTGTTCTTCACTTAAATTATTGACAGAGTTAGAATATTTCGAGCTACTTAAACTGATGTCACCGTTTTAAATAATGTATATATATCTGGTCACACCGAGTCTTCAGTATTAATAAGTATATCTAACTAATTCTTGCTTTCAAATAATAAGATCAGGGTCATTATTTTGCTATTCGTTTCGTCTAGCAAATTCATGTTCTTATTGTATTTGTTTAATGTATTCTGTTGTGTAGGTTGTTACTAAAAGTATTTAATGATTAGGCTGTCATTTATAAATTAAAACCCACTTTTATGAACACTAAAGTTTTTTGAACTTAACATTATTAAAACTGTTTAAAAAAAAAAGATAAAGGACATCGTAAAGGCTTTATTGTATTACCTTTTCTTTTTTGTATTCAATTAAATGCATATCTTGATGTTAACTCTAGTTAGTTGTAAATCCAATTGACATTTAAATCTTGTTCTGGCCTTGAGTTTTTTCTTTGTTCACCCGGAAACAGCCTTACATACGAGTAGACCTATATTAATTTATTCCCAATGGAATTGAATATTCATAACTTCATCGATGCACCCTGACTTACTATTATTTAATTAGATTTTAATCTATTATAATATTAGAAATCAATTACTCAAGAATAACATTTCGCAATACCTAGCTATTAAACTTCGGACCTATAATTATTGTACGTCTAGGTTTAATTTGATGTTTACGATAGTTAATTATAATACACATGATAAACCAATTAATTTAAAAAATTGGCAAATTTATTTTTACTTACCAGTACTTTAAAGCACAAATTTAATCATTGGTAAAATCATTAATTCATCAAATCCCAACCGGACATCCTGTGTCTCATAATCCGGGCCTGAGAAGCCATTATTTGTTATCCGTTCCCTGCCTCTTCTATCGCGTGACCATCCTCTAAATATTCATCAATCGCTATCCAAATGAAATAGCCAATATTTATGTGTCCACATCCTGCATAACTCAAACCTTCACTTCCCAAGCCGAGCGTGGTATTAACCAATCGCTACATCCACTTCCAGCTTACGTTTTCCTACTATCACCCAATTATTATCTGCCTCTGCCTACTTATTATCGGGTGTTGCTACCTCGGTAGAGCAGGAAGAATTATTAATCATTTCTTGTGGAGCTATTGTAGTGCGCCCATGTTTGGTTGCATAATTCTGAGTAGCAGTGGCTTGTGTGACGTCATTTACATTGAATATGGTATTATCAACTTTATTGTTTGGCACTTTTCCAAAATGATTTAGTTGCTTCTAACAGAAAATACTAAAGAAGCAAAAAATATTATCATGATATTAAACTTTGTAGGTACCATTGTTGTGACAAATTTATGAATTGTAATGGAAAACTGGAGCATAGAAATCGATTTGCAGACAGTGTGCATCGCAGACGAAGTTGTTGACCAAGTAAATACTGAGATTCACTGAAAGACTTTACTATTAATATAATTATTAATTTTCAGAATCATTGTCAGGCAAGACAGGTTATATTGAACCATTTGATTAAATATAACCTGCCTTAACTACACCTTACGAAACAATCTTACATAATTCGTCAGTTACATTTCAAAACTGTCAAGGAATGGTTAAACTTATAGAAACATTAAGCCTAATTTTGCATTAGAAAGTTGTAAATTGATATTGGTCACAGTTCTGAGTGAGTAACGACGCGAAGCTATTTTGTGTTTCCCAATTGACTGATTCGATTAATTTCTAATATCACAGCTAATTGACTGATCACGACAAATATTTTGTACTTAAATCAAAATCCATTTCATACTTGGATGATTCAGAGAGAATCAGATACTTAGACTTGAGAATTTACTCTCTTATACCAATCTGTCTATTTGTTTGTTATCTTTTTACGTCTAAACACCAGCTAAACTCATTCTGAAGAATTTTGCCATATAATTAAATTAAACCCTGGAGAAGGACATTTGCTACTTTGAGGATCACTATAGCCAAATTCCACACTGATGAATTCGGGGACGGAACGCTAGTAAAAGTATAGCTAAGCCAAAGTATGCGAAATCTAAAATATGCTTTTTTAAGTTCAAAGTTCTGTTTCTAATCCAGTTAAGGTGGAATATTCACCCATTCTAGTAGCGACGTAAGTAGTTGTGTTACTATAGCTAGCTTATCTTATGGACTGTGGAACGTGCATCATTAGTTACAAAACTTACAAGTGGTTTAATATTACGTCACAGAACGGAAACAAGTGCATCACTGGTCTTGTTATCATCAAAATAGGATATCGGCCTATTTATTTTAGGATTACAGTCATCGACTATTTATAAATCGGTTTCTTTTCCTTTCCATTTAATATTGAAAGAGTAGTTTAAAACCTCAAATTCTTTCCGAACTTTATAGTTAGTATGAGCAAGTTTTCACGAGGTTAAAGTCTTTTGAATTCTTCAAACTAATATCAACAATAGTTTTCCTGAAATCAACTAAAATTAGCACTTCGGGGAAAAGTATGAAAAATGCTGTGAATTTCACTATGAATTCGTATTTTCTGTGAAAAAGTTGCCTAAATGACATTGGCATTTCAAAAGAAGAACTGTTTAGTCATCAAAATATCATCACAATTTTCAAACACCATTGCTATGTCAAACACTTGATGATTTCAACATCACGCTATTAGCATGAAGTGAAAGTAATTCATATGGAAAGTTTTAAAGACACAGGTTCTTTATAATTTCCTGCATAGCACACATATGTACCTTATTAATTAAATATACTTATATCAATTAAGAGGGCCATAAAAAGGCCAAAATGAGATGTTTCTCTTTCATTAGTTACTCAAAGCATTTTGACTTTTATGTCTATTCTATTAAGAACTTTTCGTTTTATCTAAAAATAGTTTAGGAAGTCAGGAAACGTCAATAACTTGCGTTGCCCCAGCTCGCTCCACACTTTGCTCCACAAATCTTTCAATTAAACACCCGTAGTTTTTTTAAACAAACGTCAAAGTAACGTCGTAAATTCTTTTTGTAACGGTTTTTATTTGACATTTAACCGTTATGGCAGTATATCTAGTTCCGATTCTGATGTTGTTTTTGGCTTAAGTACTTAGCATGTGAACATCCGGAATAATATACATAAAATGGAATGTGTGAAGTTTGTTTTGTTTGTGGAGCATATAACAAAAAACCAATTCTAAATACGATTACTTTAAAACTTTTAAGCAATCCTATTAAGTTTATCGCATATCAATATAATTTTGGTACAAGAACCATTTTAGTCTAAGTGATGTTACTAAGTATTCGTCCAAGTAAGTAAATAAATAAACTATAGTCAGGAGATGACTTAAAAATAATAGGAGCCAACGTAACTACTTACTTAATCAATTTTATAATCGAAAAAGGCCTGTAATCATTATTCACTGCTATCGGTAACTTCGTTCTTGTTGAAAGGATCAGTGAAGTCAATAAAAAAAAACTTTGTAATAATTAAAAGTTAAACAAGCAGTGCAAGTTCACTGCTCTTTATTTTTAACTACCATCACTACACATAATCAGACATTTAATAACACCTAAGACACTAAATGATGTATTAACTACGTTTTTATACGTTTACTTCCTGTGTTTCAATCTGGAGCTCGATTTTTGAATCGCACGTATGACATTGTGGTGACGCATGCAATTTAACATCGCGGACAGTGCACGAGACACAATAGAATTTTTAGTGTTATGACTGCTATAGCAGTCGAGTGTCCGCGAAAGTGTTAAGTCGCACTAATCATTCAAATCACTCGCTTGTTTCGCTCGCCTGCAACGGTGAGGGCACAAAATACGGAAACAAATGCCGAACGAAAATCAGTAGAAACAAAGCGCTCGCCTCGAGACGAGTGAATCAGAAATAGAGCTCCTATACTCCGAAAGAAACTGTGTCAAATACTTTTAACACAATTTCTTGAAGAAATATTTGATTACGCCCACACGAAACTCTCACGCATATGTTTTGCATGCTCCTGTCAATAAATTATTAATTGCTCGGCGTGAAACTATAGATGATAGTAATTTATTTCGCAATACAATAAATTGATTTCGTTTTTAACCGACTTCAAAAAAAGGAGGAGGTTCTCAAGTCGACTGTATTTTTTTTTTATTTTTTTTTATGTATGCTCCACCATAACTTCGCCAGTTGTTACAGATTTTTATAATTCTTTTTTTATCTGGAAGAAAATGGTTTATGTGTGGTCCCATATAATTTTTACGAAGATCTGGCAAGTAGTTTTTTCATAATCCTGAAAAATATCAATCACCTTTTGGCAAGTAGTCGTATACCTAGATGACATCATTGTTGTGTATGGGCTGATTTTTAGTGTAAGTAACGGCACATAATGTAACAAAAAAATCTGAAATAAAAACATTTTATAAAAAAAAAAACCGACTTCAAAAAGTAAAAAATAAAACTTTTGGAGTCGGTGCTAGTTAGCTAAGGCCAAAAACAAAATAGTTAATAGAAGTGCAATGTAGAATGCTTTGGCTGGCACCGACTCCAAAAGTTTTATTTTTTACTTTTTGAAGTCGGTTTTTTTTTTATAAAATGTTTTTTATTTGGGAAGACTGCAAGTGAAAAACTATTGAATAACAATTTAAGATTTTTGATTTTTTTTCATTTTTTAATGCTATTTTATACTTATGATAACTTAATATGTCCAATGCTCTAACCACTGAGCTAATACTCGGTAGCTCAGTAGTTAGAGCATTGGACCGGATTTCCAAAGGTCGTGGGTTCGAGTCCCATCTGAGAATTCACTTGTGGCCGAGTTAATTTTTTCCAATATTTTTCTATTTAAAATTTATCATAAGTATTGAATAACAATTTATTTGTAGAATATTTTGTTTTAATTAATCCTTCCGTAAAACTTTTAACTAGGACACCTAGTTACTTAATGACCGATTTCGTAAAATTATAACAATGTCAATATTAAAACAATGCCATTTAACAGTACAATACCAGGTATTAAAACACGAAACAGATTCACAGTCCAATAACGTAAGCCTAAAAATAGAACACAAACTGAGTAATAAATTAAAATTACTATTGAATGGAATAGTAAGTAATAGTTATTAATTATGTTTAATAGTTCGACTTGGCGCGCCCACATCCGCGCAGGCGCATGTGAAAGGTCAGTAACTCCAGTTAATAATAGTTTGAGAGTGTTTATTTATAAACACTGCCGCAGTTTGGGAACATTAGCCCCACTTTGATACCTGAGTAGTTACATTAGGGGGTTGACGGCGTTTGTGTTAAATAAAATATACGGAAGATCTGTTATCTTTGAAAATATCGCTGTATACTCTCGAAAGTTTGTTTAAATTGGTTGGTATTTTTATAAAATAACTTTTCATAAGTTTCATTTCATTTATTTCATTCAGCAAATGTTACATAATCATCGACACAGATGTTTCTCTTTTACAAATGTGGACAATGTATTAAAAAATATGCAACTGGGCTCTATAAATAAGTAACAATAAAATAACTTATTTCTGCGGTATGTCCTTAGTTACTTTAGTTGGAATTCAGATGATAGTTGGGTTTGAGTTAAGTAATCTCTTAAGTTTTGTATTTTTAGGGAAATAAAAAAAAACAATGCATACTCCATACTATTTTCTCAACATATCTCTGTAATTTCTTTACCTTTCAACCTCTGAATTTTGGTATACTAAAGCCCACTTGCGCCAAGCTGGGTTAAAATTTAACCCAGAGTTAGTCCATACAAAAGTAGCACTAACTCTGGGTTTAATGTGTTAGCCCGGCTTGGCGCAAGTGTCCCTTATGAATAGATTGAACTAGGTATAGGAAAGAAAGGACATAGTAGGTCCTAGCTTTTGTCGTGAAAAGTTATTCATTAAACGGTGTAATATAATGAACGCGGAAGGAATTGTTTCATCATGTGACATAAAAAAATCCTTATTAATTAATCCGGGTTACAAAAACCCGCACGATAAAATAAGTGAGAAGCGATGGCCAACGCGCAACTTGGGTGAAACTAAATCGGTTCAGAACTGGACATGGGCGTTCGAACCATCACCTCTACAAATGCGGACTTAAGGACTCGCCAGCGTGTGACTGCGGAGCCTCAGACCAGACCCTGCACCACGTTGCAGAGGACTGCCCACTATACTGTTTCCCTGGTGGCCTGAGAGAACTTCACCACCTGACGCCCGCAGCCGAAGAATGGCCGTTGAACTTAAAAATTAAGGTTTAAGGCGCATTTCGCCATTCGAAATGATGATGACTTATTTTATCATGTGACATCCTAGTATATACAAATAATTCTAATCTATCAATGTCCAGAAATCAATGCGTAATCGTTATCAATGAGTCAGTGCTTTTAAGTATAGCTAATTATCAACACTATGTGACAAGTATTCATACAGTATTGTTGTGTTTGTTGTGTTCCTTGATAACGTGATAGTGTTTTAAGTGATGATCAAGATGATAAAGAAATGGATTGATCGGAAACGAAACGTAAGTCTAAGTACGTAATTAGCAAAATTTCGTGAACTATCAAAAAGCGATGTAACAAATTAGGCTTCAAAAAGAAGCACCGAAATTTCTATTAAGGCGGTACCCCCACCGAAAGGGGCGCCGCGTTGAATTTTATTTAATATCGTAATTCTAATTCACAATTTTAATAAAACTAAACGTGGATTTTTTAGAGCGCATAGTCTAGTATTTTTAGACGGTATCATTACATTCCCTCGTAGTCACTGCTAGAAGTAGATAGCAAAACTGCTAAAAGTGGCCGTTTTTGACACATTTGCTATCTACTTCTACGAATGACTATGACGAGATGTAGCGATACCTTCTAAAAATACAAGACAATGGGCTCTAAAAATTCCACGTTTAGTTTTATTAAAATTGTAAATTAGAATTACGATATTAAATAAAATTCAACGCGGCGCCACTTTCGGTGGGGGTACCGCCTTGAGGTATCAGCTACCTACCTAAATCCTAATATCTCAGTTTTAGTTTCATGTCCTTGGTACACAAATTGACTATTTTGGAATAGAGATATCGGAGTCGGGTTCCACCAATGATGTGTGTGAACTAGAAGCAGATAGATCATACAAGCTCGCTTTGTAAAACATTGGGAAGACCCTATATGGGGGTCCGATTCAATGCTATCTCTTTCATTTCCGTGTCCTTTGTCCTACTTGTCAATTTTGAAAATGTTGTCGAATTCAACGCAAATTATTATGAACGTAACATATATCCATACTAATAATTATAAAGAGGAAACATTTGATTGTTTGTTTGTTTGCATTGAGTAGGCTCCGAAACTACAGAACGGATTTGGATGAAATTTGGTACACAGATAGTAGATGGCCTGGTTATTAACATAGGATAGTTTTTATCCCGATATTCCCACGGGAACAGGAACCACAGGGTGAAACCGCGATAATATTAATATAATAATATATATTATAAAACATTGGGTTCCGCACGCAAAATGTTGACTACAATCTAATGAGAAACTTTTTTACCCACAACATGGAAATGGTTACATAGACTTCACATACCTAATGTTAAGTCTGAAGGTGCAATCGTGCTTCTCCCAGAATCCTCAACCTCTGTGGAACTGGCTATCTTATCTGTCACTTGACAGAATAATGCTGGAAAATTATTACTGAGGTGACAGACTTTAGACTAGATTGATTTCCTTGATAAACCTTGGTTTGTTTGAAAGGCATAATCCGACAAATTTTTCAGGTCATGAGCCTACTCCAATTCCATAAATTATAAAAAAAGGTGCACAATTGCACAACCTGCAGGTTTGTCGCTGTCAATTGACAGTTACACAACGAGCCAAGTCTGACCGCACGGTGCATAATTAATTATCTATGGTTTTTGTGTCGGCTTTCTACCTTAGCTGGGATTAGACGAGGTTTGTTTGCATTTACACAGAATTATAAACAAACAAAGTAGATCAACGTTTTTTCTTTTTTATTTGATTGTAAAATTCAATGTCAGTGTTACAATTTGTTTTAAAATACCTATCGTATATCTGAGGCATCTAACCTGTGCCACTTTTAAGTTACAACTATAAAACGGATCGATTGAAAATAATTATTGTTTGCATTGTGACATTCATTGCGTAACTATTAGTTTTTAACCGACTTAAAACAAAAAGAAGTTATATTTTTTTTTTTATATAAGTATTACAAAGTTCTGTCAACATAACTATAACCAAGCATTTTTAACATCAACTCAAAGCATAATGCGTGGCTCAAAACTTTCTTCAAAATCAGCTGTCATTATAGCGAACATCGTTGACTCTTTATGATGACTCAAACGTCAAAATAATAACATTCGCGACCCGCCCAAACCGAGTTTCGTGACAGTAGTATTCAACAAATCAACTTAACTGGTACAGAGAAAGTCCAAAACAGCTTACGTCAATACCCAATACGTGATCCACTTGTGTGCTATAATACACGTAGTTATAGTTTTTATTGGTCACATTCGTCATGCGAACTTCTACGATAAAAATATATCGTGGAAATAAGTTTGACGTGGAACTTAGCTACCTTTTAACATTAGCATTTAGCACAAATGAGAAGAAATCAAAATATATCACAATTAACAACCTAAAGCAATTTATTTTAAAAAATATCGTATTTCTACCCTTTTCCAAAGCAACGTTTAAGGAAAGCATTACTTTGTGCCCATATCACATTGTATGGAATGTGATGAAGCATGTTCTGCCTCTATGGAAAATGTAATGTTTTCGGTTATTTAAAAGAGTAATTAGTCCTTGCAGAAATATGTTGACATGTATTTTTTATGTATAAAGTCACAAAGTGACCATGTTTGTATGAAAATGTAACGGGGTGGTCGGTTAGATGTGCCGGTGAATGTATAATTATTAATAGATAATATTGCATTAGTTAATTTTGGAACAGGAAGTGGTAAGCTTCTTTATTACAATACAAGTAATGCCGCATTACAAATAAGTAAGTTTTAACCGCCTCTGTGGTCTAGTGGTACAACCACCGTTATCAGACACAGGGGTCCCGGGTTCGATTCCCAGCGGGGGTACATATTCGGTTTGGTTTGGTGGTAGGACTTGTTGTAGGTCCGTCTGGCTAGCTACCACCATCTTATCTAATGATTGAGCATTCCGGGAGAGGCTCGCTTCCATTTTCAGTCTTATCAATACTTAACATCAGGTATGATGAAGGCTAAGAGTCTCCCCGTCGTACATAAAAAATAATTTTAAAAAAATGCGTGTCAATAATTCATTACATAGATCATTACATTAAATAATAAATTATTTGTCTACTAAAACAGTAATTTTTAATTTGTGTTACTTAATTAATTTACTTAACACATCATTAACTTTAGTTTTAGTTAGCAACTTACATTCGTTTTAGTTAACTGTAACACAATAAATCAAACGTAAAAAGCTTATAACTCAGTTTTAATAACTGTTAAAATCTCCATCATTAATACGCGAAGCAAAAACTTTGTATGAGATAAAAAAAATATATGAGATTGGCACTGATATAATTATTTTAGAATAACCTTATAAAATGAATTATGCTCGAATTTCAACCACTGGCAAAGAGTATATAATTATACACTTTGCCACTGACTGGGCGACCACTATTGTGACTAAAAGTCATCTGTTCTAAAATTTAAATATTTTCTCTGCCTATTATTATTAAAGTGTAATGTTTAAGAATCCCTAACAATTTTCCTTTGCCTTCTTTTTTTTTTAATCCTAAATCTGTGTTGAAATCTCGCGCCAACGAACTCATTGGATTGGAACCTCTGTGGCTCGGATGTCAGTAACCAGTTTATACGGCCTCCTCTCACGGGAGATCAGTAGTTACGGGACCTCTCGGTACTGTTAGTTAAACAACATCATTATTGCCGTAACACGAAGTAAGATTGGAATTAGCAGTACAAACTGTACAGACGACACCAGATTTGACAGCTGCACGACGCCTACGACGACCAAAAAAAGGTAGGTATGCTGGCGCTTACGTCTTTAGTTATTAGTATTTCCTATCATCGAATAAGTGGGTCTTCACCAAAACATAATTAATTATATCTTGGTTAGGTTAGAATATATAGAACAAATCATCTATAAATATTTAAGTAGGTACGTTCTGTTGTTACAATAGCGTTCATTAATTCCAAAGAAAAATACATTTTCGTATAGTAAACAAACTTTTATGAATAAAATAATTGTGACATCGCATCGCCGATAAACATTAATAAATCAGACTTAAATATACAATCTGTATTGATCCTGTTGTAACAATAATGATAAGAGATAAAAACCATATGTTTTTGACAAACGATAATATGAATGACGTGTTCGCATTAATATATCGATGACTTTTTTTGTTTGTCACGTAAGTTATGAAATCGATATGTCGATTGCTTTGGTATTTAGCAAAAGAATAAATACGGAAACGATTTTCATAAACAATAACAAAGTTTCTAAAGCCTAACTATCTTACTTTTTCTGTTTTAAAATATATCCAGTCAAAACGTTTTACTCATAAAATTAATCCAATGCATATAAAAAGTTGAACGAACAATGCGCAAGACATAAAAACAAAAAACATCTTTCATGTTTTCATCGTTACGGTCTTGAGCATTGAGAATGCAAAAATATGCAATTTTATTCTAAACAGGTTAGTGAAAGCGTTTTTTCTTGTAATGGACGTGGACAATACTTAATGTTGAGGTTGATTGGGTATGATTCCGTGGGTCTAACAGACCGTGCTTCCGCTACGGTGTGACCTCCGTGTCTCAAAGACTCAAACTACAAGGAGTTCCATAGAATAAGGCAGAATATAATAATAGTACAGTCAGCAACGCGACAGGCTTTACAGTTTGACTTTAAGACCGATCTTAAAGCACATCGTTATAACGGCGGTGTTCGTGTGAAGCTCGCCATACTGTTGATTGTACTTGGATGGTATCTGACGCAGCTTGGTCGGGCGCACTGCGCAGTGGTTAGGGAGTTCGGAATGCGAGACATAAGATGAAACTTTGGCAGAAAAATATCTAATAATGATAAACTAGTGATGTTCAGTTCACTCAAGCTCAAGCTGTGTAGTGTCGGCTTAGAATAGCACTACCCCCTCTCATCCCATGGGTGTCGTAAAAGGCGACAAGGGACTAAGCCTTCAGGAGACGGGCAGCAGCGTCTCCTACAAACTTGGCCATACTGCGATCGCCAACCCGCCTGCCAAGCGTGGCGATTATGGCAAACCCCCTCTTTTGGGGGAGGCCTATACCCAACAATGGGTGTTATGTGGCTGAGAAGACGACGACGGGTGATGTTCACTCGCAACATACTTAATAACAATCAATAAACTCGTATGTTCTCATGATAAATTTTTAATAGAAAAATATTGGAAAAAGCAACTCGGCCACAAGTGAGTAAGTAGTCGTATCTTCTCGTATTAAATGTTATGCTTCTTAGACGCTGATTTTCTGCCAGACAATTTACTCAAATTGAGATAACCTTGTCTTGTTTTTGCTCTACAAATTCTACAATATGACAATGCGCATAAGTAGACACGTCCGTACAGTCGCCCACAAACGATCCATTTCATCAAATGTAGGTTGTAGGTAACTTGTTCAAGGTTTTCATCAAAAAATAAGTGTAGTGTGTTCCCCAGCGAAGAAAAAAAAGCGTGTCAATCGTGAAATAAGTTGTATATTATTATTATGAAGGGTTTCCGGAATTTTAGTAGTTCTGAAAACTGTAGGCCTAGCACGAATAACTTTCGAGTAAGTATCGAGGAAGTAAAATAAAAAAATTATGAGACATTGAGCAGCGTTCCTACCGGACGTAATCGGAACTACATTTTCCTATAAGTACATTTTTTTACATTACGTGCTCGATACTTACTCGATACTATTTCGATAGTTGTTCGTGCTAACCCTACTGAGCTGTGTAGTACAATAAATGGAAACTATTAATATTTATCCTACAAGCTCAATAACAATTTATTTTTCACCTCACACGCTCTGAAAAGGAGGTTTTGTCAATCAGTTTAGGCGTCGAAAATCGCTTTTTGCGGCCTAGCGCGGCAAAGTACTTTTTTAATTTAATACCTAAAAATATGTCATAATGCGTTCCGAATCGCACTAATGACATTTTTTGTTATATTTGATTCTTATTTTAAATAGCTTTAAATTAATTATAATACTCCGTTTTGGTTTAATTATATTATTTTAGTTCATTGAATCATAAAAACAATAACAATAAGATTAAACTATTTGTTATAAGAATTTTATATTAGGCTGGGTGAGATTATTACCTATAATTAAATTTCGGACTGTGACATAAATCTTTATTTTTAAATTGTCTTTGACTTGTACCACATGTCAGTGTCAACATTTACGGAATCGTTTTTATTCTTATTAATAAGTAACAATATATTCCTACTTTAAATAACTTTGAATTAACTATAATACTCCCTATTTTATTATTTTAGTTTTTTATATCATTAAAACGACGAGAATAAGGTATATTTAGATTAAACTTTATGTTTAAAGAATTTTTTACCGGAAGTTGACCGCGGAAACAACCATAAAATGTTCCTCGCTGTTGTGAGGTGAAAAATTGTGTGTTGCGCTCGGCAGAATAGTTTTTAGCGTCTTGTACCTTTGAAATCCTCGCTTCGCTCAGGATTCAATAGAGGTAACTCGCCGCTAAATAACCAACTTTCCAGCCTTGCATAACAAATAACTATTGATTGCTTTAAATAAATTATTAAATTACCTAATTACTACATAAACAAATATGTATTATCGGTTAAAAATAATTAACAAACTAGATATAAGGAAATCATTAGCTATCATTATAAGCCCGACTAAACTAGGGCACAGACTTCCCATATCGATGGATAAACAGGATGCTCCATAATCAAATCAACCCCACGGGCCCAATGTGAAATAGTGGGTGTAAGCATGAATATAAGCTGAAGCTAAGGCTTTATCACCCATCCCGACAGGGTTCCCAACCGATTTTCGCCCGGACTGTTGGGTTTTAGAAGGAATTGTTGGGGGCAGGTTGCTAACTTCCGACCGGATGCAATTTGTCCGGTCAGATAAAATTGTGAACGCGACGTTGCTAATTCGCCGGCGACGGCGGCCAATGTAGTTAGTTGTTTTCTTAATAAAACTCTTTCATTAATACTTAACGAGTTTTGGAAAAGTTGGCAACCCTGCCCACCGACCAAAGTGAAAGTCCCTTAACCAAAAACCTTCGGATTCAATTAATTAAAAAGGTAGCTAAGTTTATCCAACACAAGTGAAACAATAATACGGCCACACACAATGGGTGACGTATGTGGCCTATTGTGACCACTTTTTATACTTTCATGAATGAACAAAATGCTAAAACATGCTTAAGAAAGTGCGTACATAATAACGCGCCTACTTATGTCGCGCGTGATTTATTGTTAATAAGCTGTGATTAATTGTTTTGTTTATTCAGAACACCTTTATTCGTACTGAGTAATAGCAGAGTATAAATAGGTTGGTGGTAGGACTTGTTGTAAGTCCGCCTGGCTAGCTACCACCATCTTATCTAAGTCTGACGCCATAACAACAATGTTTTCAGCATTGTTGTGTTCCGGCAGTTAAAGATTAGATAGCCAGTTCCTCAGTGATTGAGGATTCCGGGAGAAGCTCGCTTCCATCTTCAGCCTTATCAATACTTAACATCAGGTATGATGAAGGATGAGAGCTTCCCCGTCGCTAATAAAAAAAATAAAAAAAATATAGCTAGCAGTAAGAATGTCGTGTTTTATCTCTATGATAACGTCTTTGTTTAAGTTGACTAATTGGTAGGTTTTGTGGAAATGCTTCATCTTAGATATACGAGTATATTCTTATTCTATAAATGTAATTTATTCAGTTGTATACCATTTTCAGCTGGTAGCATGACAGACCCGAAATAAAAATTGTCTACATCGGATCGGAATGTCATTGTTGACAGTTGAACCAAGGTTCGTCTACGACTGTATGTAATTTTCGAGGCTTCAATATCGACAAAACTTATCTTGATCTCGACATGCTACTGGGACTCATGTGATACAAATTGTTTCATACAATAGTAAAATATAAAACACGTCAAAAAAGCTATCAAACTGTTCTGACAAAAGTATTCTGAAAAGTTATTCTACTCGTATTTCCACCATAAATAATAAAGTTGTATAGTTGGTTGTAAATTACTCTACTTTGTTGATAGATGCACATGAGGAAGTGTTTCTCGTCGCACTTTGCTTCTTATTGACAGACGTCATACGTCAAATGTTTTCTGGAACGCGATAATTAGTCGGTGGAATGCAGGAACAGTCACCCTTTGTTGCAACACCGACCCGACTATAAATAGGACAAAGGACGAGTGTTGAACTCCTTTGCCGATAAAATTATGTCCTTATAAATGAATTAGTTCTCAATGATACATACATAATATGATATACGATACATATTTTAAACTTCTGGAAATTAACAAGTCGTTAATATTTCTATAAATACACTATTGATCACTAAGAGAATTCAAAACAAGGAACATGAAATTGGTTAACAGGAACCAAAATATCAACACAATAATAATTAAATGAAAAATTTAATAATAGTAGTTGATAACTGTGGCAAAAATGAAGTCGGTTTATAAAAATACAAACATTTAATTTTAAAACATATTTATTTAGGCATACAAATATTATCCTCTTTTCATTAAGCGCTTTAATTATTTAATTAATGCATTTACCTCAAGTATTATATAGTCGTAGTAAAACTTTAGTGTTCAAAAAGCACTTCAACTAATATTTTTTTATTAATCTTTTAGATTCGAGTTCAACGATGGTTTGGATGAAAAGAATGTAATTAAATAATGATAGCGTTGATGTCTTTTGCGTGAATGAAGATAAATATAGGTTAGTTGTACCAAAACAAAACATAACACTCGGTACAATGGAGGGCAATTTAATCGATATGCTATTGATGAATCCGACTCGATAAAGATTGATAGTGCTACATTCATTGATACATATTAAAGATAAATTTTCAAGAATTTCTTTTTTAAGTTCAATGATTTTCATTTTTAAACAACAGCGAAAAAAATACCACATTATTGGTATTTTTAAAAATGATTAAAAAAATAGCACAAATGCTGACATTTTTCCTAAAGTTCCTACATCAGTCTGAAATATACCTAAGTACAAAAAGGTTTAAATAAACCACTTTTTCTTTACTTAATTAAAATTAAAAAATTTTCAAGTTTTAGAGGTGTTTGACTCTCGTTTCTGCGAAATTCCAAAACGGGTTGCTCACAAACTCAGCATGTCTTGAATGTTAAACAGCCAAATGCAACACGCATATCATACGAATTTAGATGTTATTGGTTAAATAAAAGTCACTTGCTTTATGAAAATAAGAAGCTGCTTGTAAATACTGTTTTTTTTTAACCTTAACCTTAACATTTTTGTTTTTAATCTGAGACATACAACCTGCCTACTCTTGCGCACGTTAATTTCAATTACTAATAACATTATGAATGCGAATTTAAGACACTGTACGATAAAAGTGCTTATTTACTTTTTGATATAAAATTATAGAATGGTTAGAGATGCTACACAAATCTAGTAATAAGATATACTTACATTTCTTCATACCTTTTTCTAGATTTGTAATGTACCAGAAACATGATCTTGCCTCGACACTTTTTCTTTTCAAATGACCCTCTAAAAAATACGAAAATTCTAGATTATTCTCAAATGGGGTTACTGTATACTATTGGAAATTGGTTTAATTCACTAATTAAACAAATATATTTAGCATCGTGTAGTTTCATTTCTCTTTAAACCGCTTTATAGTTATTTAATTTACTACGAAGTGATTTCGTGGTTTTTTTCGATTAATCTGGCAAATCGGTTTCGCTCCCACGCGCGCACTTCTCTCATTGCTATCTCGCTTCAGTCGTTTACCGCCTTAACTGTGCCTGCCCATCGATTTGCCAGTCTGTTTTCTTTTCACTCATAAAACTACTGAACTATTTTTTGCAAAGATGCAGATTCAACCTTGAGGAAGGACAATAACACCTTATGTACAGTCGGGTAACTTCCCGATTGATCAGTAGAGTTTTTTTGAGAAACTATATTTCGGAAAGTATTAAGGTTAAAACGTTCATTGCCAAGCCAAAATGTTGGGACTTACATCCAACATCCATCATCAGCCTGTGGACGTCCACTGCTGGACATAGGCCTCTCCTAGCGCACGCCTATTGTGGCGTTCATAGGAGGCTATTAGCCTACTGCTACCACGCTGGCCAGACGGGTTGGTAGAGGGTTTGTTTCAAGTTTTCCTTCTCTCGCACAGGTGTTCATTGCGTCGAGCCTCTTAGTCGACTCTTACGACATCCCAGGCATGTAAGGGAGTGGTGACACTTGTATTCTTAGGCCGTCACCACACGGCATACATACGGGACTTATATAGATGGCCAGATTTAAAAAAATGTTTAATTTAGTAGAGTTAAACAATAACAAGATGGCGACCCGCAGGCCACGCCCACTATTCAAAAGGTCATTTCCTTCCCTAGTTGGCAAAACAAATACTAAAAGCCGATACGCTGTGGCCGCTGTTCTATAGCCCATACATGATTGTAAGGTACCATCACGCAACCTCGCGTTATTAGCCACAATGTAATAGGCCGTTTTACGCGACGTCGCGTGATGTGGCAATCAACGTGTTAAAGAAGTAATTTATTTATAAAATGATATACCGACTAAAGCTCTATTATTTGTGATATAAACTTTTTCTATAAGTCTATAACTTTGTTCAAAAAAACTCTACTGATCAACCGGGAAATTTCTCGATTGTACCTTTTATCGCGAAAACTAAGAGTTTTCCTAAAGACTCGCGCTCGCGATGTAACCGGCAGGCTGGTTGTCTAGGTAACGGAAACTCGGTTCAATTTCAGTTAAGTCCTGTCATTACTGTCACATTTACATACTGTATGACAGCCATAACAGCGACTAAACTGAAACAGCAGGCCTACTCTCTAAGCCCGTCAACTAAGATACGGGCCCCCGTCCGTAAGTTTCCCGAAACTACGGGTAGAGACTACTCGCTATTGCTTTCGGATGTACTAGTTTTGGACAAACGGCACAAACACATTGGGAGTAGGGACAATGTCAAAACGTATTCTCATTCATTCTTAGTTCGGGTCTCCGAACTAATAAGCTGTCCGTAGGTGATACGGAGTAGGAAACGTCCGTAACTTAGGCCGAAACTACGGGTTTCGTGCTTAGAGAGTAGACCTCCTGTTTCAGTTTCGTCCTGTCATTACTGTCACATTTACATACTGTATGACAGCCATAACAGCGACTAAACTGAAACTGATCTGAGTTTCCGTTAGATAATCAGCTCTCGGGGACGCGATATAGTACCTAATCGATCGCAATATAAAAACTTGGGTATTATTCTATTTGCATTGATGATTTAATCAACACAACATTAAAAATGCTAATTTTGCAGTTATAAAAAACGTTTTGAGCACTTTTTAAAACGCGTGGGTGTTTAGGCCTGTCAACTTGGGTCGAATTGCCTTGCCTGTATTATATTAATAAGATTTTTATACATTCGATGTTGCCACTTTGAGCTAAAAATTTATAAAATAAATATGTTACCTAATGTATGAATGTCCAATTGATATATTCTTGACATGGTTACGTTTGTTAAGATTACAAGCATACAACTTATGGAACAAATATGCATACTTAAAAAAATAGTTTATTGACACAGTTAAAGTTAACATGGTTATTACCACGGATAATATGTCTACACTGTTTGCGACGAATTTTGAAATAGGACACAGCTTTTTTATCGAACTCATCTAAAGCTGCACAAAATCTTTAAAAACTTGTTGGCGTTTATAGATTTCGTATATTTTTCCTTAGAAATATTATGTAAAAACGAATTTTACTTAATATCTAGTAAGTAATCAACAAGTTTTGCGCCTTACATTTAAAATGCACTCCAAATTCTAAATACAAATTTACTATGGACGCGACATGTGAAACGTTTTGACGTTGTCATCTCATACAATAATGTCATTAGAGTCGATAGAGTCTAAATTTTTTGTAGGCAAGATATATACTTACTAAAAGCAGATTCCATTGGACATAAACAAATAAATGAATAGACAGGGTATTATAAATGAATAGACATTCGCAATATTGCTTTAGTTCTGGAATGCGTTGACATTTATGTTATTTAGCGTTAGTCGGCTGGTCACAGTTGTTGAATAAGGGTCTCAGTGATCTCTAAACAAGGCATATCAAGTCGCAGACTACCTATCCACAAGTTATAGACTGGACTAACATTAACCCGCCCACCTCAGGGTCACGACTCGACAGGTGACTAGAAGTTTACATAACCCATTAGTCACCAATCTGACTCAACCGACTCGATCGACACTGATTTATAAGTGACCGCTATAAAAAGTCCTAAATAACCTACAAGGAAGCGGAAAGCTCTATAAGTGTCATATTATACAATATTGCGTAATATACGACTGTTATAAAACCAAATTAATATGAATTGAGAGATGTATTCGGTAATATAATGAGGGTAATCAGGAGGTTATTGTGTTTTGTCGCTATTTAAATCTAATAAGATAATCTTTGAAGACAAATACTACAGCTTGTAACTTATTTAGTTAGTTTAGTTAGTCTCAAAAAGGTTTATTTTTTACTTTTTGGATTCGGTTTTTATTTTTTATATAAAAAGTTTTTTATTTTAAAGTTCTACACAAAAAATCGGAACTTTGAACAGCCCCCTAATTGTCTAATTTCAAAATATATCACAATATCTTTCAAAGGGATTGTGATAGTGATTTAGGTATGGAATTGTCTAACTTATAGTCGCAATCCCTTACGGAACGAATGATATTTTAAATGACACTTCATTTGAAACTTCTCCATACATTTGAAAGATATTTTCGGTGGAAAACGGAAGAAGCCAAAACAAAAAAATAAATATTTTCGTCTGTTACTTTGCTTAGACAGTTCAATTTCGTTCATTCAGTACCGACAAATGGATAACCTCCTTCTCTTTTTGAAATCGGTTAAAAAAGATAAGCTAGAGACTTACCTATTCAGAGTTCTAAAATTTTACTCAAAAACTAATTCAAGCTTTTATGTATTGTTCTTAGTGCAGAATCATTGATTTGGTTGTCCATGCTCAGGAAACACGATGCAACAGCTTAATATTAAGATAAGAACTAATTGGAAATTGAAGAAACATTAAATGACGTATGTTAAGTTATAATAATAGGTCTTTACTTATGAAATTACCGATTTTTTTCTTACATTTCTAGAGAACCTCACTACTTCTGTGATTAAAAGGTACATCTTTTGCTTGATTTCATATTAAATTAAGATCATAATGACCAAGAATAATTAATCATATGATTATTATTTTCGTTTCTTATACGATAAAATATACCTCGAAAGGTACTTCTTTTTTTGTTACCAAAATTAACTACTTTATTTAATATCATTTATAAATTATTCATAATTTTTCAAATAAAAACATAGCATCAGATTGCTTAGTCTTCAAACAATGCTTGTACATAATAAAAATGTGGTATTAGCACTTGCGGTAGTAACTATAACAAAAACAAAGTATGGAAAACTAACTTTCTAAAATTCTTTTAAAAATCTTTATACAAATCGGCATAATTTCATAGGTAAGGACTTTATAGTTAAGGTACCTTTCAAATGCTTTCCTGCGTACGTCAATATGCTATAAAACCATATTTAGCCAAGTAAATACAGGTAAGTATACGTTTTCTTTCTTCAAAACCATGTTGCAATAAAATCCTAGCATTTTCTACGAGTCGTAGAAAGTAACCACCATATAAGTTTCAAGTCAAAACCTACCCAGTTTTTCTTGACAACTTTCCATGTTTATTACCTCGAAAGAATCCGACGTAACATCGCCTAAGTCACGTTTTGTGAAAGTTTAGATACTATGAGCCTAGTTCTTTTCGAAAACATGATTTGCAGACTAAGAGCAGTGTCTACAGTTATAAATAAATAAATAATTGCATACAACACACCAATTATCGTCCACGTTAAGTTTCATCAAGAACTTGTGTTATGGATACTAGATAACGGATAAACATACTTTTTTGTAAATACATACATAATATACATATTAAACACCCAAACCAAGTCCAATAGACATGTTCATGCACACAAATATTTGTCTTGTCCGGGGTCGAACCCGGCACCTCTGGTCGCCAAATAGTTCTACACTTATTGGTGCTACAGAAAGAGAATTTTGTAAAATTATTATTGAAACATCCTATAACATAATGTGAATTCCTAACAACCATTAATAACTAGGAGAACTATGCCCATTTCACTCCTCAAACTCAATTTTTTTAATCAAATTAAAAGAAATCAAAAATACTTTTATTTTTCAAAACCTGGTTAAATTAAATACAGGCTTAGAGCTTCTCCTGTTAAGTTAAAAAAAAACCTGTATTAGGAGGAACCCGGTTCATTCTGTGAGATATACATTTTGAAAAACAAAATTTAGTTAATATGTTAAACAAAGAAAAATTATTTCAACATTTAACTTAATCAGATATACCTTTTACTTTTATTTACTTACTTATTTTTACTCGTGATCTCACATCACAATCAAATAAAGCATTTTAACTTAGGTATAGAAATAATGTAGTTTTCTACTCAGGAAAGAATTTTTAAAATCAGCAGCTCTAGAGATTAATTCCTGTAAAAAAAAAGTCACAAAAACGTCACCTTACAATATTATGATAAATATTAAATAGAAAAATCAACTCGGCCACATATGAATACTCAGTTAGGACTCGAACCCACGACCTTTGGAAATCCGGTCCAATACTCTAACCACTGTAAGTATACATAAGTATCATAAAGTATAAAAATAGCTTTGAAAAATGCAAAAAAATAAAAAAACGTAAAGTAATATTGGTTAAGGTTTAAAAATTACTAATTGTCAAGGAGATCGTCACCACTTAATAAACGGCGCGTACTTAACTTCATTAAAATTTCACACTTCATTAAGTCACTATCATATTTATTTGTAATCAAATATGCTCTTATAAATTCACATGTGCTATAAAAGCTGTTAACACGATTATAAATAACACATACCACTATCATATTGCTGTTTTAATCTTAGCTGTTAATTATACGGCCATTAAAATATTAGAGCGCAATCTCATTGCGTGTGGGAACTGAGAGGGCTAAAATTTCTAACCAATTATTCTTTCTGAGAAACATTCTTACCTCATAAAAAAGTTAACTATAGTTACCGTTATTATTCAAATTAAAAGCTTGTTTAAATGAAAATTGATAATGATAATAGAACTGTGTAAGATATAGTTTGAGTTTAGAAGATAACTACGTAATTAGGGGTCCGTACCATAAAATAAAAAACGGAACTCTTATAGGATCAGTTTGTTGTCCGTCTGTCCGTCCGTCTGTCTTCGATTGTCTCGGGAACGCGTGGAGGTTTCGAGTTAAAATTAAAATCATATATTCAGGTCAACAGTCTGTGTATGGTGTAATAAAATCAAACTTGTAAATTAACGCAAAATAAAAATAGAACCGTTTATGTCACAAAAAAACGTACATTTGTAAACTCCTAAGGGAATCAAAATTCATAGGGTACTAACCGTTGACCTAGAACTATGAAATTTGGCATTTAATATCGTCTTTTACTACAAGTACAGGAAAAATCAAAAAACAAACATTTGTAATTAAATAATAAAAATATAGTCTTTAGTTTTGGAACCTGAATGTTTTGGGAAAGCGTGGAGGGATCGAGCTTAAATTAAAACCATATTTTCAAAACTACAGTCTCTTGAACCGGTGAAAAAATCAAACATGTAAATTAACGTAAAAAGGTAGGGCCCTTTATGCCGCTTAAACGTGTATTTCGACTCTCTCAAGGGAATCAAAATTCAGAGGATACTTCCCGTTGACATAGAACTATGAAATTTGGCAAGCAATATCGTCTTTGATTACGGAACAAAAACTAAATACTACACATCTGTTTATGAATAAAAAAATATAGTCTTAAGTTTTAGAAACTGAATTTCGGGGAAAACACGGGTAAAGAGCTAAAATTAAAGTCATATATTCAATTATAACTTTTTAAGTTTGCATTTTACAATAATACTCGTATAAATTCAAGTCAATAATCATACATTCAAGTCAATAGTCTCTTGAAGCTGTAAATAAATCAAACTTGTGAAGTTACGTACAATAAAAGATAGGGTGTAATTAAATATTATTTCTAACTGTACACGAGTAGCGTTACTCGTCACTAGATGACGCTGTGTGTTTTGTTGATATAAATTCTACATGGCGGTGTTAAGAATTTTGCTAATATCTAAAAGATGTAAATATTAGTTCTTGCTTTCGTTACTAGGCGTTGTGTGTTTTTCTATTGTAATTTCTCTGTTTAAGCTGTTAAAAACAACACTCAAGCAAACTCACAATGCTATCCTAAGGGAATCAAAATTTATAGGGTACTCTAAATCATTTTTTTTGTCGCATAAGCTTATCACTGTTTTTATAGGTCAAGACCTAATGCACCTAAACTTATGTTTGGCAAGTAAAAGTAATATCTTCTTTTACTACTTTTACTACTAGTTTAAGATGAAACTGAATTTCGGGAATAATTCGGAAAAAACTGTGAATCTTGATTCCTGAACCAACTTATAATATGTATGTACTTACATACCTAGGTACCTAAAAATTTGTGCGGCAGCCTCGGTGGGCTAGTCCGACTCGCACTTGTCCGTTTTTTTTTAAATTAAATAGATTTACCCATTTTATAAAGAACTACAGCTGAGGATTGTTTGTTGTTTCATTTCGTTTGTTTTTCTTTCTTTCCATGTGTTTTTTTCATGGGTTTTTGACCCTTCTAAATTTTTTTTTATAAAAAGTGAACCTTTGAAATCTGTTTAGTCATAAAATATAAAACGACACAACTATAACTATGCATAAATTACTATGGATAAAAAGTTGATAAAAATCGAAGCTTTGGTTCCAACTATTAAATAAGTATTCTGTGTTTACTTTCTTTATCAAGATTATCTGATTTATTCGTGACCGATACATTTATCGGTCTCTAATAGCTCCTAAAGGCATTTAAAAGCTCCATAATAATACCATACGTTGCAAAGCCAGTAATTTTCATGTCCTGCCGATCTTAATTCACTCTGTGGGACCAATCGAGAGAAAGCAACCAGGAGTCCGTTCCGGCTATTATGCTGTTTCCTGGAGGGAAATTGTATATTGTTATGTTCAACTTGGTTCTCAGATGTATGGGCATTTGCATATCCTGTAGTACTTAGATGATTATCTGGTAAATCGATTTGTTTGATGCGGGTGAGGGTATCTATCTGGCTGCGTCTACTCAATTGTACCTCGTTTGAATTCACTTAACCCTTAATAGGGCGGAGTTAATTATTTATACATTATTATAGGTTTATTAGGATCCTTTTTACATTATTAATGAAAATCTAAAAATATATAATCACAAGTACGCGAAATATCGGTGGTAATCATTTTTTTTATATCTAGTTACTGAATTTAAGAAAGTGTACACAAACCAACTCTTGCTCTATGGTCAAAAAGCTGAGGTGGTAAGCAATTGTCCTTTGCCCTATTAAGGGTACGTTTATCATTTTAATCATCTACTTTAAGGTTTATTATAGATGAGTAGGTACGGTTGATAGTAGTAATAATAATATTTTATTTCACCAAAGAAAAAATACATTGTTTGGCAAGTTACAATAACCTACAACTGTAAACATAACTTAGTTCTTACATGTAATAAACCATTGATAACATAGTAACCAAGTATCAACGTTGTTAGGGTTCCGTAATGCATCAACTTGAAATTTGGAATTGTTTTAGATGACGTTTGGCCAACTATTTTGCAAATAAGAGAGAAATAAACATTTTTTCTTTTGTCTAGGCCGCATCGCGAAAATTTTATATATTATGCGCGAAAATTTTATATTTTATATATTAGGCTGGGTGAGATTTCACAACCTATGATTGGATTTCGGAACGTGACACAAATCTTTATTTTTAAATTGTCTTTGTCTTGTGCCTCATGTCAGTCAACATTTACGGAATCGTTTTTATTGTTATTTATAAGTTACAATATAGGTGTGGTTTCACCCGAGTTCTTTTCGTAATAGCACGTGTTGTGAGGCTCCATTTTTAACTCAATTTATCGTACAATTTCTGTATATCACAAAATATATTTACTTGACATTGGCAAAGTTCGCGTATTTAACGCGAGCACGCCATTAATTAAGAAAGAAGAAGTTACAATATATTCCTACTTTTAATAACTTTGAATTAACTATAATACTGCCTTTTTTATTATTTTAGTTTGTTTTATCATTAAAGCAACGAGAATAAGGTATATTTAGATTAAACTTTATGTTTAAACATTTTTTTAGCAAAAGTTGATTGCGGAAACAACCATAAAATGTTCCTCGCTGTTGTGAGTTGAAAAATTGTGTGTTGCGCTCGGCAGAAAAGTTTTTAGCGTCTTGTACTGTTGAAATCCTCGCTTCGGTTGGGATTCCATCTTTGAACCACTCGCTACGCTCGTGGTTCAAGCCTAGAATCCTTCACTTGCTCAGCTTTTAATAGAGGTAACTCGCCGCTATATAACCAACTTTCCAGCCTTGCATTACCAATAACTATTTTTTCCCTACCTGCCATTCATGACATCTTTTAACTGATAAGAAGAACGGTCGCATGAAACTTATCAACTTTAAGAGAAACACATAAAAAACACAACACACATAACTGTAACTTCAAAACACATAACTCGTGTACACACTACCTTTTCAAACAGGGGATAACTAACGCCTTGTATTGAATCGAGTAAATGCACAATAGCCGGTAAAAGTTGTTTCTTTAACCTTTTCAATAACCCATTTGCGAATAAAGCCGGGTTTGTGACATAAGCAAACGTAGGGTTACCATGTCGAAGTTTCAGTGACCGGACAATAAAAAATCGCACCAATAGAATTCTTATTTAGGGCAAAACAAAACTCAGTTTTTCTTTAATTAACGATAGGATTTTGAGTTTAGACTAATATTATGAAGGCACAAATAAACAGAACGAGAATCAATAAACAAACTTTTTTGCTATCTACCTTTTGTCATAAATGTTGGATAAAAAGTTTGTATGGGACTGAAAAAATGAGACGGGCAATGAAACTGTAAAACATTTTTTTTTTCTTTTATTTTTCCTAAAAATTTCGACTGCAAAATGGTAATCCTAACCGAGTGAGATCACGTCTGGACAATAATAAAGCTAAATAAGGATACTTGATTATACCTAGAATTTTTCAAGGTCACATTGACCAAAAATGATCCTTTAACAACTAGTATTAGCAGCCACCTGCGACTTTGTCCGCGGGGAATTTTTTTCAGGTGATACAAAGTTTCATCCCATATTCCATACTTTATAATTTAATTTCGGGACAAAAAGTATCTAGCCATAGAGATATTATAACGTGTTACATTTTAGAATTAAAAATAAAAGACATCAACGTTTTAACTTTAGTTTTAAAATAGGTTCTTTGTTTGTTTTGTCGTAGCGTTTTGTATTCTTCTCTACAACTAGTACACAATAAATTGTGCAATAATAGGGTCTGTTTTTAATATGATTGATTTAATAACCTACTTTTACTTTAACATAAAAGACATATATCACAATGTTTAATTAAATTCAATCCAAATATTTATCACGCATCATTTGCTATTAGGTCAATACCATCTATAGACCTCCACCTACTTTTGTCGTCAAAATATTTGTTCACAAGACAAAAGGCTCGCAAGTAGGGTGCAATACAACCTTATATATACACATTATATATATATATATAGAATGTTTGTTAAGGTGTCGATACGCGTGACACCTCAATTTCACCAAGACACGCATCACACTGACCTGAATACCGGTAAATGACTAAATGCTTTATGAAATAAAAGCGGATTTTGCGGACTCTAGGCGTTTATTTCTTTTAAGTTGGTGTGCTTTCGACTTTATTTGGTACTAGAGGCCGGGCGCGGTTTCACCCGCGTGGTTCCCGTTCCCGTAGGAATTTTGGGATCATTTATAGCCTATGTTACTACTTGGGGTCTAAGGATTCTCTATACCAAATTTCGTCAAAATCAGTCCAGTAGTTTTTGAGTTTATTCGTTACATACAAAAATACAAATCTTTCCTCTTTATAATATTATATTATATATTATTAGTATAGATGTAAAAAAATAACAAGAAAAAAATAACCTAAATAATAATAAAATAAGGATCCCCGTACAAGATAAATATTTGTGTGCATGAACATGTCTTTTTGTCTTGGCCTGGGTGTTTAATATGTATATTATGTATGTATTTACAAAAAAAAGTATATAAGTATGTTTATCCGTTATCTAGTATCCATAACACAAGTTCTTCATGAAACTTAACGTTGGGCTAGATAATTGATGTGATTGTATGCAAATATTTTTTTATAGTGGCCATTTCTTCTGTCGCTGTTGCTCGACGCCTACAGCTGAACATAGGCCAGCCAACCACAATCAGATCTCAGGTCAGGATCCTCAGGATCTCCACAAAAATCGGCTTTACAATTTTGTTTATTCCTTGGAAATTGCTCAAGTCATTTATACATCCCACAATACCTAAAACAAGCAAATTGTGGTTTGTTCGTATTTCCACTTAAGATCCTCAGACTGGCCTCGAACTGTGTTGCGAAACAGAATGCAGTTAGGCGATGAGTAAGCGGAATGGCTGTGCAGACAACACCAACAAAAACCACCTCAATCAATTTCGATCCTAACAGCCTTTAAGTTAAGGTTCTAAATCAAATAAATTTATATGTTTTGTATAACAAAATGTGTTGTTTAGTGTACACAAACGTGCGGTAGATGTCGAATAAGCCGGCGCGGCGTTTCTCAACAATCTGTAGGTTTTATCAAGCAAAGGCTTGTAGACTTAACTTATTAGTCACCCAGTTATAGTAGGTAAAAACGACGGTATTTGCAGTGTTCATTAAGCATTACCACAGATCACCTCCATTACAGACACTAACTTGTATCAAACATTCAGAAAGTGTATGTAAGTTTTGTAATAATCACTTTAGAAGTAGCTCTAACTGACATCATTTATCGATGTTCAGGATGTAAAAAAGTTGAGCGAACATTTGATTAACAAGGAAAGATAGAATTTAGGAATTCCGACATAGTTTTGTCACAGAAATTATACCTACATAATGGACTGTGGTTTTGGACCATGTCGTTTAACAAATAAAATTACTGTAAAAAACCAGACGACACTAACTTTTATAGCACTATGGTATAACACAAAAACTATAAGGTATACGTATGTTGAATAATGCACGCAACAAAACCGCATCTCGGTAAGATACGACCGTTAAAATCGAATAGTTAAATGCTGACTTGCCATATTTCTTTTATCACGAAACCAAAGATCGTTAGCAACATGACAAACATAAACTAAACTTATCCAAAAAAATATACAAATCATATTGGTTGAAATACGTGCTTAATATTATCAGAGACATTTCTTTAATATTAATATTATCAGACACATTTGTCTTAGTTAAACAGGTGATAGGAAAAAAATACGATTTAAAAATACTGAACAATAATATAAATAGAAGAAAGATGTTTTGAACTTCTGATAACGGTTAATGGCGATTGAAGAAGATAATCTTGACCCGATGGACTTATGATAATAATTCAAACGTTATATTCAAACGGGCTAGTTATGTGATGGATACCCTTTTGTATTTTATCTTGAGCTCATCCGTAACGGCCGTACCTCGAAAGGTAGGTTAGCCGTTGGTCCCCGCAGACCCGCGTGGATTGATACTGTTATGGCCCATCATCTTTTCATCTGTTATAAAAAACTGGCCCCCACAGTAAGAAAAAAAATGACGTTTCTTTATCTGTATTTGAATTCTTACCACCAAAATCTAGCAAAATGTCAACCAAACATGATCGTACCAAGGAAAATGAACTTCGTTTCGAATTCAAGTTAAGTGCTGACAGGTTTTATGTTCGGTGAATACATGTTCCGTACGACAGTTTCACCACACTCGGGCACTTTTCTATTTTCCACTCGTCATATGAATATTTGATTAGCATCATACTCTCGAGACAGTCGTCTACGAGTCGTTTAGAAAGCACCCACAAGTAATAGTTGAATATGTTAGGTAAGAACTAACAAGAATTTAAAATCAATATTGTGTATAGACTGAGGAATAATTAAGAATTACATTAACATAATAAGACTTTTTACTTTCGCGTTCCATTATAATTATTAAGTCTGCTTGTGACCACGGCTACTTATAGCAACATAGCCGAAACGTCAAGCTGTAAGTAAGTACATAGTTGTACTACATAACAAATGTCACGTTTTAGTCCCGTTGTTTTAATTTACATTTACATACTCTTAACTTTTAATCCTTCAAAAGCAAAATTAGGTAAATATTGGCTCCTTCTCAATGAATACCTACCTATACTAATTGAGCACCTATTATGAGAAATTTCATGAATTATGATTTAATAACGACAGTAGTTTTGGCAAAACAGGGTCTGTTTGATCATTAAGGACGGCTTAATTTTGGCAAAACATTCATGTGTATTTAAAAATGTTAAGCATTCGAAAAAAATATTCTATAGATACTTTTCTTTACTTAATAAGGAATTCAATACCCAAGCTAGATGGTATCAAACAATACACGAATGGAAAATCCCAATACGGTGCAGTTTTACGTAAGAATGTGTACGATGTATTTCGCGTGTTTGAATGCTTGACCGGAATTGTAAAGTTTGTTAATATGTATAACATTTAATTGCCATTTTATGCTTTTGATTGAAGAACAAAGGTTTATTACGGAACCATCAGTACGGTGGATAGATAGAAAAAAATATTGATTTAGTGGTTAATAATTAAAAAAATATATTAAAGTCTTCGAAACATAATTAATTATATTACTTACAAAATTTCTAATACAATGTTTTCTTTTCGTTTCAGAATGCCAGTTATGTGATCAACCGACGGTACTCGAAGGGCAAGATGTCACCGGTATGCCACAACTTCGTCCAGAATGCATGGAAGAAGGACTTCTGTTCAAACTGCTTCAAATCCCGCGAAGAACACGTAAAACAAGACCGGACGACGGAGGGTGGGAAGTACCTGGCCACGCCCTTCCAGAACAGAAGCACCTTTTTCAAGAAAACACCACCGAGCATACTAAAAATACATACTAAGAAAAAGAATAAACGAAATGTTCGATTCCCAGAAGAGGTATGCAGTGTCATAGGTTACGGAGGCGATGACTGGTCAGACGGCGAGGAATTCGAAGTATCAGAAGACAATGAGGACGAGGACACATTCCCAGACACAGAAGAGGAAAGAGAGCTTCATAGAATTACAAAATCAAACACTGATTTTAATACTGTGAAAGCTAACTTGTTAGGAGACTCTGTGAGCAAATCATACACATCCTTATTACTAGGTAAGATGCAGACTGATTCAGATGGCAGAAAGAAAACACTTTTGGTATCGGTTACTCCATTTGGACAAGAGAATAAAGGTCCTAGTGTTAAATCTCATATTCGCAAACCAGCAGCGGTCATACATGTTGCTGAGCCGCCTATGGAAGAAACTAATAACTATAAAACCAATATAATTTTGTCGTCATATGTTAAAGAAACTGAAACAATAATTTGCCCCGAAGGATCAACGAGCACTATTTGTACGGAAAAGTCTTTATTGGAAGAGATATCAGAGACACTGCAGCAAAATAGGATAAGTAATGGTTCTGAACTAGCTTTAACCCAGAAGGATAACAATAAACCAATGGTTGTGGAAGGGAAAATCAAAGAAAGTATGCAAGACGAAGTAGACAAAAAAGAAATGAGTGAAACAAAAAAGAATGGTATTGTAAGAAAATCTCCCTTGGTAAAAACACAAGAAAGACCAAAAGTCAATTTAAGTCGGTCCGAGTTTAAATTCTGTAAAATCAATATTGAGAGCAGTAGTGTTGACTCAGCTGTCAGCACATTAAACTCGACTGCAAACAACTCCCTCGCATCTGACGACGAAAGCTTTAGCGGACGAACTGACTCAGATAACGATGATAGTGGACATTTCTCTGAATCAAATAAGTGTGAAGAAACCGTGAAGATAAAAGTGTTCAACGATAGCGATAAAAACATCAAACTGTCACCAATGGGCCAACTTCGAAAGATAGATGGCCAATCTAACGGCGGATACTCGACATTCCAAACTCCAATAATTGATATGCCTGTTATAATGCCTAAACAACCAGAAAATATGTTTACGCCAGAAGCTAGTCGTGAACTGGCTGGTGAACCAGATGGTCGGGCAGATCCAGATGAGACATCGGAAGCTCCGGCTTTACCAAAAAGCCCTATGCCTACAATGGATCCACGACCTTCTTTCTTACACGGTATGATTACAGATATTATGCCTTCTGCAAAACCAGCGTTGCCTGAAAAACCTAAACTGCCAGCCAAACCAGTTATTAAACAGACAAGTAAGAAAAGCTCTGTGTCGACGAATCAACATCATTTAACAATGCATTTACAAAGTAACATGAAAAGAGATGCGGAATTAATAAGAGCCAACAGTGAGGAGAAAAATAACGAAATAAACGAAGTACACGAAGACAAACCAGAGCCTATTTATTATGCAAAACCAGTGTTAACGAAGCAAGATAGCGATACTTCGTTAAATAGCTTAAGTAAACGTAAAGCACCAACTCCTCCTTTATCTCCATCTGCCGAAGAATACTCGAATAACTTGTACCAAAGAAACACAAATGGCTTCATGAAATCAGATTCACCAGTCGTAAGAGAAATGGAAAAACGGGAGAGAGCATCGGGCTCTACGGCATCACCGAAACACAGGCCGGTTCAAGAAGATGCAGGGGAAGTCAAAAAGGTTGACATAGTTCCAGAACCAGCGCCAAGAAGAAATATATCCCTTTCTCATGACAATTTACTTCTGGATGAGAAACGGAAAGGGAAACTTAAATTTTCGATAAAGAAGCTTCTTCGCATAGGTTCCTCAAAAGACCTCGATAAAAAGGAACTAAGTGTGCCTACTGTTACAAAAGTCATTCCAAAAACTGATGAAATTTACGATTTAACACCGAAACCGAAACCACGCCTCGTCATCATACACCCTTTGGACATAAATGGGTCGAATGTCGAAGTCGTAAAGACGAACTGCGAAGTACCTGTCAGTCTGCGAAGAGTGAGTCATGAGGATGTATCCTCGATATACAGCGGAAGTTCAACAGAGGTGGAAATACCTAGAGTAGTGAATAAACCACCTCCTCCTCCGAGACAGTCCAGCGAGGACTACAAAACTGTGTCGAATATGCCAAAGCCCGCGCGGCCACCACCGCCTAAGTCTGCCGTTTTACAAAAACAACAAAAACTGCAGACGTGGGCGCCGCCGAACAAAGACGACACTATTTATGCTAATTTAGGTAAGTTTGTAAAATGCTTACATTCTATTTTATTTTACCTTGACATACATTTAAATACATCACCGACCACATATTGCATAGGTAGATAATTAAATGTAACTTTTTATGACGAACTGGAAACATATGGCAGTCCTGTTTTCCTTAAAATATTACCTCTTTTTTTACCCGCCTTATTTTAACCGCCTCTGTGGTCTAGTGGTAACAACCACCGGTATCAGACCCAGGGCTCCCGGGTTCGATTCCCAGCGGGGGTACAATTTGTATTCGGTTTGGTTGGTGGTAGGACTTGTTGTGAGTCCGTCTGGCTAGCTACCACCATCTTATCTAAGTCTGACGCCATAATAACAATGTTTTCAGCATTGTTGTGTTTCGGCAGTTAGAGATAAGATAGCCAATTTCTCAGTGGTTGAGGATTCCGGGAGAGGCTCGCTTCCATCTTCAGCCTTATCAATACTTAACATCATGTATGATGAAGGCTAAGAGTCTCCCCGTCGTTAATAAATAAAATTAAAAAAAATAACCTACTAACTCCAACTAATAACCCAGATTTCTATAATGCTTCGAGGACAATAAAAAAGGGTATAATAAAATAGTAACTCAATTCAGAAGAGTTAAAATGACAAATTAAATGTAAGGAAATGTAAGGACATTTGATTCAAATATAAATTTTAAATTACAGGAGAAATAAGATCAGCGTTGGCACCTCGAAAACCTGAAAGAACAGCTAGTATGAGGGAGCGAGAAGCTCATTTAGAGCTGCCCAAGCGACGAACCCCCATCGATGACGACGACAAGGACGAAGTTGACGACGGACCGCAGGAGCTGGTGCAGGCCACCAACGACGCCGTCATTCACAACTATGATGACGTCTACAACTCTGCAAAATACGAGGAAGAGACGAGCGACTCGGCTAAAAACAGCGACAGCGATTACGAGTACGTTCACCATGCGAGGTCGAGTTCACCGGAATGTGACGCAGCCACCAAACCAGACGACGCAGAAAGCTCCTGTGAAATAAGAAAAAGCGTCGATAACACCGAATTCCCGAAATACAACAACGGGGTATTCAACAGATCCTCACTGCCATACTGCGGTAGCGAAACGGAGTCGGAGATCTATTCTCCGTACAGCTTCTATAGTTCAAACGACGCTATGGACGGTCCTAATAACGAGGATTACCAAAATGAGATGACACCAAAAAATACTACCAACAAACTCCGAGTGCGAAAGGGACGAAGCGTCGTGCATAGGAATCTGGAGGATAATTACGGTGCCGTCGTTATTGCGAATCACGAAGCGCTTGCGCAGGTCTTGGAACAGGTAATTATCTATACCTCGTAGTCGTAGAGTATGTTCTTCTAAGCTTTACTAGCTGTGCCTATACCTATTATTAGATTAGATAGACACATTCAATTGCATTACGGTTTGTTCACCCGTGACTTTATGGAAATCGGTCTCCATTGTGTAACTTGATACAATCCTATTTGGCATGGTAAACGCAGTATTTTGTTATTCAAAACAGTCGTTGTCTTTTAACGTGATAGAATCGCTTTACAATCCAATTTTCGTTCAATTTCAGGTCCAACAAAGTGCTACGATGCAGCCTTCATTACGAGGGCTCAAAGCTTGCACCAATCTTCGGTGGAACGATTTTTCGATCCAGTCTGGCCACAAGAATGGCCTTGTAAGAGCTGGCAAGAGGATCTTCCACCAAGCCATATGGAACTCGAACCAAGGGCCGGTGAATGTGACGCTGATGCTGCACAAAGAACAAATGGCGTCTCAGATGATATGCCAGCAGTCGGTGCAACCTCAGACGCTGAGTCTGAATGCCATCACTGAATTCTGTGATCTCGTTCCTAAGCAACATTTCGGGGAAGAGGGAGAGGACTTAGTTCAAGGTAATCCATTGCACAAAAAATATGTCAAAAATACCCTATTTAATTTAAAATTTATTACATTAAAAATATACTATTGGTCGCCTGCCGTATTGCCTGTGCGGTTCCCATTCTCGCGGGAATCCTAATCCTAACTAATATTATAAATGTGAAAGTATGTTTGTATGTCTTTCCTTTACGCCTTAGCTAAGCAATTAATCGACTTGATTATTTGGCATAGAGTTAGTTGAAAGGACGGAGAGTAACATAGGCTACTATTTATCCCGATATTCCCACGGGAACGGGAACGACGCGGGTGAAACCGTGAGCGGATGCTAGTAATAGAATAAAATCTACATGCAAAATTCATCCAAATTACTTACTAACTTTCTCATCTATACTAATATTATAAAGAGGAAAGATTTGTTTTTTTTTTTGTATTTGTATGTAACGAATAAACTCAAAAACTACTGGACCGATTTTGACGAAATTTGGTATAGAGAATCCTTAGACCCCAAGTAGTAACATAGGCTATAAATGATCCCAAAATTCCCACGGGAACGGGAACCACCGCGCCCGGCCTCTAGTTTCTAATAATAGTATTGGGGTTCTAAAACGTTAGATTAAAGAATCTGGAAATTCGTTCGTCTTTTTACGTAAAATTAACTTTAACTAATTTAAATTTCAGCCACCATAGTGGTGTTAGCTCATGCTCAAGTTGACACCATTCAGTCATACGGGGAGAACCTTCACGCCGCCGAAGGTCTCACCACGAAGGAGTACCAGCTGGTTCAGACGGAACAGATCCACGAGGCCATATTCATGATGCTGCAGCTCATAAACGGGTTGAAATGTCTCCAAGCGAGAGGGGTTGAGGAAATACCGGAGACGCTGACGGCGTTCATAGCGTTGAAGGATATACAGCCGTTGGCGTCACACGGCAGCACTCTGAACCTTCCTTCGCCGGATGACAGATTGAACTCCCTTTGGGCGCCGAAAACGAACAGCTATGGACGGTTGTGTATTTTACAAGGGTAAGTTTTAAGTTTTTTTGCGCAAATAAGGTGATTAGTTTTGATATCGTATAGGTACTTACTAAAGACGTTTGCATTTGCAGTACTTGACACCGTCAAAATTAAGTACTTAGGTAGATGATGAAATCAAAATTTTTGTTGGTAACATTTTATGGATATATCTACCAGTGTCGAAGGGTCCATACCTTGGACGAATTAACCAGTTCCGGTTCCAGTTTCCGGTTTGGTTGGTGGTAGGACTTGTTGTGAGTCCGCCTGGCTAGCTACCATGTTATCTAAGTTTGACGCCATAATAACAATGTTTTCAGCATTGTTGTGTTCCGGCAGTTAGAGATAAGATAGCCAGTTCCTCAGTGGTTGAGGATTTCGGCAGAGGCTCGCTTCCATCTTCAGCTTTATCAATACTTTACATCAGGTATGATGAAGGCAAAGAGTTTCCCCGTCGTTAAAAAAAAACGGTTTGTGCTCTGGGAGTGCCGGCAGAAGTGAAAACCGCTTAAACTAAAATAACGATCTAAATCCACTATATCTTGACCACAACTTCATAAAATGTTGATGAAAACGGAGACCAACTTGATTTGGCAGGTAAATCCATTAAAACTGACCTGGCATCAATATGAAAGTTGGTAGTAATGAGAGATCGTTATAATTATAATGGTTGTTATTAACTAATATACGTAGATCTTTCAAGTGTGAGACTTTATGTAATTTGAAATAGGTCAACTTCACGTCACGTCACGTCCTGACGCGACTTTAACATTTTTTTACCCATCTCAAAATGTAATACTCTGATGTGCACAACGCCGCTAAAGAAATTTTCACTTTAAAAAAAAAAGAGTAATGTATGGAATTACGATCGACCACTTCTTGCGGGGGTGTGGGTTACTATTGTCAAATAATGACAGTAGTGCTTCAAGTAATCTATCAGCCGTTCCCAATAAACTATCCATAGTAACAGATAGGGCTACTATAGTTTTGTTGCTTAGTTATTTCTGTTAAATGACGGGAAATAACAAAGATTGCCTAGCAACTAAACCACTGTAGGCATATCTCTTACTGAGGATGGGTTATTGGGAATGACCGTATATCTTTTTATCGATAAGTAAGGAGTGAATGAATGAATCTAATAAGTTTAATAAATCATGTGTGTTTTAAAGAAATTAGTAAGTTAATTGTTTATATCTAGACTAGAGGGGTAAAGGCATTTCCTGGGAAAGCATGCAACACTTTGTCACATCCCGTTTGTTAAGCACGATGGTATTCAAATGCCTGCCCAGTTATTACTAAAAAAAAAGGCGAACACGGTCCTCGTTACACGTCCAGTGGTTAATTCGTCCAAGGTCCATACATACCAATTCCCATCGGCCCTAAATCCCACCCCATAGATCCACCATGCAGATCATAATAATTATGTCATTCATTATTGTCACCAATACTTAAATATACCGGGATGCCAGGCAGTTGCAAATTGAACAAAATGTTTTATTTTCCATGTTTATTATTGTCTGATTCGTAGATTCAATTTCAACCATACATTCATACATTTGGTCCAACTTACCTTCGCCATATTTCGACACCTCACCACTGATACCTAGTTACTTTATTTTAACAAAATTTCGAAATAATATACTTTCAAGGATAGATCTAAGCATGTAGTACAGTCAACAGTAATTACAGTAATGTCCTTCAGACAATTTCGTATTCAACGGCTTACGTTTTAAAGTTCAAAGTCGATTGGAGAAATTTTACAGTTTTGTAAAGTCGTACCTCTGTTGACCGCACATTATTATTAAGCTTTCGTGATATTACGTTTTATTTAGTTTGATTTTTAGACGGTTCGAAAAATATTACGGTCAGTGGTCAGGGTCACGTGATGATACTCGCATAAGCATTTAAGAATAAAGAAAAATCACTTACCCAATTCTCTCTACTTTTTCAGCTTGAGTGAAGAAATCAACTGCAGCAAATCCTCCGATGAAGGGCACCTCAATTCACTCTGCAAGTGTGCTATGAAAGCTCTCGAAATCTTGCTGCCAGGAGAGAAGCTCTCGCCATTACTTAAAGAAGTTCTTCAAGAAGAACGAGCCATATCGCTGAACCAGGCGAAATCTGTCCTTGAATTCATGTTATGGGGTCCTTTAGACATCGTTCAAGGGGTCCCTGTTGATGATAGGGAGTTGTCCCTTCAAAGATGGCTGGATCTTGAAAGAGCGACAGTCTTACACGGACTGGTCAGGACTAGGGTCCAACTCAATGTGTTTGAGCAATTGCACCTAATGTTCTTAGTCCGATCCACCGCTAAAGCCATGTGTGACGCGTCCGTCCTTCTCGAGAAAGCCAACGTGTATTAATATGTACATTTCTAAGCTGTCTTGTTCGGACTATGATAGTATTTTAGTCGAGTAGCAAATCCATTGCTGTGCTTGTTGATTATTCTAAAATACCTTTGGTGATGCTATAAGCACCAAGCAATGGACTTCTACTACACTCGGCAGCAAATAAATCGAGCCACTGCGTTATCTTCATACAAACATGCTCACTTCACGAGCCTAAAAATTAGAAAGTACTATCTGACCAAGACAATTAGGCGCATGACAGCTGAGAAAAACTAAAAAATCTAAGTAAAAAACAAAGATTTTCAAAAAGCGGTAATATCAGTTAATCACTGTAGCGCTAATTAATCACATAATAACAGGGGGTCAATTCTGCTAAATTATTGTCATAATCGTCTCTCAGTGGTGTTTCAATAGAAGTGTTTATTTACACCGTTGTAACAAGAACTGTGTAAAACAGCACTACCATTGAAACACCACTGGAATACCATTCTGACTAAGCATTAGCAGAATTGGGCCCCAGAAGTGCGGTAATAGAAGTGGGCTGAAGGTGCCAAAAGTGCAAAACCGCATTCCTGTCATGGTCGTGTATGTATCTGCAAAGATTTGGGTGTTGATGGCGAGGTCAAATGTTCAATTAACCAATTAGCATTTAAAACTACTGAAAACATTTATTGATTTCTTAAAATTTCAGTGAAACAAATGATTAATTTTCATTCCATATAAAGTTGTAGGAAACCGGATTGAGTGAATTTGTTTTCCTTACTTTGCACAAAACTGAAAGTTTTCTTTAATTTTTGGGACATTTATTCGCAAGTCGAGTATTCGAATCATACTTCGACGTACAAATGTTTACATAGCAGGAAGTCAATTCTGCTAAATTTTTGTCATAATCGTCTCTCAGTGTTGTTTCAATAGTAGTGTTTATTTACACTGTTGTAACAAGAACTGTGTAAAACAGCACTACCATTGAAACACCACTGGAATACGATTGTGACTAAGCATTAGCAGAATTGGGCCCCTGTTCATATGTTTTGAATAATGAGACTGTAAAGTGAGCATGTTTGTATGAAAATAACACAGTGGCTCGATTTATTTTCTGCAAAGTGTATTTAACTATCGACTAGTGCGAACAAGCCTTTAGTGCCCTGCTTATACGCCACGTCAAATTTAATATTATTGAATTAAGGTGTGTATTAGTAGGGAGTCTATATAAACCTTAGTTTTATTTAACTTTTAACCTAGTTAGGCACCTGAAAGACTTAATTAATTATAAATTAAATTACGTCCACATCCCACCCGACGAGTAATATAATCTGCTTCATTGCAATATTATTTTTTTAATCCGCTTTACCGAGTGTTGCCAGGAGAAAAATGTAAAAAATAAATTGTACAAAGTCCAGATAAAGACTCTGCAATTGGACTAAGTGGAATTAAGGTTTAGGTGCCAATAAATAGAACTGAAATAGGTATATATACTCATTGTATGTTATTGTTTCTGGTGCCTTATTTACTTTTGTATTATATAGTTTACTGTAAATTTAACTCATATATTTATATTTTATGTTGGAGCTCTTTAAATGTAGCACACGAGTTCAAAATATTGATTTGTATTAAGAAATCGAATATACAGATTTTATATAAACCTTGGTTTCAATTTAACCGCTTTGTAGATCACTGATTTGTAAATATCCATGTCCCATAAGAATAAATTTTGTTGACTATGATGGGCTGCTTAATTTATACAAAAACTTTTTATAAAAAAAAAACCGACTTCAAAAATCCTGAAGTGATCCTTTTTATAAAAAGTAAAAATATACCTTTTGGAGTCGGTGCCGGAAAAGGAATTCTACATTGCACTTCTATTTTTCTTAACTTGGCTGGCACTCCAAAAGGTTTATTTTTTACTTTTTGATTTATGAAATCGGTTTTTTTTGTATAATTTTTTTTTATTTCACAATTTTTAAAGTTAGGATACTTAAGTCCCGCACTTCGGGTCGACTCAATCTAGTAGTGTAGGCAACTACTAGTTAGAATTAAACCGCTTGTGTCAAACCGCTTGACCGAAAAACGACAGATTTTTCAAGATTTTCTCAAAACTACTGAATCGATTTCAAAATTTCAAATCAATTTAAAAAATAGGACAACTTGGGACCAATCCCGAATGTTATAACGTTTGAATCATTTCGATCGGTTCAGGCGTTTTCAAGTAATCGGTGAACCATTTAAAAAATACGCTACGAATTGATAGCCTCCTTCTTTTTTGAAGTCGGTTAAAAAAGGAATGAACTTAGCACGGAGTAAGAATGTTTAGTAGATCTCTCTCATAGTCAATACTATACAGGGTGGAAAAATCTATGGGCCTTGGGTTAGGAGGGGATCTACCTTAAATCCTTTAGTTAGCTCAATGTACTGAAAGGAAACATTCATTTATTTCCAAAAATAATTAAACATTCTTAATTCAGTATAATCACAACTTCTTTCAAATCTCAATGTCCACCGCCTGTATCTTGTCTAGGAGGCATTGCCATAATAAAAATAAAAGGGTAGTAATTAACCGATCGACTAAAAAACCTTTTTGAGCGACAAAATCTCTCTGTGGTCTAGTGGTACAACCACTGGTATAAGACCCAGGGGTCACGGGTTCGATTCCCAGGGTGGTGGTATGTTTTCAGCATTGTTGTGTTCCGGCATTTAAAGGAAAAGATAACCAGTTCCTCAGCCATTGAGGATTCCGGGAGAGGCTCGCTTCCATCTTCAGCCTTATCAATACTTAACATCAGGTATGAGGAAGGCTAAGAGTCTCCCCGTCGTTCATAAAAAAAATAAAAAAATACTAGGTGAGCGACTTAGTCGCCAATGTAACCTAACCTAGACATATGTTTTCCGCAATCAAACCCTAGTATTTTAGTCCTTAATTTATTAATTGTTAGTCGATCGGTTTAAATATTCCAAAGCAAAATAAAAGACAAAATAAGCACTTACATGGTTTATTGTCTTCAACAGTGCAATACAATTCACATGTTATCATTTCTTTCAATATAGACCGATAATATTCTGTCAAATTTCTGCAAACAATTCCGAACTCAGCGGCTTACCTCTTAAGTAGAAAGTAGTTTAAGAGAAATTTGACAAATTTTTAAAGACGTATCTGCTGGCTTTACAAAAATGATAAATTTCTCTAATCTACTTTGAACTTTAACACGTAAGCCGTTGAGTTCGGAATTATTTGAAGAAATTTTGCATATTGTATAGACCGTAATTGCCGTTGACTATTACATAAATTATCCATCTATAAGGAAGGCCACTGCCCCAGCAGTGGGGACATTAAAAATGGCTGATGACGAATTACATAAATTAAAAAATTACACACAAAAATATGAATTAAAAACAAAAAGAATAATTTATTTTTACATTGACTTTTTGGAACGCTTTAGTTATGAGCATGGAAACAAGATTCGAGTCTTTGAGAAACCAATAAGTAATAATTAAATCAAATATATATATTTTCTTACTCGTGGCCCCACCAATAATATCCCACCGGCATATAGTCTCATAGCTTCGGGTTCATGGTTCCACTTTCAATTCAAAAATAAAAATACCAAGACCCACTGATATTGAGGTTTAATGGCTCGTGGTTATACTGTCTCCAACTAGTAGTTCTACAGACTATATGGGACCACGAGTCAAAAACGAAGTACCAGGGCAGCATAACTAACCAGGAGTTAAATATTAAACAAGAAAATATACCAGAAAAAAGTAACTTATCTCATGTCGCCCTGACGGGACTAGTTGCTTTTTTCTGGTATATTTTCTTGTTTAATATTTATCACATAAAAATAGTATTGTAAAATGCAAAATTAAAAAGTTATAACCAGGAGTTATTTATTCTTGAAAAGCTGTTGCCTATAATGAAACAATAAAATGCCTTAATATAAAATAAACTTAAAATAATAATTTCTCAAAACATAGTTACTTATGCGACCTGGTGTACTTTCAACTAAAAATATTGTAATTTAATAAATATTCACTTCATTTATTCGTTCATAACCTTCATGTATGACAGTGGGACTTTATGCGCTAAGTACAGTCAACAGCACGTCAGCCTATAGAGTTTGACCTTGAAAGCGCTCTTATGTCGCTCGTGATAGCGGCGGCTTTCGTACTGAGATTGTAAAGCCCGACGTAATATCACAGTCTTAAAATGAACAGTTGTTGCACTCGGCCGATATGACGCGCTCACACACACACACACACACACGCGCGCGCTGCTCGCTATAGCTACACGGCCACCCCTCATCTCACTGGTTTTCACTGTTAAAACAGTTCCATCGCGCGTGTAGCGGCGTGTATGTGTGAGGAAGTCATTTAAGCCGTACGCAGTGACTGTATAGACTGTGGCAATGTTAACATACTCTTTCAATTAGTAAAAATCATTTCTCTGTATAAAACGAAACCCTTTAATAATAACGATCACAAAAATATGATCTAAAACAAAACAAGAAAAACTATGTACACATTTATTATAAAATTAAATTAAAGAATAAAAGCGACAAAATAAAAAAAACGTTAACAATCAATAAGCATAAATGAAAGCGTTTGTATTCGATATAATAAAAAAAATATATACTTAATAATTTTATGATGAAAAAATTGTAATTAAGGTTTAGTAAGTACAAAAAAAGAAGTTCTCTAAAATGATTTTTATAACCTTCTGTAAGCAAAATAACGCTGTGAGCATTATAGCGTATATCTATTCTAACAATCACGTCCGGAGACTATTGAAAAATATATATTTAGTTAAAAAAATGGCACAAAAGCGTAAATATTCAGGTATCAAAAAAATCCAAACATTATTATTATCAGCTAAAATGGAATAACATCAATGCAGAAATCTTTAAGCGGAATGTATTAACCACTAAAAGTAAAAGTAAACTCAATCACATTGTAAATATTTAAGTAAAAAAAGTATTTACTGATTTATCACACCCAATAATTAATTCAACAACTAAATAACAAACCGATTAAAAAATAACCCTGTTAAAACAATGTTTTAGAGCCATATCTCGCAATATTTGTGTTTACAGACTTTTCTCGATTTCTACATCACTAACAACGAATTAACAACTACACCCAATCCTTATAAATACTATAACGGCAACGATATTTCATATTCCAGTTAAGTAAACGAGAGTGGCAGATCTTTGTATCATAATACCTAATGTAAGTAATGACATCTAAGGGGAAAATGTAGAGCGCCTATGGCCGCGCTTGACGGACTGGTCGTATTCGATCACGTTCGTTAAGCAAAGTTCGGCCCGGTCAGGTGTCGGATGGGTGACCGTAAAGTGGCATTATAACTGAGCGCTTCCGTGCTTCGGAGGGCACGTTAAACCGTCGGTTCCGGCTGTTGTCATTTGATTACAGTCGTTGAGCCAAGTCAGAGGCCTTACAGGCGACTTGATAAACTCTGACTCCAGAGGTGGCCACTAATCCTCACTCGATAAGAAGAAGAAGGGATAAATATAATTTTACTTATAACTTTCTAATTTTGCCTTTTACAATGCAATTTTTTTGTGATAAATATTTTACTAGAAAAAAACAACTTGTCTCATTTCGCTCTGGCGGGATTCGAACCCGCATCCTTGGGAATCCGGCCCAATGCACTAACCAATTATGCTACAGAGAATGTTTCCAGTATATTCACCTTTCTACGGTGTTGGCCACCGTCGTTTCATCAATGAGAGAAATATCATATATTCATAGTATAAAATAATTTTACTTTTACAATTTCTTGGCAGTTGTGATTGGAAATAATTTATTTATTGAATTATGGACTGCTCGAGTATATGTATCTGAAGCTCGACACATAATGTACAGTTCGGAAAACGATATAGACTAGTCTAGTTCTTGTAAGGGCGAATTTTCAATACTCAGATAAGAATTATTCCTCTGATATCGTATAAGGAGGACAAATTGAACATTGTGTTGTCATTCATGTTTTGCAGTTTTAGATAGTTATTTATTTTAGTTGGTTATGTGATGTTGATGAATTAAACCGACTGATAACTTCTGTTTGTATTGAAAAATCGGCCCTTAAAGCCATAAAACAATAAACAGTTTATTTTTACTTGTGATACCATTGGGGGGAGGCCTATACCAGAGGTAGGTGTCACGTGGCTGAGATGATGACGAGACGAAGCTATTCTACTTTGAAGTCATAATTTAAAAGACATACATATACACTGGCAATAATTGTACAAATTAATCTGAGTATATCGCAATATTTTCGGCTAATTTTCTATAACAGAGTGCTCAGTGCGAGTTTATTCTACTCGCGGCCAAGCGTGAGCGCGTTGTTTCTGTATTGCGTTGTAGTACATGAGTTACATGACGTATTTAGACAAGATGGCGGGCCGTCATACAAAATCGCGTTTACGTGAACGAGCAAGACAAAAACTCGCATTACGCACTTTGTAAAGCCTGTGGGCCTATCGCGTAAGTGCCGTCGGCATCGCTGTCAGCTTCAGTTTGACAGCCGACGGCGTTTTCGTACACCGCAACTTCAACGTTATAGTCCTAATAATAAGATTCATTTTCCATAGTCAGTTAATACTCGACTCTGTGTGCGACCGAGTCAGCGCTATAGCATCAGCGCTCGCGTGTGAAGAGTCGCGCCCACATTGGACAAGTCGACGACACATACGCGCTAGGGCCGCTGGTGTCCACTACAGCAAAATCGAATCGAATCGCATTTCTTCCTGCGCGTACAGTCGGGTAACTTCTCGGTTTACTAAAGAAAAAGATATATAGAAAACGTTTAAGTATATCACAAATAAAAGACCATTAAGAGGTATTTCATTTGAGTAATTAATTATTACTCGGATGGGTAATTATAATTAATTATTATTCGGGAAACTCCGTAAAATCTTCGCGTCCAACTTACCTCAGTGTCTAAAGACGAAAGTCTACGACCAGTGTGTGTTGCCAGTGATAATTTACGGCAGCGAAACGTGCTCGCTAACTATGGGTCTGATAAGGAGGCTCAAGGTAACTCAGCGTGCAATGGAGAGAGCTATGCTCGGCGTTTCCCTGCGTGATCGTACCAGAAATGAGGAGATCCGCAGGAGAACTAAAGTAACTGACATCGCTCGAAGGATTGCTCAGCTGAAGTGGCAGTGGGCGGGACACATAGCGAGAAGAACCGATGGCCGTTGGGGCGGAAAGGTTCTGGAATAGCGACCGCGTACCGGACGACGCTCCGTGGGTTGGTCCCCACAAGGTAGACCGATGATCTGGTGAAGGTGGCGGGAAGCCGCTGGATGCGGGCAGCACAGGACCGATCGTCGTGGAGATTCTTAGGGGAGGCCTATACCTAGCAGTGGGTGTCATGTAGCTGAGACAACGACGACGACGAATTTATTATTTCCTTAACATTAGTACTTTTCGAGAAAACGTTTCCCAAAAAAACTCTACTGAATAACCGGGAAATTTCCCGATTGTACATATGAGACGAATCGCAACTCTTTTTCAAAGTAGGTAGGTCGAAATTCGCCTGCGGGAAATGCACGCGGTTGTTTCGATCCGGCGCGTCACTAATGCGGTTTCATTGCCAGTGGCAGGTGACTTTATGCGATTCGACTCGGCTCGGCTCGTCTCGGCTCGGCTCGGCGCGCCTAATGGACGTGTGACTTAAATAACTCGATAATACTATTAACACAACTTATCATTCTATCACATTATATGCCTACTTTATAATTAAATTTACAAGCCTTTGTTGAAATACACGTATTGGGGAGGCCGGCTCCCCGTGTTCTTCATTATCTCGTTATATCTCTCTGGCTCGAATCTTTTGATTGTGTCTATTGATAATTTACTGGAAATAAAATAAGAAATATAAATATATTTCAAACATTTCTATGAATATGATAAAATTAGTGACAAGTATTTCATATAATCATCTTCATAAATTTATTAGACATAATAAGCCTTTCAGCTTTATAAAAGTAAAAAATACTAGTTCTGCGTTCTACTTATTATAAGGGCCCAAAGATTGATATTGTACGAAAATTATAACTCACCAACGTTGTGGGAATAACGCACAACCGGTAGGCACCATTACTGTTAGGCTGAAATTAAATAATGCGAAATTTTTAAACCCGTAATAAAAGTCAGAATCTGCTGCTTTGGATTGAGCTAGATCTGCGAGTGTTGAAATTGTTGTCTAGTAATAAGATATCAACCTTATTTACTATGCAATAATAATCATATTCGGACATGAGCGGATTAATTTCCGCCTGAGTAAACCATAAATCTTCAAATAAATCAATTAGTCAAGGTTTTGTATGCATGTGGCTAGACCATGCACATTACATTTGATTGCAATATGTGTAGTATAATAAATAAATAAAATAAAATCCTAATACAGGTGACACTTTTAAACTTTTGCGTTGCATTATTAATATTGAAAATTGAAACGGGCATTAAACGCGTAGAAACGTGATAGGGGCTGACGGGAGTCAGCCCGTGAACACGGCCGATGTAACTTGGCCGAAACGTCGGGAAAATTAGGTAGGTGAAATACCTATCACGTTTCTACGCGATTAATACCCGTTTCAATTTTCAATACTAATACAGGTGAGACTGAACACTCACAACATGCCAACGATGGCCGCCTTCACACCGAACGTGGCTATGATGCATTCATGGTGCGGGCGTGCTTTATAAAATAGGAATGAACTCAATGAAGGTGACTAACTATAGTCGGATTTTTTATTCAGTAGAGTGATTTGACAGGTCGTTAATGTCACTTTGTGAAAATAATGCTGAATTAAAATCAAGCTGGAGTTTCACCCGTGTTCTTCTTGATAATATTGAAATTATGTGCGTGAAAGGAATCAATACTTACTGAACTGAAAATCATTACGAAAACAGGATTATTTTTACAGTGACATTGGCACCTGTCAAATAACTCTACTGAATTAAAAATACGGGTAACGGGCGCGGACGGCAAAAATCACACACCAAGCCTTGACCCTTTTTGCTGCTGCACATATTATGTGCATTCGCTCTTCCTGCCACCTCTTTCGTCTTGTTTATAAATCTCAATGTATAATGAATAATCAAATAACAATGATTATTCGCGATAATAAAGATGGTAACTCACAACATGCCGACGATGGCGGTCTGCACCCCGACGTGGGCCCAGCGCAGGCGGGCCATCAGCGGCGTGCACTCGATGCGCTGCATGATCAGCGGCAGCAGCAGCATGCCCGGCGCGCACATCGCTATCCTGCATTCGATGGAGAATAACTTGAAAAGTTACACCGGCCGGAGCAAAGAAAACATGGTCAGGCGGGGCTGTTCGGCGTAACAACTTTGCAGTACAGTCCAGACGATGGGCCACCTAACGACATGCGTGTCCCGACACCGGCCGACAGGGCTATCAAAGTGGCTGAATTCTGAGTCACAATACTTTAGTGTCTGCCATCGACATGCTAAGAAGAAGAAGAAGAAGTAGTATTTGTTACAGTAGAAATTTCTAACTAAACTTTAGGTCATTCCCTAGTCATTTATAACTTATAGGGAAGTCTCGGCAATATATTAGAATAAGATTACAGAAATAAATGCTTTTTTTATGAAGTTTCCGCGCTCCTCGCGTTACGTCATTTGTCAAATTTTCATACAATATGTTCGGGTTTGAGAGCCGCAAACTGCGTGAATAAGAAGCACCTCGACAAAGCTTTCTCGAGCCTTTTCTCGAGTACTAACTCACCGTACTAATATAAGTGACAAATATCGCGAGATAGGTGTCAACAACGAGTCGCTGTATGCATGCTACTGGCAGGAAATGGAAGTCACAGCATGGAGTCCAAAATAACAATTAGTGGCTTAATAAACACTTAATAACTGCAAAGATCATTTAGAGATAAACTAGGAACGGCTCCAAACTACACCACCTTCGGTGGCGCTTTGGAGCCCATGAGAGGCGGAGCGCCGCGAGCTTTTACAACTTTATGTCGGCATAACTCTGTGAGGACATGACGGATTTAGACGCGGTTTGTTGCATTAAACGCAGAATTACATTCTGGTCAAATTTGTAATGTATCGCGATGCACAAAAGTCTATACTTTTCGAGCAAAACCCTAAAAACCCGAATTTGGCTCTTCTTTGGCGCCAAAAGCTAAGGTTATGGTGATGGTAGGACATCAATTTTTGTCACCTCCTAGGTATGGTTGATGTCTAAGTATGTGCCAAGTTTCATTAGAATCGGTTAAACGGTCTGGGCGCTATGACCGGGCGGACAGATTTTCAAAAGAGTCAACATAAGAGAGGGTCCGCTACGCTCCGCCTCAATTAACTGGCTGTAAGTAATTGATGATTCGTCGTGAAGTTTACACATACCTGGAAGTAATGACTTGTGAAATTCCTTTTGCTGGCGCTAGCTGTGACTTTCCTATAACTTTTCCGTTTTCATCTGTTACTTCCAACCCTGAAAACAAAGAAATAAATGGTTTAATTGAAGGTCTATAGTGAAATTGTGATATTTATCACGCATTACGACGTACCGTCTAATAATTCTGACTGCCTCATCAATGGAATGTTCACACAATTTGCCGTGGCCACTGCTGCGAATGGCACGAATCTCTGAATAAAATAAAAAAAATACAAATTTGTAATAACAAAAAATATATCCGGGCCCGATGGCGCAGTGGTCATGCCTACTGAACCAAGGGTTGTGAGTTCGATCTCTATCCAACAACATATAAGCAATGAAAATTTGTGTTTGTTCCATGTACGAGTGATATTCATATACTTACCTATATTAGAAATGAGAAAGTTTTGCTTTGTCAATCTGTTACCTTTTCACTCGAAAACCGCTAAACTGATTTTAATGGGTGTAGATAACTTCAATCCTGGAGATGGACATAGCATACTTTTTATTCGGATAATTGTCGCCACTACGGGATAAACTAAATCCGCGCGATGACCTAATTCCACGCGGATGAAGTCGCGGATATCATCTAGTTATCTTTGTGTTACTTTTAATAATTCTGGTATCCGTAAATTAAGTTTACTACTATTACTTTACAGCTAGCAAGGGATTCGCCCGTTTCTGCAATAAGTATTTGAAACCAAAAGCCACACCCATCTGTATTATTGTGAGAGGAGAGTTATGGCATTACTGTCAGAACTTATATTCCACCAAGGCATTGAAGTTCCCACTGCTTACAGCTAGCAAGGGATTGACCTGTTTTTGCACGAAGTATTTGAAGCCACATGGTCGCTGTGGTGGCTGTGACATGAGCCACGCCTATTTGCGTCGTTGTAAAAGGAAAATTGCATATAGACCATCAAAGCATTGAAGTTCTTCCTACTTACAGCTAGCAAGAGATTGGCCCTTTTCTGCACGGAATATTTAAAGCCAAAGGCTGCGCTCATGGCTGATCTGGTGGCTGTGACGTAGGCCACGCCCATTCGCGTGTCGTAGTAAGAAGCTATTTGGCATTTCAGTTAGTATATTTGCCTAAGGCATTGAAGTTCCTGCTACTTGCAGCTAGCAAGGGATTTCCCGTTTCTGCACGAAGTATTTGAAGCCAAGAGCCAAACCACATCTGCATTGTTGTGAGGGGAGTGTTGGCATTGCTGTTAGAACCTCAAGTTCACCAAGGCATAAGTTCCGCCTACCTACAGCTAGCAAGGGAGAAATTGGCCTGTTTCTGCACAAAGTACTTAAAGGCGCCCATCGTGATGTGGTGGCAGTGAAAAGCGAGTTGGCATTGCGATTAGTGCCTGTTGTTGACCAAAGGTCTTCTAATCTAAGTTGTTGCAAGGGATTGGTCCGTTTTTTGACGAAGTATTTGAAGCCTAAAGCTGCGCACATGGCTTCTGTGGTGGTTGTGGCGAAGGCCACGCCCATTCGCGTATCGTAGTGAGAAGCTGTTTGGTATTGCGGTTAGTAGAGTTGCCTAAGGAATCGAAGTTCCTGCATTTTGCAGCAAGCAATATATTGGCCCGTTTCTGCACGAAGTATTTGAAGTCAAGAGCCACACCATCTGCATTGTTGTAAAGAGAGAGTTGGCATTGCTGTTAGAACCTATAGTTCACCAAGGCATTGAAGTTCTTCCTACTTACAGCTAGCAAGGGATTGGCCCGTTTCTGCACAAAGTATTTGAAGCCAAGGGCTGCACCCATGGCTGATGTGGTGGCTGTGACGTAAGCCACGCCCATTTGCGTCGTGGTGAGAGGAGAGTTGGCATTTCGGTTGGTGTAGTTCACCAAGGCATTGAAGGACTGGTTCACCCATTGCCAGAATACTACTGCTGTCCCTGTTCTGTGAATATAATGTTTAGATATTAGTGTATTGAAACGTTATGATGATGTATTGTGAAATATAATGTCGTCGTTTCAAACCTCCAGAGAATGGGTTGAAGAACGGTGCATGTCTACAGTTAAACCAAAAGACACTGAAATGAGATATTCAATAATATTATGAAAGTGCTATCGTTATAATATGCTCGGAATTTCAATTAACACTTATTTTGCAATAATTTACTTGTTACACAAAGTGCATTAAAATGACTATCATATGTCTTTTAAAATCAGTTTCACTCGCTACAAAAACCCAATGAAGATCGTGTACCTAGTCGGCGTCGAGCGCGCGTCACCTTCGTTTTATTTGGAGAGCTCAAATAAACAGTAACAACTATGCGCTTAAGCGTTCCTCTGTTTAATCTAGAGATACATGTTCATGTTCAATTTACGATGAAATTTGTTGATTTTTTTTATATTAAAAGGAGAAGTAACGAACCAAGCTTTTCTTCTGTTTTGCACCTATATCGGATGATATAGGTGCAAAACAGAAGAAAAGCTTGGTAGGTAGCTTGGTTAGTTTTAGGATAGTAGGATTACTATCCTACTAATATTATAAATGCGAAATTGTGTCAGCTTGTTTTGTTTGTTTGTTACTCTTTCACGCTGAAATTTGGCACGGAGAAGTAGATAGCCTAGATTAAATCAAAGGATACTTTCTATCCCGGTATTCCCAAGGGAATGAGAACCACACGGGCGGCCGCCAGTCCATCATAATTTCGTAGTTTAGAAAAGCATAGGAGCTATACTCTGCATATATCGCCATTTCTGGCAATATTACTTTTAATACTGTTCAGCAGCTTGTGGTAACATCCTTTCTTTTTTATTTACATCAACAGGAACGTACTAATAGACTAGATCGCTAGACAGATTTTTTTTAAACACCTCGTGAGTCTCGTGACGAAAAGAGGTGTGTCTCGATACCGTTTGGGATGACCTTCAAATAATCATACGATGTTTACATGTATTGTGAAAGGGTATTTTAAGATCTGTCTTAGAAGTGTATTGGCATGCTTTGCAGTGACGAGAAATTGACCAAACAAAATGGAAGTTATTTATATCACTTCTTACGTAGTAACTATTTAGTCATCTGTGCCACTACTGCATCCATGAGTCATAAAACAATTGTTAGGATGCTACATACTTATCTAATTAAACCATAACACAGAATTCTTAATGGAGATGGAGATAATTCCAAGGTAGTTCCAGATAAAATAGCCATCTAGTACTCATCCTACTTCCTACTAATATTAAAAATGCGAAAATTTATGAGAATGTTTGGATGGATGGCTGTTTGTTACTGTTTCACGCAAAAACTACTGAACGGATTTAGATGAAACATCACAGCTATATAGCTTATACGCTACAATTTGTACCGATATTCTGACGGGAACGGGAAACATAAGGTACTTTTATCCCGAAATTCCCCACGGGAACGGGAACCACGCGTGTAAAACCGCTGGCGGCCGCTAGTATATCATAAACTAGCGGGTCCCGTTCCCGTGGGAATATACGGGATAAAAATTAGCCTATGTTTTAATGTGGGCTATCTTCTATTACTGTGCCAAATTGCATCGAAACCATTTCAGTAGTTTTTGCGTGAAATGTAATAAACGTCCATCCAAACATCCTCACATCACTTTCGCATAATATTATAGGACAAACTGGCAGACCTTGAATATACAACTGGTTTATTGTGCGAAAATACGGAAACTTGTATTATGAAGTGTTAGCATGCATTACGACTTGGCATTGATAAAACAAAATACGTGATAACAAAAGTAATATCGTGCATGTCATTAACAATGGTATGACGTCAACAAAGGCAATTTGGAGGTTTCTTCGGGGCTTTCTTATGTTATCATTATTAGGTCTAGGGCATGCACCCGGTTTTATCGGTTCATTTATGGTCAGCTTAATGAATAATTAAGGTGTTATGCTTTTATTAACTGAAGGTACTTTAACGCCAATAAAATGGCATTAACACCAGCACGGAATGCTAAAACGATGCGAGAACTAGGTCGTGCAATTCCTTTGCACATGTCCCAAAGTGCATTCTATAGAACACCGAAAGACTGGCCACTCTACGATGGTGAGTAAGGTCCTGGAGCTCATTTGTTGCTGTGGTAGAGTTTCCAATGAGCTTTCTTGGATTAAGTAAAGAACCGTGCTGGTTCTTTACTGAATCCAAGGCAGCCAGCTAATACTCGGCAGATACGTTCCAGAGATGGCAGCAGTACCTACTCCATACACGGTCGGACTTGCGCTTTATAGCATAGAAGCTGATCCGGCGTTTACTGCCACACTCTGGACAGGATGCCAAGTATTTTTGCAACATTTTTCGCTATGGCTTTGATAAAATAATCAAAGTTAACATTGGACGTTATATCCAGTTATATTGCACTGATATGAGCGCGCCAGACATCGCGAGATAAATTTCGACAAATAGTCGCGGCGCTAATCTTAGCAGTTGGAAGTGCTGTTGGAAGTGTTGAAATGGTAAGGACACACCCTAAAAGATTGAAGCAAGTTTAAATGAACTTCTTTTAGTTAAATATACGCAGACGCACGCTTGTGTTTTGGAAGACGAGATAATATAATTTGACGAAATTGGCTTCACCGTAATCTGAAGTAGCTTGCAGTGTTTCAGTGACTCTCTCTATCATATTCTCGACAAAACTAGATCTTATATCCACTGGCCTTTGCACTGGACATATATCTGTCGGTTATTGTGGTATCGTCTGCAGAACTAACTGTGCCGGGCACGAGCAGATCGTTTATATGCAACAGGAAAATCGTTGCATACAGGACTGATTCTTGAGGAACACCAGCGTTAGGGAGCGCGTCCATCGAGGACAGCATGAATTGAATTGACCGGCCCTTCAAGAAATCGCAATCCAGTTGCAAAGCCCATCGCAGATACCATACGACAGAATCTTACTCAAAAGGATGTCATGTCAGACCCTATCTAAGGCTGTAGAAACATCGAGCAAAACGGCAATGCCCTGACCGTGCCTCTCAAGTGCCTCCTTTCAGAGATGGTTCACATACACGAGAAGTTCTTCAGTAGGTCGACCGTGACAGAAACCATACTTTTCGCCGCTCAGAAAGTAATTGCTCTCAAGATATGCCATTAGATGATAATTCAGCTCAGCACACGTTCCATGATCTTACAAAGTATGGACGTGACCAAATTCAGCCTATAGTTAGTAGGATCAACATGGTAACCTTTTTTAATTACAGATTGCATGTTTGCAAGCTTCCATTATTTTGGGTTAGTTGAGTCCCAAGTGATATCTGGTACAGGCGTTAGTACAGTAGCACGGGAGCTAGTTTAGGGGCACAATTATGCAGGACAATTAACGGAATACCGTTAGGTTCATAAGCCTTGTTCACATCTAGATTTCGTAGTGTTTTGAGGACCTCTTTTTGACGGGTATGTACATCTCTATAAAGGACCGAAAATAGCGATTCTTAAGAGAAACGGAACCGAAGAACCCGGTTCTTTAAAAAGGTCCTGGTAAATACACTACAAGCATGCCCTAATTATCTTACTACAAGCACATAATGACCAGTTACCAAAATGTTGAAGTTACCATACTTGAAAAACTTGCCTAACTTATGGTAGATATACAGTTGTGAAAAACATAAAGTGCAATTAATCAATTACAAAACATTTTTCAATAATGTGAACTGAACACAGTTTTAATGGGCATGTTCTTTGCTACAAATGCGTGTGGATTTCAAGCAGCCGGTGTCTTGAATTGAACACAGAAAGCGAACGCACCAATACAGAATTTCCTTCAAAACGGTACATGCTATGATTTTTTTATGTTTACTCAAAACATCAAAACCATTAATAGAACTCATCATTAATCAATATTTTATATTTGTTCTTTTTAAAATAGCATATAACAATACAAATGGTTTTGTGGTTTTTGATTCAAAATAACAACATTGTAAATCTAAATAATGAATCCGATCTATTGCTTACCTATACCACTGCAGCATAGCTCCTGTGATGAGACAGCCTCCAGGCATTTGGAAAGACATTCTGCCGAACACATTCTGGAGCTCTCCACTGTCAGGGTGGAAAGCCGATTCGTATAGTTGTTTTGCTCTTATCACCTGCTCCACTGTTGTGCCACTTGGTTCTTTGCCTGCCCTAAAATAATTTCAAATAATTTAAAAAGTCTGTTGTTTTTTATAGTATTTTTTCTTAAGAAACATTATTGAAGTACTTAATTGTTATTGATAAAGCAATCACTTGTGCAGAAAAGAAGTGTTTTAATAACATAGGAATAGATGAGTATATTTAGGTTTATCATACAAATTTCAAGAAAAAGATCTCATTTCATTTTTTTTTTTTACTACCAACAAGTACCTAACCATGGATTGTAAAAGGAATTTGGAAATGATCTTTTTAACTAATTCATTAATATTGTGACAATATATGACAGCCTCAAGTAGTTTCAATAAAAAGATGATAATTACAGGAAAAAGTTTAATACATACTTGTACTTTGCATACAGATCCTTGGCTTCGTATAACTCCTTTTCAGAGGCTAATGATAATAGAGGGTTGGAAATAAATGCGAAATGGCGGAATCTCCCATAGAAGGTGGTTTGGTCCCATAGTGGTTGAGTGATGTCTAATCTGGTCATTTCTATAAAAAAACGAAAAATTGTGAGGTTATTTATGGTATGGTGGGTGTTTGCTCTCTTTCATGCAAAAACTACTGATCGGATTTGGAAGAAATTTTACACTCAGATATGGGATAGCCTAGATAAAAACATTGATACTTTTTATCCCCATATTCCTACAAGAACAGGAACAACACGGGTTCACCCGTATTTCACTTTATTTATATTATACTTGTGAACTCCCTTAGTAGGTGCCCTAAGATACCTGCCGCCGCACTCGGTGTCAAGAACATCAATAGCAACCAACTTTAATATTGGTCATGGAGTCAATAAGAGAATTTGAAAGATTAGATTTAGTCATGCTAACATTTGGCATTATTATTATTATTATTATTACTGTTAGTAAATTAAAATTGAGAGACGTAACAAAAGACAGCATTTCATTAAACTGGTAGCTAATTTTGTTACCAACAAGGTCATCCTTAGTTAAAATAGCTAGCCAGGTTGTTGCTACAAGCAGTTTTCAAAGCTAATTTTGTTGAATCTTGAAAAGAGACCAGTCACTCAGAACTAACCAAATACAAAATAGAAGACGGCCTGCGAAACAAGAAAAGTAAGTAATTTAGACACGAATAAAATCGAACTTGCAAACTTAATTTCCGCACAGAGATAAAGTGATAGCTTACAAAATCAATATAATGCACATCTGTACGCGTTTAATATGTAAATAAAAAAACTGACCTTCGGAATTTAATGAAAAAAATTTAATATAGTAGAAAAAGTTTTATGATTGGATTATGTAAGAATTCAAACAAGAAGAAAATATCAACTTACTGAGAGAAATAACTCCGTCAGCTTCAAATTTACACTATTTGTACGGCAGTAAAAGCCGTGTGCTTGAATTTATTTCTCCAAAAATGTAAAATACTTTTAAGATGAGCGTTCTGCGACACACGAACACCACACGAAAACAAATAAATAATCACTGATATAAAAAACAAAACGTCAATGTCAGATACAATCCCACAGATTGGCAATAACACAAACAGGTTAATCACACTCGCGGCGTGAGTGCGAATGGTGAGGAAGGCTTTCGCCTTGCCATTCCGCGAGTATGTAGACGCATCAAACAAAACAACCAACATTACGTTTTTTTTTAACAATTTGAATTTATAGCATTTTGAATATATGTTTCTAATAAGTCTAATCCCAATTAATTCATAGGTACTGTTTCAGTTTTGTCTGTTATGTCAAAAGTTTATTATAATAGCATAAAAGTAATCAAAAGCGTAATGAATTTAAATAATGAATTATTGTTTGTTTACTTGTTTTGAAACGTTATATTGCAGTAACACTTATGTGCGACTGGCGAGGCGAGGTACGAGACGAGGTGACAGGCGAGAGTCTAACGCCCTTTTCACACCTCCAATGCGGAATCCGAAATTGCAGCGATTTCGCAGCGGTAGGTGAAACTGCTCTTGTCTGCTCCTCTCTTTCTAAAAGCTAAAGTTAGAACAAGAAAATAACTACTTCTAATGAAGACGCTAAAGGTTTGACAGCAGAATTACCTTAATTGGTAATTAGTTCCACAAAAAAATGCTCTTTTGTGTCAAATATCGACGGCAGAAACAGCAGTTTCCCAATCAACCCACTGAGCCAAAAACTGAACATTGGCGAAATCCAAAAGGGCACCGCCACTACATAAAAAGAAGAAGAATATTACTATTTGACAGCTTATGTGACATTCAGTCATGACAACTAATTCAAACATAACAACAACAAGAATAACCTGCACATAGGCTACATTTCTGTTTTCGCTCTAAACTATCGAACCGATTTGGATGACATTTGGCTCACAGATAGTAGCCTGGATTAAAACATAGGCTACTTTTATCGCAATATTCCCACCCCACAAGAACGGGAACCACGCGGGTGAAACCGTGGGCATCCACTAGTATGAATATAATGATAATTATAATACATAAATATAATAATTTATTTATTTTTATTTTATTGAAAAATAAATTATTTCTTGTGAAAAATGTTGTATGGATCTTATGAGATCTGAAAGACAGATCTAACCTTTTCTTACCCTAATTCACATCGACTTTGTTTGTACAATCCAGTAGAAATTAGGGATTATTACGCGACAGAGAGTGCTTTATTCCTCTCCATGCTATAAAGTATCAGTATCCCAAATTTCATCCAAATCCGTTCAGAAGTTTTTGTGTGAAAGAGTAACAAATAAAATTATTAAAATATATTTGCGATAAAAACTTGTGTGAGCATCCAATACATCTTGCGAGGCGGATGACGAGACACGAGGCGAGGTGACGAGGCGAGAGTGTAACTGAACTTAAAGTTATTTCTTTTCTTTTCTTTTTTTTAGACAGTTTAAATATGGCGGCTGTCTCTGAAACAGCCGATATGACGATTGAAAAGAATTCACAAATTATTGTAAACGTGGAAGAAGCATTATCAGATTTAATTGTTGTTTCTTATTGCAGTGAAAATAAAAAGTTTCAAGGTGTGCTTTTAGACTCCACTAAAGGGTAGGTATTAGTGTTTACCAAGATCACACTTTATCGATTGATGGCTGGTATTTAGATTATTTACATTAATTTATTACCGTTTTACAGTAACTTACCATTCGGAGTATATAGCTTAAACCCAGCATTCAATAAACTGCCGACAGCTTCCGAAAATAATGGAAATAAATTGCATTCTGTCAGCCAAAGATTCACGTATCAAGAGCCTCAATACGCAAGTGAAATTAATCAGAAACCAAAAAAAGTCGGACCCAAGGGCAAAGCACAGCCAAGGCAAAAGATGACGGTACGGCTACGGCCGCGGAAAGTGTTGTGTTCAAATTGTAAAGGGATTTGCAACGAAAACAGCGAAAATGTGGACGTGTCCAAGAAACGCAAATTAGATTCGGATGACGACGCGAGTGAGGCTCGGCCATCAAGCGAAAAAAAGTATCTTATGGGTGGCATGCTTATCCCGAAACTATCGAGACTACACCCAAATGAAATATCAGATGCTATGAAAGGTAGTTCTAAAAATTCTGGTAAGAGCACTGAAAAATTTAGTAATAAAGTAAAAACCGACAAGTCCAATGATAGTACAGAAGCAACAAGGGAGCTTGCTTTCGTAAGTGTCCCTGAAGGTGAAGTCTATGACGACAGACATGACTCAAAAGATGACAATGATAATGATGCACCATTCAGCGCTATGTTTTCAAGTGCTCGTACTCTGAAAATTTGTTTTGGAGAAGGAGAAGGCACAGTAGTTAAAATACCACCATTGACTGGTGATTATAATGAGGATTCTGGTGTTTCCTGTGATATGTTAAAGTCTTTGAAACCTGATGATAAGGCTGCTAAAAAAGCCTTGAAAAAAGCTAGGAAGCAAGCTAAAAAGAATACTCTAGACAAAGAAAAAGTTGAAGTATGGATGAGTCAGTCACCTAAACATATAGGAGCATTGTCACCACGAAACAATGTCTCTAATCAACCAACTACTGATCCTCTTGAAAAGAAACACAAACACAAAGTAAAGCATAAAAGGAAGTACAAAACACAGAAAAAACGTGATGAGAACACAAGCAAATGTGGGGATGGAGAAGCTATGGATTTCTTTAGTGATATAAAAGACAATTTGAATCAAAAACTTTCAATTAGTTTAAGGAGGTTGAGTAGCAATTCCTATGAAAGGCGTAATGATCATGAGAGTAGTTCTGAAGATTGCGACAGTGAGACAGTGCCAGATTTCCCAGCTAATGGCCAGGAAGGAGCTGGTGGTAGGTTAGTGAGAGTTTCACCAGGTGACATTGTTTGGGGTAAGGTGGTGGGATTCCCGTGGTGGCCAGGCAGGGTTCTGAGCGTTACGCCGACGTCACGAGCCCATGTGGCGTGGTATGCTTCCACAACTTCATCATTAATGCCATGTGACAGTTTGAGTCCATTTTTAGAAGATTATAAGGTAAACACTTGGATGGTAAACATTATGATCTGTATTCTAATATTTCCATATACTACCTTTCTCTTTCATTTCATACCTTTTTCACTACTCTTTGATTCAATCATAAAATCTATGAAAGAACATTTCAATACCAGATATTTAGTATCTATTGTGACCTTCAATTGACTTTCAAAGCTGCCATATATTGTAGTAAAAGGCAATATGTCCTTGACCAATTAAGAGGTATCACAGTCAAAGATAATACAATGAAATTGATTTATATTGTGTTAACTTTTTACTAACAATCATATTGATTATGATTCTGTAACTGATACTATTAATTGACATTTCAGATACGCTTTAATAAGAAAAAGAGGGGTCCATACAAAGAGGCTGTAAAACAAGCAACAGTTGAAGCCAAAAGGCACGAATCTCAAATAGGTGACCCTTTAGGAAGTCCAACGCATTCGAACCTGGCTACTACGTCACCACGACCTATTGATGTGTTCTCTTAGGCACTTATTTTTAAGGTATACATTCGAATTTACTTAAATTCATGTGATATTGTACGGACTTGATCATCTGCACAAACTTTGTCTGGAACCATACCAAAGTGTAATGCTTATTAAATCAATTACGTTGATATTCTTTTAGTGTGATTTTAAGCAGCTTTAGCCTGTATTTGTAGGTATTTGATATTGTAACATATTCGTAGATTATATAACAATCTTATTATTTATGTGTAAGGGAAGGTCTGGTTTTTGTCAGGTTCCTTAAGGTTTCTTTTGATATATCACTCTTACTGATAATGGCATTTAAAATAGTGTTAGCATTTATAAAGATTTTATTCAGTTTTGCTACAGTTATATTGTTTGTTCATGTTTTTTTAAACTTGCAATGTCATGGAAACAAATATTAGTTTTGTTTTTGGTATGGCTCCAGTATAACAGGCCATTTGCGTAAATACCTAAAACAACTTTAATGTTATTGATTTTAATTTGTAGCAACTATACATTATATCAGTTACTTAAGATATGTACAATGGCATTTCAAGATGGCCTGTTTTCATTAAAATTTAGATATAAGATAGGTATGAACTGTATTCAATTGTCTGAGCTGTAATGCTCATAATCATAACTCTTCATTGTTGTGAATGTGCAATAAGATATTTTTGGGTGTTTGCTTCTTGTATTAAATTGCACTAAGCTCGGAAAATAAAGTGCAAGCTTAAATTTATATCATACAGTGGTTGTCACGTAATTAACGACATTAGTCGATTTTCATACAATCGAGGTAACTTTGGAGCCTTGGTTCTCTGCCAAGGATTGACCGAGCTGTGATCTGATATTGGCCATCCAGGGAGTGAATGGAGGAGATCCAAATTGCTATACACCTAACTGATCTGATCAACATTCTAAGAGATGTGTGGATATCTTTAAAAAACGCGTAAATAGCATAAAAATGTATGGAATTTCTGAAACTGAAAAATCTAATTCGTACATCTTTTAAAATGTTGATCAGATCAGTTGGATATGTATAGCAATCTGTATCTTCTCCATTCACTCCTTGTATAGCCATTATCAGATCACATCTCTCCAAAGTCCAACCAAGTCTCCAAAGTTACCTCGATTATATAAAATCGGCTAGTGTCGATAATTATGTGACCACCACTGTTTAAGGTATTGGTATCTTTTGCCATATAAAATGGTATAAGCCTCACGTCGTAAATCTCTTGCTTGTTTGGCAGAGCATCAGTGTAGCTTGAGAGTAAAATGTCTAAACATCAGTCCCGAAGCCAAACGTCAACGTCGCCGACACCACATTTGGTATTGGTTCGATATGTCGCAGGATAATTAGATAAATCGATTTATTGCGAAAATCCTAGGGATATTGCGAAAACACGGATAATTAGACAATGGTGTTATCATTTCTCAATCCTAATGAAAAGAGATAGGATTTTTGCGAAAAATCTGGTTGCCTTAGTAAGATTACGAAAAGAATCCCTGGCTATTATGAAATAAGAACACTGATTGGCTGGTCGGACCGTCCAAAACAACATCTCTCAACAACGCCATTGTCTAATTATCCTTGTTTTTACAATATCTCTAGGATTTTTGCGAAAAAATCTATTTATCAAATTCCCCTACGACAGATTTAAGATGTTGTCTAGAAACAATATTGCCAGATTGCCACCTCATAGCCTACAAGTTTTCGTATACAGCTTACCTGCACTGGAAAGGATAGCCATCCGTATCAGAAGGATAAATTAGTAAAAGGTCATTGTGGGATAAACAATGTAAAAGTAAAACGACCTACTAGTAAAAGCTATTTTTATGTGATAAATATTAAACAAGAAAATATTCTAGAAAAAAGCAACTTGTCTCATGTCGTCCTGATGGGATGATGGGGACATGAGACAGGTTGCTTTTTTCTAGAATATTTTTTTGTTTAATATTTATCACATAAAAATAGCATTGTAAAATGCAAAATTAAAAAGTTATAATTTTAAATCGTCATTAGTAGAACGTCTGAAAAGAAAAAACGGTATGTTGGGCAAAAGGACTGGTATACACTGACACAGAAAATAACTTAGACAATAAGTTAATTATTGTGATATTAATTATATTTTTTTTTATATAAGAAATGTAACCCTTTTTTTCATAGGTTTGTGGTAACTAACTTTTAAACCGCCTCTGTGGTCTAGTGGTACAACCACCGGTATCAGACCAAGGGGTCCCGGGTTCGATTCCCAGCGGGGGTACATATTGTATTCGGTTTGGTTGGTGGTAGGACTTGTTGTGGCCTGTCCGCCTGGCTAGCTACCACCATCTTATCTAAGTCTGACGCCATAACAACAATGTTTTCAGCATTGTTGTGTTCCGGCAGTTAAAGATAAGATAGCCAGTTCCTCAGTGAATGGGGATTCCGGGAGAGGGTTAGCTTCCATCTTCAGCCTTATCAATACTTAACATCAGGTATGATGAAGGATAAGAGTCTCCCCGTACTCCATAAAAAATAATGCGTTATTTTATCGGGTTTTTTCAGAGGGTTTAGCAATTGTCCCCGAAAGTAATGTTTTTTTTTATTTTGCACTTGAATGTACATTATAGCATAGGCAAGTCCTTTTATCTAACATGACATTATTTAATTTCAAACGTTCTACTAGTATGACGATTTTAAATTTCAAACGTTTTACTTTTATGTTGTTTATTACCACAAGGACCTTTTACTGATTTGTCCTTCTGATACGGAGGAATGGATAGCAGCTGGCACATTCTGATTTGCTTTCACTTCCAGCAGGGCTAAGATAAACGCCGTGACAATTTGTCGATATTTATCTCGCTATGTCTGGCGCGCTCATATCAGTATGGTGTGAGCAGGACAGACAATGCAGAGATTTTTTTGTTGTGGTGCTCTTAGGCCTACAAGCCAGCATGGGATGGTATTACATCAACTTATTGTGTAGTTTTTGTTGAATTAACATAGCCCTGATTACGAGTTTAGCAAACAATAATAGTTTTCGAAAAGTATCGCTTTGTCCCTTTCTATCCCTTATATCCATAGACTGTTTTATCGACATGAGTAGAGTATCCGATTTATAGAGTTATTCCGACAGTAAATGTCAAGTCGTAATAAGGGCTCGTAACATACAGGTTTCAATGAACCTCTGGTGGATTATGATTACTTCTATAGTATTGCCACACCATGTGTCTTTCATGACTTATCAGCTTTTGATAAACTTGTTTTCGTTATTGCCATTTATAATCTTATGACTTAAGTGGGTTATGAACATACTTATTGTTTTAGGAGCTGGTCCTCCATCTATCTCACTCTCCACCTATATTGTTGTTTCTTCTGAATTTAAAGTTGCATATTTCTTTAAATCAATATTTTCTATTAGTTTTTATACTTGTACCTTCTTTATGCCGACAACGAACCTACGGCCATATAAGTTTACAGACTCCTGTAAGGTTAGGGAGCTTACAGACTTGTTCAGTAAGATAGTCGTCGTGACACTGACGATTGCAATTGGCGACAATCGTGTGCGACTGTCGTAAACTGTCGCTCGTCTGCAAGCTCTCTGAATAGATTAATTTAGTTTATTACTATGAGTTGGTACACATTGTGCTAACAGATTTTTAAAATCTGCTATGTTATTTTTAAGATATACTTACGTTCATGTTTTTTTTTTATCTATTGGCTATTATTTTACTGGTTTAAAATTATTATAAAACCATAAAGGTCAATGCAACTTATTAAACTAACATTGTTAATGCATGTCATGAAATAAAGGTCCTAATAAAGTCCTAATGCTAAATTAAAGTAAATGGACATGTCATGTGTTTCAACTAAGTATGTGACTTGTTTAATTTATTGTTTTGACACCAGCTAGAAAAAGTTGCATTTTCCTACACCATTGAAGCTGTGTTATGAGGCCATTCCGTTTATACAGGATCCCTTGGTTTTGCATTAAGTACATAAATCTCATTATTATCTTAAAAAATATCGCTTTGAACTTGTGCTGCATTGTTTCTATAATTTACTGATATTTTATTAACTTGGCATATTCTTTAATTCAAAACCAAGGTGTAGATCAGTTAATATTATTGTTATTTAATTTGTAAGCACTTATGATTTTATATTATTTACATTCATTATTCAGTTGTGGTTATGGTGAGAAAAGTATACTTATACCATTTCTTAAAAAAATGTAATAACTTTTATAAAAATATGTTTATTAGTTGATCATGTTTTGCTGCTGAAATTAAAATGAAATTATTTGACTACGTAAGACACTGCCACAGTAGATATAAAGGTACATACAGTATTTTATCTTCCTACAAACGGTCAATTCGCAAGCAATACCGGACCCGCCTCGTCTCAGCGAGAGTTCAGCAAGCGTCTTTGTCTCGAATGCGTCGCGGCGAAGAACGCACGATTTGAAAGTTTTGTATCGCGTATTGTGTACCGCGTGGCTGCAATAATAATAATTAACTTTTATCTAGAAAAAGGCTAAGATAAAGTACTGTACATACTTACATAATCTTTATAAATACTTGGTTTTGTCGAAGGGGGCAGTGTTTTCTGCTTGAGGGGTAATTTCCCTTTCCGACGAGGGTTGTTTGAAATCCTCATGCATTTGTAGTACGGCACGTGCCCACGAATACCATGTTCAGTTGGCGTCTATTGAACGCTGTTTTGTAATGGATTAAGTGCGCTTTGTTTTTACAAAACCGTATACATCTGAATTGAACCGAACTGACCTAATACAAAATCTAACTTGCTCACGAAAACCGTCGTGAGCAAGTTCAGAGGGCAATTGGGAATTTTTTCTAAGCAAAATCCCAGTGGCCACTACTGGTGGCGGGTAGGATTTTTTTTTAAATAAAAATCCCGAATGACCGTTTTATCCGTGAGGATTTCAAGAAACCGGTGTCTCGGTTTGAACACGGAAAGGGAATTACGCCTGCTTTTGACCCTGATGACGGCTAACGACATTCCGAATAGAATTTAAAGAAACATGGAATTAAAATAGGATATAAAATGTAAATTTCATACATTATTCTCAATTCTGTTCTATCCAATTTGTCGACTAGTTTTTTGGTTGAATTGCGTAGGTAACAAATTGTTATGGTGGCAGATGTATTTTTAAAACCAAATCTTGATACTTTTATGTACCGATAGCTCTTATCATCACAATAAATTGTTATGTTAATAACATTACATACGATATGAAGCAGAAATATAAATACTTAGTACCTTAAACATGCTATTTTCTTTACCTTTTTTACGCTTTTATTAAACCACCGTTTACACTGAAAACATTAAATACATGCTGTAAACGATTTTTGACTAGTGTTCCTGTAAACGTATATAACGCGGCCACTGAGAGAATGTATTATTTGATAGCTCGTATCGAGAACCATTGGTCATCCTCTCAGCGGCATATTATACGTGTTTCCTCTTGTAAATGTTTTGCCAGTGAAACGAGGGGTCATACATACATTTGGAGGAAGTTTCCTGTCTACCACATTTATAACTGATAGTTATCTAATGGAAACTCGGTTCATGTTTATAGCTGTCATATAGCGGGCGACAAAACTCTCGATTTGGACAGTCATTTCGGCTTACAACGTCACCTACAGATTCTGATGGGTTAGAATATTCAGAGAGAGGAATGAAACAAATACTTGAACACATTATATGAATTTATTAGTAACCTGAACAGAGGCACTAGCTCGTCTAAAAAGGCACCCTTAAGCTGAAATTGTTCTAATGTGACAACAATATTGTAAATAATCCTTTTAGCGTCTAAAACTTTAACAAATTTACTGAAGCAAACATTTCTATATACATTATTATAATTTATGTTTTCCATTGTACAGTTAAAATTGTTTTTATAACAACAGCAAATGTTAAGAGTATTAATGTCCATTGTGAGATATAATGAAAAATATATTGTAGAATTGCATGTGATTTAAATTTTTGATGAATTTATATAACTATTATCATAATTTGTTCGTTCAAAATTCGTTGTCAGTGAGTACGAACTGCGCCGCGCTACCGTAGTCGAGGATTCTGTTCTTGATTCCCTTGAGCTTAGCTATGTAGTGCTTGTGAATCTTCGTGTTAGTCCTCTTGTAGCGAAGAGCAGTTATCATTTTATCGACAGTGTAATGCAGCCACAGAATGTTTGTGTATGGCTCGAAATTCTTCCAATCATTCCTGTGGACAAACATGTTAATTATAATTATTATGGTATTTAGATTAGCTCTTAAAATTTAGGTATACCGGGGGCTAATTGTCTAATTTAAAAAATTTTCGCAATCCCAATCTATCAATTTTGCCATTTGAAAGGTATTTTACGAGCCATATTTGACATGTGATAGGGATTGTGATCGGTAGGCTGATTATCTACAGTCTTATCAATACTTAACATCAGCACCCCGACCGCCTAACGGTATAGCTTTTACTATCGCTATGGCTATCAAACTTCAAACTCTCACAAAACTCTTCAACGATATGGTTTTTGTCTAACTCCTACATATTTATATTCATCTATTGGATTCACTATTGCATTTTTAGTATGAAAGTGATAGTTTCAGCAGGAATCCTTGTAGGGGGTTTGAAATATCGATAGCTATAGCGATAGGACAAGCTATACCGTTAGGCGGTCGGGGTGCAGGGATGATGAAGGCTAAGAGTCTCCCATGTAGTTCATAAAAAAGGCAGTCAGACTCACCCCAGCTTGTCTCTCATGAGGCGGTACACCTCGAACTAGCGATATCCCACGGCATCAAACAGGCCGTCGTCGGTCGTCCTCCTGTATATGACGGATGATGTATGACAGACTCACCCCAGCTTGTCTCTCATGAGGCGGTACACCTCGAACTAGCGATATCCCACGGCATCAAACAGGCCGTCGTCGGTCGTCCTCCTGTATATGACGGATGATGTATGACAGACTCACCCCAGCTTGTCTCTCATGAGGCGGTACACCTCGAACTAGCGATATCCCACGGCATCAAACAGGCCGTCGTCGGTCGTCCTCCTGTATATGACGGATGATGTATGACAGACTCACCCCAGCTTGTCTCTCATGAGGCGGTACACCTCGAACTAGCGATATCCCACGGCATCAAACAGGCCGTCGTCGGTCGTCCTCCTGTATATGACGGATGATGTATGACAGACTCACCCCAGCTTGTCTCTCATGAGGCGGTACACCTCGAACTAGCGATATCCCACGGCATCAAACAGGCCGTCGTCGGTCGTCCTCCTGTATATGACGGATGATGTATGACAGACTCACCCCAGCTTGTCTCTCATGAGGCGGTACACCTCGAACTGGCGATCTCCCACGGCGTCGAACAGGCCGTCCTCCTGTATATGACGGATGATGTATGACAGACTCACCCCAGCTTGTCTCTCATGAGGCGGTACACCTCGAACTGGCGATCTCCCACGGCGTCGAACAGGCCGTCCTCCTGTATATGACGGATGATGTATGACAGACTCACCCCAGCTTGTCTCTCATGAGGCGGTACACCTCGAACTGGCGATCTCCCACGGCGTCGAACAGGCCGTCCTCCTGTATATGACGGATGATGTATGACAGACTCACCCCAGCTTGTCTCTCATGAGGCGGTACACCTCGAACTGGCGATCTCCCACGGCGTCGAACAGGCCGTCCTCCTGTATATGACGGATGATGTATGACAGACTCACCCCAGCTTGTCTCTCATGAGGCGGTACACCTCGAACTGGCGATCTCCCACGGCGTCGAACAGGCCGTCCTCCTGTATATGACGGATGATGTATGACAGACTCACCCCAGCTTGTCTCTCATGAGGCGGTACACCTCGAACTGGCGATCTCCCACGGCGTCGAACAGGCCGTCCTCCTGTATGTGACGGATGATGTATGACAGACTCACCCCAGCTTGTCTCTCATGAGGCGGTACACCTCGAACTGGCGATCTCCCACGGCGTCGAACAGGCCGTCCTCCTGTATATGACGGATGATGTATGACAGACTCACCCCAGCTTGTCTCTCATGAGGCGGTACACCTCGAACTGGCGATCTCCCACGGCGTCGAACAGGCCGTCCTCCTGTATGTGACGGATGATGTATGACAGACTCACCCCAGCTTGTCTCTCATGAGGCGGTACACCTCGAACTGGCGATCTCCCACGGCGTCGAACAGGCCGTCCTCCTGTATATGACGGATGATGTATGACAGACTCACCCCAGCTTGTCTCTCATGAGGCGGTACACCTCGAACTGGCGATCTCCCACGGCGTCGAACAGGCCGTCCTCCTGTATATGACGGATGATGTATGACAGACTCACCCCAGCTTGTCTCTCATGAGGCGGTACACCTCGAACTGGCGATCTCCCACGGCGTCGAACAGGCCGTCCTCCTGTATATGACGGATGATGTATGACAGACTCACCCCAGCTTGTCTCTCATGAGGCGGTACACCTCGAACTGGCGATCTCCCACGGCGTCGAACAGGCCGTCCTCCTGTATATGACGGATGATGTATGACAGACTCACCCCAGCTTGTCTCTCATGAGGCGGTACACCTCGAACTGGCGATCTCCCACGGCGTCGAACAGGCCGTCCTCCTGTATATGACGGATGATGTATGACAGACTCACCCCAGCTTGTCTCTCATGAGGCGGTACACCTCAAACTGGCGATCTCCCACGGCGTCGAACAGGCCGTCCTCCTGTATATGACGGATGATGTATGACAGACTCACCCCAGCTTGTCTCTCATGAGGCGGTACACCTCGAACTGGCGATCTCCCACGGCGTCGAACAGGCCGTCGTCGGTCGCGAGGTCGTTGTACAGCGCCGCCCGCTCCGCCCCCAGCGGCACCGACAGGCGCGACAGCGAGTAGTCGATGATGGTGCCCGCTACGCCGCAACGGGGCACTAGGTGCGCGCGACCGCGTAACACGAATACAGCGAACTGGGGATCAAATGAAGTAACAACTTTAGGGCCGGTGTTACAATGTCACCTTATCTTATGACTTGAGTTAAGTCCAACATTTGAGCTAAGTATCACTATGAAAGACATTAGCGTATTTCAATCCGGATATTCCTCGCCTTTGCTAATCTAGGATTCGTCGCAATATTGCAACTTAACAAACAAAATATGATAATAAAATTGTCTATGAATTTTGTTGTCATTTGGTGGCATTGAGCGCTCATTGGCTGCGCGTGTACGCTCAGCGACCAATGAGAATCGTTGCGGAGGCTCCACAATGAAAAAGAGCGCCAAAAAATTTTTCACTTTAGAATTTCTTCTCACTTCGAAATTTTTACATTACATTACGCATCATCTTCAAAATTTCGCATAATATTATTGTAATTTGCCATTATTTCTACACTATAATATTTTTTATGCTACAACTGGATTTTATTTACTGATAATAAATACCTAAATGTAAAACTAAAATATCTTTTTGCCGGTCAAAAATATGTTACCATAGCAACGAATCCCGGATCGGCACTTAAGTCTCTGAATTCCTTAGCTTAAATATTGGCTAGTTAGGATGGACTTTAAGCGTCACTTAACTTTAATCGTTTATTGAAATACACATAAGCGGAACATATCTTTAATCCTGGATCAATTCAAGATAAGTCACCTTATCTTATGACTTAAGTTAAGTCCAACATTTGAGCTAAGTATCACTTGTGAAAGACAATAGCGTATTTCAATCCGGATATTCCTCTCTCAGCGACCAATGAGAATCGTTGTGGAGGCTCCACAATGAAAAAGAGCGCCAAAAAATTTATCACTTTTGAATTTCTTCTCACTTCGAAATTTTTACATTACATTTCGCATCATCTTCAAAATTTCGCATAATATTCTTGTAATTTGCCATTATTTCTACACTTTAATATTTTTTATGCTACAACTGCATTTTATTTACTGATAATAAATACCTAAATGTAAAACTAAAATATATTTTTGCCATTTAAAAATATGTTACCATAGCAACGAATCCCGGATCGGCACTTAAGTCTCTGAATTCCTTAGCTTAAATATTGGCTAGTTAGGATGGACTTTAAGCGTCACTTAACTTTAATCGTTTATTGAAATACCGGCCCTTAGTCAAATTATTTTTTGTTCTTTATTTGTCAGAATATGTTTCTTACATAAAAGTCTCTTCATATTCTACTATTAGTTCAGTGTCAAACAAATTGACAATTATAAAAGTGGCCCCTATATTATGATATTAATTAATAATTACTAATTTAACATGTCACATAAAATTATAAATTTTAAAGTGGATCATACAGCCAATTCAAATTACAAGACGTCAAAATAATAATGTTAATTAAATGAAATTTCAATACAATTCAAATTATAAGATGTCAAAATAATAAATGTCAGAATGTAATGAAATTTTTATATATAATTAGGTACCCAATATCAATAGAAATAGTTCTAAGTATAGTAACAATAATTTCTCAGTAGGTATCATGGGATAACTACTCCGTTTTGTTGCATTACGGTTGAGTTACATCTACTGAATCGCATTTCTAACGCTCTACCCTTTTCTGTCATCTAAATAATCTTACCCCCAAGAAAGTAAAAGAAAGAAACGTGTCAATCGTGAAATAAGCTGTATTAGTAGAATTTTAATTACCGATTTTCGGAATAGCACTACAACGATTGTCGGGCGGCTAGTTCTTCGGGCGGTTTGAACGCCGTCATTGTCCTCAACATATTTATATATTTTTAGAGTTCTGTCCTCGTGTCCAGTTACGAATATAGGTCCCAGAGGAGTAGCGTTTAGCAGCATAAACTTTATTATTTTCCTACTTATGCATGTTACTTTATATGTTGAGGACAATGACGGCGTTCAAACCGCCCGAAGAACTAGCCGGGCACTTATTTCATCTTCGGGTAAAACTTCTAACAACTAAGTTTGTAATTTTCTGAGTTAGTAGAAAGTAAGCTCTGGCACATTTTCCCTAACCATCCGTAAAGAAGGCCAATGCCCCAGCAGTAGAACAAATTAAAATAGCTGGCGATGATTGATGATAACACAGACCTATATCGAGATAGACGGTAAAAGTGTACCTACCTTGCGTATAAAAAGTTTGATCCACGGTCAAAGTTTTCTGACCTAAGTCAGTCCGCTTGAGAAAACTGCCATGAAAACACGCGTCACTCAGAAACGAAAATGGTTAATTGTGCAGTGCTTTCTTGCAAGACCTCGTCAATAACATTTCCGCATCACTAAATCTCGCGCGTGACGTCTTGGTACATACGAAAAATTCGATAGGTTCTCATACAGTTAGAAACAGGATTGGAAAAAATCATGTTTTTTGTATTAATAATTATTTTGATTTTTATTACGTTTTGCGATCATTGCCCTAGTTTTTCTTGTGGGCAATGTTTTTATTTAGGTAGAATAGATGTATTATAGCGCTGGCAACAACGCGAAAAAAAGGAAAATGTCACCACGACCACAAAAAACGATTTGAGTTTTGATTGTTGAACATTATTGTGATTATTACCTCCATTCAACTTTCATTGCATGTAATGAATGAAAGTAATCGTTATTGTTATATTTTTATAGATACAAAAAAATAATATTGTAAATTTTTATTGTGATAAATAACTTAGTTTGCACTTATCGTACTTTGTATTAACATTATTTTTGAACATGACAGTTGATTAATATGCATTTCCAGCATTGAACTAATTTCTTTTTTAGATTTATTTACCTAAATGCAATAAAAATCATCATCATCGAATCAACTGGTTTGAAGTGCTCAGTTCGTCTATCTCAATATAGGTCCTATTCCTATGGATGATAATGAAGTAATGAAATATATTTAATGTTTTTTTTAAACCTACCTTCTGATCAGTAGGAGCAATCAAAACGTTTCCCCAGTGCAAATCACGATGCTCGAACTGATGTGCCTCCTCCGCTACCGCCAAACCGAACGCGACCTAAAATAAAATAAATAATTAAATGATTTGTGATGTGATGAGATGACAGGTGAACTTAAAAATGCGTACCCCTGCGCCAAACAGCCCTCTTACTCTTGACGCGATCGCAATGAGATCGAGATTGAATTAATGTCAAACGTCAGTAATAATAGCTTAAAATTAGTAATTAAACTAAAAATTAATGCTTGAAATTAGTAAATGAAGTGTTTTGTAAGCTAGTAATCGATTTTAGCGGCAATTAAAGTCGAATCAACGTCGTAAATCAGTAATCATTATTGACATTCAATCTCGATCTCAACGCGATAACAACAATAACCTCCCTTTTTGCTAATAAATACACATGACATGAGATCCCTACACAGAAACACCCAGACCAAGACAAACACTTAAATATTTGTCTTCAAAGATTTCAAACCCGCCTTTACCCGGAAAGCCAGGTACATACTCTTATCATTGCGCCATATAATTAGTCTACATACAATCATATATTTACATGTTCATAAACATAAATATATTTTAACAGATGGAAACTACATTGTGTTACATGATCTCATAGTAAAGAGTGACTAACAAATATTTTTTTGATAACTGATAAAAACGTGAGAAATATCCGACCGTGTTTCAAGTACGTACTATCGACAGCGCGTCTTGTTTAACATAGCAACTTGAAGGCGCCTTTATTAGTAAAAAAATAAGAGGCAGTTTTGTAGAGCAGCTGTTGAGCTTACTAAGTCATTGATAGTACAGTCAAAAGCTCGTCACCCTTTACACTTTGACCTTGAGAGCGCAATTATGTCGATCGTAATAGCGGCGATTTTCCTAGGGCAAATGTGCAGCGTGACGTACTGTTGACTGTACATACAGGTGCTTTGCGACTACAAAATCGGACGTGCTTATTTAAAATACATTTCTAAACATTATTAGTTACGTACGTTTCATATAATGATGATTCATCTGTTATGGACATGGTTTTAAACAGTTTTCCCCATCTCTCAGAAAATAGTGAGAGAAAACACATGAGGATTTTACGTACATAAATGACTCAGTAACCTTATTATGAATGTTTACACAAATATTTACATCTGCCAGTTGGAATATAAAGATGTCACTCAGAACAGGAGCAAAACAAGATCTAAATCTTTTAACATAATGTTTTTCTAGAAATCATGAGGCCATCGACCGCGTGATCATTCAGACATCCGAATTTCTAGTCACTACGTAGGTGTTATCTATCACTAAAACAATACACAATATAAACAAAGGGGTAAACTTTATATATATAAACTTTTTCATATGATAAATTTTAAATAGAAAAATATTGGAAAAAAATTACCGCGACCTTTGGAATCCGGTTTCCAAAGGTCGCGGGTTCGATTCCCGTCTGAGAATTCACTTGGACGAGTTAATTTATTCCAATATTTTTCTATTTAAAATTTACCATAAGTATAAAAATAGAATTGAAAAATGCAAAAATTACAAAATCATAAAAAAAACTTTTTAATGATAGAGTTGTTAATTATTATAAATGTGAAAATTGACATGCAAAAAAAAAACAAAATATTAGTAGAAAAACAAAACGATGTTGCGGCAACACTCAAAACATCGAAAGCGTCTGCAGTCCCCGCAGAGGATAAGTGAAAATCTAGTCAAGATACTAGTAAACTTGTACTAGAAATTCACTCATCTTCCAAGGAAACAATTCTTTCATGCACTTTTTCCAATCGCTGAAAACAACACACAAAAAAAACAAAAATTAAAAAGACGCCATGTTTGTCTTGAAATTGGTATCAAATCACTTCATCAAACAGGCACGCCGTCTTAAATTAATTAAGAAAAAATAAACATACAACTGCAACAACAAAACTTATCTATATAAAAAAAATCATTCTTTCTAATGGAGCGACCACAGCTTGAATATTTAAATCTACAGTAAAAAAAAAAACTACAAACTGATATTAAGCTAAGTGATGCATTAAGTTAAATTATACTTTCTAAGGTTACGCAACAGAGTTTTATGTAACGGCGCTATGCAAAATATCGAGTTTCATTTGCAACACAATGCGGATCAGTACAATGGTGTTATAAAATTGTACGATTATTACGTAAGCACTTGTATCTCGGTTTGCTTACTGTTTTACCTGGCGTGCCTGCGTAAACGAAACTGCCTTTTATGCAATATTAAACATCGATTACAAATAATCATCATCGATTATACAAATCTCTTTAACAGAAGCGTTATTAGTAGCACACACAAAAGGCCATTTGCCTTTTACAGGTGCCTTTGCAGGTACAACTGTAGCATGATTATTTAAGTGCCGTGTGTGTAAAATGACTAATGAATGACTATTAATATTCTATTGAATTCATGTTTATAAATATTTAAAAATGATCTGCTTTTAGCAAGACACCTGTTGCAACAACTATGGAAAATGATGATCTAACTCAGATTGTCGAGAGAAACCAATCGACATCATTTTGAGGCGTAATCTTCCAACAAAAAATAAGAAAGGAAGGTTAAAAAAAGAAAAAAAAACACATGGTAAAAATGTCCGTTCTTAAAATTATCTGTCATAATGTTAATGACCTTTACGAGCTATCTTATCGCACCGTTCGCCATTTACAGGTTTCAGTAAAATACCGAATACTGTCACACGAGGAAACAAATAATTGCATAATTGCATTGCAATGAATGCTGCATAACGTGCATTGACGTCACTAGCGCGTCACTATGCAGCTTCGACTTATGCGCCTGTTTATTGGTCGTGTCGTGTCTAACTGACCTCAATTCATGGAGCGATACTTCAACCAGTAATTATGATGGCAGCAGTCGACACTTTATCCAGTATATCTGAATCTGAGAATATGTTTAGAAACGACTGGTTGTTAGGCGAATCCAAATTCAATTGATTTAGGTTAATTTGTATAGATGTTGATGTAATCAAACTATATTCGAGTATATTACATACCACATATATTTAGAACTTGGGCTATCTAGGAGATCTAGGCAAAATTTTCTTACATCCATTTAATGTAAGTTCGTTCATATAGCAAGCCATTTTCAAGCTGCAATACATGCTATTCAGAAGACTCACGGAAAAGTAGAAATTAAATTACATTGACTTCATAAAGTACTAAAAAAATACTTGGCAAATACTCTTAGAATTTTAGATATTCGACACACAGGTCTTATAATGATTAACTCCTTTAAAATATTCATGACAATTTCTAGCTCTTAAGTACTTGGCAAACGGCGCTTTTGGCAGTATTCCCACGACATCAGATTTTACATTAGAAGTAGACAAATGGAATAAGTATGACGTAGTCACTTCCCAGAGGGCGTGTGTGTATAATGCTAAGATTATTGGCACGTGTGGGCATCTAGCGTGAGCGGCCATGATGACTGGTGCGCGTGTCGCGAGGGATTGCCAACTTCTTGTTAGAAATTACTACTGTTTTGATTTAAATTATTGTTGTAGAAAAGAATCGAGTAATTTACTAATAAACTTGTATTTCCAGCTCCGCATACTGCCCGTTCTCTTATTCCATGTAGGTATTCAATCAAATATTTAAAATCCGCTAAAGACTAGGACAATAAACCTAAAACTTTTATAAAAAGTCTTTGCAAACCTTTGATTTATAGGCGACAATTTGGCGCAACTATTGTTTCTTGTCCAGACCCAGAGTAGGTATATATTAATAAGAATATGGTGTGACAATTATATTAAAAGAGGTAATTAATTTATATAGATTTTTCGCTGACCTACAGCAAGCATTGTCATATGTTTATGCGGGTTTTGGAAATAAGAGCCAACCCTAAACGCAACAACGAGTTGCCTTGTGCGAAGAAGATAATCAGGCACTATCTGCCGGCGGACGATAGCATAACCGCAGTATGCGCTTGACCTTTGCCACAGACCTTCGCTGCCACGAGCTAGTAAAATGACAGAACAATACTCTGATCACTCTCAACACACAGAACCTTATTTCAACAGTGTTAACTAAATGTTTTTTTCTTTGATGTTCCTGTTAACATGGCTCTCAGCCCCACCAAATCGGTACCGAAGGAAGACCAGCGCTGGCCAAAAAGCCAAGCATTATGCTGAGTCGATACCGTTATGGGACAAACTGTGCTTCTTTTTTCTGTGCTACTTTGATGGTGTCTTATTGTCGTGTTTGTCCCAAATAAATATAATCTTCTTTTTTTTCTTTCTTTCTAAATTTAATTGTTACTTTAAATGCTATGGTTAGTTTCACGACAGAATACCCGAAGGAGTTGCGCTTCAATCGTCTTAACAGAAATATGAGCTCTATTTCTACAGAGATAAGTAAATCACAATTAGTTTAGTATTATTCCGTGGAACTTCGATCCTTTATCTTTATCTTCTATCGATACTTTTTTTGTAAGTTTTACCGGCCCTGGCTGAAGGCCGCTTCAGCGATCTCATCTCAACTACTTTGTGTAGGTCAAATAGTAAAAAAGCTAACTAAGCCTATATTGGACCACAATGAAGAAAATAGGCCTATTGTCACTATACCTTTTGTGAAAATATGTTATTAATGATGTTGAGTCACGTCGAACAATATCGACACGGACAAAGCCAAGGGCAGCCACTAGTACGTGAGTCTAAAAAAATTGGTTGTCTGTTGCTAACTTGAATATCATAAATAACGTTTTTATTGGTTAGTATTGCGATATTCAAAATATTAACATCTCGCTAACAAGACGTGCTAATTAGCCAAATTGATAATAGGAGTACTATAAACGATAATTCCACACAAAATAAATATACTTAGTGAAATATTTGGCGTCTGTTTCTAGGCCAATGTTTCTTTTATTGTTTTATTTGTTCCTTATCGTACGAGACACAATGCAGATTAAAGTTTCAAGCTGTGGTCTATGAGATGTTTAAATTATAAATGCTAATTTAAACTTTTTACTGGTTGTTTGAGTAATTTCTTTTTCACACCAGTATAATAAAAGGTTTGAAAGTCTGTATTTAAGAATACGAGTTACACAGATGGAGATAGACGAAAAAATGGTCCTACCTTGCGTGCTAAAAGTTTGATCCACGGTCAAAGTTATACGACCAAAGTCAGTCCGCTTGAGACCATTGCCATGAAAACACGCGTCATTCAGAAATGAAAACGGTTAATTGTGCAGTGCTTTCTTGCAAGAGCTCGTCAATAACATTTACACATCACTAAATCTCGCTCGTGACGTCATCGTAGGTACAAAAAATTCGACACGCTAGGTTCTCATACAGTTTGAAGCGCTCTTTTCGTCTATCTCGATATAGGTTCGTTACGAGTTATGAACTTAACAGTTCAAGCCCCAAGGGCCCTTATTCACTATGACCACTTGGCGATTCCTTGCTCAAACCATGCCAATTTTTGCGATTTTCAAAATTAGTTTTCTCCTTGATACTCCCAAATTATAGAGTCATTGTACAAGTACATGACAGTAGCAAATTGTATAGTTAATAAACAAGTAAAATAATTATAAAATTGGTAAGTGTCAAAGAGAAAACGAATTTTAAAAATGTCGAAACCAAATACATTGGCGTGGTTTGAGCAAGGAATCGGTAAGTGGTCATAGTGAATACAGACCAGGGCCCTTAGCCAAAGTAACAATTCAAAAACGATAACGAAGTTCGAAAGAATTAAATGAATGACGATGACGATTGGCGGATTAGCATAGGGCGCGCTAAATCACGTGGTCTTACCGTAAGTTAATTGGCGACAATGAAGAATCGAATTATCGTTTCGCTACATAACGATGTTACTTTGTCTACGGGCCCTGGTAGGGCTTTAACTGCTGTTGCCTGTATCCACAGACCTATATCGAGATAGACGAAAAGAGCGCTTCAAACTGTATATGAACCTAGCGTGTCGAATTTTTCGGACCCATGATGACGTAACAAGCGAGATTCAGGGCCTGTTTCACAATCTAAAAGTAAGTTCTGAGTAGCTTACTTGACAACTAATTTCATACAAATTATGTTCCATTTTTAAATTTAACCAGAAGTTAGTGACTAATCATAGATGGTGAAATAGGCACTTAGTGATGTGTAAATGTTATTGACGAGCTCTTGCAAGAGAGCACTGCACAATTAACCGTTTTCGTTTCTGAATGACGCGTGTTTTCATGGCAATAGTCAAGCTCGTAAAACTTTGACCGTGGATCAAACTTTTGGCTCGCAAGGTAGGTAGACTTTTACCGTTTATCTCGATATATGTCGATTGTACCTTAGAGCCATTGGACATCCTGATTCCTGTGAATTATCTAGTTCATACTTACATTTTAACAAATAAGACAGTTAGATTAAGATAAAAAATATAAAGGCAGTATAAAACAAAATTACATGCAAAATGATTTTAAAATTAATATGATTTAAACTTCACACTTCAGGCAGCAAGTTATTGTGGAGGAAAATAGATCATTTATGTATTTTGAGTAAATAACCATTGTTTGTTTGTCACACTAACTGATTACTTCCTTTATGTTTCACCAGTGAAAACGTGTGTAATTCTAACTGTTTGTGCACCTGGTTTTGCCTATGAGTAATAAGTATTTACATCAACCTATTCATCAATACAATAAACGTAAACATTCAAGTTTAACACAAACAGTACTCATATTGATATAGTACATTACTACTGCGACCAGCAAAAGAGGCATTGATGGACGAACATGTAAATGTGGGGCGAGGCGAAGTCGAGGCACACATGCGTAAGTTCATCGATGCCTAGTTGTGGCCAAGGCTTGTATAGTACTTTTCTCAAACATGCTTGGACATATGTATATATTAAGTATGTATTCACAAAAAAAAAAAGTATATAAGTATGTTTATCCGTTATTTAGTATCCATAACACAAGTTCTTCATGAAACTTAACGTGGGCTAGATAATAGGTGTGATTGTATGCGAATATTTTTTTTATTTTTTTTTTATATGGGCATTATTTTGACAACCTTCTTCGAGATAAATCGATATTGCTGTACTGGCCACATACATGAGAGCAGCGGCCGGCAAAGTTGTGACGACAATGGTTAATGGTGCAGTGCTTTCTTGCAAGAGCTCGTCAATAACATTTACACATCACTAAGTCTCGTTCGTGACGTCATCGTGGGTACGAAAATTTCGACATTCTAGGTCCTTATACAGTTTGAAGCGCTCTTTTCGTATATCTCGATAAAGGTCTGTGGTATAGTTAGTGAAATCAATCCTAACATTTACAAATACAAATGCAAAACCAATCACTTTAACAACAACGACAAATTCAGGGCATGACAGGAGTTAAATACAGTTACCAAAGGATGAAATCTACGTTTTTTATGAACTAAATAAAATAAATAAATAAGCGAGGTATTTAATAAAATAATAAAAAGAAACTAATTTATAGTACTTTAGCTTCTCTCAGGCCCTGATGAACAGATTAATTTACAAATAATCCACACTGCGAAAAACAGCTGAAAATAAGTTTCATCAAATTATTTCTAAGATTAGTATATTTAGATTATGCACTTATTTAATTTCAAATATAAAGAAAAACTGAACATTCTTTGTTACCAGTACTTAACACGCGGACAGTTAACGAGACAATAGAATTTTTATTCTTACTAACTTTACCCGTAGAACACCCTACCAAAAGTTTCATCATCATCACAAACTGATCAATGTTATCGGAACACATAGAAGAAGATAACATTTACTGTAGACACCTATGGAGATATACTGTCCACCAGTGCTATGTGAACAGTAGGGCCTATTGAACACAAATACAATCGAAATAGTATTGAGGACCAAATGTCAAAAAATATACAGAAAAATGTAGTTCATTTACGTCCGGTAGAAATGCTGGTCAATTTGTCATACTTTTTTTTTATTTACTTCCTCAATTATACTCGTAAATTTTTGGTGCTAGGCCTACTGTGGTTATGCTTTTGCTATGACAGGAATTCCCAACCAGTGGGTCGCGCCACACTTGGTGGGCGTAGAATGATTCAAGGGGGCGCGGCGCGGCTACTGATTAAAATAACTGTAAGTTATTATTAAATTTATAATTTTGCATTTTACAAAGCTATTTTTATGTGATAAATATTAAACAAGCAAATATACTAGAAAAAAGCAACACGTCTCATGTCGCCCTGACGGGATATGAGACAAGTTGCTTTTTTCTAGTATATTTGCTTGTTTAATATTATTAAATTTCTGCCCCTAGGGAGGCGTAGTATTTTTGCAAAAGTGGAATGCGCATAGGGTAAAAGGTTGGGAACCCCTGCACTATCATATTAGATTTATGTAAGAAAAAACATCTCACCTGCAAGAACAATGCATGTGCCTGCTCAGCGTTATTAAACTCGAAGCTCTCCAGGTCCTGGCCAGCATTAGCCAGCTCCAGAACTATGTACTGCTGGTCGGAGGGCAGAATCGCAGGGTTGTCGTTCTCAGACCCGTTGCACTCGTCATACAGCTCCCATAAGTCTAGTAGCCGCGATGGATATGTACCGTAAACGCACTTCACTGCTAACACCTGTTGAAGATTGTAGATGTGTAATCATATTAAAAAGGCTGTGAAAGTTTTTACGCCCTGACGGAATATGAGACAAGTTGTTTTTTTCTATATAGTATATTTGCTTGTTTAATATTATTAAATTTGTTCATTTTCTGCCCCTAGGGGGGCGTAGTATTTTTGCAAAGTGGAAGGCGCATAGAGTAAAAGGTTGGGACCTATACCTATACCTACTGCAGCTAGATGTGGCTAGTATGTTAAAAAAAAGATATATAGCTACTAGAGCAATTGAATTTAATCGCACCATAAATTTGCTACGGATATCATAGGAAGCCTGTAAAATGCTCAAGACCATAGTCGACATTTATAACTTCATCGAGATCAAAGCTTTTGATAATGTAGCTATTAAAATAAGATAAATAAATAACATATCTAATAGTCGATTAAAAGAAAGAGTATTTCAAATCAATATCATAGCAACTTCAATGAACTTTGAGTCATGTGACAGACAGATGATTTGTGCTACCTCCTAATCATAGTAGAAAGTTAGAGGTTGTTGTGTTCACGCTACACATAGTATAGTACCACTGGTATTGAATAAATAATAAATAAATTTCATACAATCACACCAAATTATCTAGCCCACTGTGTTATGGATACTAGATAACGATAAACATACTTATATACTTTTTTTGTAAATACATACATAATATACATATTAAATTCCCAGACCAAGACAAAATAGAAATGTTCATGCACACAAATATTTGTCTTGTCCGGGGATCGAACCTGGGACCTCTGCGCAGAAGGCGGGCTTAGTACTCCTGCGCCACACAGGTCGTCAATGGTGATGTGATATAGAAACCCTACGACCTTGTGTTAGAAACTGTATGTAACACAAAAATGCCATAAATTTCACTACACCCTATACCTACATATATAGTAAATAGTTTATAATAGCAATGTAAACAGGAATTGCCATTTAACACTACCCTTTGGGCTATAAACATGCAGATATTTTTTTTTCTATAAAATTTCAATACTATTTATGCTATTATATCTTTAAGGTCATAATTTTGACCTTCCCCTTCCAATGACAAATTAACCTTTCAGGCCCCAGATGAGACACAATAGATATTTCATTGTTTTCTGGGCACCGGTGTCCGTTTCGGGTATGATGTATATAAGTATTAATAACTCTTGACACGAGAAGCATTCATTCAATACACTATCATTACATAAGATTTCTAGTCCAATTTTAGTGTAGAACTATAAATTCATACCTTGAGCAAAATAGAGAATAAATAACAACAATTAGAGCTTATCAATAATGATAATACTGTTCAGTGATAACAGACGGCCCAGTTGGCTTATCAAAATAGTAATTATAATTACAACTACAGCAAATGCCCTATACTTGTCTGGAGTATAAAAGAGTGATTCATAGGTATTAATGCTTTTACAATTTTAGTTATGCTAAAAGAATGTCTTTATAATGACTCATTGAATTGGACTTTGGCCATTACCAAGAATTGGAGAAAAGCATTTGTCATCAATTTTAGTTTCGTAATTGTGCTGCCTGTGTACAATATATTGAATGTAAGCAATAACAAATTGTCACATAAACACATTTGATCCCCGATTTAATGTAATAAATCATTTTTTTCTTCTTCAGTACAAACTAAATAAAGAATAATAGCACAAATAGAATTGAAACAAAAAATTATAAGCTTATAACTTTAAAACAGAAAATTTTGATTTTCTGTTTTAAAACAAAAAATTACAAGATATGAAACTTTACATCATTTTAAAATTTTAAAACAGAAAATCAAAATGCTTTTTTAATTATACCTTTTTTTAAAAAAAGGGTGCAAAAAGTGATATGATAAATGTTTACCCAAAGGTTGTATTTGAAATGCAGGTAGAGGGCTGTTTTTTTTTAATTTCACAAAAGAATTCCCATCCCTAGGACTGCAGGTAGAATGTTTGATACAAAAAAAACCCAAAGCTGGTATTGGCTACTGAATATTATTTTAAATGGGGCTTACCTCATTAAAAACATCAGTTGCATTCTCTACAGTATGTAGATCCACGGCATCAACTGGCTTCCCTTCATCAAAGTCACGCTGAATTTCATCTATAGGAGCGCGCAGTGCGCTCAATTCCCTAAAAGCAAATTGACCTTATTAGTATAACTAAAGACATTGTAAACCAATTATATGATTAGTTGCCAAGCTAATAAATTGCTATTATTAGTTTTTTGTTGGATAATAACTTAAAAGTGAAAATGAACATTTATTAAATTACTGAAAATGGATTATCAAACAAGTTTGTATAAGTAAAAATATTGAATACATTATTATTATTATTATTATTTAGAAGGAGGGACGCCGGCAAAGCCGGACGGGCGATCAGTCACCATAGTCGGAACCATTTCGCCCAGTTCCCCAAAGTCCAATATTGAATACATACATAGCAATCACAATCTCCGAGATAATCTCATGGAAGTCTTTTTGATGTTCGCCATTGACTTTAGTTGTGCCTGCGATGGGGACTATCTTCATCACACGCGCACGGCCATCTCTAGCTCTCCACAAAAACACTTCACCGTAGACTCCCTCGCCTATCTTTCGACAATTCTTCAAGACTCTAGGATTTTCAAAACAATGTTGTTGAAGGCAATATTCAAAGAAGAAAGAAAGAAAATTATATTTATTTGAGACAAACACAACAATAAGACACATCAAAGTAGCACAAATAAAATAAAAAAGCATGGTTTGTCCCAAAACGGTACCGACTCAGCATAATGCTTGGCTTTTTGGCCAGCGCTGGTCTTCCGTTGGTACCGTTTTACTTTTTTGTTTTAAAAATTAAGTAATTACCACCGAAAATGAATAATATTGTGTATCTCAGGAAGTTTTCAATCATATTGATTCAATACCCAACATATGTACGTGACTTTTTTTTATAATAAATACCATGCATTTGTCTAAATAACACAGTTCAAGTGCTTGGCCTACATAACCACACTTTTTTAAATTTTTGGAGCAAGGTCATACAATTATTCACAATTTGAAGGTAGTACAAAAACAAAACTACTCACGTTTCTGGATAGCACTCATCGAAGTGAATCGCGTCTGTTTGATTGCATCGACGCAACACGTAATCTCTTGGAGTGGTGACACGATTTGAAGTATCATGGAAGTTTTCTAAAACAGTAACTTCGTGTACCGAGTCGGCAATCGATAGTTTTGATAATTCGACAACCGTATCATCACAATCTTCGGACAGAAATCCTGAAATAAACGGCACGGCGTCAGCGAACGCAACCATGACACACAAGGAAGTGAATGACGAACTTTCCCTACGCGTAATTTGTTAGTTACGTAGCGTAGGTACTTGGAAATCACGCCAGCGTTAATGATTTTTGAATATTTGCTGCGTTTTTTAAAGTATTAACTAACCTGTGTATTGCAGGGAAAGATGCATGCACTTGGCTTTCGACACTTTTTGTAGAACAAAGGGGCAGAACCAAGCTATTATCCCGTTAGGGATAAAGAATGGCAGTCAAATCGATTATACCACAAAATTTCACACAAATGTGAAGTTCGCACTGCTACTATTAATAATAATAGCAATAATATTCACTACACGTTGTGTAATACCACGCGATTTGAAATAAAAATAAAATAAAAATATGGACAAAGACCCGACAACGCGTCTTCTTCCGCTTCTTCCGCGAACGAATTCGTTGATTCGTTCGACGTACAAAACCACAGACTAAAAAAAAGACCGTTTACAGTGTTGTCAGTGCCACGCCACCCCTAATTTTAGAAAATTAGTAGACTGTAGAAATTGGTAGAATCGAAAATAAAAAATCGGTAGATCTATATTCCAACCTAATTTGGCAGATTTTTAATGATTAATAAATAAATAAATAAATATTCGCATACAATCACACCTATTATCTAGTCCCACGTTAAGTTTCATGAAGAACTTGTGTTATGGATACTAGATAACGGATAAACATACTTATATTCTGTTTTTTTTTTTTTTTTTTTGTAAATACATACTTTATATACATATTAAACACCCAGACCAAGACAAATACACATGTTCATGCACACAAATATTTGTCTTGTCCGGGGATCGAACCCGGGACCTCTAGCGCAGAGGGCGGGGTTAGTACCCCTGCGCCAAACAGGTCGTCATCAATAAATTACATAAAAATTGTTCTAAAATTATTAATTGTTTTTGTTCATAAGTTTTAAATGTTCTGATAGTTCCGAGCTAGGCAGCCCGTTGTTATTGTTAAAAATCTTTTATTATACAACTATCCCCAAATGTCTGTAGGTGCAAAGTCTATTCTTTGGCAGCAACACTATCGCCGAACTATCGCGTTATAGTGAACATTTGCCACTGCCATGACAATTCTGGCTAATTAATAGTCACCTTTCTGACCGTCTTCTAAAATGTGACTATTGCTTGGTCAGTGAAACGAGCAGGCAAGTTCAAGATATAACGCTCTTCAGCCTAAGTCATATGATTGTGGTTCTGCGCTCGGTCAGACTCACAAAAATACATATTTTCCGAACCTGCCCCAAAATCCTAACCCAATGTTTTAAATAATAGTGTATTTTTGGAAAACAGGTAGATGGTTGGCTTAGGGTCGGGTGATATGGTAGATCTACCAAAAAGTTGATAGATCACAGCAAAAAGAAACAACCGTGATGCGAATAAGTTAAAAACGAAGTTTTCAAAAATTAAACTTGTGAGTACAGGGCCGCACGCAATGACCCTAAAAATATATAACCATATACCAAATTACATTAAAGAAATAAAGGCAACAACACGATTTATAAAAACTTTAAAAAAATATCTCATTGAAAAATGCTATTACAATATAAACGATTTCTTTGACGAAAAACCGACACATCAATTATAATTTCCACAAAACAAACTTATAGTTTAGAGAAACTTATAGGTTAAATAAGTTATTATTTTATATTTTTAGAATTGTTTGTAGACTTGGTTATTTTTAATGAATCGAATGCACCAAATTTCAAGTATAATTTTTTCTAATTTTTATTGTTTAACGGATTTTAATAATGACGTTGTGAATTTTATTTTTTTTATTTTATTTTTATGAAGTAGTTAGATTTTATGTATTTAATTGTAATTTATGCAACATTTTAATATATTTTATGAAAACTTAATTATTTGAACGAATGTTTTTTTTTTATTAAGCTCCCTTTTATATTTCAACTCCCTTGCAGGGCGTCACAGGAACTGTAAATTTATGTACCACCTATAACTATAAACTATGTGACAAGCAATAAATGATATGAATATGAGATCTGGCAACGCTGACCGTTTATTTCTTTTTATAGCGAAATGTTGCCAGGTTATGATTATTAGCACATATTAGTAGAAATATATTGCCCATAAATATTAGGTAGGTACTGGCGATTAATCTAACAATACCATAAAAATTGCGCATTAACGAATTATCCAACCACGCGACAACTTCTTCTCGTGCTTGTAGTAGACAAGCAAGAAGTGAATCTACGGGTGTTTTAAACGCCAACCGCCGTCATTGTCCCAACATATTTTCATATTTTTAGAGCAATAAAATTCTGTCCTTTTGTGCAGTTAAGAATAAAGGTACCAGACGAGTGGCGTTTAGTAGCAGAACCTTTATTATTTTCGCACTTATCATGCATGGCATGACACTTTTTAGAGGGAGGACAATGAAGGCGTTCAAAATGTCCGTAGATTTACCCAGTAATGATTTTTTTTAAATTATTATTTACTTTCATATCTAAGTTTATTAAAGTTATTCAAGTACCAACAACTTACCCTTTAAATCCTCTGATACAGTATTTGTGCATAAACTTAGTCTTGAACTATTGGGTTCCTAAAAATAAATTGATTTTGATAAATCAAAGAAATCAAGAAACAAAATAGATATAATTGAAAATGTTTAAAAGTTCTCACTTTTACAATGCGAATTGTAGATCTACTAGGTTTAGATACGAAGGTACTTCTGCGACTAATAATGGAGTCATTGTGTAGTGAACCTAAAATAAAAAAATGTTAATATTATTGAGAGGAAACCTACAAAATCAAATAAAAAGAGATCAATAAAAAATTCAGACCTGACATTACACTGAAACTTTAGGTGGACAAGTGACAAAATGTGACTTAAAATGTGCCAAAATTTACTTTTTAAAATTTCCCATAAGCTTTTGAATTACATCAATCAAAAACTTACATCCAAAGAGACTTACTATGAACATCTGCTAACATACTTGCATGCATTTCACATCACATCTAAATGATTAAATTAAAAAAAAAACATTTGCTGGTGCCATGCGCCTATTTAATTTCATATAACACAGTATAGACAATCTCAAAGGAATTAACATACCTCTGAAATCTTGCAATTCCATTGTACTGATAACACTCTGTCTGTAGTTTCTACCTTTATTCTTGAATGGCTCATCTTCTAAAATTGACTGATCAAATTGATCAGTCATCATGGTGATTCTTCTGTAAATACTCAAAGACCTTTCCCACTTTTTCCCTGGTTGTAATACTATTGGTTTAACCTCTGAGCCACTACTATCTAATTTCGTTATCCTAGAACAGCAACCAACATTACTCTCCGATTGTTTAATGGCATCTCTTGTAACCTGCTTCAAACTATCACAGTCTGTGTCCATCAGCCTACATGATTCTCTTCTAGAGCTTAATGTTCCCTTATCATCAATATCTATATGGATTGCTTCATTTGTAGTTTCAGGGATTTCCCCAGCATCATTTTTGAAACTTACATCTGCTTTAACAATTATTTCATTATTACTAAGTACAGTCTTATCACAATCAGCACTGCTGATGCTATCCAATGAATTGCTAAAACTTAATATAATTGAATTATTTGTAACTTCATTACGCCTTCTAGTGGTCACAAAATTAAAGCATCTCTCTTCTTCTTCATTTCTAGTGCAGTCACTATAATTTGATGAAATACTATCTTCATTACAGTTAGTATTAATTCTATCTAATTCAATATTTTCTAAATCCATTGCTCCACCTTCATTTATGTTCTCAGACACAACTGTTGCTTCTAAATGATCTAGGTCAGCATTAGCAGTTCTTTCTCCAAATAAATCTTCATCATCTTTTCTCTGAGAACTTATAGAATCATCTGAGTTAACAAGTGAATCACTATTTTCCAAACTTGCAAAATCATCACTATCCATATTGCTAGAATTCCTTTCCTGTTCTTCATAATCACTCAACTGTTTAACATAATACTCCATGAATAATGAATTATCTAATCTTTCTACATTTACAACTGGAACTCTTATGTCATTTAAAGCTAAATTTTGTAAAGATTGGTCACTACTACAGGTATCATAATCCTCAGTCTCTTTGCTATCACAAGAAAAAATTTCACTGTCGCTATCATATCGGATTTGGCATGAAGTCTCAATTATACTTTGTGGAACTTCATAACTTTCATCTTTTCCAGTGAAAGATGTGTCAATATTTTCCTCCGATTCATTTGACTCCATATGTGGTAAAGATTGCCAATCTGCATTGACTATTGAATTATCTATGGATTCTTGTGGATTTGAAAATCCTATAAATGGTTCAACTTCTGTAGTTTGGAAATCACTAATTTCAAGACTAATTAACTCTGCTGTTTTAATTTTCTCAATTTTTGAACTTTTAGCACTTGTTACTGATGCTTCTGTAATTGGTGGTGGTGATTCAAGATCTAGTTTAGTAGCAGTCTTGCTACTTTTATCACTTTTATGACTTTTGTCTACGGACAACTGAATAATTGGTGATACCGGTGTAATATCTTCTGTAGGAAATACATTATCTTTCTGTTCTTCAAGAAGAACTAAACTTTCATCATTATGACTTTCCTCAACAATAGTTACATAGTTTGGACTATCCTCATTTTTCTCTATGCTAATTGGTGAAAATTTATATATAGACTGGCTCCTATATTTCTCTTTGAATGGAGTACTACATAATGGAGACTTTGACAAATCTGGTGATGCAAAATTTTTAGTTAGCCTGTGGTCCTGATATTTGTAACTATTGTTCTCCTGAGAACTGTTGAAACTTCTGGAGCATCTTATTTTATTGAGAATTGACATTTTCTTTTCTATATTATTAATAGACTCATCAAAATGTTTGGAGCTAATCTGCTTTTGCTTTTCTATAACTAACTCATGTTTTCTAATATCTGTGACATCAAGCAAAGAGTCATTAGAGTTTTCTTTATCTGAATCTGAAAAATAAGTTTTTGTAATTAAATTATTGGTTAGACATAAAACTGATTTCTCTTTCTATCAAAAATATTTTTACTGAAACTAGGATATTGATGAAAGGCGAAAGTAGCTAGAAGGTTTAAGATGTAGATGTTTTTCTGATCTCAATGTAGAATAATTAGCATATAATAAGTAGCTCTTAACATAATCCTGTTAAATTTAAAATCTGTTATTATTACATACCATAACTCTCACTGCTAGAACAGTTGAATTTCTTAACATTTGATAACTTCTTTCTGTTGTAGGTTTTTCCTTCCCTAAAATATGAATGACATAATGCTTAATAATTATTTGAAATGAGAAATTAAAATTTATATCAAATAAAAAATCAATACAAGACTTACACGCTAGACAAAAATTTGCCAAAACATTGCCTACTGTTCACAGGAGAGTTAATTTGTCTAGGCGAAGAGGAATTGAAAAGCTGATCAAACAAATCCTGAGCCTTATTCACTCTAATGGACTTATCAGGCGTCAAAAATGCTGACTGAGATATAGATTCTCGTAAAGAACCAGAAGACGGCTCCACTTCTTTTACAATTCGTTTCACATATTTTCTTTTGCGCACTTTGCTAGTAGCAGCGCCATAATGGTTCGTGGAACCAATACATGATAGTTCTTTTTTGGTTTGTTTAATTTTTTGAATGTAAAATGCATTAAATACCGAATCTTTTTCATCTAAATTCTGGATAACATCCCGGTGGTCTAGTGCATGTCCACTATCTTTTTTTGAGCGATATGTTCGTCGCATTTTAACTTGATTACAATCTGCACAACGACACGAAAGTTTTATATATTTTTACATCATTCTTAGATTGTTATTTGTTTCTTTCCTTTTCAAATTAAACTATTTGACTATTTTTGTCGAAACTTCAAACGGACACTTCAAATTCAAACAAAAACATCTGTCATTGTCATTCATGTCATGTGTTGTGTTCCGTCAGTGTCATTTTGTGTCATTTTCACGTTTTTTTTAATGTTTTACTGGCTCTGGCTTCTAGAAAAGCGCGATTCTACGTATGCCGCAAGCTCTGTGCTGTAGCTTGCTGCTGCACGCACAGTCAGACAGACTGACAGACAGAGTTTCTATCTTGTGTCTTCTTTCGTTCGTTCTCTCTTCAGCAAACAAACATTTTAAACTGGATTTCCATTCTCGCGAACGCATTCGACGAAGCATTCGTCGAATGGTTCATTCATCGACACGTTCGACACGAATAACCGTTCACTTCACTCACACACTCTCGTCAGCAACGCAACGATGGACGAAGATCATGTTTGCCCGCAGCGCTTTTTAATTTCCCCAGATTGCATTTTATTTTCCCACCTAAAGATAAATACAAATAACTCTACCACATTCCAGTCCTATGTCCTTGATCTTGAATTCTTGGTATCATGCTTATAAAATGCAAAGGAATGTCGGTTATTTTGTTGAAACATCTTTACAGATGTTTGACCATCGATTAAGATGAAACAGCCATCTAATTATAACTTTTTAATTTTGCATTTTACAATGCTATTTTTATGTGATAAATACTAAACAAGAAAATATACTAGAAAAAAGCAACTAGTCTCATGTCGCCCTGACGGGATTCGAACCCGCATCCTTGGGATCGAATTTTACATTCGACGTGTCCTCATAGGTCTTTGCTTTTTTCTAGTATATTTTCTTGTTTAATATTTGTCACTCAGATAGGAGATAGTCTGGATTAGCTACTTTTTCCCGATATTTGTGAGTGGAGCATGTATTGTCTTGGGTTCCAAATACTTGGTTCGGCTTGATATGTATGCTTCCAAAAAGGTTAATATTAACTCATTGCTCGTTTCCAATTTTATGACTTGTTGTTGCATTAAGGTAATAAGATCAATTGTTTCTGTAAGAAAAAGTAAATGAGCGAGCTAGCGAGAGCGCTAACCGATTGCGTATTATTTTTCACCAAAATTATAATCTTTCAATGATTTGTATGAAGTTGAAAACTAAGTTTATATCATCTGTTCATGAACAGATAAACTTACAACATTACAAACTACATATAAACTAGTTTTCCTTTGTTTTCCTATTTTAACACTAACAGTGTAGTAACACAGGAAGTAATTGGGATCCAAGATAACTAACTTATCTTTAAGTTAGTTATCTTGGATTCCAATTACTTCCTTCGGGGCTTCCGCCACCACGTAGAACATAAATAAATATACAATTTGTATGGATTTAACAACATTTCTTAAAAACATCTAAGTGAAACACTGAAGTGTTGAGTAAGGCTAACGCCTCGGTGGTATTGAATTGAAGTATACCTCATGCGGCGACAGCCTCGGTGGTGCGGCCACGTGATCCGAATGGCGGAGGTGCGAGTGGCAAAGCACGTCTTTTATTTGGAGCTCGAGGAGGGCAAGCAATCGTAAGCATTGAGGGCATCTTCTCCGATATAAAGACGTAATAAAACGTCATATGAAAAATTGCGACATTAGTCCCGCGCGTTAGGAAGACCTGAACCCCAACCGCCTAAGGGTATTTAACTTAACCTAACTTGTGCTATCGCTCGCTATAGCTATCGATTTTTCAGACCCAAGGGCACTCACTGAACTGACGCTATCACTTTCATACTAAAAATGCAATAGTGAATCCAATAGATTAATAGAAATATGCAGGAATTAGACAAAAACCCTATCGTTGAAGGGTTTTATGAGAGTTTGAAGTTTGAGAGCTACAGCTATAGCACAAGCTATACTGTTAGGCGGTCGGGGTGCTGGCACCCAAATGCCCAGAGTGGAGGACCACTTGCGTTGCGTCCATCAATTATAAGTATGAGAACGGAGTCCTGACCACAAAACACAATTATTCCTAGCGGGTCCCCTGACGTTCTTAAAGAAAATTGGCTATATATAAATAAGCAACATTAGGGCGCATGCGTGTCAACAACGGTGGAATTGAAGCCAGTCGCCGTAGCCGGAATCGGCTAGGAACGCAACAACAACAACAGTGTTAAAAAAAAATCGGCCAAGTGCAAGTCGAACTCGCACATGAAGGGTTTCGTCCTCTCATCCAAGGTTGCCTGTAAGAGATTGCTATGTAGCAATAAGACCGCCTATTGTGTGTTCCTCTTTTTTGTCATTTTCTCTGTATGTTTGTTTTTGTATCGACTGCAATAAAGTTTCTATTATTATATTAAATACACCTACCCAAAATGCCACTATAATATTTCGCCTGCAAAAATAACTTTGTTTTTCATAGTGTCTGTATAAATGACAAAGTTATATTTGCGGTTTTGGCAAATGTGCTATAGCTCTGAAACTGCTAAATATAACCACCTAAGCAATGAACTATTTCAAATTCTGTATTGCTTTGTTTTATTATAGGTAGTTTTATGCTCACAATTTGGTAAATTAATAAGAAAATAATCGTTTTCATCAGTATTTCATAAAATTTAGATACAATTTATGGGAAATAATGCTAAACCTCGCTAGTAGTGCATATACTCATTAAGTAAAAATAAAAAAGTTTTTTTTGTTTGTTTTTCTTTAATAAAGTAAAAGCAGATAATTGTTTAGTATCGAGTGTGACCCCCTCTAGCTAAAATCACAGCTTGAATTCGTCTGGCCATGCTAGCGAGTATATCCGGTATACTTGCTTGCGGAATACGTTCCCACTCCGCAGTAATCACATTCTTCAGCTCTCTGATGGTCTGCGGAGCCGGGTGTACTGATCTCACACGCCGTTTCAGAACGTCCCAGACATTCTCTATGGGATTGAGGTCGGGACTTCGAGCTGGCCAATCCAAACGACGAATGCCTACCTCTTGCATATACGCATTAACATCGCGGGTTCGGTGGGCGCGAGCATTGTCGTCCATAAAAATCGAGTCTTCACCTAGAGCGGCCAATGCGGGTTGTGCATGAGGAATTAGAACTTCCGTTATGTATCGATGCCCAGTCAGTGAGCCATTTTCAATGAAGACTAACTCTGTACGATCCATTGAATTTATTCCTGCCCAAAACATAACAGAGCCCCCACCATAAGGTGTGATTTCTTCGAAACACGCCTCTGCAAAGCGTTCTTCTTGTCTTCTTAGCCCTCGCCGACGACGTCGATCTTCACCGAACAGAGATATCCTGGCTTCATCAGAGAACAAAACCCTATTCCATTCTTCTCGAGTCCATGATTCACATTTCTAGCGAACCTAAGCCTGTGAACTCTGTGCTCACGGAGTAATTTGGGGCCGCGGGCCGGGCGGTGACTGCGTATATTGGCAGCGAGAAGCCTCCTCCTGACCGTCCATAGACTAATATGCACATTTCTTACTTCTTGGAGGTTGTTCTTAAGATTCACATACGAAGATTTGCGATTTCTCAATGCGCGACTCACAAGAAAACGATCATCCCGTGGTTGGGTACATGGTTTTCTTCCAGAACCAGGCCTTCTTTCGACGGAACCAGTCTCCTGATATCGCTGCCAGGTCCTTTGGACTGTCGAGCGATTAACATTTAGCCTCCTAGCCACGAAACATTGGCTGCAACCCTCTTCAAGCAGCGCGATAATTTTGATAGCTTTTACCACTTTATCTACCATTTTTGATACAGCCAAACAGCAATAAATAAAGCTTTGACAGTCAAGGATATGAAATTAATCGATAAAAAGTTATGAAAGTCGTTAACTGTTAACTGTGAACTTCTGGAACTTCGCGCCAAAAATGTAGGATAAAAAGGGGTTTTCTGTAAAAATGAGCATCAAATGAAAATTTGAATTTAGAACGTACTTTTTTAAATACCACAGCATTTTTAAAACCGGCCAGTAACGTGTACAAACGATTGAAACCTTTTTGGTATTGTATCTTTTTAAAGATAAATGAAAATCAAAACCGCCCGTTTTTTTGCAAATGAGTGTATTTCGTTCAAACCAATTTTCGTTGAAGGTTTTATAAAGATCTACAGCATATTTTGTTTTTTAGATTATTCAGTTTATTATTTTAAAAGTAAGAGGGGGGGGGGGGGGCACACATTTTGTCACTTTGAAAGTGTATGTATATCATTCAAACAAACGGTTGACTTTGAGAAAAAACTGTTTAAAAAAAATATTTACAGTTTCAGTTCCATGTATGGGGATATCCCACAGACATAGATCTATGTCTGTGGGATATCCCTTTAATATAAATATTTTTTTATTTGTGTCCAAAAACCGTAAAGCGGTTTACAGAATATCTACCTACCAAGTTTCAACTGTGTAATCCTCATAGTTTTGGTCTGGCTGTGACGTTTTTACACTTTGGAAGTGTATATCTTTCAAACGGTTGACTTTAAGAAAAACTGTTTTAAGAACCTCAATGTAATTTTTAAAGAACTATCTATAGATACACCACACGTATAGGTTTGATGAAAAAAAAAATTTTTTTTTCAGTTCAATTTGGGAAATGAGCTATATTTCTAAAACTGCCAGTGCCAACTATATTTCGTATAAACCAATTTTTGTCGAAAGTTTTTATTAAGATCTTCAGCATATATATTTTTTTACTCTCTTATTTCAAAAGTTAGTTTTGCTGTTTTGGAAGTGTACATCTTTCAAACGGTTGACTTTGAAAAATAATTGTTTTAGAAACCTCAATCTAATTTTTAAAGACCTATCTATCTAAAGATACCCCGCACGTATAGTTTTATGAAAAAAAAATTTCAGCTTCAGCCTATCGCGTAAAAAATATGGATATGGACATGGGCTTCATTTGACAGTTAAATGACCATATATGGTAATTTTATGAGCTTCAACTGTCAAATGAAGCCCATATCCATACCCAGATTTTTTACGCGATAGCCCCCCAGTTCCATGTATAGCCCCCCTTTTAATAAATAAGGTTTAAAGAATTTATTTCTCATAAGAACATTATAGTTCACTTACAATGAGACCTATAACTACGTATACTACGTACACAATATGTAATTATTATGCGCAGCGCAGCCACGTTACAAAAATTAATTTAACGATAACATTATCAAGCACAATACAAACATGCAAATTCACGCCACAAACAAGCGGTCACTTTTTATATTGCTACCTTCCCTTTAAAAACATTAGTTCTCAAATCAAACACACTCAAATTAAACATCGAAGACAATGACACCAAAATTGATGAAGTTGATGAGATAAATTTTCTTGGAGTAAATATAGATGCTTACTTGAATTGGAAATCACACATCGCAAAAATAAACAAAAGAATATCTAGCAATTGCTATGCGCTCTCGATACTTTCCGAAACAACTTCCACAGAAGTGGCTAGGGCTGCATATTTTGGCCAAGTTTATCTATTACTAACTTATGGCATCATATTTTGGGGAAACTCTGTAAATGTCGAGTCAACCTTCATATTACAAAAAAGATGTTTACGTATAATTTACAATTTATATTCTACAGACACCTGTAGAAACATATTTAAGGAACATGGTTATCTTACCTTGATTTGTATATACATTTTAGAAATTTCAGTATTTATTAAGAAAAATAGTAAATATTTTATAAATAAAGCCTCTAGTCGTTCAAATCTTCGTCATAGATATAAGTATGATATTGTTGTACCAAGGAACAACAACCAAATTTATTTTAAAAGTGCTTTTAGTAATGGTATCAAAATATTCAATCACCTGCCTACTGAAATTAAAGCCTTAAGCTTACCTACGTTTAAATTTAAATTAAAGGCTTGGTTGTTAAAAAGTCCTTTTTATAATCTGGCTGAATATTTTGATACAAAAAATGTATAGGTATAAATTTCTTGTAAATTTAATTTTAAAAGTATAAAGTTCTGTTATTATAAAGTTACTTTATGTTGCAGTTATTTTATGTTGCATATCCGTTATGGATATACTGTTGTGTCTTTGTTATGCATTACTACCTGCAAAATTATGTGTACACAGTATTAGCAATAAACGATATTCTATTCTATTCTATTCTATTCGGAGCGAAATAGTAGTAGTAAAGAAACAATACAGGCAGGTATTCGATACAGCCGAACGGAAAACCTTGGAGTCGATAACACAAATTGTTTTTTTTTTAGTTGTCTTTTCTAAGGTTATATTCTAAAATTATAATATATTATTGAAATAAAGAATAGTTTTCAAATAGTTATTTAATTTAATACTTTTTTTTTTGTAGTCGTTGTATTGTATGCTTATTTTATTAATGTAATTTTATAGTTCATTTGTTATGTGTATTTTTAGTCGTCTTTTAAATATTTTTATGTTTTCACTATTTTTAATCTCTTCAGGCAATTTATTGTAATAGTTCACTCCTTCGTATGTTAAATTCTTTTTACCGTACTTTACTGTTCTTGTTAATGGCACAAATAGTTTGTTTTTTCTTCTCAAGTTGTGCTTATATTGTCGTTTTGGAATATTGATGTTTGTGTGGATAGAATTGGTAATAATTTTTTTGATTAAAACACATAAGTTAAATTTATAAAGCTGTTTTAGGTTAAATAATTTAGTTTTTTTGTATAAAAATTCGGTATTCGTACGGAAATTCATATGAAATAGTACTTTTATAATTTTATTTTGGAGGATTTGTAAATCCTTCAATGCAGTCTTCGAGGCCGTTCCCCACAGCTTAATCAAGTATTGCAAATTTGAATTTACCAACGCATTGTACAATACCGTGCGTGCTCTTTGTGGTATGCAATAGGATATTTTCCGCAATGATCCTAAAACCGGCCTCAATTTCTTCTCCACATGCTCAATATGTGGTTTCCAGGTCAGTTTGCTATCAAGCCACAAGCCTAGGTATTTTTCTGCACATGATCGGTAAAGCGGTTTACAGAATACATCTACCTATCAAGTTTCAACTGTGTAATCCTCATAGTTGTAGAATAAAGTGGCTGTGACATACATCGGACATGACGAATCTACTAGGGTTTCGTTTTTAGCCATTAGGCTACGAAACCCTAAAAAGGAAAACGAATTAATAAGAAAGAGAGAGAATTCTCTAGAGAGCGAGATGAGATAACGCTACATAGAATTTTACTTTATTCAAGTAGGTACTCAGAGTGTTAGCTCCCCTTATACCCTACACTATAAGCTCCACCATTTAATTTCACCACTCGTCCTCCTCCTGTTTCATTTTTTCATTCACATTCATTCAGTCACAGTCAATCAGACTGATTCAGAATGTTATAATACATGTCAAAATTGTCAAAATCGTTATCAGTTCAGTTGCTGGCACTGGGGTCTGGGTTGCTCCTCCCTCCTCGTCATTGTGATTAATTTTAAAATTTTTAAAGTAATGAAAACAGTGAAATATAGTAAAAAATATCAGATAAAATCACAATATATGCAATAACCTTTTATTAGCTCATGTTATATAATGCCTCGCTGTTTGTTTACGCCATACAAACATTTTTAATTATTCACGTCTCAAGGAAAAGGTTTTCTCAAGGGTTTTCCATGGAACGTTGTGTTGATTGACGAGATTGCTTAGTGAGAGCTAACATTTGTAAGAAATGGAAGGCAGCAACGATACATTGTCGAGTATGAACTGTTTTATCAATATAATTTTGATTGCAGAATGTGTATGAAATCTTAGTGTTGTTTTTGTGATTTTCAGTTTTAGCTCCGTCAGTGGTAGGCTCATCAACGGTGCTATTGACTCCTGGCAGGACCAGAAACATAGCCCAGGACATGGAGGCTCTCAGGTTGTCGAGACAGGACAACCCCTACTTACAAGTAATGTCTGGTTTGATATTAGATACAGTTACGTAAATGCGGAGTGTGGTGTAGTGTTATGCATTAGAAGAAATATGTTAAACTAGAATTATCAGCCTTTTTTATCCCAACTACTGCATTATTTTGAGAACTTGTTTCTTGCAAATTCATGATGTTAACAGTTGTTCCACCAATAGATTTATTAGATGAAATTGCATTTTATAAACCTTGTAAATAATGTGATATAAATTTTTAGCAAGTGATGGCCAGCCGGGAGAGCTTGATAGAGAGTCATTCCAATGATTGTGAATCTGACGATACTATTCTAATGTCACAAGTAAGTTGAGTTCAGTCTTATCAAAACTTAACATCAGGTATGACGAAGGCTAAGAGTCTCCCCGTTGATCATAAAAAAAAGTTATCTAGCAAATTAAGTTTAAAATTTTTATACTTTGCTTATTAAAAATACCATATTATATAAAATAGAACCCAGTTTGTTAATGATGAATGGTTGTGGTACAAGAATGCCTTCTGCCTGCAGTATGTTTATTGCCCTAATGTAGTTTAAATTTAACTTTGAAGATACAACTGACAGCTTAAGCTGTCCAGGTTTCCGGTGCATTCGGAGGGCAGCCCGGGCTGTCCTATCCACTCAACCCAGGTAGTCCGGCTCCGGAAAGGTTAAGCCTTGACATGTATGCTTTAACAGATATTCTATTGTCCTCTGAACACTGTACCACTGAAGCTATAGTGGGCAAGTTGCGACCTGGAAGGCACCGAAGGCATAATTGTGTGCGTCCGCCCCAGAAAGGGGAGAGACCATAGGGACAAAGGATACAGATTTAGAAAATATTTGTAGGGAGTCAAGAAAGTGCGTACGGTGGAGGCCATTCTGCGCGCATCTCCCACTGCTTCGACATGCATAACCAAGAGGGTTCCTCAGGTCATGGGTTGGTGGTGGGTTTGTCCTCTGAACACCGCCCTGCTACCAGTTGACAAATTAAGATGCTGAATTTTATTGTATTCTATAGTATAGTGACCAAAATACCCATTTCTTTATATTCTTTGAATAGTTTCTTTTATTTAACAATAACAGAGTTATCTGTTTTGCAGGAATTTGGAAGTTCAGCCTTAGACCTTGTGGAAGAAGATCCTTTAACTCTGAAAGAGGTCCACGAACATATGATTAGATCTCCACCACCTATTAGCTGTTGGCCTCAAGGTAAAATAGACATTAACATTTGGTAATCAGTTTGAAATTTGGATGAATGAATGAAATTTCTTGTTAATAACTAATGCTTAATTGATAAGTAACAGAACTGTCCCCTATTTTTCATAAACAGTGTACAAGCTTATGTAAATAGTTGCTTATTTCTTTTTATTTTATTTTTGTTAACAAGATTAAAGTTATGAACTTAATATACTGTATCCGGTAAGTCAATGTGTTTGATTTGAATGTGTGACTTTGGAACTTATCTTAAAGTTCATTAAATATACTGTTTATGAGTAAGAGGAGGAACTAAAAACTAATAATTGTATACATTTATTATTTGTAATTTATTTATTAATATTATTAATACTTGTACAACTATTACATTTACAGAGTTTTCATAATAAACACTTAGTCAACATTATTTAAATTTAATTTAAATGAAGTAACTGGTTTGATACAAAATAAACCATTCCATAAATAATCAAATGGTATAGAATAACAAACAAGCAGCCAGTAATGTTTATAATTTTTATTTTAAATCCTTTGACCAAAAACTATTTGGTACAGAGAATATAAAAGAGTGCTAATCATCTTATATGATTAGGAACTGAATCCATACTGTTGTTAATACCAGATTTATACAAATTAACTTTCTCATAAGCCTATTATTACACATATATGTTTGACCTTGTCCATTAAATGGACAGATTTTGTGTTGTCTACATAGATATATTGATGAAACTGATTTCTTTTAAATGTTACTTTTGCTAGTAAAACATTTTATACTGATAATTAGCAAAATTTCAAGTTAAACATTGATACTGCAGGCTGCAGCTATATTACATATAATTTAACTTCCTACACTCTTATCACATAATAATAATTTAGTACTAATAATATGGGATGCGGGCAACGCAGGACCGATCATCGTGGAGATCCTTGGGGGAGGCCTATACCCAGCAGTGAGTGTCATGTGGCTGAGACGACGACTAATAATATTACTAGTTACCTAATTTAAACCATCATTTAGCAAACAATCATGAACATGAGGTTAAAAAAAATATATATACTGGCGCTAATGAGGGTTTTAAGATTAGGTCACCCATTATATAATTATAGTACTTATAATTTTATTACTGATATTTCCCTGCTTGTGCAACGGATATGGTAAGCTGGTTTTAGTGCCTTTTCACATGAATGGTGACCGTGCAGAGTCATCGTGCAGTGTAAATGAATAAGCTCCATAGACAGCTTTCGCATGATCGGCGACCGTGCACGTTCACCGGGACGGTGTGTCGCCTGTACTTATCAAACATCACGGTTTCGACGCGACAACCGTCTTTTAATAATGTATCAACTTGTATACAGGCTTTGAACGAAATTTCATATGAAAACGCACTTACCAACAAAAATAACTCCTGATAGTATTAACACAGCTATTTTCCTAGCAGATACGGTATCGTACCGCGCGTCAAGCGCTTTCGACTTCGGCGCAGACAGCCCGGTCTCCTATAGCGCTTTTTCGGTCAATTCCCAGGAAAAGGTTACTAACATTACGCCTTATTTATGTGTTGTACTATTCGTCTATGTGTTGTATGTATGTGTTGCTTATTACTCACTGTTTTGTATGGGAGAGAAACATAGACATTTTATAGAGCGCAAAGGATAAGGGTGTTCAATAGGGGAGCATCCCGGTTGACCAGCAGAGTTGTTTTAGTTAGTTTTATTTAAAAATTTAACAGATAATAGAACATTAACAGGTATAATTATTTCTTTACCATAGTACTTTCCGAGAAAACGTTGCCCCAAAAAAACCGGGAAGTTCTCCGATTTTACCCAGACAGAGCAACTTTGATCTCCGTTGCGGCAAATGCCAGATCACAACTAGCTGTTTACATATAAAGAAACTGCGCAGCCATATAGCAACTGTAATTGCGAGTTTGATGATATGATCAACAACTTTTCAGTTGCTGACGAGTTTTAAAAACCGCTGCATCGGCGAGACGTAAAGAAATAAAATGGGATGGGAAAAGTTTTTATACAATCGCGAAACCCGTAAATTGGCCCTTTTTGTTGTGCTGCAACCGGGAACCTTAAACGAAATAAGTTGATTATTTCTTCAACTGGAGTTGCTCTGTCTGCTAATGGTTTAGATAAGGTACCTGCATGCTCAAGGTTACAGTATTATTAGTTCTTTAATTTTGGTACATATTATTATTAGTACATATTATGGCGGTGAAGCGCCTTGTTATGTATATATTGAATTTCAAGTCTTCGTGAGATTCAGCTGTTTTCTGTAAAGTACACACGGCAATTTGATAGCGCCCTTTTTTGCTAAAGCCTGACGTGTCGTAGACTGTACAGTCACGAGCAATAATATATAAAGATTATACAACCTTATCGCATTCATATTCATTTAATCTCTACAGATTTATAACACTAGTACATAGGTATCTTGTGATTACTTTTGTTGTTTACTCTTAGCCTGTATCATACCTGATGTTAAGTATTGATAAGGCTGAAGATGGAAGCGAGCCTCTCCCGGAATCCTCAATCACTGAGGAACTGGCTATCTTATCTCTAACTGCCGGAACACAACAATGCTGAAAACATTGTTGTTATGGCGTCAGACTTAAATAAGATGGTGGTAGCTGGCCAGGCGGAGTTACTACAAGTCCCACCACCAACCAAACCGAATACAATATGTACCCCTGCTGGGAATCGAACCCGGGACCCCTAGGTCTGATACCGGTGGTTAACCACTAGACCACAGAGACGGTTATGTTTGCATTCACCTTTTCGGAGAGAGAGGAGATTGAAACACGCAAGCAAAGCTCTACTGTGTCGACAAAAGTGATGTAATGTGACAAGTTGCTAAGGTTGCTTAGTATTTACATTTTATTGCTTGTGATCGTGATTGTACATTGAATTTTGACACCTTTTAATTTTCATTGCTTATTTTGTTACTGGTGGTTGATGGTTTTTATTTTGCTATTTATATGTCCTTTTAGTAAATGTTTAAGTATTTTGGAATTCGGAAAGTATGTATGAAAAATTTTGGGATTTATGTTAGTACGCATCGATCATCAAAATATGTCCGTTTTGTCGCGTAAGCGGGAAACAGAATGTATGAATAAATTCTATAGAATACGCATTCCAATTTTTCATATATTCACCAATAATTTTTGTTTTTTTTTTATTTAAAGACGGCACTCTTTTTCTAGAATATCACTGTTTTTATTTCACTTTGTTGAATAAAATGTTAGTCTGTAATATTTCGTATTTTATTTGTAGATAGTTTAAAGAGAATTTCTACAAAAAACAGGTACTCAAGAACATCGAAACTTAGGTTAAATACTAATAATGCTAATACACTATTGATTTTATCATTTCAAGTACTAAAATGGATTTGACGAAACCGCAGGTTGACATGAAGAGCTCGAGTGGCTTATTGATTGGTTCTTAGAGTAACATAAGGTTCTAAAAATAGCTTGACAATATCAAATTATATAATACAAGCGGCCGCTCGCGGTTTCACCCGCGTGTGTCCCGTTCCCGTGGGAATATCGGGATAAAAAGTATCATATGTTCATAACCAGACTATTTACTATCTGTGTACCAAATTTCATCCATATCCGTTCAGTAGTTTCGGAGCCTATTCAATGCAAACAAACAAACAAACAATCAAATTTTTCCTCTTGATTATATTAGTATAGAATAAGATAAGATTTCCATTTGTGATGAGGATACTAACACAGTCTAAACATAATACCATACAGTCGTTGCACACACACACACACACGCGCCGCTGGCTATCGCTACACGGCCGGCCGGCCTCTCGGTCTGACTGGTTTTCACTGTAGTCCCGAGTCCGCGGGGCTATTACCTATTTTTGCAACAGCAACGCGAAAGCAGAGATTGCGCGATAATTGCATTACGTCACGTATCAACAGTGCGGCCCCTACCGAACAAACGATGAACTACAATGTGCATTCATTTATTTCCTGTTATTGCTAACATATTGTTTTTGGCGCTGGCGTCATAGCAACACGCGGCCTCTCAGTCTCGTACTTTAGGTAGGAGAGAGAGTGCCACCCCGCTATACGAACCATTAGCGAGCGATTAGCTAGCAATCACATGGTAATACCATTTTTATTTTGACGTTCCGCAGCGATCGCGCTATATCTGCGTGATAATTTCTAATGTCTGTCGAGCCTGAAAAAGTAGCATGCGCGCGTGTAGTGGCGCGTATCTGTGTGAGTCATGGTTGCCAACTTTTGGAACGAATGATGTTTAAATAACACTTTATTTGACACTCCATACATTTGAAACATATTTTTCTTGTGTCACTTTGCTTAAACAGTTCAATTTCGTTCATTCAATACCTTTCAAAACGCGTCCCGATCACAATCCATATCAAATGTCAAATATTGATGGACTGAAGTAAGTAAATATCTTTCAAATGACGAATTGAAAGGGATTGCGATAGATTTTAAAATTAGACAATTAGTCCCCTGGTCCTACTTGGTAAAAATCTAAAAAAAAACACGTTAAGTGTTAATAAAAGATTTTTATTAGGAAAACACCGAACTACCTACCGCCGCCGTCGCCGGCGAATTAGCAACGTCGCGTTCACAATTTTACCTGACCGGACAAATTGCATCCGGTCGGAAGATAGCCACCTGACCCCAACAATTCTTTCTAAAACCCAACAGTCCGGTCGAAAACCGGACGGTTGGGAATCCTGGTGTGAGTGCGCATTTCGGCCGCTTGTAGACAGTGCAATGACTGTTTAGACTGTGGTACTAACGTACCAATGATAAATTATAAATAGAAAAATATTGGAAAAAAAAATACCCGGCCACAAGTGAATTCTCAGATGCGACTCGAGCTTAAAGGTACAAGTCCGAGTCCGACCGCACGCAGCAGCAGCAGCCGCCGCTACACTCCAAATTGAACCGTAATAGTGTATCTAAAAGGCTCTATTTGCAGTGAGTGGAAAAGTGTCGCGACCGCACAGCGACACTTGCGCAACACTATTACGGTTCAATTTGGAGTGTAGCGGCGGCTGCTGCTTCTGCTGCGTGCGGTCGGGTTCAGACTTGTACCTTAAGTCTCGGTAGCCAGTGGTTAGAGCATTGGACCGGATTTCCAAAGGTCGTGGGTTCAAGTCCCATCTGAGAATTCACTATTTTTCTATTTAAAATGTACGAGTATCATAGGTACATAGCATTGAAAAATGCAAAAAATTCAAAAATTCAAATAAGTACCTTCTCACATTTAATTTTAGGTACTATGTAACTCAAACTAAATTGATATTTAAGATTAACAATATTAGTATTGATAGGTACCTACCATAAAAGTACACGATGTTATTCTCGTTTTTAGCCGGTTCGATTCCTGGCAAGCGATTTATTAATATCTATGAAGGCAGTTCAACTTATTTTTGAAAATAAAGGAATGTCTCCTTTAAGTAAAATGAAAAAAAAATCATCACATAAATGGTGGGGATTAAATCCGCGACACCTGGCTCAGGAGGTATGATCAGTACCAATACTAGAAATTAAAATATGAGATGCCGATATGAAATGGCATTTTAAATGCATTTTATAAATTGTGAAAAAAATACATGTTACATTTGTAACTTTACAAGAAGTAAATTTATTTATCAGGAACTACTAGGCGGGCGGTCTCCGAGGCGGGCGCGGGGCGGCGAGGAGCGGGGCGTCAGCGTGGGGCGGCCTCGCTCCTCAAGGTCCGCCTCGCCGAGGTCGCACGACCTCTCGCTGTGTGGACGACCTCTGTCGCTGCCAGGTTAGTCGCTGTGACATATAGGGGCGTCAGCGTGGGGCGGCCTCGCTCCTCAAGGTCCGCCTCGCCGAGGTCGCACGACCTCTCGCTGTGTGGACGACCTCTGTCGCTGCCAGGTTAGTCGCTGTGACATATAGGGGCGTCAGCGTGGGGCGGCCTCGCTCCTCAAGGTCCGCCTCGCCGAGGTCGCACGACCTCTCGCTGTGTGGACGACCTCTGTCGCTGCCAGGTTAGTCGCTGTGACATATAGGGGCGTCAGCGTGGGGCGGCCTCGCTCCTCAAGGTCCGCCTCGCCGAGGTCGCACGACCTCTCGCTGTGTGGACGACCTCTGTCGCTGCCAGGTTAGTCGCTGTGACATATAGGGGCGTCAGCGTGGGGCGGCCTCGCTCCTCAAGGTCCGCCTCGCCGAGGTCGCACGACCTCTCGCTGTGTGGACGACCTCTGTCGCTGCCAGGTTAGTCGCTGTGACATATAGGGGCGTCAGCGTGGGGCGGCCTCGCTCCTCAAGGTCCGCCTCGCCGAGGTCGCACGACCTCTCGCTGTGTGGACGACCTCTGTCGCTGCCAGGTTAGTCGCTGTGACATATAGGGGCGTCAGCGTGGGGCGGCCTCGCTCCTCAAGGTCCGCCTCGCCGAGGTCGCACGACCTCTCGCTGTGTGGACGACCTCTGTCGCTGCCAGGTTAGTCGCTGTGACATATAGGGGCGTCAGCGTGGGGCGGCCTCGCTCCTCAAGGTCCGCCTCGCCGAGGTCGCACGACCTCTCGCTGTGTGGACGACCTCTGTCGCTGCCAGGTTAGTCGCTGTGACATATAGGGGCGTCAGCGTGGGGCGGCCTCGCTCCTCAAGGTCCGCCTCGCCGAGGTCGCACGACCTCTCGCTGTGTGGACGACCTCTGTCGCTGCCAGGTTAGTCGCTGTGACATATAGGGGCGTCAGCGTGGGGCGGCCTCGCTCCTCAAGGTCCGCCTCGCCGAGGTCGCACGACCTCTCGCTGTGTGGACGACCTCTGTCGCTGCCAGGTTAGTCGCTGTGACATATAGGGGCGTCAGCGTGGGGCGGCCTCGCTCCTCAAGGTCCGCCTCGCCGAGGTCGCACGACCTCTCGCTGTGTGGACGACCTCTGTCGCTGCCAGGTTAGTCGCTGTGACATATAGGGGCGTCAGCGTGGGGCGGCCTCGCTCCTCAAGGTCCGCCTCGCCGAGGTCGCACGACCTCTCGCTGTGTGGACGACCTCTGTCGCTGCCAGGTTAGTCGCTGTGACATATAGGGGCGTCAGCGTGGGGCGGCCTCGCTCCTCAAGGTCCGCCTCGCCGAGGTCGCACGACCTCTCGCTGTGTGGACGACCTCTGTCGCTGCCAGGTTAGTCGCTGTGACATATAGGGGCGTCAGCGTGGGGCGGCCTCGCTCCTCAAGGTCCGCCTCGCCGAGGTCGCACGACCTCTCGCTGTGTGGACGACCTCTGTCGCTGCCAGGTTAGTCGCTGTGACATATAGGGGCGTCAGCGTGGGGCGGCCTCGCTCCTCAAGGTCCGCCTCGCCGAGGTCGCACGACCTCTCGCTGTGTGGACGACCTCTGTCGCTGCCAGGTTAGTCGCTGTGACATATAGGGGCGTCAGCGTGGGGCGGCCTCGCTCCTCAAGGTCCGCCTCGCCGAGGTCGCACGACCTCTCGCTGTGTGGACGACCTCTGTCGCTGCCAGGTTAGTCGCTGTGACATATAGGGGCGTCAGCGTGGGGCGGCCTCGCTCCTCAAGGTCCGCCTCGCCGAGGTCGCACGACCTCTCGCTGTGTGGACGACCTCTGTCGCTGCCAGGTTAGTCGCTGTGACATATAGGGGCGTCAGCGTGGGGCGGCCTCGCTCCTCAAGGTCCGCCTCGCCGAGGTCGCACGACCTCTCGCTGTGTGGACGACCTCTGTCGCTGCCAGGTTAGTCGCTGTGACATATAGGGGCGTCAGCGTGGGGCGGCCTCGCTCCTCAAGGTCCGCCTCGCCGAGGTCGCACGACCTCTCGCTGTGTGGACGACCTCTGTCGCTGCCAGGTTAGTCGCTGTGACATATAGGGGCGTCAGCGTGGGGCGGCCTCGCTCCTCAAGGTCCGCCTCGCCGAGGTCGCACGACCTCTCGCTGTGTGGACGACCTCTGTCGCTGCCAGGTTAGTCGCTGTGACATATAGGGGCGTCAGCGTGGGGCGGCCTCGCTCCTCAAGGTCCGCCTCGCCGAGGTCGCACGACCTCTCGCTGTGTGGACGACCTCTGTCGCTGCCAGGTTAGTCGCTGTGACATATAGGGGCGTCAGCGTGGGGCGGCCTCGCTCCTCAAGGTCCGCCTCGCCGAGGTCGCACGACCTCTCGCTGTGTGGACGACCTCTGTCGCTGCCAGGTTAGTCGCTGTGACATATAGGGGCGTCAGCGTGGGGCGGCCTCGCTCCTCAAGGTCCGCCTCGCCGAGGTCGCACGACCTGTCGCTGTGTGGACGACCTCTGTCGCTGCCAGGTTAGTCGCTGTGACATATAGGGGCGTCAGCGTGGGGCGGCCTCGTTCCTCAAGGTCCGCCTCGCCGAGGTCGCACGACCTCTCGCTGTGGACGACCTCTGTCGCTGCCAGGTTAGTCGCTGTGATATATAGGGGCTTCAGCGTGGGGCGGCCTCTCTCCTCAAGGTCCGCCTCGCCAAGGTCGCACGACCTCATTAATAATCGAGGAGTAAAGTTACACCTAGGTTTAAATTCAATGTCTGTGTCTCTCACTTTCATTTTCTTTTATTTAACAAAAGTGTCAGCATCTGTTATATTCGACTCCTAGAGGACCGCCTTGCCGAGGTCTCACGACCTCGCTGCGTGAACGACCTTTGCCATTGCCAGTCAAATAATAAGTAATCATGAGTAGGAATGAGTTTGATTTAGTTTTAACCACTGCCTAGGGGATCTCGGCTAAGTGGGACGTGCGATCACCCCCGCACTCCGCAGTATTATTGATCGCACGGTCGTGCGATGGCCAATTATGACAGGGCCTTACGATGATAAAGATTTTTTTACTATTTTCCAGGTGAAAGTCACCTCCGGAATGCGCTGAGTAAAAAACAAGGACAACAGACCTTCTCCCTCCTGCAACAACGCCCTCTAAGGAGGCCGAGTGCGCGACGCGACGACAGCGTGCAGTTAGTGCAAGACTGCGACAAGTAGGTCACGACAGGACATAATATTGTCGCGGAGTTCAATAAACTAGGTGTAAAAATACCTTAACCTTTGTCAGAATACCTACCGTAACCGTTTGGTAAAAATACAGAAATCTACGGTAAAAATACCGAAACCTACGCTTAAAATACTCAAACCTACGGGAAATATATCGAATATTTGGTAAATTATCGAAACCTCGATAAAAAAATACTAAAACCTACGGTAGAAAATATCGAAATCTTCGCTTAAAATACTGAAACCAGTGCGAATACCCTCATCTATTGGTACCTTAACTAAGAATATCGAATTATGAATGTGGAAACTGGCTAAGATTATAAAATGTAACTTTGTCATGAAAAAACTACCTCTACCTGAGTTAGGTGCCTGAAGTAAGGAAATGTCTCCAGTACCCACATATAGAAATTCAGTTTACTAGGTGTTACTAAAATAGGATATATTTTTAGAGTAAATGGAAAATAAGTGTTAAAGGAATATAGCTCGTGCTGTATTGGAATAAGGATGAGTATTCTGAAATCCTTTCGCTGTTGTTGATAGTAAATTGGGTTTAGGTGTGATGTATAGAAATTTGGTAAATGAGAGCTATCAAAAATTCATACCAAATCTGTTTTTCTGAACCAACATAGTTACCATTGATTCTATTTAGTTATTTACAAATATTTTAGGTGCATAGTTTTTTTTGTACACTTTAAAGCACATTCCAATATAATACTGAAATTAAAATAAAAAGGTGAAGACTTTGTTAGATATAGAAAGCGGAAATATCTGTCGGATTAAGATGAATTTTGATTTGGAAAATATTGGACCGTAAATAAATCATAAAGGTGGTTTAGAGGTTAAATAGTTGCATGGCTCTATATAGAAAGTATCAGGTTGATGGCCACCTATGTATTTATAAACGGCGGAAATTAATAACTTATCTCTAGACATAGAGAGGCTATCTGAGATAGTCGCCTAGGATACTGGTTTCGTTACATAACAAACTTCGTTATTTTGGTCATATTAACAATAATATCCTAGGCAACTCTCTCAGATAACCCTATTCAGCTCAGTCACTCACTCAGCTGTTTGAAACATGGTGAAATACTTAGGCGTAATGAATTGTTGAATAGTAAGGAAGTACTTAGAAAAATTGGACTGAAATCTAGGGGCAAAATTGTTAATAAGGCGTTAAAAAGTAAACTAAATTATATATATGATGATGATGACATGCAGGTGACGGTAATTGAATGGGGCGAATTGGAAGTTGAGTAATTAAAATTGAATCAAAACATGTTTAAAACAAAATATATTCAAACGTACAAGGACACGTTTATTTAGTGCAGAAACTACTGCCTAAAAAGATATGCTAAAAGATTCATTAAAAGTTTTTAAATACTATTTATAAAGTAAATAGTAATTACAAAACTTGTGATGTGTATAGAAATGGTAATCAAATCAATGATTATTTGGTGTAATTGATAATTTCGATAAAGATGATTTGATTTTATCGACAGTTCTTAGTAATTTAAATACAATGCCTTTAAGATTACTCGTAGTAAATGTTACCATATTCTTATGCTAAGGGAGGACAATCGAGTTGGAAAATCGCTCTTATGAGATAACGTTTTAAGGGCCATATACAAAGCTGTTATCCACTTTTTTTAAGGATTATCTAGTATTCCCTCGCTACAATTCCTCGTCAGTCATTCTGTAATGTCCCCACTGCTGGGGCACTGGCCTTCCTCATAGATGGTGAGGAGTATTGGGCCATGACCCACCATGCGGGCCCGATGCGGATTGGTGGGTTTTAACGACTGCAAATGAAGCCGGGACCAACGGCTTAACGTGCCTTCCGAAGCACGAAGGAGCTCGAGATAGTAAATTTTTGGTCACCCATCCCGTGACTGACCAATGCGAAGGTTGCTTAACCTCAGCTATCGCAGGCTGAGCGTGCGAACCACTGCGCCACGGGCTCCTCACTCCTCGCTACAATATGGGTTAAGTTTTGGCTAAGTTAGTTAACTTCGCCAAAAAACTATGCAGCAGTGAAACCTCTTTCGAAATAAAAACAGCTATCAGGGGCACATTTCTCGTACCTTCGACAACTCGAATTCGACATTTTTTGGAGTCAAAAATCTTTATTAAAAGCCACTGAAAGCAATCTTCGACATTATAGCATTATCAAAGATAATTGAAACTAAAGGTTTTTGACAGTAGTAGAGATTTTACTTACATTTTTTAAATAAAGAAATTAAGGATATAAAAATGTCGACTTCGAGATGTCGAAGGTGCGAGAATTGGCCCTCAGCTATATTTTAAACGGAACACTTAGCATAATAAAAAGTAATAATGCTCACATTAGTCAGTTAATATAGTTTTAGCGTTAATTGCAGTAAACCGATAGTTTAGTTGGGTTCTTAGGGATTTAGGGAGCTTTAATAAATCACTATATGTCTTAATTAATTAAGGTATACTATCTGGGTGCTTACGTACAGTTCCGTATAAAGAAATTCCTAACGAAAATGACAACTTACGGAGATCGAACTGCTGCCACTAAGTAAAGCTGACCGCTAAGTCGAAACTTAAAACTTTAAAATTACATAGTGTAAGCTTGTCAACCCCATACAATAATCGCTTAACTGCTCGTATGTCGGGATTCTAGACACAATACAAAATCAATTGTGTCTCGCGTGGATCTACGTACCGGCATTCAAAGGGTTAAAGCGATTCATAATTTATAGCAAATTTTCAAACCTTTAAGTTTGCGTATAGTCTTGAAACGAAAAGAATATTGATGCGTTTCATAATTATTATCGATAGCGGTAACGAACGATATCTACGAAAACTCCGTTCATTGAGAACACTTTAAGGAAAGAGCCCTACTAAATTACTGATCGTAACGTAAATACTGCAGTTTATGCTATTACTGTAGGTTAAATATAAGCCCACTGAGTTTAGTCTGTAAGTAAATAAGCTTTATTAGGTGGTGAAATATTATTAGTATTAGAAGCTCTAGTGGTAAGAATGATATTTTATTAATCGAATCGCTGCCAAGCAAATACTATCATTGTTAGGTGTTTAAATATAGTGTAGACTTTTAACCAAATATAGTGTTTGTTAAAAAGTTGACCCTTTTGATTAGTCTCTGGTCCAGGGGCACTATTTTTGAATCGCTCGTTTGTCGAATCAACAGTCTGGTCCAATATACCAACAGTGTTACAACATATGCGAAATTAAACCATTTGAAGTGTAAACTATTTCATACTATTAGCACTAAGCCGAAATCGAGCGGGAACATGGAGTTTAAACATACTTTATTACGTGATAAGTACATATTAAACAAGAAAATATACTGAAAAAAACAACTTGTCTCATGTCGCTTTGACGGGCAGGTACATAAAAAATATATAAAAAAAATCATTTTTCACAGCTTTTAATGCTAAGAATTTATGCTTTCTTAGGTTTGAAAATGTATCAGAACACCATGTTAGATATTGACTAAGCCATCATAATATTAACATTTGGTATCACTTCCAACGTTGTTGAGGAATTGGATCAAAACCCCCATAGGACTCCCTTAAAGCAAAAGCGCTTGCTAAATTTATTTTATTTTTATTGCTTAGGTCCTTCCATAATTTTGAATTGTTTGTCCCGATTTGCGACATATCCCTATTATTGTGCCGTCACACATTCAAAATTGCAATACCTTTTAATTTAAATTAAATTTTGCATTTTAAAATGCTATTTTTACAATTATTAAAGGTAGAAGAGGTCCCGTGCCTACGCTGATAACTTTATGTCAACTGCATCACCTTTTACAAAATGCTTCTTTTCCCGGTGCAGCTACGTTACTTATTGAGGATTCCTCCCTTCATCATCATCTCCATAAGCATAAATTTCCTATGAACCAGATTAGAACCAGATTAAAGTAATCGTATCGCTTCCGTGAAATCATCATCAGCCTGTGGACGTTCACTGCTGGACAAAGGCCTCTCCTAGCTCACGCCTATTGTGGCGTTCATAGGAAGATATAAGCCTACTGCTTGAAATGCTTAGTAATTTATTGCTTAGCATTATCAGATCCACTTCACTAAATGGTGCTTTCCTGAATCAAATGCATGAGTTACTGAAAACACCGAAATCGCTATAGGAGTGCCTATAATGTTTGAAGAGTTCCCTAGATTTCTCCAGGATCCCACCATCAGATCCTGACATGATGACAATGGGACCACATAAGAAGTATACCCTTTCGAATAAAAAACAATTACTCAAATCGGTCAGGAGAAACATACATAAAAAAAGATTTCGACGAATTGAGATCCTCCTCTTTTTTTTGAAGTCGGTTAAAAACAAAATAGAGTTGCTATTTAGGACAAATATTTATTTTTATTTGAAGGCTAACGGCACGTGTACAATAAATTAGTAGATAGACATAATCACAAACTCGCTCGACTTAAGACGAACGTTTCAAGAATAGAGCTCCAGTGTCACACTACATTACCTACTTAAGATTACTTAAATTTTTATAGTTAAATGTCAGTCATTGTAATTAAAATACAGACCAATTCTAGACAAAATCCTAGTAATTTCGTATAACGTAGTGCCGTTAAACCATACGAATTATTTTAGTATAAGTGAATACCAGTTATGAGTATTATGGCCTGCGCAGACGACGGACACTGAAGGACTTTTTGTCCGCGACACGACCTTATTACTAAGAACATAAAGTTGAATAAATAACGAGGACTATCGCGTACTTTTCACGGATAACGCGATCTAACTTCAATCTTATTTAGTTAACAATAAAGACGTGTCGCGGACAAAAAGTCCTCCGTTATCCGTCGTCTGCGCTAGCTCTTAGCCATGGTTAAATAATACCTACCTATTATTACTTCTGTAGGTTTAATTCAATTAAGTCTATCTTGTCTCTGCGAGCTTGGTGTAGTGAAAAATATTTAGTGAATTTATTTAAAGATATTTTATATAGCTACAAGCTGTTAGTTTTCGCTGAAGAGCGTTAATTCTAAGCAATTTAATTTAATAACAATCATTGATATTATAATTATATCCTACTAAATTGTTACGTTTTTCGTTAATTTTAATTTATATGGATTAAGGTAAGAAGGGTCTATAAATATGTATCGGTAGGGATGATGGTGGAGGTATGGAAAAGGTGGTTGATGGTAAGCCACTTTCAGGAAGGTCGAATAGCGAGCTCTTCCTCCTGACTGGGTGTTGGTGGTCCGGGAACCGCGGTCCAACTGATGAACGTGAACGAGAACGTGAACGACTTTGTTTACATTGTTTGTGGCTGGTGAATTCTGTAAGCGAGATGTACGTTTTCCATACGTGTTGTTCGATCCCATACTGAATTGTTATCAGCGCCATGACGGTGGATACATGTTTCTAGCACCGTCGGATAGGTGCCGCCACATATCTACTTTAAATTCGGTATCATACCTTTTTAATGCAACATTGTTGTTCAGTGTAATTTTCTTATGTTTGGTTCAACAGTATTACAAATACAAAAGTAAGAAAAACGCATACCTAAGCTTTTGCAGCTCATTAAACAGCGTGTGTTAAACCAATTACTTTTGCTGAAATTGAATTATAGCACAATGTTTTCGAATTAGCGAAGTTCTAATTTTATGACTAAGTATGAGTTTTATTTCACATCACTTCAGCAGTGCTAAGATGAGCGCTGCGACCATTTGTCGATAACCTCGCGATGTCTGGCGCGCTCATATCAGTACGGTGTGAGCGGGACAGACAGTGTGTTTACGCGACATAAGCGTCGAGAAACTTTTGTCGCGGTGCTCATCTTAGATCTACTGGTCAATGGTCAATTCCGTTAATTTTGCTTTAGTCTTATCTCACTCAAGTTTCAGTTGTGTGTGATGCTTGTTTATGTACACCATAGAAACAAGAACGGTGCAAAAGAATACGCGATTGAAATATTGTAGCTGTCGTAGGATAATTTGATAAAGTTGAATTTACTCGAAAATCCTAGGAATATTGCGAAAACACGGATAATTAGACGACATTTCTGATGTCTCACTCTTAAAGAAAAAGGATTTAGTTGGATTTTTGCTTGCTGGCTTATTCTGATTGGTATGTATCCATGTAAAATCACCTGAATGCTGCAGAGTAAAACTAGAAACCAATCGGAATATGAAGCCAAATGGCCAGCAAGCAAGAATCAAGCCAATCCGAGTAAACATTATTCAATATTACTACGCTTTTCGTGTTTTTGCAAACATGAATAGCGTAGTCAACTGTAAAAAGGTAATCTTTTTACAGTAAGGTTGAGAAATGTCACTATTGTCTAATTATTCGTGTTTTCGCAATATCCCTAGGATTTTCGCGAAAATTCGATTTACCATATAATCCTACGACATATCGATTGTGATTGTGGCTAGACGTTAGTAGAATAGGCCCCCGAATGGTGAACGAAAAATTTTCAGAAAACTATTAATTCTCCTTTATTACAATTGATTTTGAGACGCTTAGTTCGGAATCGATTGAGATGAGGACATTTAATATAATTGAATAATCAAAGTAACATTATGTGGCTGCTGACTTCTAACTCGTATTCTCTTCTCGAAGATGGAAGCGAGCTTCTCCCGGAATCCTCATCATTGAGGAACTGGCTATCTTATCTCTAACTGCCGGAACACAACAATGCTGAAAACATTGTTGTTATGGCGTCAGGGTCAGATATGATTGTGGTAGCTACCACATGGACTTACAACAAGTCCTTACCGAAAGTCCACTTGCAGCTAAATTTTACTGCAAGGAGACCTAATTATTTATACAAAAACTCGCACCACGCACTGTACTAAACTAAATTAGCTTCCATGAGTTTTTGTTACTATTGTGCTTATTTGTAATAGTAGTAAATTTTATTATTCCAAATAATATGTAGGGTATACTTGCGGTCACTCTCCCATGCCATGGCCATCATGAACCTTGACCATATGTAAATAAGGTCTAAATAAAGTGGCCAATATAATTATGTATTGATGGAGCAAGACCATGATATTGTGCTCATGATAATCGAGCTTAAGCTTATAAGGTAACACTAAACAATTTGATGATGAAATGTATTTTTAAATTAATGCAGATTATTTAAGGGCTTCCAATATTTTTGTTTTAGCATATCTAGTCATCATTTGAAGGCAAAACGAAATAACCTTTTAGTTACGTGTGATGTCTTAATAACTTCCTATTATGTTGTATTTATTAGAAAAATATTGGAAATTGTTACTTTCAAAATTAGATGAAGTGATTGGGCGAGTATTACCCATAGCGCGCCTTCAAATTAAACGCATAAGAGTTGGAAACATCTGTCAGCACGCCATTGCCTTTTTCCGTCGCTCTATCCTTTTCTGTTGCTCTGAACCGCCATTTGCTAGAGCGAGAAAGACTGACGGAACGCTATGGCATGCTGCAGCATCGGCGGTGCGATAGCATTTTGTCAGTCTTTCTCGCTCTGGCAAGTGACGGTTCTAGGGCCCGATTCTCGCGCCTTCGACATCTCGAATTCGAAATTTTTGGAGTCAAAAATCTGTATTAAAAGCTCACTGAAAGCAATCTTCGACATTTTAGGATTATCAAAGAATTGAAACTAAAGGATTTTGACAGTAGTAGAGATTTTACTTACATTTTTAATAAAGAAATTAAGAATATAAAAATGTCGAAGGCGCAAGAATCGGGCCCCTGACCGGCAAAAATGTATACATTATGGTACATGGCGTATATATGGCGACAGAAAAAGGCGATAGTGTGCCGAGATATGTGGTCCAACCCCAAAGAAAGTGGTGCCACTGTGGCGCTTCTTCATGCGTCTAATATAAAGGTGCCTATACACATTTATATTGTTTAGTGAAATCATAAAAACGGCAAAAAGATATATTTATGTTTGATACTTAATTAAAATTATTGTACTTCAAGTATATTTATTATGTAAGCACCTACTTTGTTGGTTGAATATTACAATAACATTTATCTACAGTAGAACTCCAATTATCCGAACTCCGACTATCCGAATCGCCGATTATCCGAATCACTTTCAGAAAAAAAATTGTCCAAAAAAAGTCTAAGTGCGCTATTATTTAGTTTAGAAATAAAAAAACAATGATTTTTATTTCTAAACTTGTACATAAGTACAATTTATTTATATTTAAAACATGTGAAAATATCATGTTTCTTTCATTTAATTCAATAAAAAAATAGTGCAATATCAAAACGTAACTTTTTTTCTCTCCAATGGCAATTTAAAAAAAAAAACTCCGATTATCCGAATATTTGATTATCCGAATGGGTCCCGGTCCCCATTAATTCGGATAATTGGAGTTCTACTGTATTTATGTTAATTAATCATATTTTAGACCACTATTTGTAAACCGGGGGCTAGGGCTAATTGTCTAATTAAAAAATCTATCGCAATCCCTTTCAACTCGTCATTTGAATGATATTTACATACTTCAGACCGTCGCTATTTGACATTTGATAGGGATTGTAGTCGGGATAAGTTTTGAAAGGTATTTAATGAACGAAATTGGACTATCTAAGCATAGTGACACACGAAAATATCTTTCAAAGGTATGGAGCAGTGTCAAATGAAGTGTCATTAAAAACAACATTCGATCCGAAAGGGATTGCGACCATATGTTACACAATTCCATAAATCACTATCACAATCACAATACCTTTGAAAAGGAATTGCGATAGATTTTGAAATTAGACAGGGAGCTCTTTTTCTGCCTTTAAATTTTGCTAAGTAACTACGTGTGTTAAAATTAATTATTCAACGCTTTGGCTCAAAGTTTCTAAAGGTGTTATTGTTTTATTTTATTAAGTTATCTGTTTAAAATAGAATATTGCTCTTTGTTCCTTTTTTGTTATTGTTTAGGTATGATCTATTAAGTTTATTATATCACTTCACCGCACTATGAACCAAAGATATTAGAATAACCTTTATTTGGTGTAAATATTAGGGATTTTGGGAATAATACTGGTTATTCGCTGGTCGATGATTCCAGATTGCGTCGAATTACTGAATAAAGAATTATATGATCCATTAATTTAATGTTTTATTTAATTACTAGTCCCCTGTCTTAAAGAGTTTAAAGAGTGCGTATAATGCAAACATCTCAACAGATTTCATGTCATGATAATAATCTTAATAGGACTGAATAAATAATACAAAATATTTTATTTATAATTTTATTAAATTAATTCTATAACTTTTTTTTACATATAGTATTATATGTGCCACATTTCGTCAATTACATTGAATAATGCTGTCAAGTCGTATCAGCAGAAGTCATTATAGTACCTAATGTTTGCCTCTACGTTCAGACAAACGAACGCGGGTGGAACCGCAAACAGTCGTACACCGATCTACCCGAAGTCACTGGCTGGAAATAAAAAATAACGATTTGTCCTTGGTGTTAATTGTCTATGGTTTGTTTTTTTTTCTAAGTGACATTTCCCGCCAGTTTTTCATCGAGTACATCGAACGCGACCGCTCGGCCAGCACCGGCCCTAACCCACGCAACCACGCACAACTTGGTCCAAGAATTTTATTTAAGAAATAATTTGTATAAAAATTTTGGCTCCAATATTTACAATTGCACTGTTACTTTTTTACACCGGACTAATATTACATTTACGGAGGCTAAGTTGGGTGAGGTTCGTGGCGACGCGGGCCGCGTCGGCGCCGGCTTTGATTTTTATTGCAAATTCATTTCTAATAACACATTTCTTATCTAATACGAGGTGCCGCTACAGTGCGCGCACCGCTTCCAATCCTATCGTTACAGTGATACACCTGTCTTACGGCGCAATGCGCGATTAACAACGATACTAAAAGAAGTGAACAGTCGGAAGATAGCAAATCAAATTCACTGTAGCAATAGGATACAGACAATTTATTTAAGGAAGAGACAACACTGAAGGCAGAGACGACTGGATCCGATGTCACTACCCCCGCCCGCACGCTACATAAACTAGTTCGTACCGTGACGGTACCTTCTCCCTGTTTCGAGTTTTAAAATTATCGTTAGAATTAACACTCAAGTAGGGGCTTATACAGAATTTGTACTCTTTATAGCGTCCCGCCGCCAAATGCACCCATTACACTCGGTTGCAAATGAAACGAACAGAGTAACACTTATGCTAGAATTCTCGAGTCGCGGTTACGACAGCGGACCGGATGCGAAGCGAAACACTGGTACGTCACTAACGTTCATAATCGACAAGCACTGTTCTACAATAAATAATTTTGATATACATAAATCAATTTTTAGAAGAATAAATTAAATAATTTGTTGACAATTGAGGCAGGAGGTGACGAGCGACGGCGCTCGCGCGGTCAGCGGCGGCAGTTCCCGCCACCGCTCACGGCCGGTATTGCCGCGTTTACCCTGTCGTGTGAGCTACACACACACTTATTGACCGCAAACTTAACACACGAATAGAATTTATAGATCGCTACATTCAAATTCAAGCATAAATAAATATTATTTTTGAACCAGTTTTGGCAACTTAAGTAAATGTAAAGTTAGGAATCGTCCACACCTCAAACGTTTGCAATAGCAGACTTTATACTTATTCAATATGAACAGTAGGTATATTAAATTATTTAAGAACACGATAACATATGCACGTTCATTGTGAACGAGCCCTAACGATGCTGTTAATATTAGTTCACTACTGAATTAAAAACTAATCAACTACTGCTGTGATGTCCAAATGATAAAGTTGATTTTAGCGTAGCAATTATATAACCGCGTTGCTCCTCATGTTAAAACTAAACTAACATATAGTTAATTCAAATGCACGTGTAGTTTTTACTTAGTAATTTTTTAACTACACTTGTTAATTAGATGTACTGTAAGTTTATGACCTTTTGGTCTACTACTGGCTGGTATTTGACTAGCAATCAGCAAAGCGTCGCAAAATTAACTAATCAAATGAACACCAACAAAGTCCGATCATGTGACTTAGATATCGCAAGCATTAAGAATGTCTTCAGGCACCGGATTATGAGACACAATAGATATTCTATTGTTCTCTGGACACCGGTGTCCGGTTCGGGTTTAATGAATAAGTTGGTATCTAAACGAAGCATAAATATATTTTTAAATTTATAGCCATAGCCAAAGAGTTCTATCAGGTTACGATATCTTTTTATGTGATCAAATAAATTACATCAACTAATTAATTAAACAAAATGTAGACTATTCGCGTGTTTGGCAGAGTAGCGCCGACGCCGAGCACTGGTCGACGAGACGGAACCAAAACATGCATCATATCTTAAGAGATCAGACTGTCATTTCTAAAACAAACGTATTATACTTACAAAATGATAATACCTTTACAACTATACTTATTATAACGTCCGTACCTAAAACAATTTACAATATGCGTAATAGAAAATAAACACCCGCACAGCACAAGTTACGTCATGCTGGCCGCCGTGCCTCGCCGTCAAAAAAACAGACATTTAATACAATCAAATTCAGTCGTGTACCATCCACAAAATTAATTAACAATTTATTATTACAAGATACAATAATATAACAAAAATATATGTGTACTTTTCTTAGCTGGTTTCCCTTGCAAGTTTGTATCGACACTATCGACGCGGCATATATTGTCAGCTCCGTTCCATGTATAAATATATTTTTTGGTACATACATGAATGTTTAAATAAATTAATATCCATCGAAGTAATTTCGTCATATCAAAATAAAAAGATCGAATTGATAAAAAGCATTTGTACTACAAGAAGAGGATTTAGTTCAAAGTAACATTTGTTGAGTTCAATAAAACTTTTATTTTATTCAAAGACGTTTTTACAAAGCTTAATTAATCCCAAATTGTAATGGACCTAACACACTTGTGGGACTCCATCCAAAACTAGTGGCTGCAACCAGCCATTGCAACTGTTAATTCTTCGGCGCATTTGGTATCCTAGCTAGACCAATTTGAATTTACAGAACATAGAAGGCTGGTTAATGCAGTCATTGGTCTTGAACCTCGACTACAAGTGTGCAAGACCCCTAAGGCCCAGCGTTCACTGGTGAACAAATCTGAGTAAAGTCGTAAAACGCTAAGTTGCCATGAAATTCGACTTTTATTACGTACTCGATAATGAGTACTCTAGATCAACGCGACGAATCGTCGAAAATATAAAATCGACTGAGGATTTCTAAACTACAGTCAACAACACGTCACCTTTTACAATTGTATTACGAAAGGCTGGTTTTAGGCCGCACACTGACCGTCGGCGTTGGCTGCCGAAATGTATGAACTCGCTGGCCACCGTCCGCGCTGATAGCTACGCGTTATTAAAAAACCAGCCAAACCGTCGCTCTTAATAGCAAGAAGAGAATTTGTTGTCTGTACATATTTATTTTTTCACCGGCGAACGCGAAGCTTTAAATGACAGATTACTCAAATGGACGTGTGACAAAGAAGTGAGATCATTATTATTCAATATTAATACTTAACAATACGATTGTTAGTAAGTGATGTTGGACATTATATTATGGTCAATGTTTTTACACCAGCCAAATGTGTTAACAGTTCGCTCACATCAAGAAAACAAACAGTTTATTGATAAGATACGTTGAAATAAAACAACTTTTACGGATTCAAACGCCCTTATTATTAACACATTTAGTTTTATACTGCGTGTTATTCTACGATTTTTTTTATATTTCCCGACGTTTCGGCATCGTCCCAGGAATCCATGGTGACTGGACGACTGATCACCACGCCTTATACTGTTTCATCCCTTGAAAACAAATTATGTGCTAATATAGAGCATTTTTATCCGTAAAAGTTGTTATATAGATGTAAGCAAAGACCATAGATTTATACAATTTATAAAACAAATTTTGTGGTTACGTTACAAATCTGCTTGGAGTTGTCATAGCCATTAAATAACTTAGTTGGTACATGGTTTTCGACGGAAATATTCTTCTTAGAAAATTATTAAAATTATATAAACTTTTGGTGGGTTGCCCTTGTGTCTCTGAACCCAATATATTAAAACGGCATGATTTTCAGCTTATCATTCACAGATCTAACTCTATTTGATTAATTTATACAAAAAAATAATTATATACAAAATATAAAATTGATATTTATTTATACAACATTAGCTAAATTAGCATATCTTCTTTTTTGTGGAAATCAATAACAATAAGTACCTAAAGAGTTTTTTCAAAACGCTTTTCCAAGACCATACAATTTATTCGAATATGTCCGATACAGTAATAAATAGAAAAATAAGATGAGCACTTTACAGTTTAATAAATAATGTCGATCTTTGAGGGCCCGGCAGTTCCTTTGTACATGGTGTTTATGAAACTAATTCAGCACAAACTAGGGTCCCACAAAGCTATATATAATATATTAGAGCATAAAACACGACTTGTAAAGTTGCAATAACAATAAAATTACCGATGAAAAATAGCAACACTCTGCACAAAAAAAATGGAATCAATCGATGTTGATAAAAGTATGGAATTAACATCGATATACGACATTTGCCACAGATAAAAATATACGTTTAATTAAAGAATACGATTTGTATGATGAGAAAAGATTGATATTTTTGGCAATTTTGTACTCAAGTGATGGTTCGCAGATGTGTGTTGTTTCGAATGTGTGTACGTGTGTGTGTATGTGGGTAGTGTGTGTGCGTGAGGCGCGGGCGCAGCCTCGTCGACGCCGGTCACTCTGTCACATGGAACTGTCACGCTGTCACCGCTCAGTCACAGAAACAACATTCGCCTTAGTAAATGTATCAACAAAATGTTCTACGATTGTTTACGTTACGAAGTTATAACGTAGCGGCGAGCGACCCCCGCTCACCCCGCGCCCCGCGTCCGGCCACCTGTAACAACGTTTGCAACTTTTTAGTACCAATACGCAGTCATGTTCTTCTAAAAGTACAGAGTATAAGCAACAATAACGATATTAAACAAGAAAATATACTAGAAAAAAGCAACTAGTCTCATGTCGCCCTGACGGGATTCGAACGCGCATCCTTGGGAGTCCGGCCCAAGGCACTATTGCACTATTACATAATAATAGCATTGTAAAATGCAAAATTAAAAATTTATTTATCAATAAAGATATTGTTTGCGACAAAAAAAATTAAGGCTCTTTTGGCTTTCTTGTTGCTCAATGACGCCTTCTGCGCCAGAGGTCCGATTTCCGGGTTCGATTCCCGGACACGACAAATATTTGTGTGCATGAACATGTCTATTTGTCTTGGCCTGGGTGTTTAATATGTATATTAAGTATGTATTTACAACAAAAAAAGTATATAAGTATGTTTATCCGTTATCTGTATCCAAAATACAAGTTTTTTATGGAACATAACGTGGGCTAGATAATTGTACAATCAGGGAACTTTCCGGTTGACCAGTAGGGTTTTTTTGGGAAACGTTTTCTCGGAAATTACTAAGGTTTAGCAAATAATTTATTATTCGAATGAAATACCTATCTGCTTATGTTCTATTAGTGCCAGCCATTTTTATGTCCCCACTACTGGATCACTGGCCTCCTAGATGGGTAAAAAGAGAATGACCCACCACGTGGGCCCAGTGTAGATTGGTGAGACCGTACGCCCGTACATTGTCGTGGGTCGCCATAAATACCTTACGACGTTGACAGAGCATTCAGAGGTGCAGCTTGAGAGTGAAATGTATAAACTCACTCTCATAGCCTCAACGACGCCACATTCAGCTTCCGAGGATCAGTGTTAAGCGCGATTGTCAACGCTCTGTCAACTAACTTAGGTATTTATGGCGACCCGCGACAATGTATGGGCGTACGTTCTCGCCAATATCTATATTGGACCCAAGTGGTGGGTAATTCTCCTTTAAACCATCTAGGAGGCCAGCGATCCAGTAGTAGGGACATTAAAATGGCTGATTATGTTTTTTATTTATTTATTGGACAACCAACAAGAGAAATCACTTATTACAGGCAATACATCATTTATGACATACATTTCATAGTGACGCCTTAATTATAGGCTGCCTCGACAAGCACAAAAATGAAAAGCAAGCTAAATTAGAAAAAATAATTAAAACAAAAGATATTGTTAACTTGTTGAAAAATCCAAAAACATAAGCTAAACAAAGTAAACAAAGTGGAAAGAAATTAAATGAAATGAACCGTGGCAACTGCACAGTCCTGCAATGTAGACATCTTGCGAACGAGATAAACTCACTGATGCAGTTGTCACGTTTCACAGAACGTTACTCGAGCGGTGTTCTGTACTGGAGAGCAGTTTGAAAGGGACGTCGCTACATGCAATGTTTAAGCGCGTCTGCGCGTCCCTTGCTAACTGTACTCTAGTATAGATCACTACTCGAGTCACGTTCTGTAATACGTCATGATGGCGATGATGCAGAGGTGTGTGCTTATGTGATGACGAGCCCCACCTAGACCCTCGTGGAGCGTCTGGGGCGCGGCGGGGCGGGGCCGGGCGCGGCGCGGGCGCAGGGCGTGCGGGCGGCGGGGCTGCGCGCGCGCGCCCGCCGCGCCCGCGACACGCCCACGCCGCTGTCGCCGCTGTGGCCCGACACCAGCGACTCGCTGTCGCTCTGGTTGGACGTGTAGCCGATCACGTCCACCTCATCTGGAAAAGGAGAAAATAGAAAATCAGTCTATGAGTACAATCGGGGAACTTCCCGGTTGACCAGTAGAGTTTGTTTTGGGAACCGTTTTCTGAGAAAGTATTATATTAAAAAAAATATATATTATTCAAATGAAATAACTATTTAATGTTCTATTGGTTGTAATATAAACGTTTTCTATATATCTATTACTTTTTTAAATAAAGCTCCCTAAAAAAACTATGTGTGTCAAATTAATATTACATAACAGACGTATAGCTGAGACACCCAGTGCTGGGTACGTCTCCCTCGTTTTGAGAGGATGCCAATTGCTATATCAGCACGCTTGGTAAACCGGTCGATGATTGAGATTGTCAAGCTTTCAGAACCCATTGCTACCCGTTTACTAATGGCTGCTCTTTCTTAGCCAGCTTAAATTAAACACTACTGAAGTCATGAATGAGGAGTTATTTGTGTTGTATTACTTGTTAATTTTAGCCTATTTGCGAAAACATTCATTCATGACAACGGAAAGGTTTGACCTACTCAGACAAATGATGTGTTTTTAGTAACTTTAAGTTTTAGCGTAGGTCCGGCAATGTACTTACTTACTATCCGACCAAAACAATTAGGCGCATGACAGCTGAGGAAAACTTATTTTTTTTTACAAAAAAACCAAAATTTTAAAGAAGCGGCAACGAATCATTTAATAACTGTAGTAAATTAATCAGATAATAGAAGAAATGCTATGACTGTGATAGAAGTGTGCTGCAGGTGCCAAAAGTGCAAAACCGCATTCCTGTCGTGCGCCTAATTGTTTCTGTCGGATAGTACAGTCGGTGTAGACCAGTAGAGATTTTTTAGGGAGCTTTATTAAAAAATTTAACATATATATAGAAAACGTTTATATTACAACCAATAGAACAGTAATAGGTTCATTTGAACACTATTTGTTTTTCGTTAGTACCTCCTTTCCTAGAAATCGTTTTCCAAAAAAAATCTACTGGTCAACCGGGAAGTGAAAAATCATGCCGGAGGAAACACAAAACTCTTTTTAAATCATGGTTTAGGCATAAAGGATTTTAAAATAGTTTTTTAATCCAATCCCTCACCATCATAGCGGAAGAGGAGCTTACTCGAATCGACGCAGGAATAGCATCCTAATTCCTGCATCGGAGACGATATTAACTTTTTCCGCGTCTACCAGCCAAGGGATTACAGTTACTGTCGTGTTTGCATGTCATTGGCCGTGTGAAAAAGCCAAGGGAACTGGGGCCAGCTTATTTGTTTATACATTTCTGGACCTTTTCATATTTTAGAAGTAACTACGAATAATGTAATAGAAGTTAATGAGTATATTTAAAAAATACAAGTTTATTAGGAAATGCCAAAAATCTTTAAAAATACAATTGTTCGCTTCAGATTATTATCCATATATCCTGTCACTGTAATCGGACTCAAAATGAAAAACCCGTACTTGCATAAAAAAACAAATTGCCTGGTAAATACCTAATAGACAATTTCGCAAAGGCATTAAAGTTGATAATAATAAGCCAGACAAGAAAATATTAACTAAAGAAATAAAACATTATGTACATGTATCCAGAAGCTAGGAGGTAAACTCCTAAATTACGTCTCATAGCTTTGTTATTTCCTTTTCTCGCAGGTATCAGAGTGGCATAGGAAAATATATTATTATGGCTGAATATATTTTTGTAGTGGCTCGTGAAATTATTCTAGCGACTACAACACCGGTCGATGTAAAACGTGGGGAATATTTGATGAGCGCAAATGGAAGATTCTCGTTGGATATAATCTTATTGGCAATATAAAAATATTTTCTCTTATTATTCCTGTCCGTGGGGATGTGAAAAGTAATATGGAAAAATGAAAATCGGATTGCGTATAAGCAATACACGCGGTGTATTGTTGCGTAACATTGGGCTTTTACTACCGCCATGATATATATAATAACTCACTCACAAAAACACACACACACACACACGCGCACACATACACCCCACACACACACACACGCGCACACACACACACACACACACACACAATATCGCAGTGAATTGCGGTCACTACATCTTTTCTTTTACTTTTTCTGTTTTATTTTGTAGTATTATAGCACTTAATGGTATTTCTGTAACATAAAAGTATTGTAAGAACATTGAGGAGGAGCGAGATCTTCTAGTACAAGTATTCTTAATACTTAAAAGAGGATCTCCATGCACTGTTATAGTCTGTAGTTCTATTGTTGTTCTACGAAATAAATATTTTTGATTTTTTTTATTTTTTTGATGATGAATGTTCGAGATCATTTCTCCTTTCTTATGCAGACCAACGTCTAAACTTAAAGAAAAAGTACCAACGTTGAAATTTGTCACAACTTTCCTTAAAAGTAGAAAGTTTTTTTTTTTAATTTAGAACATTTTGTTATAATATTAACTACCTTAGATTCCTATTCTTTGCCTCACATCGTTTCTTCATCGTAATAAAATGCACCAAAAAGAGCGTGTGTTAAGTTAAAATGCTTATCTACACCGATATCATCGCTAACAGGGTTAACAGGGTTTGTGAACCGATGGCGTAGCTTCTTTGACGTTCATAAGTGCTTGTAACAGCCTAGACTGAATAAATGATAATATTGACTTTGACTTTGACTAACATCTTAACATTCAGCACTATCGTTTTTCAAATAACTAGGCTTTTAGTTAAATGACTTTAGATTTCGAACTACACATAGGATCTTCAAATACAGGTTTGAATAAAACGTCAGTAGCAGAGACCACAAACAGCAAGGGAGTAATCCTAGGATCTCAATGGGCTTTTGATCGGGTCGTCTGTCGCGGACCAAATGTCGGCATTGCATTGGAGCTCTGACTCTGCACACTAATTAATACACAAACGGTAAACCACACAGTCGTAGCTTTTGAGCTTTTGTACGAACTAAATACAGAGACGTCAACTTTCTGCGGTTACTTTTGAAAAGCTAAGTCTATAAACTGGACTGTGAAAGGCAAGCGACTTCTATGGGTTCTAGATTGTGCTGTTGTCCTTTGTGTATATTTCATAAATGAAACACAACAAATTCTGATACGAAAAACATCAAAATTGTCAAAACATTATTAAAAGGAAATCTTTCATAAATGCAGCATGAATCCGTGGAATAGATATCTCGTAATCCGATCGGCTCGAGGGTATTACTAATGCAAAAATATCAAGTTCCACCTCTTAATAATTTTATATTAAATTTCTCCCCTTTCTCAAACACAAGAGGGATTGAGTTGTCGCAAGCTGACCGTGCGGTACCGACAGAGATGTTTGTGCTTATTGACCGAAATTTATTTGACTGAATTCGCATAGCTCGCCGTTTTATGTGTGTGCACAACCCTTTGTAGGATCGAAATGGCGTCCTGCGCCAATTTCCTGCAATACATGTAAAATGGCGACCAATCGCCCCCACCACACGCCCCTCCTTCCGGCGCTCGTCGTCCCAGCTTTAAAATTGATGGGATAAGTGTTAGCTGAGGTTCAAATTGTTGCAATTACAGGCTTTTGCTTCGCTTTCGATTGTTATAGTTAAGTAATTCAGTAAAACTTTATGGAATGGTACTGTTATGTAGATTGAAGCAGCAAAACTTACCTAATTTTTTTTTTAATAACGCAAGTGTTATTCTCACACCGAAAACAGAATTTTAAGTTTTCTGTTTAATAAGCATAAGTTTGGTCGCTAGATCGTACTGATTTAGCGACGAAATTACGTGCTAATCGTGCATTATTATCGCGCCATGCTCTTTAATTAGGGAACGGATCAAACTTTTGTTACATAATCAATTACAGAGGCCTTTGTTCCACACCCGTTCTTAGCGTTTCATTTAGGAAGCTCTCAAAGCGCTGTCAGTCAATGCACCGTTTGATTGAACAAATTATACGGCGAAGATAGGAGCAGATTCGTTGGCGCCCAACGTGGTACTGATTCGCGGCACTTGCCAAGTTTTGAGTAACATCTTGTCTGTCTTTTAACATTTATATGATAAGAGACCAATTTCATCAGAATATGCCATAAAGTTAAAATATACACAAATCAGTTTTAGAGCTCAAACACTAGCGGGTTCGCGCCTAAAAATGTTCCTAGAGTGCTCGCCCGGATCACATGTGCCTAGGTGCCTACCATTATCAAATAGGTAAGTCTATTTCTTCTTTGGCAAAGTAAATAAGTTATAATTTTGACACGTACCTAAAGTGAATTCTGGTTGTATTGAGATAAAGTGTGAAAAGTTCTACTACGATAAGTATTTGATCAACCTTTCCAAATAGTCAGTTTTCTTAAAACTACTCTAAGTGATTTCGCTCTTAAACACACAACGTAGTATTTGCTAAATCAATACCGATTCTGTGCAAACAAAGATCAAAGGATGGGTAATGGATGTAGCATTAACGCGAGGCGTGTATCTTTAATGAACACAACGTACTCGATTTGTTCGAATCTCTACAACAAATTAACCTTTTTGTGTTCTCTTTTCGTGTAGTGATTTTGTTTTAACGATTTTAGATGTATTACACTTTGCTGGCGCCCAACGTGAGACTGTGAAGGATTGTAAATGATCATTTGTAACTATAATTTCATATTGCGTTTATATTATTTCTATTTGTTGTTTTAATCAGCATTTAGCAATTAAAGCTGAATGGATTTGGATAAAATTTAGCACACAAATAGTTTATAATCTGGACTAAAATATAAACCTTAGTCCTGACGATAACCTTTATATAATTCTTACATTAAAGCGGTTTCGCAGCGCCAATTTACACGATATTTCGACAATTGAATTTATTCCCGCCAGAAATTGAATAGACCCGGGCTGCGACGAAGCTGCGTCGACGCAATAAATTTGCGACTCGGCCGGATAGTGTTCGCTCACGGTTTATGATCTCGGTTTGCTATTCGAAATGCCGTTCGAAATGCTATCGCAGTTTTGGTGCGCGTTTCAGTCATAGACCTTTATCGAGATAGACGGAAAGAGCGCTTTAAACTGTATGGGAACCTAGCGTGTCGAATTTTTCGTACCTACGATGGCGTCACGAGCGAGATTTGAAGAGATGGGAAATGTTATTGACGAGCTTACGTAGTTTCTTTATTAAGGATGGCGATGGCGAACCGTAATGCCTTTAGGCAAAATGTTGTTCCAGAATGGAATTACTAGTCTTTTTTTTTAAATTTAATTGGTAGGATGAAATAAAGTAAACCACTGCTGTAAATGAATTTTCCTAGAAGTATAAGTAAAAAGTGTTTAGAATTCTTTAAAGTTATTTTATTTTATACGAGTATATCCGGAGCTCGGTAGCGCAGTGGTTCGCGCTCTCGACCTTCGATTGAAGCGGTTCAACAACTTTCGGAATGGTTAGTCACGAGATGGGTGATCAAAAATTTATTATCTCTAGTTCCTCCGTGCTTCGGAAGGCACGTTACGCCGTTAGTGTCGGCTGTGTTTGCAGTCTTTTAAACCACCAATCAGCATATGACCCACCAGGCTAGTGCTCCAGCAGTGGTGCCATTAAAATACTAACAAAAATGACTGATGATGAACCTCGCAGAAACCTTTTCTATAAATGAATCTGTTTTTCTATAAATGAAAAGAAACCCGCCCTTGCTCATCATAGTTTTAAGTTCTTACGATTGCTATTTATTTTTGTAATGTGTGTGTGCAATAAAGAGTTTATCTATCTATCTATCTATCTGTTCTACAAAGGCGCCCGTTGATAAAGAGCCTTTTAGTCTCGATCAACAAAGCATAAACGTAATAATTTAAGCGATATTAAAGCTATATCTCCGAAGTATACAAACGAGGAGACAACCGTTATTTATAGCAGGCCTCAACGGTGCCGAGGCTGTGCCCTAATTAATAATAATACAGATGTATGGAAACGCTGCCATTACTTAACTATCTGAATGGACTTTGATTTATTAATACCCTCATTTAAGTCGGAGACTCGGTAATCTGTTTCATAAATAGTAAATGCCATTTGTGGAATGTTACCCGAAATTTTGATGGCTCAAAATACCGTGAACTCGGCAGTTGTAATTGATTAAAATCACGTTTGAATTATTGATGAGATACGATAGTTGGTGATAAAGTATTATTACTGGCTACTCTACTGTGATTAACTTACACACAACTTTTGAAAATACAATCTAAGTTCAATAATACAATGTATATTTTTGGAAAAGCTTATGGTTATATATATGGTTGTTTCATCTTAATCGATAGTCAAACATCTGTAAAGATATTTCTTTCGTATGCAAGGATATTTCTCTCATTGATGAAACGACGATGGCCAACATCGTAGAATATACTAGAGAATTTCAACGTGTTCTCATAGGGCTCTGTAGCATAATTGGGCCGGATACCCTAGGATGCGGGTTCGAGTCCTGTCAGGGCGACATGAGACAAGTTGCTTTATTGTATTATATTTACATGTTTAACAATTATCATCTACATAAGCTTTTTGGGCTTAATATGCTTAATGTATTGCTGTTTAAGTAAACAAAATTATCAAAATCCCTAAAAAACTGACGGAATGTCCCCATTTAAAGTATTTCCACTAAGGAAAAATAGAAGAATAATAATTTCTGATTTATGCATTTTTCATTGCTATTTTTATACTTATGATAAATTTTAAATAGATAAATATTGAAAAAATTTACTCGGCCACAAGTGAGTTCTCAGATGGGACCTATCTTTGGACTAAGAAAAGGCGAAAATCTAATTTTCGCCTGCGCTCTACGCTGATGCTGTAAAATGTCATATCGATTATAGAAAAAAACCCCGATAACAAATATTGAAGGAGACGGTGCACCCGACAGCAGTAAATTTGATATGCATATATTAATATTTATGACTCGGCCGCGTCAGCCATAGTAGGACACCTACATGCAACGAAAATCTGCATGTGACTGTTGTTACAGCTTCGGTTGACCGGCAAAAAATTATAGGTTCACAGTTTTTTTTTGTGTCTGATGGATAATGATTGACGTAGGTAGGTAATATAATATTTTGTAAAACAAATCATTATTATCAGATTACTTTTGCTCGCCTCGCAGAGACTAAGTTTGAACTAAGACTAACTTTAACTTTTGATTAGTTACACTCTTCGTGTAACAAATTAACTTTTTATAAAAATAATAAAAACCGACTTCAAAAATCAAAAAGTAAAAAATAAACCTTCGGTGAAGGTAAGAAAAATAAAAGGAGGATAAAATCCTTGGCTGGCACCGACTCCAAAAGGTTTATTTTTTACATTTTTAATTTTTGAAGTAGCTTTTTTACACATTTTTTATTTTTTAATTTCTAAAGTTAGCATAAGTCCCGCACTTCCGTTTGACTCAAACCAGTACTGTAGGCAAATACTAGTTTGAGTTAAACCGCTTGACCGAAAAAACGACATTTTATCTCAAGATTTCTTCAAAACTACGAAACAGATAAAAAAAAAAATTGGACCAACTTGGAAACAAACCCTATGTTATAATAACGTTTGAATCATTTCGATCGGTTCAGGCGTTCTCGAGTAATCGGTGAACATACATAAAAAAGTACGCGACGAATTGATAACCTCCTTCTTTTTTGAAGTCGGTTAAAAAGTGAAAAATATGCAATATCCGAAGCGCTTTCGACAAAAAATATTAAACAAGAAAATATAAGTACTAGAAAAAAGCAACTTGTCTCATGTCGCGATCGAGGATTTATTTGTGATTAGACTTGCTCATTTAGAGCCGATTTTACAGCATAAGTTCCAAATTTTACTTTTCAAATATTTTCATATAAATACTGTGATGATGTAAGAACGTAAATTCAACTTTTTTATTCTACTCTAACTTTACAAGCACAAAATTACGAGCCTACAACGCCATTGAGACCTGTTTGCAGTGCATCGTTATTTACATTTGTTGTAGGTATACGGGGCCCGCACCGGGGCTCCGGGGCGCGGGGCCCCGATAAATCCTCGATAATTTACCGATTGTTTGTCTTGCCAGCACATAAATCCTCGACTCGTGCCACTGACGTTGCACCTACGCAGAACTCTGTCGTCGAGACTTTAAAAAATAAAATGCCATAAATACTTAGCTGAGCTTGACTGTTTTTGTTTATGACAACGTTGCTATAGTCCGGTAGCCAAACTACTAGATATTTCATGGAAACTGAAAAAGTTGGATTAAGTTTTATTTACCTCTGAATATCGACGAGGACATGTTAAGCTTCAAGAAAATAGATATGACATTCTATCATCTTTAGGCGACTCGAGTTATTCAAGTGGATGCAGGCAGTGGCACCCAGTGGTGCCACTGCGTCAGTACGTTACACCTACGCAGAGATATTCTGTCGCCGAGATTTAAAAAAAAATGCTATAAATATTTAGCTGGTTTCATTTGTATTTGTTTAAAATAATGTTGCTAGGTTTAGGTTGCTAATGAAAATCGACTACCTACTTATCTAAACTTACAGCAAAAACATAAAATGTCCGATTTCTTTCACTTATTTTTACGATTAGGTTAATACTGGAAAAACACTATAATTTTATTAGTATTATTATATATATTAAATATCATTTAAAAAAATACAGGTTACAGTATTTGATTAACTTGAATATTTTGTCAAAGGTTAATTCATAATATTGTTTCTAAGACTATTGATAAGATGAAATTCACCTAGGTACTTGAAAAATACTCTACAAATCTTCAAAACCAGATTGTAGTTAGGAGAAAAAGATGAATGGCCCTTGTCACATAAAGAAAGTTTCTCGAAGGCTTAACACGAAAGTTCGTTATTTATATGTTTGTCTGTTGCGAATTATCGATGCCTCCGGCTTTAATGTTACTTAAGGATGCCCAGCAGAGTGGTGATAAAATCAAACGTTGAGACGCGTAAAAAGATGAGAGAGGGGGAGGAAAAAAACACAGAAACCTATTTGCGTAAAATTAGGATCTCGTTGGTGATTTGACGCGTAGAGAAATTCAATTCCGCACAAATTGAAGGGCAAATTAGATCCTTTACTGAATTCGGGAGAAAAGGAGGTGCGCGGAAGGTCGAGTCCTGGATCATTCGCTAAATCTATCGTATTATTTGATGGCGTCGCCGCTGGCTGCCCGGCCCTCCGTGGGCAATAATCAATATCTCCATGCGAATCATTGGATTGACTGACCGTGAAATATTACTAAGCCTCTCAACTGTCTTTGTTACAACTACCTTGTTATCACTTATAAAAGTTCATTTATACAAAAAAAGAATATCAGTGTGTTTATGAAACCCAAAAGAATTTAAGAAACCTAAAATATATCAAAACGTCGAGGCGGTTTAAAAAATGGATTTCATTTATAAAATCATTTATTCTTCGACCAGCCAGGACATCATTTTACTGACAAGAAGAACGGTGTTTATGGCAGCTGTCGAGTTTTAGGGATTTGCGAAGGTTACCTTTGCTTCTAAAAGTACTCTGTAAGAAATAGGAGGACTGCAAACTGGGCAATCCTTGACTGGAGCAATCCCTATTAGGCGGGTTGGCGAGTGGCGTGCAATCGCATTACTTTAATCGCGTATGTCAGGTGACGTGTGCTGCCGCCGCATAATATAAATTACATCCTACAAGCAGGGCTACCCAATGGGTGTCAAAGTCAAACTAAATAACGTTTTATTCAATTAAACTTAAAAGTACCTACTTTTGAATCGTTTACTCAATACACAATACTCAATAGTTTATTGCAAAACCATAATGTACATGTAGATGTTATAAAATAATGTAAATCCATTGTTATGGACCCGGTTGGGCACGCAATTAGGGCTAGAAGAGAGAGGGGCCGTATTTCATCTGAGAAATTATATGATGATAATTAGAATTATAATTATCATTTTGCAGAACCAATATATGTATGATCAATAAAATATTCATTAACACTATAGTAGTAAATTTTTTTCCTACCAGCCATTAGGACATCCTTTAATTGACAAGAAGATCGGTGTTGGTGGCAACCTACGAGTTTTAGGGATTTTGCGATTGTAAGGTAGGTACCTAAACCTATACCTTTTCTTCAAAAAGTGCTGTGTATGAAATAGGTGGACTGCAAACTGGGCAATCCCTTAGGCGGGCGGGTTTTGCGAGTGGCGTGAAATCGCATTACGTTAATCGCGTATGTCGAGTGACGCGTGCGACCGCCGCATAATATAAATTACATACAGGTATAGGGCTGCCCACTGGATGCTGGTGATACCTACAGGTTGCGCTGATTTTTAGCCTACACCACTCAGACAAAAAGGAGGTTAGAATAGAATGTTTATTTGGCCTACCCTTTTGCGCGAAACGTAGAAGTAATCCATACATTATAACTTTTTAATTTTGCATTTTACAATGCGATTTTTATATGATAATTTTTTAAACAAGTAAAACTAGGAAAAAGCAACTTGTCTCATGACAAGTTTTCCGGATTTCCAAGGATATGGGTTAGTGTCCCGTCAGGGCGACATGAGACAATGTTGCAGCCGCTCAATTAATTTTATAATCATTTTTTTCTGTAGTTTCATATTTGCACTTTGATAGTTTTTACGTAAAACGAAACACTTAATAGTGACAGTTCTAGTAGGTAGTTTTTCGCGAATTATTGTTGAAATTGTTAATCCAGTGAGGGTACTTTTGTATTTTTCGTCGATGCCTCTCACTGACATTGCCGTCATTCGCCCCACTTGTCGAGACGGAGCTGCGCGGACAACATCTACTATCAGTTGTACCGCTGCCGTAGTGCGAACCCAAATATAATTAAACTTTCGTTGTGATTTGTGATTGTGAACACCAGGAACATTGCCAAAGGTCGGCGCCGACAGGCATCCTAGCAGCAGAGGATCGGTGAGTAGGCTTTCGACCTTTTACTTAAGACCGTCACTGGATCGTTATATTTTCGTGTCGTTGTTAAATCCGAACGCCCTTCGAATCGCGAAGGCGCGTACATTTGGTCCATTCGGCCGGATCACTTTAGTCTATCGTCGGTATCTTTTCTGGTAGTGAAATCGTCGCACAGAAACGATACAAATATCAAGCGCTTATGGTTATACCGAACTATCGCTGTTAGTTTTCGTTCGTAATATCGTCGCATTGTATTTAGTTAAATAATCATTCGGATTATTTTAGCTAATTAAATCCCGTTTTCGTACCTATGGGAATTGACATAATCGCTCGGATTATAACATTGCCATACCACGCCATTCGGTAGCCATATTTGATGTACCTTGGCGAATTCATACTTTAGCCATTTTAATCTCGTAACCTATGCAACATTGCGTTAATCAGAATCGTGCATTTTCGTTCTGATTATCGAAACATTCGAAATATATTTTAATTTTGGGAAAATATTAGCAATTTTAATAATTCATTAGTTAGTGTCGTGGCCGCACTTTGTGACTTTATTGGAGGTTTGAGTCGTTTGCTTAGTTGATTATTTAGCATAAAATAACACAGCAATCGGTCGCGTTATATTTGCTGCACTCTATAAGTGCAAACTTTCTTTTCGATCGATTGCATTATTCGTTTTAATCGTTATAATTATTTGTGTTTTTAATAAGTAGAAGTGATATAATGAGTGTTCGATAATAGAAAATAAAGTAATAAAATTAAAAAATATATATCGTTGCATCGTTTATACAGTCCATTTATTGTTATTGAATAGTCATTTCGTAAACCAAATAAACAATGTCTAAAGCGGCAACTCGGCGTAATTTGGAATTAAAACGCGACATTTGTATAAAACGTATCGATGAGTGTTTGTCAGGGGCCGTCGAGGCACAAGAGGATAAGTCACGTTTACCAATTTTTTTGTCCCGGTACAGTCGACTTGAAAGTTATTGCGCTAGTTTCGAAAGTCATCATTTTAAAATTTGTTCGGAAATAACAGAAGTATCAGCGTTAGATACAGAAGATGTAATTCGTCAAGAAGTAGACAATAAATATTTTAAAATACTTGAAATTCATTCGAATATAACATCCACTTCGGATTTAAACAGTACTAATTTCACGTCTAGTTCAGATTTATCTGTCAAGCTACCTAGGTTGAATTTGTTACATTTTAACGGGGATATAACAACATGGGGTACCTTTTTCGATATGTATAACACCATGGTTCATCAAAATAAGAAATTGTCGAATATCGAAAGATTTTCGATTCTGATTTCACTTCTCTCCGGTGAACCTTTGCAACTATTAAAGGGTTTTCCACTTTCGGAAAACAATTATTTAGATGCATACGCGGCCTTAATTGATCGTTATCAGTGCAAGCGAAAGTTAGCTTTCCGGCATTGGGACGAATTACAAAAGATATCGTTAAAGTCGAACTCGCCTCGTGAGTTACGTCGTTTAGTAGATACTTTTAAAGAAAATATTGCTGTTCTTCGAAATTTAAAGTTGCCTGTTAAAGATTGGGATTTTCCATTGTTTTATTTACTGATAAATAAACTCGATACTGATACTCGTCGTCGTTTTGAGTTGCAAAATGAGGATAAAGATATTCCTTCATTTGACTCCCTTCTGGAGTATTTGAATAAGGCCGGTCAGGCGCTCGAGCTTGCCGAACCCGAGACAAGCGCCTCACGCGCGAGGCCTGTCACTGCCGCCACTGCGCAATTCGCGCGCGCCGCGCCCCGCGCTCCTGCAGCGGAGCCGTCTTATCATCGTTCGCGTACTTATGCGCCGGCGGCGGCGCCACCTAACAACACTAAGTCGTTATTAGTAAATTCTCAATCACAATCCGTTGATTTGTGTCCTTTGTGTAAATCGAATCACAGTTTATCGAACTGTCCCACTTATCGTAACTATTTCCCCAATGATAGATTTGTTGTCGTTAAAGAAAATAATCTTTGCATAAATTGCCTTAATAAAGGTCACGCAATTAAATCGTGTCCATCTAAGGGACGTTGTTTGAAATGTAACTTAGCCCACCACACAACCTTACATTTTGATTCGAATTCTCGTAACCCCAATTATAATAATGGCGTTGCAAATAACACTAACGGTGCTCCATCGTCCCACCGTGTCGTTTCGCCAAATCGTCGTGTCGTTTCGGATAATCGTGTCGTTTCGCCTAATCGTCGTATCGCTTCGCATAATTCGGATTTCGTGTCGTCGCATAATCGTGTTCTTTCGCCTAATCGTCGTATCGCTTCGCATAATTCTAATTTCGTTTCGTCGAATAATCTTGTCGTTTCGGAGGGTAATGCACCATCATCCCTCGTATCACCTTCGTCACCCAAGGAACATTCTACTGTCACTCTGGTTGCTGGATCGGATCCTGCTACCCCAATCTCGCTTCTCGCTACCGCCTTAGTCGAAGTTGTCGACGGCTTTGGTGCTCCTCGTCGTATTCGTGTCGTCAACGATAGTGGCAGTCAATCAAATTTTATCACTCAAAGATGTGCCAATCGTCTTGGACTCGTTTTAAAGAAAACAACAACCTCCGTAGAGGGCATTTGTCAATCATCATCCCTAGCAACAAATGCTACTGAGTTTCGTATGCGTTGTGGTGACCATAGTCCGGACATTATAGTTCCATCTCTCGTCGTACCCAAAATATGTAGTCAAATGCCAGCTGATAGGATTGACATCGCTCAGCTGACGCATAGTCCTACTATTAAATTGGCCGATCCTCATTTCAACGTGCCTGCGCAAATCGATGCGTTAGTAGGCGTTGATGTATTTTGCAAAATCTTTTTAGGTGAACGCGTCAACTACGGTCCTGACGGACCTGTGGCATTCAAGACTAAGCTTGGTTGGGTAGTGATGGGTACTGTTTCGCGTGCACCATCGCTTCCAACTTCGTCGTTGCTTTGTACTTTCGATAGCTTAGATCTTCAAATTCGTAAGTTCTGGGAAATAGATGAAATCCCTAATTCTTCCCCACTTAGTGAAGAAGAGGCTCGGTGTGAACATATTTTTGCTACCACCCATGCCCGTAATGTCGACGGAAGGTATGTCGTCCGACTACCTTTCAAATCACCAGAGCCAACCTTTGGTGATTCACACACACTTGCTTATCGTCGCTTGTTGTCATTGGAAAAACGTCTTGCTCGTAATCCTCAACTTCGTGAGGAATATAATGACTTCATGCGGGATTACCTTAACGCTGGCCATATGCAGCCAGTTGAACAACCCCGCACAGAACGCACCTACTACATCCCGCACCACTGCGTTGTGAATCCAAGTAGCACAACCACCAAACTTCGCGTGGTTTTCGATGCCACAGCGAAGCCAGCTAATGGAGCCTCGCTCAATGAACAATTGTTGATTGGTCCGAAATTACAATCGGATATTATTTCGATTCTTCTTCGATTTCGGTTGCATGCTTTCGTTTTCACTGCCGATATAAGGCAAATGTATCGCCAAATATTAATTGCTGTTCCTGATCGTAACTATCAGCGTATTTTGTTTCGCTTTTCGCCTGGCGATCCTGTGCAGGAATTTAGTCTTAACACCGTTACCTACGGCATGTCGCCGTCCAGTTTTCTAGCGCTTCGAACCATTTTGCAGGTGGCGCGAGACGAAGGAGACAATTGTCCTCTCGCCGTTGCGGCGCTCTCAAACGATATTTACGTGGATGATGTCGTAACCGGTATGGATTCATTGGACTCGACTCGTGAGCTAATGCGCCAGATTTCACACGTTCTGCACAAGGGATGCTTCGAACTTAGAAAGTGGTCCAGCAATTGCCAGTCTCTCCTGGAAGACATACCCCTTGAACATTGTTATGATAAATCACTTTCGTTCGATTCTGAATCTTGCGCTTCAATCAAGGTTCTTGGTTTGGAATGGAATCCTGTCAAAGATGGATTTTCGTTTACTGTCCGTTCCTTGCAACAACAGTGCACCAAGCGAAACATCCTATCGGAGTTGGCTCGCATCTTCGACCCTTTGGGATTCTTAACACCCATTACATTCGCATTCAAATGCATCATACAAACCCTTTGGAGTCAAGGATTGGATTGGGATGAAGTCGCACCCGACCAAATCGTTCAAAGTTGGTCTCGATATCGATCAGAACTTAGTTGTTTGTCGTCAATTGTCGTTCCTCGTTTCATTCCTGCACCAAGTTCCATTGATCTTGAGTTGCACGGCTTCTGCGATGCCTCTGAAGCCGGCTACGCAGCTGTCATATATTTTCGCATTCGTCACAGTGACAATCGCGTCACTTCACATTTTGTAATCGCTCGTTCTAAAGTCGCTCCAGTGCGGAAAATATCGATTCCGCGTCTGGAACTCTGTGCCGCTGTGCTATTGGCGGATCTCGTTGCCCACGTCCAACGAATTTTCGCTGACAAACTTCGATTCAACAACATCTATTGTTGGTCAGATTCATCAGTAACCTTGGCTTGGTTGAAGTCGCCTTCGTCTCGGTGGAAAACCTACGTTGGCAACCGCGTTAGTCGCATTCAAGAGAAGGTTCCCCCTCGTCATTGGCATCACGTTCGCTCCCAATGCAACCCAGCAGACTGTGCTTCCCGCGGCCTCACGGTCCGCGAGCTTGTCGATCATCCGCTGTGGTGGGCGGGTCCGTCTTGGCTTCTCGACGAACCTACCAACTATCCCCTCGCTTCTGATCCAATTGAAAAATCTTCTGATGTCGTGGTAGAACAGCGCGCCACCACAGTTACACTTTTCGTTGCCTCCACTAAGTTCGATGAGTTCTTGGATAGGTATTCAAGCCTAAACAAAATTCAACGTATAGTCGCCTATATTCGTCGTTTCCTTCACAATTGTCGTTATCCAGAAAATCGTAGATCCGGACATCTCGTCGCATTTGAATTGAAGTCGTCGTTACACTCGCTTGTCAAAATTGCTCAACATTCGGAATTTTCTAAGGAAATCCAAATTTTAGAAAGTGGGAAAGGGGGACCGCTTCCAAAGCCTCTCCAAAGATTGCGGCCTTTCATCGATCTAGATGGTTTAGTCAGGGTGGGCGGTCGATTGTCGTACTCAGACCTTGATTATGATTGCAAGCATCCTTTGTTATTGCCTCGTCAAAACCGTCTTACCTCGCTCATAATCAATCAAGCTCATACAGACAACCTCCATCCCGGACTTCGAACTCTTAGTTTCTTGTTGGCACAGAACTTTTGGATTCTCTCGTCTCGTCGTGCAATTCGCCACGAATTATCCAAGTGCATAAAATGCTATCGAACGAATCCTAGGCCTGTCGCACCCCGAATGGCAGACTTACCCAAGCTTCGCGTATCGCAAATAAAGCCATTTTCATGTGCCGGAATAGATTTCGCTGGTCCCTTCCCTACTTACGTTCTCCGCCACCGTGGCGCTAGAACGTTCAAAACTTACATTTGTTTGTTCATATGCTTCGCTACAAAAGCGGTGCATATCGAAGTTGTAATTGGTCTTACCACTGATGCTTTTCTCGGAGCTCTTCGTCGATTTATCGCTCGTCGTGGTCGGTGTTCTCGTATCCACTGCGATCAAGGCACAAATTTTGTCGGTGCCCACAACGTGTTGGTACCTCTCGTTAAATCAGCGGCCGCTGCCGAGGCGATAGAATTCTCGTTCAATCCCCCAGCAGCTTCACACTTTGGTGGACTCTGGGAGGCCAATATAAAGTCGTTTAAAACCCACCTCTCTCGTGTCGTCGGTAATCAAATCTTAACATATGAGGAGTTCATGACTGTGGCTGCTCAAATTGAAGCGGTAATGAACTCGCGTCCGTTATGCGAGTCAAGTTCGGACCCTAATGATTTGTCGGTGTTGACACCCGGTCATTTTCTCACCCTAGAGCCCCTGACATCGCTCCCAGAATCTGATGTTTCAAACACCAAACTTACCTGCTTGAATCGTTGGCAGCTCGTACAAAGGCTTCATCACGATTTCTGGAAGCGCTGGCATGTGGAGTATTTGCATACCTTAAGTCAACGTGCTAAGTGGCATTGCGATGTCACAGAACCGAAATTAGGAGCTGTAGTTATAATCAAAGACGAACAGCTCAAACCTCTCAATTGGTCGCTCGGTCGTATTGTGGAATTGCATCGTGGTAAGGACGGCGTACCTCGTGTCGCGACCGTTAAAACGCAGACAGGTTTTCTAAAGAGACCTTTAGCAAAGCTTTGTCCTCTTCCTATTGTAGAATAAGTAGTTGTCGTTGTTTTTGATGCCATACATTCGAGTGTGGTCTTTAGTTTAGTTAATTAGTAGTTAGAAGTCTTATAGTGAAAATGCTGCGCATTTTGGTGGGCGGAATGTTGCAGCCGCTCAATTAATTTTATAATCATTTTTTTCTGTAGTTTCATATTTGCACTTTGATAGTTTTTACGTAAAACGAAACACTTAATAGTGACAGTTCTAGTAGGTAGTTTTTCGCGAATTATTGTTGAAATTGTTAATCCAGTGAGGGTACTTTTGTATTTTTCGTCGATGCCTCTCACTGACATTGCCGTCATTCGCCCCACTTGTCGAGACGGAGCTGCGCGGACAACATCTACTATCAGTTGTACCGCTGCCGTAGTGCGAACCCAAATATAATTAAACTTTCGTTGTGATTTGTGATTGTGAACACCAGGAACATTGCCAAAGGTCGGCGCCGACAGGCATCCTAGCAGCAGAGGATCGGTGAGTAGGCTTTCGACCTTTTACTTAAGACCGTCACTGGATCGTTATATTTTCGTGTCGTTGTTAAATCCTATACGCCCTTCGAATCGCGAAGGCGCGTACAGACAAGTTGCTTATTTCTAGTATATTTACTTGTTTAAAAATTATCATTATACTCCATACATTTTCGTATTTCCGTTTATTTTGAAGTTCTTCATGTTGCCATGGCTACGTTCCAGATTTCGAGGAGACACTTAGGTATTTCAGTCACATGCGTTACATGCGTTAGAGCATGTAACGCATTTCTCTTGTATTCTGTGGTATACAAGGGTGTACACAATCAAAACTGTTTTGTAATAGCGCGTTCATTACTAGTAATAGTTGACATCATTATTATTCAATTAATCACGATTTTTATTTAAAAGAACCTATTTCTATAGGTATATATGATAAAAAAAAAATAGAAAAATATTGGAAAAAATCAACTCGCCCACAAGTGAATACTCAGATAGGAGTCGAACCCACGACCTTTGGAAATCCGGTCCCGGATCCGGATTGGATTTTTCCCTAAATTTTAATTTTTTTTTATCATAAGTATAAACATAGCATTGGAAAATTCAAAAATCTATTTCTATATACCCAGTTCGGCTTAGACTAAAATTCTGGCAGGCAAAGCCACTGGGAGATGCTAGTAACATATAATACTTAGGAACAGTCCCGGTTAACGCCGATATAAGTGACTGGCCGACCGTCGCGTGGTTGCAATTATCTATAATCACGTAAGTGAAGTGACGCGATGACAAATCTACATATACATATAGTTACATAAATAACGCTACAGGGCTGACAGCAACGACTTTTGAGCTGGGTTATTTCATACGAAAAAGTACGCCCAAATCTCTTTAAATGACATGTGATGCATAAAGAATTATAACTACCTAGAGACAGTCTCAGTTAACGCCAATATAAGTGACCGGCCGACCGTCTCGCGTGGTTGCAATCATCTATAATCACGTAAGTGAAGTGACGCGATGACAACTCTGCATATACATATAGTTACATAAATAACGCTACAGGGCTGGCAGTTACGACTTTTGAGCTGGGTTATTTCATACGAAAAAGTACGCCAAAATCTTTTTAAATGACATTTGATGCATAAAGAATTATAACTACCTAGAAACAGTCTCAGTTAACGCCAATATAAGTGACCGGCCGACCGTCTCGCGTGGTTGCAATCATCTATAATCACGTAAGTGAAGTGACGCGATGACAAATCTACATATACATATAGTTACATAAATAACGCTACAGGGCTGACAGCAACGACTTTTGAGCTGGGTTATTTCATACGCAAAAGTAAGACAAAATCTTTTTTAAATAACATTTGATGCATAAAGAATTATAACTACCTAGAAACAGTCTCAGTTAACGCCAATATAAGTGACCGGCCGACCGTCTCGCGTGGTTGCAATCATCTATAATCACGTAAGTGAAGTGACGCGATGACAACTCTGCATATACATATAGTTACATAAATAACGCTACAGGGCTGGCAGTTACGACTTTTGAGCTGGGTTATTTCATACGAAAAAGTACGCCCAAATCTCTTTAAATGACATGTGATGCATAAAGAATTATAACTACCTAGAGACAGTCTCAGTTAACGCCAATATAAGTGACCGGCCGACCGTCTCGCGTGGTTGCAATCATCTATAATCACGTAAGTGAAGTGACGCGATGACAACTCTGCATATACATATAGTTACATAAATAACGCTACAGGGCTGGCAGTTACGACTTTTGAGCTGGGTTATTTCATACGAAAAAGTACGCCAAAATCTTTTTAAATGACATTTGATGCATAAAGAATTATAACTACCTAGAAACAGTCTCAGTTAACGCCAATATAAGTGACCGGCCGACCGTCTCGCGTGGTTGCAATCATCTATAATCACGTAAGTGAAGTGACGCGATGACAAATCTACATATACATATAGTTACATAAATAACGCTACAGGGCTGACAGCAACGACTTTTGAGCTGGGTTATTTCATACGCAAAAGTAAGCCAAAATCTTTTTAAATGACATTTGATGCATAAAGAATTATAACTTCCTAGAAACAATCTCAGTTAACGCCGATATAAGTGACCGGCCAACCGACGCGTCGCGTGGTTGCAATTATCTATAATCACGTAAGTGAAGTGACGCGATGACAACTTGAAAACGCCACACATGTGCATTTTTCAATCTATTTATAAAAATAGCATTGAAAAATGCAAAAATTAAAAATCATAAACCCCATAGGTACATATAGTTACATTTATGACGCTACAGGGCTGGCAGCAGTGATATTTGGGCTAGGTTAATATTCATTCGCAAAAGTGTGCCAAAATATTTTTATTTGATGCATAAAGAATTATGAACCACATTTTTTTTTTTTTTTTTTCATTTATTTATGGACAACCAACAAGGCATACACAAAAAACTTGGCTTAAAAACACACACAGTTCATCTTAATCTAGACATAGTGTTGCCCTACTGAGAGGCTGCCACGGCATGCATTAAATAGAATAGTATACACAGTAATTAACTAAACTAAAATCTAATTATGACTAATTAAAAAATATTAAATTTAATATTTTTTAATTAATTAGATTATACACAACAATAAGTAATAGAAACAACTACATCACTCGTAGGTTGTCCTAGCTTAGATCATATTGTAAAATACACCGACGAGCAAAAATAACGTTTAATTTTTTTTTTATTACACGCGTAGCAACTAGTAGCCTGAAAAACTTTCGGAAAAGTATTTGAACTATTTCCTGAACCCCACAGTAGGAAGCAGTACTGAGTAATAACCTCGTGTGTGTGAAAACCCTGCAAATCGTCCGATATAATTGATATAATCTATGCACATATAATTCTACCGATAGCTAAGGCTGGAAATACAAGTCAGATTTTTCTCTGCGATAGTCGGATCCGATTGTCTGATCAGTCAGACAATCGGAAGGCGCTCGTGCCATATCCGATCCGATAGTCGGATCGGACGTCCGAGTCGGAATGAACGCTACGCGTTAACGATTTTATTGTATTAACCAATTGTCTAAAGGCGCTTTATTCATACTTCTGTACAGAGACGAAATAGACTTCCGATTCTCCTTCCGATTTGCCAGTAGACGCATTAGCGCATATTATTTTACTCCTTGGACTGAGTTTAGAAAAAGTCGGACGTAAAAATCGGCCGTTTATTGTCAGCTTAAGTCGCTTCAAAGGTCAGCATGCGCTGGAGCGAAATACACTGTCACTTGTCCTGCTCTAAAGGTCAAGAAGTAAAGACGACTTTATAGTGACATCAATATTTCGTGGTACAGTTGGCCACACGTCACACTATCCATTCTGAATTTAATTTGTTTTTGTTTTAGAAATGTTTAAAGTTTGACCGCAGTCGTAATAAGCATATAATTAGTAACATAAAAAAGTGTCATTTGAAACCTCGAGTGCGTAAAGACGTGTATTAATTCGCTATTACCTATCCATACGATGTTGCACTTTTTATCATCCGTGCTATATGGTTCGGATAAACTGAATATCAGTTTAATTTTTAGGCCCGAGTTCACAAGCTGAATAACCGTCCTATAAATGATAAACGTCATTAAAATGTCATTGCATTTAATTTGTTTATTTACGGCGGGTTCCTATATCATACTAATGCTACGGACAGTTATATTTTGACATATTTTCCATAGAAAAATGACAAAATTTAACTGTAACGGCTTAAAGGAGCGCTGGAGCGAGCAGGAGATACCATGCCCCAGAATGGGGAGAATTGGTAAGGGACATAAGGAACAGAGAAAAGAATTTGTGAGTCAAGCATTGCGCGCGGAGCAATCCTGCGTGCATCTCTCGCGATTAGGCCATGATAACCACGTGGTTGGTATGGCCATGGGCGGTGGTGTGGTTATGTCCGTAGTCAAAACAATCCGTTAGTACCTACCAAAGTTATAGAAACCCGGAGTGAAAGTAGAAAATAACAAAAAAAATGTTTTAAGCGACGATTTCTAATCGACAGTGAACTCAGCTTTTAGAAGTGTAAATTAGTTAAATTCACAAGTAAGAAAGTTCTAACCCTCAAACCGATTACCATTAAAACTGTAATTTTAAAACGACATTTTCCACACCAACTACATTACGGGCATAAAATAATATTGTTATTCCGGTCAAATTCTCAAATTACGACCCCAAGCTTTAGTAAACAAAACTATTATACGTTGTTCGGATGTCGATGCCAACCAAATTTATGGTAAATGGTTATTTTTGACACGGGAACATTGATTGCCATGAGTCTACAAAACAAATTCGAATCAAAATAATGAATGGGTGATATGATAAGTATGCTATGCAATTAAAAAAATTTACTCAGTCTATGATATTAACTAAAGATTGCGATAAAACAACTTTTACGGGTATCATCATATCCGTATTTTTAGGGTTTTTAGGGGTTTTTTGATTTTCCCGACGTTTCGGCACTTTTCAGTTGTCGTGGTCACGGGATGACACAAAACCATTAAAAATCCTCAAAATAAGGACAATTACAACTTAGTTCGTGAAATATAGCGCGTTCGATATCCGTAAAAGTTGTCTTATTTCAATGTACAGTGCGCGCCAAAGCTTAAGATGTTAACTAAAGATCTTTATCTTAGAAGACACAGCATCTGCAGGTTAAAGCCGCCTTCTGTGTATTTTCGGCTTTAGTCAGTTCTTACGAAACCCACAATACTTAATAGGATAGTATTATTATAAACAGGCACTTATATATTAATAACGAGAAAAAGATCTTGGCTTTGCTTGGAATTTAACCCATAACCTCCTCCATTTAACCTCCCATGACGAGTTATGAGTGAATGAGTGAGTGAGTGAACGATAGGTATATAAATTGTCCCAGCTTATTAGCTTCCATGATTTATGAGTCGAGAGCTTATCGGCCGCACTCCGCACCTCCGTTTGTTAATTACGTTTTATATAATACGTACTCTATCCTAGTACTTGTCTAAGCTATACACCACAGGTGCGGGATTCTCTAAGAAACATCCTTGGTAGCGGTGGATGCAATCTGTGATCGTCCCATTATCAATACTATTTGACAGCTGATGAAACAATATTGTCATGGCAACAGCGTCGAGAGAGAGGTGACGCTTAGAGAACAGTATAGCAGAAAAAAATCTAAGAAATAGTAATTAATACTATGAATTTCACTTGTTTCATTTACACCATTCTCTAACTTACTAACATACGAAAACATTCAGTAACAAAAAGTTAATACGACCAAATTCTATCACCTATATTCGGGTTATAAAAAATATAGGAAAATATCTTTCATTTATTTGTCAGTTTAAGATTCACCGCAACATTGAATGGCTTACACTCGTATCTATAGTCAAGTCAATTAATGTCTTGAGTAAAAGTCGTTATTTAAAATTGTCGTTTTTATACAATAAAAAAAGATTTTTAATGAAATAAGAACTTTCAAAAGTAGGAATACTTGGCCAAGTATTCCTTTGTATAAGCACATCTTAAGTTATTCTTCTGTATTCTACAAAAACGTCAATTTTAAATAACGACTTTTACTCGAGACATTATTTGACTTGACTATAGATACGAGTGTTAGAGTTCCCTTGGAGCTAGCGAGAACACGCCTGCTGAGGTCAAAGTGCTTCCGAAATATGATATACACAAGACATTTCTTCGCGAGAAATTATCCCGGACTCGTAAGGCCGACCGACCAGCGTCCGGTTTCCGGCTTAAAAAATATTGCCGTAATATATCCAAAGCTGGGATTAACTCCGGAGTAATGTTTGAGTAAGAAATCATAAGAGAAAATGTTCGCCGCTAAAGAGAAAATAATGTTTGCTCGACTATTTGAAGGTTAACTCTAGCCGGGAAAAGCATTTGGATATATTTTTTCTTTGCTATTTCTTGTATTGTAACGTAATGGCCGTTTAGAATTTGGTTTATGGTTCAATTTACACTTAAGCGGAACTATGGGATTAAACATGATATTTTTATTTATTAACGGCATTAGAAACATCATTGATAAAAGACCATTTTTTATTTCTTTTCATCTTTTTGCTTACCACTTCTATTTTTAGGCAAAAAGGTTCTACAACCACAATATTTTCGGTTTCAACTGTAGGGTTAAAATCCGTAAGTAATTTATATTCCGCGTATTGTCTTTCCTTAAACTTTTTCATCTTAATATTCGGACTAGGGGTGGACATTCATAAAAGCAGGTTGCTCCTTTTTTATGAGCAGTATATATCAAATACGGGTTTAATAATACCGGGCCAGCCTTTGTTTTGAATAAACAAATATTTACCCGAATTTATGGTCCCGTACTTGATTTATTACGCAAATAAATCATCACAACTCTATTTTCAGAGTCCACTTTGCATTTTTATCGGGAAAACGTTTATGGCTATAGATATTTGTTTCTATTCGTATTACTTTTCAATTTTATTTACTGCCGTTTTTAGGAGGACTTAGTTTATAGCACCTGAAGTACGCGGGAGTCCACTTGCCGAGGGTCTTGAGTTAGTTCTTTAATATGTGTATTGATTGTATTAGCCACTCATATTTTTATTCATATTCATATTTATTTTATTTTATGAAAACAATTGTAGTGCCCACAGTAAATAACAGAACGGGAGACAACTTGGATAAGGGAAACTATCGCCCTATATCTCTTGCTACCACGAAAGCTTTGACAAAAGTATTAAACAGTTTGCTTGATTCTTGTTTGCAGAAATATTTAAATTAACATGACGCGCAGTTTAGGTTTCGGCCTGGGTTAACAACTGAAAGCGCAATTACTCTGCCTCAAGCATACTGTTCAATATTATGCAGACAGAACACCGCTGTACGCCTAGTTTCTAGATCTCTCCAAGGTCGTCGTTTCATCTCGTTTCGTATGACGTGCTTTGGAGAAAGATGGAGGACAGGGGTATACCGATGAATATGTTAGGTATCTTTCGATTTTGGTACGCAAACCAGACAAACTATGTTAATTGGTCAGACTGTCTCTCTGAGCCATCTATGTTGGAGTGCGGAGTGAGACAGGGTGGATTGACGTCTCCTACGCTCTTTAACTTGTATGTAAATGACCTCGCAGTGGGGCTCAGCTGCATGCGTGTTGGGTGCCGTGTGGGTGGAGTGAGTATTAATGAAAAAATGAAAATGAAAAAATATGTATTTCATAAAAAACAAGTGGGTAATACAGGGTATGGTTGATTCCCCCTTTTAGGTGTAAAAACACCTGTACCAGGAGAAAATCGCTCTCTCATAACAACATCTATTTTCATCACAATCATGCAACTAATGTCCTCGTTATGCCCTTTCAACTTCCGTTGTCATCTTTCTATTCAATTCTATTTCTACGCTGAGCTGACGCTTCACGAATGCTAGTTCTCTCGTTCGAGAAGGCAGCATACTCCTCGTACGTGAAATCTCGCATCGTGTCAACCTGACCATAACACCTTTTATTCTCCTAATCACAAAAAGACGAGATTGCATATTTTTTGTCTATGGTAACAAGATAATATATTTTTGTCTCTGGTATCTTTCTCGTGGATGTTCCACATGATTAATGTTGGAAATTAAACTGTACGTAGGCTGTGAGGGCCGGTGCAATCACCAAACTTTAATTAAGGTCGGGCGTTAACGAACGTATCACTGGGAGTTATGACTTCCGATCCGGTTCCTTGGCCCGACTGGGGTTAGGTAAAGGATTATTAACATTATATATTGTCGCTGATGATTTTGTTAATTACTGCGTGGTTGGGAACGGTGTTTTGAATTAGAATATTTCAAAATATTCTGCCAGCAACTTTGCTGTTTCAGTGACAGAAGCTCTGCTGCAAATTGTATTCGAAACATCAATTTTCTAGGGTGAAATTGGAGATTAATATGTATGATAAATTATCAGAAAAAATATAGACCACCCTGAAAAAAAGACACTAAGCCAAATTCGGTTAAGATTTGCACAATCTAAGAATTTTAGACTAGCAGTGATATATGTATGTGAGATTAACTATTACGCAAAGGACGATATTAAAAACTTACAAAGGTAGGTTAGGTAGGTACCTAAATTGCTTTCACATATCTAAATAGCAAAACCCAGTTCTGAAACTTAGTACCGTTTGTCTTCAGAATGTAGTGTCGTTATCAAATGCAACCACAGATAAGCTAAGTGACATGCAGCCGGGCCCACATCATTGGACAAGATAGCGAGGTGCGCAATTCGGACCGTAATGGCGGATAATCACGGAATGAATAGGGATGTACGTTTCAACAAATAGTTCTTTTGCCGCTATGGCTGTATCTGTCAAGAAAAAAGGTTAGTTAAGACGCTTTATGTTTTGGATTCAGTGTTAGAATCAAGGCGAAAACATAAAAAATTGGTGAAATAAAATATAGTTCTTTCTATGAACAACGGGGAGACTCCTAGCCTTAATCATACCTGATGTTAAGTATTGATAAGGCTGAAGATGGAAGCGAGCCTCTCCCGGAATCCCCATTCGCTGAAGAACTGGCTATCTTATCTCTAACTGCCAGAACACAACAATGCTGAAAACATTGTTGATATGGCGCCAGACTTAGATAAGATGTGTGGTAGCTAGCCAGGCGGACATACAATAAGTCCTACCACCAACCAAACCGAATACAATATGTACCCCCGGATGGTTGTTACCACTAGACCACAGAGGCGGTTAAATAAAATAGTTTTAAAATAGCGTGTTTAAAGTTAGCCAAACAGAGGTGCCAAGCCAACATAACGGCATAGGAACTATATGTTGAACACTTTAAAACGGCAGAGACCTTCCAGGAAGTACACCAAGCTGTGACAAGAGTTGCATAATATTATAAATGCGAAAATATATCAGTTTGTTTGTCTGTTACTCTTTCACACATAAACTACTGAACGGATTTGGATGAAATTAGGCACATAGATAGTAGATAGCCTGGATTACAACATAGGATACTTTTATCCCGATATTCCTAAAGGAACGGGCACCACGGGGGTGAAATTGCGGGCGACCGCTAGTAATTTATAAATTTTCCTTATAAACTCGTCATTTATTTATTTATTTATTTATTTATCAATTTACATGCAGGCTTACAGAGCTAAAGCTTCCAAAACACCAGCAAGTTATACAATAAAAATAAAAAATAAAATACAAAAAAGTCGAATGAAACAGAATCACAATAATTAACAATTAATAATAGGAAAGGAAAAGAATAAAAATATAAATTCAATTAAGGAAATGTCATCATATTAACAACATATTAACAATGTACAAATCATCAGGGGGTTGATTGTCTAATTTTAAAATCTATCGCAATCACTCTCTATTCGTCATTTGAAAGATATTAACATACTTCAGGGCATCACTATTTGACATTGAACACTATTTGACTTAAGTTACACAATTCCATAAATCACTATCACAATCACAATACCTTAAAAAGGGATTGTGATAGATTTTGAAATTAGACAATTAGGGGGCTTGTGTGATATACCGAAATCCATTAAATTAAATAATTCCAGAACTGTCCGAGTGCCAGTCAGTGACATACAAAAGGCTTTATTACGATCTATTATTAAAATACGTAATTACAGATGTAGCCTGGCGAACAATACGAACCGTCTTCGCTCCGTCAGTTGTGAAGTCCTAAATTGCTATTATATTGCTAAATTGTCTTTCGACAAATACAAAGCAATGGTACGTCTCAAAGTGGAATTGTGTTCCGATTTGTAATTCCGTTAAAGTAAATTTATTTAGTAATCTGGAGAAGTTTAGTTAACTCTGGTAGAAATTATTGATACTTTGGGTCGAGTTCGAAATTAACGATATTATATTTTGGTTAGGACCAAAATGTATTTCTAGATATTTATTACTCATAGGAATAGAACCCTATTCCTGGCATTTCATTGAACTTGAAGGAAATGCAATAGGGGATTTACTGACAGCTTGAAAAAAACATAATTCCGAAAACTGTACCAGATGGCGCTACCAAATAATGAAGCCAAAAACGATAGATTGTACTTACTTTATCTATGGTTGCTCTGTGGTTTCCATACACTTCGTTATTTCCCAACGCCATCTACTTTTACGTTTTGTAAACTTTTTTTTAACAACTGTCAGAATATCTATTACAATAAAAAATCAACACATAAATAGATTAAACGAAATCATTACTTTGAATTAAAAAAAAGTATTAAGTAATTAATAACGTTTTTCATCAAAACGTCCATTAACCACTGACGAATAATCCGAAAGCTCATCACGAAAAGGATTTAAAATAGCAAACACAAATATAAATAATATACTTTTCTGGCGATTTCGCGTTTAAATTCTGCAACCAGCTTCGAAATTCGCTAAATTCGTTTAAAAATTCAACGTTCAAATGTAAATTTTAGCTGGCAAATAAATTAACGGCACCTGCTGGCCAAACGAGAAAAACGTGCAAACAGTACCGAACGCAGACCTCTATCGCTGCTCACCCTAAACATTCAATTGAGATGCAAATATTTATTTTTACGGCTTTCGCATCAACATGCAAACGACCGCCGCCGCCGATGGCTCGACATCAACAACGGGTAGTAGAGTAACTCTACTGTGACATGTGATAGACATGAGCACTCTGACGCGGAGAGGATTTGGTTCTGCAGCAAAAAGAAAAATATAATGTTCATATTATATGCCCGGAGGAGCCCGTGGCGCAGTGGTTCACGCGATCGGCCAGCGATTGTTGAGGTTAAGCAACTTTCGCAATTTACTATCTCGACCTCCTCCGTGCTTCAGAAGGCACGTTAATTCGTTAAAACCCACCAATCCGCATTGGGCCCGCGTCATGGCCCATTATCCTTATCCATCCATAAGTAAGGCCAGTGCCCAGTAGGGACTTTAAAAATGGCTGATGACGATGATGAATGTTCACATTATTCCAGTATTCGAATCCAGCAAATCAAACCAGTCTAGCCCTGGACTGGTTTATAGATTGATGAACATGATTCCAGTCTTTCAAAAGTTTTCATTCCAATCTGGACTGGGATTGCTTACTAGAATTTCAGAACGAACGAACACACATTTCAGTGCCGGTTCACATTAGTTCCAGTTCCAGCGCTAGATTCGATCGCTGGACTGGAATACTACTGGTGTCATCCATGAACTATGCCACACCCGCGTCCGAATGTAAGGCCAGTGAAGAATAATGGCGCTTAATGAGACGTTTAATCGTCTTCCAACTATTTATACAGCCAATAAAGCCCTTGTTTACCATATCAATCCGATAGGCATAAAGCGGCAATAAAAGCAGGGATGGCAAACTTTTTCCGACCCACAATGGATCACGAATTTATGTACGTCCACGAATAAGTGTGCGGCTGACAGTTAAATTGCAAAAGTTAATGCATAAATAAAAGGTAACAATATAGGCGGGCCGACTTCGACCCTCTGGGCTAAGCCTCTTACGATGTACGCTCCCAGCCTTAAGGGAGAACTTCCATCGTTTAAGTTCACAGCCGTAAGGTTCAAAATAAACATTAGAGTCATTCGAATGCCCTTTTATTCTGATGTGAATACGTCATAAAACTCGGTCTAGATACGAAAGATGGTTAGGAATAAGCGTGTTGATTGAATCCTTTTTAGAATTATCGTCTCGAAATAAAGAAGATTTATCGAAGTTTTTTATGAGAAAGACTTTTAGATTTGATGGAGGCTTTTCTGCTTCGATGTTCGTAGGCATTTGAGCTTCAGTTCCGATCATTGGAATTCGTTTTTAGGTCAAAGAAAGATCTTTATGTGTTATTTGTAACAAACATATAAACATTAAGGAATAGCTATAACTTCGTTTGAAGAACCATGAATGCAGCGGCTCTCCCAGTGCCTGCTGCCTGTGGGTTTATAATGTGTGCAGCACACCGCTCTCGGAGATGGAGGAGGGCGACCTCTCCGCGGTAGACACATCCGAGGAGGTCTCGAGCGAAGATAGCGAGTCAGCGCGTGACGTGCGGCAAGCGCCTGGTATGTGTTCGTATCTCGTATATATGTGTGCAGCTCACCGCTCTCGGAGATGGAGGAGGGCGACCTCTCGGCAGTAGACACGCCCGAGGAAGACTCGAGCGAGGACATCGAGTCGGCGCGCGTGGTGTGCGGCAGCAGCGGCTCGCCGAGCGCGCGCAGCACGTCGCACGGCGCGGCTCGCAACTGCGCAAGCCGCCGACGAAGGTAGCGTTGCTCCCGCGCTAGTTGCTCCTTGTGACCCGAATGCCGTTTTTCTCTCTCTTCCAAACTCTGGAACAAAAGAAGAATTCGTCATTCAATCACATCAGCCATGCTATTGACAGCTTATAGGTGGTAAGGAAAACGGACACGCGCACCCAATGCAAATTGGAGGATTTTACTGCAAACTCAACCCACATTCCGACAACAAGCTCCTCTGCGCCAGCGAGCTTCACAAAGAAGTATTACGGAATTAAAACTTTTTACAGTTATTATAACAGGTTTCGTTATTATTACTAAATAATTATTTTGAGTGTATTATTTTTCTGATGTTGAACCAAGGGCCGTGATCGCACAAAAAATATAGCCTAACTTGTGTCTAGTTCTGATTATTCCTGCCAGTCTCTCCCTGTTGAATTTCCACATTTCTAGAGAAAAAAACTTGTTTTTGTTAAAGAATTATTGATCGTTCTTTAACGGCTATGTATCAATTACTTATCAATTTACTTACGATTCAAAACGTAAAAAAATGCAATCCTACAGGAGGAATAGGCTGGGACGGAATGTACTCAGATACAGCACACATGGCAGAATTCAATGAGATCATTCCACACCAGTGGTCTTCATTACATAACCCACTGAATCAATCCTGCTGCGAAGTAAACACATTAATCACGAAATTGATGATTAAGCGCTGATGGAATCCGATGTAATCCCCTTATGATTATCAATCTACTGCAATAAGAGGCGATTTGCTGTTGAGCAATATAACGTCTAGTTCTTGAGGGGCGACACGGAACAAATGAAACATGACTATCGAACACGAGGATTTACTGACGTTTCGGACAAAATAATTTCAAACAATAAGATTTGGATTGCCATCCATCTGGTTTCCACGGATTTGGGTTTAAGGACACTTTTTTGCATAATTTATACAAACACCCCTTTCTCCCGTTAAGGGCAGGCAGAGATCATCTTCCGTCTACTACCGTTATTATCTCTCTTGCTTCTTCATTCCTCATACATGTCTTCAATCGTCATACCCATTATTTTTACTTTCCATTCCTCCTCTAACATTTGACGTAGCCAAGCGGTTATCAATGAACCACTACTGTCCGCCCTCGTGAGGAACTTGAACATCATATAAATGAACATGGGGTGGCGAACGACATACTTAGCCGTTTTTTGAAGGTGATTATCTAAACTTCATAGCGCATAATTGTAGAGTAGCAACGGATTAAAAAAGTAGAACTATAGTAAAAACGGTATCAGCCCAAAAACCAGATACAGGACTGCAGCATCAAAGGTCACCATCTCACCATCACCTCTTACAGCTGCAACCAGACTTAGTTAGGTTCTTCTAAAATATATACATGTCTATCCCACAACTGACTTTTCTTAAACACTACTAGTTCTTTGTTTTTATCTTGTAAGGGGGCAAGTGGGTCCGAATGACGGGGGCCGCCGTCCACATCAGACGATAGCCGACGGCATCGGATGATATATCCCGCAGTAAATCTGTCGCAGCTCACCGTTGCTGTCCGTAAGTACCGTCGGAAAAAACGACGCCGACGCGGAACGTACCTATGACCCTTCGAAACTGGGAAAGAAGTGAAGTTTTTACAAGTTTTGTGCGTGGAAATAAACGAAAATTTTTAGACCTGTACCTTTTCTACTCCACAACTGACCTGTTATTCTTTATTACGACAAGTTCTTTGTTTTTTTATTCTTGTAAGGGGGCAGTGGGTCCGAATAGGCGGGGTCGCCGTCCACATCAGACGATAGCCGACTGCCTCGGATGATATATCCCGCAGTAAATCTGTCGCGGCTCACCGTTGCTGTCCGTACGAACCGTTGGCAAAAAACGACATCGACACTAAACCTAGGAACGTAAAAAATTGGGAGAAGCGAAAATTTTACAGGTTTTGTGCCGTCTGTTTTAGAACGGTTGCGCACATTACAGAACCTATAATCATACAGTACATATGATATATATATGTGCTTATGAAAGAAAAGTCGAAGATCTGGTACAACTGTTATTATGGAACTCTAGCGGCCCAGCTAAACTATTTGAAAGATACAAATATAGGATAAGTTGTTTGCTATACCCAGCAGGCAGTGGGCGTTCGTGCTGATATGATAATGATAACAAAAATTAAAAATCTGGTACCGAGACAACATTTAATAATTCTGAGGTTGTACGAAATTCGCCGGGTCAAATAAACACTTTTATTTATATCTTTATTTTTAAAGGGGTTTTATCATTTTCCATATGCCAACCCAATCATACCTTATAACACACACACACACATACACTAAAGTACTCTATAACTATACTTATATTTTCCTCTTATATTAAATATGTTTCAAGATTGTAGATTTGTGTTTGGCAACGACATGTTCCTTTGTAAATGTTGTTGCTTCTGTTAAAGCTGATAAGTTTCTTGCGGCCGTTCTTCTTATCAGTTAAAAGATGTCCTGAATGGCTGGTAGGGAAAAAAAATTGGACGATTCGAAAGCACTTATCTATAAGGCTATTTGAATAAAAAATCTTTGACTTTGACTTTGACTTTATTAACTTAAATTAGTAACGAAGCTACATAACCGTATTGCTATTTCTGATTTAGGATCTGACAGAGCACTTTGGATCACTCCTACAAATAAACACTTGAATGATACTTAATTTACCGAACATATTTTAGGACTAAAGGATTAATATAAATAGAGTCGGTTATGAATGGAGAATTTCAAGTTGATAATCTTAGAATTCGGAGACCGACCATAAGTTACAAATGTTTGAATCCGGAACTTAATGTTTTCTTTACACCAAATAAAGTATGTACATATTATATATTCCACATCCACATCAACCGCCTTCAGAAAGGAAAACAAACGTAGGTATTTCAAGCAAAAGAGTGCGTTTCCACTGAAGGAAAGGCATAAAGCAGAAATGTATTTCCTACAATGCGCTTGGACTAATTCACGGAGTCAGCTCTACCTTCAAATAGTCGCCCTGACGGGACTCGAGTCCGCATCCTTGGGTATCCGGCCCAATGCACTAACCAATGGATGTTTCTCCCACTGATGAAACGACGGGGCAAACACCGTGAAAATGCGACGTGGCCTCATAGGTCACTGTTGCATAATTGGTTAGTGCATTGGGCCGGATTCCCAAGGATGCGGGTTCGAGTCCCGTCAGGGCGACATGAAACAAGTTGCTTTATTCTAGTATATTTTCTTGTTTAATATTTATCATTGGCATTGTAAAATGCAAAATTAAAAAGTTATAAAATTCATAATAATTTATGATAAAAAAAATTTGGTGATAATGTTAAATATCATAAAAAAAACAATACATAACCAATATTCAACATATGTATCACCACATTTAACCTGTTAAATAAAAAAAATCAAATGCTACACGACTACACGACTGCTTTGCTATCCGCTTGAACGAAAACGCACCCTAACTCCCGAGTGCACTTTCAAAGTACGAGATATTCACTCTCATCCCCAAGAGAAACTCTCAAAAGTAAGAAATAAACATGCAAATTAGTTAAGTGATGAATTTAAAGAGAACCGTTTGAACCAGCGGGTATCAGTTGTAATATAATTGGTTATTTAGGAAACTTTTCCAATCTGCATGAGAAACGCTATGGGTTAAAGTTACTGAACAGTTTCAGTTTACTTCGGTATTTTTAAGTTTTAACTTGTACGTATATAATCTATATGTGTAAAATTTTTGTAAACACGTTAAAAATTTGAAATATAATTTAGAAGAACAACAATTTTACTAGGTACTTTCTATAATATTACGTCATTGCCAATATTGGTGCTGGACAATAATTACTTAACAATTTTATCTCAGGATATATTTATGAGACTTATTAGATTATTCATAGTTATCAGGACACCGGTGACCTGCTAGCAAATGATGAATTAAAGGCATCCTAAACTCTAAAGATGTCCTAAGAAAAGACTCAAAACATAGTTTGATTATAAAAGAGCTAAAATTCTACCAAAACCCCTAAAAAAGTTCGATAATAAAAGCCTAAACCCCAACAATGGAGCATTCTCCGCAAACAAGACTAAATCTTCATCGTACGAGCGCATGTATTGACATCTCGGATCGGCAATTCAGACGGCTTATCGCTCGCATGCCGCTCTGAAACACTGAAAGGGTCCCCCCCCCCTTTCAATGCCAGTGGGGGGTCTCATTAAAACCTTCACAAGCTGTGTAATCGTGGCTTTACGAGGCGCCGCCCTGCATACGTACAAAATTACGGTAATATCATCTTCATCTTAATTATATGGAATATAATATACTCTGTTCAACGAAACGGAGCTAGGACTGAGATAAATTGGTCGATCGTGATTGGCTGAAAATAAGGCGCATAGGCAACCCGCTCGTGACCGCCCGAATTTTCTCAGCACCGACCGGCTCGTTTCGGTGAACAGACTTCTGGTGGTTGTCCGCGGTTCCAATAGATCAATTCCGCTAATGTTAAGTCACAATCGTATCTCAATCGTGTTGCAATTGTAGCGCTGTTTTACTTATGAATGTCTCCAAGTGTACGACTCCGGGCTCAATAGACGTAAGAGGTCATCACATCAGCTGTTTTCTCAATAATATACTTGGTACTTAGTATATACTAAATAGATCAGAAGCCTGTGTTAAGACTAATGGAAATATTTCACTATGGTGTATTCAATGGGCAAGTCAATTAGAGATTTTTAGTTGAATTTCATAAAATCCTTTTTTCATAGTAGCAAATCGCATTGTTTTTTACCGTTCTTAAACTTTCTCAGAAGAATTACTTTCCATTAAATTTAAAGTACTCTATATTTGACAATTAGCAGACAAATATACCAGTCACAGCAGTGGTTCCCAAAATTGCTGGGCTACGACCCATCCAATACAAAGTCAAAGTCAAGTCAACTAATACAAGTTTCAGACATTGGACCCAACTTTAGGCTCCCTCTAGGGAAAAGATGGCAAAGCATTGGTAATTTTCAGATACCCTAGTATAGGGTCTTGTCTAGGACCTTTGAGCCTACCGCGTAAGTGCCGACGGCATCGCTATCAACTCCACTTTGTCAGCCGACGGCGTTTTCGTACAACGCAACTTCAACGTTATCGTCCTAATAACAGGCCTGTCTCACTGCCATACAAGCGGCGCAAAAACCCCGAGATATTTACCTAATATTCTGGAAAAAACCTAATTTCAACCTTTTAGCGTATAGCGTTCATAGTACAATAACTGTCTGCCGTGCGACTAGTCGAGCGAGTGCCAGCCTATTGAGACTAGTCCGGTGACCGGACGCTTGCGTTTATCATACCTAAACTCGGAGTTGAAATTTCTGTAAGTAAGGTACTAATATATATTCTGTGCTAATAATAAGATTCCTTTTCCATAGTCAGTTAAAACTCGACTCTGTGTGCGACCGAGACAGCGCTATAGCATCAGCGCTCGCGTGTGGAGAGTCGAGACCATATACGACAAGTCGACGACGTCAACGACTCTTACGTGGTAGGGCTGGTGACTGGTCACTTGGACCTGTGACGAGTTCCAAGACTAGGAGACAAGACTGCATTAGGTATGCAGTCTTGTTTGTTATTGGAATGCAAATGTCGGTTGGTGTGTTGTTCTACAGGGCCCACTCAATATTCGTTCAGGCCCACCAGTGGGTCGCGACCCATAGTTTGAGATACCCTGAGTCACAGAATAAATCGACCCGACTTTATTTCAGCCAGGGCTGCGCCAGCGGTGTGCCTTTTAATTAGTAATACATATTAATCAACCCTGAACTGACGACGTAGCGTAATAAAGGTCGGTTCACAGTGGCTGTACTTACTGACTTAACCGAAAGACCGGAAACTATTCCGCATCGAACAAAAAAGAATCTCGACATATACATAAAAAATATATAAAAAGAGATACCAACTCTGAATTGAGAACCTCCTCCTTTTCGGAAGTCGGTTAAAAAAATCGATAGTTACAGTTGCATACAAACATTAATTTTCTTCAAAAAATAAATAAGGTTAATAAAATACTTACAGCATTGTTTTCAATTAGTGCGAAAATGTAAAGGGTAACTCAGAATAATAAAAAACTTTCTTCTAGTAACATGGGTCGAAAAATGACAATAAAAAAAATGTTTTTAAGTTATCATAACAGCTAAACATATTAAATTTATCTATACATAGGTTGTAATTATAAGTAATAAGTTCTTCTTCATTGATGCATGTAAGCCGTCTATTTAAAGCCAATAGTGTTATTATAGTGTTGTATGTAAATAGAATATACCTACTTAACAAAAGAAATAGAAAAATGTTAACAAGCGCTGTCTTGCCAACAACCTGATGCTTACAGGTTGGCAAGGTTTTAGACTAAGTATATTTATGTAATTTTTTTAAATAATAAAAAAAATATTTTGGAGTTCCGACACTAAAATTGATCACGTGATCAGTCTGATTTGAAAAGAATCGTCATTTGACTCACAGAACAAATCATAATAATTATACTGTTATTTGACCATTGTTTTCAAATATAAATTTTCCGCACAAGGGAAGTAATAAAATTACTGCAAAATGAACTAAAAATATAAATATTCTTTATTCAAATTGAGTATGTTAAACGCATATTTGAATTGTCAGTTTTGCCCTAACATCCGTTTCACACTCTACTTCTATTAGCTGACAAGAAAAAAAGGGGGCGCAAAAAAAACTTACCAGCTTTATCAAATGTATGTACGAGTAATGGTATATACAAACAATATACCATTACAAGTCAACACAACAAATCAACAGTCATAACATAAGATAGATCTCGTCTGAATAGACCTTTAATAAGAATCTAGCACTGTTGTTTCTTAGGGATACCCACTTCCTGGCTTTAATTGATATCATTTATATTCCTAAATGTATCGTAGCGATTGTTCTGATAAGTGTTGGGGAAAAATGGGTATCTTTATTGTTTCCCCATTTGACTGTATTGGAAATTACTTGAAAACACTTCCGTACCAATTTGGATGTTTAAATTGTTAAGTTGTTTTGTTTACTTTGAGGGTTTTGTAGGACTCGATTGCAATAAGTCTACAAATGGACGAATTTAATTAATAAATAAAAACAAAAATCAATATTAGGTACAATCGGGGAACTTCCCGGTGGACCAGTAGAGTTTTTTTGAGAAACATTTTTTTCTGTTTCCTCTTGCATGCAATTCGTAAATAAAGCGTGTGCGTTGTACAATACGAGACAAGAGAAAGAAAGAAAATAAATTTACAAATACTTTGTCTGTTTACAATTTATTATCTCTTCAGAATTATAAATTAATTCAGATTATTTACCATGTTAACTAAGAACATGAACAATACTGAAATGTTTTCTCGATACTAATAATTAGTATCGAGAAAACATTTCAGTATTGTTCATGTTCTTCAATTATTTACTTTACTTATAATGTGAGATGTTGTATTGTTCCGCCTTGTATGGAATCCACACCCCATTCTCTGAGCCATCAGAATACAATACGAACTTTCGACGCCACGCTCACGCCGAAGACATGCAGGTTTATTTTACACTCGCGAACTGCAGGGTTGTCACTATTTCATTAAAGGAATAAAGGGCTCTCTAATTTTAGGCATAAATTTTTTAAGCCACAATCCATAATGTCGATTGTAATAATCATCAACATTACGCATATAATTATGAAGCAGAACTTTAAAAAGCATAATATTGTTTGGCAGATTTTTTTAGCATAAGTATGAAAATCCATAATTGCGAAACGCAGAACAACTTTACGCATTATTTTTTAAGCATAATTATTTTTTAGCAGAATAATCACAATCAATAATAAGTGATCTATTGAAAGCGTATGCGGCTTATTTTAAATGAGTGTACCTTTTATTTTGCTGATTAATTTGTTGATTTTGTTCCTTATAAAATAATTTAATAATACAGTTTGTTTTACTCATAGTCAAACCTATCTCAATATTTTTGCAAGCAGGCAAACATGGCATACAGGTAAGTACGCAGATAGCATGCCTTCTAACACGACTCCGGCATGAAGCCACCTGCTCCTCAGCACTCGGGCCACCTCGCCCCTCCGCGCCTTGGCGGCTCTAAATTGCACTCTAGGAGAGGACATACAAGACTACGTGGTGTCGGTTTTGTCAGCAATTCGTTTTCGTCACTTAAATTATGTACCTAAGTTCAAAATTATAGATTAAAGGTACTAGAGAATTTTATGACAAATGTTCATTATGGACTTCAATAGTTATGCTTTACAATTTTAGGGCTACCGATAGTTATGCCAAAAGAAATTAGGAATATCATTATTTATGCTTATCGCCTTTAGATAACTTTGCCTAATGACGTTTATGCCAATAGAAATTTATCCTTTTTGATGATTATGCCTAGTGACTGTATGCCAAACGATTTTATGACAAACAATATTATGCGAAAAGAAAGGACGCCATAAATTTGATCAGCAAAATATCTATTTGCTCATCAACTTTCTTCGGTTGAGCCTTTTTATACCTGGAGAAATGCATTTTAGGCATCCCTCGAAATGTTGGACTTGCTGGAGTACACGGCCTTGGAGCCCGCGTACTAGCCGACACAGTAACTCCAACATATCCTTACCGTAACTGTAGTGTGTTACAATATAAGATGAGTGCGAGAAGATTTGTAAGGGAAGGTTAATGTACGAAACAAACCCAATGATAGTCGTTCTAACACTGATTTAATTCCAAAGTAATTGTAAAAATGTAAAATAAGCAGAATTGCGGAAACGCTGTAAATATTAATATATAATTTTATTGTCTCTACGTGACCTACATTAGTACGTCACACGATCACACACTAATACTATTTGTAGTTGTCTGTCTGTACGTTACTCGTACATCCTGCCGGCCCAAAAGGGGAAACAATTACTTATGCTATAAAAAATTTAAAATTGATAATAATAAAAAATATAACAATAAAAATGTAAAGTAAAATTATTAAAATTCCTTAAATATTCGATCACTGCACTACACTTGTATCAGGGATGTCCAGTCGCACGGATCGCGGGCGGGTCCTGGGTGGTGCTGGTGCAGCTGCAGTATCCTGGTTGACACTCCGGACTGCTTCCATCGGTATTGCGTCCGTAGGGGAGTTAAGCAGGCTTAGGGTCGTCTTGCGTTTGCGCCATCGCACAATCACGTAGCCGATTACTGCGACAATAATCAATCCCAGTATTGTGTACATTACTGAGTACTGATGTACGTCATGAACACTGAGCGGTGCGTCTGCTTGTTTTTTTAGTGTCGTGATCTCGGTCTTCATACGGCGCCACTCGTCGTCATGGTCTTCGGGGGCGAACGTGAATTTCTCAAACTCAGTGAAATTGAACATTGAGTTCAAGATTGATGAAGCGGATAGTGTTGGTATATCCTTCTGTATCTTGACATGGCTTAAGTAGTTGTTGTGACCGTGTATGGAGAATGTGTCACTCTTTATGGTACAACCTTGACCTATCTCCAATAAGCCATTTCCGTTCAATGACTTAATAGTCATTCCGATGTCCGTACAAAATATGCGCACCGTGCATTTCCCACAACATGAGAATAGCCACTTGTTATCGCTATGTAACTTGATCCATCGCTCGCGACACGGCGCCTGTGTTGCACTACACATTGTTTTGTTATGAATACTCAAGTTACAAATCGCTTGTGTTATTCGTAATTCATAAATCGGTTTATCTATTGAGCAAAGAAGTTTGTTTGTCCGTGTATGTATACAATTTTGAATATCTGATTCCGTTAAAGTTAGGAGCAGATCTCTTTGTAGGTTGAATGCGATATAGGGTGCAATGAATTCCACGTAAAAGGTTTCCTGAGGGAGGCTTATCACTTTGTCTAGCTCAAATGCTTCCTTATTGACAAGTGGAATCTTGATTTCTATTATCAAGTACGAAGAGCCAATATCACCACTAATCTTCATTAACTTGTATAACTCTTTCAAATCGTGCTTGTCGGCAGGCAAAGTCAGGTCGTTTGGTATGTGACTGTATACGATGTTCAACTGTTCTTCTAATTGTTCTGGTGGCAACAAGTGGGTGTCCATATGACCATGTGCGAGGTCAGTTACGGTGTCTATCACACTTTCTTGCATGTTTCGAATATTAGAAATGATAATCATGGCCGAGATGGATGATGAAAGAATATGTAACTCGCTAGTAGTTTGCTTTTCCATCTGGTTGGTATTTAAAGTTATATCCTGCAGGCACTTCTGAACCATTCCAAACTGCTTGTTCATAATAGCTTCGTTTCTTTGGAGGATGTTGTATTGAGCTTCGATTACACTTGTTTGGTTTTTTAATAAAAGTTGTAAATGGTTTTCGTTCATCGAAATTTTCTCAATGTCCTTTTCATATTTCTTGGCGAAACGTTCGTCCAGGATTCCAAACAGTGAATTAGCCACGTAGCCGACACCATCGACTAGTCCTCTTTTTTGTCTTCTATGAGCTTTGATCTTGAGTATTTTATTATAATGTTCGATCTCTGATAATTCATGTTGCAGTTGAAATATGATACTCTTGTATTGAGTTGGAAGCACAGTAGTATGTAGGTACGTTTCCATTTTTTGTTTTGACGGACACTACTCGTACGTATCCGTCGCTGCCCGGGTGTACGTCAATAATTCTGCCCATCATCCACTTGCCAGGGGGCAAGTTTTCATCTTTGACCAGGACAATGTCGTTGACCTCGATATTTTTGGAAGGTGTTCTCCATTTAGTGCGTACTTGCAGTTGTTGTAAGTAATCAGATGACCACTTTTTCCAAAACTGTTTATTCATGGTTTGAATCATCTGCCAACGGGTGGTCAAGGTCATATGATCGGGGTCTGTTTGAGGTCTTGATATTAGTGGTCCTCCCACCAGGAAGTGTCCCGGTGATAGATATTCATCATCTGGGCTTTCGGTCAAGGACAGCAGAGGTCGTGAGTTGAGGCAGGCCTCGATTTGGTGTAGTAGGGTGATAAACTCTTCGTACGTGAGTTTCTGATCTCCTATCACACGTCGTAAATGGTGTTTTAAACTTTTTACGGCAGCCTCCCACAGGCCGCCTGCCGAGGGATAGGCTGGCGCATTGAAGTGCCATTGAATATCGAGCTCGTTGATCTTGTCCAGTAGTTCTCCGTTTATAGTTTCAAGGATATCTTTATATTCCTTCTTCAAGACCTTGTTCGCCCCGATAAAGTTTCTTCCCTGGTCGCTGTATACGTGTTTGGGAACCGATCTTCTGGCGCAAAAACGTCGAAAGGCTGCCAAAAATCCAGGTGTACTAAGGTCCGACACTAGCTCGAGATGTACTGCCTTTGTTGCTAGGCAAACAAATACTGCTACGTATCCTTTGTGTGTTCGCACGCCACGGCCCTTGTTCGCTTTGATGTCGAAGTGTCCGGTGAAGTCGACTCCGGTATGAGTAAATGGGCGCGAGGGAGTAACACGAGGCTGTGGTAAGTCTGCCATTAGCTGTGTTTTATTTTCTTCCTTATGACGTCGACAGGTCACACATTTACGTAGTTCTCTCTTCACTGTGCGGAGCCCACTGAGTATCCAATATGATTCTCTCAATAGAGAGAGAGTTAGTCTTGGTCCACCGTGTATGGTAACGGAGTGAGCATGCTGTATGATGAGCTCGGTGAGTTTACCATGACTTGGTAATATAGTTGGATGTTTGGCCGATTGACTAAGCAGAGAGTTGTTTAATCTTCCGCCGACCTTCAAAAGTCCATCACTTGGATCTATATACGGATTAAGGCTTAATAATTTGCTGACGCTTCTTAATTTTCCATGTTTTTGTAGATGCTGTATATCGTCTTCAAATTCTATGGATTGTACTGTCTTGATAATTAGGTTAAGAGCGTGTTTTCTTTCCGATGACGATAAATACTTTCGTAGTGGTGTTTGTTTATTACGCAACCATTGTGTGTAACGTGATAGCCAGCCGAGTATTGTTATTATGCGCCTTGTCGAGCTGCATTCATGTAATAATTGTAAAACTAAATCGATTTTGTGACATACGGCGGCGGTCACACTGGCCTTCTTGACTTCTAATTCTGGTAGTTCGACAACTTTATTTTGTATCTTGTCTAGTTCGAGCGTTGATAACCACTGTGGGCCTTGCCACCACAATGTATGTTCTGATAGTTGTAGTGATGATAAGCCTCTTGTTGCGCAGTCTGCCGAGTTATCTTCAGAGCGAACGTGATGCCAACATGATAATGGTATAACGTCGAGAATTTTACGGACTCGGTTAGCCACAAACTGTTTCCATCTGTTCACGTCTCCATGAAGCCAACCGAGTACCACCATAGAATCAGTCCAGGAGTGTATTTGAATGTCCTTTGGTAGCGTTTCGATGACCTTTTTCATAAGCTGCGACAGTAGCAGTGCGCCACAGAGTTCAAGTTTAGGTAGCGACAACTTATTCTTCAAAGGAGCTAATTTTGTTTTAGCGGTCACAAGTGTCGATGTGTACTCGCCCTTATAGTCACGAGTTATAATGTAAATAGCGCATGCATATACTTTTTCGGATGCATCGCAAAATCCGTGAACTATATAATGATTTTTATCTCCCAAGTATCTATTAATCTTGAACTTTTCTATGTTTTGAAGATTATGTTTCAGTTTTATCCACTCGTTGTTTATTTCTTCACTTAGAATTGTATCCCAATCAGCTGTTGTTTCTGACCATGTCCGTTGAAATAAAAGTTTTGCTCGTATAGTGAGTGGGGATAACCAGCCAAGCGGATCAAATATCTTAGAGATATTTGATAATAATTGTCGTTTTGTTATATTGTTATCGTCGCTCGTGTCGGCCTTGAATATGTTCTTGAAAATAAAAGTGTCTGAAGAAGGTATCCAGCGTAAACCCAAAGTTTTTCTATTGTCACAGTGTTTAAAGTCGAGCGGTACGTCTAATTGTTCGTTTGATAGATCTTGGATTAGTAGGTCGGTGTTACTAGACCACTTGCGAATATTCATACCGGCTCCCTTTAAAATGTCTATTATCTCTTGTTGTAACTGTTTTGCTTGAGAAATGTGGTCACAACCTTCTAGCAGGTCATCCATGTAGAAAGAAGACATAATTGCAGCGGCAGCCAATGGGAACTTGTGCGCGTTATCTAATGCTAGCTGCTTCAAGGTACGCATTGCGAGATAGGGAGCCGCCTTTGTCCCATAGGTAACAGTTGTAAGCTGGTACTCTTTCAAGGGTTCATGGGGTGAGCTTCTCCACATGATGCGTTGTAAGTGTTGATCAGACTCGCGAATAACGATTTGACGGAACATCTTCTCGATGTCAGCAGTTATGACGTATTTGTGTTGACGCCATACTAAGATGAGATGCTGCAGGTCCTTTTGAAGATTAGGACCGCGTTCCATTAAGTCGTTGAGGCTGTATCCAGTTGATGTTTTTGCTGATGCATTGAAAACGGTTCGCAACTTTGTCGTAGTGGAGTCGATTTTCAATACACCGTGATGAAGGAGATAGCATGATGGTGATTCATTCTGTTGTGTCACCTGAGTCATGTGACCTTGGTGTTCATACTCCCGTAGAAAACATTTATAACTCTCAGAGAATGTTTCGTTTTTTAGCATCTTGTTTTCTAAGTTGTAAAATTGTGCAATAGCCTTCGGTTTAGATTGACCTAGATCTTGTTCGAATCCGGGTTTCATCGGAATGGCAACTTCGTATCTGCCATTTTCTAATCGTCTTGTTGTAGTTTGATAATATTGTTCGCAGTACTGCTCATCTTGTGTCAATTCAGCAGCGGGGTCACTGATCTCTTCAAGCTCCCAATATTGAGATATCTCAGATAAATTGTTGATAACAACGTGACAATTAAATGTTTTTACGTTGCCTGAGAGTATCCATCCCAATCGCGTTTGTTGTGCGATAGGTGCCATATTAGGACCTTTAATTAGGCCACTCATGATGATCTCAGAGTAGATGCTCGCGTCCAGTAGCAGATCAATAGGTCTTGAGATGTTGTACTCTGGATCAGCCAACTGAATATGTTGTAAGTGAGGCCATGATCGTTTATTGAAAGATACGTTAGGTAAGTTGTTAATGACGTGCTTGATGACTAATGCTTGTGTTGTGAGCTCATAGTCTTGATAAATGGATTGACAATCGAGTGTGACGACTCCTTTTCCACATTTCGATCCATTTCCTATGCCAGAGACAGATGCATGGTACCGCTGTCGAGATAAACCCAGCATCTGAGCCGCGTTTTCGGATATCAGTGAAATCTGAGAGCCTTGGTCTAGTAGGGCCCTTAGAGTCACATAAGTTCCGTCCGCAGACTTGACCTTGATTGATAAGGTAGTCAATAAAATCTCTTCATTATCTGTAGCGACGTAATTTACGCTATGTTGTTTATTATCTTGTCGCGTTGAAATTGGAGGTCTTAGTGTAACTGGAGCTGTAGGTACGGGCGATGACCTGGCGGCGTCGGGCGATTTGCTCGTTGAATGTTGCATAAGGTTCATATTTGCATATGCGTCATGTAGCATAGTGTTATGACTCTTTTGACAAACCTTGCATCTTTTTGTTGATGTGCACTGATTGTCGTTGTGTGTATAAAGACAATTCTGGCAAAAGTTGAGTTTAATTACGGTCATTAGCCTTTCGTCCGGTGAATATTTTATGAACTTGTTGCATTTGTAAAGAAAATGATTGTTGTTGCAAATAGGACAGTTTGATGTGCATGTCGCAATGGATTGAAATTCTCTGTTCGGATTTTTACCAAATCGATGATTGCCAACATGTTGATGATAGGGTTTGAACGGCTTGTTGTTGAAAGGTTTTGGTTGATAGGGTTTGTTAGACGATGTTGATGTTTCTCTATCCTTTTTGTTTATAGGTTCAAGAGCATTAAACTTGCTTTCCAAGAAGTTCATAAGCTAGGCGAGCGATGGCAAGTCGCGTGGCGACTTTCTTGCCTCTTTATAGTCGCTGTATGTCTCCGCATCCAATTTTCTTGCGATAATATGTACCAAAAGCGGATCCCAGGTACTTGTGTCGATACCTAGGTTTTGTATGGCATGTATGCATTCCATAGACGTGTCAAATATACGTCTTATGTCGTATGCTGACTGCTTGTGAGCGACAGGTTGGTTTAAGAAAATCTCAATTTGCTTAGTGAATAGCAATTGAGGGTTGTTGTATCGATGCGTAAGCAGTTCCCACGCGGTGTCGTAATTGTCAGCTGCAATGTGTAGATGTTGAATGAGTCGCTCGGCATCTCCTCTCAGTTTTCCTTTTAGATGTTGCATCTTCTGGGTCTTAGTGAGAAGATTATTGTTGTGGATGCTTTCAACATAAAGATCGTAGAATGTAGGCCACTGCGTATATTTCCCAGTAAAAGTAGGAATGTCGATCTGTGGCGTTGACTGTTGAAGATGCACAGTGGACGCAAGTTTGAGATTAAGAGCTTTCTTGATACTCTTGTATGAGCTTTCATAAGCATAAAATTCGTTGTCGTACTGCGTGTCCGTACCTTGGAGAGCATGGTCGATTTGTAAATGTAAAGTGTCGATTACATTCCATCGTGTTTGCAGGTTACGTAACTCATCTTCCAACTCCCATTTGTCTCTAATTTCGTCAACTTTCAGACTACTCACTTGTCGGTGAAAAGCTCTAAAGTTGGTTCTTTGTAGAGATGTTAGCTCTGCTATTTGACCTTGATCTAAAGATGAGACCATTGTCGCTGTCGACGTCGATGGTATTGTTAGTTTTGGCTGCAGCCTGGGTGGAGCCGTCATCGTGATTGGCTCCGGTGTCATAAGCGAAGGCTGCGGTTTTGGTGTTGTAGACCTCGGTGTTGTTGTTTCAATAGCAGGAGTAACGGACGATATCTTGATGCGCACAGAATCAAAGTACATTCTTGCTTGTTGAAATTGCTTTTCAGTAAAATATGGATCACTGTCGTTTTCATAGTTGGACAGCTTATGATTGTTAACTTGAAACTCAGCCCATAGTTTATCCAGGACGTCGAGTCGTTCGTCCAGGTACTTACGGGTTTTCCTACTAGTGGAATCCTTATTAAAGTTTCTTTCAAGTTTCTTGATGTCTTCCACAATGTCGTGTTGGCGCTGAAGTAGACTCTCCATTTTATGTTTAATGTAATATGGTAGACGTTGAATACTTCACAATAACGATCACTGCGTGATACTCCGAGCACAAAAAAGTTGATGTAGAGTTTATGTCTTGTTAGCACTGTTAATCACTTTCCCGAATGTCGACGAGAAGGTGTTTGTTAAGTGATGATATCACACGTTCAATTGGTTTCAGTAGCTATGTAGTCACTCTATGTCTTAGCGAACCTCATACGACCTTTCAACGACTTCTCAATCCACTGGTGAGACCCGCTTGTGGGAGGCCAGTGACCGATCCGGAGCCGCACAAAATTCACTAAGAACACAAAATGACGTGGCGTAGAGCTACTACAACTATATTTTCCAAATGTCGATGGAAATCCACAGTTCACGGGTCACTGTTTTTCGAATGACGAAAATTATTTCGAAGGACCAAAAAAAATATTGTAGTGTGTTACAATATAAGATGAGTGCGAGAAGATTTGTAAGGGAAGGTTAATGTACGAAACAAACCCAATGATAGTCGTTCTAACACTGATTTAATTCCAAAGTAATTGTAAAAATGTAAAATAAGCAGAATTGCGGAAACGCTGTAAATATTAATATATAATTTTATTGTCTCTACGTGACCTACATTAGTACGTCACACGATCACACACTAATACTATTTGTAGTTGTCTGTCTGTACGTTACTCGTACAGTAACTTTTAAATAGAACAATATTGGCAAAAATCAACTCGGCCACAAGTGAATTCTCAGATGGGACTGGAACCCACGACCTTTACTTACTTAAAAGTCTTGGTAGCTCAGTAAGTTTGAAAAATCAGTAGCATTGAAAAAGTACTGTGCCAATCTGAATTAAATTTGTATGGTATCAAATGGCAACTATTCCGCATGGAAAAAAAAGCCTCTCCACCCATACCCTGGTGGGACGCCTTTGCACTAACTCCCTGCCACCTGCCACTTCTTGCGTGCTCAATCAATAGGCGAGTCCTCGACGCCCTTCCACTACGTGCCACAGTCTGCACTACCATTGCAGCCGCTTAGACGTGTCGCCGCATATCACCAGTCTACCAGTCCTGGGCGCCGCACGCTCAGCACGCCCCCTGAGCTGCCTTACTATCAGTATTGTACCCTCTCCTTAATTTAACTTAGTTAATCTCTTTAGTCTTAGTGTTGTATATAAACGTGCCATTATTATATTAATAAATCTTGTTAATCCCAATTATTATTTCCATTCATCTCCCTTTAATTTCTAAATTTAATTGCCGTTACCTTCCGTAACGCGACACTGGATTAGATTACATTGGTAGTACCTTGATTGAATTTTTCATTATCATTTAACATCTCTACCTAACTCTATTTACTCTTTATCGAACCCCAACCCCAATACATTTTTCAGTAAATTTTGAACTTTGAGGCCATAGCAGAGGCAGAAGATATTATTTAATCGGGTTGAAAAGGAACACGTATTTTCATTATAACATAACGCATCAATCCCTCAAGATCCCTCACTATTAGAATTTAAAATAAGAAATTTTTTTTTTTCATACAACCGCGCTCCACCCTGCTACATATTATATTATACCGCGTTACTCAACGAGTGAACTCCATCCAATAGACCAAGTTAAAGCCCTATTTTCCCGACTTGTCCCGAATTAATGCCCGAGGGACCAACTGCGTCGGCAGTAAGACGGGCATCGGATATCTCGCACTTTAAGCTCAGTACTTGGTACTTATCAGTCTGACTCCTTGAAATAGTAAAGCATTTCTTCATTGAATCTTTTGCTAATAAAGCAAAAGATTAAGATAACCATAAGATCATCTTCATTATTATCTTGGTCAACTTTAGAGAATTGCTTATAAGTATATTCAAAATGATTTGTTGGTACTAGGACCATCTTATGTAAGTGTGACGTCATAACAATAATGTTTTCAGCATTGTTGTGTTCCGGCAGTTAGAGAAAAGATAGCCAGTGGTTGAGGATTCCGGGAAAGGCGCGCTTCCACGTTCAGCCTTATCATTACTCATCACTTGTAGGCCTAAGATGAGCACCGCGACAAGTTTCTCGACAGTTATATCGCCTTTCGTTTTGAGTGAGGGGAATCCAGTCTTTACAGATTCCTAACACTTATGTCGTCTAAGCGCACTGTCTGTCCAGCTCATACCGTACTGATATGAGCGCGACAGACATCGCGAGATAAATTTCGACAAATAGTCGCGACGCTCATCTTAGCCCTGCGGGTATGATGAAGGAAAACTAACCGACTCCCCGCTGTTCACAGATAAATATAACCGCTTTATGTTCTTTTTCATCATGCGAACAGGAGTGGAATGCCACCAGCATCTGTTTTCCCGAGCACAAATAACCCAAACCTCTTCAAGGTGCAAGTGAACAGTTTTCTCCTGGGCGAACTCGCTCATCTACATCTCATCTACGCCCTACTGATTGAGGGCAAGAGTATGCCCATTTGAAATAAAAAAACAAAAAAAAAATCATTTCGCTTGGACGTCCACTGCTGGATATAGGCCTCTCCTAGCTCACGCCTATTGTGGCGGTCATAGGAGGTTATTAGCCTACTGCTACCGCGCTGTTCTTGTTCGCTTTGATGTCGAAGTGTCCGGTGAAGTCGACTCCGGTATGAGTAAATGGGCGCGAGGGAGTAACACGAGGCTGTGGTAAGTCTGCCATTAGCTGTGTTTTATTTTCTTCCTTATGACGTCGACAGGTCACACATTTACGTAGTTCTCTCTTCACTGTGCGGAGCCCACTGAGTATCCAATATGATTCTCTCAATAGAGAGAGAGTTAGTCTTGGTCCACCGTGTATGGTAACGGAGTGAGCATGCTGTATGATGAGCTCGGTGAGTTTACCATGACTTGGTAATATAGTTGGATGTTTGGCCGATTGACTAAGCAGAGAGTTGTTTAATCTTCCGCCGACCTTCAAAAGTCCATCACTTGGATCTATATACGGATTAAGGCTTAATAATTTGCTGACGCTTCTTAATTTTCCATGTTTTTGTAGATGCTGTATATCGTCTTCAAATTCTATGGATTGTACTGTCTTGATAATTAGGTTAAGAGCGTGTTTTCTTTCCGATGACGATAAATACTTTCGTAGTGGTGTTTGTTTATTACGCAACCATTGTGTGTAACGTGATAGCCAGCCGAGTATTGTTATTATGCGCCTTGTCGAGCTGCATTCATGTAATAATTGTAAAACTAAATCGATTTTGTGACATACGGCGGCGGTCACACTGGCCTTCTTGACTTCTAATTCTGGTAGTTCGACAACTTTATTTTGTATCTTGTCTAGTTCGAGCGTTGATAACCACTGTGGGCCTTGCCACCACAATGTATGTTCTGATAGTTGTAGTGATGATAAGCCTCTTGTTGCGCAGTCTGCCGAGTTATCTTCAGAGCGAACGTGATGCCAACATGATAATGGTATAACGTCGAGAATTTTACGGACTCGGTTAGCCACAAACTGTTTCCATCTGTTCACGTCTCCATGAAGCCAACCGAGTACCACCATAGAATCAGTCCAGGAGTGTATTTGAATGTCCTTTGGTAGCGTTTCGATGACCTTTTTCATAAGCTGCGACAGTAGCAGTGCGCCACAGAGTTCAAGTTTAGGTAGCGACAACTTATTCTTCAAAGGAGCTAATTTTGTTTTAGCGGTCACAAGTGTCGATGTGTACTCGCCCTTATAGTCACGAGTTATAATGTAAATAGCGCATGCATATACTTTTTCGGATGCATCGCAAAATCCGTGAACTATATAATGATTTTTATCTCCCAAGTATCTATTAATCTTGAACTTTTCTATGTTTTGAAGATTATGTTTCAGTTTTATCCACTCGTTGTTTATTTCTTCACTTAGAATTGTATCCCAATCAGCTGTTGTTTCTGACCATGTCCGTTGAAATAAAAGTTTTGCTCGTATAGTGAGTGGGGATAACCAGCCAAGCGGATCAAATATCTTAGAGATATTTGATAATAATTGTCGTTTTGTTATATTGTTATCGTCGCTCGTGTCGGCCTTGAATATGTTCTTGAAAATAAAAGTGTCTGAAGAAGGTATCCAGCGTAAACCCAAAGTTTTTCTATTGTCACAGTGTTTAAAGTCGAGCGGTACGTCTAATTGTTCGTTTGATAGATCTTGGATTAGTAGGTCGGTGTTACTAGACCACTTGCGAATATTCATACCGGCTCCCTTTAAAATGTCTATTATCTCTTGTTGTAACTGTTTTGCTTGAGAAATGTGGTCACAACCTTCTAGCAGGTCATCCATGTAGAAAGAAGACATAATTGCAGCGGCAGCCAATGGGAACTTGTGCGCGTTATCTAATGCTAGCTGCTTCAAGGTACGCATTGCGAGATAGGGAGCCGCCTTTGTCCCATAGGTAACAGTTGTAAGCTGGTACTCTTTCAAGGGTTCATGGGGTGAGCTTCTCCACATGATGCGTTGTAAGTGTTGATCAGACTCGCGAATAACGATTTGACGGAACATCTTCTCGATGTCAGCAGTTATGACGTATTTGTGTTGACGCCATACTAAGATGAGATGCTGCAGGTCCTTTTGAAGATTAGGACCGCGTTCCATTAAGTCGTTGAGGCTGTATCCAGTTGATGTTTTTGCTGATGCATTGAAAACGGTTCGCAACTTTGTCGTAGTGGAGTCGATTTTCAATACACCGTGATGAAGGAGATAGCATGATGGTGATTCATTCTGTTGTGTCACCTGAGTCATGTGACCTTGGTGTTCATACTCCCGTAGAAAACATTTATAACTCTCAGAGAATGTTTCGTTTTTTAGCATCTTGTTTTCTAAGTTGTAAAATTGTGCAATAGCCTTCGGTTTAGATTGACCTAGATCTTGTTCGAATCCGGGTTTCATCGGAATGGCAACTTCGTATCTGCCATTTTCTAATCGTCTTGTTGTAGTTTGATAATATTGTTCGCAGTACTGCTCATCTTGTGTCAATTCAGCAGCGGGGTCACTGATCTCTTCAAGCTCCCAATATTGAGATATCTCAGATAAATTGTTGATAACAACGTGACAATTAAATGTTTTTACGTTGCCTGAGAGTATCCATCCCAATCGCGTTTGTTGTGCGATAGGTGCCATATTAGGACCTTTAATTAGGCCACTCATGATGATCTCAGAGTAGATGCTCGCGTCCAGTAGCAGATCAATAGGTCTTGAGATGTTGTACTCTGGATCAGCCAACTGAATATGTTGTAAGTGAGGCCATGATCGTTTATTGAAAGATACGTTAGGTAAGTTGTTAATGACGTGCTTGATGACTAATGCTTGTGTTGTGAGCTCATAGTCTTGATAAATGGATTGACAATCGAGTGTGACGACTCCTTTTCCACATTTCGATCCATTTCCTATGCCAGAGACAGATGCATGGTACCGCTGTCGAGATAAACCCAGCATCTGAGCCGCGTTTTCGGATATCAGTGAAATCTGAGAGCCTTGGTCTAGTAGGGCCCTTAGAGTCACATAAGTTCCGTCCGCAGACTTGACCTTGATTGATAAGGTAGTCAATAAAATCTCTTCATTATCTGTAGCGACGTAATTTACGCTATGTTGTTTATTATCTTGTCGCGTTGAAATTGGAGGTCTTAGTGTAACTGGAGCTGTAGGTACGGGCGATGACCTGGCGGCGTCGGGCGATTTGCTCGTTGAATGTTGCATAAGGTTCATATTTGCATATGCGTCATGTAGCATAGTGTTATGACTCTTTTGACAAACCTTGCATCTTTTTGTTGATGTGCACTGATTGTCGTTGTGTGTATAAAGACAATTCTGGCAAAAGTTGAGTTTAATTACGGTCATTAGCCTTTCGTCCGGTGAATATTTTATGAACTTGTTGCATTTGTAAAGAAAATGATTGTTGTTGCAAATAGGACAGTTTGATGTGCATGTCGCAATGGATTGAAATTCTCTGTTCGGATTTTTACCAAATCGATGATTGCCAACATGTTGATGATAGGGTTTGAACGGCTTGTTGTTGAAAGGTTTTGGTTGATAGGGTTTGTTAGACGATGTTGATGTTTCTCTATCCTTTTTGTTTATAGGTTCAAGAGCATTAAACTTGCTTTCCAAGAAGTTCATAAGCTAGGCGAGCGATGGCAAGTCGCGTGGCGACTTTCTTGCCTCTTTATAGTCGCTGTATGTCTCCGCATCCAATTTTCTTGCGATAATATGTACCAAAAGCGGATCCCAGGTACTTGTGTCGATACCTAGGTTTTGTATGGCATGTATGCATTCCATAGACGTGTCAAATATACGTCTTATGTCGTATGCTGACTGCTTGTGAGCGACAGGTTGGTTTAAGAAAATCTCAATTTGCTTAGTGAATAGCAATTGAGGGTTGTTGTATCGATGCGTAAGCAGTTCCCACGCGGTGTCGTAATTGTCAGCTGCAATGTGTAGATGTTGAATGAGTCGCTCGGCATCTCCTCTCAGTTTTCCTTTTAGATGTTGCATCTTCTGGGTCTTAGTGAGAAGATTATTGTTGTGGATGCTTTCAACATAAAGATCGTAGAATGTAGGCCACTGCGTATATTTCCCAGTAAAAGTAGGAATGTCGATCTGTGGCGTTGACTGTTGAAGATGCACAGTGGACGCAAGTTTGAGATTAAGAGCTTTCTTGATACTCTTGTATGAGCTTTCATAAGCATAAAATTCGTTGTCGTACTGCGTGTCCGTACCTTGGAGAGCATGGTCGATTTGTAAATGTAAAGTGTCGATTACATTCCATCGTGTGCGCAGGTTACGTAACTCATCTTCCAACTCCCATTTGTCTCTAATTTCGTCAACTTTCAGACTACTCACTTGTCGGTGAAAAGCTCTAAAGTTGGTTCTTTGTAGAGATGTTAGCTCTGCTATTTGACCTTGATCTAAAGATGAGACCATTGTCGCTGTCGACGTCGATGGTATTGTTAGTTTTGGCTGCAGCCTGGGTGGAGCCGTCATCGTGATTGGCTCCGGTGTCATAAGCGAAGGCTGCGGTTTTGGTGTTGTAGACCTCGGTGTTGTTGTTTCAATAGCAGGAGTAACGGACGATATCTTGATGCGCACAGAATCAAAGTACATTCTTGCTTGTTGAAATTGCTTTTCAGTAAAATATGGATCACTGTCGTTTTCATAGTTGGACAGCTTATGATTGTTAACTTGAAACTCAGCCCATAGTTTATCCAGGACGTCGAGTCGTTCGTCCAGGTACTTACGGGTTTTCCTACTAGTGGAATCCTTATTAAAGTTTCTTTCAAGTTTCTTGATGTCTTCCACAATGTCGTGTTGGCGCTGAAGTAGACTCTCCATTTTATGTTTAATGTAATATGGTAGACGTTGAATACTTCACAATAACGATCACTGCGTGATACTCCGAGCACAAAAAAGTTGATGTAGAGTTTATGTCTTGTTAGCACTGTTAATCACTTTCCCGAATGTCGACGAGAAGGTGTTTGTTAAGTGATGATATCACACGTTCAATTGGTTTCAGTAGCTATGTAGTCACTCTATGTCTTAGCGAACCTCATACGACCTTTCAACGACTTCTCAATCCACTGGTGAGACCCGCTTGTGGGAGGCCAGTGACCGATCCGGAGCCGCACAAAATTCACTAAGAACACAAAATGACGTGGCGTAGAGCTACTACAACTATATTTTCCAAATGTCGATGGAAATCCACAGTTCACGGGTCACTGTTTTTCGAATGACGAAAATTATTTCGAAGGACCAAAAAAAATATTGTAGTGTGTTACAATATAAGATGAGTGCGAGAAGATTTGTAAGGGAAGGTTAATGTACGAAACAAACCCAATGATAGTCGTTCTAACACTGATTTAATTCCAAAGTAATTGTAAAAATGTAAAATAAGCAGAATTGCGGAAACGCTGTAAATATTAATATATAATTTTATTGTCTCTACGTGACCTACATTAGTACGTCACACGATCACACACTAATACTATTTGTAGTTGTCTGTCTGTACGTTACTCGTACAGTAACTTTTAAATAGAACAATATTGGCAAAAATCAACTCGGCCACAAGTGAATTCTCAGATGGGACTGGAACCCACGACCTTTACTTACTTAAAAGTCTTGGTAGCTCAGTAAGTTTGAAAAATCAGTAGCATTGAAAAAGTACTGTGCCAATCTGAATTAAATTTGTATGGTATCAAATGGCAACTATTCCGCATGGAAAAAAAAGCCTCTCCACCCATACCCTGGTGGGACGCCTTTGCACTAACTCCCTGCCACCTGCCACTTCTTGCGTGCTCAATCAATAGGCGAGTCCTCGACGCCCTTCCACTACGTGCCACAGTCTGCACTACCATTGCAGCCGCTTAGACGTGTCGCCGCATATCACCAGTCTACCAGTCCTGGGCGCCGCACGCTCAGCACGCCCCCTGAGCTGCCTTACTATCAGTATTGTACCCTCTCCTTAATTTAACTTAGTTAATCTCTTTAGTCTTAGTGTTGTATATAAACGTGCCATTATTATATTAATAAATCTTGTTAATCCCAATTATTATTTCCATTCATCTCCCTTTAATTTCTAAATTTAATTGCCGTTACCTTCCGTAACGCGACACTGGATTAGATTACATTGGTAGTACCTTGATTGAATTTTTCATTATCATTTAACATCTCTACCTAACTCTATTTACTCTTTATCGAACCCCAACCCCAATACATTTTTCAGTAAATTTTGAACTTTGAGGCCATAGCAGAGGCAGAAGATATTATTTAATCGGGTTGAAAAGGAACACGTATTTTCATTATAACATAACGCATCAATCCCTCAAGATCCCTCACTATTAGAATTTAAAATAAGAAATTTTTTTTTTTCATACAACCGCGCTCCACCCTGCTACATATTATATTATACCGCGTTACTCAACGAGTGAACTCCATCCAATAGACCAAGTTAAAGCCCTATTTTCCCGACTTGTCCCGAATTAATGCCCGAGGGACCAACTGCGTCGGCAGTAAGACGGGCATCGGATATCTCGCACTTTAAGCTCAGTACTTGGTACTTATCAGTCTGACTCCTTGAAATAGTAAAGCATTTCTTCATTGAATCTTTTGCTAATAAAGCAAAAGATTAAGATAACCATAAGATCATCTTCATTATTATCTTGGTCAACTTTAGAGAATTGCTTATAAGTATATTCAAAATGATTTGTTGGTACTAGGACCATCTTATGTAAGTGTGACGTCATAACAATAATGTTTTCAGCATTGTTGTGTTCCGGCAGTTAGAGAAAAGATAGCCAGTGGTTGAGGATTCCGGGAAAGGCGCGCTTCCACGTTCAGCCTTATCATTACTCATCACTTGTAGGCCTAAGATGAGCACCGCGACAAGTTTCTCGACAGTTATATCGCCTTTCGTTTTGAGTGAGGGGAATCCAGTCTTTACAGATTCCTAACACTTATGTCGTCTAAGCGCACTGTCTGTCCAGCTCATACCGTACTGATATGAGCGCGACAGACATCGCGAGATAAATTTCGACAAATAGTCGCGACGCTCATCTTAGCCCTGCGGGTATGATGAAGGAAAACTAACCGACTCCCCGCTGTTCACAGATAAATATAACCGCTTTATGTTCTTTTTCATCATGCGAACAGGAGTGGAATGCCACCAGCATCTGTTTTCCCGAGCACAAATAACCCAAACCTCTTCAAGGTGCAAGTGAACAGTTTTCTCCTGGGCGAACTCGCTCATCTACATCTCATCTACGCCCTACTGATTGAGGGCAAGAGTATGCCCATTTGAAATAAAAAAACAAAAAAAAAATCATTTCGCTTGGACGTCCACTGCTGGATATAGGCCTCTCCTAGCTCACGCCTATTGTGGCGGTCATAGGAGGTTATTAGCCTACTGCTACCGCGCTGGCCAGACGGGTTGGCAGAGGGTTTGTTTCAATGTTTCCTTCTCTCGCACAGGTGTTCAATGCGTTGTGCCTCTTAGTCGACTCTTACGACATCCCAGGCATGTAAGGGAGTGGTGACACTTGTATTCTTAGGCCGTCACCACACGGCAAACGGAAAAGAATCATTTAGCCCATACCATATGAAAGTGACTCGTTTATATTTGAAGGGTTAAAGGGGAATAGATTTGCGCGGGTTTCGCGAGAGCTTTGGAAACTTATTTGTATTCTCTGCGAGAGCGGAGGTTGACAGTCGCTTACCGTGATGGAGCGTGCTAATATGTTCCGGGGGAACAAATGGGAATTTGGATGGCACACTTATTGTGCAACCGGGAATTGTGGGAATTTAAAAAGAAACGACGGATATAGAAGACGGCTCGTGCGTACTTGTTCCGTACGGATTGATTCAACCTACAAAAAAACTGTCGTTTTTGGTGCCATTTTTTCATCGCATGCTTAGATAAAAAATTTTGGTGTCGTATAAGACAGACAAATTGAAAATTAATAGTCATTCATATCTCTTTTGTTTTGTGATTGTCTTTATTTTAGTTGGTTTTGAAATACTCTGATAGAGGAACATGAGCCAACCGTTAGAGGTGTAAAATGTAATTGAATAAAATAATCTAGATCCAAATATCAAGCGTTAAGAAGCAAAACTTCAATACCGATTTTTTTCGTTTTAACATTACTACTGTAAGGAAGAGCAGTATCTCCTAACACAGGCTGGTCTAGCTTATAAGGAGATGCTGATCACTAGCTTAAGACACCTAAAATTGTTAGAGCAAATAAACATTTTTATTTATTTATTAACCCTTTGTATGCCGGAACGTAGATCCACGCGAGACACAATTGATTTTCTATTGTGTCTAGAATCTCGGCATACGAGAAGTTATTTATTAATTACCGAGTAGTTAATTTTACAATTAATACGCACGCGAGTATTCCATTAATTTTTGGTAATGCTCTTACGTACAGATTTAAAGTATCACATCAAATCACTGAGCACATCTGCTATCAAACTGTCAGTAACATGATATTTTACAAGATAACAAACTTTAGATTTCTGAAAATTAGCTAGGAACTCGTATCTTGTAATCGGAGAAGCGCGTAGAGGGAGGTATTAAAATTGAGCCCTGCGGCCGGGGAACGCGCAAATCCGCGTTTGCGATATGATATTGACTGTCTATTAAGGAAGTAGGAAAAGTAGGAATTAAATTGAGTAAGTGGAAGTAGGAATTAAATTGAGCTAGTGGGGGGATTTGAATACTACCACTTCTCGTCTCCTTGAAAATGCTCGGAGACTTCGCGGTTAATCCAGCTTGAAAATAGGCACACACGGTCGACGAGTCGAGATGCGCGAACCACCCGTATTGGATGAAAAGATCTGCTGCTACTTTAGGCATTTGTGATCAAGGTGTGGAGTTCGGTTCGGTCCTTGCCTGAAATTCTAGCCTAGTCACGATACGAGAAACCACAGTCACCGACACATTTAACGGCCAACCCCGTTATTTTCAAACAAACTATTGCACACATGCTCACTTTGCAACTCTATACATAAAAATATATTTCTTCAAAGATCTGTAGGTATGCTAATGTTTAGGTTAAGCAATGAGCACTTTAAAGAGTTTGATAAATCATTTCCATACAGCAAGCAAGGTCAGTTCCTCAAGCGCCGCAAATATTCGTCGCTCTCAGTAAGCCTCGAATTAGCGGCGCTTGTCGTATAGATAATTGGCCCTTGGTCGTCTGACACCAAAAAGTTTATTAAAGATCTTTCCATAAGACTGGTCCACGCCTTAGGAGACCTGAGAGCTGGTGCCTATCTTGCCCAGCGGCTGAGTCTTTGTATTCAGCAGGGCAACAGCGCCAGTGTTCTCGGTACTATGCCACGCGGCTGTGAGTTGGATGGCGTATTTATGTTATAGTATAAGATTATTATAACCGTTTCTTGTTTTTCTACTTTAGATAACTGTTTAAATCTTTCTTTTATAATTAAATATTTATGTATGAATTTATGTTTAATTTCCATAGAATTGTTGTAGCAAAGCATTACTTTATGGCCATATCACATTGCATGGAATGTGATGAAGCATTCGTTGAAATAAAACAACTTTTACGGATTTAAGTACATACTGCACTTAAGTGCGTAAAAGTTGTCTTATTTCAATAAATGCTTCATCACATTCCAATCCCATCCATTCCTATGTGATATGGTAAAAGGTATATAAAGTAATGCTTTGCTTAAACGAAGGCGTGGAAACGGGAAGAGATTTTAAAAACTCTTTTTAGTGCTCATTGGAAAATCGAATGCATAACATAAACATTAGCAAACAGATCTATCTTTGCAGAAGTATTTTGACGTTTTTATATATAGAGTCGCAAAGTGAGCATGTTTGCAATAAATTGTATGAAAATAACGGAGTGGATCGTTGAATGTGCCGGTGAGTGTAGTATAGAGCTAAAAAAATAATTAGCGAGTCAAAAAATCTTACAGAATCCACAAGACAACATCTTCCGCACACTATATAACGTGTAGTAACATTACGAATATCCGCTGAAGGGTTGCGATAAGCCTCCGACATTCCGCTCCCCGGCGGATTCCCATTGTCTCCGCCATCGCTATCGAAACGCGGCGAGCCACTTTTCAAATGCCCCCGTGAGATTTGAATTTTAAGATAAACCCACAGATAAAATAATTGCCGGTATATAATGGACGTTGCGACAGACCAGCTGTTTGTACAGTTTCTGTGGTCTTCAAAGGCAAAATAAAGAATGTAACGAGAGTTTTAGCTAGTTCCTAGTTTTATGAGAACTTTTATCTATTATAAAGCTCAAATCCTGGGTAAGAATCGACGGTATTTCTAGAACATGAGCATTTGAGTGCACGTTTTTTCTGAAGCGGCTGTCACTGGTCGTTACACTTTTGCACAAAAACAAAAGCAGTTCATACTTAATTTCAAAATGTACAATTATCAATTTCTTTTACATATGGCATAGTAGGTGCTTACTTCATAAGAACGACCTGTCTGGCGTAGGAGTACGTAGCCTGCCTTCTACGCAGAGGGTCTCGGGGTCTCGGGTTCGATCCCCGGACAAGGCAAATATTTGTGTGCATGAACATGTCTATTTATCTTGGTCTGGGTGTTTGATATGTATATTAAGTATGTATTTACAAATATGTTTATCCGTTATCTAGTATCCATAACCCTTATGAAACTTACCTTGGCAAACTTAACTTTCCTGTATGAAATTTATAATTATTTATTTAATTTACTTCTTCTAACCTCTTTCTTCTGTTTCGTGGTTTTGACCCCCAGTAAGGTTGCCTACTCTGTGCGTTTGCACTGCGCCAGGAGCCAGTGGTGACGCAGGCGTGCCCAAGTGCCGCTCAGTCTATCTAGCATCTCTCCTATTAAAACGACTGATTTAATCACTCGCTAGTTATTCATAATGGCCACAGTCGTTCGCAAATGCACACCAAACAGTTTTTAGGTATTTATGGATTTTCATTAATAACAAGGATTTCTAAGTACGAGTACCTGTGGCATTTGAGGTTGCGTTTAATCTAATGTCAGGTTGAGGAGATGAAGTGATTATACTTTTTTACAAATTATATATTAACTGTTTTGCTGTTTAGTTATGAAGCAGTGGAGCACAACATAAAAAGAAAATTTGAAAATGCTTGATGATGGCATCTTCATTCTAAGAACAGAAACTTGTTTAACCCAAGCGTGAGCACTGACGAATTCACGATTCACAAGTTCAATATTTTTTGTTAGAATTCTCTGAGAAGTTTTAAATTATTTTCATTATGTAGGTACTTGTCCTATTACGCGGTTCTAGATTCATTGTCAGTAGCTATATTTATCAAAGATCCTTATTAAACAGTGTCAACACAAATATTGAATCAATATAACGCGATTTTGAAATCCATCCTGCAACAAAAAAGTAGATGGTATATCGAGCACAGAACTGCTAATTTTATTATCTAAGTATAACTATTTTTGGTTTAACTTCATACTTGATGTATCGACTTCCACCTGACCTTCTGTTAATACATAAATAAGAAGCTGATGCTATATTTAGCCCTATATTTAGAAGGGCAACACATTGTTCTATTCGGGGGTTCATCTATATTTATAAGTCCGTTTGTCTTATCTGCTGAGGGCGAAATCACAGAAAACCTTGTGTAGGTGTGAAATACGAAATGATGCCTTTAATAAAATACAATTACAACCCGATACCCGGGTTCGTCGATCGACGAAAAATTCCAAATTATGCGAAAATCTTTAATTGCAGTTTGTGATCATCACGTTTAACATTTTGTATATTTTATAGTTTTCGGAACAAATAGACTCGAGTACCTTTAATTTGATACCTTACTCGACCGCGTACTACGCGCCAAAGTCCCTATCGAGTTGTCACAAATTTTGCGAACCTGAATTAAGTATATAGATTCTTCAAATACACCAATTATCTAGCTAGCTCAATGTAGGTAAGATTAATTAAAACTTGTGTTAGATACTAGATACAGATTTATTACACCTACTGATAAAAAAAAAATCCAAACGAGATTTTTGTTTTGATGAAAAGATGATTCTTGCACACAAAAATTCAACTTTTTTGTAACTTAGTTAATAACTCTTTGCAGATACAATTTTCCTAAATATCGAGGACTCTCCAAACAAACTAAAAGTGTTTTGGAGAATAATCTTAATAATTATACGTATTTTTTTTTATGAACGAAAGGGAGTCTTTTGGCATTCATCATACCTGATGTTAAGTATTGATAAGGCTGAAGATGGAAGCGAGCCTCTTCCGGAATCCTCAATCACTGAGGAACTAGCTATCTTACCTATCTCTAATTGCCGGAACACAACAATGCTGAAAACATTGTTGTTATGGCGTCAGACTTAGATCAGATATATGGTAGCTAGCCAGGCGGACTTACAACACGTCCACCAACCACCAACCAAACCGAATACAATATATTCCCCCGCTGGGAATCGGATCCGGGACCCCTGGGTCTGATATCGGTGGTTGTACCACTAGACCAAAGAGGCGGTTAAAAAAATACTTGTACGAGTATGTGTGTTGTTACTAGGTACTTTTTGTGTCAGAATCGGTATCGAAAAAAATGTTTCGTATACTTATCTAATCCTTCGCCTAAACAAACATTATTATCTTAATGGCGCACATCTCGGGCAGGCTGTATTAGAAATAATAACTGCGTCATTATTATAGACATTTATAGCTTTCGTACGCCGTTACGTGTGCAATAAATGTTTTGTGTGTACAAACTGCAAAATAAATAAATAAATAAAATCAATATAACTTTCACTTCAATAGACGATTTTAAGATTTTTTTGTCGTATCTTCCATTCAAGGCGTAACCATTCAAAACTGGTTTATTTGCAATATTGTAAATAACGTTGTTTTATTATAATTATTACTTAACAGATAAATAAGCAGTGAGAAAAATTGGATTATATGGAAGTATAATAATAGAATATTATCCAACCCCAACTTGTATTTCATTGTGTAAACTAAATGCATTCCACAATTAAAAGCCTATGATTGTAAAATCGTTTATTATTTTATAGGATTATAAGTTAATGATTAGCAGATTGACCACGCGGAAAATTATTCCAGCTGGACAAACTAGTTACTGACCAAATAGTTTGACCACCCGGATGAAGGGGTAAAAACATTATTTTATGATGATCAAATCGAGTTTTATCATAATTTAGTACTATGTAATTTCATAAACTAATTCAAATTCAAATTCAATATCATTTATTCAGTCTAGGCTGTCACAAGCACTTATGAACGTCAAAGTAGCTTGTAACGAGAAGAACCGGTAAGAAACTCGTCAAGGGCTGCTTTTTTCTCCCTGTTTTATTTCATACAGAGTCGTCAAATTGAAAAGTGACCTAAACATATCAGTAAGGTCAATTTCCATCACAAAAAGAAAATACTAATTATAATATTACATTTTATGGTTATTGTAACCGTAAACAATTTTCAACTGGCAAAAAGAAAGACTTATCTATCATACATTACGACATTTCTCGCATTACAAGATTACTGTACTGCTAGTTGTGAGGAACATGCAGGTCAGTATCAATTTATTTTAGAAAAAAATATTTAAGCTTTAAGCACAACATTAAGATAAGCAGACTGAAGTAGACCCATTTCCGCTGGCGGCACCCAGCTAGCAGCTAGCTAGCCAGCAGGTACTCGTAGTATGTTAAATGAACGATTCGTTCGTTTTACAATTTTTTATGTTACTTTACACATATGTGTAGGTCATATGATGGCCCATTCTCGTTATACATCCAAGGAAGGTCAGTGCCCCAGCAGTGGGACATTAAAATGGTTCATGATCACAATTTTTAATGTTCTTTTTATTAAGCAGTGGGCCCAATGGCTGATGATGTTTTTTTTTCTTTTTTTAGCATTCCTCCTTAACGTGATGTTTGTTCTGCCGACCGTACCTCAATAGGCACTCGTTACACGTGATCACTGAGCCGTAATTATTTCTTGTCTCTGCATCATTTCGGTGCTCCAAATAAATTATTATTGTGAACGTAGTTCGTATGTAATAAGTCGGGTCTCTCTATGATATTTCTTATGTATGTTGATTAAAATTTTTGAGCCGACATAAAAAATGTACCAATAAAGTAAAAGTATGTTTTCTCACGGATTTTGTTCTAAATCAAAATTATTATTTGCGTCAGGGTAGAAGTTCTAGTCTAAAAATACACTAGTAAAAGTGTTCTTAAAAAAGATGTTAAGAATAACATCTTTCGAATAATAAAGAATAAGAAAGAATAACATTGTCGATTTTGTTTTCTACAGATATTGTGGACATGGTCCAACATACAATACTAAAATTATAGAAGCCCAAAACAACTTGCTCCGTACTAATAGTAATTATATGCGAAAGCTAGTGTCTGTATATCTGTCCGAATCCATTTTGATTAATTTTGGTCAAGATTAAATTTGGACAAAGGGTATTTTTTATCGCGAAAATTACCGGATGGAACTCAGTTTTAAATAAAATGTTGAATCTACCTATGCTTTCAAAATTGTACAAACGATTGGTCATAAGTAATCGGTCCGGCCAGGTTTCGGATGGGTGACCGTAAAGGGGCATTACAACTGAGCGCTCCCGTGCTTCGGAGAGCACGTTAAACCGTCGGTCCCGGCTGTTGTCACCGATAACAGTTGTTAAGCCAAGTCAGAAGGCCTTATAGGCTTGACCAATTCTGACACCAGAGGTGGCCACTAATCCTCATACGAGATAAGAGAGAGAGAGAGAGAGAGTAATACGAATTACAGATTATTTATAAACATCATCATTTCTGGTAACCTTTTTCCTAAAACATTTTTTCAGTTGCCTTATTTTATCTCTGGCTCATCCAGGAGCAACTTTTTGCGGTTGAATCGAAAATAGGCCAGGCCGTCACCCCTGGGAGGTTTGGAGGCCGGCCGGGTCGGGGTTACTGACTTACAATAAACCTAAAAATATGCTAAATCCAACTGACGAGTTGGTTTTTTTTTAGTGAACAACGGGGAGATTCTTAGCCTTCATCAGACCTGAATACCTGATGTCAAGTATTGATAAGGCTGAAGATGGAAGCGAGCCTCCCCCGGAATCCTCAAACACTGAGGAACTAGCTATCTTACCTCTAACTGCCGGAACACAACAATGCTGAATAGATTGTTGTTATGGCGTCAGACTTAAATAAGATGGTGGTAGCTAGCCAGTCGGACACCATGTTATCTAAGTTTGACGCCATAACAACAATGTTTTCAATTGTTGTGTTCCGGCATTTAGAAATAAGATAGCCAGTTACTCAGTGGTTGATTCCGGGAGAGGCTCGCTTCTATCTTCAGCTTTGTCATTAGTTCGTAACTTACTTAACATCAGGTAATAGTCAGTCTTATCATTTCTTATCATCAGATATGATGAAAGCCTAAGAGTCCCCATTGTTCATAAAAGGTAATTCAATGAAAGTTTCAATTTTTTTTAAATTTTCTTGGTGCAATAGACAGGTAGATAATATTGAAATATCTGGGCACATATAATAAAACAGCTATAGAAGTTCATATACTGTACGGAGCCGTTTCCCGTTGGCTATCAACACAGGGAATCATATAGGAAATCAGTCCGGTTCATTAGGCTGAGAAATATCGTCCCTGCGGCCGACTAGGTAAAAAAAAACCTTGCTATAACAAAAATATATTATTTAATATCAAACTTTACTTCCTCAGGTTATACCGAAACATAAAACTAGGAAATTCTTTTCAGCTCCCTGATTCTCAACTCCGATCGCGAAAAAAAATCAGCTGTTTCATAGAAAATTTTATTTGAACTCTGCTTAAATGTATGTAATAGCTGAATTGCTTCTCTACAAAAAGTAGTTCGTATTGATAAGTTCTACAAATGGTTTTGAGGTTTTGGGTAAACTTAAAATAACGTTGTATAATTATACATATTTTTTTATGTACATATGTTCACCGACTACTCGAGAAACCTGCTGGCCTACCGCCATCTCTTAGCGCAATATTGTATTCTGTCAAACATTATCGGCGCATTATTTTTATATGTCACTTCGTACCGCGAACCTCATAAAACAAAATATTTTTTGACGGAGGTTTTGTGTGAAGTGCGTCAAAATATGACAACTTCAATTCGTTCGTTGGCAGGAACAATGAATAAAGATGTACATGGATCTGAGATAGTTGTTTATAGAAGCTTACATTATTCAAACATATTATGAGTATTTGGATGTCGATATTTTTCTTGCGAATGTTCAGGAGCTGCCTAGTCAAGTCCATCATTACAAAGTACCATCAAGTGCAGGTAGGCACGTTCGTTTTTGTAATATTAATTAATTATTATAAACAAATAAAGATATTACAAAATTATCTTTGTACTCAATAGTTTTTGTCATGAAAGGTATAGATTGACATTAACATGTTATTTTTTTTCGTTACAATTCAATAATAAGTCTTGTCAAGATTGTTTATATTTTAAGTCAAGTAAGAAAAAACCGACTTTAGTTACGTAATTGCACCAACTTCGATGTTCTAATTTTTTTTTCTCTTTTACGAAAAAGATTTATTAGGATCGCTTCTCATAAACCAAAAAAGTGTAAGCATTTTTATGAGCCATGTTAAATATAATCGCAATAGCCTACCGATACGATAGCCTCGGGGCCGGCTCACCCCTTTTTCACGCCTAGTAATTTTCATAAAAAGCTCGGCCAAATTAAAAATACATAAGTTACAAAGTGTGTGACGTCAAACGAGCCGGCCATATGTCATTTGACACGTGAGGATAGAACCAAAGGTTTTATGATGTATTTTGATTATGATACGGGACTGTATTCGGGTGTGGCGTGGCACTGTGGCACGTCATGTCAAATATGGTTTGCCATTTCGACAACCGACTTCTAATTTACGTGTGTGAGCACAGAATATATAATAAGTCTGGGCCTGTTTACTTTTTCAAAGCTGATGATTCAAATGTATGTTTTGTTCTTTGATATGTCAGTGAAGGTTTATCTATTTCCGAATTTTTCGGTAAACTTTATGCAAGTACCCAGATAAATTTTAAATAGAATAGGAAAAAATCAACTCGGCCATAAGTGAATTCTCAAATGGGACTCGAACCCGCGACCTTTGGGAATCCGGCCCACTGCTTTAAAAACTGACCTACCGAGACTTAGTGGTTAGAACAGTGGGCCTGGATTCCTAAAGGTAGTGGCTGAGTTCGAGTACCATCTGAGACACTTGTGGCCGAGTTGATTTTTCCAATATTTTGCTTTTTAAAAAATATCATAGGTATAAAAAATAAAAGCATTGAAAAATAAAAAATAAAAATTCATAAAGTATTTAGATATTTTTTGTAGGTATTTATAAGAAGTATCTAAGAGAATTGTAAATACATAAAGATTTGATGAAGTGTACTGATGATGTAATTCATAAAACAAAGTATCCAGAAACAGTTAAGAAGTGCTTGTAAATAAATTGAATATGCGAATGTTACAAATATGGCTGTCTATTAAACTCGCAACAATCGCCTAATTTGACACAAGCGTGTCCATGTAAAACAGTGTCGGCGCACATATCTATCTTGTGTCAGCGGTGTCGGGTACCAGTAATTGCGGTAGAGTCGGACACGGCCCTCGCCCGGGGCAAACTCAACTCACCCTGGCTCACCCCATTCAAATTGGCGCGCTTATTAATTTCCCCCGCCAAAAAAGCGAAACTAAAATGGCGTCGCGCGGTGTTTGGAGATTTACGCGCGCTTTTGGGAACGCCTTTTGACAGATATTGGTAAACACGAAATTAAAATGACATCCCTTGTAAATAAGTTTTTTATTAAAAACCTCCCGAGCATTATTATTTTCGTCACAAAGTGAGTTGGAATTGATGTTGTTATTTGAAATGTGCTATTTAACTTTTCACGTGAAAGTGTTTCGAACTTTTATTTGATTTATAAAAATTGCTGAATTTGTGTGCTACACATATATACTGTGTTCTTTCAGTCCATAATTGCAAAATGCGAAAGCAGCATTTTCGAATCACTTGATTATAAAACACTATTTTAGAATTTGTTATTCACTGACGCTTTGTTTGACACTTTTGCAAGAGTCAACGCTTTTCCATTCCTTCGTCAAAGAACAGAAAAAGTCATACTATCAAAATCTTTATTTCAATAAATAGTTCTAAATACTGAGAAATGGTTATAACCACAAAATAGAGAGTCTTTGTATCTGAGTTTTTGTAACTATTCAATCCCACTAACACACCTATTACAAAAACGAGTAACTCAGACTGACCAACATCCGGACAAAGCCAGCAAATGTCGTCAAAAAATAATTTGCTAATCCCCGTCGTAGCGGGCTTTAATTATTTCAGTATAAAAAGGCGACTGTCGCCTTTCATACCATTCATAAGTTGGGTCGTAAAGAAAATTTGAGCAATAAAGCGAAGATATAGGCCGCCGGGGAGAGGCTGTAATGACCGTGTTGCCGGCACCGGATTAATATGTGAGACGCTTTCGGGAGCTTTGAGAAGAGTAAAAATTCATTTAGCGGTAGCCTTAACAATAAAATGTTTGGTCAGTAAAATGTTTTATTTGATTTGTCAAAAAGAGAAGTAAAAAAGTGGACCTCTCACCGCAATTCAATTGTCTAAAGTAAAAGTAAGCTTTTAAGTGCTGCGATTAGAATTAGGTGCTAAAATCTCCGTGTTGTCGCCGCCGCAATGTGAGACATTTTGGAAGCTTTGAGAAGAGTAAAAATTTATTTAGCGGTAACCTTTGAAGTCAATAAATTCTTTTGTTTCGTCTAAGAGTGTCCTATTACTGTGAATTATATTAGAGTGCTATAATGACCCTGTCAATCTCACCGGATTAATATGCGAGACACTTGGGAGTTTTAAGAAGAGTGAACTTCATATTCATATTTTAGCGGTAGCCTTCTTAAAAACTTCTCGAAGTTATTGAAACTATTTGTGTTGTCTAGAAGAAAAGCAAAAAGTGCCGCTACTTTTACAGCAACAATACTACATTGACTGGACTAGATTTGCTTCGTCCACAAGACTGGATCTGTTTCGATGATGGTTTTCTTTCAACGCGCATAGATAGACCTAAAACAAATTTCCTGCGTTTTTCATTTAATTTTTTCATCATGGCAACACTATCTCACCGCGGTGGCCGTAATTATCGCTAGTTGGGGGGTTGGCTTCGTAAAATATGGCTTTGGGGAACAATAACGGCCGTGGCCGGTTTCAATCATCCGCAGACAAGAAACATCGGCGGTAAATTTTCGGCCTTTCCATGTGGTACCCACATTTATGTGTCATGTACGAAATTTACGGTCTCGTGGCTATGTGATAAAAACGAATGTTTGGCCATGTTTGTCTCTTGTACAGGATTATTGGAACAATGACAAATATAGATTAGTACATTGTATCGATTTAGAACCGAGTTTACCAATTGTCGAATAGATAATCGTGGTTTTAACGGTCTATCTGTTTTGAGAAGTTTCTCAGTTCCAACATCATGCATGAGGACCGCAGTCCAACGGCTGCGGTCCTCATGCAGTTTCGGTTTCGGTTTCGATTCCGAAAGGTCGGAACTTCCGATTGATTTTGCACATTCGGTTCCGATTTCGGTTCCGATAAATTTAATCGGAAGTTATATCGGAGGTTACATTTGGTAAAAAGAAAAATTCAATCAATGAAGATGACATATTTAGCCGAATAATCGTCCTCCGATATTTTGTCATCTCCACCATGTAGTGGTGAGTGCCTAATCTTGACCGGTTGAGCAATAGATTAGACGGAGATAAGCTTTTGTTTCTTTTTGAGTTACTTAATTTGATTTGTGCTTCTTTAAATTTTTGGAACTTTTTATTTATGCATTTACAATGCTATTTGTAACTGATAAATTTTAAACTAGAAATAATCAACTTGTCCTCATATCGCTCCTTAGGACTCGAAACTTTTGGGAGTCCGACCTAATGTAAATCATTGAGCTACCGAGACTTTTGAGGATACTTCGAAATTTTCTTTTACCACGCTGCTAGCCAGCGTCGTTTCATCAATGAGATAATCCTCACATTAAAAAGAAACATTTTTACAAATGTTTGAGATTCGATTAAGATGAAACACCCACTTAAATTAGGTTTTTTTATTTAACTAATCTCTTTATTGCATATAGAGATTTATTATTGAAATTTTACCGCCTCTGTGGTCTAGTGGTACAACCACCGGTATCAGATCCAGGGGTCCTCGGTTATTCGGTTTGGTTGGTGGTAGGTCTTGATGTAAGCACGCCTGGCTAGCTACCACCATCTTGTCTAAGTCTGTCGCCATAACAATAATGTTTTCAGCATTGTTGTGTTCCGGCAGTTAGAGATAAGATAGCCAGCTCCTCAGTGATTGAGGATTCCGGAAGAGGCTCGCTTCCATCTTCAGCCTTATCAATACTTAACATCAAGTATGATGAAGGCTAAGAGTCTCACCGTCGCTCGTACATAAAAAAAATAATTCAAAATCTATCACAATCCCTTTCATAGGTATTGTGATTGTCATAGTGATTTATGGAATTGTGTAACTTATGGTCGCAATCACTTTCGGAATGAATGATGTTTTAAATGACACTTCATTTGACACCTCTCCATACATTTGAAAGATATTTTCGTCTGTCACTTTGCTTAGACAATTCAATTTTGTTCATTCAATACCTTTCAAAACGCGTCCCGATCACAATCCCTATCAAATGTCAAATAGTGACGGCCTGAAGTATGTAAATATCTTTCAAATGACGAATTGTAAGGGATTGCGATAGATTTTAAAATAAGACAATTAGCCATCTGTACCTATATAAAAAAACCTTTATCGTGTTTTAGACCTGCCTTTTCACATCTCTCTTCTGCCTACTTCCGATTCCGAATTTTCCGATAAAGCAAATCTAAAAACTCCGATTCCGAATTCAGTTCCGATATAACCACGTCCGTAACATTCCTATTTTGAAGTCCTAACTTTTTATGGACAAAGGGGCGACCATTATTCAGCCACTCAGCCTTCATCACTCCTGATATTAAGTATTGATAAAGCCGAAGATGGAAGCGAGCTTATCCAGGAATCTTGAACCACTTGCCGGAACACAACAATGCTGAAAACATTGTTTTTATGGTGTCAGACTTAGAAAAGATAGTAAGCTAGCCAGACAATAAGTCATACTAACAACCAAACCGAATACAACATGTGCCACCGACTGGGAATCGAACCCGGGACCTCTGGGTATGATACCGGTGGTTGTTACCATTAGACCAGAGGTAAAAACTTTATAAAAAAAAAATGAAAACCGACTTTAAAACACTAAAATGCAAAAAATAAACCTTTTGGAGTCGGTGCCAGCCAAAGCAGTCTACTTTGCGATCCTACTATTTTATTTTTCTTGCCTTGGCTTTGTGTTTTGAAGTCGGTTTTCATTTTTTTTATAAAAAAAATTATTTTAAAGTTTTTAAAGTTAGATAATATCATGTCATCCAAGAAACAAATATGAAATGAAATATATATAAATGCTCAAAACATAAAAAGTACTAGGTCAAACTAAACCAAATTTATATGGGACCAATTGGCAACTCTTCTGCATCGAACAAAAAAAGAATCACGGAAATCGGTTCAAAAATCTCGGCGTAACCGGTGTACATACATAAAAAAAATAAAAAGTTATACCAACCGAATTGAGAACCTTCTCCTTTTTTGAAGTCGGTTAAAAACGCCTCAACACATAGATGCAAATGTTACATGTTAATATGAGAGTTCCATATATACGTTTCAGCAATCATTCATACATATGTCTACTTTCAAAAGCTCTTTTATGAAGTAAAAGCACAATAAACAATGGTGGGTCAGTTCAGCCAAACATCAAACACTTTCCACGTGACGGGTACAGTCGGCGCCACGCTCCAGCGCATCGCATGCAACTTTTGTCTTTACATGTACAAAGTAGGGCTGGCAATTTATGTAAATAAAAAAGTAAGAAAAGATTGTTAATAAAATTTTAAAGGAAATCGTCTTTTAAATTTTCGTATCATATGAGGATTTATAACCACCACTGGTGTCAGAGTATATCAAGCCAGCTATAACATTCAAAGGATAAATTCAAAAGCTGATCTTGTAATATGTAAGTATAATCGAATATTTACAAGAATGTTCCTCTACATTTTGAGGAAAATGTGACTAACAAGATATTTTATATGTTACAGATAAAAGAAAAATAGCATAGCATAGTTGCCAACCCTATAGGACAAAGCGAGGGAAATAAAAATAACACAAGAATAACAGCTAAATCCCTAACGGATGTGATTGTTTCGGCAGGCGCCGGCCGACCGGACCGATCATCCCTTTGTTTCATCGCGGCCCTTGTATCCCACAGACTACACCAGTGGGATATAGATACATGTAGGTACAGTCAACAGCTCGTCATAACCTTACATGATGATGGACATGTCTAAAATAATAGACAGTTAATCTGCGAATGACAGAAAACCTCAAAATTATATCTGTCACATTCAAAAGACATCTCGCATAATTAATTTCAATTATTTATTTTTTTTTTCTTTCCTTTTTTTCTGCGAGCAGCCCAATAGCCATGAACAGATGAGTTGTACGACAGTAGTTTAAAGAGCGTGCACCCATCGACGCAGCTTTCAATTTAATAAAGAAGTTTGTTCACATCATTACTTAAATTCAAATTTCTGTTAACATAATACGATTATTAAATTCTATTACCTAACACATCATAGGTATTATACGATTATCTCTAATGATTTAAACCCAACATCTAAATTAGATCAGCCTATTAACTTGTCGTTCATTCAAGCACAAATTCAATTCAACGACAATGTAGGATGCTTAGCGACTCTTGAAGCCGAAATTGAGGAATTAATCAAAACAACCTTTGATCGCACACAGCGTGGGGCACAATGGATCACATCGACCGGATTCCGGCAGACCAACTCAAATAATGCGCCCTGATCCCTGGACCCAATATTTAAGCAAGTTCGCACTTGAACGACACACTTGAGATGTCTTATGGAGGACGAGGCAGTATGTGAAGACGGTATTTTATTCATTCTGTTAGTCATTTCTTTTTTCGATGGCGACGCGTGACAGTATCAAAGTCAAAGTCAAAGATTTTTATTCAAATAGACTTATAGATAAGTACTTTCGAATAGTCCAACATTTTTTTCCCTACCAGCCATTCAGCACATCTTTTAACTGATAAGAAGAACGGCCGCAAGAAACTTATCAGCCTTAGCAGAAACAACAACATTTACAATGGAACATGGAAATCAATCAATCAATAAATTTACTTATATTACTACTTTTATAGGAGGAGCCCGTGGCGCAGTGGTTCGCGCGCTCGGCCTACGATTCTTGAGGTTAAGCAACTATCGCAATGATCGGTCACGGGATGGAACCAAAAATTTACTATTTCGAGCTCCTCCGTTCTTCGGAAGTCACGTTAAGCCGTTGGTCCCGGCTGAATTTGCAGTCGTTAAAACCTGCCAATCCGCATTGGGCCCGCGTGGTGGGTCATGGCCCATTCTCCTTATCCATCCATAAGGAAGGCCAGTGCCCCAGCAGTGGGGACATTAAAATGGCTGATGACGACTACTTTTATCTAACCTCTTTCTTGCGCTCAGTGGTTTCAACTGACCTTGGGAATTCTGGATTTTTTTCCTCCTAGCAACATTTTTACCATGCTGCTATTTTAGGTGTTAAAGTGTTTTAGCGCTTAAAATGGCAAACAGTATAACAGTTTGAATGATTTTTCGCTTTTATAAAATTAACTAAAATCCGAAACCATGCAACATTTGATACAATTCCCTACGTTGTTGATAACTCTTTGTCTGCATATGATAATGTAACTAACTACATACAATAAGATTGTAATTTTTACATTCATTGCTGAAACCCAAATACGATTTTCTAGTATATAGTTTCCATTGTTTGACCGACTTATCCCCCAAAACAGATTTTCTGAAGCCCCAAAAAGCTTTTTAGAAGGTTTTTCATGTAAGATCAGCTTTACTTTATTTAATACTTAAAGTAAGGTTATTCAATTCGACTTGACACTACTGATAACCGTGGACTATGGCGAAATCGAATTTGCTCTATCAATAGCATTCCGGCTCCTTATTTTGGCTTGGAGTCTTATTCATACAGGCGCGAATAGTTCTTGTTCTGTTCAGATGTTACAGGAAAATGAACCTAATGCTTAAGAAGAGAAAGGTTATGCTAATGTGAAAGTTTAAAATATTTCGCGATCAATGTTTTTGCTTTCTTTTCGTCCGCAAGTTCACACGTGGAATTCGAATATAACGCCCTCAAAATTTCATAAGAAAAAACAACTTAGTTCGTGGAAATATAGCGCGTTTGATATCCGTAAAAGTTGTTTTATTTCAATGAACAGTGCGCGCCAAAACATAAGATGTACGTATAAGAAAAAACAGGTTGTACTTGTCATCACTAAAATCAATCAAGGTCAAAAGGTGTCAGACTGAGTTACTATGTATGTAATTTTAATATGGATTGCTAATTTTTCCTTTTGTCCGTACAAACTAAAATTCCCAATTTTTCACCTTTAGAATTAATTTCAGCGACAAAATTGCCTTTCTACAGTTTATCAATGTAAGCAAAGTTATGTTTAGCAATTAATTCGTAATTTGCAAGGAGAACATCGGTGTCCAGCGAACAATAGAATATCTATAGTGTCTCATAACTCAGAGCCTGAGAAGTAAACACTATGAACAGTCGAATATACCTCATCTACACGTTTCGTAACAAGTGTCCCAGCGCCTCGTCAATGCCTCAAGAATTTCATTTTGCAAGAAGCTGCTAACTACACGGCCGCATTACCACGTCATCATTTCCCCATTTCCCGGCAAGACCATTTATTCACCCCCTTCAGGCGCAATTTCAACCCCTTTTCTTCCCCATGTTCCGAGCTGGACAGTCTTAAATTATTCAGCGTCTGAGATGCGGCGATTCACAAGATGTGTGATGCAACTCCTCATATTCAACCAGTATGTATAAAGATTGTAATACAAACTATTTGTGCCATCAGGGGTTTTAAATATCTTATAGTATTTTAGACTAAAAGGTAGGTACAGTTTTAGCTTATCTTATGGTTAGATCTTAGTTAACCTCGAGACTAACCGGTCAAACAGAGTACATTTAAAACAATTGAAAGCAAGCACTGTTAAGGGCCCGCTATAGGCCAACGAAAATCAGATTGCTTTACATGATCGTCTGCAATATCAATATTGATGAAAAACTGAATTTCAAATTAAGATGCAGCAAACTACAGGACTAACACTAGTGACTATGTTACTCAAAAACACGATTGCATAAAATTTTCTCGATAGAAAAAAATTGCGAAGTTGCCTCCAAATCACTATAATTAACACGATAAACTGCCTAGTATTCAAGTAATACATTAAAATAAAGCTTGGAACTTTTTAGTATAATTACACTATAGATAAGGCAGGGCTTATGTTATATATTTTTGTAAATAACCTTTAAATATCCTTTAAAAAAAGAATTTCCTTCATTTCTTCATTCCGGACCGGCCGAATGGGGCCGGAGAATTATATAGTAAATGCTGCCTTATTTCTTATAGAAATAAGGCAGCATTTACTTTGCAGTTCGCCGTTGCAGTTATTACTTTTGCTTTTGGCCTAGAGCGCGCCCTTAAGACTCGCGCATGGGGCGGCCGCACCACATCGCATACAAACAGCTACTATTACTTTCGTACATTGGTACCTATATGAACTATCGTACGCTATGGCTACACAGGTAGGCGAGCCGCATCGCAACGCACAATTTAGCGGCGACGTTATGCGATATCTTTATAAATGTAAGCGCATAACTTCGGAACTGCACTAAATTGGATAATCGTTTTTTGTTTTGTTAGTTACTGCTAGGTCAAGGTTTGCAGAAAATAATAAAAAAAAGTATGGAAAAGATTTTAAATATCCACGGGGACGAAGTCGCAGGAGGATCTAGTGGAATATAAAATGCGTTGCGACTTGCGATGCGGCAAGTGCCTAAACTGTCAAAGAGTAAATTTACTGTTTAGATGCTTAGCCATTACATTTATTGTAGGTACAAATATGCTGGTGAACCGATAGCTACGGACATTTTTCCGAGCTCTCAGGCCGTCTAATTACCACTTCTAGATATTTATGGCGGCCGGAGGTCAGACCTGGAAACAGTACTCCGGAGAAATCGCCACCGGGTTCGTTAACCCTTGATTAATGCCCTCTGATTAAGATGTGCTGGTTAACGGTGGATTTTTGTCAATATGGGGTGGCAAGATGGTGCTAGGTGATTGGAAGTGTCGTTTGGAGGTGTAGGTAAAAAGTAGTTCGTAATAATAAACATGAAAATCAATAATAAATATCATTTTATCACACAATGCCACATACTCAGCAAACCTTCCTTTATTCAGCAAACCTTTAGCTCGCACTAATGTTCAGACACACGCTGCAGCATACCGCTTGCCTGACACTTACAATAAATTGCATGAGAATGTTGACATTTTTCACAGCTCTTTCCGTCAGTTTAAAAAGAAGGTGACAGAGTTGTTGAGTGATGCATAGTCTTTTTCAGATGTTTCTTATCAATTATTACATGTAATTTACTTTCTTTCTTTACTACTAGGTTTATGTATTCATAAGAATTTCTTGTTTTTATTTTCTTAACATAACAAAAAAAACCGTCCGTATTTAGGAGCATGATGTGGCAGCCTTTAATAGAATTTTACATTTTGCATCAACTTACCAATTGTCGTTGTTAATCCTATGTATGAGTCAATGTAATTTTCACTGGCAGTCCTAATAAATAAATTAATAAATAAATACTACAGCTGATTCTTAATAATAAGCACCGGATATTCTTTTAGAAGGCTGTAATGTAAGAGGGTTATTTTAAATATATTTCATGTGTGTTTTTGATATTATAATACGGTTGAAAATATTTATAGTCATCAAAAAACGAAAATTTATTAGTAGACTTGAGGTTAATTTTTCTGCTAACGACTATAATTTGCAATATATATTTTGGTGAGTGATACGTATAATAACATATGAAACCGTTCTTTTATTTCTGAAATCAAGAAAGCTACTTTTGGCTTCTCACTGATTTCTACTGCGCAAATAGTACTCTAGAGACATCGCTAAAAGAAAAGGTAATTACAGTTGGTGATTAATGCGGGTCTTGATAATATTTTAATATCACACTGTATATTTGATATTGGATATGTTTAGAAACTGTTTCTCATATGTTGTTAATGTCTTTTTAATTGAACTAACATTAATAAAATGAAAATAACAAATTGGTTTGGTGAAGAAAAAGTTAGTTTCCTTATAGTAGCTATTTCAAATTTATTTTTTAAAAGTTACAGTTTTCCCATTGGTGTTTTAGCGACACAAGTTTAATTTTCTTGCGGTTACCGTAGTTTCAATTTATATTATCGCAAATTTTATACAGGAATTAACAAAGTACAAAATCAATTAGGTATCATATAATAGCTTTAGTATGACAGTTGGTTCTCAATCTGTCTCAAATCAAAATGGTCAGTGATGGTGGTGTTTGATTAATTATAACATTAATTAGAATGTTTTCGTGTTTGAAAAATGAGCTGCCGATAGGTACAGTAATTTTGTGATTGCTCAAAATTTTTCCTTTGACATAGACAAACACCAACATTGTAAATATCACGGCAACTAACAAAGCGAAACACGAACATTCCGATTTAAATTTCGCTCGCTAACCTCTGAATATTGAAATTGTGAAAATATGACGTGTAACATAGTACAGTCACAAACCGGGATTGTGGAGCTACTTGACACTGTGCGTAAATCTGGTTACTATGGTTATGGTTCCATCATCAGCTTGTGAACCTCCACTGCTGGACATAAGCCTCCCTAGCTCACGCCTATTGTGGCGTTCATAGGAGGCTATTAGCCTACTGCTACCACGCTGGCCAGACGGGTTGGTAGAGGGTTTGTTTCAAGTATTCCTTCTCTCGCACAGGTGTTCAATGCGTCGCGCCTCTTAGTCGAATCTTACGACATCCCAGGAATGTAAGAGAGTGGTGACACTTGTATTCATAGTCCGTCACCACACGGCAATGGTTATAGTTACATTTCAATAATGAGAAACGGCGCCATTCGTGTAACACAACCAAATTAAGATGATATGCTAATGGCTCAACAATCCCGGTTCGTGACTGTACCTATATCAGCAGGGTTAGCACGAAAAAAAGTCGAAATAGTATCGAGTAAGTATCGAGCACGTAATGTCAAAAAATGTATAGGAAAATGTAGTTCCATTTACGTCCGGTAGGAACGCTGCTCAATATCTCATACATTTATTTACTTTACTTCCTTGATACTTAATCGAAAGTTATTCGTGCTAGGGCCACAGTAGTAGGTTAACGTTAAAATGAAAAGGTATCTAAATACTGAAGTTCCTTGTCACATTGAAAAGTTCACAAAGTCCCCAAGAGGAGTTTAAACAATTACTCCGTGTGATAGAGTGACAAAGTGAATATATTGCGAAAGTGTATATATTATTATTATATATTGCAAATAAATGTCAACATAGTTAGTCTATCCAATTGTCTGGTTACACTGCGAATCTGTTTTATTGTCTAGTTACACAGCGAAGCTGTTTTACATGTAAAATAACTACACAATAAATATATGATAAGATTTAGAGATATTTCTTTAGTTGCAGATAGAACTACTATCGAAAGGAGGCTTGGCTGTTGTCTCATGCCTTAGTTTAATGTTAAGCTTGAAACTTTTCTATTATTATTAGTAGAAGTCAAAGGAATATTAGTTATATTAGCATAGATTTCGTACTTAAAAAATATTTATTGTATTAAATAAAATAACAAGTATAAATTTTTTTTTTTTAAAAATAGTCTAAAAGGCCGCCGCGCGTCATCTCCGACACAAAGGTCCTATAATGCCGGCTGCGTTGCCGCGCTGTATTGCCAGGGAAAGCTTTTGAACCAGGTATGACCCGCTGCGGCAATAGTGTCCACGTTGAACTAACCTATTTCCTAGTTCTCGAATAAAAGCTATCGCCTCTGAGCTCCACACGCCAGGGGTCTCTACCGCAAAGGGGATAAAAAAGTAATTTTGTATCGAAATAGCCTTTCAAAGTAAATAATTCGCAATGACATAATTCCTCTCAATACTGTCTGCTAACAAAATAAACAGGAAAAGCAATTGCCGGTATTAAAATTAAATCAATATGTGGCCAATGACAAAATTAAAACGTTTTATACAAATAAAAAACGCTTTAAAAGGTTTAATTTGCCGTTAAAAGTTCAACTGATTAGGTCAACATCCTTCATGTGGAAATCGGCTGTGTTGAGCTATATAAATATGTAAGTAATTAAATAATTATGTCAATCAAATAGGGCGAAGCACTGCTTCTTAAAAAACCAGAGATTGGATAAGAGTTGTCGTTGCTTGAAGTTTTAAGAAAAAAATTGGACATATATTTCAGTACTATACCTTTCTAAGTAAATACTGTGCGTTCACTCACCTGAAACAAAAGAAAACACGGAATTACGTTAGGTATTCCAAGTTTTTAAGACATCATCATGAACGGCCATTTTTATGTCCCCATTGGGGTACAGGCTTTCCTTATAGGTACTTAGATGGATAAGGAGAACGGCAAGCTGATTATCTAAAAATTAGTAACTGATCGCGCTTCTTAAAATATTTCGATATCGTCACACTGATTTGGTATTATGTATGGTATGCGATCGCTAATTAATTTAGTTTCTCGTTGCTATGGAAACATTCCATAGAAAATAAATAAATATTTGCATACAATCACACCACAATACAAGCCCACGTTAAGTTTCATGAAGAACTTGTGTTATGGATACTAGATAACGGATAAATATACTTATATACTTTTTTTGTAAATACATACTTAATATACATATTAAACACCCAGACCAAGACAAATATATATGTTCATGCACACAAATATTTTTTTCTTGTCCGGAGATCGAACCCGGGACCTCTGGCGCAGAAGGCGGGGTTCGTACCCCTGCGCCAAACAGGTCGTCAAATATCGTGATTTAATTAGTGATTAAATACTCTTTAAATATTATTAGAGTTCTATAGAAACTAGCGCCACTGGGAACTACTAGAGTTTTCATATAGTTTAGTTATGTTTTGGTCACAGAGTGATTTTTTTAATAAGTAACATAAAAACATGAAAAGCTATTCTGTGGCCATAACACTTTAATTCCTTAGTATTTTTTTGGAGACAGCCTATCATTTTTGACAGAAAATCGTGTCTGATAGCGAACTTTTTCGTAATTCGACCAGTTTGGTCGCCCGGCAGTGAGATTATCAGCTTGCCGGTCATGACCCACCACGTCGGCCCGATCGGTGGGTGTACGACGGCAAATGTAGTTGGGACCAACGGCTTTACGTGCTTTTCGAAGGACGGAAGAGAATATAATGCATATTGGTCACCCATCAATGATAGGTGCAATGATAAAGTTACTTAACCGGTACAACCGCCGGCCAAGCGCGCTTAACACTACGCCACCAAAATCTTTTGGAAATCGCAGAAAAAAAAACATTCGTACTTTATTCACTCAGTTTTGGAATACTTATAGTTCTTTTCTGTATGAAACGTTCTAACGCGCGTCAATGAGTTCTTTGCCTAACATTGATCCTCAAGAAATACCTCGGCTTAACTCCTGTTTCTCAGTGTCCTCGATGTCTGCAGAAGTTCAGAAAGCAAGTATAAATCATGAGCGATTTCCCTTTGGTAATAATATTAGTGGATTCTAGATACCTACGCGAAGATTTATAATTTCCGCGAGGAGGGAAGCGAAATGAGCGAAATGATCGGCGGGGTGTGGAGTGTTTTCGCCCCGCTAATCGGAAAACTTACACAGACTAAGCGATTCTATAATAACTAATATTATAAATGTGAAAGTGTGTTTGTTTGTCCTTTCTTTACGCCCTAACTAAGAAGCCTATCAACTTGATTTTTGGCATAGAGTTAGTTAAAAGAACGGAGAGTTTTACGTGATAAATCTCTGTATAATATGACAAATATTTAAGGAACGTGTGTTATCTGAGAAATAATTGAATACAAATACAAATTGCTTTATTTCGTTAACGTGTATGTGTGTGTGAGTGTGTGTGTGTGTGTGTATGGGTGTGTGTGTTGAATGGTTTTTACACATTTCTTTGATTTTTTAATAATTTTTCAGTATAAATCAAGGGATTTAGGCCAAGCGGTTACGGTTTTTTTACATTTAAAATAGTATAAGGAAAGAATATTAAGTTTTTTATTAATTTTGTTGTAAAGATAGTTTACCTGTTTATCATACTGTCCAGCTGCAAAGGCTGTTTTAACTGATTTTATGGGAATAGCTCTCTCATAGTCTTTTCGTCTTCTATTGTTTATGTTCGGATAAAGTTTATCGATTTATGTAGTCTAAGTATGGATACAAACATACAAAAAACGAAAACATAGGAACCCAGCCAAAGCCTTACTGAATTTATTTATGAACAAATTAATTAAATAGCTTAAGTTTTAGACGAGAAAACAGGGGACTACAAAACGACGATTTTGTTTACTTTGTATAGGAATTTTTCAATTCTCTCACCTTTGAGGTTTCCTCTTAAAGATATAAAAAAAAACACATTAATAGAAAAAATATATAGTGTATCCATTTCTAGGAACTTTTTGATTCACACTTGTATAATCATGCCAAAAATTCATTGCGGGGTTGGCAGAGCGCCAAAGAATGCAGCTTCAGAGGAAATGTATCAACATGATTCTCATTGTCACACCTCAACGACGTCCGCCACTCATCATTGGCTTAGCATTGGTTTCGTCCAAGATGTTGTCAAGACACAATAGTGCCAGGCTACCAGCCTATTGCCTATATTAGTTTATGAATATACCCTGTCCAATTGTCAGGCTTTCACTATCTGCACTGAGAAGGGTGAAGGAGGGCCGTGTGGTGACGGCCTAAGAATACAAGTGTCACCACTCCTTTACATGCGTCGGATGTCGTAAGAGTCGACTAAGAGGCTCGACGCATTGAACACCTGTGCGAGAGAAGGAAAACTTGAAACAAACCCTCTACCAACCCGTCTGGCCAGCATGGTAGCAGTAGGCTAATAACCTCCTATGAACGCCACAATAAGCGTGAGGAGAGGCCTATGTCCAGCAGTGTACGTCCACAGGCTGATGATGATGACTGACAAGATAGCTGCTGGCACATTCCATTTCAAACTTTTTGTGCTGTTGTTTGTACCTACTAAACGTCAAAGCTGTCAAAATTGACACCATATCGAACGTTCCCAAGCGATGTATTATTATAATTAAACAGTACTACCGACATTAAGCTAATTACCGCCGTGTCAAAATGGCGTGTCTACCTCGCGTGCATTCCGAATATTCTATCTTTGAAATTAATAGCTTTGCTGTGATAAATGTACTCGTCTAGAGAAATTCGTTCGTTAAATGCGCAGGCGATTTTAAACTGTAATGTAATGGCGCAAGGGTGATGGGATATCACACTAATGTAGTTTTTGTTGAAGCTATTATTTATGGTACGAATTTGGTATTTTAAATGCATTTGCTATTATGCCAATGGTTTGACGTCTGTAGTTGTACTGCATTAATCGTAACAGAAAATCGTTGAATCTTAATTTAATTTAGTTCACCTTTGGCGATTTCGGATTAAATTTAAAGGAAGATAAAAAAGTATCATTCATTATTATCAACCCATCATTCCACTGCTGCATCTCCGATTGCACGCTGCCAAGCACGATACGCTACTCTCCAGCTCTTGCCAGCCACCTTGCGAAGATCGGCGCTCCACCTAGTCTGAGACCGTGTTAAACTAATCTTGCCGATACGTGGTCTTCAGTTCTCCACTCAAGAAGTCAAGAACTCGTTTACCCAAGTGTTTTTTGTTGTACTTAAGAGGCCTGCTCGCTGCTACTTCAATATGCGCAATTTTCAAAATTTTCTAAACAAAATTTCTTTACGCGCATTTGTATTCTAGTCATTAAGACTGATGTTCTTCATCAAATATTTTTGTTAAACATTTGACCAAAGAAATTGAGGTATACTTTATCAAATGGACACCGAAATTTGACAAAGATAGGTATTGATAAGTGGAACATCAGCCTTAGCCATTGCGTCATGTATTCTTAAAACGTAATAACTCCAACATACCCTAAACATATCACCAGTTCATAAAGTCCTTTCAATATTTACGCCGAAGATATATAGCTGGCGTAGTGAATGGGCCGAAATGGGGCAGTACAAAGGCGACATATTTTATCTGTTTGAATAGTAATGGCGTTTGATTTCTACAAGATATTTATTCGGCGCGGACCCTGCGGACGTTGATGGATCGTCCTGGCCGCGCCGTAGGGCTGCCACATGCGAGTTGTTACGGAATGAGCAGTGAATTGGTTAAGATTAAACATTTTAACATATTTAGCACAAAATATTTCTTCTGAAATTAACGAAACGCACGAAAAGTTAAGTAAATCATAAATCTCTTGACTGTACTAAAGAATATATCTTGTTTATGACCTTTTGAGCCTTCCTCCGCTTTAACAAAAAGTTCATACTTTCATTTTTTTTTATCTTAGTTTAAAACCATGTTTTTCATTATTTTTTTCCTTTTCAGTGTTTGCTGTAGTTTTACAACAAAATATATTGAAGTGCATGAAAACATAGTTGCCACGATTTGCTTCAAACGGGGAAGTACATTGAATAAAGGTCTCATGTTGTCAGGGCGACATGAGACTAGTTGCTTTCTTCTAGTATATTTTCTTGTTTAATATTTATCAAAGGGCCAACACTTAATTGCCAATTATCATAATTGAGCTTATTAATATTTTATTTCTCTTACCCGACGCATAAGAATGTATTTTCTTTTAATTTAATTTTTAAATACAAATTTTCATAGCTGTCAACCCTACCTGTAAGCGTAGAAGTTGAGATGGACTCATGTATTTAACTTTCTCGGCCTTAGGGAGTGTTAAAACTAGATCGTTGGAAAATGAACGTTCAGCACAGAAAACCTGGGTCCCAATTCTGCTAATGCTTAGTCACAATCGTATTCCAATAGCGTTTCAATGGTAGTCCTGTTTTACACAGTTTTTGTTACAACAGTGTAAATAAACACTTCCATTGAAACACCATTGAGAGACGATATTGACAAATAATTAGCAGAATTGACCCCCTGGTAACAGAATTTGAAATAAAGGAAACCCTGGCTTCGCTCAGAATTTTTAAAACTAGGAAAAAGGACATTGGATCACTTTTTGTAGTTTCTTCATCGTCGGTCTATCTTTACAAGGATTTAGGGTTTTTGATGAGTTTTAAAGAGCATCTGATGCATTTTATGGCCTGCGCAGACGACGGACATTGAAGGACTTTTTGTCCGCGACACGACCTTATTACTAAGAACATAAAGTTAAATAAAAAACGAGGACTATCGCGTACTTTTCATGGATATACGCGATCTAAGTTGAATCTTATTTGGTTAACAATAAAGACGTGTCGCGGACAAAAGTCCTCCGTTAATCCGTCGTCTGCGCTAGCTCTTAATGATTTAAATAAAGGACATAACAATTTTATCACAAGTCTATCAAATGTCTAACTATTGAGATATGATTAATGAGTAAAGAAAAAATATACTTATACATAATGTCACTCACGCCTTTATTCCGGAAGGGCAAATCTACCTACCTACCTACCTATACGTAGGTAAGTCTATCAATGCCTAGTTGAATTTAGAACTACTTTTCGAAATCAGACGAACAACGAACTACTATATTTTTCCCGCGTTAATGTGTTCATTTGATGGTTTTTTTTATTTCTAAAACAGCTTTCTATTTGCAAGCCATTTCGAAATTTAAATAAAACCTTTGATAAGTAACCTCCTTAATTGGTTGCCATATTTCGGAGTAAAAGATCGTTCCATTTTTAAATTACACGACAGATATGAGTTTACTATGTAATTTATTTAGCCGCTAAGCATGTTTGAGAAAAATAACATTTTCCGAACTGCAGTTGTCAGTTGCAATCGCTAGATGGCGGTAGCTGTCATATTTCAGAGAGTTTACTTTCAGTACAGTGACTTTCCTTCTCCTTTCTAATTAAATTAAAGAGTCGTATTGTAGCTAGTTACATCTTTATAAGAAAATCTTGATATTTACTAGTTTTCCCCGCTACTCCGTTCGTATGGACATTCGGAAAAACCCTAGAAAATTTGGCCAAGATAATGCTCAATCGGTTCAGCCGTTGCGGGATTGACTAAAAAACTTCTCTAAACATTCAATCCAAACATCCCAACTTTATTATATAATTGATCTTCGTAAGTAAAGTAATATACAATTAGCTTAGATAAGTGTGCTAAATGCAGTGGGGTCATTAAATGATAATGACGATTATGATAGTAGTATCCAGACACGGAACAAACACAGATGTTTATAACAATGATGGTTGTCCAGGGGGCTAATTGTCTAATTTTAAAATCTATCACAATCCCTTTCAATTCATTTGAAAGATACATACTTCAGTCTGGCACTATTTGACATTAGATAGGGATTGTGAACGGGACGCGTTTTGAAAGGTATTGAATGAACGAAATTGATCTGTCTACGCAAAGTGACACATGAAAATATATTTCAAATGTATGTAGAAATGTCAAATGAAGTGTCATTTAAAACATCATTCGTTCCAAAAGGGATTGCGACTATAAGTTACACAATACCATAAATAACTATCACAATTACAATACCTTTGAAAGGGATTGTGATAGATTTTAAAATTAGACAATTAGGGGGCAGGTTGGAGATCGATCCCTAAATTCGCAGAGTACGATGAGGTCAGTCAAAAAGAAAAAAAATTAAGTGCCAATTACCAATTAAATCAGCACTCTCCGAGCCAAATGTGACATTTATGCCAATAACCGTTGATGTCTTCGTATGTTATACATAATATCTCCATTGAACCAATGAAAGCAGACTACACATAGTCTGCTCGAAAAACCTATTCATCACAGATTACGATATCAAAACATCATATCAACATACTGCAAACATTAACATGGTAGGGTCTTTGTCCGGCGGACAACGGCGGTGACGAATGCGCGCTGCGTCCGGCGTCCGGCTATCGCTCACCCCGTCCGGGCGCCGACACCGAACGGCCATTTCACACATTACCCCGAGTATAGCTTTAGTTATTAACGCTATAGCTCTTGCCCAGTGGACTGTAGACCTAAATAAATTCGTATTGCGTTTGTTTTTAACTGAAATATTTTTTTACGCTTTTGTTTTAACGCGTCGTATAGATAAATGCATTGTGTAATGGAACTACATATACATACCTATATCTTTCTTTGTTTGTTAGATTATTATTTTGTCCAATCGGTCATTGGCTTCTGTAATCGGGCTCATTGAGATAAAAAAAAAATATTTAAAACAAACTTCACAAAACAAATTGTAGATTTTTCAAGGTTTTCGTTCGTCTTCAATTTCTACCTTTGTATAAAGTTAGGATTCTCATTTTTAGGGTTCCGCACCCAAACGGAAAACGGGACTCTATTACTAAGACAACGCTGTCCGTCCGTCTGTCTGTCTGTCCATCTGTCCGTCTGTCACCAGGCTGTATCTCATGAACCGTGATAGTTAGACGGTTGAAATCTTCACAGATGATGATTTTTTGTTGCCATTATAACAACAAATACTAAAAAACAGAATAAAATAAATATTTAAGGGGGTTCCTATTCAGCAAACGTGATTTTTTTGCCTTTTTAATTAGTTATAATGGTACGGAACCCTTCGCACGCGAGTCCGACCCGCACTTGGCCGGTTTTTCTTTTCTATTCACGGTATAGAGATCTAAGTGAGAGCGAACATTTCTGAAAGCACAGCGAATAAAGAGCGAGTTGCGCCTCTGGCACCACCTTAGGGCTGTCACTAAAAGAAAGGATTAAGAAAGTTTTTGACGACATTTTTCGTTTGCTCTAGGGTTGGCACAAAACGTAGAAAAAACGGTTTTTAAAAAAACCTTTTTTCTATATCTGTAAATAGTGTTTTGGTGACATTTCACTGAACTTAATTGACCGATCAAAGTCCTACTTACGAACGCAAGACTAATCCATATATTCATGATGTCGCCTTGTCAAAATGTAACATTAAGCGTCACTTAATGCCTCATAAAGATTGTTAAAATTCTAGTAGTTAGGTATTATTTACTTAAATAAGTCTATCCGCCTAATCTCGCTAAATACACTGGACACTATAAACAAATATTTATTAAACAAACGTCCATTAAACATTACAGATTAACAGTTCAAACGCAGCCCTAGGGATCGGAAGCGGGGGGCCGGAAACAGCTCCGACCGGAAACGCGAACCCTTAGCCCTTTGTTTATGGAAGGTTTCCCACAACTATTGGCCACCGGAAGATGGCGCTGACGTCGCCCGTCGGCAATGTTTTGCTGACTTTGAAAGATGAATAAATATTTTTAAAACATTGCCTCATTTAAAAAAATATATGGCGACGATTGTGAAACACAAAAAACGAATTGACATCGGTAACCACAGAAAACCGAGGTCTAGCTACGAACGGTTGAATATAGAAACCCAGCGTGAACCGATATAAAATTATTCTTCAACAATAAAGATGTATTAAAACGTTAATTAAATTATGTTTGTGTCGCGAAAGTATCCATTATTCATAGAACCACTGCGGTTAATGATTAATGAAAGACACAGCCTTTTAATTTACTAGAGTGGCGATTAAAAAATTAATGTGTCGCCTACCGCCCGATACGGCGGCATTCTGGGCGGTTGCTTTTTAATGAATTGATTGGGAATCGCAGTAAAAGTTTTATTACCTTTATGGTACAGAAAAGCTATTAAGACTGCAAAAAACATAGGTATAATAATATAATATCAAAGGAAACATGAAAAAGACTGGTAGTAGAAAGTTGAAAGATGGTGAGAAGAATGGCGCGTGACCCCCCATTTGACCGAGCAGCAAAAGCAGCATCAATTTCTTGTACCATTTTAAATTTCTTCACGTTATAGCAATGTGCAGGTTTTCGGGGCGATACTTTTTACAAATCTTAATGTAAAACCGGCCCGTGCTAAGTCTAATAATTATTATTATGTTTTTCGGTACATAAGTATTTCTTTTCAGCAAAAAAATATTCCGGTCCTCATATTGTGCTGTCTGCATTAATATCACAATATCTGACTTGTCCTTTAAGTAGGAATAAATCTTTTTTATTTTTTTCATGTACTTAATACAATTTCGCAAAAAAATATGAAAATATAAAATCTCGCGTAAAAGGTTTATTGTTACTTATGAATTTACATATAATGTTTGTAGACATCAATGTTAGCTACGGAGTGGCTCTTTATGTTTAAATTGAAAAAGAAAGCTTTTTAGAGTGTTAACACACTCGCTGTTCGCGAAAGCGTTTTCAACGTTAAAAGTAACGTTCATAATGTGTAATTTTGTACTAGATAAAGTGAAATGGTTAAGATTTGGACCGGATTTCCAAAGGTCGCGGGTTCGATTCCCGTCTGAGAATTCACTTGTGGCCGAGTTATTTTTTTTCCAATTTTTTTCTATTTAAAATTTACCATATGAAATGGTTAATTTTCTTTTTAAAATTTCCACAACTTATAAACGACAAATGAAACTTCAAAAATATTAACCGGACTCTCTGAACTCCATTACGATGATTTTTCATTCAAACGGTAAGATATTTGTAAAAAAAAACTAAACTTATATAAATATTGTAGGTACAAATTTTATATAATAAACTTATATATAACTAGCGTCCGCCCACGGTTTCACCCGCGTAGTTCCAGTTCCCGTGGGAATATCGGGATAAAACGAAGCCCATATTTTTATCCAGACTATCTTCTATATGTGTGTATGTGTATGTGTATTCCAAATTTCATCAAAATCGGTTTAGTAGTTTTTGCGTGAAAGAGTAACAAACAAACAAACAAACTGACATACTTTCATGAGGCTTGCTTCCATCTTCAGCCTTATCAATACTTAACATCATGTATGATGAAGGCTAAGAAACTCCCCGTCATTCATAAAAAAAAGGTTTATTTTATTTCTGTTATTCTATAACCAAACTTCTATTCAACACTCCATCGACTAAGTTTTTACTAACGATAAATACTCAAGTAGGCAGTCTCCGAATTGCCTACTCGAAGCATGCAGCGTTTCATACAAATACAATCCGGCCACGGCAAGAAGGGCGCTATTTGTTCGTGTAACGTTCTAGCTTAAACGTCCGGAATATATCAGTATAAAGTAAGCAAGCCTACCTGTTGTTGCGGAGTTATTTAAAAACTATGATATTTCCTAAGATATTCATCAGAATGAAATGATGTAATATTTGTGACGAATAACGTATTTGTTTAGAGAAGGATTAATATCATGTTTATGAAAACAGCTACACAAATTATGCATCAGTTTAGAACGTTTTTATCTTTATAAAAATGGTTATAGTGAGCCAACCTTAGCACTTTTAATGGGGAACAATTTTATTTTACATGATTTTTACATATCTTTAACCGTTTACACAGCGTGCATACGCAACGGAATCTCCCGTAAATAAAAAAAATCCCCGTTTTTGCAACATGCTAAGTCTAGTTGTCTTGTTCGAGAAGAAAATACAACTAGACTTAGCTAATGTAAGGCGGCAGCATAATAATAATTTCCTTTTGTATGAAATCGCATCCTAAACCTGACAGTAGTAATTAAAATTGAATTTTGTTTGAATCAGAATTATAGAAATAGCAATATTCGTAATAAAAACAAACAGAAATATGAATATTAACAAAACCTGTAATTTTTTTATCAGAGATTGAAAAACATACTTTAGTTATTATTAAATTACTTACTTCATTCGGTATAATCACATCCCTGTACGGGATACAAAATTATTTTTATTAAGTTTTATTGTAGAAATCGCAGTACTTACATGTGAAAAATAATCCCATCAGACTTGCGAGAATCATTTGTGCTATTTCTGCACCATTTTACAATAAAAATAAATATAATTTTTCGTGACCCGTTTGACAGGCGTTCAATGACGTTGCTTCAACCACGAGACAGACCATAGTGATCCGGGAAATACGACAGTTTTTAAAGGTGACGCCCAACTAAGGCACTTTTCGTGGTGTCATTTTCGAGCGTCAGAAAGGCTTCCATGTTTTATATGTTCGCAGGCACAGACGGTTTCCACGCCTGTATGCGAAAGAAAATAGCCTCATTATTATCCAGACTTTACGGGAGCCCCAACAGCATCCTGGCTGTCTTTACAAATAAATGGGACAGTCCCTTTTTCAAGCACTGTGCCAAAGTATTATTATTATAATTATTATTGTATTTGTGTTAGTAAATGTAATGTTACTAACATAGGTTAAGTTATGTATACTAACTATTCTATGGATCTTGGAAATCTGAAATAAATGAATTTATTATTATTATTATTATTATTATAAAAGCGTTAAACACGTACCTTTATAAACCTTTTGGCTTTTGTTAATAATCCTAGTGTTGTGTGTCTTGAGGTCTCCGGTCCAAGGGGCACCATGTCCTTGAGTTTCTCCAAGCAGCATCTGAGGTGTGCTCTCCTGGAACAAAACAAACAAAATAAGGTTTATAATCAAATGATACTCGTGTCGTATGATAACAATAACAAAACGCACTTTTATTATAGCCTCAGTCACCGCCGCTAAGTTGCATCGGTCTTTTAAAGATACATTTTGGAGAGTGCGCGAGAGTGCGAGAGAACTGCAAGACCTTGTTCCTTCAGCCCTTTTCCACCATGGGGGTACCAGACGCAGGTTAGCTTTTCTATCACCCGTACGTCGTTGACATTCCAAACGGTCCGTACCAAGCGATTTGCTGACAAATTTCTAATGCGAACCGCTATAGAATGGAATGCGTTGCCTGCTCAAGTGTTCCCCGATTCCTACAACCTTGGTCTCTTCAAGGCGAGAGTGAATAGGCCAAGCATGTTACACTTTAGACCACATCCATCCTATTTATTAAGCACGATGGTGGTCAAATGCCTGACCAGTTTCTGTAAAAAATATATCTAAATTTGGTTTTAAGTCTCGTGTTTCTTTATGCTTTTTTTAAAGAAATTACTTTATACTTATTATGGGCTTTCTAATATTTTGGCATGGCGCGGCAGGGGCCGAGGTTACAAGATCCCAAAATATAAAATAAAAGACACTTAACTCTTGACTTGCGGAAGTACAACGACGTACTTCCGTCAAGTTACCCCTAATTCTATACTTGTAGTACTACTTTTCTTTCATAAAACTAAACTACTCTGTGCTCACTCATTTAAGAAGACCATACAATCCGTACCATATATAAGTATCCTAGGATCAAGTTGCGTGGTAGGCGGTACGCACGCTGAGCGCACTCGGCAGTAATTTGGCCACTAAACCGAGCAACATTAGGCGGGTCGCCGACGAGGCACAAACGAAATGTGTGCCCGCAATTTGCGAATGCCCCTACTAATGTTTGCAACTGATGAGGTCGAATGTCGAAGCTCAGGTATTCCTTGGAGTGGCCATTAAATCAATGGGGGCGTTGGTTAAATGGTTATCGGTGATAGAAAAAAAATACTACGCCACTTAAAAGAAAAGGTTCTGAAATGATAATTCGCGTCAGAGACACATGAAAATAGTCCCGGGTCATTAATTGCCTAAGAATACAGTTGTTATCAATTTTGGTTATAAGAAACGGTATGAAAAGATTGTTTCTTTTGAGTAAAAGTAGGCTAATTCCTTGAGAGAGGTTGTATTGTATCCTTGTCAACGATGATGGTCGGAACAGTTCTTAACAAAATATCGATGCTGGCAACGAAAACGACTATCTATTTCTAGAAAACTATTCATTTTATGATCATTATTATAACTAAAAAGCTTTCCAAAGAGACAACCTCAAACACATTTGTTGTCATTGTCACAAATCACAAGGCATTGCAATGAACTTGAAAAAATTAATCGCTCGTTACTTATTTTATTTTGTCGACATTCCAGCACCCCTGTAAGAACCGTGCTTACCGAATGGCATCACATTCTTATAAACAAGTTAACATATAACAGTTTAGCCGCTTAAAGATCTAGTGGTAGAACCACCGGTATCAGACCCAGGGGTAACGGGTTCGATTCCCAGTGGGGGGTACATATTGTATTTGGTTGGTGGTAAGTATCATAAGTCTAACACCATAACAACAATGTTTTCAGCATTGTTATGTTCCGGCAGTTAGAGATAAGATAGCCAGTTCCTCAGTGATTGAGGATATCGGGAGAGGCGCACTTCCATCTTCAGCCTTATCAATACTTAACATCAGTCATCAGAGTCTTCCCGTCGTTCATAAAAAAGAAATATTTCCTTAAGCATAAACAAAGTTCGACACATATGAACTTTAACAATCTACTCTTAGCTATTATTGAAAAATATAAATAGGCTCAGTTTTAACGAACGTTATTAAACAAGATACTTTCACTAAGAAATTTCTAACGAGAAGCGATCGAGTTATTAATTAACCTTTGACCTTTACTTACGTAACGTAATAATATCTAAATTTTGCCGATTATTAAACCTTGCTAAAAAAGTTAAAACTTTTTGTGAACATTTTAAAATTACTGTCTGTAACAATGATCGGTGTTAACACTTACGTTTGCCGTTACTGCGGATTAGAGAGAGAAACACCCAAAGATCTCCTATGTGACTGCGGACCCCTAATTCACAAACGCAGTATCCACCTGGGCCGGCATATAATTCGGCCAGAGGAACTAAAATCTCTTAGAGCTAGGAAGATTTTAGACTTCCTGGAGGCCGCCAGGCTAAAAGAGATACTATAACAAGGTGGCGAGTAACAATAGATCTTATAGGTCGCAGTGACTACAGTTCCAACTGGAGCTGCATAGCCCCTATATCCTGCAATTAATTAATGATCGGTGTTGTTTGTTAAATCATCATCTTTTGTACGATAAGACAGTTTAGGAATTTAGATATTTCTTTTATAGAAACATAATTTTATAGCTTTCTTGTTTTTATAAATTGGTATCAAATTATTAAAGTTTATACACGAATACACGAACACTTCAGTGGATGATTATCCCGAGTTCCAGAAACAGACAAAGTAATAGGAAAATCGAAATATATGAAAGAAAGAGATACAATGGATATGATAAATATTAAACAAGAAAATATACTAGGAAAATAATGATGAGACTAGTTGCTTTTTTCTAGTATATTTTCTTGTTTAATATTAATCACATAAAAACAGCATTGCAAAATGCAAAATTAAAAATTTATAAATACAATGGACATGTTTTCATTCAAGAAAACTTTGACACACGTCTAAAAGATACTAGTAGTTAAAGGTTATTGTAAGTATTTAAAGAGCATGTAAATTTTTTTTTAAAGCCATCACGTGGGATCAAGTAGAAGTTAATGCAGGGAGAACCAACGGATTCTCCTGGCTTCTGAAGAACGAAGGAAATGTTCGTTTCCTCGTGATTGTTAATAGTGAAAATTGCTTGGTAACCATTACGGCATCGTGTTCCTCAAGATAAAACTCAAACTCAATATTGTTTATTCAGTTTAGGCTGTTACAAGCACTTATGAACGTCAAAGAAGCTACGCCATCGGTTCACAAACCCTACGGCGGGAGGCCTTGTAACGAGAAGAACCGGCAAGAAACTCTTCAAGGGCTGTTTTTTTCTCCCTTTTTTATATCATACAGAGTCGTCAAATGGAAAAGTGACCTCAACATATCAGTAAGGTCACTTTCCATCAAAAAAGGAAAGAAAGGAACAATAGAAGTGATAACCAGTCGAGTTTCCATGGTAGGGCCGCAAATAAGCTTTGTTAGCGCATAGCGGCGCGCGGGCCGCGTTTGAACCCGCTTATTTAAAACGAATTGCAACGGGAACATTTCCTCCAATGTACGCTTCTTCATCAGCCACCACACACGACACGGCACCGTCACCGATATCGGTAAACGCAATTTTTTATGAAATTGTATCATTATCATCATATCAGCCGCATGACACTCACTGCTGGGTATAAACCTCCCCCAAGTATCTCCACGAAAATAAGTCGCTAGCTGCCCGCATCCAGCGGCCTCCTGCGACCTTCACCAGGTCGTCGGTCTTCCTCGTCCGGGGAGCTTTCACGGAGCTTCGTTCGGTGCACGGTCGCCATTCCAGACCCGTCCCCCATGGCCATCGGTTCTTGTTCGTTCATCACATGAGCATTTGCTCGTGTGCTTTGATGGTCAATATTATTATTACGAAGAACGGGCATTATATAATGTTTGTATTTGCTATCGAGTTCCTTGATATTTCCACGCAATTGCATGCGGCATGATCACGATGTCACGCCATGAACACGATCAATCGGGGTACCTAGTATTCTTTGATCGCGGCTTCGATAGCAATTACAAAAAGTTGACAAACGATTTTCATAACAACAATAATGTCTCTAAGAAAAAAAAGCGTGGTACGTTATCACACCGATTGTCCGATACTGACACAATTTCATAGAAGGACATGTGCCAATATGGGCCACGTCTTTGTACACCACCCCCAAAGATCGAGAAAAATTTACTGATTCTGAGAAAAATAAATTAATTTTATATAATGCACGTGTAAGTGGTTATTAATAGAAACAAAAAAAAGCGACAAGTCCACGTCAAAAAAACTGTCAGTGTCACTGTCATTGTGTTCCAGTCAGTATTCGACTTTGTAATTCTATTGACAAGTGTCAGTGAATGACATCTTCCGCCATGATATATCCTCCAGAAAACAAAGCGAGTTTAAAGAAACTGTTAATTGTGTCCTTGGGTGCGATTGCATAAGGTACTCTTATTCATTTCACAGTTCATATCGTATTCAATCGGATGCAATTTGTATAGAATGACATTTATTATGATACAATATAAATTGTCAAATAAATAAGATTGACTTTACGCAATCAGTCAACGTACAATCAACGTACATACAATCAACGTACATACTACATACGTGGCTCAGACTTAACACATTTTTGGACATCATCTTTCCACTCACCTATATCAGTGTCGTGTCGGCTGGTGAAAAACGCTCATTTCCGATGGACACGGTAACTGCATTAGATTTAACGTGTCCATACCAAAATAACACGTCGTGTGTAATAAATACATGGTTTGTTTTTGAAGGTGATGAGATAATGTGTTTGTTTCCTTAAAACAATGATTTACGAGTCGTTTTTAGACTTTAAACAGTTAAGTTTTGAAAAATTGATAAATCTGGAATGGCGTTTGATTGGGTTGAAAAATCTTTGCCGTTTTTAGGCACTGTCGCTGTATTCGTTTTGGGAGTCTACACAAAAATCGGGTGGGGCTGTTTCGGATCACAGCCGTTGATTAAACGTGAAACGTCTATGTCAGTGAGTCGCTTTTAATGTTAAAGATTTATAATGAAACCTCAACAAGATTGACTTCGTTCTAAATATTTGATATCCTTCAATCTGCCTTTATCAGATGACAGCGACTAGTAGAAGTTAATTTCTAGTGAACGACTTAAGAAAGTAGACAAAATAGGAAGTGGACTAGATAGGAAAGTAGACAGGTTAGGAAGTGGACGAGATAGGAAGTGGACGAGATAGAAAATGGACGAGATAGGAAGTGGACGAGATAGGAAGTGGACGAGATAGAAATGGACGAGATAGGAAGTGGACGAGATAGGAAGTGGACGAGATAGGAAGTGGACGAGATAGGAAGAGGACTAGTTAGAAAGTGGACAAGATAGGAAGTGGACGAGATAGGAAGAGGACTAGTTAGGAAGTGGACGAGATAGGAAGGGGACGAGATAGGAAGAGGACTAGTTAGGAAGTGGACGAGTTAGGAAGTGGACGAGATAGGAAAGTGGACGAAGTCGTCCTGAAGGCTGTTGAAATACTTTTACAGACTACTATTCATATTGTTGAGGAAAGTCAAATTAGTAAATTTTGCAGTATTTAGCTTATATTTTGTTAAGCTTTATTGCAATCATTATATTATAAAAGAACAGAATTCATATAATTCGACTTCATAAAATCAATATATTTCCTACATAATTATACAGTTTGAGTTTTATTCATGTCTATCCAAAGTAGACAAACATTCTTTTGATACTTATACATTTTTTGTAAAGGATAACTATTTCAAGAAAACCACTCACAATTTAATATTGTCACCTAGTTAAGGCAAAGTGGTTCTTAAAGGTTCTCAGAAAAGGTATCATTTTCTTAATTACATTTCGGTCTGTAGCAAGAATAACGTCTTGAATAAGCTACTCTATTCCTGAGAGGGTATTTCTCGCAATTTTTAATTTATAGCGATGTTATTCCACAACGGAGACAGTAAAGAGGAAAAAATAATATTGCGAGAAAAGCTGGCAAACTAAGAATAACTGGCGCAAGGTAGGCTAGGGCTGTCACACGTTAGTTTTCTTATCAAATTATTAGCATTATAGCAGGCAAATTAAGAAGAACCGATGGAAGGTAGGCTAGGGTAGACACGCGCTAGTTTTGTAATTAAATTAAATTATCTGCGTTATTGGAGCCCGTGGCGCATTGGTACGCGCGCTCGGCTTGCGATTGATGAGGTTAAGCAACTTTCACAATGGTCAGTCACGGGATGGGTGACCAAAAATTTACTATCTTGAGCTCCTCCATGCTTCGGAAAGCACGTTAAGCCGTTGGTCCCGGTTGCATTTGCAGTCGTTAAAACCCACCAATCCGCATAGTGGCCGGTCATGTCCTATTCTCCTTAACCAACCATTAGGAAGGCTAGTGACCCATCAGTGGGGATATTAAAAATGGCTGATGACGATCTGCATTACACTAAGAATAATCGGTGCCAGGTAGGCTAGGGATGTCGCGTTGGTTTTTTTTATTAAATTATAATTACTTTACTTCAAAGTTAAAATATAATCATAAAATAAATCGAAGTAAATATTAAAAACATAATATGTTTTTATAACTCGATAAAATTATGCCTTAAAATTTGTAGTTTGTAAATGTCGTACTGACGACATGCGACAGTAAACCAATAATAGTAATTGCATTTTTTTTTATAAAATAAAAAGAACTCTAAAAGCGTATGCTCTAAGGTTGTTATCAAAGATCAACCATTTGAACTAGAATGTGCTATACAAAATTTATATGACACATTTTTTTTAAACAGACAACAGATAAAATTCACTCAAGTTTATGTGTTTTCGACTACAATTATTTATTATAAAAAAGGCTCATCTATACTTAATATTATAAAGCTGAAGAGTTTGTTTGTTTGAACGCGCTAATCTCAGGAACTACTGGACCGATTTAGAAAATTCCTAGACCATTAGAAAGCTACATTTCTCCCGAGTGACATAGGCTATATTTTACCCCGATATTCCCACGGGACCGGGCACCACGCGGGTAAAACCGCGAGGATCCGCTAGTTTTTAATACAACTTGAACAACCAACCCTACCTGATGTTAACAAGAGCTATATTCGCGCACTCATTCCCTATAAGTCGCTCCTTACCCTAACAATATTTTCAACAAATTGGCAACCTTGACGTGAACGAAAAAATCTTTATAAAAACAAAAATAGTAAGGTTCAGCTAGGGTTTGGAGCTAGCACGAAAAAATTTTGAAAGATTATCGAAAAAATTGCGTCATCGAATGTATGAGGTAATGAGCCTTTCCTACTGGTCATTAACGACATTATAAGCCAAAACATTTTTGAATTGAAGATTCGAATACTTCCTCAATACTTTTTCGTGCTAGCCCCACTGTAGCGCTTTAACGAAAATCATTCGAAATAGTATCGTATTGTATACAAAAAATGCAAGGGAAAATGTAGTTTCGTTTATGTCCGTTAAGAACGCTGCTCAATCGTCATACATTTATTGATGACGATATTTTTTCGATACTTACTCGAAAGTGAGGAATCCATTCTTTAATAGAGGCCATGGTTGAACGGACAAATTCGACCCAAGTCTTGTCTCCAAATGGGGTGACAACACAGTTTTTGGCTGCGTTAAAACTGACCAGATTGTTAAAAAGAGTCCTCTCAACCCGACTCTTACTTTCCGAGGTACAACTGTACCAATCACCGACAATATCGATATTCTTGGCATGAAGTTATCATCCGATCTCAACTTCGGCGACAACATCGAGTCGAATGCTCAAACAGCGGCAAAAAAGCTAGGTATCCTAAATAGGGTTAAGCGGTATTTCACGCCGGTCAGAATCTAATATTATATAAAGAGCAAATCCGTCCATCCGTGCATGGAATACTGCTCCAACCTTTGGGATAGTCCAGCAAAATACCAGCTAGCCGCACTCGATTCGGTGGAACGCACAGCCAGAAAACTCGTTGGGGATGAGAAACTGGTGAATACCAAGCACAGTCTCCCTCATCGTCGAAGAGTTGCTTCATTGTCGGTGATCTTTAGATTGTACTTCGAAGAGTGTTCTATTGAACTGCATGAGCTAATCCCGCCAGTTCCTTTTTACCTTTTAAAAAAAGAGGTTTTCGTGCTAGCCTCACTGGTATAAAAGCTGTGTTAGCGGAAACCAAATAAATAGACGAAATATTCAGTTAATTGGCACATTTGGGTCCGTCGGCCATCTTTAATGAAGCCGGGATTATGCTAATGTTTAATTAGGCTCTTTGAGGAGCATAATTATCAGTCGTTAAGACGAAGCTGAGTCTTTGGCTTTTGAATTGTTGCAGTACAAAGGTAGAATACAAGAAATTGGTGGCGATTTTCTTTTCTAAATCGATATAAAGTAAAATTCAATCTTTGTATGTTTATCCTCTATACACTCCGAAACCATTGATTAAATTGTGATGAAACTGTGGTTGGATGTTCTGAGGACGAGGAGAATCTATATATTTCTTTATATTTTACGTCGCATTGCAACGCATGTAGGGTACAACTAGTAACATTATTTTTGTGATGACTTTAAAATAAAAAGAGTGTACAACTGTTACACCAGGAGAGCAAATGATGGTATTCTGGTGCAACCTCGTCTTAAGAATTTTTATGGTGAAAGAACTCCAACCGCCTCTGTGGTGTAGTGGTACAACCACCGGTATCAGACCCAAGGGTCCCGGGTTCGATTCTCAGCGGGGCTTCATATTGTATTCGGTTTGGTTGGTGATAGAACTTGTTGCAAGTCCGCCTGGCTAGCTACCACCATCTTATCTGAGTCTGACGCAATAACAACAATGTTTTCAGCATTGTTGTGTTCCGGCAGTTCGAGATAAGATAGCCAGTTCCTCAGTAGTTGAGGATTCCGGGAGAGGCTCGCTTCCATCTTCAGCCTTATCAATTCTTACTCGTAACATCAGGTATGATGAAGGCTAAGAATCTCCACGTATTTTATAAAAAAATAAATATATCGACAATAGTTTTCGATTCGAATATACCCTGTACGCAGATAGGCTTTAACTCCGTTGTAATTTTATTCAATTAATATTATTTTGTTAAGTTTCTGTTGCGCAGCTGACAAAATTAAGTCCCTTGAAATTTCCCGATAATAATAATAATGAGTATTGTTATTCCAATCAACGACACCGACTCGATATTTCAGTCACCTCTGCCTTTCAATTTGAATGTTTTCATTTCTACTGCCACCAAGGGCGGCGTAAGGGCAAGAAATCAAGAAAAAAAATATTGATTTTGATTATTTAGTCACATTTAGCATCAAGCAGTCATAAACATAACATAATAATAATACCTACGCGAATGAGCGGTATATATGGTATATATATAAATATATATATAGCGGTATGTGTGGCGGTGAATAGGTCCTTATCCCTTGAAAGAAAAGAAATAATTAGACGAGATTGTTGACAACAATTGGAACTCTATCTATCATTATGGTTCTATAGATATGGTTTTATTGCTTTAAATGTATTATTTGATTTGTTTCTGTTTTAATAAAAACATGTGCTTAAACTTTTAAAATATAACTGATACTTGACGTCCAGGAAGCAGTAAATACTAAACTCTGCACAGGCTATTTATTTGTCACAAATAAAATAGTCTTATACGTGTTTGCTCTAGATTTATTTACGATTGATCGGTCAAAATTAGCAACACTATTAAAACTAAAGTTCTGCCATCAACAACCTTTTTTTCCTCGATCTTTTTGTACATATTTTGTTCTATAAAACCCTGCAGCCGCCCCTGACGACTTCAAAAAGCGTCTCGTCGATGTTCAAACTGATTTTTCTTAATGGCATCCTTGTCAGCTTTCAATGCGATGTGTCACCGAAAAGTGAAAGGTGATATTTTAAGTGGAAATTAAAATACACTCGGCAAATAATTGTCACTGAGATCTGTTACGCAGCGTCCTACGTGAGCGACTGGATGCGTGGGCGAGGCGGCGGAAATTACCGTAAGAGCTAGCGCAGACGACGGATAACGGAGGACTTTTTGTCCGCGACACGTCTTTATTGTTAACCAGATAAGATTCAACTTAGACCGCGTATATCCGCGAAAAGTACGCGATAGTCCTCGTTATTTATTCAACTTTATGTTCTTAGTAATAAGGTCGTGTCGCGGACAAAAAGTCCTTCAATGTCCCTCGTCTGCGCAGGCCATTAGACATCTAGACTCACGTGCGGCGAGACAGAAAACGCGCAGCGACTAGTTTTTCGTTTTTCGCAGCGCTAGTGACAAGTTATTTACCGGGACTATAGAAACCCGCGTTTAGTCACATAGGATTGGACACTTCAATAGGTATCGTCTGTTTATTGTTTACGCGCCGCACCGCGCCACTTCGCGTTCGCATCCAGGTCGCTCACGTAGAACCGTCTTACGCAAAGTTGTCTCGAGTTAAAACGTTTTGGCAACGATATTGGTGGCAACTTTCCGCTATTATTCCTCGAAATTGGAAGAAAGTGAAAATAGACGTTTCGCATTGAAATGGGCTTTCGTTGGAATTTGTTTGGGTTTATTATTATTATTAAACAAAGTATCATTCTCTATTTAATGCTTTTGGAATGTTCGCGAATCATAAGTCTTGTCTTGTATTATTGTCTGTGCCCAACATCGGAATATAACGGACACTCCTGATTAGCGTCTTTGAAACTTAACATTATGTTTTAGTAAGTACAACAGAATATTAAAGCTGAACTGCTCAATGGATTGTTTTTTAGCTGATTGTCGAATTAATAGAAGCAACAACCATTTTTTTAAGAAAATGTATTCATCTTGTAATTTATGACGATAATCTTGTTCTCATTCTGGTATTTAACATATTTATTTTTCAATTTTAAACCCTTCTCATGTTTAAGTCATAGAACTCAAGTGAGAGCTAGCAAACAAAACTAACAACTAAAATATTAACTGTCAATTCGATTCCCCAGTCCATTGAGCGAAAATTAGTTTGAGGCCGCCGCACACTGCACCGGATATTGTCGGAACTGGCAGTTTGCGCGTGGAGTCAGCTAGGGTTGTCACTTATGACTTTAGCTATTATTATTTTTTATATACAACGAGGAGGCTCTTAGCCTTCATCACCTGATGTTAAGTAATGATAATGATGTAGGTGGAAGCGCGCCTTTCCCGGGATCCTCAACCACTGGTTATCTTATCTTTAACTGCCGGAGTACAACAATGTTAGAAACATTGTTAACACTACAACGATTGACGATTTATCGACGATAAACCTAACAATAGATGTCATCATCGTCAAACGGCAAATCGATTGACGATAACATTACAAGTTACTCGCATATTTGAAAAAAAATATTTTTTAATCGTTTGATAGCTTGTCAATATTATCCGATATTGTTGTTTTTGATATTCATTTATTTTACAAGTTTGAGGCCGGCGCACACTGCACCGTATATTTGCGGAATTGTATTATTATGGTCAATTATACTTGCAAACTTGTAAAAAAAACATTTTTCAAACATATAATAATTTATTTATAGTAAAATATTGGAAATAATCGATTCGAGCACCACTCCATGCTTGGAAGAGCAGTGGGCCGGATACCCAAAGGTCGTAGGTTCGAGTCCTGTCTGAGAATAACTTGTGAACGAGTCGAAGTTTTTCCAATATTTTTCTATCATAAGTATGAAAATAGCATTAAAAATGCAAAAATCTTAAAAATCGTAATTTATTCAATCATATAACATAATAAATAAAAAATAATAAATAATTCTTATATTTTTATTATTATTTATTAATTTTACATGTTTGAGGCCGGCGCTCGCTGCGCCGGATATTGTCGGAACTGGCTGTTTACGCGTTGGGAGTAAGCTAGGGTTGTCACATAAGACTTTCGATTTTTATTTTACTCTAAATAAACTTCCGACTATCTCTAGTAAGAAGTGATTGAGTAAGAAGAAACAAACCAAAAAAACATTCATTTCGATAGGATCACAGAATAAATATATGTAGGATTGTGTCACCTAACATTCCAAAAGGCAAAATCTCATTCAAAAATGTTTCTTCACAAATTCAATACAAAATCAGTTCACACAACAAACACCAAAAACCAAATCTCAAACCAACGCTCAAATCCGTACTTACCATAAACTCAACATAAAAAAAACAGAAGGAATAGAAACATAATGTCCCAAAAACAATCTAAAGTTGACGTGTATCGGGTGTCCCCACGACATTGTTATCAGCGGACTTTACGACGCAGTAAATTTACGTAGGACTCGAAAACTCGTAAAAAAGTAATCAAGTCGGAATTGGACGCACTCCACTATGATAATGTTGCGGACAATCGGGGTAATTACGCCACCGGGCAAAGCATAAACTACTCGATTTATGACTCATCAAACTCCAAATGAAAATAGGTAATAGGTAAGTTATCCGACAGGTCGCTTCATAACTCCTGTTTCGAGTAAAAAAAACAAGGACGTTAGGGTAAGGTAAATATTTTACAGTCAAAACCAATTTCTAATCCCGAGTAGTTCTTTGGACTTGTTTTTATTAAAAAAATTAAAAAAGAAGATTTTGTGATTTTTGCATTTTTCAATGCTATTTTTATACTTATGGTCAATTTTAAATAGAAAAATATTGGAAAACATCAACTCGGCCACAAGTGAATTCTCAGACGGGAATCGAACCCGCGACCTTTGGAAATCCGGTCCAATGCTTATTTACTTATTTATTTTTATTAATTTATTATTTATTCAGTTACCGTACGTTTCTTCGCGCACTGATCATTTTTTACAGAATTCAGTGCACGCTGTTGATTACCCGATATTTAGTGGTATGGGTTTTTAAAGGCTTTTTGGTTTCCCGACGTTTCGGCACCTTTTCAGCTGCCGTGGTCACGGGTGACTGGGTACTTATATACCCTGGAAAAATTTTCGAGGGTAGACTCATAAGTAGCCAGTCGGGCCAGTCAGAAACCTCGGTAAACCAAAACGCCATAAAAATCCATACCAAAAATATTGGAAAAAATTAACTCGGCCCCAAGTGAATTCTCAGACGGGAATCGAACCCGCAACCTTTGGAAAGCATTGGACCGGATTTCCAAAGGTCGCGGGTTCGATTCCGGTCTGAGAATTCACTTGTGGCCGAGTTAATTTTTTCCAATATTTTTCTATTTAAAATTTACTATAAGTATAAAAATAGCATTGAAAAATGCAAAAATTACAAAATCATAAAAAATCCATACCACTAAATATCGGGTAATAAACAGTGTGCACTGAATTCCGTAAACGTTGACTTATTGCTTGGTTTGGTAAGAACTTTAACCAAGATAATGACGACGTAACGCCTAATTATACTGTCATTTGCTAATTAGAAAAACGACTAGACGAACCGAGTAGTAGTCGACCGCTTATGTTAATATAATATAAATTCAAAGTCAAAGTCAAAGATTTTTATTCAAATAGACTTAGAGATAAGTACTTTCGAATAGTCCATAATTATTTTTCCCCTACAAGCCATTGAGGACATCTTTTAACTGATAAGAAGAACGGCCGCAAGAAACTTATCAACTTTAACAGAAACAACAACATTTACAATGGAACATGTTGTTGCCAAGCACAAATTTACAATTTTGAAATATATTGAATATAAGAGGAAAATTTTCCCATATTCAATTATTAGAATATTTTCCTTTTATCCAATTTATAATAGTTATGTTTTATGTTAGTATCACATCCATGCATGGTCTTTTAAATAATCATCTACCTTGTAATAACCTTTGCTTAAGAGTGACTTTTTAACATATATTTTAAGTTTATGCAAAGGCAGCTCTATCAATTGTTGTGGAACTTTATTAATAAATGCTATACCAATATATATCGAGTAAGCTAAGAGTTTGTTTTCATGTTTGATAAAGTTGGACTTGGTTTAGAATGGATGGTCTTATTAAGACCAAGTTTTGTAGTAACACCACATAAGGTCACATAGGCCTCTTAAGGCTTTCAGCTCGCCGCCATCTTTACAAATTACGTTATTAATGACACAAGTCGGCACTCGGCGCGGCGCTCAGACACGAGGATGTACTGCCTCTAATCGTGGTAACGCACAGAGCATCGCGAGATAATATGCCATAATTTCATGTACCTGTGGCATGTACCTGGAGTGAGAGTCGTCGTCGTCTCAGCCACATAACACCCACTGCTAGGTATAGGCCTCCCCAAAAGGGGGGGTTTGCCATAATTGCCACGCTTGGCAGGCGGTTTGGCGATCGCAGTACGGCCAAGTAGGAGACGCTGTTGCCCGTCTCCTGAAGGCTGAGTACCTTAGCCACCTTTTACGACACCCACGGGATGAGAGGGGGTAGTCCTATTCTAAGCCAGCCAGACACTACACAGCTCAAGTTACGCTATATTTATATTTTATAGCTTTCTTTTATTTTTTATGATCATTAAAAATAAATAATAGAAAGCATCACGTACGTCGTTATAATCCTAAAATTGGTTAGGACGTAGGACTTAGAAAATGTTAAGTCCAGCAAAATCCGCAAGTAGGGAATAGGTCAACCTGAATTAGTTAAGAACAACGCAAATGAAACGCGAGGTGAGCGGGCGAAGCGCCAGAATACCAGTTTCTATAAAAAAAACTGAGTGTGTGTAAATTCGTCTTTACAACACCCGGAGCCTATAATTAACTTTAATATTTCAGCTTTATTTTCAGAACATTTTTACTGTCAGAATGGGTGTAAGAATGTATCTGAGTGAATTTATATACGGTTCAAAGATTCTTATCGTTCTCAAAAGTCAAATCTTTATGAATGGAAGTGTTGTATAAAGGTAGGTAGCTAAAGGCATAATAAACAAAAACAACATCTTGCATTTGTCTTATTCCATTTTGGAAGTCATAGCGTAATGGGATTGCTTGACAACAAAGTCATCCGACGACGGCAGATAAGTGAAACAGATGATAAACACGCATACGACCTTTAAATCACCGTGTGCCGACGCAGAAACATTAGGCCCTGTGCTTAGTGGGGACAGCGGGGGCCGGGCGGTAGCGGGCGCGACATATAAAACCGCTCGCGGTGTGCGTGTTACATAGTAAAACGATATATGCCAAGCGTACAGACGTCTTTGATACTTAGGTTCACAACGCGGTATATAGTTTTTAGGGCAAAACTGACAATTCAAAAATCCATGTAATATGCTCAATTGAATAAATTATATTTTCATTTTAATTTTTCAAAGTTCATTCATTAATTTATTAACTTAGGCTCACCAGCGATTATTTACGTAAATGAAAAAAGCATTTCACTTTTTAAGCACTATCATTATTATTTAAATTATTCGTAACAAGCTTTTGAGGTAAATACAAATGCACAAATGCGAAAAAACTTACTACTTACTTCTGAATAATATTTAAAAACATTGTAAACACAAAAATCAAGAATAACAAATATTTATCGGCAAAAACTCGCAACGTATTGTGTGCATAAGTTCCTGTAACCGCCTAAATTGAATAAATTATTTTCATTCATATGTATTTTCGCCATCGCACCCGCGTCCGCTCTAGTCACCGCTCTTTCACCTTAGCCGTGGCCTTAGCGATCGCGCATCCATCTCACAGATTGAAAAGTTACAAACGTGCTCAGCAGAAACGAAACGCAAACGAGAATTCGCGCACTTCGATGTACACTGCGCGTTTGTTGCAACACAACTCGAGTTTTGGAACTTCAACGTAATTTTTTCACAAAATCTTAGAACAGGCTTTAAACGCCCCTGAGGTCTAGTGGTAACAACTACCGGTATCAGATTCTGAGGTCCCAGGTTCGATTCATTGTATTCGGTTTGGTTGGTGGTAGGACTTATGGTTGGTCCGCCTGGCTATCACCATCTTATCTAAGTCTGACGCCATAACAACAATGTTTCCAGCATTGTTGGGTTCCGGTAGTTAGAGATAAGATAGCCAGTTCCTCAGTGATCGAGGATTAAGGGATAGGGTTGCTTCCATCTTCAGCCTTATCAATACTTAACATCAGGTATGATGAGGGCAAAGAGTCTCCCCGTTGTTCATAAAAAAAAAACAAAAAAGAACAATGAAAATAAATTTAATTTATTTCATCAAGGCTATCAAAAGCACTAATGAACCACCAAAAAGCAACATCATCGTTATTCTGTTAAATATTTAAACTGATTCATTATAATGATCACCAGCCGTATTATATTTCCACTGCTGGGACACTGGCCTTCCTTATGGATTATACACATGGAATAATAATGGCCAGGACATGACCCAAAACGCGGGCCCAATGCAGATTAGTACTACTGATACACACTTAAAAGTTATCTCACCAAACCTACAAACTAAAACTGCATTGGACATCAAAAAAACTTTCATCACGTAAGCGTTTCGTTACATCAAACACGCCCCTAGTTCTTTGTCAAACGGTAATAAAATCCGTAATGCGCGAAGCCTTCCCTTCGTAGCGATAAAAGAAAACATGCTCAAGTTACTTTTAGTCCAAATTGAGTAATGGAGGCTTTGCGACATGTTACGACATGTTATCGTCTCAGTAATTACGAAAAATATGTTTGGCGAGGTAACATTTGGTAAGTGTAATGGTCACAAATTGAATAACAACGTGTAATGGAACAGCTGGTTGGTTTTTATTGAATAATATGTTTATTAATACTTGTAATAATATATTTTTAAAAATATAATTGGAAAATTAAATTAATATGTGTTAAATATTAAACAAGAAAATATCTAAAGTCTCATCCCGTCAGGGCGACATGAGACTAGTTGTTTTTTTCTAGTATATTTTCTTGTTTCTATTTATCCCATAAAAGAGCATTGTAAAATGCAAAATTAAAAATTTATAATTAATATATGTTCTTTGAGCAATATAAAAACTAAATGGAAAAAAATATATATAAAATAAGTAAATAAAAGCAAATTATTACTCGTATATTGTTACATGAATTGTTATTTGCTACCATATATATGATTATCTCATTAAAAAAAAGTATAAGTTAAGAACTCTCTCTACTCTATAATCACAAGTATACAACGATTATAATATTTATATATATATATTTATTCACTACGGGGAGACTCTTAGCCTTCATCATACCTGATGTTAAGTGTTGATAAGGCTGAAGATGGAAGCGAGCCTCTCCCGGAACCCTCAACCACTGACGGACTGGCTATCTTATCTCTAACTGCCGAGACACAACAGTGCTGAAAACATTGTTGTTATGGCGTCAGACTTAGATAAGATGGTGGTAGCTAGCCAGGCGGACTTACAACAAGTCCTACCACCAACCAAACCGAATACAATATGTACCCCCGCTGGGAATCGAACCCGGGACCCTTGGGTCTGATACCGGTGGTTACCACCAGACCACAGAGGCGATTAAAATATATATATATATATATATATATATATATATATATAAACTTATCAATAAACGTAATATACAACACAAAACTGCATACATACTCATACATAAGTCAAAACTCGTACGTAGTCACTGCTATCTCGTAGACGAAGCTCTTTCGAGGCGATTCGTAGCCGCGTAGGTAGCTTTATAAACGCTACGATCCGTAGTCCAACTACGAATGGCGCTACGGCGCTACAGCCCGTAGCAATAGGGCTCGTAGACGTGAAAGCATTCTAGATGCTACGTACAATCGACAGCAATATATCATTACCAATAATATATTATTACTAATTTAATATAATTATAAACTATTACTATTTTATCGAATTTTAATCTTCATTGTTTTTGCAGCGTACAATAGTACTACAAGCGGGGAAATTCCCGGTTGACCAGAGTCTTTAGGGAACTTTATTTAAAAAAGTAATAGATATATAGAAAACTTCGATATCACAACTAATTTGACATTATAAGGTATTTCATTTGAATACTAAATCTTTCTTCTTTCTTATAGTATGAGGATTAGTGGCCACCTCTAGTGTCAGAGTTTATCACGCCGCCTTTAAGGCCTCTGACTTGGCTTAACGACTAACAACAACCAGGACCGACGGTTTAACGTGCCCTCCGAAGCACGGAAGCACTCAGTTATAATGCCACTTTACGGTCACCCATCCGACACTTGACCGGGCCGAACGTTGCTTAACGAACGTGATCGAATACGATCAGTCTATCAAGCGCGGCCATGAGCGCTACATACTAAATTATCTTTATCGCAAAAAAATATCTACTGGTCAACTAACTGGGAAATTCCCGAATTATACCAAAAGGTCCTACGACTACGAGATCAAGAGAATCTATATGCAAAGCGGGTCGCGCCCCGGTAGCAAGCACTGACATACATATTTCACTATATGTATCTTCTGTAGGTAAAATCAGTAAAGTTGTATTGGTTAGATTTATTGAAGTAAAAACTTCTTTAGCGGCGTTGTGCACATCAGACTTTTAAATTTTTAGGATGGGTAAAAAATGTTAAAGTCGCGTCAGGACAATCGTCGACGTCTGATTTGATCGAAAATTCGTAAGAAGACGGAGGGAAAGTAGAGCGCTGGCGCGGCGTAGTAGAGAAAGTAAGACTGCGATTTCGTTTAAGCGGTTTTTATTTATAATTTGACATCAATGGCATTAGAAACTAACATAAATAAATGGGATTAGACAGACATAAGAAAAGCTAAATTGTGGAAATATCCTCGTCTGCATGTTTCTAGTTTACACACCTGAATTACGTTTATGGTGAATTCTCGTATAATGGTAGAAGAAATCACAGTCTGGGGTGCGATTGTGTAAGGTAATCGTATTAATTTGACAGTTCATATCGTAAACAATCGGTTGCAATTTGTATGAAATGACATTTAATATTCAATTCAATTCAATTCAATCAGTTTATTGCACTCCATAAGTATACAAGGTCTTAAAAATAGATGAGAACATTATGGGTCCGGATTGGACATGACAAATATAAGTATAAGTAGAGGGCACTATACTCATTTTTGTTACAAAATAAAATTATTTATTATAAAAAACATAACATAATATTGCTAGAGTGTTGCTAATTTCAAATATTATTTTAAAGACGTATCGGTCAAATACTCACTAACTGTATAATAAGTTTTGGTAATAAGTAATTGTTTAAGTTTATCATTGAATTCTTTATCTTTATCTATGTCTTTTATATGTTCCGGTATTTTATTATATATTTTTATAGCCATAGCTAGTGTGCTTGCAGAGTGTAGCTTAAGTCGAGACGTAGGAATGATAAGCTTGTTTTTATTTCGTAGTGTGTATTTGGGATTACTTTCTATGCGTTTTTTAAAGAATTCTGGATATTTTCGGACAAACTTACAAATTTCTAATATGTAAATACTAGGTAATGTGAGAATTTCATGTTTCTTAAAAAATGGTTGGCATGAGTCCGTATTATCTATATTTACTAGTATTCTTATTAACTTTTTTTGTAGTGTAAATAAATTTGGAACGTCGGTGCTATTTCCCCACATTATGACTCCGTAGCTAAGCCACGCATATGGATATGCATAATATGTCACTAATGCGGTCTGGAAATCGGTTGTCTTTTTTATTTCGTAGAAAGCATAGATGAATTTGGATAATTTTGTCTTAATTTTTTTGATATGTGATTTCCAATTTATGTTTGAGTCGATTATTAGGCCTAATAGAGTAAATTCTTGAACAACATCTAATTTTTTGCCATCTATAAGATAGTTTATTTTGATTGGTTCTTTTTGATAGGGTTGAAAAGTCATGATTTTAGTTTTTGTGAAATTTAGTTCAAGATTGTGTTTATTCATCCAGTTTATTGTTCTTATTAATAATGCATCTAGTTTTTTGTTTATATTACTACTATTTGGAGTTGATGTAAGTATTGAAATATCGTCGGCGAATAATATACATGGTTCTTCTATAGTTTTGGGCAAATCGTTAATGTAAATTAAAAATAATAAACAACCAATTACACTTCCCTGTGGAATAGATGCATTCATAATTTTACCATCAGAGCGAACTTTTTTAATTTCTTTAGTTAAATCATCAAAATATTCAATTTCTACAAATTGCTCTCTATTTGTTAAATATGATTCGAACCATTTATATGCCATTCCACGGATGCCTATTCCATGTATTTTTTTAAGTAGTATGTCAAATTGAATTTTGTCATATGCTTTTGACATGTCCAATAAGACTCCTACTGGGTATTGCTTATTATTTATAAGATCAACAACTTGTTGTATGTATTTGTAAACCGCTAAGACCGTAGATCGTTTCTTACGAAAGCCATTCTGGCTTTCGTCAAAGATTTTAAATTTTTAAAATATGATACAATATGAACTGTCAAATGAATACGATTGACTTTACGCAATCGCCTAGCAGATTTTTGTGGTATTGAATAGTAGTAGTTTGTATTTTTTTTCATTTATTAAGTTTTGAAAACTTTTCGTTTCAAATACTGAGGGTGGTCTGGGTGTTTTATATCTATATTATGTATCTATTTACAAAAAAAAAGTATATAGGTAAGTATGTTTATCCGTTATCAACTCGTCCAAGCCGTTATCTAGTATCCATAACACAAGTTCTCCATGAAACTTAGCGTGGGCTAGATAATTGGTGTGATTGAATGCAAATATTTATTATATTTATTTATTTAACGAATTGATATTGTTTTGCTTTCATTTTTGAGGGTGTAACTATTCAGACCCCTTAATCTTGACGGAATCGAGTTCACATCTGTTTCGAATTTATGTCAGAACGGCAGGCTGAACGGCCCCCGTGGTGGATGGGCGCGCCAGGTGTTCCCGCGTGCCCAACAGTAGTGGTAGTCTGGGTCACTCCACCGACCCAGAGAGGAAGGCCCAAAAGGGCAGACGCGGGGCGGAGACCCGGTAGACTGCTACCCTTGCCCCGGTAGTCTCCGTCCGTACGCGAGGAAGGAACACCCAGGGGGTTTTAGTGGGTCCGAGTCCCACATAACCTCTCTGTCTCCCCGGACGGAGGGGTATGCGCGGGCATTTCCCCCTGGAAAAAAAAAAAAAAAAAAAAAAAGGCTGATTATCTAACGGAAACTCGTTTCAGTTTTGTCCTGTCATTACTCATACTGTCTCATTTTTTTATTTTTTTTTTATTATTGATAGCTTTGGCTTCATGGCCATCTGCTTAAACAGTTACAATTACAAAAAATAAATGTGATGTTCACAAAATAAAAATAATAAAATCACAAAGAAACAGAAAAGAAAACAAAATAATTAGTAAATGTAAGTAACTTAAATCTAAATATTTAAATTACCTAAATTGAATATTTACAGAGGACCGAAAGTGTTGATGAAGAAGTGAAAAACAATATTGTACAATTCTTATACTGTCTCATTTTCATACCGTATGACAGCCACAACAGCGACGAAACTGAAGCTGAACTGAGTTTCGGTTAGATAATCAGCCCTCTCGGTACTATGGAAACCATAGCAACCGTTTCCAAAGTACCAAAATAACAAAATTTTGACAATGATTCGATCCTAATGTGAACTAGGTTCCATCTAGAGTAAGGGGTCTGAATAGTTACACCCTCAAAAATGAAAGCAAAACAATATCAATTCGTTAAATAAATAAATATAATAAATATTTCCATACAATCACACCAATTATCTAGCCCACGCTAAGTTTCATGATGAACTTGTGTTATGGATACTAGATAACGGCTTGGAGGAGTTGATAACGGATAAACATACTTACCTATATACTTTTTTTTTGTAAACACATACATAATATACATATTAAACACCCAGACCAAGACAAATAGACATGTTCATGCACATAAATATTTGTCTTGTCCGGGAATCGAACCCGGGACCTCTGGCACAGAAGGAGGGGTTAGTACCCCTGCGCCAACCAGGTCTTCAAAAACTTCTTTAATACGCATTCATCTTACCCACTATCAAAGGTGGTGGGGGTAGATATACACGCCCCACCCGCCCGCTTTGCATACAGATTGGGCTGGACAACGCGTGCGTACGGACGTGTCAGCCGACGGCGGCCATTTTGTCCTTCATAAACCGACGCTCGTCATGTGTCGCCGAATTTTGAGGAGTTGGGTTACTACTTCAATTTTGCGTGTGTTGCGAGTTCAAACTTTGGACAGATGAAACGGAATCTGTTATTAAACCTATGTGGTATTGTAGCGGTATGTTTATTAGTAAGTTATTCTTACCAGTAAAATTGGTTCTTACCGGCAATAATTCTATAGTCAAAATTATCAGAAAACAGGAATTATATTCGAATTAATTAGTAATTATCTAACCGTATCCGAACGCAATAATAAATCAACTTTGTGAAGGTAGACTTTAAGTAGCTAGTCGTGACCACGGCAACTGAAAAAGTGCAGAAACGTCGGGAAACCGAAAAACCACAAATAAACTAAAAAAATATATATTTCGGGTAAATAAATCGCACTAAATAGTCCACAAAAGTTGTTTTTATTTCAATTATATTCCTATTTCTTATTTTAGTTTATCTTAAATATTTTCAGATCGAGAGAACACCGCTATACCACGCGATAGGATAATAATATGGCACGAGAGTACAATCGGAGCACTTCCCAGTCAACCAGTAGAATTTTTTAAAGAAACGTTTTCTCGTAAAGTACTAAGGTTAAAAAAATATTTTTTTATTCAAATTAAATACCTCTTAGTGGTTTAGTATTTGTGTTATAAACCTTTTCTACACATCTTTTACTTTTTTAAATAAACCTCGCTGAAAACTACTGGTCGACCGGGAAGTTCCCCGACTGTATCTACTGTAGCCCTAGCTTGACCGGCTTTTATCGACTCAATAACGTGTCAATGTCCTATCGTAGCGGAGTAAGCAAGACAGCATGATGCGTTATATCATATCGCGTGGTAGGCTATGCTAGGGTGAAACCAGTACCGATCAATCAATTACAATTTTAAAGAAAAGTCATAAAAAATCATCACGGTCTTGTTACATGTATCACAAATTCAAAATACTGCGCTAACCTTACAATATTACAATTACAATAATATAAAAATTCCGCAGAAAAGCTGTAACAAATCTAATGCCTATCGTGCAAAGGCTCTTATAAACTTGGTACAATCTCTTAACAGCACGCGGCTGCGGTGAACATGCTATACGGATCTCTCGACTGCCATCCTTCTATCCCATTAATGTTGTAAGATAGTTATTAATCTGCGACTGCACGATTAAAACAATGTCAAAACATTCATGATTCTGTTAAGCACCTTCACAATGCAGCGTAGATTCGTCATTTGCTAGCAGGACACACCGGCGTCAGGAGAACAATGGAATATAAATTTGATAGTGTCTTATAACCCGGGGCCGGAAAGGTTAACACCAAGAATATTGCAAAACAAAAAAATATATGTCACAAACCTAATGCCTATGGTACACGAGCAAAATTTTATACATATAAACTTGGTACGTGGCTGCGGTAAACACGGCGTACAGCTCCCTCGACTGCCGTGCGTCTATCCCCGTTAATCTTGTAAGAGAACTATAAATCTGACTGCACGGCTGCGCGCCTACTGGGATTCTACCGTAAAAAATGTCTTGTTCAAACTATCCTTTTAAGTTTACTTGTTGAAATGTTCCGAGTCTAAAGTTTTTAGGGGCTGAAGAGGAATGATGTAATAAAAGTGTCAAATGTATGTGAATTGTCGCTTTAAGTGAGGCTTGTGAGGTTAAGGAGTTGTGTCAAGATCGAGAAAAGTGCAAAAGTGCAAAATGGTGGCACATAGTCTCTGTCTACCCTTCCTGTGGGATAGACAGTGAAGGATTTTTTGTTTAAACTCTTAGAATGCGCGCCTAGTTTGTTCCTTGATATTGTAAATTGTCTAAATCTTTATTTGTTGTATAAGTATTTTAATGTATAAAACCCCAACGCGAGCTTCCAACAGCGTAGCTATAAACCTCTGTGGATTTTTACGCTGTTATTTTTCAATTATTGCAAAATTACTTTTTTTAATATTGTAATAAATGAATAAAAAAAGACGTGAGCTGTAGGTATAAATGTATAACATAGTTTGTAATCGGAGTACGCAAAATACAGTCAACAACAAGGCAGACAGGCAGTTAGCTTGTTGTCCATAATGTCGCTCATAATATCGCTCATAATATCAATTTCAGTTAAAACATGGGTTTTGAAATAAATTGCTAGCTTAAACTATAATAAACCATTAAATTAAATTAATATTAATTTGGCAAATAAAGGAAATCTTACAGTGCGTTGGAAAACATATTGTTAAATGATTTTCTACCGAGTTTCAAATATAATCCAATCGCTAAACATGTTTTTTTTTAATTTCCATCGTGTTTAAAAACGCCCCAAAAACCCGTAACCGCACTGCGTGTGCATTACCCTTTATCGGCAAGGCAGGAGCCGTCTAATAAGTTTGATTCGGCCCCAGGGACTAATTACCAAGCACAAGAAGTGTTTGCGGTTCGCCGGCTCCGCAGCGCATTATGTCACGTGGAATATAAACTGCCTACGCGGGATGACTTGCAATTGGGCCCGCGGCGTGAACTTCGCATAAACGCGTTTTGTGTATTGTACCTTTAATACGTTTTTGTGTTAAGTGCCGTGAAGAATGGGTGAATATGTGTATTGATTTTGGCGTAATGGAAATTAGATGTGTGAGGCGTCTAATGAATTAGTTTGAGGAGTTCCTACTTTGACTTCGGTGCTCTCTAAATGGTAAAGGGACCAGTTTTAAAAGTTTTACTGATTTTCTGACTATTTAAGGCATTTCAGATACTGCTACTTTGAGAAGCTATAGTTAGTTAAGCATGTAGGCAATTGATTCCCAAAGTGGTTCAGATCGACGAGGGTCTACGTTGGCGTGACAAAAAAAGACGGGTTGCACTCCGGGAGTGCCGGCAGAAGTGAAAACTTGATTCCGTCCTACGCTTTTTCGATCAGGTCACGTGTCCTGACGCGAGTTTAAGATTTTATACCCATTACAGAAAAAGTGCTCAACGCCGCTAAAGAAGTTTTCACTTCAAAAAAAATGAGGGTTCACAATTCTTATTTCACGTTTTTTTTCTGGGTTCGATAGTGAAAAGCTAAAATATTAGCTTGACTTCACCTATCAATGTAGGTATATAATGTGTTAAGACGCTGAGCGACTGTTTTGTGTAACAACATATTCAACTTAACTTACAATTACAAGGAGATAAATAAAAACAAAGGGTGTAATTTCAGCTTTTCATAGAAAATTGAAATTTATGAAGCAAAACATTAGTCGGCGCGAATTTTCCCAGTTCTCAAACTTGTTACAAGTAGAAAGCTTTCATAAGGATATTCAGACAAACATTCAACATTTAATTGCCCTGCATCTGATTTGAAGATATTCTGACGATGAAAATACCAACCATGGATCGTAAATCCATTTGATGAAACGGAAGTGGAGAATGTGATATTGCAAGAGGAGCTCTACTTTTTTATTTATTTTTTATTTTTAACACACACACACACACACACACACACACACACACACACACACACACACAATAGATTACAATCAAAACTGTTATTTCGTGATTGGAACTCAGCCGCAAAGCAAATGTCCATAGGGAGATCTAATTTTCTCATATTTTGTCGTGTTTTGGGAATATGGCTGAAATATAGCTGAAGGGGGTCCACCGGAACATGATTGACCTGACTCACCATCTGAAAAATAGCACCTTTTAAAATCCCAATTTTTAAACTTAGTTAAACCTTATTTGGAATCAATTTATAAAAGAAATGTTGTATACGAGTATCATTCGAAAGGAAACAAAAAGAAGTATCCAAAACAATTTAACATTTTTATTTTTATTTAAATAGAACAAAAACAGATACAAGTTTACAAAACAATAACACTCCTAAATTATGCTTTTTGAATGAAAACAACTTACCTAATACTTTTTTTTTAACGGTTCGATAATGCATCACCCCCTATTATACCTGCATTGACCCTTTAACACCCACAAATTGTAGGACAATTGCCCAACCAGCGGCCTTTAAAAGGAACAAAATTGCATAGTTTTTTAAATGTTATTATGTTTTTTTTAATGCAATGAAATGTTGTTTATAAAGTTTATTTAATGGGCTTTCAAACGATGTCACTAGTGGTGGGGGTAGATGCCATTTACGCATTTGTAAAGTGTTATTAAGTCTTAAGAAAAAATTTAAAAGGTGCGATTTTTTTGACGTTGAGTGTAAAAATTTTCGAAAGTGGTCTATGAGAAAAAAGTTTTGGAACCACAAAAATCAATGTGATCGCGATGTAAACGATATACAGAATCGATTATAGTTTCGTAACTTGCGGTTGCGATGTATTAGTGTTGATTATTGATTGTTATATTCATCTTTTCTAGGCCTCCTCATTTGCACGCCTTCTTGCTCAATTCTTACTTTGGTATGTTGTTTTAAAAGCAGTTACATACTTCAATAAAGAGATGGTTGAATTATCTACTAACGGCCAAATCTCTCAGATAGCCCAACCCAAATCTATATAAATATAGGTTATCGATTTAAATGGCAAAAAAACGGAATTTAAGCCAAAACTATTTGCTAGTTTAGGCAAAGCCTTGGTAGTCATAAAAGCAAACTCGCGCCTCACCGCTCAACCCTTAATGGTTTGAATCTATCTAATACGAAAAGTTTAATTCAGATAGGGCCCATAATTACGGCCGCTCGCTCTGACGTTCGTGATAAACATAAATAAAATAACTTTGCGCTGATCAGCTCCGAGCGGTGATATGGAATAATCGTTGGTGGGGATAGGGCGAATGGTGGGGGAAATAATCGCTTTGGTACTGTCGACAGCGTGTCAAAGATGACATTAAATATTATCTGATATTAAACATTAATCCTGTATTTCTTTTTCGAAAAAATATTAAAGTTTTTCATTATTAGTATCAGTACATCTTAATTAACACAATAAGATAGAACCGTAGAAGTTTCGTTTATTTTAATTTAAAATGTCATTTCCTTTAGCTTGTTCGGCGTTCCTCAGGGTGGTCTCTTATCTCTTCTGCTGTTCTTTGTTTTTATAAATTCTATCACACACTCACTCTCAATTTCCTATCAGCTTTATGCTGACGACTTACAAATCTACGCACAGGCACCTCTAGCTGCGCTTCCAAGTGCAATAGCGTCTACCAATAGTGTTCTTGCAATAAGTAATTGGAATAAGTCATTCGGGCTCACTGTTAATCCATCCAAGGCTCAGTATATTATTATTGGTAGTCCATATTACGTCTCAAGGATTAACTTCGAACGTTACCTCCAATCTCCTTTGACGGCACTGCTGTTCCATATTCAAAGACTATTCGAAACCACGGCGTAGTATTCGATGAAAGCTTCTTATGGATCCCGCAGGTCGAAGCACTTAGGAAAAAAATATTTACTGCCTATGGCTCACTTAATCTCTTGCGAAACTTCTTGCCGACCAATACTAACATTACCTTTGTACAGACACTACTCCTTTCCATTATAGACTACGCTGACGTTTGTTACACGGATCTCTCGGCAATTATTATGCTGAACAAGCTGGAGCGTCTGCAGAATATGTGCATTCGATTTATCTTTAAAATTCGCAAATTTGACCATCTGTCGCAATTCCGTTCCAAACTTAATTAGCTCTCAATTCGCCGGGCGCAGGGACTTCCATACTTCTTTATTCCATCCTCTTCCACCCAACTACTCCAAGCTATCTTAAAAAAAAAATCACTATCGGGTAAATCTACGGGCGGTTTGCCGTTATTGTCCTCGACATATATAGTGTCATGCATAAGTGCGAAAATAATAAAGGTTATGCTGCTAAACGCTAATCGTCTGGGACCTATATTCGTCACTGGACATGAGGACAGAATTTTATTACTCTATAAATATGAAAATATGTTGAGGACAATGACGGCGTTCAACACACCCGTTTTTTTTATGAAGTACGGGGAGACTTTTTGCCTTCATCATATCTGATGTTAAGTATTGATAAGGCTGAAGATTGAAGCGAGCCTCTCCCGGATTCCCCAATCACTGAGGAACTGGCTATCTTATCTTTAACTGCCGGAACACAACAATGCTGAAAACATTGTTGTTATGGCGTCAGACTTTGATAAGATGGTGGTAGCTAGCCAGGCGGACTTACAACAAATCCTACCACCAACCAAACCGAATACAATATGTACTCCCGCTGGGAATCGAACCCAGGACCCCTGGGTCTGATACCGGTGGTTGTACCACTAGACCACAGAGGCGGTTAAAAGATTCACCCTATCACACCTCCTCCACCCAATGTACCCTGCGCTCTTCTTTCGCTTTACCTTACTCTTAGCATTCCTCCTCATTCCACTGATTTCCTCCGTATTCCTTCTCTGTGCATGCTGTCCGATTATGGAACTCCCTTCCAAAGGTATCAGGAAAGCTCGCACGTCTTCTATCACGTTTCTTCTATCTTTTAATTTTAACTTTACATTACGTACATTTTGTTCCTTTCTGTTCATAAATTGTACCCACCCCCCCACCCCACTCTTTTATGTTCTGATCCACTTATTATTCTTCTACTCAAGGTTACCTGGAAGAAATTGCTACTTAGCAATAAGGCCGCCTTTGTGTGTTTTCCTTCTACTGTTTTCTATGTGTCATGTGTTCCTTTCATGTGCAATAAAGCGTCTTTATTATTATTATTATTGTTTTTCATCTGAACATAAAAGAAGTACTTATATTATTATCTACAATAACCCATAAATTTCAAAATCCTTAGTACACGCATAATCTTTTTTATTATGAAATTCAAGTTATGTGTATGGGTGTACGTCACGTACGTCACGGTGCCCTTAAAGGGTACAGGTTACAGACCAAATCTACATAAAAATAATCAAAGTAAGAACTCCTTATATAGATATAGGGTATGTATAATTGCTTATACTTAGTAACTAGCCTTTTCTTCCAATTTAGACTTATTATTATAGCTGACTTAACAGATAAAACCATCACCCACATTAATAACAAACTAAGCCACTCACCCATAACCGTACAGAGATCAGGAGTAGTTCGTTAACCCTACAATATATCGTTTAATGACGTCATAAATGGCGGTTACGACGTCACACTTTGTTAGTATCTCGCAGCTCATTGGGCGGACTGCTAAAAGTTGCAATAACTGAAATATTATGGCCACAGATAAGTGTTAAGGGGTGTACAATCGACCGCTACTAACTACTTTTTTACAAACGACGGAGAAACGCAGCCTTCACCATACCTTTTTTTTTTGTTTTGAGTGAGGAGAATACTTGAGTCTTGAGTCAACAAACCGGTTCCGGCGGAAGATCAGCGCTGGTCGTAGACCATGCATTATGCTGAACAGGGACCGTTTTGAGACAATGTTATTGTGTTAATTGTTTATAATATGTTTAATTGACCTTGTATTTATGTTGTCTCAATAAAATAAATTTTCTTTCTTTCTGTCTTTTTTTCTTTTCTGAGTGTGAGTTTTCTCACCTTACACTCGCTTACGATGAAGCTTGCGAATGGAGTTTAATTCTCAACCTTCCATCATCCATCCATCATTAGCCTGTGGACGTTCACTGCTGGACATAGGCCTCTCCTACCTCACGCCTATTGCGGCGTTCATAGGAGGTTATTAGCCTACTGCTACCACGCTAGCCAGACGGGTTGGTATAGGGTTTGTTTCAAGTTTTCTGGTGTTCAATGAGTCGAGCCTCTTAGTCGACTCTTACGACATCCCAGGCATGTAAGGGAGTGGTGACACTTGTATTCTTAGGCCGTCACCACACGACAATTCTCAACCTTATTCCCATTGTATTAAGGCTATCTGTCAAAATTTTACACTCACGCGATCGTAACGTTTGGACATTTGCAAACTCACACTAGGCCCTCAGATGTTAAGTAATGATCTGAAGATCTGAGGTCTGAAGATGGAATCGCGCCTCTCTCGGAATCCTCAACCTCTGAGGAACTGGCTATCTTATCTCTTACTGCCGGAACACAATAACATTACATTGTTATTACCCCCCGTTTCCACTGCCAAAACATTTACAAACAAAACACGTTGCAAAATATAATGCGGCCGGAGAGGATGATCTGTCAAAACATGTATTCTCTCAGTGGCCGCATCATACGTTTACAACGTTGACATAAAACAACTTTTCCTGATATTAAACGCGCTTTATTTCACGAACTAAGATGGGATGATGATAAGACAGGATGACACTCCGTGACCACGGCAGCTGAAAAGGTGCCGAAACGTCGGAAAAATAAAAAAAATCCCTAAAAACCTAAAATACGGACAATTAAATCTTAGTTCGTGAAATATAGCGCGTTTAATATCCGGAAAATTTGTTTTATTTCAATGAAAAGTGCGCGCTAAAACTTTATGTACGTTTACAACATTTTTTCTTGTAAATGTTTCGCCAGTTGTGCTATTGGTAGCTAGCTACTAGCTAGCCGGCGGTCTTACAACAAGCACTACTAGTGCTACCGACCAAAACGAATACAATATATACCCCCACTGGAAATCGAACCCGGGACCTCTGGGTCTGATAGCAGTGGTGTTACGTAACAAGACTACAGAGACACTAGACTACAGAGGCGGTAGGCTACAGTTCTAGGTACGTATTTGGTATGCACTTAAAACCAAGTGTGAAAATTTATGTGTCGTTAATTATTTTTAACCGACTTCAGAAAAGGAGGAGGTATAAATATATTCTTACTGTTAGCTCGTGTTTGATTGCTGGTTCCATACCTGTAACAATAAAATGGATTTTGTTAAAGTATGTCGGTGTATGGCTCGGTCGCGCTGTAGTCAGCTCGACTGGCCTGCGATAAAGAAACTGCTTTACCACGACTATCGCAGGCCAGTCGCCGCATTGGGCTCCCGTGGTAGGTCATCTCATTACTCAACAATAGAAGGATCAATTTTTTTTTATATTTGTCTCACAAAACCGGATACAATCTATAAAAACACAAAGCAAGTATTTTTTGGATAATTAATACTAGATTGATCCTACTAGATTAAGAAATAACACTACGCTGTAGACCACTATCTAATAAGCTATACAATATAAAATTAACTACTTTTCACTTTTTAATAAATTTAAATTATAAATTACTAAACTGTAACTAAAAGTACAATGAAATTATATATGTTGAAAATGATGATCATCATCAGCCTGTGGACGTCCACAGCTGGACATAGGCCTCTCCTAGCTCACGCCTATTGTGATTGTGGCTTTCATAGGAGTTATTAGCCTACTGCTACCACGCTGGCCAGACGGGTTGGTAGAGGGTTTGTTTCAAGTTTTCCTTCTCTCGCGCACGTGTTAAATGCGTCGAGTCGAGCCTCTTAGTCGACTCTTACGACATCCCAGGTATGTAAGAGAGTGGTGACACTTGTATTCTTAGGCCGTCACCACACAGCACCAATTATATAAATTATTAGTTGTCTGGCCCCATTCTTCTCACCTATACCTAAGGAAAGCCCATGCCCTAGCAGTGGGAGCATTAAAATGGTTGATCAGGATGTTGTCGCTGTATAGTAGACAGAATAACATATATACAGATGGAAGAAGAAAATAGGTAAAAAAAAATATAATCTACCTATATAAGGTTAGGATATAATGGCATTAATTATCAATTGCCTACATAATACCTACTGGAGCCTGAACATTACGACAAAATACAGGTAAATTAATACACACATAAAGAAACCAATTTCCCAATTCATTTCACTGTCCCACAGCCGCATAAAGTGACGCATAAAAATTACACTCGGTCAGACAAAGGCACGATTGTCGCGAACAAAGCGACAAAGCGCTAGGAGCGATTGGTCGCATTGTGTGGACGACGCCATCACACTATACCTATCCTGCAGTCAATATGAATGGAGGAGTAGTAAAAGGCGTGTTTTGCAAGAAATTATGTATTACTCTTGTCCAGGGCTTACCGGCATTTCTTAGCGCAGTATTGTTTCAATCTTATAATGCTGTTTCGTAATACGAATCACTCAAAGTAAGCTTGTTTTTTTATGGAAGTTTTGTGACGTATTCGGTTAATTATCGCCTCCATAGTGTGAAATGTGTCAAATTGTGACAACTTCAATAAAAACAAAACGCAAACAAAACGTTCTTATGACTTGATGGTTTCTAAAAGATGACGGTAGGCCCGCAGTACTCAGAAATTACTTTGTGCAGGGTGCTTTTGGATTCATTGAGTTGTGTTGCTCATTATAAATTAGCGGATCCTCGCGGTTTTACTCGCGTGATGCCCGTTCCCGTGGGAATATCGGGATAAAATATAGCCTCACTCGGGAGAAATGTTGCTTTCTAATGGTCTAAGAATTTTCTAAATCGGTCCAGTAGTTCCTGAGATTAGCGCGTTCAAACAAACAAACTCTTCAGCTTTATAATATTAGTATAGATACGAAATTAACTCTGTTACCTTTTCACGCGTAATCACGCGTAAACCACTGAACCGATTTCAATGAAATTAGGCATGAAGATAACCTAGAACTCTTCAACTCTTCTGAGAGATGGCACCATCAAACGGCGGCGGTAAACTAACTCCAAGCGGAAGAAGTCGCTGGCGGAAGGTTAGTAATATTACTTGTACTATTAAGTATTCTGTGGTAATATTAATTTAAACGATATCAGCGCAAGGAAGTATATAAGAAAACGGTTAAAGTATTGAGTTGACTATACTTATGATAAATATGAAATAGAAAAATATTGGAAAAAATTAACTCGGCCACAAGTGAATTCTCAGATGGGACTCGAACCAACGATCTTTGAAAATCCGGTCCAAATCTCTTGACCATTGACCAGAGCATTGGACCGGATTTCCAAAGGTCGTGGGTCCGAGTCCCATCTGAGAATTCACTTGTGGCCGAGTTAATTTTTTCCAATATTTTTCTATTTCATATTTATCATAAGTATAGAAATGAATAATGTGACGAAATGCAAAACTGTATAAGTATTAGGGAAATGCAAGAACTGCTTCTTTGTTTCGGGCAAAACAGTTTTTCTATTTAAAATTTATCATAAGTATAAAATAGCGTTGAAAAATTCAAAAAACAAAAATCATTCATTTCATTATTTCAGAACTAAATACGTAACATGCCAGTGTACAATATTCCCCAACATTGATTGGGATAAAATCAACATCCTTCCTTTATCTACAGCCGAAGGATATCTGTTGAAGGGGATGCCCCCTTCAGATGTTTCCGAGACTTTCCCTTCTCTAATATTGATTTTGATCATTTCTCTGTTTTTTGTTATTAAATTTTACTTAGTAGCTTACTTGAAGGGTAGACGTTGTAAAAAAAACTTGCAAACGCTATCAAAAGGCATCTGAGTGTAAATTTGATAATTTGCTATACTTTATACAGTTATTTATTCACTTTATTGATTCACCAACGCTTGTTAACATTAATACTTACAATTTTTAACAAGAATACTTCTTCTTATCGACTGAGGATTAGTGGCCACCTCTAGTGTCAGAGTTTATCAAGCTGCCTATAAGGTCTCTGACTTGGCTTAACGACTGTAATCAAATAACAAAAGCCGGGACCGACAGTTTAACGTGCCCTCCGAAGCACGGAAGTGCTCAGTTATAATGCCACTTTACGGTCACCCATCCGACACCTGACCGGGCCGGACGTTGCTTAACAAACGTGATCGAATACGATCAGACTGTCAGGCGCGGCCATGAGCGCTTCTACAAGAATACTAACTATTAGGTAACTGCTTAGTGCCACTAATCCTTATACAATAAGAGAGAGAGAGTACCTAAGCACGGATTACCTACTAACAATTACTAGACTAGAGTAGGTATCATATTTTTATCTCTTCAACATACATACCAACCAACATTATATGTCGATAGCTTACGTAACAGCTTTTTAAAGCACCTGCTACAAAATTAATTACCAATTTCAACACCTTCAAAGACCTACATACCTAACCTAGCTTAACCAAAGTCCACGCTGTTTCTGTATCAAAATTCATCAAACCTTATGAGACGCAAAAAACACTTCTGTCTGCATTTAAAAGTATATAATGTAGCGACTTATAGCAGCTGTGTAGTGTCGGCTACGAATAGCACTACCCCCTCTCATCCCGTGGGTGTCGTAAAAGGCGACTAAGGGACTCAGCCTTCAGGAGACGGGCAGCAGCTTCTCCTACAAACTTGGCCATACTGCGATCGCCAACCCGCCTGCCAAGCGTGGCGATTATGGCAAACCCCCCCTTATGAAAGGACCCAATAAAAATCGGGAGATCCTTGGGGGAGGCCCATACCCAGCAGTGGGTGTTATGTGGCTGAGACGACGACCTACATATAGCTGAATTTCAACTTGAATGCACCAACACGATGTTACTTTTCTTTTATTGCCATGATTTGTTTTTGTGTGTAAAAATCGTATTTAACTTAACTACTCCAATAAATCGTTAATCCCGAATTCGTCGAAATCGGTAATGTTTCATGTGTATTTTCGCGATAGCCTCCCGAACTCTCGGCCATTTAGTTTATTTCAATTTCTCGAATATTCCAAAATAAAGCTCTGCCTGTCGGGAATTATACGAACACAGGATTCATTCGATTTTTGACGATGAAATACAAAGCTTGAATGGCGTGAATAAAACTGAAATTTTAATCCTGCATTGTACATTTTTGTGCATTGCAAGCTTAAAAAAAAATGCCGATTTACTTTTACATTCAATGGTAAAAACATAAAAACGAAGTTGTCTGTTTTATTAAACAGTGTATTTTGATTTTATGTTAATATTACAGCTTTGACAAGCAAATTACGATACCTATACTTTATACGATTTCGAAAATGTTTTTTTGTGCAACCGGCTACGGCTTAAAAAATTACTTCATTTTTTCCAAAACAACTGAATCAGTGAACAAAGATGAACTATGATACTGCTACCATCGACGAGTAGTACAGCTCACTGCTATAAGTAAATTATTTTATTCTTCTTCTTATCGTATGAGGATTAGTGGCCGCCTCTGGTATCAGAGTTTATCAAGCCGCCTAAAAGGCCTCTGACTTGGCTTAACGACTGTTATCAGATGACAACAGCCGGGACCGACGGTTTAACGTGCCCTCCGAAGCACGGAAGCACTCAGTTGTAATGCCACTTTACGGTCACCCATCCGACATCTGACCGGACCGAACGTTGATCAACAAACGTGATCGATTACGATCAGTCTGTCAAGCGCGGCCACGAGCGCTTCATTATTTTATTAATTCACTCAGAGTAACTTGCATTAAAAATTAGGTTTAAGGTAAGGAAAATTAAAACCTGAAACTTTTTTACCGAATACGAACTTTTTTGATTGCATGAGAATGAGCCCCAGATAGATATGCCCACTCTTTCGAAGCTGCACATATTAAATCGCTGGTTTCCGTATTATTTGCTTTAAGGATACGGTCTTACAAAATGAAGTACCTACATTTTATTATAATCCAATAGAGAAATGCTGGAATATTAAACTGAATGGGTGCTTGGAGTTATCTATGGACAAATGATAATAGCAGTCGCCATCGCGCTGAAATGAGGTAAAACTAATAATACGCTAGTTCCGCGAAAGCGTAAATTGCTGAATACAGTGTAAATGCAAAATGCACAGGTTATTTATAGACAGTACGTTCAGTGTAAATGTATTAGTTTGACAAACCACAACTAAGCACATCTTATGTTTCTTCGCGCAATTATAATTGAAATAAAACAACTTTTGTGTAATATTTAGTGCGATTTATTAACCCAAAATATATATTTGGTACTATAACTATTGGGTTGACAACCCGTGACCACAGCAAAAGGTGCCGAAACGTCGGGAAACCAAAAAAAACCTCGAAGAAACCGAAAAATTGTAGTACCAAATATATGTTTCGGGTTAATAAATCGCACTAAATATTCCGCAAAAGTAGTTTTATTTCAAACCACAACCGTTAACTTTTTGGGTTCCTTTTCTCATTTTGTTTAAATCATCAAAAATTTTACGCTTTATTAATTTAAACGTTTGCACTTAAGTGTATCGTTTAACCATCTAATACATTGATATTAGATGGCTCAAATTAATATCTACAAGTCAGAACAGAAATATAGTCATTTTGCATTTGATACCTCATTCTCGGGGAGCTCATTAGGCTTTTGCACAGAACGACATGACCCTTACACGACGCAGTATAAGTTGCGGGCGAGGTACACTATCCTACTTCCTACTAATATTATAAATGCGAAGGTTGGATGGATGGATGTTTTACTCTTTCACGAAATAACTACTGAACGGATCTGCCCCCCTATCGCGTAAAAAATATGGATATGGATATGGGCTTCATTTGACAGTTGAAGCTCATAAAATTACCTTATATGGTCATTTAACTGTCAAATGAAGCCCATGTCCATATCCATATTTTTTACGCGGTAGGTTTTGTTTGAAATTTAGCACACAGACGATAGATAGCCTGGATTAAAATATAGGATACTTTTTATCCCGATATAACGGGAACAGGTACCACGTGGGTGAAATCGCGGGCGGCCGCTAGCTCTAAATAAAGAAAACCATCATATAACATCTTACAAAATAAAATAAATAGTTTAAACAATAAATAAAAAGATCTATATCGCTAGCTTTCTTCAAGAATAAACAAGTCTACAATACTCATATTTTTCTAGTCTGTGGTAGAGGCGCTGCGGCGGAAATGAGCTTTCGATATCCGGCCTGTGTCCACTTTGTCCAAATCAATTCGCTTTACAACGCTACCTAGCGGAAAAATGCATTACAAATATTTGAACCGAAAATCCGCGTAAATTAATCCTACATTGTTCGTGGAGCGAAAATAGAAAATGTTTAGTTTTTTTACTAATAATCTTAGGTCTACTTGCAGGAAAATTTGCAAAATATAATTTTTGTTGTTAAACCTACATTTAGCCCTACAAAAATGTCATCGAGATTTAATAATTTGACACTTTTGGTATGGGCTAATTCTAAGCTTAACTACATCGAGATTCAGGTAATAAATTTTGCCGCAAGTAGACCTTAATGTCTTTGTTATTTATTCTTGGATTCGGATTCGGATTTGACCATATTTTTTATTACAATATTGTAGACGTGTACTAGACGACAATACGATCAAATCTACATAAATCATACAGTTAGTTACACATTTATAACTCAAGAACGGCTGGACCGATTTGAATGAAATTTAGCACACATATTATTTTATAGCCTGGATTACATTTTATCCCTATGGCTATGGCTATGTTCCCATGGGAACGCGGGTGAAATAACGGGCGGCCACTTGTTTTTATTTGAATAAAAAGAGTTTGTAACTAAGTGTAAGTTGGTTTGGCTGGGACCAACGGCTACATTGTTGGTCACCCATCCCGTGACCGACCGTTGCGAAAGATATCAATCGCAGGCCAAGCGCGGTGTGATAGGGGATTTCTCGCTACCCAGCATCGTCAGTATGATGCTGGGTAGTGACAGATCATGATAAGCGGTAGTCTCCTTCTGCGAGGATGGTATCCAGAAGGAGACAGTGGAGAGGGCTCGCGAGCAGGACGCTCATGCAGCCATTCTTCACCGCAGGCGGCTGAGAGGAAGGAGGCGACACGGTAAGATCGCCTCATTCCCTAGGGAAACCACATTGGTAATGGTGGTTTCCACCGTCTGGGAAGATGGCTTAAATTGCTCGGCCATCTTCCAGCCGCGAGGGGGCCCGGGTAACCGGGTTACGCGGCCTGCGGACCGCCCGCTTACAGTATATCTTGTGGTATCGCTATAGCTATCAAACTTCAAACCCCCTAAAATGGCCCTCGCTTACGCTATGACTTTCATACTAAAAATGCAATGGTAAATCCAATAGAATAGAAATATGTGGGAATTAGACAAAAACCCTGTCGTTCAAGGGTTTTCTGAGAGTTTGAAGTTAGGTGGTCGGGATGCTGGCCTTAGGGGTGATTGCAACCCCTATTCCCCGTGACCAATGGCGACCTGGAAGGCAAGTACTAGGAGTTTTAGTTGATAGTCATTGCTAAAATGTGTCCTATGTATTTCAGCCTTTCAGGTCATGATAGTGATATTTGTGCACATTAAAATCTGTTCAGCAAGTTCTGATTAATTAAATTGCAACATAAAATTTACGCTATTTGTTTGTTAATATTACGCCACTTTAAATGATCTCAAAATTTTATTATCTTGTTTTATGAGTTTTAGTTCAACCAGCAAAGGTCCACTTATACAATTTAGCAATACGACATAGCGACCAAAATATATTACTATACAATAATATGTTTTTGAACAACGAGCAAGCCGCTCTTTCTGAATTCGTTAAAAAAGTTCACAAATATTTACATAAGAAAATTCCACTTATTTATTTTTCATTTCCAATATTTTAACTTAAGCGGCAGCCCTACAAGCTAGCACTTACCAGCGCCCGAGACTTTTTACTCGCAACACTTCTATAACTCCGCTCGGTTTATTAGGCTGTGGGCTAAGTAATAACCTGATCGATCTACCGTAAACATCATAGACTAACGAAAGAAAGAAAATAAATTTCAAGTAATTTTTTCTTTTATCTTATATATGGTAGATTAGTTTTGTTTAGTTGTCTGTTCAACATAACCAATGTATCAGTTATTGGTGGAAACTCTTTTGGCTAAATGTACTATAATTATGTTTTATCTTTATTGTACTATTTAATGCTGTTTGTTTCCCTTAAACAAATTAAAAAAAAACTGTATAAAAAACTCGATTTAAAACAAGGATTGTGATCGTATCTATCGATGACTGGAAGAAACATTACAAAAAATTGTGAAATAACCATAACGACGAATCCATTTCGACGAGCAAACTTCATTCGAGCATGGCTATCTACAGAGTCAGGTGTTACTAGAAAAAGTTGTCTAACGCTATACTCGGTTTAAAAATGAACCTGTCACTTTCGTTCGCTTATAGGAATAGAGAGATGGAATCGATTATAAACCAGGGGCCGTACCGCGCAAGTGGCGTCGGCATCGAAATCGGCTTCATTTGACGGATGGATGTGACACATTGCTGCTTCTTTTTGACACAAATGAAAAATTACCAAAGAATAAAATCAATATGTCACATCCATCTGTCAAATGAAGTCTATGTCGAAGCCGAAGACACTTGCGCGGTAGCGGCCCAGATCTGACATATTAGACCACGATTTGTAATGGCACAATAAATCCTTCAGTAGTACACAATATTCGAACGTACTCGAAAAACAATGAGCACGCACATGGATAGAGAGAAGAGAGCAAGAAGAACGTCGTAAAAATTGTAGTTCAATAACATCCAACTGTTATTTTTTTATCGCGATTGGCTCCCAGAGACTACCATTAGTCTCGAAAGCTTGATCACTCAGTCCGCACCCTTATCGTTAAGGGCGTTCTGTTCTAAAGGCGGATTAAGCGATATTCAAAAAACTCGACGAATAAGTCGCGAGACCATCGCTACGCTCTAAACTCCCAGCTTTTATAAAGTTTAAATGTCAGGCAAATATTTAGTCTACGAACGGAAGCTGTTACATTCCGATAACTTTGCCTGTGGAATGTTTTTACTTCAATTTTTTTTAACTTTATTACATCTTGACGCTTAGCTTAGCTGTAGCTTCTTTGACGTTCATAAGTGCTTGTAACAGCCAAGACTGAATAAATGATATTGACTTTGACTTAAGCTTAGTACAATTTTCGAGTGAAATACTGAAACAAAAAAGTTGCACTAGTTCAACGGTTGAACCAACCGGGTGTACTAGTGAGAGCGAGGGATTTTTATAACATTCCACGGGCTTTAGGTTCAAGATAGATATTAGATAAATTGTTTATTGCTGTTAAAGACACATAGACACAAAACATATTATTTAAAATATCTGGGATAATGCCTGGGCCATTCATAGTCGTCTTCTGACCTAAAAACTTGAAGTTGAGAAAGTCTCAAATTCAATTCAAAGAAAAATGTTTATGTCGTGTTATCCATGAGTAAGGTTTATTTAAGATGTACAGTCGGGGAACTTCTCGGTTGATCTTTTGAGAAACGATATTTCAGAAAGTATGAAGGTTAAAGAAATAGTCTATTTATAAAATGAATTACCTATTAAATCTCTATTATTTTTATAATATAAACATTTTCTATAAGTCTATTACTTTTTGAGAAAACTTTCTTCAAAAAACTCTACTGATCATGAAAAGTTCCCCGATTGTACTCAACTAATATTGCTAAATATGTTAAGCACTAGTTAATCTTAATACCTCCTAGCTGTAGTCATAATATGTAAGATTTGCTCCACCTTAATGTTAGCTAATTATGTAAAATGTGACCAGCACTGTTGGATTCATAATGATTGTATCTGAATAATACTTAGTTTTATAATTGAAATATTATGAATCTGTTTGTGGTCCTTTAAATAAAAAAAAAATAAAAAAAAAAAACTTGAAATTCTCAGTCCAGAAACCGAGTGAAAGTAAAAATATGTACTTTGAAATACAACAACTTTTACGAATAACTAGTGCACAGTTTATTAACACAAATTAAGATCTTATATTTCGTGTATTTTAAGGTTCCTGACCCTATAATAACAAACATTAACAAAAATAAAATACGTTACATTATCAAAGTTGTATCCTCAAACTCGATCTAGGAGTGGATACAAGTAACCTTGTTACATTTATAAACAGAAGCGTATCGAGTTGAAACCCCACATTGATGTTCAAAGGGAAGTGATGGCTTCTTATGGGAGTTCCGTATCACTCACGGTATGGCCCGCCATGGGAAATATGCCATGGCGAAACACATTTTATGTGACGAACGTAAGTGGGTTGGAGAGTAATGCGGATAATATAATATATGTGCGTTTGAATATGAGAGGGTAGTATTTAACCGATCGACTAAAAAAACTTTTTGAGCGACAAAATTACTAGGTGAGCGACTTAGTCGTATGTAACCTAACTGTGCGTGCTAAATATTTGTTGATAAACGATTTAAGTATCTAGTTTGTATAAGCAATAAAAGATCATTATAGTCATGTGTTTTATTACCTCGTTACTAATAGGTTTAGGTAGGTAGGTTTGTGGTTTATTAAAAATTGATCATTATAATTTTCTTTACGTAGTTAGATAAGATTAAATAGTTTAGTTTTTAATTTTGTAAGACCGAGGGGCTCTCTTTACGGTATTGTCGCGTCGCGGATAGGTGACACCGCGCGACGACAGCGACTCTAGCGACGCAATTAGACACATAAGTGTACGCAAATTTAGGAAACAACAAAATTCCTGGAATCGAGCCTGACGATTTCCAGGAATTGGCCAAAATCGGCTATAAAAGGCGAGCCCCGAGGTCGCGCTATTCGGCTCCCACCTAATGAAGATCAGCAATAAAGAAGTAAATCTGCACCAGCAAGCTCCTGTTTTTCTTCAACCAAGAACCCTCACCGCTAGTATATGTACACCGGGGCTATCGTCGCTCATAAACGACCGGTGCCGTACACTAACCTAAACTTACTTTTTCCGCAACCCAACCTAGATTTTTAGTCGCTCAATTTAGTATTTTTAGTTGACCAAAGTCAAAGTCAATATCATTTATTCAGTCTAGGCTGTTACAAGCACTTATGAACGTCAAAGAAGCTACGACATCGGTTCACAAACCCTACGGCGGGAGACCTTGTAACGAGAAGAACCGGCAAGAAACTCGTCAAGGGCTGTTTTTTTCTCCCTGTTTTATTTCATACAGAGTCGTCAAACTGAAAAGTGACCTTAACATAACAGTAAGGTAAATTTCCATCACAAAAGGAAAATACAAATTAAAATATTACATTTTATGGTTATTGTAACCGTAAACAATTTTTAACTGGCAAAGAAAGACTTGTCTATCATACATTACAACATTTCTCGCATTACAAGATTACTATACTGCAAGTTGTGAGTTACATACAGGTTAGTATCAATTTATTTTAGATAAAAATATTTAGGCTTTAAGCACAGCATTAAGATAAGCAGACTGAGGTAGACCCATTTCCGCTGGCGGCACCCGTTCACGAGCATGACGCATGAACCAGCCATCGCTTCGCTCAACCTTATTTTAGTTTAATATATTACCAGTTTAATATATTCCAATATAAGATAGTAACTGCCCGACTAGCTCGGTGGAACTCGGTTGACTAAGGAGTTCTGCGATTGTCTTATACGACTGAAGCGAGATAGCAATGACAATTACGACGCGTGCAGTGTGCAGGAGCGGACGATTTGGCAGATTAGGCGAAAGAAGCACGAAATCACTTCGAAGTAAATAACTGTGTCGATTAAAGAGAAATGTTTCTAAATAATATTACTGGTGTCCACTGATTAAACCAATTTAACCCCATTTGAGAAAAATCTTCAACTTTCTTTTTGTAGAGGCAAAATCATTAAATTGTTTTTTATGAATTACATAAAATCTAAATAGAAAAATATTGGTAAAAATCAACTCGGCCACAAATGAATTCTCAGATGGACTCGATCCCACGGCATTTGGAAATCCGGTCCAATGCTCTAACCACTGAGCTACCGAGACCACTTGTGGTCGAGTTGATTTTTTCAAAATTTTTATATTTAAAATTTATCATAAATTGTGTTTCTAGTTCTTTACAAATGTAGTAGTATGAAGAAATGTACATCTTATTACTAGGTTTGTAACATCTCTAATCGAGTATCGTCTTAAGCAACTTTCGCAATATTCGGTTTTGGAATGGGTGACCGAAGATTTTCCCCTTATTATATTTATTTCGAGCTCCTCCGTGCTTTGGAAGACACGTTAAAAGCCGTTGATCTGGATCAATCCATAAGGAAGGCCAGTGAGAGCAAAGTAAGGTAAAAATAGTCCATTGATTCAGATGCATGTATCCAGAACACCATACATATTAGTATTAATTGTCTGATTATTAAACATATTCTTCATATAAATGATGCATACAGCCCTTAAAACTTACCTGGTTAAACTTTAAGTAATAATGTAGATAAGTAAAACTTATTCCACTCCAGTGAAATTGATATTAAAATAAAAGTACTTATTTCCTTTACAAAGCCACGGATGTAACATTAAATCTTATTTATTTTGACGTAACCAAACCATTTACAAAAAAATGTTTCAGCAATTTCAGCATTCTCGTACTAATGTTTTTGCGTACCTACTTTATTTAAATTAGAAAAAGCATTCAAATGTTTGAGTAAAACATACACGTACGAGTAAGATATAAAAGTGTTCTAGAGTTGTTACAAAACCACTTTTAAATAAAGGCTGGTTCAAATTAAGTCGGGCATTGCGCGGGTTCTCTCAAATGTATTATTTTTAATTAAGCACGGAGGTTTTATTCGGCGTAGTACTTTTGTACGCGAGTTTGATTAAACCTTTTTATTCGAAAGCGCTTAGTTTTGTTTTTCAGAAAATTAAGTTAGCCGCCGCACTTAAAAATGTTAATTTTATGACACAATAAGTTTCGTAATATAAGATTTTAAACTTTCGCGTTCCATTATAATTATATATTAAAACAACGGGATTAAAACGCGATAATAAATTTCGCGTTTTAGTCCCGTTGTTTTAATTTAAAATAAGTTTCGTGTTGTCAGTTGACACTTTTTAATGTACAATCATCAGCACGTCAGGCTTCACAGTTTGTCTTTAAGAGTGGTGGCTCGCAATCGCAAAAGAGGCGAATTTAGCAGACGCACAATCGGTCAAATTCAAATCGTCTTGTTATTGATATAAGGTGATTAAAAACAGCTTTGAATATCATTATTAGTCTCGGCGATGATAATTTTAAATGGCATTTCCATTCTTTATGTGCTGTAAAATAAATTCTTATAATTACAGCGTTTACAGTTTTAAATGTCATTTCTGTACGTCTACTTTTCTTCTGTCAAATAAAATCTAATCTCTCTCATCCTATCTAAGTCATTCCTAATAGGAAACGGTGAAACTCGAACACCGCGTTAGTAACCGCAAAATACAATTCCATCTACATACCATTACGAATGATATTCCCAAAACATGGTAATGGGGAGTCGTGTAAGTTTGCGGCCTCGAGATCTGCGACGGTCGGAGCGATGGCGGAAGCGAAGGGCTGATTATCTGACGAAAACTGGGTTCAGTTTGTCGCGTTACGGAAGGTAACGGCAACTAAATTTAGAAATTAAAGGAAGATGAATGGAAATACTCATTGAGATTAAGAAGATTATTAACGTAAGAATGGCACGTTTAAATACAACACTAAAATACTAAAGAGATAAACTATGTTATTATATAAGGAAGAAGAAGAAGCATCCATAAGGAAGGCCAGTGCCCCAGCCCTGGCTGAATCAGCCCTCCGCTGCCGCCATCGCTACGCCCATCGCAGATCTCGTGCCCGCAGACGAAGGCCCAGTTGCCGTTCCAGCCAGACAGATATCATTACACGGACTGACACTTGACAGTTCCAATCAAATTTCATATTCGCGCCCAATTGAGTGGAATTTACTTTATGTTTTTCTGAAATCGAGAAGATGTGCGCTCTTTTCGTAGGAACATTCAAAGTTGATAAGAAAATGCATACGATGATCACCTCATCATCTTCAGATCTTTGGCTGGTTTCCGCTTTAAAGACCAATCATAAAACTATGATGATCACGATATCATGAGCCGTTATTAAAAATAAATAGATGACGTAATCGCCATTGTCTTATATCATTAAAGGAACTGTATTATTCCGTTAGTCCTAAAATTGTCATGCGCTTGATAATTATGCTAAGGTTTCATTCAACGATATTTTCAAAGCAAAAGTGAATATTTACCGTAATCAAAAACTAAACGCAAACGATTTAGTATTTAAGCGACCCTGAACAGATTATAGACTAAAAAGGCAGATAATTATTTTAATCTTGTATTTGATATTCGTTCTAAAAAGTTACCAAGCTTAATTCGTTCCTAGATAGCAGAGCAACGTTTCCTCGGGAGGAGTATTCAACGCCGGCTCGTTAAACCAGCTCCAATTTATTAAAGCGAAGTAGGTAGGTACAGTCAACGGCACGACAAGATTTACAGTTTGACTAAGAAAACCAGCGCGATATAAGGACGAGCGACAAAAAGACAAAGTATAAAAGCTAGTTAGGTACAGTCAACAGCACGACAAGATTTACAGTTTGACTAAGAAAACCACCGCGATATAGGACGAGCGACATAAAGACAAAGTGTAAACGCTAGTTGGGTACAGTCAACAGCACGACAAGATTTACAGTTTGACTAAGAAAACCACCGCGATATAGGACGAGCGACATAAAGACAAAGTGTAAAAGCTAGTTAGGTACAGTCAACAGCACGACAAGATTTACAGTTTGACTAAGAAAACCACCGCGATATAAGGACGAGCGACATAAAGACAAAGTATAAAAGCTAGTTAGGTACAGTCAACAGCACGACAAGATTTACAGTTTGACTAAGAAAACCACCGCGATATAAGGACGAGCGACATAAAGACAAAGTATAAAAGCTAGTTAGGTACAGTCAACAGCACGACAAGATTTACAGTTTGACTAAGAAAACCACCGCGATATAGGACGAGCGACATAAAGTCAAAGTGTAAAAGCTAGTTAGGTACAGTCAACAGCACGACAAGATTTACAGTTTGACTAAGAAAACCACCGCTATATAAGGACGAGCGACATAAGGACAAAGTGTAAAAGCTAGTTAGGTACAGTCAACAGCACGACAAGATTTACAGTTTGACTAAGAAAACCACCGCGATATAGGACGAGCGACATAAAGACAAAGTGTAAAAGCTAGTCAGGTACAGTCAACAGCACGACAAGATTTACAGTTTGACTAAGAAAACCACCGCTATATAAGGACGAGCGACATAAGGACAAAGTGTAAAAGCTAGTTAGGTACAGTCAACAGCACGACAAGATTTACAGTTTGACTAAGAAAACCACCGCGATATAAGGACGAGCGACATATAGACAAAGTATAAAAGCTAGTTAGGTACAGTCAACAGCACGACAAGATTTACAGTTTGACTAAGAAAACCACCGCGATATAGGACGAGCGACATAAGGACAAAGTGAAAAAGTTAGACGGCTGTGAATGCACACTTGACTGTATATCTAGTTATAAGGCTATACGACTGAAGCGAGATTAATGAAAGAAGGACGCGCGAAGGAGCGAGACCGAGTTTGCAGATTAGGCAAAAACCACGAAATAACTTCGTAGTAAATAATATATATATTAAATAAATAAATAAATATTGGCATACAATCACACCAATTATTTTCTAGCCCACGTTAAGTTTCATGAAGAACTTGTGTTATGGATACTAGATAACGGATAAACATACTTATATACTATTTTTTTGTAAATTCATACATAATATACATTTTAAACACCCAGCTCAAGACAAATAGACATGTTCATGCACACAAATATTTGTCTTGTCCGGGGATCGAACCCGGGACCCCTGGCGAGGAAGGCGGGGTTAGTACCCCTACGCCAAACAGGTCGTGGAATCAATATTGGGGGAGGCCTATACCCAGCAGTGGGTATGTGGCTGAGACGACGAAATAACTATAGCGATTTAGAAATGAAACTACGTGATGCTAAATATTATTGGTATCCACTAATTACACCAATTTTTCAATAGTATATGTACCTAACCCCATTTGAGAATTTTCGTATTTATATGAGGTCATTTCGAAAAGAAAAAGTGTCGAGGCAGTCATAAAATCTTGTTTCTGGTACATTACACATCTAGATAAAGGTATGAAGAAATGTATATCTTATTACCAGATTTGTAACATCTCTAACCGTCCTATAAGTAGTTTATATAAATAAGTACATCCTATTTTTGTATACTTAGCATATGCAGCTGGATTTTGTTCGGCACTTGTTGTGCCAATTTAAAAATTGTCGCTCGCGAGCATCGCTCTGCTAACTGGTGGATGGGTGCTGCAAGGGAGGGGGAGAGGAAGGGAGAGAGGGGGCTTTCTCACGCTGAAATATGTCGAATCTATAATTTTTTGAAGCCAGAAATCTGTGAAATAAAACAACTTTTACGGATATCAAAAGCGCTATATTTTCACAAACTAAGTTGTAAATTGTCCGTATTCCAGTCATCCCGTGACCACGGCAGCTGTAAAGGTGGAAAATCAAAAAACCCCTAAAAAACCAAAAAATACGGACAATTTACAACTTAGTTCGTGAAAATATAGCGCGTTTGATATCCGTAAAAGTTGTTTTATTTCAATGAACAGTGCGCGCCAAAACATAAGATGTACGTACCAGAAATCTGTATTAAACAATCACTGAAAACAATCATCGACAAGGATTTCCGAAGATCATTGAAACTAAAGGATTTTGACAGTAGTAAAGATTTCACTTACATTTTTAATACAGAAATTATGATTTGAAAAATTTCGAATTTGACATATCTCAGCGCGAGAATCGCCTATCAGGGGTCATGGAAGAGAACTTGGGTTTTAAACGTGTACTGACGCCGGCTCGCGAGTAGCCTCGCGTGGCCCTGCTATGTGGATACACGCAATAAAACTTGTTTTGCTGTCTACTGTACAACCAGTTGACGGCCAGACAACCAGTACTGCACTTATAAACGATTTATATGCGCTTGCGCTTTAAGATATGTTGTTTACACTTTAAGTGGTTTTAGCAAAGTGTCTGGCCATAAACATTGGACAACTTATTTTCTCTTTGCATGTATTGAGGTGAATACGCTTCTTAGGTAGCTGAATGCATCATGATTTACAATTAGGACTATAAATACATACGACGACAGTGTAAACGGCTCTTTAGTAGTGCGTTGTATTAATGGCGTCGAAATACTTAAATATACGCTGATCCAAAGTAAATAAGTATTTAGTTAAGAATAGGACCTACAACTGAAAAATATAAAGTACTACAAGGCGGTAAGAAAAAGGTACAATAAGAATTCTGCAGATAGTTGGGCAAATACACTTTTTGGAAGGCATCAATATCGAAATTTTAAAAAGGGGCGCTCTCGTACAAATTGCTTACTTCGGTGTTGCCACACGGGGAGCGCATTGTCAAAGACAAAGGAGGATTCGCACAATAATGTTAATTACCTATGGTAAGTTTGATTTGTTTACTCTTTTTAAAAACAATGAAATCTATTCTGTTGTCGCCGCACGAGCTGTCTTTCAGTTTATTTTCCTTAATATTTTAGCTATTTTCCGTTTTATTGTTGATATTAAACACAAAATCGTAAAACTTTGTTATTGATATGATAAATGTCTACTAGAAAAATATCCGCTGGGAATTTTGTAAGTCGTGAAGTAAAAATCTATACGTTAGACTCTAATTGCACACAATTCCTAAATTAGCTCTTATGAGTCATGAAATAGGAGGCTGTATCTACTTGCCAAACAGAAGAACTCGTTAGTGATATTATGGATATTATTTTAACTATAAATAGTATTTTTTTAATTACATGCTATAATGAAAATGTCAGAGATATAAAATACACTTAATTATAATATAAGTAGTTTTAGTAATTATTTATTATTATTATAATAATAAATAATAATCATTTACAATTTGATGCAAATGTTATTTAATTACCATTTTTTTCATATTTAATAATAATAATTATTATTATTGATAAATTCCACATTAAAACAATTACTAATTAAATGTGTCATTTGATTTGGTTTTATTTTGATTTTTATTTAGTTCTTTTTGTTATTATTTTGTTTTTTGTGATGTTATTTTATTGAGGTTTTTGGTATCATGGTCTTTCCAGGTTTCAAAATCAGCGATTTGCTCGCGATTGACGCGAGTGAATATGACGCTGAGCTGCGACCTTTGCGTACTGCTACAGCAGGCACACACATTTTTATTAGGGAAAGTTGCATTTGACCTGTATGTGTTTTTTAAAACTTGTTAAACTGTTGCAATATTTACGTCTTTTATGTTTTAATTGTGTAATATTATAAATTGAATATGTGTGTGTCTGAAGCAAGAAATAAATGATTTATCTATCTATCTAAATAAACCAATTCCATGTCAAACAACAAATCTAAACTGTAAAGATATGACACACAAGGACCGTTTTGCTCCATTACTTAATCTGAAAGTAAGTTCACTGAAAATCCATTACAGGAATGAAAGAACTTCCATTGCTATTTATTCCATTCCCGGAGTAGGATTTATATGTTTTTTTTTGTTGGAATGAATGAGAAAAGTGAGTTTTTGTAAGTCGACTTAATACGATGAATAATAGTTAGTTTGAGTATAAAAGGAAATTGTGAACTTGATATCTTCAGTTATTCCGCTTAGGATTTTAAAGGTTCAGTAGTTTCAGAGATAAGAACTTTTTAACTTTGCATTTTACAATGCTATTTTTATGTAGGTAATAAATATAAATAAGAAAATATACTAGAAAAAACCACTGTTCTCAAGCGAGGATATTATTTCTCTCATTGAAGAAACGACGCTGGCCAACAGCGCCGTTTCGAGGAAAATACTAGAAAATTTCGACGGCTCCTCATAAGTCTCGGTAGCATTATTGGTAGTGCATTGGGCCGGGTTCCTAAGGGTGCGGGTTCCAGTCCCGTCTGAACGACCATTGCTTTTTTCTATTATATTTATATTTATTAGTTTCAGAAATTTCTTCCTACAAAGTAATTTTGAAAACGTTCTCCTTGTCAGTTAAAAATTTCCTGATAGAGTGGTAGAAAAAATATTTAAGGCCGATTTCAAAAGTGCAGTCAACACCACGCCTGTCTTTACACTTGCACTAAGAAAACAGCTGTTTTACCAGCGGCATTTACAGAGTCATGTCATTTCATTGTTAGAGAAAACGAAAGCCGAGCTTACAAAGACAAACTTACTACTTATTAGTTTAAGTAATAAAATAAAAACAACTTTTGCGGAATATTTAGTGCGATTTATTTACCCGAAATATATTTGGTGACGGGATCCCAAATATATATATCGGGTAAATAAATAAAAATAAATCCCTGACGGGATCCCGTCAGGGCGACATGGGACTAGTTGCTTTTTTCTAGTATATTTTCTTGTTTAATATCTATCACATTAAACTCATTGCAAATGCAAAATTAAAAAATAAAAAATAAAAAAAGTAATTATATATTTGGTACTATATTTTTTCGGTTTATTTGAGGCTTTTTGGTTTCGCGCACCGGCACCTTTTCAGTTGCCGTAGTCACGGGTTGACTCACTACTTATAAAGTCTTCCTACACAAAATTGATTTATTATTGCGTTCGGAAACGGTTAGATAATAACTAAATAAAAGTTAATAATTTTTACGTAAGGGAATGAAAATTACTTTAGTTTTGGTATTAATATGGGTATGGCAAATATATATCCAGACTAATATATCATAGTTTATAATACATCGTGTACATTTTAATGTGTACCAGATCACAATGCCCGACCATTGTCGGTCCGAGCCCATTATCTAAGTTGGCCCGTAATGGAACTGCCACTCATTTTGACACTTCAACTACGAATATCACATTAGATAACTAATGTAACTATCTGTGGAGTTACATGAAATTTATGCTGTTAGCAGAAAGCAGTCTGTGGCGATTTAATCCACGTGGTTTGAGTGCAAAAAGAGATGTTAAGCTGGCAATAGACGTCCGATATTGCTTCCGATTGTCTAATCAGACAATCAGTAGGCCTAACATGAGCGACTTTTATCAACTCGATAATTCGATAACGTGTCGCTGTTTCGCTCACATCGTAGAGGAGTAAGCAAGACAGCATGATGCGCTATATCATATCGCGGGATATAACGAAGATCATGCTAGAGGGGCTGGGTGTTACTCTTGACGGGATCGCGTTGAGATCGAGATTGAATGTCAATAACTATTACTGATTTTCGACGTTGATTCGATTTTTATTCCCGTTAAAATCGATAATTAGAGTACAAAATTACTTTTTTTACAAATTTTAAGTATAAATTTTTAGTTTAATTACTTATTTTAAGTCATAATTACTGACGTTTGACATTCATTCAATTTCGATCTCAATGCGATCGCATCAAGAATAAGGGGGCGGATCGGATTCACTCAATCGTCGTCAGATTTTTAATAAAAAAAAAAGATAATTTAAGTTGTTTGTTTATCTAAAGATTAGCTTCCCTGAGTCACTAACAAGATGTATTTAATGGCTTTAAATACACACAAGCTTTCAATGAATGAATTCTAAGTCATTATTCTATCCACGATCGTAAAATGAGGATAAAGGTCTCGAGCGAGGAGACAGCGAGACGGAACGACATTCATTACTATGTATCCCAACATTCCTAATACTACAGCAATACTATTAAAGGTAAGCTTAGCTTTTAATACTACGTTTTCTCCATCTAAATAGGGCTAGCAATCGTTTTACTAATTAACAAAATCTAGTGTTTGATAATTTAAAATCAAATACTTTTATTCAAATAAGCTTACAAAAAAGTACTTTTGTATAAAGTATTTATCGCACAGTATAATTTCAAATCGCATAGTGGTTTCTTTTTTTAGGTTTACTCTACTTTTTTATTATAATGTATGCAACCAAATCTTCATTCTTGAAGAGCATTACCTAATGCTGTGTAGTGTCGGCTTAGAATAGCACTACCCCCTCTCATCCCGTGGGTGTCGTAAAAGGCGACTAAGGGACTCAGCCTTCAGGAGATGGGCAGCAGCGTCTCCTACAAACTTGGCCATACTGCGATCGCCAACCCGCCTGCCAAGCCTTTTGGGGGAGGCCTATACCCAGCAGTGGGTGTTATGTGGCTGAGACAACGACGACGATTGCCTAATGCGTGAATATTACACCGAATGAAGTTTTATAATAGTTATGTTGCCTTTTAACGCTACTAGCGTTGAAATCTATCACGAAAACTGCACACATTGACAATTGACAAGTAGGAGAAAACACACCAAAAAGCACGGAAATGAAAGATAACAAATTGAATCGGACCCTATATAGTTCCTCCCAATGTTTCACCAAGCTCGTATGACATATCTTTTTTTTCCCGGGCTTCAAGTACACACATATGATATCATTGATTAGGTATACAGCTAAAAAAAGCAAGTTATAAGTATTTATTTAAAGCATCAAGGCTAGCACTCGCGTTACTTTTCTATATTTTCCATTAGTTTCATTTACTTGACCTCAATGATACTGAATACGAATTTGTCCTGATGCGTCATTACATTACTCTCACTATCGTAAAAGGAAGGCACAGTTTATCAATGTACAGCCAAATCAGTAGCTCACCTACTTAGATCAGTTAGTTTTTTATTAAAAAAAGCAATTAAGTTATAATATTTATTACAAGCATCAAGGCTAACACTCGTGTTACTTCTTTTTCTATATTTTACATTAGTTTCATTAACTTGACCTCAATGATACTGACTACGAATTTGTCCTGATACGTCATTACATTACTCTCACTATCGTAAAAGGAAGGCACAGTTAGTTTTTTATTTCAGTTTTTTATTTCACTTGTATGTTTCCATTTTGTTTTATTAGGACTACGGTGCAATCATGAACCTAGAAAAAAAGTAGGTAGTAAAGTACTACGACCTACTGACCTACTTTTTTAAATAAGAAAGTAGTAGGCGAGTTTACTATATTATCTCTAACTGCAGGAACACAACAATGCTGAAAACATTGTTGTTATGGCGTCAGGTTTAGATAAGATGGTGGTAGCTAGCCAGGCGGACTTACAAGAAGTCCTACCACCAACCAAACCGAATACAATATCTACCCCCGCTGGGAATCGAACCCGAGACCCCTGGATCTGATACCGGTGGTTGTTACCATTAGACCACGGAGGCGGTTATAAAACAACGTCACCCACTGCTAGTTGTTCAAGATTTTTTGCGCGGCAAGTAGACTACAGGCAACTTCTGCGAAGTGAAGAAAAGCTACTGTTTTTTATAATAGACTGTGACAAAGACGAACAACCTGCCACCAAGATACAAAACGGTACGATATTTAACTCCCCGCTCCCGGACATAATCGTAAAACCTTACCGTTTGGTTGTCATGTTATAACTTGTCTTGTTTAAACGCGACGAGGTAATTCCTGGGGGTCTACCATCATTTTCAGAAAACCATCATGTTATAAGAAAGTTTTGTTTTCAATACCGTTCGAATTCGTAATATGACCTTTACAAAGTGGAATTTTGTCATTCCTGCTAAGAAACTAAAAGTTATCAAATGACACACTTCATACTGTGAAGGCGATGAATGTGCGACAAGCTTACTTTAAGAGGAACGTAGTACGAAATAGCATGGTAAGATTGAAATAATATTGCTCTAAGAGATGACAGTAGGCCCCCTGGTTCAGCGTTAATTTAAGGATGCAATTACGGGAGTCTTGCTTAGTTGAAAATTATATTAAGGTTTCTGAGCGTTTCCACATTTTATTATTCTGAATAAATTACATAATTCCTGTAAGCATGTTTTAGAGATGCGTGTTTGTTGAAATTTCCTCAAACATAAAACGAATCTGAGTTACCTTCTTGCGTCTCACGTTTTGTACCATGGCCCTTTAACGGCCAGTTTCAATAATCTACCAGTAGCAAGAGATAGGCCTATCTTGGTTTCGTTACTTAGCTACCGCTAAGATGGCTTGATTAACAAAAATATCTAGGCAACAAAACTCTAGTAAGCTTATCTTATTGAGGATAGGTTATTAAAACCGGCTGTTAAACGACGTACTTACTCTTAAGAATAATATATTTATACTTAATCATCATCGTCATCAGCCATTTTTAATGTCCCCACTGCTGGAGCACTGGCCTTCCTTATGGATGGATAAGGAGGTTGGGACATGACCCACCACGCGGGCCCAATGCAGATTAACGACTGCAAATGCAGCACAATTGCAGCAAAATTCGAAGCACGGAGGAGGTCGAGACAGTAAATTTTTGGCCACCCATCCCGTGGCCGACCGTTGCGAAAGTCGCTTAACCTGCATAATCGCAAGCCCTGCGCGCGAAACACTGCGCCACGGGCTCCTCCTCCTCATAAACATATTTGGTAGAGATCCTAACCTACTTTCATAATATCGCAATGAACAACGCTTGTTTATGTATGCTTTTTGTTAAAACTAGGGATAAACTAGGGGGATTGTTTATCACTCCTGAGTCTGATAATCAAAACAAATAAGTATAGCAACAAACACAATTTTTTGTTCCATCATGTACGGACCGAAATCACGAACCCCGGCGTTTTAGAATCATTACCCACTGCGCTAACCTGTCTCAAACGATATGATATTACTTATAATACATATTTGCTGGGGCCCAATTCTGCTAATGCTTAGTCACAATCGTATTCCAATGGTGTTACAATGGTAGCCCTGTTTTACACAGTTCTAATTACAACAGTGTAAATAAACACTACTATTGAAACACCATTGAGAGACGATTATTACAAAAAATTAGCAGAATTGACCCTCTGGTTTCAGTTAAATAATAACTTTTTGTACCACTAATTAATAACGATAAGATATTTGCTAGATTCGTAGTTAAATAATAACTTTTTCTACCAACTAACTGTTATGCGTACTGCATAACTGCATGCGGCACTCACCGCACCGGCCGACCTCGGCACCGCTAATTGCCTGTATTTCCATAGGTTTAATACACTATGGCCACCATTATAGTTTGCGGTTGAAGGGAGAACAGACCATAACTGGCCCTAGGGTTGGTACAGGACAAAGGATTAATACTAAGTAATAGGTATAGTCAGAAAATATTATCTAAATAAATTAAAAATAAATAAATAAATAATAATAAATAATTGCATACATCACACCAATTATCTAGCCCACGTTAAGTTACATGAAGAACTTGTGTTATGGATACTAGATAACGGATAAACTAATTATATACTTTTGTTTTTTTGTAAATACATACTTATTATACATATTAAACACCCAGACCAAGACAAATAGACATGTTCATGCACACAAATATTTGTCTTGTCCGGGGATCGAACCCGGGACCTCTGGCGCAGAAGGCGAGCTTAGTACCCCTGCGCCAAACAGGTCGTCAATTATGGTTTTGAAGATTGGTCACCACTCCCGATTCGGACCTTTATGATAGTTATCACAATAATTATTGTAGACCGCGCAATATTTTATATATGCCGATCTTTTGTAGTTAAAACCGTGAAAACAGGCCAAGATAATTAACTAAACAAAACAAAAAACACTTACACCCATATTCTAAGTCATTCCTCCAAAACTTACTCGTCCTCGACTTAACGAAACCTTATTGAAAACCTCTTCGAAATACTCCTCGAAATCGATATTCTAAGTCATAACTCCGTAAGGACCTGGAGGAGCCAAAGAGTACGTAGCCACTCCGTGTTAGACCTAGTGCACACTACCATTTTTACTCACGATGAGGATGAGTGGAGTGTAAAAAGTTTTGGAGGAACGACTTAGAATATGGGGGTTAGATACCCGGAAAAGAGACTAAATACTTAGGTATATATTTTTTTATTGTTTTTTCTTTCTTGAAAATATTAAAAAAATCAATAACCTCCAAATTGCTCAGACGGGACCCAAACCCGCAATCTTTGGATGACCGGTCCAAAGCTCAACCAATTGATCTACCGAGAAGACTATCCATAGCGCCTAGGTGGATTAAAGTAGTAATTAATCAAGAGTGCGCCTCGTGACAAACTCCTTCCCCCACCCCTCCCTTCACCACTACCCGCATTTTTATTTTTACAGCGAAGATACCTCCATTTCATTAGAGCTACAGAAGAGGTCCTCTCGTCCTGGCAATCCAGTTACATTAAATGTTTAATGTCCCAACTTTATTAAGTTTCTTTTATAAAAAGCACCGTTTTTATAGAGTTGCATTCCCGTTGGGAGAACTCTGTCCATTGTTTTACTAACATCATAATTTGTTGAAATTCTCAACTGCTTTGTCGACAAATTGTATTATGTTATTAAGTTTTTATTTGTACAAAGTAAATTAAACAGTAAAATTCTTATTGCAACTTTAGACTTATATGTACACAGCTAAGACGCTAAGATATTTCCATCTGATTAAAATTGTTTAGTAATAGAAACGGTACATACCTATAAGCCAGAAATTAGTCTGTTTTGCCCAAATTGTCCAAATTCAACAATTCGGCAATTACGATGATACTTAAATCGATTTTACAATACCTAGTCATTAAAAACTTTAGATCGTCAAACCAAAAAATGGAGATGTTGCTAATAACTTTGGTTTTATTCATACTTGGCCTTGTCACAAAACCTAGCCCTACGCTATTCACAAGTAACTCTTAACCGCCTCTGTAGTTTAGTGGTACAACCACCGGTATCAGACCCAAGGATCCCAGGTTCGATTCCCAGCGTGGTACATATTGTATTCGGTTTGGTTGGTGGTAGGACTTGTTGTAAGTCCGCCTGTCTAGCTACCACCGTCTTATCTAAGTCTGACGCCATAACAACAATGTTTTCAGCATTGTTGTGTTCTGGCAGTTCAAGATAAGCTCAGTTCCTCAGTGACTGAGGATTCCAGGAGAGGCTCGCTTCCATCTTCAGCCTTATCAATACTTAATATCAGGTATGATGAAGACTAAGAGTCTCCCTTAGTTCATAAAAAAAAAACTTCACTGACACAGCTTCGCTTTAAGCTGCTAAAACTAGATCCAGAGATTTAAGGTTCAATCAAATCGCCCAACTATGGCCGACAGTATGGCCTTTGTACAAATTTTAACGTAAATATGTTATGTTGTGTTCTTGTTCGGGTAGGTCAAGAGCCAGGTATGTCAAAAAGGAATGGTGTTGAAACACCATTAAGGGCCTGCGCAGACGACGGACATTGGAGGACTTTTTGTCCGCCACACGACTTTATTACTAAGAACATAAAGTTGAAATATAACGAAGACTATCGCGTACTTTTCATGGATATACGCGATCTAAATTCAATCTTATTTGGTTAACAATAAAGACGTGTCGCGGACAAAAAGTCCTCCGTGATCCGTCGTCTGCGCTAGCCATATGACACGATTTTACGCCAACAGCAAAATTGTGTTAAGGCAGTCGTCAGAGTTTAGAAAATATTGCTGACATTTACAAGACGAAAGGAGGTGTGCTTTTCTAGGCCATACCACAACAAGCTTTTATCTTACCGTCAAAAAAGCATACACTTGCCTCACGTTCCAAAAGCGCAGCGTATTTGTCTTCATATAAAAGAAAATCAATAATGAAACTTGTCATGATAATGCTGAAAGCATTGATTGATCGTTTGAAACAGCATGACTTGTCCAAAAAATCCCTTGATAATAGTTTCAGAAAGAAATCTCTATTAACTATACGTCAGAAACACCGTTACCCACTCAGTGTGAAAACACTCAATCATTTTAATTCAAGTTAAAGATCGCGCAGACCGGTCACGGAACACAAACGTGCCTATTCAGGTGGGAATTTTAAATTATTCACCTGTAAAGCAATTGGAATTCATATTCAAATGCGTGTATGTGCTATGACGGTTTTAAAGTGTTAAATTAGTAACCTTAGGTATTCCGGCAAATAAAGTTGATTTTTTTCACACAGAAGCAAATAATTTTTGTATTTATGTTTTATAAAACAAGCAATCTTTCTAACCCCTTGTCTGAAGAAGCATTGTTGATTTACAGTTTCGCAGCCCAAAGTATTAAAGTAAGATTAGAAATAAGTAATTAGATAGGTAACACATGTATAATAACGATGGGACTGGCATGTACATGGTACAAAAGCCCCTTTAAATAAAGAGAAAAAAAAACAAGCAATATTACCGTTTACATTGACAGCCAATTAGAATATCAAGAACTGACGATTCTGTTGAGTAGCAAAGTCACAAATAAGAAGATAATTAACAAAAGCTATGTTCTTCATTAGACAAAAGTTACAATACATAAAAAAGCCTTAATTCAAACCCAGTTAGTTCCACTTGTTAATTTTTTAAGTTAAAGTCGTAGCAAAAGCTACTTTAATCTAATTGGAGGATGGCCAGTGGCTGATAAGTGCGCGTGCAAGGTCGTTACTTTTTACAGGGGCTTAAGCGCAGTTGTAAAGATAGCAGCTTTAGTGCCGATACGAATGGCCAAACCTACGCTTTTTAGGTTCCGAAAATACCGATTCATAGATACGTACACAGTCCACAGAGAATCAAGCTCTTCCAATTTATTTTTTAGTCTTGTAGGTTTTTGTACTGCAACTCTTAATCCAGCGTGTAGTCAGACTATCAATCAAGGTCGCATAAACTCTAATAATAATAATAAAGTTTTTAATTTATAATTTTTTACAGAATTTATCAAGTTACAATTTTAACGTTAGTAGTCTTTATTCATTACATTATTATTGTGTTAGTATTGTTAATATATATCTTTTTATCTATGAATGTCGGGGAGACTCGATGCCTTCATCATACATGATGTTAAGTAATGATAAGGCTGAAGATGGAAGCGAGCCTCTCCCGGAATCCTCAACCACTGAGGAACTGGCTATCTTATCTCGAACTGCCGGAACACAACAAAGCTGAAAACATTGTTGTTATGGCGTCAGGCTTAGATAAGATAGTAGTAGCAAGCCAGGCGGGCATACAAAAAGTCCTACCACCAACCAAACCGAATACAATATGTACCCCCGCTGGGAATCGAACCCGCGACCCCAGGGTCTGATACCGGTGGTTGTACCACTAGACCACATAGGCGGTTAAAAACTATACATTTATGGATCCGTTTGGGTATAAGTCTCCTCAAGGCCACTCCATCTTTCTCTGTCCAGGGCAACCTTTGTCCAGTTATCCCCAGCAACTTCCTCGACATCATCAGCCCACCTTGGTCTGCCCTTGCTTCATGTTCCTATTGGTCCTAACCATTTTGTAGCCACAATCGTCCACCTTTTGTCTTTATACCTCGCAACATGTCCCGCCCACCTCCATTTCAGATGGAGAGCATGCTGAAGAGCATCTGTAATTTTTGTTGTTTTTCTTATTTATATCCTTACCCGCAAAAACTCTAATGGCCTGCGCAGACGACGGACATTGAAGGACTTTTTGTCCGCGACACGACCTTATTACTAAGAACATAAAGTTGAATAAATAACGAGGACTATCGCGTACTTTTCGCGGATATACGCGGTCTAAGTAAGTAAGTGAATCTTATTTGGTTAACAATAAAGACATGTCGCGGACAAAAATTCATCCGTTATCCGTCGTCTGCGCTAGCTCTAACTCGATCCTAATTGGCCATACTTACACGTTTTATTATTGGCCAAAACTACCCTTTGTAGGCTTCCGAAAATACCGAATCATAGATACAATCGACACAGCGCGTCAAGCTTTTCCTATTTATTTTTTAGTCTTGTTGGTTTTAACTCTTAATCTAGCGTGTAGTCATACTATCAAGGTCGAGATAACTCTGACTCGGTCCTAATTGGCCATACATACACGTTTTAATCTAGTCTAATTGAGTCTAGATTTAACCCATACGAAAGCGTCAAAATATTAAATCTAGATTTAAACATTTGACATTCTTGCTGTATCTACCTTCAGAATATTCGAGTTGCGAAAATTCACTTCATTTAATTTCCTCACATGTTTTTTACCTAAAACCTGACTGAAGAAGATATCCACGCATATATACATTTAAATTCGCATTTCCATATCCATTCAAATTAGTGAAAAGGTCTTTTGACTTGGGATCCCAATTTATGAATTACTAGCGGTATAAGACCTTCGGGAATCAGACAGATCGTTTCTAATGACAAATAGAATAAATTATAAGGCTTATAGATTAAAAGGAACATCATTAAATAAATATAGCAAAGAGAAGAAATCCTATAATATTGGCTAGAACTCAAGTCGCAGGTAAATGTAGCAATTAAAATCCAACACGAAAAAAACGTTATGAGAAAGTGTTTGATTAACATTCTAAACACTTTGAAAGGTTCCAAACAAAAGCTGAAGAAGTTTAATTAATTATACTTTTTGATTAATCGCCCGCGTCGCTTTACTTTAATAAACAAAGAATAAATCACAGTTAAAGAATGCCTAAATTAAAGTAGGCCATTTGGCAAGCTATAGACAGTATAGACAGTATAGACAGTATAGTATAGAGAAAGGTTACCTAACGTAACCTTTGTCCCGTTATACGACTAAAAGGCAGTTTTCATGTCAAAATTTTCGGTGATGGCAACAATATTAAACATAATACATAGAATAATAAGGTAAACCCATAAGACATAGAAGCAATACAAGATCCTGTAAGTCCTCTACTTATTTTAGTAAAAAGTAACTATTTTGTTTAATGCACTCAAAATAATTTACGTTTTGCAACACGATGTCATGTGCTAAATGAGAATATAAAAGAGCCTTCGGAGTTTCACCCGAGTTCATTTCGTAATAACACGTGTTGTGAGACTACATTTTTAACTCAATCTACCGTACAATTTCTATTTATATATACAAAAACATTCACTCGCCATTGGCTAAATGCGTAATAATTTATCGCGAAAAATCCATTAATTACTTATGGAAAAAAAGGGCCTTCAACAATAATCTTACAGCAACAAACAGGAACAAGAAATTTGATTCCCGATTCCTCTCTATTAATAATCCTGTTGATACGATTATAAACAATGTCATTTGGTAAATAAAGATAATGCTATAAACGGTGTTCCTTCACCCGTCACATCGAAGCGAAATCTTTAGTAAAGGTCATAATGAAAATAGACCGAGGAGATGATCAGGCTGGATTAAAATAAATGGTACTCTGGAAACAGCTCAGCGAATTGCGAATGGAATCTATGAACTTGCGCTCGACACGATGTAATTGCGGTCCAGGCGTGTAAATGCTTATAATGTAAATTGAACGCGACATTAAAATCGCCACGCACACAGTTTTTACGGTAAATTAAATGCTTTACGATAAAAGTATCAATTCATTAATTGGTGTGAATATTTCAATTTCATGCAGAAAAGAGAATGCCGGTTTTATGTTAGCGAATGAATGTAATAAAGAATATAGTGGCAATTTGACATTAACTAACAATATCTTCATTAAACAAAATCAAAAATAAACTACTAACAATGTTCTTGTAGGCACTTTTAATATCAAAAGTTTATATAATAACAGTGATGTAACAGAAAGTCAACTTCCTCCTTAGATAAGCAAACATTAATAAATATCAAGTAAATTCGTTCCGGCAAATTGGTGGGCGCCCTTGAAAAACCGATGGACCATCCATTTCGTTCGTTCAGACATAAATTTTCATTCGTTAATTTCTAAATGATGAGAGCGAACTTGATGAACTATTCATACTCGCCTCTAGAGCTTGGCTCGTCGAAATTTAACAATTTCCTAATCTCAGGGAGCACTTGGCGAATTTACATTAATTTGTTATACTTCATTTTGGCAAATTAGTTTACACGTTGCTCGCAACAAATGTGACAAACGAATTTCGACGTGCCTCTAATTCAATTTCAACTTCTGTGGCGAACAAACACAATGTCGAAATTATTTATTGTGTAAAAATGTGCCAAAAAGACCGAATATATTTGTCAGAAGCAGAGGTGAAAGAAATGTGACAAAACAAATTCCCCAATTTTATTAAGTGCTCATTAAAAATAATAAGTAAGTATATGAAAACGAAATATTGTTTGTGATCATTAAGTTTTTTTTTGTGCATTTTCAATTTTTATATTTATGACATATTTTTAATAGAAAAATATTGGAAAAAAATTTACTCGGCCTTAATATTTATTTTTTTTATTTATCATACGAAATATTGTGCTAGAAAAAAAACATGATTATTTGAATTTGCTCATTTCATGTAAGTTAAATTGCATGGAACATTTTGAACCGATAGGCTATTGGTTGCAGCTGATAGGTATAAATATGTCAGATAAAGTACAAGAATCCATTCGAACGGTTTTATTAACAGAATTGTTAGATTGTATAATTTTCTCACCTGCTTATTTCAACCTTCACTGAGCGCCATCAAGTAAATCACCAGCTTAGCATAAAGCGGCTCGACACTTTTACCGGCTGATATGAAATATATCGCTGACTGGCATTCTCGGAATGAAAGCCTAGCGTCATCTAAGTAGGGTATCATACCATTAAGCATCAGCGAAAGCAACCAACTGGTGCCAACTGGATTACGAAAAATTAGCACAAACAATTTAAAAAATTAAATATTTTGAGATTGTTAAAAAGAAAGAAAGATTTTAATTCGTCATTTGCTAGCAGGCCACCGGTGTCCAGAGAATAATGGAATATCTATTTGTGTCTCATAACCCGGGGTCTGAGAAATTAAAGGAAGGCCCAGGATATAAGCATCAGATAAAATCAAATATGACAGTGGAAAGAGGTGCTTCCTGGCTTCCCCCCTTCGGGAGAAAGGCGTGATTGTATGTATGTAAAAATTAATTGTTATCTGTGATTTCATTTATAGGTAATTTTCATCTCTCTGTTGTAATCTCAATTTAGAGTAACTACGGCTTTCATTTCCAAGCCATTTCTCAACGCTTGCGTTCTAGCATCGTTTCCTATGTCATGCCAAGCCAAACATCCAAATATTGAACTTTCTTTTGTCTGGCTTCACTTAAAACATTTTTCCTTTTATACAACGTTAGAATTATTCTTCTCTGCAAAATTATTAGACTGGTAAAGGCGTTGCGAAAAGTAAAAATAATCCCGTTCCTGATTCTAGAACTGATTAATAGGCAAACTGGCAAAAGCTATTAGACGCCATAACACCAAAAGATTGTACCTTTTACTTGAAGTCAAGTAGATTCACGTGGTACAATGTAACGAGCAGCCGACTACAGTACATATTCAGTCTTAATAGGTTTTAGTAAGGGTGATAGTTGCCTGATGTCTCACATGGACATAACGCTTTATTCCACTTGGGCCCTTTCAGCACGAGGCATAAATAGCATGAAGTTGGAAACAATTGAAAGTCGGCCACGTGTCATTTCCCATGCCGTTGCAATTTACTACTATGCAAGCCTTCAATTAACAATTTATACACAAATAGCTCATAATTGAAGCTAATTGAACGGTGTCATAGCGGGATTTGTAGGTGCACAGTCTGAATAATTACTCCTTACACGGCGAAACGTAATCAAGAGAAATAATAGGTATATTGAGCTTTTAATTGTTTCGGCGTAATACAACATATTATGAACTAATAGTACTAGTATAATATCATATAATATGTTGCTAGTTATATAATTTCCATAGTTATTTATTACTTATTGTCTTGGTGTAATTTTTATAGTCTTTACAGCGGTGTAATAAGAACAGAAATTTCAATAATAGCAATAAAACTGATGATTAAGTTTTTGCTGAGAAAATTAAAAGCTTAGCAGATAGGTGACATTTTTATTTAAAAATTTTAGTCAGTTAACTATTTTTTTTATGCTGTTGTGCTTTATCGATGAACTAGTAGGTTTTTAATTAAATTGAAAAACTTACGAAGTAGGCCGAAGTCATTTTACCTGAAAATAAAACAAAATATAATTAGACAAAGGTTCATTCGTAACTGACTAGTATTCATATAATCAAAAGACTATTTAGTCTATTATGTACATGTTTGTTATCTTTGTTCACTGTTGGTGAAATTATGAAAAAATAAAGTTTCTTATTAAAAAAATCGTGGAAAGTAGAGACTTCGAACGCTTTCGTATATACCCGATCAAACATTCTTAAAGTAATGTTAAGAGTGTTGACATCAGAGTAAACGTAAGTTAACGTCTTCAATCAGAGTTTTAATCAAAAGTCGCGTCGCGTGTGCGTTGTGTTTTTGCGGTTATTTGCTGCGGCTGCATAATCCTATGCAGTATGAACGCGAACTGCACATTTATTCACGCCGACCACTGCTTCCCTCACCCTGGGAGCGGAATTGCACTTTGATTGATGTCGAAATTATTAAGGGGTGGTTTTGACGGTCAGTTAGATTTTTTCTAGCTAGTCTTTTTCCATAAATAATGGTCAGTTTTGTTTTGTATACAGGCGTGATAAAGTCTTTATGAGTTCAAGTTCATGATCAGATACGTACTAATTTCCGATTCAATAGAATGATTGAACTTCCTGTATCATGTCAACAAGTAAGTTGTAGTATAAGGTAAACCTTGAAACTTGGCAAAGCAAATGTTACAAAAAAAAAAAGAAACATACCTATATACTAAACTAGTTGTCTGTATAAACATTCAGAGTTCCGGCAGAAACACAACAAAGAGAACTGTAGTTGCGACAATACATACATGCAAAGTTAGTTGATGCGATTCTAATAGGTATATTTCTTTTGTTTTATCTACTCCCAGTTTTGGATAGTCTGGATCTGGATAATGATTTTAACTATTTTAGACTGCAAATATTGTAATACGGTGAAAATAAACTAACCGCCTCTGTGGTCTAGTGGTACTACCACCGGTATCAGACCCAGGGGTCCCGGGTTCGATTCCCACCGGGGGTACATATTGTATTCGGTTTGGTTGGTGGTTCTAAGTCCGTCGGGCTAGTTACCACCATCTTATCTAAGTCTGACGCCATAACAACATTAGAGATAAGATAGCCAAATCCTCAGTGATTGAGGATTCCGGGAGAGGCTCGCTTCCATCGTCAGCCTTATCAATACTTAACATCAGGTATGATGAAGGCTAAGAATCTTTTCGTCGTTCATAAAAAAATATTTAAAAAAGAACCGTTTCAGTTAACAAGTCTGATTAAATTTTTCAAAATGTTATTGCTTTCGTGACCAAATAATAGATATCACATGAATTAACCATCATAAACAGAAACGGCCATCCCACCTTCCAAATTAAAACCAATACAACGGACTCCCACCATTTAATTTACAGATCCGGTTAATTGGCAGTTACAAGAGTCTGCAATCAAGCATAACACTGAGACTGACGTCCAAATAATGAGCCCTGCATAAATCCTGGTTTACGGCGAGTTTTATTTTACAACCTTATTCGAAGTGGCATCAGAGCTGAGGGACGCGCCGCGCTTAAGTGATTAAAATCGCGACGACTGCGCGGGAACAAAGCAGGCGAAATGTTCAGATGAATTTAAATGGAGGAACGAAACAAAAGACCGTAGCGGAGCGCTGGCATGTCATCTTGTAACGAGCCCCGCGGCATAGACTTACGGATACACAGGATTAGCAGAGCAACTAAATTGCTTTTTACGTGTGAGATTTTTTAAATCAATGGAGAAGGAATAGACAACAAAACTTTGGTGTTAAACGAAGTTGCAACATGTGTTGGCCAATTAAACATTACCAAAGTATACCCCAAAAAATTTGTGCCAAATTGCCAATTCATGTTAATTCTGAAAACTCAGACCTTTTTAAAAAATCTGCTATACCTATCATTTGGATCTTGAATAAGAATACTAAGTAAAAATTGTTTAATGCTAAATTGGAAAACTTCACGCGTTATATAAACATAACTTGCAATATAAAATAAAAATTAGTCTAACGAAATTATGAAGTACCATAGGTCAATACAGAACGAAATTCTAAAAAAACAAGACAAGAAATAGATAACAAGAAAGTATTTGTAAAAGTTACAGGACACGAGACACGCGTCGATTCCTCTCGTATTAGAATATTAGGATTTAGGTCTATGGCATTCGTTGAAGCGCGCACCATTTAAATGCATGCGACGCCGTGACCTTTGAAACGCCAGGAAGCGGCCCTCCGTATTTCGATCTAGCAGCGAATGCGACTGCAAAGGATTTTCTACCTATAAAGTCAGCTCTTGGAAACGTGCAATTCGGAAAATGATACAAGCACAAGAGAGGATAGATTTTCGGTAGGTAGGTCTGAAAGGCAAATGCTTCTGATTTGATTTATTTTATGAAAAGAAACAGTCGCTGACGAGTTTCTTGCCGGTTCTTCTCGTTACAGGTCTCCCGAAAGGCTTTTTGAACCAATGGCGTTGACAATGGCTATCATTGAAATTCACAAGTGCATCCAAAGCAAAGACTTAATGCGGATTTCCTACCAATAAAGCCAACTCTTGAAAACGTACAATTTGACGTCAAGAAAATTCGGAGAATGATACAGGCACTGGAGATTTTAACCGCCTCTGTGGTCTAGTGGTAACAACCACCGGTATCAGACCCAGGGGACCCTGGTTTGATTCCCAGCCGGGGGTACATATTGTATTCGGTCTGGTTGGTGGTAGGACTTGTTGTGAGTCCGCCTGGCTAGCTACCACCATCTTATCTAAATCTGATGCCATAACAACATTTTTTTCAGCATTGTTGTGTTAGAGATATATAGCCAGTTCCTCAGTGGTTGAGGATTCCGGGAGAGGCTCGCTTCCATCTTCAGTCTTATCAATACATCAACATCAGGTATGATGAAGGCTAAGAGTCTCCCCGTCGTCGTGAATAAAAAAAAAAGATTTTTGATTAGTCTGAAAGGGAAAAGATTTATAATTACTGACTTGCTTATTTTATGGAGAGAAAAAGAAACAGCCGTTGACAAGTTGCTTTCCGTTTCTTCTCGTTACAAGATGAGGTGTCCCGCTGTAGGGAATACATGTACTTTCTCACAAAAATTGACATCTCATCGCTTTCTTTGGCATTAACAAGCGCTTGTAACAGTCTAGCTAAACTGAATAAATGATTTTAAGTTTGAGTTGTCGGTTATCCGGGTAGGTTCTATCTAGTGCATACCTATACTCTTAGGATGTGCTGGTGATGTAACCAAGAGCACAGAATACTTAATAGTACAAGTACAGAAGGTTCACTTCGCAACTCCAATCAAATAAATTGCTAGTCTAGCTCACGACGCAATAAAGTCCAATTCACGTCGCGCTGCGCTAAATGCCTAGCATTATATTCACCTACATTCTGCGTCTCTTTCTATCGCGTAACTCGTATTCTTTCTGACGCAGCTAGGGTTGCCTCTTTGTGATTCATTTAATTATAGTTAGACTTTTGTGTCGGCATATGCATAGTATAATCAAAAGGTAGATATATTAAAGGTTAATAGGTACCTACCAAAAGTTAAAAAAAATAACAAACCTACCTATAACCTATAACGACAAAACAGAGCGTTAGTCTCAAACATCAGAAATTCGTTTAATTCTATCAAACTCGTGAAAGATTATTACACCAACCTACGTTCCTACTTATTTTCGTAACCTAAGTAGGTAGATACCTACCTATTTAAACCTACGTAATAAACCTAACATGAATGAGAATTTCATAATAATAATAACCACTTTAAAGTAGAACTTGCCTTTCATCGTCCTTAGGGAGCGTAAAAAAAGTTAACTTTGGATCGCGATTCGTGTTTAAACAGTTGAACACTGCACAATATTTACGAGCTTTTTTTTTACGTGTTGCCATTTTAAATTTAACTTATTTTAAAGTAGTTAACTACGGAAAGTAGGTGACAAACAAAACTCGCGCGTGCGTCACTGCTCGCTCGTGAGTCCCTACTAGATTGGCCCCGCCGGAGGGGCCGCCGCGCGTAGGTATGTTTTCGAGCATACACGGGGAGTGAAACAGGCCTGCCAAGAGGTAGGTATTTCGATATAGCATCTGGAAACGTATTCAAATAATTTATTCGAAATTAACGATACTATACGTTCGCGTTTTAGCAAACAACAATCGCGGCTTAGACAAAAACTTTTGTAGCCACAAATCAGTCTCTTAATCATTATAAAAAAAATAACAGTGCTCAGTATATTTTGATCTCGATAACGGGAACCAAGCAAAAAGTTCTTGTTTTGAAAGAAGGAGGAACCACTTTATTTTGAGAAAAATAAACTTGGTGTTTGGCTGCGCAGTCGAGCAAACTTACTGCCCTTAATTTAAACAAGGAACGAAATATACTTTTAGAAATTGAGAAGCGAAGTTTGGATTTCAACCTTCAACGGGAAATTACATTTATTTGATTTGGTAAACAAAGGCAGGGTTTTAGATATCCTTTGGAGAATAGGAGATTTAAGCGGCAAAAAGTCTCAATCATCAGAATTATCACAGAAATATGAAGTACAGTACAGTACAGTTTCAGTCTCGGAACTTTTAGAAGCAAGTTAAATATTGAGAAAGGCTAATGCTAATGTGGAAACTTTGCCTGAATAAATATACTTTGCAAATTCAGTCAAGACTAATAAGATAAATGAAATATCAGTAATTTATCACGTTGTAGATTTTGAGGCTTTCATTGAACATGTTTTTACAAAACTTCATATAGAATACGGAGAAACTTGTATCAAATAAGATAATAATTTATCTAAACTGCCTCGTCAAAACGATTGATTTAAACCCTATCGTGGGGTATATCCTGCGAATGTTTTATATGTTGGCAGGGTATATCCCTGACACAAAATTAATTTATAATACAGTATAGATAGACCAATCATATAGTTGTTCCAAACCGCTCAGCCATGAAGGTTCAACCATAGAGTGTTAAAATAACTTGATAACAGAACACAATGAAATCAACACACAACAGAAACCTATTCAGCACAATCATGTTCTTTGTTTACCTTTATATGGAAACAGGGGCCGACAATTACATTAATATTGTACGGAACCGCGCCCGTTCGAGCAATGTATAATCAATTCGGCGATTGAAGCCGCGATATAACAATTATAGAGTTTACTGACATTTACGTAGGTACTTTACGTAGAGGTGACACGCCTGTTACGATTGATAACAACCAACTTCTGAATTAAATATTTGAAAACTTATATCAATCAGCGCAAGTGCTGTGTTTCTATAGCGTCGGGAGTCTAATTCCTCCGCAATGAGGTTTTATAATAGATATGTTAACTTCACAGACCTATATCGAGTAAAAAGTTTGATCCACGGTCACAGTTTTTCGTCAGTCCGCTTGAGACCATTGCCATGAAAATACGCGTCACTCAGAAACGAAAATGGTTAATTGTGCAGTGTTTTTTTGCAATTCATCGTAGGTCATCGTAGTCATCGTAGGTACGAAAAATTCGACACGCTAGGTTCTCATACAGTTTGAAGCGCTCTTTTCGTCTACCTCGATAAAGGTCTGTGGTTACCTTCATAGTAATTTGCGTTGAAATCTGTGACGCAGACTGCACACATTGACAAATGACAAGTAGGAGAAAATTCACGAAAAGGCACGAAAATTAAAGAGGTAGCAAATTGAAACGGAGGGTCTTCCCAATGTTTCACAATTCGAGCTCGTGTGACATATCTGCTTCAAGTACATACTTATAATATCATTGTTCTTATTCAAAATAATTTATACTTAAAAAACCTTGGACGAATTAACCACTGGACACGAAACCCGAGAAGAATGTATGAAATTACGATCAACCAATTCTTGCGGGGGTGAGGGGCGATTACTAATGTCAAATAATGACAGTAGTGCTTGAAGTAATCGATAATTTTTTTATCGATAAGTAAGGAGTGAATGAATGAACCTATTGAGTTTAATAAACCATGTGCGTTTTAAAGAAATTAGTAAGTTTATTGTTTATTTCGTGGAAAAATAAAAAGCACGATAAGTAAGGAGTGAATGAATGAACCTATTGAGTTTAATAAATCATGTGTGTTTTAAAGAAATTAGTAAGTTAATTGTTTATTTCGTGGAAAAATAAAAAGCACCTAATAATATGAAAACTTCATTTTAAAAATCCCTCAAATTCATTAAAACTATAAAATATGGTTTCCAAAGCGTGTGTTTGGGTTTTTTTTCGTGAAAAATGGGTAGATACATGCAACCTGATACTAAATGGATGCGCGCCTCTCCCGGAATCCTCAATCACTGAGGAACTGGCTATCTTACCTCTAACTGCCGGAACGGACTTAGATAAGATGGTAGTCCTAGCCAGGCAGACTGACAAATTACTTACTAACACTCTTTATGTGAGTAAAAATCATTAATATTTGGTTTATATAATAATATAATTTATTATTTACATTAACTTCTTCTTCAATCACTCGAGCTTTTTTATAAAAAACAAAATATGGGTAATTAGTTCATTACAGAACCTTTGTATAGGACATACACAATAGCAACCCCTCCATAAGTGTTTAATTTTATAATCGATTGCAATCCTTTTCAAAGAACAAATAGTTGTGGCGCGATGCTCGTATAATATGTACCTTTTAAATGAAAAATTTACTAAAAATAATCATCGACATTATAGGATTGTCAAAGATCGTTGAGACTAAAACATTTTATTTTCTCTTTCATTTCTTACATTTAAGAAATATGCATATTTGTAAGAAAAAATATAAACTTGTTTTCATTTTATTAAAGATCTCAAAACTTACGCCACCGTATAAAATTAGCACAACCTAAACCCAAATCAGAAATAGTAGACTAGCATTTGGATAGCGTATGGTCCAGCATACGCTATGACAGTTTTAAACAACAAACTCCCAGAAGTTATCAACAAAACATCGCATATTATAAATTGCCTATATTTAAGAAAAAGCCAAGGCAGTTTCTTTTATAGCAACTACTAGCTGAAATACTAATTGCAAGAATATTTCAACCAATAGTTTATTGTAGTTTTAAGATTATTTTACTTGAATATAATAAAACGATATTTAAATTAAAATAATTAAAGATGAAAAAATTGTATAATATAGCTTACGTACATACATTATATAATATAAATATAATTAATTTTATTCTTGCTGTGACCTAACAAGGTCTATGTTAGAAACAAATAATAAATGTAACCACCAGTTATGATAAATTTTAACAAGAAGAATATTGGAACAAATGAACTCGGCCACAAGTGAATTTTCAGATGGGACTTGAACCCACGACCTTTGGGAATCCGGCCCACTGCTCTTACCAATGAGCTACCGAGACTTGCGGACCACTGTCAAAATTCTTTGATACTTTTATACTTTTAATATGCTGTAAGAATATCCTTCCTTGCATTCGAAAGAGAAAAAAAACAAATGTTTAACGATCAATTATGATGCAACAGCTAATAATTTATGATTTTTGAATTTTTGCGTTGTCAATGCTATTTTTATACTTATGATAAATTTTAAATGTTAATGTACAACACACTATGATAATGTACAACATAAGTCTAATACTATAAAACAATACCGTGACTGATTGATAGGCAACGCACAGCCCAAACGGCTAAACCAATTAAACTGAAATTTTGCATACAGGTTCCTTTAACGACATTGGTGAGCACTAAGGAAGGATGTTTTGATATTACCACGGGAACGGGAACCATGCGGGTGAAAAAAGCACCTTTTTTTAAAGTTTGAAGCTATATTTAAAATATAACGAGCTCAAAGTTCGTAGGGTTGCGTTGTATAATTACAGAGTTCCTATAGTTATCTTCTGGCTCCATCATCAGACCTTAGATGTTATCTAAGACCTGAGTCCTCGTCCATGTTATCTCCCTGCGTACCGGTTCCACCCAATTTCTTCTTGTTAGGGGTTCAACTGTAAATTTGGATTCGTTCGTTCATTTACATACATCGATATGTTTATCGATATGTTCAAGCCCTATACGACGTAAAAATGACAATTGATTGAATGAGTGATACATATAACCCAACCAAATTACTTATGCAATATCTTTGAAGAATTTACACGTACAATGATTACTTTTTGAAATGACGTATTACATTTTGTTTACATACCAAATTTTATTTATTTTACGAAAAATTGCTACTCTAATAGATTGAAATTATACTTACGCGTGAAAAGAAAAATGTTTTGATTGTCCGGTATGTTTTTTACAAATTAACTCAGCGTATTTACCCATTTTTGAGATAATGTTCCACTTCGAGATCTCGCGTCATACTGACAACGCCATATTGCTTACTGTGTCTAAAAGGCAGGGTAAGTGACAGAGGGGTAAAGGCGAACGCGGTCCTCGTTACGCGTCCAGTGGTTAATTCGTCCAAGTAAAAAACATATTATTCTCGATGCGATCTAGGATGTAACGCGCTTGCCTAAAAGATACCTATTCACTTGTGACTTGAAGACCCCCAAATTGTAAGTGTCAGGAAACACAGACTCAGGCAAGACTTGGACTGACTGACTAGCTGACGGGTGACAGTCGGACACTATGACAGATGACAGGACAGACAGGTGACTATCAACGACGAGACAGGACGTCGGTGGTGGACGGTGATGATTCCAGTGATTTCGAAGAGTTTGCCTCCGACCTGACTCCAACGACCAGACAACCCCCTATTCACAAACATTCGGAAACGTTCGCGAGTGTGGAATGTATTTAATTGTCACTGTCATTCACTTCAGAGTAGACAAAGACAAAATTCGAATCCGATTCCGCATCAATATTCAATTAATCAATACCAGAGTGGAGACAAAAGCGAATTGTGTTAGCCGTAAGGGAGGGCACACATTTTAGCTTGGCGTCTCGATGGCACTCAGACTGCGCAAGATGTTTGTTAGTCCCACAGTCCCACTTGAGGCTGCAGCACCTCCACCTTAGTATACTATCCAGACTGCTGTCCTGACCTGACACATGCTAGAAATCAAGCTAGTTATGTTTACACGAAGTCAAAATGACTAGCTTACTACCATTAGTTTGCTATGGAAAACTATCTTCGGACTCCTCAAGAATCTCAAGCAATATCAAGCATCTTCTGTCCCGGACGGACATAATGGTGAACTCCTCAGTAGTTTGGCTTACCTATCAGAGATTTGCTGCCTAATTATTCTTATTTGTCAGTCCAGAATAGCAGCTGTTGCTACAAGAATAGATTTTTGAAACGGGCCATAGAAATCAACAAGCTCAACTTCACACCAAAAACCAACTTTAAAATCTTCACACATAAAACCATTGCCTTCCAAATCCATAATCATAAAGCTTAACAAACCATCAATATTTAATAATCAACAGCAGCATCAAGACAAAAGCGAATCGCGTTAGCCGTAAGAGCGGGCATACATTTTAGCTTGGCGTCTCGATGGCACTCGTGCGCACTCAGACTGCGCAAGATGTTTGTTAGTCTCACTCGAGGCTGCAGCGCCTCGGTGTCGCTGCAAAATGGGCTGATAATTAATTCAGGAGGGAGACGGCGCACAATTAGTTGGGGCATTCATTACGTCATACGCGTAACTTTGATGGTGGCTCAAGTCACAGGCGCTGATTATAGAGAGAAAAAAACTAGAAGTATAAGGCTACTTTTGTAATGGAATTTAATATGAAAAAAAAACCATATTATATAACTGGCGGCGGCGAGCCAGTAACAACAGGCAGCTAACGTTCTACACGTCAATTTCTAAACAGTGTTTGAAGGATGCATGAATAAATCTACACTCGACAAAGTCAAGCAGTGTAAATAGGGGTGAAAGGCGTTTGGAGATGTACCAGCATTATGTACTAACGCTATACTACTATGTATTTCTTACTACAAACTAACGTTAAAGGTGAATTTGACAGTGAGTAATGAGACAAAGAGGAGGTTTATTTCTAATAACGACGTTTTGATCAGAACCTTCGAACGGGTAATATAAAATGCGAAATTAATGGGGTCTAGTTCCTCTTTGAAGATTTCTCTTTGATGCAGGCGTTGAAAAGTTGAGATACAAAATCGCTTGAATCTTATCGCTTACACCGTAGTGATAAACCGATACGCGGCGTCCTCTCGACTGTCTTGTTTAACATCACATCACCCATCATTCATGTTTTTTTATTATTATTATTAGATAGGTAAAACGCTTGACCGTTATCTTGCCTGATGAAAAGCGAAGATGTGATCTAGAATGTAATGCGCTTGCCTAGAAGATACCTATTCACTCGTGACTTGAAGACCCCCAAATTGTAAGTGTCAGGAAACACAGACTCAGGCAAGGAGTTCCACTTTTTTAGCGGTGCCACTTTTGGGTATATCAACCATTTGTGGCACCTATTTGTACGTCTGGTTGTCCGATGAAAAAATGGGGATGGTAAAATGAGGCTGTGCAATTCCGCTGCACACTCTCCGAAATGTAACCTATAGAATACGGGGAGACCAGCAACCTTTCGCCTATGTTTATTTTTGTAGGAAACAAGCCACAGTTGACACATATACGATGCGATTTGCACGATGCGCCCTTGTGTTTCTGTCTGAGTATGCAAAGAACTGACAAGATCAAGTACCTCGGTATCGTCATTGATCAAACGCTTTCCTTTAAGCCTCACATTGACGCGTTAGTACCCAGACTACGAAAACTAATTTATGTCTTTAGATCTTTTAGACATGTGGCAGACCGTCAAGTCATTAAGTTGGTCTACTACGCTCTGTGCCAGTCTCTTGTGGAGTATTGTGTTACTATATGGGGAGGCGCTGCCAAATCCCATCTTATTGAGGCAGAGAGGGCTCAAAGAGCTATATTAAAAGTTGCAGCGGGTCTCCCTTTCCGACACCCTACTGATGACCTATACAACAGTTGGGACCTTCTGTCTATTAGGAAAACTTTCGTGCTTCAAACGATTCTCAGGCAGCAGTCACTTTTGTATTATGATCCTGAGTTACATAAAAACAAAAGAAGGAAACACAAAATATGTGTGACACGCAAATTTAAAACAGCCACCTCTCATAATTTCTTTTGTTTTCTGGGACCTTACCTCTATAACAAACTTAATAAAATTTTGAACATTTATCCGCTTACTAAGTCTTCTTGCAAATCTACAGTTTCCAAATAATTAAAAGTCTAACTTACCAGTCTACAGAGAATCTGCTTCATATTCTTCGCTAGGATTTCTTGTCACCGATAACTGTGTTTTTCCGTTTGATAAACTAAACAAGTGACACACTCACACTCACTCACTCACACACACACACACACACTTACATAAGTACAGCAATTCGCTCTAGTATAATTTTTTTATAAAGTATTAATTCTGTTATTTCACGTTCTTGGTACCTCTCAAACGGGTTTTTAACAAATTTTTTAAGCAAGAGGGCCCTGGTGACCTGTGGCACAGGTTCTTTTTGATACCTATATCAGGCACCAGTCTCTCACAATGCAGGTCTGATAATATTGTAAACATCTAGTTAAGAGTACCTACTTAAGTACCTATTGTGGAGAGAAAATAAATTTATTTTATTATTATTATTATTATTATATACATTGTATTAAAGTTTACGCATCAAGTATTTAAAGTGGAATAATATTATGCAAAAAATTTAGAATTACGATGCATCCATGAATAGTTGACATTTTATGAGTAATGGGTTTTATTTTTACTACCAGTACGACGACGACGGTAGTAAAAAATTTAAACTTTAATTAACGTGACGTAGTGTAGTATTGTACGTAAGAGTAAATAATCATGATGATCTGCGTGTCTTATTATAATAGTTTTCATGCATTTGAAAAGTGTTTATTGTAATAGTACTTACTTGAGATGTCTCAATCTTTAAATAAGAGCGAAATTTCAAAACTTTTAATATCTCAGTAGCTCAAACGGTAGCGAGTTCGAGTCCAGTCCGGAGCGGCAGGAAGAAATAAAGTTGTTTTTACCACTCTAAACTAAGTATTTAATAGATATCTTGAATAATATTTTTACTAAGCAAACAAACTACATATTTGTAAACAAACAGTTCAAAATTATCTTACATAAATATATTTTGTTTTGTTTAGGCTTATCTCTTAATTAGTCGCTTTTGAGATCACGTTAGGGCAGGCGCCTCTGAGTTTCTATTCACTGAAGAAATGAAAATAATTTTCTTAATACTTAATTACCCTACGTCAAAAGTATCCCGTAATAATTGGTTAATTCATGTTTACATTTCATTAATTTTTTTCTGGAAGCTCATTTTGTACATTATTATTAGCATTGCATTTGAAAGTTGTTTACTTGAATACGTTAAGGTCGACTATTATTAGTTTACAGGAAAGTATCGGAAAGAAATTTAGTAATTGTTCCTACACGATGTAAGGTAATTAGCACTAGGGGCATCATAAAAATTCTTAAATAAATAAATAAATATTTCTTACACTCACACCAATTAACCTAGCCTCAATGTAAGCTCTGTAAGGCTTGTGTTATAGGATATTAGGGTAACGGATATAAATACATATAATTATACATATACTTATGTGTAGAAATATATATAAACATTCATGACTCAGGTACAAATGCCCCTGCCGGGATTCGAACCCGGGACCTCAGAGTAAGCGACAACTTGAAACCGGTGTACGTACCACTCTACCACGAAGGTCGTCTTAAAAGCTGTGTACTCCCTCCCTGTTTCTCAACACTCCTGTGTTTTACTGGATCGAGCAAAGGAATCACAGCACGGCCGCACACCAAGTTGTGAGTTTTTTACTGTCCAGTTTATGTGTTTTACTCGTTTTGGCTGACTGAGCTACGGTATTATTCTATGGGGCATAGATGCAGGATCTCTTTTCATTCTTCAAAAAAAGTTGCAGACCATACTTTATGAAATATAAAATATTAACCCTACCCAGCTTATATATTTTGGAGGTATGCAAAATTGGTAGAAAATATAAACAATTTTATACAAAACGCGAAGATATACCCTGCAAGTACACGTTACGACATAAAAATAAATTAATATTACCAAATTCCCGATTAAAAGTACCATTTTCAAGTACCTTCAGTTCCTCTATAAAAATATATATTAAATTACCCGATTTAATAAAAAAATTAAAAGAGCTACTAACTAGTAAAAGTAACTATAGTATTAATGAATATGATCATACATATATTGGTTCTGCAAAATGATAATAATATTTCAAATTATCATCATATAATTTCTCAGATGAAATACGGCCCCTCTCTCTTCTAGCCCTAATTGCGTGCCCAACCGGGTCCATAACACTGCTCTTACATTATTTTATAACGTCTACATGTACATTATGGTTTTGCAAAAAACTATTGATTATTGAGTAAATAGTATGTGAATACAGAGCATACGCGAATTAAATAATACGTATCTTATAGAACGAGATACGCCGATTTGTTTTAATTCTGTGCTCTCTCGCATATTGCTGAAAGCTGCAGTTGAAAGGTAGATTCCAAGTTTGGAACATAAAAGCTTAGACACTTAATTAGAAGTCAAAAACAATCCAAATTATATAGGTACAGTCAGCAACGGAACTTGCCGAACAAAATAACGTTACATAAGACACTAGACACATGAATTGTACATAAGTTACTGAACATAGTTACAAACAAAATTCCATTTACATTTTAAATTTCCAAAGTAGCTATACAGTATATTTCCAAAAGTGGCCGGACATTATATTTTCAAAAGTGGCTGGACAGTAGACTTCCAAAAGTGGCTGGACAGTAAACTTCCAAAAGTTGTTGGACAGTATATTTCCAAAAGTGGCTGTATAGTAAACTTCCAAAAGTTGCTGGACGTAGTATCGCCTAAAAGTGATTTGTTAGATCATAACCGGACCAATTTTCGAATTTAGACTGATGACAATCATCGAAAAAAGTACAGCACTGTCATATAATACATTTGTCTCTTTAATTTTGGTCGTGACATCATTGACATGTCATTTGTTTATGCCAGCCTCTCGCTTCTTACACTTTTTTACTATTTTAGATTTTAACCGACTTCAAAAAGAGGAGTTTCTCAATTAAATTGTGTTTTACGACATTTATGAATAGATTTTACAAATTATTTTCTTTAATGGATAAAAGTTACACTCCAAGGGGTGGTGGTGGCTTTATTCAGAATTATAGAAGTAAAATTTATAAATTTTCAATTTAAATTTTCAAATAGTTTGACTTTTTCGCGGTTCAAGGTTTTTTCGCGGTGTTACTTGTAGATCGTTCCTATCGCTCCAATTTATACCCACTGACAATAACATTTATAATAAATATTTGATAATAACATGACTGAATTCAATTATTAATATCTACTTACGTCTTTAACATAATTTTATTTTTTTTATTTTTTTATTTCCTAGATATCGCGTTCTCAGAAATGCGTATCGATCGGACTGTAAGATCGAAAATATCGTTCTACCTGTCGACTATTTATGATGATTGTACACATATTTTTGACCTTGACTGTACTAAAATGTTCAGCGAGTTTTGAAGATGACTGTATCAAACATGATATTTAAATTTACCTTATTGCCTTAGTTAAAATTACTTACTCAGTCGGGCTTATCAAAATCGAGTCCTACGCTTCCTATTTTCTCTTATAAAGAGTCTTCATATTCTAATCTTCCTAGCTTTCTAGTTTATTACAAGAGATTTTTCCGTTGAATTGTTTGTTTTCTATTAAGTTTTCCGTTGACAAGTAGCTATTCTTCTTTTTTAAATTGCATATTCGACAAACATTCTTTCTATCTTTTGTTTTTAATTATGTCAATATAAGTGGTTTATATAAGTGGCTGCAATCGCTACTGAGAGGAGATTATTGTAAAAAATATGTTCAGCAAGTTTTGAGTAGTATACATATCAGTGAATTTATGTAGTCAGACTTGTTCAGCAATTTTTGATATTTAACAGATCAGGCTAATTATGTAATTAAACATGTTAAGCTACTTTTGTAAAAATAATGTACATCGACCTTTGGTATTTCCTAATGTCTACGGACATTTGTACAACAGCCTGTTCATTTACATATGAACCTTTATAGTGTGCAGAGGTTTTGAAAATTTGGATGTGTTCATGGACTTTTGTTGCTGACTGTACGTGAACTTAACACGGCTCCACACAAACGTTAACACAATGAATACCCAACACAATCGAGTCGCGTTTCCACGAAATATGAGACTGCATCACGTATATTACACTGATCCTAAACCAAGGTATTAAGAAACGCCAAGTAAGTTGTCTTACGCCCGATGCCCCGAAATTAATAACCTATTTTATATGATTTTTTAATGTTTGTATTTTTCAATCTTATTTTTATACTTATGATAATTTTTAAATAGAACAATATTGGAAAATATCATGTTGGCCACAAGTAAATTCACAGATGGGTCCCATCCCATCCCAGAAATCATTTTTGGTCAAAATGAGTGAGAATTCACTTTTGGCTGATTTGATTTTTTTTCCACAATTTTTTTACTTAAAATTTTTCAGTAATAAGCTATCTCTAGAGATAGATAGGAGGAGTATCTGAGATTGTATATTTTAGCCTAGGATATTTTTGTTATTAGGACCAAAATATTGTTATTTTGGTCATATTAACAAAAATATCTTAGGTTCTGATCGTATCTAGTTTGCTAGGTAACGAAACCATAGGCAACTATCTCAGATAGAGATAGATAGGGGATCTATCTCTAGACACCCTTTCTTGATAAAAGTTAATATTATTATTGCAGCCTCGAGATACGTAAAACACGATAGGGTTGCCCGCTAACATAGATAAATCACAAATTCAAAAAAGGACACATGCAGTTTGTATGATTTTACACTAGATATAAAAAAGATATAAATTAAGAACTATTAAATATACTATAAATTAAGTAATTATATATAATTAGTTGCACTAAAATACACCTTAATTTATTACATAGAGCACATACATATTATAAAATGAATAAATTTGTATTATCAACAATAAAAATTTAAAACCTTTAAGCATCGCTAAAATAGCTAGGTAGAGATCTCATAATCCTTGTAATGAATATGGGCCATTTTTGCACAGCATATTTATCATGTTCAAAATGTTGCAATAAGATAAAAAAAAACGGATAAGTGCAAGACTCGCCCACCGAGGGTTCCATTACTAGACGTTTACTACGTACAAAACTTTCACAGCATGCGTTCATTACCACGGCGTATTTCGAGACAGACTCTTACCGAGCTCTCGCCGAACTGAGGCTCGTCGGGTATGAGTCGCGAACGGACCTTTAGTAATTAGACAAAATACTGTGAATCTTTATTCTGTGCCTAAACTAAGGAAGATAAGCCTTTGAATTATGGAAAGCAGAGCCACCATACATGAAAACTGAAACATGTGCGTTATCAAACCGTATCCTGTGACAGAGGAAGCGTCTTAATGATATAATGTTGGTGTAAATTAGATCTTAATAATAAAAGCATAAATAGCGTATTTGGGATAGATAGTATAAAGTATTTGCGATTGTTCAACTGTAGCACTATGTCAACATAATATCTCGATTATTCTCGATACAATATAACTGATATGCATTCAAAAACATTCTTCAAAGTTTTTTTTAATTTTCTATTCAGTTTTTATTTTCTATTTGCACAAACCGTTGTAATTTGATTTTCATTAGTCATGTAGAGGATATTGAGGGACGTATTGAATTAGGTAAGCCATATACGCTAGTAACAGGCACATTCTTAGTGTTCCTTTGCTCCTAGTACAGTACCCAGCATGAGGCTTTGTACATTAGTCAACAACATCTAATATCAAGTAAGTAGACTCGCTTTTCCATTCCAGAACAATAGTTATAAAAAAAAAATTTATTTAATAAAATTGTTGGCACAAATAAAAAAATAAGCCGACATCTTTCATTTTGCTTGCCGTAATAAAATTTTCCCTGATTTGCAGTCCACGCAACAACACAGCCTGCTTCATTATGATCTCTTGCCCGAAGCGCATATTTTCGCGTTTCACTCTAAGCAAATAAGGCTCGCTTATGTCCAATACATTCCATAACAGACAACGGGAGACTATTCCGTGAATTTTACGCTTTCGATCGATAGAAAATTCTTGACGTGTCTATTTTAATTTTAAAAGGGGAAGTAATGGAATATGGCATTCTTGGATAGAAAATGAAAATAATGGTACAATTTTTAAGTCATTTAGTCAATCAATACATATTATTACTTATCTATACAAATATTATAAAGCTGAAGAGTTTGTTTGTTTGAACGCGCTAATTTCAGGAACTACTGGACCGATTTAGAAAATTCTTAGACCATTAGAAAGCTACATTTCTCCCGAGTGACATAGGCTATATTTTATCCCGATATTCCCACGGGAACGGGCACCACGCGGGTAAAACCGCGAGGATCTGCTAGTATTATAATAAATACTTTTGGGCACAGTCTAATACTTTTCGCCGCGAATATTCGTAATCCAAGGGGTCCGAATTGACACTGGTTTTAGGGTTCCAGTAAAAGGTGTCCCTGACAAATCTGAGGCAATATTTTGCTATTGTTTTGACATTGACAGACCCGGATGAGTCTTTTCCAATGTCTTTAGTTCTTCTCCAGTGATGTTTAGGTTTAAATTCACCGTTTCGCAGTTTTGGACGAACAATGAAATTGTAAAGTAGAGTTACCAAATCAGTCGCATGAGGTCTTCTAAAGCCCTTGCATATTTGAATTGAACGTCCATTTTACTTAAAGGCAGCGCGCAAACTGACTTTTTTGGGAGTTATTAAAAGTACCTAAAGTATATTTTAGGAAGAATAGGTACTTACTACAAAGCCCAAATTTGTATTTTATGAAATAATAACATATCGCAGTTTTCTTAAGTGTGGGGCTTTTAAAGACACGACAAACCACGGGTTAAGGCACCTGATGATATTTGCTGTATTTTGAATGCGCAATATTTAATATAAAGTAATGCCAAAGCGTCAAAAACTAACGTTGTGAAAGCTATAGCTACGCCCATGGCTACGGGTCACCTAGTGTAACTTAACCCAAATTCTTTTACCAGTAAAAAGTATAGTGACATGGGCTATATTTGACTGGTATCAATAATTTCATCATAAGTAAAAAACAACGGGTTGCACTCCGGGAGTGCCGGCAGAAGTGAGACAGCAGGAGCAGGCATACATTTTCGCAGGTAGAAAGAGAGGGGGATTACTTCCTCTCCTACCCAACGCCACGCCGGCGTCGGTCTACTCTCGCTCGATCTTACGAATTTTCGATCAGAGTCACGTGTCCTAACACGACTTTAACATTTTTTACCCATCCCAAAAATTTCAAACTCTGATGTGCACAACGCCATTAAAGAACTTTTCACTTCAAAAATGTTTGACGCCCAGCGAAGAGGGCACGCCGGCGCCGCACGGGTCATCAAGTGTAACATAAACCTACCGATAACACCACTCCGTAATGCAATAAATTACGTCAACACTCTAATCAGCAAGACGTTACAGATGAAAATCTAATTCATCAAACATGACACGTGTCAGATTTAGACATGGGTCCTGATAAATCGCGATGTTTACTACATAATTAATTGTCACAATTTGATGTAGTACAGTGGACATCATAACAGGCTAAGCAGCTGTACTATGTAATATACAGCTGTGAACTGATTTATCAATCTCATATAAAAGTTACCAACTAAAATAAATGACATTTACAAAGTTAAAGAATTATGAATTTTTTATTTTCAACCTGAGCATAAAAATAATGAATAAGTTTGAAGCCTTTTGAAATATGCCACTTAATTTCACTATGTCTCCTTACCAGATAGTCATCAGATTAATTTTAAATCACCAAACCAGTACCTGCAACAGAACAAAAAGATGTTACATACAACAATGGAACTTAGGCCGCATAACATCCTACTACTATTACTAATGCGAAAGTATCTCAGTATGTTTGTTTGTTTGTTACTCTTCCACGCTGATAGAGCTTGGATGTTTCATATAGGATACTTTTTATCCCGATATTCCCACGGGAACGGGAACCACGCGAGTGAAACCGCGAGCGCCCGCTAGTAATTTACATTTGTACCTATAGTAATTTTAACAACACTGAAAAAAAACTTTAAATTGAAACTATCTTTATATTTAAAAGTAGAGTTTTAAGGGGCTACTCGACTGAAGCTAGGTAGCAATGAGAAAAGGACGCGAGCGAGACCGATTCCGCAGATTAGGCGTAAAAACTACGAAATCACTTCGTAGTCAATAACTATAGCGATTAAAGAGAAAATGAAACTATACTATCCTAAATATTATTGGTGTCCACTAATAAAACTAATTTCTAATAGTATATATAACCCCATATGAGAAAACGTATAAAAAACGTATTTTAAAGGGGTAATTTCGAAAAGAATAGGTGTCGAGGCAAAATCATAAAAGCATGTGTCTGAAACTGAATACACATATAGATAAAGGTATGAAGAAATATATAAATCTTATTACCAGATTTGTAACATCTCTAACCGTCCTTTAGTTTTATATCAAAAAGTACGTACTTCTTCGATATAGCGTCTTAAGGCTAAATAAGAAAACCGTAGTAAAGAAATTCTGAATACTATGTGTATAACTGGCCTTATCGGAAAATGACTGCATTATTTTAAACCGAGGTTTACCAGTCTACATTATTATTCCCTGGACTGGCTAGCAGACATAATATAAATTATAATAATATTATTATAATTTATAAATTATAATAATATTATTGTAATTTATAACAATACAAATTATGTTGGTACTAATTGCCAGCGAAAGGTTTATATAAATAAAGTTTTACTTTGATTTTTGACATTGGTGTAAAATACCATATAAGAGAGAGACTTACCAGAGAAGCTCATAGTGATTTTCCTAAACTGAAACACCTTTCAAAATCAAAACCCATTAATCACAACCACGGTATCAGAATCACATAAACGTGACGTTTACTCAAATGCGGCCTCCCCTAATACGTGTCACACCCGTCACTGGGCAATTAAAAAACAACTGAAATTGCAGGAAACATTCACGCAAACCACCCCCGCATCCGCACGAGAAGCCCTGTGATACTCGATACTTAATAGTAGATACTTGGTATCACTACAAAATACAGAAGTTAGGTACCAGAAGGACAGATTCCGCTACTCCCTCCGTTCTCCAATACTAGTGGGACTACGAAAAACAGTTTTCCTTCGTGGTCCCATTAATGGTAATAGAGGAAAAACTTGCCAGACTCATTAGCCTTATTTCCACTTCAGACCCTATTTGAACACCCTGGGGTGTCCATTGATACACAGAGACACTATTACATTTTAACCTAACCATAGACATTTCCTGGGCAAACATGTAACACCTTGGCCCACATCCTGTTAATTAAGCACGATGGCGGTCAAATGCCTGCCGTTATTATTAAAAAAAGAATCCCCAAAAAGGGGGACTCAAGAAAAATTATAAGACTTAAATTACACCTTAAACCCCAGGATCAAAACCGAAAAATTGAAATGGAAATCATTAGTGCTTCAAATGTCCGATTTCATTCACGTTAAGGGCCTGCACAGACGACGGACATTGGAGGACTTTTTGTCCGCCACACGATCTTATTACTAAGAACATAAAGTTGAAATATAACGAAGACTATCGCGTACTTTTCATGGATATACGCGATCTAAATTCAATCTTATTTGGTTGACAATAAAGACGTGTCGCGGACAAAAAGTCCTCCGTCATCCGTCGTCTGCGCTAGCCATAAGAGCTTCTTAAACTTCACCTGTAACTTTGAATGCGAAAGGTATGACGCCATGATTTATAGGAGCCCCCTAAGTTAAGAAACGTTTGTGAAATCGGGCATAAAAAGTAACTACTGTTCCTACTGTATTGACTCTGTAGGTTTTATTTGTATTATGAAATTTTATTGCTTTTGATGCTTCAAAATTTAAACTGCCTGAGAATCTTTGTATGTAAGCGTAACGCCGCCGGTAAGAGTGCGCGAAATGCCACTTTGTTCTGAGTGATACCTCTGCGTGCTTGCCTTGTGTACTTTGCGGTATCAGCACCGTATAGTAGGCCGTGGTATCAGTGATATTGCGAATGCCGTCACTCATGTTACTGTGAGTGAGTATTCGCTACTCCTTTCGGTTTAATTTCGGCGAGGAAGCCGCAAGAACGCCCGAACCGAGAGCGGGGTGGGGTCACAATTAAAGCGTGTGGAACGGCGAACATAGATGCGAGAAAGTTGTCCATGAAATAAGAGATCACAAATTATCAAACATTTAGAAAAAACAAAACATGATTTAAAAAATTTTTAGACATAAATAATCGAAAATAATCCTAGTGTAACAGAAATAATGCTAGTTAATCTAGCGATGTATTAAAAAAACAACTTATTTATTTTGTTGAATCCAAATTTTGGCATTATTCACGCCATTACACTATTTTTATCAAATTGTTTTATTTGGAAATCGTGAAAACAATACTCATAAAAAGATTATAGAAGTACTTTTTTATATATACTACTGCTATATAAACTACTAACTGTGAAAACGCACTGTGACGCTAGCACGATAAACATGCAAGACGTGCTCCATACAAATGGATGGAGCATTGAGCAGCAGTTCCTACCGGACGTAAACTGAACTAAATTCCTATACATTTTTTAACGTAACGATTCGAATACTTAATCTCATGCTAGCCCTACTGCGCAGTCTAAAAACCTCTACGCTGATACTCGCACCACCCATTTCCCCAAAATTGAAATAGCTGTTCCCCATCCGAGATCGCACGTACATCGCAACTTCCTCCAGCATTCAAAACAACTTCAGGCGCGGTCCTTTTGAATCGTGACGCGGAATGATTTGATTGAGCTCCCTAATAATGCCTAATACATCGACCTTATTGTAAAGGGCACAGAGTTCATTTTACCCGGCTCGTTCGAGGGCAAAGCTTCGCTTAGAATTTGAACGTGAGCGTGCATAAAGTTAGTATACATCCCAGAGATGGTCTATTTGGGAGGCTGCTTCAAGTTTCAATAAGGAATTTACATTGTACGTGGAAATGTTGAGCATATGCTACCGCGATACAGCTAATATGTCATGGATACTATAAAGTTCTGAACCTAAAAAGATAAACAAATATTTATAAGAAAATCTGCGATTTCTTTGTGGATGAAATGTCTTAGCGTGATTTTGTTTCTGTACGTGTCGACTTTACAGAGGATATAGAAATTATGCAGCAATAAAATAGTATAGTACCAAATTAGGATGATTCTCCATTAAATAAAATTCAGTTTTAACTGATAATAACATAAACAACAACTGCGTGTCAGGCCACTCGTAGGGTTCCGTAGTTAGCCTTTACAATAGTTTTAAATGGTGATACTTATATTAATTACTCTCTTTTTGACCCTACTAACGACTATATTATATTTGTCTATTCAATGGAATTCATACTTGTGACAACCTTAAAAAATATATATATTTTTAAGATAATCGATTATTACATTACTCGTTAACCTGTAAAGTCTCTCTAGCAGTAATAGTTTTCGTTTGAACTTCATTAAATGTACTTCAACATCAGCCTGTGGACGTCCACTGCTGGACATAGGCCTCTCCTAGCTCACGCCTTTTGTGGCGTTCATAGGAGGCTATAAAATGGACTACTCTCCTGAATTTTTTCACGTATCTGCAAGCTACCGTTTAAATTTTAGAGGGACGACGACGCGTCAATCAAACAAAATTTTGCAATTTAAAGCTTAATATTTCGAAAATAGATCCCTTAATATCAGAGTGGTCTTGTTAAACCTATAATAATTTTAAAAGACCTATCTAACGACACCACACACTATGAGATTAATGAGAAAATAATTGTTCATCGCCAAGTAGGGGAGGTCTACTTAAAAAAATATTTTTCAAGATTTTATTCTAGCACGTTTTTGGGGTAATTAGTATTCAAATTCTTGCCAAATTACAGCTCTCTAGAAGTAAGGACCTCTGAGCTAAGCCGCGGACGGACAGTCAGACCATCATAGCAAAACTATAAGGGTTCCTTGTTGGTTTTACTACGGAACCCTACAAACGCTTGTTTCCCTATGTGCGATATTGAGTTTCTTCACGTTTATATGGCAACTAGTTTCCGCTTGCGGTTTCACCACGTGGTTCCCGTGGGAATATCCGGATGAAAAGTAGTCTATGTTACTCTACGTCCTTTCTCTTAACTTTATCCCAAAAATCAAGTCGATTAGTTGCTTCGTTAATGCGTGAAGCAAAGACAAACAAACATATTTTGCATTTATAATATTATTATTAATGCAATTAATTATATTATAAATTATGTGCCTGTTTTTACGGCGATACTTCTTTCAGCGCCTCTAGCACAACCAACTTGCGTCTTCGTATCGAGCACAGTACACTCAAAAATGGTATAGGAAAATGTCACAGACCTATATCGAGATAGACGGTAAAAGGGTAGAGATAGACCTACTTTAAAAGTTTGATGAACGGTCATTGTTTTCAGACTTAAGTCAGTCCGCTTGAGACCATTACCATGAAAACGCGCGTCACACAGAAATCAAAATGGTTAGTTAATTGTGCAGTGCTTTCTTGCAAGAGCTCGTCAATAACATTTCCACATTACTAAATATCGCTCGTGACGTCATCGTAGGTACGAAAAATTCAAAACGCTAGGTTCTCATACAGTTTGTGGAAAATGTAGTTCTGTTTACGTCCGGTAATCACGCTGCTGAACATGTCATACAATTTCTGACATTACTTCCTCGATAGTTTTTTGTGTCTACTGTACTAAATACCGCTCCTTCTAACCTATTCGAAATCTGTAATTTAAATTGTTGACAGTTTGATTGACAACATAATTGGTGTTATATTTTCCTAGCAACAGTCTTCCGACAGTCAAGTACGCACGTCGGCACAGTAATAATTAAGTGTAATTAAAATTTATTACAAAATAAGACGCGATCAAAGTGAAAATTGGGCATAATTGCGTAATAACAGTATATTCGAGAATTCTGTTCACTGACTGAATGTTAGGTTGTTCTATAATACTGCTGTTATGGCATATCAAGGGATTAGTAATTAGCTAATGTTCTTTATTAAATTACCGACAATTAGATAAGACTCTGCTGACTATGAATGAAAATAAAATAAATTCAAATTTTATTACAAATGAATCGATAGGTACATATTTAGATAACAACACCCAGACACAACAAGTTGAACGCGATTCCTACCTAGGTATTCCATTTTTTTTTAATACATAATATATCATTTGAAAAATTCAAAAAAAAAATTCAAAATTCAATATCATTTATTCAGTCTAGGCTGTTACAAGCACTTATGAACGTCAAAGAAGCTACGCCATCGGTTCACAAACCCTACGGCGGGAGACCTTGTAACGAGAAGAACCGGCAAGAAACTCGTCAAGGGCTATTTTTTTTCCCTGTTTTATTTCATACAGAGTCGTCAAATTGAAAAGTGAGCTTAACATATCAGTAAGGTCAATTTCCATCACAAAAGAAAATACTAATTATAATATTACATTTTATGGTTATCCTAACCGTAAACAATTTTCAACTCGTACGGAAGGACTTACATTTAACATTTCTCGCATTACAAGGTTACTGTACTGCAAGTTGTGACGTACATCATACAAGTCGATAGAAATTTATTTTAGATGAAAATATTTAATCTCTAAGCACAACGTTAAGACAAGCAGACTGAAGTAGACCCATTTCCGCTGGCGGCACCCGTTCACGAGCATGACGCATGAACCAGCCATCGCTTCGCTCAACCATATTTTAGGGAACGTAACGACCCGCCTCACACGACACCGCCGAAGAAACGTTTGAATGAGCATGACGTACTTCAGGTACTTATGTTAAAGTGTATAAATATAAAAAATACAATGGCAAAAACAAAAAAAAAGAAATATAAAAGTGCATTAATATAAGACGCAACTTACAATGTTACTGGAAGACGCATTAGCTGGGTCATAATCATAAAGCGTATTTAAAGTAAATTAAAAATAATAATAATAATGGCTTTCATATACTTAATTACAATAATTGGAGAACATTACTTATTTTTATTTATTCTGATCAAGCAGTGCCACGTTCTCAATTCAAAACATCATAAATAACATAGAATTTATAAAATTGAAAAAAAATATAAATATCTCAACACATTTTAACACAATCAGACAAGAGCAGACCCATCCCACTGGCAGCACCCGTTCACGAGCATGACGCATGAACCAGCCATCGCTTCGCTGAAGTCGCTCGTGGCCGCGCTTGACAGACTGATCGTTATCAATCACGTTCGTTAAGCAACGTTCGGTCCGGTCAGGTATCGGATGGGTGACTGTAAAGTGGCATTACAGTTGAGAGCTTCCGTGCTTCGGAGGGCACGTCAAACCGTCGGTCCCGGCTGTTGTCATCTGATAACAGTCGTTAAGCCAAGCCAGAGGCCTTATAGGCGACTCGATAAACTCTGACACCAGACATGGCCACTAACTCTATACGATCAGATTTTAAGTAATAGGTATGCCGAAGCCGAAGAAACAAACTTGGTACATAAAGCAGAATCTTGTAATACTTTTAAAGTCAACTGCTTATTTTATGATTTTGTAATTTTTGCATTTTTCAATGCTATTTTTATACTTATGGTAAATTTTAAATATAAAAATATTGGAAAAATTAACTCGGCCACAAGTGAATTCTCAGACGGGAATCGAACCCGCGACCTTTGGAAATCCGGTCCAATGCTCTAACCGCTGAGCTACCGAGACTTTCGGTCTTTCGGTCGACTTTCGGTCGAGAAAGTCTCGGTAGCTAGCAGTTAGAGCATTGGACCGGATTTCCAAAGGTCGCGGGTTCGATTCCCGTCTGAGAATTCACTTGTGGCCGAGTAAATTTTTTCCAATACTTTTCAACTGCTTATGTTTAACATGAGATGAAGACATTTTTACCCTTATGTTACCTAAAGCTACTTTTGACAAAGTTATTTAACTGAATCTGAATTAGTTGTTGACTGACAATTTTAAACTAACCAACATAATTAAAACTGAATTTAAAACACACGGGTCACCTATAAAAGAAGTCATTTAATATCAATGAAAGGCTCCAAAGTTAAATAACCAGGTTAGTCTAATGCTCAAAGCCTAGTCGTAATGGGAGCACTAATTACTTTGAATAAAACAACAGACAGGCCGGTTTTAGTGGGCACTAGGAAAGCAGCAAAGGGCTGAATGCAATATTAGCTGGCTCTATGGAAAGCAAACAATTACGCGAGACAGGCCTCACCTTTATAAATGGAGAATTGGATTAGAACACTATTTGCAGAGGAGTTTCTTTGTGAGATTCCTATTAAAATGTCGGAGGTTAAGCCAGTTAACTTTTTACTTACAATAGTACCTACCAGTGGCGAGGTGTTGAAAAATAGCGAAGATAAGCCGGCCCGGCTTTTGACGGAAGCCGATAGGAATCGACATGTATCCATCGCCACTGGTACCTACCTAGAGTTTTATATGTTTATAAATCTACACCTTAGGACAGTCTTTTAATGTGACTCAATTTTGGATCGGTATGACTTTGGAAGAGGTGGCATGGCTGTTATCATTCTTTTCCATAAGAAATCCTTGTTGTGCGAATTTAAAAATGACAATAAGAATGCATAAGCAAAATATGAAAGTGCTAGTCTCATATTTTACCAAGTCTCGCATTTTTCCTCAGGCACCAGGGGTCTACTACTCAAATAGCCCATTTCTCATTTTGACTTCTCTATGAGACTACTTCGCTATCGGCCCACTTGGGCAAACAGCCTATTTCGCATTCTGTCTATTTCTCGAACTACCTACTTTATAAACCGTCTACTTGTCAAACAACGACTGAAATGCAGTTGGAATCAAAATTCATTCTCATTTAAAAACATAACTTCTTATCATTCTCCCCCAGTACCTACAACAATGATTTTAGGTAGGTATGTACAGAACTTTTGTTAATAGGTATGTAGATAATAAAAAAGTAACATTAAACTATTTTGATGTCGTCAGACGTTTACTATACCTATATTAAACTTAAAAAAAAATGCCTCGTTCGTCCCACAGAGTTACGTTAATTATTTTAAACAAACATCATTCCTCGGAAAATCTTAAAACAAAAAAAATATCAACCGCATGTAGACTACCGCATCGCGGTAATGAGTATATAAACACTTATTAAAGGAAATAATGCTGCTACTCTTGTATATTAGTACTGATCTTCTTTCCGTGATACATTACTTAAATACATTTTGATACTAACAGTCTGAACAACGACGTTACAGAAAAAAGTAGACGGTTTGCGAAGTAGGTAGTTCGAGAAATAGACAGAATGCGTTATAGGTTGTTTGCCAAGTGGGCCGATAGCGAAGTAGTCACAGAGAGAAGTAGTCAAAATGAGAATGGACTATTTGAGGAGTAGATCTCTGACGCCTGAAAGCGCATTTTGTGTTTTTCGATGTTAATTTTGTAGGTTTAGTTTAGTTTGATGTCCAGTATAATTCTTTTCTTTCGTCTATCAACCATATGTCAACAACACATTCTTTCATATTTTGGCCACACGGTACGCAGAGGTGACGACAGCCTAGAAAAACTGATTGTGGTCGGGAGCACCGAAGGCAAAAGATCGCGCGGTCGCGCACCTACAAGATGGACCGATTAAGTAAAAGACTCGTCATTCTCCAAACTATACACGGTCTTAAGAGACCCGCTGGACCGTAACCGGTGGAGGCAAATCATTCGCTCCAGATGCAACCCTGATGCTGACCACGATCCTCAGATATGAGGGACCGACCCCAGAGAGAGCGAGATAATTCTTTTATAAAAGCTGTATTGTAGTTGCCACTTTCAAACAAAAACACTGGCAGGTTATCTCGCAAGGGAGCATCCTCGATACCAAACCGGCAGCAATAATTTCGATCGCGACTGACCTTTGCAGGCTGCCATTAAGCGTCGTCATGAAATATAGCCGAAAACTGTCGCTGCTGAATTATCTATGGCCCGGAATAAAATGGCCGCGCTTTTCATGTTTGGAACGTTCAACGGACACTTTCTTGGAAAACGCTTCCTTTTTGGTTTTTAATACTAGGGGAGGTCAGCTCAAAGCGGGCACCTTAACTTTGACTTAAAAATAAAATGCTAATATAGAATTGATTTTGAAAATGTATTTTTTATCAATAAATAGGCAATTTAATAAACTTTCTTAAAAAGTAATCACAATGCGCAAAATTTTTAACGAAAACTTGTCAAAAAACCGCTTTGCCCGAGTGAGTTGCCTATAGTGGCCATGGGGGTAAAGGCAAAGTGGTCATGCCTAAATATTACAAGATATGCTTTTTTAAGTTACAAAAAACCTAAAATAAATTTTAAAAGTAAACAATAAAGCTTCAAATTAAGCAATCATTTCAGTCGTAAAATTTCTCATACGCAATAGATCATAAAAAAAAGTGTATTACGAGTATCTAGCCTACCTATTTATAGTCTATGGAATAGTAGATTCGCAGAACCTTCGTTGGTTCTATTATATCTTATTTATGTAGGTATTTATGGGACGCAGAGTACAAATGAAACTTACAATATCAAGATCTGTTTCATCAATGCATCTCTTCCAAAAACTCATAATTTGTAAAGAAATAATGTTGCAAACTTGTGAAGACCATAATGAGATCAGATTCATGAGAATTACTTCTGTTTGTATACTTTCGCAATCTCGAGATCTGTTTCATCATTGCACTTCGTCCAAAAACTCATAAGTTATAAAGAAATAACGTTTCAAAGTTGTGAAGAGACCGGTTGATTCGAGCGTGCGTCAGTAACTTTTCACCTTTGAAATGAACATAATAACCGAAGGGGAAACTCGCTAATGAAGGAAAATTGTAAGTTTGGTGGAGCGCCGCCGCCTCCGATTACTATGTACCTACGGTGTTATCGCATTGGGTTTGAAACACATTCTCACGGTACAGTCAACGACTACTTGACCTGTACAATACCTTAATCTTTCTTCAAACAATTCTGAACTTAAAGGCCGATTGGAGAAGTTTTACTTTTGTAAAGCCTCACCTGCTTTGATTGAATACATCACCGTATTATCTATCGACCAAATTTTTGTATTGAAGATAAGAAAATTTAGAAAAAAGGAGATCTAGAAAAACTACAATGTCTCAGTCGGTTATTATATTTACCTAATATGCGTCTCATATTCCTCGCTGTACCACCAACTTGTCCTACTGGTGGCACGAATAGAAATTTTCACCTAACCGTTCCATTGAATGCGGCCCATACAGTGATGATGAGCATCTTCTTTATTAGCCGACTTCAAAAAAGATGGAGGTTATCAATTCGTCGCGTATATATATAATATATTATTAATTTTAAATACCTAAATATAATTTTAGATATTTTCGTAGCGTGTTGAATTCTGATGATGACCATTATAATTACTGACATTAGAATTAATCCTTAAATGCAATTGTTACCTATCATCTTAGGAATTTATATTCGTAATTTGTGATTTTTATTGTTTCTGTTTGACATCTCTTTGATTTTTGTTTGATTTGTCTGACGTTATGTTTTTCTTACGTTCACTAGATACTGACATGTTGGTGTTGTGCCTATGGAATGAATCAATATTGTATAAATCTAATTTTGTTATGTACCTACTTATATGATTTGCATGCTATTGTAAATGGCTGATTGGGCTGATCTATATTTTAATGTCATCTGCAGTGTACCCCAAACAAGTGCAAATAAATAATTATGATTATGACCGATTGGCATGATTCAAAGGCTATTGATTTACATCAGATTGGTCCCCTTTATTTTAAATTTTGAAATCGATTCCGTCATTTTCAGGGAATTTTGAATCATAGTTCCGATTTTTTGTGTAGGTTGAACGGAACTTATCTCTCTCTAACTTTAAAAATTGTGAAATAAAAAACTTTTTACAAATCATATTTTTGTTGTTGAAAAGAAGTTTATTTTTTATGAACGACGGGGATACTCTTAGCCTTCATCATGCCTGCTGTTAAGTATTGAAAAGGCTGAGGATGAAAGCGAGCTTCTCCCGGAATCCTCAATCATTGAGGAGCTGGCTATCTTATCTTTAACTGCCGGAACACAACAATGCTGAAAACATTGTTGCTATGGCGTCAGACTTAGATAAGATGGTGGTAGCTAGCCAGGCGGACTTACAACAAGTCCTGCCACCAACCAAACCGAATACAATATGTACCCCCGCTGGGAATCGAAACCGGGATCCCTGGGTCTGAGACCGGTAGTTATACCACTAGACCACAGAGGCGGTTAAATTGCTTTACAAGGTTCTTCTAAGGTGGAAAACAAGCAGCACGTCAAGCTCAATCAGGTGATTTACGAATAACGTTTTTAAACCTATGCAATAACAGTTCAAGGTCAATCAAACCAGCTAATTTCATAAACACAGTGGCGTTGTTGGAAATCATAAAATGGCGCCATTTGTACTTTTCGTTTCCGTGCCAACGCACATTAAGCATCGACTTTAATTTTACAGCTTTTATAGCGCTAATCTCCGACCTCTACAATTTTGGTTGTATAAATGACAAACTAAGTTCTACGTTGTAAATATCATTTACACCTATTACAATACTTAACTGTTTTCATGTTTTTTTTACAACACATTAAATGTTCGATATCATGTTTTAAATCATTAATTAACATTATAATAATTCTGTATTCTACTTTGATATCCTTATGCATCCACAAGTAAGTCGTGACACAACAGGAAGAACACAAACTTTTTCAATTTTACTACTTTCTCAATATTAATTAAGCAAATGAAAATCAAATATCGTATTCCAGAACAGCTTCAAAAGAACAACTTCAAACTTCCGACTCTAATATGGATCGCATAAAAATACTCAGTGCATTTATACAAATTAACCCGTCATTTGCTTGCAAAACAATGCACTTGAAACCCTGAGGCGAATGAAATGGGTCGATACCGTTCGTTAGAGCATCTCGAACGCGTGTACTAATGAGGCAGGAGGATTAATACGCCCGCGAATATAGTCCAATTAGCCTTTAAGTTAGCAGTACCAATTTAATAAAACAAAATATATTTTTTATAATTTTGCATTTGACAAAAATAAAAAAGAAAATACACTACAAAAACATTTTATAAAAAAAAAGCCAGGGCATTCTACATTGCACTTCTATTAACTATATATTTTTTTGGCCTTAGCTAGCTAGCACCGACTCCAAAAGTTTTATTTTTTACTCTTTGAAGTCGGTTTGAATTTTTTTTTATAAAATGTTTTTATTTCAGATTTTTTAGTTACATCATGTGCCGTTACTTACACTAAGAATTATAAAAATCTGTTAACAACTGGCGAAGTTATGGTAGAACATACATAAAAAAAAATTAAGAAAAAAATACAGTCGACTTGAGAACCTCCTCCTTTTTTTGAAGTCGGATAAAAAAAACAACTTGTCTCATGTCGCTTTGACGGGATGGACATGAGACAAGTTGCTTTTCAGTGTATGTTCTTGTTTAAAATCAAAATAATTTACTCATCCAATTCGAAGCTCCATCGTTTCGTATCGGGCTCAATACAGCAATATCAAGTTATATTATATTAACATTGAATGGAATTGCCGATTGGAGTATTAAATTAAAATGTCATATCATACAGCAGCACTTCACTTCACTCGAGCAGTGCCTTGGTACTTAGATGAATTGAATGACTTATGAACATAAATACTCATCCTAATCCTAACTAACAATTTAAATGCGAAAGTGTGTTTGTTTGTCCTATCTTCACGCCCTAAGTCACTAATCGACTTGATTTTTGGCATAGAGTTAGTCGAAAGTACGGAGAGTAACATAGGCTAATTTTTATCCCGATATTCCCACGGGAACGGGAACCACGCGGATGAAACCGCGGGTGGAAGATAGTAATAATAATAGAAAACATTATAATATCGCCGTCTCCGGAGAATAAAATGATAATTACAAAAATTCTACTTTTAAGGAAAAATAAAAAACATCTTTTTCTGCCTTAATACTAGACGAAGGCTCATGATTGATAGCTTTGAAAATTGGTTATTTTTTGTATGTTAGATATGTTTTAGTGAATCTTGCTTAATTATTAAATTAGAGATATTATTAAAGAAATAAAAGATGCCAAAATGGCATAACACTAAGACTAAGATAATAGCAGTTATAATTCTATTCTGCGGGGACGGCGATATTAAAAAGGAAATCTCTTCCTATCATAGTTTGTTGCGAGCAAAACATATTTTAGTACCGTAGCATGTTGCCGAGGTTAATCTCTGTGGTCTTATTGTATAAGACGTCTAAACGTAGCCATAAAAATAAACCATTTCCTCCCATCTCCATTCATGCAGTCACGATCTTCACATCCATACTTCATAGTGACTGGCCTCTATGATAAATAGGATCATCGAACAAAGGATAACAGACCTTACTCCTTTAGAATAACATACATATTGTGTAGTACAAAATATTATGTGACATTCTGACAAAGGTTGATAACGTCTCGAGATGTCAATGACATGGAGTTATTTCTGTAGTACATATTTTCTTGTTATGTTTTAAACATCAGGAAACATTAATATTGCAGTAGTTATCACTGATTCGCATTATTTATTTATTTATTACCAACACTTAAATTAAGACAATTGGTTTTCTTACATCTACAGTGCTATATAAACCTTTTTAGGTTTTATCAAGCACCGGTATCCATCCATGATTTGCTGAGATTTGCAAGCAGGGGTCAGGAGTCTGACATAAGCGGTTCTTAACCCCAATCTGAAATACATTATTTAGTGCATCTCATAAATATGAACCGAGTTAAAATTTGCGATGAAAAAAGTGACAACTGATTTAATCATCGCCTCTTTTACATGTTTATCACTAAGGTTTGTCAATTCGGTGAAGAGGAAAAATGGACCTTGAAGCAGATTATCTATATACTTAATTCAGGTTCGCAAAATTTGTGACGACTCGATAGGGACTTTGGCGCGTAGTACGCGGCCGAGTAAGGTATCAAATAAATGTACTCGAGTCTATTTGTTCCGAAAACTATAAAATATACAAAATGTTAAACGGGATGATCAAAAACTGCAATTAAAGATTTTCGCATAATTTGGAATTTTTCGTCGATCGACGAACCCGAGTATCGGGTTGTAACCGCCCTAGTAAACGTTTAATATTACCGAAAATCTCAAGGATACTAAATTAAATGCAGATGAAGACTAAAACTTTAATCATTTGCGGGATTGGCTACGACTACACCTGCATATATTTTAACACGTTTTTAAAGTTTCATTATTTTTTTGTCATCGTCCTTTTTAACATCGTTTTCACACTCCCAACCCCAAGATGCGTTTGTAACGGGTGATCGCATAGCCCGTCACAGCTCGATGCGTCTAAAATGCTGCTAACATCGACCACAAAATGATCGTTCGATTTCCATCCGTCCATTACGTATTCGTCGAGGAAGCGTCAATCACCACTGACTATAAAGCAGGCATCACCCCTATATATGTAGATTAAAGAGCCATAAAACCACCATATTGGGACAAGGGAGCGTTCCAATTTAACGACCAATGAAAACCAAGAGACGAGGTCCGCTATGAAGCAATAACTGTTAGGATTCAGACCCGTTGGAATGCGAATGGTGGATTTTGTTAAAACCCAAGAATGTGTACTTTAGCTATTATGACAATGAGCTCAACTTAAACCTAATATTACATGGCACGATAATAATACTTATTGTTATGTTGAAGTCGGTGAACGGCGAGAAACAAAATAAAATGTGTTCATATCATTTATACAAGATCTCTTCATCTTGTCCCTAAAAGTTTTTATGTCAAACTAGCGACTGTAAACAACTTTGCCATTGTGAACTTTTTTCCAATACTCTCTCTCTCTACAAAGTTACATCCTCTTATTCACTTCTTTCAACATTTGATTTCCCAACAAAAGGTACCATTGTGTCCATTTTAAGGTCCAATCTATCTTTCTACTCAGTTCTTCAAAATTGGTTAGGGTACAGGCATAAAAATGTAACAATTTGCTTTCGCAATAACTTTCTCTCTACCCTTATAAATAGTCTTTGTATAGTTCAAATTCTCTAATGTGGCAGAAAAACACCGTAGTTTAAATATTAATCACCCCATTATTAGTAAAGAACTTTATTGACTTCACAATATTTTCGAAGGGTAACTCCAAAAAGCCATTTTTTGCGACCAACAGCAAAATCTGCAAGCTCGTTCCTGACACGAAATGTCTTCTTTCACGGTTTTCACTTTTCGCATTTATAACCCCGAGAAGTAAAGTTCAATTTTGAAGGATCTGTTTAAAATTTCCTGTCGCGTCATCTTTGTGTGGAGGTAATTTTCCGAGCCACCGATGGAGATTATTTGACGTTCATAAGCGCATGATAACCTAAATTGAAACGAGATTCATTTTGTATTCTTCACTTCAACTCCCTCATTTTCTTTCCTTTTAATGATAAGAGGTTATGTTCACTTGGTTTGAGAAGATTGCTCTTGAGGACAGCTTAATAGTTTCGCTGAAGTTCAGATGTTATTAGAACTACAAGTTGTTACATTTTTACCAACAAAGTGGAGTAGTACTAGCAATTTATTTTTAAACTTTTATTAAAGCTTTTTATAATACACACAATACACAATTTATGTTTCAGATAGGGAATTATGTTTTTAAAAAATTTTCATCAACATCAACAAACAACATCAATTAGAAGAAAATAATAATGATACTAAAGACAGACTTTACAAACGATATTGAGCTAATCTAGTATATCGGCGGTCTAAAATTTGTAATAGATTGCACTAACAACAACTGATTGTCCAAATCAATATCATCTCATCTGAATGTGTCATCTTATTATTCAACTATACATTTTGAATCTAACTCTATAAGCAAGAGGGTCTTAATTCAGAATTCTGTCATCATTAACCATGAGCCACAGAAACACAGGTCAGCTCCCATAGGAATTACGCAACCCAGGACCGTTGGAACAGTCCTTGCTGGCGGTGGAAAGTATATCGATATATGTTTTAGTAGTAGTTTCCTGTATTGATATAAAGAGATTTTTTACAAGTTTCAGACGACTTTGGGGCTTTATTAAGCAGAAACAGGGTTATTTCTGCATTTTGCTTATGGTCACGTCTTCAGCATTTGTGATTTACTAACATATGTTCATACATCTAATATTTGTCATGTACGGGTTCGAACCCACGATCTCTAGCTTAGTATACTGCACCATAGTCCGTCATAACTATCGACAAAGTCGTTAGGCCTATCGACACCCTCCCACCGCTAAACCTTTTTATAAATCGGGGAGGTGATCTTCCGGGTGTCGATCACTAGGGCTTAGCCCTGATGGATGGGGTAACTCGCTATTTATTAGTACTGGATCCGCGACTTCTGTCGGCCGTGGGAGAGGACCTTTAATACACTCGCAATGACTGACGCCATTAATCACGCCATGTGGCTGATAGCGTCAAGGGTGTACAAAGACAAATATCGACTTCTAATGTTGTTACGATTTCTGGGTGAAAGATGCATTAGTTGTACATATATAAATTGTAACCTATGATAGATTTGTTTCAAATCTGATTCAGTGATGCTTTTGTCAACAGCAGAGGGCCTATTGTCATCTCTTAGCGCAGTATTGTTTAAATCTTACAATGCTCTTTCGTACTAAGAATCTTTTAAAGTATGCTTGTTTTTGACAGAAGTTCTGTGACGTCTTCGGTCAATAAACAACCTTGTGACAACTTTAATAAAAACAAATCGCAAACAAAACGTTCTTATGACATGATGGATTAGATGATGGAGGCCTGCAGGTCGCTTTACAGTTTGACTGCGAGAGCGCCTTTACTTCTGTCGGTCGAAGTAGCGACGGTTTTTGTAGTGCCATCAGAGAGCCTGACGTTGTGCATTTGACTGTACACTGGAATATCAGAATCAGCGAATGGACACGGAACATCTACAAAATTATGATTATCGGGTTGGATTCGAAGACAGGTTAATAAATACTAAGCCAACGAGCTTTACCTACTGCCTCTTTGGCAGAGTGGCTTATGACTAAAAAGAGATTCGCAGGTTTCGTTAGAGCGAGCTCTTAGGTTATATAATTAATTTAACACAAAATTAACTAAACCATCAAAAAGTCAAAACCATAAATCCCCATCAACGATATAAATAACATTTATAGTGAAATAAAACACAAACGCTGAGGAAATAACAATTAATAAAGGCTACCCGATCCATTATTCGGTGAAACAACGCCTATGGGCATAAAACTCGCGTCCATAAATGCAGTGGATGCACAAAGGTCGGCTGTAACCACAGTATAAAGGTACATACAGTATTTTAAATCTTTCTAAAAAAGGTGTGTTTGCGAGTAACACTCGACGCGTCTCGTCTCGGCGAGAACTCGGCAAGCGTCACAGTCTCAAACGCGCCGCGGTAACGAACGCACCCTGTGAAAGTTTTGTACGCAGTAATCGTGAACAGTCTTTTTCAACTAGGATGATTCCTGTGACATTTCGAGTTTGACAGGTCTAGAGATGTCCCATATTGAAATCCTATCGACTTATCTAACGATTTTTTCTAACAGTACCTATTTTTAGAGAACTTGCAATATATTTTACTACTATTCCGGCTACGTGGAATCCAGTTACATAGCGTAACTTATGTCATCCAAATTAAACATAATAAAGAATAAAAAGTAATGTATCTGCTAATCTATGTGGCAAAATAAAAAAATAAGCTGCCAATGTTAAAGTCAGCAAAACATTTAACTTGTAGTATCAAAAAACTCGCTTAGTTTTGGTTTGTTTTAAATTCAAAGTATCAAATTTTTCACTGTTATCAACAAATGAACGGCGGCATGCAGTTGTCGATTCTGTTGTGTCTCATCTCTACCCTGTTCCGAATCACACATTGCACTACTTTAAAAAATTAATTATTTTTCTTTAATATTCAATTAAAATGTAATTAATATACACAGATTTTACTATATGTTTCCAGGTGTAGTTTTTAAATATTTTTTATTATATTGCCACTGGAAAAGAAAATCCTGCGGAAAATTCTGGGACCCTGGGACCCGGTATCGATGGATTAACGAAGTTCGTAAGGATCTGAGCGATCTTCAAATGGGGATCAACTGGGAACAAGTCGATCAGAATACGGGCAAGGGGCGCAGGTTAGTGTCGGAGATCAAAACCCACTTCGGGTCGCTGAGTCAGCGAAGTAGTATACTGCTAAAGTAAATAAATGACTTTTCAAAAATATATAGTATACGCGATTCGGACAAACTTTGAAGTTTCACAGAAATCATCCTAGCATCGCACGGCTGCACTAATAATAATAAACTTTTATCAAGAGTCCAAGACAAACTACTGTATGTTTCTTTATGCTGTGGTTATAACTGTTTAGTGCAGGGTTTAACTTATTGCCCCATTTAACGCTGTTGAAGTTCCCAGACGACAGCGACTACACGGTTGCAAAAAAAATGTCAAATTAAAACTCTATGTTAATAATAGTTAGTTTTTGCTAGATTCAGTGCTTAAATTTGCAAAATACCAAAATCTATCTATAAGAATTCTTATCATCATAATTCATTTTAAGATATTTAATCACGATATGCTGACTAAGCAATCTGAAGACCTGGCAATACTTTTAGCAACATAAATTTTGTTTGCACTTTCACTCACTATAAATGTTTTCAAATGTTAATATTTATATTATTCTAAAAATTTTATTGCAAAAAGTGTTTTTTATGTGTTACTGACAACCCTGAAGTAAAAGCCGGGAATGATTACGCGAGGAAACGCTTGCTGACCCACTTGCTCCGAAGCAGACAGGCGGTCGCCTGTGTTGTGTGCTTCGCCGACCGTCGGTCTTGTGGACACACGCCGAATAATCAGCTCACAGCGGCGGCAGGGTTAACATGGAGCGAATGCTTCACTTATTAGACGGTCATAGATATAGTTGTTCCTATGACGTCGATAATTTATAAAATAATAAATAAACATAAGTACAGAGATTACGTGAGAAAGACAGATGGTCGCCCCTGTGTTGCTGTGTGCTTCAAGACGTCTTGTGGACACAAGGCGAAAAATCACACGGCGGCAGTAGGGTTAACATGCACTGAGCCCTTAACTTGAATGTGAAAAGGATAACAAGATTACCTAAATTAACGCATGTATTGTCTATCGATATGTATCAATGACTCATAAGACTTTTTTTATACATAGGTATACAACGTTATTTTATATTTACCCATAACCTCAAAACCACTTGTAGAAATCATCAATACGAACAACTTTTTGTATGGAAGCAATGCTAAAATCGCAAAAAAACAATCAGCTGTTCCATTGAAAATTTTATTTGAACTCTGCTAAAATGTATGAAACAGTTGATTTTTTATCGCGTTCGGTTGGTTCCGAAGTCTTGGATAAACATAAAATAACGTTGTATACTTACCTAGCCTAATGATAAAAATATTTCTGCTATGTTATCGTTAGTGGGGGACCGATTTTGATCAGTTCAGTTACTAATGCAGACAGTGTAAACATGTGATAATAATCCACCACCAACTAAAGCAAGAGTGCAACCAATGTGCCGGCAACCCCAACCAACGACACTTTGCGCAGACTTCGCAATGTATTACACCGAAGATATTGTCGCGAAATGAAATATAATAAATATGAAGCGAGTTACAATAACGAGCTTACATTCTGCAAGCAAGTTAGCTCATGAAGCTAATGGGCCGTGAAGCCGATACGAGAATTGCCAACAACTCTGTCTCTTTCGCTTCGAAGAGTACCGAAAGGGAAGCGCTAATTAGCGAAGTAGCGAAGTCGCCGAAGTTGTGAAGCTGAACTGATATACCATTAAACTTGGATACGTCTATAATGGTGATTTGTGTGATACGAATCAATGTGCCGATGGAGCGTCGTCGGGACCGAAAGTTCTTAGGGAGTTGTTGTTTTCGCCAACTAATATTGCAAGTAAAATGTAATTTAAGCCAGGCGATAGAAGTCTATTGTTTAACGGCACTTTATAGGATCCTTGAACATAAAAAAGATTCCCTCTAACAACTCTGGTCTCTGACGATACACAAACCTGCGACCTTCGCCACCATGAATGCTAACTATGGTAATGCACATATAAGACATTGCCGGATAAATGTCTGATTCATTGTAAGTGGTTCGACAAGATTTCACAGCTTCTTTTAAAGCATTGACAATGTCACAAACTAAATCACCTGTGGCGGTACTAAGTCAAACAAACGCAGTATCACAAAGCTTTCAATGTAAGGGTTAGTTCTCTCTCCTAACCCATCTAATTCAATTTCAACAAAAACGTTCCTAGTTCATCAACGAACCCCACCAACCTCCGCAAATACGTCAGTCCAATTTTAACGAAAAATGTTCCAACCACAACTTAAGGAATAAATAAATCCGGACCCACGGGTTCTTGGTCCATCAGCGGCAAGAAATTAAGTTTCTACTTTCTTTCCACTTTCAATTTTAGCTGTCACAAACAGCTTCGCAGCACAAACATCGCGAGATAAAACAATGCGATCTATCAGAAACATCGCGAATCACACATTTGTTTATTCGAAACGAGGTAACTTGGGAAATAAATTGTGACATGAATAATGGGCGCATTCTCATTAGATTGAGTACGTATTCAACGCGGTGGAGGTATTCTCTTGCTTCTTGCAAAACAAAGTCTTGGAATTAAAACTGTTTTTGCGAGAATACTTAGAATATATTAGATTATTAATAATTGAAAAAAACTATGCTATTTTCCTACGATATCTTAATTTGATACTAGAGAAATAACGACACTTTTCTCCCACTTGCTTAGACGGGACGGTTTTGTTTTATTTTTGTAATACTAGTTTCTTTAAAAAAAAAAAGACGGGTTGCACTCCGGGAGTGCCGGCAGAAGTGAAAACTTGATTATTAACGTTGAGCATGTTTGATATTTTGGAATGGTTAGGGAATAATTTTGCACCAATTGCTTTATCAGTATAAAAGTACTATCATTTATGTGGTAGAATACAATATTCATTTATTGCGCTATCGTACACAAACGTGACAAACCATATTAAAGTGAACGTTAAGTTAGGTAATAAGATATAAGAAAACATTAGTTATTATAGAGAATCGAAAAATATATATTGACAATAAAACAAGAGACAAGTAAAAGACATTATCAACAGTCTGTCGCTAAGCAACCGAGACCATAACCTGTCACCTCAACATTCTCCATCCGTCCTACGCTTTTTCGATCAGGTCACGTGTCCTGACGCGAGTTTAAGATTTTATACCCATTACAGAAAAAGTGCTCAACGCCGCTAAAGAAGTTTTCACTTCAAAAACTGTGCAAAACAAGTCATTTACAGTATTTATAACTACACTTACTAAACAACTTACAAAAACTAAATGACTTTTCTCTGTTTTCCTAAATCTTAGTAAAACACAATTGAGCAAGAGACAACATGAGCCAATAACTGTTTAGATGACATTACTTATAGCCAAACAACTCTCATAAGCAAAGGATGTTGAATGTCATAGGGAAAAGAGACACTACACGCAGAGAAATATCTGGCTACCTATACAAGAAAAAACACTACTGTAACTAGAACTTCTGTTTGCAACCGTGACAGCAAGACTCGCGAGTTGACTTTACAAAAACCATTCTGTTATTATTTTTACCTATCGCTTTATTAATGACAACTAGATGTTTAGTGTAACTGACCAAACAATAAAATACTCACTACAAGGTAAGTATCGCGCCTGTTACAATACCAATGTAATTGTAACCATTCGTCAAGTAGACATTACTAGATCGATTGTAAGGACTACTATGCAATCTAGTAAACATTACCACTTTTTTTTTGGGTTTACTAAATACTTAGCTGTATCTACTAATGAATTTGTGTAACATAACGAAGTGAACTTTAATAATAACTATTCGTATTGCAAAGCTAGCTTTATGATTTTTGTAACAAGTACAATACACATTGTAATGCTAGCATCCTAGGTATTGTTACAGCTACTATTTCGTATGCAGTACCTACTGGTTTAGATGAAGTCTGCAATCTAGTGCACTTACAGTACTAACGGGTACTCTCAGGCTTTTAGTAGACAAAAATACGATTTTATTTGTCTTGTTAAATAAAACTGTATTTTCTCCATTAAAAGCCTAAAACAGATCCGTTGTTGGTGCTGTCAGTCCACTGGATTGCAGGCACTCCATCTAAACACAGTCAATAGAGCCATCAGTACGTGTGACGTCTTTAAAATTTTATAAAAGAATGCCTTTTTCATTACAATATCCAAAGACTCCGACTATCTAGTATCATAATAAAAATAAGTCGAATACAGAGTTAATAAAGTTAATACTAAAATTAACAGGTGTTAGAATCATAGAAATTGATATTATCGGCATTTTTGTTAAGACGTCGCACGCGCTACGGCTCCATAGACAGGTTTAGGTTTCCTGGAATCAAAAATAAAAATATCAAGTACACAGAAAAATTACATTTATTTATAAACATCACAATCATTAGTGCAATATCTATACTATACCTATCATTCCTACACATCCTAGAAGTATTTTAATGAGCGTTTTGACCAATACCACTTCTAAATAACAATGTTTTAAACATAAGATTATGAGGCTGACATGAGCCAACTAGCGCCGCCAATCGATTTTATGTTATTTCTTCATAATAAGCCCAATTTCTAAAAAAGATATCCGTCAAGGTCTTGTGAATAACGCCTAATATTTATTGAATAACTTTAAACAATTTGCAAAGCATTTAAACAGTTTTAAAACCGTATTTTGTTAAAAGTAGCCACTTTTACTTCAAACCCGTTTTTAAACTATTGAATGCATTTTGTAATATTGTAACGTTATTCAATAAATAAGAATTAGACGTCATTCACAAGACCTTGACTGATTCCTTTTATTATATATTGGGCTTCTTTAAAATAAATCAAATAAAATCGATTGGCGGCGCTAGTTGGCTCATGTCAGCCGCTTAACATAATTTGTACCTTTTTTTCATTTAAATAAACTAGTTATAAATTATAAGTTAAGTTATAAATTATAAGTAATAATCACAGAAAAAATATTGTTATAATACTTCTCAATACAGTCATCTGGGTTGTAACTTTAAGAGTAGGTTTTTCAACGGCTGAAACAACACAAAATATTGATTAAAATAATTAGGTAGGTATTACATTACTTACATAGGTACATAGTTACAGGTGAATAAAATCATGTTAAAAATAGGAGATACTTACAGGGCTGCTGCTGGTAAGTTGTATTTCTGGGCATTCTTCTTAGTTAGTTAATTTGTTCCAATTGTCCAAGTTTTTAAATATTTGGCCCGATCTCCAATTGCAGAGATTAGTTCTCTAAGTAGACTACTGTCGAGCATCGACAGTGTCGATATTGTTACATTATTTACTGAAAAATCATAAAAAATATATAGGTAAGTTAAGTTTTATAAAACAAGCCTATTGATTAATTATCCAATTCGCCTGTTTTGGAGCTGAACTGACATTCGGTGACCTGTGTGCCAAACTGATTAAGATGAGATGACTGTCAGTCATCTATCTACGAAAGTATCTACCTACTAACAAATAATTTATCGCGTTTCCTTATTAAAATGAAATTCCACGAATAACTTCAAACTTAACTGTAAACTTATAAAGTCATTAATGTACCCAATTAACTACTTAATTAAATTGAATAATAGCTATGAATACTACAAAACAAGAAGATTGTTATACCAAGGTACCAACTTACCTTCAAAAGTATCAATATATTGAGGTAAGCCCCACTGCTGCAATAACTGTGGGATATCCCCATCTATGTCATCAGACATCACTCAAGTTTAATAAGCAAACTCTCAAATAATTGGTAATAATACTACGTTTAGTTGAGTGAGCGCTCAGCGCGGTCGAAAACACAATCCACAATGGCGGGCGGCCGCGGCCGGGTCGGCTGGCTGGTTTTCAAATTCAGGCAAATTTTTTGAATGTTTACAAAAACACAGTTTTAAATAAACAGAACAAGATACTTAGCTATGAATACCACCTCGATTGTTATTGTAACATTACTATTTTAATGTTTTAAAACACGCTAACAGAATAGCATGGATAATTACATACATTGTACCGTTTACTGTTTCCTGGGTGGTTTTTACTATAATATTCTTGTTAAACCATAACACTATTTTAAAAGTAAACCAAACTCAACAAATATTATACGACACTTAGAACGATATGTATCTAGATCATTTAGTAACTGCGAATCCCTGTTTCTTAGTACATACAATACATTAAATACATATTAACATAATTATTGTTAAAGATGCAATAATTATTGATGTTTTGGTTCAATAATATTTTTTTGTGAGCTACATTAATCAAATAATATAATGAAACATACGATTAGTAAGAGTGAATAATAACTCGTAGAGCTAACAAGGACCAAGTATTTCAAACTAGAAAAGTTGTAACCTAATTTAACTATTCGATTCAGTAGTTCTGTTTGTCACCAATTTCTCTGCGTGTAGAGACCTAGATCGTGAGAACCCTAAATCTCTTCACCTATCCCCAATAACAAGTTGCACTACACCCAAAGTGTAAAACAAACAATGGTACAGGATACTCCAGGAGCCCGCTAATACCCCGGTCGCGTGAGGCGCGCTGTTTGCCTCGAGTGCCGGTTATGCAGATCCGACTCGACACCAAACACGGACATGCGATGTATTGGGGACTTTAGGGTTACCAGCACTCAGAAATCCTGAGAGTTTTAAGTTATATTTTACTGCGCGAATGGTGATTACTTCATTATCTTCCGCTGCAAAACCAAAACCGTTCGTCCGGTTATTAATTGTTGATATACCAACCCCCCTACCAACCTTGAATAGCCCGTGGCGCAGTGGATTGCGCGCTCGGACTGCGATTGTTGAGGTTAAGCAACTTTCGCAATGGTCGGTCACGGGATGGGTGACCATAAATTTTAATATCTCGAGCTCCTCCGTGTTTCGGAAGGCACGTTAAGCCGTTCGTCGCGGCTGCATTTGCAGTCGTTAAAACCCATCAATCCGCATTGGGCCTGCGTGGTGGGTCATGGCCTGTTCTCCTTACCCATCCATAAGGAAGACCAGTGCCACAGCAGCGGGGACATAAAAAATGGCTGATGACGATGACGAATACCAACCCTCATACGTCGTAGCAGACTGTGTCTTTAAGATTGAGATAAACTTAAGTATCTCAGTTTCTGTAGGTACTATGCGAAGGATATACCTGTCAGGCTTTTTAGGGCTTTTGAATTTTTCATCTGGCAACCCTAGCTGGGGTGAGCATAGTCATTGAGACAAAGAAACGGCGATAAATCAACGATTCCAAATGGTACGCCCATTACGAGCCGTGGAAATCAATACATTACGACATTGTCTGTCACGTACACAATGTTTACTTATAAGTATGTATTTTAGTGCACATAAGAGTTAAATTATAAATTGTTGCATTAAAATAATGGCGGAAATTACATTTTGTATACGAAACTTAATAGCGTAAACTGTGATGTTTCAAGGTGTGAATTGATTTTTTTTTAATCTATTCCATTTAATAAACACGAAAAAAATCTAAGATTCGCTAAGCATTTTATAAAACCTAAGTTATCTCTATTTAAACAAAGTCAAAGTCAAAGATTTTTATTCAAATAGACTTATAGATAAGTACTTTCGAATAGTCCATAAATATATTTTTTTCCCTACCAGCCATTCAGGACATCTTTTAACTGATAAGAAGAACGGCCGCAAGAAACTTATCAGCTTTAACAGAAACAACAACATTTACAATGGAACATGTTGTTGCCAAGCACAAATTTACAATTTTGAAATATATTTAATATAAGAGGAAACCAAATACCTAGTCACTGATATAAAAACTAGTGGAAGCGATACTGCTTATAGCTTTGATGTTAACATTGCGTAGTCATTCCAGCGTACAGCACATTCGGTCTAGCGCCAAGCGTCGAGCCAGACATACGCAAACACCGCGCATATCACTGGATCCAAACCCCACGGGAACCCACGCCGCATTTTCTGGACACGTCTGGAATTTTCCATTTTGACGTGCAAATGCTGCAGGGATATACAAAAGATTTTATCCCATTTGAAAGTCAAAGTATTCATGCAAGCGTTTTACGTCTCGACGGCTCTGTGTTGCAATACACTTCGTCGGCGAAACCATATTGGGAGAAATGAAGGAAATGATTTTATACATCTATGAATCGGCCGTAATAACCTTATACGACGTTAAAACGAACGCAGAATGATTTATTGTAACAATGTGATTTATGAAATGGAATTATGTTTGCGCTCCCCCGTGACGGCAAACACAAAGCTTTGATGTTTGGTGTAGCAAGAATCGAGTTCACTCCATCCGACGCTGAGAGGGAATTCTCTTTTTCTATATCGGCGACATGAAAAAAACACACACTATTATCGGGAAGCACTCGAAATAAAATCGCTGCCGCCGCATCGTAAAAATAAAAATCGGATGTAGGAAACCTCTCAGCAAAGCCGCGTAGTTAAACAAGCGCTGTATATTTACGTGTGTGGGGGTACTTTGTGCCCGCCTCGGCGGGGGCTATGAGTGGTCGCGTGCGCGCCGCAGATACACGTAACCCTTCGAGTCTTCACCTGGTCCCGTACACCCGTATCGCGTTCACTCTACTTATCACCGCGACGTCGTTATCGCCGAATGAAGCACTAAACGATCCCTTAAAAGCTGTTTAATGTCCATTATAAGCGAAAATACCGAGGCACTTAAGGAGTCCGGATTCGACGGCAGAAGGCGCAGAATTTCGTGGAGTACTTTTTCAGATTAAAATTTTGGCATCGGGGAAAGCGGTCTGTAATGAAACCCGTACGGGCCATTAAGCAGAGGATCGGGGGCGGGCGGCCATTAGTTGTTCACGCTCGCAATTACACCGGTTTGTGAATAACGGCGCTGCCGGCCGGCCGCCGCGCCGCGCCGGACGCCGGCCGCCGCCGCATCGATCCCGCGCCGCTCACGTGCCATCGCCGGCTAATTGCACAAATTATGACCCGACTCGCCCCGCATCACACATAAAACACGAAACAACCGCGCTCAGAATCTCACTGATTTTGTTATTAAAACGAAAACGAACGAGATTAGAGATAGAAAGCATTTTAGCGGTCAGGACATTTAATTTACTGTGACATGACAAGTATTTAAATAATAAATAAATAATTTCATACAATCACACCAATTATCTATTTGTCTTGTCCGGGGATCGAACCCGGGACCTCTGGCGCAGGAGGGGGGGTTAGTATAGTACCCCTGCGCCAAGGTCGTCAAAATATCACAGAAAGTAAGAGATCAAATAAGAATAGAAAAGATAAAATACGTAATGATTTCAAAGGGTCAATTTTGAACAAGAGAGAAGTTAAACACAAAAACACATAAAACCAAGCGACTTATCAAATTCAATTCCCAAAATCTCAAGCGAAGATCCGAGCGTATGACAGGAAAACATGGGGATGATTCTACGAGTGTGTGCCCAATTCAACACAAGAGACGCAGCGCAAAGCGACGGCAAAAAAAGAGCTAATAATAAACCGAAAAGAATGGTCCTGTACATATCTCGGCAAGCGTTCTCGTTTTACTAAACAGAAATATGTAACTAAATTCTATTCTGGCCCTCTGAGCTGGAAAACTGCTCGTTATCTTGGGACCAAATTCTCAAAAGCGTCCGCGTAAGCTCATGTCACGCTCAAAAATCTTCTACCTAACAGGATTAAAGATTATATCAGCCAGACGATATTTTGCTTTTCTAAAAAATATACTGAGGCAGTTTTATAAAAGATTAAAATTAGGGATTAGGGCATTACTTTACTAAAAAGATTTATAATAACTAGAATAAATACGGATGAATTCTTTTAACGGAAATTACAGAAAATTGAAAATAAAAGGGAGAAATGATTACCTAAGATAAATGATGTATTTTCTATAATATCGATTGATATTTTTCAAATGTTTTCAACTCTGAAATAATAAATATAATAATGCAGTTTCTTTTAATGAACGACGGGGAGACTCTTGGCCTTCATCATACCCGATTTAAGTATTGATAGGGCTGAAGATGAAGCGAGACTCTCCCGGAATTCTTAATCACTGAGGAACCGGCTATCTTACATCTAACTCCCGGAACACAACAATGCTGAAAACATTGTTGTTATGGCGTCAGACTTAGATAAGATGGTGGTAGCTAGCCAGACGGACTTAGAACAAGTCCTACCACAAACCAAACCGAATACCATATGTACTCCCGCTGGGAATCGAACCCGGAACCCCTGGGTCTGATACCCGGTGGTTGTACCACTAGACTATAGAGGCGGTTGAAAGTAAGGAATACAATAAAATAAAAATATTCTTTAATGTACAGTCGACGGCATGCTAAAGGTGAACTTCGAAACCCGAGGACTGATTATCTAAAGAAACTCAGTTTAGTTTCAGTAGGCTAATTGTCTAATTTTAAAATCTATCGCAATCCCTTTCAATTCGTCATTTGAAAGATATTTACATACTTCAGGCTGTCACTATTTGAAATTATATATTAAAACAACGGGACTAAAACGCGACATTTATTACGAGTATATAGTACAATTATGTACTTACAGCTTGACGTTTCGGCTATGTTTTAATATATAACTATAATGGAACGCGAAAGTTTAAAATTTTATGTCACTATTTGACATTTGATAAGGATTGTGATCGGGACGCGTTTTGAAAGGTATTGAATGAACGAAATTGAACTGTCTAAGCAAAGTGACACACGAAAATATATTTCAAATGTATGGAGAAGTGTCAAATGAAGTGTCATTTAAAACATCATTCGTTCCGAAAGGGATTGAGACTATAAGTTACACCATTCTATAACTCACTATCATCACATAATCGCAATACCTTTGAAAGGGATGGTGATAGATTTTGAAATTAGACAATTAGGGGGCAGATTCGTCGCTGTTGTGGCTGTCATACAGTATGAAAATGTGACACTTATGACAGCGCGAAACTGGTTGCTAGGTGATTGTTTGTTACATTTTTATTATACGCGATAAAGGCGTCAAAAATATCATCTTGTCGTGATCCTTAGTACAGTGTACCTTCACTTTGTACTATTACAATTGTAAGTACGTTAAAGCAAAGAATTGAATTAATTCCAAATCCCCTAAAACTAAAATCTCCTCCAGCGGTTATACGGTTACCTAACCTGGACCTCCTAAAATTGGATGAACCTCCGCAAGCGGGGACACCTGACAAACCAATTGTCTCCGAAATAGGGATGCGTTGCGGTGTCACCGAAAAACCGTATTACGACACTGATTTATACGATTACCTGGTCCGCAGGAAACACAATTCATCCAGCATTGTGCGGAATGGAGTATCGGGGCCGTATCTATCAATGGTAGTCGGTTCGGTTGTCACCGCGAGCCGTAAATTAGGAGGTGAATGGCTGGAGCGCCTCGCCACGGAATTAACATAATAAAAAGGGCACACATTCATATGTCGCTCGTAAATAAAGTTTTATAGTCATCGCTCTAATGCGCCGAAAAATGTCGCGAGGGGACGGGGGTTATACGAGAGTTCGCACCCCGCGATTCACTTGCCCGCAGAGTTAATGATCTGCAGCGAGCGATGGTAAATAGCTCGGAAGAGATTTTTTGTGATTTAGGGCTTGTTCCGTGGCGCTTGAATCAATATTGCGCGCTCTGAACGGCCGCGACCGCGAACGGGTTAGAGAGGAAGGACAATTTAAATCAACAGTTTAATATTAACGAGAAATCAGTGATGAACCAATCATTGATATTAAAAGCTTTAATAATGGCAGTAACGATGATACTGCTATAAGTTCTGTCAATTTCAAGTTTCAGTATATTTCAAAATTGTAAATTTGTGTTTGGCAACAACATGTTCCATTGTAAATGTTGTTGTTTCTGTTAAAGCTGATAAGTTTCTTGCGGACGTTCTTCTTATCAGTTAAAAGATGTCCTGAATGGCTGGTAGGGAAAAAAAATTTGGACTATTCGAAAGTACTTATCTATAAGTCTATTTGAATAAAAATCTTTGACTTTGACTTTGACAACATTCATATTCTCTTTAACCATTCATATGAAGGCCAGTGCCCCAGCAGAGAGATCATTAAAATGGCTCATGAACATTTGAATCCCGAAAAAGATATTTTCGGGATTCGAATGTTCACAGTTAAAAGGGAATAAAGAAATTACGCAAACAATTAGGTTTTGGAAATATAGAGACCATAAAGACATTAACAATCACAAACGACCACAAACGAATCAGTGAAATGGGAAAAGGAAATTATAGTGATTACAAATCAAACCGGCGACCTTTTATTCATATTTTAGAATGATTAGAATTATAAAGCCGTCGGAATTACTTTCCGGGTTGTTACACTACGGCACGCCTCATTTATAATTTTCGTAAATTATCGCTTCACCTTTATGTAAATTACAAATAAATTACTTACATGAATAAAAGTTTATAAAATAAATATAAAAATCAGAAAATATAGCGGTTTAAAATATAGGTAAAAATCGATAACCAATAAAGTATCAGAAGTACAATAATCAACAGAAACTCATTATATTTTTGTGCGATCTATTCATTAGCGAAAATCTTTATAAATCGTAAAAAATATTTTATTTCAATCCCAATTCAAAATAACAAAACACGTTCGAATTTTAAATTTCAAAGTAACGAAAAAAACATAAATATTAGTTTCAAAACAGTCAAAAGAGGTAGTTAAACGCTAAACGCAGTATCTGAAATAATTAATAACAAAACACGCTCGAATTCCAAATTTCAAACTACCGAAAAAAACAAAAGAATTACTATCAGAACAGCCAAAAGAGGTCGTTACACGCTAAACGCAGTATCTGAGTACATAATCTGTGCACATGGGATGTGGGTCGGCAGATAAGGGGACGGTAAATATATGTAGCGCCATAAAAGTCGAACGGACACAATTGCTCAGCTATCCGCCATTCGGACTCGGCTCTCCGCAAAAACATACTGTATTCATTTGGAACGCCATAAAATCTGTTGGATTAATTTTACGTCGATAAATAACCTCAAAATCTTGAATAATGGTGCTAATAATAAAAATCGGACTAGTAGTTTTGATTTTCACAAACAAATGTTTACTGCAGCGCCCCCTGGTAAATTGTCACCGTAACAACTAACTAAGAACATGCACCAATCAAACCCGAAACAATGAAAACCGCATCAAATTCGGTCTAGTAGGTTTTGAGATAAATAGTAACATTGGTTTGCACAAACAAACAAATATCCTCTTACCCAAAACGCATATACCGTCTCCGTACCGTCGGCGTCGCGGGTAAAAACGCCGCTATTACAAGCGACATAAGAGCGCCTACACAGATAGTCATTAATTTGTTGAGTGACACGATAAGCTGCCTACCTGATGACAACGAAGCTGTTTGAACCCGAGTATGAATTGGAAAGCCACACAGAACGAATTTTATCTTCTGGGGGCCTACCATCTACTGTAATGCCATTAATTTTAGGTTACTTTCAGGTAGTAAGAGCGGGAGGCCGCTAGACGCGCCATATGGCAGCATCCTACTTTCACAACCTACAATGATTGCATTACAGTTGATGGTAAGGCCCCTGATCGCCCTCCCAATGTGACCTCCGTAAGGCAAGAAAAATTGACATCACTAGTTTCTCCTCAGTTTTTAATGTCGCCAACCTTCCCTGCAAGTAATTTTCGAGCTCCGGACGGAGTAAACCACATCGTAAACGTCAAACGGATGCGATTGCTCGACCAAGGCAGAGACGACTGAGCTGCCTCGTTTGTGGGGCACATCCCTAAATTACGAGGTAATTAGGGTGGAATTGAGCAACCACAGTGCAATGTTAAACTATCATTACATACGTTAGTAAATATCAGACAACATCACATACTTTTATAACAAAATTTCGAATTTCAGAAACAGCAAAGTAATATTGAAAATATATTCTGGTCGTGGAACACAAAAAATGCCCATCTCATCATCAAGTAATGAAGGTTTTATAAAATAAGATATCGTCCAGACACTGTACAATCACAAAATGTCTATGTCATCATACTTATTTGTCCCCGGTGGGGTAAAACCTACCATCCTTGGTTCAGTTAACTAACCATGGATAGAACCACTGCGCCAATCGGACAGTAAACGTAAACGTCATACGATTGCTCAACCAAGCTAAGAGGAGACCTGAATTACGGCGTAATTAGCTACTCGGTGATCATGGCGCAGTCCCACAGATCTATATGGAGATACGTCCATTCCATTACGCCAAAATATCAGTAAATCTACAATACACCATGACTGTACGAGAAAGTGTGAAATTGCGTTAGTTAAACATCCATAAATTAGCAACATAGAAACCAATGTAGTGGGCATTGTCAATATTTCATGACTCAGAAAAGATAAAACGTAAAAATCCAAGATAAAGTCAACGCAAAATATAGTCAACGTGTCTCTCGGCATTAAAATACATGAACTACAAACTTCTGTTCTATGTGCCGGCATAATAGAATTTAAGTCAACTTTATTAACGATGTCATATTAAAGTATTCAAGACAAAGTTAAGACACTAAACCCTTAAACTCGAAAGTGTGTGAATAAGAGACGATGTACATACGTATAAATCTCACCTTACTCTTGACAATAAATTGTACTTACTTCGGTGACGTTAGGAACGTCTTTCGGAAATATTTGAATAAGGATTACTTATTGGAAGACCTATATGGTTGATACCAGGTGTTCTCACCTGGTTTTGGTTTGGAGCATGTCTGTTAATACTTAATGATAGAATGCTAATAGGATTAAACGGGAAGTGTACGAAGAGCATTGAAGGGTTAAAAGTATAAATAAAAGAAAACTCGGAGGAAAAAATCAACAGAGACATTTAATGTAATGAAATTAATGTTTCGCGCGACAGGTTATTTTAACCCGACTTCAAAAAAAGGGGGAGGATCTGAATTCAACGGAATCTTTTTTTTATGTATGTATGTATGTTACTCGATTTTTGTTCGAAAGGGTATACTTCCCATGTGGTCCCATTGTCATCATGTCAGGATCTGATCATGAGATCCTGGAGAAATCCAGGGATCTCTTCAAATATTATAGGCACTCCTAATGCGATTTCGGTGTTTTCTATAGAAACTCATGCAAATGGAAAGCACCATTTGGTGAAATGATGATGAAGACCACAAATGGTCATCGGGACTATTAAATACTTATCATTTCACAGAAGCGATACGATTACTTTAATGTGGTTCATAAGCAATTTATGCTCGACTCAATGCATTTGATGAAGTGGAGCTGATGATGAAGTACCCGGGGAACTCCTCAATAAGTAACGTTCGTGCACCGGGAAAAGCAGCATTTTGTAAAAGGTGATGAGGAGTTGACATAAGGTTATATCCAGATACGGAGGAAGAGAAGAGATGACATTGACATTTGAATGACGTGACAAATTGTATGCATATAAGTCAATCACAATGAATTTAGCAATGATTTTAATGTTTGTACATGAAGTAGATATGACATACGAGTTCGCATTGTGAAAATTGGAAAGACCCTATATGGGGTCCGAATCAAATTGCTATCTCTTTCATTTTCGTGCTTTTCCGTATCTTTTGTCCTACTTGTCAGTAAAACATGACAGTTGTCTTAGTCGCAGATTTCAACGCAAATTACTATGAAGATAACCTATATATACTAATATTATAAAGAGGAAAGATTTGATTGTTTGTTTGCATTGAATAGGCCTCGAAACTACTGAATGGATTTGGATGAAATTTGGTACATAGATGGTAGATAGCCTGGTTAGGAACAAAGTATACTTTTTATCCTGATATTCCCACAGAAACGGCAACTAAAAAAACGAGCAATACCGCGAGCGGCCGCTAGTCTATTATAAAACATCAAAGGCCTTTAGTCATTGATTCAGCAAACATAATTCAAAATTATCTTTAAGACTCTAACTTTGTTCAAATAATACGCCTTATTTATAGTAAATCAGAGAACTGTCATCAATATCGTGTTCACCGAAATCCCTGGATTACTGTCGCGGAAGTGTTGTGTTCAGCCATCACAAAGGGTTTGAAAGCCAGTTCGAAGAAACCGATTCGTTATATTCCCAACTAAAACTCGTTGATGCAAATCACCTCCGAAATTCTAAAACATTATCAAAGTTTGTTACACAAATTGGTTCACAGAAGGATTTCATGGTGGTTAAATCGCGAACTAACGAGCATGCAATGAGCGGGATAATGGTCGTAAGCCACAAGCTCCAGCGGACCGCTGACTAATGTTCATCGTAGAATCTTTGAACTATGAAACCAAGAATCTTAATTCCGCAAGAAAAAAATGAATAAATGTTGCTTACTTTCTTTCTTCTTCCTTTCAATATCCATGAACAAAAGCCCTACAGTGCTTTCTTTGGGGCAAGGCTAATCGGTGTGAGTATATAACGTATTTATTTATTTACTAGTAGCTCCCGGTTTCACCCGCGTGGTTCCGGTTCCCATGGAAATATCGGGATAAAAATATCCTATGTTTTAATCCAGGCTATATACTACCTATATCTGTGCCAAATTCATCCAAATCGATTCAGTAGGTTTTGCGTGAAAGAGCCACACAAACAAATTTCCTTACTTTCGCATTTATAATATTTAGTAGGATATATTTATTTATTCAAGGTAGTAAAATCTGGAGATAAATGCATCCAATGAGCGGGAATTCACCGTCGCAAGCACTGGCGGAGGATGCCGACGCTTTAGCATTAGCACGGACCACTGACTAATGGTCATCGTTAAATCTTCTTTGAACTTGCGCCTTTAGGAACCTAGCGAAATCTTGCTTGAAACCTTAGACGGCTTCTTTTGAATTCGTGTAGGTATTATCGTCTAGGTTTTGGTCTGTCTATATGGATTATTTTATTGGGCATGTACAGTCAACTGCATTTCATAGTTCTAGTTCTGTGGGGGTTACCACAAAAATACTTTGAAAGTTTTTGAATCGACACGTCAAAGTGTATAAGGAAATTTAGTGCCGTTTACGTTCGGTCGAAACGCTACTCAATATTTTTCCGAAAGTTTTTCGTGCTAGTCCCACTGTTGTTCATATTAATGTTTCAAATTGTTTACTTTAGGCAAGAAATAGTTGATAATTCTAAGTGTTCTTTTAGACGTAGAACAAATAATAAAAGCCGTTTCTTTTCCAAACGTCTTTCAATTGTTTTATCAAGTCTGTCACAAATGTCTCTTGACTTGCAACGGCTTAGCGATATAGAGATAGCAGTGGTCATCAGCTGCAGCTATCTGGCCCATCGCGATACTATCGTTATATCCAGCCACTGATGGTGGCTGTAGACGGTCTGCAGTCGTTACGGGCTGTACGTCTGTCCTCGAGTCCCTTTGGGCACATTAGCTACCGAGACCCATCGAAGTACGTCTAGAGAATACTGTTCTGAACGCCCCTGGCAAATACTTGACTATTTCTTTTGTTGTTCATCTTATATTTTTGTAGGATTGTTAAACAATTGAAATAGGAAATTTTGACCAATTATAATAGGATTTACTCTTTATAAACAAAGAGTTCAGATATAGAATAGCACCGTGAACTTAACACGGTTGGTCTTTTGAAGGCACACATCGTCTCGGCCTAATAACTTCGAAACAATACCGAATGTTCAAAGGTTAAACTTGCTAGTCACAAACGAGGAATTGTAAAGACGCCATCAATAAAGACGGATCAAAAGTTCAAAACTAATCCATGGAGTTTTGTTTGACAAATGACTGTAATTCGTCACTCATTGTGCTGAGATGATGTGGCCTTTTGGCATAATGCGTACACGGAGTGAGTCGACGCCGCAAACAGCCGATAGACTCTTAAACAAAGGTGTTGGCATGGTTAAAAATATAAGAACTGAAAGTTAAACTATGATATATGAAGGCTTGATAGAACAAAACTACAGGCGAATATGATTAAAAAAATCTTTGAATGCTCTTTGTTAATGCTTTATCTGTAACTGTATGTTAGACATGGATGTATGTAGTACACGGCTTTTTTTAATTGTGATTGTTGCAGAAGTGACGCCAAAAGTAATGACGTAAGGTAAACTTTAATAATAATAAATTCTTTATTTACTCTTCCACAATCTTTATACATTATAATGGCGGTTTCTTAACATAAAAATATAAATCATTAACAAAGATTGTGAGAGACTGGTGTCTGAACTAAGCGTTAAGCCTGTATCTCAGGGCACCAGTACTCTCCCCCCTGAAGGGGGAATAAGTTGAACATAATATTTAAAGTTATTAAGTTGAACATAATATTAAAGTACATTTCATAAACCAGAAGAGGTGTTAAAACACAAAGAATTTTGCTTAGAAATCGGACTAGTAGTTTTGGTTTTGCACAACTGCAGCGCCACCTGGTGAGTTGTCACTGTAAACCTATCGAAGAACACGCACCAATCAAACCCAATCACTAAAAATTGGCTCAAAATCAGACGAGAAGTTTTGGAGATAAATGGCAACATTGGTTTGCACAAACAAACATCTCACTCTTACCCCAAACGCATACCTATACCGTCTCCGTACCGTCGCGGGTATAAAGATTCCGTTAAGTGAAATAAAACAACTTTTACGGATATCAAACGCGCTATATTAAATATTTTTTTTTTTTTTTTCTCATCACAAACTTAGCATTGAAGCATATATTTCACGAACTAAGTTGTAATTGTCCGTATTTTAAGGTTTTTAGGGGGTTTTTTCATTTTCCCGACGTTTCGGCACCTTTTCAGCTACCGTGGTCACGGGATGACCGTGATTCCGTTAAGTTTTAAAAGATTTGATAAATTCTATTCTATAAATTAATATCTATTTATAGAACAGAATTTAGGCTAGCCTCCCCGCAAATGTACTTCTCGCCTCTGTACATCGGGCGCACCCTGGTAACAGTTTAACTAATCCCCTTATGGCATGCGCAGACGACGGACATTGAAGGACTTTTTGTCCGCGACACGACCTTATTACTAAGAACATAAAGTTGAATAAATAACGAGGACTATCGCGTACTTTGCATGGATATACGCGATCTAAGTTGAATCTTATTTGGTTAACAATAAAGACGTGTCGCGGACAAAAAGTCCTCCGTTATCCGTCGTCTGCGCTAGCTCTAAAGCTAACTGGCAAATGCTTTCCCCACAATGGCAAACATACGATGGCAGACACTAGCTGCCATTGACACCCTAAGAAGAAGAAGAATTCTGTTCTATTTTTAAATAAAACTCAAAAGTTGGAGAAAAACCAAAAAACGTTCAGCCGGTTCAAAAAATTGTGTTCAAACTTTGAACAAAAGACTATCGTTCAGAGACCAGAAAAAAAACATTGAAAGAAGGTTGTATAATATGTTTACGTTTTTACTTTTACAATTTAAGGTGGTTGCAAGAAAAATTTCGTTGTAACTTGTCAAATTTTTGCTTCAAAAGCGTGAAGTTAGCAACTAACTGGCAAGTTTCAGGGTGAGCAGTTGCTAAAGCAACAATGGGGAATTATTTCTATTTCGAAGGTACAGAAAGACAAAGTTATCGACTTGGCTGCGATGCGAAGGCCAGAGCAACACGCTCGTGTAACCAACCTCAACAATCAATAGTCCAAATTTTCATGACCTAAAAAGTCTAGGGAATTCGGATATATCGCGTTCTCATAGATAGCTAATTGAAGTAAAAACTTCTTTTGCGGCGTTGTGCACATCAGTTTTAAATTTTTGGAATGGGTAAAAAATGTTAAAGTCGCGTCAGGACACGTGACTCTGATCGGAAATTCCTAAGACCATTTACCGTTAACCTATTTCAAATTACATAAAGTCTCACGCTTGAAAGATCTACGTATATTAGTTAATAACAACCATTACATAAAGATCTCTCATTACTAACTTTCATATTGATGCCAGATCAATTTTAATGGATTCACCTGCCAAATCAAGTTGGTCTCCGTTTTCATCAACTTTTGATCAAGTTGTGTGGTCAAGATATTGATCGTTATTTTCGTTTAAGCGGTTTTCACTTTTGCCGGCACTCCCGAGTACAACCCGTTGTTTTTTTCGAAAAATAAATCATCCTTAATCCTTCTCCAAGGTCTTACACCAAAATACGTCGAAATTTGATTGATAGTTTAGAGTTACGTGACAAGACATACTTTCGAATTACTAACATTAGTTGTTGCGATCTGCTTTAAATTCAAATTCGGAGAAACTTATAAACCATGTAAAACGTTAACAATGGAAATTGTTTTTAACTAAGGAAATCAAATACTTAGGCTTTGTCTTAAAAACTAATTAACTACAAACTAATTAACTTACATCTAGTAGGTTTCAATGTAGTATAAAGAGATTTAGATTTTAATTAGAAGTAAAATGAGAACATTGTAAACCAGTATTGTAAGCCAAATAAAAAAAAAACACGAGTAAGAACGTCAACTTCTTACAAATTACAAATCAAGATTCGAACGAAAAATCATTTATAAAGTGAGATTAATTATTTTATTAAGTGTTTCACATTTTTTTTTAACTACGCCGAACATGTTTACTTTTTGGAATGATTCTTTTAAAACAGGTACAATCGGGAAACTTCCCGGTTGACCAGTAGAGCTTTCTGGGAAGTAGAATTCGTTTTCTCAGAAAGTATTAAGGTTAACGAAATAATTTATTATTCAAATGAAATATATTTAACTAAGCTCCATTAAAAAGCTCCCCGACTGTACATTATATAAATACTGTAAAAAATTTGATCTGTATCGATCTCCAATTATCTCAATACAGTATTGAGATATACATATATTAATAAATAAAAAAGTAACATCGAAATTTTCGCTTGTTACCAATTATTACGTTACTACGGAAATCACAGGAGTTTGCCACCCGAGCGGATTTAATAAGCAACAAAAGGCGTATTGCCTTTATTTGTGCACAAACGCCGCGAACGTTCAGCCCTTTGATGTCATTTTATATCGAAAAATTCCAAAAAGTATCATCATTAAAAGCTTTTCACTATTTCACGCGCGAGTTGATGCGAGGTTGTGGTTACATGGCTGTTAATATAGCAGATATTACGGACGAAGTTAATACTTGAGAAGCTATGTATATCGAAACACATAGAAATCCCGTGATAATATAAAAAAGGTCTAAATAATGAGTAATGTAATGATGGAAGGTATACTTTGTAAGTCATCTATCAAATGAAATTTTTTAAATTCATAAATAGACGACATTTTATTGACTGGTTTTCTATTTCACCGTTTGCATTCACTGTGCTAGTCTTTAATACTAAGAAAAAAAATGCAATAATATGTCAATTAACTACCTAACTTGTCTGAGAGGAGTACGAAATACGTCGGTTTATTGCTACGAAATTTATATTTATTTTTGGCAAATTTAAAATAAACCCTATACAATGATATTAAAGAAGATTATACCCTGTGGCTATTTCTGGACTAATTCCAAAATTCCTACCCCAAAGTTTCCCATCTAATGCCTAGATCATACCAATTACTTACGCCTAAATGAAAGTCACCCAACCATCTCGTAAACTTCTCAAAAAGAACTGGTGCTCTATTATTGAATCGGTCGATTCATATCAACTCGTTTTCTAGACTTTCATTCGAATTTAAAACGACGAAAAATAACTTGCAATAACGTGAGCTCACCAGCTCTACCATAATTATATTCTTAAGTTCTAAACTAATAGATAACTACCTAGCTTACACATAACGTAGGTATATCTTTTTAATAAGGGACAATCATTGAGTGTTCGTTAATTAATATCTATACTAATAAAACAATACCGTGACTGACTGACAGACAACGCACAGCCCAAACGGTTGAACTTTCCCACGGGAATAGGAACCACGAGAGTGGAACCGCGCGTGACCGCTAGTTTTCAATAAAACAACTTTTTTCCTTTTTTTTATTGTTAATGGCTCTAGCTAGCTTCTTACATTTCAGCACTTTAAATCGCCATATCGGCCCTTAAAGTCGCATACGACACAATTTCTCTCGAGCGATTCCCAAATAGACCAACTCCAGATAAGGCGGAAAGCGAGTAATTTTTCCGCGATGACTTGCGAATACCGACCATTTGTTTGAAAGTGAAATGGGATATTAACTTTAGCCAGAATGTTCGCTAATAAACAGGCCCACCTAACGAGGTCGTTCGTCGACTCATCTCGGTCTAGCTAGGGTTATTGCGATTTGTTTTGGTTTTTTTATACATAGCCTATAGATTTTGACAATCTATTTGGGAGTACAGGGGAAACCTGCCTTGTGCACAGAGATCGTGTGTTCGATTCCCGCTCAAGACAATATATTTCAGTGGATAAACATGTCTACCTTGTCTTGGTCTTGGTAATTAACCTACCTCAGCCATTGACCATGTGTTCAGTAATTTTTTTTATTATTAAGATAGGTAAAGCGCTTGACCGCTATCTTGCCTGATGGAAAGCGAAGATGCAATTTAGGATGTAACGCGCTTGCCTAGAAGATACATATTCACTCGTGACTTGGAGACCCCCAAATTGTAGGCGTCAGGAGACACAGACTCAGGCAAGAAGTTCCACTCTTTGGCGGTACGGATGATAATTGTCGAGTCACAACGCTTAGTGCGACTCTTAGGTATATCAATCATATAATTGTGGCACCTATTTGTACGTCTGGTTGTCCGATGAAAAAATGAGGATGGTGGATAAGGCTGTGCAATTCTGCTGCACATTCCCCGAAATGTAACCTATAGAATATGGATAAACTTTTCGTCTATGTTCATGGCTCTTTAGTTTATTAAATAAACTATCATTGCCAATGAGCTCCTTGGCCCTCCTTTCAATAGACTCAAGCGTCTGGAGTTGGTTTGGACGGAACCATCCCAAAGATGAGAACAGTCAGTACTCCAAACACGATCGAACTTGCGCTTGGTAAAGATTGAGCAACTGTTCCGGGTGAAGTACTTTCTCACCTTTGTCAGAATGCCAAGTTTTTGAGGCCAATTGAGATTTACTCTCAATAAAAGAGCCAAAATTGAGAGTCCGAGACAATGTCATGTCGGGAAGCTCAAGATGGTCAGTAATCAACGGAAACGTTTTGGAAAATAAGAGTTAAGTTAAAACGACTCCTTTTTGCGGAGAAAAGACACGCCTGGGTCTTTGACGAGTTGAACCTGACCAGATTGCCATCGCCCTATTCGGAGACTGCCTGCAGGGATAGGTTCATACGATTGACCATCGCCCCCCTATAACACTCGACCTGTTCAGCACTGGCACGTGCATCAGACATATAGCTCTCTACAACGGTGCCGTCATCTGCGTATGCCAAAATACCGGGCATTATCTTTAGAGCATAAAGGGCTTTAGAGCAGAGAGAGAGCATTTGACTTTATACCGTGGTTTATCAAACTATAGGTATACTTAAGTATTTGTAATCTATACTAATATTATAAAGAGGAAAGATTTGATTGTTTGTTGTTGTTGATGCGATCTAGGATGAAACGCGCTTGCCAGGAAGATACCATTTCACACGCGACTTGAAACACAGACTCAGGCAAAGAATTTCATTCTCTGGCAGTACGGATGATAAAATTTGCCGCAAAATACTATTACTTTTAATACTATACTATCATGATAGTTCAACTTATAGAAGATATCAACTCATAGTATACTTCACCATCTTAGGGATAGAATGTTTGTAAACAAACCGTCCATACTTAACCTCAAAAGTACTTTTTATTACATTTTTAGAAATATGTGCACTTTAATAATAGCTTACTTATATTGTTCAAGTTTGATATATGGCATTAGTTAGATGTCTGAAATATAACGTATTTTTGGAATAATTACGGAAAGTGTTCAAATGTTTGTTTACAAAAATCTTTCCGTAAGATGGCTAGAGTATAGGGGCATTGTTCGCGATAGGTACTTAAAGACATATACCTAGATATACTAGAATACTATTAAGGTCAAGCAACTTGAGCTTTTGCGAAAAAACAACGTAACAGCAACCCTACAAGAAATGGGAATTAAGTGCTACGTTAAATATCTGTACAGAGAGAGAAATTCTAGCTGAACCGCCCTTGGGCGATAAATCTATGTCTTTTAGCTCTTTATTACTTTACTTAGGCACATAGTTACTACCAGTAGGAACATTTAATCGTTAAGCTTAGGTTTTGAAGAGGAAACGGCAGTATTTCTGTTCGAGGGGAATTTTCCCCTAAAAATATAACTGCTAGTAATAAAGTGTTTTTCAAACCATGTGGTTTTCAATTAAAAATGATTTCCATAAAAAATAGATTAAAATATGACGTTACAAAAAGTTTATGGCCTGCGCAGACGACGGACATTGAAGGACTTTTTGTCCACGACACGACCTTGTTACTAAGAACATAAAGTTAAATAAATAACGAGGACTATCGCGTACTTTCGCGGATATACGCGGTCTAAGTTGAATCTTATATGGTTAACAATAAAGACGTGTCGCGGACAAAAAGTCCTCCGTTATCCGTCGTCTGCGCTAACTCTTATTGTATATTTAATGTTTAAAATATCTATATACTTAATTCAGGTTCGCAAAATTTGTGACGACTCGATAGGGACTTTGGCGCGTAGTACGCGGCCGAGTAAGGTATCAAATTAAAGGTACTCGAGTCTATTTGTTCCGAAAACTATAAAATATACAAAATGTTAAACGTGATGATCAAAAACTGCAATTAAAGATTTTCGCATAATTTGGAATTTTTCGTCGATCGACGAACCCGAGTATCGGGTTGTAACCGCCCGCCCTAGTTATTGTAAAATGTCAAATTGATAAAATTTATATTTTAGAAACGCCTCAAAACAGTACTTGGATCGTCAATTCATCGGCACTGTGTAGCCGGCCATATCCGTGACCTTGGCACATAAAAAAAAAAGATGAGAGACGTGAGATGTCACTCACGAAAAAGCGAAAAATGGTCATTATTTTTAAGAGACAATGTAATTCAGTATAAGAAACCAATGATTCACAGTCAAGATTATCATTTCTGATAGGAGAGTCCCTAATAGTTGGTGTACCCAAGAGTCCAACATACGAATCGCCCCTGCAGCTGGGGGCGAGGGATGCGTAAAAGCATTTCTCCTAGTATAAAAAAGGGGTGAAAGAAGGACAGACAAACAAACACACTTTAGCATTTATAATATTAGTTAGGATTAGGTATAGTTAGAACTAACGGCCGATCGCGGCTTCACTCGCGTGGTTCCAGTTTACATATGAACAAACCTTTCTTATTGCTTGGCTTTTTTTATTTATTTTTTAATGAACTACGGTGTGTCTCTTAGCCTTCATCATACCTGATGTTAAGTATTGATAAGTCTGAAGGTGTAAGCCTCTTCGAGTCGAGCCTCTCCCGGATACCTCAATCACTGAGGAACTGGCTATCTTATCTCTAACTGCCGGAACACAACAATGCTGGAAACATTGTTGTTATGGCGTCAGACTTAGACTGGCTACATCATTCAATGATCCTGTATGCAAAATCGGTTCAACCGTTTGGGCTGTGCGTTATCTGTCAGTCAGTCACAGTATTGTTTTATTATTAGTATAGATAGATTACGAGAGCAAGTATTCTTTTATCAATCAATCAATTCCAAATAACCCAGACCAAGACAAATAGCATGTCTATTCATGCACACAAATCATTATTTCGTCCGGAAACCGAACCCGAAAGACAGGTAGGTATCTACTCTACGCCAGACAGGTCGTCATAAGTTCAAGCATTACATTACAAAGCCCGTCAGGTATCGATTTCGTAGCCATCAGCTGATGCCTACCGTCAATGGCTCCCCTCAATACGTGAGGCAAGGCCGCGGTCACAATGCGTTGGTTTTCCTACTAATCAATAAGTAGCTAAATCGTTAACTGTGTAACGTCGAGTCGATGGCATCGATAAGTACGAATGAATTATAAAAAACTGTAAAAAATGTTTAAGGAATCTATTACAATATAAAAAAAAGAAAGTTGAAAAGTACGTTAGTTTGAAAAAGCTTATCTGAATCTCTCCATTTTGTTTGCGATTTATTTTGGTGTGGCCTAGGTAACGTAAGTATAGGCTTTTGTCAAGAAAATTAATTATAAAGAAAGTGATATATAGATAGGTATAGTATGTATCAATAAAATTTTCATAATTGCTTATTTATTTTATAACTTTCCGAAACTATACAAGCGGATAAAGTCGCACAGGCGGCCGCTACAAAGAAACCAAAAATACTAAAGTGTAACAGCTAAACAGTGGTAAAAAAATCAAGGATTTGTGGCAGATCCACCAAGAAAACAAGGTTTCAAAATACTAGATATTTCTGTATTCTCTCACGTATGGTATTCCATCTTTTCACAATAATACACACACACAGTTTAAGGTCCCTACTCACTTATCAAATCCGGACCAATAACGCATCGGCCGCGGTCGCGAGTTACGATCCGCCATTACAGGTGGATATCGCACCGGTATCGCGGCGCACGTGCGCCGTAACGACGGCACGTGACGGCCGGATCGTTATTGCCGGAACGGTTAATTGTGCCGTGTGTACGCTCCTTTATGAGTTACGTAACGTGAAAATAATCAGGACCTTAATTATTCGTTGGGTTTAATTTGAATATAATTACACTTAATGGTTCTTGTAGAGGCAGTCACGTCACAAAGCAGTTTATTTTTTTCATGATGCAGAGAACCTGATGGTGTGTGCTATTACTGATAGCATGTAAATACTTAAGTCTTACAACGCTGACACTGAATACATAGTAAAGTAATAAAGTAATAGCACATCAGGTTTTACAGGTTTCTCCGTCCGATTTTGAACCTTAACAAGTTTAAACTTTGGGTCTGAAACGGATTGGGCAAACTGGGAACGTTACAAAATATAGTTCTGGTGGTGGTTAACTTTCCATTTTATAACGTAATAGCACTCAATATTTTTAACCATCAAATCAAGTTCTTCGGTCTTTCACTACAGACATTTCTTTATCTACAGAGTTGCACGAAGCGAAAATATAGTTAAATCTATATTTTATCAATTGTTAATATTTTAAGCATATCATTTTCAAAGCAAATAACATTATCCCATGCATAGTAGATCAAAACCCTTAGCATCATAATCTAATGGGAAACAAGCGAAAAGCATAAATTAAAGACCAACATTAAAAGGTAGCCGGTTTCAAGTGGCGAGTACATGAGTAGATCTCCCTTAATTAGGGTAATTACGGTAAGTTCGTCCCGCGGGACCCTGGCCATTTGGCTAAGTAAATGGGGTAACCACTTTTTGTACATGGATATACGAACAAACATTTTAGCCCGGCTCGGAACATCTTCAAACTTGTCCGGTCAGAGTACTGTGCGAACTCGCCTTTATTATTTTCCGGAATCATTATTTAAGTAAATAAATAAGTAAAGTAAGTAAAGTAGTAAGTAAATAAATAATAAGGGTAAAAATTTCCGTTTGATAGTATTTATATATTATGATACCTATATTTTTTTTTAGTTTTGTGAGTTCAAAATTACTTTTTTTTTTTTACATGAACAAACTTTATTAAACTACCTATTCAGGATAATATTTACTGCGCATGATTTAAAAGGTAGAATATTTTAAAATTAATAATAACGTGTCGATATTCCATAACTAAAATCTCTTAAAATTCTCTCACTCTCATAAAATACACCACGCTCATAAATGTCAAAATAAAGTACTAGCAAAAATTTATTATTTGTCTAGTAACAAAGGCAGACTAGCTTAGAGCGTCAACTATAAATCTTCATCATAATATTGTAAAGAACGACAGACACTAGATACACTAGATAGAATTATACCTAACTCAGAAATCAACACTTTCCACTTTTTACAATCTTATTTACAAGCACTCCAGACAAATCTTATATCAGGTATGATGAAGGCTGAAAGACTACCCGAGTTCTAAAAACAAATGTTTAATAATGTATATCTCATTCTACGCATACTTTGAATTCAAAACATACTTTACAATTTTACAAACGGATTAGATGTACTTTTCCGACCCCTCTTTAAATGATACACTTACAAAGAAGCTTGGCTCTTAAAACAAATAAAAAAGCCCTTTTCTAACAAAAGCCTATTCAAAAATATATTAAAGTCGAAACAAAGCCAAATGTATTTTAAGATGTACAAAACAAGTAAATGATAATATCTTTTCCTCTCTGATATAAAAATGTGATAGTAGAGGTCTTATTTTTCAATCTCCGAGCTTTTATATTGAACTCAAATACTGAATATATTTTCTATGGCCAATACTGAGCGCGGTTCTAACATTATTTTTAATATTTTCATCACAAACAATGTCTTTGCGTCCACCTTTTGAATATTATTCCCAGAATAGAGTTTCTTATTTGTTTCTTAAACGTATTAGGTTCTAGTCCCTGTTAGGGGGAAATAAACTATTTTCAAGCTTTATTTATTTCATGTTAACGTAAATAGCTTCCGCCTGCGACTTCGTCTGCGAAGACATTGGGAAAATCCCTACGGAACATTTGATTTGAATTAAAACCTATGAATATTATAAATGTGTTGTTTCAAGTTTCCCTAACACAGATACTTAAGCGAATTATTATATCGGTATCAGATTTATAAATATACTAGCCTTCCACCCGGGACTTCGTCCGCGACGTAATCGCTTAGCCCTTAGGTTGAGTTGGAACAGTAAACTTTAACATATTTTTGGTTGTCAAAGCTGCAAATCCTATATATTTCTCCACCGTTTTAAAAATATAGTATTTGATATAGTCTCGGTGCTGAGATTGGCACGGTCTAACAACTCCTGAGGATGCTCCGTGTGTGGGCGAAACACGTGTAGAGTAGTCGGTGAAGGTGCAAGGTGTGTCACTGGGCTGCATCTGCATTTTTTCTTGCGGAATTACGCGACATATTTTTCGTTTTCTACTAAAAAATATAGTAATCGTTAAAAAGTTAGATGGTGCAACCCACCCTTTGATTATCGTGTGGTGGGGCCATCAATCGGAATAAAAAGTATCCTCTATCCGTTCCCAGGGTTCAGGTTATCTCCATACCAAATTAGGTAGTATGGATCATCCATCCAACCATCATCAGCCTGTGGACGTCCACTGCTGGACATGGGCCTCTCCTAGCTCACGCCTGTTGTGGCGTTCATAGGAGGCTATTAGCCTACTGCTACCACGCTGGCCAGACGGGTTGGTAGAGGGTTTTTTTCAAGTCGAGCCTCTGAGTCGACTCTTAAGACATCCCAGGCATGTAAGGAAGTGGTGACACTTGTATTCTTAGGCCGTCACCACAAGGCTCAAGGCACAGGTAGTATGGATAGTTATCTGTTATTCGTTGATTTCGTTAATTAATTATCTAATCTAATTCGTGCCAGACAGTCTAAGTAGGTATACATGTATGTACTGCCCTTTAATATCGCACGTTAACGCCGCTGTCAATGCTATGCGGATTAGCTAATTACGCGATGCGCGCCTGGGGCTGATGTGTCTGAGACAGGGCTGCGGTGTCTGTGCTGAAATTGTGTTTGGGATGCACTAGTTAATAACACTTTGACATGGAACAAACAATAATGTTCATCGCAGGAATGTTTGTTCTTGGTGGGGATCGAATCCACGACTCTTGGATCAGTAAATATGATCTTAGTACCGCTGTGCCATTTGAGACCTGCTGCAATATCCGAGTTGTTTAGTACTATTTTATATTTATGTTACAGCTGCATTGTAACATCATGTTATCGCGACCTGTCTGCGTTGCCGTGGCAGATAATTCATCAATAAACTATACGGGCGGTGTATGTATATTCCATACATATAATTATTATATGAATTAGTATAGCAGGTATAATAATATTAAATAAGCAAACTTTTAAAGGTCTGCAGTACATTCTTAATGATCAATTTATAAACTACTGCAAACTTATAAAGTTTAACAAATCAATAAAAAAAACTATTATTGGATTGGATCATCCCTGAAACTGATCATTTTATAATTGAACACGTCATGTAGCTCCGGGAAAAAACTTGATACTTAAATAAAGATTCGAGATAAGCACTTATGTTACAGATAGTAACATTCGTCTATTCTGGAATCAACGAAGTTATTAAGTACATACATACTTATACATACAACACGACCAAGACAATTAGGCGCATGACAGGAATGCGGTTTTGCATTTTTTGGCACCTGCAGCCCACTTCTATCACCGTACTTCTCTTAATATCGTATTTATTAGCGCTACAGTGGTTAACTGATTGATTACCGCTTCTTGAAATTTTGGTTTTTTAGTTATCTTTTTTAAGTTTTTCTCAGCTATCATGCGCCTAATTGTCTTGGTCGTGTAGTACTCGCATTTTTTTACTTGTGGTGATTGATTCCACGACTACACTGAGACAAACATAGTATAAGTAATTTGTACCGCTGAGCCAGTACCATTACCATTAGCCAGTACCATTCCACGAGACAATACAGTATCCTAGGCCAAAAACAAGATTTATCCACCGGAATATCATTTGACTAATCAAGTAGTCAGAAGTTTTTTGACATAACCCCGTTATGGAGCAGAATCGTGGCCATAAAACATTTATCAGTCGTCCCGACAATATGAATCTAAATAGGCCAGTCGTAAAATTTACTTCAACAAAAATCCAATTGGTTTTATCGGCCGATGTGGACACAATCACTCCTACATTTATTTATGCTCTGCTGTCTACCTGATAGTCTATCAACAGTCGTATAACGGCGAAGGGAGTAACTATAGAACCATATAGGACCAAATAGAAGAGCAGAGACAAAAACTTTTTTAAAAAGGTTAGTATAGAGTCAATCGGTTCTTCGTAATGCCAATTTAATAGAAGATAGGGGCTGCCAGCCAATTTGTCTATCTAAACTAAGAGACGTTGAATAGGTCAATACAAAAAAGAGCATATAGTAGTAGAAAGTATGATAACTACATTTTTCAAGTCGACTGGTAGGTATTCCATAGACTAGAGCTATCAAACAAACTTTTCGACTTCAACTATTGTTAGTTCAAATGGTACAGAATAAACAAAATTAACAACGTCAAGTACAGGAGAAAGAACATTTAATTTAAAGTTTTTAACTAAACAACTTTTATGGGTTAAGATAAAAGAGTCTTCCTCGAATCATTTGAATTGAATGGGTGTGAGTAAAATTCATTGATAGTTGTTAGTAACAATTAGATTGATTGCCTTTGTTTACGCATTATCAGATGATGGCAACTTTGGCTTGCTTGACTGACTGGAAGGTCTGCCTTTGTAAACTCTTCGATGACGATCTTGATGATGGCAAACGCGAATGTCAACGATTTGACTATAAGGGCACGGCAGTTATTCTGTTCGATTATATCTACCCTTACAGAATAACAGCCAGATTTATGATGAACGGAGCGTCAGCCCGAAAAGCAGTCGCCATGCTCGTAAATAACGTTTCTTATTATGCGCCTCGTATTTCCTATATAGATTTATTTTATTCATAGTGCCGTCAGCTCTGACGCGATCAAATTGACACATTTCCGTGGCGATTCGGTTAATATTTATGAGAAATGTACTGTTTGTCTGTCGGTGAACGATCTCGGGCGTAAAACAGATACAACGTAGAAGTATTGCTGCGAATAAAACATGTTTTTGTTATACGTACATCTTGGGTATTGAAAGAATTCCGAATGTACGCCAATGGATATGTTTTTGCGTCTAGACTATCGTATAAATGGAATTGGGAGACCCAATTCTCTTTCGTATGTGTAAAGGAAACAGTTACGTGGTGAATTTGCTAAGCAAAAATATATTTGTATCAAATGGCTATTTGCTTGTTTATGTCTGATAATACTCGAATACTTGAACTAACGTAGGTACACTAACTTAATTTGTAAAAACCCTTTTTTACTTCTAGCAGCGGACGGAATATGCGATTAATTTGTCGGGAAAACAACAAAACTCTTCTTTATTTAAAGGATATTACAAAGTGAACATAAAGCTATCTCCAAATAAAGCAAGATATCCCATTTACAGAGGGCCTACCGCCATCTCTTAACGCAATATTGTTTAATGTCAGTTTGTATCGGCGCAATGTTGTTATATGTCATATCGTACCGCGAACCCCTTAAAACAAGCTTGTCTTTTGACGGAAGTTTTGTGGCGTCATCGCTCAATCATTTACTCAAACAAGATTTTTATCAATCAAACCTACTACGACGTCTTGTGTCAAATAAAGTCAAGCTTGTACTTTAAACAGTATTGAAACAAAAGGAAAACAAAACGTTCTTACGACATGACGGTTTCTAAAAGATGGCGGTAGGCCTGCAGAACTATATAGGCTAAATAGCGTTTTAATGATACACTAAAACACTAAGAAACCACCTTTTAGCGAAATAGAACCATATCAACGAAATAAATATATCTTACACTCACACCAATTAACCTAGCCCCAAAGTAAGCACTGAAGGCTTGTGTTATGGGATACTAGGGTAACTGATATAAATACATATATATTTTTTTCTTCTTTATGAACGACGGGGAGACTCTTAGCCTTCATCATACCAGATATTAAGGCGCTACTCGGAAAAAGTATGGACTTTTTGATATAAAACTATAGCACGGTTACAGTTGTTACAAATATGGTAATAACATATATATTTCTTCATACCTTTATCTAGATTCGTATAGTTTCAATAACACGATTTTATGATTTTGCCTCGACACTTTTTCTTTTCGAATAGACCTCTAAAAAATAAGAAAATTCAAGTATATTCTTAAAAGGGGTTACTTACACTATTGGAAATTGGTTTAATTAGTGGACACCAATAATATTAATAATATTTAGGATCGTATAGAAGCATTTTTTTAAAATCGCTGTAGTTTTTTAATACGAAGTGATTTTGTGTTTTTTTTGCATAATCTGCAAAATCGGTCTCGCTTCCGTGCGCGTCATTTTCTCATTGCTATCTCACTTCAGCATATTTTTTTCGAGTATCGCCTTAAGTATTAATAAGGCTGAAGATGGAAGGGAGCCTCTCCCGGAATCCTCAGCCACTGAGGAGATACATATAATTATACATATATAAGTATTCATGTGTAGAAATATATATAAACGTCCATGACTCAGGTACAAATGCTCGTATTCATCATACAAACCTTTGCCCCTACCGGGATTCGAACCCAGGACCTCACATTAGGTGACACGTTGAAATCGGTGTACGTAGCACTCTACCACGGAGGTCGTCAAAGTCAGGGTTAAAGACAGATATAATTAAATCCAGCAAAATGGTCTCAAGTGCAAGGGTTAGACCAATAAAGATGGTACGAGCGAAAGCGGCCTCAAACTCGGACCTACAAGGCAATAATAGTTATAACTTGAATAATGGACCTACGAACGGGCCGTTAATTGAAAGGAGCTTCGAGAAAGTTAATTGAAAAATCTCTTCTAGAAAGGAGAAAGGTTTAGTAAAAAGGTATTACGGGAAAATCTCTTTAAGTGCTAACAATGCAGTGTACGTGAACGCACCTGCATATTATCAAGTTGATAAAACAAAGAAAATAACAAATATGGGTTGTTGATTGTTGTTTTTTTTAATCAACGACGGGGAGACTCTTAGCTATCATCATACCTGATGGTAAGTATTGATAAGGCTGAAGATGGAAGCGAGCCTCTCCCGGAATCCTCAGCCACTGATGAGGAACTGGCTAACTTATCTCTAACTGCCGGTACACAACAATGCTGAAAACATTGTTGTTATGGCGTCAGACTTAGATAAGATGGTGGTAAGCCAGGCGGACTTACAACAAGTCCTACCACCAACCAAACCGAATACAATATGTACCCCCGCTGGATATCGAACCCGGGACCCTGAGTCTGATACCGGTGGTTGCACCACTAGACCACAGAGGCGGTTAAATTTGTATTGAACTAATTGTTATTTGATAAGGATTCAGGACACTTTGCCATATTTTAAATACAAAAAAACATAGGTCTAATGGCCAAACCCACCACCAACCCATGACCTGACGAACCCCCTTGGTTATGCAGGTCAAAGCACCGGGAGATGCGCGCGGAATGGCCTCCACCGCGCGAACATTCTTACTTACTCCCAACAAATATTTTCTAAATCTGTATCTGGTTTAGGTTAGGTTTTATGGCCAGTGTGTATTACTCTGAAATCAAAAGCTTTTCTTTACAATCTAAATTTAAACGAAGTTTCCATTATAACCAAGAAACAAAACAAAACAAAACCTAAACACAAAAGAATTCAGCAAGATTATACCCCTGGCACAGTGGGCGCGGTAAATCTGGGCATGTGGTGAAAAAAGCCCGGTTGGGCACATTAGTCATCGAGCAACGCGGGGCGCCCGTGGCTACCCAGACCGCACGGCTGGCGACTTGGCATGCCACTATGTATTAGCGTAATGTGGAACTTTCATGAGCTGGTTAAATCGTAGCCACGTCGAATCACTAGAATGTAGGACTTAATATAATATGCAGAGATTTAGAACAGGTTTTTAAACTTTGACTTACCTAAAAGAATCTTAAGAGAGAGGATTTCAACTAACTTGTTTTTAAATAATAAAGAAGCTTCTACTTCTTTATTTAAAACCGATTTTCAACCGTGAAGAACATGGACTCTAATCCCAAGATTATAGAAAGAAAGAAGAAAGAAAGAAAATATATTTATTTGACACAGACTTTAGAAACATGCTTAACAAATTATGAAAGGAAAGAATAAAAAAAAAAGAAACTAATCTAACGGCTGCGTCAAAATAGGATACCAATTCAGCATATGTCGGGTTTGCGCGATCAGCGAGACCCGACGCTGATCCTGTCCAAAATACTGATACCATTCGCAAAACTTTCGGTTTAAAACTGTTGAGAACATTGTTTTCATAATGTTATGTGAAATCAGAATCAGTGACATGTGGGACTTGTTAAAATATGCTGAGATTCAGAACAGGCATAGATACTTTGGCTTACCGAAAGAGACATCACTTCAACTAATTTGATTATAAATAATAAAGTTAGAAAGTAGAAGGCAACCGTGAAGAATACAGCCCTTAATCCCAAGATCATGACATGTCTCAAAGTACCGATGTATTCGCAAAACTTTCGGCTTAAAACTTACTTTGACGACATCTTTTCATAATGTTAGTATCACTTGCACGTAATTTCAAACCACGAGCATTACAATTTCTAAAAACGTTTTCGGCAGTTTGGATTCTTAATAACAGTTCCTCTTCAAACTTAGTAGTGCCATTTTCAATCCAACTAAAACAAATCCACAGCATAATCATTAAAAACTTCTCGTTTCAAGTCTCAATTCCCTCGAAAGACTCCTCACTCATCAAGGAAACGGGTTGTACAATAAAAGAGCGAAGCAAACTACGATCGCCACAAAGGCGAGATCTGAGAGGAAAACTTTTAAAGTCAACGGTTCTTGAAAAGACATATGTCTTTCGGTTTGATCCTGAGACCGTTCACAGAGGCAGCTATAAATTCACACGACGCGTGGATCTAATCGAACGTCGGATGATTTGAGAAAGACGTGGGCAACTAACGTTTTAATGTCCGATTCAGATGTCCGTATTCCGATTTTATTGCCGTTTCTTTGATGTTTTAGTCCGTTTATTAAATGATTTTTGTGTTTAAACTCATTTAGTTGTCATTCATGTTACTGTTGTCAGCCAATTTCACTATTATCTTAGTTATCTCAGAGCATCGTTCTTCATTTATGTCATAGTTTCCAATTAGAAAAAAACTAGGCTAAAAAAACGTTTTTCTCTAGAATAGGAATTGTGTAGGCAATTTCATAATTCTAGGTTACCAGTAACACCACATAGGTTTATTTATTTAACACTTTCAACATAAAGCATAAATGGACGTATATTTTTGAGTATATTTAGAAATGTTTTCTTTTTCGCTGCAGACTAGAAATTGTTAAAAAAAGATGTTGTCCGACAGATAGATCATTTTGTGATGATGATGACTAGAATTCGTTTTTAGGAACTGAATCCTAAAGAAGAATCCTTACTTCAAAGAATTATTTGATTTCATTTATAGCTGACTGAATGTAATTCACTTGCTTTGATGTATCACATCACAATTTATAGATGATTCTCGAAATTGTCAGATGAATGACAACTTGTCTGACTCAATAAGGGAAAAAAATCACAGATAGATTCCTAAAGAACGATATTGGGAATATTTTATTTTTAATATTTGTATCTTAAATACCTGCTGGTATTGCTGCATTCTATTAAGTATGAGAGATAATTCGTAATGTTGTTTTAATTGGCTATCTAACTTCTACTTTTTTAAAGAACATTTCAAAGCCATACGAATACGAGTTTGACCAGAATCAGAACAAAATTAACTTACGAGTAATAGGTAGGTATTCAATTGGTTTTAGTAATTTAGAATATTGCAGAGAATAAATCTTTTCTTAGCTTTAATATCACTACATACCAGTGGCGAGGAGTCGAACAAAGGCAAAGATAAGCCGGGCCAAACATTTCTTCAAAAATTATCTTTACTGTATGGTACATTGGTGTGGTGGGATTCCTAAAAGAGAAGCACACAAATATTTGTCTTATCCGGGGGATCGAACCCGGGACCTTTGGCGCAGAAGGCAGGCTTAGTGCCCGTGCGCAGAACAGGTCGTCATCGAAATCGTGTTATATGGATCCTTGGCCATTGTTACATACACGATATACACAGTTTAATATGATATAGTGAATGTGTTTACCAAAGTATTATAACCATTTGTAAGTGCGGATTCAACTTCAAATTCTCCAAGTACTAAGGCTAGTAAAAAATTTGTTCGTTCGTGACGTTAATGACCGCCTACTTTATAACAAAGAGTGTCCCTGTATTTTATTATAAGTAACAAAAGGCCAATGCGACCCCTCTCGACATAATAGTGACTGGCTAATGTGATATATGTATGAGCCGGACATAAATCTGTGCGACGGCCTACGGCACCGCTATCGATGTCTCTTGCGTTTAGTTATTGGTCAACAGGGTTGTCTCTGATAAGAGTTTTTATACGAAAATAGTAACTGAAAAAAAAGTTTGTTTCTTATTGGAATTAAAATCTTATTCGATGATAGCAGTGCATAAAACTGGAGATAAAGAAGATCCGTCGCAAATTCACACGCTGAGTAATGAAATCATCAGACAGATAAGTTTCATTAGATGTTCCTTTACCCCATTATCGATGGCGTTAACAAAATTAACTAAGCTAATGTCGTGAAAATTACTAACTTGTTTTTTAAGTACGTTGTCTTTTGTGAAAACAGTTGTGTTTTGAGATCGTGGCCGTGAGCGTCTTTCTCTTTTGAAGCGACAACTATATAGGTATCTTAATTACAGTTCTGTTTGGATATCTTGTAAGACACGTTTGACATAAGCTGATCGTTTAGGAGTATCAAATGTACTTATAAACAGTTGATTATTGTTGTTATTATTTTAAAGGAAAAAATTAGTAGCAACCCTAGCCATATCTAAAATGTATCTCGTCCACACCATTTGACGATTCGGCTCCTCCGAGCGCCGCCTTTTTGCAATTTATGTCGTTGTGCCCAAATTCTATGTATTTTACATATACAAAGATAAAAATGTAGGTGTTACCCTCCGTTCTCCATTTTGTACGCCGAGAGTTTAATTTAATATATTCAAAAGGACGATTGTTAGAAAAAAAACGCTTATTAATCGGTGTTTTTGGAGATGGTGAAGATTATTCTAATTGCTTTGGGTTATTATGTGGTGTTAATTGTTTGATAGAAGTTGTGGGTAATTGAGTTATTAAACGGACTTTTTAATAATACATAAGTTTCAAGTTCGTCGTTAAGTGACCAGTCCACTAACTAATAAACTATTCGGTTCGAATATAGCAAGTTATAATAATAATAATAAGGCTTTTATTTTCTCATCACAAACTTACAAAATCTAATTATATAGGAACATGAAAATGGTAAAATAACAGTTTGTGTGAGACTGATGCCTGAGCTAGGTATATACCTGTGTTACAGGTCATCAGGCTCCCACATCCTCGAGCCATTTTATACAAGTAATTAAGGTGAACAACACATTTGGATTACAATAAACAGGAGAAAGAGAAAATATGCTAAAGTGATGTTTATTAATGTTTTGCTAGTTGCTGTTGCTGGTGTGAGTAAGTGTGTATGTGTGGTGTGTGTGTGTGTATGTATGTATGTGTGTGTGTCGTGTGTGCGAGTGTGTATTTGTGTGTGGAGGGGGGGGGCGAGAATGTATGCGTTTGTTAATCTATGCGTGTATGTTTGTATGGGTGCAGTTATGAAACAAAGCGATTGTTTTTCCAAATAATTTAAAAAATTCCACTCTCCCAAGTCGTAGAAGCATATATTAATAATGAACATTTTTTTATTGTAACAATTTTGCGAAACACAAAACAACTTGATCCGTTTAATCAAGTTCGAGAAAAAAATATTATTTTGCTAGTAAAAAATACTAAATTTTACAGTAGCTTCACGTAACGCCTACTGCTGGGCATAGACTGAAAGATTGTTCTAGGTTACCGCGTCCTTCATAAAATCCTTTATTTGATCCACCTTATTCAACATATCCACGAATTCTTATCAAGCGCGATCGCCATTCCAGTCTTCGGTTCTATCCATATATCTAGCAATTGGATCAAAACCTAAATTCGGGGCGAAACAAAACAGTATCCTCAACACAAATCCTCAGATAAGAACAGCGGGTAGTATTTCAGGGCCGGCACCCATTGTTCCCTCGATACGGTACCATAAAATCTAGAATGATCGATCTCATTAGCAAGCGGGTCCGTGTAAGCTTCACTATCTGTACATGGGAGCGCGGCCTAATCTTCGGGGCGCATCTTAAAACCGGCATTATCTTCCTCAATCCGGATTAGGGTGGCCACGAGTCTTCTTTTTAATAAACATAGAATTTGAATAACCACGTGAAACTGTATTCGGAATACAAATTGCAAATCCTAACTTATAATATAAATGCGACAGTGTGTTTGCTTGTCCATTCTTTACGCTCTAACTATATAACCAATAGACTTGATTTAAAGCATCAAGTTAGTTGAAAGGACGTAGAGTAACATAGGCTACTTTTTATCCCGATATTCCCACGGGAACGGGTACCACGCGGATGAAACTGCGGGTGGAAGCTAGTTTCGTTTTATATAAAGAAATAAAATACCTATATATTTTGAAACACGACTAGTTGTTTTTCTAATTATGTTTTCAGAACATTAAAACTACTAAGTACATTAAATATAATATACTTATTGTTACGTCATATTTTAATCTATTTTTTATGGAAATCATTTTTAATTGAAAACCACGTGGTTTGAAAAACACACTATTACTAGTAATTATATTTTTAGGTAAAACTCTCCTCGAATAGATATACTGCCGTTTCCTCTTCAAAACCTAAGCTTAACGATTAAATGTTCCTACTGGTAGTAACTATGTGCCTAAGTAAAGTAATAAAGAGTTTACTAGAATTTCTCTCTCTGTACAGATATTTAACGTAGCACTTAATGCTAGTAGTGACATAAAGCGCTAACTCGAAAAACTTGCGAAAAAGTATTCGAATCGTCACGTTAAAACAATATAGGGAAATTTCGTTTCGGTACGTCCGGTAGAGACGCAGTTCAATACTCCATACATTTGTAGACGTAACGATACGAATACTTTTCGCAAGTGCTCGTGCTAGCCCCACCGAGTAAAGAGAGATGTTTACAATCTCTACGAATTAATTGAGCAAATCTTCCAATAAGGGAATCAAAGAACATTGACAGAATTAGTCAACCATTCTTAGTCCCAAAAACAGGCTTATCGTGGGCACCCCAATCGAAATCCTTATTGTTCTGTGAGAAATCTTCAAGTCATAGGAAAACGTTCGGAGGATAAGTCAACATGCTAAGCCGATAACACCGACTTAATCATACGCGCTTTCAGCTCCTTTGCGTTTCAACTTTGCTACGTGCCACTGAAGAGTTCTGAACGCATTTAAGAGTTATAAATGATAATTTTGAAGCCTCCGTTTACACGTTGTCAGAAGCTTTATTTTATACACTTTACAACAGGGATTTTAAGATACTTGGGTGTTAACTGTAACTTATTTAGTCAAGTATTAAAGTTATACTTCGGGATTGAGCGAGAATCATAATATGTACTCAGCTAATCGTCCTTTACCTAGCGATTAAAGAGAAAATTAAACTACACGATGCTGAATGTTATTATATTAGTGACCACTAATTAAACCAAATTCCAATAGTGTATGTAACTCCATTTGAGAATATATTGAATTTTCATATTTTTAAGGGGTCATTTCGAAAAGAAAAAGTGTCAGGCAAAATCATAAAATCGTATTTCTGGTACGTTACAAATCTAGGTAAAGGTATGAAGAAATGTTTATCTTATTACCAAATTTGAAACATCTCTAACTTTTTGTTCCGAATATCGTCTTAATTAATGCATTTGAAATATTGATATCTAATCAATGAAAGACGTGTTACCAGCGATCCATACGGTGCGTAGTAATTTTTTTATGTAAACCAGATTTTGTTTCGTTGTAATATACACTCGGGTGCAAAGAAATCGCACAGTATTTTCATACAAACATGCTCAATTTACAATCGCATTATTCAAAAAGTATAAACAGTTACGTAAACATTTGTACGTCGATGTAGTCGAATACTCGACTTGTGAATAAAAGTCCCAAAAATTCAAGGAAACTTTAGATTTTTCGCAAAGTGAGGAAAACAAATTCACTCAAACCGGTTTCCTATACAATTTTATATGGAATGAAAATTAAACATTTGTTTCACTGAAATTTAAGAAATTCAGGACTGGTTTCAGATGTTTTAAATGATAAATGGTTAGTTGAACATTTGACCTCGCCATTAACATCAAAATCTTTACAGAAATACAAATACTTTTTTTTATTTATTACGCCGTGTAGTGAGCATTTTTATATGAAAATAACGCAACTGTGGGATTTCTTTGCACCCGAGTTTAGATATACAGACATAGATCGTTTATTGCTTACCAAAATTTTGAAAACTCCGAACTTTACAACGACGTTAAAGATATGGGTAATGGAATAATACACATTCTTCCAATTAAAAACGCAATGAATACCTTAACCAAAGAAGAAAAAACAATATTATCTTTTTCAGAATCGTACTCGAGATGAAATAAAAACATTTCAATCTCAGAATAATAATATAATCAGGACAAACGAATCAACATTTTGATAAAAGGGAAGCGTACGTCGACACCAGAGGTAATATCCGGTTCGGAATTATATATTCTTGTCCGGGTGTTTGTGTATCGGCTGTGTTATTTACCTCACGACAAGGCCACATACCTGTAACAAAAAAGAGAAAATCATCAGTAATCATCAATCACAAAATTTCTTCAACATAATTCTAGCCTATCCTAGCATTCTGCACCATACAGAAGAGTTGGTCGGACCGCCCGCTTGTAAACATTCCTCTTTTTCTTTATATTCAATGGGCTTAGTCTTCACCTCAATCTGGCCGAGAAGCGTAGATGAGGTCTAAGATGGAACGAGTTCGCCCAGAAGAAGCCTGTTCACTTGTACCTTGAAGAGGTTTGGGTTGTATGTGCTCGAAAACAGACGCCGGCAGGGCATTTCACTCCTTGGCTGTACGCATGATAAAAGAGAACTTAAAGCGCTCTGTGCGTATGTTTTGAATGGCAACCAAGTATGGATGCCTGCAGTACGTCTGGTATCCCGATGGTAAAAAAGAGAAGGCGGGATGAGGTTATGCAGCTCAGATGCACACTCCCCAAAGTAAAGTCTGTAGAAAACCGACAGACAAGCGATCTTACGGGTGACTCAAACTATGTAGGTTTTTAACAAGCTCATGGTCACCGATAAGTTGCCTGGCTCTGCGTTCTACCGAGTCTACCCCATCCTTAAGTCGAATCGAGCTCTCCGTTTTTGTCAGTCCGCTTGGATCCGGTTCTCCACGTCTCCTTAGGTACTCGCTGCGCTCGTTAACACGGATCCAAGGTATTTAAATCACACAATTACTTAAATAAAAATCGTAGGTGTTTTGATGGCTTGATCCCCACATTCGACAGGCCCGATGGTTTGACCAAAGCCAAATGTTTATTTGATGGATATTTGAGTTACTCCTGTGTCTGGGTGTTAAATTAACGTTTTTAATACCTTATATGTATAAATATTTGTAATGCCTTCGTTGGATCTGATATCCGAGGCACAAGTGCTTAAAAACAACAGTGTAGTTTTCAGATATTTGTTTATTAGATTTGGGTAACCTGTAATGTAGATATCGGGAAATGTAACGCCAATAACATTACCTGAAGGTAAGGCTCGTCGGGAATTCGCGTTACATTTATTTATTTGTTTGTTTATTTATTGAATTATTTATTTCTTTCTTTCTTTGTTTATTTAATTATTTATTTATGTATTTATTATTTATGGCAATATAAAAATACAGCAATGGCGGACTTAATGCCATCAGACATTCTCTACCAGTCAACCAGTACAAGGTGTACATTATACTATACTTTACGTTACACAAATTAAGAGCAACTAAATGATAAGATTCTTTATTGCTTATAACAACATAGTAGGAGTTACTTCTGCTATATAAAAATTTGGCTGACTTATAATTTAGTAGATAACTTTCTTTACACAAGAGTGCCATAAAATAATACTACATCGCGATACTTTAACTCCTGAGAAACTAAGAGGATCTTTCTCATACGTCACGTACGTAGTTTATACTCGATTCCCTAATAGAAAAAAGCAAATCTCCAAGTTTCTCCGAGATCCGAAGTAATTGTTTCGTTTTCCCTCTTAGGGGAAAACTAAAAAAGTCTTTTGTATCGGAAATTGATTCCTAAACGCAATCAAGATGAAAGGGAGGTAATTGAAGACCCTATGAAGACGCAACCCCTAGTAGATTCTCATGAATATAAATGAGAATCATAATTTCGACACTTTTTCTTTCGTTTAAACAATGTTTCTTAAAAGGTGAAAAACCGTTTATGAAGAAATCAACTTGATTATTGTTATGGGCTTTATTATATTTCTCTAGAAATACTTTAAACAGGAATCAATACTTATAAATAGAACAGAGATCGTAAATAAGAAAAATAAAATCAAGAACCTTGTTAAAAGATTTAGATAGTCAACGATCGTAAAAACAGTGTAAGTAGCTAAAAAAAAACCTTTAATAAACGATGACGTAATATCTCAAAGTAAATTAAAACAAAAACACAAATTAACTTATCAAATTAGAAGTCTTAAATAGAAAAATATTGGAAAAAATTAACCCGGCCACAAGTGAATTCTCAGACGGGAATCGAACCCGCGACCTTTGGAAATCCGGTCCAATGCTCTTTTGCATTGGACCGGATTTCCAAAGGTCGCGGGTTACAAAACCATAAATTAGAAGTCGTTCTTAGGCAAATGAAATTGTTGTTCTAAAGAATATCTTAAAACTTTCTGATAATTCCTAAGCTTTAACTCATTTATTTATGGTAGTTCTTAGTTTAATGGGATGAGAAATTTTGCAACAGAATATTGCATTCAACCCTCGGCGCATTATAGAAATTGTGATAGGGTGGCGAGGGGAGCCGGAATCAGCTATCACCGAGTATTTCAATGGAAATACATTTAGGATTTGGAATGAAGTTGAAAAGGTCGCTACTGACTGACGAACAGCTTGCGAACAATTAGGAATAATAAATAAAGCATTGAAGAGGAAACGAAACGCTTATGATTTCTATAGAGGCGTATTCAACGATTATAAGGAAGGAGCTACAAAAACATCTATAATGGCTCTTACTTCTTACCGTTATAAGGATTAAATTATTCTATAAAAAAACACAAATCTTTAATCTTTCAGGCCGATTTAAAGACTACTTAGCAGATTTTATAATAAAAATAGGAGGCAATAATAATTAACTAGAATTATAAATGTTCTTTATATATCTGGTAAACGTAACAGCTGTCTAAATAAACAAAGACGCAATAAGCCACATGCTCGGATACGCCAAGTAAGTCTCAGGATTAGCAAACACTTATGGGGCAGCATTAGGATACGCAAAATTTACTCCATGTAAAAGCACTATTAGTTATTTCCCAAATCTGGGCGCAGAGCCTTGAATAAACCCACTAAGCCCCGCTTTACCGGGTTTTTATCCCAAAAACAAACAAGTTCTGAGCAATTTATTTCCCTGAGCTACCAACTATCTCTGGTATACATTATTTGCTCATTAGTTTATATATGGTATTCATCACGCCGAACTTATGGTTATGAGAATTCATTTTCATTACTAACAATCGCTCATACGTTTGTTTTCCTTGTTCCGTATTTATCGGCGTTTGGGGTGTTCGGGCGAAATAAAGGGAATATTTTAGTACGTAGCCGAGAGCATTGTATTTGTTAAGTGGAATCTCTTCTGAAGTAATTTCGTTGCCATTTTATATGTTTAAACCAGGAAAAAAAAATGTTTAGAATAAGGGTACTTTGTGCCGATTTGCCTTCTACAGCTTTCAAAGTGAGATATCTGAATGAAGGTCCAAAGGTAAGAGAAGAACAAGTCAGAGAATAAAAAAGCGCACCAGATGATTGCGTGAGCACAAACAAGTGTCAATCAAACGTTGCCGTGGAGAGTTGTTCCTGTGTTCGACCTGCTTAAGAGACCTGGGTAAGGCCGTATGGAAATATCACAGCTAATATAGCTCAATATAAACAAAACGTTTTACAATTTGTTTTTGAATTTCAAATAAGCTAATCGAATTGTTTTTTTTATATTTCTTTTTCACTCCCATCGAGTAAAAGAAAAGAAAAAAAGAAGAAAAAATTAAAAGATAGTTTATAGAAAAAACATTCTGAAGGTTACATAAATTATAATATTGACAAAATGAAAATTATATTTTCCTAATTTAGCAGGTAAGACCGCTTGAGACCGCAAATGAGCTTTTTAAGATTTTCAAAGAAATTCTGTTACAATAGAGCTGAACTTGCACAAAGTTTATAAAAATTATAGGTATAATCGAGCTCCACAACGAAGGTTTTAATTTCAACATTTCGCCTGATTGCGTTTTAGATACGTCTATTCGGGCAAATTAACGGTACCCTCCAGACGCTGATCTTTACAAGATGCTGTCGCGGCGACAAACGCAGGGCATTCATTTGTGGGTACAGAACTAGTGGGACTTGTAAGTAGTGCCACTGAAGCCACTGGCGGAACTATTGAGCCCTGCAGTACGTCTTAGCCGGAACACGTGCGGGAGTTTATCGATCCCGCCGGGAACGGGGGATATTTGCAATCTGTATTACAAACATGTGCCAAGGAGCGCGAATAGTGCAATAAAAATAACGGCCTGAGTGCGAGGTGCCACGGTGACACACAGAAACCGAGACGTCACACCTTTACACCGACCGGATCCTTACTCAATAAAAACTTCATTTACAAACAAATGTAATAATTATATACATATATCGATATTAGAAAATGTTCTTTGGACTAGAATATTGAGTCATATTGTATGGACGGTATATCCACAATTATTGGAGCTACAAATGAGCGAACGTAAATCATCGAAGCATTGTTTAAGCCGACGGTAAATAACAGAGTCGCTAGTCGTTTAAATGCTCCATTAGAATGCACGGTCGACACGAAATGAGATCAATGCCATTTGGTTCGCTGACAACATCTGTCACTTGCTGATAATTAACTATCAATGCACACTGGTGTGTTTAACTGTGAATTATATATTAAATAGAACATAAAACTGCTATCACCAAGGTTCTTAAAGCAAATCTATTTAAGAAAAACAATTGTACCGATATTATAATGTTAATTTTAGGCCTTGGAATTGATTTTAGGCTTAAAAAATAATTCGATGCAACCTATAGTATATATTATAGTTTAAATATATGGCGCAGAACATCTTTACAGAGAACATTGTTGAAGAATGTAAATAGCTTGGAAACAAATTTAAGCTTAGTAGCACTGTTCCTGAATTCTGCATTTCCGATCTCTAAATTGATCAGTGCACCTCTGTTCGGTGTGAGCGTGTCCGGTGTCTGAATCGTGATAGCATCGTGGATATGGCACACCGACTGGCGGGGCGCGCCGCAGCCTCTGCCAAATTATTAACATAAACACCGGCAAGACTGGTTATCGTCTATATTGACATAATTTCCTTTTGTGCATTCGCGATTATTTCAGAAATTTTCATTATCAACTGCTGAAGACGATGACGAAAATGGGTTCTCTTAAAGTTGATTACCTACTTTAAACACTACAGTGCTTACAGTACGACGACGGACATTTCAACTTTTGTTTCAGTATCAAAGGCATTTGATAATCCTTAAAAACTATAGGTACATCTAAAAGATAAGGATAAAAAAATAAATTGCGGGATAAAACACATTCAGATTTTATTTTCAACATAATAATCTAAAATGCTTTTGTACCCGACGCTCACAACAGAACAGTTAAAATGGCACTGTATAAGAAGATACGAATTATACCGAGCAGGGTGAATCTCGTATTGAAATACGAGTGCCTCAGGGTGTGCTGGAAATAATTGCCCCAATCTTATTGCGGAAAAGTGATACCTTTACAAATGAAACAAATGTCTTCGGGGTACAACTTCAAGTTCCCGTTTACGATGTAGAAACAAAAAAGGAAGGTACGTTTAATAAGCACGACGACTTTGTACACAATTTAAAAAGAATTTTCTTTGTGTTTGTGGGCATATTCTATGTATACAATCATATAAATACGCTTTTGTTTGGAAAGCATGCACGAGTCGACAAATTATTTTAATTAGTCAAAAAAAAATATTGGAGGATGGAAAATGAAAATGAAAATATGATTTATTTAATTGAGCATATTACACGCATTTTGAATTGACAGTTTTGGTCTAACACCCGTTTCAGACTCTTTTATGAAATATATATTTAATGTTTTCTCTTTTGTTAATAATAAATATTTAGATTATAATTAAATCAAAATATCAAATCAATAATAATTGTTGTCATAGTTAATGTCTAACCGTATCCGAACTAAAAAAATAATTAAATTTTTGAGGGTAGACTTGTAAGTAGCCAGTCATCCCTTGACCACGGCAGCTGAAAAGGTGCCGAAACGTCGGGAAAATCAAAAAACCACTAAAAACCTGAAAATACAGACAATTACAACTTAGTTCGTGATATATAGCCCGTTTGAAATCCGTAAAAGTTGTTTTATTTGAACTGTGCGCGCTAAAACTTACGATGTACGACGTACGTATAATAAAAATAATCGTTACCTAATAAAGAACTAGGAAGTTTCATTAAACTTTGCAGTCTGAGATTTCAGAAAAAACATTAAATGCTATAATTGACGGATCACTGCAGCATGTTTACGAAAGATTATGCTTGACGTCCACGTTTATTATCAGACGGTTGGTTTGTAGCCAACCAACGTCGGGAGATTTACTGGCAAACAATGTCATTACACGAAATACAGCACGATCGCTAAGCAGATCTGATTGGCGTTGGAATCTTGTAGCAAATCTTGAAAGAAATTTGGGACTTTACATCAAGTTTTGTTATAAATTTGAGGGACTATAACAAAGGGAAATCCGGCATTTGATCCCACGGTCACGATAAAGGTGCCCTTTACCGAAATATCCTATCGTTATAGGAAATATCCTTCGACAAGAAACAAGAAGGACCCTCAGAACCTTTGTAGATTGACGAGCTCCACAAGGATAACGCTAATTGAATTCTTACGTATGACCAAAACTCAAAGTTGACTGAAGATATGCATAGAACGTTACATCATCCTATTCAGAAAGCTGTAATATGTTATAGCATAGTAATTGGTTTCAACTGAATCAATTCCTGGTCTTAAGTTAAGGAATTTTATACGTTTTATGTAACCCTTTTTTATGAAGAACGGAGAGACTTATCATACCTGATGTTAAGTAATGATAAGGCTGAAGATGGAAGCGAGCGTCTCCCGGAATCCTCAAATACTGAGGAACTGGCTATCTTATCTCTTACTGTCGAAACACACAAATCTACTACCTACTACTTAACATACAATAACTTAATATACTCAGCGCACCCATTTATTTATTCTTAATTAACAAAATAACCTCAATATCGAACGGTTGAAATGAAGTAACCTTTCAAAGTGTCAAATCTTGCTATAGTATCAAGTGTGGGTACGAAACACCCCTTCAATTTATATTAAATATTCACTCATCGGTATAGCACGGTGATTGTTACGTATGCGCACATAACACCCCCCTGGCATGAAACAAAATAAGCCTTAGCGCAAGCTAATAGAGTACAGAATTCAATATAAACCCCAGTAAATTTATATGAACCGAGTTCTCACGTTCGCCGAGCTGGACTTCATACATTATGCAAAACAGCATTAGGAGCCCTTTCTTTAAAATTACGTCGTTATGACATTTAGCATTGATAAATCCTAGCCGCTATGGCAACGTTTTTTTAATTTTTTAGTCCTCGTGCTATCTCTCTCAAAACTATTTATGCAAATCATTTTTGTTACTCGCATGATAAACATCGTATAATTACAAAAGCAATGTATTTTTTGTAATAATGTATTCGTTTTTAAACGATAGGTACTTCAAAGTAGACGCCTCTGCTTTATTGAACAACCTTAAAGTAGAGAGACTGATTAAAATTTATAAATCTTTTAATGGAATGCAATGTTTCGAAATGAGCGCGGACACCCACAATTTTCAACAAAGATGGTAATGTAGATATTGTATATTTACTTACTTTTGAACTACCGAAAACAAGTTGCAGCGTAGGAAAGCCAACATGCTCAACGAGGTAAAGCGCTTAAATAGACGTAGCCCCAAGTTGAAGCCTTGAGAGACCCTCTGCACTATGTAAACTATAAAAAGCATTTGAGCGGAATACAAATCCTCTTATCGCAGCATAATTTTAAATAAGGAACACGCTGGAGGTATTGATTTTAACCTCCTATAGATATACATTACAGTATTAGCTTTAAAAGAGGAAAACTCGTACATTGAAAACGTGAAGAAAGCGGAAGTAAAAAGGTCTAATGTGTTATCTCGATAAAATATCTTCGAGCTAAAAAGCGAACCCGCATTATTTCCGAAGTTCCCCGAAACGACGAGGCATCGTCGAGGCTTTCATAATTTTGAGTGCGTGATCCTAAAAATGGGGTCCCGCATTTTTTTCTTCAGAAACGATACTGAAGATTTCATAAACATGTACAGGGCAGAATCTTGCTCTCCTGTTCCCGAGGAAACTTTTAATTTGGGCTTTAATAAAGTTTCACGTTTCGGTTTCCCAGATAGGTACCTCGTCAACATTGTAAAAATAAAAACAAAATCTACGCTGAGAAAATTTATAAATCTTCCTTGCAAATTCAACATTTAATATGTATTGATTTGTAAGAACAAATTCATATTTTATTTTCTTTCAAGTTTTGGTTAATTGGTTACATTATTTTTTTTGTATAAGACACCATGATATTTTAAGATTCACATAGAAACAAGAAATAGTCATCACAAAAACGTTACGATTGGATTTATCTTTCATATCCTTAAGCGTATATCACAGGCCCAGAATTCGGCAAACTGGGGGGTTTGTTAGCATCACTTTATCCACGTGACAAGAAAGGTCTCCTGTTCCGCACTAATAAAAAACCGGCGACATGTTAGCACAAGTAATGCTTGAGTCAACACCGGCGAGGTGCGTCGCCTGGGACCGATCCGAGGGCAGGAAACTTTTTCCACCATTTTCCTAACGCGAAAATGGCCAGATAAGTACAATGTCCGAAGCACGCGTCCTTGATATAACGGTGACACACAGTATTGCTAACGGAGCAGATTTTCGGAGCTGCAGCAGGGTGTCATGTGTATTTTATGGCATATCATCGACATAACTGTGTTTAATATCGAGAACATCTATGTCGAGTATTACATATGTTATGTTTTTTGAATTTTTGTAGTTTTCGCTCCCAAATAAGATTCATTAATTAACCCAACGATTGTTTATTATTTTTAACATTCTCTTGAGAGTAATTTAGTCATATGTATACCATGAAAATCCAGAACTCACAATTCTTGTCGTCTTCGTCTTCGTCACAGCCACATAACACCCACTGCTGGACATAGACCTCCCCCGAGGATGTCCACAACGATCGTTCCTGCGCTGTCCGCATCCAAATTCTTGTCACCCTAGTGAAATTTATTCACCGTTTGCTACAGAGTCACACACTTAACCGACAGGCGCTATTGAATTTTGCGCGCTCTTATTAAGTAGTCAGAGAGAAAGAATCCACTGCTCTTTTTGTCTTTTGCTATATGAGTGCTCACAGTTCCAACTGTGTCAGCCAGAGCAATGCCGCGAAAAAGTCAAACGCAGTTGCAACCGACCGAAAACGGGCAAAAAACGGCAGTTGAAAAGGCGAACACTCGCTCCGGCCAGCGTTCGATGTTTTCAGAATGCCTCGAATAACATACAATGAAATAGGAAATTTACAAAGGGAAATTGCAGCATTCGTCTCTTCCTCTCGCTTCAACGCGTATTAGTCGCGACAGAGACAAATCGACAAGTCAAATTTTATAGACGTTGTTTTTCACAAGCCTTGATTGTTTCTGCTGAGGCTTAGGACGGAGTCATTTGTCTTTAGCGTTGCGTCTCTATAGCAGCAATTTGCGAAAACATATAAAGTGATCGACAATGAAAGCAGAAGAGATATAAAAGAGCAAACAGAAACGTTTAATCACGGCCTGACGTCTAGTGATTTGTTGCGCAAAGTTCGCAGAGTGACTGCAAGTAATAAAGGCCCTTATTTATCTTACGTATAATAATAGCATCACTTATATTCTTCATTAACTTCTTGAGCTCCTAAGCGTCACACCATTAAGTTTTATGTGCTCAATCCCAGGCGAAAATTGGGCAAATTTCATAACTAAAGAGAAACTAGTATCTAACACAGAGATATTAGGGTTCCAGCGACGACCTCAGTTGGGAAACATTAAGAGGAACGCTGACTAAGCAGCCGTGTCAGTTTCAAAAACCACTGTAAGTTGGTATATTTGCAAACTAGAACTGCCGAATTTGTATTGCGGTACAAACGCAAAGGACTTAAATTACTCTAATTTCATATGCAACGTAAGCCCTTTGAAATAACTGAAATGCAACGTTGATTTGGTAGAATGTGGCAGGAATTATTTACGCGAAATGGAATATCTAATTCGTTGACGAGAACAGTTTGCGACAGTTATAAAGTGTTTTCAAGACGGCTAGCTCTTTGATTATTTCCTACTAAAGATTGATTTCCTATTAAAAAGAGTCAATCCCTGAACCACTTCGATTATTGAAAGTACTTACTAACATCAAACAAATGATGAATTAAATTGCCGACAGAATTGCTGCGCTGAATTTCAACTCTATGTACATATTCAAAGGAAATGTTACGTAAAATCAATTGAAACTTATTGGTTTCGACAATTCAGCTCCAAACGTTACCGTTACACGAGTTGCAAATATCTGAGAAAATACAAATTCACCTGGAAACAATAACCATCGACCCGGTCGCTCCAGTGTAATTTATATTGCGTTCATAATTCCTATACAGGCGGAATTTATTAGGGCAAATTAATTTGGCGGGCGAGCCCCTGTAATCCGGCCACATCTGCGCTGCTCCCGAATTACACTTCATAATATCGATATTAAAAACATTCACGAGAGCCTGCGAGCTTAATAACTAGTGATAGAAACTGTAATAACAGTTATGCAGCCTCAGAACTTGGTAACGAGGGTGATAATTAAAGAGGACGAAGAGTTTTCAATTCTGACGAATAACAAAATACTGTTCTATTCATAACGGAGTCTATTACACAATACGAAGACAGCAATTAACAGACGCGATGAATAGCTCGTTAAAGAAGTGCAATGATAACATCAAAGTTTTGTAGAAAATAAGGAGAATTCCAGTCACCGTTTATTAGATTGGATAAGAAACACTATGAAAAAGTTTTCATCAAAGCGATAAAGTTATACACTCTTAATTAATAGTAAGAATATACTGGCAGTAAAAACGACATCACTCGAGACGGTCATAACTAGAAGTGTCTATAAATAAACAAGTTTTATTGTGTGATTACGGAGAATCGTAAAAAATCAATTTGTTCACAAACCAGACATCTGTTTCGGGAGATATTAACAAATGTTCAGTATGATTGTGCTACTTCATTAAAGTTTTAATCAATTTTATTTCCCAACAGAGTTTTGCAGAAAATAATTTGCATTACTGTTTTTGAGAAAATTTATGTAAAAATTCTTAACGATTATCCAATATCGACATCTTAAAAAATAATACCTCATCGGATTACACCAAGCCATTGAAGATTATTTGAGAAAGCTGACTGCATCTAACGTCGAAAACCGAGATAATGTTGTGTGCATTCAATCGAAAATCTATAATGGCATATTCGCTTGTATGACGAGCACAAACAGTGACGTAAGTCTGAACAAGGCGACGTTAGCTGCCGTTTTGGCAAGCGCGTTAGGTTAGGACCATTTAGAACGGCGCGGGTAAACGCCGATCACTGCGGCTCTCCGCTTCAATGTCGTCGGGTCATGTTTCAAGACTTTCTTCACAAGACTGTTTGGACCGTATATAAAGTTTAAATTTAGTTTTGCCTCGACTTCGGAGCTTTGTTGTTCAGCTCTATCTGTCACCAGAATGACACTGCTGAATGATTTAACTTTGAAAAGGTCTTTAACTTTGCGCGAATAGTAACGATAATGTGATGTCAGTCAAACGATTCCCATTCTGCGGTCAGCTTTACAAGCTAGCACTTACTTTGGCTCTGGATGCATGTGTCACAATGTATTTCTGTTTACAGGAATGACCGGCACATTCGTAGCAAATGGAACCTTTTTAGCAGATGGCAATCAGTAGGACGCCGCTATCGGATCGGCGGTACCCTCGTCACCCGTGTCAGGTTCACCTCATTATGCTGACCTCTTGCTTGTTCGAGGTGAACGTTCTTTACATACTAAGTCAGAGATTTTTCTCAGTAAACTTTCCAAAACATGTAGATCTTTTGGATTGGATTACAGCGTATGGAAATTGGAATACGTTATTGTTGCCACGTGCAAACATAGCCGTCCGTGATGAAGGTATAGATCTCGTCCCTCAATAGAAACGAGATATTGAAAGATTTCGCGACAAATTTTGTAAAGACCTATTTCTACAAAAAAAATTGTTAAGTCAATTTTTATGGGAATGGTAAATAACTATATAATATGGACAAGTTTAAAACATGATTCAAGGATATAACTTAACTGTTTCTTTAATGGCAGTGGAATAGTAATTACTCTGTTTTTGCTTCAAGTCATATTGCGAGGACGTGCAGTCATCTAAGAACATGTTTTTACTGATGTCTGTCAGTTACTTCGCTCTGCGGTGCAAGGCACAGCTCGTCGCTAATTACAGAAGCTTCCTTTTTGTCACTTAATTTGGTCTACGTGATTTCCGTAATTTCGCTTAATTTCAAACCTTTTAGTTTAGGGCTGATTTTAATGCTACTAAATATGAAAGGAATTATAAAAATATGTAAAGTATTAACTATTTTACAGCATACAGAAATGGTCTCGTACATAGTCCGGTGGCAGCATAAATAAATCAAGATAGACATGGGAAAGAAAAAAAAACAGCAGTTCGGCTGCAACCTGACAACATAGTTATCAAGCGAGAACGACAACATACATGCAACTACATAAAAGCGTTGCTGCAAAAACGCAAACCACCATTACTTTGAACCGTAGCTTGATAGACACAAGGTTCAATATTCATCAACTTCTTCTCGATACGTGTTTGCACTACACTTGTCAATTAGAATGAAAAATGGGGATGGGAACAGCCGACTGGAACAGTGGTGTACCGTCAACAAAAAACAACTCAAACTCTTTACCAGAAGATGTGATTTTGTTTGAAACACTATACCGTGGAAGCGGATCCCTCAACATACCGCAGTGCTATAAAGAAAATGGAATACAACAAAGATAGAAAACTGATAATAACTCACTCGTTTTTTATATATGAAAGCATATTTCAGGTGACGTAACTTTTTGCAGAATTTAGTATAAACTTATGAAGTCGTCAACATATAAGTAAGTGGACTCCTGATAGGGTAGTATCCGTATTATCTCTAACTTACGCTCGTCCTTTTTGTAACACTATTCTGTAAAGGAGTTAAGTCGAAAGGCTGCTCAGGTTATCATGTTACTCACTACACATTATGTAACCCGCTGTTATGTAACACGTAACTTTACACCCACTCGCATCCTTGTGCGGTTTAACATGTACTCAACTATTGTAATATAATTTTAGCACTCATTGTAGTAGGTAGAGCATGTATAGTATTGAGGTTCAATTATATATTATTTATATTGCTCGAAGAGATAAGAAATATAGTTATTCATCGATAAGACCTGAAAAATGTAGGCATAAAATATGCATACATACGGGAATCCAATTAATGTAAAGTGTCGAAGAGATTTATGAAAAAAGTGACTTAGACGATGAAGGTAAAAATTAAAGAAAAGTGTCAAAGTGACTTTGAAGAGAAAAAGACATGACAGTATCCCAAGAAACTTATCAATCAGTAGTAAATGATAACTTCCGTGTTTTTAGAAAAGCAGACAATAATGTGTTAATAGTACAGATTAGATTAGTAAAATAAAACTTAACTCTCTATTACTAAGCATAGGATTAGTAATAGAGGTTAAATTCAGGCAGTAGTAGGAAACTTTTCTAACCAAATTTTATTTCAATCAAACTTTCAGGAGATGTTGAATACATAAATCTTTTTGTATCCCTGGTAATCAAATTTTATTTCAAAAAAGCATTTCAGATGTTGAATACAAAATAGTTTTCAAATGCGCATTTGGTAGCCGTGGTGAGGTCACGGCTGGGCACGCAGCAAGGTTGCGCAGCGCACGCGCGCCGCAGACTGCAGGCCGCTGCGCCGTGGACCGACGCACGTTCGCATCGGTAACCGAACGTATTACGACTTATGACTAATACATGTATACCGATTCTTTAGCTACATATAACAGACCCATTACACTTATCTAGCTAGTCATTCCGTGACCACGAGCCCTGCAAAGGTGACGAAACGTCCGGAACATAAAAACACGCCATGGGACACTATGGCGTTATGTTTAACTTAAATTTGAGTGAAATGCATAAACATTACTTTCAGAGCCATACCTCAAGGACGCCACATTTAGCATACTTAAGGTCTTTTTTTTGTTTTGAGTGAGAGGAATGCATTTACGCGTACCAAACGGTTATGCTGGGCTCACCTAAAATTCCGGACTCGCAAGTCCAGCACCCTATCCCTTGCCCCCCGACATCCCGTCAATCCTAGTAGGCTCGGCGGGGGTTCGGGGTAGAATCAAACGAGCTCCCGTCCCTCGAGGAGGAGGAGAGAAGGGAGGGACCACAGCCTCCCGGTTTTCCTTTTTCCAGTCTTTCGGGTGAATGGGGGGCACTACCAGCTAAACCCCTCACTGCATGCCATCACACTGCCGTAGACCATGGGGGATCAGGGTGGTACACTGCCCCTTAGACCGGCAGTCTGCTCGCTGTCCGGGCCTCTTCGCGACTGGCATTCTTTAGTTCTACTGATGTTATCCGGAAACTATAGTGATAGGTTGCCATGCCAGACTATGACAAATAAATTTTCGAATAACTATTTTTTTTTTATAAACGACGGGGAGACTCTTAGCCTTCATCATACCTGATGATAAGTATTGATAAGGCTGAAGCTGGAAGCGAGCCTCTCCCGGAATCCTCAACCACTGAGGACTGGCCATCTTATCTCTAACTGCCGGAACACAACAATGCTGAAACATTGTTGTTATGGCGTCAGACTTAGATAAAATGGTGGCAGCTAGCCAGGCGGACTTAAAAAATCCTACCACCAATCCTATCCATGCATAGGCTTTTACGTGCAACTATCTGCACAGGAAATCGATCATCTCACTCTTTCTGTTTTTCTATCACTTTCAGTCCAGCTTGGGAGATATAGAGGAAAGCTATACGAAACGCGTAATATTACGTAAAAAGAAGATCATTCTTTTTGGGCAGTTCCTAAAAGTGCCGACTAACAAAAAAAAATGTACGTATGGCTAGAACTGGTAATTTGGAGTAATAGTTCAAATGGCATAAATGTTGTAGGTGTTACTCTAAGTCAAGGTATACCCGCTCAAAGATTAGCCATTTCATATAATGATTTATTTCTAAAAATGCTTAAAATTAAAAATATTTATACATATTGCTAAAACTAATGATCCGAAGTCATTGCATGAGTTGCAACAAATATAAGAATAGTTAGACGTGTTATTAGAACATATATTTACCCCATGTTGCATAATAAAAATGCTTCAGATCAAGTTTCTTTACACTTTCAAAAATCTATAAATAAATAAATATTCGCATACAATCACACCAATTATCTAGTCCCACGTTAAGTTTCATGAAGAACTTGTGTTATGGATACTAGATAACGGATAAACATACTTATATACTTTTTTTTTTGTAAATACACAAATATTAAATATACATATTAAACACCCAGACCAAGATAAATAGACATGTTCATGCACACAAATATTTGTCTTGTCCGGGGATCGAACCCGGGACCTCTGGCGCAGAAGTCTGGGTTAGTACCCCTGCGCCAAACAGGTCGTCATAAATGTATGAAAATTACGAAATTTTGAACGTGTTCATTCCTAAAAATGCTTAAAATTAAAAATATTTATACATATTGCTAAAACTAATGATCTGAAGTCATTGCGAGACAATACATGTTGCATAATAAAAATACTTCTTTCAAAAACCTATAAATGTATGAAAACGCCGAAACTTTGGCCTTGTAAACATTGACATTGGGTAATCCTACAACTTTTGTGCCATATCAACTATTGCTCCAAACGACTAGATCTAACCATACGTAGCATTTTTTTTTGTTGGCCAGAACTTTTAGAAAACGGCCCAAAAATGTATGTAGCCCGGCCCAAAAATGTATGTAGCCTGAATGATCTCCTTTATTATCTTAATTTGCGATATAATATAAAAGGTGTTTTAGAAAAAAAACATAACAAAAACATAAAAACAGAAGTATTGATATAAAAAGCTTATAATAAGGCAACTAGCAAAAATCATCTCAGATTACTCATCACATATAATCACAGTGTTATATAACTAGGGCGCACAATCTAATGGAAAATCTTAGCTGCATGCTGCAACAAGGTGACTGAATATTTTCACACTATCTTGATGATAATATCGTCGTAAAAAACAAGGTTACTCGTAGGTTAAATATAACTATACTAACATCATGACGGTTTAGCACAAAAATAGTTCTAACCGTAGGAAAACATTATATTACGTTGGGACGATTCTAATTGATGGAATACTTTCGAAGATCGATACGGTAGGTCCAATGGTCCAAATACGATAGATTCCAGCAGACAATTTCATCAGTAAAAAGTTTCTCTTATATTGCAATTGCAACTTTGCAAAAACCTTGATGTCTGCGTTTGCGCATAACGCCTGTCGGTGTCGTATCGGCGACCTCGAGACAAGACGTGACGCGACTTAGATGCAGCCGACCTCTAGTCGATACACTGATTGTTCTAGAAAGCTAGACAGACAAAATATTGAAAAACCCGAGAGATAAGGACTAGTTAAACGGCTAAAGTTACGAAAAATATTTGTTGAGGCTATTTTTAGTTTCAGAACTAAAGTCACGTAAAATTACTACGACATTGTAGATGATCTAGTTATGTAACCTGAAAACTAAATTTAGTTAAATAATGACAAATTATATTTTAATTTAAAACTCTTGTTAAAGTACACATTGAATTGTAAAACATTTGTATTCATAGAGTAAATAAACTAAATAAAACAACAAATGATAAACGACACGTCAAACCCGAACAAACAAACAAATCTTTCTAAAACTACACGCGTAACTTGCGTAAGGTTACATAAATTGGAGTGAACTGGACATCGACCGCAATTTGGGCCTTCGACCTTGGTCATAGGTATCAGAATGGTATAACACTACGAAAGTGATGATTCACGGCCGGTCGCGTGTTGCTCACGCGCCGAGACACGTTGAGAGCTGACACCTGACAGCAGTATCGCGTCACGCTCACGATAGATGGCGTTAGTAGTCACGTTTCGATATAGTACCTAGTTGCAACAGAAGATTACTTAGATAATAACAAAGATATTATAAATAAACCTTTAATTTATTATAATTGAACACTAGAAGCCATTTAGAAAAAAAAACTTTAGTTTAGGAAATATTAAGTTTTTCTCGCATTGATCGTAAGTGAAATGTGAAAGTACGATATCTATCTGCTGTCGCCTTTTGATCATGAAACATTTGAGTAATATTGCATCATCTGCTAGTGAGTGAGCTTGTTTCCATTAGCACGATAAAAAAAAACACGTTTAAATACCGTTGTTTAGCTTAGCCATATTGCTAATTAAGGCATACGGCATACATTAAAATAATCATGAAAATAATGAGGGTAAAGCAAATAAATATCATACTAGCATACTAATCATAAAACGCAACTGAAATGCATTTTATGCACTTTTTAATGAAGTTTTTCTCAACGCATTAAATTAAATTAAAAATATATACGAGTAACATTAAAGATTTAATTGTCATTATCACTATATTATTATAACGATAAACACTATAAAGTATGGTAAAATCCCGTTTTTCGTTATAATAATCATAATAAACATAGATCATCATTATGTGGATTGTGGCTGCCAATGTCAATGTCAAGGGCGTGGCAAGGCCGCTCCGATTCTGCGCAAGCGACGATGATACTCAATAATGGTAAATTGTACTTAAGATTACGTATTTGTTAACTTTAAAAAAGGTAGCAAATGGTATCAAACTAGAAAACTGCAATTTATGAAAGATTTTATAATGGAAATAATTTTCATTTATGTAAGTAAAGTAAGCGTCGAGTATCAAGATCGAAGCAAGCGACGATGATACTCAATAATGGTAATTGGACTTAAAATATATATTAACTTGTGAAAAAAGTGAGACAAATAGTATCAAACTATTTAGAAAATAAAAAAAATTATGAAAGCATTTATAAAGAAAATTTTCAAATAAGTAGACGTTGTTTTTTCAAGATCAAAAGTAACTAAAGGATGAAACGAGATTTGAAATAAAACACAATATTTTGTTACATTTACAACAAAGTATGTTTAGCGCCTAAAACATCAAAGAAAGACAATAAATTAAAACCCCACATAAATAAAATGACGTAATCAACAGAACTCAATGTCAATGTCACGACCAAACAACAGCTGTGTGTGACATTACCGAATCAGTTACCTTGAGTTCGACCGATAGCGCGGGGTTTATCAATAATACCTGTTTTTTATTTATATTTATCGCCAGATAACAGAACTTCCTCGAAAACATATCGATTTGTTGTGTGTTTTAACTGGTTTATCAATAGATGGCGTGGCTTTTTGGTCGAAGTTCGTTTTGCATCGTTTTGCACAATGATTTTTTTATTACCTAATAATAAAAAGATAAAAAAGGCACAAACTAACTAGTGATTGGATTTTCCTGTTTAGCATAGGCCTGTGTCATGGAGCACCGCTCTTCCATGAGTACAATCAAAGATCTATTCATGTTCACTCACTTTTTGCTTAAATAGTTATATATATATAGATACTGGGAATCTAACCTTAATCAGAAGAAACCAACTAATTAACTTAAGATGCCGAAGATTTGTACCTTCTTGAGATATTAGAGTGTATGTAACAGAAAGAGATAATACAATAGTGCTATTTACACAAATGCTTCTTTTATAGGTATTCGAGTTTTTCCAAGCAACACATGCAAAAATATGAACTATTAGTTTAAAAATATTTCTCTTTTTTGCATTTTCAATGCTATTTTCATAGTTGTAATATAAAGTCACAAGTTTCAAACAAAACAAAACAAACAAAAGCTAAAACAGTGGACCTTCATTGTCATTTGTATGGAAATAAGAACTTTTTTACGTGTTCATGTAAGCTTCATCAGAATAGCAAGTCAAAAGCATGTAGGTAAGGTCCCAAGACCCAACATAGATTTCTGTTGTCAACACATTTGTCAAAACGTCAGCGATAAAATTAACCCTAAAATGCAGTAAATTTTAAAGATATAGACAAACTGATGTATAACATAATCACATAACATATTTACAAGTCGTAAACAGACGGTATAAATATAGCACTTGACTATGTCACGTTTCATTCGGAAAAGTAAAACTAACGGTCGGAGCTCACGCAAAAAGAATAGTTGAAATTAGTGTTAATCACTCCGACACAATTTGTTACTTTGATATTTATAGCTGTAGGGTATGATTGTCAGGACAAATGTAACATAATTATTTGCTTAAATGTAACTACAACAGAAGTAAGTGAAACCAGTTCCCTAGTAGTTGAGGATTCCGAGATACGCCTGCTTCCATCTTCTGATCACAAGAAAATTGGAAGAGAACCTATCATAGATACTAAAATATTAACCGTGCATCCACAGAAATATTGACGTTGTGCGAGCCCTTACTTGAAGCTGTACAGTCTACACTAATGTCAATATGAGATGACTGACGTCACAGGATGAGGTCGACACGCGGAAATAATAAAAGACGTCAATGCAAGTTGAATGCCTTTAATGCACTGTTGTAAAAATATACGAATATGTCGCATAATGCAAAGTAGGTCAATTGTGCAACATTGACGCGGTAATGTAAAATTAATAAAATGAGTTAATATTTAAATGGCTTGTACAGACGTATAGGCATAAAAAGCTATCGTTTATAAGAGTATTTAACGTTCCGAGTAGAACTTCTTGCTCTTATTAAAATTTAGAGGTAAAACCGTTTACGTAACCTCACAGCATATTGTATCATCACAGTCTAACCTTCCAATAGAAAATATTATGATCTGATGCCAAAAAAATATAATTTCACCGCAGATATGAAGTACGCGGGCGGGTCTTATAAAATGTGACATGTCACAGGCGTCTAATGAATTTAGCGGTTGTCAACAACAGCTGTTGTTTACACGTCAACTTCAACTGTCAGAAACGTAACACGACATCGTAGAGTCGAGCTGAGAATTACGTAATATAGATTTTAAGTGAATGTTAGTGTGTGTAAGAAATGATATGCTAATCCCTAGTTAATTTCTGAAGCTTTATAATGGTTGCAGAAGTAGCTACTAGCTAGTTACTATTAAAAAAAAGAACTGTAACGTAAAGTTACAAACTATAAAAAAGTGAGCTTTCAATCATGAACAAGTTCTATCAGAAAATAAACTGTAAGTATTCTCTTTTGTATAAAAAACCGTAGAATATCCAAAATACAAGTATACTGAAAGATTAAGTATGCATTCAGTTTACCACATATTATATAGGTATAACACACTGTGAAAGATTAAAAAAAATATATCCAAAAGATATTTTTAACATTCAACATACTTTGATCAGACACTTCTTTCAATTCTACATTTAAAATAGGATTCAGGATAAACTTAACAGTTTTGGTCTATTCCAAACGTCACATAAAGAAAGTAAATAAAATATCACAGCAGCAAAATACTGTTCAAAAAGTAAAATTACAGATAAGACTATCGTACAATACGTAATATGTATACGTATACATAATAATAATGTTCATATCAATAAACCTTTATCGTCTCTGGCGCACACAGCGATATGTTATACATATTTTTGTAAACACTTTATTATATAATTCTTTCACGTTTATCTCGCGAATTCTTTCGCTCAGTTGCTATTGAATGTTTGCAAAATAAGAAATATCAAACAACCTATTCTATGAATAAGCTACAAAACGAAAGCTTCGCTTGCATAATACATAAAAAAGTACCTCTGAAGGTAATGGCTAATACCCATACTTTACCGGGTTTATTTTAAATTAGAAAACTAAGAAATTCATCAACAGCGAGGAGGTAAGACAAAGAAATAATAAAAATAAAAATAAAAAACACTTCATCAGAATGAGTATGAAGCAAGCAACCTATAAATGAATAAATAAATGGTGGAATATGATGGTTCTACAGAATGAATACATGAATACATGAAGACATGAATTCTGTACCATTTTTACTATATTTCTCTCATTACTAACTTAGGTATTGTTTTCATTAGAAATTAGAATGGGTTTTTTATCTAAGAAAGTCAAAACACTGGTAGAGAAGAGGCCTTTAATCATTAGGATGTTAAATGAGTTCTTCGATATTTTTGATGACTCATTCGACATATCTTTGACAATGTTGTTTTTTATCGTTTAGTATTTAGAATGACAAAAACTTTAATTACTTCTAACTTTTGTAAAGTGAAAAGTATAAATCCTTAAAACCTTATAACGAAGAGTAAACGTACCCTGCTTAAAATCTTTATTTTATATGAAAAATAATTAGAGTAAGTTTTGGAGCGTTCATAATTATAATATTTCACAATATAATATAAAAGAAACGAGGAAGATGTTTTGATGTAGAATTCGTTAATGTATCGATCATTCAATTTGACAGCGACGTCTTTTATTATCGCGTTCTTAATTTTGAGCCTCTGGCAGTATTGTTTATCGAAGGAATCTCCGGAATTAGAAAGGAAAGTAACATGATACTAACGAACACCGTTTTCGGAATTAGTTTAAGCAAAATTTTTGCAAGGAAATTGGAAGTTCTTTATTCCATAAAATCATATTTTGAACTGGATAGCGAAGTGAACCTAGTAGATACTTAAATATTGCCTGCGTTGAAGCGTTAACATAAACACAATGTTCCTTTACCGCACCTTCAAGGCTTCAAGTCTAAATGAAAGAGCATAAAGAAAACAACACAAGCAATTAAATAGCCGCGATTAAATACGTCAGATCAGTGAAAGTAGGAGTAATGCTGATAACATAATACACGACGCAAAAACAATTTTTATGTAACCACCTAATCTTGGACGACCAATGTCACTTTGAAAACATTATGACATTGACATTGAATTAGTTCTGATCGATATCTAAACGCGTTATATAATGGAAAACTGGTTTTATGATTTGTGTTGTGTCGATCGATAGCCTATAAAATATAGGGAAATCTCAATTTCGAGGTTGTATCTATTTTCTTATTAAAAACGCCAATGGCACAGTGTTAGGAAATAGCGCCATTTAAATCGATAATAAGTAGTTATTACAATTTGCTATGGGTTGGGTTATGAAATAAATCGAACCAGTGAAGAGATTGCGCAAACATGAAATATTTTCTAGAACTTAACAAATCTATTTTTAAAATCTGTACTGCAAACATCCACCAAAGAACTCTTTATCATTATCTGCCCGGTAGTATTAATAATCCAAAACAGGTTTAAAAAAAGGTTCCCACAACAGCCTCAGACGTGAGACAAGGCAAGGTCGCGTGACGTCATCGGCCGCCATGTGCATTTCTGACTCCTTACGACTGACGTTTGACCGATCGTCATTTTGTTTTATTCCGCGACGTTCTACTGAATGGCATTTCTATTTAATACTGACAGACGTTTGAAGACCGATTGTCATTTATTTTAAAACAGTCGAAATGTCTGTTGATGTGATGACATAAGTAAATGACGAAACTGAGTGACTGTGAATTATTTTAGGTTGTTTTAAAGCATTTAGTTTGGGAAAACATTTGTAGTAGAGTTGTAAGTAAAAATGGAAATGATACAGTCATAGCTATTTTAATTATCATAACAACAATAAAATTTTAAAGGGACCCATTGTTACAGATTAATAAATCAGAAAAATCCAGTATTAGTATTGAAAAAATACGGCTGCACGGCAACACATCTCCAACCGAAAAACAGTTTTTTTTTTAGTACAGTAGCATTGTTAATGATAATATTTTAAATACAACCCTTGACCAAGACCCCTATCTCTTACTACAAGAAACCGACATACGACACCGACACACAACAACAAGTCAATACCGAAATCGATCCAACACTTGACAAATTGAAAAGCGCCTGTAACTGTTAATTTTTTGCATTTCGTACAAATTATTATGACTAAACAAAGCATTATCACTGCAGTGTATCTGTATTCTGTATATAGTTGTGTGTGGTTGTAACCGCGGGCAGGCGGCTGCAAGGTCGCGGTGACGTCACCGCTGCAACGCTCCGCTGCCGCGGTGTGGCTTCGGCTAGGGATGCCACGACAACGTCACAGATACTTTTTCATTAAAATAAATATTTATTAATAAAAATATTTCTTACACTCACACCAGTCTAGCCCCAAGGTAAGCACGGATTCGAACCCAGGACCTTAGAGTAGGCGATACCTTGAAACCGGTGTGTACGCCGTACCACGGAGGTCGTCAAACGACTTTTGTTACATTAGGTTAAAATTGGTGCTGAAATTTAGTCCACAGGGTTGTGCTTCAGATAGTAGCAGGTGGTTTAAAACAGAAACCCAGACAATGTTCCTTTGATTTTGTTATTCAAAATTAGTGTGATCAGTTATTCTGACATTTCTATCTCTGTCTGACAGCTCCAATGGACAACCAAGTTTGGCATAGGTGAAAGGGCATTGCTGCTTCTGTAAAGAAATTCGTTACACCTATGCTTTTTGAATTTTTGCATTTTTCAATGCTATTTTTATACTTGTGATCAATTTTAAATAGAAAAATATTGTGGTTAGAGCAGTGGGCCAGATTCCCAAAGGTAGTGGTTCGAGTCCCATCTAAGAATTCATTTGTGGCCGAGTTGTTTTTTTCCAATATTTATCTATTTAAAATTAATTATTCGTTACATTGTTTTTACTGTAACAGCCAATATACTTTACTTCCCTCTCCAAACTCAGTTATCGGTGTTTGTTTTAGTCATTATTAGACTAAATGACAGTACGCAACGCAATTTCGTAGGAATTTTAATTATTCTAATGTAACATATTTATTAATATTGAAATCAATACATTTTTTTTACAAATTGCCAAAATAATATCATGACCTGTATAATTTAATTAACATGACATTTTTTTTGTATTGTATTTTGGCATTAGTTTGAAACAAACAAGTGTGAATTTTAGATTTAAGTCATTCTTTATCTACCGTTTTAAATTTAAGAAGTATTATTATTTTATTGTTATTAAGATTTTCATTTGTATTAGAATTTGTATTAACCTAATGTTTCATGTCAAAAACGCAGAATACGGCTGGAAATTTTATTGAGAACATAAGTAAACCTGTATTCGCAATTCAATAAAGAACATTTGATTTAACTTTTAGTGTGTACAAGAACATTTGTAAAACTATGATTGATATGAATGATTTACTTCTTACTGCGATAATTTCTATTTTTTTATTTAGTTGTGGCCAACCCTACTTCGCATTCACTCGCCTAATGAGTATTAACGAGCATAAGAAAATAGATTTAACTGTAATTAGTATACAATGTACCTACCTACATGTGATGTTAAACAAGAAAGTTGCAGTATTATTTACAATACATTTACCAGAAAAACAGCTGGAAAGATAATCCGGTTACAATACCTGAAACAAATAATAGAAAATATCAGTAAATTATGATGGTAAACTTATATTATAATCAATCAGTAATATGCTTAATATTATTTTTTGCAACAAAAGCAGCCTAGCTCATACACAGTAAACAAAACAGCACGTTTTTACTTCGAGATCCAGCACTTTTTGTAACATTAGGGATCTAAAACTTTTTGTGATGGAGGTGCTCCCAAGGTCAATCTATACTCTGACCTGCACCCCGACCGCTTAACGGTATAGCTTGTGCTATCGCTATAGCTATCAAACTTCAAAGTCCCATACTACCCTTTAATGATAGGGCTTTTGTCATTCCTAAATATTTCTATTCATCTATTGGACTCAATATTGCATTTTTAGTATGAAAGTGATAGCGTCAGCGAGAGCCCTTGTAGGGGATTGAAGAATTGATAGCTATAGCGATAGCACAGGCTATACCGTTAGGCGGTCGGGGTGCTGGGCGGTTACTCTTGACGCGATCCCGTTGAAATCGAGATTGAATTAATTAAATAAAATTATTTTTTATTTTAGAAGTTTATTCTATTTTAATTGCCGCTATAATCGATTACTAAACAAAAATACTTTATTTGCTATTTTCAAGTATAAATTTTTGTTGAATTACTTATTTTGAGTCATAAGTAATTACTGACGTTTGACATTAATTCAATCTCGATCTCGATGCGATCGCGTCAAGAGTAACATAATCGATTACTAGACAAAATGATACTTTATTTACTATTTTCAAATAATATTTTTTGTTGAATTACTTATTTTAAGTCATAAGTAATTGCCTACTGACGTTTGACATTAATTCAATCTCGATCTCAATGCGATCGCGTCAAGAGTAACATAATCGATTACTAGACAAAAATACTTTATTTACTATTTTCAAATATAAATTTTTGTTGAATTACTTATTTTGAGTCAAAAGTAATTACTGGCGTTTGACATTAATTCAATATCGATTTCGATGCGATCGCGTCAAGAATAAAACCGTCAAAATGTTATGCACTTTAGTACTGTGTTTAGTACATTAGATAACAAAAAGTTTGCCTCATCACCAGCCATTTTGACGTCCCCACTCTGTGTGGGGTGTAACGTTGTGTTTTTTCAAAACAACGTTTCATTTTTATTTATTTATATTGCATCTTATTTATTTAATCACAATCATTTATTATTATATTTTAAATATTTTATTTTATATTTATTTCGTACATGCGACCTCATTTCATCCATACTCTTTTTTCAAACTATCAACCTCATTGTATAAAACTCTATGTAATATTTGTAATAAGTTTTAAATCATGTTCGACCTCATTTAAATTATTCAAGTATTCTACCTATCCTTTTCACACACACTCTTATTATCATTCATCCTTTTTACTCATTTCTTTTTTCTGACGATGGGGTTTTTTCGTCGTTTTCGTGCCGTGCTTTGAAAAGATTTTTCACTTTTTCACGGGACGAAGCCAGATTTTGCTTTGCAATTTAGAATTGAAAATTTTGTCTTTCATTTTTAAATATCTAAAACATTTTATTGGTAAGTATTTGAAAAGTATAAATACTATTTTTATGAGGTTTTCACAAAATTTACATAGGTTTGATATCTTTTAGCTTCATCTTCATACACGTTACGTTACTTGGACTTGGAGATTTCTTGGAGGAACTTTCATTTTAATTAAAAAAATCTTGAATATACATAAGTAACTACCTAAGAGATTAAATCAAAGAAAGAAAATAATACATACCCTTTAATTTATCAATATCACTGGCCTTCTTTACGGCTGTCGTAGATTTTTTTCGAAAACCATAGAGATAATTCGACAATTAAATGAAAACACGGATAATTAGACAATGGCCACGACATTTCTCAATCTTACTGAAAAAAAAATAGGTTAGTAATATTGAATAATCTTTACTCTGATTGGCTTGATTTTTCATTGCAGACCAACTGTTATTCTGATTGGTTCTTAGGTTTACTCTGAAGCATTGAGGTGTTAATATCACAGAAATATAAACCAATCAGAATAAGAGTTTGCCAGCAAGTAAAAATCAAGCCAATCAGAGTAAAGCATATCAAATTTTTTGTTCTTTTTATCTTTTTTAAGTAAGATTAAGAAATCTCCTCACCATTTGCCTAATTATCAGTGTTTCCGCAATATCCCTAGGACTTTCGCCAAAATTCGATTTATCAAACTATCCTACGACATGGACACAAAATGCAATATTAAGAAGAATAAAAAGTTTCAAAAACCTGATATATGATGAAATTAATTAATTGCAAGCAAATTATAAGGTTTCGCATAATCAGCGGTCATGGTCCGCACACCGGAACCGACCGACACGACAGACAGACCGGCGGCGGCGCGGCGGCGGCGGTAATGCACGTGTGCAACGATGCACTCACTAGCTACTTATTACAATAGGTTAGGTATGCTGTTTTGCACAAATTCACTAGCCACTTATGGCCGCTCGCGTTTTACCCGCGTGGTTCCTGTTCTCGTGGTAATATCGGGATCAAATATAGCCTGTGTTACTCGGGGACAGAGCAGCTTCTCAACGGTGAAAGATTTTTTCAAATAGGTCCAGTAGTTTCGGTTCAGTTCAAAGTAACAAATATATATATAGTAAGTTATGCAGTTTTACACAAAAACGAGAGATTCTTATTACACTGAGAATCTCCCGTTTTACCTTAATCTATCAACCCCAACCATAATAAAATGTGCAGTCATTTTGCATATTTCTTGTGATAAAATAAATTAAAAAATCTGGAGAAAACTAGTCTGATGCTTTGCGAAGGTCCATATCTATACTTAAACTAGCTTCCGCGTGGTTCCCGTTCCTGTGGGAATATCGGGATAAAAAGTAGCCTGTGTTTCTCTCCGATCTTTCAACTAACTCTTTGCCAAAAATCAAATCGATTGGTTGCTTAGTTGGGGCGTGAAGGAAGAACAAACAAACACACTGTCGCATTTATAATATTAGTTAGTAGGATATTCATCGTTTTTTTTCTCCTAGTCGGGATATGCCCGCCTACTATGTTCATTCGTGGAAGCTTAAGGTTTTTCGATAAAAACTCAATTCCTTGAGAAGAATTTTTAAAAACTTTACCTATCTAAAGTAGAATTTCAGATATGAGGTAGTTCAGTTTTACAACTACTTACCTAGGTAAATACTGTAACATAAAAACTCTTTAAATGTCAAAATAAATATACATTCTGTTTCCTAACTTAATATCAGAGTACGTATCCAAGTAGCAAAAACGTAAAGCACCCGACAGATATTTTAACTGTAGACACCCACGCGTCTCCTTTGTCGGGCCACAACTCCGAAACTCAATTTACTACTTGTTCATCTGAGATAATTTGAAAACTTTCTGCCAACAGTACCGAGCAACAATTCAGTCGATGATGACCGGGACTCCGGGAGCGGGCCTAAGGAAATATTAACTGGATGTAAAAACGTGTCCGCGCGCACCGACATAATGACAATCGACTGAGATGGATTGACTTTTATGAGTGAAGTTCGAGTGAATGATTATACGCCGGTAGCTTGGATCGGTTTTTTTCCCCTCCTCATTTTCTGCGTGTCTTAATCAAACTTTTCGATAAAGAAACAAAAAGCTATCGGGATTATTCGCCGATGAGATTAAAGAGACGAAATCGCGGAATGTTATTAAGAATCTCACGAGAAAATATCGCGTACATGATACATAAAAAAATGATGTCGGTTGAATGGACACATATTATCCAACATTCCTAGACGAGCGGGTTTTAAATGCGTTAATACATTCATGAATTCGTTATGAGGTGTAATTGTTACTCAGGCAAACGGCAGCTTTTAACGTGGAAGTACAATATCGGGTAATTTTAATAAGCATATTAATAGCGTCTCTTTTGGGACATCCTTCGTCCAAAAAGTTAATGTTTGTCTCTTCTGACTCCTTGATAACCTAAAACCAATTTAACTATCAATATGATAAGATATAAATTACCTAAACTATCTCCAATTTATTTTTTGATTAGTTTCATGCACGACATGCGGGATGGCATTTGCAATGGGACACTTAATAAGGTGACTTGGTTTATTGACATTTTTATTACTCGTAACTAAATTAAAAGATTGAAGTTGTATCGTAACTTAGTTAATAATTAGTTTGGGGTTCTAAATTAACATTGAATGAATCTACGTATTCGAACAATCTATATTTATTACTATTATATGTATAACACAAACACTTGAATGAAAACAATAAGATTAACTTGAAATAGTTATATGTGTCGTAGGATAATTTGATAAATCGAATTTTCGCAAAAATCCTAGGGATATTGCGAAAATACGGATAATTAGACAATGATAAGGACATTTCTCAATCTTACTAGGGTTATTGGGAAAGCACGAATTGCATTAGTAATATTGAATATCCTTAACTCCGATTGGCTTGATTTTTGCTTGCTGGTCAACTCTTATTCTGATTCTGACATATGCAAGGCACAGTATGACAGTATTGAACAAAGGTAAAATTAGCAAAACCGCAGGTATACTAAATAAATTTAAATATTGAGGAGTAAATAATAATAATATAAGTAGTAGCTAAACAAAATCTTAAGAATGTCAATAATAGCCTATTCTTTTAAGTGAACGCTTCGATAGGGCCCAGCCCAGTTAATGTTAATTCCACGAACTTCACAGTTGAAACATTACAGTTGATTAAGAAAACCACGGTTGATGTAAAAAAGCCTTTTGTTGGTTAAAGATAGGCTTTGTTTCAAAAGCCGAACATTTTTTGCTCGTAACTGATTCGATAAGGAAACAATGGCACGATGACACAGCAGATTCCCAGCCATCTTGAAACTGTCCAATTTGTTAGCTGTGGCTCAAATACCAGAGCGCTAATAATCAAATTGATTTCTTTGTAAACGTCTGGGATGATGAACAATCTATTTGAATTTTAACCTCTCCCAAATTAGTGTTCACTATTAAGGCGTTAAAAATACTTGCCAGTTCATTATCAATGTCATTCCAATCCTCAGTCAGTTTATAAATATATAACTTTGGTGCCAAACAGCGAAATTTTCAAGCCCGAGGACACGTGTTTGTTATCAATTGTTCAATAGGCAGCAGATGTGTACATATAACATTATTAATTAACTAAGTTAGTGAAATACAAATTGTACAAATACCGTTATCAATATTAAAGAAACATACAATCACGATAAGTATTTGAATGGTCTATTTAGATGTCATCTATTTAAACATTTCGATTGTTCTAATAATTTGGATAACTTAAATTTCAAGATAGATATGAGAGCAATTTTTGCTGTCTCCATAAATACTGACAGCAATCAAACCGCGTGTCAATTCTCGGCGAATCTTCTGCACTCAGTTACTATGTGCATTCGTGCCGCATGCAATCAGCAGCAATCGATCTCGATACGTTTTTGTTTTCATTAGCAGTTCGCTTACATGTAACCTGATACGTGTCAGTAAATCCTTTGGTGCAAAATTGTGAAATGTTAGTGCCAGATTTAGTGCCACCGTCCGATGTAAGACTTTGCATAATATATTGGGCAGCATGCGACATGAACACCCATGCCGTCACTCTTATACGTGTCGCATGCAAAGCTTTTATTGATTTCATAATAATATATTATGTGTGATTGACGTGTGTTTTGCATGTGAAGGGTGTCTATGTTTTAACGTGTAAAATTGTTTAACCCCGTGTTTCTATAACTTTCTAACGCATTGTTTTGGCTACGGATAGTTATATTTCGATATATTTTCCATAGAAAGAAATGACAAATTTAACTGTCCGTGGCCAAAACAATCCGTACGTAAGTTATAGAAACCCGGGGTTAGTATGTTAAAGCCTAGGTCATTGAGAAATTTCGCTTAAAAATAATCGGGTTCTCTTAAAAATATATGAAGTTGTGTATTAGGTAATTTCAAATTTAGAATTTCTTTATGCTACAGAAATCTTAGAATAGTACAGAGGTAGAAATGCACAATAGTAAACATGTGGCGTCCTGTAAGGACACAGCAATGTTACATAACTTAACACTAAGTACATTTAAGTACACTTCCTTTACTTTTACTTTCCGTTACTTGTATTTATTTTCACAATATTCTCTTATGCTATAAAAGCAACTGCATATTAAAAAATTCTTTAACTCCTTTATGAATAACGTAAGGTCATCTATGTTTCCATATAGTTCGGCAAGTGATTATATATTTTTATAAACATATAGTGGGGGCTTGATGTCACTAACTGCAGTTAGAAAAAGGTAATAACAACTTATTTTTATTGCGATCATTTCTTTTGATTACAGTAGCTGGAGCAAACATGAACAATTTTTTGTTTTTCCTAATAAACTTACATGCTTCTAATATGTATAAAGAAGTTAGTGTGAGACTTTATCTATACTAATATTATAAAGCTGAAAAGTTTGTTTGTTTGAACGCGCTAATCTCAGGAACTACTGGACCGATTTAAAAATTTCTTAGACCATTAGAAAGCTACATTTCTCCCGAGTGACATAGGCTATATTTTATCCAGATATTCCCACGGGAACGGGCACCACGCAGGTAAAACAGTGAGGATCCGCTAATGTTTAATAAAATGAGATCTTACTTATTAACTAACTTTCTATGGTTTCTTTTTATTTAAATCCTCCTTATGACTAATAAAATTTCAAAATTACCACATTGTACACTCACTAGTAAAGTAATGATAAAATTGTGCAATAAATAATGTAACAAAAGATGAAAGAAACCATAAAACGAAAAACAAAATCATTTGCTCAACAATTGAAAAGAATAAAGAACAGAGAACGTGTTAACAGCCGCTAGAAAGTAAAGACATAAAAATTGCAGAGTATCCACAAAGAAAGCTTCAATTTCCTTAATTATAAAGAGAAGCGTTCAGAGGCGACACTATAAACGGACTTTGAAATAAGCCATTAAAAGAACAAAGGCATAAAATTTTAATTTACGATCGGCACTATTTCCGATTTTATGTTAATTACTATACCGACCGACTCGGGAGAGATGGGAGTAGGTATGACTTTAGTTTGAAATTGGGAAACTAAAACACAAACAATACTTAAATAATTGTAAGAATTATAACGTGACAAGCTAAAGATTGCTCTATAAACTTGGTGTAGTTATCGGTATACGCTACTGACCACTGTGAATACACGGATCAAATCCAACCTCCAGTAAAATGAATAAATAATGAAGTTTATGCCAAACTAAATCTTATAAAAGTAAAATTAAAATCTATGCACTCCCATAAAAACGATTTGGTGTCGAAGTTTTCTTTGACACAATACAAGCTTATTAAAGACAAAACAGTAACGAAAAAATATAACGCTTATGTAAAAAAACACAACACGTTAAAGTGTGGTGGTTTGTGGAGGTGTTTTATGGCTACAATTTAACAAAGTATGTTATATCTGAACATCTTTTACCATATTTCATCAAAAACCTAATAACAACATGGAAATGTCCCATTCAAATGATTGATACCACTGAACAAGAACGACCACATAAAATACAAAATTTAATTAACAGTGTTCCGTTTCAAGTGAAGATAGTAATACGAAAATGGATCCTATGGTGAGGTAATAAGGTTTTCGTGTCTATATTTATTAATTTTAAAGTCACGAGAGCGCTTTTAAAATTATAGTGTCCTGCGCTTTATCGCATCGCAAACGGAAAAATATATGCATAATATCTGGAGGTCAGAGATTTAACCGTTGCATTCAGTTAAATGTTTAAAGCCCAATTTTTATGGTTCAAAATGAAATTTAAATGGTATTATTAACAACAGTCATAATAATATAATTAATTAAATATTGACGCCATTGCATTTCTTATTTGAATTTCATATGATCATAACTAGTCATGACAAACTAAAAGAGTAAATATTTATAAATAGACCAGTAGACTGACTCCCAAGATTCCAACCGCAAGTCATTTGGGTTTTAGTAAAGTCAATACAAATTATTTGCTTTTCTTCAATTATTTCTACTAAACGACAATGAAATGTTTGTACTCTTCTACAGGAATATTATACATTAAACGGCGCACTCGTTATATCTCGGCGGAAAGACAGAATAAGGAGTTGTATAAATATTTCCAACGTAGCGCCCCCGCTCGTACCACCAACTCTCGAATTACTCTCGATGACTTTTTAACGACGCCTTACGGTTCTCGAGATTTGAAATTTACAATTCAATTCGACGAAATATGTGCCGTCATTAAGGTGGGAATAGTGCACAGTCGACGCTCTAGGACATTAAGCGTGCGACAAATTTATCAAACAGCACGTAAAAGTTATGGACCGAATTCTACTAAGTACGTACTGTCAGCATCTTACAAGTTTGCTGTAACGAACAGTTTGCAATAAAAAGTTTCATCTTCTTCAACTGGAAAGTCTTCTCTTGGCCATTCTCGAACGAATCGGGGAAGTGTTTTAATTTAAAAGATGTCTTTCGAAAGGTACGGTGTCGTAAAAGTCGATGGTCTAAGTCATTTGGACGGTCGCGTTTCGTACAAGGTTGAAGCGTCTACAATATAACGTTTATGGCTCCGAATACACGTGGTAGGAGATTCAGGTGCAACGGAACTCCATCCCGAGCGTGTAATATCAGAGCCGCAATAATATCGCTCTGTTACTTTACATTCGTATTGGCCATCCCTCGCAGCGCTATTATTGCAACTATCTGGAAATTCAGAGATGCAACAATGCAAGAATTGTTATTATATATCTTTTTTCTCGTCCCGATCTCGGTTTCCGTAACGAGGGGACGCGCTGCTATTGTATTTGGTTTTACTGTTATCGGAAATAGCATTAATGAAGCACAGTCTACATTGTATTCAATAACAAAATAGACACGCGTAAGCCGGCTTTCTCCTTTCGTCTCACTATTAACTGCAGCTCCATTAAAATTTGTACGACTTTTTGTGTTTTTGAGGTTCTGGAAAAAGGCAAAATCTTTGCTCGAGAAATTTTCATGCAATCCAAATCCTTTTGATTCCAATCTTCCATTGCTGTTGATTGCAAACTGCAGCTGAGCTCTTGTTAGAGTAATGTGGTTTGAGGATTTGTAAGTCAAAGATTTGCTAGACGCTTTTGAATCGCACATTTGCAAACGAAAGGAATGTTACCGAGCAGACATTCGACAAACCGATATTTATTGGCGGTGTGAACTTTGACCTCTCGTTCGTGTACAATTTTTACATTCGTCTTCATATATATCCTAGGGAATTGGAACCGTGGTTAGTCTTGCAGCGGAAACATGCTGGACTGAATTCGAATAACAAAATTTTCGTTACAAAAACATCCACTTTTAAAACCGTAATTCTAAAGGGCCGTTCTCCTCGTCGTATGTAACTGTCATGGGGTTATTATAATATTTATCGTGGCCGACCCCAAATTACCGGCCACAGCGAACTTGTGAGCTCAAGGGACCAAAATAGACGGTTGCATAAAAACCAGAACAATAAAGTTGTTAGGTAATTTATAGATCAAGATAGCGACAGTGGTCAGAGCGACACCCTTTGTTTCAACCCCGATAGCGTGACCGAGGTTCGATTCCTGACTGAACACAATGACTTATCTCGCCTATCTGTACTATCATTTTTGGGACTCGCTATAGGAGGTCCCAGGTAATTTAAATGGATTGTTATTTGAATACCAATTCCCTTTTTAACTATGTGAATCTGATGAAGCATTTTTTCACAAGCACTAAAAGTTTACGAGCTGAAGTAAATGAAGCTTTTTCAAAGTGGCATCGTTAAAAACATTTAACCACGATCAGAGTTCGGTTCCGACTTTTTATGAAGATGAAAAGGACTATCTTCATGTAAGCTTTGCTGGCTTTCGAATTAATTACTTACTCTCTTACAATGAAATCTGTTGCTTAAATACGCCTTAAACATAAGAGAATACTTACATAAAAAGTTACTATAGTCACTGTTTATAACATGCGATCAAAGAGATTTCATATTGAGTTTTCACGGAAAAGCTCCGATGAAACATTAAGTTATTATAATAAAGAATTTTGAAAGAAAAGCATTTAATTTCCATATTCATATACCACTAGCGGCCGCCCGCGGGTTCACCTGCGTGGTTCCCGTTCCGGTAGCTACTTTTTATCCCGATATGGATAAAATGTGGCCAATGTTACTTCTTCTTCTTTCAGCTAACTCTATGCCTCAACTCTAAGTCTCGGTAGCTCAGCGGTTAGAGCATTGGACCGGATTTCCAAAGGTCGCGGGTTCGATTCCCGTCTGAGAATTCACTTGTGGCCGAGTTAATTTTTTCCAATATTTTTCTATTTAAAATTTACCATAAATCTATGCCTCAAATTCAAGTCATTTGTCAATGGCCTTCACTCACCACGTTAATCACCTTCGCATTTATAATATTAGTAAGAAGGATTTCATTAACAATCATTATGGATCTTGTGTATCATTCCGCACTTATATGATTTAAGAAGACTTGAAACCCAGAGACTGTAATGTGTAATAAAAAAGATCCTAATTTCGATCCATCGTAAGATTTTGATTTACAAAATTAGAAGTCTCACTGAACGACTGGTATGATATTGAATATTAATGAAACCAAGTACCAGGTGTTAATTTAATAGCTTGCTGTTAAAGATCTGCATGATAATGATAATTGTATGATATGTAAATAAATAACAATTAACTGCACGAAAAAATAGGAATGTGTAAAAGTTTGGTCGAACTGATAATATCTATGCGTCTACTTGATATGTATATATGTTAAATATGTTATCCGCGTGGAAATTAAGCAATTCAAAACAGGCATTAAAAAAAATGTAACGACTCCTAATTGCCCGATCCGTTTCACGCAAATACATAACGTAGCAATTTAATGTCGTTTCGGATATTTTTCATGGGAAAGATCATAATTTTGTATTGTTAACCAGAAATAGACAATCTAAACGAGTTTCTGACATGGAAATAGCACAAATACAGATGACGACAGTCATATTTTAGCCGTGAACATAACTGATACAAATAATATTACGGTTAGTAATGCATTAAAGAACGAAGCGATTTATCTAAGCTTGAATAAATAACATTTACGAAATGTGAGTGAACAATGATTCGAATAGACAAAAAATCAGTATACTGTAAAAGAATCAAAGCTTCCCACAGTTAAATATCAAAAACACCATACGCTTACAAGTCACGAAATACAACCCTTGAATAAGAAAAAAAACTAAAAATAACAAACGGAAACAAGCGGAGGGGTCAGATAGGCCGCCTCCCCTAAATCTACGTTCCGTCGACACCTCGGCCGAACAATAGAGCATTATATAGTCGAAACAAAGAAAATCTCCTTCTATAACTGGAGTGCTTTCGGCTCACATTTATTTATTTTTTTATTTTAATACCTTTTATTGAACCGAAATACTTTCGGGTTTAAAGCGCGTATTCATTTCACTGATTAGAATTTCTTTTTATGCTTCTCTCACAAAAGGAACCGAAATTCGATGAAATACTTGAACATATCTCAATTCAGTAAGAAAGTACATGATTCCAATGAAATGGAATAAGCATTGAAATGGTTAAAATTCTTAATTTGATTGCATGAATGGGGAACACGAATCTTGTGAGACTGTATTCTCTGTTTCAATAATAGATGGAATTTAATAAGATTGGAAAGCACAGCCGGCCAACTTGAGTGTTAGGTTACTTTTCGCTAAAGTCATCTCGGAAATGGGTATATATGGTATCAATGGATTCAGTGTGATGTCCTGAACACGAATATATATAGGATGACAAGCGCGGAAATGGTGGGGGGCAGAAACAAACGCGGTGGTACAAAGAAAAATAATCTCATAAATATATCAATCATGTGGGGTATCAAAAGAAAGGACTTTGCAAGTAGATTCCAAATATATAACACAGTACAGCTTGTTCACTACTTGGTTTAACAAATTATTTGAAAACGTCCAAATAAAATATTACAATTCAGAGTTGACTTTGAACTACTCTACATTGAAAACTACTGAATGGATTTTTCTAAAATAAGAACCAAATTACTTTGCACATTATCTATATTACGTCTAAAAATAATAAAAATAAGGAAGAAAAATCGTCCAAATGCGTACATAGGGCCACGCGTAGTATAGGGTTCCGTTGTCAAAATACCACTATCAATTTTGTCTGCAAAGATAACGTTCATTTTCATACTGTTCGTATAAATGACAAAGTTATATTTGCTGTTTTGGAAAATGTGCTATATATCTAAAACTGCTACCTATATCACGTTCAAACCATTTTTCATTAAGATCTACAGCATATATTTTTATTTTTATTTTTAACTCTCTAAATTTTAAAGTTAGAGGATTTTAAACGATACGAAAGGCGGACAGTGAAAAATAATATATCCTGTAGATCTTAATAAACACTTTCAATAAAATTGGTTTGAAGAAGAAAGGTAAGTATATCACTTAGCAGTTTTGAATCAGGGTAATGGTTGTAAGATTATAAAATTATGCTGTTATTCAATTTGACGTACTTTTCTCATTTTTTACAAATCTAGTTGATTATTTTTGGTCCTTATATAGATAATATCCAGAATGATTTGGTTCTTATCTTGGAAAAATCGATTTAGTAGTTTTCAATGTAGAGTAGTTCAAAGTCATCTCTGAATTGTGAACATGCTATACTGTGTTATATATTTGGTATATACTTGCAAAGCCCTTTTATTTGATAGCCCACATTGTATATTTAAGAGATTTTTTTTTCTTTTTACCGCCGCCTTTATTACGTCATAGTTTCTACCTCCACTTTTTGCGCGCTTGTCATCCTATATATTTGTGTTCAGGACATCACACTGCATCCATTGATACCATATATGCCCATATCCGAGATGACTTGATCGAAACTCGTTTTCTATGCGTCTTTTGGCTTCATCATACTATGATGGAATGAAACAAAGTTACGAGATAAAGCAAAAGAAAACAAACTCAGACACTAATCAAGATGCCAGAGGTAAAGCATTCCGTCGACTGACACTGACAGTATTACCAAATCTGCTGAGTTCAATAGATTCATTCAAGTTTTGTCAACTTGGATAAACAGAATGAGCGATTGTTTCAGAAAAGAGAGGATATAAAAATACGCTGAGGTTCTAGAGACTGATGGTACTTTACTACTTTCTAACGTTATAAAGCTGAAGAGTTTGTTTGTTTGAAGCTTTGGAACAAAGCTGCATTGCCATCAATTTCATTACAAAGAAATGGAAATAGATGGTCCACTAATAGTTGCAAAAATAAATCTTTTAGAACGTGAAATAGGAGATGAAAATTTAGAGATATATGGAAAAATTACCACGCATACAAAGTTGCGCGCAGTAGTACTAAAAGCTTTCGCTCTTGAGTAATTCTATCAATGTATCCAAGCCAGATAGATATGGATATCGAAAAAAACTTGCGCCTATGCCATTGGGTGATTGGACTAATGGTCAATACACACGCTATAATATCAAAAATCCAGTTTAAACAGCCTTAGAGCGATCGGTAATGCGCGGTGTGTCGAGGGGTGCGGGGGGCGTGCGCGGGAGTGCGCCGCCGGCGATGCGTGACGCCCCCGCTCCGCCACGCCAATGTCAAGGTCGCGGCACTCACCGAAATAGCTGTACCCTACCAAGAGTTCGCTCACACTAGTAACATTGCTACTGCCTTCGACTTTTTTTTATTCCGGGTAATTTCCGACGTGGACTGATTGTACGAACCTCAAGTCACTTGTCCAGATTAATAAAATTTGACTAAGATCCCTGGGACACTGAGTTTAATTAATATCTGTACGAGTTGAGGCCTAAACTACATAACAATCAATTATTAAAAAGGGTCGTCTTGATTGAAGAAAACCATTTTTTATCTAAAAATAACGGTGACATTAAGTTGTTTAGTGAATTCATTACAAAATTAGAGGTGGAAGAATTAAAACCGACAACCAATAGTACGGGCTTAGGTCAAAAATACACAATGGTATGAAACCAACCGCCCGCGCCATCGCCATAGATGAATACCATTAACTCGTACCTACACTTGGTATGGATATGGTTTAGATAAGTTAAGCACAAGGCTGAGCTAATCTAAATGAACAAACACATCACAGACATAGTTATCATCCAAACTCGCGTTAGTTGTGGTTTGGATTTGGGCAGCATTCAGATTTATTTATAGTCTAGAGTTAAGACTAGCTGGCTTTCACCTCTAGAAAGGTCGCACGGCGCCAGAATCGTGCACTGAAGCAAATTGACGACATACCAAAATAGAAAACCCACAAACAGATTTATTCTATAACCGAATGCAGTGCACTGCTTTATATCAAATCAATGCAGCCAAGAAACGTGCCACGTTTACTAATGATATTTCATAGAATATAAATGATTGAATGTTTGATATAAAATATTGTTTATATGAAGATTTTCTCATCTTCATCTTGTCAGCCATACTGCCACAGATACGTGTCAACAACGCTAATAATATCGTCATAATCTCCGAGTAATTACTCAACGTTTGCTACAAATAGTAACAGATAATCAAACTTTCAATGGCACATGCCAACTTTAATAACGGACACAAACAGAAAAGAAATAAGAACATTTTTTTGTCGTGTCGTAACATCTTGCTCTCATTCATTAAGATTATGTGCTTGATGGATGACTCTTTGATTTCATAGTGTCGATTGACTTTGAAACGATTTAAGATACTTACGTTACGAGCCGAGTTTTAGTCTATCACTTCCTTCTATTTCTCGCATTAAATAAAAATAGATGAGAAAATATTAAAGATGACATTTCCCCGAACACAATATGATACCTTCATCTTGCGTTTATTAAATAACAGATGTGATATTTCTCTGTGACACACAAAAATACTGATATATTCTCTCAGGCACATATCCGTCGATTCAGCCAGACAACAAACACGCAAACGATTACTTCGGTGTCACGGAGCAATTTCAAATAAATTACAGTGTGACCAGTGTGAACACATTTCTGAGGACGTACGAGTATCATGGACCAATATAAAATTGTGTGGGTAATGTTTATCCAACTTATATTTTATGCAATGGAAACAGGTCACCAAACTGCCTAATTTAATGATACTTCGGTCAACATTCTATGTCTCGGCCAAGCACATTAAACTAATCTATGTAAAATATACAAGTAAAAGTTCCTAAGTGATATTTCTATTGAACAGAAGCAATCACGAAGACAACAAATAAAGCGCTACGGTAAAAATAATATTGATGTTTTCGAAAAAAATAATAACTTCTAAAACGCTACGTCCGTTAAGCATAAACTAAGTAAATCTCATAAGTTTCTCAAATAAAGAATCGCTGAGATTATAGTGAATCATAAAACGGGTAAGGTTGGTTGTACAGTAAGCATAGTAATAAACGCGGCGGGCGGCGTTGCCATCAGCGACGTGTGAACGCCCGAGGTTCGATATCCGGATTGGACAAAGCTTATTGACTTTTCCATACACGTCGGGGTCCATGGCCCCACAGCGTAAAATGGTATTTAGTTAACCAAAAACGGCAGCGAGACATAACCTCAGCCCACAATATCAAACGAAATAGGAATTAGTGGTCTATTAAACTCCTTTAAAACAGACTCTTCATCAAGGCTAGAAACGATATATAAATGCAATAAAACTACCGGAAAGGCAATATACTCGTAACAAGCCGGAATTTTAATATTCGAAAATAAAATAGGCATTACCTAGTTTAACACACAATAATTGAACGAGAATGAATCGTAGTTGTTATAACTACAAAACGAGTAAGCGAAGCAAATTCAAGAACCGTTAAAGACTATTTTAGGAATAGAATAATACGTTCAACTTTTATAAATTGTCTGATTTGTAAAAGTTCAAAAAATAACGTCACATACATGGAAATTGATTTATCCAGATGCGAAATAAGTATTCATAACCAACTAAGGTATTACAAATATAAAGTTAAATATACCTAGACACGGGACAATCATACTACTGCGTCATCGGGCCCTTGTCGTGTTAACCGCTGCCACAATTTTTTATTGTTCTAGGAAAGCCAGTACTGGGGGCCTACCGCCAACTCTTGGCGCAGTATTTTTTCAATCTTACCATGTTATTTCGTACGAATCACTTAAAGTTAGCTTGTTTTTAATTTGACGGAAGTTTTGTGACGTCTACGCTACGCTCAATCATCGCCACCATGTCAATAAAAACAAAACACAAACAAAACGTTCTTATGACATGATGGTTTCTAATAGGTGATGGACTGATGGTAGGCGCGCTGATCTGATTTACATCACTCGAAATAAAAATAATCATTGAAAGACTATTTCATATTCTTAAATTAATCCAGAAGTTAGTACTTAACCATGTAACCATGAACCTTGACGCCGGTTACTGTAGCCACAAATTTTGATAAAACATTTATTTGTTTGGTTCACGCAGAATGACATACGCTACGCTTTTTTGTTCGCATTCAGCAGGCCTGCAACGCCTAAAACATGAAGTAAGAGGAACCGAGATTTAACTGTTATTTTCCAAATATGGTAGCACAAATTAATTTTTATATACATATTTCGATGGAGACAGCCATCCGACTGTCAGTTACATTAAAATAACTATACGTATTTTGTATCAATTCCCACACATCCCACACAAAACGTAGCAAGGACTGCACGAATGATCCACGATGAATGGAAAGCAGACCCATTTCCAGCTATCGACAGCTGTAAAAACGTCTAGGTAGGAAGCCGGAGCGTTTTACGATTGTCACCTTCGTCATCATTGACGATACGATCAGCTATTACGTTTTAGGTTTCTCTTTTAAGGCTCGATGGAGCGTGATCAGATCTTCGAGCGATGCCTTCTGGATGGCGTACGATACGACAAAGTCTAACCGCGTGGAAGTATCTAATCTACTAGTTATGTAGATGATTTCATTGCTTGGTTAACGAACAGAAAACATCTGTACTAGATGTCTATTTTTTATCTGTTCACTGTATTGCAAAGTAATGTTAATTGTAATTCAACAAAATTTTAGATCAGCCGTGACTTGGAAGCAGGAGAGAACCCTGCTAGGGTGTTCAAACGTGAGGAACAAAAAACTAAATAATAATTAATGCAACGATTAACGAACGCCACGATGTAAGATTTAAACATATTTTTTTTAATGAATAGTACAAGATAATTTTGACAATTTAAGGGAAAAGATACACATTTTTATTCGATCTTGATCTTAAACCTTAACTGCATCAGAACTGACCGTTTAAGTAAAATTTTCACTTCCTCATTTTGGTATAAGCAACAAATTAGTGTAATATGCCAGTGCAACTAAATAGAAAATTTTCTGTCGCTTCCATCAATATAGAATCCAGTTGAGTAGTAAACATTTATTTACTACTTACGCGTAATGACGATTTCATTGGCTCGTAAAAAGCTTATACCGGCGTAGAATTGTTATGAGATCTTGATTTGTCATTTCGCGTGGCCGTGGCGTATCGTTTCGCGTAAAAACGACACGAAAGCCGAAGATAGCGTTAACACTTCCAGCTTGTATATCTCACGTCATATTGAACACTCAAGAATTATTATTTTATCCATTTCACAGGACAGTAAAGTAACAAACTTCAATGCGGTTCTCAATTGCATCTGAATTGATATTCTCAAAAGCTCAATTGAAGCTTCAAAGCTGATGTTATGACACGTAATAATGTTACTCAAAGGAAATTTACTGTGAGAGTAATATTCTAAGGAACTTTATTTTTTAGTAAGTAGAAAATCGCTTAAAAAAATGAAGTTATTATAAGATTAAAATATTTATGGAACAATAGTGTCTCAACTACGCCCTTAAAGAACCGCGAAACCCTTTACTTTTTGGCTATGTTAAAATTTTACACGAAGAATATTTTTGAAGTTTGTTCTCTCTTTCTTTACCAATCGAGTAATAAAAATGTTTCTTTGATTTACCTTCGAGGCTACGTGGTTTATCGCAGAACTCTGTGAATTCGATTTAAGATCCGCTCGGATTCAACGCTCAAAAACCTTTTAAGTTTTAATTTGTTGCAGAAAAATTTAATGTCAATATCACAATGGGCAGAAAAACTGCGAACTAATGCGGCACCACCGCACTTTGCCCACAATATGTAGATTTTTGAATAACTATAGCAACTTCCTACTTAAGTAAATTTTTGACATGACTCAAACCAATCAACTGAATCAACAGATTTTGTAGATCCTACCCATGGTCAGAGGAACTATCAAACAGATACTTCGGCACATTGATCGCTAATAGCACTTATACGATGTCCTGACCTTTGATGAGCTTCTCGGCATCTCGGCGGTGTCTTAGAAACCATAGCTGGAGCAAGCCTTAGTAATTACTGAATAAAGGGGCCCGTACATGAGCGCCCCCAACGCGGCTAATCCTCGGTACTGGTGTAAACCGACTTAATCCACACGAGCAAAGTGACTCGAGATACAGGAAAACGAAACGTACAAAGTAACGTAAAAATACTCCCATTCTTATTTAGAAAAATCTAAGACCCGGGTTCATCACCGACATTTAAGTTCTGGATAGCTTATCTGGCAGATAATTAGACAGTTCTAATATAATATAAAAAATATGTAAAATTATCTGCCAGATGCCTAAGCTAAACCTGCCTGACCTTAAAACAAAATCTTTATTGTTAGTCGAGTTGATTCCTTTATTTCATATTACCATGATGCAGTAAAATCTCAATATGAATAAAAAGCCATACTTTCAAGCCTGGCAACGCGATAAGTACATTAGGTAATCGTGATAGCAATGTATCGGCTTGATCGATGCGATATGGCTGTTTTATTAAATTATTATAAAAGCGAAAAATTGGTTCACTACCTTTATAAAGATATGGTATTATAAATAGCTTAGCATTAGCTTGTATAAACAGAAAAAAATATAAAAAGGGGCGTGTTGGCAACATTTTTACATTATTCTCTTTGTCATTGATTCTTTTTGGCAGATATATTTTTTTGTTTCAATTTTCAATTTACAGTCGAGACCACGTCAGGCTGTACACTTGCAAGACGATAACCAACACTATTACAGGTTGACTTTACGTGGCATTTACACTCATATTTTTACTGAATTTGCCAATCCTAACCAGTGGGACTAGTATGAAAAACTTACAAAATGATTCGAAAACAATTCCTATCGTCAGGTCAACAAATGTATGGGATATTGAGTAGCGTTCCTACATGTCCGGTAGGACGTAAATGGAAATAAATTTTCCTTTGCATTTTCTGCCGTGATTCATATAGCGCCACATTTGGTGGGATCTCTGACTGCCTAATCTAAAATGTATTAGATTAGAAGCAATATTGTAAACGCCGCAGGTTCTCTCTTGCGCGTATAACGGTAGGCAGCAGTGTACAGGCCACTCACCCGCCTACCGCGGTACGCACACGCCGCGACCACGTGGCGATCACGGAGCGCCGGACTGGAAAAACATTGTGTGACGCCACCTTCAACGATTTAGTTTTTGCTGAGGAACTTCGACTCGTCTTATTCTATGTTTTTAGTTGTTTAGTTACAATTAAAACCCTAAGAGAAGAGACTGACCATAAGAGTTGAGTCTTTGGAAATAGCACCAACATAGTGAACATTCATTCGTGATATTTTATTATTCAAAGGAGCTTTCAAGTCTATCAATATGGAGTTCGGGGGAACTAAGCTATCTAACCTAAGCTAGACTTGGGTATCTTCAGTGATTATGTGTGTCCACAACACCGGAACTATTATCATCATCAAGAACATGATGGCAAATCGCAACAGCACGTTCGAAGACACCATAAATCTAGTAGTCGTAAGTTGTAACGATATGCAATGTACTAAGTAACGTTTTGATAAATCTCCGATCTGAAACACTACATGCAACTTAAACAATACAATATAAAATGCAATTTTAAAAATACACATGGCAAGCAACGTATTGATGAAAATCTTAAAAACCTGGCCAACATTCCAGGCACATGATGTATTGTGAATTCTGTATTATTGACAAAAAACGACAAAGTAAAGTATTATTATAATAATACGTCTCAAAACCTTGATCATATAACAGCCAAACTATCTATACATGTCAAAACCACTTTGCTCTACTAATTCCCTTTTTTTACTCCAATAATAGATTTTATAACGATGGTAATGGTTTCCATAGAACAGGTTCTATTCCTCCAAAGATTTTTTTTATCGAAAGGCAGCATAGTTTTTATGATTTCATAGCGTTACTAAAAGAGACTCCTTCATACTTTATTAGCGAAAACAAGTTACGTCATATTTGCCATAAAGGTCAAGATACGATACAGCGATTATAAAATGTTGACCCTGATGAGTTAAGCAAATTAATTTGTCCCCAGTTTTAATGCCGACTTAAATTTAAAGAAGATACAGCGAGCGGCATAATAAATCCTCGCAAAAATTAATTATTCAACAGTTAAGAATTTAGGAGTTTGCGGAAACTCGCTGAAGAACGTGATGTTGTGAAAACAAGTGGTGAAAAAATACTGAGGCCTATGTGAAATGCTTAAGATGTTTTTGCGGTTGAGAGGCGGCGGCGGCGGCGCGCGGCGCAGCCCAACCACAATTTACGAAGCGGGCCGACCAATTTGTTGCCTAGTGAGGAGACTAGTTCACAATTTGATTGTCGAGAGCAAACTGCTCTTTGGAAGATCTCAATGTATCATGCGAGTCTTGACATTGACACCTCTATTAAAATATGTGGTACAAAACAAACCAGTCGTGCTTTGTAGTAGTGGAACAGCTAACATGGACAACACTAAACAAAAATGATTAGTATGGACTAACGAGGACATTCCGAAAGGGACGATTATTTGACCGATATGAAACTTAAAATAAGCAAGCTACATTATCTTTCATGGATCAGGTCGTAAGGTATCCTTTTTTTCAATATCTAAATTACTTTACTAATTATGGAAATTATTCAAATGGTTTTAGCTTTCGGAAATTGCTTCGGTTTGTTTCCGATACTTAAATATTTTATGAATAGTTAATGTAAATAATTGTTAATTGAAACTAGATATTTTTACCTAAGAGCAATGTTTTTTCAAATTTGATGATCGAAGAACATTATTCTTTATGATTTTGTAATTTTTGCATTTTTCAATGCTATTTTTATACTTATGGTGAATTTTAAATAGAAAAATATTGGAAAAAATTAACTCGGCCACAAGTGAATTCTCAGACGGGAATCGAACCCGCGACCTTTGTAAATCCGGTCCAATGCTCTAACCGCTGAGCTACCGAGACTTGCGAACCACCGTCGAAATTCTCCAATACTTTTATATTTTTAATACGCTGTAGGCCAGCGTTGTTACATCAATGCTAGGAATCTCCTTGCATTCGAACATCTTTTCAGGTGTTTAACGATCGATTAAGATGCAACTGCCAATAATTTATGATTTTGTAATTTTTGCATTTTTCAATGCTATTTTTATACTTATGGTGAATTTTAAATAGAAAAATATTGGAAAAAATTAACTCATTCAACTCAAAAATTAACAATTAACTCAAAACATTATTCTTATTTCACGAATAATATTGCAACAACCACCGAGAAATAATGTCGTAGAGACTGCATGCAGTACTTATAATCATCACAATGTAATCTTAATACCGACTTCATTACAAACCATCAAAGTAGTGGGTTTTGAATAGAACATATCCTTCTATCGTCAAATAAATAAATAAAATAAATAAAAATGTTTTATTTCTTTTCCATAAATCGGGTTACATAGAACAATGTAAGCTCCTTCTTTTAAGTGTAAAAACACCTGTGCCAGAAGAAACTACTCTTCCATATCATGGGTTTCTTATGGTAAAGGTCCTGGTCGTCTCAATCAAGTGTAAAACTAAGTAAGTACTTAACTAATTTTAAACTAAGTTTACAATCATATAAACTAGGTACCTAAATTAACTAGAACTAAGCGGTATTGTGTGTGTGTGTGTGTGTGTGTGTGTGTAAATGCATGGGTGTATATACATATATATATATATATAATAACGTTTATATAATTATAAAATAAGTACAATATTACAATTTTTACGTGTTAAAGTTTAAGAGACTCTCTGATCTATCATAGTTTAAGGTTTTAAGCCATGACGTCAGCTTGTGTTTGCACTCACGGTAGGTTAATGGATAGATATTTAGAATCTTATTTATACGATTATAGATGATGGATGAAAGATGCAAGCACTGATTACGAGCAAAGCTTGTTTTTGTACGTTGAACCATAGCTACTACGTCCTTTCTCCTTCTGTTTGTGATATTCGGATCGTAAGGAAGTAATGTGTGTTTCCATAAGACAGTATGTAGTATAAACAATTTTCTAACCGTAAGTAAATCTGATAATGAATAAAGTAACTCAGTTGAAAAATCCCTTTTTTTAAAGTACATTATTTTTATGAGGGCTCTTTGAGCTCGTTCAACCACAAGAAACTTTGACTTCAGTGCTACTCCCCACACTCTTATACAGTATAGCAAAATAGATTGAGCCAATGCAACGTATATTTGATTTAGCATCTCTTTTGTGGCTACGTGTCGTAAATAGTTCCGATGAATTTTATTTTACAAACTTACTCTTATCCAACAAGCAAAAGAATTCAGCGAGTCTTACCTGCAACAAAATAAAAGTTAATTAAAGAAAGGTTGATGCAACAAATTACACGTCAAGCTCAAACATCGCCTTGGGGTCAATGTTAACAAGATGCCTGATACAATACCAACAAGTTGAAAATTCTATTAACGAATCAAATTTTTACCTTAGCCAATTAAAAAAACAAATTTAACAACCCCACATAAAAGTTAAACGTGATACAATAGCCTGTACGAATATTAAGCAAATATAAAAGTTCAGAAGATTAGTGAGAGACAGCTCATGAGTTTATCTTCGATGCGCCGCTACCAAGTATCGGAGAGTCGAGAGCTGAAACAAACAGCGTCGACATACTCCCAGCGCTCAATGTTTGTATAAATAATGCTCCAGTCACGTTAGATAACTCAATATGTGATGTCAGTTTATCTGCCACGTACTTACATAAACACTCATCAAACATCAAAATACTTACTCGTACGTTGGTCCCAAAAGTTACGTGATAATAACCGACGCATTTATCGCATCGTGTGCTCACAATAAAACACACATTTGCAAACATCTCCATCAATTATTATTAAGAATACATTGTGATGATTGTAAGTGCTCCATGCTCGCGTCTCTACGACATTGTTTCTCAGTGGTTGCTATATTATTCGTGAAATAAGAGTGGAAGCGTATTCTGAATTGCAAATTTCCATAACTTACGCGCGTTCTCGAACGTCCATTAGCAAATTACTGGTCCTGCTGCGGACTTCAGGCTTCACATAATTCCTCCAAGTTACAATATGGCTACAGCCTGTCAACGTATTTTGTTCAGAATTATATCTTTCCTATGATAATGAACATTAGAATAAATTATGTTTTTATTGACCAGACTAAACATGTCTTGAGGTCAATGCGTGCTTGATATAATTACAACTACCAACGACAAATGACATTGAACTTTGTTTATAAGCATATAGAGACTAACAAGATTTTTATGTCCAACATCAGAGAAGTTGTTTATCTCATACGTTTTACTATTTATTTGCAACGATAAAATAGTATTACACATTTTTAGTACCTACGTTGATTTTATTACAGTTAGAATATGTTTCAACTAGTTCTGAAAGTGAAAAAGCATTTAACATCTAATCGTCTGTTACGATCTAATCTCGTCGAGTGGCTACGCTGAGTAATTCCTTCATAATCAACCTGCACTCGGCAACTGTAATGTTTCACAAGAGTACGTAGCAAATTAAAGTGTCATTAATGTAAGTCCATTCGAAATAAGTTGCAAATGTTGCTGTAGATGCAATCTAAAATACCTGTCTTAAACATCTTATTCGCAATAATAGAAGCTTGCAGAGCGTGAAGTGAAAAACTTAATGGAATACCAACCTTCATAACATTTATTTTGTACAGCGTACGTGATATATTAAATTCCAAGTAAGCGCCACTGAATTTGGCAACACATTGGTGCACGGGTTGCCAAAACTCAAGGTGGTAGCATAATATCACGAAAAATTAGCCCTTATCAGTACTCGTTTATACTAAAAAGTAAAAAGCAAATAATTTGGGATGGAAACTGAGATTAGGTACTAACTAGATACCGGCATCGTTTCGGAGTAAAGTTGAAAATTCAATGACATTAAAAACAAACGCCGCGATATCTTTTTGCGAGTCGCAAAAAATGACAAACTTTTTATCGGATCCAATTTTGTTCAGCAAGTATGGCGGGTGGATTCGTGATAAGCTTTTTATAACAAGGGTGAGATCCGTAAGACTGCGGCGCTGCAGATGATACAGTATTCCCAGGACTGTCTCGGTCCCGCCGACGAAATGTCGACTGACACAACTACACATTTCAGCGTTACTTTTAAATTAAATTTTCGTCAAGACGCTTTAAAACCAGACGAATGCGATAATATAACATTCGAAAAGGGTTCGGAATTCGGTTAAGGGTTTTCTAGTGGATGCATTCCGTTGTTTCCGATTACGACCGAAGTCAAGTAGTTATTTAGTTAAAACGTAATCACTTGGGAGGCCCTTAAGCAGCCAAAAGTAAACAGGCAAATCATAAATTGCTTCCGTCACTCGACGCGTGTCAGCGAGACACGCCCGCAGCTCGTGCAGAGGCGTCGAGGGCCGCACTCGACTCTCGGATCACTTCTTTGTTACCACAAGCTTCGTTTAATTTCACCACTCCTCCGTCTAAACGCATTATTGGATATTACGCGTCTTTTCTATCTGAAAAATTCAATAATAAAAAAGTACGAATCTCCCTTTTCACATCTAATTTCACGATGGATTGTGATAAAATCAGAAATTAATTTCACTCGAGATTTCATGCGGAAAAGCCACAAAGAAAAATCCGTTCTACAGTAAGAAGTCGGTGTGTAAAAAGCAGAGAAAACTTTTCGGAGATTTATGCTCGTTTGACAGAGCTACGTCGAGACGACTTTATGTTTCGGCGGAGGAGCAGTTACAGCTAGGAGATAAGGTGTTTAAGCCTCGGCCTGCGCCCGACATAAATGTTGTGTAGCCGAATATAAGGGCCTGAGGCCGCAGGGCGGGTCTAAATTAAATGTGGACCCAGAGGTGAATGACAAATGAGAAGGATGTTGTGTGCGCGGTTTTTCGTGTACGTACCCGCGCCACCGACACCTTTAAACTGACGAAAATATATTATGCAAATTGAGATTTATACGGCCTCGCCCGCCCAGGGGATCGTTTTTATATTGAACCGTGAAATATTGGGATAAATAAGCGCGTAGTGATAAACAAAAAATTGAGTCCCTCGTTTTGCTAAATTATTGTTAAAGTTGCCGCGCTCGGTAAAAGCGCGTGGCGTGAATTTGTTTCGGCTTTATTACCTATTTTGTAAAGAGTAATGAGTTTGTCAACCTGTATTTACCTTCCCTTCGGCTTATAGCAGCGAAAAACCTTTATAATTTTTTGTCCCTTAGTACCTACAAGAAATTGGTTATTATCATTCACTACATGTCAATATAAAAAAGAACCAAAGAAGTGAACACATTAAACAACAGAAATATGTATGATTTCTGATTACTTAACCAGAAAGGAAAGACACACGCAGACCGACAGTACCGAATACTTATATTCTTCACATAAAAATTAAAAGAACTCGATCAACTCTATATAAAAGAATCTCCTATACTATATTTTTTTTTAATTAAGGACTTTAGAACTAAATATTGTGTTGCTTAAGTATTTCCTTATTATACTGAACTTGGTTTCCACTGAGCTGAGATGCCTTAATATTTGCTTGGTAAACAAAGAACGAAACTTCTAGGGTAAAATTTTACTTTGTCATTCATTTCTGTTCTGGTGCCCTCTCTCGGGCTGCTCTTTTTAACGTTTATAAGTATGATGAGAACTCGTCATTTGAATAATGAAATGTAAACAAATGGAAATATCCATTTCTTCTACTTAAGTGAATTTTACAGAACGTCTTTAAGTATCGTTTTCGTCCTCCTTTTGCATGGGAACAGTAACTGGGAGGCCATAAATTGTATTAAATTTGGATGCCTTAGTGGTTAACAATAATGATAAATCAGCAGAAAAAGCTCTGGCACCGCGTTTCGCAAACACTGAGCCAGCTAAGTAAATTGATTAACACGTAACATTAAACCGTAATCGCCCTGGAAGGGCGGCGCAAACCGAAAAAAGTAAGCCACTCACATCTGGGAAGGCGAAGGCGGACAGAATTACCCAGCGCGCAAAGTATTTGCGGACGGCTTAATAAGAGGCGCGTAATTATCCGCAGATCCGGCGTCTGAGCCGCGAGAGCCCATATCCGTTAAGGAGTTGTGCAAACTCAGTTTTGGGGCCCGACGCTAATAACTTTTTGCAAGTTCCCCGCAGCGACGTAAACCGAGCTCCATCAAAAACATTCCATCTGCGAGTCGAAACTTGCCAAGTTGCCAGCACTTAGCACGACTCACTAAAAATAAAAGAGGAATATAAGTTCCGAGTTGTTATTAAAAAAGTAAGTAATTTATGATGAAAGTGAAGTTAATTTCCAAGTTTGACAGAGGCTTTAGGCTGAGCTATGAGAACTGAAACTTGGACGGCTTAGATGAGTTAACGGCGGCGCGTTTGTGCACGACGTCAGTCGATAATGGGGAGTGCATAAATGCATGGAGAATGCAACAGCATGACGAAGTGTAAAGGCTGGAATTCCCGTCGGACTCTCGCCAGTCGCCACGGATCCGGGAGCGGTGCGTGCATCGTGTCACGTCACGTTAATGGCGTACACGATTTAAAGTAACGGAAATGAATTACACGGGTGCCGAGCGCGAGTCGACATCAAAATAAAATTATTCCGCGATGACTTATTGATGGCTGAGTTAAACGAGCTATATGATAAGTTATTCCCGAGCAAGGTTGTCGCGCAATTTCGCCGGGCTAGGGTAGCACAAAATGTCTACGTCAAATATTACGTCAGGATTCAATTTGCGGCGAGCGAGCGGAGCGTGGGCGGCGGCGGGAGCGTATTTTCCGAACGATCTTCGAGCGACTCTCTGTTCCTGCCCTTCAACAAGAGCCACCGTTCGACGAACATGTTTGGACAGACATGTGAAACTTGAATGCCATGACCATGACTTGCCAAATATCAACTAAGAGGATCATGAAGACCTACAGAAAATAAGAACAGTTGTAGAACTAAAGAACAACCTGACCGAATTATAATAACGTCAACATTTTAATAACAAGGCAAAGTATTTACTTAAAAAAAAGTTGACTGAACAAAGTATGAAACAATGAACGGTTACTTAATTTGTTCGTAAAGCTCTACGTTTTTATAAAAGTATTCCATTCTTATTCAGGAACTCCGAAAGGAAAATGGGAAGACAGATAAACTTCAAGTAACATAGTATAGAAAGTATGGAATCAAAAAATATTTACTTAACTTGATAAATTGTTTTTATCATTACAGGTTTGATTTGGGAGTTTGGTAAACAAAAATTTTTTTTGTATTTACAACGACACCGGTTTAACAAAAAAACTGATTTCCAAAAAGGAGGTTCTCAATTCGGTTGATATGTTTTTTATGTATGTACACCGATTACGCAGAGATTTCTGATCCGATCTACGTGATTTTGATTAATTATTATTTGATTCTTTTTTCTTCGATGTCATTTGGTCCCATAAATATTTGGTTCAGTTTGGCCCAGTAGTTTATTTTATTTTATGAGCATTTTAGTTACTTGGACGATGTAAATTTCACGATACTTTTGTTTATAATGTACATGAAACCCAATCTAATCTAGAAAAACCTTCTGTAGAGGTTTACAAAACAACCCTTTACAGACACTAAAAAGTAAAATATAACAAGTTAGCAGCGCCTGCTAGTTAGCAGGCACAAAATAGACTTCTAAACCACGTGACAGTTGTTATTGTTTTGTAGTGTAAAAACTAAAAAAAAAAAAAAAAAAAAAAAAAAGTACATTTGACACATGTCCAAGGTGTCCTAAACTCATTCCCGTTGACCGTTTGTCTCTATCTCTTATGGTTTCTGAGATCTCGATGCGTACATACATACGTACGTACGTACGGACGGACAGAGAGGGATTATAAGACTTTTCTAAACTTTAGAGTTTAGAAGTCTAAGAAACTATTTAAAAAAAAACCGACTTCAAAAACTAAAAAGCAAAAAATAAGCCTTTTGGAGTCGGTGCCAGCCAAGGCAAGACAAATAAAAGGATAGGAGTTCAAAGCAGAATGCCTTGGCTGGCACTGGCACCGACTCCAAAAGGCTTATTTTTTGCTTTATAGTTTTTAAACCCGTTCTTTTACGACGTATTTTTTTTATCTAAAATCTAATCAGATACATTATAAGTAATCGAAAAAATTATCTGGTGCAGTACAACCTTTGTTCTAGAGATACAGATAGATACCTAATTATTTAAAGAATACTTACTACCTCACCAAAGTAATAGATTGGTCATGTCAGTTGTCACATACTCCAAAAAAAAACTTTATGTGAAAAGTTGCCTTTTTATGACTATAAAAATTTACAATCATTTGCCAATTGACATAAAAGAATCACGGACATTTCAAATATTTAAATCAAGATTGACAAAGTTTTTAGTTGACCATAGATTTTATAGTGTTAAGGAATATTTTGGACATAATGTAATGTAATGTGTAAGTAATTAATATTGTAATTAAAAGTTTTTGACATTCACATGCCATTATTATGAGCGAAATATGCTAAACATTATTTTGATTTAAGAACTGTGTTTACTGTATGTATTTACTGTATGTAATAAATGATTAATTATTTAAAATTAATTAAAGAATACTTACTACCTCATTAAAACCAAATAAATTCAATCGTGGTAAATTACCTAGATGATTTGTTTGTAATACAAATGCCATATTATACCAAACTAACCGTAACTTCGACAGTATTTTAAGTTCAAGCAGTGAGTCATCCACAATTTATGCAATATAAACAATGACTTCTTGGATTAGTTCACGGGTTAATGAACTGTACTTGTATAATTTAACTACTATTGTTTTTTAATGGTATTCAATGTAATGTAATTTGTTACTTCTTTTCTTTCTGGTAGTGGTAGTATTTGTACCTTCTAGTATTTAAGACAATGTTTTACCTAGGTCCTAACTCTCCCATTACAAAGTTGTGTTAGCCATGGCTTCTTAAAGTAATCAATAAAGAAGGTTCTATTGATTATTTGACTTATTTTCATTGTATTTTTAAAAGTAACCGATTACTTGTCCGAAACTTACTTGTCCAAATTTTATTTGACCGAATACGGTTGACCGACCGACGTCTTTGTTGCTATATGTTTTGTTTGCCATGTTTTTAAACCATCGAAATATCATTTGGCATACGTCTCATTTTACCGAACTACGTTCACCGATTTTCAGAATATCTTTTTACTATTGGCCGAAGTCCCTTTGGATTTTTTTTCATTTTCTAGATAACTTATTTGCCATACTTTCACTTCACCAGAACAACATTTTACCGAATATTATTTGGCCGCAACCGCAACTAGGTATGTTATATAATCATCCATCCAACATCAGCCTGTGGACGTCCACTGCTGGACATAGGCCTCTCCTAGCTCACGCCTATTGTGGCGTTCATAGGAGGCCATGTTATATAATATGTAGGTACCATTTGTCCCGTCCCGAATCCCGTCAGAGCGACATGAGACAAGTTACTTTTTTCTAGTATATTTTCGTGTTTAATATTTATCACACAAAATAGCATTGTTAAATGCAAACAAAACTAAAAAATCTATAATTATTTTCACTGTCTTTAAAATTCCGAAGAAATTACGAGTACGTAGGGCAAGTAACCGCCTTTTAACAGTCTCTGTGGTCTAGTGGTACAACCACCGCTTTCAGAACCAGGGGTTCCGGGTTCGATTCCCAGCGGGGTACATATTGAATTTGGTTTGGTTGGTGGTAGGACTTGTTGTAAGTCCGCCTGGCTAGCTACCACCATCTTATCTAAGCCTGACGCCATAACAGCAATGTTTTCAGCATTGTTGTGTTCCGGCAGTTAGAGATAAGATAGTTCCTCAGTAGCTGAGGATTCCGGGAGAGGTTTACTTCCATCTTCAGCCGTATCATTACTTAACATCAGGTATGATGAAGGCTAAGAGTCTCCCCGTCATTCATAAAAAAAATAACACATCGAGTCGAAAGAATAGGTACCTGTACAGTACATAGTACAATATGTATGTTTACTACCACGTATACTTTGAGTTTTAGTCCTCGATCCTTATTCGTTACCAATGTTACCATTGTGATCTATCTGTCAAAACTTAAAGACCCGTACATCAACAAACTTACACTAAACCCTCTGCTCGTATTATAATTCTCGTAAACAAGAGCTTATCTCTTAGACTGGTTTAAAGAATTTATGTATTAATCAATAAGTTGAGAGACCGTAATTCACGTAAACCCTAAATCCCTTACAGTTAGGTCGGTAAAGCGTTGCTAACGTCATATCTCTTCGAGGTTCCACTAGAATTTTAATGAGGTACACCCACATCATACGAACAGCCACGTTTCAAGAGCATAGTTAGAGCAGGGTGATAATGTAAGCCAGTCACTTTGACATCAACTGTCAAACTTTCCATTGTTAATTTGACCGTGAACCCGCAGAGGAGTTAGCCTCTCCCTTTCAAATTAAGTCAGCTATATTGCTTTAATAATAATATTACCTGGGCTATTCAAGTTTTCCAAACTTTACGAATTAAGTTAACATTAAATCCAGAGCATAATGAATTCTAAATTGGTGTATAAGCAGTGGTAAAAAAATACATAACAAGAAATTTAATGATGAATAAAATGCACAGTTTAAAGGTTTCGCTGAAAACAAATAGAATGAACCGTTGTGCACTGTGCAAACGTCAGTTGCACAGATGGGGCTCATTGAAAGTGCATTACGGAACGCGCGTTATGACGCGCCCGCCGACTACGTACCAAAACACTTGTAAAACGGAGCGGCCCTCGAACTAGGGCTGCCTGCTGCTAAGGATTGAATTTTAATTATGCTATGTTTTTATTCCTAATATAAAAACTCAATTTTATTTCAAGAAGGAATACTGCCTAAGGTTCTCGTGGAATGCTCGTATCAAATTCACGTACGTTCCCAAAGACACAGAAGACAAATATCTGCATTCAAAACGTGTTTTAATGAGTTAAGATATTATAAGTAATTTATTTTCTGTTGATCGTTTGATTGTTTTTGTGAAATAATCCCACTTTCATGACATTACAAGTAAAAATTGCAATGTTTGCCAACCCTGAGTGTTTGCAGCAGTCGGCACTAGCGAGCGGATCGCTTCCCTGATATCGGTAAACAATTTACACGTTTCCTGCACAATGGCACTGTCGAATGCGCACGATGTGTGCCTCCAACATTTGTACGTGACGATTGAGAGTTCCTCTAACAAAAGGTTTGTTAGACGAACTCTCAATCGTCAACATGAGCCAACATTTAAATCTTTAACAACGTATTCTAAATACAAATTTGAAAATCTCTTGCCCAACTTCTCGCCATCGACCACGCCTAGGAAGTACTGGCAGACCACCAGCCCGATGGTCCGACGACATATAAGCCCATGCTGAAATAGGCTGGACTAAGGAAAACCAGATGGGAAAGAATTGGAGATGCATATTGCCCGGCAATGGACGAAAATGTGCTGAAAAATAACCTCTTTCTCCTGTAAGATACGATGCTACGATTGAAAATCTTACATATGAGTATCTCTCTTGCTTCCTTACTATATACCTTATAGCTTATAAGTTTCATTTGTACTACTAACAAAAATTGGAGCCCGTTCCTGAAGAACAAATGAGTTATTATTATTATTACACTTCCCAAACATAGTCGCCGGTTTGGAATACTTGAAAATAATGATAATGAAAAAAAAACCCGAACCGATGGTTTATTTCAAATCTCAATTATATCAAGCTCTGAATGATTCTCTCTGCTCCTGAATGATTCTGGGAATAACGTTAATAGAGAAAACAAAAAGGGTGTTTGATAGTAAAGTAAAGCATCCAAAATAGTGAGGAAAGAATTTAAATCAGTTGTGAAGAAAACAAGAAGACAGAGAATATGACTGATGGTTACTCTGCAAGATGAAGTCTGGAAGATGCATAGTAAGGAGAAAATTTTGCGTCATAACTTGCCACGTCAGTGAAAGGCGTGCTCAGTTGTTCGCTCTACTTTATTAAAAACACACATACTCAGGACATATATAAGTTGACTCATATAAGAATAATATGGTTTGACTATTTTTTGAAATATTGATGTTGAAATAAAAATCGCCTTTACTCGCGGTAGGTTCCCACTTCTGGTGTCCAATTCTTCCCGATAGATGGGTAGCAACGAGCCACAAACCGACCATTACAATTACAACCCTTATAACCCACCACAGGACGTAGTAACAGTAAGTATTAACAACTGCATCTGCAGTTGGAATAAATTGTATTATCGTGCCTTTCGAAATACGGAACGGAGGAACTTAAGATAAAAATATTTTGGACACCCATCCCACATCCGACTACGAAAATTGCTAAGCAACCGGAAGAGCACGTTGAACGCACTGAAACTATTAATTTGATGTATTTATACACTTCCTACAATATAAATGGAATTGCGTAATCCCAAGCGTGCCTTGAAATGTTGTTTCACCCAGAAGGTATTTGTTTAACGGCTGAGTGTTTTGGTAATTAGTTGAGAAAATAATTAACTGGGCTGTAACAACACAGACGAATTGCTCGTCCACCTGAGAATATGTCACAGTCTGTTTTTTTTACTAACAAGTAGTTTAAGGAAGTGTGCCTACGGAAAGGAAGGTAACAATTTTTTTGTAATATTTCAGCAAAACTGCTTAGTTAGCTTAGTGAGAGCATTTTCTAGACCTCAGTTTAGCCTCAGTTTATAGGTAGACGATTAGCTTTTTCTTAATATCAATTTCATGTTAGGGTACAATGATTCATTGGACTCCAAAAGACGGCGCTTTAGCAAAATTACTCTATCTAGTATATCTCTCCTAAATGCAAAGATGGGATATAATAATAACAGATTAAAATAAAAGGCAAGCGATATGAGTAATGAGATCGATAATGAACTGGACGTCCAAAAGCTCGGCACATCGCTTAAAAAGCAACGTGTCTATGGTATCTACGGGTCGGTTATCTATGGTGCGGCGGCGGGCGCTTGTCAAATCCAATCTGCGGGCGGGCACGCGACTGTCATATCGCAGCGAGCACCAATTACTCAACACCTGGCCTCGCGACGCGCCTTTCGACACTTTAATCTCGGGAACCTATTTATTCGGCAGCGCAACGGTTAATCGGATAATTTCGTTTGACGTGCAGGTTTTATAATACGAGGGAACAGATGACCATAGGATGTTATATTTTTGTGTATACTGTGGTTTGTTTCCTTTTTAGGGTTCCGTACTCCAAAGGAAAAAATTGAACCCTTATAGGATCACTTCGTTATCCGTCCGTCCGTCTGTCAAGACCGTTTTTCTCAGGAACGCGTGGAGGTATCAAACTGAAATTTATATCTAATACTCAGGTCTACTGTCCCTTGGAGCTGTGAAAAAATCAAACTGCTAACCCAAAGCAATCAAAAGATACAGCCGTTTATGCTGCAAATTTAAAAATATTTTACGGTACCCTCGGTGCGCGAGTCCGACTCGTACTTGGCCGATTTTTTAATTCACAGGAAGTTCGGCGTAGTGTAGCATATAGGTAGATAGTAGGTTATATGTAACGAAATAGCGGTGTCTTCCATTGTAATTAACAAACATTTAATTGTGTGCCGCAGCGATACAATTCTTAACAATTTCGTTTGCATTATTAACTTTTGAAATTCTTTAATCGATAGTTCAAACATATAATAGTATAAGTACTTAAGTGAACATATGCCGTTAAAGGTTGTAAAGAACTTTTATATAAAGAAAATAAAATAGAATATCAGAACACGAGACAAGTGAACTATCTGAAAAGAACGAATATTTTCAGCTGAAATGCAGACACGTATTCACAAAGGATTCGGTTCAGCAACGAACGTGTACTAGGAAGGAATAAATTGTGCTGTTTGACAGACCGTGTTAGTGCTGAAACATACTTTTTTAATAACGCCAAAAAAAATTAATCTAGACTCATTAAAATAACTAGGATTTCTGAGAGCCTAATGACGGTTTTGGAATTGTAAAATCATTGAATCTAGTCGGACAAAAAATTGGGGGAGGCCTATACCCAGCAGTGGGTGTTATGTGGCTGAGACGACGACGAAGAGCAAAAAATACCTTGCAATACAATAATACAATATACAATACAATAGCCTTGGATAAAAGAATTGGACCTGCTTGTTTCCAAGATGGAACACCAGGCTACTTTACCGATATTTTATTTATTTATTTAACCATTTATTTCAGGCATCAAGGCCCATACAATAAATACCCTAAAGACTAACATACATATTAAAATTAAGCAGCTCGCAGCAGGAAGTTGGGCCCTGTCAGTGTGGTGCCATGATGATTCGAGCTCACTCACTGACGACGCCGACGTCGCTTTTTGTTCCGAACCTTGACGAAACCGTCTTCATCTTGGCCCGGTACGGCGACATTCTGAGAAGAAGCTCTTCTTTCGACGAAAGTCCGCCGCTGCGTCTGCGAACGGGCGTTAGTGGCAGCAGCAGCAGCAAAGTTACGCCGACAGCTGACGGCCACGCGTCGCAGGCGCGCGTGGCGCGGCCGCCGGCCGGGGAGAGGGCGGCAGCGAGGCGCGCGCGGGCGTTGCGGGGTCGGCACTTACGCAATTCATTCACCGTATTTTCGGATGCAATTAATTTTTGCACTATTCCAGTCAAACCCGCCTTGAGGGTCACGATGTCCTTCAGGAGGCAGGTTACATCGACGTGATCGAACGTGACGGGAGGCAGCGTGGTGAGGTCTCTCGCCACGAACGTAGGTACGTCATAGGGCCGGTTTCTTTGAGCAGGGTGATGATCTCCTGCAGGCTCTTCTGTGTATAGTCACGCCTCCGGGAAACCATCTGGTCACTCTTGCCGAGAGACTCGTACAGAAGCTTTTTTGCCGCGGCGACATCGTCTTCGGTGAAGCTGGTCTTTCAAATTTGCATCGCGCTCACCTCATCCAGCTTTTGTTGCAGGAACGCCAAGAACTTGTTTGCTACAAGTTTATCGCTCATAGCGAACAGCGGCACTTAGCCGTGTTATGTGATAGGTACGTAAAAATAAATTAGCACACGTCTGCACCGATCCACATCGCACATACGACATCTACGACGACATCACGATAATGGTGCCGAACTCTGTATAATAAGTTCTTAAGCTGAAACGGTTCTCTTGAAAGCTGATCGTTACAAAGTTCTCAGGAAGCGAGCCAAAGGCCTCGGAAGCGATCGTTTTCTTGAGATCCCGGTTGCGCACACAAAGACATGCCTCCATTCGGAAAATTTGGACGAACCGAGCAGCGTCTGAACCAACACGTGTACAAAACGTCGGCAAATAAAGACCTGCAACGATGATGGACGATGATCGAGCGCGCTCACCGCCCGCAGCAAATGGGGTGACTTTCCGCACCGACTGATAACTTTATATGGCGCATGTTCCTCAGTCCCCTGGCGGGAAATCCAATCAATATTTCGAATACAACATTTTAGAAGAATAAATAACAAAATATGGAAATACTTAACGTAAATGAAAGCAAATGCTTGGTAAGAAACAAATCGAAATAAAACAACTTTTTTTTTGCATCTGGGATTTAATGTCTAATAGAGTAATAAATAACAAACGAGTTAAAGACACATCAAGAAAGAAATTTACCTAAAGCTATTCTCTCTAGAAGAAACATTTTTTGAACGACTATGTTATAAACCGCAACTTTGAATTAATAGACAGAGTTACAGAGCACTGGTCGAAACCATTGCGGTAAATCCTACAACGTAGATTAGGTACTTATTTGCCGGCAACACACATAGATGATTCGCGTGGTAATCTGGAGGCAGCAGAGCACCGCGGACGGCCCGTAAATCAGCCGGCTGAGATATTAATGGTCACCGTCCACCTTCCCAGCACGTTTTATTGGGCTGCAACGACCCTCCACCGGCACTGCCTGCTTTTAATCGCCGACCGAGTGCGGTTTTTAATAACGCACCCGTTAATCGGATTGGGAACTTCAAATGTTGCGGGTTTTTGGGCTTTGAAAACTACCCATAACTATTGACCAATGGCTGCTTCAAACATGAATCATTCAATATCGATAACATTTTCTTGTTTAACGCGACAAAGGAATTGAAAACTGATGTCTCTCAAATGAAATTTTGTATTCCATCAGCTTAATATTTTCGCTGTGTCATCCTTCTACCGCTCCTACCCACAAATGTTGCTCCATTTTACATTTGTTGTTTCAGAGGAGAGTTTATAATGTAACGCTCCTACTAATGTAAGTGCCGTTTAAGAATGTCAACAATGTTTACGATGCAAACTTTTATATTCCTCCATGTTGCATGTTTTGATTTAGTCGAGCCATAAAAAAGACGTCGCTCTAACCATTCATGAGGTGATTTACGCTTTATTACCGCGCGAGGCATACGGAGGTGGCTGGTGGAAATGCGAAATGTTTTGGCACTTTCTCTGCGACAAGTTCAGCGCATAATAAGCGTGGTGAGGGAGCGAGCCGTTACAGTCATTAAAACATCTCACCTGTGTTCCTTTAAAAATACTGCGACGTCGGTGGGTGGAAGGGGGACGCCGCGGGCTTAGCGGCAAATCTATTCAGCAACGAGCTTCTCTCTAAATAAAATATCAACGTCCAGGATTCTCCACTACACCGCCGTGTCTGCATTTCATCCTTACAATATTTACCGAGATACATCCTCCTATGCCAATAGGGAGCGATCGTGCTTTCGATATTAAACCGACTGTGCACTTACCTGAAACAAAGAATTTAAATTTCATGAGCTTTTAAATGGAATTAAGCGGATTTATGCAAATAGGCATCGAGCGACGAAACAAAAATTGCCGTACAAGTCTAGTAAGGGGATTTAATATTTAATCCGGTGTGGTGCTTCGGGACAGAACAAAGTTGTTTAAGCACGAACGCATTATGAATAAACACGGAGCAATTTGAGCGAGGCCGGGCCTCAGGCGCGAGGCCCGGGAGCCGAGGCCGAGAAGCCCCATATCGAAGAGAAGCGTTCCTTACACATTGCTGAGCGGATTGCGCTTGATTCCGACTTATTCTATGCAAATGCCGCTTTGTAACTCGAAATTAGCCCTAATATAGCTTACAGTATTATGACTAGTGTTGCCAAAGTGCTTTCACATACTTTTTTTTACAAATATAGGTCAAAGACATCTCATCAAATTCTAAAATAGGGTACAGTTAAAACTGTTTGTAACTGCTAGTAATGAGAGTATATAAAAACTGGTTACCAAATCGTAAAATATTTATTTAAAGTCGTTTTAATATGAATTCATTTAAGTAAGGAGTTTTTATCAATACCCAAAAACATAACATCAACTCAAACCGATGCACCTATTTCGGGAACCTTGTCACATTAAACGCACTCAAGACTCGAACAAAGCGACAAGGTTGTGGACTTGTGGGCAGCCCTGCAGGGCGCGGGCCTTAATAGTGCTTTGTGCGGAGCGCGCAGGGCGCAGGGCGCAGGGCCCGGCGCGGCGATCGATACCGCTCACGTGCGCTAGGGTTGTCGACTACGACTGTCATATGCAATGGAGTCAGTATGTCTGCAAGATAGATGTAATTATCATGAATCCGTCAAGCAGTTACTGCCACATGGATTCAATCAGATTGTCTGCGAGTTTGATGGAATCGTAATCGATCCGTCAAAATAATGTAGATTTTCTGTGTTAAGGAACGTTAACTGATATAGTGCTTAGGAATGGTAAAATATAGTTTTCATTTGTGATTTGGAGTTTGTAGTGCTCTATGTACGTACTTATCAGATTAGTGTGTATTTGTTGGCTGTCCAAATATTTGTCGCAGACTATATAAACTATACCGAACTTTTATCCTCTTTATTATAAAATATGGAAATTCGAAAAAAACTTTTTATTCTCATCGGTCGTGAAAGTCGTGTTGTCGTGTGCGTTCTTTGGCATCACAGTGGTAAGTTTGACATTTTCTGTCAACCCTGCGTGCGCCGTGCGCCCCACGCGGCACCGGCACATTCTTTGTTCTCTCACGCCCGGTTATCGCCTCACACGACGATCGACATCCGCGCGATTTCGATTAGCGAACCGATGGTAACGCCGTAGAAGGTAACACCAACACCGCCTACTAACATTTTTAATAATCCTACCTTATATTATAAATGCGAAAGTCTGTTTGTTTGTTTTTGGCATAGAGTTAGTGGAAAGGACGGAGAGTAACATAGGCTACTTTTTATCTCGATATTCCCACGGGAACGGGAATCACGCGGGTGAAACCGCGGGTGGAAGCTAGTTCTTAATAATTAATAACATACCACACGATAGAAAACAACGACCTGTGTCTAATAACAATTGCTCAGACTGGGCATTTTGGACTTGTGTCTCTTTATCTAATAAAATAGTATTGAGAATGCTAAAATTAAAATCATTAACAATCTTCTGCCTTTTCGTGTTGGAAAACAACTTTCAACAAGCTTGGTCACAAGAAAGGTTAAAAATAGTTTTTATTAACAACTTACATTAAAATATCGGTACAATATAATAGACTGGTTAATTATTTGAAATTCACTTAATAGTACAATCGGGGAACTTCCCGGTTGACCAGTAGATTTATTTTGAAGAAAGTTATCTCAAAAATTAATAGACGTATAGAAAACGTTTATATCACAAATAATAGAGCTATAATAATTAAGTGCATTTCAAATAATTAACCAGTCTACATTGACCCCACGTAGTGGTTTAGCCGCCGTATCCATCTATTAGAAAGACTTTAATATACATATCAATAAATTACAAGTTATAAACAGCTGCTTGTATAACAAATGCATCTCCAAGAAAATGCAACAAGTTAGGAGTGCATCGTCTCGTCGTCGTTGCTAAACTCCTTACGGACTCCTCCTTACATAGTGACTAAAACACTAGCCTAAAAAAGCCTTGGAAGCTTCCAGGCTAAGATATAACCCTAAATTGGTGGTGACTGGTGATACGGCTCACAACAGCAATTCGCTAAATTCATAAAATTAAAAAACAAAAACACTACTTTTGAATGTACGACGGTCAGATAATAGAGCCATTCAAAACTTTCAGCATAGATAATATAAACAGACAAAATCTTCTTAGAATTCTTTCTTTTCTTAAACCAAAAAGAATTCCACATAACCACACCACACCACAATGAATAATAATTACCTCGCCTCATATAAATGATAATACCTATCTTTCCTTTAATATGGTAATCAAATAATGCAAACCAAGTTATTATTACTATAACTACGTACACTCGGTAGCCAATAAATCGAGCCACTGCGTTATCTTCATACAAACATACTACATGAGTATATGTATTTCTGCAAAGATTTGGGTGTTGATGGCGAGGTCAAATGTTCAATAAACCAATTAGCATATAAAATAACTGAAAACATTTATTGATTTCTTAAAATTTCCGTAAAACAAATGATTAATTTTCATTCCAAATAAAGTTGTAGGAAACCTGATTGAGTGAATTTGTTTTCCTTACTTTGCACAAAACTGAAAGTTTTCTTGAATTTTTGGGACTTTTATTCGCAAGTCGAGTATTCGACTCTTTCTTCGAAGTACAAATGTTTACATAGCTGTTCATATGTTTTGAATAATGACACTGTAAAGTGAGCATGTTTGTATGAAAATAACACAGTGGCTCGATTTATTTGCTACCAAGTGTATATCATAAGGACGAGTTCAAGATCAACATGTTACACTAGACTCACTTTGGACTGTACAGTTAAATACAAGTTGACATTAAATACCAAACCATAATAATAATAAACAAACCCTTCGGTAAACAGCGCGTCGTCTATCGCAGCCTTCAGTGACACCGCTGAAGACGTCCGGTCACGGAAAAACCATTACTTCACCAGGAATTTGGGAATGACTTAGCGTTATAACATCCTTTGTTCGAAATAAGGATGGCCAGACCTCAAGAGTAGCATTCTTTAGATTGGGGTCGTCATGATGAATGGCGTTTTTTCTGTCCCAACCTTAACCTCCCAGGTTCATTCCTTTCGACAAAAAAAAGTTGACGTGCCGAACAGCTGGTCTCTATTACAGACATTTGAAATATTTTATTTTTACAGATTTCTTCAAAGTAAGCAAAGTTATTTCATCCAGTAATATTTAATGTTCGCAACAAAACTTTAAAAAAGAGAAACTCCAAACCAATTTCTAACCGATAACTATGTTATAAACTTCACCCAAAAAACCAAAAAGAACACACTAAAGTTCTCTCCAAATGGCAATTATGTGTCATAAACTGTTAGACTTGGCAGTTACACAACAATTTGAATAACGTCGTCTGACAAAACAGGTTTAAGTATAACAAAATGAAATTCGACAAAATTTCCCTACCTCCGCTCGTAATACATCCTTCATTATTAAAAGCTGTTGCAAAAAGCCTTTATTAAGAAACAAAGGAATGCTTAATAAAACACAGGAAGAACAATTCACTCCCAATAGAAATAAGTTCCCTCGAAGCATGTCTGGAAGGAAGATTTAAATAAAGATAAGAACTAGCATGTCAAACCAGGTGAGAACAGCGCAGAGCAGTTGTAAATACAAGCGAGTAATTCACGAGCCTCTACTAATTGTTCGAGTTTCAACTCGGCAGCTTATCGTCGAAGCACATCGAGAGGCAGTAAAAATTTAATGTGGCATTCGCCTAATTTCGCCTCGTGGCTACGATAAAATAACAAGAGACGGCTTTGAAGTCGCCCCAAGCCAATTTAGACCGTATCGGGCCCGCACTAGACGCATAAAGGTATTGCTTTAATGGCTTCGTGGCACTCGATAAAACTCCATGTGGCACTGACGTGACCGTTCCCGATTCATTGATGCGACGCAGACGCGACTCGTTGAATCGATTACAAAATCGATTCGAGATATCAGACGTCCATTCGCGCACAGCTGACAAAGCTGCCAAGTATTATTGTAGATAGAGCACAGCACAATAACTAAAATAAATTCAAATTGTTTATTATATTGAAATCGTTTACGAAACTGACAGAGTCAATTATTAAATTAAAGCGTTCATCAAGCTAATAGGGACCCATTACAGAGGATGCTATTACATGTACAATCATGCCGCTATGAAATATATGTTTACTTAATAAGTGGACCGGTACACACGTTCACATCCTAAATCCCGCAGGATTCACCCATGACTGAAGAGAGCTCATTACTTTAACGACATCATTAGCAATACTCACAGACGACAAAATTGTGAGCTAATTAACACTAATGCGGTTGGCTTGGCAACCTACGGATTTAAGATGTCCAATTCATTTGACTATTGAAGTAGAATAATATGCGCTTTGTGATAACCCTAGAAGTCATAGCTAAATGGTAGGATTGAGTAAAGTTATATTTCAGCTGTGCATTACTCATAAAGTTGAAGGGAAAGAAACGTTTTCGAGTGTAACGATGATACAGCAAAGCAGTCGCGAATCGATAGTTGGGCAAAATCGAAATATTTATCGCAAGAACCGCTTTTCTCGACCCTTAAAGGAGTTAATCGTGCAAGAGTCGGAGGGACGTATAAGCCCGTCACTCGTGTTGTACGGATTTAATGCGACTTCAGCTTCGTCACCATTGCTCATCAAAACTGAAAAAGTGTTAGTTCTGAGTGATAATGTGTGCTCAATGACAATCGTCCTTTCCTAAAATTACAGCTTCGAAAATGTTGCTTGAGTTCGAAAGATATTGTTTTATTTAACGCAAAGGTGGTCAGATTTCCTGACCCACTATTTCTCGATATCGCCGGAATATCCCAATAACAATATAATTGAATCAGTTATTTCAATAATCAAGAACAATCAAAGTCGAGAACAACAAAGCAATCAGAAACCAACCCGAGAAGTTAGGAGTGGAAACATTGTTACGATTCGTCATCAATAAACAGGGGTGCTAGAACTCGAGTCATTAGGTCTGGAGTCGTTAGTTACAAGGATTACGCGGTCGATGTGTCGACACCGCCACTATCGATTACCGGTGCGATTGCCATTGTTTACTTTGGGAGCGGTGGCCGCGAGGCTTACCGATACTCGCCTAAATGGGATACTGCCGCCGAAAATTAATAATGACCCATCGTATTGATGACTCACTGTGCGCTACGATTCTGTAATTGAAATTGTTACGAGGACTTCTATCAAATTAGGAAACGTGACTCGAACTTCGATGTTGTAATTTGAGACAAAATAGTTTGTTATGGCAATAATACTGATGAATTTATAAATGACGCAATTTAATAAGACAAAGTAGTAAGGAAATCCCTTTATGATTGTTAATCTTAATTAAAATATTAAATAGACAGGAAAGGGCGATACTATAAATTTAGTAAAAACCAGCATTATATTTAGGTTTAATGCAAAGCGAATGCAATTTGCATAGAGTATTAATCTTCATAAAGCTGATTGGCTTAGAGAGATAACATAAACGGATGCTGCCTCATAGCTAAATCATCAGGAGCAGGGAAAACTAGCAAACGGTCAGGTCCTAAAGTTGTAGAGGCCAGAGCACTGTATGCTAATCCGGCGGTCCCATGTATTACAAATGAGCTACGGCCTCATTGTACCAGGAGTTTGATATTTGATACCGCAGCGATAAATCTACATAGTACGTCGCCCTCGAAACACGACAATATTGGGAACTAGTTTTGCTCGAGACTCGCAACTTATAGAATTGGTTATTCCGAGATGGAACTTGATGTGTGCTAAAACAGGAACCACGCAGCCTCGGTGCCAAATTTCATTCAAACTCGTTCAGCTGTTTACATCGTAATTGGGTAACATCCAAACTTTCACATTGTCACTATTACGATGATAATACGAATAACGTTTGTGTATACTTTAGAGATAACGGCCAATTGTGTACATAAAATTTTATGTTTTAATTAATATTACCAGGTGAACAGAAGCATACAGTGAGCATGTTATAGAACAAAGACAAATGGGAGCATAAAAGCACATTGACCCCTGAAACGGAGATAATAGCACCGCACGTATAAAAGAGCGGTCAGGAGTTAAACAATATGCTAATGCGACCAATGTTTAACAATGAGAAATGGCTACATTGTATCGAGTTTGACACTATAATGCTACACTTATCTAATTTCACGGGCAAGCATAAATAATAACCACAATGGAAGTTAGCATTGCTGTTTATTTTAAATGGTAATTTCAAACCATAACTCAGGATTGGAGCCACATTCAAAACTAGTTTTCGCTTACACAAGACCCCTTTTCTGAATTGCAGTATTATGAAATTTACGAAGATGTGGAGTAAGCCAAAAATCCATCATCATTAGGAACAAAAATATTATACTTTTCTCAAATAAACGGATAATCAATGTTTGTCAGTAAAGTATCCATGAATTAAGAAAAAAAAACTGAGAACAAATAAAATTAATGGAGCTCTCCGTAAAGTTTCCGTAGCGATATTACTTCGAAATAACTAATCCAAGAAGAAAGTTTAAGAAAAGGTCATTTGCTTGAACGAACTTCAAAATTTTAATTTCATGTCTAAATTTTTGCGCTTTTATAAACCGAAACCGACTGATGAAGTTGAAGGTAAGCAGTCAGGTACCAAATTAAAGTTCCTTAGGATTGTTCGGCTTATACTAGAATAGTTAGATTTGGTTGCTAGGTTTTTAAAACATGTATGATTTAACTGAATCCTGAAAGTTTTTCAATATAAAATAAATTCTGAAACTTTTTAGGCAATTAATTATTTCAACCGAAAGTTGATAATCACAAAGTTGTACGTAGTTAATATTTTCAGATTAAAACTGCAAAGAAACCGAAATTTATCAATCATAATAATCAAACATAATAGAATAATCAATCCTCAAATTGTCAATTATTAACATTTTATCGGCTGTTTAAATAAAGTTATCAATATTACATTCATAACTAACAATTTCGTTTTCATTGCGAAGTTATCAAGAGATGCCGATTTCATTGACTTTGTTTAAAAATTTTATATCTTCGATTAAACATCTCCTATGTGACTGCGGCCCCCTAATTCACAAACGCGGTATCCACCAGGGCCGGCATATAATTCGGCCAGAGGAACTAAAATCTCTCAAGGCCAGGAAGATTTTAGACTTCCTGGAGGCCGCCTGGCTAAAAGAGAGATATATATAACTAGGTGGCGAGTTACAATAGAGCTTTTAGGTCGTATGACTTCCCGACTGGAGCTGCATAGCCCCTATATCAAATAATCTTTCATTAAACATATGAACATGTATGTTTTATACTTATTGATATTTGTACGAAGCAGGAAACCTTTTAACTCGAAAAGGTACACAAATAAATGATTTATGGAGTTACACGACCTGTGAGTTAAGAGATGTAAGACGATACGCTCAAAGATTCTTGCACGGAAAAATTAAAAAATGTTTATTATTTCATACGAAGCCGTCATCAATCACGCAACTTTTGATCTTATTCTGAACACCGTGGTTTCATAAATAATCGCGTCGACCCCCGGCGGTTCGTGACCGAGATCCATCACTAGTTTCGTCGCGAATCGCATCGTACATCGCGATTAGAGGTGCACAAATCAAGCCCGTATTGTGTAACACCTGACGAATACTGGAACGTCCAATAATAGACCGCGCGGTGCCCGCACGTCGTCCCTACTTGATTAAAAATCAATATTTATATTGAAATCATTTCGAGATAAGCAGCTATTGATTCTTTATCAAAGCATTTAGAAATTTATCGTCCTCTAGTAACGGACACCTCAATAAGTAAAAGGAGAGATGATATGATATTCTTTGTCAAAAGGTGATGACCAAAAGGAGTCAGTAGGTCTATGCACCTATGCTCCTCCTTGCATACTTAACAAAAATGATGTTTTAGGGATACTAACTATTTATGTATGTATTACCAACAATATTAGAGAAATATATGCTCTTGTTTTGAACCGTTCAAGATGACTAAAAAGTATTGGTTAGTATCACAACTTTGCAACTGCATGATAAACAACAGAAAATAGCATAACATCCTTTTATGATACAAATGAAGTCAAATCAATGTCTTATGTCATTTGAGGTTTAATGTTACGTTCACATTTGATAAGGCTTATTATTGTACAGCTGATGAATTAAACTCACATAATATAATCGTCAGCTCGCGCACCTGCCGGCCGCCACTGCCAACCGCTGGAGCGTCTAATAATAGCGGATCTCAGCACTCCGCACTGCCACATGAATATGGGAGATGCCATAACAAAGTACATGATGGTTTGGCTGCATCGCCAACTTTGCTGAATTAAATTTAGAATTCGATAAACGAAAATTCGGCCAAAGGAACGATCTCTGTAATAAACAATGATTGGAACTGATTGATTGCTTACTGACCTTTCATGTACAATGAATGTGTAATAGCTTTTAAATTGATTAGGCTATTAATGTCGACATTCAAATATGTAATTTCTGGAACTTGAATAAAAATAATCATTAGCAAAATTTATATGCTCGTAATTAAAACTGAAAAGAGCATGTCGTCATCATCATCAGTCATCTCAACATTACTTTTGTTAAATGTAAAATCTAGTGTGTCAACGAATGCATGCCAAAAACTTACATTAACTACGCGAAGGTCGGCTATTTCGAGAACGAAGATATAACGAAAATAATTACGGATCCTCGTATAAACTAATTCTGAAACATTCCCATCCCATGTCGTTACGTGACAACGCGAAAGTCAAACGCGATAACCTTCGCCCAAAGTTATCGTCTAAAAACTAATATCTTCGGATTAGGTGAAATATTGGAGCGGAATCCACATCCGGCCCTTCGCGGAACATGGCGGCACGTCACCGGCACAATCTCCATTACTTACACACATTATAATCCGGCCGGGACATTATGTAACTCGTAATACGACCGCTCCCAATAACAAGGCGAAATACAAATAAATTTATAGTGGCACGTAACGAGAGCAGCCTCGGCATTTGAACTTACAAATAAAGAAAGAAAATACAGTTAGGGGCCGAATAAAGAACGTAAATATTCAGCGGGGCGCGGCGAACCCGCTAAGACAGAATTACGGTAACAACTCAAGCGAAATGTCCTTGTTAATAGAAACTGCAGGCTCCTCCCTCGAGCGGTCTTTCTTACAAAGGAACCGTTAGCCGTAATCGTATGGGTCGCTTATGAGCGTCTACGCATGTTGAATGGCGCCAAAAAGGTATACGGAGGTCATCGGCCTGTTGTCGGCCGCACGCCGCACGCAACTCGCAGCGTCTCCGGTCACTTGTTACCTGCGAATTAGTAGTGGCCAGCGCTAATTAGATGCGAATCGCTGTTGCCACCCACCAAATGATACCACTCTATAAACTCTTCCAAAATCGTCACAAGACTTCGCGCTGCTCCGAAAACAATAAAAGTGCTTACTCATCTCAACACTGAAATGTTTTTGATGAAAAAGGCTTCTCCGACGATCGCTCCAAGACTCCACATGTTGTAAAGGGCAATATTTTTCGATGCTCGGGAACTGCATTTCTCGTTCTTTAGGTTAAAAAGCGTCGGCACTCCCCGTTCCAAAGTTCAACAGCCCTGCTACATAAAATATTATTACGTTTATCTCGGGAGCGTCGGGAAGGAAAGTTCTCGGGGAGGAATTAGCCACTTACAGTGTGGATTACGCCGGCCAGTGTTGTGAAATGGACGCCTTTGTGCAACTGGACCTTGAGTAAAATGAGAATTCGCTAAGTCCCGGCAAATTGAAAGCGTTCCAGTTGAGCGGGAGCGTAACCCGTAAAACGGGACGGCGACTCGCCGGGAACGCCGGGATCGTATTAACTACGCCCTTTGTCATGGCCGCTCGACGCGTATCGCCCTTTCACTAGCGTTTACAGGCATTGCTGTGCGCTCAGATAACAACGAACAAAGCGTTCCCGACGACCGAATGCCAATTCGGGAAATGTTCACTCATCCTTACGAGCTACTATCTATTGGCATTTTCATTGAGTTTCAAATTTTCGGTTCGTAGTTAGCTGTTTACACTGAAGATTATTCCGCTCACATAACCGGGGTAAGTCTCATCCCGAGTACGATTTAGGACGCACGTAGTGCCTAATAAACTGCCTACACGTACGCCCTGATAAATGTTATCACTTTTATCTGTGCATACATAATAAGCAAAGCACGTTTGCACAACAAAAATAGAAGAACGTTTCTTCTGCAAGTTAACTTCTAGTTTTCTAGAAGCGTTTTCAAAAAGATAGAGTGATGTTACGTCACAGTTTGTAGAAATCGGTAAGAGACCGAACGAAGCGTATCGTTTGCATTCGCAGTCGCGGCCAGAGTCGACTTTCAGATTGGTTCAGATAGGCGCACAGTGCGTTGACCCCGCGCACGCGCCCGTTCGCACGCCGCTCTCGACACAAACAAGGTTATAAATAGCGCGTGACGTCATCTGTTTATCATCGTACGCAAGGTTACGCGGCGTATAGTGCGGCCACGAGTGAGCCATGCCTGCTTCTTGGGGAAGACGTTGGTCGCTGATGACCTTTACGACATTGATGCTATGTGGATGATTTGGTTGGTGTAGTTTCTGAATCTGATATACATAGGCGGTAAGAATATGCCACAGACAGACATTTGGGTTCGATTAGAAACCTTCTAGATAGTGGTTAACTATCAGGTAAACACAAGTAAACGATATACAAAGTTACATACAATTACAAACACAATAAATGCAAAATCAATTAAAGTTGCACCAAGTAGGTAGTGGCGTTTTAGGATTTGAGGAACAACAATCCATTTGTATAGAACTATGGAACCTATCAGACATATTTATGGGTGCCAAAGATGAAGTCATACGCGTTGCGTAATCTTTGAGACGCCATATTCATCAGTGTTAAACAAGTTCTCTATTTCACATACAATACGAAACTTTTTACAGTTTCTCATCAAAGTTTCTATTACTTTAATAAGAAAAGAGAAAGTGCGCTTTTTGAAGTTACTGAAAATAGCTAACTTTATAGTTCACTCGCATTTATATAGAAAAACTTATATAACGCTCTAAAATTAAAGTTGCGTAATTTGACTCGCAACAATTTCAGGAGTCGGTTAGCAGACTTGCTACCGTTACTGATTTATATTTCTAGTAACAGCACCTTGCGACTTCTTTCGTGTCGACATTTTTCTAGTTCCCATCCTAAGACAAACTTTCCACTCCGGTTTTACCTTCTTCAAGATTTATTTCTGCAACAAAATGTAGCCTCTGTTTATCTTCACGGACTAATCTTTCGTCATCATCATCATCAACGCCATCATATCTTCTATCTTTACTAATAATCTTCAAAATTGTTCAGTGATTATAAGTAAATAATAAATAATGAGTTAATAATAAATAATTTTCACACAACCACACCAACTATCGTGCCCAAGGTAAGTTTCATTAAGAACTTGTGCTATGGATACTAGACAACGGGTAAACATACTTATATTTTTTTTTATAAATACATACACAATATACATAATATTAAACACCCAGACCAAGACCAATAGGCATGTTCATGCACACAAATATTTGTCTTGTCCGGGGATCGAACCCGAGACCTCTGGCGCAGAAGGTCGTCAAAAGGTTCAGATTCAGTCGAGAAAAGGTAACTAGCAGAATCATTTTCACATTGTTGATAAAAGTAGGTATATTGATAAACAAATTTTATTCACAACACCAGATAACATAATTGCATCGATGAATATACCTAGTATATAATATACCAGATATTCGATCTGACCGACATTGATACGGTCGACAAAAAAGGCAAAGTGAAGAGTCTGTTCTAAATCTCAGTTTGGTAATGCGTGCCTTGTCACACGCGCCGAGGCTAAAAGAAACGGACGATCTCAAGTTATGTATGCGTCATACTACGTTACATCATGGTGATAATAACGTTATATTATAAGGTTCTCTAATGAGCTACTGCTTGTCAGATAGATCGTAAACAATGACACAAAAACACCTAAGTATCTGCCTAATGTACGCCATATAATTTTGCAAGAAATATGCAGTTCTCTGACTTAAGTAAATGTATTGCCGAGAAAAATATGTATTATCACGTCAGTACCGATGTACTGTCGTGATAATAGACACTATAATATGGAGACATAGATATGAGCCTCAATTTCAATAATTAACAAATCTACTACTTAAACTCAAACTGTTTATTTGCATTACTAATGATCGATGCATCAAACATCAGACAAATTATTGATCTTCATACAGTGAATTTAGTCTATTTTTAGACCGGTACTTTGTAAGCTTAAACATGAAACCGTTAAAGATAAAAATTCCCAAGCCTTCAACCCTGCGAATGGCCTCAGCCCGTCTGTTTAAGTAACCCAAACACATCCTGCTGTTTGTACGTCCACACGGTGGAAATATGTAAACAGAGGAACTTTGTGTCATCGCACGGTGGATGGAGTAAGGAGATCATACTATCCGGTCGACATGCGACGAATGAAATATTGTTCCTCTAGTTTACAAGTACTTCCTGTCACGAATTCTTGTACAAAAGCTAAAGCAAGATCACATTCCTTTCCTTGCACTAATCCTTATGGTAAGTAGAATCTACAAGTGACGGTTCAGTTCACAAAGAACTCAAGAAGTTACCTAGAGATTCGACGAACGAAATATTAAACCTCTAGTTTAAAAGTAGTTCTTGTCTTGTCTATTCCTAAACAAAAGCTCGAAGAACATCACTTTCCTTCAGCTAAACTTGGGAAAGCAGAAAATAACAAGCTAGGTACATAACGTTACAGATATCAAAAGTTTTCCAGAATCATCAAATATATTCCTGAACATAATAGCCATGCCAGAATTGCCAGACTCACTCGAACCCGAATATCGTTAATTGCAAGTTGCTCTGGTAGTTTCATCAAGATGGTTTTCGTTTGCTGAACCTATCTTAACTTGAAGCAGTTGAGTTAAATAGCAGACTCATGTTCTAAGTAAAAGTTAAGCTTGTTTTGAATTGATTTCGTGTAACACCGAATTGACCAATAAAATTATGAATGAAATATAATTTCTTTTAAGTTTAAGGGTTTCTAAACAGTTTAATTTATTTTTCGTTATTTGTTACTTCCAAGCCTTTATTGTATAATTTTGTAAATGCTGTGCCCAGCGATTGACAGGGCTCAAACTTAGTAGTTTTTTTATTGTTATTTTTTGTGTGAATATTTTGGTTTGTTCTCTGTAGCTGCTGTGCTTTTATAATAAATAAATAAATTCTATACTACACCTACCAACGCAAGTAGAGCAGTTTAGCCTAGGTATAAAGGAGTCATTCATTTACGCATCACTTTAATCCTACAACAACAAAAAAAAGTTACAAAACGGTAACATAGACTGTCCTGACCCCGCCCGCATACACCGAGTGAAGGTACACGAGATATCAAGGCTTTAAGTTAGTTGAAAAACTTGTTAATTAAAACTAAAACGGCACGTCGTCGCCGGACGCTAGTTAGTGCCAACGGAATCTGAAAAAGTTGGTATTCTACCTGGCGTTGGTGCTTTATAGTCTGGGGATATATTGTAACGAACATAGTAACGACATCTACGTATATTCTGTAGAACTTTAATTGCAGAAAAATGTGATATATCTAAAAATTATAAAACGAACTATCCCAGACAACGCCGCAGATAAAGACTGAAGAAGAGCAATGAAAGCAGTACATGGTATGAGTGGGGATTAAAGACATGAAATCCATGAAAAAAGTGATATCCCAAAAAATATAGTAAGTGAAACAAACATAAAATCCAATTCAAATCGACGTTTTATTTTACACCTTACCACTCACAACATAACGCTTAGCATTTCGTCGCTTTAGAAGGCGGTGGTGCCGTTATCGGTCGCTCCACGTGTACGCAAATCTGCGCGGACGCAGTGTGTTTAATGTGACCACTGAACTCTAACCGGCCGCCCGCGGTCATAGCGCGGTGTCAACCACGGTTTATGTAATAAACGGGTTCAAACCAGACGATATAATTTTAACTTTAGTCTTCTGCGTCCAACGTTTTTAAAATAAACACAAGGAAACGCTTAGCCTTCATCAAACCTGATGTTAAGTTATGGCAAAGCTGAAGGTGGAAGCCCTTTTACCCTGGAATCCTCAACCACTGAGGAACTGACTATGTTATCTCTAACTGCCGAAACACAACAATGCTGAATTTTTTTTGTTATGGCGACAGACTTGAGATAAGTCGGTGGTAGCTGGCCAGCGGGCTTAGAATAAGTTCTACCACCAACCAAAGCGAATACAATATGTACCCCTACTGGGAATCGAATCAGGGACCTCCGGATCTTATACCGGTGGTTACCACAGAGGTGGCTGAAATAGGTACTCTATTGTGCAAAGTGTAAAAAATGACCGGTAAACCAAACCCTACTATCTGATGGGATTCATAAATGCTGAAGAGAAAGGAAGACTTACCATTATCTGAAGTAAGGGTAAACTTTTTGTGAAAATATGAAATCCCACCAAAAACATGTTCATGTAAAGTGTTGCCAATACGAGACCACTTCGCGAAAAGGTAGGTAGTGCCCTTGCGCTTCGCTTGGTTCGCATTAGCGGGGACACTACCTTGTCCCCAGATTCTTAGAAGACAGACGTATTCTGTAGGGTAGTACGAAAACAATCGAAATAGTATCAAGTAAGTTTCGCTACTTTTTACCCCGATATTCACACGGGAATGGGAAGCATGCGGGTGTATCCGCGTGGGGCCGTTAGTGATACAAAAATGTTTACCAGCAAAACTTCTAGTTTCATGCCTAACCCTGGAGAATGCGTAAGAAAAATTACTTATTTGAAGCTAGGATGTAGAATGAGAAAGTGACTTTTTTATAAACATTGTGGAGACTCATAGTCTTCATCATACCTGATGTTAAGTATAGATAAGACTGAAGATGGAAGCGAGGATCCTCAATCACTCAGAAACTGGCTATCTTATCTCTAACTGCCGGAACACAACAATGCTAAAACCATTGTTGTTATGGCGTCAGACTTACATAAAATAGTGGTAGCTAGCCAGGCGGACTTAAAACAAGTCCTACCACCAACTTACTAATATTATAAATGCGACAGTGTGCTTGTTTGTCCTTCCTTGACGCCCGAACTAAGCAACCAATCGAGTTGATTTTTGGCATAAAGTTAGTTGAAAAGACGGAGAGTAAAATAGGCTAATTAAAGCTTTTTATCCCGATCTTCCCACGGGAACGGGAATCACACGGGGGAAACCGCGGGCGGAAGCTAGTAAACTTATAAATAAGTACTTTTTCTCTAACCACCAATTCAGGATCAGGAGTTCTTTTATCCGAGATATTTCAGACAACTAGGTAAAAGTCTAGTTTTTCCCATTTTATAAGATTCATAGTACAAAGTTTAGAATTGAAAGCACCAGTTAGTTTAAGGATAAATCTTTTATTCGTGAGATCGTGAGGCAAAGAACCTTTTGGACCGTATAGAGACTCTCTGTATGGATGGGTGTATGCAGTAAACGCCCACGCTCTACCCACGTGTTCCTATACAAACGGGAATGCATATAGAACCTTTTTAAGCTTGAATTATTTCACCAGATCTCAGGTTAGATAACTTTTTTAAATTCTTTAACTGAATTGTTTAATTCTGACGAATTTACAACGTTTTGAGCTGAAATGGTTTTTATAGCTGTTCGGGAAATAGTATCTTTGCACCAAGCGACGCCATCAGTTATAAATAAATATCGATCAAGATAATAATTTTCAAGTAGGTATTGCATGTGCATTCGAATCGAGTTGTCTCCAAGCCAACTGATGCAATCTTTATCGTGTAATTCGTTGTCTATGGTATCATAAACTTCTAATTAATTCAATATTGTAACAAATCAAATCTCAAAATGGTTTCGTCATTCTAATCTGTATGTAGAACATGTCGCTATAATATAAAGGTTCATTTTGTTTAAGTTTTGAGTATTATTCATTTTATTTTTATCTGTACAATTCATAAAATAATACTAAACCACTTTTTTACCGGTAATGTTTAGTCTACCTTGTTCAACTCAATCGGAAAATCTAAACGAGACGACAAAACGCTCTACTTTTAGGTTTATTAAGCGCGTAAGTTTATAAGAACATCACTGTAGTTCATAATACAACTACAGTCTATAAATAAGCTTAAACAAACCCTAGCTATTAATTAAAAGGATGCGTGTAAAGAAAAACGCGTCATTGTACCTGCGCGGTTGCGTCAGTGGCTGTGACACGGTCACGTAATGTCTTACATCACGTTACAAAAAGCGTGGATTCGAGCGCGCGCCTTTGACGAATGGTATCCTGCAAATAATTGTCCTTCAGGAGAGAAGGGCGGGGCTGCGCGGGAGGGGGCGGGAGGGCGCGGCAGGGCCGTGACGTCACGCGCCCTGCGGTCGACGACCCCGCACAGCTGACGGCCTTTCTGGCTACGCGCTTGATTGATGCTTGTGTATCTTCCACCGGTGAAGGGGTAGGCGACGTCTCACCGACCACAACCTACTTTGATTGATTTATAAAAACAACCACTACAAACAATACTCACTACCCCATAGTAATAAGCACCTTTTAGACTCCACTCAAGTTTACTCGGACAACACAGTTTAATTATTAACATACTCGTACAAACCGGTGACCGAAGAGCCGGACTCGACGGACAATAAAAACTTTTTGTTTTAAAACTTCCAAATGAACACGAAACAGCTCTTAATCATTCATCCCTTATCTCAAATTTTAATTGGCTCTTAGCGTTTCTGAAAATAATATAATTGTAGGTCGAAAATGGATGCGCGGGTGAGTGAATGAGTCCCGGGCGAAATACCCGTATTCCCGGGTTATTCTGTATATCATCCCGATTGGCTGGATGGTGCTATTTCTAGGCCAATGGCAGCCTGGCAGTGGAGTCGAGCGCATGTAAACGAGCTCGGTTTTGCTCGTTATCTGGCTGTACAACTAATACGGTGTGAAGCGCAATCACAAATCACATTAATTAAATTCTTAATTAGGAATGCATACAAACTCTGCGCATATTCGAAGAACATTTACAAATGACATGTTTCCCAAGTTACTTTTCACTAGTTCAACCGATCTTTTCATAATGAATACCTATACTTAAGTATATTTTTATTTCTAACTTGACTTACATCTTGAATCTGGCGTTTTAACCAATCTCTAGAATAAAAACACTTCAATCATTTTCGTACCGTAAACTTACTAAGTTTTACGTACATCTTATGTTTTGGCGCGCACTGTTCATTGAAATAAAACAACTTTTACGGATATCAAACGCGCTATATTTCCACGAACTAAGTTGTAATTGTCATCCCGTGACCACGGCAGCTGTAAAGGTGCCGAAACGTCGGGAAAATCAAAAAACCCCAAAAAAAACCTAAAAATACGGACAATTACAACTTAGTTCGTGGAAATATAGCGCGTTTGATATCCGTAAAAGTTGTTTTATTACTAAGTTTTTTATATTTTGAACTTTGAAGATTTCATCAAAGTAGTAAATATTTCAACTGCTACTATGTAATATCACACTTAATCCAATCATAACTTACCAAGATATGAGACCAATAGTAACAAATTAGCAGGCATATAATTTTAACAGCCGATCTACCCCTAATCCTCTGTCCGAAACAATAAACTCATTATACTTCCTAATCCCTATTACCGAAGACCCAAAAACTTCTAATATAAGAGTAAACAAAAGCATTTAAAGGTGCTTAATCGCTATAGGGTACGTCTGTGATGCGCAAACAATGCTTTATGGTATCTCTGATAATCTCACATAAGGCTTTGTATGGAACACATCCTCGACATTCCATTACAACATAAAATTCCCATACCAAAAGGCCACGTAAGCATTTTAAAATCTCTGGTAAAGGATTATTTCTAGTAAGTCTAGATACCGATTTCTGTAAGTTGAAGTCTAATAGACACACTCTGAAATATAATAAGTACTTATGAGGAAGATGAAGAAGATTCCAAATGATTCCACAATGAGTCAATGAGTATTACAGCGTATCGATGTTTGACTACTATAGCCTGCTGCTATAGCCAGAAGTCACCAAAATTTCAGAAGGAAGAAGCTATTGTCTATGTAAAATAGGTAGGGTATGTATGTTTGTAGAATTTTAGCGTGTGTCTGTTATTTTTGTGTGAGTAATGAGCAGACAACCCATATTTAAAATAGAACAGAGTACATTAAATACGACTAATTTCTTCACTAGTCCATTCTAAATAAACTGAAGGCACTGTTAACAAACCCACGCTCCACAAAGGCAATTGTAACTGATATTACTATCAGTACAACATTTCGATAAAGTAATTCATAATAAGTAAGATATTAGAACAAAGTAGAACAAAATGTACAGAACATAAAGCGATTAAAGTACACAGAGAAGGCGATGTTGCAACAAGTTTTTATCGCGGCACTTCTGCTCTCATCATGAGGTAGTTCAGTGTTCTCGCTTCAGGAAATCGCAGATAAAACTTTTAAGATTTCTACAATGTTGGTTTTTTATATGTCTTTTGTATTGTTCTTTGCTGTCCTCAAGACCATGACAAAGTAACGATTTTAAACAACTGCCGTTTTTTTAATGTTGATGGATCCAAACAAACGATCTTAGAAGAACTAAGTAGAGCAAATTCATTGATTAAGAAGAGAAATAGAAAGGTAAAAGAAATTTTAAGATTTAAATGTTGGCATTCGACTACGACTGATACTATCTTTGAGCTATGTTTCCGTATATATGTAAGATCATATTTTTAAAAGTACTATACGAGAGAGCGTCCCAAATGTTGTTTTGATTTGTTCTATGGTCATATTGTAAACAAACAGAAACGTACGTAAAATCCAAATACATAGTTTAGTAATAGTAATTATACATGCACTTAAAATACTATACGAGAGAGCGTCCCAAATGTTGTTTCGATTTGTTCTATGGTCATATTGTAAACAAACAGAAACGTACGTAAAATCCAAATACATAGTTTAGTAATAGTAATTATACATGCACTTAAAATACTATACGAGAGAGCGTCCCAAATGTTGTATTGATTTGTTCTATGGTCATATTGTAAACAAACAGAAACGTACGTAAAATCCAAATACATAGTTTAGTAATAGTAATTATACATGCACTTAATAACCACGTTGCAGCATAAAAACACGCATTTAACTAAATAATTATCAAATTAGCATGCATAATGGTGGTGTAAATCAATTATTTCCATTAAATTTTCGTTGAATTGTTATCTGATGTTAGATATAATTAATTTTGACGGTAATTATGTCATAGAAATTGCATGGGCGTGCTCAAACGTCATATTGGCTGAAATTAATGATGATCGATACGATAGTGCCGGCGATCTATTATCATATTTTATATTACTATTGTTATGCACTAGTTTGATGTCTAAAGCATAAGTCATTACGTATAAATAATTAATGTATTAACTGATATGCCGTCGTCCCTACTTTGTCGGTAAAATGCCATAAGTATAGAAAGAAAAGTTCTTTATTTTCACACTTATTAGGTTAGTGTTTTACGGATAATTTAAAGTTTTTTCTACGTTGCTTACAATAGACTTTTTTCAAAAACAAAAGCAAATACGACTGCATTAATCGTCTTAATCAAAGTGTTAGCAATAATTACACATTACAAATTACATAGGTATTTGGAAACGCTGTAAAGAAGCAAGCCAAGAATCGATCTAAACAAATCTCAAAATGCGTAGCCCTCTTCGCATTGAGTCTCGTACTTGGTCAGTTTTTTGTGCCTTACAATACAACTCATTCTAAATTTAGCACAATATAAACGGCGCTATAATAATTATCTCACTCCATCAGTCCATTACGTTCTCGGTCATTGACACGATGGTCTGAATATTAACACTCGTTGATTATCTTTGCGCTGCAAATGTATGTCAACTGGATCGTAAACAATTTTAAGAGCCTTGTGGGTTTCAAGACTCGAGTAAACAACGTAAACAATGATTAAGACACTGAATTAACAAGCCTCATATATTCTAACAGAAATGAACAATGGCATATTTGTTAGTATTTCATGTAGACGCTACAGCAGGTCGTACTTTACAGATGAACCTTGGGATTAGTAGGAACACCCGTAACGGTCAGCTTCAACAATTATCCCTACCCTAAAGAGAAATAGGTTTATCTTGGTTACGTTACTAAATCATCGTTATTTTGGACTGATTAACAAAACATCTCGGCGACAAAGCAGAGAGAGCAGAGCAAGTAGACCCAACTCTTACTGAGGATAAATTATTAAAAAAAGACCGATAATCGCCCAAAGCAGCAGAGGTTTAAGTAATGCAAATGTAAAGCCTGACATTATGTTCCTCTACATTATATTCCTGTACCTACAGGACATATGTACAATCAAAACAACTGATTGTGCTGCGTATCGGTGGTTGAGTTTTGGTCAGCACAAATATAATAGCCTGAGTCGACAGGCTAAGAAAAATTGTCTGTTGACTTTCCACTATGAAGTCAGAGGCACATTATTTTCCGTTACATAGACATAAAACAAAGGGTTCTCAAACAGCCAACCCCAGAACTCATCAAGGTGATGATTTACGGTACTCACATTTGAGCTGGCCCACATTGCACCGAGTGCGCTGAAGGGCAAATGATGTCATTTAATTTTAAGTGGCATTTATCAAGGCGCTGTTGACACGGCAGTTTCATCGTGACCTACTTGCTCGGGTCGATTGTTTGACTTTTTGGATTTATACGCTCCTCGTGACGGCTCGTGTACTTGAGCTAACTCGCTGTTAAATGACAACAGCAGAACATTCTTATTGGTTGGTTCTCTAGTGCTTCAACCCAACCCACCAATTTGCTGAATAAATTGAGTGTGTTTTAATCGATCAGCAAAAATCTCTAACCTAACTTTAACAATAAATTGATTGATCAGTAAAAACACCTATTTGGTCAGTCATAGAAAGTTACTGACCAAATAGATATTTTGCTGACCAAAATATTTGTTACCGCAAAAATTGTTTTCAAAAATAATATCCACACTATCGAATTGAGATAATCCTGTAATGATAGATGTAAAGTTTGATGTAAATAAATTAATACTAAACGCAAACCTATACCTGTAAACGGGCACTAAACCAGAAAATCACATTTCGTTCAAGATAAATGTGAAAACTTTGGCTTCAAAACTTATAATTAATTAAGCAATACATCCAATGATGATTCCAATGTGTTCAGTAACAAACTTGGAGGCCCAAGTTCCTAATGCGACGGTCCTAATAGCCAAATAACTTAATTTAAACTATCAACCAGTAGCAGATATCCGTGAGATACATGATCATTTAATATTAATTAAAGTTAAGGGGTCACGCGAGAGTTTGAGAAACAATACTTAGACCTAAGTGGGTTTATGCATAGCAAGTTTGATCTCGTCTACGAATCTTGGGCTAATTGCATTTGATAATACCGCTACTAAGTGAACCCGGCCCAAAGTGTAGGTTCGAGTCCGAGAAACTGTACTGGTGCCAGTGAAACTATTATGTTTAGATGGGTTTCATTGGAAATTGGGTTCTATTTCGGTGAGTTTAAGTTCGCATTGTTTATGATTAGTTATTATATTAGTATACATACACAAGTATATTGGCTCATGGCCGCGCTTGACAGACTGATCCTATTCGATCACGTTTGTTAAGCAAAGTTCGACCCGGTCAGGTGACGGATGGATGACCGTAAATCGGCATTATAACTGAGCGCTTCCGTGTTTCGGAGGGCACGTTTAACCGTCGGTCTCGGCTGTTGTCATTTGATTACAGTCGTTAAGCCAAGTCAGAGGCCTTATAGGCGGCTTGGTAAACTCTGACATCAGAGGTGGCCACTAATCCTCACTCGATAAGAAGAAGAAGAAGAAGTATATTTAAGACGGCTGTTCCACACTATCTACTCCTAAGGAAGTGGAAATCTAAATAGGAACATAGGTGGAGTAGTTAATATCTACATAAAAGAAAAGATGTGACTTCACCTAGTACTAACAGTCATCATTACAGCAAACAGTCAAAGTCAACACTTAACATACTTAAAAGAAAAGCTGATGTGACTTCACCAAATAAGTAGATACTGACTGACAGATATCGTTACAGTAAATGGTCAAAGTCAGAGCCTAACTTACTTATTATAAGTTGCTTTGTATTTGTCAACACAAAACATTTTATTTTACAACGCTATCGAAGTTGCCAAATTCTAGGTCAAAAGAAATTTAACTTTGTCATTGAAACGATAAGAAGAATAAGAAAAGTTGATTTGAACAGAGACACTTAACGACCACCTACAAAACAGCAACCATCCCATCTCAAGTAACACCAAAAGCTGCGCAGACGCAATTTCTATCATTACGAATGGCACATTCAAATATCCATCAGAAGATCTGTAGCCTCACCTATGTGTTATTTATTGAACACTCCGTTTTATGTGTACGCAACAAAACCTAAAGCGATAAAACAGTCATCTGTAGGGTTGTCAGAAATAACGAAACGAATTAGAAATAAGTGATTTAAAATTAATACAATAAGGGCATGGCCTGTGCCACAATCTACAGATTGAATAGCTTGTCTGGTAGATGATTGGACACATCTTTCATCACAACTGTAAAATTATTTACCAGATAAGCTATCCAGGATCCAGAACATATCTGTCGATCGTGAAACATGTCCCTTATAAGTTAGTCAACTGCAGTCAACTGCAACAGCGCGTATTTCGAACAAAACTATAAGATATGATGTAATAAATGTTAGCAAACGAACACGAAAGTTCGATTCAATAAGCGAGCGCTAGATATCTACTTAGTGCTATACACAAGTAGGATACCTAAATCTAAACCTAAATACCTAGTGTGCAGGCGAAATTACTACAAACAGCTATGTTATCAGGTGCGTTATTCCCTATGGAATAAAATATTGCGATTTTATAACTATCTGCTTATTATGAAAGTGAATCGCATTTACGGAGTATCCGGTTCGTAAGGACCAAAATAATTCAACCAAACATTTTCAGAAGTTTACTATAATTTTTAAAGGCTGTGGTGTAAATGTGAATTTGAGATAATACTGCGAAAAGAGGCAACTTATTACCAACAACTGAAATAACATAGTGTATGCATAAGGCGCATTTCCTCAAAACAAAAAAAGGGTATGACTATGAGATCTTGCTATCTCAACCACCGACCGAGCACCGCCTCTGTGGTCTAGTGGTACAACCACCGGTATCAGACCCAGGGGTCCCGGGTTCGATTCCCAGAGGGGGTACATATGTATGTATATTCAGTTTGGTTGGTGGTAGGACTTGTTGTGGGTCCGCCTGGCTAGCTACCACCATCTTATCTAATTCTGACGACATATTAACAATGTTTTAAGCATTGTTGTGTTCCGGCAGTTAAAGATAAGATTGCCAGTTCCTCAGTGATTGGGGATTCCGGGAGAGGCTCGCTTCCATCTTCAGCCTTATCAATACTTAACACCAGGTGTGATGAAGGCTAAGAGTCTCCCCATACCTAATAAAAAAATAAGTAAAAACAATCTTCAGGTTTTGAATATTGCTCTTTAATTGATTATTTTGACACATACCTATTAAACAACATTTTAAGTAGCGTGTGCACACACACAGATTTGAAAATCAAACCTCTCAAATATTCGCCGTCACGATCCTATATTCTTTCAGTTTTGTCAACCCTAGCAACCTGTATCACGCGAAACGTGACGAAAACCGCTTATATACCGCTATCGGCAAATCAAATCTAGGGACACTAAATTTTTCTCTCTATAATCATAAACTTGCGTGAACTGTCAGTTCTCTATTAAATGTTGGGGAAATAATATTCCTGACAGGTCTCAAAATTTTACCATACTTGCTCACGGACACTAAGAAACAAATCTCTATACGATATATAAATTATGGGTTTTATAAATACTGCTTGCAAAAATTAAATGTTACATATACTCGTATATAATTATGTAGAAGACTTTGTATAAATATGAATGATAAAAGTAAAAAACTTCGTTTCTTGTTTTAAAAATTTGTCATCCAATTACATTTAAACCAATATAAACCTGCCATCTTTTTCTCATAATTATTATCGAGAGCCATTAAAGTCCGAATACACGTTTCAGTCCGAAACCTCTATAATATCCAGTGCCCGATTCATTAACAGTTACGCCCCGACTACCAGATTCATTTGTATAACCTAATTGATTTGATGCCGAATACTTCACAACAACATCCGAATGAACTCTATCAGAACGGAATAAGGATCACGAAAGTTCAGTGGTCTGAATGCGAAGGTCCGAAGTAATAAGCCCCCAATCCTTTACTTTGGATCGGGCTATTTTTATTCCGTTGGGGTATTTAGAGAATATTTGTTTTGGAAAGTCGAATAATTGTTTTGTTCCTTAGTTGAAACTGTTTATTTGAAAAGGGATAATTATAATGGAGCAACAAAAATACTAAGAAGCCATCAAAAGTAACTAAGTACATATAAGTACAGAATATTACTGATTTTATGCGAATTTGCTTTGGTGCCAAATTCGTAATTCTGTAGGTTAACTGTTTGCTGATCAGTTTAATAAAACACTGCGTTGTTTTTTAACAAATAACAGAAAGCAAAAAGCACTTTATCACTTTTGTTGGTTGGTGGTAGGACTTGTGTGAGTCCGCCTGGCTAGCTACCACCATCTTATCTAATTCTGACGCCATAACAACAATGTTTTCAGCATTGTAATGTTCCGGCAGTTAGAGATTAGATAGCCAGTTCCTCAGTGGTTGAGGATTCCGGGAGAGGCTCGCTTCCATCTTCAGCCTTATCAATACTTAACATCAGGTATGATGAAGGCTAAAGACTCCCCGACATAAATAAAAAAAAACTTTATGAAACAAAGACAAAGTTTACATTGCAGTTAAAACGTGTACTAACTGTCGGTGCCACAAAATAACTAGTTTCCAAGTATAAAAATAATAGTTCTTTAAACTGTCAGTCACGTGAATGGTTGCGACGGTAAAAATGTAGGTAGCATTAAAATTGCTCGGAACTGAATTGACCGGACCATTACCATAATTGGGATTGTTTTAACGTAGTACTTTGTTAGAGAAATTTGAAATTGTGTTCACGATTTTACTTGGAATGCCCTCGAAATTCACTTGACACGCATTGTTGAGAAAAGTTTGAGTAACAATATTCCACTGACAGTTAAGTTGATAGTTCCACTGACAGTTAAGTAGATTCCCAGGCCATAAGTAAGTAACACTAAATCAAACAATACGCTTCTTTTTAACACTTCAAGTAGTATTTATTGACTTAGCTTCAATACATTTTGTTTACGGATAAGAAAAAAGGTCGTCAACATTTCCCGAATGTAACAGGTTTTTCGGCAGTGAGGCAAACATTAGATTTTGCAGCCGACTGCGCAGTCGACTCAGTGAACGTGTAGTCTTAGCATTTGTTTGGATAACTCTTTGCCGCGAATTGGAGAGAACTGGCGCATACAATAGAAATGGCAAAGGTTTTTAGAAATTACATTAATAGATTTCATAGCGATAGTATTATAATGTACGTACGATTTCGCATCTGGTATTAAAAAGAGTTCAGAGTTAACTCTCATTACAACTGAACCCATCTTGAAATGTCGTCGGTCTTCATGATAATTATCTATTACGTGTATGACAAAATTTCTTAGAGATTTCTGTTAAAAACGAGGAATAACCTAATAACTTTATCGAAGAGGCCAGTATAAATTATCCCATTTCTTTTCTTCTCGTGGAGGAGAACTCGTGTCTGTAAGTACTACTCATGTTGCTACATTGTTAGAAATTAAATAGTACAAAGTACACCATTCTTTTTAAGCAAACGACACAGTCGACAACTGTTGTTGATACACGAAAATGCATGTCGGATAAATCCGACTGGGCGGATTAATGTATGTAATGTATTTATATAGAAAAACATTAATATTCGAGCGTGATTCTAAAGTTGTTGAATTGAGTCTTTGTTTGGGCAAATTCAATTCAATTCATTTTATTTCACTTGATTTTGCAAAAGGTTTATCGACTTTAAAATTACCGCCATTGCTTATACACAACAAATTGTGACTAAATCCATTTTTTCAACGTGGCCGACCGCACATTATTAATTCGTACCACAATGCGCAAAACTTGTGTATGCATTTGGCGTTTGGCGTCAGCGATTACCGTTCCAATGTTTAAGAAACAAAGCTGACAGTGCGGTCACTCCACCAGGCACCATATGACACGAATTACTCATTTATATCAATACAAGTGGCTGATCGCGACTTTGTCCTCGACGGAACTTTATTAGAGCGGAAAAAAATTAAACAACGGCAAAGAACCCGCAATAAAAAAAGGTGCATGGTTGTTTGAACAGCAAGGTTTTTTCCGGGTTCAAATTAGTTGAAAATGTCGCATTGCCCTATTTTTTATGTCACCTAACAAAATACATTATTCACATTTGAATGTGATACAAAAATTTTGAAAACTAATATTATTCATATAGTATTTTCAGCTATATAAGTGGTCTTGATTCTGAATGTCATGAATTTTTAGAGAACCCTAAGTAGTAGCAATTGGTACTACATAGAAACATGAATGCAATACGTCATGCTCGCAAACGTTTCTTCGGCGTTGTCGTGTGAATGCGGGTCGTTACGTTCCCTAAAATATGGTTGAGCGAAGCGATGGCTTGTTCATGCGTCATGCTCGTGAATGGGTGCCGCCAGCGGAAATGGGTCTACTTCAGTCTGCTTGTCTTAACGTTGTGCTTAGAGTTCAAATATTTTCATCTAAAATAAATTACTATTGACCTGTATGTACGTCACAACTTGCAGTGCAGTAACCTTGTAATGCGAGAAATGTTATAATGTAAGTCCTTCCTTGCGAGTAGCAAAATTGTTTAAGGTCACTTTTCAATTTGACTCTGAATGAAATAAACTGATGAATGAACATTTATGAAGTACCTACGGGGAGACTCTTAGCCTTCATCATACTTGATGTTACGTATGGATAAGGCTGAAGATGGAAGCGAGCCTCTCCCGGAATCCTTAGCAACTGAGGAACTGGGTATCTTATCTCAAACTGCCGGAATACAACAATGCTGAAAACATTGTTGTTATGACGTCAGGCTTAGATAAGATGGTGGTAGCTAGCCAGGCGAACTTACAACAAGTCCTGCCACCAACCAAACCGAATACAATATGTACCCCCGCTGGGAATCGAACCTGAGACCCCTGGGTCTGATACCGGTGGTTGTAACACTAGACTAAGAGGTCGTCAAATTGATATGCAAACATATGATTTGCCAAATCTTTATTACCGTGATGCAGCAATGAGTTTCCACGTAGAGCCAGCATGTGATGCGGCACGATCGATTACGCGAAACCGTTGTGAAATAGCCCGTTAATTAGCAGATTGACTTACGCAACCAGACGGACATCTTTGGTAGACTCCAGTCGACCACGACCGCGCAATAGTTGCATCGAAGTTACGGCTGCAAAATTCTGTTTCTCTACAATTACTTATTTCGTTATTTTTTGACTCGGGTATACATTCGTCATTTTGCGCTAAGACGCGGTTAGGCGATTTCGTTGTACGTCTTTTTTATGGACTAACTATACTATAGAGGAAGTAGGATTATGCTAGAACGGTAATAGTTTTAACAATAGGTACCATTAATATTTTCGCATTTTCGTTAGCGTAATCAGACGGACCTCTTTGGTGGACTCCAGACGACCACGCAATAGTTACATCTGAGTTACAGCTGCAAGATTCTGTTTATTTGTTGCAATTTTTCCTGTATCTTTTGTCATCGTTGGTTTGGGGTTAACAGATCCGTCATATTAATCATGTTCAGCGCTTGGAGGCGGTTGGTTCATTTCGCTGTCCGTCTTTTTATGGACTAACTAGAGAAATTATTATTACTCTAGGCCGGCAATAGTTTTTACAACACCATTAATATTTTGGCAATTTCGTTTGATTTACAGAATGTAACGTTACCGTTCAAAGACGTATAAAGAAAACTATTTACTTTTACATTACGTTAAGTTTTCCTTTATTAAGTCTTATCTAAAATCAATACCGAAGACCGAGGCAGTTTATCATTATAACAAGTGACTACGCTTTCTTATGACTAAACGTAAACGGATACAGATAAAAGAAAACGCGATTTCATGTTTCTCTATAATGTTGTTAAATGCAAATCCATCTGTATAACTAGTGAATTTGCATAACATAAATCAGCTAGCAGTAAACATTGTTGTTACGAAAGCTTAATTTAAAATTACAGTGCGTACAACGTACTTATTGAAACCTGTCAATCGTTAAATGGGCAGCGAATATCATCAATTCTACATGCGCGGGCGCCGCGTAGCATAGCCTAGCTAAACTCTTAAGCAACGAGGGTTCAACGAACCGTTTTTTGCGTATTTAGGTTGCAGCGATTTGCGCAAACGCGTGCATCGGATGCGTAGCGTTATCGAAGCGAAGGAGTAACGGGTCAGTCGGGCCAAAGTAAACAATTACGATAGCATTGTGGCTGGGCCGTTCACCTCGCGAACCGCGCGTGCCGGCCGCCGCGGGCGGAACGCACGTTGCGCCACGCACTTCGTTATCATCGGTAGCGTACCCACTTGTTTATTCTGAGACTAATTCACTGACCACGATCACGTAACGTCCTACTTTTTGTAGTAGACTTTGAGACAGGTTGGCGATTGCTTTTGTCTTCTTCATCATTGATCTCGCTTCAACCGGTCTACCTCCACCCCTATCACATCAATGTCAATGCACGTGATTGCACTCCAACGTATGAGTCAGTCCTTCTGTATTTGACTATTGTCCGCGTGTCCATGTCGAGACTAATTTTAGCTCCATATTCAGACTTTGAGGTTAGTACGCAGTCGCATGTGGAACGTAGTACAAATTCTGTTTGTTAAGTGTTAGGTATTTAGGACTACTATCGTTTCCACCAAACTACGAATTACAGCCACACGGTGAAGTTACAACCTTGCGCTAGTTAAACTCGAGCTAAATCTTTGTCAGACCTCCCCAAAAACTTTCTCAGCCCTAAATCTTTGAAAACGGCAATTAATATAAGGCTGAAACTACTGGGAACCAAAATAGAAGCTACTGGACTAAAATTACGAACTAAATTACTGTTTAAATATTACGAACCGTTAGAACAATGCACAGTCACATTACTCATACGCAGTCAATAGTGGATTAATAGCATGCACAATGCATGCTAAATTCGTGAGCTCGCGTAAACCTGATTCAGGTGCAAACAGCAGTTGGGAATGAGTCATTCGATATGAGATTTAACATACTTGTTGTATTAAGTCCGCCTTTTGTACCTAACTTTGTGTTTATTGTAGAATAAAGATTTAAATAAATAAATAAAATAATAAAATTCAAGTCAAGAATTAAAGAATTCTACATGTTCTTACTCTTACATTCGATCAATTAATACTCTAACACAAGTTATAAATACAACGTTCCGCAGCAATTTCCCATGCCCTCTCATGAAATAATACCATTACTTTTTACCTCCAGTCCCGAGCGCCAGCAGAATCACAAGCGAGCATTGAATCCGGTCACACCGGATAAACATTAGCGAGGTCCGAGAAACCTGTTAGGTCCTCATTTATCACTTCATCTATTTCATAATTCACGTTGCGAACTAAAATACTGGTGGATACCGAGAACCTATGCAGGGTTGGTTGGTCAATAACTTTATTTATGGATACTTGCACTTCAATAAATGCTTAAGGTGGAAAATTTTTAAATTCCTGACATAATAGCTAACTGAGCTCAAACAATCGTACACAATAGTAAAACATTCAAAATCAAAGAACTTCTTTATGGAACATTAATGGCCCTTCATGAAAACAATATTACCGACGTCAGCAATCAGCAAAACGTCTAAAACAATGGAAGTAGAATAATAGTGGATTTTGAAACTTCAAAACTATGCCAGGTAGACATCCCTAGCGTGTACCTAACAGAGTTTGTGCAAAGAAAAACTTGCGAGTGAGCACACGCTTTTTCCAACGAAACGTCGTCGGAAATTCGTCAATATATCAGAATTGAGCTGGGAGGAAGAGGAAAAGTGCGGAGGAAGCGATAGTGCGGCGATAGTTTCGCCGATAATACTATGGCATGGCCCAATTTACGCACCCAACGTCAGAGCGAATTGGGGCCTCTCGGGAAATTCGGGACGTGCAGACGAGCTGAGGAGCTTAGCGTTACGCGTAATTTATAATGTATGTACTGACGTCCAGGCTGTAATCTCGGTTCACGTTACGGGGTCTTTTTAAATACTTTCTTTGTAACAACAGAGTCTCTAAGATAGCCTATTATAAGGCATTAGAAGATCTACTGCTATAGGGCATTGCGAACCAATGGTCTAGCTCCTTTAACAAATGATTCTCGTATATTTCATAAAAGAGAATTGAAATTAAAAACACAATCATTTTAAAGAAGTACCAAATCATTACTTCATTATTTTAGACCATATCCAAAACGGCTCGCCAACCCACGTACCGTCTACAACCGCTTAGAAAGTGGTCTGCAGTGGATACGCAATATGCGCCGTGCGTGCGCGCGTCATGAATAGAAATCGCTCACTTGAACAATAAGTTTCGTGCGACCGCGCCGCCCCTGCCATCGCGGCGTAATGGCGAAACACCAAGGGTGGACTATCCACTCCCGGTTTATTAGCCTGATACATATTTATATCTGATACTTGTTCCCGAAGTCGGTGCGTGGCTAATCGAAGATCCCAGATAGAGTACATTAAGCGAGATGTCAATCTTTGCGCTGATAGTCTAAATGTACGACGCTGAAATACTTCCGCTTATTCATAGGAAGGGGCTTAATTTACCGTTAACCCAGAAAACTGCTTTCGAAAACAATATTTCTTTGTTAGTGTCAATGACTTCGAAACAAAAGACGAACTTAGTAAGATCAAGATGGCATTTGTAAATGTGATTTTGCAACACTGCACGTGAACTATAGAATTCGTTGGGTATTCCAGCAACATCTAACTTAATTGATTCGATTTAGAGATCCGATGAATAAATCTAAAACGCAACGTAGATTACAATGTAGAGTACAATGTAGATTTGCGTTAATGGCCGTTGGTCGTCTAAAGCTCATCCGCTGCATCAACACAAAATCCTCTTAGACCGGACTTGCGTGTTTAAACATCACGAGTTTCAATATTTTTTCGGAGATAAAAGTAGTACAAACAAAATTAGTAAAGATAATATTTTCCCACAAGCGAGCGTATATTTAGGAGCGGGTAGCATGCACGATACATCATAAGCAAGTACGTGCATGGTGGAGATCGTCGGGCGGGTTCAGATGCGTCGTAACGATATATCGAGTCACGTTTTTATCTGCGAGCGAGTCTGTTGTAACGCTCGCCCATTACTTGTACACGCTTAAATGTGAATCGGAGAGGTTGAAGTAAGCAATAATGGCAGCTATTCTGTACATTCACTTCTTGAAGCACAACGATGATTTCTGAAAAACTCCCTAGGTTTGATATAAGTTATTAAAGTAAAACTAGGTTTTAGATCCTCACATTTCAATGTGATGCAATATTTATGTCAAGAATATAGGCAACGGCCCTACATGCTTCATTACCTACAAACAATATTGGATTCGCAACTTTTACTATGTGACTTGACTACCGGCGATTTCACGAAGGAAACTAAAATAACGGTAATAGGTATTTATAAGCAAACTTTCTCACCTAATTGGTACATAACGAAATCGGAGAATTAATTAATTTAAGTGTTAAAAGGAAAAACAAATCGGGACGACCGTCAAAGTAAGGAGGCAGACAGAATACTCTCCTGGGCTTAGCCGCGGATATAACTCGGCCTGAGTGCCCTCGCTTTTCCCTCAGAATAAAAACTATGTTTAGAGCTACCGCAGACGACGGATAACGGAGGACTTTTTGTCCGCGACACGTCTTTATTGTTAACCAAATAAGATTGAACTTAGATCGCGTATATCCATAAAAAGTACGCGATAGTCTTTATTATATATTCAACTTTATGTTCTTAGTAATAAGGTAGTGTCGCGGACAAAAAGTCCTCCAATGTCCGTCGTCTGTGCAGGCCCTTCGACTTTAACACAATTCAACCGGATTTACAATGCTAACATTCGAGAAGGCAATTAAACGACATGGAAACAAAATTTAACCTTAGCGTGCTATACAAAAGTCAAAGTGCAACATATCCATGACGATTACACCCAAGATGGCTGTTGATAAATAAGTTGTTATGTATGTTTCTATAAATAACATAAAAAGTGGGTCAGCTCAAAACACGGCGCACCATGCTAATGAAGACTGAAATGAAGCGAAACCTATGCAAGGCGAACTTCTACTGTAATGATCACCCAAACAGTAAAACTGCAATTATGCAACAATACTATGCTAATCTAGGTTGATTTTAAATACGGTGCTCTGTCTACTCTGTTCAAGCACTAGATGGTAATGTAGCGGCATAATTAGAGGCTCTTATCGTGGAAGACAGTGACTGAATAGTTAACGAGGTTTTTACTGTATTGGTTCCATCTAAGCGAGTTTATTTCAATTGTTGCGGATCAGGTAGGCCAATAAGTCGAGGTAAAGTCGGCTCGTTATCAGCGAACAGTATAGCGGTGACGTATTCCGTTATCTGAACAGAATTTAACGTACACAATAGACAGCGCCGCAACGAGGCATCGATCACAAAGAGCAGCGCGCACGTGTATGTAACAGCGAGTTTATGGCGAGCTCACCTCGAGACCGACGCCCGCCGATAAGGACTGACGGATATTACACGAGCGACCCAAACGATGATTGACGAGGAAAGCCATTCTCCAAATGATACTCTTTCAATTCCAATCGAGATTATATCCGAGGAACAATTACCGAGCGATTGATTCCCAAAAGGTGGCATTCCGACGGCGTGTTTTGATTGTCGCGTCAAAAAATAAGAGCGCTCGCGAATCCCATTATGCAGGAGGACTAATTAAATCAAACTTCGCAATAACCGTCGCTGCGCTACCCCTTATTTTGATTGCTTCCATGTAAATTCATTCTCTGTTATTCGTATTCGGTTCTAAATGAATTTCGTGTCCAACGGCATCCAGCCGCAACGGCCCGACATCGGAAACTTTATAAATTATTATTACGACGAGCAAAACAATCTACGAATCCGAACTACGTAACGGGAATGCTTAAATTGAATTGTAAAAGTTCAGATGTTGCGGGCGAAACCTTAAATTTACAGTCGAACTATCGACCGCTGTTAACGACAACTTAATAGTTTGCGATACCGCCGTCGTGACGTGATAAATTATCGAACGTATGAAACTGTCGATTAAACGAGCATAGCTTAGCCTTGTTTTATCGCAACTTAACCGACGAAAAGCGAGTTAGCAACATCGATGCGGCCGTATTTAACGATTTCCTATATCCATTTCGACACTCGGCGATTAATTAACAGAGCGAGGACCCGCAGTCCCTACATCAAATGTTTTCATATTACATGAGCCGCGTTTGATCCAAAACGATCGTGGGACTGAGATTATTGGTAAGGATTCGGCAACGCTATGCAAAGGGAAGATAGACGAAAGCGAGCTGCGAACGTCAGGCGTGACCCTTTGCCGCGTTCGAGAGAAGATATCTGTAGCGAGCGTCGCAAGTAATTAAGAAGCGACCCACGCTTTGTCCCGGGCCCCTGGGACGGCTCGGGGAGCTTTCCGCGCCTCTCCCCACTTACATAATTTCTGTTAACTGCATAATCGATATCACCGTGTAGCTGTTATCCGTGTAGTCTAGACGTTGAAGCGGCTCATGTGTCTGCACTGGATTGCGTTTCGAGAGGCGGTTGAAGTGGTGCTGCGCCGCCCGGCCCGGCCTCCGTTCGAGAGCTTTCAATGTCGCGTCTACGCGCTATCCCACTCGCCGCGTCGCCCGAGCGTTAATAATCTCACAAAGATACGTCGAGCGAGAACTTATACTGAAGTCCCTTCGGTACGTCCGCGCACGGTATGATACGGCGGAAAGTATTTAATTGACAATGAATGTGACAGTGTAACGACACACGAGAGAGGGTTGTTGCGAGCCAAACGGAGCGCGTCTCTGTTAATGGGGTCAACGAAATTGAGAAAAGTGAAACGGTGGAGTGGGCCGGACAGGCATTTATTACCGGACCCGACCGACTACCCTTGCCCCAGAACGAGAGGAGTCGATACCGAGGAAAGGGACGAGGCGTCCTCCGAATAGTGGCCGTCGAACGGGAAGATAGCAGCGGTCCGTCAATGCCGGAGGACATGCGCCGCCCGGGCGGGTTCAATGCTCGTTAGCACGGAATTAATAACGAAATTTGTCAGGACTGTACGTGACAGCGAGACCATCTCCCTCGTCGCCCTCTTCCTAAGAAACTCGCGAAAACAAAGAAAGAAGTTGCCGCTTATACATATAAATACAAAAAGAACTATAAATAAAACCAATTAGCCGTCGTCCCTCGAGACACGTCCTTTTGTTTCCACGTATCAACCCCGTGACATTTTAATGGCCTTTTAAGCGTGTATCCACGTGTGTGATATCGTGTATAAATAATAAATAATATCAGGTCGTAACCGTGGATGCGGCAGGCGGACAGTTCAGATAGATAATTATTTCCGCTCTCAATATTTACCTACTTTAACATACACGGTACAATAAAGACGCGCCCAGTTACAGAGCAAATCGCCTCAGGCATCTCCGAGCTGTACTCGTAACGTAAATCGGTGCATCCAATCACGACGCGGCCACGGTTCTAGATAGGGACTTGGAAATCAGTTTGCCACTATTGAATTATACGAGAGCTGCAGCCAGGACGTCATACGCCAAAGTTTAATCTCCCGAAGCGGCGGACGGGCTTATTATGCAAATAGTCGACGAGTCTCCTCGGTCATCTTACAGTCACGTAGCGCGCGCACGTCGGCGTCGCCCAGACCGAGCGCCGCCTGCGGCACCGGCCGGCCTCGTGTGCTCCCTGTACGCCTCACTATCACTACACTACCCGCTCCTGCGATCAACATAGACGCGCACAAATTGAGCAGAAACGACGCGTCTTCATTACACGATAACAAAATGAAATTCTGATGAAGATAAAATTATTTGACTACCAAAAGGCGGGAGAAACTTCGACGACGTCAATTTATTGCCTCCGAATAAAGTCCGACCTAAAATTCGAAATGAAGCAAGCCCGCAGCCCGCCGGAAACGAACGGCAGCGGGAGGAAAATCCAACTCTTTCTTCCGAGGAGAGCTCCGACGAGCGTTAATTAAGCGAAAATCGAAACGTCAAAGCTCGACTCGGGCTTTATGCAAATTCACCAGGAATTGACTTTCGTGTCTACAACGTTAGAATTTTTATTGACTCCCAGACGATTGTTTGAACGAGGTAATTAGGAAACGATAAAGGCACGTACGTGACCGTCTGATGTTTTTCAGAATGCCAAATATCTAATTGCGACATGATATGCTCATTTAGTTTTATCTATGGCTAAGTACCTAGGTTATGTTATTACGGAAAGGCTGTGTTGATCGTTCCGGAGAAAGAAGGGCAAGAGCCGGCCGGCTCGGTGTCGCCAGCCGGTACGGTACCGCTGCGTACCGTTAGAGTGAACTGCGTAACCCTGCGCGGCCCTAGGCCTGCGCCACCCGACGCCGTTCCTAACACTACGTGTTACTCGCTCCGAGTTCCGACCGCTATCTACGACCGAGGTCAAATAAATCCAAACCCATTACCCACGAAAGTGTAACCCGCGAAGCTTCGCATACGGTTAGTTTTTGTACTCGTGTCGTGAGAAGGCGCATTTAGCGCCTTAGTTATTTCGAGGCGATCGCGTGATATCATTAGAACATTATTGCTACCACAAATTTCTTTTGTCACTTAACCGGCACTGGATTTGTTGGATTTATTGAGCGTGACGCGTTGCCGCGGGTGGTTTCGACCGTTTTGTCGCTGTCCCAGATAACGGAACGCGCCCGTGTTTTTGTACCGAGTAGACGCTCAGACAACGTTGATACACTACCGAAACGCCCATTCCTGATACGATGTTAAGCGAACGAGGCGCGTTCTCGATATATGAAATGTTGTGTCGAGCTAGACATAAAAATACTGAGCTCAGTGTGAGTGAAGAAACATTGTAGTTACATTCCGAAATATGAAACACGTCGTGGGCGGGGCTCTTGGCTTAGAAACTATGGCCGACGAACTGATAGCCAAAAGCAGTTGGCAACTAAGATACTAAAATTCACACGACGCTATTATAGGTAGGACCAGCAGGAAAAAGGAAAAGGCTTCGTGAACTTCGTTTCTTCTTAAGAATTCATGTAAGAAAGTCGTAAATCTTTCTCGTTGAAAAATAAGTAATAAAAGCAGCCGCCTCCCACAAAAAGGGTACTTTTCTAAAGATCACTATACTCGTACAGGGGCAAATCAGTGCGTCGCAATTTCCACGTGAAGTATGTCCATGCGGAGTTCCGGGGAGCTCGAGGCTTGTGTCGGGGGCGGAAGATCTTGGAGTGCCCGGTTAATTATGAAAACGTCCGGTCGGGAAATAGCCGCCGAGAAAACGTGCCTGTTTATTTTCACGTCATGGCAGTCCATGTCGCATGACGACCGCGAGGTCCTACCGCTTCTGCCATGACGACTGTTTTTTTCAATAAATCATGGTTTTGAGGAGTGAGACGACAGCACTAGCGGGCTCTACTCCGGCATAATGGACAAATAATGCGCACGTCGCGACGGCCCGACCATTATAATGTTATTTGAGGGCAGACAGTAATTGCTAAAGCGGATTGTTTCGAGCTGAATTCTGTTACCGAGCCATTTGAATTATTCTCAGTGGGCATTTTGACGATATTGTTTTTGTCCGCATGATTATTCCATTGTAACGGATATGCAGAGCAGTTCAGATAATTCACAAAATTTCAAATTGGTTGAACGAAAAGATAACCACTGGTAATTTGATCGCAATCACATAAACTAAAAGTTTCAAGGTGAATCTCATTTCAGCCACTTTATAAGACATAGGTATCAAATGCTATGTACCCTGATATTTAAAGTTTCAAATGCAATTTTAATAAGCCGTGAAAGCCGAAGCGAAGGAATGCGTGAGCGTCGGAATCGCACGTTCCGGTTGTCTATAAGAAGCCTAATTACAACAACCCGACGAGAGGCTAAGATCCGAACGCCGGCGGCGCTGCAACAATTATAAATTCAACAAAGTTCGTCGTCGCCCCCGCGCCGCGCCGGAGAGCGCTCTGAAAGCGAACCGCTGCGTATTTCGATGCAGCACTCGAGGGCACGCTTTCAGTTCCGAGCTCGCTTTTTATTTGTTGCATGCATTTAGGCTCATGTTTCATTTTACCCCTACTTTGCCATCGTCGTCAGTTTTTGCAGAATTCCTAATTAAGCCGACGCGTTCCGAGCTTGTCGATAAACACGCAAACTTTTCGTCGATCTCTAATAACTACCGAGAAATATATTTCGCGGTAAGCACATGTTGCCAGTTCAGTACCTAATGCGCACGTAAGCGGTTATACGACCACTTTATTACTACCCGTCTCTAATTATTAACACAATTAAGATAACGTAAACTTATCTCGGATGTTTGCTTAGGCGACTGACTGAGCACAAAACAAGTAAGTACCTATGCCTTATCGCCGGCCGTTTCGTTATTTCAAATATACAAAGCTATTTCCAAAGAGCTCAACACGTTCACGCCTACGTAAATAGCCACAGGTGCTTTAAATATTTTATAGGCCAATAAATAATACCGCACGGTTGGTCGCACCTAACTATCTCGTAAAAACCTGTCGAATGTACAATATACCTAATAGGAATGTACGAAAGTCAGATTTTAAAATTTTCTCCTTTTCCATAAATTCAGTGAAACAGTAATTCGCATACATTATTTGTATTCTATTAACAAGATTCTTAATTCAATAAACAAAGTGAACTCCATTACGTTTACTCACATTCTTATCGTCATAAATTTTCATAGACGCATAACAACATCTCCCATAAATTCATTAGACTACATCTCATTCCACACTGCCAATTAAGTGGTCGAACGTCGAAAAACAAAGCAATCGACACGTTCTGCGCAACGAGAACAAACGGGCTACATCCATTACGCTCGGGGCCGAATCACCCCACTTTTAATCACACTCGTAAACTCCAAGACGCCAACACTGGGAGGCATTATGTAACGAGTGACACCTGGCGTCGGCAGGCACGGCTGACTCGTGATCGCGACGCAAACGCCATCCAAAACTAACCCAAATATCAAAATATAACGCGGAGCAATCGATATCACCACAAACTGAGGAACATAGACGATACAAACGCAAACAAACCAACAATCTTATTTATGACAAACGTAAATGTACCTCGGAGAGAGTGCTTGAACAAATGATCTAATCCCAACTCCCATGTCACGACAGAGAATACACACAAAATAAATTGGCATCGAAACAAAAGCCTCCTTTAGAAACGCCTTTTGACAGACTCGCCTTATACAGAACAAAATTAATGTTCCACAGTGGAACATAGCCATTTCACTGTTTAAAATTTGTAACGGGTTTCAAAGGGCTATCGTTAGAAGTCAAAACGAACAATTTGTCTAACACAAATAACGGTAGATAATTTAAATAATTTAAATTTCGTATGCAAAAACGAAAATTAAAGCTTACAAGGCGAGATAGCAGCATATCGCAGCCGTTTTTGGTAATAGCATTTGTGTGTTCTGCCATCGTAATTTCAACAGCAGCAGGCAGACGCATACATTCTGTTACATTGAATTTAACACAAGGAAGTTCCCGAATATTTTGTAAAAACGCAATATAGCCGAATTTGCAAGGGAAGCATGAACATCTTTACTCCGGCTAGCAAAATTATGCCAAAAACTTTTTCCATTAAAGCCTATAAAGAAGGCTATCCAAGGAGCACAATAAACTCGTGTACAATAGCGCGAATAAGATGAGGAGAGACCCTCGAAAGCGATAAGTTACATCAAATTCAAGTAACGAACGAATGCGTTTTCCTTTATCTGACTGTTATTTAGTTAGTGGGGGAGCGGGGGGCGGCGCCGGACGTATTGATTGATGGGCCGACACGTGGGCCAGGGAACACGCGGCCGACCGACCACGGAGACAATTAAAATTTGCATATGCTAGACGATGTCATACTTTATTGCAGGCATAGAGCAACACGAGATGGAAGGCTCGTCGATATAGAAAGAGTCGAGGGCAGAAGCGCGGCTCAGCGGGCCTGACATAATGAGCGAGTCGCATCTCACCGAATACCCAATTAACATCCCTACACACCGACCGGAGATTACGCCGCGCCGTAACACGTACGCGCCAGATCATCGCGCGCCGCTTAACCTTCGCGTGCGTCGGTGAACTTCCAAACTACACACCACCCCCATGAAATTAAAAGGGGTCAGATTGCGATTCAATCACAAAATCCGATTGACTCGTTCGCCTGTAATTTCGCGTTAATTTGAGGGTTGTTGATCATGAAATCGGAAATAACTCTGGAGGGTATCGAGATTTGTTTGAAAGAGTTTCGTTTGTTGGAATTCATACTTTTAATTTGCTTTGATCCAGCGTTGGGGGTATATTATACATTAGTTACTGTTGACAAGTTCACCGGTGAAGTATATTCAAAATACGAAACTGAACAGTAAACATATTCCGAATATAGAAGGTATTGTTCGAGGAGATCAAACGATTTAATCCTTCGGACTGGCGCATTTTTTTCAATTCTTTCTATTAATTGAGGAGCGGGAACAGGACAAAAGCAGTGGTGAAGGAGCGAGGATTTCCTGAAGACAATGGCAGTAATCACGAACCGGTACGGCGTGATTACCGCCCCGCCCGCCCGCTCGGTCAGCGCCCGTGACTACAAGAAAATTTATAAATCAACCACACACAACCTTTACCTAATCTAGACAGCGAGATATCGCCCTCATAAAATTAAATGTTTAATGAACCGTGGCAGATTCAAAGGGACTACCCGAGTGGACTTGACTTTTTTAATCTCAAGGCACACACGACAAACCGCTGTAAATATATTACATAAGATAAGATACTAGCCCGTCGGCACAAGCAGAACTAACAAAGTCACTTTACGCCATTAATGAGAAAGTAAACAAGCAAGTACATACCTACAAAGTGCATTAAGTTATAGCAGAAAGTGAAGAAGCAGACGACGCATTTACATAATTTTTGAGCTCCCTCTTTGACTTTCGCAACACAATTCGAATCACGAGGAAGATTCCAATACACGAACCGAAATTCAATTTGCAAATCTTTCCCGGTGGCGAAGATAGAATCAATTTACACAATCGTCTAAGCGAATTACGTCATTTGGCTGCTGAATATCGTAACGAGAAAAAAGGCATCAAGGCCGGCATTGGCAGCGGTGCAGTCCGTTCACTTGCGATTTCGACCGGCGGCGGCGCGGCGTGGATGCGGGCCCGCGCTGCTCCACGCCCAAAAGTCAAGGCAAACCGGTCCTGGTTACCACGATTTGTTTTGAAACATTGTCAGCTCGTGCAGTGCGCAGAACCTCCTGCCATTTTATTACCGTTCCCGCTAGAATCGATGCGTCAATTAGCTATAGACACGTGCCCGTTCACAGCGAAATAATGGCTATGACAATTCGATCGGCTCACACGGACGCGAACGAGGTCAGTGAAACTGGGCGTACAATTTTCTTCGCAGCAAGCAGGCGGCCGCCGCAGAGTTTTACAACAATAATGTCTGAGTCAACAATAAGTGTTTGCGCACCGCTGAATGCAATCAAAATGGCAAAATCACATGCGTTAGTTTGCCCGCTCGCGCGGCGTATAAGGACTGGGTTTGTGGAGAATCTTCAAGTGTATAATAAAATTAATACAAGTATCCGCTACAAGTAGTCCATAACGCTCAAGGTACTTTTCTAGGTTAAGTACCATCTCGAAAGTTGCTTACGCATGCTGAGAGGGTCGGATACAAACATGGAAATAATGAAATGTTGTATCTAATGCTTAGGTGTGGGCAAAAACGTTAGCCGCGGGACTGGCTCGGTGGAAAGTGACTAACTAATTGAAAGTACATCTCGCACAATGGCACATTGACACCACGCATAAAGATAATATTGCCGAGTATAAAAGAGGCAAAATGACGCAATCGTAACAAACGCTATCAGTCATTTGTGTTCGCAAAACGTATACTATCTGACTGAAGCCCAATAAATAACGTAAAAAATAGTAATTTTGGAATGATCGTATCCTACGAAACGGTTCCGACACGAACAACAATAACATTCTGATGATCCTGACTCATAAAAAGGTCATATTTACGTCTTCGTGATTTCAAACAAAGTCTTTGTTCCGTCCTGTTAGATGTGACATAAAATATATTGTTAGTTGAGCAGGCATTTATTTTATAGGCCTATTGCGACTTTATATCCCTGCATTCTGCTATAAATTGTTCATAAGTAAAAAAGGGGGTGTATTTTTCGCGTAGCCTTTTTGTATGCTCGAACAACTTTATCAACGCCGCCGTTTCTTTACTCCGTACATGTTTTATTATGGTTTTTCTTTTATTTTTTTATAGTAATTGGGCAGGTATTTGACCACCATCGTGCTTAACAAACAGGATGTGGTCTAAGTTGTTGCATGCTTGCCCAGGAAAAGCCTATTCACTCTCGCCTTGAAGAGGCTAAGGTTGTAGGAATCGGGGAACACATTCACAGCAGGCAGCGCATTCCATTCTTTAGCGGTTCGCATAAGAAATGTGTCAGCAAAGCGCTTGCTACGGATCGCTGGAATGTCAACGACGTACGGGTGATAAGCTAATCTGCGTCTGGTACCCCGATGGTGGAAAAGGGCTTGAGGAACAAGGTCGTGCAGTTCTCTCGCAAACTCTCCAAAGTGTATCTTATAAAAGACCGATAGACATGCAACTTTGCGGCGGTGACTGAGGCTCTGAAGTTCCGCCATGGCCAATGCAGATTTCCCAATGAGTTTCCTGGCACGGTTTTCAATCGATTCCAGAAGCTCTAGCTGATACTTAGCAGAACCATCGCACAGGTGGCAGCAATACTCCATAGAGGGCCGAATCTGCGCTTTGTATAAAAGGAGCAGCTGATTAGGAGAGAAGTATCGCCTAACCTTAGGGAGAACGCCCAGTTTCTTTGCAGCACACTTCGCAATGGAGTCAATGTACTCGCCAAAGTTCAGGTTGGAAAACTAATTCAGGCCAAGAAGTTGCAGATTTTCGGTTATCGGTAAGGATACAACCTGGAAAATCGGAGTCAGTTGGAGGGGACTCCGTTTTGCAGTGAATAAACAAGCCTGTAATTTAGTTGCATTGAAACTGACAAGATTGGCGTTGCCCCAATCTGAAACGGCCTGAAGTGCCAGATTCGTTGCACGACAAGGGACTGTCGACAAGACTGGATTTAATTACTAGCCTTTGCAGTTGAGAAATATCTGCTGGTAGGGTGTCATCTGCATACCCAATGGTATCAGACACCTGCAGGTCGTAAATGTGCAGAAGGTACAGTGTCGCAGACAGGACAGCAATCTTTATCTTAATCTTTTAGGTCACATGATTGCCCATCCATTACAACATGGTACCTGCAAGCATTTTACTTTGCTCCACACACTTGATTAACAACGATAAAGTTTGACATTGGTAAAATTTACAATACTGTCTTAGTTTCCTAAACATGAACCAACAACCATTAGTGGCGTCTTGCATAACATTATCACTACTTGTACTTCGATTGTTGTTATTTACCTCGGCCTCATTATTATCTTTTACACTTAAGTTTTATCTTTATTTATTTTCTGATCTCATGTTTGCATGCCGTTGTTAAGTATGAAACAAAATGTACTCAACATTATATCAACTTCTATTTTATAACATGCATTTGCAGGACAAATATTACAGATTAAAAAAATCTTTACTTACACATAACACAAAACTTCATGATATAAATATCACACACTATTACACACCTCAAATTATTGTGAAGAGAGAAATAAATGCTTCATTCATTATTAGAATCTGTAGAACACGAAAGGCAATAACTAATATTTTTAACAGTTGAGCGAACATCGAAATTTGTTTCGTTTCACAAATAAGGATTAAGAAATCCAACGGTAACAAGAATGTAATCCTAACAGAAGCTACATGTAGTAAAAAAACTTTGTAACGCATACCTAATTCAAAACATGAAAATGAGATCGAGTGCATTTAAGAAGTGCCTCATAGGAAGTGTCGACGGGATGAAACATAGATTTAGAATTTGCGGAGCGAAAAAAATCTAAATCTATGGGATGAATCGTTCAAGATGTCAAAGTTCAATAATATATTAAAAGTAATTTCTCCTATCATAGTCATACCTACCGACGTGTTGAAAATTGTAACATAAACAGAGTCAGTATTTGATTTAAAAACTCTTGGAAGAATGGCTTCATAACTGCCAGACATAACAATATTTATTGCGCTATCTCCCGACTCAACATTGTTGCCACACTTAGCTATTTCTACGCTATTCATTACAATTTCACCGCCTTTTTATGCTGTTGTACAGCCGACGACAAATAAAGCTAAGCACTTACACTAGGGAAAAAGCAGGTATGTTACGGATATGGAATTTCGGATATGGATACGGATATTGGAAAAAATATATACCGGTTTCGGTTTCGGGTACGGATATGAAATTATTTCGGATTATCCTGTAGTTTCGGATAGCTTCGGTTACAGATATTAGATTTTTAAGGAGCTTCAAAAGTAACATACAAGTAGATAATAAAATGGTTTTATTTATATATAGGTGATGACTGCGTAGGTTTTTGACAAAAACAACAATCGTAACGTGTCTCATTTAGACTCCGACCCTATCCGAAATTATCCGAAACATTTATTTCGGTCACGGATACGGATATTGTTTTATTTCGAATATCCGATAGTTTCGGTTACAGATATGGATATCTTTAACATCCCTGGAAAAAAGTTACGCCAAGGTTAGTTAATTTTGAGTGAGCTTTGTTTTCTTCAAAACCTTTACTAAAAGACGTCTAGTAGAGATTTTTTGTACATGCCATAAAAAAACATGAGAGTCGTCCCAGGAAGAAAACTATTTAATAATATGCCAGGGCCAGGCCAGCCCCCTAATTGTCTTATTTCAAAATCTATCACAATCCCTTTGAATGATATTGTGATTGTGATAGTGATTTATGGAATTATGTAACTTATAGTCGCAATCCCTTTCGAAACGAATGATGTTTTTAGTGACACGTCTTCATACATTTGATAGATAATTTCGTCTGTCACTTTGCATAGACAGTTCAATTTCGTTCATTCAATACCTTTCAAAACGCATCCTGATCACAATCACTATCAAATGTCAAATAATGACGGCCTGAAGTATGTGAATATCTTTCAAATGACGAATTGAAAGGGATTGCGATAGATTTTAAAATTAGACAATTAGCCCCCAGGACTAAGCTAATAAGGAGTAAATGTGAAATACATTTTGTTTATGTCGTAGGAGGATTTGATAAATAGAATTTTCGTAAAAATCCTAGAGATATTGCAAAAACACGGATAATTGGACAATGGTGTTTCGCAATCTTACTGATAATGTATAGGGTTTTTGCAAAAATATTCTTTTCTCTGATTGGCTCAATTTTCGCTTGCTTGCTAACTCTTATTCTGATTGGTTCACAGAAAGTTTACTACACGTGAGATAATAGATTGATATTTGAAACGTCAAGTCGTCAACCAATCAGAGAAGATGTTGTTTTGGACGTTCCGACCAGCCAATCAGTGTTCTTATTTCGTAATAGCAAACGATTATTTTTGTAATCTTACTAAAGCAACCAGTTTTTTCGCAAAAATCCTATCTTTTTCAGTAGGATTGAGAAATTACAACCCCATTATCTAATTATCCGTGTTTTCGCAATATCCCTAGGATTTTCGCAAAAAACGATTTATCTAATTATCCTGCGACATTTATAAGCCACAAAACCGTCATTTGTATAAGCAGAATAATGGGATAGTCTTTCTTTTTAGGATATAAAAAAACTTCATAACTTAAAAAAGGTACTGCTAACAGTAATTCTACATTTGTAAAAATTAATAACAAGAGTACGCCGAGAACGCGTGGGAATATGAGGATAGCTAAGCTTCTTTTGTCTGTATTTTTTAGAATCATTATTGAAACGCTGTGATTCCTTCAAGTATCATTAATACTCCGAAACGAATAAATCTCTTTCAAGAAGATGTGGACCTGTTTTAGCTTAACGACTTCGTTGAAATAATAATTTCTAATAAAGATTTTGAAGTTATTAAACTAACGAAAGTAGCAGACGACAGTTCAAGTGCCGGATTGAATAAATCTTGAACAAATAGTTTTCTGATATTTGTAAATCATAAGTAACTTTTCTGAGGATAGTAGCGAACATATCTACCGTTTGAAAAATCCCTATAAATAGTTTTCCCACAGACGTATATCAAGATAGACAGTAAAAGTGTACCTACCATGCGCGTCAAAAGTTTGATCCACGGTCAATTACGATCTAAATCAGTCCTCTTGAGACCAATTGCCATGAAAACACGCGTCACTCAGAAACGAAAATGGTTAATTGTGCAGTGCTTTCTTGCAAGAGCTCGTCAATAGCATTTCACATCACAAAATCTCGCTCGTGAAGTCATCATAGGAATTGAAAAATTCGACACGCTAGGTTCTCATACAGTTTGAAGCGCTCTTTTCGTCTATCTCGATAGGTCTGTGAGTTTTCCTTATGGAGAATCTGCATGACGACAAATAATAAACACAGCATTGAGAGTTTTCTTCAATCTCGCGGCAGTCAACAGGCGTAGTAAGAGTGTCGAAATTTCAAAGCTGAACATAATTGGCGGTTTGATATCACTTTATAGTTGTGGTTGCATATTAAAGCAGCACGCATCGCACCAATCCTGAACAAATACTTCAATCACTAGGCCGAAGCCGAACAAAGAAATTATGTAAAAGTAAATCTTTGAAACCTACTCCCGAGAAGCCCCGGGTGCTAGCTAGACCACTTTATTTCGTTATAGACGAATGGAAAATTTTACCACAAATAGAATGAACGAAATGACGTTTCAGTTTGTCATTCAAACGCGATTACACCGCTGTTGACCGAAGGCTACTTCACATGCTACCTCGTGATATGTCATACGTCTATGCATTCCAAATAGCGTTTCTGTTTAGATAACGATGTTTCCCTGAGCATTCTCTATATTATACTGCTCTATGTCCATCTCAATAGACTCATTAGGAACCGACATTTATCACTCGGCGCGACTATTAATGTTGATAAACTGTTCGCATGGGAACATACATATCTGTACTCACATGTCAATGTTTTTGTATTAATGTTATTATGCAAGCGAAGTAAGGCGTATCACATATTAACATACAAAGCAAAAGTGCGTGTTTACATGGCTCACAAACTAGGCGCTTAACATTTTTATCTCTCGCTGTCTAGTTAAGGTATGCAAATTCTCCAATAAGGTTAAATGGGCAGATAGCTAGGCAGCACAATAAGATAGCTACGACAGAATGCTATCTTAATAACTTGTGATAGTGGTGCCTGTTACAGACCAGGAGCTAAATGGGTTTGGATGCCAACGTAATGAATGTAAGCGATGAACATCGAAAATAAATTTTGATTAGATTGGTGTATCACTAGAGCGTACAACAGTGCTCGTACTTGACTACAAGGCAAACTTTTATGAGGATAATGAGCTTCCTGCGGGAGCTTTTCTGAGGCGTTAATGGAGCTATGTAGTATGTACTAAAAAGCAAGAGATGCCGTCACGACAAATTTTCACTTAGGTTCTATAATCCAATATGTCATTTTTGGTCCAGAAGTAACAAGCTAAAATCATAAAGTTTCGGTGCTAGGCTACCATAGTTATTCTTAATTTTCTCTTTAAAAAATCAAAAAGTAACGCATACGAAGCCAAATTTGGCAGGTTGAGAATAACCATAAAAATATACGAAAACAGCTAGATTTTAAAATAACACAAACAATATTAATATTTTCAAAGGTATAAAAGATCTAATTATATTTTTTTTTACATTTCATTTACCGTTTTGTATTATTTTTTTTATAACAAAAGTAGCGCTTGTTTTTCTGACAACAGCCGATTCTGACACGCGTTGCAAATAGCTTCAAATATTGTTGACAGATATCATTTGCCATTGACCAATTAATTACGTTACATACATTGCACGATTGATCTTTTCTTCTAATTTAATGTTATATTTTCAAATTAGTTTTTCAGTAGGCTAAGAAAAAATAAGTGTCCACAAATGGCTTGGTATGCGGTAAGACGTTAAGTGCTATAATAGTGGGCTGTTACTAAATTATTTCATACTTTACAAATGACACAAGCGACTACACCCATTATTATTCATATCTAACACTCACCGTAGCTCTTACATACGGCTAGGTACTTACAAACTCATGAATAATATAAATGACTGAATTGAGTAATATCGAAGTTTCTGAACGAATGCCGTTGCGGTACGACTTCCCTTCATGGGAAAGTAAGCAAAGAATATGAAGTTTTAAACGTTTTTTCGTTTGTAATTGATTCGTTCATTATTAATGCTGGAAGTTAGAGATACATAAAACATTGTTGTACGATACAGTGTAATGATATTAGGTCTGTAACTTTGTATAATTCTGGAGGTCAAATTATCTATTCTATTCCTAGAAACGGTAAATTTATGAACTAACTAGCTGGGCAGTATTCAGACCACGCAGGACCAAAGAACTATGACACCAATTTAGATATATTTGTAATACCTTCGTTGGTTTTGATCTCCATAACAAAAAATATCGGTATCAGCAGATCGGATCGGTATCTGCAGTCGGTATTCTGTGGCTGTAACAGTTTTAATGGACATCCAAGTTGCTGTCCACTGGCCAGTGAGGTGGATAATGGACTCTCACCATATTATGCTTAACTCGGGTGTCTACTAAAGTTCGCAGAGTCGGAATATATGATCTCAGTTTCTAAACATGTAAATGTGACAAGGTTGCCGATATTATTGGTCGTGAGCACAGCGGCGACAGACGGGCTGACAGGCTAGGCCAGATCGCTATCAGACTAGACGGCTGCTAGGCGCATGCAGGCCAATCGTGATTCAGTGCATTGTCCTTCCACGTGTAATGGATACCGAATGTAGGAGGAATATGATATGACGACTGAACGGCTGTAAATTTTGCGTTAAAATTTTTGTCCCTAACTCTATATTTCTGTCAATGAACATTTATCAGTATTTTTTGTAAGTAACAGATTCTTAAAGCGACATAGAGGGGATTTGAGGTTAATTTGTAAACCTGACGTACGACAAAAATTATGACTATTAGGTAATCTAGTAGGCTATCTATTATCATTGTAGTAGGATACCGATATCCAGCCAGAACAATGAAATAACTATTGTCTCATATTTCGGGGCTGAGAGAGAGGTTATTGAGAGAATTTTTTCTTTTTGAACTGTAAAAGCTCATTGTTCTATCGATTGTAAGAATGTTAATTCGTTACCCAAACATGTCAGTGAACCAGTGGGTCGTTAGGCCCAGTTTCAGCCGTCTAGACAACCATAGGTTACTAGTTTACTACTCGCACGGAATAACGAACTAGTATCGACCGTGGACACTCCCGTCTGTAAGTACGTATTTTGTCTTCTTGACAAATAAATATCAGACAGCATTCTATACATTAATCAGAGCTCTTAACCGCCTCTTTGGTCTAGTGGTAACAACCACCGGTATGAGACCCAGGGATCCCGGGTTCGATTCCCAGGGGGGGGACATATTGTATTCAGTTTGGTTGGTGGTAGGACTTGTTGTAAACCCGCCTGGCTAGCTACCACCATCTTATCTAAGTCTGAGGCCATAACAACAATGTTTTCAGCATTGTTATGTTCCGGCAGTTAAAGATAAGGTAGCCAGTTCCTCAGTATCCCAGTCGTTGAGGATTCTTCCGGGAGAGGCTCGGTCCCATCTTCAGCCTTAGCCATACTTAACATCAGGTATGATGAAGGCTAAGAGTATCCCCGTTGTTCATAACAAAATCTCTTGTTCAAAAATAAGCTTCGTAATATTATAGTAATGTTGATTAAAGGACTGAACTACACACTGTACAGCAGAGACGAGGGTTCGAAACATGGCGAAAGTAAGTCGGACCAAGAAAAATCCACAAAATAAAAAACATGAAAATATATTTTTCACCTCACACGCTCTGAAAAGGAGGTTTTGTCAATCAGTTTAGGAGTAGTAGTCGCTTTTTGCGGCCTAGCGCGGCAAAGTACTTTTTTAATTTAATACCTAAAAATATTTCTTAATGAGTTCCGAATCGCACTATTGACTTTTGGTTTAATTATATTATTTTAGTTCATTGAATCATAAAAACAATAACAATAAGATTAAACTATTTGTTATAAGAATTTTATATTAGGCTGGGTGAGATTTCACAACCTATAATTGAATTTCGGACTGTGACATAAATCTTTATTTTTAAATTGTCTTTGTCTTGTACCTCATGTCAGTGTCAACATTTACGGAATCGTTTTTATTCTTAATAATAAGTAACAATATATTCCTACTTTAAATAACTTTGAATAAACTATAATACTCCCTTTTTTATTATTTAATTTTTTTATATCATAAAAACATTGAGAATAAGGTATATTTAGATTTAACTTTATGTTTAAAGATTTTTTTACCGGAAGTTGACCGCGGAAACAACCATAAAATGTTCCTCGCTGTTGTGAGGTGAAAAATTGTGTGTTGCGCACGGCAGAAAAGTTTTTAGCGTCTTGTACCTTTGAAATCCTCGCTTCGCTCAGGATTCAATCTTTGAACCACTAGCTACGCTCGTGGTTCAATCCTAGTATCCTACACTTGCTCAGATTTTAATAGAGGTAACTCGCCGCTAAATAACCAATTTTCCAGCCTTGCATAACAAATAACAATTTTTTCACTTTACAACTGCTTTGCATCGTGCGTATATTGAACTAATTAATGTCGTAATTATTATGATCTGGTGGTGTATTGCTGGGTTTTTAAAAGGGAAGCCGATGGGAATCGGAATGTATGGAACCTTCGTAACTGCTGTACAGGGTTTATAACTTTCTCGGAACTCGAACTTTTAATCGTTTTTTTTCAATATTTTAAGGGCAGCAAACGGCTTTGCTTAGAAAAACAGCAGAGCCGGATAAAGAGATGTTTAAGGTATAAATAAATAAATAATTGCATACAATCACACCAATTATCTAGCCCACGTCAAGTTTCAATATAGTTGTAATAAGATATATATTTCTTCATATCTTTATCTAGATTTGTAAAGTTTCAGAAACAAGATTCTATGACGTACATCTTATGTTTTGGCGCGCACTGTTCATTGAAATAAAACAACTTTTACGGATATCAAACGCGCTATATTTCCACGAACTAAGTTGTAATTGTGGATGACTCATCCCGTGACCACGGCAGCTGTAAAGGTGCCGTAACGTCGGAAAAATCAAAAAACCCCTAAAAACCTAAAAATACGGACAATTACAACTTAGTTCGTGGAAATATAGCGCGTTTGATATCCGTAAAAGTTGTTTTATTTCAAGATTCTATGATTTTGCCTCGACACTTTTTCTTTTCGAAAAGACCCCTAAAAATACGAAAATTCAAGATTATTCTCAAATGGGGTTAATACTAAGTATTGGAAATTGGTTAAATTAGTGGACACCAATAATATTTAGGATCGTGAAGTTTCATTTATCTTTATTCGGTAGTTATTTACGACGAAGCGATTTCGTGGTTTTCTTTCGCCTAATCTGCAAAATCAGTGTCGTTACCATTGCGCGCGCGTCGTTTTCACATTGCTACCTCGCTTCAGTCGTATTCGTATAGCGTCTTAATGATCTATGAGTAACATGTTTGGGCCATGAAAATATAATAAGTAATAAACCAGCGTTTAGTATTGCAGGAAATAAACCTTGAACTGTCAAAGTCTACATGAGTGACAAAGTATCAATATCTTGTTTTCGTTTTGTAACATTGCAACGCAAATCTTTCATATAAAAAACACTATATAAAAAAAATCAAACCGACTTCAAAAAGTAAAAAATATAACTTTTGGAGTCGGTGCAAGCCATGGCATTCTACATTGCACTTCTAATCTAATATATAAAATTCTCGTGTCACAGTTTTCGTTCCCATACTCCTCCGAAACGGCTTGACCGATTCTCATGAAATTTTGTGAGCGTATTGAGTAGGTCTGAGAATCGGCTACTATCTATTTTTTATCCCGAAATTCCACGGGAGCGAAGCCCCGGATACAGCTAGTTAACTATATATTTTTTGGCCTTAGCTAGCTAGCACCGACTCCAAAAGTTTTATTTTTTACTTTTTGAAGTTGGTTTGATTATTTTTTATAAAATGTTTTTATTTCAGATTTTTTAGTTACATCATGTGCCGTTACTTACACTAAAAATCAGCCTATACACAACAATGATATCATCTAGGGAAACGACTACTTGCCAAAACGTGATTGATATTTTTCAGGATTATGAAAAATCTGCTGGCCAAATCTCTGTAAAAATTATATTGGACCACACAAACCATTTTCTTTCAGATAAAAAAAGAATAATAAAAATCTGTTACCAATTGGCGAAGTTATGGTAAAACAACATTAAAACAAACCGTCGACTTGAGAACCTCCTCCTTTTTTTGAAGTCGGTTAAAAATTAAATAGAACAAGACCTTATAGCATCATGTTATAAGTATAAAATTTATCTAAAAGCTACATCTTTTATCATATACATCCGCAAACCCGAATTTGCCCGGAGCGGGGAATAAATACAAACTCTAGTTCAATACTTAATTTCAGTGGGTATTTAAAGAACTTACTTTTCAAATATGCTATAATTATTTATAAACATAAGCATACTTTCTAATAAAATTTCTATCTATTTAAGATTAGCTAACTTTATAGATGTGGCTTAATGTCAATTTGATGACTAAAAGGAATATGAAATTTTGTTGTATGATGTGCATTATGTTTTGGCGTGTACAGATTAAATTTACAACTCTTTCCTGTATCCCCGTTAAATACTGCAATAAAAAAAAATAAGTAAAGAGCATCCATTTGACGACCTGTTTGGCGCAGGGCTACCAAGCCTGCCCTGCGCCAGAGGTCCCGGGTTCTATCCCCGGACAAAACAAATATTTGTGTGCATGAACATGTCTATTTGTCTTGGTCTGGGTGTTTAATATGTATATTATGTATGTATTTTATTTATTTTATTTATTTATCCGTTATCTAGTAACCATAACACAAGTTCTTAATGAAATTTGACGTGGGCTAGATAATTGGTGTGTTTGTATACAATTATTTACTTATTTATTATTTATACATTGCCGTTACATCGATCTCGATCCATCGACATTTTTAATAATATTTCAAATGTACTAAAAACGAACGCATCGAAGGTTATCGAAACAATTCGAATGCAAAAAGTTTCATTGCAAATAATGTGGTGCGTCAAGGCTGCAGGCTGCAGGCCAGTCAGACACTTCGAGGCGTGACGTGGACGCACGATTCGAACCACATCACATGTGACAAGGAAACTACAAGTGTTTCCTGCGATTTGGAATGTACACCCAATCAGGGGGTCAATTATGCAAAATGTTTGTCATAATCGTCTATCAGTGGTGTTTCAATAGTAGTGTATTTAGACTGTTGTAACAAGAACTGTGTAAAACAGCACTACCATTGAAACACCACTGGAATACCATTGTGACTAAGCATTAGCAGAATCGGGCCCCAGCACGTCTGACGTTACACTTGCACTATGAAATGAAAACGTAGCTCGATTTCTAGTATTCGACAAATCGCTCAGCAATTTTCGTTCGTGGGCAAGCTCCCTTCTTGTACAGTCAACAATACGTCTGTCTAGCTCTAAACTTGCACATAAGGGCGATCTCAATGTCAAGTGTAAAGTATGACGTGCTGTTGCCCGTACAAAAAGGCGGCAAAAATCGCTGCGCGATTATTTTGTCGAATACAAAGTCGCTCATAACAAAACACTTTAAAATATGGCTGCGATTATTGGTGTCAAAATACTGCAAAAGTTGGTGTAATATTTTTTTTTTTTTAAGTGATTACTACTTTAGCGGCGTTGTGCACATCAGTCTAAAATTTTTGGGATGGGCGAAAAATTTAAAATCGCGTCAGGACACGTGACCCTGATCGAAAATTCGAAAAGACCATTTACCGTTGACCTATTTCAAATTACACAAAGTCTCACACATGAAAGATCTACGTATATTTGTTGATAACAACCAATATATAAAGATCTCTCATTACTACCGACTTTCATATTGATGCCAGGTCAGTTTTAATGGATATACCTGCCTAATCAAGTTGGTCTCCGTTTTCATCAACATTTTATGAAGTTGTGGTCAAGATATAGTGGATTTTGATCGTTATTTTCGTTTAAGCGAAACGTTGATTTTTTTTATAAATGACGGGGAGACTCTTAGCCTTCATCACACCTGATGTTAAGTATTGATAAGGCTGAATATGGAAGCGAGCCTCTCCCGGAATCCTCAGGCACTGAGGAACTGGCTATCTTATCTCGAACTGCCGGAACACAACAATGCTGAAAACATTGTTGTAATGACGTCAAGCTTAGATAAGATGGTGGTAGCTAGCCAGACGGACTTATAACAAGTCCTACCACCAACCAAACCGAATACAATATGTACCCCTGCTGGGAATCGAACCCGGGACCCCTGGGTCTGATATCGGTTGTTGTTCCACTAGACCACAGAGGCGTTTAAAATTATTGTTATAATAAAGTCACAGAAGTAAAGCATTTAAATGAGACGTCTTCCCCATATGATATTCGACCTTAAAGCACCATAATATTTCCTCAAACTTTAGTAGTATTTTCATAGTTGTTTTAAAATTCTACTTATTTATTCAAACTGATAGTAAACATATTATAAATATTAAATAGAAAATTATTGGAAAAAAACAACTCGCCCACAAGTGAATTCTCAGATGGGACTCGAACCGACGACCTTTGGAAATCCGGTCCAATGCTCTAACCACTGAGCTACCAAGACTTCACTTGTGGCCGAGTTGTTTTTTTCCAATATTTTCTATTTAAAATTTATTATATGTATAATAATAGCACTGAAAATTACCATGACTAACAGTGGTTGATTGACAAACAATACTCATAAAAAGCGTATGCAAACTCGATTAACTAATTATTGAATAGATTAGAAGCAAATGTCGATAGTGAACTTTGTGAATTTAGTGATTTAAGATGCCAATTAGTTTTATACAAACTTAATTAAAATATCAATTATTATTTCATTAATCGCGTTCACATTATAAAAGTGGACGATAAAAGGAAAATTATTTATAAATAGAATTACCTTATCATTGACATGCCAGCAATTGTTTGTTGTACCGATAATTTTTAACCAGGATAATGATGTCTATTGTTGCATTTGGGCTGCATTTAGGTAAGTACTTACAAGACCACGTTCAGCTTTACACTGTTTTACACTCTACAGAAACTAAAATAAATTGTCATTAGTGAAATCCAAATTATCCAAAAGGGCACCGCCGCCATTACATAAAACGAAAGAGATAGCTGAAGACTCGGCTAAAGAATCTTTGTAGAACTACAAGTCGTATTGCAATTTAGTTTTGGTAAGTCATCAGCCATTTTTTTAATGTAACCCACTGCTGGGGCATTGGCCTTCCTTATGGATGGATAAGGAGAACGGGCCATGACCATGACCACGACCCAAAGCGAATTTGGTGGGTTTTAACGAGTGCAAATGCAGCCAGGACCAACACCTGGTCAAATTTCCTTACCGAGCTTCTCCATGAAGGCACGTTAGCCTTCCGAAGCACAGAGGAGCTCGGTAAGGAAATTTGACCAGGTGTTGGTCCTGGTTTTTGGTCACCCATCCCGTGACCGTCCATTGCGAAAGTTGCTTAACCTCAACAATACAAAAGCTTTGTACCTACTTTCTAAAAAATCTTAAGAGCCTGAAAGAAGGTTTTCATCTCGTTCTCGCCTGATAGTATGCGATGATGCGATCTAGGATAGAAGCCTAGATAGAAGACACTTACCCCCATATTCTAAGTCGTTCCTCCAAAACATTTTACACTCCACTCAACCTCGTCGTGGGTAAAAATGGTAGTGTGCGCTAGGCCTAACACGGAGTGGCTACGTACTCTTTGCCTCCTCCAGGTCCTTACGGAGTTATGACTTAGAATACCGATTTCGAGGAGTATTTTGAAGAGGTTTTCAATGAGGTTTCGTTAAGTCGAGGACGAGTAAGTTTTGGAGGAACGACTTAGAATATGGGTGTTAGTCATTCGTAACTTAAAGCCCTTTGTAAGCATTAGGGATACAGGGATACAGGCAGAGTTACACTCTATAGCAGTATTTAGTATCACGACCTCCGTGGTAGAGTGGTACGTACACCGGTTTCAAAGTTTTGCCTACTCTGAGGTCCTGGGTTGGAATCCCGTTAGGGGCAAATGTTTGTATGAAGAATACGAGCATTTGTACCCGAGTCATGGATGTTTATTTTATATTTCTACACATAATACTTATATATGTATTTATATCCGTTACCCTAGTATCCCATAACACAAGCATTACAGTGCTTACTTTGGGGCTAGGTTAATTGGTGAAGTTTAGTGAAGAAGGTTAGCTTTCATTTTTAATCAATGCATAGATGAAGGTACTTTTCCCGATTTAATGAAATGTAGTAAGCTTATTCCTCTTTTTAAATCGGGTGACAAAAGTGACCCTACAAATTTTAGACCGATTTCAGTACTACCGGCACTTAGTAAAATTTTTGAAAAAGTTATATACTCTCAATTATTAGACTATTTAACAATAAATCGAATCCTTCATAACAATCAGTTCGGCTTTTCTAAAGGTAAAAATACTACTGATGCTGGCATTGCACTCCTCAAACATATTTTTGAGGCTTGGGAGGGCAAGCAAGACGTAATTGGTATATTCTGTGACCTGTCTAAAGCCTTCGATTGCGTTGATCACGTTACACTTTTAAAGAAACTTGAACATTATGGTGTCTCTAAGAAATCTGTTAGCCTTTTGCAGTCATACTTGCACAATAGAAATCAAAAAGTAATTGTCAATAATACTGCTTCTACTGGAGCCCCCATTATTATGGGCGTGCCACAAGGTTCAATATTGGGCCCTTTGCTGTTTTTAATTTATATTAACGATCTCCCTCATTACACGAGTAATTTATGTGAGACAGTACTATTTGCAGATGATACATCTTTAATTTTTAAAATTGATAGAGGAAACAATTGTTCTGACGAAGTAAATAGTGCTCTCTCTCAAGTCGCACACTGGTTCAACAGTAATAATATGTCTCTTAACCCTTCTAAAACCAAGTTTGTTAGATTCTCATTACCTAACGTAGTGCAGGTCGATATGCATATCAATTTGAATGGGAATGTAGTAGAGTTAGTTGAGAGTACAAAATTTCTTGGCATTACATTGGATTCAAAGCTGCAATGGGATCCACATATTGAAGCCTTGTCGAGTAGACTTAGTTCTGCGGCTTTCGCAATAAAGAAAATAAGGCTCATAACTGATATTGAAACGGCAAGACTAGTTTACTTTAGCTATTTTCATAGTGTAATGTCCTATGGCCTGTTGTTGTGGGGCTCAGCAGCTAATATAGAAAATGTTTTTATACTTCAAAAAAGAGCTGTGCGCGCCATTTACAACCTTCGACGGAGAGATTCTCTTAAGGATATGTTTAAAGAGATTAATATACTAACTTTGGCGGGACAATACATCTATGATAATATAGTATATGTAAGGAAACATCTTGATTTATTTATTAAGCATAGCGATGTCCATAATTTTAATACTAGAAATAAGAATAAGCTTGCCGTTCCAAAATTTCGACTTGAAAAATGTAGACGCTCGTTTTTGGGGAAAGGTATAGCTTTTTTTAATAAAGTTCCACAACAATTGATAGAGCTGCCTTTGCATAAATTTAAAATATATGTTAAAAAGACACTCTTAAGCAAAGGTTATTACAAGGTAGATGATTATTTAAAAGACCAAAATGCATGGATGTGATACTAACATAAAACATAACTATTATAAATTAGATAAAAGGAAAATATTCTAATAATTAAATATTGGAAAATTTTCCTCTTATATTAAATATATTTCAAAATTGTAAATTTGTGCTTGGCAACAACATGTTCCATTGTAAATGTTGTTGTTTCTGTTAAAGCTGATAAGTTTCTTGCGGCCGTTCTTCTTATCAGTTAAAAGATGTCCTGAATGGCTGGTAGGGAAAAAAATTTTGGACTATTCGAAAGTACTTATCTATAAGTCTATTTGAATAAAAATCTTTGAATTTGAATTTGAATTTGAAGTGTAAAAAAAAATCATACATATTATTATTTAATTTATTTTGTATCTGATAAACGACCACTTATATGTCGAAGATAGTTGCCGTTTCAATATTTAAAAAAATCCTTCCTAGAACCTCTGACTTTCTAGAACAGTTTTTTAACCCCCAATCTTTTGCTAAGTAACGTTCGGTTCGGTCGGGTGTCGGATGGGTGACCGTTAAGTGGCATAACAACTAAGCGCTTCCGTGCTTCAGAGAGTTCGTTAAAACGTCGTTCCCGGCTGTTGTCATCTGATAGCAGTCGTTAAGCCAAGTAAGAGGCCTTTTAAGCGGCTTGATAAAGTCTGACACTGACACTAGATGCGGCCACTAGCCGATAAGAGTAAGAGACACCCAATCAAAAATTAACTAAACATGTCAGTCTCCATTTCGGTTACCGGGTCACGCTAATTGATGTCAACATGCTAAATCTAGATGGACATCTACATCTAGCACAGATAGGTGGGTTTTATTGGAAAATTACTCGGCGCGGGCGCACCGGGACGTTACATAAACATTGGTGAGCTGCGCTATGGGAGAATATTAGACTAGCTATTGTTTCTAATCTTTACTGGCCTGCTGAAGCTAATACTTTCATACTAAAAATGCTTTTGAATCCAATAGATTAATAGAAATATGCAGGAATTAGACAAATACCCTATCGTTGAAGAGTTTTATGAGGGTTTGAAGTTTGATAGCCATAGCGATAGTACAAGCTATACCGTTAGGCGGTCGGGGTGCTGGCCTTTGTAGATAAATAAATGGTGGTGTAGGCTAAAAATCTATAATACTCGAATGGAGTTTTTTTCATGACAATGGAGAGACGCAATTAGCTTTCATCATACCAAGTCAAAAGTCTCATTACTTTTGACTGACGGTGGAAAGCGCCTCTCCCAGAATCCTCAACAACCGAGGATTATTGTTGTACTTATTAAACATATTTTTCGGATTAGGACTTTCGATACTTTAGCGTAATAATAAAAAAAAAATAAGAATTATGTCAGTAATTGTTTGTATTAAATTCATTCGGCATTCGGCACATTTTTTTTCGTAAGTTGTGTAAGTGCAACGAGGTTGACTTTGTTGATACCGATGCAATTTTATCATTCACGAAACATCAGCTATAGAAAACTTTAAAGTGAGTAGTATTGACTGCACTTTTATGACACCATGCCAGTCATTCATAAATGCAGATATGCGAAAATCCGTAACGAAACGACACGCCGAACATTAAAACGTACTTGAAGCTGCAAAATGGGTTGGTTATTCGAAACGTAGAGGGAGGTAAAAAAACAAGACATTTTATTCGCAAAGTATGTAAATTCGCACATTTCTGAGGTAATTCAGAGCTCTCGTATGAAATGTTCTATATATCATATTCTTAGTAGCAATTCCGTTAGGTTTTATATCAGCACGGGCTAACAGACACATTCCCACTTACGCACATAAATAAAACCTTGGGTAAGGACGAAATCTTTTATCAGAGTATGGGTCCTTTACGTAACTCTACATCAATCACCCTCCACGTAAGACTGTATAAGGAATTCTTTGAAGCTCCCTAAACCTTCGTTTAAGCTGACTACGTAACTGATGTACGCACTGCGTACGGATCGGAGCAGATAATTCGTGAATCAAAGTATGGTTCTTTGTAGATTCTATTTTTCTTTATAAGTGACGAAAGGAAGAGCTATCAGTGTCTGATTCATTCGTTTCCTGTAAGTTGAAAACTTGTAGGTGCATTTACTTGTTAATCAGTTTAATTGATGCACATTTTTAGCAAACAAGAGAATTTCCTGAATTGATTGCGAGTGAACTATTAAAAACGGCTCCGCTCGTGTGGTGTCGTGGAGTGAAACAACGAAATATTGGAAATGTAGGATACCACGAACTAAGTGCTAAAGATCTAAATGTAAATGACTCTCAGTTTACAAATAAAAAAAGAAACATTTTTTTTTTATATGTATCGATGCACTTATTATGGCTTAATAAACGTTAACAGTTGTGGATGGGCTCACGAATAGTTGTGGTCGGAATTCCACTAAACCAGAACAGCATAAACGAAAATCATCTGACCATGCAGTGTACTGTATAATCATGATATTTGACTGGCCTGTGCGTGCGTTGTTGCACGTAGACGTACGATCTAAAAATGTATTACAAAAATATGTTTTACATTATCCCTAAAGAGCCATATGCCATAATTTAGCTGCGACTGGAGATCAAACCACTTATTACTACCGTCGTTTTAAAACAAATTAAAATAGTATTTAATAACGTTTTTATTATGTACTCGTATTATTTATTCCTATATTTTTGGTTGCTAGCAATAGCAAGGAAGAGGTGGTAGACCTAGAATGAGCTATATTTCACAGATAAAGGAGTAAGTTAATGTTGTGTTGTACCAGGAAGTGAAGTCATTGGCAGGAAATAGAGAGGAATGGAAAATACTCCACCGACAAGAGCGCAGCTATTAAATTTAAGAGAGAGAGCAATAGCAACCGCTTTTAAGAAGTTGGCTTTTCCAGCTATTTCCCTATATTATATGTTCGTACGTCACGTGTTTATAGTTGTATTGCATAAGCAATATGGCTCTTACTGACTCCACTGAAAGTCTATTTCTTTCTTCGGTCCACTGAGAAATCATGAGAGAAAAGACTCGCTCCACATTTGCGTTGTGTGGCAAAATACTAAAGAAATACTGACTAATATTCAGAAATCTTAAAATTCTTGAGCTGTGTTTAATTGTATAAAAAAAAATACACCATTGCTTTTCAGCAAGCTCTTCATAATAATCGCTTTGCTGTATTAAGAAAATTCTTAAAAATCCGGCCTGACGTAAAATCCTGGCGGAGTCCGGTCTAATACCTAAAAATCCGATCAAGACAGGCTTTATCCGGTCAGATGGTAACCCTAGTCTAAGTCTAAGATGTTGACCGAAAACAATGTACTTACTTACTAATAATGGGAATACCTAGGTAATAAAAAAAAATTAAAGAGTCTTGACTTTTGAACCAGATGTTAAGATTAAAGCTACTTTTTGCATATTGATATAACTTGTGATTGTGATATAGTCCCGAATTTGAAATGCAAAAATCAGCTACCTACTTTGCTTCTAAATAATGGAGGGTGTGGGTTGCCCTTTAAAATCAGGCGTGGCTCTTCAATCCTAAACGGCATTTTCTTTGTGTCACCGTGTCCTAAATATATTTTCAAGAGTTTATTTTATAAAATATTAAAACAAGTTGCATGGATAACTGAATACAGTAAAGGAAACTAATATTGATTGAGTTTTATCTAATCACTTGAAAAAGCCTTATGTACAGTACAATGGATGTATACTTAGGTACAGTTACTTGATTCTAGAACAAAACATTTACTATCACTTCAATCTACCCAAGAGGTATTTGATAAACAAGCTAACATTAAACAATATCTACCAGGTACTGGACATGTCACTTCTCAGAATAAACGGAATGTTAGTAATACCTACCTACTAATAACCTACGGAACAAATATTCTGAACTTAGGTCAGTGTTGTTACGTTTACGAGAGTAACATAGATTAAGTTTTTTGCGTTAAGGAAAGGATTAAAAAAGTGTGGCATTCCTCGAAGCGCACCTAATAATTACCGATGTTTGCTTTATATAAAGATTAGGTAGTAAAGGTAATACCTACACATCATTTATCATACAAATTATCATTCCATGACATCGCGCGAACAATCTGTGAAACTGAGTGAGAACTTGATTGAAGAAATCCATCCGATTCGAAATCAGCGGCCCGCGTTATCGAGGTTTCCAATCAAAACTGCAAATAGGCAGTTGCCTACAGTGCAGCTATACTTACGTTGTACATTACATACGTATTCATCTCTGTAGGAAAAAATGCTAGAATAATTACGTACGCGGCGGCTGAGTTGTATTCAACTATCATTCGTTGACGTTTAAGTATTTAGAGATATTGTAAACAGTATTAAAACGAGCTAAGACCTTAAGTCCTGGAAATTTTGAGGACGGCCGGCCTGATAGGATAGCTTTCAGTAGGACCTGAGACTAAGCGCTGGTGGTGGTAGACGGCGGTGACGTAACCAGGCAGCGCTGTCGACCGTGGCAGTGCTGCCAAGTGGGTTACGAGCGTCATCCGCCCCGCCCAGGTAACACCCGTCGCCGTGCACTCTTCCCAAACGACACACGACGGCAAGGTCACTGCGCCACGCGCGAAATCACGCCGGCACCCCACCGCTCTTACATAAAATAAAAAAATTGACTAACCTGTTCTTTTCCAACTCGTTATGAGTGGTCCTGGAACAAAAAAACAAACATTGTAACTGTCCGTCGCACTGTTATCACTAATTCACTTCACTGCACTGCACTGCACCGGCGAACGGCGACTCACCTGCTGCCCTGCGACTTCTTCGTCTTCGGACGCCTTCCTCCGGTCCGAGACTCTTCGTACGCCGGCAAACTCGACGCGTATCCGTGCTCCGCCTCTGCAACAAAGAACACTGCCATTCCGTCAAAATCAGCTGATTGTGGCAGCGCAAAAATAGACGGGAGCCATGTTGACGTGTGCGTGTAGTGCACTCGATTGACAATTCAAACAAAGAAAATCCAATTCACCTCTATCGCGCCTTTCGATGAATTCAGCAGCTTGGATCAAATCAGCAATACTCATATTTATGGTATCCTGGATTAGCACAGGTATTCACGAACGTAACACGACTTTATTCGTTTTAAAACTATAAATAAAAGTATCTTTGTCCGCTCCGAAGTTCACGACTGCGTTTACCGATGTCAAAAGCACACTAGCTCGGCGAGACCGGAGGAGACGGGACGCGCGACCGTGTATGCCGCTTCGTGATTTGTCGGCGCCGCTCGCTGCGCGCTCGGTCGGCCAATGGTGGCGACGCAATACTCACAATAAAATACCTGGGTCAATCACGTGAACTTTGTGTTTCCAAACAAATAATTTTTTTTCTATGCGCTCGGTAGCGGCGTGGGATATTGAACAACTAGTACAATAGTTAGTTATTCAATAAATAATTTGTATTGGACTGCATTGAAGCGCACCTTGGATATAGCAGACGTGAAATTCTTTGAAGTATAATCATAAAATAAAAGTAATTACAGAGACCTATTACGAATATTAAAATTTACCTTGTCATAAAGAAAAATACAAAGTACCAATCTCTATTGTCCTATTCAGGTTGATAAATCTTGAACAGAATAATATAAATAATCTCAAAAAGTTGTCTAAATAAAATAACTAATACATTTGCGAAACACTTTTAATATTCAAAATATACAGGCATGTTTTGAGTGTATCGTTAAGTATTGTCAACATATGTAGACGGGCAAACAGAACAGGCAATAGGTGTTTCCTTGGTTCCTGAAATAGAAAGAAATATTCCCTGCACATAACAGAATATAATTTAAATACTTACTAGTAAGACTAAATAACCTTTACTAATTGGGGCTGTGTAGGGAATCTTATTAGAGTTTACTTTTAAAAGCAACTACCTTTAAAAGAAAACACTCGTTATATTCATGGACCATTGTCATAACTACACAGATTTTTTTATGTTGATGAAATTAACTTTATAAAGAAAATGTTTCATCAGCTGAGAAGTATCATTAAGTACAAACCAACTATACAAACTTATTTAAAAGATGCAATAAACACTATGGACGCAATAATATGCGGCTTCGCGCTACATGTTTCATTTTCAACATACGAGGGTGAATCAAAAAGTTCTTAGAAATGGATACACAATTTTTTTTTTAAGTTTTTTATTTTTATTTTTAAGTGCCATTATCATTTAGTGTTTATGCCAAGTATCAATTGATTCCGTCTTGTCCTTTTTACTTAATTAATTATTTTGTAAAACAAATTGATAAAGTCTACCAAACAAGGATAAAAACGAGATACGCGCGGTGATAAAGTACCAGTGCCTAAAAAAAATTGTGAACTTCGGATATTTATTTGGATATTCAGCAATCGTAAGAGACTGATGCTGTACCTTATTCCATGGTCGCTTACTGGGTAGTCGAGTTTAAAAGAGGCAATTCCAGATATGAAGATGATTCTCGTTCTGGTCGAACGTCCACCGCTTTAAGCAAAGAAAATGCCAAAAAAATGGAAAGACTGGTACTTGATGACTTTCTAAAATAACCTGCAGAGACCCTTAAGATTTTATTTGGTAGTTTCCAATAAGTTTCCAATCTATTTTCATAAAAACTTTTGGGTCTTGTTTCACTATGGTAACGCTTCAGCTCATCGCTCCGACGTTGCACTCACGGCAATCCGTCAGTATTGCTTTGAAATTTACCCCGCCATATTCACCGGACTTAACCCCTAGTGATTTTCACTCATTGAAAGAGTATGTTCATAGAACAAGATTTCACGACAATAACGCCGTAATGGCCGTGGTAGAGGAATTTTCGAGAGTCAAGGGATTTGTTTTTTTTTTAGAGAAAATAAAAAGTTGGAGAAGCATTTTAACAAATGTATAGAGTTATAAGAAGATAACGTAGTCAAATAAATTATTTTTTTGACATTTCACTGATGCTTTATTGGCAATTCTAAGAACTTCAAAGAAGTCAACCACAGACCTATATCGAGATAGACGAAAACAGCGCTTCAAACTGGGGAACCTAGCGTGTCGACTTTTTCTTACCTATGATGACGTCACGAGCGAGTTTTAATGATGGGGAAATGTTATTGACGAGCTCTTGCAAGAAAGCACTGCACAATAAACCATTTTCGTTTCTAAGTTCATGGCAAGCAATGGTCTCAAGCGGACAGAGTTAGGTCGGAAAACTTTGACCATGGATCAAACGTTTTACACGCAAAGTAGGTACACTTTTACCGTATATCTCGATATACTATACGACCAAGACAATTAGGCGCATTACAGGCCGGTTATGCACTTTCGGCACCTGCAGCCCACTTGTATACCGTACTTCTCTTATTATCTAATTTATTAGCGCTACAGTGATTAACTGATTGATTACCGATATTAAAATGTTGGTTTTAAGTTTGATTTTTTAAGTTTTTCTCAGCTGTCATGAGCCTAATTGTCTTGGTCAGATAGTAGGTCTGTGAAGTCAACAAAGCACTGCAACTTATAGGTCCTCTCAAATGATAAACATGAGAATTGAAAGTCGAGGAAGAGCAATGAGTTTTAAAAGCATTTCAGCCTCAAAATGTGATTGTCCATGCCAATTAAAGGCTGCATAAAAGGGCGGGTCCCACCGCAACGCATCGCATTAATATCCTCCTACATCGTATTATTTTATGCTTATTATGTTGAGTATTTATATGTATATATAAGTATATATAGGTTAGGTAATTATATCAATGTATGTACCTATGTTGTATCAGTATGTATAATTAGTCTATCGGTTTTATAAATATATTTATGTATTGGTATCATTTGTAGGTATTTGAATATAAGTATGTTTAATTCTTATATTTTATTTTATTATTACTTTATGTTCAACACCTCTCTACTTCTATTGCCGTCGTGACTTCTCCTCCACACCCTTTCCGGTTGACTGGTAGAGAATGCCTAAGAGCATTAAGTCCGCCTATTGCTGTTTGTGCAATAAAGTATTAATAAATAAATCACTTTCGTATGTTTTATATGAACTACCACACACTACAGAGACGGGCTGCATCGCCACGAACGCCCTAGCGGATCGCTTCTTAGGCGTATTAATGCGTTGCGATGCGGCTGCAGTATGCATGAGCCTTTAATTCGTCAAACCCGAACTGCGGCCCTACCGCGCAGGTGTCGTCGGCGTCGGCATCGACATCGACTTCATTTGACAGATGGAATCAGAATCAGAATCAGAATCATTTATTCCTTAGAAAATGGTATTGTATAAGATGGTCCAATTAATAAAGTGCAAACATTTTCTGCCATTAAAAAAGCGTAGGAATTAGTACATGCATAAAAAATACAATTGATTATTAATAGTGAAATTACAAAATTATTTAAATGTCAAATGTTATCATTACAAAAATGTCATGGATGTGATCGACTTCATTTGACAGATGGATGTGACCTATTGCTCTTAGTCTTTGTTAAGTTTTGATTTGAGGCAAAAAGAAGCAGCAATGTTTCACATCCATCTGTCAAATGAAGCCAATTTCGATGCCGACGCCACTTGCGCGGTACGGCACCTGAATACCGGTGTCCAGAGAACAATAGAAATTCTATCATGTCTCATAATCCGGGGTCTGAGGGTTACAGTAATATAATAATCACTGTTTATTTTTAAATCTTGTAGAAAGAAAACTCACTGTAAGTATTCTAACTTTTCTGTAGTACTGGCTGAATACTCTAACCATAGAGCACAGGAAACTGCATAGGAGGTGTGGTCTGAATTCACAACTTTTTTCATTTATTTCCACACAGCTCTGCAGAACTGACGGGAACCCCATTATATAGTTGAACACCAAGGACCATTCATCCTAAAAAAATAATACAGCTTTTAATTCTAATAATACTATGAGTAATCAATATAGTTATAAACAAATATGTACTAGGCTAATCCGAAACTCAATAATTTAAGGAATTGTTAATAATTCATAGATGTTGCCAGTTTATAAACTTGTTTTACCAACAACTTTGTAGTAAGAGAATTAGTTTTTAGCACTTCGAATCGCCAATAAAAGTAGCCTGTTTCCTTTCCCAAGATCTAATTCATCATTATGCCAAAATTCATCAATCCTTCAGTGGTCCAGGTGTGAAAGGGTAAGAGAATGGTACAGTCCACAAGGTCTAAGCTGAGCTTTGCATTTGTGTGAGTGCACATAGATAGTTTGTAGGTATCGTGTAAACAAACAAAAAAGCAACAGGTGTTGCTACTAGTATATCTATGTGCATTCACACTATAGTTTAGAAGTATGTATTGTCATTGGAATAATCTATCACTGTAATACCTCACTTTTTGGAGTAATAAATTGTTCTTACTCTTTGCCTACCACTCATTCTGCTACATTTTATGACAAGTTTTTAGCAAAACACTATGACTATGACACTAAATTTAAAATACTAAAAAGCAGAATGAGGCCTAGATAGATGGGCATATTTAATTTACTCTTTATTATAATAGTGACAGTATTTTCCAATTGGGTAGTAATTAACCTAGACTAAAAAACATTTTTGACCAATACTGAATGATATAGGTGATATATGTGATATGGGTGGATACTAGGGGAATGACTTAGTCACAATCTAATCTAACCTAAACCAATTTTTCCCACAACCCAACCTTTATTTTTATTCACTCAATGTACTAAATTTTGTACTAACTTTTTGTTGATCGGTATATAATAATATTCCTTCATAATTATCTTATTAGAATTTATTGATTAGCACCTAAATACTCACCTCATGTGTTAGTAAACTAAAATCAGTATTTACAAAATCTGGTAAGGGGGGGTAGGCCCCTTCAATAACTTTTTCATTAAAAGACCTAATTATAGCCTCCAACCTTGCACAATTGTATAATATAAAAGCGGCACCTGTAATGTAAAAGATAAAACAGCTTTTAATAAACAATTCAAAGTAGTTTGTCCATTTGAAAGTACTTATTTTTGCATTTGATAGTTTTTCAGTAATTTTTTTAATACAAAAAAATTAAAAAAAAAAAGATTATATGATACTGAACATCATTATTGTATTGTTGGTGGCTAGTCTGTAATACTTTTCTTATAATTTATATGAGCAAGCATTTGACCACCAACTGGCCTGATGGAAAGCAAGCTCGGTGGCCTTGAGGGCATGCTAGTCCAAAAACTGCCTGTTCACACTAGTTTTAAATCAATAAGGTAATTGAAACATTAACTAACCTTTGCTAGATCCAGCAGAACTACATTCAAAATTAATCTTAACAGCGCTGTTGGGCTTAATCTGCAGCAGCTCAAACATCACAGCCGATTCTCCCAAGTGCTCAATAAACTCTTTCCATTTTTCTTCTGTTGATACTCTCACTCCATATTTGTGCTGAGCAATCAGAATCATCTCATTCTGCCGCATTCTGTAATACATAATAACAATAAATATTATTATTTTCAATGATTCATAAAGACCTGTAGGCTTATTACGAGTTTGGCAAACTCGACGTTACAGTAAACGTTAATGTAAAATGTAGCTCTGTCTCTTTCATATTTAGCGACTCTTTTACCGACATGAGCAGTGTATCTGATAGTCTACGCTCACGAGTCCTGTAAATGTCATGTTAAGCAAACTGGTAATAGGGGTACTGAATTCAATTTGAAATTAAAAAGCCATTGCAATTCCAACAGGAAAAAGTTGTATAAATTCTTATTAGGTTATATTTTTTTGTCATTGATCTAAAAGGTTGAATTAATTAACATAAACATGGCAAGTCATGATTGTCTACAAATGTATTCATACCTACCTAATATAATCATCAGCTGTAATATTGGTTTCTTTACCTCCAGTTTTTGCATTAAGCACTACACCACATAAAACAGAATAAGCATGTTCATGCTTTTGTGACGATTTCGTTGTTACAATCAAGTTATCGCAATATTTTTGCGCTTGAGGAGTGACAGAAAGAAGTTTTTCAATGGTCATTGTCAAGTATTTCAGTCGCAATGAGGTTAAGCCATTATCGTCTTCTTTGAAATCACTATAAGCAGCTCCTGTTTCTTGTTTCAGTAATTGCATTACAGTTAAAATATTTTTCAGGGCTTCTTTCAAACCAATCAATATAGATTTCTGGCGATTGAGAAACAAATACACACGGTCCTTTTCTGCTTTCACCTTTGCAACTTCCAAGTTCCAATTTAAGGATTTGGTAATAATATCTGCTGGTTCTCTATTGTTAAATGCTAATATGGTAATATCTGAATCCATTTCACAGGCACGTTCTGCACTTCGATGCCATGATTTAAGTGTGTTTGGGAAACTGAAATCGCCATGGTGTTGCAAATGTTCTGAATGCTTTTTAATGAGTAGGCCTTTGTTTTTGTCAGGATTTTTGGTGAGAAAATAAAATACATCACTGCAGAATTCGTTTAAAACATTATCTATCATTATTCCTAAAATAATTTATAGTAATTTACAATCAAAATTCAAAATCACAAACACCTCGTAAAAATGCAAGCAAACAAAAATGACAGTGACATTGACATTTGATCTTAAGTGATTTTCTTTCGTTCCATAGGACAGGCTGAATCGTAGACCATACTGCCAAGACAATAGTTCTTCTATTCTCATCACGCGTTCGGGGTTTGGGTAAATTTCACGAAAAATTTCAGTTGGTGAATGAACATTTGCGCGAATAGTGCACAAATGTAATTATTCGCCTCTCAATTATTGGTCAATTAGACTTCAAAAACATTTTTACCGTACAGCACATGAATGAAGGTGAGCGCTATCTCAGCACTCTTTTTTTAGATTCTACATACATATTTAAAACGACACGCAATACATATTTAATTGTTTGCGACCCCGGTGGTCGCTGCGCTGCTTTACGTATTAAGTATTTGTTAAATAATATAATTTCATTATGAGCTAATAGTAATTTTTTTGGGGCATTTTTGCTTACTTTCCTGTTTTATGTATTAATATTTTATAGTATCAGTATCTTAATCAATTAAAACGCGAAATTTGTTTGTTACTGTGTACTTAGAGCTTGACGTTTTATTCTGTTTGTGACCACGGCTAAACGACATAGCCGAATCGTCAAGCTGTAAGTAGGTACATAGTTGTACTATAAGTTAGCATCTTGGATTCAAATTACTTCCACCACCACGTAGAACAATTTTATGCACAAATTTTGCTGATTTCACAACGCAATATATGGACCATTTGTATTAATATAACAACATTTTCAAACGCAAACAAAATCACGAGTCGACTAAACATGGCGGACACTGCTGACTCGCGATTTTGATACAAATGGTCCACATATTTTTTTACGTGGTGGTGGAAGTAATTGGAATAAAAGATGCTAACTTATCCGTTCACTAAATAGTGATCAAAAAGAAAAACAAAATTAATTATAAAGAGAGGGAGGGAATTCTCTAGAGAGTGAGATAACGCTACATAAAATGAAAATCTTGCTTCAAGTAGTTGTTCGGAATGTTACCTCCCGTTATACCTATACCCTTATGGTCGTGTCAATGTCAATGACAAAAGTCACAAAAGATCATGTCATGTCAATGTCAATGGTTTGGTTGGTTGGTTGGTGGTTGCCAGCCGGGCTGTGTTCTGCGTTTTCTTTGCGTGGCTGTTTACGTGCGTGCGTGCCTCTGTTGTAGTGAAAAACGAAAATATTAACTTGAAAATCTCTATTTTAATAAAATTTCTTAAAAACTAAGATTATGTTGTAAAATTCCGACAATGTTTTATTTGAAGTTTTTAGGTTTGATCACCGTTATCTCGCACTTCTCTTTGGCTTCTTCGCATGATCATCTTCTCGAAGGTATTTACTGTGGAAAAGAGAATTGTTACGAAGTTTTAGGAGTGACAAGAGAAGCTACCAAAAATGAAATTGGCAAAAGCTATAGACAACTTGCAAAAAAGTTTCATCCGGACATGCACAGAGATCCCGAAGATAAGAAAGTAGCAGAGGAAAAATTCAAACAAATAGCCACTGCATACGAAATATTACGAGATGAGGAGGAAAGGACGGACTATGACTACATGTTGGATAACCCACAGGAATATTATGCTCACTACTATAGATACTATCGACGCCGAATGGCCCCAAAGGTAGATGTGCGAATCGTTATAGCCGTTACTATATCAATTATATCTATCATGCAGTACTACAGCGCGTGGTCCAAATATGATACAGCCATTAAATACTTTATGACAGTGCCAAAGTATAGGAATAAAGCTCTAGAAATTGCAAAAGCGGAGTTAAGTGAAAATCAAGGAAAGAATAGAAGAAACAAAGCACAGATGAAAGAAGAACAAGATAAAATAATCAGAAGAGTTATAGTAGAGAACATGGACATAAAAGGAGCCTATGCTAAACCTGAAGTTATAGATATTCTGTGGGTACAGCTTATAATTCTTCCTTATACAATTGCATACTATATTTACTGGTATCTGCGATGGTTTTGGAAATTCACAATTTTGAAACATCCTTATGAAGATGAAGAAAAGTTATATTTAATTAGGAAATACATGAAACTAGGTCAGCATCAGTTTAATGCAATAGAGGATGAAAAGAAAGAAGAATTTTTAGAGGAAGAGTTATGGATCAAGGAGAATTATATTCATTGGAAGCAAGTACAAGACGAGAATGCTAAAAAGGCTTTAGCAGAGAACAACAAATACAAACAATACAGGAGATATATCAAAAACCATGGAGTCGGCCGCATGACATTTGATGACTCGTGATAAAAAGCGTTGTGATTAGTTAATTGAAGATCTGTCCATTTTGGATTCCAGTTTTTTCAGATTATCTCATACTTTTCGACTTCCTAATTTAAATTTAAATTATTTATTGACCAGAAATCAAAATACATATTTATTACAGAACTTGTTACTTTTATTTCTTTATATTTTATATCTATTTGTCTCAACATGTACTACAATACAATTTAATTACAATTATTCATACATCCATAATTTACATTCATCACAAATGGCAATTTAGTAAGGCATTCTAATCCACACGCTGGTGTTTTTTATACACCACACATCACATCAAGGCAAGTTATAATAGTAACATGCAATTATATTTGTTTAGCTATAAAAATATTACAATGTATGCTATTGAACCAATAATGAAATGATATTGCCGGTAATTTACCAGCAATTATAATGTTTGTTGGGTATACATGACCCACACTTAAAATGGATAAAAAAAAACAAATACGATTGCAATGTTCTATTAAAACTGTAAGAAACAGTCCTATTCCAGTCAAATTAATTATATAGACATCCATTTATAAGCATTTACAATAATTCAATAAATAGTTTGCATTTGGCAGTGCATTTCTGATATCTAGTTCCGAAATATATAAAGCCATGAGACCAAAGTTATAATTTTGGAATGTAATTTAATAAGTATCTTTGCTTGTGTACAGTAATCTATTTTATTTATTAGGTACAATCATGAACATCACACATTAAAAAATGTAACTTAGTTGAAATAGTCTTAATTCGCATTGGTATAATATAATGATATATTTTATAAGTTTTTCTTTTTGATTAGTGTGTTATTCTTGCTCATTCAATAACAACAAATTTCGGTCACTTTCAATATTTTCTCTTTAAATATAATTCGTCATTTAGTTGAGATAAAATAATACTATTTTGTAATGTTTGTTAATATTTCAACATTGCTTTTACCTAACAAGGAAAATGTGTTAAGTCTAATAGACTTAGATAAAATGAAGAGGACAAACTATGCTAAATTGTTCGTCGAGCGACTTTCTCAATTTTCAGTTAATGTAAAGAGGAAGATCCTCATTTTGTTTTGTTCTAAGATAATGTTCTAATTAAACTTTAAGTTTTTGAAGCCGCTTGCTGATAAAAGCCAAATTGAAATACTGATTCAACAAGGATTTAAATAGTGACAGAACTCAAAAGTAGAAATAAAAAGCATTAAAAATATCTTGAGCATAAGGGATCAAAACAAAACTAAAATCATAGATGTTAATAGTTCTAAAGTTGTATTCATATCTGACTGATTTATGAGATATACTATGCAATAGAGGGTCTAAAATACAGTGTGATTTGAAAATTCGGATCTTCTTACTATAATCGGTATCACTCACTATACTTGTGTCAATCATTGACACAAGTTTTGTACTAAGGTTGTTAAATGAACCTCTTTAGAATAATTCTATGTTAGGTACTGTTGTTTATTTCTAATGTTTACTTGTTTAAATCTTCAGGAATGTTGTGACATCAGGCACTGTGGCTCAGATAACAACAATAATTAATAGCATTGAAATCTCGACATCTGTCAATACATATATACCTAGGAGAGCTACACAACATTAAAAATATTTTTATATTCAACTTGTTTTTATTTCACTCTTCATCTAAACACATACTGCATAGTATATTATGTCGATATATAAGTAGTATCCAAAGTATAATGTCAATCTCATTATTTACACAAAACATCCAATTACATATATAGCCCTAACTGTACATACATAGTTAATGACTAAATAGCTTTATTTATCGATTCAATCAGTAGATCTCATAAAATAGTATACATAAAAATATGATTCTAGTCTTTTTACACATACTTTCGCTTCTGCATGACATCTTTCAATATCTAAAAATCATACAGGTACCAATAATTTCAGACTTTCTGCAATGTTGTTTATTACTTACTTAATGAACTGGAATTTATCATAATTATCTAAACCTTGTTAGGAAAACTAGTTCTTATTACATAATAAGTAAAGAAATATTGAAGGTCATCATTATAAAAAAAAAATGTTTCTAATTTTCAATACAGATCTACTTTAAAAAAATCAACTGCACAAATATACCAATATTTCAAAACATGTAGCACAGTTAACATATTTACATCTCTAAAAAACCATATTACATTGCGCTTTAATTTTCGCCCATCATGTCTGTAGCAGTTAAATTGATAATACATAAATGTTCCTTAACTCAAACATTAACTTCGAGATCATTTTTCTTGTCGACTGTACTACAGTCACCATAGCTGCCGAAGTTACATTTAATACAACTGTCGGTTGCCCTAGCTCCTTCGATTCGGCTCATTCACCACATTTGTACAGTTTTTTTTTCACTCAACAATCACATTCAACAGTCCACGCGATTATTAACTGATCAATTTCACCAGTGCTTTCGAACACGTTTAGATAGAAACGTCCCAATATGGGCGTTGTTACTGTGAGCATAGAGTTGATATTGCACTAGCGGCGGGCGCGTTTGCCGCGCGGGCGAACCGCTACGTGCAGCGCGCGTCCTCAGACGGGCGTCTCGTGGTCGGCCTCCTCGATCCGCCCGAGACGCCACGCGTTCGGATCCGTTGCTATAGAAACAATAAAATGAAGTCAGTTTATGAAAAAAAAACTGAATGCTATGCAGCTAGGACCCACTTTTCGCGTTGCGGGATGGATCGCAATGATCGAAATCGATCTTAAGATATAAATAATTATCATACTTGCATACTTAACAAAACTGTAAATTTTCTCCAATTGATTTTGACTCATCATGTAACGTTTTAAGAATCAAAGTCGAATGGAGAAATTTTAAGGTTTTGTGGAGCATGTAAGCCTATTTTGTAACTTTAGTCAGCTTTTGTAACTTTAGAAGACGACCTCGTTTGGCATAAGTAAGTACTCTGACAGCTACAATAAAATTAATGTAAATCCTATCTAATAAAAGCAACAATGCACTTTCATTATATGCCAAAATCTGTGGTACACTGAATCTGTCAGTTACAAAATAGGTCTGTGACCCACCTGCACAATATTTAAACTTTAGACAATTAATATTTAACCCTAAATTACTATTATTAAAGAAATAGTAATCGTCGTCATCAGCCATTTTTTATGTCCCCACTGCTGGGACACTAGCTTTCCTTATGGATGGATAAGAAAAACGGGCCAACATGACCTACGTGGGCCCAATGCGGATTGGTGGGTTTTTGATGACTGCAATTAATGCAGCCGGGACCAACGGCTTAACGTGCCTTCCGAAGCACTAGAGATTGCAAACCGGTGTCCTTCTAGACACGCACCGGGCCCGGCCATTCTTTCAGACTGAGAAATGATTATAACTTTTTAATTTTGCATTTTACAATTGCTTTTTTCTAGTATATTTTCTTGTTTAATATTTATCACATGAGAAATGATTGTTTTGCATTATGCAAGTTTATTTATTCATTTCCACTCTTGCAACTATCTTTACAGGTTCTCAACCTAATACAATAGTGTAACTGTTTCTGATACCAAAAATACATATGTATACGTATTGTACGTACAATATATATGTATTGTAGCATAACACGTAATGCTACCTTTGTGAATTCGTTCAGAGAACCGTGAAACAAATCAATTTTCTGCAATCCGATTTAGAGTGGTTATGGCCTGTGTCAACGGCGTCTTGCCGAGTAGGTCGGTGCGGCCAGCAGCTGCGACGCCACACGTATCTATCCGGCACTCGCAATAGAATATACTTTATGTTATATTATTATTAAGCCTACTACGTATAACGCAACCAATTTTACATTACGTTTAGTTAGTTAAGACTATCCAAGTTTGGTTGTTTATAGTTACAGTGCAGTCTAGCCTAGCCTACAGTAGTTATAAGATTTTGCTCAATTAGTAACACTCACTAGTCTTAAGCGCTAAAGTTTAAGAAAAAAACATAATATTTTAGTTTTTGCAATTAAGAATTTGCTTTGTTTATACCAAAGCTACGAAAGTTTATCTATCTATCTATTCTAGGTTGATAATACAAGTTTAGTAGTTTAAGCTGCGTTGTTAGTTTCTTCTTATTTCTAATCTAAATTCTAATACACCATAAGTAAAAGTAATCAATTCTGTATTAAACCAGTGATTTTGAGCCTGAGTGAGACTAATTATTGTTAATTTGTTATTTTGAAATAAATATAAATTCGTAACCTTGAATCATTGTCTTTTTCCATTCATATACTTATAGAAAATTGTCATAAAATACTTTAAAGGTTTCATCGCTTACACATCAACCCGAACCGGGTTGGCGACGAATGCTACCGGGTCCGGCCGGATTGAGAAACATTCCGGGTTGCAATCTCTACGAAGCACTGAGGAGCTCGAGATAGTAATTTTTGGTCACCCATCCCGTGACCGACCATTGCGAAAGTTTCTTAACTTCAAGAATCGCAGGCCGAATGCGTGATCCACTGCGCCACGGGCTCCTTGAAATTGTAATAATTTAATTATACCTATTCCATATTATCTAGTGTCACCGCCACAACCTTAGCAACTGTCAATCCTGTCGGTGCAAAGCATATCCCACCTTTTTCAATTTTATATCATTGTAAATTATAAAATCAAGCTATTGCACAATCAACAGTCACTAAGTATATAAAACATTATTATGTGGCAAATTCCCTCAATTGATTTAGTACTTAACTCCATCATATTAAGGTTCAAAATCAATTTTGTTAGTTTTGTAAAAAAAACCGTTGATTGTACTAACATAATTAAAATTGTGCACTTAGTAAAGTGAAGTGATTGTGAGACCTCATAAAAGCTTACTTTAGCGCCATTTTTAGCCACCAAATTATATTCGTGTTAACTATTTACTCTTAACGTAAATTTAACAGTGATTAGCATAACCATTTCCCATATTATACTACCGTTTTTAAATGTCCAGTAAGTCGGTTATTTAAGCTTGAAACAATATTAATTGCAACAAAAACTTAGTTAATTTAAACGTCAAACAAGTGCAACAGGGTGAAAACAAAGAAACAATGAAACAAAAAAATTACCTTTATATGATGTTCTTCCAAACATGCTTTAGGATTTAAGGACTTATGGATAGGATATAAGGACTTTAAAACTCAAAATAAACTAGGTAATACTTATTTTGTAAAGCTACTCAATATTATGTAAGGTAACAACTATGGTTTAGTTTTAAGCTTAACTCTGTAATAAGATGAATAGATAGATAAGCAATAATATGAATAATCATAGAACCTTGTCGCATTCCATCTCTCTCTTTACTTTGTGATATTAAAAAACAAAATATGACAGAGTTCGATAGTGTTTCCATTGTGTTTTGCTCGTAATTTGTTGTCAATTGCTTCCTGTATTTTGGAAGAGGATATGTAAAAAAAGAATTTATACTTATTGTAAGTATTTGATAGAATCAGGAGTTACTTGGCGGAAATCCATATCTTAGTAGAAAACGAAAAATATGCAGCACAATTCCGCAAGAAATTTTCTTGCGGAATTGTGCTGCATATTTTTCGTTTTATACTTCTTGCTTTTTCTATTCATCTTGAATACTGTAACCTACACAGACCTATATTGAGATAGACGGTTAAAGTCTACCTATCTTGCGTGTCAAAAGTATTATCCACGGTCAAAGTTTTACGACCTAAGTCAGTCCGCGAAAAAATTGTTAATTGTGCAGTGCTTTCTTGCAAGAGCTCGTCAATTACATTTATGGCCTGCGCAGACGACGGACATTGAAGGACTTTTTGTCCGCGACACGACCTTATTACTAAGAACATAAAGTTAAAATAATAACGAAGACTATAGCGTACTTTTCTTGGATATACGCGATCTAAGTTGAATCTTATTTGGTTAACAATAAAGACGTGTCGCGGACAAAAGTCCTCCGTTATCCGTCGTCTGCACTAGCTCTTCCACATCACTAAATCTCGCTCGTGACGTCATCGTAGGTACAAAATTTCGACCCGCTAGGTTCTCATACAGTTTGAAGCGCTCTTTTCGTCTATCTCGATATAGATCTGTGGTAACATATAATAATAATACATGCAATAAAATATATTATACTAACACTTATATATTAATACTTAATAGCACATAGACTAGGATGATTAAATACATAATAACTAAATACACATGCTTATTATAATACAATAATCAATAATACATAATAATTATGTTATTGTGTCATGGGTAGATTGAGACCACGGTTCGTATTATTTTTTGTTATTTTGGTAAATCCAGCAATAAATGTAAATAACAATACTATTTAGAATATTAGTAAAACAAATTGAAATATTGCTCACTTGAGACTGGTACTTATTAATAGGGTATTTTGTGTGTAATTTTACTGTCTCTTTTTATATGTTAGAATAAGCCGAACTTATATTATTTATCATCATAAATTATATACCATATTCTGGGAAATAAAGATTACGATTATGTTCAATTTGTTATTGTTATATTAATTACATGTAATAATGAGACGCGAAATGGGAGTATAAGTAAGAAACACTCGTTATTGCAAACAATATTTACTCAAGTGTTAGTCAATGGCCATTCATATCCATAGGTATAAATAAATCGCGATGATCGTGCCAGTTTTCTCTTTTGCAGACGTGTTAATTTAATTACTGTGCCAGTAAAGTTTTACAAACGATCACTTTTCAATATTAAGGCAAACAATTATAATTAGTAATCGAAAGAACAGGCATAAACTAGTGTTATTAATGTTGTAGATACAATTTGATATTAATTTTATTTACCTTTCATGCTGATTTTACCAATTTAACACCAATATACCTTAACAAACTATGATTTTTGTACTTGGTTGTTCAGTTAATGGCAACTAAGGCTTTTACAAAATGTTAAATTTCTTCAGTCAGACAATTCCGAACACAACGACTTGCGTCTTAAAGTTCAAAGTCGATTTTAGAAAAGTGACAGTTTTGTAAAGACTGACCTGCTGAAGACCCATCGCAGTATCCACTACTTATTAAGCATCTTTTTAATGAATATGCCGACCCACCAGTTTACTGGCATAGGTAGATAAGACGCTACTCGGAAAAAGTATGAAATTTTTTATACAAAACTATAGCACGGTTACAGTTGTTACAAATCTAGTAATAACATATATATTTCTTCATACCTTTATCTAGATTCGTATAGTTTCAAAAACACGATTTTATGATTTTGCCTCGAAACCTTTTCATTTCGAAAAGACCTCTAAAAATACGAAAATGGAAGATTATTCTTAAATGGGGTTACTTACACTATTGGAAAGTGGATACCAATAATATTTAGGATCGTATAAAAGCATTTTTTTTAAATCGCTGTAGTTTTTTAATACGAAGTGATTTTGTGATTTTTTGCCTAATCTGCAAAATCGGTCTCGCTCCCGTGCGCGTCGTTTTCTCATTGCTATCTCGCTTCAGCATATTTTTTTCGAGTATCGCCTTAATCTTCTGATTTTACTTGATATATACCCTCAAAAGCAATATTATTTGCTGAAAAGACCCAACTAGTAATCGATGTTAAAACAATATAAATAAATACAAAGCTATTTATACTTTTAGTGCTTAAATACTCAAATATACAATTGATGAATTAAGCACCATATACATATCAGGGATTCTAGTTACGCAGTCAATACTTATTATTTATTAAGATACTTAATAGACCAAGCACTGAACGTATAATAGTCCAAGATTGGGTGGATGCGAAAGAATCTATAGAAGGTGCAACAGAAAAGCGACAAAATTTTTAGAGGGCGTTTCCGCTGCTCATATTAGTATCAATCAAGTCATCGATCAATTTATAAATCTGAAGAAAAACACTTAGTCTGTGACAGAGATTTTTAAGAATCATTGGAAAAGTTGTTATATTCGAGCAGCAGAATCGTTCTCTTAGGCTGCTTATTAAAAGCGTAGTTTTTATACATTTGACACGTGGACTGCCAAAAATATAATTTCACTAGCCGCTTTAATGAAGTTTGTTTACGCAGCCTTGTAATTCGCATTTCTGTTACATTTCGTATAAGGTGAAGATAAGACGATTCTTTAGGTGTCAACGTCGAACACCAAGGGAAAGGGAGGACACATCAGCAGTCAGCAATTTGGTATCGCTCGTCGGGTCGGGGAATCGAGGAAGGAGGCAGATGAAAAGGGGGTAGGGGGGGTATATAAGGTCGGGCGGCGCTGGGCGCGTGGCGTCAGCAGCCGGCGGGCGGCGGCGCGGGCAGCAGCGGCGCGCGCTCGCCTGCGCCATAACCACTCATAGCGACAAGGCCTTAAGCTGACAATACACGTCCGCTTTTTGCTTCCGATTGTCTGATCAAGCATTCAGGGGGCTAATTGTCTAATTGTTTATATAACTTGTTTATATAACTGTTTGATTTTCATGAACTGTTTCATATACTGCTTTTTGTGAACCTAACATGCCGTGGCAGTTTGTAACTAAGGCCACACTACGTGTCTTGTACCCGATCAAGTTTTTCACTTATGTATAAGTGTGAGTCTTGTAAACTGTCCTTTTCTTAAAAAATAAAAAAATATTTTTTTTTTAAATCTATCGCAATCCCTTTCAATTCGTAATTTTGAAAGTTATTCAGGCCGTCCCTATTTGACATTTGAATGGGATTGTGATCGGGGCGCGTTTTAAAAGGTATGGAATTAACGAAATTGAACTGTCTAAGCAATATGACAGACGAAAATATCACAATCACAATACCTCTGAAAGTGATTGTGATAGATTTTAAATTAGACAATTAGGGGGCTGATCGGATTCACTCAATACACGTCCGATATTTGCATGCGACTCTTTCTAAACTCAGTCCAAAGAGAATAATATGCGCTAGAGTCAACTGGCAAATCGGAAGGAGAATCGGACGTCTATTTCGTCTCTGTACAGAAGTATGCTTACAGCGCTTTCAGACAATTGGATAAGACAGTAAATCGTAAACGCGTAGCGCTCTTTCCGACTCGGACGTCCGATCCGACTATCGAATCGGATGTATATTAAGTGTTCAAACAATGTATGGCACGAGCGCATTCCGATTGTCTGATCAGACTATCGAAGAGTAAAATCTGACGTGTATTCCCAGCCTTAGGCCCGCACACCACACTTTTATGCACTGACCAGACGATAAACATCGGTCTGTGCTTGATCTTTATTAGGTCGCACCACGTAACTAAGTGCGGTGAGACAAAACATGTTGAGTAACTCCCTTACAGATTTAGACAGGGTTAGATTCTTACTAGGAGTGCAAATTGTATTAGGTTTGGTTAGTGCTAGGACTTAGTTTTAAGTCCGCGTGGCTAGCTACCACCGTGTTTATCTAAATCTGGCGCTATAAAAATAATGTTTCCAACCTTGATGTGTTCTGGCAATAAGAGATGAGATAGCCAGTTACTCAGTAGTTGAGGATTCCGGAGGAGGTGCACTTCCACCTCATGTCATTACTTACATCTAGTACCTATGATGAAGGTTAAGCGTCTCCGTTGTTCATAAAAAAAAAACTTGTCACCTTAACACGTTTTGTCTCGCCACTCTAATATCAAGTTACGTGGCGCGACCTATACTAAGGAGTTCGGCTGAAATTAATAGCTGCGTGATAAATAATCATTTCAGGAACAAAAATATCCATCATCTGCTCAGTGCCTTATAGATACCCAATCATAGTATTGCGATCTCTTTTGTGCAATATCTTTAGATCTTATGAAGATATTCCCATTCCAAAGTGTTTTGTGTGCGGGCCTTTTAAACCGATTCTAATTGGAATTACCATACCACTAGAGCATAGCGTTTGATTTGATAACGTCAGATCCAACATTTTCAAGTTTATAAACCTCGCGCTAGTCATAGATGATTATCTTTGTTTGTTCAGTTTGCTGGCTTTGTGTGACATCACCCCCTCAAAACGCCTCAAATCCACCACCGAAGGTGCCACGGCAAGTTCGTCTTTCTTTCCAAAGAATGTGAGTCAACCACAACATCTTGTCTACATTTTTAGATAGGTAAGACGAAGTGATACAAACATAACTGCTAGAGTTGAGTCACCCTGTCGCTTCGTTTCAACTCCTGACTTCTACTTGGACTTTTTGTCGCACATGCCTCACCATCCTGCTCATATGAGCAGGATCTGTCCTGCTGATATGAGCGCGCACTGCGCTTACGTGAGATAGTGTCGAGAGAGATTTAGGGATGGTGTACTACACTCCTGCTGCTTAGGCAACTGAATGTTTTTTTATGGAAGATTTTTGGCTGATAAAAACTTGCTAGATGCAGGTTACCGTTAAAAGACCAGAATTTGTAACGCCTTTTTGCACTTAGGCGGCAACTGAATAAATTGAGATAATGTTGATAGTTGGTGAGTCTCCTCACTACGACTCGCGCGAGGAAGAAAACAGAACAATCAATGGTAAGAGTGGATCCGCCATTTACGTAAAGAAAGCGTAACACTATAGGAATGGTAATTTCAAGAAGAATACTATAATGATTAGCGAACATTGAAATAATGAACAACTACTTGAGTACATCTGCTTCTAACTACAACTAACTAACGACTAATTAAAACTGGGCAAAGAAAACAACAATGTTAATGAGAAATTACTATTATGTCTATGTATATGTAATGAAAATAATGTTGGCAAGCAGACATACTAAAGTAATGATCGTTACCCCCCGTTTCCACTGGCGAAACATTTACAAGAAAACATGTTGGAAACGTATAATGCGGCCACTGAGAGAATGCATTGTTTGATGGCTCCTATCGAGAGCCATTAGTCATCCTCTCAGCAGCCGCACTATATTTTGAATAATGTTTTCTTGTAAATTTTTCGTCAGTGAAAACGGGGGTTTAAAAACATTAATTAATACAAGACGACATTCAATAACATCCAATATACCAACACAATGTTTTGCGCTTGATTTTATGTTACATAATTTTGATAAAATTTTGGTTTGTTGTATTTTTATTGATGATTTCAACTGCATGAATTACTGCATTTTAATGGCTCGCATTCATGGCAATTAAGTAATCAATCACTTTTTACAACTAATATAATGCAGATATGAATCGTAGCATTATCGAGATTGAATGCAAATTCGTTACATTTCATGCGTGACTTTCTGGTTGATAAGCTTTTTTTAATTAATTATAATACTAGTCCAATTTTCATGAAATTGTTGTGTCAGTACAGTATCTATAAGGGGTATATCGAGCTTATTGAGGCTCTTATCAAGACGAAATATGCTAATAATATAATCAAAGAACTGCCTCAAAAAATTTAGGCTGCGACTTCAATTCATGATATTTGATTAATATGGTTTTAACAAAAAGATATAATTTAAAAAGAAGTTCAAAGCTCTTCATTGCATTCACATTTCCACATACAAACGAACGCAGTGATTACCCAATTACCATAAATGCTTAGCCAGTAAGACTCACTAGACAAAATCATGCCAACAGTAAACAAGATTACATCAAATAATTTTTAATACGTCTCTAGAAGTAACTATATTTTGCCACTAAATCATTAAAACGAATATCTGTAGTTGTGGTGCCTATGGGTAATAATGGTTTGGTATAAAAACACAAATTATATTTACTTCTAGAGACCAATCTATACCTTACTCAACGTCCTCTGAGACAAAAGGTCTAAAATTAGCTTTATTCTTAATCTAGCATCTAAAATTTACATACCAATATTAATAAAAAAGTTAATTAAAATTTAGGGATAGGTAAAAAATGTTAAAGTCGCGTCAGGAAAATTCGTAAGACCATTTACCGTTGACCTATTTCAAATTACATAAAGTCTCACACTTGAAAGATCTACGTATATTAGTTAATAACAACCATTATATAAAGATGGCTCATTACTAGCAACTTTCATATTGATGCTAGCGGCCCGACCGCCCAAAGGTATTGCTTGTGCTATCGCTATAGCTATCAAACTTCAAACTCTCATACAACCCTTCAACGATAGGGTTTTTGACTTATTCCTGGATATTTCTATTCACCTATTGGATTCACTATTGCATTTTTAGTATGAAAGTGATAGCGTCAGCGAGAGCCCTTGTAGGGGGGTTTGAAAATCGCTAGATATAGCGATAGTACAAGCTATAACGTTAGGAGGTCGGGGTGCAGGTCAGTTTTAATGGATTTACCTGCCAAATCAACTTGGTCTCTGTTTTCATCAACTTTTGATGAAGTTGTGGTCAAGATATAGTGGATTTTGATCGTTATTTTCGTTTAAGCGGTTTTCACTTCTGCCTGCACTCTCAGAGTGCAACCCGTTTATCTTTTGTGTCAGAGGAAGTTGAATAGAGTATAGCAAACCTTATTCACCTCACCTCGATGCTAGAGTTGTTGTGGATGACTACATTTCAACTTAAGTAATATAATACCTTTGTGCCTACCAGGCTTCTATGTTTGGTTTCAGCAAGTTCAGAAGGAAGACGGCATCCAAGAAAATGTATTTTCTTTATACATACATCTGTTTGTGCTGTTGAGTCATCATTGTCACTGGATTGTTAGCTTCGAGAGTTTTGTAATGCCTGTGTGTAGTATGGATCGGAATGGTATGTAAAGATTGTAGATACTTACTTAGAAACTGATAAAAGTGACGTAGTCCCCACCCTTCACCAGGCATGAATGAAACCGAATCCGTAGAGTATTATAGAAATCTGATAGTTTTATTAAGAATTGTCTACTTCTTCAGAACTAAAAATGTTGATCAGATCAGTTGGGTGTGTATCTAGATCTCCTTTATTCATTCCCTGGATGGTCATTATCAGATCACAGCTCGGTCAATCCTTGGCAGAGAACCAAGGCTCCAAAGTTACCTCGATTGTATGAAAATCGACTAGTGTCGTTATGTGACCACCACTGTAGCTCGAAGATTGCTCAGCTGGAGCTTGGAATGGACAGAGAGCCACAATAGACTGACGATCTGCTTCCTACCGCTTAACGGTATTTCAAACTTTAAACTCTCGTAGAACCCTTCAACGATAGGGTTTTTGTCCAATTCCTACACATTTTTATTCATAACCGCATCTGTGGTCTAGTGGTAACAGCAGCCGGTATCAGACCCAGGGGTCCCGGGTTCGATTCCCAGCGGGGGTACTTATAGTATTCGGTTTGGTTGGTGGTAGGAGTTGTTTTAAGTCCGCCTGGCTAGCTACCACCGTCTTATCTAAGTCTGACGCCATAACAACAATGTTTTCAGCTTTGTTGTGTTCCGGCAGTTAGAGATAAGATAGCCAGTGCCTCAGTGGATGAAAGGTCCGGAAGTGGCTATTATGAAGGCTAAGAGTCTCCCCATCGATCATTAAAAAAATCTACTGGATTCATTATTGCATTTTAAGTAAAAAAGTGATAGCATTAGCGAGAGTCTCTGTAGGCAGTTAGGAAAATCGATAGTAATACCGTTTGACGGTAAGGGTGCTGGTGAAGGTCACGGCGGGGGAACAGCTGGATGCAACACGAGACCGATCGTGACGGTCGTGGAACTGTGATGACCGGACAGGGTCCTTATTCACTACGACCACTTATCGATTCCTTGCTCAAACCACGCCAATGTCGTACTTGGTTTTGACATTTTCATAATTCATTTTCTTCATGATACTCACAAATTATAGAGTTGATGATGATTGAGTGACTGACTTTGCAGCTGAGGCTTAGGCTTCGACCTGTTGTCAGCTTTCTTTACCACGAGCATAGGCTTGTGGCCGTTGCTGTGGGAGACATAGACAGTCGTGTATCATATGTGAGACTGACCCTGCAGCTGCCGGTTGAGCAGCGCGGTGATGCCGGGCCCGTCGCCGGCCTTCTTCACCACGAGCATGGGCTTGTGGCCGTTGCTGTGGGAGACATAGACAGTCGTGTATCATATGTGAGACTGACCCTGCAGCTGCCGGTTGAGCAGCGCGGTGATGCCGGGCCCGTCGCCGGCCTTCTTCACCACGAGCATGGGCTTGTGGCCGTTGCTGTGGGAGACATAGACAGTCGTGTATCATATGTGAGACTGACCCTGCAGCTGCCGGTTGAGCAGCGCGGTGATGCCGGGCCCGTCGCCGGCCTTCTTCACCACGAGCATGGGCTTGTGGCCGTTGCTGTGGGAGACATAGACAGTCGTGTATCATATGTGAGACTGACCCTGCAGCTGCCGGTTGAGCAGCGCGGTGATGCCGGGCCCGTCGCCGGCCTTCTTCACCACGAGCATGGGCTTGTGGCCGTTGCTGTGGGAGACATAGACAGTCGTGTATCATATGTGAGACTGACCCTGCAGCTGCCGGTTGAGCAGCGCGGTGATGCCGGGCCCGTCGCCGGCCTTCTTCACCACGAGCATGGGCTTGTGGCCGTTGCTGTGGGAGACATAGACAGTCGTGTATCATATGTGAGACTGACCCTGCAGCTGCCGGTTGAGCAGCGCGGTGATGCCGGGCCCGTCGCCGGCCTTCTTCACCACGAGCATGGGCTTGTGGCCGTTGCTGTGGGAGACATAGACAGTCGTGTATCATATGTGAGACTGACCCTGCAGCTGCCGGTTGAGCAGCGCGGTGATGCCGGGCCCGTCGCCGGCCTTCTTCACCACGAGCATGGGCTTGTGGCCGTTGCTGTGGGAGACATAGACAGTCGTGTATCATATGTGAGACTGACCCTGCAGCTGCCGGTTGAGCAGCGCGGTGATGCCGGGCCCGTCGCCGGCCTTCTTCACCACGAGCATGGGCTTGTCCTCGCCCTCCTCGTAGCTGTTGGGCAGGTGCCCGTTGCTCACCGCCATCGTTTCGCTCACCTGAAAATGTGAAGGGGGTATTTAATAAGATGCCAAGAACAAACGAAACGAAATACCATAATAATTATCTTATTATTTATTATCATGGTTTTCAAGACTGCAATTAATGCAAATAGCTAGATCTGCCAATCCAAAGAACGAAGTTGAGAAAATATCAGTCTTGAAAAGCCAGTAAAAAATTTGCTTAAAGAATTGCAAGTTACTTTATTAAAAGATATTTATTGTAAGGCAGAGCTCCATTTCAAAATAAATATTATTCACTGCTAAACAAAAAGAGGAAAACTTTTTTAATATGCTTTTGTTTTACTTTTCTTTTTTCACCTTCTTGAAAATCTTAAAATTATAAAGTATCAGAATATGATGGATTGTTTTATCTTGTGAATGAAGTAATACAGTACGCTCATGGCCGCGCTTAACAGACTGATCGTATTCGATCACGTTTGTTAAGCAAAGCTCGGCGCGGTCAGGTGACGGATGAGTGACTGTAATGTGGCATTACAACTGAGCGCTTCCGTGCACGTTAAACCGTCGGTCCCGGCTGTTGTCATCTGAATACAGTCGTTAAACCAAGTCAGAGGCCTTATAGGCGGCTCTTACACCAGAGGTAGCGACCTCACTCGATAAGAAGAAGTAGGAATTTAAGAAAGTAACTGTATACTGACCTGCATGAGCTTGTGCACCACGTCGCGGCCCAGGATGTGGTCGAACACGGCCTGCAGGAAGGCGTCCGACATGATGGATAGCTTCAGCTTGTCGCGGTGCCACACCAGCACGCGCGACTCCTCCATCGCCATTATTGACACCTGCCGACGTTGTATGACCACTCGTAGGTTAAGAAGAATAAAAAAAACCACTAGCTTCTGCCTGCGGTTTCACCCGCGTGGTTCCCGTTCCCGTGGGAATATCGGGATAAAAAGTAGCCTATTTTAATCTCCGTCCTTTCAACTAACAACTCTATGCTCTATTCAACTCTATTCAACCGCCTCTGTGGTCTAGTGGTACAACCACCGGTATCAGACCCAGGTCTGATACCAGCGGGGGTACATATTGTATTCGGTTTGGTTGGTGGTAGGACTTGTTGTAAGTCCGTCTGGCTAGCTATCACCATCTTATCTAAGTCTGTCGCCATAACAATAATGTTTTCAGCATTATTGTGTTCCGGCAGTTTGAGATAAAATAGCCAGCTCCTCAGTGATTGAGGATTCCGGGAGAGGCTCGCTTCCATCTTCAGCCTTATCAATACTTAACATCAGGTATGATGAAGGCTAAGAGTCTCACCGTCGTACATAAAAAAAAAAAAAATGCAATAAATCAACTCGATTGGTTGCTTAGTTAGGGCAACAAGTGAGGACAAACAAACACACGTTAGCATTTATAATATTAGTTAGGATTAGGATTTATGATGCTGCAAGATCACAAAAACTTTATATGCATAAATGGACCTCAACGAACGAAAGAAGTAACGCTATCAGATCGCAAAATCCTACAGTGGTAGACAACAAGAAGAACCAGTAAGAACTCAGCAAGGTTTGTTTGACTTGTCAAAAGTTGCAATAGTAATCAGATTCGATTGCACCAACGGCTTTACTGGTATACATTGTTTAGGATTTGACAGCTTCGACAACTAACAAGCATAATAAAAAATTGGAAATTTATTGTGAATGAATAAGCATTTAGAATTTGATTTTTTAACTGTATATTTCTTTTCCCGACGTTTCAGCATCTTTAGTAAGACACGTCAAGCGGCTTTCTTAAATCTGATAATCTAACCACCACATCACAGTGAGAAATTAATTAATATTTTACGCAAAAGTTATTGAATAAGCAAATAATTTATTGAAATCTTACAAATGGGCGCCGACAATACGGGTAATTCTCATATCTTCGTACTGCGTGGGGTGAAATTACATCCATGACGCAACTAAATGGTTCCTCGTCCTCGCGCCTACACACCATATTTGCGAAAGAGACAAGCCTGATGAGTTATGTTGGATGATCAAAAGAGTTTGAAAGGAATATAATTATTAAAGCACTGACTTAACAAGAGGCTCGAATATAAACCGTACAACCTTTTGAATGTACGGCGTCGACATAATGCTTACGCGAAAAAACTTGTAAAATCATTCTATACAAAACGTTAACCTTTGAGACTAAATAAAAATGTAAATCAGATTATTTCAATAATTAATTACACTGGCTGGAGCAAGATAATGACTGCGATTGTAATCTAACAAATTAACGATCGCCGCAGACGTTCACGTTTATCACAAAGGCAGGAAGTCGTTAGATGTTTGTCAATGTACTTTAAAAGCGCCACATTAAATACATTAGTCACAAAACGACAGTGAAAGTATTACAGAGATTAAATCACAATGCGCGTAACCATGTGCGCGGGCGCAGGCTGCCGGCTGCCATTACCATATTTCGTTATGGTTATGATTAAGTGAAATTACAGACGGAGATTTGGAGATATACGCTTCTAAAACTGAAAGCGAAATAGCTGATCGACACGCGATTGTTTTTAGTGATTTCTATAAAAGGGAAACGAGATAAGACATAAATACTAAGAAAGTCAATGTCTTCCACCGTTAGACTCTGGTGTATATTTAGAATGTAAAGGACAAAAGATTCGCTCAAATAGGATGCAGACTACTAATGCACTTCTTATAGCTCGTCGAAGAACACTTGGAATATCTGCGAATGCATTTTGCTATAAATCAAGTCACATGTGATTGATGAAGTCGAGATTGCAGGACTGGTTACTTTACTACGCAAGATACAACAAAAAAGGCTGTAATTACTTTTTGTATCCACTAGGTCCTACACAAAGAAGTTTAAAGATCGATGAATTGTACTATAGCGCTATGAAGTTTGCATTAAAAAAGTGCATGACATAATTTTACCTGGAAGTACTCGTCAGTGGAGACGCCAAACCACTCCGGCGAGTCCAAGAAGTGGTGCGGGAACACTATGTGCAGTGCCCGCTGGTTCTGTGACACCACCAATCTGGAAAGTTGCATCATCAAGCTTTATAATTAGAATACGAGTAGGCGCGGTTAGTGTCAAACCAAATTCAGAATAATACAATCACATTCTAAAATCAGAGAGGCTTCGATAAAGGTTTAGTGAATCTAACGGCGCAGAAGATCTTGTAGAACCTACATGAAACTCGTCAAGAACTGTCTTTCCTCTTTTCCATATTTCATACAGAGCTCATCGAATTATAAGTAAGTTCACTTTCTATTGCACAGAAACATTTAGCATTATTCGGAAACATTATAAATCTAAATATCGTATCTGATTTAACATGTATGAATAAATAATGAAGCACGAGTGTGGAAGGTTCCACGTTAGTATTTCTTTAGTCACAAGATCAGGAAACAGAAACACATTACGACCTGCAATTAATATTGATTCGACAAGTAGATAAGTTGGCACAATAATGGCCGACGCCAGATTTATACATCCTGTGTCTATCAAAACTTGTTAAAAAGTTAAATTTAATAATGAGAAGAATGGGTGCGGTGTTAATACTTTAATACACAAAGTTTAATAAACCGGGCGGTCGTCGTGAGAAGGCGCTAATTAAAACGAGTGCGGGACAAAACGGCGCACTGCGGCCCGCCTGGGAATCGAGGTGGGACAGTACACTCGCTATTTCACAGTGTTGAAAGATGGGACAAAAAATGGACAGCAATCATTGTGCAACTAAATGAGATTAGGAAATTGCCAGAACAGAAGCCATTCTATTTTCTATTCTTTCAGGACGAGATGAATGTAACGATTGCCTTCGATATGACACGATAATCTATAATATCTACACTGGCTTAATAAAGATAGTGGTCACAGTGATTAAAATTAATAGATGTATAGATAGAGAATGTATAATTGAATGCGGTTACGATAAATGAGTCTTCCGGCGATTCTTTAAATATATCAACTCCATGTTACCTATGTGACTCTGGTACTTTTAACTAAAAACATTAAAATTTACGTAGATTTATTTCCATTGAGCTTTTTATTTCAATTACCTTTTTATTCCAACTGTACTAATACGATCTAAACAAAGATGAGCGCAGTTTTCGGAATAAAAATATTAAAATAATTCGATTCAACGACTGCGCCCGTGGGTCCGGTAAAAAGTGGGCGCAGTCGCCGGAATACTCCGATAAATGTTGTAAATTTAATAAGGAATTTAGGACGTAGCTCATCGTTATTAAAATCGTACCTTTCAGAGGCTTGCTCATTAGAAGTATTAAAGTTAAGCCTTTAGACGATTACGTTTAATACATGCTGCCAACAAAGATTCAGCAGAGCTCGGCTACTCACTAATGGAAAATAGAAATGGATTTTAAGAATTAAAAAGCAATGCTGATGGTCATACCAAAGAGATTTCCGAAGACGTTAGTGCTTAACTAAATAATACATTCTTTCAACCTGAGCTTATGTAACGAACGATGCAGAATACCAAGAATATATTCAGCATTTTTTTACTTATCATAGTAACAATAGTGGATTTATCCAAGTTAATATAAAACAAGTTAACTGTTCATATGCAGATTTGTGTGAAAAGTACCCAGACTCACGTGCTTGGGACTAGTTGGCAAAGTGTCATTAATTCGCATGTCATGGGACCAGACGTGTTAAAGCACGGGTTACCTTAATTATAGTTACTAACGATTTTAGTTTTCCAGCTTGTGGGATGTGATAATAACAAAAAAGTTAATGTAGAGAATTAACTCCTGATAAAAATACGACTTTATTAATATAAAAGCGAATGAAATTGATGATAGAACGATGTGATTATAAAAAAAACCCTTATAAAGAGGTACTAAAATGAAGGAAAAGAACGATGAAGATTAAAATGGTACCGACCGATGTGATTATAAATAAGAAAAAATAAAGTTATAAGACATTGCTAAAATAAAGGAAAAGAACAATGAAAAAAATTAACTGCTGATAAAAATACGACTTAATATAAAATCGAATAAAATTGACGATGGCTATGCGATTATAACAGTACTGATAAAAATACGACTTAATATAAAATCGAATAAAATTGACGATGGCTATGCGATTATAACAATACTGATAAAAATACGACATAATATAAAATCGAATAAAATTGACGATGTTATGCGATTATAACAATACTGATAAAAATACGACTTAATATAAAATCTAATAAAATTGACGATGGCTATGCGATTATAACAATACTGATAAAAATACGACTTAATATAAAATCGAATAAAATTGACGATGTTATGCGATTATAACAATACTGATAAAAATACGACTTAATATAAAATTGAATAAAATTGACGATGGCTATGCGATTATAACAATACTGATAAAAATACAACTTAATATAAAATCGAATAAAATTGATGATAGCTTTCCTGAGGAAATTGATTTGGCGAGGTTGCGGGTGCGTGTGAACGGGCTACTTCGGCCACAAAGGCAGGGTCACGGGATCGACGCCTGCCCACCGCACCGTGACTGGTAATTATTATTTGGATCCGGACATGAGAAAGATTGGGTGATTCTTAATATTTTTATTACTGAAAGACGTTAATTGCAATTTTCAACTCTAATGTGGTTCAATAAAGACACTTAACTTTCGGTTTTTATTTGGGGGTTGAATAATTATACAATTGCCTTTTAGCAGATTAACATAATAATAATTATAATATCAGTAGTACCTATGTTAATTTTCATCAGCTCCGCTCATTGTTTGTAACTGGGTATGGATCAATCAGTCATTTGATAAACATAAAGCACATAATATGGTTACCAGATGTGATTTTAGAAAGTAATTAGATTAAAACAATTTATACACAAATTAATGTCTCTTTGTTGACACGGAAACAGATGACTGTGTTGTCTATACTAATATTATAAAGAGGACAGATTTGTTTCTTTGTTTGTTTGTTTCTGTGCATTGAATAGGCTCCGAAGCTACTCAACGGATTTGGATGAAATTTGGTATACAGATAGTAGATAGTCTGGGTATGATAGGATATTTTTATCCCGATATTCCCACGGGAACGGGAACCACGCGGGTGAAAGTGCGACCGGCCGCTAGTGTAATATAATATAGCAAGTGTCTGAAAACATTTGCGACAATGGTTACTTATAAATTAGTAGGTTAGGTACAAATATTCTGCCATTACTTTGTATGTCTATTTATCTTATATCAAATAACCTTGATTTTGATATTTGCTCGTGTATCAAGATTTGTTATTACAACAACGTAAACAGACAGTAAGTAAATAATTCAGTATACTAAAATATCAATAACAATAAATTTCACTCTTCCGACTCAGTAAGGGCGCTTTCAATTTAGACGTTTCGTGTTGGACCGCTGCGGTGCTGAAGCGGTGCGTTTGTCGTTTTGCGCCCGGACGGTCGTTTGTTTACATACAAAGCGCGCGGTGCGGTAACAGTGCGGCGTCGGTATCTATCTATTTTTGTGGCGGTACCATCCCGCACTGTTACCGCACCGCGCGCTTTGTATGAAAACAAAACGACAAACGCACCGCTTCGGCACCACTGCACCGGTCCAACACGAAACGTCTACATTAAAAGTGCCCTAATAACCTTATCGAGTATTCTTGTAATTTACATCGTGTGACATTTACGCCCCGTCACATGTAAGCGACATGTTCTACAAGGCATTAACTAAAATTAATTAAGAAATATAGCCTAACATAAAATCTAGAAAGCAATAAAATGTACAATAAAACACGATATCGCGAGAACAATCAAAAGCTCGCGCGTAACAAAGCTCTATCACCAATTTGCATGTAATGAAATAAAAGTTCCGGCTTCGAACGCAAATGACGACGCACAAACCTGAATCGTTATAAAAATGGATCGTGATTCGTGATCCTTGACATTATCCCATTCTGAAGCCCGTATATAATTCCCGAAAAGCCAAGCGAGCACCGGTGTCAGGGAAAGGTCGCCTCTTAATAGAGTTTCGCGACAATAGAGCTGCCGCCGCTGCTTGCTCCAACGAAACCTTTGAAAGAACATCTTCTATAGGATTTTACCAGACATCTCAATCATTTGGCTTAATGTTTCTACCTTTGTACACTTTACGTCCGATTGTAATAAAATGTATTGTCGGGAAGCAATCAGAGTCGGCAGGTATTAAGTTTCGGGAAACATGTTGAGAAAAGCTTACAAAATAACTGCTTATTGTCAGTAACAGAAGAGTTTCTTATGTATTACGCACGAATGGATCAAATTACTTCGCAACTTTGACATTTACATTAACGCGAATATTATTAACATACAATATAGCAGAATTTAATTATATCGTTCATTGACTTGAGTTGGGAATTTAGGATTGAGTCAAAACTAAGTGGCAGGGGTTTCAAGATGAGGCAAACAAAGGAAGTTCTGTACCACTATAGTAGTAGTAGTGTAGTTTTGATAGTATTAGATAGTTATAGATATTCTTACTAAGCAAAAAATGCGATTTTTTTACACTTATCCTCGTATCTAAATTAGTTATAATTTAAAATCTGCAGCGTGTTGAAAGCAAACATCTTGGGAGCATTATACCTCAGACATACGATTATTTTATTCAACTATTTCAAATTTAACATATTGAATGTATGTCTGAGTTACAATGTAATTTTACAATGTATATGAGGACGAATATGATTGTAACTCACAAGTATTATACAATAAATCATTAAATATATACTCATGACATCAAAATAACACAAGAGATAAGGTCTTACCACGTTTACTTAAGAAGTCAAGATCGATTGGCATTAGGGCTTTTACGAAATTGCTAAGAATTTTTAAAATCTTAGTTGTGCTCTCCTGTAATTTGCCAAAAACTGAGTTACCATGTTTTTGCTTGCAGGTGTCGATGTGTAAGCAAGACGGACATCTAGATTGATATATTCGTTCAAACGGAGCAAGTGATCACTTGCAGTTTGCACGATGATGACAAAGCAGCAACTCGTACTACCAATATGTATGGCTCGAGGATGTGGGAGCCTGATGACCTGTAAACACATGTATATACCTAGCTCAGGCATCAGTCTCACACAAACTATTATTTTAACATGTTCATGTTCCTATATTTTGTAAGTTTGTGATGAGAAAATAAAAGCCTTATTTAATTATTTATTTATTTAATAAAAATAAAACTGACAGTGAGATAGTTGAAACCTAAACGGACATGGGTTTCGTACAAGATAAACTCGTACTAGGGGCTGGTACATGTTTTTTTTAATTCTATTAACATTGGCATCGTGCCTGCTTGTTGTAAGAGATTAGGCACCTGTTTATTTCAGATCTTCGGAGACAGTTTAATAGTATCATTATATGATCTGAGGTCACTTTGCCAGATTCGAAAACCAATATTGACATTATACCGTGTTTACCTACCCTGAATCTAACTTATATTTACTTCGAAGTTCCTTTGAACCTTCGTCATAATATTCCAGAGACGAAATGAATCACTCAGTAGCTAGGTGTAATAGGTGTCGCCTACTCTGAGGTCCTAGGTTCTAATACCGAAGCGTCAAATGTTTGTATGACGAATACGAGTATTTGTACCTGAGTCATGGACGTTTATATCTTTCTGCACATAAATAATTAGGTATGTTTAATTGTATGTATTTATTTCCGTTACCCTAGCTTCCCAGAAAACAAGCCTTGTAGTGCTTACTTTGGGGCTAGGTTAATTTTGTGAGTGTAAGAAATATTTATTTATTATTTATTTAATACCCTGTTTACATACCCTAAATCTAAATTATTTTTACTTCGAAATTCCTTTAACCTTCATCATAATATTCCAGAAACGAAATGAATCACTCAGTAGCGTCAGTTTAAAACAAACATTAGTAAAACTACTATTCAAAAAGCATCTACAATTTTTCTTCGTTGAAAGATTCCCTAATTTGGTTACCAAATTAGGGAATCACATCACAACAAAACAATGTTATAAATATTGAAAATTGAAACGGGTATTAAACGCGTAGAAACGTGATAGAAACAAGCCAATCCCAACTAGCACAAACTGGTTGCTTAAGAGCTTTGGAGCTAATCCGATTATTCCCAATGGCGCCAAGCTCAAGCGCCAGAGCGTGCACTGCAGACCTTATGCAGCCGCTTTGCAGCCAAAGGGGCACAACTTTTTGCAACCTACAGTTCCATTAGAACTTCGTAATAGTGGCATTAAAGCATTACAGGAGCTGCAACTTATAATTAACACCACACTAAAGCTCTTGTGGCGCTTATTGAATGAATGACAGGTTTAACTGAACGATTAAGGATCACTGATAATTCACCTTATGTCTCATTTAATTAATATATCTGTTGTTCCTGAGTCACACATTACTGAATACAAATAAATAATAAGTGAAGTGAAGGTAAGTGTTTTTGAGCTATATTTTGTATAATATGCAAGTGGCTAAAAACGCAAATCAGTTTATCGTGCATATAGTTGATATTATTGGAGTATTTTTAACGCGCCTCAATAATTACCTCAGAATATTGTAAAATATGTTAAATATTATTAAATAAAAATTATTATATCACATACCTAAACGATATTGAAATTACATACTTGATTACATTTGTATTTAGTAAGTTGCTGGTTCTATATTAAGTTATATTTTACTACAAATTGTGATAAAAACCTATAAATTTCTCAAGTAATGATAAATATTATTCTTGTAAACATGGCGTCTATGAGAAGCAGCTTTAACTTGCAACTTCAACATTAATACTTCTGCTCTGCGCGTCAAAGCGTTAAGTTTCACTCTTCTATAGGTCCAAGTAATACCTGTACCACTAATGCAGTTCAAGTCTTTACAATCACTTTTATTCCGTACTTACTGCAGGTATCGAACCACACTAATGGTTATTTGTTTAGAGATCCGTAGAACTCATTGAAAACCCTAAAATACGATAATCGTTTGTAGCGGCTTCTATATTTTTCCCTTTCAATTATTTAACACTTAGTCTTATTATGTCTTACCATGTTTTCAGAATGCCTTTATGAATAATTCAAGCTTATAATGAACAACAAAATAAACAAGAACATTGCATCTGTCCATCTACGTGGGAAAACATGGTTTACTAATTGAGAAAACAAAATCTACGGGACCCTCGCTTGTATCTGTTGAACTCGAACTTGGCGCATTCTAGAGAATAAATTAAATGAAAGCTAATTACTCTGACGTAATTAAGTAAAAAAAACTTACGTGTTATTTAATATTTCAATTACAGAATTCTCACACACAGTTGTCTTTTTTAATTTCTGCATATTCTGATAAACTCCCCCCCCCCCCTACTATCTTGCGATATCCTAGTTCTTAGATTGAACTTCCATGCTGTCAGATCCATATTTCTTTTAACCTGGCTCAAATATTTTATAAAATGTGATTTCTCCAATAAAAATAGCAGAATGTATCCAAATGAGTAGGTATTGTCCATTACGCTCCTGCTTCTATTGTGAAGCCTTAATGTCGCTATTAGTAAAACAGTCGATCAAATTGCTACTTAAGTCTGCGTAAAAGTACAAATCACTTATGCAATGAATCTTTCAGTGGCAGAACAGTGATAAATATATCTTTTATACAGTTCCGTTAAAATGTCTGCAATTAAAGTCTTTATGCAGTTCGGAAGCGCACAGCGGCAGCAATAGTAGCTTTTTAGCAGCTTTAATCTTTAACATACATGTTTTAACTCTCTTTTTAAGCTATAGACGGCAAATGGGTTGAAAAATAAACTCTTATAAAGCCTAGAGTGTCATTTGGTTCAGTTATTGCTACCCCTAGTGACATTTACAGCTATGAGCAGTTACGGAAGCAATAGTAGAACTTAAAACCACTTTCTGAACCCCTAAAGCGCTATTGTACAGCTAAAAGTTGCAAAATAGGCTGCTATTTCCACTAGTGTGCTAGTTGGGATGGTCACGGCCGATGTAACTTGGCCGAAACGTCGGAAAAATTAGGTAGGTGAAATATCTATCACGTTTCTACGCGTTTAATACCCGTTTCAATTTTCAATATTTATAACGCAACGCGAAAGTTTAAAAGTGTATAAAACAATTAACAACAAAAACAAGTTTATGAAATCATAAAATATCAAACAGCAAATTCAACCGTTTGGAAGCAATGTTGATTCCTAAAAGCTTCGTAACTGACAAGAACCGAAAATCTATTACAGTACAGTAATTACTTTTACAAGCAAACTTTATGCGAACTGGCTGTTGGGACTGTTGTAAACCGGATTGATCTGTCACTTAGTTTATCATTGTTTACGATAACAAGTTGGAGTTGTCCAATTACAGATGTAGGCGCGAGGAAATCTTGAACGAATTGAACTGGTTGCGAATGAGCCAACGATGGTTGGGGAGACGTGTCGTGACTCACTACACTAATAGTACAGACTCTGAGTCATGTCCAGAGATTTATAAAACTGCAAATATGTTTTCAGCCTGATTTAATGTGATGAGACATCCATCCATACTTGTGAACATTATAATTATGAAAGGATTTCGACTTTGTCTGTTGCCATTTTTAAGCATTATTAATCCATATTTTTTATACTAATATTGCTAACACCGACACTATACTAAGCTGTGTAGTGTCGGCTTAGAATAGCACTACCCCCTCTCATCCCGTGGGTGTCGTAAAAGGCGACTAAGGGACTAAGCCTACAGGAGATGGGCAGCAGCGTCTCCTACAAACTTGGCCATACTGCGATCGCCAACCCGCTTGCCAAGCGTGGCGATTATGGAAAACCCCCCCTTTAGGGGGAGGCCTATACCCAGCAGTGGGTGTTATGTGGCTGAGAAGACGAGACCAATATTATAAAGAGGAAAGATTTGATTGCTGTTTGTTTAAACGAATAAACTAAAAAACTACGAATGGATTTGGATAAAATTTGGTACACAGATAGTAGATAACCTGGTTATGAACTTAGGATACTTTTTATCCCAATATTCCCATGGGAACGGGAACCACGCGGGTGAGACCGCGAGCGGCCGCTAGTTTTACATAATTAGCTCGAGATTGGATTGTAGAAGAAGTGTAAGGAGAAGAAAGTAGAAGTAAGAAGGTCGTTGCGAATTCAACCCTTTGTTTTTTAAATTGGGGGATAAAATCATCAAATTCAACCGAGCGAAATAGAACGAACTAGAATGAAATGACGCGATTGAACTTAATGACAAGGTGACTCAAATGTACTACTGAAGTACTGAGCCAAGTGGAATAGATGAACTAAATGAACTAGATGAGTGATATACTTCATCTAGTCCAATTGGACTATATCATTCTTTACACTTCAGTGAAGTATTTTGCGCATCTCTATACTAAACTATTCAATCAGAAATCATATTAACTTCAGTACGCAAAAGCATCATAATAGATTTTCATTAATTAACTTTTACATTTAATGCCATACAATTATTGGAAAGGACTAAGGAGACTTCCAACACAATTCTACACTGAGGGGTTTCTGGAACAATGGTTTGGATATATTGATTACGATTTAATTAACAGGTCTCTGTTGAAATTCATTACCAGGGGAAGTTTCGTCTTTGAATATTGCTATATGTTTTTTGTTATACGATCAACGACGTCTTTATTATAATTATTGAATCAGCACTCAGCAGCATTGAGATTATTCTTTGGAGACTAAAGAACACAAAAAAGGGTTTATATTGCGTCTTAATATTCAAGTGTCCCAAATACAAATAGGGTGAAAGCAAATCCGATGTATTGTACAAGATCTCCACACACACTCACTCATATTCATTTTACTCACCGTGAGAGGTTCACTACATATAATCTAACTTTAAGGTTTAGTTTTGATTCTGGCATTTTTTGTTAGTTTTAGTTTATGCCATTTTGCCTCTCTGGTTAAACCTTGTTTTGTACATAGTGAGAGTAAGAGCACTGCACCTGAGATACAGGTTTCCTAGTTCGGGTGCAGATGTTTACCATTGGCTTGTTTCAATCAATGGTTTATTACATGTAAGAACTAAGTTATGTTTACAGTTGTAAGTTATTGTAACTTGCCAAACAATGTATTTTTTCTTTGATCCCGATATAGGTAGCTTAACCACATACCTATGGCAGAAACCAAGGGATCGATGGTTCAGTAGGCCGAATTAACTGACCACTATGATACTGTGGAGATCGTATATGTCTCCGCACTACAAGGAGGCCGCTACACCGGCGTTGTTGGCTGGTATTGTTTATAGTAAAATTAAGAAAGAGAGGCCCGTCGTGCGTATACATGGATGGTCGCCTTGTCAAATAAAAATATTAATAAAATTACTGATTATAAAAACAGTACAGAATTAAACATAGTTTTAATTTCAAATAAGAGACGCCCCCTATAATACCATGTCGTACAGAATTACGTAAAGGTATTTTCCAGGACACCCTAGCTGGTTCACATTTTACAGTAGGTAGATACATTCCAAAAAGGGGAAAAACAGTCAAAAATCCGCATAAATATGTTCCACAATTACTCTTTTCTTTTAAACTAGTTTTATGGGTAAAACCTACGGCTTTAAATTTATTTTATAAACAAGATCCTTGAAAGCCATCGAATGTTTATGCACCTTTTTGTCGTTTATTGAACCATATCATACCATCGGCTGTAAAATGCGCATTATTACAACTGTAGTGGTGATAGCAAACCCACCTAACGTGTTTAACAAGTTAGCTCGAGACCTCAATATCAAAACAACGGGTGCAATATCTCAATGATTAAGTTATGCCACACCAGGAACACAGTATAGTTGCAAAACCCGTTTGCAAATACTTTAATTGAGCGTACAGTACACACATCAAAAAAAGTCTGCGATCACTCAACGATTTTCATACAAAATACCAGTTTTCGTATAGGGATTATTATAGTAATCTTGACCGATATATTTTTAATTTGATACCATTCAAAAGCTAGGATGTTCGACATTTTGACGGTGCTTTTTATTTTTTTGTGATAATATTGTTTTTAATTTTTGTGCAGTTTTGAGCAAAAATTGTGTAAATTTTGGTTATTATTGCATGGAATTTTTAAGTAGGTAAGTAGTTAAATAATAATAATTACAATAAAATATTACAAATGAATGAAATACACAGTCGATATGTTGAACATTCTAGCTTTTGAAAGGTACCAAATTGAAAAAGTATCGGTCAAGATTTACTACAATAATCCATCTAAGGAATATTTAGTATGAAAATCATTAAGAATGTTGCCTTAAGAACCTCAAGAATGTTGTTGAGATTGCCTAAATTCTGTAGTGCGTCAGGCATGTTTGCCGATGCAAGGGTAGGTGGCTGATGCGAAGAAGTTGGCAGATTTGTGAGCCGTCTAAGACGGAGCCCTTATGCTGTGCTGAGGCTTATGGTTGACAGCCCCGAATTGTTATTGTTGGAGAGGTTTATAAAGCTTCATGTGCTGGATACTAACATAGTTGTAAGAAAATACTTGTTGTAAGTCAAATAATGTTACTAACAACTATATGAACATGTCTGAAAGTCTAAAATAAATGTTTATTTTTATTTTTATTTATTATTAAGTGATCACAAACTTTTTTTGATCAGCGTATATCACATTAGGTACCACTAATAATAATCCGCAGACCCAGCACAACTAATTATTCACGTTCACTAATTTGACAAGTTAATCGTGACGTGACATAAAATGTTTATCAGATAACGAAACTCTGAATTTATATACTCCCATTTCAACGGCACCTGTTGCGCTATTTTGATTTAATTTCCTTTTTTTAATAATATACTATAAAGTTAGGGTGCTAAACGAGTTGTATTTTTTCTGATCTCCAGTTCTATCTGATCATCATCCTCATATTTCATTTAATCCAGGGTTTTCGGCATTATCTTTAGGAACCAGCCCGATGTATACGTACGTACCGTACACAAATTGTCATATCCAAAGAGACAGATGTTTAGCCGCACAAAAGGCCATGATACTGCTAAAACTGATTTGAAGGTTTCGTTAAATCTGCTCATACTTGCTCGACCACAAGTTTTGTAAAATCATGTCATTAACAATATAAACGATTTTCCTCCAAAATCACGTTCTCTTTCACTTTACAAGCTGTTTTGTTATAAAATAGGGCCACAATTAAACAATACCTTATTGTAGTATTGTCAATACCGTCAAAAGAAGTCATGAAAAGGTAAAACTTAATCGGCAGTGTAGAAAAGATTTAAAAGTTTAATAAAGTATGTAGACAAGTTCTTTTGATTTCAAAACATTGGTTTTCTAAAACTATGTTTAATGCAAAGGCCTCAGAAACGATTATACGAAAAGTTCACTGGATTTTAATGCTCATAAATAACACAAAAATAAGCAAGTACTTAGGTGTTTAAACAAAACATGTAAGAAATCCATCCAACACTTCTTAATAATGAACAGTCTACGATCTAGTGAGTAACATGTATATTATTATGAAATTCAAATACAATCAATTTCACCGTTTCACGGTCCCTAAATATGATACAATATCATTATGATACTTGAACTATAACGAAGACATCTAGAATGATTATATTATTTTCAAAGTCAACCGACTGTAGTAAAATATGTAGATAATTTGCTATTTGCAGGCACCGATTTTATGAAGCTGGAAAATAAAAGACTTAACAATCACAATAAAAATGCAAAGTAGATTTTAATGTGACTGTCCAAGACTGTGCTTGGTCGTATAAATAACAAGCGTAAAAATATGCAAATGAAGATGGGAAAATTCAAAAGGTATGTTCTGTTGTCAAAGTAAATACACACAAACATACAATACACTCTTCTCCTGCTAAGATATTACTCTTTCCACTTGCAACGATCCCTACATTACATATCTCTCCTGATTCTCGTGCTCTCTCATCATACTCCTCATACAATCTTCAACCGTCTGACAAGCCGCCTCTAAAGAGTTTAAACTTTATGGATGCTTTTTATCCATTCGTGGTTTTCCAAATCACCGCCATTTCTTGAAAATGATAAATAGTCATAATAGCGTCAAAATTGTCAAAGTAAATACCGGGATCTATTCCGAAATGCTTCTAAAACATTTGCCGATACTCTTAAAGTTGTGTCCAAATATCGAAAAGAGGTCGCAATTCTGCAAACCAGACACTCGCAGTCATTACGCAATGCGTCGGCGACGATCAACAAACCACATGTCGTACTTTTGCTTTCAATGCCTCATTCAGAAGTTTCGTCAAGGATACGTACCGTATGTTACAAAAAAGGCCACTAATTAAACGAGGCTTAGAAGGATATTTTATATGAATTTGGATACGATTCATTACGCACATCATGACACAGTACAAAAAGATCACGATTGTTTCTAAAATGCCTTAGGAGTTTTGGATTTCAACTTCTATGAAGATCCGTAGGCAGTTTTAGAATTTAAACTTGGCTTCCTTATCAGGCGTGTTGTTCACACCTATGTGATATGTCTGACCTAGTTAGCATTGGCCGTCAAATATGTTAATGATGAAAGCTACTGGTACAGTAGAAAAAACAAACCTAAAGCAATACTTATATCCAATTCCTCTGTCCAATTAGTTAGTGGCATTCTACGTTATCTTGTTTCCTTGGAACAGTCTAGTTTTCCTTTTTAAACATTTTATTTTCTTTTAAATGGCTTCGGTAAACTGCATATTTATTCATTATTATGCTTAAAATCGCACCCTAGGCTAGACAAAACATGGATGAAAGGTATATATCCCTTAAAGAAAATTCGAAAACTTCGCGAAAGATTAAGGTTTTATTAACGTTAAAGAGATTAATAAAAGAGCCCTCTTGATATTTCCTACAATTGAGTCTATTTATAGCGCACGTTACTTTTCGAAAACCTTTCCCGTCAACATCATTAATCGAGCTTTTAAGAACGCATTAGATTTCGCCGAAAGTAACACAAAGATTCCGTTACCTCCATTGTTTTATATTTTAATAACATTTCAAGTCAATGATGAATTGGATAAAGAATTTCCCAATTCCCAATACAAAATAGCGTTTGAACTCTGATCGACTTTTTGGGTAAGTTTAAATATTCATTAACTTACGTATTTACATTACACTCGTGTTCCCAAAAGGGTTAACTTAATATATCCCAACGGTTTAGTGGTTGACCGTAGGCGTTCGAATATATGGAGTTCATTTATCTAAAGGGACAAGGCGGAACGGTTAGCCAAGAACAGATAGAAACAAATGAACAAAACTGTTACAAATGAACGAAGCTAAAAGGGCTCGAGCAATTTGTTGACATCCCCATTATTCGACGCATGAGCGCGTGGAGCAAGCGGTCTACCTGGCTTTTGTTCTTGGAACAGATTTCTTTACTGTTTCATTTCAGACGTCTAACGAAAGCGAGTTTAGTAACTCATTTTCAGCTATTTAATAACAAATATTCAATACATCTTCTTATGCCATGTTCAAGAGCCCCAAAGATAAGAAACATGCGAGTGTTCGTTTCTAAGTCTAAGTCATCTAAGTTTTTTAACATCTAAATGAAACTCTTCTTATTTCTTTTCGTTCTTAATCTCAAGAGTAAGATAACTTATGATTAATTTTTAATAGAAAAATATTGGAAAAAATCAACACGGCCATGAGTGAATTCTCAGATGATTCGATTAATCGATCGTTAAACATCTGAAAAGATGTTTCTTTCGAATACAAGGATATTCCTAGCATTGATGTGACAACGCTGGCCTACAGCGTATTAAAAATATAAAAGTATTGGAGAATTCCGACGGTGGTCCGCAAGTCTCGGTTAGAGCATTGGACCGGATTTTCAAAGGTTGTGGGTTCGAGACTCAATTCACTTGTAGCCTAGTTGTGTTTCCAATATTTTTCAATAAAATAGTTAAAAATGTAAAAATTCAAATATCGTAAGACAACTTTCTGACACTATACTTTTTGTAGCTACGCTTATCGTGACATTTGATATTTATTATAGGGCAGTATCGTTTGATGGCAGCTTATGGGTTTAAAACTTCTTGCTGTTAGCTAACAGAAACAGCAGAGTCCAACATGCTGTTTGGTATGCTCGAAGAACGCATTCTGACCACTCTGAACAAAAAAAGGATTTAATACTTACTTCCCAGAGAGCACAAGCGAGAGGCTGTCCACCTTGGTGACCTTCTCGTGCGCGTACAGCTCGTGGCACTTGAGATGTCGCACGTTGCGCATGCACATCAGCACCCTCCTGAATTGCCGCCTTGAGACGCGCAGCGGCTTAAACAACGCTATGTACACCTGAAAAAAGAACAACTCAAAGTCAAAATTGCCGTTGCCTGCTGAAGTTTTCCCAGAACGTTACAGTCTGAGCCTCTTCAAACTTGTTGGACAGTCATTCTCAATCTTAGGCCACAGCTCGCTTTTCATCAGGCCAGTTGGTGGCCAAATGCCAAGTACAAAAAACATAATAAAGTAGGTAACATACTAAAGTATTTTGAAAAGACCATGTCCAGCAGAAGACTAATAATACGGACTGGTTGATCATGATGAAAGTACTTTAGAATCATTTTCTTTCATACTTTCGAGACATTTTTTGACTAAAAAGGAAAAAGACGCAGAAACAGAAACCAATCGTCTTCAACGGAAACGACGTCGTTTACAAATAAATGTTGAGAACTGTAATTACCCCTGCTTATTTTTTTTTTAAATCCCTGTTTTATAACTGTAGTATCAGATTATACTAAGTTGAAGAGTTGCTTACCTATTTATAAATAAGTAGGTAAGTCAGTGTTGGATTGCAACTGATACTAAGTCAGGGGTATTTCAAAAATTTAAGCAAGCAGGAACAATCAGAGTAGTCAACCAACAAAATACATTAATAAAAATGTTTGCTCCTTTGCAAACATTTCAGTTTAATGATGTGTATCTAATGGAGTTCTGCAATGTGTGTACAACACAAATCCGCTGATTATAGTCTCTTATATCATTATCATATTAACATACTATATACAATATCTGCTTAAGACTGTCTGAATAGACACAAATAGTAATGATAGCTCATTACGCTTCAAAATTCTTATTTATTATACTATGAAACTCAGTAACGAAAATACTTATATAATGTTCTAAAATGAAAAGACGTCAGACTCAGATATTAAGCCTTTCTAAATGAAATATTCAATATCATAAAAGCCCATAAGGTTTTCGAGTGTACAAAGAGAGTTTATTAATAATTATGATGATAACAGCAAAAGACGTATTAAATCCTAATTATAGCAACCTTGTTCTTGTTTGTTATTTAATGCGTTACTAGTTTAGTGTTGTTAATTGATTCCACGAAGAAATACCGATGTTTACAGGTTAGAAACAAAACAATTATTAATAGAAATAGAGACACAGATTGACATTGCGTATCAGATTCAGAATGAAGAGCTGAAGTTTTGATGGAAGTGGGGCAACCTTTCGAAGTTAGGAGATGGAAAAGCTTGTGCTAATTGACGGGAATCCGATCGGAGGCACTTTCTCGGGGTTAAAATTATTGAACAGACGCGTCGGCGTCCTACTTTGGTTGTACCTTCATTGGAAAATGGATTAGGTTACGTCTTTTCCATCGTTAATTGGAAAAATTGTGGCAAGTATCTCCTAAGACCTAAAAAGATTTTTTGCCTTATTTGCTTTGACCTATGTCTGTAGAGTGGCTGACACGCTGGGAAGAATGACGCCAACGCCATCATGTTCTGCCTGGCCCTGGGTTGCACTGAAAGCAAGGTCAATGTACCTAGAACCATATTTTTTTTATTTCCCTTACGTATATATTGTGTTGCTAACAATATGATTGTGTAAACAGTAATGTATTAAATTTAATATAGAAATTAATATAGAATTACGCGGAAGTTACTTTATTTATTTCTTTACATGATTGTTCCTTGTTTGTTACAAAAAGTTATCTTTCCGATATTGTTTTAATGCTAAAATAAATTATGTTTAATTTACATATTCTAAAATCTTAATACAAGGAACCCGTTCTCCGCAATCACGTTGTCTTTAAGGAAATGTGTTTCTGAATGTTGATCAATAGGCACATCCTCCGGATATAGGAAAGCAATGTAGGTATAAGATGAACTATTACCAAGAATAAATGCACATCATAACATCCTTGTCACCTTATGTCTGTTTACAAACATGATCAGCAGGAAGAATTTAAATGTCTGTTGCAGTTGCAGATCATATAAGTAACACATGTGGTGGCAACTTAGCGCTAATGTTAGCGCCCAATTAGAACTTTGCGTAATTTTTAACAAGCGTAAATTCACCTGATCTGGTAGAGTATTTGGTTTACTATGTTGCAAAGAAGAATATTTTTTAGAACAAAATAGAAACCATTTATTAACAACACACACAAAAAACTAATACAATCAGACAAGTAGGTACTTAAATTAAGACAGAAAAACAAGAATTATATTAGGTACAACAAAACAAAATGTGTGCTGCTAACAGGCCCTGTCTCAGCAAAATTAACTTCTGGGTCATTTCGAAAAGAGTGCTTCTCTAACGGAAATTATATACTCAGAGTAAAGAACAGTTCGCTAGCCATGACACAAAATCCAACAAGGTCACAAATTACTAAAAGATACCAGCGCAACTAATCCGGCGATGCATACTCTCTAATTTTCTGCTACTAGGGAATGCACACAGCCATGCATAACACAACTTACACAATATCTTCATTCAAGAACTAGAAGAAGCTTCCAACTTCAGTGACCAAGTTTGTACTGACATGTCCTGCATTAAAGTTATTCCCAGGTAACGCAAAAGTTTGTTTGTGATAATGTCATTTTGTTCCATTTAATAAAAGTCCGCAAAACCAAAATCTACACCAGTCACTTAATTTTCAGGAGAAAAACTTGTGAAATCTTGCTCTAACTACTATTAAGTATTCTGTGCTCTAACATAGTGTCTATCTAAATTAGCAAGTTTGACTTTGCGGTTGCGAAAATGTTACTATTTCGGACGCCTATTTCTGGCCCTAGGCCATTTAGGTCAATCCTAGGATTCTCCCAAAAATATTTTATAAAAGGATATTTACAGACACTCTACAGTGCCAGATTTAGACATGCATTGGGTTTACGCCAGCCATAATATTGAGAAAGCGGCGCGACTGCGGCCATTTAAAAGCCAAAACAATGGAACCTTTTTAGCAGACGGCGAAAAACCACGCGCCATATTGTTCCGAGCTATTGTATCAGATCGGATCTCCGTGGAAAATATTCATCTGGAGCGCTCTGAAACGGCTCTGTTTACCCAACTTCCAGGGAAAATATTTGACTTACAGAATGCTGTTTTTGCAGGAGACCGTCTTGACGCGAGATGAGCATTTTAATTATATTGCCTTTGTTTCAATGATTGGGAATCACACATTGAATAACAATGATATGGTATAGAAATTTATAAGTGTCGTCATTTGACTGTTCAAGGCTAAAAAGCTAAGACTATGTTGGATTTCAGACACAATTTATATAAAGTATCGGTAGCTCAGTGGTTAGAGCAGTGGACCGGATTTCCAAAGGTCGTAGGTTCGAGTCCCATCTGAGAATTCACTTGAGCCCGAGATGACATTTCCAATATTTTTCTATTTCAAATTTATCACAATTTATATAAGTTATAAATAACTCTAAACAAGATAATTACTCCCGATCCTTAACCTTTAGATTTCTTGGTAATTGGCAACTTTAATGAAAATTCAAGGTTGCTAATTGGGATAACTTTGTAGTAACAATACCCGGACCACTTAAAAGTCTAAAGGTCAGGGGAATAAATTAACGATAAACATTGGCACAAAACCGGGATAGTGATCTCGAGTGAACGATACACAAATGTAGAGTATTCAGAGAGTATTATATTGTATGATACTCGAACCTTAACTTCAGAAATGACATGGCGTTAAAACTTCAGGTTGAAAAATTACTAAACTAAAGTAAGGGTTACCAGATTTTTAACCGACTTCAAAGAAAAGTAGGAGGTTCTCAATTCGACGGTATCTTTTTTTTTGTTTTTTTTTTATGTATGTTACTCGATTACTCGAAGACGGCTGGACCGATTTGAGTAATTCTTTTCTTTTTATTCGAAAGGGTATACTTCCCATGTGGTCCCATTGTTTGATTTTATGATGGGATCCTGAAGAAATCCAGGGAACTCTTCAAATATTAAAGGCACTCCTATAGCGATTTCGGTGTTTTCTATAGTAACGTATGCATATGCTTCCGGAAAGCACCATTTGGTGAAATGGAACTGATGATGAAGACCACAAATGGTCATCGGAACTATTAAATACTTAGCATTTCACGGAAGCGATACGATTACTTTAATGTGGTTCATAAGCAATTTATACTCGACTCAGTGCATGTGATGAAGTGGAGCTGGTGATGAAGTATCGGTAGAACTCCTCAATAAGTAACGTCCCTGCACCGGGAAAAGCAGCATTTAGTAAAAGGTGATGAGGAGTTGACATAAGGTTGTCAGCGTAGGCACGGGACCTCTTCTACCTTTGAAAATTGTGAAATATAATACTTTTCATAAAAAAATTAAAACCGACTTCAAAAAGAAACATTTTGGAGTCGGTGCCAGCCAAGGCAAGAAAAATAAAATAGTAGGACCGCAAAGTCTTTATAGTTTTTTTTTTTTTATAAAAGTTTTTTTTCGATAAAAAGTCTCATATTGTTTAAAAACAAGTGAATGTGTTGATCTCGTATAAAAATTGTTTTAGAAAATAATTGGCTTTTATATTAAAAGCTATTGATAGGCGTAAAACACTTGATAATACTTTACCTCTAATGCAAGACATTTGATTGTTCCGCATTTAATATCCGGTTAAAATTTCGTTCTTTTTTGCATTCGTATTTTCCTTAGTTAAACTTTAAGATGGCCAAAAAACTAATATTATTGACTGCTGTTGTCGTCGTAAGATGTATGTGTATTTTTCTCTCCTTTTATCCAATATAATTAAATGTTAAAAGGTTAACAACGAAGAGAGAAAATCTCGTCAGCCACCCTGTAACATTATTAATAGAACATTGATTTTTTTTTCTTAATGGCAATCCGGCAACGACCTTCGAAAAGCGCACTTAATAATCTGTAATAATATTGATTACAGATCCTGTAATCAATTCGCAGTAGTCGACATGTGACCATTTGTTTATTTTCATAGTGAAGTTAGGACCTCAGTGCCGATGCCGCGGAGCTTCTTAACCTTTGCAATGGTGGGATACGGGATGGGTGACCGAAAAATGTATTATTGGGGAGCAACACTGCATCGGTAGGCACTTCCATTGGTCCTTGTATTTACAGTCGTTAAGGCGCTACTCGGAAAAAGTATGGACTTTTTGATATAAAACGATAGCACGGTTACAGTTGTTACAAATCTGGTAATAACATATATTTCTTCATACCTTTATCTAAATTCGTATAGTTTCAAAAACACGATCTTTTGATTTTGCCTCGACACTTTTTCTTTTCGAAAAGAACTCTAAAATATACGAAAATTCAAGATTATTCTTAAATGGGGTTACTTACACTATTGGAAATTGGTTTAATAAGTGGACACCAATAATATTTAGGATCGTATAGAAGCATTTTTTTAAAATCGCTGTAGTTTTTTAATACGAAGTGATTTTGTGTTTTTTCTGAAGAAATCTGCAAAATCGGTCTCGCTCCCGTGCGCTTCGTTTTCTCATTGCTATCTCGCTTCAGCATATTTTTTCCGAGTATCGCCTTAATAACACCCACTTATCTTATATTGAGCCCGCGTGGTGGACCAATCTCTCCTATCCATCCATTAAGGGAGTCTAGTGTCCAAGCAGATGGGGAAAAATATGATGGTAATGATAGTAAAGGAGGTTTGACGCAGAATGTGTACTTTGCACAATCAGAACTCAACTCAAAATGTACATATCGCAGTGAATTAATAGTCCCCAAATATAAAGTTATGTGTATAATTGGGTAGTGGGTGTTTAAAATATAACAAACACTTTTATAAAATGATTATCCATATCTTTCAGAACTAACCTTGTTAAACAGTGCATTTAGCCATGTCCTAGAAAGGTGCACATTTTGCAAAAATACCTACTCATTTTGCTAAGTGAACGTTATACACTAGAAGTGCCCCTTGTGAGAAATTCACCTACTGCGAAATGTATATTTTGAGTCGAGTTCTCATTTTTGCGAAGTCACATTTTTCGTCAAACTTTAGTATTCTGTGGTTAAACCCAGTGAATGTTACAATACAAGGCATAGGTTTCTGAATAAAGCAGTTGAAACTTGAAACTTGCGAGAAATTTAATTTCAAAAGCTTAAATAAAACGTCGCCGTTGTTTTATTCAAACTAAATAGACAAACCATTAACAATGACACAATACAACGGTTAAATAACCTCTTCACATTTCAACCGGTAAAGACTGAGAAAGTCACGAATGACAATAAAACCGTGTGTACAATGCAATTATGCAAATGCAAATAAATACAATCACTACAATACAATCAGCCGATTCTTTTCTGCAGCTACTGGCAATGCACTTAGGTCTTAGGGGTTGCAGAAAACGTTGAAATGCAGTAATGTTATTACCATATTTAATTTTAGTATTATTTTATTTTTATGTGACCCGTGTTCCAACTGATTAATCGACTGATCGACCGATTAACGTCATTGGCATTGCATTTCAGTAATTTTGAAGTTTGAAGGGACAGAACGATTTTTAAACTACATATGTTTATCTAATCGTTTTGTGTACTTGCATAGCAGCTTAGCAGCAGACGGACGGATACTATTCACGTAGAACTAGCAAGGGATGAAATATGAAGAAGAAATATCTGTGTTTTTCATTCCACTATATGGAAAGAGCATGGCAGCGTGGCGTGGTAATCAAAATTAGGGTGTAATAGCTTTGCATAAAATCAATATCTACTTTCCTAGAACCACGCATCCTGGCCGCATTTAAACTGCAGTTTATGCAATATAAGTCACATTGGATCGTAACGTCCTTATTACCCTATGAGGTAAGGAACAAAATGCTACAACATTAAGTTAAACAAAAGACTGAATTCTTGCCTTGAATCTTTGCTGAATCATAAAGAGCATGTTGATGATCTTTATAAAAACCTTTATGTTAATAAATTCTTCAGAATTATATTTTAGTAAACTTCAGTATTCATATAAATAAACTTATTTACACAAGATAATTTTTGTATTATCGCTATATTTTTAACCACTATTGTCGCCTTTATAAAAAGGTAAAATGATTTGTATCGATAATAATAAGTAAACGATATTCCTAAAATCCTATAATTTGATTGAACACTAATTATTACATTATCTACTATAACAGGAATATTATACTTCCTTATGTTTTCATTTCGATTTATGATTCTACTATCTACTAAAATATTTACTAATCCCTGCCGGCTGGTGCAAAGAGTTTTATTGTAACTCGCTTTTCCCGCAACTTTGTCTGCCTCGAATGCCTTTTACCATGGAACGATGTCATGAGCCTGAAATATAATCACCTCACTCGAGAATTGATTGGACTATCTTTATGCATTTTTTTTGTAATTTCCCTTGTAATTTTTACTAACTGACGAAAACTTATCGAACCAAATGTCAGTTACTCGATTTTGTACCGCGCTTTGTTGTATAATTTAAGTAGGTACCCATCATATAACTATTGTAGCTATTACTATTTTCAAGTTTTGTGGCGAACGTTAAGACATATCCTATTTGGTTTTATTGCCTGAATGCAAGTTGCGAACGAGTAAAGCGATGACGTCACATCACAAAGGGCGTTCACACTGGTCTGCCCTAGTGACCCGTTCCTGTAAGGACTACAGCTTTTAACTAATCGCCTTTAAAGTACAGGCCACATTACATCCAGAGATTAAGCCGACCAAGAACTGGGCCACGCTGATGTTAAATCAACCCAACATTTTTGGCTGCGGAGCCGGAACTGGCTGCTTTCGTATCCGTTACATATTCGTATTTATTTGGTAGAATTTCAAACGATATTCGCAGGCATATATAACAAGTGCTTTGTCAATAAACTACAGTTAGTAGTTAAAATTAACGAGTGAACGCGAAGAGATACACTCATGTGAATTAACTGTGAATCAATTTCAGCTACCTAGGTGTTAGCGCTTAGTGTACAACTAATCAATTTTGTAGTAAGACCAAACATATCTAAGTAAGTACCTAAACTTGCGGATACACTACGTCATATGTTTTACTGCTCTATTAAGCTGCATTATATATTTTTTTTCCTTAATAATTTATATTCCTGATAATGTACTCGTTCCGGTGTCTTGACAAAACTTGGATGTACAAAGACAACCAGCAACCCCAACAAGACCGTGGACCACATCATTTGATAATTTCAACCTCAGATTCCAACTCCACGCGTCTCCGTGTCAAAAAGATGCAACCGCTCTACTATAGTGGATCTTTTTTCGAGAAACGGTATGCAAAAAAAGACCATAACCAAAACACCGAATTATAGAAAGAACTCAAGGTCCGAGAATCAAAATAACCTGTCATTAATCTGCAAGGTTGCAATGCAGTTTTTGTGCCTTAAAAGGAAAAACACCGGTCCTAAAATGATTGGTGGCGTCCAAAATTATGTCATGGTTGAGGCAGCGGGTTATTTTGTGTTATTTATGAATAGGTAGTGGAGTTTTATATTTAAATAAACGAATAGGTAAAAGTACAATCTATAAGTAATTTCGATATCCCTATGCTTCTTACACAGTTAAACTCGATGGTTATGGCGCGCTTTTAGCGCTAAATAACAAATGAATACCAAACGGAATGCCCACCGATCTATACACACTTGACCCGTAAGATTTTAAGACCAGTGAAATAAAACCACAAAATGGAAAATCATCCAAGCAGTTTAAGACGGATGATATAAAAGGCACAAAGTTATTATAACCATTTAACAAGAAAATATACTAGAAAAAAGCAACTAATCCCATCATAACAACATGAGACTAGTTGCTTTTTTCTAGTATATTTTCTTGTTAAATATTTATCACATAAAAATAGCATTGTAAAATGCAAAATTAAGAAGTTATAATTATAATAACCACTCATGCAATTTGCATTAGTAGCCTAAATTCTTACCACCTTTGTCGAACGAGACATGTCTATAAAATAATGTCTTAGTTTGAAATCACTCAGTAACGAATTGACGAAATTAGTTTTTTATAGACAGCATTTATAAAGAATGCTACCGACCGGATTTTAATATGGCGCCAGGTTCGACGCCTGAATAGTTAAACATTTTTTTTAGACTAAGACGACTTACGTCGTCGACGTCTGTCGTTTGTAATTCGTAAGAATTCACGATTCACGACTGCTTTTATCGATTTACAGATTTTAATACTTAATTTTCACTCTGGCATTTATCACGATTAGCTAATCTGCTTATCGTTTAATACTTTTAAGGTCTGAAAGGCAATTACTTATCAATGTTATCTTAGTAACAAGTTAAGATTTTAGACCACAAGTCAGTAAGTACGTTTGTTTGTTTGTATTTTAGGCCGAGTGAATTTGTTATGCAACCTTGATTCGAATGCAGCGCCGAATGTCTTGTGGTGCAAAGGGCTAACTAGCTTAAAAGGAAACAACATTCAATAAATTATTCATAAACAATTTCCAACCATATTATGCTTGGAAATTATGATACTAATTATAATAGTACTAGTGCGCGGTTTCACCCGCGTGGTTCCCGTTCCTGTGGGAATATCGGGATAAAAAAGAGTTACTCTCCGCCCTTTCAACTAACTCTATGCCAAAAATCAAGTCAATTTGTTGCTTAGTTAAGGCTTCAAGAAAGGACAAACAAACACACTTTCGCATTTATAATATTAGTTAGGATTACGATAGGATGGCTTTAGAATACTTTTGATTGAATATGTTATTGATATGGGCACCCTGCACATGGCATGGCATCGTTTTGTTTCTTTCTTTATCTCCTATCGTCGTCTCAGCCACATAACACCCACTGCTGGATATAGGCCTCCCCCAAAGCCATAATCGCCACGCTTGGCAGGCGGGTCGGCGATCGCAGTATGGCCAAGTTTTGTAGGAGACGCTGCTGCCCGTCTCCTGAAGGCTAAGTCCCTGAGTCGCCTTTTACGACCCCCACGGGATGAGAGGGGGTAGTGCTATTTTAAGCAGACACTACACAGCCAGTTATCTCCTATACATAATTGAAAGTTTCATGGTCGCATATGTTGTATATGTTCGGTCGGTTTGTTTGTACGCATAAACAACCAGCTAGATATAGGTAGTGATAACTTACTATACTACACGGTTTAACATTAAGATACTTGTTAGTGTGGTAAGATCTCTCTTATTCCTATAGGAACATGTAGTTCTCAATTTATGCAAACAAAGAAGCGGATGGTTATAATCATGATCCTGAGTTATTTCTATAAAGCTTGATATTTTAGATTAGAAGATTGAGAAGTTTACAAAATTTTGATAAGTACATGGACATGCTTATCTCTGGTACCTCTCAAATATTCTATCAGCTTAGGTACTTAAAACATTTAAGTTAAATATAACATTAACGCTGTGACCAGTGTGACCACCCACACTATGCTTAGATACGCGTACGATCTCTTGGACATCACCTTGCTTATGAAATAAAGTTCGGTATAGATTATAGTTCGGGACATTATCTTCGTATTTCTCGGTTTCTGTTGCATTAAGGCCGTCGTTTACTATAATGAGGCAGTTCAGTTAAAAGCAGTGTAATATGGCATAAACTGGTGACAATAAGTTTCTCCTATAAATTAAAGCGATGTCACTCGTAGGCCCGATTGACCCGATTGCACGTCCCGCCGTATGCTTCATATTTGTTTGTTTCGTACACTTTCCAACAGATATGATTCATTCTTTAGTAAAGCTTGATGTATTTTGTGGGATTAGGTATGAGTATGATGCTTTTTTGGGAACAAAATTAGATATTTGTCTTAAAAGATTTTATAGAAATACACGCGGTACGTACCTAGTGTCGCGTGGTTGCTTGCATAGACGCAGCACTAAACGTCACTCAGTAGGTTATCAAACACTGTTTTATTATTAACAGGCACGCAGTTATTGCAACGGATATTGCTATTCTAATTGTAAGCATTGCAATTATTCACTACTCAATTTAATTTTGCGTTGAACTCGATTTCAAGCATTTTCGACCGCGACTGCCGAGCTGGGACCGATCTAACTGCGTATACTACGGTCTTTCTGTGAAATATTGTTATGGACTTAGCTAAGTATATTGGACTCTCCATGTATGTTCTAGTTCTTGTTCTCAAATACATCGCAATGTTTCAATACTCGTTGAATTTTGTATTGCACACAAACTCATAAAGATTTTCGACCGCGAATACCGCATTAGACCCTGTCTATACTACGGTTTTGACTGATACTGTCATGCTGGACTTTTTCAGCATATGTTGGACTTAGCTTAGATATTGAACATTTCTTTCTATGTATGTTGGATTGGACTTGTTCTCGTTCTCAACATTGCAATTTTTCACTATTCATTGAATTTTCCGAAACACGAATTCGTAGGCATTTTCGAACGCGAATGCCGCATTAGACCCTGCATATACGATGGTCTTTTCGACTGAAATTGTCATGCTGGACTTGGTCTTCATATGTTTAGCTGAGCTGAGATAATGAACATTTCTTTCTATGCATGTTGGATTGAAGTTGTTCTCATTCTCAAATACATTACAATTGCTGACTTTTATTGTCATGCTGGACTTAACTGAGACATGAAACATTTCTATGTATGTTGGATTGGACTTGTTCTTCTTAAAAAAAGAGGAGGTTTTTAAGTCGTCGGTATAATTTATATTATAACATTACTTTTCAATTGATTATAATAATTCTTATTTTATATTAAAAAAAAATATTAAAAAGAGTTCATGTGTGGTACCATAATATTTTGTATGAAGATCTGGCTAGTAGTTTTTTCATAATCCTAAAATATATAAATTACGTCATTTCATTACATAGATGACATCATTGTTGTTGGCTGATTTTTAGTGTGAGTATCTGGACAATCGGGACATAAAGCAACAAAAAAATGTAAAATAAAAAATGTTTTCTAAAAGAAATAAAACCGCCTTCAAAAAGTTAAAAATAAAACTTATGTAGTTGGTTCAGCATATGTTGGATTTAGCTATTGGACATTTCCTTGTATGTTGGACTTGTTCTTATTCTCAAATACTAGTCAATGGAGTAGAGTTGATGCAACCAGTAATCACAAATGGTGTAGATGTTGTGCTTTCATTAGATATATTTAGGTCTAAGTATTTTTTTAATATGAACCAGTTAGTAGGTTAGTGTAGTAAAATATATCATGCAATAACAACATATACATAAACTTGTAAGTTTTATCTGACAACAGATTAATTGATAACAGAACCAGTGGCTAATATTTGCCTTGTGATGATAACACATCATTAATTTTGATGATGACACAATAATAACTGCAGTCTAACTCATTGTGATCTAAATGGATGACATACATACCTACATAATGTGCCATTCATTGGTTATAAGATTTTTGAATTTTTGTCTACTGTGCTAAAGGTAATGTAAATTACCCAAGTAGGTAATGCAATTTAATATTATTCAACACATTTGATGTAGTGCAATATTACATTTATCTATCTACTAGCGGCTGCCCGCAGTTTCACCAGTGTGGTAGTAGTTGCCTATACTTCTAGTTCGAGTCAAAATGAAGTTCGGGACTTATTCTAACTTAAAAAATTGTGAAATAAAATAATTTTAATATTAAATACTTTAAATAAAACCAACTTCAAAAATCAAAAAGTAAGAAATAAACCTTTTGGAGTTGGTGCCAGCCAAGGAGTTTTACATTGCACTTCTATTACTTTTATTAATCTTTATTTTTTGTTTTTTGATTTTTGGTCTTTTTTTTATAAAATGTATTTTATTGCACAATTTTTCAAGTTAGAATAAGTCCTGCACTTAGTTTAAATAAAATATTTCAGTCAGAGTTTTCTTTAAGAATGTGATTGAACTTAACCAATATTTAAGCAAATATATATTTTTTTGGAACCTAAGTACCTATTATGCATTCATAATTTTTATTAAATAAATTAAAATAGAAACACTCACCTCCTCAATGTCCTTGTGAAATTTGATTGGCCTCATCAAATAGAACTGCACTGAGAAGTACACAAAGTTAATGAGAACAAAAGCGGCATTCCACAGCACTCCATCAAGGAAACACTCTATGCTCCATGCCCACATCCCGGAGAAGGCGCAGCCCAGGACCAGCCCGACCCGCAGCCATACCAGACCCGTGGGCGTGTGTGGCGCCAAAAACGACAGCAACAAAAACACATTAGCCACTTGGAAAAAGACATGGTTTATTGGCTTCCACTTTGGGCAGTGATTCAAATACAAGTCCCACATCGATGGCTGCTCGTGCAGCGTCACGTTCACGAAATCTCCGCCTTGTGAGCCCGACAGCTTGGTCGTCTCCAGCAGACCCATCGCGCCGCTGCTGCTCTCCGTCGAAACCGCCTCCGTGACGTCACTGCCCGTGGGTCCCACATCTGTGGTGACATTCTGGAGCCCAGTCATCATACCGATCGCTAAGGCACCGAGAAACAACATAGTCCCACCGCGGTCTTGCGCTCTTTCGATCGAGATTTCTCATCGATGCTTCACAGACTTCTAGCATTTGATTACTATTCCGTTGCTTAAATTCAGGTGCTCTTCACATATATTATTCAGGAATCATTGAAATATTTACACCGTTGTCGGGCTTATTATTTTGAAATAACTTAAAATTTTAATGCACTATCACAGAACTACTGGCAAATGCAAAGCACAGGTAGGGAGAACTAAAATAAATAGCCACTTCCTTATTAAAAATTGAAGTAAATATATAGTTTACGAGAGTCCAAATAAAATTATTGAGAAAATAGTACCTAACGCAAACAATCGAAGCACAGCACACAAATGACAGGACAGACAGCCCAAACGACAAAACGAAGAACAATGCACACAATGACACTAATGACAGCAAGAAACTGCAAAAGATAGTGTTGCGGGCTTGTATAACCGGTTAAATTTCAAACCACTTTCAAACCTAGCAACAAGTACATAGGGAGTGTTTTAGTAAGGTTTGTCTCTACCTTAACCTTAAAAATACCTGTTTCATGAAAGAGCAAAACCAAAAGGGGTTTGAATCAATTAACCGGTTTATAGAGGTTTTTTTCCCTTTGTCTTCTCTTCCTTCACAACGGGACAACGCGAGCGTGCGAGTGGCAAAGCGAATAGCAACCATCTATTTGTATACATAAGCTCGCTATTTGCCTGAAATACCACTCTCCCAAATCCCAACGCAAGCGCGCGAGTGGTAAACTGACTAGCGAGCTTATGTCTACACACGGAAGGTCGCTATTAGCCTGATCGTCTCGCCAATAGTACGTACTTTTCTCAGCTTTGGATTAAATCGGTTTATTTAGGTTTTTGAATCGCTCTCATTCCGAACACGTTGGAAGCGGTTTCATAAAAATCTAAATAAAAAAATCTATTAGCCAGGATTTTTAAACCGGTTCAAGCCCTGTTTACACATGAGCAAGCGCACTCAATACCTACTTTAAGCCAAAAAAATATGTGGCGCAATCTCTGTCGACGGTACGATCTTTCTTTCTAATTGATTGCTGTAATTTTTGTTTTCCTATTTTAACAAAGTAAGAGAAAGGATAAGTAGTAGCGCTACCCATTTACTTCTGCAACCCGGTAGAACACATTTATGCACAATTTTTATTGAAACATGGCGGACACTGTCGTCTCGCGATTGTATACGTGTTATAAGTTATACCTTCATGCATTCGCACGAGTGTTGGGTGAATGGCGAGGCGCTGGCGAACAGGCGAATAGCGACCTCGCTTTCACTTCTGTAGACATAGCTTCGCATCACTTTGGATGCGATGAAACCATCCATCCAATTTCTTTTATCAAATGGACATTGGTTGGTCCAAGATTGCAAAGATATTAGATATGTGGAATACTACCCTAACGTTTCTCACACTTCGACGGAGCTGAGCGGAGTACTTTGGGTACCACTTTAAAACTGTCAGAGAAAATTATACCAACCGAATTGAGAACCTCCTCCTTTTTTGAAATCGGTTAAAAAGCAACCACATGGTAACCACCTGTGACGAGGCAGCAAGGTCTACCGTAGCCTGTTCGTAGGAACGAATTAAAAAAAATCTGTCAGTCAGTGATTGTCAAATTCAGGTTATTCAGGCGGCATGCTGTCAAATGAATTACGATTATTGTTATTTATTGTTATCTGTTGTAGTTATGAAATCGGTTACAATAATTTATAGCATTTAATTGCCTATATGGATTTGATAATTGAATTAAACGCAAAAAGAATGGAAAGCAACTAGTTAAAAATGGCTGTCCCGTGTGACATGTTATTACATCCAGAACTCCTAAGTACCGACCAACTTGTAGCTCTAATCCAAGAGGTATGATTCTTACAAGGTTTTGTTTAGTTCATGTGAAAAAATTAGTAATAACTTAAAGATTAAAATTTGCAGAGACATCTTCATATACCTGATGTAGGTCGCATGCAGAGGGATGAATTATTGGAGCTTTTCCATAAGTTTTGTGTACCATATGGGCAAAGAAAATACCGTGACACAGGCCGAGGTAAAATGCTAAACCAAGCCCGCAACATCATTTCAGAACCAGTAGCGAAGCTTAATCTGTTTAATGATAGTTGGCACAGAAAATCACAACTTTCAGATAAATGTGAAAGACTAAAACCACCACCTGATTTGTTATCGGGCCATTTAAAAAGAATTAAATTAGACATAAAACCTGTGTCTGACGTAAATAACTCAAAAAGGAAAATGTCCATTGATACTGTAAGTATTCTATTTATAACTTTGTGTTACAAAATCACTTGTTTTACTAAATTACTAGTCAAACCAAGTCTGAATAAAGCTGAAACTGTGAAAAATATTTACATTATAATAAATTACTGCTTACAAAAAAGTAATTTTAAGTAACAAGGTATTTTTTACAATTCCAGGCAACACCAGCTACAGATAGTCCACCACCAAAAAAAGAGAAGAAACTTATTACTTGGCCTTAATTTTTAAGTCAATTACACTGTTGGGAATCAAACAATAAGAACTGCTTTTATAAAGAAAACTTCCCTTCGTCCATTTTCTTAACTAAACTTTTGTATACAGTTACAAGAGAAGATTTTTATTGCGGTTTTTTAACTAGTTGTGAGAGAAGAAATATTATTTCAGTTTTGTAATTCCATTTTTATAACCATCTACAAGTTTTTTTTTGCAGTTTGGTAACTAGTTGTGAGAGAAGAATTACTATTATTCCGCTTTCGTAGTTCAAATTATTTCCATTTTTGTAACCCTAGACAAAAGTTTAATTACCAGAAGGGATGTAGGGACATTACTTTATTTATATAAAAAACAGCATCGAAATAAACAATTTATTATATTAATATTATTAACATGAACAAAAGTAAAAATAAATATTAAGTTAAAACTACTTGAACTATAGGAAGCGGTTAAATTCAGATTAACCCTTTCGCGGACACTCAACTGCTATTGCAGTCATAACAATAAAAATCTATTGTGTCTTGTTCACTGTCCACGAAAGTGTTAATATACATTTTTAACCGACTTCAAAAAAGAAGGAGGTTCTGTGTTTGTCTGCAATGTTTGTTTTTTTGTGTATGTCTACCAATTACCAGAAGACTGGTGGACCAATTGAAATGATTCAAACGTTATTACTTAAGGACTGTTCCAAAATTGGTCCCATTTTTTTTAATTTTGAAATCAGTTTAGTAGTTTTTGGGAAACCTTGAAAATACAGTCCTTTTCGTAACGGTTACACAGATGAAAGATTTCATTGTTCATGGAGCGATTTTTGGTAAGCAAGCTGAACTTCTTATTACTTTAAAAAACATTGAAAGAAAAGCTTTTTATAAATTATTCTTTGTTTGATTTTATTTCTTTTAGGTATTGTAAAAAAAGGTTTTTACAAAACGAACTACAATCCAATTTCAAAATGTGAAAATAACCCTTTTAGGTAGGTGCCTGCCAGCTAAGGCATTGTGAGTGCATTCTACTTTGCTCTTCTATTCTTTTACTTGCTTTGGATGACAGAGACTCCGAAAGGCTTTTTTTACATTCTGAAGTCAGTTTTTTATTTTACAATATCTGGAAGAAAAAGTATCATTCAAATGATAAGGAAACAAAATTTAAATCATAAAAGGAGCAATATTCTCCAAACATGTCTGACTGTAATTTTCTTTCATTGCTCTATTGTTGAATTTATTTCTGTACCAATTTCATCATATTTTTTTTTAATTGTTTAGCGCCGTATTATTAAATATAATTATTGTTGTTTTTCTAGAATGTACAAAACTTTTGCAATGGATGGGTTATTACTTCCAACAAAACGATTTATCCTAGAATGCCATCCATCCAAATGGTTATTGCTTCTTATCTGTTCCCCTTCATAACACCAGAATTTAATGTTAAATCTTGCAGCCATTAACGATCGATCGAAGTACGCGTAGATTTTTGTTATAGCATCATAGCTGTAACCAAAGAGGTTTTAAGTATGTGAATAATCCGCGTTCGTCACTAACAAAAAGTTACAGAAGTGGGATAATAATTCTTGTCTCACAACTAGTTACCAAACATTGAAAGAAAAATCTTCTCTTGTAACTGATTATAAAAATTTAATTAGAAAAGTGGAATAATAATTCTTCTCCGACAACCAGTTACCAATCCGCAAAAAAAAGTCTTCTTTTTGTAACTGGTTATAAAAATGGAATTACGAAAGTGGAATAATAATAACCTGTTACCAAACCGCGAAAAAAAGTCTTCACTCACAAGTTGTGAGTCACAACCAGCTACCAAACCTCGAAAAAATTTTCTTCTCTTGTTACGATAGTTTAGTTACGAAAATTGACGAAGGGGAAAACTTTAATGAGTATTACTGTACCTATCTTTAAGAAAATAGACTAGGTATAGTTTATTTTAGCTTATTGGCTGAAAGATAATGATATCACACTTTTCACAAATTGTACAATTTTAATACCACGTTCGATGTAGTGAGTCTTATGAATTTCACAATATGTTTTTATAACTCTATAATGTGTAGGTTTATTTATTATACTAGTTTTCTGGTAGTTTTTTTTTTACTCAATTGTGTTTTATATACCCATGAATATTGTAACATTGTTTAAATAGGTGATGAAAGTGTTGTGTAGGTACTGGCAGAAAATATGCAGAGCAACAAGGGCTTGTTGTAGTTGGTTTAGCTGGTAGTACTCCCCCCTCCCGGCCCCCCATTGAGCCTTTCGAGCTAGCGAGGGATAGGGTGCCGGAGTCACGAGCAGGGATTGATTGCGGTTGTTAAATTTCGGTTTTTTTTTACGGTTAATATAGCGGTACCGAAATATTCTACTCTTACTTGAAATAACGAAAAAATAATTTCGGTATAAAACAACCGAAATATAGCGGTACCAAAATATGACAACCCTTATGATACCGCTATTTAACCGAAATTTTATTTCGGTACTGAAATGCACTGGAACGACCGCAGTGAACATTATTGAACTCTAGCGCACGCGGTTTCACCCGCGTATATCAAAGAAAACCTTTAAAATAGAGGTTAAGTTAACCGTAATATAACGGTACCGTTATATTTGGGTTTCGGTTGGGTAATAAAAAAATTCGGTACCGATTTGATGACCAACCGAAAAATTACGGTACCGATATTTTGAAGTACCGGAAAATTATTGTATCAAATTATGAAGGAATAGTTTTTAACCGGTATGACGTCATACCGATAAATAAAAGTGCCGCAGTTCTCTGGTTAATCAGTCCTTGGTCACGAGACCGGTATTCTAGATGAGCCCAGCATAACCTCAGTGTATGCGTAAATGCATTCCCCTCACTATAAAAAAAGGCCTTGTTGTAGTTAATGTGCATCATTTTACACCCATTTGCATTAAACTTAAGAATCGCCTAAGGTTATTCTTATCCTTCTTAAAACAATCATAATTGCAGTCATAACCGCCTCTGTGACCTAGTTGTACAACCACTGGTATCAGACCCAAGTGTCCCGGGTTCGATTCCCAGCGGGATATTGTATTCGATTTGGTTGTAGGACTTGTTGTAAGTCCGCCTGGCTAGCTACCACCATCTTATCAAGTCTGACGCCATAACAACAATGTTTTCAGCATTGTTGTGCTCCGGCAGTTAAAGATAAGATGGCCAGTTCCTCAGTGATTGGGGATTCCAAGAGAGGCTTGCTTCCATCTTCAGCCTTATCAATACTTTAAATCAGGTACTCCCCGTCTCCCCGTACTTCATAAAAAAATAGCTTAAGCCTTAGGGCTCGATATTGGGCCTGTAAGTTAAGAAAAGCGTTAGAACTTAATTTAATTAAATTTAGAAATTATTTTAGAAATTTAGAAATGTCTTAAAAGATTAGCAGTGCAAAGCTATGTTTAGATAGTTAGGAATAGTCATATCATAAACGATTCTTAAGTTTATTGCAAATGGTTGTACTGTGCATTGGGCACGGTCCTCTAATTTACAGGGTCCTCTGAACTTGAATCCAATACCTACTTAATCAGTAGTTCTAGATCTAGACCGTTATAATAAAGATTATCGATTCTAATTTATTTAGGGTTTTTTTAAGAGTTTTTGGTTGTCTTATTGTGCTATTTTGAATACCTTCATTTATTAAAACTAGGAAATTGATAATCTAATTACTCTTTAATTCTGCTGTAAATAAATATGATTGTATGTTTTTAATAATAACATAGATGTTTGTTATTGATAGAATAAGTAAATAAACTTTTTAGATAAGAAAAACATAGAGATTGACTTTAAAAAATAAACATGGCATTTAAAAATAGAAATGTCAAATTATATCAATAAAATATACTGACATAAATAAAGTGGTTATCATTAAAAAGTTCAGTTTTTATATTTTTTCGTAAAATGAGCCTTTCATCACAAAAAGTATCATCCAACAAAAGTAGATTTGAAGCTAAAGTGTCAACTTTAGAACAGATTGATGAGAATGTTGATGGTATCAAAGAATCCATGGAGCATCCGAGCATTTCCAAAGTGCAGTCTCACTTCTTGGTGCCATCGGAAAAGTTGGACAAAGTGACTCGGAGAGTCATCGCCCCCTATGCGCAAATAGAGAGGAAAGGTCTGAAAGATGAGGAGGCGAAAGAAGGACGGTATCTGGATATGAACAGATTCAATGTCTTCTTGGAAGATACAGTTGATTTGGATTCTTTATTGTACGAAACCGCTATGGTTTTGAAAACGATCACTAACAGTTCTGGTAAGTAACTACCTTCATATAAGCTTATGTAAAGGTATATTTAATAATAATAATAAACATTTGAGAAATAATAAGGTTTTACATTAAAATTATTTGAGTATTGAAATAAAATGTAGACACAATAGGGAGCTTTATTGCTAAATAAAATGGCAATCACTATAATATTTTATTACAATTACAATATTTAATGCGTTTTTTACTGAGTTGAAAACTTTTCAGGTGTTTTCTTATACATTGTGGATCCTGTAAAAAAGGAAATTGTACTAATGCCTCACAACACAAAAATGCCTGAGCGACACGAAGTCAACATTCCGATCGGTTTGATTAATTCACTTAACGATGTAGTGAATAGCTAGAGTACCGCAAGGGGTTTATTTAGGTCTAATATTGTTTTAAAATTAGATATTTGATTCCACTTTATATACTCTGATATAGATTACAAGTTACACAGGCAGGGCTATCATGTAAAAAATATGGATATGGACATGGGCTTCATTTGACAGTTAAATGCCCATATATGGTGATTTTATGAGCCTCAACTGTCAAATGAAGCCCATATCCATTACCAGATTTTTTACGCGATAGCCCTGCTGGATTTCAGAAAATATGGTTTTTTACTTTCCAGAAGCCAACCAGCTTCTATTATTCTTTATTTGCAAATTATTATTTGATTAATTAGGCGAAGACAAAATAGCAGCGGCCCACGCAGCGTCCACTAAGGAGTTCCTTCTAATCGAAGATGTGCCTCGCGACCGGCGTTTCTCTGAAGGGTTGAAGTGGGTGGACGCTAAGGTGGCGCTTTGCATGCCCATCATCAAGCCTGACGGCAACTGCTATGCGGTCTTGGAGCTCTACCGGACGTACGCGGAGCCTTACACAGATGTATGTACACACACACACACACACACTATGTATAGTATAATACAATTTTACTGGATATAACAGAAAAGGACCAAGTAACCTGCCCTGGGGGTGTCCGCCAATCTTGTATGCATAAATAATTTAATGTATGAATGATTTGCTTAGCTAAAGTGGCAGTGGGCGGGACACATTAGCGAGAAGAACCAATGGCCGTTGGGTCTGAAATGGCGACCGCGTACCGGACGACGCTCCGTGGATAGGTCGCCCACAAGGTGGACCGACGATCTGGTGAAGGTCGCGGGAAGCTGCTGGATGCAGGCAGCGCAGGACCCATCGTCGTGAAGATCCTTGGGAGAGGCCTATACCCAGCAGTGGGTGTCATGAGGCTGAGACGGCGACGACGATTAATGATTGATTTACTTGCTAAATTTACCCTTTACAGAGCGTAGAGTAGACAGGCGGCGGAAAGAAAAAGAAAAGGCTTTCCCCAGGGCAGTATACATGGTTCGCTTCTGTCTGTAATTTACTTGCATAATTTACGCACAGTGTCGATAGAAACACACATTATTACACACTATTTGATATATCACATAACTAGATAATAACCAAGTTGGTTTTTTATTCACGTGAATTGATTTTGATTGGGGTTTGAACTTTTCGCCTCGTTCCTGGTCATCCATCTTGAAAATTATACAAAATCGCGACGCATTATAATACCAATATAAATAGAAAAGAAACGTAACGATGAAAAAAAAAATACGATATATAATGCCCTAGTGTCAGGTTAGTCAGATTGTCGTGGACGAGCGCTTAGTCGCACAACTGACGCTTGAATATTGCTGGCTGGAAAAATGCCACTACGTCCGATGATACGCTGAGGAACCGATGATCAGTACAAATAAACAATTATTTATTATTTTATTTTATTACTAAATAAATGCACTAATCTATAAATCGGCTAAATCCGCGATCACAAAATTATCTGCACTTTAAATAATATAAAATCTTTTATTCCTTAAAAACAGTACACGCTTGACACTTCTTGGCACTTAAACATTTTACTATTCAAATCACTATTTTCAAACTCTTCTTTGAACACTTCCGGATGCGCTTACTAAATACGCTGCACTGCCTGTCGCTTTTATACCGCCCGCGGAAAGTCGAGAATCGCATGGAATATTCGCGATATGTGCGTCTCGAACGTTCCCGACAATCCACGAGCGGCCGAGAGAGCGAGGCACTATATCTGTCTCGCTCACTCGCTTCCGCGGGAGAAATTTCTCGCAACCTTCGTCCTTATTTAATGCAGCGCTACGCTACTCTTTACAACCTTTTTTCTCTCAATGTTCGCGCGGCCTTCAAACAAATATTTAATTGTTCGACGTCGCTTTTTAGACAATTATTGTAATCCATCATCAGCATGTGGACGTCCACTGCTGGACAAAGGCCTCTCCTAGCTCACGCCTGTTGTGGCGTTCATAGGAGGCTATTAGCCTACTGCTCCCACGCTGGCCAGATGGTTGGTAGAGGGTTTGTTTCAAGTTTTCCTTCTCTCGCACAGGTTTTCAATGCGTCGATTCTCTTAGTAGACTCTTACGACATCCCAGGCATGTAAGGGAGTGGTGACACTTGTACCTATTCTTAGGCCGTCACCACACGGCACATTATTGTAATATATAAAATGTATTAATTTTTCTTCCGCTATGTATCCCTGTTCATTTATATACTTATAGGTATTGTCGTGCGACATCATTTTGAAAAGTTTTCAAAATGGCGTTTCCTACTATAAATTTCGACGAGGCCGCCACAGCCTCCATACAATAAAGATCAAACGCCTTTCCCCTTACAGAGCGTAGTGTACACAGCTGTGAGTGTGGCTTGCTGGGCGGGCGCGGCGGTGCACCAGGCGCAAGCACGCATCACGCTGCAGAAGACCGCGCACCTCAACAATGAGCTAAGGTCGTTACTACACAGCTACTTCTGCGATCTGGCTTCTATTGATACCATGCTCACTGATATGCTGGTTAGTCTTAGCAGCCTTATAGACAGTTATTTTAGCTTGAATTTAGTAAGTTTGATACTTAATAGCGTGCCTTAAAGAATGTTGACGAGAGCTTTTATGAGATAAAAAAAGCTGTAAGTGCTTATGATAAAAGTAGAGGTAATATTAGACAATGCTTAAATATGACACATGATCAATTCATCGAAAGTTCCCAAGTGACTCGCCACACGCTTAATAGGACAATGAGAAATCTACATATGGTTTAACACAATATCAAATACAAACATAAAGCAAGAGAAGTAATTAATAAGTTTACGGACGAGCTTGAGATTAGAAAATATTTTCAGTCTCACCATGAGACAAAGACCCAGCATTTGAGTACCCACCAAGAGAATCAACATTATTTGATTAAGTACCCGCTACAGTGGCGCCGTACCATAGCCTCATGTTTCGATGTCTCATCATAAATATTCGTACCCTTTTTAGGCTGTGATCAAATCGTTCATTGGCGCGATGCGCAGCAGTTTCTACATCCTCGACAAAGATAACGTTGTGAGTGGACAACTGCAAGCCGACATGTGGGACGATGGCTGGCTCGCCGAGAAGACCACGATGCCCAAAAAGAGGATCAAAGTCAAGTACCTATGCATCTCGTTAGAAGTATTTAGCAGTCACGCTAGAAATGCAAAAAGTATTTCTCACTCCTTTAATTGAACTAGACGTCAAATTTGTTCAAAGATACCTTCCTAGACTTAAGGCTACCTTATCTTTTAAGTCTAGGAAGGAATTCCATTTTTAATAATTTTGTCCATCGCGCAGATGCTAGGGGGCACGAAATGTTTTATAGCGCGATATTTGTTATCTATCACTCTTATAACATTTTCAATACATCCCAGTTTTTTATGTTATCCCCAGACAGAATTCAAGTGTTGAAGGATTTACGTATATACGTTTTTAGTTTGAGCCAAGAACAAACACCAGCGGGCCTGGTAGCTCGCACTGGCCAACCTTTGAACGTCCACGACGCATACAAGGACCCCAGATTTTTCAAAGACATCGATCCTACCACCGGCACCGTCGTCAGGTCTTGCCTCGTTTCACCTGTCTTGGATAAAAATGGAGTTATTGGTAAGTTTCAACAAGCATCACCTTTGCCAACTTTCCTTTAAAACTACTTACCTCGTTAAATCACTGGACATTTAGTTTATTCGTTGAGTTGGATGATTTGCATATATATACTGGTCTAAGAAAGTTAAAGTGGTCTGGAGTTTAGACAAGTGTGCGAGGTTTTAGGGAAATTGGAAGTGTAGAAGGCAGCCTAAGCTGAAAAAGAACTTGGATAGTCAGATAGTAAACCTAGGTTATCTGTGTAATTTATTAATATAATTTTAGGAATAATTAAGTCGAAGTAATTGCTGTATGTGATTCAGGTGTGGTTCAACTGACTAATAAGAACAACGCACGGCCGTTTTCTCCCGAGGACGAGACGATTTTTGATGTTTTCGTAAAGTACTGCTCATTAATAGTCCATTTCTACAACATGCAGCATAAAAAAGCTTATCACGTAAGTATAATTCGTATGACTAGCTTTGCACACCTCCTTCATCGTAGTTTTTGGCAAACCCTGTACAGTGAAAATTTATTTTGACGTTCCGTCATGTCTGGAATTTCGTACATCTTGACACTTTTTAATTAAGTAATGAGAAAATTTATTTTAGGCAAATTTAAATAACGTCTACCGAGACTTAATGAGCTTACATTTAAAACCTTGTCGTCATGTCTTTGAAGAGCTAATGGAGACAAATGGCATCGTGCTACCACCAAGCAACTTCAGAAGGTTAGTCGCCGTAGTAGGTGATGTTAGGACTCCTTGCACCCTTCGATGTTGGTCGGTTGACAAATTATCGCGAGAAGACGAGGCCACACCTTAGTTTTATAACGTTCATACATCATTGCGTTATTATTTTTTATTAGCGACGGGGAGACAGCTTTCATACCATACCTGATGTTAATTTATTTTATTTATTTAGTTTATTAGGAAAACAAACAGCAATTTTACAACACATGTAGGTTTCACAAATAAATAACACATTTGCCAATACAGTTTCCACAAATAAATTTTAAACATTGGTGTCTAAAGTTGAATAAAGTTGAATCTAGTAAAAACAACAGGTAGTTATGAACACATTCAAACAATCCAGTGATACATGATTACAAAGGAAATAACAATTTACAGAGTATTGAGTAAGTAACAACATTTTGTATTTTTTAGGTTTAGTGCAGAAAATGTCGATATGATCAATACTTCAAATTGTATAATTTCATGGATCTTAGTATGAAACGGTTTCTCGTATAGTTTGTACGAGAATTAGATATAAAAAATGTACTGCATGACCTAGTGTTGAACCTCGGACATCTTAGCAAAATTTTACTTAGCAGATAAGGCGAGTCGACATAGTTATTAACAATCTTATACAATAAAATTTGATCCCGTTGCTGTCTTCGCAAAGTAAGGGAAACAATATCGTCATCGACAAAATTTCGAAATTTATATTTCATTCTCTTGATGAATTTATCCTGTATTCTTTCAATACAATTTATATATACCGAATACTGTGGATTCCAGACACACGATGCGTATTCTAATTGGGATCTAACGAGGGCATTATATAAGAGCATTATCGTTTTTAAGTTAGTAAACTCAACACTCTGCCTTAGTACGAAACCTAACATCCTTATGCCTTAGCAGTTATTATATTTATATGAGACGAAAAAGATAATTCACTGTCTAGATTGACACCCAGGTCTCTCACCTCGGTCGAACGTTTAAGATAATGACCAAAAATTTTATATTTTGACAGTAAAGGATGCTTTTTCCTACTATAAGTAATAACGCAGCATTTATCAATATTTAGTGATAACTTGTTATCAATACAATATCTGCTTAACCGATTTAAATCTTCCTGTAAGCCAATACAATCCTCGGGTGACTTTACCACTTTAAAATTTTTTGTATCATCAGCGAAAAGAAGAAATTTGGAGTTTCGGAAACATTCGACCACGTCATTAATAAAAATGTTGAACAGTAGGGGCCCGAGGTGAGAGCCCTGAGGTACCCCTGACGGAACCGGTACAAAACTAGACATATAACCCTTCACCGTAACCGCTTGAGACCTATTCCAAAGGTAGGACTGTAACCATCTCAGTAGGTCGCCGTGTATACCAATGTACTCTAGTTTGCGTAATAGAATTTGATGTGAGATTTTATCTAAACATTTAGAGTAGTCGGTATACACGGCGTCCACCTGAAAACCGCTATCCATACTACAAAGGACCTGGTCCAAAAACTCGCAGAGATTAGTTTCTGTGGACCGTTTATTGATGAAACCATGTTGTTGGGTTAATAAGTATGGCCTTATAGTTGGAAACAGGGTGTCGAATATAATTTTCTCAAAGAGTTTAGGTATAACTGATAATTTAGAAATGCCTCTATAATTGCGTACATTGTGCTTATCACCGCCCTTGTGAACGGGAACAACTAGCGACTGTTTCCACACGCTGGGCATGACACCAGATGACAGAGAGAGACGAAACAGAAAAGAAATTGGAAACGCCAGTTCATTGCAACACATTTTCAAAAAGTATGGGTGGACTCCGTCAGGTCCCCCACCCTTTCTGGCATCCACACGTGATAAGTACTTTTTCACAGTCTCATGTTAAGTATTGAAAAGGCTGAAGATGGAAGCGAAGGTACTCCCGGAATCCTCAAACACTGAGGAACTGACTATCTTATCTCTTACTGCCGGAATACAACAATGCTGAAAACATTGTTGTTATGGCGTCAGACTTTGATAAGATGATGGTAGCTAGCCAACAAAATACACATCCTTTTGTAATGTTGTTTCTTTTAAAGCTGAGAACTTTGTCAGAAACAAAAGCATCCGTTCTCTTTGTGAGCATGAACCTATAATAATAGGTCGATGGTTAACGGATCTCCTGAATGTTTAGATATAAAAAAAAATATGATGGGGCGATTCAAAAATACTTTCAAGTTTAGGTACTAGAACAATTTTTTTTTTTAGCTATGATTACCATATAAGCGAAGGCAGCAAAGAGGACATGCCGGGCCTCGTCTGCTTCATGTACATGGAGACGTTCGCAGATCGCAACTTCGAAAGGAGCCAGTTGGCAGACTTCTCTCTCACTATTCTGAAGTAAGTTTACCTCTATCAGAACGAATTTTTCTTCTCTTTGAAGTAACTTTGATAGGGGAAGTTTATGAAGACTCACGTTCGTATGGGATATCTGGAACTCCCTTGGATTCCTATTTTACATTCTTTATTTTTTTTCTCTGTTATTGTATCAGAATTACTCGCATCATGTTGCATAGTTGAACTCGTTGTAGATTCTCTCTGTTGTTGAATAACGCTGAAAACACCAGAAATATTAAAATGCTTGCACTTCCTAAAGAACCTTTACTTCTTATTAAATTCCTATGTTTGTTGATAGTTGCTACCGGAACAATCCATACCATAATGCTGAGCACGCGTTTTGCTTCACACATACTTTGTATCTTGTGCTGACCAGCAATCCAGGATATTTCGATTATGTGGAGGTATGCACTAGAATTTTAAATTACCTATTAGTGCGTGTTTCAGAAGGCATGTTAAGTTGTTAAGCCTTATGGTCCCAGCTGTATTCGGCTCGCAGTCGTTAAAACCCAATTATCCACATTCTGCCTGCGTGATGGCTCATCGACTTATGGTCCATTCTCCTTATCCATCCATAAGGAAGGTCAGTACCCCAGCACTGGGGACATTAAGGCTGATGATGATGATGAAGCTATAAAAAAAGTATAAAAGTCAACTAATAAGATCTATTTACCTACTTTCTACTTTATGATTCCTATCTGGAAGCCAAAAAGCTGGGCGTCCTAAATAAGGTCAAGCGATATTTCACGCCGGGACAGCTTTCAACTCTCTATAAAAAAAAACTCAAATTCTATCTCGCATTGAGTATGGCAGTTACCTTTGGGACGGCGCAGCGAAATACCAACTAGCTGTACTGGTCACGATCCAACGCAGAGCTAAGAGGCTAATTGGCGACAAAGAACTGGTGAAGAACTAGTTTCCCACCCTAGCACCGCCGCCAAAGTTGCCTGTCTGTCGGTCTTTTACAGGCTTAACTTCAGAGAGAGTGCTCAGGAGCTGCATGAGATCAGACATCCAGACGCACTGCGGACAACCACACTTTCATGGTTGATATTCCTAAACGTCGCACAAAGCGCTACTCATCATCTTTTATATTGCGCACAGCAAAGGAGTGGATTTTTGCGTTGCGTCTGTATTTCTGAGTACTTATAACCCGTCCATCTTCAAAGCAAGGGTGAATAGGCACCTTCTGGGCTAGCTCGCTCCACCATAGATCCTGTCTTAGCCTCAGAGCTTGATTAGATTAAGAGCGAACCCATTCGAAATAAAAAATCAATCTACACTCCTCAGACAGCAGCGTTAATGCTATCCGGTCTCTGCCACGACGTGGACCACCCAGGGTTTAACAACAACTTCCTCGCGCTGTGCAAGCATCCCCTCTCGCAAATGTACAAGTCTTCCATTCTGGAGAACCATCACTTCTTCCTTGCCAAGAAGATCATTGAGGTGAGAGAGAAACGTTAGTTGGTAGACTCCAGTTGCTTGTATGAAAAGGTATAGTCATAGTGTTAGGACCAGGAGCTATAGGAAGGTATTAAATATTCTAATTTGTGTAATTTTGTACTGCATTAGAACATCCCGAGTCTTGCTTCCTATTATGCAGCAATTCCATCAAAGGAATCAAAGAAATTCCATAAAGCTGGTTCTACAGAACGGTGTAAAAGAAAACCAGAAAAACGTAGTAGCTACCAGCGAAAGAAGTAGTGTAATAAAAGAGCAAATATTTACAAGTTGTAAAAAACAGATAGTTTCTTTGGGAGTAACCGAATGGGTATTAATTAATTTAGAGATCTTTATAAACTTCTACCCATGCCACATAAGGACTCATCTTACATAAAATAACTTCAAAGCAATAGGTAGAACCTGGGGCCCTATAAAAAAATATGGATATGGACATGGGCTTCATTTGACAGTTAAATGACCATATACTGGTAATTTCTAGCATGGGTATATAATATAGTAATTTCAAATTAAGTTTTAGCTTGAAGAGTCAAATGAAGCCCCATATCCATATTTTTACGCTGTACGGCGGCTGTGTAGAAACCAAAAGACCCTGTCTTTGTCTAAAGTCTAAACTTGTAACAACGTAGGACAAGAACATCCTAGGCAAGCTGCCGACAGCGGACCGCGAGCGCATCATCGAGGAGATAAAGTACAACATCCTGTGCACGGACCTGGCGGTGTACTTCCAGATCCGCGCGCAGCTCACGCCGCTCGTCGGCGACCACAGCTTCGACTGGACCGACAACTCGCACAGGAAAATGATTAAGGTGACCGTAGACCGTTGGGCTTTTCATGTGATCCTGAATGCGGTCTTTAGCAACGCTGTAAAACTGCAGTCTTCATGAGCGTTTGTATGACTAAATCGACATTCGAAACCGTATTGACACAAGCAAAGTGATACACGTCGACTGCAAATGGGCTGCACGCACGGTTTGCATTGTCTCGAGCAGTTTGTGCCAGCAGCTGCACAAACAAAAATGCATTTTTATAGTATAGGTAGTACAGAAAGGCGAGCTTCAATAAAATTATTTGAATTAAATTACCGTTCTTAGTTTCCGACTTCACTGCACTTCAAACATTTTTGGGCCCAATATATATGATGTAAGATTAGCATACGCAGTGTTTACATTTTGATTTTAGTGGGTAGGGTAGGTAGGTAGATAAGTGTTAGCAAGTTAACGACTACCCTTAGATACTTTTTTTTTTTTTTTCTCCAGGGGGAAATGCCCACGCATACCCCCCCGTCCGGGGAGACAGGGGGGTTATGTGGGACTCGAACCCACTAAAACCCCCTGGGTGTTCCAACCGCGCGAGTGGACGGAGATTGCCGGGATAAGGGTAGCATTCTACCGGGTCCCCGCCCCGCGTCTGCCCCCTTGGGCCTTTCTCTCCGGGTCCGTGGAGTGACCCAGACTACCACTACTGGTTGGGCGTGCGGAAACACATGGCGCGCCCATCCACCACGGGTACCCTTAGATACTGTGTCTTAGGGTTGATTTGTAGGTATATATCGTCAATTTATTAAAAGTGAAACGCAGTATAAAAAAAAAACACGATTGAAGTCGACATAATTCTAGGCTAGATTCATTGACATTTTAAACAGCAAAAACAGAATTAAGGAGGAAAGTCATCTCGTTTTTGCAGGGTATTTTGATGACGACGAGTGACCTTTCCGGATGTTGCAAGCCATTTGGCGTGGCCAAGGCGATTGCCGAGACGGTGTATGAAGAATTTTATAACCAAGTAAAACTAGTTTAATTTGCATTTAAAAATATATTAACTAACCCTCACATTTTTACAAACAAACACACATGCTGATACAGTAAAATTCAATGTACTTAGGTACCTAATGATTCTACACGCTTATATAATAAGCAGGAATGTATTCAACGGCAGCTAAGAGAGCTAAGGTTTATACAAAACGACCTATTTCTGCAGAAAATTCCGAACTCAATGTTACGTCTTAAAGTTCTAAGTAGCTTCGAGAAATTTGAGTTTTGTAAAGTCGTACCTGCTGTTGACCGTACTTTCACCAATACGAAACTTTGTCATCGGTCGTCTACCGAGGCTGTCACAGTTACAGATTAAGCCTAATACCACAGATTACTAAATAGTTACTGCTAATACTGATTGAGAATCATTACGAACCTTCAGTCGTCGTCATCAGCCATTTTATTGTCCCCACCCTTGGGGTACTGGCCTACCTTAAGGATGGATAAGGAGAACGGGCCATGACCCACCACGCGGTGCCAGTGCGGATTGGTGGGTTTTGACGATTGCAAATGCAGCCGGGACCAACGGCTTAACGTGCCTTTCGAAGAACGGAGGAGCTCGACATAATACATTTTTGGTCACCCATCCCGTGACCAACCATGGCGAAAGTTGCTTAACCTCAACAATCGCAGGCCGAGCTCGCGAACCACTGCGCCAAGGGCTCCTCAACCTTCAGTACCTTGACAAAAGTGAGACTGAATACCCGTGTACCAAAACCTTCCTGTACTTACAGCAAAAACATTAACTTACCTCGAACAGGGTGACAAGGAGCGCGAGATGGGCTACACTCCGCTCAGCATGATGGACCGGCGGCGCAGCATCAACCAGCCCGCGGAGCAGATCCAGTTCCTGTCTGTGGTGGTGCTACCGTGCGTGCTGTTGCTGCAGACTTTGTTCCCGAATACTACGCAGTTAACCGACAATTGCAGGTCAATATCATCATCATATTAGCCGCACGACGATCGGTCTTGCGCTGTCCAGCAACCTGCAACCGCGCACCAGATCGTCGGTCTTTGTCGGGCCCACAGATCTATATCGAGATAGACGAAAAGAGCGCTTCAAACTGTATGAGAACCTAGCGTGTCGAATTTTTCGTACCTACAATGACGTTATAAACGAGATTTAGTGATGTGTAAATGTTATTGACGAGCTCTTGCAAGAAAGCACTGCACAATTAACCAAGTGACGCGTGTTTTCATGGCATTGGTCTCAAGCGGACTGACTTAGGTCGAAAAACTTTGACTGTGGATCAAACTTTTGGCACACATGGTAGGTACACTTTTACCGTCTATAGGTCTGTGGTCAGGGCCCCCACGGACCGCCGAGTGCGCGGTCACCATTCCAGCCCCGACCGCCCCAACCGACATCAATTCTTCTCGCTATGTGTCCCGCCCCCTGCCACTTCAGCTGAGCAATCCTTCGAGCGATGTCGGTAACTTTAGTTCTCCTACGGATCTCCTCATTTCTGATTCGATCGCGCAGGGAAACGTCGAGCATGGCTGAGCTATTGCACGCTGGGTGACCTTGAGCCTTCTTATTAAGTCATCAAACGTTATAAAGTGTGCCAGGATACTGAGTGTATGATACCACCGATAATGATGGATCGTCAGCTCAGCACCAACCAGCCTGCGGAGCAGATCCAGTATCTGCGGTTGTGCTACCGTGCGTGCGTGCTCTCACAGTATACATATTTCAAGTCAAGACTGTGGTGCTGTTGCTGCAGACTCTGTTCCCGAACACCACGGCTCTTAACGCACAATTGAGATCAGTATCATACATAGCGTAGGAAAGTATGATAAAAGTTATCCATTATCCAACCAGAATGACAAGGAGCGTCCGAACTCTGATAGTCTACATCATCGCTGAAAACTGCAGGACAGAACCCTTAGTACGAGTTGACATTTAGGCTGAGAATACACGTCAGATTTTTCTCTCCGATAGTCTGATCAATCGGAATGCGTTCGTGCCATACATTTGTTTCAATGCTCAATAGTCAATACACATCCGATCCGATAGTCGGATCGGACGTCCGAGTCGGAAAGAAAGCTACGCGTTTACGATTTTATTGTCTTATCCAATTGTCTGAAGGCGCTGCATGCATACTTCTTCTGTACAGAGACGAAATAGATGTCCGATTCATCTTCCGATGTGCCAGATGACACTCTGTTGTTGAATATGTCGCGTGCATTTCACAGTTTTACATCAGCGGTTAATAATCTTCACACAAAACCGGTAGGCACGTAAAATTCACAATAATAAATAAATAAATATTTCTTACACACACCAATTTAACCTAGCTCCAAAGTAAGCACTGTAAGGCTTGTGTTATGGGATACTAGGGTAACGGATATAAATACATAAAAATACATAAAATTATACATATATAAGTATTTATATGTAGAAATATATATAAACTTCCATGACTCAGGTACAAATACTCATTTTCATCATACAAACATTTGCCCCTACCGGGATTCGAACCCGGGACCTCAGAGTAAGCGACACCTTGAAACCGGCGTACGTACCACTCTACCACGGAGGTCGTCAATATAAAAATAATCATGCACATACTCAATCAAGGTAACAAATTATAAATGCTAGGCCAAGGCGCTAGGCGTCACGAATATTGCTGTTACGCAGATAATAACAAACGAAGTTTTGAGATTTTAAACAAGTAAAATAAGTCTTTACCTATGACATTACCGATTTTTTCTTGCACTTCGAGAGAACCTCGCTAATTGTATAATTAAAAAATACATCAATTGCTTAATTTTATATTAAATTGAGATCATAACGGTCAAGAATCAGTAATACTTCGAGTACTCATTATTTTGTAAGCAAAAAATATAGCATTAGATTGCCCAGTCCTCAAACAATAACTGTACATAAAAAATTTGGCATTAGCATTTGTGGTAGTAACTACAGCAAAAATTGTTAGTATGGAAAACGGACTTCCTTTGAAAATTTTCATACAAATCGGCAATTTCATAGGTAAATACCTAATATTATTAGATATTCAAAAAATGCACTTCCAATCAAGGATTAAAGACAAGAGTGCATCAATGGATCTTTTGTGTTAGTGGATTAAAGAGAAGCCAGTACCTAAATAGATTGTATTATCTGACCAAGACAATTAGGCGCATGACAGTTATGAAAATCTTAAAAATCTAACTAAAAACCAACATTTTAAGAAACGGTACTCAATCAGTTAATCACTGTAGCGCTTGGACGATGGTTAATTCGTCCAAGCTGTAGCGCTAATAAATCACATAAAAGAGAAATACGGTGATGGAAGTGGGCTGCAGGTGCCAAAAGTGCAAAACCGCATTCCTGTCATGCGCCTAATTGTCTTGGTCGTGTAAAACAGGCACTAACTGCGGGTAGTGCTCCTATAACTTACGAACAGTAGGCTTATTACGAGTTTGGCAAACTTGACGCTACAGTAAACGTTAACGTAAAATGTAGCTCTGTCTCTTTCATATTTAGCGACTGTTTTACCGACATGAGCAGTGTATCCGATAGTCTACGCTCACGAGTCCTGTAAATGTCATGTTAAGCAAACTCGTAATAGGGGTACAGATTGTTTTGTCTACGGAAAGTAAAATTTTGACATTTATTCCATTAAAAATATGTCAAAATATAACTGTCCGTAGCCAAAACAATCCGATAGTAAGTTATAGGAACCCAAGGTAAATCATGTTTTTGTGTAGGAAAACCCAAGACGCATGGCGGGAAGAGATAGAGATCAGAGGCCAGAGGCTGTGGCGGCAGGACGACTCGCTTGGCAACGTGTCGCGCGGCCGGTTCGTGGCCAAGTCCCGCTCCGACGACCTCAGCTAGGGGCTTGGCCCTCATATAATTTAATTATGTTATAATATTAAATAATAAAATCTTTATTTTTCTTAACTTTGGTTTTAATTTCGCTCACAAATCAAAAAAAATAAACCTTTATGAGGCCGCACTTACACCATAGTACTGCCTCTGTGGTCTAGTGGTACAACCACCGGTACCAGACCCAGGGGTCCCGGGCTCGATTCCCAGCGGTGTTGTAAGTCCGCCTGGCTAGCTACCACCATCTTATCTGTCTAACGCCATAACAACAATGTTTTGATCACGTTACACTTTTAAAGAAGCTAGAACATTATGGTGTCTCTAAAAAATCAGTTAGCCTTTTGCAGTCATACTTGCACAATAGAAATCAAAAAGTAATTGTAAATAATACTGCTTCTACTGGAGCCCCCATTATTATGGGCGTGCCCCAAGGTTCAATATTGGGCCCTCTGCTGTTCTTAATATATATTAACGATCTCTCTAACTACGCGAGTAATTTATTTAATTTTTAAAATTGATAGAGGAAACAATTGTTCTGACGAAGTAAATAGTGCTCTCTCTCAAGTCGCACACTGGTTCAACAGTAATAATTTGTCTCTTAACCCTACCAAAACGAAATTTGTTAAATTCACATTACCTAATCTAGGGCATGTCGACATGCACATCAATTTGAATGGGGATGTAGTAGAGTTAGTTAAGAGTACTAAATTTATTGGTATTACATTAGATTCAAAACTACAATGGGATCCACATATTGAAACCTTGTCGAGTAGACTTAGTTCTGCGGCTTTCGCAATAAGGAAAATAAGGCTCCTAACTGATATTGAAACGGCAAGACTAGTTTACTTTAGTTATTTTCATAGTGTAATGTCCTATGGCCTGTTGTTGTGGGGCTCAGCAGCCAATATAGAAAATGTTTTTATACTTCAAAAAAGAGCTGTGCGCGCCATTTACAACCTTCGACAGAGAGATTCTCTTAAAGAATTGTTTAAAGAGATTAATATACTAACTTTGGCGGGACAATACATTTATGATAATATAGTATATGTAAGGAAACTTCACGATTTATTTATTAAGCATAGCGATGTTCATAATTTTAATACTAGAAACAAGAATAAGCTTGCCGTTCCAAGATTTCCAAGATGCAGTCGCTCGTTTTTGGGGAAAGGCATAGCCTTTTTTAATAAAGTTTCACAACAAGTGATTGAGCTGCCTTTGCATAAATTTAAAATAACTGTTAAAAAAACGCTCTTAAGCAAAGGTTACAAGGTAGATGATTATTTGAAAGACCAAAATGCATGGAAGCGATACTAACATAAAACATGAGTATATAAGGAAAATATTCTAATAACTGAGTATAAGAAAATTTTCCTCTTATATTAAATATGTTTCAAGATTGTAGATTTGTGTTTGGCAATGACATGTTCCTTTGTAAATGTTGTTGCTTCTGTTAAAGCTGATAAGTTTCTTGCGGCCGTTCTTCTTATCAGTTAAAAGATGTCCTGAATGGCTGGTAGGAAAAAAATTGGACGATTCGAAAGCACTTATCTATAAGTCTATTTGAATAAAAATCTTTGACCTTGACTTTGACTTTACAGCAATGTTGTGTTCCAGCAGTTAAAGATAAGATAGCCAGTTCCTCAGTGAATGGAGATTCCGAGAGAGGCTCGCTTCCATCTTCAGCCTTATCAATACTTAACATCAGTTATGATGAAGGCCAAGTCTATAAAAAAAAGTAGCAAACTAAATTTTTCACGACACCTATATCACTCGGTTAGTGTTGCCTAGACACAGCATGGCTGCATTTCGTAGCAGTTTCAGATATCTTGTCACGAAATGCTGGATTAATATTCCACCTCCAATTCAAAATGCCAAAACAATTAGATCTTTCAGGACTAACAACATTATCGTTTAAAATCACAGAAGCAAAATAAATTTTTCAAGACGCCCGTCTAGGCATATTAGTTAGTGTTTCCTAGACACAACATGGCTGCATTTCGTGGCAGTTTCAGATATCTTACTACGAAATGCTGGAATAATATTCCCCGTAAAATTCAAAATGCCAAAATAATTAGATCTTTCGGAACTTTAAATATTATCTTTTAAAATCACATAAAGATTACATTTGATATGCTGCTGTGTCCCTGCGTGTTTTTTGCAAGTTATGGATATGTCTTGGTATTCTGTTAGTTACTTTTTAGTTCCTGTTTAACTGGAAGCTTTATTTAATAAAGTAAAAGATATATTGATAATAAACAAGAAAACGCCGTCCAACTCGCAGCCGCGGCATAGTAGCGAGAGAACACTGGCGCTGTTGCTCCGCTGAATACATAGACTCAGCCGCTGGGCAAGATAGGCCATTCTGTTTATTTATTTTATTTTATTTAGCGAACACGGAAGATCAGTTTAGGGCAACACACTTAGGTGCCTTAACATTATACCGAATGTTAGCCTCTTTTGTGTAACACTTATTTACTTAATTTTAAGTAAAAAATTTGTAATTTGTATTTGGTTCATAAAATAAATTATTTTTCTGTCTTTCAACTGACATCATAAGCCCATTTCTGAGGTCCCCCACTGCGGACTGAGCTTCCCTATGGATGGGTGGATAACAAAATGGGCCATGACACACTACGGAGGGCGGGCCCGATACGTATTGGTTTAACCTCTGCAAATATAGCCGGGAATAACAGCAAAACGTGCCTAACGTAACCAAACATTTATTGTTTCCGTCACAGACCTATATCCGTGTTTCGGTCACCCATCCCGTGACCGACCATCAATCGCAGGCCTTTAAATGTACTGCCTACCTACCATCAACTGTATTGCGATTCATTTTATGTAGTAAGAGTGAGAGTGTAAAACCCCTGTTTGAACCTTTGGTCAAATAAAATAATTAAAATTCCAGTACAGACATGATAGCAAATTTACTTTATTTACCTATTATGATCGACATAATACATACAATGTAATCAAACGTTAACTGGTGCTTAAACGAATATCCACAATATAAGATTTCGCGTAACTAAACAGTCAATTTTATCACCTAGTGATGACAACACACTTAGTTACTAAAAGGACAATTAGCTATTTATAAATAACCACCAATTTTGTACACCAAAGGATTTAGGTTTTCGAAAACATGTGAGCGTATTCAATAATCTCAAATCATTACATAATTTTATTATGTTACTCAACTTTCATGTTCGCGTGAAGATTCTGTAATATAATATTATATATTGAGCATTGTTCGATTGCTAGAACAGAACAAAGTTGAAGAACCGCATAGTTGTTCTCTATTTGACACAAAATTACTATTTAAGGAACTGTCGAATATTTCTCATGATATGAGTGCCTTGAGATAAAAGACCTTGAAGCACCAGTGTTGAAACTGAGCGCTTGTTCACAAATCAATAGGCACTATACGCTTCTATTATGTACAATATTTCCATAGGTGGTGTCTGTTGGGGAATAAAAAACATTCCTTAATATTACGTAAACTATGTTAGTAACATATCTATATATAGTTCCTTTAGACTCTGCTCAAATACAATTACATACAATCTTGAGAATTGTAGTTTCTACCATGATGTTGATTTTTATACATCTACGCCCATTAAATAATACACAATAAATACATACAATTTCTTAATGAAATTGAATTAATCACAAACTAATTATGAGATTTTAAACATACAATTTTTATGTTGCAGTAATATTATAACTATTAAAGAAAATTAACTTATTCCTTAAAACAAATTTTAACTGGCAATCCACACAACAGAACCACTATTATAAAGACATAAATACATAATGCTTTTAACATTCCAATAATATTGCTTAATAATTATAAACAATAACATTATCTAAATCTTTACATTCAATTTTGTTTTAATTAAAATTGTATTAAACTGTTTTCAACCATCTGCACTGTTATCTTTCCATTTTTATAAAATGAAATATAAGTTTAAAATATCTTTTTAAAAATATAATCTGTGGAATGCTGTGCTGTACGTTAAATATTTCATTTATATCTCGATTACTTTGCATTGGGGGGATGTGTGCAGAATATTACTGCATATTGTGATGAGGGTAAGTATGATATAATCAAATATTGAACATACCAAACTATTGATTAATCTATGCATCAGAATGGGCAGTAAAATTCTGGATATGAATTTTAAAACAATTCTCTCACACTATCAGCTAGAATCAGACATAAAAAAGTTCATTAACACTGGCCAAGTTAATTACCAGATATTTTGAAGTAATTCTTTTGTTTTACGTAGTAAAAGATCATTTGTTGATGTTAAATAAATTTTGTATTCAATATTTACATTATACTATAAAGTTAATTTATTGACATACCAATGAAAGTATTCCTGTTAACTAAGTGGACGAGAATTGTTCTAAATTCCTCTGTAAAGGTGTTGGTGTTTATTATGTGTTTCGAATCTTGCCTGGCACATAATTTTTGTCGATTGTCGGGTCTTGCAGAAACATATGTAGGCACCTCTCATTCTGAGCCAGCGGATGGCCAGCGATCTTGTTGATAAATACTTCTAAGCCTATAATAATAAAATGTAATAATATGAAAGCAAAATATGATCAAATGTGAAACCAAAAGTAGTTTTGCAATCAATCCAAAAATGCTTATCAGTTTTCAAATGAAATTGTTTATCACGGTGTGATGTTCTAACTAAATACTGTAGATTTTTTTTCTTCTAAATAGGTACTGTAGATTTTTTTCTTCTAAATACTGTAAGTACCTATAAAGCAAATAATATCTTTGTCGCATTTTAGCTTTGATATTATATTTAACCTGGGATATGAGTTGGTGCATGAACAAGGAAATAAAAAAAAACAACATTGTTTGATTTCCTTGTACAATCTATAGTTAAAATTATAATATCTAATTCCATTTGGAAAATAGGTTTCAAGTTTAGTGTAAGCATGATAGTTTCTATATAAAAATGTAAAATATTAATTATCCTAGTCACAAAGTAAGCACTGTAAGGATTGTGTTATGCAATACTAGATATAGAAAAGTATAAGTCTATGAATAATTACCTTTTCTACGATCTTCAATAAACTCTTCTTCAAATATACCATCATCTCCTCGGAATGGGAGTTGCCTCTTTAAAGCTTTGCCTGGCAACGGTGGGACTACAATCTGCAAATGTCAAAATAGTAGCTAAACCATTCAGTTGCTTTCAATTGGAACTGCTTCTTTTTCAGAAAGCAATATGTGTCACTTTTTAATTGTCCAGTTTTCAAGGGCAGTAAGTTCTTAACTATCTGACCAAAACAATTAGGCACATGACAGCTGAAGAAAACTAAAAACCAAAATATTAAGAAGCGGCTACAAATCAGTTAATCATTGTAGACCTAATTATTCAAATAATAGAAGAAGTACGGTGATAGAAGTGGGCTGCAGGTACCAAAAGTGCAAAACTGCATTCTTCATTCACCTAGTTGTCTTGGTTGGATAGTACAATTCTTATGCATATGGTAATGTTAAGTGTTAACTTTTCTTATAAGATTTTTGTTCTTCTGTTCACACAACCACTTCTAATTGTTTCTGGTTAATATAATATATTTTATCAGCACATGATGAAACCACTTTTCTTACACTACATGTTACTAGTTTATCGACTCTTTGACATTGTGAATCTTAAACAAAAACAAAGTCAATACTCAACCAAATTTTGGCTTGCATATCAATAGAGCTCAGTGCCCTGATAACAAACAAAAATACACTATCTGTTGATGACTAACAACATCACTTTTCTCACCTTGCTATCTCTTTCCAATTCATTTCTGAGCCATTCAAAGTCACTGTATCGCCGTCTTACACTCGAGTCTTTGACTTTAAATACAGGGAGATTGGTCTGTAACAATAAAAAGCAGTTCCTGTGGTATCTAAATGGAAGAATGTAAATTGGAGACGCGTCGGAAGGGAAACAGGATGATACGCCCACTCGAGCGGGAGGAACATCGTGTCAATATCTAATCTAATTAACGACCATCGGTAATAATTGAGCGACTTACCCTCATGCGAACTTCGTAATCCGTATAGCGTTTTTTCCCTACACCCATCGTCGTCACTGGGTTAACCACATCGATCTCCAAGAAGTTTGCCGGCGCCGCGTAAGCGTCATCCAGTGTTTGTTTCTTAACGTTTAGCCTTCTTGTCGCGTCGGCTGTCGTGTCTTCAGCCATCATAACGTTTTATTTATTTTAAACAACAGAAGTGAATAGGAAGGCCCACTAATCAAAACGAAATGATAAATGACATGACATGAATGAAAGAAACAATCGTTTGACGTAAATCAAAAAAAGATGGTGGCGATGTCATATGTCAGTGACAGTCATGACAGAGAATGTCAAAAATCTACTTAATCAACGACGAAAAACTACCGAATTGAAAACAAAGGTAGAATAAAAGTGGTTAAAAATATTCGGTTCGGGAGTGTAGTGATATAAATAACAGTGGAACTGGCATTAAAATAATATAGCATAAATTTAAGCCACACTCTGATGTAATAAGTTTGTAGAGTATTCGTATACTATACTATTATTTTTATGACAGTGGTTAAGGTGAAAATTTTAACAGTCGATTCTGATATTTAATAATTTAATTAGGTAATTTTTCTTTATTTATTTCTACTAACGCAATGAAATAAAGATAGACTGGCAACATAATGCTGTGTTCTTTTTATTAAAGAAGCATGGGAATTTGATTATTCTGCCACTTATATATTTTATTATTTATTCATAATATTGAAACAAGTTTATTTTTTTAAATCGATAAAAATGTACTATTTCTGTAGTATCCTTATTATAATTAAAATAAACATGTAATTTAAACCAATCTTATACTATTATAACAGAAAAATGCAGTCCAACTAACAGCTGCATGGCCACAGAGTCCTTTTTTAAATAGGGAGCGTGGCACATTGTACCGAGAACACTGGTGCTGTACTATTTTATTCAAATAGAAACAATTACATAACTGAAAAGTTAGAATAATCTTTCACTGCAACAATTTTTCTGAACCTAATGTGGTTGCAAATAAAGCTTAAAATGATTTCTTTTCGTCAAACGTCCTAATCCTATAATATAAAAATCTGTAAGTTTACATTGCTATATAAAGATGACTTATCTACCAAAATCTACCTTCAGTCGAAAAGAAAAACGCAAATATTTTGTTGGACTGGAAGTGATGTAATGTTGATGTTTCATGAATTTCAGGATGACGTCATCAAATTGGGGTGAATCAGTCTTATTGTCATCGTAAACCATTACTTTATTCTTATAGTTCAATGTTCAATCAAACAAAAGACACGGTATCATCGTTTATTAAATAAAACACTTTTTACATTATGTACAGTCAGCAGCACGTCAAACACTTGCCCTACGTAAACCGCCGCTATTTCGAGCAACATAAGTGCGCTATTATTATTAAGGGCAAACTGGAAGGTCTGAACTGCTGTAGTGTGTACATTATAGGAATTGGCTCATAGGATCTTCCTCGCGGCGCCTCTTCATCATGAACGCTTCCATTTCCTCTTCCGTAGGCGCCTTCACTTCCACCATGCTGTTGTAGCCGCGTTTCCGCTCGTCTATAGACAACAGATATGCCGCGTGCCGCTGTTGCCGCTCTTCCATCTCCAAAGCCTGTGGGAAAATGTTTTATGAATGCACTTGCTGGGTATCTTTTTTATATAAGAACTAGCTTCCGCCCGCGGTTTCACCCGCGTGGTTCCCGTTCCCGTGGCAATATCGGGATAAAAACTCTTTCCTTTGTCCTTTCAACTAGCCCAAAATCAAGTCGATTGATTACTTGGTGAGGGGCGTCAAGAAAGGACAAACACACATATCAGTTTTTTTTTATTTATTTTTACGACGGCGAGACTCTTAGCCTTCATCATACCTGATGTTAAGTAATGATAAGGCTGAAGATGGAAGCGAGCCTCTCCCGGAATCCTCAATCACTGAGGAGCTGGCTATCTTATCTCTAACTGCCGGAACACAACAATGCTGAAAACATTGTTGTTATGGCGTCCCTTACCCCCCCCCCCCCCCCCCCCCACCAACTCCCAACCGGAGCAAATACATATATCCTGAGATATTTATAGAGACCACCCCCTCCCCCCCCTCTGTAAATACGTGGGTCTGTAATGTACAGTTTTACCTTAAATGTTTCTTCTGTGCTGTACTGAACAAGGACTTCTCATTTTGTACGTACCTGTCAAACCCTTTAATACTCCACTGATTGTCATCAATTGTTACCGTGCTACACAACAAAAACTTACTGCGGTGTGGATGCATGATGATGATCATTACAAAACAATGATAAAAAAAACAATAAAATTGGTGGCCGGTTTCACCACCTACAGATAAGTTCTGGGTAGCTTATCTGGGAGATAATGTAACAGTTGTAATATAAATAATATGTCAAATTCTGCCATGCAATCCAGAACTTCTCTGTCGGTGATGAAACCGGCTCTAAATAATACAAGAAACTAATTGTTCAAATTAATATGCTAATTAAAAATATACCTTTTTTAGTTTATCTTCTTCCTTCTTTTCTTTCTTAACATTCTTCTTCTTTTTCTTCTTGGCCTTCTTCTTATTCTTCTTCTTTTTGCTTGTTCTTTCAGTTTTGCTTCTGTAATCTGTTTCCGAATCTGAAGAATTGCTATCTGAACTGGCGTCGGATGAGGATGATGAAGACTTGTCGTCACTCTTTTCTAAAAATATTATCATGAATAAGGGTAGATTTCATTGTTGATTAATGTTAAACTCGCTAAAGACATGCAGTAAAACTGTTTAATGTTGTCTGAGCACAAACAACTTTTTATTACATGTAGTAATTCTACGCCTACACTATCGCCCTATCACAAACAAGTCTGGCCGTATTACCAACAAGGCTGGCCAAGCAATAGTCACATTTCAGAACTCGTTAAGAAGGGCGACTATTGCTTGGCTAGACTTGTTGTGGTGGCAGTAGCAACATATGTTCGCGACGATGTGTTAGTATGACTGTAGCATAAGTAAATGTCGTGTAGATAAACTGCTTAATGTTGCCATACTACAAAATTATTATGATCAGTTTCTACCATATTTACCTTTGACAACTTTTTCTGTAATTTCTTTGGATACCGTAGCAGTTGTGGATGCTTTTTCTTTGTCTTCTTGCACTTCTAACACAACAGATTTACCAGCTTCGCCCACGCAATACGACATCTGCAACAAAATAAAATGAATATTATCATCAAATGTGAATTAAACTCTACGCTCACGTCGACGTCAGTTTAAAGATGTCCTGAATAGTTTGGGGGAAAAAAAGTCGCTGTTTCTTAGCCAGACAAATTGCGAACCAGATAACCTGCGTCACTCACGAACACATTGGATAGTTTAAAAGTACATCTACTTTTAGAAGTTTATTTAAATAAAATAAAATAAATTGCTATATTTCTATCACAAATGCCGTTTGAAGAGGTCCTGTACAGTTTCTCAGTAAACTGTAATTTGGAGATAACGCAGGTCTGATTCAAAAGTGTATGAGCTAATCCTACTAATGAGTAAGCTTGTATGTTTGTTACTCAATCACTCAAATCCGATACACACACACAACTATCTGGCACACAGAGCTTTTATAGCCTGGTTTTCATCTCAATCAAATGTTCCTTATTGATTTTCTGAACGTAGAATGGCGAAGTCGCGGGTGGAAGGCAACAAAATAATTAACAGAGTGAGTTGTAGTAGTATTTGGTATATGATTTTGTAATTTTTGCATTTTTCAATGCTATTTTTATACTTATGGTAAATTTTTAATAGTAAAATATTGGAAAAAATTAACTCGGCCACAAGTGAATTCTCAGACGGGAATCGAACCCGCGACCTTTGGAAATCCGGTCCAATGCTCTATCCGCTGAGCTACCGAGACTTGCGAACCACCGTCGAAATTCTCCAATACTTTTATATTTTTAATACGCTGTAGGCCAGCGTTGTTACATCAATGCTAAGAATATCCTTGCATTCGAAAGAAATATCTTTTCAGGTGTTTAACGATCGATTAAGATGCAACTGCCAATACTCCCAATCGATTCCCGTCTGAGAATTCACTTGTGGCCGAGTTATTTTTTTCCAATATTTTTCTATTTAAAATTTAGTATTTGGTAGTTTACCTTGATGAAAGAATGGCAACACTTGTAGCCCCACTGGCCGTCGTGCCAAAACGAGCCCCACACGCTCGTGTGGTTGTTGATTAGCACGTCTTCTTCGTACTTACTCCTAGAGGTAGTAAATAAATTTTATTTTAGTAGCGCATTGATATTTGAAGCAAAATCGATGTTTTATTGAGTTATGTTCAACTCAAAGTCAAAGTTACTGCGCCAAGGGTCGTGGGTGCGATCACCATTCAGAACAAATGGTTATGTGATAAACATTTATGTTTTTCACTGTCTGATTGGTTTTGATATAATATCCGTAACACTGGTGCTTTAGATGTTTATTAAGAATATTTTGTTTCATTGTTTTTTTTTGTTGTATTGTATTCAAGATAATTCGATATCACAAAAATCTCTAAAAATGCACGATTTCACTAACGCCACTTAACTTTAGATGGCTCTTAAACATCATGTCATCTCATTAACCTTTGACATTTGAAGTAACGATGTAAAAACTCTTAAACTAAGTTGACGTTTTGGCGAAATAAGGCATTATAGTCTTTTTCAACTAGGATGAATCCTGTGACTTTTCATGTTTGACAGTTTTAGAGATGTCCTAGAAAATCCTATCCTACTTTTAGAGAAAGTTCAATATATTTACTACTATACCGGCCACGTCCGTTTATCATCAGGCTGTACGCGTCCACTGCTGGGCATAAGCCTCTCCTAGCTCTCGCCTATTGTGGCGTTCATAGGAGGCTATTAGCCTACTGCTACCACGCTGGCCAGACGGGTTGGTAGAGGGTTTGTTTCAAGTTTTCCTTCTCTCGCACAAGTTTTCAATGCGTCGAGCCTCTTAGTCGACTCTTACGACATCCCAGGCATGTAAAGGAGTGGTGACACTTGTATTCTTAGGCCGTCACCATCCGGCCACGTGGATTCCGGTCATTTAGCGTTATTTATATTATCCTACGTAAACATAATATAGGTTAAAAAGTATTGTATGTGCTAATCAATGTGGTGATAAATGAACAGCGGCAGTTGACAAATCTGTAATGTCTCATCTCTACTCTGTTCTGAATCGCACATTGCAGTACAAAAAAAGTAATATTCTATCGTATTCAGTTTAGATTTTACTTTATATTTCCAGAGGTGCAGTTTTTTCATGATTTTGACTTAATTTCTACATTAATACATTTTTAATAATTTTTTGTCGTAGTATACGCGGTTCAGAAAATTTTGAAGTGTCACAGGAACCATCCTAGCTGTATAAGACTGTAGTCCTCTAAAATCCATTATCCTATTCTAGAATTAAAAAAACCGTTACTTGATCAGCTGTATCTCGGCGAGCGAGCCGTCGCGGTTGAACACCTCTGTCTGGTACTTCCCCACTGTCACCCGGTTACCATAGCAACACAACAGGCCCTTACTTGGCGAGCTGCTTCTCCGGCCCCTCGGCGAGCGAGCCGTCGCGGTTGTAGCGGGTGAACACCTCCGTCTGGTACTTCCCCACTGTGTCACCCGGTTACCATAGCAACACAACAGGCCCTTACTTGGCGAGCTGCTTCTCCGGCCCCTCGGCGAGCGAGCCGTCGCGGTTGTAGCGGGTGAACACCACCGTCTGGTACTTCCCCACTGTGTCACCCGGTTACCATAGCAACACAACAGGCCCTTACTTGGCGAGCTGCTTCTCCGGCCCCTCGGCGAGCGAGCCGTCGCGGTTGTAGCGGGTGAACACCTCCGTCTGTTACTTCCCCACTGTGTCACCCGGTTACCATAGCAACACAACAGGCCCTTACTTGGCTAGCTGCTTCTCCGGCCCCTCGGCGAGCGAGCCGTCGCGGTTGTAGCGGGTGAACACCTCCGTCTGCGCCAGAAGCAACTCCCGTGGTGGTGCTTGCAGATGTTCTTCGCCGCCGTACTTCTCCAAGACTGATTGTTTTACCTGGTACACGGAATACAAATGTCTGTTTAAGTTATATACACATCAAAAGTATCTAGGGATCAAGTACTTTTTTTACGATAACAAAACACTTATCCAACTAATATTAGCAAATGTAGTCTTTCAGATTGGCTTTTTGCTTTAATTCTTTCATTATTCAAATAGTGAAGTTTACAAACAAAACTTTAGCGATCCTAAAAAGTTGAAATAAAAATCTTGTATAGCGGCGATACTCTAAAAAGTACTTGATCCCTAGATACTTTTGATGTGTGTAACTGTGTAGTTATCAGACAGACGGATTGGTTAATGGTTGGTAACTACATGAATATTTGATTTGATCTGTAAATCAGGAGGATCAACGGGTATTACGAGATTTCAAAGAAGTTCGAGAAAATAGATGTTTTGTCACTACCAGCATAACCAAAGTTGTTTAAACCTAACGTATCCGAACGCGAAAATCATTCCGCTACTTAACCATAGTGTAAACATCGTTGTTAGTAAAAAGAAGTGGATTTCATCCAGGGGCGTGCATTGGTTTTCCAGCGTAGAAGGCACTGTAGATCTAACTAGTAACTTTGCACTTATCTGATCCTGCTACCGAATATAAGTTTGAAAGTTTGTCAGGGTATTTGGATGGATGAATGTTTGTTACTCTTTCACTCAAAAACTACTGAACTGATTAAGATGAAACTTAACAGCAATGTAGCTTATACATCAGAAAACCACATTGTATGCAAATATTTATAATTATCCTGATATTCCCACGGTAACGGCAACCACGCGGCAAATGAAACCGAGAGCGGCCGCTTGTCATAAATGATAAGGTTCGTAATATTTAGTAGGAATATTAAAATTCTGACGAGTTTTATTGTTTGAGCACGCTCATCTCCGGAACTACTAGTTCGAATTGAAAAATTATTTTTGCGCTGGATAGTCCATTTATCTCGGAAGGTAATAAGATATTTAATATCACGATACGATTAATAAGAGCAGCATTAATGTAAAACGTTGCAAAAACGGGGAAAAAATATTACTTTTGGGAGCTTCCGTTGCGGACGGTGTAAACGGTTAAAGTTACTTAAAAACATGTATGGCGAAATTGTTCCCCATCAAAAGTAAAAAAAAAAGTCCGCGACAGCATATGTCTATGTTTTATGGTTAAGTCACTATAACCATTTTTAAGATAATAAAATTTGTTCTAAACTAATGTATTATTTGAGAAGCTGTTTTCATAAACATGATATTAATCCTTATTTAAATAAATACGTTACTCATCACAAGTATTTAATTTTGAACAAAATTGTCCTTTACATCATTTAATTTTAATGAATATCTTAGGAAATATGATAGTTTTAAAATAACTCCTCAACAAAATAATTCGCGACCAAATTCATTCGTCAGGTAGGCTTGCTTACTTTATACTGATAGGTATATTCTGGAAGTTTAAGCTAGAACGTTACAAGTACAAATAGCGCCCTTCTTGCCGAGGGCGGTTTATACTTGAGCAATACTTTTTCTAAATAAGTTGTGTTCTTGTATGAAACGCTGCTTGTTTCGAGTAGGCAATTTCGAGACTGCCTACCGGTAGGTATTCAGTATTTAGCGTAAGGAAAATCTTAGTGGGCGAGTGTTGAATAGAAGTTTAAACTAAAATAAAATAACTTTAACACTTTTTTTTTTTTTTTTAATGAGGTAGGCACTGCCTAATTGCCTATATGGAATGCACGCCCCTGATTTGTGTGTGAAATTTGTGTTTGAAAGAGTGTGTGTGTTTTTTATTATGTGTAGAAAATATTTTTGTGTTTAGTCACTGAGTAATCAACACATGCGGAGACAAGAAAAAAATAATAGTTATTTCAAAACCTTTAAATAATTAATTTGTATTTAAATACGTACGAAAGTTACAAACTTTAGAATCACGACTATTTATCAGTCAGTGCAAACACATAAAACAATCCCAAAAATAAGAACAAAACACTGACCTGCGTCTTGAACTGTTCCTTTTTCTCCTGGTATTGTCGCTGCAGCAGCTGCAGCTTAGTAGGCTCAGCCAGAAGATGGACATCCAGCCCCCGCGCCTGCGCCTCCCACGCGAACACCTGCGCCGCCGCGTGCGACCGCGTGTCGCCCGTGAACCGCACGAAGTTCTCCCCCGCGTAGTCGGACCTTGTAACGAGCGAGCTCATCACGTCTCATCATCTATACACCACTCTACTCCCGCGCGAACACCTGCGCCGCCGCGTGCGACCGCGTGTCGCCCGTGAACCGCACGAAGTTCTCCCCCGCGTAGTCGGACCTTGTAACGAGCGAGCTCATCACGTCTCATCATCTATACACCACTCTACTCCCGCGCGAACACCTGCGCCGCCGCGTGCGACCGCGTGTCGCCCGTGAACCGCACGAAGTTCTCCCCCGCGTAGTCGGACCTTGTAACGAGCGAGCTCATCACGTCTCATCATCTATACACCACTCTACTCCCGCGCGAACACCTGCGCCGCCGCGTGCGACCGCGTGTCGCCCGTGAACCGCACGAAGTTCTCCCCCGCGTAGTCGGACCTTGTAACGAGCGAGCTCATCACGTCTCATCATCTATACACCACTCTACTCCCGCGCGAACACCTGCGCCGCCGCGTGCGACCGCGTGTCGCCCGTGAACCGCACGAAGTTCTCCCCCGCGTAGTCGGACCTTGTAACGAGCGAGCTCATCACGTCTCATCATCTATACACCACTCTACTCCCGCGCGAACACCTGCGCCGCCGCGTGCGACCGCGTGTCGCCCGTGAACCGCACGAAGTTCTCCCCCGCGTAGTCGGACCTTGTAACGAGCGAGCTCATCACGTCTCATCATCTATACACCACTCTACTCCCGCGCGAACACCTGCGCCGCCGCGTGCGACCGCGTGTCGCCCGTGAACCGCACGAAGTTCTCCCCCGCGTAGTCGGACCTTGTAACGAGCGAGCTCATCACGTCTCATCATCTATACACCACTCTACTCCCGCGCGAACACCTGCGCCGCCGCGTGCGACCGCGTGTCGCCCGTGAACCGCACGAAGTTCTCCTCCGCGTAGTCGGACCTTGTAACGAGCGAGCTCATCACGTCTCATCATCTATACACCACTCTACTCCCGCGCGAACACCTGCGCCGCCGCGTGCGACCGCGTGTCGCCCGTGAACCGCACGAAGTTCTCCCCCGCGTAGTCGGACCTTGTAACGAGCGAGCTCATCACGTCTCATCATCTATACACCACTCTACTCCCGCGCGAACACCTGCGCCGCCGCGTGCGACCGCGTGTCGCCCGTGAACCGCACGAAGTTCTCCCCCGCGTAGTCGGACCTTGTAACGAGCGAGCTCATCACGTCTCATCATCTATACACCACTCTACTCCCGCGCGAACACCTGCGCCGCCGCGTGCGACCGCGTGTCGCCCGTGAACCGCACGAAGTTCTCCCCCGCGTAGTCGGACCTTGTAACGAGCGAGCTCATCACGTCTCATCATCTATACACCACTCTACTCCCGCGCGAACACCTGCGCCGCCGCGTGCGACCGCGTGTCGCCCGTAAACCGCACGAAGTTCTCCCCCGCGTAGTCGGACCTTGTAACGAGCGAGCTCATCACGTCTCATCATCTATACACCACTCTACTCCCGCGCGAACACCTGCGCCGCCGCGTGCGACCGCGTGTCGCCCGTGAACCGCACGAAGTTCTCCCCCGCGTAGTCGGACCTTGTAACGAGCGAGCTCATCACGTCTCATCATCTATACACCACTCTACTCCCGCGCGAACACCTGCGCCGCCGCGTGCGACCGCGTGTCGCCCGTGAACCGCACGAAGTTCTCCCCCGCGTAGTCGGACCTTGTAACGAGCGAGCTCATCACGTCTCATCATCTATACACCACTCTACTCCCGCGCGAACACCTGCGCCGCCGCGTGCGACCGCGTGTCGCCCGTGAACCGCACGAAGTTCTCCCCCGCGTAGTCGGACCTTGTAACGAGCGAGCTCATCACGTCTCATCATCTATACACCACTCTACTCCCGCGCGAACACCTGCGCCGCCGCGTGCGACTGCGTGTCGTCCGTGAACCGCACGAAGTTCTCCCCCGCGTAGTTATAACGATCTGACCATCTGACAGAAACCTGTCAGAAATTAATTCTCTCAGGGGCCGTACTTTAGTAAAATCATTGAAGGATTTGTAGGTATGTGTTTTCAACTTGTAGCTCAGAGGCAGACGACACTAGCACAGATGGAAACTTTAAGAATACTAAAACTTATGCTGTGCATATACAGGGAACTATTCCCGCGCTACGACATCTCGAATATAAAACACTCTTCGACATTAAGGATATAAAGAGTGTCAAAGATCTTTGAGACTAAATCAATTTGCAGTAGCAGAGATTTGAATTTTTAACACAGATTAGTGGCCCCACTTAATGTGAATCTATCGCAGCGCGTGAATATAAATGAATACCAAATACTTGAACTAGTTCATTAACCCAACATTAATCATTAAATTGGGGTTAATTGGTTCTCAATTTCTGCAATTTTCCGCACGGGCGCGCTCACTCGAATTTTCATTAAGATTCGCAAAAATAGTAAAGATTTAAAGAAACAAACGATTGATTCGTAATAAAATCAAATGCTGACAATATGATGGCTTCCGCACTCTTTTCGCGATTAAAACAAAAAAATAACGAAAATGAACCCTTAAATTCAACCCTTACTTCCGGAAGTATTTGTTGCCTTATGAATGAACCATTTGATGGGGTGAAAACAGTGTAGCGGCGGCGGCGCAGTACTACCTATCTTATCGACTAGTATAATGGAGCATCATCGTCATCGTCTCAGCCAAATAACACCCACTGCTGGGTATAGGATCGCAGTATGGCAAAGTTTGTAGGAGACGCTGCTGCCCGTCTCCGGAAGGCTGAGCCCTTTAGTCGCCTTTTACGACACCCACGGGATGAGAGGGGGTAGTGCTATTCTAAGCCGACAGTACACAGCTGGAGCATACTAACTATTAATTATTATTGTTGAAACTAATTTTATTTGAAGAAGAGAAATATTTATAACTTACTCTGCGGCAATAGGGTTAGGGTTGTCCCTCATAGACCTCGTCTTTGGGTCATAATATGCAGAATTGGGATCCAAATTACGAAGATATTTCGCAGTATCTTCTCTGATACGTAAGTTTCTGACTGTAATCCGCTGCTTGGAGTCGACCTGATGAACAAACATAAAGCAAATAGTAATTCTACATACATAGATGTCATAAACGAATATGCAACAGTGTTGGTTCAAACACTGACATATTATTGTATGAGCAAGTAACAAACCTTAGTTCCAGGCATGTCAACTTCATCCACATATTTGTCTTCATCTTCACCTCCGTTGTCATCATCTTCCATGGCTGAAGGATCTACAAACAGGTAACAATCAGTAACAAACATATTTCATGACACCTTAATCTATAGATTGAATATATCAAAAGACACTTTTTTCATGGCAAGAGCATTTTGACATACACTTGAGTAATGATGGATTCATATCCTATTTAAGGGTTATTTTTTTTACAAAAGGTAGACTATACAGTAGAGAAAAAGTATCATAATACTTAATTCAGGTTCGCAAAATTTGTGACAACTCGATAGGGACTTTAGCGCGTAGTATGCGGCCGAGTAAGGTATCAAATTAAAGGTACTCGAGTCTATTTGTTCCGAAAACTATAAAATATACAAAATGTTAAACATGATGATCACAAACTGCAATTAAAAAGTGTCATTATTTTAGCATAATTTGGAATTTTTCGTCAATCGACGAACCCGAGTATCGGGTTGTAACCGTAGTTCTGTAGAATTTATCTCTATTAATTAAAAATTATTTAGTATTGAGTGAAAGAAAGTTACCCTGCTCCAATTTTTTTGCACGTAATTCCCTTTTAGCTTCTTCTACCTTCTGGTACTCTTCAATTATGGCTTTGTGCTGTGATGGGTCGTAGCCGTTCCACCGGTCCCTTTTGCCGTCATAGCTGAGATTCAGGTTAGGCTGGTCAAACTCATCTGCTGCTATTCCGGCATTTGTGAATTTAGCTCCGATCTAGAACAAAGTTTTTTAAAATAATACAGCAATATTTTTGATTGATTTGTGTTGAATAGGAAATTATAAGAAAATTCAAATGTTCACACACAGATCATTACAATTACTTGTAAATTTTTTCACAAAACTTAGTTCAATCCAACGTCTGTTAGTAGGTATTTAAATTTACAATTTGAAACATAAAATAATAAAAAAAGAGACTTGTACTAGTTTTTTATTGTAATAACCTTTCTTGGTCTGTCCAAACAATCTTTCTTTTTGTGTGTCATTGCTCCACAGTTTTCACAAGCTCCTTTTCTGAATTTTGTGCATACTTTTGCCTGTAAACAAAGTACATTGACATCATACACATTCACATTACACACACATTCATTTACACATTTCATTTGCAATTCATTATTAATTTGTCCTTTATTATTATTATTATTATTATACAATTTGTTTAGATGCTTTATGCTTCATTTACTTACTGCATCAACTCCCTTGTGGTAATAAGTATCTAATTTCGTAAACGACGCTTCTCTGTCTTCTTGTGGCCGCTGATGTTTTAGGGTTGGTCCAGCGGTGCCATAGTACCATGGGGCAGAAGAAATATATTGCGGAATGTGAGGATTAATATCCTTTCCTGGAATTTAAACGGTTAAACGTTAAGTATGAGTTGTATGTAGAAGTAGATTTGTCTAAAGCAGTCTATAAGTTGTTCACAATTTTTTGGTTACGAAGTGCTTTAACGTTATTAGTCACCTGTTTCGTCAACAGCTGCAGGTGCTGTACCAGCTTTACGAGCTTCTTCAAGCTCTTTAGCCTTGCGCCAGTCTTCCCTGGACTTCTTCTTTGGTTCATCTTCTTCCTCGACAGCTTCATCTTTATTGCGCAATATTTGCGAAACTGACGCACGAACGTTAGTCGTCATTATGTCTTTAGATTTTCTAAACGATAGTTATTTGTTTAACACGTTCAATAGTTCAGAAATAATAGAAATTCAATAAATATCGCAACAAACAAACATCACATCACAATAAACGTCACTTTGACAGTATTTTCTTTTAATTCAAGCATCTATACATCTAAAACCAGCTGTGGAGTTACAATCATACAGCCGCTATAAATAATTTGTTAAATATATTGTTGGTGAACTTAATTATACCATCCACTGAGTAGTGTGCGAAAATGTTATGATAGTATATGTTAAAATTAGCTTTGTGGTTGTGGTCATATTTAAAATTATATTAGTATCCGTGGTCAGATTAATTTAAACACGGACACTGTGTGGTGGATGATTGTTTACATGATATAAGTTCCAGTTTTCGACTCGACTGTATCATTAATAGAATAGTGATAGATGCATAGTAGAGACAGTGTAATGTAACTAAAGAGCTATGTGGTCTATATATGAAAGATCCGAGACATTCTAAGACCAGTAGGCTTATTACGAGTTTGGCAAACTCGACGTTACAGTAAACGTTAATGTAAAATGTAGCTCTGTCTCTTTCATATTTAGCGACTGTTTTACCGACATGAGCAGTGTATCCGATAGTCTACGCTAACGAATCCTGTAAATGTCATGTTAAGCAAACTCGTAATAGGGGTACAGTACCCCTATTACGAGTTTGCTTAACATGACATTTACAGGAAAACAGTCGCTAAATATGAAAGAGACAGAGCTACATTTTACGTTAACGTTTACTGTAACGTCAAGTTGCCAAACTCGTAATAAGCCTACTGAACGGCAATATTTTAGCCGGTTTTTTCCTATTGGTTTTTTTAATGATGACTCAAAGTTTTAGGAATATGGGAAAGGAATTGGAAATAAAACTCGGTTTACTTTATCTAGGTAGTCAATATATTTGATAATAGATCAATCAATACAATTTACATAATCTAATAACTAATTTAATTACACAACAATAAACGCCAAAGCGTATGGTTCGATAGCAAAAAAAAAAAATGTTGACCTAACCATTGGAGAGTCCGCGCCACGAAAAAGTCGATAAATAACTCCCAAAATAAATGATTTTATAAAACGGTGAATATTATTTAGGACTTATTGATTATACGCCTTTATTTTAAATTAAACAGAAGTGCTATACATTTTGGGTGTTTTTCCTTAGAAAAGTGCCTGATGTCGTTTCTGAAAGTTATTTTAATTTCTGGCAACGGACTTCACATTACTATCGTGAGAATGCTTGTAGAGTTAGATGTCGGTTTCACAGCTTGCGGCGAGCCCTCGCGCGGTGATATGACGGCCGCGGGACGCATACTCGCTCGCCGCTGTCCGCAGGGGCTTCGCCCTCGTCCAGCGGCTCCGCCCGAGGAGTGAACAACTTGCGACGGCTGCGAGTCACGCTATAAAGGGAGGGACGTTATTTGAATACATGTAAACGCAATTTGTACTGAAGGTCTAAGGTGATATAGCTATATTGCTGATTGGATTCCCTGACAATCTTTTTATTTGTTTATTTCCTTTTATAAATAAGTTTTTAGTATTAAAGTTCTCCCAATTTGTGAATTGCCAGTAGAATCATTAGTTTTTCTTTCTTTTGTTAATAATAAATAATTTATATAGCAATCGAATCAAAATATTAAACTGAATAATTGTTGCCATAATAAAAATTATTTAAATTTTTTAATTAGTAATTATCTAACCGTATCCGAACGCAATGATAAGTCAACTTGTGAAGGTAGACTTATAAGTAGCTAGTCAACCCGTGACCACGGCAACTGAAAAGGTGGCGAAACGTCGGCGTCGGAAAACAAAAAAAACCACAAATAAACCGAAAAATTATAGTACCAAATATATATTTCCGGTAAATACATCGCATTTAATACTCCGCAAAAGTTGTTTTATGTTAAGTGTGCTTAGTTAATAGTAAGTTTTGCTGCCTTCAAAAAATTCAAATTCTGCTACATTAACACTGTTCTAAACTCCATAGAAAATAAACAATTAAATGAATTGTTAGGGAATTCTCGTAGCAAAATTACGTTAGCGCCTATTTTAGTCCCTCTGATAGCATTTCAAGTGTAAGTGGGCTTAGTGTTTGCAAATGTCCATACGTCACCATCAATGTACATAAGTAATACAATGTGAATAAGGTTGAGAATTAAACTCTAACTTCAGCGTAAGCGAGTTAAGTGAGAAAACTCAAACTAAGTATAAAATATTGATATTAATTTAACTATTCTTGTAATGAATTAATAAAATTACCTTTTAGATGGGCAGCTTTGCACACCAAGTAAAGGCGGCACATTTTCTTCTTCCCCATCGGGTTTTTCAGGAGAAGCTATATCTTTAACAGCTTTAGTAGGTGCTGGAACATCCATTGTTACATCTGAGAATTCTTTCTGAAGATTAACAATATCTCTCAGCTTAAGATTATCACTATTTTTTAACTTTTCAATGTCTTGGTCTGATTTATTTTCAGATTCCGTCATGTTTCTCCGTCTTCGCAGCCGTAGACTTCTTTTAGTTTGTTTGCTTCTTACACTCTCGCATTTTGCACTACTCTCCATTAATACTTCTTCGATATCATTTTGTTCTTTATTATCAGCAAACCGTAAATCCTTAGTATGAGATTTGTGCCTCAAATTATATTTAGTCTCTCCTGAAGTTTTTGTATCTTTAGTGGATGTAATGGAAGTTTCTTGCGCGACTAGAACATCAAATTCTGTAGGTCTCGGAGCTGTGATACCCTTATAAATGTTTTCAAACTCTTCAATAGTATTGTCTTGATTAGATTCAGTTTGTGGTCCATTCTGTGAAACCACAACTTCTACTATTTCTGATTTTATTTTTAATTTAACTGACTCTTGTGTATTAGTTTTACTAATCAGTAGAGAAACTGGAGGTTCTTTAAAAAGTTCTTCTTGTATCACAAGTGGCCTTGATTTAGCATCTTGTCTAGCATTAGCTTTGCTTGCAGACTTTTGTTCTAAAACAAGTTGCTTAATAGATTCTCTCGCACTCTCTACAATGTCATGCGATTCAGTGTTTTGTACATTTAGTTGAGGAGAATCCAGCCCCTCAAAAATGTCAATGGAATCATGCTTTTTATGCAATATACTATTTTTGTGTACAGACGAAATTATATCTGGCTGTCTTGTCATACTATCTCCCAATAGTATCTTAATCGTGCTCGGCTTATAATCATTCAATACATCGTCTTTGACGATTGATGGAGATCTAGTGTCATCATGTTTGTTTAGTTCGTTAAATATTTCATTAACTTTTTTGCTAGAAGTTCTTTCATTATTCAGATTTATACTTTCAAAATACGGCCGTTTTTCTTTATTGACTTTTGGACTTGACAAAGGTTCCTCTCTAACAACGTGTAAAGATTTATCATCAAAATAGGTTCTTTTTTCTTTTAATAATTTAACGTTCTCAAAGGCGTTGCCAATTCCAGTTGCACTTTCGTCACAGGTTTTTGCTGCCATTTCTAACTGCTCGAACTGAGCCAAAGAATTATCACGTCCTTGCGTAATCTTCACTGATTTGATAATTTTATTCACTATCGTTTGTGAAACTTTGACTGTGTCAATATCTTTAATGTTGGTGTCCATATTTGGTTCTACGGGATTTAAATTCGATACATCTGCTTCAAGAGATTCTTGTATATTTTTCTCACCAACAAAGTAGGTACCTCTAGCGAAAGACTTTATATTATCTATATTGGTGCCATGTTTGCCAAGCTTATTTTCAGTTTCGAATTCTTCATTAGCTTTTACGAAATAGGTACCTCTCTCACTTCCACCATTTGAAAGTTTTTCATTATTGTCTGTATTATCACAAACACTAATTTCGTTAAGCGAATTTTCAGGAAGTTGAGCATTACTTTCTGTTGCAATATTAGAATGCTCCTTTGCTATAATCTGCTGTGCATCCATACTCTTACTCTTCCTATGCAATGCATCAGTATTAATTTTATTAATAGTCCCACTATCGTCATCACCAGTTGCATACACAGAATCTTTCGTCGTTTCTTCCGAAGAGTCATCATGATCCTTGAGGTTGTTACTAGATTTATTTGCATTTTCATGTTCAATATTGTCAGCTGTGAATTCAGTGTTCTCATGATAGCTGGGTGCTGTAGAGTCATAGTGTAAGCTATGTCGGTCTATATAGCTGTTTATGGGGCGGGATCTATTTATAGATCTATTGATGTTCTCTTGCTTGAATGAAGATTTATGAGCATTATCATGTTCAATATTGTCAGCTGTGAATTCAGTGCCCTCATGATAGCTAGGTACTGTAGAGTCATAGTGTAAACTATGTCGGTCAATATAGCTGTTTATGAGGCGGGATCTATTTATAGATCTATTGACGTTCTCTTTCTTGAATGTTGGCTCAAGACTCTCGTTGAGAGGGTCATCTTCATCCTCGTCACTTTCAGAGACAGACACCACATCTTCGCCGTTCGCTGGAATATTCTCCTCTAAGGCTTTTTCTGAAATAAAGCGAGTTGATTTACAATAACAGTTTACAAATTTAAAATTCAATTCTATAACAGAAATCAGAAACCATCGTTATAAATATCATACCATCTCTTTCTTCAATACACGCTCTTAGATGTTGTACCTCTTCCTCTGCGCGGGCGCGGGCTAAATGCTCAGCAGTTAATTTTTCCTAAGACATACAATATTGGTTATACAATATCTCAAATCAAGAACATAATATGTAATAGGTAATTAACATGACTTACCTCTAATAAAGCTATCTCAGTCACCAATTGAGCAACCTGTAAAGAAATATTTACGAATAGTTACGATTCCACGTCATAATAATGTATTTCTATTTAAAAAAAAAATGTAACTTTCGCCAAATGCTTTACACGCTGATATTGTTGATGCTCGTGGTGTAATGTAACATGATGTAGTATTTTAGCGTATACAAACAAAGTACCTTTTTCTGTAATGATCGAGAAGGCGTTTCTACGCCGGCCGCAGTCGCGGTTGCTTTGCTTAGACGACTTTCGTATTCTTCTGCCATATCTTCCATCTGCAGGAATAACAAAAACACGCTTAAATTTAAAGCTTACACAATCACAATATACCTAATTTTGTATGTTTTATTTCTTAAAAGTGGTTCTTATAAGGAGCACCTAATAAGATGATTAATAAATAAATAAAAAAATAAATATTTCCATACAATCATACCAATTATCTAGCCCACATGAAGTATCATGAAGAACTTGTGTTATGGATACTAGATAACGGATAAACACTTATATAGGTACTTTTTTTTGTAAATACATACATAATATACATATTAAACACCCAGACCAAGACAAATAGACATGTTCATGCACACAAATATTTGACTTATCCGGGGATCGAACCCGGGACCTCTGGCGCAGAAGGCGGCGTTAGTACCGCTGCGCCAAACAGGTCGTCAAAATTAATAGAGAAATGGAATAAACAGGTGATATTCTGGTTCCCAGAGATCGAACTAGGAAGCGAGGACGGCAGATTAGGGGATGGGAGAACGAGATTCGTCAAACCCTGGGACCAATCTGGGCAAGGGTAGCCATGGACAGAGCCCAGTGGCCGGAGATGGCGAAGGCCTTTGCCGAAAGGCGCACAGAAACTAAAAAGAGATAATAATATTTTAGACTTTTTATTTATTTTGAGTTATAGTTTAGAATTGAATTGAGCAAATGATTAAAATATAATTGAATTATTATATTTTAATAATTTGCATGCTATCTATATGTTAGCTTAACATGTTGATCCCAAATGTATTTTGTAACAACTTTTATACCATGTTTAAGGCAAATAAAATCTTATCTTATTGTATAAATAAACTAACCTCAGATTTCTGTTAATAAAGGCTATTATATTTTATTTCTTAAAAGTGGTTACAACTTGTTCTTATTTAATGTTCACCAAGTTATATACGTCGAATCATTTGACTGTAGCAATTTACAAAAAAAAATTGTGAAAACCAAAAAACAACAACAAAAGCACCTCTTGAAATATAAGTAAGAAAGAAAATAAAGGAATACGTTAGAAAAATATTTATTTTTTTGTAGTGCAGTGTGCAATTCGGAACAGGATAGAGATGAGACACAACAGAATCAACAAATGCCGATGTCGATAACAAAACAGAATTCAGCGAGTTTTTTTTAATGCTACAAATTAAATGTTTCTGCTGACATTAACATTGACAGCTTAATGTTTAATTTTACCACATGAATAAGCATACACAATATTTTTTATACTATATTATGTTTACGTTACGTGGGATAATAGTTACGCTATATGACCCGATTCCAGGTGGCCCGAAAAGTAGTAATATATATTCAAATTTTTCCACAAAGTATTATATGTGTTAATACATTGACATTTCACACCAGGGACTGTCAAACTCATCCTAGTTGAAAATGACTGTAAGTAAATTTTCATCATATTGTTATAGATTTAAACTCCTCTAACTAATTTTATAAACAAGAGAGTTTGGACGTTTGTTATTCAATCACGCAGAAACGGCTGCTTCAAGTTTATAGCCTTGATTTAAATATACGACACATTTTATGCCGATATTCCCACGGGAATAGGAACCACGCGAGTGTAACCGCTGGCGGCCACTAGTCTATAATAAAAACCAATTTTCAAAATAACGGTTATTCCATAAAACGACTATTTCAACAACAACATTACCTCAATCCGTAGCGATTGCAGCTGCGCTTCGTAGTACTGCCTCGTCATGTCCTTCGCCTCTTCGACCAGCTCGCGCATCGTATTGGCCGCTTCTTGCTGCTTCTCTTCCAACACTGCCATTAGCTGTTTGTTCCGTGCTTGGGCCCTAAGAAACGTTATCGAAAATAGTAAGCTTTAGTCAAAGTCAAAGTCAAAGATTTTTATTCAAATAGACTTATAGACAAGTACTTTCAAATAGTCCAACAATGTTTTTTCCTATCAGCCAGTCAGGACATCTTTTAACTGATAAGAAGAACGGCCGCAAGAAACCTATCAGCTTTAACAGAAACAACAGCATTTACAATGGAACATGTTGATGCCAAACACAAATCTACAATCTTAAAATATATTTAATAAAAGAGGAACATTTTCTCATACTTAGTTATTAGAATATTTTCCTCTTACACAATTTACAACAGTTATGTTTTATGTTAGTATCACATCCATGCCTTTTCGTCTTTTAAATAATCATCTACCTTGTAATAACCTTTGCTTAGGAGTGTCTTTTTAACATATATTTTAAATCTATGCAAAGGCAGCTCAATTACTTGTTGTGGAACTTTATTAAAAAAAGGCTATGCCTTTCCCCATAAACGAGCGTCTACAGTTGATTGTAAACCTTAAGAGGCTGGCGACCGGTCCGCCCCCCTTATGCTAAGGTAATGATTTGCAATTAGACCATTATTTGCTGTGCTTATGATGTTGGATCTGAGGGCTAATTGTCTAATTTTAAAATCTATCGCAATATATGGTTGATATACCCTAGTGTCGCACAAGCGTTTTGACTCGACATTCATCATCCGCACCGCTAAAGAAAGGAACTCCTTGCCTCAGTCTGTGTTTCCACTTACAATTTAGGGGTCTTCAAGGCACGAGTGAATAGGTATCTTCTAGGCAAGCGTGTTACATCTTAGATCGCATCTTCGCTTTCCATCAGGCAAGATAGCGGTCAAGCGCTTTACCTATCTAATAATAAAAATTCATTTGAAAGATATTTACATACTTCAGGCTGTCACTATTTAACATTTGATAGGGATTGTGATCGGGACGCGTTTTGAAAGGTATTGAATGAACAAAATTGAACTGTCTAAGAAAAGTGACACGAAAATATCTTTCAAATGTATGGAGAAGTGTCAAATGAAGTGTCATTTAAAACATCATTCATTCCGAAAGGAATTGCGACTATAAGTTACACAACTCCGTAAATCACTATCACAATACCCTAGAAAAGGATTGTAATAGATTTTAAAATTAGACAATCAGGGGACTGTTTTAGGTGTTTCATTGAAAACCAGTGAGATCGAGGGGCCGACCGTGTAGCGATAGCCAGCGGCGCGTGTGTGGGAACACGCTTCTGAACGCGTGATATCGACTAAGTGTGTGTGTATGTGTTTCTTGGGTAGTCCCCGCTATGGTGCTGTTCACCTCTGTTAGCATGTTAGCAGCTAAGTAAATGGAGATGACAGAACAACAATACTTACTGCAGAAGCTCGAAGTGCAGCCGTTCGTTGTCAGACCGGAGCCTCATGAAGTCAGCGTTGCTGCTTACCGTGGTGTCTACAATACTGCTCTCCTGAGTGGTCTCTGCTATGGTGCTGTTCACCTCTGTTGGGAGACGAAGTCATTTACAAAACAAACAAAATACTGAAACAAAACTAAAAAAAAACATTCAGCTCGCCTTATCCTTGTATAACCTAATACTCTTCCGATTAAACTACCAAGTCTTGGGAGAGCACAGACCGAACATCCAGAGGTTACGGATTCGAGTCCCGTCTGAGTAATTTGTAGCTAAGAAAAACATTACACTTACGCGAGAAAAAAAATCACATGCTAGTGAAGGGAAAGAACTCTTAATAAATAGTGCGTATAAAATATTTTATTCGAAGGAAGATTACTCTATTATTAAAGAGAACTTGCATTCAAATATTTTTTGTATAAGCTGGCTACCCCTGTAATCAAACCAGTTGCAAATGTAGCAATCCTAAATAACAAGAACATTTTAGGGCATCATCACAGTTAATCATAAGAACGAGATCTCTCTAACAAACATGGTAGAAACACATGCAATGTAAAGTTAATAGACTCACGTATGTCCCTGGCGACGGCTGCCAACTGCAGCACGTGTTTGGTCTCGTGCGCATATTCCGGGGCAGGGTTAAGGGTCACCACCATGGCGACCGCTTCACCGCGCGCGCCCGATAGCCCCGCGCCCAGCAAACGGGTTAATTTTGACTCCCTGACCACAAATTAAAACTTATAAATATTACGACGACCTGTTTGGTGCAGGGGTACTAAACCCGCCTTCTACGCCAGAGGTCCCGGGTTCGATCCCCGGACAAGACAAATATTTGTGTGCATGAACAGTTCTATTTTGTCTTGGTCTGGGTGTTTAATATGTATATATTTACAAAAAAAAAAGAATATAAGTATGTTTATCCGTTGTCTAGTATCCATAACACAAGTTCGTATGAAATTTATTTATATTTATTTATGATACGGTTGATAATATAAAAATACTCATATCCCTCACGCCAGCATTATATCCGTTGCGGGGTGGTCAGAGTAAGGCACTGCTTGACAAGTTGAGGGTAAGAAGTCTCGTAGCCTTGCGTTGCTGCACAGTTGAGAGGCTCATTGAGTAACAGTAAATGAGTAAAGAGCAAGCTTCACACCTTAGCTAACAGCAAAATTGATTGTCAGCGGTCTTTTTACAGACTGTACTTTGAAGGGTGTGCTCACTCAGGAGCCACATGAGCTTGGCTCAAACTCTAGCTGAAGAGCGCTATTTGCGGGAGTGATCCGGAGCATGGCCCTATATAGGGCTCGGATATGGGCCAATGCTCTTAACGCCGAAATTTGGTAACACATGTAGGGCACGCAGGCGGCTGGTTGGCGCTGGCGGCGGCGCAGCGTGTGCAGGCAGCGCTCCAGCACGTGCAGCGACGAGTTGATGGCGCTCTCACTGGGTCACCACTCCCACCCCGCTACACACGCACCTGTAGGGCACGCAGGCGGCTGGTTGGCGCTGGCGGCGGCGCAGCGTGTGCAGGCAGCGCTCCAGCACGTGCAGCGACGAGTTGATGGCGCTCTCACTGGGTCACCACTCCCACCCCGCTACACACGCACCTGTAGGGCACGCAGGCGGCTGGTTGGCGCTGGCGGCGGCGCAGCGTGTGCAGGCAGCGCTCCAGCACGTGCAGCGACGAGTTGATGGCGCTCTCACTGGGTCACCACTCCCACCCCGCTACACACGCACCTGTAGGGCACGCAGGCGGCTGGTTGGCGCTGGCGGCGGCGCAGCGTGTGCAGGCAGCGCTCCAGCACGTGCAGCGACGAGTTGATGGCGCTCTCACTGGGTCACCACTCCCACCCCGCTACACACGCACCTGTAGGGCACGCAGGCGGCTGGTTGGCGCTGGCGGCGGCGCAGCGTGTGCAGGCAGCGCTCCAGCACGTGCAGCGACGAGTTGATGGCGCTCTCACTGGGTCACCACTCCCACCCCGCTACACACGCACCTGTAGGGCACGCAGGCGGCTGGTTGGCGCTGGCGGCGGCGCAGCGTGTGCAGGCAGCGCTCCAGCACGTGCAGCGACGAGTTGATGGCGCTCTCACTGGGTCACCACTCCCACCCCGCTACACACGCACCTGTAGGGCACGCAGGCGGCTGGTTGGCGCTGGCGGCGGCGCAGCGTGTGCAGGCAGCGCTCCAGCACGTGCAGCGACGAGTTGATGGCGCTCTCACTGGGTCACCACTCCCACCCCGCTACACACGCACCTGTAGGGCACGCAGGCGGCTGGTTGGCGCTGGCGGCGGCGCAGCGTGTGCAGGCAGCGCTCCAGCACGTGCAGCGACGAGTTGATGGCGCTCTCACTGGGTCACCACTCCCACCCCGCTACACACGCACCTGTAGGGCACGCAGGCGGCTGGTTGGCGCTGGCGGCGGCGCAGCGTGTGCAGGCAGCGCTCCAGCACGTGCAGCGACGAGTTGATGGCGCTCTCACTGGGTCACCACTCCCACCCCGCTACACACGCACCTGTAGGGCACGCAGGCGGCTGGTTGGCGCTGGCGGCGGCGCAGCGTGTGCAGGCAGCGCTCCAGCACGTGCAGCGACGAGTTGATGGCGCTCTCACTGGGTCACCACTCCCACCCCGCTACACACGCACCTGTAGGGCACGCAGGCGGCTGGTTGGCGCTGGCGGCGGCGCAGCGTGTGCAGGCAGCGCTCCAGCACGTGCAGCGACGAGTTGATGGCGCTCTCACTGGGTCACCACTCCCACCCCGCTACACACGCACCTGTAGGGCACGCAGGCGGCTGGTTGGCGCTGGCGGCGGCGCAGCGTGTGCAGGCAGCGCTCCAGCACGTGCAGCGACGAGTTGATGGCGCTCTCACTGGGTCACCACTCCCACCCCGCTACACACGCACCTGTAGGGCACGCAGGCGGCTGGTTGGCGCTGGCGGCGGCGCAGCGTGTGCAGGCAGCGCTCCAGCACGTGCAGCGACGAGTTGATGGCGCTCTCACTGGGTCACCACTCCCACCCCGCTACACACGCACCTGTAGGGCACGCAGGCGGCTGGTTGGCGCTGGCGGCGGCGCAGCGTGTGCAGGCAGCGCTCCAGCACGTGCAGCGACGAGTTGATGGCGCGCGACTCCGCCATGCGCGCGCCAGTGTTGCGAGTGCGACGAGCTCGCTCGCAACCCGCTAGATCGCATAGACGCACGCACGATGTGCGCACGCCGCTATCTGGTGACCAGAAATAATGAAATACAGCATACAGATGCACAGCAGCACGGATTCGATCGAAATTATGAATAGGAAATTTCCCAAATTTTATTTCACTTTTCGATGAGATTTCTGTACGAATTTTACAAGTAAAGAAGTATGATGCAAAGAAACGATTACTTTAATTATAAGACAGACTTCTGTTGTCCCCCTTGAAAGGACCTTCCTGTCACTAAGAAAATAAAATTATCGTGTTCTAAAGTGCAACCTTCTGATGAACCAACATATAAATAAATAAATAAATAAATATACCATCCACTTTGTATATAATCATTGTCAGCCAAATCAAAATAGACAAAGTAGAAATAATCCATATGCACAAACATAAAAAACTAGGCTAATCTCAGTAATTTGACCTGTTTCAGTGAGCATAGTGATGGTAAATATGCAGTGTGAGCGCGAGGAATGCGCGTGGATCCCCGTCGCAGCCACTTGCAACTGGTGCTTGCCTGCAACCATCACATCATAGGCTTCCGATGCTGACCGCACAAATGCTTGGCTTGCGTCCTATGAAAATGATGTTGTGCTTAGGAAAGCAAGTTATTTAACCCTTGTAAGATAAAATGTTTGATTTGGTATTGGGAATGGAACCTGCAGATAATATGCATGTAATGTGCAGACAGAAATATTTAGATGCTAATTTTAATTGACTAAAATTTTACTATAAAGACATATCAAAGCAATAGCCAGGCTATTATGTGGCATAGTATGGCACATTTTACCCCGAATATCCTACAAGATGAGTACCCATGAGGGAGAAACAGGGGACGGCTGCTAGTTAGATAATAATTTTTTACCTTCACATAAACATGTCCATTAGAATCTTCTCGAATGCGTAGTTTTGAGGAATTGCTTCTGTCAGATGTTGATAACAGATCATAAATACCTTCATTGTATATTTCTACAAATGATACCTGCAAATAGTAATAGGAGTTATTTATCATAATTAATGAATAACTTGTGCATACAAAATACCAACAATAAAAACGGCAATGATGAAACGAAAAAACAAATATTAACTGACTCAAAGTATGTATTTGAAATGGTTCTATTTATTCAATCTTTTATTTACAATGCCAAAGTTATTAAATGAATTGAATAACACATACCCAAACATAGTGTCTAGTTCTGTTAGATATGTCCAATGAGCTAACAGTGAAATCATTGCAGAGGCCTGCACTCATTCTTCTATACTTGTCCCTCAGAGGTGCTGATACATGTCTCAGCCTTTTTACCCACTAAAACAACAACCCACACATAGTTAAATGTTTTTTTTTACATAAATCAACATAACATAAAAATAATGATAAACAATAATATTCACAAAATTCTAAAACATATAAATCCAACAGTACCCTTACTTAGGAAGGTTTGGTAAAATATATTTATAACAATTCTTTTTTTCTTACTATTTCTTTATATCTTTCTTATCCATAGACTGCTTTACCAACAGGAGTAGTGCTTCAAATAGTTTTTGTCAACTCATAGTAGGGATATAGATATCTTTCCCATTTACACTTTATAATGAATCAACAATAATCAACAATTTGACAACCTGTTTGGCACAGGGGTACCAAACCCGCCATCTACACCTGAGGTCCCAGGCTAGATCCCCGGACAAGACAAATATTTGTGTGAATGAACATGTCTATTTGTCTTGGTCTGGGTGTTTAATATGAATATTATGTATGTATTTGCGAAAAAAAGTATTTATGTATATTTCTCCGTTATCTAGTATCCGTACACAAGTTCTTCATGAAACTTAACATGGGCTAGATAATTGGTGTTTGTATGCAATTACTTATTTATAATAATAACTTGAATATCACCTGCAATTCATAATCTTGTTCAGCTAAGTTAAGTTTCTCAGCTCCTCCATCAGATGGTTTGTATACAGGGTGCTGGGCAGCATCCACCACACGGAACACATACTCCAAAGATCTAGGCACCAACCCAGGAGACGTCACTGTCCCCATCAAAGTAAAAGTCTTGCCTGACCCTGATGCACCATATGTAAGTAGAGTGAAGCTGTGGCCATCTGGCAGCTTCCTCAAGTTATCTTTAACCACTTTTTCGAATATTTCCTGTGACAAGTACGTGAATAGTTAATAGTCTAAAAAATACACATATATATCTCAACATATCAGAGATGACCACCATAAAGTAGCAATAACTGATTCAAAACAACTTACTTTTTGTGAGGCTTTTGGGCCAAATATGTGTGAAAATGTGTACATTTTAGAGACATTATGTTGAGTTCTTCTCCCGTGACCAGCAGTAGCAGTATCCACAGAGGTGATCAGACAGCGATCGGACTTTACTTCGTACAAGTTATTTATCGCATGATGCGGCTTCATCCGCAAATAAACTTGCACTAATTCTGGTTCCTCTATTTCGGAGTCCTCTTCGAATAATTCCAATAAGTTTGTGCCCTTTTGAGGCCGAGGTCTCATGAAAGGATTGGATATCAAGGGCGGCATCGGTTCTATGAAAGAGGGGATATCTCTTCTGGACTGGTCATTATCTGAATAGCGTTGATCAAGCATCTTGATATTTAAGTTTCGTAACACCACAAAGAAAACATTAAAAATATTTAAAATCTAAGCTACGTTTACTATTACTACCCAATTCACCAAAACAATCGGCAACGGTTCAAGTTTTTCAAATATTTCTGAACCATAAACAAGAATATATGACGTTTTATTTTTTTACAGAGGAATTTGATGCCATAGACTGGGAAATTGACTTTAGAAGCCTTACAGACTAGCCGTTTTAACCATTGCTATTCTTTAATTTCATCGGTTTTCTATGCAAAGGTAACATCACTATCTTATTGATATGCTATTAAAAAAAAAGGTGTCAATAATTAAAAAAATTACAAATGTCGGCTGCTCGTACTTGTTTAATGTTTCGTTGTTGTTTATTTTTTTATTTACGTGAACTATAGCTGAAACCTGTAATTTTGAAAAAGTTTTATGCCTACTTCAATTAATAATGGACTATACCGTTCTGTTATATACAATGTGAAAGTAGTCATTGACAATACTCAAGAATTTCTGAAAATGTGATTATTTCTCGTATTTGGCTGTGTGCCACAGTTTTAATTGCAGTTTTGTTGGATACCAGCGTCATGAAGTGGCTAGTTGTTGTTATTTTGAAGATTTTAAGTTTACAAATAGCCCAGGGTTATTGTCCATCTCTATGTGCATGCAAGAATAATAGGGCTGGCGATGGGGCGTCTACAGAGCCCCAGCCGGGGGAGACCCTCAGGTTGAAGTGTGGTGGTAGCCCGGCCCAGATTACAGAACTCAAAGAAATAGATTTGAGCAACATTTATAACAGTGTAGTGAGCTTGTAAGTAAAGATTTAAAATATTATTTTTAATAAAACATAACTGTAGGATTGTTGATCACAAGATTTTCTCTTTCCAGGAATTTATCTGGCAATGCTATATCCACATTATCAAGGGAGTTGCATTTACCAGCTTTACAGAAATTGTGAGTACCTAATGTTTTAATCAAATGGCTAATATTTACATATAACAAATCATTTGACCTTACCTTCTTATAGTTATTTCTTAATGTTGAGACACTATTCTGAATAGAACATACTTATAACCAATCATAAAAAAATACTTTACAGAGATCTCAGTAGGAACCAAATAAGTCTGGTTGAATCAGATGCATTCTACAACATGACATCTCTTCAGAAGCTAGATTTGTCCAATAATGAGATAAGCAATGTCTACAAGGAGATGTTCAAAGGGCTGGTCAACCTGGAGAAGCTGTTGCTAGCCCAGAATCACATATCAGTGCTGGTTGCTGGCACTTTTGACTATCTTGTAGGATTAAAGCAGCTGTGAGTATGGTTGAAATTAAGTAATATTTGCAAATATACACATGATCCTTTAGTTCTCAGTTCTCACACAATCTTTACTGGTTCCTTCAATGTTAAAAACTATGTTTTTTAATGTAAATGTTTTTTAATGTTATGATTGTGTTTTTCTTTTCAGGGTTTTTTTTGTAATAAAATTTTGAACACAAATCCTTTTATTCAGCTTCTAACTCATCTGTTTCTTTTTTTCAGAGACATAACAGACAATCCATTGATATGTGATTGTGAATTGCTATGGGTAGGTGAATGGTCTCGAAACACATCAGTTAAACTTGTTAACAATCCCAAATGTGCATTTCCTGAGAACATGGCCAACAAAACTGTTCGTAAACTGAAGATATTTTTAGACCTGTCCGCTTGTGGCAGTGTGTTGCCAACAAGCTCATTAATTGTTAAACCAAATTATGACCAAGTTGTTTTCGAAGGAGATACACTTACACTCTCCTGCAACGCTCCATTTGCTTCTGTAATAGCTAAATATGAATTAAAATGGATCCATCCGATGCTAGAAATATGCGATGTGAATGTAACTAATAGTGAAATGCTGGAAGATGGTCTAGCAGAGACAACAGTATATTTCCCAAATATAACAAATCATCATATGGGAAATTGGACTTGTGCCTACAGTGATTCTAATCATATCAGACACAATCATACTGTCCAAGTGTTAGTGCTGTCCAATAAGACGGAGTATTGCTTGACAAACCACACTCTTAACAACAAGGGGCTGTACTCCTGGCCTCAGTTACTGTTGAATCATACAGCAGCAGTTCCTTGTCGCAGTGGCGAAGGTATGGCGTACAGGCATTGCCAAGCAAATGGTACATGGGGTGAAGCAAACACAACCGAGTGTTCATACATAAGTAATGTAACAAAACTCCTCCAACAATTTGCTTTGTTGAATGTCAGTTTGGTGCAGTATTCTGCTCTGAATGCTACAGAGAGGTTGGGAATGCTAATACAGGAGAGGACTTATCCTTTGGCTGAAATAACGGATCCAGATGACGTCATGTTTATTGCTAATGCTATTCGAAATTATATGCAGTATATAAGGGAGGAGAAAGATTTGGGTAAGTATAATATTATTATAATATCTTCTTAAATATAGATTTATTGTTTTTAGTTTAGATAACCTGTTAATAGTATACCTAAATTACCTAATTCTAATAATCATTTATATATTTTTTTTTTTTTTGCATTTTTCAATGATATTTTTCTATATATAAAATGATCTATATCTATACTAATATTATAAAGAGGAAAGCTGTGATTGTTTGTTTGTTTGGTCAGAGTGTCTTTTTTGCATTGAAACTACACTGAACTTATTTGGATGGCATTAGATACACAGATTATATAGCCTGGTTATGAACATAGGATACTTTTATCCCGATATTCCTACGGGAACGGGAACCACGCAGTTGAAACTGTGAGCGGCCACTCATCTATAAATTGCCTCATACAGATTTTACTTGCACTGAAAAAATAAACATAATTACATACATACATTGACATTTTGCATGACTTTTGCACTTTACTTTTTAGTGTGTTATTAAACATTTTATGAACTATGATTTATAAAAAGATATGTATTACATTTGCACAACTTTTTGTCATTTTATTGCTCCTTTTTATTGTACAATCACGAGCAATGATATGTATACAATATACTTTACAACCTTATCGCATTGATACACACAGAAACAAAGCTCTGTCTGTCCACAAATGTCGTTCAATATTGTAATGTAATAAGTTTGCTTAGTGTTTCTATGTCATTGCATGTGACTGTACAGTCAACACTATGTTAGTTTTCACAATTACGCAATGAAAACTGCCATATATCAATTAACAAGTGAAAGAAAGAAAAGAAGTAAGAAACTCCCTGGATAACTATCATGGGATCGGAACCACGCCTCCAAAGTTACCTCGATTGTATGAAAATCGACAGTGTCGTTAATTATGTGACCATCAATGTATAATGTATTTGCTGTAACATGCTACAACTGTCGTCAATACTTTTTTTTTAAATTTATTTATTTATTTCCACACTTACATCTATTATACATATTTTTAAGCTAAGTTATACTGTAAGTTTTCCTAACAAAATCAAAATAAAATAATCATCAATCATACAAAGGTTCAACACTGCTGGACGTGATCAGCTCAGCAATGAACATATCAATGCCAGTGCTGAGTCGAGCTGAGTCTCAGTACGGCGCGTGCACTGACATGGCGCGAGCTGTTGAACAAATATCAGCGTACATCAGCAACGTGCAAGGACAGAAGGTGAGATATTCTGAAGTCTATATTTACAATATTATCAAGAAATAGGTCTGCCAACTTTTTTCAAGTGAACTTCTGAATATAATAACTGAGTTACTTCAGTTGACAGCGATAAGACACGGTTGCTATGGCGATACGTGACTTATCGCTGTCGTTTTGCTGTTGCGTTGCTGTTGCAAAGATAGGTAATAACCCCGCAGTTTAGTTTTGCCAAGTTTTGGTATTTCTGATATTGAAACGGTAAGTTTAGTTGCGACCTTGTGTGTGAGATGTGAAAATAGGTAACAATAAACTCAATAGTGGTGTGGGCTTGTCCTAATTGGCCAACTTGCATGTGGAAAATTGTTATATTTTCCCACCCTTTTTTATATATTATATAGATTGGATAAGTTGATAACAATTTGATTTTCTTTTATTATTAAAATAATATGGTTCTGGTTAATAAAACTCAATCACCAAAATTTTACAAAGTACTTAGTCCTTAAAGAGTAGGGTCATTTGATGGATAATTTTCATAACTACTCAATTGTATGCCCTAATGTCGTCACTATCTTTAAGCTGTTATTGTGGTCTTATTAGTGGCGTGTAGCAATGTCAAGCTGCCTTCATGTTTTGTAAACTAGTAGTGTTGTTGTTAGTGGCCACTTCCGGTATTTTTAGTTGTTTGTCAGTATTTTTTTTATTATTAACAACACTACTTTGTGTCACTGGACATTATGTTTGTTGGTTTCTGAACGCAATCAAAGAGAAAAAGAAAAATTAAAAATATCAAAAATTTATGAGGGTATTTTAAGAGGACGAAAATTTTTAAATGTCTCTTTGGGTTTTAAAACACTTTTTTTTATTTTATTTTTGTGTTCCACACGCGGATAACGATATCACTGGTTCTACAGTTTATAAATTGCACTTTGGTAATGTTTAAGCACCCTTCACTATTTAGACACAAAACTGGATAAATCTTTGAGAGGAGGCGGCTAATTGTCTAATTTTAAAACCTATCGCAATACCTTTCAATTCGTCATTTGAAAGATATTTACATACTTCAGGCCGTCACTATTAGACATTTGAAATGAGTTGTGATCGGGACGCGTTTTGAAAGGTTTGAATAAACGAAATTGAATTGTCTAAACAAAGTGACAAACGAACATATCTTTCAAATGTATGGAGAAGTTTCAAATGAAGTGTCATTTAAAACATCATTCGTTCCGAAAGGGATTGCGACTATTAGTTAAACAATTCCATAAATCAGTATCACAATCACAATACCTTTTAAAGGGATTCTGATAGATTTTGAAATTAGACAATTAGGGGGCAGGGGTGCGATTGCGTAAGGTAATCTTATTCATTTGACAGTTCATATCGTATTCAATCGGCTGCAATTTGTATGGGATGACATACGATATGATACAATATGAACTGTCAAATCAATACGACTGACTTTACGCAATCGCCTAGCTGGTTAGCTTCCATTGACTGTTGACACCTGGGGGCCAATTCTGCTAAATTTTTGTCAAAATCGTCTCTCAATGGTGTTTCAATAGTAGTGTTTATTTACTGTAACAAGAAATGTGTAAAACAGGCCTGCCATTGAAACACCATTGGAATACGATTGTGACTAAGCATTAGCAGAATTGGGCCCCTGAAAGAGTCATGACTATGTTCTACAGCCGAAGCTAGCAGTAGAACGGTTCCCAGTCCGCGAGGGTTTCGGCGGCGTGACGTGCGCGTGGCACGGACTGCCGGCGCGCCTGCACTGCACCACCACCAACCGCACCGTGGCGGCGCCATACACCGTCGCGAGGGCCGCCATACATGCCAGCGTGCAGGTATCACTATACTCAGGGGAGAATACAAAAAATGGGCCCCCATGACTTACGGCGGCGAGAGGGAAGGAAAAAAAAAAAAAAAAAAAAAAAAAAAAAGTATCACTATACTATCTGACCGAGACAATGGGCTATTTGACAATACGATAAATAAAGTTTCAATTACTGTTATCAGTATAAATTAAGACCTACCGGTTATTTACTCACGTACGTTGAAAATAATAATGACTTTATTTAAAAATCCGCAAATAAAAATGCATTTTTTAAACGTTTGTCACGTGACACAAAACGCTCCAGATTCGTCGAGTTTATTATGACGTCACCTGCTTGTAAACATCGTTTGCCTACGTATGTGGATGCTTATGTCCCACAGATCAGAATACAGGCAAGTGACGTCACCGACCCCATTGCAGCGCCATATTGTCAATGTAGCGTTTTGACGCGCTACTTAAATATTGAATTTTTAATTTGATATTTTTCAGCAAATATTTACCAGAATTTAAAAAAACAACTTTTACTGGGTTCCATAGACTCTACTACATAATATAAAATGGGTTTTAAAACCTTTAAAATAGCCTATTAGGCGCATGACAGCTGAGAAAAACTTAAAAAATCTAACTAAAGTCGGATTTTTTATTTAGTAGAGTAATTTGACAGGTTGTCAATGTCACTTTGTACAAATAATGAATGGAATCGATACTTATTGAACTTGAACTGGATCTGAGCAAAACATTACGAAAAACATTTTAAAGCAAAATTATTTTTACAAAGTGACATTGGCATCTGTCAAATTACACTACTGAATGAAAAATTCGACTATAAAAACCAACATTTCAAGAAACGGTAATCAATCAGTTAATCACTGTAGCGCTAATAAATCAGATAATAAGAGAAGTACGGTGATACAAGTGGGCTGCAGTGCCGAAAGTGGATAACCGCATTCCTGTCATGCGCCTAATAGGCTATTTGACAATGCGCAAAATAAAGTGTCAATTACTGTTATCAGTATAAATAATGAGTTTAAAAATGGTTTTATATTAACGTAAATTGAAAATATATAAATTTATTTAAAAATCCGTAAATAAAAATGCATTTTTTAAATGTTTTGTCACATGACACAAAACGCTCCTGATTCGTCGAGTTTATAATGACGTCACCTGCTTGTAAACCTCGTTTGCCTACGTATGTGGATGATATGCAGAATACAGGCAAGTGACTTCACCGAACCCATTGCAGCGCCATATTGTCAAAGTAGCGTTTTGGCGCGCTATTTAAATATAGAATTTTTAATTTGCTATTTTTCAGCAAATATGTACCAGAATTAAAAAAAACAACTTTTACTGGGTTCCTTAAACTCCACTACATAATATAAAATGGATTTTCAAAACCTGTCAAATAGCCTATTGTCTTGGTCGATTAGTACTGAGACACTTAGCAAGATTATATAGAATAGCCTTGGAAACATCTGTTTGACAAATGTCAAACATTAATGTCTGTCAAGGGGTTTCAAAATTTTGGTGTACCTACTGTCTGTGAATTAGATATTTTGCGTTTGTTTCGATATAAACAATCGATTTAACAAGGTTTTATCTCTAGCCGTGGTTGAAAAAAAAAACATTAATTGCTTGTTTTAAATAATAATGGTACTGTAGGTCTGTTCGTGTATATTGTTACTTTGTTACTTATTCTGTAAGACTGTTTGTTGCCTAAATAAATAAAATAAAAATAAGATAAAATTAATATGACAGACTGTAGGTTACCAGGGGGCTAATTGTCTAATTTTAAAATCTATAGCAATCCCTTTCAATTCGTCATTTGAAAGAGATTTACATAATTCAAGCCTATTTGACATTTGATAGGGATTGTGATCGAGACGCGTTTCGAAAGGTATTGAATGAAGGAAATTGAACTGTCTAAGCAAAGTGACACAAGAAAATCTCTTTCAAATGTATGGAGAAGTGTCAAGTAAAGTGTCATTTAAAACATCATTCGTTCCGAAACGGATTACAACTATAAGTTACACAATTACATAAATCACTATCACACTCCCAATAACTTCGAAAGGGATTGTGATAGATTTTGAAATTAGACAATTAAGAACGTCTATTTTTGAACCACTCGTCGCGCGAGTGGTAAAGCGAATGAGGAGGCGATCAGGCGAAAAGCGACCTTGCGTGTGTAGACATAGGTTTCGCTTTGCCCTTCGCGCGCTCGCGTTGGGAGGAATGAAAACAACTTATTTTTTAAACCAAGTCAACGATATAAATCAATTAAAGAAACAAGTAACAGAAGACATCGTTTTGTAGAAATATGTCATTTCCGCTACTAAAACATTTTCCGTTCCTTTCAGATTCCCACATCCCTTCTCTACAGCACCACGAACTCCGGCATGCTGCTCCAAGCAAAACCCCAGGATCTGATAGTGACGATGTATGAAAACGCCGCGTTGTTTCCCCTACTGCCCGTCATCAACGACCAAGACAGCCATTATAGGAACCACAGAGCTAAAGACTACTATGGACGAAGCACGAAGAGAGAGGACATGAATATGGAGATCACGTCGCCGGTCGTTGGATTTCAGTTGAGTGAGTGTTTTTTATTACAATTTGTTAAATTTTAGGTTAAGGCCGAGTATGCTGCGATACTGTTTTGTGTTTTTAACACTAACCAAATATGGGCGTGGCCTGTTTTGTCCGAGGTGAACGGAAAATATCCCAGCGTTCGTTTTCGGGAGGGGGGTGTTCTTTGTTTTATCCAATCATCGTTGCTTGCAAATATTAAGGTCGTTCTATTTGCTAAATATGTTTTGTTCTTTTTTGGAGCAGCAGGTAAACCCGCGTTTAGAATGCTTGTATTTGTTTGTATGACGACAGTAATGAAAGTATGAGGGGAGGTCATAAAGTTCCCGGAATGGGGGGGAAGTCGGTTGCAGTTTAGCACCAAATATTTTTATCCTTCAAGTATATATCTTTACTACCCCAAATGCATTTCTTAAATTGCTCATATTTATTGATTACCGATTGGATAAAATTTATTTGTAATTTGAGTAGAAATTACAAACTTCACCTCTAAGTCGCCGTATATTTTTTAACATGCACCTGTTTTTTAATTGCAGTAAATTTTAATTTGTTGTTTGGGACCAGGGGCCTTACCATCAACTGTAATGCAATTCATTGTAGGTTGTGAGAGTGGGATGCTGCCATATGGCGCGTCTAGCGGCGTCCCGCACTTACTACCTAAAAGTAACCTAAAATGAATCGCATTACAGTTGATGGTAGGCCCTCAGGTCTGGAATATAAAAAGTTTGATGAAGTTTTTCGAAGCTTCATCGGTGAATAAACGCCGTTGCAACGTGACATTATTGCGCAGGTGCATTTTCATGCTAAAACCTTTTTATCATTTTTTTTCTTTTATACCCCTCTTTTGGACCCCTCTGAATTTGGCTTAAAATTAAGCTTTAGTATTGTACGGTTCTATTGACACCGCATTCTACATAGTCGATGAGTAAAATACAAAAAAAAATCAGTCCCAAACATTTTTCCGCTTTATTTTCCAACTCGGCCCTCTTGGGCGGTGGAATGCCCTTGTATCGTCATTACCGTGGTGAACATAGCTTTCATTTTTAGTATTATTTCGGACTGAAACTTCATTCATTATCTCGGTACAGAGCTCCAAAGGGCGAAAATAAAATCTTGGGTTTGTTTTTGTCTTCCCTACCGACTGGCTTGCACGTTAAATTACTAAAATATGAATGACCCGATACCGTTCAAATTTGGAATATAGACTCATGATGACGTGCTCAATCAATACCTAGCTGGACAAATGGAACCACCTCTTCCATCCCTCCCATTCTGCGGACTTTTGGACCTCCTCTCGTAAAAAAGAACTAAAGACATTAAAAAGAGAGATAGATAATAATAGCATGAAAACGCCGCGTTGTTTCCCCCGCTGCTATCGTCAGCGACCAAAATAAGAATCACAAGGCGAAGGACTACGGAAGGAGCACGAGGAATGATGTCACCAATTACGTATGACGCTGATGGTATTGAATGGGTGGTGTAAATCAAGATATGTGTCAAACTAAACTCATTTGCAAAAAAAACGGGCACCTAAGCAATGAACCATTTCAAATGTTAATATTGCTTTGTTTGATAATTATAGGTAGTTTTATCCTCACAATTTGGTAAATTAATAAGAAAATTATCGTTTTCATCAGTATTTCATAAAATTTAGATACAATTTATGGGAAATAATGCTAAACCTCGCTAGTAGTGTATGTTCGCTAGTAGTGCATATACTCATGAAGTAAAAATAAAAAAGTTTTTTTTGTTTGTTTTTCTTTAATAAAGTAAAAGCAGATAAATGTTTAGTATCGAGTGTGACCCCCTCTAGCTAAAATCACAGCTTGAATTCGTCTGGGCATGCTAGCGAGTATATCCCGGATATTTGCTTGCGGAATACGTTCCCACTCCGCAGTAATCACATTCTTCAGCTCTCTGATGGTCTGCGGAGCCGGGTGTACTGATCTCACACGCCGTTTCAGAACGTCCCAGACATGCTCTATGGGATTGAGGTCGGGCCAATCCAAACGACGAATGCCGACCTCTTGCACATACGCATTAACATCGCGGGATCGGTGGGCGAGAGCATTGTCGTCCATAAAAATCGAGTCTTCACCTAGAGCGGCCAATGCGGGTTGTGCATGAGGAATTAAAACTTCCGTTATGTATCGATGCCCAGTCAGTGAGCCGTTTTCAATGAAGACTAACTCTGTACGATCCATTGAATTTATTCCTGCCCAAAACATAACAGATCCCCCACCACCAGGTGTGATTTCTTCGAAACATGCCTCTGCAAAGCGTTTTCCTTGTCTTCTTAGCACTCGCCGACGTCGATCTTCACCGAACAGAGATATCCTGGCTTCATCAGAGAACAAAACCCCATTACAATCTTCTTGAGTCCATGATTCACAATTTCTAGCGAACCTAAGCCTGTGAACTCTGTGCTCACGGAGTAATTTGGGGCCGCGGGCCGGGCGGTGACTGCGTATATTGGCAGCGAGAAGCCTCCTCCTGACCATCCATAGACTAATATGCACATTTCATACTTCTTGGAGGTTGTTCTTAAGATCCACATACGAAGATTTGCGATTTCTCAATGCGCGACTCACAAGAAAACGATCATCCCGTGGTTGGGTACATGGTTTTCTTCCAGAACCAGGCCTTCTCTCAACGTAACCAGTCTCCTGATATCGCTGCCAGGTCCTTTGGACTGTCGAGCGACTAACATTTAGCCTCCTAGCCACGAAACATTGGCTGCAACCCTCTTCAAGCAGCGCGATAATTTTGGTAGCTTTTACCACTTTATCTACCATTTTTGATACAGCCAAACAGCAATAAATAAAGCTTTGACAGTCAAGGATATGAAATTAATCGATAAAAATTGAATAAAAGTTATGAAAGTCGATGTTAACTTCTGGAACTTCGCGCCAAAAATGTAGGATAAAAAGGGGTTTTCTGTAAAAATGAGCATCAAATGAAAATTTGAATTTAGAACGTACTTTTTTAAATACCACAGCATTTTTAAAACCATCCAGTAACGTGTACAAACGATTGAAACCTTTTTGGTATTGTATCTTTTGAAAGATGAATGAAAATCAAAACCGCCCGTTTTTTTTGCAAATGTGTGTATTAAGTCTATAAGTATGTCATAATGGAAATATAACATATAATATTTTGGAAATTAACGGAATACTTTAAGAAATGGTATTTATTTTATATCGTTCTTATTGTGATTGGATGTTGGTTATTAAAACCAGCAAACTTGTTGTTTTTTTAAATAGTGTTATTAGATTGTGGTGAATTAATCTTTGATCTAGAATGAGGCCAAGAGTTAGCTTATTAAAATAAAATAAAAAAAGATAGTGGTGAATTGTCTAGAAAATCTCAAAGTTTCTGAATAGTACTTTTAGCTTATTAAGGCTCTTGGAACCACGCAATAAAGTTAAAAGTCCCTTCATAAAATAAGAACTAGATTTTACAATGAAACCTTCTTTTATATACGATCATTTTGTCTCATGATCTGTTTGGCGCAGGGGTACTAATCCCGCCTTCTGCGCCAGAGGTCCCGGGTTCGATTCCCGTACAAGACTAATATTTGTGTGCATGAACATGTCTATTTGTCTTGGTCTGGGTGTTTAATATGTATATTAAGTAAATATTTACAAAAAAAGTATATAAGTATGTTTATCCGTTATCTAGTAGTTCTTCATGAAATTATAACTTTTTAAATTTACATTTTACAATGCAATTTTTATGTGATAAATATTAAACAAGAAAATACTAGAAAAAAGCAACTTGTCTCATGCCGCCCTGACGGGATTCCTGTTTAATATTCTTCATGCTAGATAATTGGTGTGATTGTATGCAAATATTTATTTATTTATATCTACAGACAACATAACGCTCCACGGCTCGCTGTTGGAGCCGGTGATCGTGACGGTGAGAGGCGCCGGCGCAGCTGACGGCCGCGTCGCCGTCTGGGACCACCACACTAGACGCTGGACTGATAACTCTACGGGTGAGTGTGTATTTCAGGCCAGTGTCATTTGTGCATCAGGAAACCAGTTGTCTCCACCGTCTGGCTGCAGCAGCCACTTTGGCCCTACTTGCGTAACTCACATACTAAAGTCCCTTCTTTTCACAAATCAACTTCTTGTATTCATATGATACATTTTAAATAGAAAAATATTGGAAAAAATTAACTCGGCCACAAGTGAATTCTCAGATGGGAATCGAACCCACGACCTTTGGAAATCCGGTCCAATGCTCTTGCTTGCAATGCTTCTTGTATTCAGTTTAGTAGCTTCTTTATCAGCGTCGGAAATCGTTCTTTGAGGTCTGTGAGTAGCTGCTGTGGCGTAGTATAGGTAGATTACATATTATCCTTAATAAAGCTCGTTGTAAATTCCGCGGGGCGCTGCCTGGTCTAACAACTCCACAGGTGAGTGATTGGTGTGATGTGGTATATAGGTAGACAACATGACCTTCCATGGGTCGCTATTGGAGCCGCTCACAAGGTGGACCGACCATCTGGTAAAGGTCGCGGGAGTCGCTGGATGCGGGCAGCGCAGGAGGAGGGGGAGGCCTATACCCAGCAGTGGGTGTTATGTGGCTGAGAAGGCGAATTGTTTCCGGACAAAATCTTAGATCCAACTAATGCCAAAGTAGTGTGGTTGAGTGTGATGTTTAGTTGTGTGTACATTATTTACTCTTAAACTACACCTTTGATCCTCTGCCAATCCCGCAAGGGATATAATATTAAGGTATGATATAGTACAGGTAGACTGTTGTAGCGTTGTGTGACGTCGATGGGACTGCGTTGCTGGACTCGGCCGATATGACGCTACACGGTCGGCCCCTTGATCTCACTAGTTTTCACTGTAGTCCAAACCTTATAAGGGGAAGAGCGTAGGGTTCTTTTTGACGGCGTGAAGGTGCTTGAGATTAGTCCGGTCTACTATCGCGATCTCGTTGGCTCAGAGGCGAACTTCAGGCGGCTATGGGACTTCGCGCGTACGTGACACAGGATTCGGAGTGGACTCGAAGTCAGGTAAAGAGAGAAGAAGAAAGAAGAAACGGAGCCAAGCGGTACCACTGAAGCAATAGTGGGCACGTTGCGAACTGGAAGGCACCGAAGGCGTTTTCGTGTACGTCCACCCCTGAAAGGGGAGAGAGACCGTAGGGACAAAGGATACAGATTTAGAAAATATTTGTAGGGAGTCAAGAAGATGCGCTCGGTGGAGGCCATTCCGCGCGCATCTCGCGCTGCTTCGACCTGCATAACCAAGAGGGTTCGTCAGGTCATGGGTTGGTGGTGGGTTTGTAGTCCAAACCTAAAACAGTAGCGACCGCATGTAGCGGCGCGTATCTGTGTGAGTGCGTCATTTTGGCCGTTTGTAGGCAGTGCAAAGACTGCTTAGTCTGGCGCGGTGGACTGGAACTGAACTCTACAGGTGAGTAAAGGTTGGACTACACCTGTCAGCACGCTACCGCTTTTTTCAATCGCCTTATCCTTTTCTGTTGCTCAGAACCGTCACTAATCAGAGCGAGAAAGACTGACGGAACGCTATCGCACCGCGCCGATGCTGCGTGCGTTTTTGTCAGTCTTTCTCGCACTAGCAAATGGCGGTTCTGAGCGACAGAAAAGTATAGGGCGGCGTAAAAAGGCGATAGCGTGCTGATAGATGTGGTCCAACCCTAACTGGTGTGATGCTGTGTATAGGTTAGTATTGGTGGATTGCTGGAGCGTTGCACGGTGAACTTAAAACTCCACGCTATTGAAATGATTGTACCATCTATTTAAGTATAATAATTGGTGTGCCTTAATCATGATGTTCATGATGTTACTGATTATTTACTTTACCACCATGTTATATCGTTGTCTCAGCCACATGACACCCACTGCTGGGTATAGGCCTCCCCAAGGATCTCCACGACGATCGGTCCTGCGCAGTCCGCATCCAGCGGCTTCCCGCGACATCTACTTTTGCACATATAAACAATCGACTTTCTTTTCCAGATTGCAAAGTATCCCACATGGGAGCCGAGATGATAATCATCAGTTGCAACAAGCTAGCTTACGTCGGCCTCCTTCAGAACGTTGAAACAGGTATCTACGGCGCGAGAACTGATGGTGCGAGGTTTAAAGTCTCCCATCCCGCGGTCTATGTCGGCAGTTTGATTCTCATCGGGTGCGTGAGTTGTGCTACCTTAACCTACATTATGTGCTACCCAGCCATTCAGATGGCTAAGAAAACAAAACATGCCCTAATAAATACCTGGATCGCCATAGGACTCTTATGCTTTTTGTATACTTTAGGAATTTATCAAACTGAAGACGTGAAACTTTGCCAGATTTTAGGATTGCTCATTCATTATCTGTCCCTCTCTTGCTTACTGTGGATGTGTGTGTCGGCTAGTAATATGTATAAGTGGGTGACAAAGACGCACAATCCTGTGAGGACTCCGGAAGATGATTTACCACCAGATGTACCGGTTCAGAAACCTATTCTAGGGTTGTATTTAGTAGGATGGGGTATCGCCTTGATTGTATGTGGGATATCGGGAGCTGTAAATTTGAAGGATTACGCTGGATACTCCCAATGTTTTTTGAGCACGGCCCCTGCTTTAAGCGCTTTATTTGTCCCAGGAGGGATTCTACTAGTTTTCCTTATGGTACTTTTCTTGCTGATACGATGTACTATAAGGAATATGAATGTGCAGTTATCCGAAGGCACACAAGCGACGGAAAATGTAGATTTAGAAATGTGGGAGCCTAATCAGACTGCGGACGCGACTGAGAGGCGCAGTTTAAAGTCCACCGTTGATTCTGAAATTGAAGATGTTGAGCATACACCTATAATACAACTTAGAGCTCAAGTCATAGTGCTTTGTTTGTATATGTCCGTATGGTCTTGTGGAGCGATAGCTGTGTACAGACCTTTACCAGCATATTTACCTTACCAAGAAGATATATGCAGCATAATATACGCTGTATGCGCGACGGTTTTGGGCACCTTCATATTGTTCTTCTACGGGATAGCGAGGAGTGACGTTAGAGCCCAGTGGTCAATGATGCATTGCTATTTGAATAAAAGCAAACAGTGTTGTAGGAATAGAAGCGTTTTTGATGCAAATCAACAGAATTTGCCTTCGAATCAAGCGCCTGCTGGCGCAGTAGTCAACCCAATACCAAATGACAATAGATCTCGTTCGGGCAGCAGAAGTTCCAACAGAACTAACTCGAAGACTAACAACAGCGGAACTTACAAATGTGGAGCTGAGCTGAACGGCCAAACTTTACAAAAGGATATGTTAAAAAATACAAACGGAAAGACTCCAAACATCAACCTCGTAGTATTACACAGACAGCAGTACCGGTCAAATAATTCTATGATGACGTATCCCGAGAACGCAACTATCGGTCCAGAAATATTCTACAACCCTAACCAAATGAACGTCGCTAAAAAGTTCTTCAAGAAACAGCGACAAAATATGAAGAGGAATTGCCTCGAGTTGCCAACCAGACGAGATTTTGATAACGACTCCCATATATCTCTACCACTGCCAACTAGAGAGGCTTATAATGGCGTAGCTAATATTATTAACGCAGGCTCAAAAGTTAACAACACTAATATCCATGTGGAAAGATCTAATAACGGCATTAAAGAGACCCGTAATGTTTTAAATCCCAATTTGTTGGAAGAAGATTCTAAGGATTATAAGAACTATTCCATGGACAGGAAGTCCTGGAACAAGGTTGATGACCCCAAGTCTAGTCGGACACAAGTTATGAACATTTACACAAACGTGCCAGAGACGCAGGTACCCCAACATCAAATTGTGAAAGCGAATGTGCCGAAGACCTTCAATGGGCAACGAAGCAGTGTTTCGGAAGAATGTCTGCAAAGTCACGCAGAACAACCAGAAATGAGAACAATCTCGCAACAATGCAGTTTAGAGTATAGTTCCGCTTCGGAAATGCCCCACACTTGCTCCGATCAGACATTGAACACGCATTCTGAGATGACATCCTTTCAAGAGACGCACAGTGCCTTATGTTCTACAAATGAGATCACAGACACTGAAAGCTTTGGCCAGTACATAGACTATTTACAGCCAAATAAAACTCAAGAATCCAAAGATGCGTTAGACAAATCGTTACAGGATATCTCAGAAGAATGCACAATGAATAGTGAGGAAATCAATCGATCTAGCACTCCTCAGCATCTTGGGGAAGCCGGTTTAGGAGAAATGGATAACTTATTACAAAATCCGGACCCCGATATCAGCGGGTCTAAAGATAAGTTAGACGAAGATAAAGATTCCTTTTTCATGGCGAAGACGACATACGACTTCGAAACCTGTAGTACAAACGCGAGCGAGCAAGGGTTCGAGAATGAAAGTGATATTTACTGCCCCAACTATCAGATGTCTGAAGTGAGTATACGCAGCCACGGGCTTTACGCGCCGTCTCCATCTTCCATGTGCCCGAACGAAATAAGTTTCAGCAACGAAGACGTTTCGGCGATAGAAAGTCAGTACGTGAATTACGACCCCGGATGGCGGAAAACGATAAAGAGCAATCCGAAGTTAGGCAAATACGTGCCGACTCCGGCGTTAAGTTGCCCTGAAGTGAATAGGGACAGTAGTCCAGTTTCCTTTGCGAGTGAACTCGACGAGTTGTACACGCAGATCACTAGTAGGGACAAGGACAGGACGCAGCGGAAAGAAGGACTGGACGTGACAGTGAATAGTGACGTCACTCTGAGGCCTGACAGTGACAGTTGCGTTAGTGAGGCCATTTCAGATGTGGAAAACAAAGGGGAGACCACGGTCTAAAGTGTTGTGTGAGAGCTACTGCTTGAAGTGGGCATAGATATTTTTGTGTATAAGAAACATGAGGGCATTCGATAGTTCTACTTGTTTTTATGTCGATGTAGGTAACGATTGGCGCTTTGATGCATTTATGAATTTTAGTTGTGGATTTTCCACATTGTATATTGGACAATATTAGTTCACGCTCCGGTGATACATCGGGCTACAAATAAATAATTGTATATGACGCATATTGCAGTATAATAATTGCAGTATTATTTGACATTTGATATTTTTATGAAATATTCAACAGATTTCCATAAACCTTTATCTTAAAATCTTTATATTATAAATAACTGTATCATTTGGAGCTGTGAACGAATACTTTACTTACACTAAATTAGTGCCATTACTTAAGTTGTATAATTTTAGCAGCTAAGTTGTAATATAGTAGAGTATAAGTATATTGTAAAGTTATTTATTTTTAAGTTTTCTGTGGGTCTGAGCTTGTGAAGGCTTGTGTCTTGTGAAACGGAATGAGCTAATCTTACTAATATTGATGTGCCAAATTTATTACTCCATTTTACTTTTATTTATATTTTTTTTTTCTAACATCCAACACTAATGTTATCAAGACTTACAAGAAAATTCTGTTATGCCAGAAGTCCGAAATTTTAATTTTAATGACGTGATTAGTTTAATCTTTCGTGAAATTTTGAAGGTTTTGTGTTCTGACACAGTCTGTGTCACTTTAGACTGATCTATCTTAAGATATAAACCGCCTTACTTCTAGTCTTCGGTATAAATTGGCAACTTTTATACACGATTACGAAATTTAATGCTATGCTATTTAAAATCCATACATGTTTGGCCTAGTTTTGATGATCTATAAGAAGTCTGTTCTTTTCAGTACTTAAAAGCAAAATGTCGACTCACATAACATACATACATATACAGATAATCTTTAACAGTTAAAAATTCCTTCATATCTGTTAAAGATTATCTGTATCTGTATTATCCGAAAATAGTGTTGCCAAATGTAAAAAAATCGTAGCTACTTATGAGCATCAGGTTCTTTTTGCATGAGTTGCTGCTTGAACTGTCTTTGTCAGTGTTTTTTTTTTTCAACAGCAGCTGCATTTCTTTTTAATCTTAAAAATATGGATGTAAAAATCCTACTTAATTAGAAGGCACTGTTTAAAATTTGGTAGCTACAAAAGACGAATGGTCTTCGTTTTATGGAATGTTAAGATTGATTATCTAACTAGATGAAATAGAGGTTATTATCGAAAAGCATTATTAACTACATTGCTTTGGCATATCGGCGCATTGAACTGTTGGTGAGAAAGGAAAATGACACTTATGACTTTAGTATTAAACAACATTTTTCAACTAATCTTTTAGTTGTACCAAATCGTTTTCTATAAACCATGAAGTAATAACAATAGAATTAGTTGACGTGATAATCTTATTTCATAGAATTTAAAATAAAAAAAAACGTTTTTATCTACATTTCAATGTGTCGTTAAACCTAGGGACTATATCGTAGGAAATGTATTTAATGTGATAAAAAATATATCTTCCTTTGATTTGCGCAGATGAATGCGCCACTATAATGTTCATCGTTTGTAGATGATTTTGAAATCTATTGACATTTTGTGAATATAATATATTGATAGTGAAAATTTATAAATGGTTAGCTTTTTGTGGGCATATTGCGTATTAAAGAAGCGTTTGCACTTGTTAAGGCAGTTTTATTTATAAAAACCATTGGTAATGTATCAAAAAATATAACAAAATATAAATTAATTATTAAAAATTATCATAATAATAAAATAATATGAAATAAATCTTTGGTTCCTAATGAGCATTAAGAACGTTTCATGCGTTATTGAGAGTGGATAATCAAAGAATAGATATAGTTACGTATTCGTATCAAATAAATAATCCAGAAACATGTTCAAATTATAGCACAGATGTAAATGTGATGATTTAAATAAGTTCGATGTTTGAAAGAGGCGAACAGGGGGGTTACTCTTGACGGGATCGCGTCGAGATCGAGATTGATGTAATATTGTGGTCGCTTTTACCTACATAGTTACAGTAAGGGTTAATAATGGTAACTTTTGAATTTTTGCATTTTACAATGCTATTTTTATGTGATAAATATTAAACAAGAAAATATACTAGAAAAAAGCAACTTGTCGCATGTTGCCCTGACGGGGAGACAAGTTGCTTTTTTCTAGTATATTTTCTTGTTTAATATTTATCGGTTAATAATGGTTTCGTTACGAAGTAACGTAAGCAAAAAAGACCTGCCATTTATTATGTTAGGTTATTGAAACTATACTATATTCTATAGCAGTATACTGTAACGTGCTTTATTTATCTAGTTTTATTACTTATTTGATACGATACGTATATCTACACTCTGCTTACGTTCTAACATTTCATTTGCGATAGGATTATAATCTGACAATACAAATTAATTTCTTACACGATTCACGCTGTTGGATATTATTAATGTACTGGTCGGTTAACTGCAGCTGGCATTTAGTGCGGCCGCTGAGAGAATGCGTTTCTGATTGGTTCCTGCCAGCTCGGCAAGTCTACTAAATAAAGTTAATTTTCGATTAGCTGGAAAAGTGAGATATTCGAAAAAAGGTTTATTCACTTTTTTTATAACAGAATAAACGCGACTTATCTGGAAAGCCTTCTGTCAGCGGCCGGACTGTAAGTAATGTAGTGTGCTCAGGATCTCTATTTTTGATTCACTCGACTGGAGGTTTCTACTGATTTTCGTGTGACATTTGAGTTTCCGTATTTCGGTAATAGCGACCTTGGTCGTATACACATAGCTTCGCTTTTCGCCTGAAATACCGACTCCAAACGTGAGTGTGCGAGGGGCAAAGCGTAAAGCATACCTCGCTTTACGCTCTCTATACAAGCAAGGTCGTTATTCGCCTGATCGCCTATCCGTTCACCTCGACACACGCGAGACGAGTGAATCAAAAAAAGAGTTGCAGGCAGGCCCAATTCGTATTTACAGATACAGTGACACCTAATGGCGCCGGCACGGTAGGTCCCAAAATCTGTTGATTGCTCAAGCTTATAATTGTAAACTTACAATGTCATCATCATCGTCATCAGCCATTTTTAATGTCCCCACTCCGGGGGCTCTGGCCTTCCTTATGTATGGATAAGGAGAATGCCAATTTATGATTTGACAACCAATCAACAATCAACAGTTTTTTGGCGCCACAGAGGTGGCGCTATTAACTTTTGAGTGTGTCGCCTTATTGTAATGCTCTTCTAAAATTTAAACAAGATTGAGGAGACTAAATTAGCCGAATCGGGCCTAGGACGTAAGATCACGTAGTGTAGCATCGTCAGCCGTGCGCGGGCGCGACCAGCCGCGCGGTGAGGTCGCGGCCGCGGCCCGCCACCGCGCCCAGCACGCGCCCCACCAGCCCGCGCGGCACTTCCTCCGACACTTTCTCTTTGGGGGGACCTGGTATGGAAATGAACAATAGTTAGATAGATAAACACTTTATTGCACACACATGTTACAGAAAAAATAATATTTAGGTGATAATAGGTGGTAATAATTACCTAATTAAACATAAATCATAATAAACTGCCTTTGTGGTCTAGTGGTAACATCAGAGGTTCGATTTCTAGAGGGTACAGTCAACATTAGATATATCGCAGCAGAAAAGGTAACCTATACCTAATACTTCTTAAAAGTTAAAATGCCAATAAGTTCCTTACAATCTAAACGTCACAAACATCTCGAAGTTCAATACGTCATTAATACCTGAGCAGCAACTTGTTCATATACTATACAAACTAAAATAGTAAAATAATCACATATGCTGATGATACGGCGATTCTTGTTCATGGCAAAACTTGGGAGGAGACCCGCGTTCTTGCCGAAAATGCTTTACGGATTATCGAAGCGTGGTTGTCGCAGAATAAGTTACTGCTAAATCATAATAAAACTTGTTTTATAACATTTGCTGCAAATTTGCAATCTCAACCCGACTCTTCGTTTTTAGTATCTTCGCATAAATGGCTGTGCCCATCTGAACATCAAACATCTTGTACTGTGTATAACTGTATTCCAATCTCACGGATCAGTCACGTAAAATACCTGGGTGTTATCGTTGACAGTGTTATGTCTTGGCGGGAGCATGTGAAATCCGTCTCTGCCCGAATCAGGAAACTTATTTTTGTATTCCGCAAATTAAGGGGCTGTGCAGATGATGGCACGCTCAAAACAATTTATTTTTCTTTAGCTCAATCATTATTGACCTACTGCATTACTGTCTGGGGAGCTTCGGGAAAGACGCAATTCTTGCAGCTGGAACGAGCTCAACGGGCAGTGTTGAAAGTAATTGCATTTAAACCTATTCAGTTCCCCACTGTGCAACTATATGAGTTATGGAAAGTGCTTTCTGTTCGCAAATTATTTGTGTATAACCTTATCTTACGCAAACATACATCTTGCGAGTATGATCCCAGATTAACTCTAAACAAACGCTTATCCAATAGAATTTTTAAAGTGGAAAGGTGTAGTACTGTTTTGGCTAAACTTCATTATTTATTCCTTAGCTCTGTATTATATAATAAGATTAACTATAAATTAAAAATATATAACCTCCCATTACGCGAGTGTAAAACTGTTTTAAATAAGTGGCTTTTAAGGCTAGGATATGATGATGTTGAATCTCTTATAAAAGAAAATATATATTAACCGCTCCCCCCTTCATCCAAACACACACACACATACACACACACACACACTCACACACTCAAACACAAACACATAAACATAGCAATGCATGTTAATTTTAAGTTACGATATATAATAATTAATTATCACATACCCTTTGTTAGTAATACCTATAACCTAAAAAAAAAGGCTTGTAATTTTTTGTTATTTGTTAGTGTTAGATAAGGTTCGAGGTGGGCGCTAATAACTGCGACACAGTCCTAGACTAATGTAGTTATTAACGTAAATTATGTTTTGTATGTATTTATAGCACAAATAAATAAATAAATAAAAAAAAAAAAAAAAAAAAAAAAAACTAGTAACCACAAATATTATCGGCGATGAAACGTTATCGGCTTCACTGCGGCTGCGACACTACGCTACTACGACTCTACTTTATTGTGACACTACGCTACTGAGACACGACTTCACTGCGACAAGGCTACCTCGAGATGACTTCACTGCGACACTACACTACGGTACTACGACAACCAACACGTTACGCCGACACGACTTCACTACGACACGACTTCATTGCGACACGACTTCACTGCGACACACTACGCTAATGCGACACGACTTACCTGCGAGCGTAGTGAAGTCGTGTCCCACTAGCTTAATGTCGCAGTGAAGTCATCTCGTCTCGCAGTAATGATTGTCACACCTTTGTAGCATAGCTCCATAGCACATCTCTGATGGATAGATACACTTTACGTTATATTTGTTCAGATTTTTTTTTTGTGTATAGAAATTATTGACAAGCTGCTGTTCAGATATTATTACACCTTATCTGCTATGATATATCTGATGGTGACTGTAGGTACATATTAGATTTAGTGTGGTTGGTGGTAGGACTTGTAAGTGGATGGAAGAGTATAGATGGAGTCTCAGACATACAAGAGTTCGTCTTTTGTGAAGCCTGTAAGCGTGAGTCTAGCAATTACCGGCAAGGAACCGGTTAAAATTGCATGCGACTCCCTAAAGTGAAGTTCCAAATCTCAAAGTCAAGAGTTCAAACATACTTGCAGTATACACTCAGAATAGGTATCGACGTCAATAGTCGCCAAAGAAACACGTTTTAAGTTGAAAAGTAAACAATTTGTGCATCTTGATAGCCCGGTTGACCGATAGCGTGAGGATCTCAATTGATAAGTATGTATTTATGAATTCTGCGTTTGCGTTACCGTTATTGAATTACGTTCGTTATTATTCTAAGATTACGGTAAGAAAGCGATAGTATAACATAGAGTTAACTGTTTCGCTTTGAGATCAATGGTAAATTTATGGACGACATCATTAGTTGTGCGGATATAAAATGATTTCGAATTTATATAATATTTTTGTACAATCGTCAGCACAACAGCGTTTACACTGTAAAGTTCACTGCAAAAACCATTTCTTACGGTAAAAAATACGGTCTACGAAAAGTGTAGGTAAATATTACGTGACCTTTCCAGGATGGGAGAAAAAAGGGCGTTCTCTTCAACTTTACACAATTTCAATTATATGTGTGACGATCTCATTACGAGCGTATGAATTATTGATTGAACGTTGAACTTGAGAGCAGATTAAAGGGATATCACCAAGTTGACCTCCCCAGAGTAATCATAATGCAGAGACGACAAAAACGTAAGACTTATGAATTTATCTAACATTTGATAAGAGCATGCTGCGCTCCAGTAGTGTGCCGCGGTTGTGGATCAATGTCACGCTTGGTAAAAAGCGTGCACAGAACGTGGTTGTACAAGAAGAGTTTATATTGCTTCGCTGACAACCTAATTTAGGTATACATTAATCATCACATAATTGTGATGATTAATGTATACCTAGAAATAGAGCTAGAAATCACAATTGAGGATAATTCATCAATTGTGATTTCTAGCTCTAAGATTAGTTACCGCTAAACGTTCATTCACTGGAGTCCAAAATGTTCATTCACTGGATTTTGGTGTTTATTTCCTGGTGATTTGCAAAAAATTTCGATTATCTTAATAATTATGTCAATAAATGACAAATTACTTATTTTGTCTTTTTGAATAAATCTTGAACTCAAATAGTGACAATGTTATAGTAAATCGAATCTGATATAGATGCTAATAATTTTTTAAATTCAAGATTTGATATGAGTTCATTAATTGGTGCACCTTGATCATTATCACCATAAAAAGTTAAATTGTTATTCCAAGCTCAATTATTATTACAGCCGTTCGTTCAGTCGTTTAAGCGTGATTAATTACGTAACAAACATCCAAATATCTGTCCAAACTTTCACATAATAATTTCAATTCTTTGATAAAAGGAGATTAACGAACTATTTTTACTTGATTGCACACATTGTTTACGTGTCAATTGTTTTTTTAAATACTTCACAGGTCTCTGTGATAAGCCTTTTATCACAGTCTATATAACTTCTCGTGCTTTTATCAAACAGGTTAATGAATTGAATTATAATTTTCACTTGTTTAAATTAAAATAGCTTACTTTTATCATTCTTGAGCTTAACTAAAAAGATGCAGTCTTATATGAAGGCTAGACCTAATTAAAAAAGTCATAGCGAACTCAAAGGTGATACAATACAATTTTGTTTTAGCTTACACGCTATAGGTAGTTGTTTTAGCACTTAGCGGAAGCTTATAAGTGCTAACCTTGCACGAAAAACTATCCAAATAGTATCGAGTAAGTATCTAGCACGTAATGTCAAAAAATGTAGTTCCGTTTACGTCCGGTAGGATCGCTGCTCAATATCTCATAGCTTTTTTACGTTAGTTCCTCGATACTTACACGAAAGTTATTCGTGCTAGGCTTACAGGTAGTGAGTGACCGACTGAATTACTGAAGTATTGTTTTTATTTATTTTTGTACTAGGTAACTGCTGATTTTGGTATCAAATGCTCTCCTACTTAAGCTCTCCAAACTCTGATTCAAGTCGAGAACAAAATGTATGAAAGTGTGATTATGACTGGAGCGGCTCGGTGACCTCAGGATGGAGCAGTAGCAGGAGTGGGGACTACTCACTGAGATGAGGAAGTCCAGCATCGCAGCCGGCAGCTCGATGTCCGAGGTGTCGGGTGGTGACCAGTCTCAGAGAGCTGCAGCAGTAGTGACTACTCACTGATGAGGAAGTTCAACATGGCGGCTGGTAGATCGATGTCCGAGGGTCTAGTGGTGAGCTGCTTCATGGTGAAGCTGTAGCAGTAGTGGGGACTACTCACTGATGAGGAAGTCCAGAATGTTGGACGGGTCGCATCTGGCTTGGTGACCAGCCTCAGGGTGGACCTGCAGCAGTAGTCACTATTCACTGATGAGGAAGTCCAACATGGCGGCTGATAGATCGATGTCCGAAGATCTAGTGGTGAGCTGCCTCAGGGTAGAGCTGCAGTAGTAGTGGGGACTACTCACTGATGAGGAAGTCCAGAACGTTCGAGGGGTCGCATCTGGCTTGGTGACCAGCCCCAGGGTGGATCTGTAGAAGTAGTCACTACTCACTGATGAGGAAGTCCAGCATCGCTGCCGGTAGCTCGATGTCCGAGGGGTCTGGCTTGGTGACTAGCCTCAGGGTGGAGCTGCAGCAGTAGTGGGCGCTGGACACTAACTGTGCGGCGCTATCTTTGGCGCCAACCAGCAGCGCTGGAGAACCGATGCGGTGGTTCTTTCTGATGCGCCACCATGCTGCACCTAATACACAGAATTAAAGAATAAGGTTGAAAGATTGAGGATTCCGGGAGAGGCTCGCTTCCATCTACAGCTTCATCAATACTTGACATCAGGAATGATAAAGGCTTAGAGTCTTCCCGTTGTTCATAAAAAAAAGAGAATAACATTTTAAGTGATTCAGTGGCTCTGACGTGAAATGGTAACAGACTGACAAGGTTACTTTAGGACTAAGTACTTAGAGGTGGAGTCACCTCTGATGCAGTTGATCAGGCCAGCCCAGTAGCCGCAGCTCATCTGTCGGTTTGAAAGCCAATGCTTTAATTGTTTTGCCTCACCTCTGATATAGTTGAGCGGTCCAGCCCAGTCGCAGGCACGGGAGCTAGCCCAGCGGCCCTCCTCGCCCCCCTCCAGCTCCCCCTCCGCCAACCACCGCTCAGGGAAGTATGGCCACTGGAAAAAGTTGGCAGATTACTACATCGGGCTAAACTCATACACTGAAAACCCATACTTAATCGCTGTCTAAGTACCTACCAACGTTATATTATTCATTTGATGGTGCACTACCGAGGAGACATCAGATCCAACAATCAATACATCTCGTGAAGTCGTGACCTTCATCGAAAGCTACAGACGCGGTCAAACCCACCCACTACGCCACCGAGAAACCAGTAAAAAACGAATATCGCAAGTTCTCGCCCAATATTAATTAATTCAAAAATGATAGTAGAAAATTGTTATGACGCACTGATTTATAGACGTCAATGTTATGTCGATAAAACGCTAACTTCTATGTTTATTTCAATTATAAAGACTACTTTGGATTTTACTTGGATGAGACTCGAACCCACAAACAATATCGCCTACTTCTTTACCTACTATAGATATTGTAGACCACAAACCGCGGAAGCAGTGGTTAGCAAATTACTTCTCTAGATATAAAATAAACTTCCGAAACGTCCTACCACAATGAGGAACAGTTTTCGCGTGTCGCGTGTCTCTGATTAGCCGCCTGTTAGCCGTCGCATTGTGTCTTCCGATTACTAATAGTGTCATTACTAATTACGCCAATTAAAATGATTACGGTGTCCGCTGACAAATGATTAGCTTCTCCCTCTTATTCATTGATAGTTGTAGGTATCATTGTGCTGGCAATGTGAGAAAATGGTTAATCTTTTAATTATTGGGGAATGATAGAAAATTTACATGTTGCATAATAATGTCTTATTATTATCATTAGATATTCTTCCTGATTTTTAACCCCCGACGCAGCGTAAAGAGGGGTGTTATAAGTTTGAAGCCTATGTCTGTCTGTACGTATATTCGTAGAGCCTAAACGAATCGAGCGATTTTAATGCGGTTTTTATTAATTGAAAGCTAAATTAATCGAGATGGTTCTTAGCAACGATGAAAATCCATCTGGCCATTTATGGAGATGGTCAACTGCCCGCCGAAACGGTAAATGATACAAAGGTAGTCCTTTGACTAAAATAATGTACACCCTGGGCAAATTTTAGTGCAGCAAAAAAAAAAAAAAATGGCGGGATTTTTTTTTGTCTTTCTGTACATAAATATTCGTAGATCGTAGTGCCTAAACGAATTAAGTGATTTCAATGCGGTATTTTTTAATTTTGTGTGTAATTTAAAAAGGGTGAAACAAAAATAAATTTTTTCTTTAATTGAAAGGCATTGCCCTGTATAATCAAAGGTTCTAGTCCCATCTGGTAAGTTGGAGACAAGTTCATTTTCGTAATTATTTGTTATATCAAATAGGGTGAGAACGAGATGTTTATTATTATTTAAAAAAAATGTGAATGAGGATATGACACATTTTGTTTCGGCTGATATTATTCAGAATTATTGATGAAGACATTTAATCAAAAGATTGTTGTAAGAACAACAGTTATTTCGTAATCGTCTTATGATTAATCATCGGAGATTACAATTTCCGATTAGAGTTCATTTGTAACTTTATTTGTTGAGTAAAACATTTAGGTACCCGCGCAAAAATTGGGTAAGGTTAGATTTACTGGCAGACCTGTGCAAAGTGCAGGGCCCGCTCGCAGAACGCTGCTGGTGGGTACTGCCAGTAGAGATTCGGATGGGGTGCTCCAACTACGGCCAGTTTGCTGATCAGGGGGCCGTAGCAGTGGGCGAGGTACCTGTGGACAGATAATACTAAGGTAAAACCTAAACAAAAAATGTTTGCCCAAAATATCCTGAGGATAAGAAAAAAAAACTAGTGGCCGCCCAAAAAATCGTCTGCGTGGATGCAGCGTGAGAATGACAGATTTTACTTTTGGACACGTTAAACTGTAGGTAAGTGACTGAGTTTTATTGACTGATCTTTCTATCATTTTGTTGACTTTACTTGAGGTGAAAAGAGGAAAGTTTTATAAATATATTATCAAGCAACAACTGGGTACTGTAAAGCCTTTGCGGTAAGCAAGTCAAAGGCGAAATAGATATTTGAATAAGAATTTATGAAAAGATAAGAATAAAAATATAGGGAAAATAATATGACACATGTCGTCTGCGAGTTCAATTGTGAAGATATATAAATTTGGTAGTATGTATTTGGTACTGTAATTTTTCGGTTTATTTGCGGTTTTTTGGTTTCCCGACGTTTCGGCATTTGCGGCATTTGCGTGACCACGGCAACTGAAAAGGTACCGAAAAATCGCACTAAATAGTCGGCAAAAGTTGTTTTATTTTCAGACGTGAGACAGACGACGTGCTTTAAAGCCTTGACTGATAGTGCCATCTCACTTAGGTACCTACAATATTAATTAAATATTGCACAACTTTTTAACTATTTTATTAAATAAGATTTTAAATTATTATGTCAATTCGCTATATCTATTGAGTAAAGTTTTGCTAAGATGTCCCAGGTTCAACACAAGATCATGGGGTACATTTTTCATATCTAACTGTCAAATATGTAACTGTACTAACTATGCGTGTAATGGTTTTATACCTTCTAAGATCCATGAAATTATACAAGCGTAAAAAATACAACATTTTGAGAGTTCAATAGTTGTAAAAAAATACTGGAACAACTACTAAAAAACTACTATGTACTGGCTTAATTGAATATGTTCATAACTTGTTGCTTTTGCTAACTATGACCTTTTATTCAACTTTAGATAGCAATGATTTGTTTTCTAATAAAATAAATTAAAAGTAAAGATCTCGTGGCAAGACCCAACCCCACCGAATCCGTATTTTTTTCAGCTATACAACAGATTACTGTTATCATGTCCTGTCATCGATCTACCGACCCTACGGCAAAGCAGACGTATCACAGACGGCGTGCGCAGATGCAACCCTGGACTTTGCTTCTGGGCTGACGGCCGATAACAATAGGATGTTTTTATTACAGCTGACGACGCAGCCCTGCGAGAGTCACGGCTGTCACCATTAAGTTTTACGATAGGAAATTAACTTTATAGGTCCTTATGAGAAATCTAGAAGGAGTAATGTTTGTTGTTTTCAGCTTAAACTTTCTTGTGTAAAAGCTTTCAACATTTATTTATTATATTTATTTAGTTTATTATGAAAACAAAAAGCAATTTTATACATGTAGGTTTCACAAATAAATAACACATTTGCCAATACAGTTTCCACAAATAGATTTTAAACATTGGTGTCTAAAGTTGAATAAGCAAAAACGACAGGTAGTTATTAACATATTAAAAAAATCCAGTGATGCATGATTACAAAGAAAATAATAATTTAAACACTAACTAATTTAACATTGCGAAAATATAAATAGTACGATATAGCTAACTACTTACTTTTTTATTGAGAGTTTGGTTGAATTTACCTACAGTTACCTACCTTGTCCTATTATTTGGTCTTAGTTACTTACTTACTAGGAAGGCGCAGCGACCCAAAGTTGATCTAATTTGAGCAAATAAAAAAACGTTAATAAAAACTTGCGAAAAAGACAAAGACAAGACGATGACAAGCTGAGGTAGCCTTTATCTCAAGAGACACTACTAGGGCTGGAGAAAAGGGCAAGTTGGTTGTTATTTGATTGATATTGAGCCCCAGCCTTAATGCTAAACCAACTGCAACAAGTTTACCATGTGATGTGAGCATACCGCCAACATCAAATCCTATCGTAATCGCCGCTCTCGCGCCGGTTGCTTCTCCGTCACTCCCATTGCTTCCATCAGCGTGGACAACTCTTCAACCGCTCTAGGAGGGGATAGATCATTCTGTCCCCGTCCTTCGCTGTCCCTCTGTCCCCCTTGGGTCTAGGGTTCAGTTTTAATGATAAACCAATGTACAACAATACTTGCCACGTGAGCATACCGCCAACACCAAAGCCTATCACAACCGCCGGTTTCTTCTCCGTTACCCCCAAAGCTTCCATCAGCGTGGATAACTCTTCTACTGCTCTAGGAGGGGATAGATCACTCCGTCCCCCTCCCTCGCTGCCCCCCGTCCCCCTTAGGTCTAGGGTGACCACATGGTGGCCATTCTCGACCAGTCGCTTCACGACCCTCGACCAGGTGGGACCCCATAGGTCTTCAGTCTCAGGAGCGTTGCTCAATATGAGAACTATGGGGCCAGACTTCGGCCCGCTTTCTACGTAGTGATATTTTACTCCCTGCGAAAGACAAACTTTTATAAAGAACTTAGGAGAATGATCTTTGAGAGAATTTCAATGGGTTTCGTCTATTAGGTACTTATTTAGTTTTAGTTTTATGTTTTCTTTACGTTTCAGAATCTTTTTAGGGGCCGTGGACACGGGATGAACCACCGTGCTAACGTTTTATGGGGGTGAAATGTTACCGTTTATCGTCGATTTTGTGATTTTATGTGCCATAATTTCACACTTTCCATCGTCCCTTACTTAGATTCTAAGTAGATCGATTCTACATGATGAGAATTTAATAAATAAATATTTTGTAACAATAAAATATTTTCTTACAGAAAATAGTTGCAAAAATGTTTTGAAAGAAAAAAAATATCATTGTTTCAGTCAGAATAGAACTTTATTAGTTGAAAAAACGGATAGTAATACGCTACTTTTTATGCAGATATTCCCACGGGAACGAAAACTACGCGGGCGAAACTGAGCGGAAGCTAGTTTGTTATATTTCACTCATACTAATCAATACGTGATTTATGATTTTGTACGAACCCGCGACCTTTGGAAATCCGGTCCAATGCTCTAACCGCTGAGCTACCGAGACTTATATATATTATAATACTTGATTTCCAATAAAATCCATTCAGAGCATTTTTTTTATTTAACCCATTTTAGTAGACGTATTAAAAAGTACCTAACTTATTGATGCTTCTAAAACTCATTCGTAGTTTCTTATCACAAAAGTTACTTAAAAACTCACCATTATTTTAATAAAGCAATGTGTCCCCACTGAAGAATCCACAGTGAGTTCGATCGGCGATAAATTCTTGGGCAATTTTCTCCTGTGTCCCTTCCACAGCCTTTTCACTGTTATCTGGAACACTTGCCATATCCCTAACAAAAAACACTTCAGCACTAGCTCCACTGCCTCCCATCCCGACACTACTTCCAACACTTTCTGATTTTTCGCACCCATATTAACATTTTAATTTTAATTTTATTTATTTTATGTGATCAAACAGGATGTACGTGGACGCTCGTCGAGCTCAAAGGTCTACTGTGATGATAATTTTTATTTTATCTCGTTCACTCGCGCTGTTATCAGTTTTATCAAGACAACTTCAACTCTGGCGCCGGGTATTGGCGGTAGTTTGTAAACTTGTTCATGTTCTCCGAATCGTAGTAATATTTTATGAAAACAGGTCCGAATCGGAGTCAGAATTTCATAATTTCTTTTCTAATAAGAAACGGGACTTTTTATTTAAAACACTTTAATTCATACTAAAAAATACTTAATTTTTGAAGTCCATAAAAACCTTTTAGTTCCAAATTATAGCGACTATGTAGCTGACCATTCACCTAAAGCTGACCGCAGAGAAAAATAACGAATATGAGAAGTTACCAATGCATGTAGTATTATAATGTGATTGTTAATGTAGGTAAATAAAAAACAGGCCAAGTGCGAATCGGACTCGCGCACCGAGGGTTCCGTAAAATATTTTTTATTATATGATGTAACTAAAAATTTACGGTTTTCGCATTTTTTTCTTTATCTGTACTATAAGACGTTACTTCGTACCAAATTTCAAGATTCTAAGTTCACGGGAAGTATCCTGTAGGTTTTGATTCCCGTGCGAGTTTCGAAAATTTGCGGCATAAACGGCTGTATCTTTTGATTGCTTTGGCTTAGAAGTTTGATTTTTTCACAGCTCCAAGGGACAGTAGACCTGAGTATTAGATATAAATTTCAGTTTGATACCTCCACGCGTTCCTGACAAAAACGGTCTTGACTGACGGACGGACGGACAACGAAGTGATCCTATAAGGGTTCCGTTTTTTCCTTTTGAGGTACGGCCCTAAAAACAAAATTATACTTTTTTTTAATATCGAGCAATGTAATAGTCACAGACCACAAACTATAAAAGTTAAAAGGAAACTTGGTTGAAGGGCTGTTGAGACAAAAATGTAGTTATCGACAATCGCCACAATAGGTGGAGGGTTTATTCAAAACATATTAAAGGCTGAGACGGGGGCACTCGACTCCGAGGGCATAATGGCCGACGACAAAATGCAGAAACGGCCAGTCACCACGTATAACGATACATCTGGTAAAGTGCACACTACATTGCTAAGGCGAGGCGAGGCTAGGCGATACGGCAACTAAAATTAGGCAGGCACTTGATTTTTAATGACAAAATTCAAACCATTTGAAAATGTATTCAGACTTACTTTGGCGGTGCTTCTTTTCAAAGAACGATCATGGTTTTGCATACTGTAGACTGCATCAGTAATTTTCAGATCATCATCTATTGATCTATTAGTTTTGATTGGCCATGGTATGGTCTCCACAAGGACGGACAGTGGTTCATGGAGAACTGTTTTGCTGCGTTGAATGTTAGAGGAGGAAACAAATAAGGTTTGTCTTTCAGACTGAATTAAGACAATATTATTATAAAGGCAATGTGATGGGATAAAACAGAAATGAGAATAAAATTCGTAACTTCGTAGCATTCGTAGCAAGTGGAAAAAAGTGATTGCCTACCCCTAACGAAAAAAAATATGTCTAATTTCATAGCACAGCTTCGCTCGTAGTGTGCCCCGGTATAAACAGGAGTGTATTATCGTTATACCGTTTAATTCTGCTCATGCGTCGACATGCAGGTTCATTCCCGCCCGCTTCGCTAGAGGTCGTCAATTGATTGTCGATATTGTTTATTTGTGTACTCGATGATTTCTGAGAGCGAGATGCACTTGAGCAGGATAAATGAGCGATGCGATGAGTAAGGGAATTGGCAAGGATTTAAGTTTCTGATTCTCATCTAAAGGATGCCTTTGGAGATTAATTTATTTCAATTCCGCTCAACAAAACATCAGATTTATACAACTTAGTTTGTTCATTTTCAACTGTTTTATTTAAGTATCGGGTGAGATGAATACTTTGATTGAACCTTGTAAGTAAATGACTTTTTCAAGCTTGCAAGTCCAGCATAAGCTTGAATTATCCTTACTGTTTAATGTGTTGTTTTAGTGCCAAAAAAATTGTACCAACTATTGTATTAGATTTTCAGAATTCCTTCATCATCTTTAAGATACTTATCAGAATTTCACGAGAGAAGAGGAACTAAACAAAAGAAAGACGACAACCTCTTCCACTTAACAATAAGTTGTCACTTATTTGTTTTCTCTAGAGAAATATTTATCTGTAGTACAGTTATCAGCACATCAAGATTCACACATCGACATTGAGTTGTTACGTAATGTCGTCACGTCATGTTTTACAATTCCATTAAGGAAACCGCTTTTATTATGAACGACATAAGGACGCTCTCAAAAAAAAAAGTCTGGTGTAAAGTCTGACCTTCTGTTGTCTGTACAATCGACAACACAATATGCTAAATAGCTTTTATTAGCCGCATCTGTGGTCTAGTGGTACCTAACAACCACCGATCAGACCCAGCGGTCCAGATTCGATTCCCAGCGGGGGTACATATTGTATTCGGTTCGGTTTGGTTAGTGGTAGCACTTGTTGTAAGTCCGCCTGGCTATCTACCACCATCTTATATAATTCTGACGCCATAACAACAATGTTTTCAGCATTTTTGTGTTCCGGCAGCTACATATTAGAAAGCCAGTTCCTCAGTGATTGAGGATTCCGGGAGAGGCTCGCTTCCATCTTCAGCCTTATCAATACTTAACATGAATTATTATGAAGGCTAAGAGTCTTCCCGTTGTTCTTAAAAAATAAGCTGGATTACGAAAAACCGCTCTATTGCATACGGACAAGGGTGATGTAGGCCTTATGTGTTGACGTGCTGTTGTCTGTACCCTATCGGCGAGGGTGTCACGTCCTGACGATCGGCACGTCCGACCCTCCACTCGGGTAGGTGCGAGCTCGTAGCGAATGCAACACGAAACTTAATAAGCTTCAACTCAATGCCGTGAAGAAAAAAAAGAGATACTTAGGTACTTATCTATAGAGGGTTGGTATGGTAGATAAGATAGAAATAACTACAATACGACACAAAAGAGTAGATAATTTACGTGGTAGACATGTTACGGTACTTCTCAATTTTAAGATCTTTGTTATACCACAAGTTTTTGCAAATGAAATAAAATTGAAATTGAAATTAACGGATTTTTGTGGAACTAATTACGAACTTCAATGTAAGGCAACATGACGACTGTCAAGATGGTAATTCTGCTGGCAAAACTTTAGCGTCTTCATAATAAATAGTTATTTTCGTAGTAAGAAGTAGAAATAGCGAAAATTCGCTAAAAGACTACTAATTATTGACTAGTGGCGCCCCTAATTATTTTCTACGCTTCGGTGTCGCAGTCGCACTGTCACATCTTGAAAAAAAAAATGGTGAAGGTAAGCTAATTCTTTCTTAGGTTGAGGTAGTTAAAACGATCAAATCATCACAAAGTTGATATAACGGTATTGAGGTTCAAATCCGAATGCTATTAATTGTTGTTTCAAAAAAAACTTATTTGTCACATTTCAATAGTTTCACCTAAAAGTTCTTCATACAAAAAAATGCCTAATAAGTATTTTTTTATGTTTTTTCTTTCCATCAGATTTTGTGTGAATGAGCGAACCTGTGGCGCGATCATTGGACAGCAATGAAGACAACAAAATATACAACTATAATGAAGTACTTATGATAAATTTTAAATGGAAAAATATTGGGAAAAATCAACTCGGCCACATGTGAATTCTCAGATGGGACTCGAACCCACGACCTTTGGAAATCCGGTCCAATGCTCTATATATGCTCTATATATGCCATCTGTATATAATGAAGTTTACAGGTAAGTAGGTAACGTTTTATTTAAGTAGATGTTTCGTACGGTCGACATTTTTACACAAGACTTTTTCGACGTGATGAGATGTTTATGAATTTCAAGTGACATTTGCTTTACTATTTGAAACAAAACAAAGTCTGATTTCTCTTAATGATTACACAAAACCTATACCCACTGTATATACAGGGTGTATATTTTTATATAAGGCGTATATTTTTACATAAGGCGCCGTGACACCCCGTAATGAGAAGACGCCCCCGTGTCATTTACATGACAATCTGCACCCCCGTCGCGCCGGGACAATGTCGGAGCCCTGCTGGCGTTACAAATGGGCTTGAGAGAGTAGATATTGTTGGATATGTATTTTGTTAAATAATTAAGAATATTAAGTCGAATCGTAACTTTTATAGTTAAGCAGTGTATTAATGTCAAAAGGGCGAGTTAGCAACGGTTAAGTTTAACTCATAAGGTTAAAGTTACTACTTCATCACGTTTCTGGATGGAACGGTGACGGACTCAGAAGTTACTACCGGGAACTGGATCGTTCTTCGACGATACCGGAAATCATGGGGTGGCGGAGTCGGGACAGTGGGGGCACAGTGGTACACGGGGCACAATGGAACAAGGGCAATTTTATTTCAATTTGTAACTGTTTCCGCGAATTTCTTTCACTATTTCCAATTAAAGCATCCAATGCGCCACGTGATGACGCAGTCAAATAGGCTGGTCAGTGATAGATAGATAATTCTGAGACGAAAAACATACATTTCATCAGTTCAAAGTTGGATCAGAAATTTGGCGTAAGCGGTGTACATACATGAAAAGAATAAAATAAGCATACCGACCGAATTGAGAACCTCCTCCTTTTTGGAAGTCGGTTACAAAGAAACGTGAGCGTTTCCTAAACATTGCTACTGCTAGACTGCTACACACCTCACATGTTTCTTCCTACATAATATTTTAAGCAATACAGAGATAACATAATAAAAAAAACCGACGAATAAAAGTTATCCCCAACCATAGAGAACAATATATGCTTTTTTCTATTCTAATTCTTAAGCTGAGCAGTCACTCCACATTACCACATTGCGTATAATTTCTGATGATCAATAACTTAATAATACACTTTTGAAAGGTGGTCGCAACCTAAACGCCTCACATTCACACCGAGATATTTATCAAATTATTAATATAATGCTCCCAGGTAGAAGTGTCAAGTTACCGTAACCTGAAGCCCCTTTAATAGCTCAGTGGTAATACGCAGTTGTACTAACTTACGCTTTGTGGTTGATATAATGTCTTTTGAGTTTTGAAATGATTTTTGAATAGAGATAATTCGACTTTTGTACAGTAACAAAACGAGACATTAAAATAAGTATCTGAATTTGAAAGAATTTTATTGAAAATTAAAATACTGACTACCAATGACGTTGTAAACACGTAAACGAAATAGCGGGTTAAAACAAGAAAATTGGTTCATACCACTGCAAGAGGAGAGGAGTCGGTTCGAGTTGCAAAGCAGACATTTAATAGGGGTGTCGTTTGCGAACAAACCAGATTAGAGAGTCGTGTGACTGCGAGGAGAGCTTGCAAATCGAATTTGGACGCCATAATGGACTCCGCAATCACGTTACTGCGGGTATTCTAAGACGCTATTAGTAATGTAAAATGGCTATTTGGAATAATTCACTTAGACACTTCGACAAAACCTCTAAATATAGCTACGTTTGTCTCACGAGTTTTATCCTGCTACAATCACATCGATCTGACAACCGTAGTAAAAAAGGAAAGAAATCGACTCGGAAATCCTGCAAATCCGTACCACAGATTCAGAATCGTCGCAAAAAGTGCGGGAAATTCAGTTTAACTGGCATGGCGGCGCGGTCCGAAGTAACTTTTTTAATTTCTTTTTTTTCTCGTGTGGCATTAGCATGCGCCTGGTGCGGCCGGTAACAGCGTTACGCGGGCCACGTCTGGCTGCGTTCGTGCTAGGCACAATGGTGAGGGCTCTCGTTACCTACTTGACTGCGTAACTTCGTTTGCTCGTCGTATGGCAGTGGTAGGGCCTTTCACATACGCGTTGTAAGGACAGTTGGAGATAGAGTTTATCGAGATTCGAGAGTGTGTATAAGGGGTTGATTTGATTTCTTAGAAATGTTTTGAGTAAAGTGCCTGATGTGTTTGATATAGAACAGACAGAAAGACGCAGTGTGTTAATAAACTTTCCTAGTTCCTACCTATTCGGTAGGAACTAGGAAGGTTTATTAATCAATTTACAAATCTAAGTAAATCATTATTGTTTTTTAAATCTGCTGCTGCGATGTATCCCTGACGCCAATATCCATTGCGGTGTTGGCTTTGAGAGTAACAAAACACGTCGGAGCAGCTTCTTATATTATATGAAGCGCAAATCCGTTCGTGCATGGAATACTGCTCCCGCCTTTGGGATGGTTCAGCAAAATACCAGCTATCCGCACTCGATTCGGTTGCACGCAGAGCCAGTAAACTCGTTGGGTATGAGAAACTGGTGAATACCAAGCTCTACAGTCTCCCACATCGTCAAAGAGTTGCTTCATTGTCGGTGCTCTATAGATTGTACTTCGAAGAGTGTGCTATTCATGATCTCATCCCGCCAGCTCCTTTTTATTACCGGATGTCCAGACGTACTGCAGACTATCACTCCTACCTGGTTGATATTCCTCGTCTGCGTACAAAGCGCTTTTCTACATCGTTTAATATGCGCACAGCCAGAGAGTGGAATTCCCTGCCGGCGTCAGTATTCCCGGCCGCCTACAGCCCTGGTATATTTAAAGCTCGAGTGAATAGGCATTTTCTAGGTGAGCTCGCTCCATCTTCGGCCACTTCATAATCTTTGATCCAGAATGAGGCCAAGAGTAAGCCTATTTAATATATATATAAATGTATAAACATGACTCCTTTAAGGTGAACGCGCACCTGTCCGCGCCGAAGGAGCCGCACTCGCCGCAGTCATCCGGGTCGACCAGTAGACTTATTCTATTTACTTATTTTAAACATATTTAATAAATGTTGTGTATACCTATTATTGGCATGCATGTAAGAATTGTACCCCTAGCTATAATTTATAATAACAATGTTTATACATGTTATGCTGTTGGTGTACCTAAATAAATAAATAAAAAATAAATAAAAATAAATGCGTTGTTTTCAATGTTTTAGGTATTATTATCACGAAATGTCCGTTTTATGCTCGTATCCACGTTCAGTATTTTGATTTCCTGCAGAGGGTGCGTCAGTCGTTGCGAGAGTTCGTAATAGCTATTATGGCGCCCCTACAAAAGATTTATTTAAAATGTTATTTTACACCGTCTATGTGCCTACTGCTTTTGTATCAATCGTCATCTATGTGCAATGACATTGTAATATTATTTTACAGCTAAGGGATTTTGAACTTTATTTCTTCGAAGATAAAAGGTTTTAGTCTATGGTTGGGGTCATTGTGGAGACTAGAGATGTGATGTGACGCCATTTTGTCGGAACGTATAGGGTGCATGTAGCTGTTATTGACTCGAGTTATTGAGTTAGATTGAGTGCTTATGAGGAGGTCCGATACGGCGATTCCATCGATTTGGCTTTGATTTTGTAATGTAACGCACTGTGGGCATTGTTGCATAATGCTGAGTGGCGGTCTACTGGTGGGAAACGATTTTAAAGTCGTTACATACAAATTGCTTTGATGAAAATATGTTCTTGTTATTATTAGTTTGATACTTTACAATAAAACAAGTAAGTAGTACCTACGGGCTTGTTTATTTACGAGCAAATAATCAGTTTGAAGATATAAAGCAATTGTTACCTACTTTTAAAAACTATTTTTGTAGTTATACAAGATTTAGTAAAAACATAGTAAATATCTTCATAGATCTTCATAAGATCATATAAACAAAAAAGAAATACAAAATATTTCTGTAATACCTCCATAGTGTTATGTGGCTTGCAATAAATATATTATGATTATGATTTAAATATTCATTAATAATTGAAGATACGACATCAGTAAAACGTCATCATCAAAATAATACATTACGTACATTTATTCTTTTAACACTATAATTAGTCTTCCTTCAGAGACCGAGGTCCTTTTTTTTACCATAATTTTTTTTTAGCTGCAACTGTTACCTACTTTAAAGATCGAAAACATCTACAACAGCAAAATAGTTGAAGTTACATTTGGTGGGTACCGACCAAATGTAAATTCAACTTTTTTGCCTCTCTTCTACTCTTCACAACCCGCCAAACTTCCATAGACAAACTCACAGAATACCTACAGCAGCGGACGTTCGGATATTCACATTTCGTAACTAAGGTAATTTGGCCCGTCGAGCCGTAATGAACACTCGTGAGCGGCGGACTTCAAAACAGCTAACAATTGGTCTCCACTTCATTTCCCATTCATTAGCCCTCGGCAAGACGGTATTGGCTCTTTGTTTAGTCAGAAGGCGACTGTCGAAAAGTTTCCATTATTGATTGCGCTTATCAAAATTAGTTGCCGGTCTTTATTTTTGCCGTTGGTTTCGGTATTCACTTTATTACGAAATTAGCTAAAGACAAGGTAAAAGCGTATTAAAACCTGTGGCGAAATTCTAAAACCTACATTGCAGTAGCACCGATCATTTTCAATTCTTTGAGAATGTCTGTCGAAAAGGAAAAAAGAAATCGCTTACCATACCTACATAATGTTTATTATACTAAGTACGTTTGTCCTTTCGTTCTCAAAAAAAAAAATCATTTCATTCTAGAAACTAGGAAGAAATAAATAACTTGCTTAAAACCACTGCAGCTATTTTTTTGGTTTTCCTTTATTTTACTCTAGAAAAAATAGCTTTTGTATTTGCAAAACATTTAACTAACTATAGTACTTACTAAAACACATCCAACCACCAAAGAGAAGTATATTAAATGCGGTTTAATAGAAGTTTTGGTTGCAAGTTACATCATCTGAGCAAAACAGTGAGAGGAGTCGATATTTAAAAAAAATAAAAATACGTGTGGCACTCGGGGACTGCCGCGGTAAAGCTATTGCATAGCATTTTTATCATAGATTTTGGTTGCTTATATCGCATGCGGTACCAGATTTTAAAAAGATTATATTTTCATACAGTTTTTTCATCATTGACAATTTTGTTATTCACAATCGTGACAAGCAACTAAAATCTATGACACGAAGTGGGGGGTGTTAGGTTTTTTTCGTTACGGAATTTCTCGATTCGGTCGCCGCGCTCAAAGCCCGCGATAAAAGCTATGCAATAGCTTAAAAATCTGTAAAATAATATCTATATAAAAGGCAGAATTCAAACGCGGTTACACATCGTCTTAAAATTGCAAGGGCACCGTTTGACAGGCAGATGCCGCTCACCGAGTGGCTTCGTTACCGAAAGGCAGCCCCACGTGAGCCCCACAGACAATTATCCGCGTCTAGCCCGACACTTACCCGACCCGGGTACAGATGGTAATGGTTAGCGAAAGAAAAGAGACTGCGAAATCTAGGCAGAATTGAACACCGTTTATATTTCTGAAAATTTACCGTTTCTGAAACTAGAAACTGAACCCCATATTCTAAGTCGTTCCTCCAAAACTTTTTACACTTCTCTCAACCTCGTCGTGGATAAAATTGGTAGTGTGCCTAACACGGAGTGGGTACGTACTCTTTGGCTCCTCCAGGTCCCTATGGAGTTATGACTTACCCCATATTCTAAGTCGTTCCTCCAAAATTTTTTACACTCCACTCAAACTCATTTGACAAATTTGGTATTCATAGTTGCAATAAATCTCCTCCTCACAAATTATTCCTCACTTGAGTGTAATAATTACAGAGTTACGACTTAGAATACCGATTTCGTGGAGTATTTCGAAGAGGTTTTCAGTGAGGTTTCGTTAAGTCGAGGACAAGTAAGTTTTGGAGGAACGACTTAGAATATGGGTGTGAGTCCTAACCTAACCTACCTATTCTAACCAATGGTTAGGTAGGTAGTACTTTGAAAGCTGGTATTAGAACTTTTTAGATTTGCAAGTTATCCTACACTTTTCGAGATGTTAACGGTTAGCGAAGGAACAGTGACTGCGAAATCTAGGCTGAATTATGCAGGAATAATAGTTTATATGAAGAAAATTCAATATGTTTGGTTGTAGTCTTTAAAGTTGGCTATAGAAACTTATTTAGATTTGCAAAAGTTATCCTACCTTTTTTTCTTCTTCGTGGGTAAAATTTCTAATGGTAAAAAACGATATTTTGATACCTACCTACACTTTTTGTTGCAAAAAATACTGAAAAAGTCGTATTTCTTAAAAAATACTGAAAATTCGTGCAATTTGTTCTTTTCAAAGCGTATTTTACAAGTTGACGTTAAGTTTGAATTATTTTTAAATCGTCAACAATAGATTATCTGTTGTGACTCATTACTCGGGACCTGAGAGGTTAAATAAGACACATAAAAAACAACTTCTATTCTACAAAATAATGCTTTTCGAAAGCTTGTTGAACGAGTTACATTCAAATTTTTGTTTTTATGAATTAGGGAAGTTTTTCCTCGTTTATGTCTGTTTTTTGTAAGTTTACGGAGAAAACTTTACATATTATTTATCATTTTAGATATCCTTTCATTTGTTTTAAATTCTAACTGGAAGAGTTTATTATTTCATACCCTTGACGGTAAAACCTTCATTAAAGAAAGTCGAAATTCCAAGTTCCACACTACCTGCGCTTAACTTACTTATTGGGTATATGGTGCAAAGTGCAATCTAGTAAATATTTTATTAACTTAAGGGCCTGTTTCACAATCTAAAAGTAAGTTCCGAGTAGCTTACTTGACAACTAATTTCATACAAATTATGTTCCTTTTTTAAATTTAACCAGAAGTTAGTGCCTAATCATAGATGGTGAAATAGGCACTAATCCTAACTTTAAAGAGTACATTGGGTAACCTCGTGTCGAACGAGCTCCGATCCTAGTTCCGAGTCACTGCAATCTTACGGTTAGGGAGCACAGATGGCGCTACGAGTACCGTAGTAGCGTAGCAAGCAGTATTTCGCGTTTTGAAAAATAATACGAATTTTATTTATTTTGTTTTAAAAACTCTACTAAAATCAAAGTAGAAATGTTTTACAGGTATCAATTGCACATTTGGTAATATCTTTCCCTATTTCATTAGGTTAAGTAAGTACCTAAATAATATAGTAAAAACTAAGGAAAAAAAAACTCGAAAAGCTACGTATTTGTCGTTTTTCTTCACATTGGAAATGTTTTATGAACTTATAAATTTACAATTTATCTTTTTAATGGTCTAAGAACATGTGTGTCTAAAGGGTAGCTAAGTAAAGTAGTAAGTTTATAAGGCAGTTAATAATAAAAAAGTATGTAACATCTTAATACAAACACCTCCTCATTGTAAATACAAAAATGCAGATAAAACAACATCAAGCAACATCATCAAGCGTGTTTATTAGCTAGATAGTTGTTGTAAATATTGCTCCGTTTTTGTTTGCAATTTATTAGTTATATAGGAGTAGTGAAATACTAGAAATGCTTCATCAGTCAGAAAATTTATTGTGGCATGAAATTTACGTGATGTGCGAATAACTGTAACAATTTTATTATAGAAAAAACAGGACGAGCACCGCGTTTAAATTGTCTTTTTTGTTTGACAACGGGTAAGTACCTTGTATAGTTTCTGAAAATAGATAAGAGATTTCTCAAAATATAAATATTTCCTCCAGATTTGAAGGAAATCGTTTCAAAGTATACAGACATAATTGAAAAAAATCCTCTTCTGTACTTGTCCCATGGGTCATGTTATGATAAACCCTCGGATTTTTAGTTAACAAAGCAATTTATTAAACATCACATGCTCTCTTTCTTTAAAGCGTCTTTTTTACTTTTCTTTGTTTTGTAATTAGAAACCACAGTTTTGCCACTACGATTGTTAGTTGTTATCACGATAAACAATATTTTAACCAGGAGCCGTTAGCGATGGCATAGTCATAACATAAGACGGTGTGTTGTAAAATATTAGCAGCGTGGCGGTTGGCGTTTCCGGCGTAGACAGTGCTTATCAGCCGCCGGTCGCCGCCGCTGCCGACTTCAGCTGTTTACCGGGACGATACTTGGATTAACTGTCGGCGAATGAATATTCAAGCTATTTTGTTATACGTAGGTACATTAAATAGTACGTCACTTGCTCTGCGAAACCGCTACTATTATCGAACGAGAGCTACTCAAGCAACAGAGAGTCTAAGAAATAAATAGTAAACTAACAACTGATACACTTAAGGCGATACTCGAAAAAAATATGCTGAAGCGAGATAGCAATGAGAAAAAGAAGCGCACGGGAGCGAGACCGATTTTGCAGATTAGGCAGAAAAAACACAAAATCACTTCGTATTAAAAAACTACAGCGATTTAAAAAAAAATGCTTCTATACGATCCTAAATATTATTGGTATCCACTTATTAAACCAATTTCCAATAGTGTAAGTAACCCCATTTAAGAATAATCTTGAATTTTCGTATATTTTAGAGGTCTTTTCGAAAAGAAAAAGTGTCGAGGCAAAATCAAAAGATCGTGTTTTTGAAACTATACGAATTTAGATAAAGGTATGAAGAAATATATATGTTATTACCAGATTTGTAACAACTGTAACCGTGCTATAGTTTTATATCAAAAAGTCCATACTTTTTCCGAGTAGCGCCTTAACGACCTGCCCCCCTAGCATGAACACCGCTATATCACGCGATATGATACAACGCATCATGCTGTCTTGCGTACTGCGCTACGATATGAGCGGGACAGTGACACGCTATCGAGTTATCGAGTCGATAAAAGCTCATGCTAGGCCATCAGAGGCCATACCGCGAGACTTCATTTGACAGATGGATGTGACATATTGCTCTTAGTCTTTAGTAAGTTTTCATTTGTGTCAAAAAGAAGCAGCAATGTGTAATATACACTGTCAAATGAAGCAGATTTCGATGCCGACGCTATTTGTGCGGTACGGCCTCTGTTTGGCGCAGGGGTACTAAGCCTGCCTTCTGCGCCAGAGGTCCCGGGTTGTCCCGGGCAAGACAAATATTTGTGTGCATGATCATGTCTATTTGTCTTGGTCTGCGTGTTAAATATGTATATTATGTAAGTATTTACTAAAAAAGTACTTATATAAGTATGTTTGTCCGATATTTAGTAACCTTAAAACAAGTTCTTCATGAAACTTAACGTGGGCAAGATAATTGGTGTGTTTGTTTGCAATTATATATTTATTTGTATATAAATGAGTACTGTTATTTGTTTAGCTGTTTACTGGGACGCGACTTGGATTAATTCGTCGACGAACTCGACATATAAAAATTTTGCAGTTAACTTTTAGAATATTATACCTAAATAATTACTACAGCACGTCAAATTCAACACGTGCAATAGGAAGCCGTCTATTACGAGCAAATACAAGGGAGCTCTTTCTTAGAAATAGTTTCGCCATAAGAAATTTTTAGTTTGTTATAACAAATTAGGATTTGACCGCGATTTTGGAGGTCTTTTTTTATTTTTTATTTTATTATTATTATTATTTATTTAATTCAGAAAAAAATCCATAGATTTGTTAGTATCAAATAGAAAACTTAATAACTATGTTAGTAATAAAGATAAACAAATAAATTTTCTTGGGACGAGGGATTCGATTATAATTGGAGCCTATCCATTTTTTGTTAGTTGAATACATTGAAACTATTTGAACAGTTACTTTTGCATTTTTTTTTTACATTCAACCTCATAGATGAGTAGAAGTTATCAGTGTATGCAAAATGTGCTAGCTTTCTTTTTAGGAATTTAAAATCAACCTAAGCAAGACATTTTACAATTCAAAATGATAAAAATGTTTCATAATTTGTTTCAAAAATTTTGTTTCGCATCAATTAATTGAACCCAAAACCAACACCTCTTTGTCATTGTTTATTTTCTTAGCCAGTTCAGCTGACCAAACGACAATAAGGTTTGATATCAATATTCAAATCACGGCGCTCTATAGTCTGTGTCCGAGCGAGGTGGACAGTTTCGGCGGTATTGTCTGTGGTCACGTCCGCCATTGTCCGCCGCCATATTTGAGATAAACGGACTGCTGATCATGCTCGGATGCTGTGTTATTTCAACTGGAGCGTGCGTGATCTGTTGGCTGGACTCTTGAATACGTAATTGTGGTATTTCAAGTGTTTTATGAATAAATAGAGTTTTTTATGGATCTTATGAGTGTTGGTTTAACCCAAAAACGTTTGGGACAGTTCGTATGGTCTGTTCTGTTATTTTATTTTTTTATTAGCTCCAATGGTACTGTAAATGTGGGCAATTAAATTATTTTGTTATGAATAGGTTAGATGCACTAAGCACAAATACTTGGACTTAATAAATGCTTAGGTTATTTATAGCTAAGACTGATAATTTCAGTTGTCATAAGACTGATAAGTTGCACGATGTACCAAATTTTTTCCAAAATCTTTCTGTCTTGCAATCTGTTTTTGCAAAACAATTTGAATAACAACACTAACATTTTTACCTACGAATGAAAAACAAAAACTGAATTTAGATCGATGTGATAGGTTTCATGCTTTTTTCAAGTATTTCGTTGTTATTTCTTTTTTTAAATTTAGAACCTGTGCCATAGAGCACGATAAACAGAGGCGTTCTGAGTCGATCGACTATGTACCGTCGCGGTATCGATTACCGCATATGTATTGTAGTGGGTGGACTTAGGTGTGCATGTCATGGATACTGCCCTACTGGGCGGGGCCGCACCCAGCCAATCCTGTAACTGATACCCTGCTTCTTCTTAACCTAAAACAAACAAATACCCGTCCTAAATCTAACGCGTTAAAGTTCACTATCCCTTCTGTTTCCCGGCCGTTTTTGTAAGCGATACCCTAGTTCTTCTTTCCGGTTCTAAGGAAATTTAAACTTTGTGCTGTTGGTTTTGAGCTCGCTTCTGCTTGGTGAGAGGTTGTAATTGATATGATTGGGCTAAATTGCCCGTTATTTAGAATGATTGTTCCTGTTATTTAGTAACTGTTATGACAAGAGGCTGTTTCTGTGTTAGGTACATACTTTTATTTAAGTATATTTTGTGATGTCTTACTTATCTATTCTTCTTTTAACAAAGTGGTAGGAGAGGAATCAATGCTCGCTATTAATATTTTTCAATAACATACTTACTCTACAATAATTTCCTCTATGACTATACAAAAGGAGAAGCTGTTCATAGGTTTTCTAAACACACTTTAATGAACCGTTCATATGAAGGCCATGTGTGCATTTTGTTGATTGGTAAGTACTATATCGAAAGAAATTATAGGTTAGGTATATAGTCAGTGTATCTTATACATTGTTTGTAGCACAGATCACGGATTATACTTATAAGTAATAGCACCATACTCGCTTACTTGTACGTATCTATCTATTTATTGATTTGAATCTCATTTCTACATGATTAAAAACGACTTATTCGTTAAACTATACAAACATTTCAACTAATTGAAGATTGCAGTGAGCCAGTAGGTATTTTTTTATATTCAACATAAAAAATCATTAGCTAGGGGAGGTCGGGCGCACCTGACGCCGGAAGTCATTAGTAAATAGATGGACACAACGGACCACTGATAAAACCCCACTCTCCCCGAAATTACTTAAAACAAACCCATTTCTAAAATTATTTCTTTAACGCTCTTTTAATTTGAACCTTACGTAGAAGCACTTAGGGTTGATTTGTCTCGTTATTTTTGTGGCAGCTGTATTTGTAATTTGGCTGGTTTGTATAAAAAATGACATTGTGTAGGCAACACCCTTTTGTCCGCGTATCTATTGTTACGATCTCAATGAGAGTACTTTGAGGACTTGGGAAGTAAAAGATAAGTCTTGGTTCACCGTAAGACGGGATTAGCGCGGTTATTGAGTGAGTCAACCCGTAAATGACGACGAGTATTTGTAATGAATTTCGATCGACGAGGATGCAAATATTTGACAAAACCATGCTACAAATAGTTTTTCTATTAGATCTTGTCACTACCAAAATCAAAATATTTTTTATCTTAGGTTTCGTAAGTTTATGAAATCAATTTGTACCATGCCTAACTGGAAGCTAGTATATTTGCTATGTTTTTTATACTATAAGTACTATGTTGTTTTTCCCAAAAAAAAGATTTATTTTTTATCCTGACATGACAACATAATTTGATCGACTTTCATTCTGTAAATATACCTAAATTATTTTCTGTTTTGATTAAGTTTGATTTGCTTTGACTACTGAAGTGAAAAATATAAGTCTTGGTTCACCGCAACGCAGTTATTGGCTGAATCAACCAGTGAATGATGACGTGTTTTTGTAACGAACTACGATCGATGAGGATGCAAATATTTGGCCAAGCTTTTTGGTAACATATTGTGTGACCGATATTAATTCTGCATATAAATTATTTTCTGTTTTAATTAAGTTTGATATGACAATGTAATAATTTCATTAATTTGATTTATTTTATTTCATTAGAAATATTTTATTTAAGATCACGTCGTTTATGTTACTTAAAAGTTAAGTATAATAAAACTGCAGTGTTTTTCTGTTATTACTGTTAAATATTATTAAATTTCAATGAACGTATTTCTCTCGTCTTTATCATTGAGTTTAACTTTCGAAAAGTCTGACATATTTAGAGGTAAGTATAAGTAGAGATGTAGGCAGATATACCTAAGTACGGTACATCCTAAATTCAAAATATCATACAAGAATGATATAAAACATGGTTTTTCGTGTTAAGGTCATACTGGAAGTAATATTAAAATAAAATTATTAAAAAATATGAAAATGTAAACCTCAGTGTCGATACTTGACAGCAAATCCAATGCGGCAATCTCACCAGTTAACCCTCCCGCCGCCGCTAGAGGGCGCACGATCCAACCCGTCCCGCTTATTAACTTACCAAAACCAACAATCGTGATTAAATCGCGCGTGAACTAATAAAATAATAAGACTGTGCTCTCTAACGCCGCTGGTAGAGCGGGGTTTACATGGCGGTGAGTGTGTGATTTGCATTGAAATAATTTTTATTAAAAATATAGGATGGAAGGGGATGATTGTGTTTGGATGAGTGATTAAATTGTATAGTTGTAGCAAAAAATTAGCTTAATTATACTGTTTTTAATAATTAGATGATTCATATTTTTTACATCTAATTTATTTTTATTTCAGGTTTTATTTTTATCTAAGTGGCCCCTGCTCACTTCTCTGGTCGTGATTTTTTTTTAATTGTGATGAATTTATCTCAAAATCAAATATAGCCTTGATAAAATTGATATTGCTTTTTAGTACTGATGAAAGAATTTACAAAATTGATTCAGTAATACCATGGCTTACTTTCTAAAAATAAACTTTCGTATTACATATATGCGTTACTTAAAATTATGAAGAGGTAAATCTCATTAAGTGATTTTCATTTCACCTTTACTAAATAAAAAAATACAAAGAAATTAATAAAAGCTTGAGAATTTCGTTCGCCAGGAAAATAATGCCAAATCTCAGTTTTGATATCTATTTCAATACCATTCAAATTCACCACATGATGAATTTCTAAAAAAAACCTTGCATAAATACGCCTTACATTGTTCTAAATGTCATTATATTGATAGCCTTCAATGCAATTTAAATTATTCATTCGATTGTTTCACCTTTACACTTTCTTGCAGAGCTGTTGATAATCATAATTTTAATTGCATCAAAAATGTAGAGTCAAATGCTACACTTCTTACTATTTATGTATGGATATTAATTGTAATTTTTTTTAAATTCTATCTCATGTTACACGAAAAACGCTTTAAACTGCCCTAATTGCTATATCTTAACAAATTCTTATTAGGTCAAGGTAGCAAACGAGTCTCACGTCCGTCGTCTGAAGGTCAACATCGGTTAACAACTCGACAATAAATAAAACATCGCATATAAACCGGGCGTGCCGGGACGAGGGGGGGCCGTAAATTTCATTACAATTAGCTGTCACGCCGCATGAATAATGCATCGCCTTGCAAACAGCAAGGGTTGATCGTCAGATGACCGTTGTCGCTCTGTTTGCTGGCATTACTCGTCTAGTAATTTGCGCTACGTCCGTTCATTAACGCGTTTACGTTTAGATTTGGCCTATTTTGAATAATTCGTAGCGTTCCGATTGAAAATTGGTTGTGCAAAGCCAACTTTGCCGGTCGATTGGACCGCTGATGTACATTTACGGGTTGATTAGATGGATATTTGTTTGTTTCAGTTCAAGCTTTATGAATAATAAACTGATAGTTTATTTTATTTATACCTATTGTCTGCGCTGCGTTCAAAAGGTTTTTATTGAAGTTGTTGAAAAAATCTGTCGAAACTCACAAAGAACTTTTTGATAAAAAATATTTGATAACATAGGTATGTAATTAAATTTTAACTTAATCTAATATTTTGATTATTTACATAACATTTATACAATAGGTAACGCCACTTTAGCTTCCTACATCTAAAAAAAATATTTACTACTTGCCAGAAATATTTACTAGTTATCCGAGCGTTGATAAGGACTTTATATAGGTACCTATAACTAAATAACGGTTAGAAATCGTAGAATCATAAAAACAGATATTTTATTATAGAGTTGTAGTTCCAATGACCTGTTTAATAATCGTAATAGAAGCACTATTGACGACAAAAACATGAATAAACTTACATTTTGAGCACCATAAACGTGCTATCGATTATCTGTCATTCTCGATGGATGAGAATTCGTATAAATCATTATTAACATGGATGGCATGGCGTCGATTCCTCGTAATCTGAGGCAAGAAATGTATTAATATACAATTGAATTAACAGAACCGTGGAGTCAGTCGTGGCAATCACAATCAGTCAATCATTCTTTGTAAACATTTAGCCATCGTTTATGGCGAAATCTAGCAGTGCTTAGCAGCGAGAAGTATCAATTCGTTGAAAAGAGGAGCGATCGCGGGAGAATCGAGAACTACGAGTATATTCGTATCGTGCTCTAGACACTTAAGTCCTGGAGTAAAAGTTTGAGAACTTTCACATCTTACTATTTATTTTGCCCACATGTATTTCAATAGGATTATTTAACTGACAAACGCAGGTTAAATTAAGTTTGCAGGTGGTAGAACTGTGATAGTTTGAATAATTAATTATGGTAGCTACCAAGTCTTTGACAAATATTTGTTTAAGTAGTTTTAAACGCGTGGCCATGTTCCCAGATCCACATACCAACTTCCTAATCCATTTCATCTTCTTTGTGATATCGTAACAAATAAGTCTTTAGGCAACTAATCTTATTCGTGATCTAATTTTTAAAATGACGCAGATTTTTTATATGTAACAGCCTTGATTAATAAACAAATAGATTTTTTGTCATCGCCGTTGTTAAAGTTAGTATTAATTATATAGTCATTCATTCTTCACTCATTTTAATGTCTCCATTGCTGAAAATGCTGGGCGTGGGCACTGACCTTCCTTATGGATGGATTAGGAGAATGGGCCATGACCCACCACGCGAGCCAAATGCGGATTCGTGGGTTTTTAGAAGGTACTGCAAATGCAGCCGGGACCAACGGCTTAACGTGCCTTCCGAGTCACGGAGGACCTCGAGATAGTAAATGTTTGGTCACACATCCTGTGACCGAACATTGCGATAGTTATGGTAAATTTTATTGGAAAAAATTAACTCGGCCACAAGTAATTTTTTCCAATATTTTTCTATTTAAAATTTACCATAAGTATAAAAATAGCATTGAAAAATGTAAAAATTACAAAATCATAAATTGCGATAGTTGCTTTACTACTGTGTCACCGAGCTATCAAAACTACTATGGTAATATTATTATAACTTTCCATTGATAATTATTATAAGTTTCCATTGACAGACAGCTCCCGAGAATCCGTCGCAGTGACGTCCCGCAGGCTCCGGGATAATTTTACACGCGCGACGTGTTGACACTGCATTTAGCAGTTCATTACGAGCAGACAGGCTATCACCTCATGAACTCTATGGGTTGGGTTTCAGGAGCTCTGGCCTAAGTTGGGAGATGAAGAGGTTATAAGCATAACTCAAAAATCAGATTTATGATTGGTATTCTCGGTTATAGCGATCGAGGTGACCAATAAAAATCTATGATCGAACGTCCTAAGAAATGCACTGACCTTAGCTAATTGTTTTTTTATGAACAACGGGAAGACTCTTACCCCCATATTCTAAGTCGTTCCTCCCAACTTTTTACACTCCACTCAACCTCGTCGTGGGTAAAAATGGTAGTGTGCGCTAGGCCTAACACGGAGTGGCAACGTATTCTTTGGCTCCTCCAGGTCCTTACGAAGTTATGACTTAGAATACCGATTTCGAGGAGTATTTCGAAGAGGTTTTCAATGAGGTTTCAGTTTTGGAGGAACGACTTAGAATATGGGTGTTAGCCTTAATCTTACCTGATGTTAAGTATTGATAAGAGAAGATAAGATAGATATAAGATGATGAGAGATAAGATGGAAAATGGAAGCGAGCCTCTCCCGGAATCCTTAATCACTGAGGAACTGGCTATCTTATCTCGGTGATTTTCTGCTAGATGTTTACGTTTGTAAATCTAAAATAAAATTACTAAAATGAAAAACTTTCAAGGCTAAGATTCGGATTTTATTACTTCCTTATTTAAATTGGAGTCAATCGTCACAGTTTCAGACCCAGATCATTGAAGAACGTGTCTTGTGTGACAGCAGCAGCATGATTATTTGAAGTGTCGCCATGCAGCGTATCTAATAGAAAAAATTGGCTTCACGGAATGCAGTGTTATTAACCTTCATTAGGTACCTCTGCTTGCCTGAAGTTATAAGGACACGCAAGGCACGATATCAAATGTACCATTGGGGAATCCCCACCTGAATGGGTAGTCTTTGCTACCATTGTGCGGTCTATTAAAAACATGCAGGAAGGACTCAGCCGGGGCGTGACAAAGGCATTAATTTGCCTATTAATCAAACTAATTCAAAATCGCCACATTTGTTATTTTACACCAACCCAGTGCACTGGCATGACGTGTGCCAACTGTCGCGATGGCGGCGCCGGCGCATCCGCCGAGATGTTGTTCGTGGCTCCATCTAACGGGTGTCCGGTTACGCGCTGAAAGTTTAATGGATATGAAATTATACTTGCTACAAAAAAATATGCCGTTTTGGAAACGGGCTGATCTTAAGTTTTTGTACTTAGAATAATAATGTTCTTGTTGGAAGAGAAACGAATACATTTGATTGTATTTTTTTCCTATAGGTATGGTTAAGTTCTTAATTTTAATTGATTTAATTTAACGTATAATAGACAGTTGTACCTACAGAACACGTAACTACAGTAAATTGTAAATCAAATCAAAAATATTCTATATTCAATTAAGATTATTACCTACGCGCATTTTTAAATTGTCGTTTGTTTAATCGCAAGTTTTCGAAAATATTTTAAAATTGAACGAGTTTCCATGTGTATTCTTTTTTAATGTTTTGATAGCCGCGGTGCTTACTACTTACGCTACGTAATATAGTCATATTGTATGTAAACATATTTTTACTCATTTCTAATATTAGGAGGCATTCAGGAGACGGGCAGCAGCGTCTCCTACAAACTTGGCCATACTGCTATCCGCTTGCCAAGCGTGGCGATTATGGCAAACCCCATTATGATAGGGACCCAATAAAATCGGCCCCCAGTTCCCGGCAGCCCTGCTATTCTTGGCTATGACTGCGGCCATGACAACGGCAGGGCAGGGGGTGCAAAGAATCCCCGGGCTACGTTACGCTCCGTGGGTAAGTCGCGGGAAGCCGCTGGATGCGGTCAGCTCAGGACCGATCGTTGTGGAGATCCTTGGGGAGGCCTATACCCAGCAGTAAGTAGACAAGTTACTGTTTACAAGGACTTAAAGTGCAACTTACTCGTATTATTAAAAGACAAAACCACTCAAGCTAATGCCTGGCCATCCAAAGTGCAGTTAACTAAAGTGTTTGGATTAAAAACATTTGGGACATGCCTATAATATTTGCAAGAGTTCCGTATAAATATTTTTCTCCATTACATCGGCCGGGCCGCGATCCTAAGTAAACACGACGATACTTCCTGTGACATTTAAACTTCGCAAAAACGCTACAAGTATCGAGTTACCGTGGTACCTTTCGGAAATTCCCGTATTCATGTATTCTCACGGATTTGGTGGCGCCAATTTTTTCAAATAATCTCTAATAAGCCGGACATTTTTCTTATGAAAACAATCCTTTAATTGTGTTTGCTTTTACTTATCCCATAAAATATTTAGTGGTTTTCGGCTTTTGTTTTCTCATATTCTGATTTTTGCCATTTAGAAGAATAAAATTCTTGTCTAACAATATTTTTTTTCATTAATTTAATATACTTTTTTCACTAGTACTAAAAAGTGGAAAATAATCTGCTCTTGCCGAGTTTCTTACAGTTTTTCTCGGTACAAGGTCTCCAAACGTAGTCTCATCGACGTAGAAAAAAATCGTAGAAAATCAGTAACTGCACAAAAAAGTAAGTACTATTTTTCTATAGTTAATAAAAAGTTAGATAATTGAATAATAAAAAAGTACGTATACTTATAAAAAGTGCCTTTCAAAATATTTACTAAATACTTCGTTTTAAATGTTTTTTCGACGATTCGACACTCTTCCAAAGGACGTGGCTAACCAATTCGACATAACAATAAAATTTTAACTACATGTATAAACAAAATGAAGGCTGTAGAAAATCAATCATCAATTGATCTATAAAAAAAACCGTTCGACAACAGGTGAAGTTTCTGTTGTGACCGACCAAAATAAGCGAGTGGATTACTACGAAAGACAGATTTTTGTCGATTTACAATAAAACGGACCATATTTCGACGCCTGACATAATAAAAACATTTTATAAAAAAAAATCAAACCGACTTCAAAAAGTAAAAAATAAAACTTTTGGAGTCGGTGCCAGCCAAAGCATTCTACATTGCACTTCTATTAACTATTTGTTTTGGCCTTAGCTAACTAGCACCGACTCCAAAAGTTTTATTTTTTACTTTTTGAAGTCGGTTTGATTTTTTTTTATAAAATGTTTTTATTTCAATTTTTTTTGTTACATTATGTGTGTATGGGCTGATTTTTAGTGTAAGTAACGGTACTTACACTAAAAATCAGCCCATACACAATAATGATGTCATCTAGGTATACGACTACTTGCCAAAAGGTGATTGATATTTTTCAGGATTATGAAAAAACTACTAGCCAGATCTTCGTAAAAAATATATGGGACACATAAACCATTTTCTTTCAGATAAAAAAAGAATTATAAAAATCTGTTAACAACTGCCGAAGTTATGGTAGAACATACATAAAAAAAAAATAAAAAAAAAATACAGTCGACTTGAGAACCTCCTCCTTTTTTTGAAGGCGGTTAAAAAAGGCGATTATTTAAAAGAAACCGCAATGCATGGGTGTGATAAATGTGTAATTTTATTTTACAATTAAAATGGCTAAACCTTTGGCCACCAACTGGCCTGATGATGGAAAGCGAGCTGCGGCCAAAGATGTAGCATGTTTGTTCATAACATATTATAAGTAACTATGTTGTAAAAAAAATTCTTTTATGTTTAATTTCTAATCATTGTAGTTACACTTTATTTTTGGAAACAACTGTTCCGTTGTTTCTATTAAATCTAATAAGTTTCTTGTGCCCGTTCTTCTAGTCACTTAAAGATGTCCTAAATATGGTAGGAAAAAATATTGGACTATTCTAAAGTGCCTACTTATTTATACCTACTCGTAAACGTGAAATTAAACAATAAAACTTTTATTTGCTTCTCAAAACTAAACGAATTTTCGTCCGATTATCGTGTTTTGTTTTCGGAATAGCACCCTCGATCTTGATACAGATATAGTTGGCAAGTCACCCTGACTCTTGAGTGTTGCAAAAAACAGGGTAATCTTTTTATAATGAACAGGAAGCGGTGAAATTAAGTCATTCTGCTATAATTGCACCTTTGGGGTAGATTGAAAGATCTCATTTTCATAGTGTGGGGGTAAATAAAGATGTTAACTTGAGGAGTCAATTAGAACATGAGTTAGGTCGTGAAAATTTGGTAGTGTCTTTTTCATTAAAAGCTTTCTTACTGGCTTACAGTTTAATCCATAGTTACAAAACTTAACAAAACGACCTGTTTGGCGCAGGGGTACTAAGCCTGCCTTCTGAGCCAGAGGTCCCGGGTTCGATCCCCGGACAAGACAAATATTTGTGTGCTTGAACATGTCTATTTGTCTTGGTCTGGGTGTTTAATATGTATATTATGTATGTATTTACAAAAAAAAGTATACTTATAAGTATGTTTATACGTTATCTAGTAACCATAACACAAGTTCTTAATGAAACTTAACGTGGGCTAGATAATTGGTGTGTTTGTATGCAATTATTTATTTATTTATTTAATTACATTTAAATATAAACATCGTTTTATACTGCATATTTTTTTTTATTTACGGGACGAGGTTACGGGTAATACGTAAATTAAAAGTCAACATCCATCGCCAAAAAAGACAATACGATGTTATGTCAATAATTTTATGTATTTTTTCTGGTATTTTAAGGTTGGTTTGTAGTGAATGTAAATACCTAAATCACCTACATGTATTGTTGTAAGGTCATGTGGTAGGTACCTCACTGAAAAACTATAGAATTTCCTCAAACTGAATCCATAGTTTTAACATATTAAAATCAGTTCCGGTAGCTACCGTATCAGAAATGTCAATGAAGTTATTTCAGATACATCTCTTAAGGTCTCACAGTACACATCTTACACAATATCAGACCGATTTTAGTAATGCAAATGTAAATTATGACGTGCTGTCGATAGTACACAACCCTATTCTGGGAGCTGAACAGATAATGAAATAATTCTAGATACGTATGATGGTCACAGATCTCCTCTCAGCATTCGCGACCTTTCCATAAACAAACAACGATTAAAATTAAGTGCGAACAATAACAACTGTATAAGTTAATTTTTCCAATATTTTTCTATTTAAAATTTACCATAAGTATAAAAATAGCATTGAAATATGCAAAAATTACAAAATCATAAATTATTGGCAGTTGCATCTTAATCGATCGTTAAACACCTAAAAAGATGTTTCTTTCGAATGCAAGGATATTCCTGGCATTGATGTAACAACGCTGGCCTACAACGTATTAAAAATATAAAAGTGTTGGAGAATTTCGACGGTGGTTCGCAAGTCTCGGTAGCTCAGCGGTTAGAGCATTGGACCGGATTTCCAAAGGTCGCGGGTTCGATTCCCGTCTGAGAATTCACTTGTGGCCGAGTTAATTTATTCCAATATTTTTCTATTTAAAATTTACCATAAGTATAAAAATAGCATTGAAATATGCAAAAATTACAAAATCATAAACTGTAAGTGCTGCGGGAAACTATACGGGACACTGATTTAGGTAATGCAAACGCAAACCATGACGTGGTATCGATAGTACGTAACGTATGTACATAACCTTATTCTAAGTCCAACTTACCTCAGTGTCACAAGACGAAAGTCTTCTACGGTTGTGTTGCCAGTGATGACTTACGGCAGTGAAACGTGGTCGCTAACTATGGGTCTGATAAGAAGGCTAAAGGTAACAGCGTGCAATGGAGAGAGCTATGCTCGGCGTTTCCCTGCGTGGTCGAATCAGAAATGAGGAGATCCGCAGGAGAACTAAAGTTATTGACATCGCTCGAAGGATGCTCAGCTGAAGTGGCAGTGGGACACATAGCGAGAAGAACCGATGGCCGTTGGGGCGGAAAGGTTCTGGAATGGCGACCGCGTACCGGACGATGCTTTGTGGGTAGGCCCCCACAAGGTGGACCGAAGATCTGGTAAAGGTCGCGTGAAGCCGCTGGATGCGGGCAGCGCAGGACCGCTCGTCTTGGAGAAGCCTATAGTGGGTGTCATGTGGCTGCGACGACGACGACGAAGAGCTGCCGTAGCAGTTTGTACATCAGCCTATGGTCACAGATCTTCCACCGTACTTTAGTAATACAAATGTAAAGTATGATGTGGTGGCGATAGTACACAACCCTATTCCGGGAGCTAAACAGTTAATGAAGTAATTCCAGATACACAAGTCTATGGTCACAGATCTCCTCGCGACATTCGCGACCTTTCCATAAACAGCCAACGATTAGGAACTCGTTTAATGATTGAGTGCGAAAAATAACAACTGTGTAAGTATAGCAGGAAATCATTAATGTTATGTACAAATTAGTTTATGGGAACACCTTCATTTGAGTTTTCGTTGAAGTGGTTAGTTTTGCCGTATATGTTTTGCTAAAATACTCGTATTGAATAGAGCTAAAATATTTGAAAAAAGCTAAAGGTCTCCTTGCTTCGACTATTTGTAGCTAAATAATTTTATCACAATTTAAAAAAAATGTCTCTTCTAAAAGTGTAGTCTTCATCATTACCAGCTGTTTGCAACGTCCTAATACACCGTCCACCAAAACGGTACCGACGGAAGACCAGCGCTGGCCAAAAAGCCAAGAATTATGCTGAGTCGGTACCGTTTTGGGACAAACTGAGTTTTTTTTTTCTGTACTACTTTGATGAGTCTTATTGTCGTGTTTGTCCCAAATTAATATAATTTTCTTTCTTTATTTCTTTCTAATTCTTCCTTATGTTTGGGTTAGAAGCATGCATTAAAATATGGCTCGCAAAACACGGAGAAGTTCAAAATGAGCAATATGTAATATAATAAAAAAACATTTCGGTTTCCAGTTTCTTCGCTGTTGTGGCTATGGACAGTATGAAAATATGACAGTAATGACATGGTGATTTTAAGTTACTTAAAGTGCGTTTCATAGTACCTAAATTTCCTTTTCCGCTTTGGTGGCACCCTTATCGATATCTGTCGAAAGGTTAGGTTAATTTAGGGTAATTTGATGCAGATTTTTTAAGTTTTGGATTCTGTGTTAAACTCACGCTCAAAACAATAGAAAGCGGTGGAAGTAAAATGTTTTGAAATGATGATTATAACGCGTACGCGCCTTACATACAGGGGTACCCACCTAACAGAAAAGGGAATGTACGATGCAACGCACTATTAATCAGCTTGCGAATGGTTGCTATCTATAGCCCGAGGCTCTATTCCAAAAAGCTTGAATATCTCTTTAAAGAAAAGTGGTCACGCAGTTTAGTGGATATTACATTATGATCTGTGGCATCTGTGGCCAGCTATTTTACACAGTGCGTGTGTTCACTGCTGTCCAGATTGTTTGCCGCGGCCGCGAGATGTTTTTAAACAACGAGAGACTACTTCACTCTGAGTGTCACATTTCTATACGACCGAACAGGGCTGGCACTAATGAAAAAATAATTGGAATAAAATTGTTGATTGATGATTTTATTGTAATACTAGCGGATCCTCGCGGTTTTACCTGCTTGGTGCCCGTTCCCGTGGGAATATCTGGATAAAATATAGCCTATGTCACTCGGGAGAAATGTAGCTTTCTAATGGTCTAAGAATTTTCTAAATCGGTCCAGTAGTTCCTGAGATTAGCGCGATCAAACAAACAAACTCTTCAGCTATATAATATGTATTAGTATAGATTACGTAGGTATCTGGTATGCTAATGGATAACTTTACTATTTCTGTTCATGTTCAAGCATTAGCTTAAAAGAAAACAAGTTAGGTTTTTCTTCGATTCACTTATAAATAAGGTAACTGCAAGATAATTTTTGAAATGGCTCAGTGTGGGTCTTAATTTTTTGTAGATTGCTCTCTAATAAGTTATGATATATTCAGTAGTAATATAACACTGACACGTTCCTTACCTAAAAGCAGCCACGTGCAATGATATAGAAACACTAAGCAACCTTGTCACATTACAATATAGAATGACATTTGTTTGTGTGACTGTACCTACGTTATCCACTAAATAAGAAACAATAAGTAAATAACATTACTATTACTACTAGCTTTTTATTATGAAAACCCCAGTTTCACACCCAATTAAAAGAATTCCACATTTTGACAGGCTTTGCCTCTTAAATGCGAAAGTATGTCAATTGGTTTGATCGTTTGTTACTTCAAGCTATAACTACAAAACGGATTTGAATAAAATTTGGCACAGAGATACCCTTTATTAAAACAGAATACTTTAATCCCGATATTCCCACGGGAGCAGGAACCGAGAGGGTGAAACCGCGGGCGGCCGCTAGTAAAATAATATTTCCCAGAAAGCTATTCGCACCAGCCCTACTTACAACGTTGGCAGTAGACAAGGTAAACACCGATCCAGGATCGGTTTTAAAACAATGCGTCCCGGGCGCCTCTCGCCAAACACTCGAACATCACAAACAGACTGTTGTCTTTGCCGGACTCTACTGCTTCTTTGTTTTGAGAAAAAATTACGATACAAGTAAAATAACTTCTTAGAATCGTCAAATCAATGATAAATAAATAATAATAAATAAATAAATATTCGCATACAATCACACCAATTACCTAGTCCCACGTTAAGTTACATGAAGAACTTGTGTTATGGATACTAGATAACGGATAAACATACTTATATACTTTTTTTTTAATACATACTTAATATACATATTAAATACCCAGACCAAGACAAATAGACATGTTCATGCACACAAATATTTGTCTTGACCGGGGATCGAACCCGGGACCTCTGGCGCAGAAGGCGGGGTCAGTACCCCTGCGCCAAACAGGTCGTCAATGATGTTTTATAATAGATATGCTACCTTAATCATAATCATAATTATAATAATCTTTATTTGCCATAAATAGGGTACATCGAACTGGTAATAATATATATATATATATATATATATATATATATATATATGTGACGCGGACTGCACACATTGTCAAATGACAAGTAGGTCAAAAGACACGAAACGCACGGAAAATAAAGAGATAGTTAATTGGATCGGGCACAATTTTTTTTTAACGACGGGGAGACTCTTAGCCTTCATACCTGATGTTAAGTATTGATAGGGCTGAAGATGGAAGCGAGCCTCTCCCGGAATCCTCAATCACTGAGGACTGGCTATCTTATCTCTAACTGCCGGAACACAACAATGCTGTAAACATTGTTGTTATGGCGTCAGACTTAGATAAGATGGTGGTAGCTAGCCAGACGTACTTAGAACAAGTCGTACCACCAACCAAATCGAATACAATATGTACCTCCGCTGGGATCGAACCCGGGACCCCTGGGTCTGATACCGGTGGCTGTACCACTAGACCACAGAGGCGGTTATATAGGGTCTTCCTAATGTTTCACAATACGAGCTCGTATGGCAAATTATCTGCTTCAAGTACACATAGTACAGTTATAATATCATTGCTTAGAATGTTATTTTACTACAAAAATCCTACAAAAAAACAATTCGTAATCTTTGTATGTCCGTTCCAATGCTTTTCCAAATTAGGCTACTCAATTCTCTCGCAATTTAGAAACCTGTTGACTTTTCTAGGTTTTTTATCTAGTAAGCATTTAAAATAACTTCTTATTTTAATCAAGTTTACGTTGGGGTAAACTTGATTAAAATAAGAAGTTATGAAGCACAACACTTTTTAATTGTTAAGTAATAATTTAACATAAAACAACTTTACCGGAAATAAAACGCGCTATATTTCACGAACAAAAATCTAATTGTCCGTATTTTTAGGATTTTTAATTTTTAATTTTTATTTTTTCGATGTTTCGCCACCTTTTCAGCTGCCGTGGTCATGGGATCACTGGCTACTTTTAAGTCTACCCTCGAAAAGTTAATTTATTTTTTCGTTCGGTTACGGTTAGACATTGACGTTTGACATTTGTCGTTGCAATAGTCGGGAAAATCAAAAAACCCCTAAAATCCAAAAAATACGGACAGTTAGATCATCGGAAAGTGGTTTTATTTCAATGAACAGTGGGCGCCAAAACTTAAGATGTAAGTACGTAAGTAATAATTTCCCTGTACAAAGTGCAAAAATGCTGTTCAATGGATTGTAATGGCTATATTATGTCGTCTCTATGGCTAACAACATTGTTATAAATAAATTCTATTAGCTAATAAAATTACCAAAGGCATCCGTCAACTAATTAAGCAATTAAAAGAACCGTAGCCTGCACTCCATCGCGCGTACAACTTAATGGTTGCCATAATGAGCTGTTGAAGCAAAGATTAGATAATTAAGATGCCAAATGGTACAGGCGGCAGCTTCTTTCGAGTATCACTCGAAGAACACGGGTACAGTCGGCCTCGTAAATAATCCCCGATTGCGCTATTACGCGGACAGGTGGGCGAGAAAAAAAGCCCGATAGTCCCGGGAAAAACAATCAAAAGGCGCCGCCCGCGCCGGCATCAGACGCGCCGCTTTGATCCCGGACAATTATACCCCCCTCCGCCCCCCCACGCAGCGAGGAAACTCATTTTCCAACGCCAAGCCGCGCGCTTATTACGCTCCCGCCATCTTGGAGTACAGCCCGCCAAATCACGCGCCATCTTGCCACAAACAAGAGAAGGTTCACAATCGTTCGCCTTTTGTTTTCCGCACACGATCGCATCGATGTTACTTTGCGTCGCGACAAAACTTTTATTACCGAACGCCCGTTTCGATATCACACTTACAGCGTTCACGTTAGGGTTTTGATTCTAAAAACGACTCAGTCACCTAAAGCAAATTCACCGCGGTGGCAAAATTCTCGCGGCTGGGACCGGCCGTCAATCATCTCGCGATACGACGCTGACAAAGGAAAAATCCTTTTGCGATCGCGAAATAGCTTGCGAGTGATCAAAGTGCTGAGGTGACACCGTAAATAAACTCCTGTTGGGCTAATTTCGCCGCCAGCTGAATTTTAACGACGAGTCGACACCCATTGACTTACCTATTATGGGCATTTCAATGTTTAAGTCGTTGGTGTCACGTTTCTTTTCTTTATAATGCAGTGATACGCTCTTGATCGATTCCGGTATCGGCACAGCAGTGTGTATTTCGTTTTATATTGGAACTTTTATTTTTTATTTAGGTTTTGTGGAGCACACAGTTTTTTGCAAGACTGAATCAATTTGCCCGATAATCATAATCGTGATTAAGCTTTGCATCGCACTTTATAAAATCGATATCTATATTTACCGATCACCCATTTGCATTAAACGACGATAGGTACGATCCAAAATACAATGTATAACTTTGGCGATTCGGTTTGATATTAATTCACTTGGTTATATCGATAGCTACCTTTCCTGCCTTTACTGCAAAGAAAGGAAAGGAAATCAGTTCAATATTAGGTATATGAAACGGACGAACTGCCGTTAATTTGAAATTGTTGGTACAATAAAGATAAACAGAGTGACAGTCAACCTTGTTACGATTTAAATTCAATCGCCGTTGGTTAACACAGTAAGTGCGTCAGCAATTTAAGACGCCAAAAAAGCGCATCAAAGGTCCCCCTCTGCATCGTCGCGATATCTCGCCGTCATTGTTCTAACTCGATCGGCTAATTGAAGCCGGATGCCGCAGTGTCAACCTCGATGCAACCCAAATGAGCATATAATGGCCGCTCATGAAATAAAAGGCCGAACGCTCATTGTAGGGAGGAAGCTGGCCCGACAAAGCACGCCGATTTCTATGGCCCCAAATGATCCGCAAATTGGTAGGTGTGTAGTGAAGAGTGGTCGGATGCTTGATGCTCCTCGCGGCTCTGATGCGTATCATGTTTCGTGTGGAAGTGCACAAAGATTCGGCCATGTATGATGTTCGAGTAATCATCTGCTGCGGTTTTTGCTAAGAATGCACGCGCAGTTTTGGGTTACGCTTTCGCGCGATTCGTCTGATCGAGTGTTTACAAAAGATGGGATGATTGTTGAGGGTATATCAAATTATATTGAAAAAAATGCGTGCCATTTTTTCTGAGAAAGAATAAAAAATAACACAAATAAATCTTGCACTATATGTTATTATTTTGTTTTTATCCATTTAAAAAGACGATTTACATTTTATCCAACTACTTACTATTTAACTTATTCGTTACATTTTACACGGAAGTATTTTCATACACATAAAAGTAACAGTAGTGCTTATTTTAATTCCAAAATCAAAAGGCTCATATTTTTGTATGAATAAGGCTCATACAAAAATATGAGCCTTTTGATTTTGGAATTAAAACAAATACAAATAGGTAGGTAAAAGGTTATTTTTCATGTGACCAACAATGATATAATATCATCCGTAGAATTTCAAAAGTCACTTACCTATTTTAATTAATGCGTAATCAAATAAATCGGACTAATAAATAAACCTTCTTTTACTATCTTATTCGAAGGGTGCAAGAAATGCACATAAGTATGCAAATAAAGTTTCAGGTGGTTTGCTTTTGATAGAAAAATGTTTCCTGCTCATTAGAATATTTTAATTAATGTTCCATTAAAGGTGGCTAATATATCAATTTGATATAAAATGAGTTATAGTTGGAATTACAGCGGCATTTATTTCATCTATTAGTTGATAATTTAACTTCTTATGTTATTTAACGGACAGTCGTAGTCAAGTACAAGAATAATGTGGAATATTTGCAATGTCGGTTAAGCAATTTTCGCCATGGTCGGTCACGACTTCACGAGATAGATGACCGAATATTTTTTGAGCTGTTTCGTGTTGGAAAGGTTGCGTTGGCCGTCGTTAATCCTACTTCCTCTTCATCATCATCAGCTTGTGGACGTCCACTGCTGGACATAGGCCTCTCCTAGCTCACGCCTGTTGTGGCGTTCATAGGAGGTTATTAGCATACTGCTACCAATCTGGCCAGACGGGTTGGTAGGTTTGTTTCAAGTTGTCGTTCTCTCGCACAGTTGATCAATGCCACAAGCCTCTTAGTCGACTCTTACGACATCCCAGGCATGTAAGGGAGTGGTGGCACGTGTATTCTTAGGCCGTCACCACACGGCCAATCCTACTTCCTACTTCCTATCCTACTAATATTATAACTGCGAAAGTTTGTGAGGATGTTTGTTCACGCTAAAACTACTACAGCATACAGATAGTAAATAACCTGAATTAAAACATAGGATACTTTTTATCCCGATATTCTTACGGAAACGGGAACCATGCGGGTGAAACTCCAGGCGGCCGCTAGTACCTTATAATCCGCATTAATCCCGCGTGGTGGTGGGTCGTGCATGACCACTTCTCCTTATAAATTCACAAGGAAGGTGCATTAAAATGGCTACTGAGGACAATATGGGTGAATTTCGATCTTCTTTTTTTTTGTTATTTAAGATTTGAAAAATTATTAGGGCCATATGCCACAATAGAAAATTCTGTGATATTATTCAATTTTACGACTAGAACAGTTTTTTTTATAATGTATTATGTATTTATGTTTCTGTAAAAAAATTTAGTCTTTTAATAATCTTGACATCTAGATTTTTATATTAAAATTGAGATTTAACGCCTCGGGCGGTGTATCATAGCTAGGGTTGGCGCTAACCGGCTAAAATAGCGACCAGCACGTGGCCGCCCTCATCAGCGCCCTTTGTCCCACTACCGGGGGTTAAATCGAAAGTGTACTTGACATTTAAGAAACGCATACGACTAGAGAACAAGCATCTACCCCTGATTTTGTATCTCGAATTTTCCGGGAAAACTGCCTTAATAAAATATTGAGGAAATAACTAAAAGATAGTGTTGTTTTAACGAATAGTAAACGAATATGTTCGCAGATTATCAGATTGAACCAGAGCCGCGAGATTACCGCAGATTACCGGTTATAATTTGTAACAGCATTACCCCATAATAATTTTAGTTGTAAAAAAAAGAAGCAGACGTGAAAAAATCAAGCAAAAATAAGCGACGTGGCTGTGTTTGCTTCTATTTGTCTCATAATGTCCTCATCATCTCTGACCTTATCCCAATTCTATTTGGGATTTGATATTTCAAATTCTTTTCTCGTAATAGAACAGGAACTGTTTAAATTATCCCCTTTCTTTACGCTTGAGTCACTCCCGCCTGCCCCTAACCCTCTGGTGACACCGTGCAGTGTAATTGTCGAATTAGCGAGCAGATCAAAGGATTCGGCGATTTGTCGCGTTTTGATAATGTGATAAGTTTCGCGCACGATTGCTGGGTGGTAGGGTGCCGATACAAGCGGGATTGGGGAAGTTGACCATTCTTTTTTGAGATAAATACTGGGATTTGTGGGAAAATTGTAATACCACCTTAACATTTGAAAATCTGTTTAAGATCATACAACAAAATATAAAAATAAGAGTTGCAATCGGCCTCGTGAATAGGTATTGTTTCATGTTTTTTATAATAACTTTCGTTTCCATTTTCTACCTCTTTGAAGATAAACCTTTCTCGACGTATGGTAGAGTCTGGGTAATGACAGCTGACTTTCATTATGACAAAAATTACACATATTCAAAATCAATGTCACGTGGTGAGTACTGGTGCCAGTGACTTTTTTTATTTGATTTTTGATACCATATTCAGGGGGCTAATTGTCTAATTTTAAAATCTATCGCAATCCCTTTCAATTCGTAATTTAAAAGATATTTACATATTTCAGGCCGTCACTATTTGACATTTGATACGGATTATGATCGGGACGCGTTTTGAAAGGTATTGAATGAACGAAATTGAACTGTCTAAGCAAAGTGACACACGAAAACATCATTCAAATGTATGGAGAAGTGTCAGTGAAGTGTGTTCCGAAAGGGATTGCGACTATAAGTTACACAATTCTATACATCACTATCATAATCACAATACCTTTGAAAGGGATTGGGATGGATTTCGAAAATAGACAATTAGAGGGCAGATAATTTCAGATTTATCATAGGTATGAAAATTAAAAATTTAAAAACAAAAAAATACTCTGAAAAGTCCAAAATAATATTTGTTTACTCCATGCCACCATGTCGGTCCGATTACAGAACCAGAGCACAAGTCCCATCCAACTGCAGCGAGGTGTGAGACAGGGAGACGTCATTTCTCCGCAACTGTTCACAGCTGCGTTGGAGGACATCTTTTTAAGCTTTTGGACTGGAAAGGACGCAGCATCAACATAAATGGCCAGTATCTGACACACCTTCGTTTTGTCGATGATATAGTCCTTATGGCTGAGACCCTGGAGGACCTGAACACAATGCTCGAAGATCTCCGTAGTGCTTCCCAAAGAGTAGGTCTTAGGATGAACATGGATAAGACGAAAATCATGTCGAATTTCCATGTCATACCCACTACAGTTCACGTTGGGAACACTACACTCGAAGTTGTTGACCACTATGCTTACCTTGGACAGATAATCCAGTTAGGTAAGTCCAACTTCGAGAAAGAGATCTCCCGTCGAATCCAACTCGGTTGGGCAGCATTCGGGAAGCGCCGTAAAATCTTCGCGTCCAACTTACCGCAGTGTCTCAAGACGAAAGTCTATGACCAGTGTGTGCTGCCAGTGATGACTTACGGTAGTGAAACGTGGTCGCTAACTATGGGTCTGATAAGAAAGCTCAAGGTCACCCAGCGTGCAATGGAGAGGGCTATGCTCGGCGTTTCCCTACGTGGTCGAATCAGAAATGAGGAGATCCGTAGGAGAACTAAAGTAACTGACATCGCTCGAAGGATTGCTCAGCTGAATTGGCAGTGGGCGGGACACAAGAACCGATGGCCGTTGGGGCGGAAAGGTTCTGGAATGGCGACCGCGCACAGGACAACGCTCTGGTGAAGGTCGCGGGAAGCCGCTGGATGCGGTTTGCGCAGAACCGATCGTTGTGGAGATCCTTGGGGGAGGCCTATACCCAGCAGTGGGTGTCATGTGGCTGAGACGACGACGACTCTTTTACTTATTTATTACGTTTATTAATTTTCACAGACGTCGAGGGACCGCTATTAATGAGTTGAATAGTATCGTGCAGTGCCTAGCAATAGGACAATCTAGTTCAATAATATCTATGCAGTTTTGAACTTTGTCGTAGTAATTATTGTGACAATTTATACAGAAAGTCAAAAAAACAAAAACTTAATGCGACGAAGTCCAAAAATGCACGGATATTATTGAACTCGATTGTACTCGTACATATCGGTCCCCGAGGTCTGTGAAAATAATAAAGGTAATAAATAAGTAATTAGGGTGAATAAATATTATTTTTTACTTTTTAATATTATTCTTTTGTGTTAGGAATTTATTAATTTTGTAATTTAAGTTAAATTTCAAGCTTTTTGAAATTGTATTATTAAGATCAAATTGTCCGATGCCCAGACTCAGGTCAAAGTCACTACCTGTATGACTATCCCCTCACCAAGACCGTTTCAACAAGGTTAAACACGATATGCGTGCTGTAAGTCGTCGAGGAGTTGAGTAAGTACCCAGACACTGCTGGTCGCTTCATCAGGTCAAGCCTACCATATTTTGATAACGGCTCCAGATTTGCTTACAGTTTTTAAATTTCAACTCGATGAGTCAAGTGGAAGTATGAAAAATTTAAAAGCGTTTTTTTTATTGAGACTTTATTAAGACTGCATCAATATCGGTCCAGTCGTTTAGGAGCTACGTTGACTCAGACACACAGACAGACACACACACACACAGACACACACACACACACACACACACACACACACACGTCAAACTTATAACACTCCCCTTTTTGCATCGGGAGTTAAAGATAGCATTGACAATGCAAACACTTAAAAAATAAAAAATAATCAGTTTTTTTTATACTTTCCACATTTTTTCCGGGTCAGTTTTCATTAGAAAGACTCTAAATAGGTTTAACAAATTCCAATTTTATACAGCAGACGCATGTCTGTGACATAAAGAGCATGACGTGTGCATAAAGAGGAAGAAAAAGTCACACTTCATTTTTTTATTTTCTCTAATAAAAGAATCTCAATCAGTATTCCAAGTTCATCTTTAAAGTCAAGGCTTGAGTCATGTAAATTGTGACAACTCAACATCTATTTTTCTTTTAAATTGAGCTGAACTTTTTTCTGCCTTACCTTTAAGCAAAACAAAAATAAGTTCATAAGTTCAATAAGTTCAAAAATTGTTGCAATCATAAAACGCTGTCAATGCCGCTACACCCTACTCTCACCCCGTCGAAGGGAGAGGAAAGTATTTCAAATAGGGTAATTTGTTTTGTGACGGGATAACGGGCTGAAACTGTAGACGGCCGGCTCCGGTGCGACGGTAAAAATTACCTTTAATACCCCGTTTTTGGGTGCACAATTTGGGAATTGGGATAGGTACTAGAAGACAGACTGTAACGAAAAATACAATGAGAAGGTATTTATTCTACGTCAAATATTTGAATATTATGAGAACTCTCTACAACTTCTCTCTAGGACCTCTAGGCGATTGCGCAAAGTCAATCCTATTCATTTGACAATTCATATTTTATCACTTTTTACTTAATTACACGTGCCGTGTGGTGACGGCCTAAGAATACAAGTGTCACCACTCCCTTACGTGCCTGGGGTATCGTAAGAGTCGACTAAGAGGCTCGACGCATTGAACACCTGTGCAGGAGAAGGAAAACTTGGAACAAACCCTCTACCAACCCGTCTGCCGGCCAGCGTGATAGCAGTAGGCTAGTACCTTTCTATGAACGCCGCAATAGGCGTGAGCTAGGAGAGGCTGATGTCCAGCAGTGGACGTCCACAGGCTGATGATGTGACTTCATTACATACAAAAATTGCAGCCCATTGAATACGATATGAACTGTTAAATGAATGCGATTACCTTACGCAATCGCACCCCTGAATAATTGAAGAACTGATTTTCAATCAACAAATTGAATCAGTCATTTTAAAGTAGGGTATTCTTTTTCGCATATCTTTTTGGTTTCTTTCAAGAGATATGAGACGAATCATGACTGTATCGTCCAATTACAGTAATGTTTACCGCTTACGAGAATACGACATTACTTAAATTTTTGGTCACCGATCTCGTGACCGACCATTAGGTATGCAACTTGCGAACGACGACTACAAGTGTCGGCCAAGCACGCGTACCACAGGCATTTTTAATGTCCCTACTGCTGCGGCACTGGCCTTCCTTAATGATGGAAAAGGAGGATGGGCCATGACCCACTACGCGGGGCCAACGCGGATTGGAGGGTTTAACGGCTGCAAATTCAGCAAGGACCAACGGCTAAACGTGCCTTCCCAAGCACGGAGGAGCTCAAATTGTTGTTCAACCATCCCGTGACCGACCATTGCGAAAGGAGCTTAACCTCAACAATCGCGGAGCAAGCGCGCGAACCAGTGCGCCACGGGCTCCTCGCCTCCTCTCCTAACTAATTTAATCCAATCTCCTATCAAGCACAGATAGCCGGCAAGGGTTGAGCGCAGCGTCGGACGTGCGCGGGAGTGGCATCCGACGGCGATCAGAGCATCCTCATTCACGGCAGGATGCGCTAATTCGCCGCCGCCGCTCATTGGCTAGTTGGCTACACTTTACACAAATCGCCTGATCACATACATAGTTAAACTACGTTGTATGTTATACAAAGCTCGTTAATTCACAGAGATAATCAAATATTAAGTAAGTTATTTCATTGGAATTTGGCAATCTAGACTTCGTAGGTTTTATTTTCAAAAGACTTTCTAAAATAACTACTAAAAACTTATAACTATTAAAAGAAACATAATTAAGTAAAACTTATTTTTAAAATGTTTTCACAATTCCATTTTTTTTATTAATAAAACAAACCAAGTCAAATTTTACTGACTTAGGCCGTCGCACACAAATGGTTTTATTTACCAGAGAGAAAACTACATGGTACATGAAAACTGAAGGCTTCCCCATTCCCATTAACCAGTACCTACCCTAAAAAGGTTCACAAAGTGTTTAAGATCTATTTATTTACAAAAACATGAGTAACAAAGTGATGATGATATACAATGATAAAGAATTAGATTTAACAATATTAAACAAGAAAAAAATTGCATTGTAAAATACAAAATAAAAAATTCAAATTAGATCTAACACGTTTTGCCGGGCAGCATGCAAAAAAGAAATTCATCAGGTAAAACAATTATTACATTAAAATTACAAATCATTTGATTTTATGTTCTGCATAGTATCCAACTATCCACTTCGGTGTAGAGGCAGTACTTAAATATTGATCGGCCGTCACCAAGTAATTACCCTGGCTGTACACGCTGGCACCACTATTATTGGGGCAATGCATTCATACCATGCCCATCGATACTGAAACAAATGACAACTGAAATAATACATTATGATATAAGTGCGGTAAGTTGAAAATTACAGCCGAGGCGATATATGCGAGAACTACAAGAAAGCAGAGGCTTTAATTATCAAAGCGCACGTTATGTCATACGTTTTGTAACATATTTGCAAGGAAATAAATAAAACTAGGATTTTCTTAAACAAATAATTATTTTTTTGTGTTTTTGTTATAGATAAATTTGATTTTGTTGTTATTGTCAAAATTACTTAAATTAAAGAATTAAATGTTTATTTATTATATTTTATCTCCCAAAGTTAATTTTATTCATTAAATGTTCAACTCTTTTCTGACATAAAAACTCTTTGCTTAGATTTAAAAAAGTACCGTTCGTTTTAGACGGAGCATCTTGATAAACCGTGCGTAGTACGTAATGAGATACAATACGATATTGAAATTGGTGTAATAAATGACCCTTTACGAGCAAATATGTTATAAAAATTGCAATGTTGGGAAACCGGGAGGCGACTAAATGACACAACTGATTTGTTAAACGTATGATTTATTACTGGAGTTAATTAATTTAACTCCAGTAATAATTTAGCGTACATTGCGTACTTAATTTAGCGCTCATTGCAAAACTCTATGAATAAAAAAAAAAGTTTGGACAAATAAAACAATGTTACGCTCATGCATTAGATTTATGATTGATCTCCGCTCTGCTTACGCTTCAGGATATTGGCACTGGGTAAATATTGATCGGCCGTCACCAACTAATTGCCCTGGCTGGTGGCGCCCTGGCACCACGCATATTGGGGCAGTGCATTCATACCATGCCCATCGACACTGAAACAAATGACTGCTTGATTTGGTGGAACAGAGTTTATTTTTCTAATTATATCGCGCATTGGCCACTAACGACGTATAATCGCAAATGACAGCAATACGTACGTAAGAAGTACATCTTCCTCTTTTCAATATTTCCATATCGGACCTCCATGAGTCGTACTTCATTCGATTTCAAGGTGTCGCCTTCTCTGGTTGACTTGTACGACGAAAACGACCTTTGTTACCGCTGTGTTGAATTTTGATTTGTATATTTAGTTCTGTAGGCAACGCAATAATTTTTTTTATTATATCTGTGACCAAGAGTCAAGACAACACACATTAACAATTTGATGATTTGCCATGTTTTACTGTTAAGTAAGACAAAAGACAAGAAAAAGCATGGAAACAAAAGATATAGCTATTACATTATATTTGAACGAGTGTACAATATCACACAATTCCAATTTCAAATGTTTTCTTGGTGCTGAGGACCGCGATACATACAGCCATATTTATTATATTTTTCGTAGGAGTAAAGTCTCTTTGAAGTGTCAATTTTATAGTTAAAAACTCTTTGGACCAGGAAGTTATGCCTTGTTTTTATTTCGAATCTATTTTTGATAGAAGTTTTTGTTGACGCTTTGGCGTTCCAAATTGAAATGTTATAATAATTATATTAACCAAGGGAAGTTCCATACAACATTAACTCTCTCCGGGTATTAATAGCTTACTTTCCTATTGAGAATACTTCATTTAATTCGTGATACAGATGCAGGTGGTGTATAAAAATATAAAAGGATTGGAGAATTTCGACGGTAGTTCGCAAGTCTCGATAGCTCAGTGGTTAGAGCATTGGACCCGATTTCTAAAAGTCCATCTGAGAATTCACTTGTGGCCGAGTTGTTTTGTTTCAAAAGTATAAAAATCGCCAAAAAAAAATAAAATAATAAACTTAATGACGCTTCTTTGAGCCTTCTAAGATAAAAGAACCACGTTTGTTTTCAGTACTTAATCAAATTATGTAGTTTGAAAACCTATTGATTTGGATTAAAATTTTCTTGATTTATTTTTTCAAAGTTGTACTTTAAACGTACGTATTTTTTAAAGGTTGACTGTAATACTCATTCAATTTATATTTTTAACTTATGTTTTAGAATTTTAAGTTAATAAAAGGTAACTTACATAGAAATAATTGATTCCCGATATAACTAATATGAACATGAACAACAAGATACAGTCCTACAACACAAGAGTAAAAATCAAGGACACATAACAAATACTTCAAATTCTGTCCAGTTAAAATTCCTTACATAGAACCTCAGAGGTAACAACCTCCTTGGGCCCACGAAAACTATAATCAACCACCGAAAAGGCAAAATAAACCTACTGTGGGACCGTTCAAAAACTGCTACTCATTGCTATGGACGGAATGAGTATTAAATAAAATAATAACTTGGTACGGTAGCCGGGCGGCATTGTGCTCCCGTCACGACGCACTCGCCATGCTAACGACCCAAAATGTTTTTAGAAAACAATTTAAGAAGCTTCCGTTTAAAAACCCGGTTTATTTATCCTTTTGTGCGTAAGCGGATCGGTTCTACTCCTAATTGTTATAGAAAGACACGACAGACGGACAAACGGGCGGTGGGAAGCGTCGCTCGTTTTTTCGTTAATCAAATAAACATTAATAATTTTTAACGTCAAAATATAGGGAAGTAATTATAGAGGCTTGTTGTTGAACGGGTCGACTTACTGACGTGTGAAACGGAACGTAATTCCTCGCTCTTTAGTTTGTTTTTGTTTTAAGTTATTACCGAGACTAGGCTCTACGTTTTGTGGATGTTATTTGATGCTTTGTTCTTTTATTATTATAGGTAGTCTTTTATTTGGCGATAATGTAGTGATAAGTATTGTGTAAATTACTTTCAGAATACATAAGTAATTCATGTATTTTTACTTACGTAAAAGACGCATACCGTAAAATGTTGCTATTGTACCTACTAATGTTAATTCAACTGCCTCTGTGGTCTAGTGGTAAAACCACCGGTATCAGACCCAGGGGTCCCGGGTTCGATTCCCAGCGGGGGTACATATTGTATCCGGTTTGGTTGGTGGTAGGACTTGTTGTAAGTCCGCCTGGCTAGCTACCACCATCTTATCTAAGCCTGACGCCATAACAACAATGTTTTTAGCTTTGTTGTGTTCTGGCAGTTGGAGATAAGGGATGACCATCAGCCGATTGCCGGTTGCCACGGGATGCCATGGCCAGTCATCCCATGACCACGGCAGCTGAAAAGGTGCCGAAACGTCGGAAAAACAAAAACCCCTAAAAATCCTAAAAATTCGGACTTAGTTCGTGAAATATAGCGCGTTTGATATCCGTAAAAGTTGTTTTATTTCAATGAACAGTGCGCGCTAAAACATAAGATTACGTATAAGATAGCCAGTTCCTCAGTGGCTGAGGATTCCGGGAGAGGCTCGCTGCCATCTTCAGCCTTATCAATACTTAACATCAGGTATGATGAAGGCTAAGAGTCTCACTGTCGTTCATAAAAAAAATCAAACGTTAACCTACCGTAGTCACTCTACCCTACTTGGACGTTATCCAAGAAAAGTATTTTTTAACTAACTAACTTCTAGTAACTGCAATAAAATAAGATTGTCTTACTCTATCCATCTCAAAGAATTTGGTACCCTGTCTAGGGTCAAATAGGTGGGAGCACAGGCAGTGATAAAGGGTATGTACTCATTTTCCTTCAGTTCTGAATTCTAAGGAGCTACCAAGAATTAGGAGAGTACCGGATTTCCAAAGAGTTTTCTCACAGAACAGCTGTGAGTTTTCTACCTTTTCTTCGACTTTTGCACTTAAAAATCATAATATAAAATAGCATTGAAAATGACAAAAGCGAAAATTTATGAATCCATCCACTTATTTTTATAGCAATACTCCTCCTAAAATTACGATAGTGAAAGGACGATATAAAATTAAGCACCTTTTCTTTGTCAAGAACGAGCATCGTCAAATTACTCAACAAAAAAGAAAACAATTTAAGCTGACAGAAGCTCATTGAACAGCGAAACGTATTCAAATATCGAAAATTGTTGACAAATTAAGTTCCCCGCTCGGCTTCGAACTCCCTTACCACTTGAGAGCGCGACTCTACGAAAATTTTACTCACCGACTATTTTATTATTCACCCATAAAAAGGCATATTCAGCCTAAAGTCAAAGGTTGTAAAGTTGAATTTCGCACGTTCGTAACTTGAGTATCGGCAGTAATAACGCTGTCAGGTTACACGGAGGGAAGGCACAGAGTCGTTCGTTTTACTAGTTACTCAATTAGGCCCTTTGTATTTGTTTATCTGAGTTTGTATAGCTCTAAAGAGGGACAGAAATACGTTTACACTAGCCAACAAGAGGGACAGCCTATGCAGAGTAATTTGAGACAGTTCTTTTCACTGGCGCGGTAATACGTTCCTATTTTGAATGGCAACATGAAACTGGCGGGAAATGCATTTACGTTTATTTTTTCTTTTTTTTTTCCTTCTAATCTGCGTAATGGCCGCCTGTCACAGATTTTCTTTGATACATTCTCGTTTAAAACGTAATGCGGTTCTTTAATGGTTTCAGTAACGGTGTTAAATTGTTTACGTTGCTTGTGAACATAGCGTTACTAGTACGGAGGTGGGCAATTCGCAGTTTCTTTTGCTCGAATAGCTAGTTTTACCACTTTTTTTTATTCAGACGCGTATTCAAAAATTTCACGAACTATTTGATTCGAAGTGCCGCCTGCATATTGACACTTAATCATTTATTCGTGTCGTGTGCTCGGTTGTTGAATAAAAAATCTGACGGGGTGAGGTCCCCTCGGCCGAGCAAATATCGTAATGTAGCAGCGACTTTGCGATCGCGACTGATGGCGCATAAAACGTCTACGAAGAATCAAACAACATTTTGGATGGTGCTATTAGTAAGGTTACCAAGAGCAATAATAAGGCTGAAAAAAATATTTTTGCAAGTACAATATTCGTCGTCGTTTCAGCCACATAACACCCACTGCTGGGTATAGGCCTCCTCCAAAAAGCGGAGGATTGCCATAATCGCCACGCTTGGCAGGCGGGTTGGCGATCGCAGTATGGCTAGTTTGTAGGAGACGCTGCTGCCCGTCTCCTGAAGGCTCCTTAGTCGCCTTTTACGATACCCACGGGATGAGAGGGGGTAGTGCTATTCTAAGTTGACACTACACAGCTGCTATTATTGTTGCATAACTTAGCCATTTTAACCGAACGAAATGTTTACTCATATAGCAATGATTAAGTGCCTATAAAGATTAGAATTCAATAAACTTGTCTTTACTTGAAATAAAAATATTCACAGCTAATAATAAGCCTAAAAACATGGTTAAGAATATTGGCAGACATTTATAACAAGAACACCTTATTTGAAAAATAATTACTACTTTAAATTCTAATGTGATGTTTAGCTCACAATTTAATATATCATTTCTGCTTGTTTTTCAATTTACATTTATCATTTTACTCAGTCAATAGCCAGAAAAAAAGCAGATAGTTGGAGGTAGCCTTTTTTTTAACCCACTTGTTACTACCGTAGTTTTAAAACAGCGCATAAGAACAACGCATCCATTCTATAATATTATAAAGCTGAAGAGTTTGTTTGTTTGAACGCGCTAATCTCGGGAACTACTGCACCGATTTAGAAAATTCTTAGACCATTAGAAAGCTACATTTCTCCCGAGTGACATAGGATATTTTATCCCGATATTCCCACGGGAACGGGCACCACGCGGGTACGCAGGATCCGCTAGTAATTTATAAATATATTTTAGATTTTACTAGCTTTGCTTATAGACAACACAAATTTTCCGAATTTCCACTACGAACATACTTTTTCATATTTTTGTTTTCCCACGTCATTTAATATTTATAAAACCGCATACAAAAATCATTCAATTCAAATGCAATATTTTACGTCAGTAACATCTGGGTATGTTGCATAAAATTTTTCACAGCAAAATATCAGGGATGCAAATGAATGCAAAGCTGACCATTTTCAATGCCCTCCGCGGTATCTCAATGACGACTGTTAACAAACTTGTAAAAAATAAAAGCAATAATTAATTTGTAGATTCCATTTTTTCCTTTTCAACCCTATTAATTAACTGCTGACACATCTACAACTTTAATAGTGATGTAATTCGCGTTGTTTTTTGCATGTAATACACGCAATATATGCATAAGCCCGTCGTTTCGCCCCCGCTACCCGTCACCTATGACTAATGAACTAACTGAACTGTCAGTTGACATGTTTCCTTAGTAAATCCTGTTATTAAGTTTATTTTTATAATATTCAACTGCAGTTTGAATCGGCATATGTGGCGATTCTTTTCAGGTACTAACTTTATTGCCGTCAACTTTTTATTTATTAATATTCTCTTGAACTTTTAAGTGTTCAGTTGTTACTTTCGTTACGGGAGTAACATTTACTATAGTTATTCTAAACGTACAATATTTGTATTATAAGTGTTTGGTATATCTTGGTTTCATACTCGAAACATGAATATTTATCGAAATTAAATTGATTCTCTATCAAAAACTATTCCTGAATTTGTAAAATAAGTACATATAACCAGTGTTGTCAGTACCCTGCCCTCAAAAGTTACATACGAGTGTTTAAAAATTAACGTTTTTCCCAGAAAAAGTAACGCTTTAGTTATTTCAGTACAATAAACACAATTTTAATATTTTTTAAAGACTCCAATCATCATTTCAGCGTAATTTGAATGGTTTCTTTTATAAGGGATTGACGAAATCGACGGTCCTGCAAAGTCCCTCCACTGCCTGCCGTCCCGTCAGTTGGTACTCAGTCCGTACTAGCTCTTTCTATTTACTAATCCAAGCTATAAGTGCGATAGAGACAGACAATCATATTCGTTTTTATTTGTTTTGTTGGCAATGCCAAATTGCCAACATTATACACGTTACGACCACAGATAAATACAAGAGTCTTGGTTCACCGAGAGTTTTCGATTAAATAAAAAAAAAAATAAGTTAAAAAGTCCATCCGAAATGTAACGCAAAAATAACGGCAACAACGCTGAGTCTGGTTACTCGAGTATGGCTCTTTGACATTTGGCGTCCTTTGAAAATAATACAAAAGATGCAAGTTCCCTAAGTAAGCAGTCAAAATGCAACTAAATAATTTACTACAATGAACCAAAAAACCTAACAAATCGCGTCACATTCCCACGTGAAACTAAACTCATACAATTTGAAACAAAATGAAACCGAATGTTGATTTCCGAGGAATTGCCACTTAATATGGAGTGGTGTTTGCAAAATACAGCTAAATTGAGTGGAACTGGCAACCCTTTGTCTTTGAGGGTCCCCGCGACCCTTTTACCGAGCTACTTGACTTTACAAGGGTGTTTCGTGCTTGTTTTAAAGTTAAAAAGTTACTGATGTGGGAACTGCTAAATACAATGTAAATTTTGACTTCTGCCACTCAATTGGTGCCTTTGCCGTCTTAATTTGAAACTTGGCGTTCATTTGTTTCAACGAGTCTTTTGTTGCCAGCTTCAATAACCTAAATAGTATGTGAAGTCTTTGAAATTTGTTTTTCTTTGACGCCAAATTGTTTATGAGTTGTTGCGCAAAATTTTCCCAGGTGACTTTTAGGGTTCTCCTTGAAAAGCTATTCTTTTGAAGAACATTTCTTGACTTTGGTACTAAATTGTTTGATTTTGTGATATTTTTAATTGTAGTAATGTTTTTTGCATTCGTGCAGTTGGAATGACCAAAAATAATAATAGAAAAATATTCCCCTAGTCCTCTATAATAACCTACATAAAATTGTATTAGGTACTTATTATGTGGATGTGTTGTATTAACTTCTCTAGAAAGAGTTTTTTTACGAACCACGGGGAAACTCTTAGCATTCATCATACCATGTGAAGTAATGATAAAAGAAAAAGGAAGAAGCCGAAGTGATTTATTTTTGGAAAAATGACAGCGGAAAGTCATTCAAAACTTTCTTAATTTACACAGTACTCAGTACGTAGTGAGCAATACGAATTTGGCAAAAAGTCCGTTACCGTGAGAGAGGGGCCGTTTTAAAACTCTAATGAAGCGCGTCGTTAAATGTTCGGAGGGCCCTCGGAGCGCGCGCGGCACTCGTTACGGACGAGGTATGTACTTGCACATTTTTAGACACCTCCTAGGATACCTACCCTTGGTACTGGCACTCAATATTGGGAGCAGATATTTCTTAAATGAAACAAGTGGGAATGTATTATTGAGGAATTTTCCACCCCCTAATTGTCTAATTTCAAAATCGATAACAATTCCTTTCAAAGGTATTGTGATTGTGATAATGATTTATGGAATTTCCGTGTGGTGACGCCCTAAAAATACAAGTGTCACCACTCCCTTACATGCCTGGGATGTCGTAAGAGTCGACCAAGAGGCTCGACGCATTGAAAACCTGTGCGAGAGAAGGAAAACTTGAAACAAACCCTCAACCAACCCGTCTGGCTAGCGTGGGAGCAGTAGGCTAACCTCCTATGAACGCAACAACAGGCGTGAGCTAGGAGAGGCCTATGTCCAGCAGTGGACGTCCACAGGCTGATGAGGGATGATGATGATGTAACATATAATCGCAATCCCTTTCGGAACCAATGATGTTTTAAATGACAGTTCATTTGACACTTCTCCATACATTTGAAAGATATTTTCGTGTGTCACTTTGCTTAAACAGTTCAATTTCGTTCGTTCAATACATTTCAAAACGCGTCCCGATCACAATCCCTATCAAATGTCAAATAGTGACGGCCTCAAGTACTCGTATGTAAATATCTTTCAAATGAAGAATTGCGAAAGGGATTGCGATAGATTTTAAAATTAGCAATTAGCCCCCCGGTTGAACAGTAGAGTTATTTTGGGAAATGTTTTCTCGAAAAGAATATGCATGGCTCGATTGTAGGCTTTTAATCTTTTTCCAATCCTATCTCATACATTTTGATTTGTCTGATCATCGGTCATTTTTATATTCCCACTGGAGGCCACCCAACACGCGGGCCCAATGCAATTACTGGATACTAGCGACTGCAAGCAAACAGAGCCGGAACCATCGGCTTAACGTAGGTATAGGTACCTACCTTCCAAGCCTCATCTTTTTTTGTATTAAATGTGTTCTGTCTTAGGGGTTGATCTCCCATATTCTAAGTCGTTCCTCCAAAACGTACTCGTCCTCGACTTAACGAAACCTCATTGAAAACCTCTTCGAAATACTCCTCGAAATCGGTATTCTAAGTCATAACTCCGTAAGGACCTGGAGGAGCCAAAGAGTACGTAGTCACTCCGTGTAAGGCCTAGCGCACACTCCTATTTTTACCCACGGCGAGGTTGAGTGGAGTGTAAAAAGTTTTGGAGGAACGACTTAGAATATGGGGGTTAGTTTAATAATTCCGTATTGAAAACTTCTAAGAGTTTTTAATACGGAATTATTTTATTTGTACTGCATTTTACACGTGATGTATTGTTATGAACAATCTGCGGTTTAATTTTTATTACATTTATGTCGAGATTGGTTGAGATATGATCATAAAGACATCAAAACCTTATTGATTGTTTGGATCACTTGACCGGGTATTAAATGTGCCTTCACTAGGATATCGCGATAACATCGCACAATATAGTTCTGAAACGTAAATAGTCGAACAGACACAACAACTTACGTAATTAATAGGTAGGTATACATGGTCAGTATCTAACCTACCTATGTCATAAAGAAAAACAATGATTCAGAAGTTGAAGAAAGAACAAGAGAAGTAAAGATCGACAATACGGAAAGATAAAAAAGTAGGGTTAAGCAAGATTCAATAAAAAAGAGGTCTGACAATTTATTTTATAACCAAGGATCAATTTAGTACCTACATAAGCTAAAACTATAATAGTCTTTTTAGAATATAGAGAGAGAAAACTGTTAAAAACTTAGTTCAACAAATGCGTTAAAAAAACCGGCCAAGTGCGAGCCGGACTCGCGCACGAAGCGTACCATTATCTATAAAAACGATAAAAAGTCACGTTTGTTGTATGGGAACCCCCATAAATATTTATTTTGTTCTGTGTTTTAGAATTTGTTGTCATAGCGGCAACAGAAATACACCATCGGTGAAAATTTTTACTGTCTAACTATCACGATTCATGAGATTACAGCCTAGTGACAGACAGGACAGACGGACGGACAGCGAAGTCTTAATGACAGGGTCCCGTTATACCCTTTGTATACTGGCATTGCTCTCTTTTTAATATACCTAGAAAGCACGGAAGGTCACCGTCTGACTGTTTGTGAAATCCAATCCAACACATGCTAAGTGGACTACCTTTTTAAGTGTCACAATTTTGTTTTATTTTTTTAAGTTAATTCATAGTTATGGTAAATTTTAAATAGAAAAATATTGGAAAAAATTAACTCGGCCACAAGTGAATTCTCAGACGGGAATCGAACCCGCGACCTTTGGAAATCCGGTCCAATGCTCTAACCGCTGAGCTACCGAGACTTGCGAACCACCGTCGAAATTCTCCAATACTTTTTTATTTTTAATTCGCTGTAGGCCAGCGTTGTTACATCAATGCTAGGAATATCCTTGCATTCGTAATTCATAGTACTTAATAATTCATAGTACTTAATTACTATGTTTTAATGTATAAACAATTTTGTTTCTTTTTTCTTTCTAATGTGGCCGCAAGTTAGTCTCTGCTCTTCTATCACTCTGTGGTTCCCACGACGTCGCCTGGTGCCTGGTGAAAGGAGTTTGACACTTGACCCCATGGCGCTGGCGTCTTTTAAAATAATATTACGATTGATACCGATTAATTCAAGCTGCAAGTAACGCCGATCAGATAGTGTGCGATTCAATTTAGAAATTACTCGAAACAACATGGCAACAACATGTTATGTCATAGAACTTTTTTTTTCTGAAATGAGTTTCTTGTAATAATACTTATTACTTAGTTTTAATAACAACAATTACGAACCAACAGTAACGTAGCTGAAAGAATCGCTACATATTTTATGATTTTTGAATTTTTGCATTTTTCAATGCTGTTTTTATACTTATGATAAATTTTTAATAGAAAAATATTGGAAAAAGTCAACTCGGCCACGAGTGAATTCACAGACGAGACTCGAAACCACGACCTTTGGAAATCCGGTCCACTCCAATCTAACCACTGAGCTACTAAGATTTGCGGACCACTGTCGAAATTCTCCAATTATATTTTTAATACGCTGTCGAAAAAAACATCTTTTCAGGTGTTTAACGATCGATTAAGATGCAACAGCCAATAATTTATGATTTTTGGATTTTTTCATATGTCAATGCTATTTTTATACTTATGATAAAATTTAAATAGAAAAAAAATTGGAAAGTTAACTCGGCCACAAGTGAATTGTCAGGTGGAACCCACGACCTTTGAAAATCCGGCTTTTTTCCCAAAAAAAAAAAAGTATTGGAGAATTTCGACGGTGGTCCGCAAGTCTCGGTAGCTCAGTGGTTAGAGCATTGGACCGGATTTCCAAAGGTTGTGGGTTCGAGTCCCAACTGAGAATTCACTTGTGACCGAGTTGACTTTTTCCAATATTTTTCTGTTTAAAATTTATCGGTACATAATTAATAAGGGCGTATTTTGGTCAGAGAAAATGCTTCAATAAGGAAATGAGTCCAGCAATCTTCTTTGTCTACCGAAATCATATGAATAATCTGTAAATTCTTTAAACTTGTGTTTTTGTTACGTTTACTCAACTATATTAAAAGTTATACATTCTTGACATCGTCTGCCAAGATTGAACAAGATTAAAAAAAATATGACAATGATTCCATGATCTAATTATCAGAGAGACTGGGCACAATAAATAATTTGCAATATTCCAGGAGGGTTAAGGCACAAGGTAATAATTACATCAGCAAAAAAGAAACGCTAAAGTTGACAAACAACGTTATCCAATTTAAGGAAGTAAAACGTTAACGAAATATTTGTCTAATATTTTTTTTAATTCAAGACGGGGAGACTCTTAGCATTCATCATACCTGATGTTAAGTATTGATAAGGATAAAGATGGAAGCGAGCCTCTCCCGGAATCCTCAACCACTGAGAAACTGGCTATCTTATCTCTAACTGCCGGAACACAACAATGCTGAAAACATTGTTGTTATGGCGTCAGACTTAGATAAGATGGTGGTAGCTAGCCAGACTGACTCACAACAAGTCCTACCACCAACCGAACCGAATACAATATGTACCTCCCGCTGGGTATCGAACCCGGGACCTCTGGGCCTGATACCGGTGGTTGTTACCACTAGACCACAGAGGCGGTTGAAATCTTGAAGGTATATGTCTTTTAAAGGCAGGCTGATCATAGAAAGATAGTTAATAAAGTTGTGAAAACAAAAGTTCGTCTACGTCAGTATGTTCATGTACCTATACTATCGTCTATTTTTATAAACATTCTTTTAAATTCAAGTATAATCAGCATCCTTTTCCTATTCCTGTGTCTCGTAAATATTTGAAGGTCTAGATAACATCATACAACGTAAAATAAGATGCTACAAAGTTTCTTTAATTATTTAACCATTAAAGAGGACGTTCTCTCCTCTCGCCTAATCTTAGATCATTGACCTAACCATCAACGTATTCAGATGACATTCCAATGGCATGGCATTACACGTCACGCATTGATTGCGTCATAATTGCCGTTCCCGGGCCCGATCCCTTGCGCTGGGAGTCCAGCCAGCGTGAGTAATGCCGTAACAAAACACGCTGTGAACAGCAAGCTATTAAAATTAGTCGTATTTTTGACGAGCTCATCTCTGACGTTTGCGCGTCGGTGAGCTTTTTGTGATATTTGCATTAGTATTGCGTGATTTTTTGAGGAATATCTAATTGCAAAGTCTCATTGTTCAATATGAAATTTGTAAATTGCTAAAATCGAGCTCATGAAGCCATCAAACGAAGACCATAAAGTTTTTGAGCTTTGAGCTTGCCCTACTGAGCGGTCCAATTCTCGGTCCTATATTAAATAATTTTTTATTTAAGTTAATAAAGGAGCGAGAATTTGGCCGCTAACTTTACTACAACTACGGATAACAATTTCCTACACAAAACGTCCTTCAAAAGAAACATAATCTGCATCAAATTAAAAATATAAGGGCGCAGCTTGATGAGCTCTGATTTAATATTCTTTGGCATACCAGTCTTGTGGGGCAATTTGATAAATTCATTAATATCTCCAGTCCGGATGTGTATTACAAAGCATTACTTATTCACTGCCCCTGTAGGTAACCGGGGCATGAAACATTGCGTTATTTTCTCATTTGGCCCCACGGGCCTGGCTGGGGATTACGAATATTACAATATCAAGTTTCATCTGGGGCCTGCTGTCTGCTGTTAACAGATTATCTGAATGCCATGAATCATGTATTAGGACGAGTTTGAGAATCATGAGATATTGGTTTAAATAAGGGTAATTGAGTTATTGAAGCTAATTCACTTAGGATCGTTTGTTCACAATGTGGTGTTGGTTTACGTGTATCTTGGTAGAAATTCAAAACTTTTGAGATATTTCTTTGTTTGTGGTGGTGGCAATAATTTTAAAGGCACCATCAACCAAAAGTGTAATTTTATTCGCCAGTAGTTGTACACACGAGAACGAATATAACCTGCTCTTCTTTTTTGTATAATAATAACCACATTCTACTATACATCAGAGCCCAAAACAAACACCGGTCGCTCGTAATAACACCGGTTTTCGTATTGCCAAAGCCTTTTATGCTGTTGACTGTACATTTTATTCCGAACAGCAATCTCATAGTAGAGGCAAGTCTTCAATACGAGTGTTCCCGACCGGGCTGATTTCGTTACGGCCCGCCCGCCGCAATATTATACTTCTATCGAGTTAATATGCCACGGAATTGCGTTTGTCTTATTCTATTGTATGGGTTTGATGTTGTAGATTGTGTATTTGCGATGGAGTTTTAGTTTGATTGTATTTTCGTGACGATAGCAGTTTAAGAAGTATCTTGAATATCAGACAATATTACATTGACCTGATTCCAAAATGAGTAGCTTTAGTACCGTCTGTTACACGAAAATTAGTAACGCATTTAGAAAAATAAGGGTATTATCGCCCTATCCTTTTCTGTCGCACAGAACCATCACTTGTCCGATCGAGAAACACTGACGGCATGCTATAGCAAGCGTCAGCATCAGCGGTGCGATAGCTGTGGTCCTACCTTATGATGGTATTGAAAATCACGGACCAAGCACATAGAATAATAATTTTTTTTGCCGGGTGGGACAATCGAAGACACGAATCCTGGTTCATTCGTCAAGATCTTCCAGTCTAATTCTTGTAGTTAATGATATCTATCACAGATGACCAAGTTAAGTTTCAAGTAACTCTATTTAAATACAATATTTTGACTCTTACGAGGCACCTACTAAAACGACAAAAGTTTCCTTAAAATATTCCTGTGATTAAGTGTAGAAAGTACAATTAAATTTGCCTGTATCTAACGACGTCTTTTGGCTACAGAGTAATTTCGGAAGCCGCTCGAGATCGACTCGTAAGAAACTTCAAATTATATCCACCGCTCTACGAACTCGATTAAGACTTTATTAAATGTGCTTGCTTATCAAAATTGGATTGTAAAACAATCTGGGTGCCATCATCTATTGCGGTAGCGGACAAAATAAGGATCCATTCAGACAGAGAACAGCGTAAACATTAAAAAAAATGTATATAAGACAAAAAAAAAATTTTGTTTAATTTTAATGAAGCATTTTTTTAAGAAACTTCTTAATTTGCTTGTGTTCAATTGTTTTTAATATGTCCTTTATTTTTTTGTAGATTTTTTGGCTGATGCGGTTTTATCAGAAAATGGTTAACATTGCAGGAATATATACCCTCTGTTGTCTTCTTCAGTAGATAATGCATGCACGATTCTGAATGGTCCCTGTTTTTCAGAAATAGAGAAACTAATAAATGTCGATACTTTCGTAGCCATTACATGACTTATCAGGCATACTTTCCTCAGTATTGCACGTACAAATCTGAATAGTCCCCAACTATAAACTGAGTTAGGTCTTCTCCATCCAGGAAGCGAGCGACACAGAGTAGCTTTGTGCGCGTCGCCCGCGGCTCGCCGTCTGCCGGAGTAATCTGGGGACTCGTCTCGCTACAAAGCGCTCGTTTACGTGATATTCTGTTTGACTATTAAACTGCGATGAGATACTTAATACAATATACAGATTGTTTTTAGAAGTTTTAGGGACAAAATTGGCGTCGCAGGATTTTGGTGGTTTAGGCGCTCAATGACTCTACCGGTCCTACTGGGTGCTACTATAGTTTTGGTTTGTTGTAGGACTCGTGGTAAGTCCGGCTGGCTAGCTACTACCATCTTATCTAATTGTCGCCATAACAACAATGTTTTCTAGTGTTATAGTTTTAGTTCCGGATAGGATAACAATTGCCTTAGGATTCAGGGAAAGGCGCGCTTCCATCTTCAGCCATAACATAACATTATGATAGAGGCTAAAGGTTTCTCCCTTGTTCATAAAAAAGTATATAGAGCTTTATTCGTCACATCAGTAGCGAGCTTCAAATCCCTGGCTCGATGGTGCGTGTTGTCGGGGTAGCTTTCTAGGCCACTACGCCAGGGGTCGTTCCATAGACAGTGGAACGTATTCAATTTGGATGGTGGTAGGACTGTTTTATGTCTGCTTGGCTTGCTATCACCTATTCTCATCCAGTCTGATGCCATAACAATAGTGTTTTCAGCTTAAGAATTCTGAGAGGTGAGAAGAGGTGACAACGTGACAAGACGTTTATGGGGGTTAAAATAAGCTGGTATTGAAATGATAAAACTACGGCAACCGCCATATATCTATTTTATTGTAAAGCAAACATAAACATGTCGAACAAAAAAAAGTAAACCGACTTCAAAAAGTAAAAAATAAAACTTTTGGAGTCGGTGCCAGCCAAGGCATTCTACATTGCACTTCTATTAATTACATATATATTTTTTGCATTAGCTAGCTAGCACCGACTCCAAAAGTTGTATTTTTTACTTTTTGAAGTCGGTTTGTTTTTTTTTATAAAATGTTTTTATTTTAGATTTTTTAGTTACATCATGTGCCGTTACTTACACAAAAAAACAGCCCATACATAACAATGATGTCATCTAGGTAAACGACTACTTGCCAAAACGTGATTGGTATTTTTCAGGATTCTGAAAAAACTACTGGCCAAATCTCTGTAAATATGATATGGGCCCAGACAAAAACATTTTCTTCCAGATAAAAAAAGAATTATAAAAATTTGTTACCAACTGGCGAAGATATGGTAAAACATACATAAAAAAAAACCGTCGACTTGAGAACCTATTTTTTTTTGGAGTCGGTTAAACGTAAATGTTTGGCTAATGGTCACAAACGGTCATACATTACAATTATTGTAGCCTAAGGTGACTCGTAGAACCATATTACAATTTGACCACATTGTACGAAATAAAACAGTTGTTCGGTTTATTACCGAACACTTTCATAGGTGTTTCGATATACCTACTTACCTACGTTTTATGTCTGCTTGGCTTGCTATCACCTATTCTCATCCAGTCTGATGCTATAACAATAATGTTTTCAGCTTAAGGGCCCATACAAAGCTAGAAGAAATAAGGATTTCCCCCGCGCGTCCCGCACCCTATGCCGCTGTCGACTAGCTCCGCGCGTGTCGTTATCGCAGGCCGAGAACAAAGTTCGCTTGAGTTTACGTGCACAGTGTAATGAAGAAAACAGAGACAAGTGTCGCATCTATATACACATACTTAATGCATTCAAATAGATATTCCTGGTGAGTACTGTTTATTGTTTATTTTATAAATTACGTTTTTTAATAATATTTATAATGTTTTTTCTGTTTCAGATTGGCAACAGTGTAGCGCGATTAAAAACAGGAGACGAGTACTTTTTATTATGGTAATCCTTAGGTAACCTGAGGATTAATAATAAACATACAAGAAATAAATATATAAAAAATGTGCGACATTACATTTTGTATTATAATGTGGTTTGGTGAACCTCCCGCATTATTATTCGTTTTACATATGTTAATAACCATCTTGGGATCCATTGGTCTGTATGCCTAGTGTGAGTTTTGTTTGCTTACGTGAAATTTATATGAAAAAAACGCAATTTACACGTTCTGACAGGGGTTCAGTACGTCTCTCAATTATAATTATAGTAATTAATACACTCAACACAAACATCCTTTTCTTATTAATTCTTGATTTTAGTATAGAAATGCAAAAAAAAAATTATAATATACCCAAAACCCATGTAAAAATAATAAACTATTCAACAAGCAACCAATTTTTTATTTTCATTTTCTTATACGTTTAGCTTCAATACTCATTGATATTGCTCCTTTTCGTTTATTTTTGCTTACATTTACTAGCGGACTGCTTAAGGTGGTACGACTTCCATACTAACAAACATTGCACATTAATTGGTTCATCATACATTAATAATTCATAAATACATGTGCAACTAACACGTTTTAGTTATTTGTTAGCGCGAAATTATTAAAAAAATGTACTTTCATACATGAGGTATATAAATGCGATGAGTCACACACACATACATAGAATTATTGAAATTATAAGATGTTAGGTTTTTCGTGATTTATGTATGTAAGTACATTTTTTTTTATTATTTCACGCAAACAAATAACTGAAACGAGTTAGTTGCGCATGTATTTATGAATTATTAAGGTATGATGAACTAATCAATGCGCAATGTTTGTTTGTATGGAAGTCGTACCACCTTAACTCAATATTTCGAGTCTGACGAGGATTCACTAATTCTGGCAAAACATGTTGCATATAAAAGTCTTTTAGTTTCGGTAGCATAAAGGTCTCCCAAAATTTGTCGTCTCTTTCAATTTTCTAAATTTTCATACACACACAGTACAAAACAATAAGGGTATTTTTAAAAACCTTTTGTAATGACAACATTCGCCATCCGTATTTTTTTCTTGCAACGTCAGATCAAAATTGGACATTGAACTACTTCTATGCTCAGATCTGAAAAAGAGACAATAACATGTATTTGTGTCTAACAATAAAAACATGTAGGGTTGTATAATGTCTTCGACAATATAAGTATTATTAATTTTACAAGCTTATCTTCTTTTAAATTTCCATGGTTATTGAAGTTACTAGAATAAACTAGGACTGGATTTACACCATGTACCTGTTTATATTTGAGACTCCGATATTTCAGCGCAGTTGCATGCGCCATGGTCACGAAAGAACTGTTGATTGTTGCGGGTTGATGTTATTGGCACACGAATAGATCTACCTTCCGTCTAAGTCTAAGTCTTTTATTACGCTCGATACTGGTACCACTGTCTGCAAACTTACTTACATTTTAGCCCTCACATTGTCATTATCTAAATGTTGTTGCTGCTCATCATTAATGAAAGTAGAAGTAACATCAGGAATTATGTTTGTAAGATCTGCCAATACGATTCTAAAAAACCGAAAAATAATACATTTTATAACTGTTTTGTTTTGTCATGCACCAAAGCACTTTTAAGGTATTGGGTAATTTAAGATACCTTTTGGGACTAATACATTCGACATTCGTAGCTTCCTGCACCGTCATATCAGAATTGAACATTGAGCTACCTGTTACAATGCTGTTACTACTAGACTCGGCTCTGAAATAAAAACCGGAAACAGGTACAGCCCGAGGAAATAAAGAAAAGAAATTCTGATCATTCCGTCTTAATAATTCCGTCATCTAAACTTTGCATTACTATAAGTAAGTGCCAAGCAATATTTTGGTTCCTCGATGTGACCAATGAGGTACCAAATTGGTCTTGTTCGGAACTTACATAGAATATAATACAGGCGCGGATCCAGGATTTGTTTGAGGGGGGGGGGGGTTTGGTTCAGGGAGGTTATATCATAATTGCAAACATTTTGCTTAAAAACTTTGCGTAAAACTGTGTGCCGGGGGGAGGGGGGCATTGGCTATTGTCCCCCCCCCCTTTTGTTTGTGCCTGAAACTAAAAAAAGTATACTATGTATTTACTTATAATAAATTACTACTTTATCTAAAAAGTACAGTCAAATAATATCTTTAATCAATTTCAAACATTTAAATTGGCACTGATTTCTGACAGATATTTGACAGTTTTATCGAATACTTGTCTACTTTCTACAAATTTCTACAAAAGCTTATTTTTTATCTCTGTTTGCTATAATAACCTATACCTAGGTTATGATTAACAAATAGACTTTTTAAATAATCTACGTGCGAAATCGTCGCGGAGCGTAAGGCAAGCGCAGTCCACACGTCTCAATGGAGCACTCACGACTGAAGAGCGAGGAGCGAATCAGACAGAAATACGGTGAAATAACGCATGCGATAGAGATGCAAACACTGGTGTCTGTTTTAAAAACATCAACGTAAGCGACATTATCGTTTTTAATTTATTATTAATGAACTATTTAAAATTTTGAAAAACTGTCAATCACAAAACTAGAGAACTAGCTAAGGTATTTTTTAATAATAGTTTCAAGACTAAAGGTTTAATAGCGGTTGGCACAGCATTGAAAAACTACAAAATTGGAAGTAACTTTACGATTTTTTTCTATAGAGAAAAGTTTTAGCAATCATGATTCTGTCAATCACATAACTGAGTACTATAGTCTACTTTCTACAGTATTTTTTTGGGGCCGATAAATCTAGTAATACTATGTGAAATCCTTGATCAAAAATGTGTATTTGGCTTTGTATGGCCCCTTAAGAATTCCGAAAGAGGCGCGCTTCCATCTTACTTCAGCCTTATCATTACTTTATCAGATAAAGTAAATAAAAACATTTGACGACCTCCGTGGTAGAGTGGTACGTACACCGGTTTCAAGGTGTCGCTTACTCTGAGGTCCCGGGTTCGAATCCCGGTAGGGGAAAAGTTTGTATGATGAATACGAGCATTTGTACCTGAGTCATGGACGTTTATATATATTTCTACACATAAATACTTATCTATGTATAATTGTATGTATTTATATCCGTTACCCTAGTATCCCATAACACAAGCCTTACAGTGCTTACTTTGGGGCTAGGTTAATTGGTGTATAAAAAAAAAAAGACAAAAAAAAAATCTTGACCTGATTCATGATGACATATTGTAATTATATTGATAATAATGTGATTTTAATTTTTTGACATATTTTTTTTATCAAATGGAACATTTTTTTATTTGTAATTTATTTATAGTTAAACAATGTGCATGTAAACTGTTTTTACCATGCAGACATTATGAATTAGAATTGTATTTAAAATCAATAATTTAATAATTTGCACATCGAGCTACTCGAAAGAATATGTTGGATTAGTTTTATTGTAAGACTGCATATTTGTATGTTATGTGTGTATATATGTGTATATATGTATATGTTACCGTATTCTACCAAATAAATGATTTTCATTTGATTTGATTTGATAAGATGAAAAGTAAACATCTCTCCGTTGTTCATAAAAAAACGATAAGCAATGTTTTTGTTTATTATTATAAACTTACTTTACATCAAAATAAGTAATTGTTGATAGCTTTTAATAACATATTTATTTGTATTAACTAATTCATAACAAGTATTATGTACTATGTGTAGTAGAATCCCTGTATATTCGTAGGTACTCTATAATATCAACTAGTCTAAAGTTCTATTATTTGTGATGGGAAAATAAACAAATATTTCATTTCATTTCATTATAACATTGTGAAACTCCTTCTATTTTAAAACCTGCTAAGGGTCTGTTAAATTAATTGGGTTCAGTACTATATTTTTCCACAATAAATACAATGTAGGATATTTGTTTGCGGAATAATTTTGCAGAGCGGAAGATAGCAACTAGTCCATTCACTACGAGTACCGTCACAAGCAATAATATGTAAACACCATACAACCTTGTCACATTGAACACCGGAAACAAAAAGCTCTCTGTGGCCACAAAAGACAATGTGACAAAGTTGTATAATGTTCACATTATTATTGCTCGTGACTGTACATCTGCCGCCATTACCTCGAGAAATGAGTTTTTAAATTGTATTTTTAATGAGCGATGCGACGCACGCGACTCGTTTTGTTCAATTATATTTGTAGATTTTTGTAAAAACCGCTCTACTTGTAGGTTAGTTTACTTAATTACGTTGCTATCAAGTTTAAACCAATTAAAGATAGCAAAACTGTAATTAATTCCATTAATTCAGATAAGTACTGACCTTTTCTAAAATTTAAATCAGTTTGAGTAATTGTTGTCCTAGGAATTGTATTCACGAATAATTACTTAACCGTTTTTCACAGATAAAAGTGATAATAATCAGTGATCATTAGTTCATTCATAATTCTCAAATCAAACTGACTAGAAATATTATTTAGAACATTGTATCAACTTAGCTTTAATTGGAACTTAGCTTTGTTTTTTGAATTATCGCTCCTTTAATTCTTTAGAATCTACTAGCGGCCGCCTGCGGTTTCAACCGCGTGGTTCCCGTTACTGTGGGAATATCTGGATAAAAAGTATCATATGCCAGGCTGTCTACTATCTCTGTGCCAAGTTTCATCCAAATCAGTTTAGTAGTTTTTCCGTGAAAGAGTAACAAACGAACAAACTGACATTCTTTCACATTTATAATATTATTAGGACTATCAACTCTTTTTGCAATTGTCAATCATCACGGCCAATCTTATGAGTCACCCATTCGTTTTGGATGCGTCTTCAGAGGCGCCCAGTTGACCCCGTGAGCATGCGACAGCCGATGCACTGACCGGATACCACTCAATTACGTGCCGATGCACAACTGCATCCTTGGTGAGGCAGATTGCTTTATTTGCCTCTTGACGGCTTCAATGAGCACTTTAATCAAGTGGATTTCCAATAGCACTGTTACAGCTGCTTCCTGAAACGCATGTCATCGACAAAATTGCTTGGTAAGTTATCTTATGCAGTTGGGTTTCTCGACGAGCCAAGTGATAGTTTGTCGGTTTTGTCTAACCAAGTCGGTGTAGTGTCGGCTTAGAATAGCACTACCCCCTTTCATCCCGTGGTTGTCGTAAAAGGCGACTAAGGGACTCAGCTTTCAGGAGACAGGCAGCAGCGTCTCCTACAAACTTGGCCGTACTGCGATCGCCAATCCATCTGCCAAGCGTGGCGATTATGGTAAACCCCCCCTTTTGGGGGAGGCCTATACCCAGCAGTGCGTGTTATGTGGCAGAGAAGACGAAGTCGGTCATTAAAAGTTGTCATTATCAAGACATGAATTGAGGACTAAGTACGTCTTTTAACTACTTACTAATGTTCAATCCAAGTGAGTCTTCGCTCTCTCAATCCCTTTCAGTTTCTTGCCAGTTTTACCTACGACATAAAGCAAAGCTCAGGCAAGTCATTTAAGTTTTTTGAAGTGAAAACTTCTTTAGCGGCGTTGAGCACTTTTTCTGTAATGGGTATAAAATCTTAAACTCGCGTCAGGACACGTGACCCTGATCGAAAAAGCGTAGGACGGATGGAGAGTAGACAGCTATCCCCTCTCTACGGCGCGGCGAAAATGTATGCCTGTTTCGTTTAGGCTTTTAATAAATTTAATAAATTTGTTTATTATTATTATTATCATCATCATCATCATCATCATCATCATCATCATCATCATCATCATCATCATCATCATCATCATCATCATCATCATCATCATCATCATCATCATCATCATCATAATCATCATAATCATCATCATCATCATCATCATCATCATCATCATCATCATCATCATCATCATCATCATCATCATCATCATCATCATCATCATCATCATCATCATCATCATCATCATCATCATCATCATTATCATTATTATTATTATTATTATTATTATTATTATTATTATTATTATTATTATTATTATTATTATTATTATTATTATTATTATTATTATTATTATTATTATTATTATTATTATTATTATTATTATTATTATTATTATTATTATTATTTATTAATAATAATTTATTAATAATAATATGCAAAATATTCCCTAACCATTCCAAAATATCAAACATGCTCAACGTTAATAATCAAGTTTTCACTTCTGCCGGCACTCCCGGAGTGCAACCCGTCTTTTTTTTTTCATAACCATCTTACCGTTACACTTCCACACGTAAGTCTGTGAATATTGCTTTAACAATATTATATCTTTAACAAAGGCAATGGGAAGAGTAACAAAATGGATACCATAAAGTATCTGGTTGAAGTTTAATAGAAATTGTACAAACTGATAGTTCCAGATTTGTTAGATGTCTAGTGATTCGATAATGAGCAACGCTCGCGTGACGCAGGCGCAAGAGGTATGCAACTTTGTAATCGAACTTCTTCGTGACTAGCCCCCGTTACAGATAGCCCATATGCGCCCGCGAATGCGGATAATAGCGTAATTGCGGACAATATCGAATAATTATTACTCTGTTGTTAACTGGTAAACGACTCTATTAATACAGGGAGCTCTAAAACTGTTAATACTAATCTCCTTTTAATACTATTCCTCGGAATTAATGTGTTTATTTAATCCGTGTCACTGGACTTTATGTTAGCAAACTTTGTCCTTTGTCTTTCTTCTCTAATCTTAGAGAATTCGGCAGTCAATTAATCATCTAGCTCAGCTGTACCGAGCATAATCACCAGATTATGGCAAATCAAAACCTCCCTTTCTGATGGAGAAGAACGTCACTCAACAGTCAGTTTTAGGGCTAAAGATAATAATAAATTCATAAGTATCAAAAACTTTGATACAATAAGATCGTACGTGAGATTTCCGATTCACCTTATCATCCCGATCGCTCAGTGCTGTGTGTGCGAATCTTTGCAACAGACGCATCTGTCCCTAACACAACGTGCTTACAATAATTCTGAATTATTCAGAAACAATACAAAAGAATTTAATGACCATTATGCCGGAATACATTTGTATTGATTATAACTTTTTATCAACTGTTACTTCATACCTTTGCCCGTAAACAGAAATACAGCGTCCAGAAAATAAGTTTTTTGTCCATACAAGAGACCTTTTAAGGGCACAAGCAATTTACCGATCCCAATTGTAACATATTTTGTGCGATAATGCTATCGGCATTATTATTAGTTTTCTCATTTTTTTGTAATGTCTTATTGTTTATTTATTTCTCTGTCGTTTTTGTTGTTTCTACATTCGGAAGTTTGAATGAAAAAAAACAAATGACAACGTGTCAAGACATTTATGGGGGTTAAAATAAGTATTGTATTGAAACGATAAAACACTACGGCAACCGCCATATATCTATTTTTCTGCAGAGCAAACATAAACTTGTCGAATAGTACGTAAATGGTTGGCTAATGGTCACAAACGGTCATACATTACAATTATTGTAGCCTAAGGTGACTCGTATAACCATATTACAATTTGACCACATTGTATGAAATAAAACAGTAATTGACGACTTTTTTGCCGGTTCTTCTCGTTACAAGGTCTCCCGCCCGTAGGAAAAAGTAGCCTATGTTCTAAGTTCGGTCACCAAAGTTTCACCCACGTGGTTCCTCCCGTTCCCGTGGGAATATCTAGCTAAAAAGTAGCCTTTGTGTTAGTCCATCACTTGGAGCACCTGCATACCAAATTTCATCCCAATCCGTTCAGTAGTTTTTGCGTGAAAGAGGAACAAACAAACAAATCAACAAACAAATTGACATAATATTAGTAGATTTTGTAACTTATGGTGACTCGAATCACCATATTACGTCTGCTCTGCCAGTTCTAAGTTCTCTCTTTCAGCGGTGTTAAACGAGCACAGACTATCTTAATCTCACACAGCAGCTGCACACAGATCAGATAGCCGGTGGGAGTATACGTATGATGTATATGCGCGGCGCAGGGGCGGGGGCGCCGAGGTGTCGAATAAATCCTTAGATCGAAATCGATGCTGTTTCCAACCGCATAGCGGGTTCTTTGATACCGATATCGAATAGCTTTTAATTTTTGGTTTGCGTTAGATAAACTAGGTCGCTCGCTTTGTTTTGATGTGAGATTGCTATATCAGTTGTCGATGCGATTGATATAGTATTTTAGTACTCAAGGTTTTTTCGAAAAACTTAAATTGGTCTCAGTTTTCAATATGTTATTTATAAGTCTGCAATACAAATAATTTATAGTACTGCCTACTTAACACTACCTACATACACACAACATACAAAGTATGGTCAAAAACAACATAAATTGCCGTTAATATTTCTGGAAGAGGTGATATTTTTTAGTGTTCAGGTGTCGATGCATTTCACACTTGTCAATACGTTGACATTTGGTTCCTTGTAAGGACAGTAATAAGACAATGCAAGAAATTTGCGAGAAATGAGGACTGCACTACGTGTATGGTGCTGTCCCACTAATACGCACGTCGTGCACGACGCACACGGTTAAAAAAAATGCTGCTTCTATATACGAGTATGAGTCTACTGACGCATATAAATATTTGAAGAAATCCACGATTATTGAGAGATGAAGTCACCAGTCAGATTTTCGAAAATGCCAGCAATTTGCTAAATGCATATCATGTATGCGGCATCTTGAACTCGCCATTTTCAGGAGGCACCAATCTGCAAGTATTGAAAATTCACTGAAAATAATATTCGAAATTATAGGATTGCTGAAGGGACGAAAACATTTTGTCAGTAGTAGAGTTCACTTACATTTATAATAAAGAAGTTATGGCAAAAAAAAAATCGCTTTCAAGATGTAGCAGCGCGAGAATTGCCTCTAGGCCACGCGTCTAGCAGAGACATTACTGATCACGAATTCGTGGTCTGCAGTGGACTTTATCAGACACATGACAAGGATAACGTGTCTAAGCAAAGTCGCCCTGCACGTCAGTGGGACCGCATTATAACCATCACACAATAAGGCGCCTCACTGGATGCGTTTCAGTGCGACTAGGGTCAATAAATTGACCATTTTCATTAGCTGTGGGCTTTTTTTTATTGTAGTTTTATGAGAAACAACTCATTATGTTAGTAGCAAATGGGGCCCATAAAATTATGGCATTGAAATTGACTAATCGTTATTTTCCTAATTACTTTCCTTATATGATGATGAAGAAGGAAAGTAACTGATTGACTTACCGCCTTACTTTAGTAAGTCTTTTTACGATTTTTGCATAATCCAAAGGGTTTAAAGTGGAGAAAAAACTACTCTAGTAATATTTAAGTTAATGGGAAAAACTCTTATTTTGCTAACCCGAAAAGTATTGTGTTTGGAAAACTGATGAAAATTTGCGTAAGGCTTTCTATTATAAAGTAGACAAAGAAATTTTTTTTCGATATCTAACTCTAGCGGGACTTAAAACTTTAACATGTCAGCCAAAGTCAGGGGAAGCACGAGAACTAAGCCTTTGTTCAGCAATGCCATGACCGATCAAAGTTGCTGGCAATCACATGCCGCACACGAACCACTACATCCCGAGCTCCATGTCGATTTCCATCGATTCTTCGGCATTTAAATCAGAACACATCCATTTGCGCATCGCCTTATAATTTGGGAGCGGAGGTGTTGTATCACCCGAAGGCACCGTGGTTAGGCCGTCGGCCGACAATTAAGCCGGACCGGTAATTAACCCGTGCCGGACAACTCAATCGGACATTATTGCCGTAAATGTAATTGTAACGTATTATTATTGTTTGTTATTTATTGCGCTTTTTAATAGTCGTTGATATGATTCCTCGGATTTATGATGTTTTTATAGTCAACATCAATAACGGCAGTGTTATTTTTTGTTATTATTTCAGCGATAACATCTAATTATCCCTTACTTATATTACACATTTCAGTACAGAGTATGAGGTTTTTGAAATTTTGTTGTAGTTATATAATTTGTGCTAAATGTCACGTACCCACTAAAAATTTCTGAGATATTTTTTTAATTTATATATTTTTTTACTTACGAAACGAATAAAATTTGTCAGCCCTGACGAGTTTATAACTGTAGGGTTAGACTTTAGCACGTAAAACTTTTGAAAAAGTGTTGAAATCGTCGCGTCTTCGAGTGTATGAGCTATTAAGCAGCGTTCCAACCGGACGTAGACGTACATAAATATATTTCCCTATACATTTTTTGTCGTGACGATTCGAATACTTTCTCGAAAAATTTTCATGCGCCCTACTGTTTCTTTCATAATCGTCGCCGTAGGGCTTTTCAACCGTTTGCAGAACTTCTCTGAGATTCCAAGGTTTTAACACGTTTTTGAGACTAGAATAAGCTGTCTCATCATCCCCACTTGAAAAAAGAAATCATGAAGGAAAATTAATATAGATAGCACAGAGTAATTATATATCCATAGCTACCTAATTACAGAATACTTTAACAAAATAATACGATCAATCGGTGTCCCTTTTTTTTATTGTCCGAGAACCCAGAGGCACCGTTACTATTTGTAAAGTGGATTTGAGGCTCAAATAATTGTGACTAATATCCGAATATAAATGTAGAGCCACCGCAGGTCTCACTCTCAGGCCGGCAATTAGAGGGACATTGATTACCCCCTCCTGCATGGACACCCTAAGTCAAAGTCAAAGTCAATATCATTTTTTCAGTCTAGGATGTTACAAGCACTTATGAACGTCAAAGAAGCTACGCCATCGGTTCACAAACCCTACGGCGGGAGACCTTGTAACGAGAAGAACCGGCAAGAAACTCGTCAAGGGCTGTTTTTTTCTCCCTGTTTTATTTCATACAGAGTCGTCAAATTGAAAAGTGACCTTCACATATCAGTAAGGTCAATTTCCATCACAAAAAGAAAATACTAATTATAATATTACATTTTATGATTATTGTAACCGTAAACAATTTTCAACTGGCAAAGAAAAACTTATCTATCATACATTACAACATTTCTCGCATTACAAGATTACTGTACTGCATGTACCCTGCCTTATGAGGTCACAATGCGAGGAAAGAATAATGAGAATACGACCCACTTGGCTGACTGATGGCTAATGGAAGTTGAATGACCTATTTTTATACTTGATTTGTCAAGTGGGTTCTTGGGACTCAAATAATTGTGATTAATATCAGAATATAAATGTAGAGCGACCGCAGGTCTCGCTCTCAGGCCGGCAATTAGAGGGACATTAATTACCCCCCCCCCCCCAACCCCCTCCTGCATCGATATCCTGACTTATGAGGTCACAATGCGAGAAAAGAATAATGAGGACACGGCCCAATCAGCTGGATGATAGTTAGTGGAAGTTGACTGACATATTTTTATACCTGATTTGTGAGGTGGATTCTTGAGGCTCAAATAATTAAGATCAGAATATAAAATAATGTAGAGCAACCGCAAGTCTCACTCTCAGGCCGGCAATTAGAGGGACATTATTACCCCCTCCTGCATGGACACCCTGACTTATGAGGTCACAATGTGAGGAAAGAATAATAAGGATACGTTTCAATCAGCTGACTGATGGCTGATGGAAATTGAATAACATATTTTTATCCCTAGTCAATCAACAACCATCATATTGATTGACTTCTAAATGGAGGAAGTTGGCAATTTATTTAACCTTTTGATTGTTTTTTTTTAAATATTTATATGTAATTGGGTTTATATCCGTTTCATTATGCTTAATAATAAATATATAACTGTTGTTTTTAATATAAGGGAGATATATAATACAGAAACATATTTATACGCGTGAATCTTCATACCTAGAATTTTGGTGTTTTACGAAATCTATTTACACAACCAAAGTTATATTAATTCCACGTGAATTCAATGTTTGCGTGGAATGAAACCCAACAAACAGATATATATTTTTTTTATCGAATTTAATAAAGAGTCCAAAAAAAAATTATAAAACTGATAATGCTGTCCCACCTTAGAACAATTTGTGAAAGGAGTAGTTTTTTTTCAATTTCTATTTTCTTTAATTATTTATCAATTAAATTCACTAAAGCCATGTCCACATGTTACCATCGTAACGCCAGCGATTCGCTAATGAAGATATTTGGGCCTATCTCATTGTCAATAAATATCGGCCGCCCGCCCCCGCCGCGGGCGCCGCCCCGCCCGCGCCGCAGCCTTTTATTACCTCCTTTGTTACGAAATCGATATACGAACACACCCTGTATGGACGTGCTAAAGATGGGAACACACTATCTTAAAAGGATTGAATTTTATTGAGCTAATTTGTTTTTTTTTGCACTAGCTTCCTACGACTTCGTCCGCGTGGCTGTGAATATTCGGCTTTTGGAAAATCCCAGAAAAGTTTGTTAAAAATATTTAATTTTTAACAAACTTTTCTGGGATTTTCCAATGTTAATAGGCTATAAAATGTCTCTGTGCCAAAAATATAAACGCACGCATTGTGATCACAATTATGTGTCCCATATGGACGTTTATTCTACTAATATCAAAGTTTGTAGATATGTTTGTTTGTTACTCTGAATTCGTAAGAAATTTCAAAGTAGGATCGTAACAGGATATGGGATTCATTTTATCCTGATATTCCCACGGAAACGGATATCACTCAAGTAAAACTGCGGGCAGCCTCTACGTGCAACTTCTACTTCATCGTCAGAAGCCATTAAAATGTCCCCACTGCAACCGCATCGCTGGGACACAAGCCATCCTTACACACAGACAAGAAGAATGGGCCTGTTAGTTTACTTCATTAACAGAACTAAAGGAACCTAATGGAGGTAGAAATATTTAAATTTGGATTTTGAAAGTCGTTGAAAAATAATAATGGACTAATTGTTCTATGAAATAAAACAACTTTTACGGATATCAAACGCGCTATATTTCCACGAACTAAGTTGTAATTGTCCGTAATTTTTAGGTTTTTTAGGGGTTTTTTGATTTTCCCGACGTTTCGGCACCTTTACAGCTGCCGTGGTCACGGGATGACTAACTACTTATAAGTCTACCCTCGAAAAGTTAATTTATTTTCGTTCGGATACGGTTAGACATTTACTATGGCACAAATTATTATTGATTTGATATTTTTATTTAATTGTTATTTTAATTCTTTATTATTAAGAAAAGAGAAAACTAAAGACTCTACTGGCAGTTCACAAATTGGGAGGACCTTCGAAGAAAGAAAACTGCCAAGAAAACTTCGAAAGCGGGCCGACCTCCATCTTTATAAAAAATATTAAAAAATTAGGATATGTTGTCTCCACCTTTACTTTTTTATATTTATTTATCTACAAAAAGAGCTAACCGTATCTTTGGGTCTTGCAGTGCGTGATTTGGGTTGAGACTTTAATTTATGGATAATAGGGTCCCAAGCTGGTGGAATCTTCCACCCATCATCTCTATTGAAGTTTGGGTATTTGGTAATTTCAATAGCCTCACGCAGCATTCTGGGGACAAATTTTTGTTCCTTGGCGAGGATCTGTGGCTTATCAAACCTGATGTAGTGGGTGGGTCCCTCAAAAGCATGTTCACACACTGCAGACTTGTTATCGCGCCTATTTTTCACGTCAGCTACATGTTCTCTAACGCGGGTCCCTATGCTTCTCTTTGTCTGCCCGATGTAGGAGAGCCCACAGTCACAATCCAGTTTGTAGACACCTGCGACTTGAAAGGGTATGTTGCACTTGACTGGTGGTAGGAATTGGTTGATCTTCTTGGGCGGCTTGAAGTAAGTATTAATAGAAGCACGCTTTAGAATTCTCCCAATCTTGTCTGTGACACCTTTCACAAATGGTAAAATGGCAGGTTGACGTTCTACTGTGACTGGTTTGGCGCGGTTTCTGTGACGTCTGCGTGGTACTTGCAACTTGTTGTTTCTCAGTACTTGCTCGACATGTCGAAGCTCCGCAGTCAGGTGTTGCTCGTCACAGATGCCGCGTGCTCTCTGAAACAAAGATTTCCCTACGGTAGCTAACTGTGAAGGATGATGGTGTGAATCACCATTTAGATATCTGTCTGTATGTGTTGCTTTCCGATACACTGTGTGGCTCAAAGTTTGATCAGGATTCCTAATAACAAGTACATCTAGGAAGGCTAGTTTATTGTTTGCCTCTAACTCCATAGTGAATTGGATGTTTGGATGAATAGAGTTAAGATGGATAAGGAAAGCAGAAACACTATCTCTAGGTAGTACAGTGAAAGTGTCATCTACGTACCGTTTGTAGAACCGGGGATACACTGGTGCTGAAGCCAGCGCCTTCTCCTCGAAATCCTCCATAAATATGTCAGCGACTATGGGGGATACAGGAGAACCCATTGCTACTCCATCAACTTGTACATAGAATTCATCATTCCACATGAGATAGCCTGATGTTAGGCAGTGTTCAAGTAGATCTGCATATTCCACAGGTATATTGTTGTTTTCAAGTCTCTTCCTAGTAATATTGATGCAGTCCTGTACTGGTAGACATGTGAATAAAGACTGTACATCAAAGCTGACCATGATTTCATCATCGGCGAGATTTAGGTGTTGTATCGCACTGATGAAGTGGTAAGAATCCTTCACAAATGCTGTTGTGGTGCCTCTTAGTGGTGAGAGGGTTGTCGCTACGTGTCGAGCCAATTTGTAAGTTGGTGAGTCAATTTGGCTGACTATAGGACGCAGTGGAGCATCAGGTTTGTGTATCTTCGGCAATCCATACAGTTTTGGCGGCTTTGGGCAAGAAGGAATAAGTAAATTGACGTCAAGATTCAACGATTCTGAATATCTGAATTCTGAAGGATATAATCTGCAACGTTGAGGATTGCTTAGTAAAAAACAATATGAAAAAGGAGGATAGCGAAGCTATACGTCAGGACATTTCATCCGTCTTACGGCATAGCCACCTACCGAAAGCAAACCTCCCTCGTGACGAATATCTCGCATTGAAGAACCTGCGAACTAAGACAGAATTGACTATTCTCCGTGCAGATAAAGGTAACGCAACGGTTGTAATGGACACGTCAGATTACAACGAGAAAATACAACTCTTATTATCAGATGAGAAAACATACAAACACGTCAAAAGCGATCAGACCACCAAGATCCTTAAAAAGACTAGTGACCTCATCAAGGAACATTCAGAATCGTTGAATCTTGACGTCAATTTACTTATTCCTTCTTGCCCAAAGCCGCCAAAACTGTATGGATTGCCGAAGATACACAAACCTGATGCTCCACTGCGTCCTATAGTCAGCCAAATTGACTCACCAACTTACAAATTGGCTCGACACGTAGCGACAACCCTCTCACCACTAAGAGGCACCACAACAGCATTTGTGAAGGATTCTTACCACTTCATCAGTGCGATACAACACCTAAATCTCGCCGATGATGAAATCATGGTCAGCTTTGATGTACAGTCTTTATTCACATGTCTACCAGTACAGGACTGCATCAATATTACTAGGAAGAGACTTGAAAACAACAATATGCCTGTGGAATATGCAGATCTACTTGAACACTGCCTAACATCAGGCTATCTCATGTGGAATGATGAATTCTATGTACAAGTTGATGGAGTAGCAATGGGTTCTCCTGTATCCCCCATAGTCGCTGACATATTTATGGAGGATTTCGAGGAGAAGGCGCTGGCTTCAGCACCAGTGTATCCCCGGTTCTACAAACGGTACGTAGATGACACTTTCACTGTACTACCTAGAGATAGTGTTTCTGCTTTCCTTATCCATCTTAACTCTATTCATCCAAACATCCAATTCACTATGGAGTTAGAGGCAAACAATAAACTAGCCTTCCTAGATGTACTTGTTATTAGGAATCCTGATCAAACTTTGAGCCACACAGTGTATCGGAAAGCAACACATACAGACAGATATCTAAATGGTGATTCACACCATCATCCTTCACAGTTAGCTACCGTAGGGAAATCTTTGTTTCAGAGAGCACGCGGCATCTGTGACGAGCAACACCTGACTGCGGAGCTTCGACATGTCGAGCAAGTACTGAGAAACAACAAGTTGCAAGTACCACGCAGACGTCACAGAAACCGCGCCAAACCAGTCACAGTAGAACGTCAACCTGCCATTTTACCATTTGTGAAAGGTGTCACAGACAAGATTGGGAGAATTCTAAAGCGTGCTTCTATTAATACTTACTTCAAGCCGCCCAAGAAGATCAACCAATTCCTACCACCAGTCAAGTGCAACATACCCTTTCAAGTCGCAGGTGTCTACAAACTGGATTGTGACTGTGGGCTCTCCTACATCGGGCAGACAAAGAGAAGCATAGGGACCCGCGTTAGAGAACATGTAGCTGACGTGAAAAATAGGCGCGATAACAAGTCTGCAGTGTGTGAACATGCTTTTGAGGGACCCACCCACTACATCAGGTTTGATAAGCCACAGATCCTCGCCAAGGAACAAAAATTTGTCCCCAGAATGCTGCGTGAGGCTATTGAAATTACCAAATACCCAAACTTCAATAGAGATGATGGGTGGAAGATTCCACCAGCTTGGGACCCTATTATCCATAAATTAAAGTCTCAACCCAAATCACGCACTGCAAGACCCAAAGATACGGTTAGCTCTTTTTGTAGATAAATAAATATAAAAAAGTAAAGGTGGAGACAACATATCCTAATTTTTTAATATTTTTTATAAAGATGGAGGTCGGCCCGCTTTCGAAGTTTTCTTGGCAGTTTTCTTTCTTCGAAGGTCCTCCCAATTTGTGAACTGCCAGTAGAGTCTTTAGTTTTCTCTTTTCTTAATAATAAAGAATTAAAATAACAATTAAATAAAAATATCAAATCAATAATAATTTGTGCCATAGTAAATGTCTAACCGTATCCGAACGAAAATAAATTAACTTTTCGAGGGTAGACTTATAAGTAGTTAGTCATCCCGTGACCACGGCAGCTGTAAAGGTGCCGAAACGTCGGGAAAATCAAAAAACCCCCCTAAAAAACCTAAAAATTACGGACAATTACAACTTAGTTCGTGGAAATATAGCGCGTTTGATATCCGTAAAAGTTGTTTTATTTCAATGAACAGTGCGCGCCAAAACATAATTGTTCTATGTTGTACTTTTATCGACAAATGGGAATTTTAGACCTTAAATAAAACCCAATTAAAGTCACCCAAACCCAAGTAAAGGTCTAAGTCATTGTAATAATAATTTGACAATCGTATTTTTCACATGCAAAACAAAAGGAGATAGAAAACAGGCTATAAACAAATATTGGCCTACAAAGTATTTTAGGTTTTAAAACTCTTTGTTTCAGCCTAAGAGGTTTAGCTATGAACACTTGCCTAAATAGAATCTGGCATAAACAGAATCTAGCGTCTATAGTGGTGGTCTACAAACGATCTGTCGTTTGTAGAATCTGGCATTCATAGTATTGGGCGTTTTAGACTTGTCTGACATGCTGTCTGCTGTCTGTCGGGCTAGCTACCACCATCTTATGTGTGTCTGACGCCATAGCGGCAATGTTTTCTGCATTGCTTAGTTCCGGCATTTAGTTATGATAGGCAGATCCTCAGTGCTTGAGGATTCCGGGAGAGGCCCGCTCCCACCTTCAGCCTTATCAATACTTAACGTCAGGTATGATGAAGGCTAAGAGCCTCCACGTTTTGAATAAAAAAACAGAATTTGATATTTGGCGACTAAACCCTCGTAGTCAAAGCAATGTGATGCGTTGTGCACCGGCATAAGATCTCGGGCGCGATACCCCGCGATAGTGCAGCGATACCCGCGGAGGAAGGCGGCGGCGATCGACCGATTGCGAACCAACACTACGCGGCTGCTAATTAGCAGACTATTACAACGGTCTTTGGTTTAGATTAGTTAGATTGTACTCGGATATTCTAGAGCAGTAATTCTCAAAATTTAGTGGGCGATAACGCCTCCTTGTGCTTGTTGCTGGTGGCCTAGAGGGAGGCGGTAGAAGACCAAGAAAAATTTTGGTTTTCAAGATATGGTAAAGTAAAAACTGTATGCGGGCGCTGAAAAAAAATGTATTTCAAAGCATTGGGCAATAGATGAAATAAGTTTGAGAACCATTATGTTCTAGAGGTATGAACGAAGTGCTGTCTTTCGCAGGCAAACTCCGCTTTGGTGGTCTAAATCACATATCAGGCTTCAATCTTGCATAACGAAATCCACTAATTACGTGCGACAAGGTTTTTTTTATTATTAATGACGGGGCGACTCTTAGCCTTCATCATACCTGATGTTAAGTATTGATAAGGCTGAAGATGGAAGCGAGCCTCTCCCGGAATCCTCAGCCACTGAGGAACTAGCTATCTTATCTCCAACTGCTGGAACACAAAAATGCTGAAAACCCGAAATGGGAATCGAACCCGGGACCCCTGGGTTTGATACCGGTGGTTGTATCACTAAACCACAGAGGAGGTGTAAAGAGTACAAAGCACGGCGTGAACCTATTACATTATAGTCTGACAAGTTGTTGCCTGCACGTACGGACTGAGCAAAAGCATCTGGTTTAGTGGAAATCTACTTGTATGTCATGAGTTGGCTTTTTATTATTGACTTTCCATAAATATCCCCTCTCCCCACAAGCTTTCTATCCGCACTAAACGCGGTTTCCCTAAAAATCCGTAAAAGCCCCATAATTTCCCACTTCTGCCTCAAATTCCGCCGAGGGCACACCAGCCGACATGCCTATATGTGCGAGTCCTATTCCGAAAAAACAAAAGGCGATCGTCGGCCGACGAGTCCGACGACTCCGAAAAAATTCGGCGCGCAGACTGTGCGGCGCGGCTCGATTACACGCGAATGCCAACTGGAGGCATGCTGGCTATTTCGATTGAAATGTTACTAATTAAATGCTGAGTATTGCTTATTGTGAATATCGAAAAACTTAAATAGTTGCCGATTCAAGTTGTGGGTATATAGCTAAAAACAAGTAATGTTGTGCTGTTAACATTATATGCTTTTCCACAAACGGTACTACTTGTAAGTTCCCGGCGCCTTTACCATTATCCCTACGGATGCTCATGTGATACAAAGAACAATCGAGGAAGTAGCCGAGTATTGTTTGTGATTATTACTTATTTAACACGAAAATATATAACATCTAGAATAAACAACTTGTCCTATCAAGATTCGATCGATTAAGATGCAACTTAATCGATCGTTTCTGATTTTTGAATTTTTGCATTTTCAATGCTTTTTTATACTTATGATAAATTTTAAATAGAACAATATTGGAAAAAAACAACTCGACCACAAGTGAATTCTCAGATGGGACTCGATATCATTCACGAGCATGACGCATGAACGAGCATGAGCTGGGTCATAATCACAAAGCGTAATTAAAGTAAGTTACCAAAAAAATTATACTTTTATATAATTGGGATAATTGAAAAACATTATTTATTTTTATTAATTCTAATCAAGCAGTGTCACGCATCTCAACTCAAAACACATTTTAACACAAGCAGACATGAGCAGACCCATCCCGCTGACAGCACCCGTTCACGAGCATGACGCATGAACCAGCCATCGCTTCGCTCAACCATATTTTAGGAAATGTAGTGCCTTACACGACACCACCGCAGAAATGTTAAAACGTCTGAACGACCGTCAGAGCGACATGAGACAGGTTGTTTTTTTCTAGTATATTTTCTTGTTTAATAATTATAAATAAATAATAAATAAATATTTCCATATCACACCAATTATCTAGCCCACGTTAAGTATCATGAAGAATTGTGTTATGGATACTAGATAACGGATAAACATACTTATATACTTTTTTTTTTGTAAATACATACATAATATACATATTAAACACCCAGACCAAGACAAATAGACATGTTCATGCACACAAATATTTGTCTTGTCCGGGGATCGAACCCGGGACCTCTGGCGCAGAAGGTGGGGTTAGTAACCCTGCGCCAAACAGGTCGTATCACATAGAATAGCATTGTAAAATGCAAAATTAAAAAGTTGTAAGTATTGTTTGTATCAAAATTGTAGATTAATGTAAAAATATATATAGTATATAGTTTATTATATATATTATATACTGACGACCTGTTTGGCGCAGGGGTACTAACCCCACCTTCTGCGCCAGAGGTCCCGGGTTCGATCCCCGGACACGACAAATATTTGTGTGCATGAACATGTCTATTTGTCTTGGTCTGGGTGTTTAATATGTATATTATGTATGTATTTACAAAAAAAAAAAAAGTATATAAGTATGTTTATCCGTTATCTAGTATCCATAACACAAGTTCTTCATGATACTTAATATGGGCTAGATAATTGGTGTGATTGTATGGAAATATTTATTTATTTATTTATTATTTATTAGTTTTCATGTTTCCACCTTGATTTTTAAATTTAGTTTACAAATAACCTTTTGGTTTATTTTTGAGTGTTCCATTTAGTAGGCAGGTAATTAAGCTTATCCGGGCTGCCCCTGGCCTTAGGTAAAGCTCCGCCATTCCTCCCACGGAAACGCTGCATGTGTGCAAGTATGCAATTCTTCATAATCACGAGTGCCACTTACGGACAGCGTGTAATTGCACCCAATCACACTTCGTTAACAGCGAATCTGGACCGATTAACACTTGCTGGCTTTTTATCCGCGTGAATCAATAGTCTGCCGCGTCTCGCCACGTCCGCCATTTTGCGTAATTATATTGTTTAAGATGGCCGCGCAAAATGGCGTCGTCCATTCACGGGTTTTGTGATCGCTCTATCTCAGTGCATTGCTTTTTAAATAAAAAAATACACACTCGTTTGTGTAATCTAATAGCTAGGCTGAAGTCGTAACTGAGCGTTACGCCTTGGTTCAGCAGTAATGATGTGGCTTACTGATTTCCTTTTTTTGTAATTATTTGGAACTGGTTGTTAATATTAATAAGGTAATAGACCTTCTGTTTAATGGATTTATGTGGTAATAGTTGAGCTCTAGAATAGTAATAAATAGTAAGTTTACCTCATCAAGGATAAATCTTTAATAACTATTTAAAAGGCGAGTAGTACCTATTGGAATATAAGTATCTACTCGTTAATTAATTTTGATTTTATCAAGTATTTTTTCTATTACCAGTCAAGTTTGAAGAATTTGCAGTCACATTTGAAACATTTGTAAGTATTTGGTAAACAATATCATTACACGTAACCACAGATTATACACAACATACATAGCTGCTCATTTAAAAATATGAAATTAAGTAAGTATATAACGCTGTCGGTTATAGTACAGTCAACAGCACACACGGATTTCGACCTTGAGAGTGCCCTTACGTCGCTCGTATTTAGTAGTGCAAGACTTTTCCCTACTCCTTAAGGATTATTCCAAATTTTTACATTGGAGTAGCCCACTGTCCTTTCTCCAAGATCAAACCTATGCAAAAATTCTTCGAAATTGGTTCAGCGGTTTCAGACGTGAAATGATAACAGACGGACTGGCAGTTACTTCTGCATTTATCATTTTCATATGGATAGTACAGGCACAAGTCAAGTCCAGACCAGTAGCTAGGCAGGGATCTTCATCCGTCTATAAAGCGTCCTATAATCTATAGTTGGGTTCCGTATAGGGAGTGCGTCGGCGTCATTTATTGCACACGCGGTCGGCTTTGCATTTATCATATTAATATGGATAGTACAGCACTGGTTCAGTTCAGATCGGTCCAGTAGCTAGGCAGGGATCTTCCCCCGTCTGTAAGGCGTCCTATAAACCATAGCTGCGTTCGGTATACGGAGTGCGTCGGACTGCGTCATGAAACCGGCAGTTATTTTTGCATTTATCATAATTATGAATATAGATAGTTGGTCTAGTCCAGTCCAGACCAGTCCAGCAACTCCTAAGACGTCCTAGTCCTATAAACCATAGTTGGGTTCTGTACCGCGAGTGCGTCGGCGTCACTTATTGCACACGCGGTCGCTTTGCATTTGTCTTATTAATATAGATAGTACAACACTGGTTCAGTTCAGATCGGTCCAGTAGCTAGGCAGGGATCTTCCTCCGTCTATAAGGCGTCCTACAAAGTATAGTTGGGTTCCGTATCGGGAGTGCGTCGGCGTCATTTATTGCACGCGCGGTCGCAGCCTTATTAAGCCCGTGTGACATAGTTTAGTTGAGTAGGGCTGCCACATACAATTATAAGCCAGAAGTGGCAGTTTTTATTCTAAATGTTTTTGCAGCTGCTGTGTTGCCTAAATATGGTATCCGCAGTAAGTTAATTCCCCATTGTTTTAAACCAAGAAAGTTAAAATACACACCTTTTAGCTAATCTTATTAAAATATTCTTAAATTATTTACATTAATTTATTCTTTATTTCTAATCACAAAATGACGATAACAAAAGGTCGTGTTTATTTGTAAGAACCCCGTTGGGCGTTAATGGACGCCCATTATATTTGACTAAGGGCGTGCGGACAACGGACATTGGAGGACTTTTTGTCCGCGACACGACCTTATAACTAAGAACATAAAGTTGAATAAATAACGAGGACAATCGCGTACTTTTCATGGATATACGCGATCTAAGTTCAATCTTATTTGGTTAACAATAAAGACGTGTCGCGGACAAAAAGTCCTCCGTTATCCGTCGTCTGCGCTAGCTATTAGTGGTATTATTACATTACATTCGTCAATCCGCGGTCCCAATGCGGATTGGTGGGTTTTAACGACTGCAAACGCAGCCGGGACCAACGGCTTAACGTGCCTTCCTAAGCACGGAGGGGCTCGAGATAGTAATTTTTTTGGTGACCCATCTCGTGACCGACCATTGCGAAAGTTGCTTAACCTCAACAATCGCAGGCCGAGCGCGCGAAACACTGCGCCACGGGCTCCTCATTACATTACAATACTTTGTTTTTATTAAAGAACTCTATATACTAGCACGGCGGCGTGGCTCTCTTCTTGCCGACTTGAATATGTTTTTTTATAAGTAAAACCAACAGTTTGTAATCTATACGATAACAATTTTTCGCAATTGGACGCTGCATTAAAAACAAATTAATGAATAATAAATAAATAAATAATTGCATACAATCACACCAATTATCTAGCCCACGTTAAGATTCATGAAGAACTTGTGTTATGGATACTATTTATTAACTTTTTTTACATACATAATAAAATAATAATAAAAAATTCATTTATTTGTCTCTCAACAATGGACATAACAATTTATTTGGTCGATGTTATATGCAAGCAGCCACATTACAACCCTTGGCTGACATTACAACATTACAACCATAATATACATTGTTAACCACCCAGGCCAAGACAAATTGCCATGTTCATGCACACAAATACTTGTCTTATCCGTGGATCGAACCCGGGACCTCGGGCGCAAAAGGCGGGTATAGTACCCTACACCAAATATTATTCATTAAAATCACTGAAGCTTCCACAACCCTACGGTGTGTAACTTACAAAAGCGGGTATGGCATCCACAGATGTAGCGAGGTAAAAAGCGCCACCGACATCCGTGCCCGGTCGCGATTATGTCATTACGGCGGCACCGCAAAAACTTAAAGGGCATTTTAGTATGCGATGATACGCGGCAATTAAAACCGCCCGCTGCTGCATTGCCCAAATGTCGGCCGCGAAATGTGGCCGCTAACCACTTTAAGAGCGCGAGAAAGGACGCGGGCCTTCTTGCGATGATAAATACAGATAGTTCGAATCTTCGGCCAAGGCTCAATCGCACAAATTTTACCTCAGAGTAGGCGACACCTTGAAACCGGTGTACGTATCACTCTACCACGGAGGAAAGTTAGGTAGGTAGCTAGTACTTAGCGCATCAATAACGCAGCAGCTATACTCACACTGAAATTTGAACTCCTAGATACCGCCGCCGGCTTGCCAAATTGGATTAATTCAATTCAATTAATTTATTTATTACGGACAACAGAGATACGTGGGTTAGTAAAAATACAAAATACTTAAATACAATGGGTTAGTATATTTGAAAAACTAAATAATTACAAATTATTATGCGTTCATGTACCTCAGAGGCCATCCGCGGACACGACATCCAGAGGCATTATCGTAAACTGCTGTCCGCGCGAATGTCTCAAAATAGGTGCGCGTATACGGATCATCTGCTATCACTTTCAAGATACTGTTGTCACTCATTATGAAATTCGCATTAAGAAATTAAGAAATCAAACTTCGTAAGGAATCAAACAAATCATAGTTTGATTAAAAATTAAATGGATTAGTGATATCAACTGCCCCCAATTGCGTAGGTACTACATTTAAGTACTACATAAGTACATAAGTACATAAAAATCCTAACACCATCAATCCTTTGCGGGCCTGGCCTGTTTTTTCTGTTCCGCGGGCATGGCAGATCATCAAAGGAATTTAGAGTAAAAATGTATATATAGACAGCATTCTCATTAGGCACTCCCACTACCTATAGTGTCTCTAAGCTAGTATTCAAGTGCTCACATATTTGAACACACTATCATTCATTCTTATTGTGATTGTGAGAGCTTAAATCCAACTCAAATTCAATTTTATTTCTATAGTCGAAAGTTTAATTCAGAAGAGTAAGTTGCAGGTGTCAATGTCATTTTGTAAAAATAATCCTGCTTCAAACTGTTTTTCGTATTGATTTGCGTAGATCCAGATCCAGTTCATTAAGTATTGATTCCATTCACGCACTCAAATTCAATATTATTATTATAGCCACATTTTAATTCAGCATTATTATTACAAAGTGATATTGACAACCTGTTAAATCACTCTACTTAATAAAAAATTCGACTTTAGACGTTTCGTATTAGAAAAAAGGCCATTATAGCAGCAATGCAGAAGTAGGGGTGACATCACCGGGTCCATATTCGGTTGCATAAAACAGAAATGCATATTTTAGAGGTGCATAACGTTTTTTGGAATACTTATCATTTCGCATAACGTTCATACACGCATACTTTTTTTCCCCATTACCTCTTTTGTAATAATGGTATTTCAGTAAATATTTTTTTTCGCATAAATGTTTTCACCATAAAGATTACTAATCATAACATTTATTGGCATATCAATCTTTATCACAAAATATATATCAAATACTTTAATGTTAAAAGTATACAATGCAAACATGTAATGCATGCAAGCAAGCAAGCACGGAATCAAGCATGCGAGCAAACATACAAGCAAGCATGCAAGCAAGCAAAACATGCACGCAAAGCAAGCATGCAAAGTAAGCATGCAAGCAAACAATCATGCAAGCATGCATATGGGAAAGACACGTCTCCGGCGCTGCGGGAAGTGCAGCCCCTTCGCCCTTGCGTATCAAAACACAGACACCGGCGGGCTGCTCTCCCTCCGCGCCTCCGGGCTCTAAATTGCACTCTAGTATTGGGCATACAAGTACCACGGCAAAGTGACCACGGCAGGTCGGGATCGGGACCTAATTCTCTATCAAACACGCTAACTTAAATATAAACTTTAACTCTTAATTGTGGATGGTTACAGACAATATAGTTATGGATAAGTCTATTCTGTATTTCGTATTTTATGATAAATTGCCTTTAGACGTATAACAATTACGCCCTTAATTTTATGGTCATTAAAATTATGTTAAAGAAAAATTAGAGTAAGTAAGAATTATGGTGATGAAACCATTCTGCGTTCGTAAAACTATGCTTATCATAATGTATGCGAAAAAACTATATGCCAAAACTGTTATGCTAAACGACATTATAACTAAATACATTATGCAATCGAAAGAGCACCCGACATCACCTAGTGCGAAGATTTTTCTTATATTATTTGATGTTGTTTTTAAGTTTAAAAGACAGTACACTTTAACCTATTGTCAATGGTCCAAAATCACCGCGAAGATGGCATGAATAATTGTCAGACGCGGCTATAACGGTCAGCGCACGTGTCGGCCCATAATGCGACCAGTCGACGCGCCCGCGCAATCGGAATTGCAAATCTGCTATTATGAAGACATTTCGCCTAATTAATGTTCGCATCGGCTGTCCCGAATCGTGAGGGTGACCATGGCATAGAGATAAGATGGATAAGAAACAGTTCAAGATTTGGAAATTGTTATCATCTTTATTTGTGTCTGTGCTGCCACAGAACAAGCCTAAAACATATATTTTACAACGTATATTTGGTTTCAATTCTGTTTAATTTAATAGTTATTTTCCAATTTCTGACTCTGTTTAATTTCATTATTAATTTAATTGTTGACTGTTTGGTTTAATTTAATTAAATCCTATTTATTATCAATGCATTTTTTTCTCATTATTTTATGTAGCAATCTCTAGTTTATTTTTTTTGTAAGCTACTAGGCATGCATAAGCTCGGCTTATGATCTGGTTCTATACCTAATTGAAATGGAATATTGTTTTTTTTTATTGTAATCTGTTGTGTGTGTTAATAAAAATAAGTAAAAAAAACAAGCACTACCTAATTCAAAGTCAAACTCAATATCATTTATTCAGTCTAGGCTGTTACAAGCACTTATGAACGCCAAAGAAGCTACGCCATCGGTTCACAAACCCTACGGCGGGAGACGTTGTAACGAGAAGAACCGGCAAGAAACTCGTCAAGAGCTGTTTTTTTCTCCCTGTTTTACTACACACAGAGTCGTCAAATTGAAAAGTGACCTTTACATATCAGTAAGGTCAATTTCCATCACGAAAAGAAAATACTAATTATACTATTACATTTTATGTTTTTTTTTTAACTGGCAAAGAAATACTTGTCTATTATACATTACAACATTTCTCGCATTACAAGATTACTGTACTGCAAGTTGTGAAGTACGTACAGGTCAGTATCAATTTATTTAGATAAAAATATTTAGGCTTTAAGCACAACATTAAGATAAGCAGACTGAGGTAGTCCCATTTGCGCTGGCGGCACCCGTTCACGAGCATGACGCATGAACCAGCCATCGCTTCGCTCATCCTGACAATGTCACCTATCATCCTAATACTAATCCTAACTTATATTATAAATGCGAAAATGTGTTTGTTTGTACTTTCTTGACGCCCTAACTAAGCAACAAATCAACTTGATTTTTGGCATAGAGTAACATAGGCAGTCTTCTTTTTATCGCGATATTCCTACAGGAACGGGAACCACGCGGGTGAAACCGCGACCGGAAGCTAGTATCATCATAAATATATCATACATCTCATTACTTAGCTATTAATGAGTTTCGCTAGGGCTAAATAAGGGAACATAGCCTTTAGAAGACTTTATTTACGAGGTTTTTTATTTATTTTTGCATTTGTTGGAGAAAGAACTGTATTTAATCACGTACCTGCGGCTTTGTTGGTGTCCCTTTTCCCTGAGGCCTCAGGTGTAGTCGCTGGTTGCTGATGGATCACTTATTCTGTCTAGAAGTGCACTGGCTATATTTTGAATTAGTTCACCGTTCGATTTCGGGAATTGATTTGTATTATGAATTTTAACGAATTATGGTGCGGTGTCGCACGCTGCGCGCTCGCGTATCGGATCGGTTAGTTCTCTTTTTTTGACGTTAGAGCACATGATAGCAGCACTGTCTATAGTATGGTGCTGCGATTCGTTTTACGAAAGCTTGCAGTTATTGTGACCGATACAGTTCCAATTAAAATTAAAATTAAAGGAGAAAGAAATGATTTGTGCTAGCGTTAATACTATACACAATATGTTCAAAGTACGGAACATGCCGCCGACCTTAAAATATACATATTTTAATAAGAAAGAAACTAAGAAAAGTTACTAACCTAGCTTACAACTAAGAAAGTAGACTAAAGTTGCCTACTCGAAGGGCAACGGACAGACCTTAACAACAGGTCGTTTAGCAAGAGTATTACCAATGCGTACAGTGACAACACGCGTAATACCATCTGCGCCTGGATGCAGCTGGTGCACGCGAGCCAGGCGCCATTTCAGTGGCGGTAGTGTATTATCTACTAACACGACTACAGAGCCCTCACGGAGGGGTGTGTGAGTATCATCACGAAACCATTTACCTCTTTGTTGAAGTTGATGAAGATAATCAACGCTCCAGCGTTTCCAAAAATGTTGGACAGCTTGTTGCAAAACTTGCCAACGAACAAGGCGACTTGTATTGTCGTCAGTGAAGTTAAATTCAGGTAAAGAAGTCAATGGTTCCCCGATTAGAAAGTGTCCGGGTGTGATGGGTAATGGATCCGCAGGATCATTACTCTGTGCAAAAAGTGGCCTCGAGTTGAGAACTGCTTCTATTTGGCAAAGAAGCGTGTTGAATTCGTCGTAAGATAGGGTGAGTTGACCTATAACACGGAAAAGATGCGTTTTCATACTTTTCACGGCTGCTTCGAAAATCCCTCCGAAATGAGAGGCATAGGGGGGGTTAAAATGCCAAGTAACGGCTAAATTGGTCAGCTGTTTATCGATGATATTTTGATTATCTTGGTTTCGCAAGAACTCATAAAGATCGGAAAGGTAACGATCACATCCAACGAAGTTTCGACCACAGTCTGAGTAAATATCAGTGCAAAGGCCACGTCGTGATATAAATCGGCGCAATGCATTTAGAAAAGAATCGGTTGATAAGTCTGGAACTAGTTCCAAGTGTGTTGCTTTCGTCGACATGCATACAAAAACACACACGTAGCACTTGAAGACTTTCGCGTTACGAAATTTATTTGATTTTAGGAAAAAATGTCCAGCAAAGTCAACTCCAACGTGAAGAAACGGACGAAAAGCACGAACTCTCGCGGCCGGAAGTGGAGCCATTGAAGGCTGTGGAGCGACAGGGCGCGTACGGAAGCAGCGCACGCAGTGGCGAGTGCGCATACGGACTGCGTCACGAGCACTAAGAATCCAGTATGTCTGGGCGAGTAAAAACTGTAATGTTTGCGGACCGACGTGCAAATTAGTCAGATGGTAAAAGTCGATTAAAAGATTTGTGAAATAATGTCGTTTGGGTAAAAGAATTTGATGCCTTGCATCGTAAGGAACGTTAGCACGATTGATTCTGCCGCCGACCCTGAGAAGTCCAGCGTCATCAAGAAACGGTTTAAGCCTTCTTAAACGTTTGGTAGACACGTCGTCATTTTTGATACGCGCAATATCTTCCGCAAAGCTTTCTTGTTGAACAAGACTGATAACTCGGTTAAGAGCGAATTTGGTTTCGTGGACTGTAATTTGATGAGACTCATAAGTTTTCGACTTACGGCATTTATGGAAAAAGCGAAAACACAATGAAATAATGCGTAGCATTTTAGATAAAGATGAAAATCTTTCGAATAATTGAATATCGGGTTGAAAATTTGACACAAGTACATGCTTTCGACGCTCGTCGTCAGTCGAAATTATGTCAATGTCTATATTTGAAATAGGCCAATCAGATTCTGGTAGTCTGAGCCAGAAGGGGCCATCGAACCACTGACGTTGGTCTAGTTCGGATGGGAGAACTCCACGCGACGCAACGTCCGCAGGGTTCTCTGCAGAACGCACGTGATGCCACTGTGAGGCAGGTACGCGGTTGGTGGTCTCCGTGATACGATTAGAGACATATGTACGCCACTCATGGGGAGGTGAGCGTAGCCAAGCTAGGGTGATAGAAGAATCACTCCACGCAAATACCTTATCAATCGATAAGAATGTGCTGTAAGCACCGAGAATTTTTTGTATAAGCTTCGAAAGAAGCAAGGCACCACAGAGTTCCAACCGAGGAAGGCTGAGGCGTTTCAAAGGTGCAACCTTTGTTTTAGCAAGAAGAAGTGAAGTGTGAATAACACCATCTGAGTCAACAACTCGTAGATATACGCATGCAGCGTAGGCCTTTTCAGAGGCGTCTGAAAAGCCATGAAGTTGTACATCATTAGTACATGGAAGCACAGGACGATACAATTTAATGTCTTGTAATTGTGGAAGTTCTGTTACAAATCTAAACCAAAGATCACGAATACCATCAGGAGGGCAATCATCCCAATCCGTACCAGAAACCCATAACAGTTGGATCAGATGTTTGACAAACAAAGTTATAGGGCTTAAAAAACCCAAGGGATCGTATATTTTAGCGATTTCTGCAAGCATAATACGTTTTGTGCAATTTTGGGCAGGTGCCTCTGTCTGATAGGTAAAAGTATCCGATATGGGATTCCACTTCAATCCCAATACTTTGACTGAAGCGTCATTGTCAAGTGCTGAAAGAATAAGAGCATCATCTTGATTGGAGATGTCTTGATTTAAGGAAGATAAAAAATCAGGACTGTTGCTTGACCATTTGCGGAGTTCGAACGTACCCGCTTTGCAAATGGCAATAAGCTCGCGTTGAAGAGCAAGAGCGTTATCGACACAGTCTGAGCCCGAGACGATGTCGTCTACGAAAACTTCGTTTAGAAGCACTTGCGAGGCAAGTGGGAAGGAAGCAGCTTCATCAACAGCTAACTGGCGAAGAGTGCGTAAGGCCAAAAATGGCGCAGAAGAAACCCCGAAGGTGACTGTGCACAGGCGGTATTCCTGGACAGGATCAAGGGGAGAAAATCGCCATAAGATTCGTTGAAAATCACGATGTTCTTGACAAAGATCTATAAAACGATACATCATTTTGATGTCCGCTGTAAAAACGATTTTATGAAGTCGAAATCTTAAAAGAACATCTGTAATGTCTTGATGCAGTTTTTGGCCAATAAGAAGATTATCATTGAGTGAACGCCCAGAAGTAGTTTTGCATGAAGCGTCAAACACCACTCTAGTTTTTGAGGTGACTGCTGACCTTTTCACCACGCAGTGATGAGGAATATAATACGAAGGCGTGTCACTATCCGTAGGGGTAGGAACAGGTTCCATGTGTCCCAAGTCTACATACTCTTGCAGACACTGATTGTAATCCGCACGTAAAGCTGGATCATGAGAAAGTCGTTTTTCTAATTTATATAAACGTGAGAGCGCAATGTCTCGAGACTCGCCTAGAGGAGGTGCATCCTTCTTAAAAGGAAGAGAAACTATGTATTTGCCAGTTCCGGCGCGCTTATGAGTTTCCACGAAAATGGACTCACAAAGGGCTTCGTCCTTAGTCAAGGGTTTTTCATCGTCAGGCACTGACTCGATGTCCCAAAACCGTTGTATGGTTTTGTCAAGTTGACTTGTACTAAGGTTCATACACACTTGAGGTGCAGAAAGACTATGAGAGATTTTACCGTTGAGAAGGTAACCAAATATACTATTTATTGCCACAGGAGTGCCTTGTGGGCCCTTGATATTGTCGTGAAGCAGAATGCTATCACTATAGTCTGATCCCAAAAGAAGTTCCACGGGACGGGCAGAACGTAGTTCTGGGTCCGCTAGAGGAAGATTTCTGAGATGCGAAATAAACTCAAAGGAGTCAGGAATGTTCGGTAAATAACTCGTTATTTTAGGTAAAATAAGAGCTTCAATAAAAAGTCTAGGTGTCGGTTTAAAGTGAGGCGTAACTTCACATAAGACATAACCACGCGGCTGTTCACCCTTATCACCGATACCCGTAATAGTAGCACTCATCTGAGAATGATAACGTGGTAAACCGAGACGTTGGACACACGACTCACTAATGAGAGTGACCTGAGAGCCTTGGTCTACGAGGGCGCGAACTAAACGCGGAGTAAAGGGCTTAGAATCAGTGGGACGGACGTTAACTAACGCGGTGGTCAATAAAACAGTACAATCATTTTTTTTGGAAGGCCCAGAAACACCGAGTGTCGATGGGGGCGCTGAGGGTTCCGCTACCGAGTGTAACTCAGGGGAAGAAATGGAACATTCTGTTTTTAAAGTAACATTTTGCACGGGCACATCTTCATGTAATGAAGTGTGATGCCGCTGTGAGCAAATACGACAGTTATGACGCGATTTGCAGTCCTTAGTTTCATGACCAAGGAATAAACAATTGCTACAAACTTTGTTTTCAGTTATGAATTTATTACGTTCCGGTAAATACAGTTTTTGAAATTTATCGCATTTATTTAGTGGATGAGAATTATCCTTGCAATAAATACATTTTATTTGCTTTAAATGATCCGCTGCAGTTGCTGCATGAACGCTCATATTACGGTTAAAAGAGGACTCCTTATTATTATTACGATTTATATTATACTGCGCATATGAGTGCGAGCGAGATAGTGCGCGACAAGCGGCTTGTGCGTGTCGCGACGGAAAAGCAGGTGCCGTCGAGCCGGCCGAACCGCCAGCAGTGGCGTGCGGGCGCGACGCGGACGCTGCCGTAGCACCGGCGGCCGCGGCGCTGGAACGTGCGGTCGCCGACATGATTTCTGTTGCCGCCAATTCCCTTTCAAGGAAATCGAGTAATTCGGAAAGATGCGGAATTTCATTAGGCGAATGTAACGATAATTCGAAGCGCTTACGAATATTTGGCGTTATTTTACGTAATAAAATATTTAAAAGAATAAAACTGCAATCAGAGACATTAATACCTAAGGCCCTTAAAGCAGAGTAGTTCTCGGCATAGGTATTCATAATATTACGTAAACCGTGTTCAATATTTTTCTCTGACATTGGCTCGAGATCTAATATTCTATCTAAATGCTTGGTTGCAATAATTCGCTTATTCTCGTAACAAGTTAATAAGATTTGTAAAGCATCTTCGTAATTACTGTCTGTAATCTGAATAGTTTTTAAAAGGTTATACGGTTCACCCTTTAGAGACGACAACAAATAGCGAAAACGTTCGACGTTTGTCAATGTTTTGTTTTCATGAACAATAGATTTGAATAAATCGTAATATGCATTCCATTCTGTAACTTTACCGTCGAAGGTTTGTAATGAAATTGTAGGTAAACGAATATGTGAATCAACTGTTGTCCCACTGCCAGCACAGTGGGCATGACAGGGTTGTGACATACTAACGTTCGCGAGACTCTGCCTACGTTGAGTTTCCTTCATACTATCCAACACAACTTGGACTTGGTAGTATAAAGTATCAAAAGAATTACGGTTTTTTAACTGTTCATCCTTATCGAACTTCGATTCTTTTGCTAATAATTTTTCAATCTTTAATTGAACTGAGAAAAATGTCTTCTTTACGTTATTCAACTCTTTAGTACGAACTCGAAATTCTGATTCATTGCCAATACAGTCTACCATGCGTTGGATATTATTAAGGGCGAGATCACGCTCGAAATTTAATTGCTCAACTTCCATTGTGGTGAACAAAATAAAACGTAGTTTTAAATTGTAAATAGGTTATTGTATTGTATGTTTTAGTTAGGTAGGTCAAATGTAGTAGTGTAGTAGTTTAAGTAAAACGTAATTTGTAAGTTTAAGTAGATGTTCCGTAGGCTAGTTATGTTAGGTTAAATGTAAAATATGCTTAGATTGGTAATGTGTACCGTATGTAATTAGGATAGTCGCAGACTAAAATTAATATTTAACACTTTATAGGTAATGCTAAATATTTAAGGGTGAGTGTTGACGACAGATCTGGCAACCCTGTTGCTAGGCATTATTTGTGTTTATCTCGGGTTCGCTGGCTAGCAAGAGGGTGGCTTGCTTATATTATTTTACGTTGTTACTATTTTTATGTGATTTTGTGAATATACTTAATTGAAATAATATCCCTTTAATTTGGTAGTTCACATCGTGGTCCTTCGACGATGTAAACTACCAAATTAAAGGGATATTATTTCAATTAAGTAAGAACCGAAGGTCTAACAGAGAAAAGCTATGGCGACAGATCCAGCTTTACTATTTTTCGCGCAGGTCGCCGTAGGACCCCTGCGCTAGTCCTTACGTCCGCCACTCGCACGACGCCGTCCCTTCCGGGGAACACCTGCACAATTCTACCGCGAGGCCATACACCCCGAGGCAAATTCCCGTCACAAATCAAAACCATATCGCCCACACGAATGTTGCGGTATTCATTCAGAGATCGGCCTCGTGGCAGAAGGTTGGGCAGGTATTCTCTAAGCCAACGCGCCCAAAACTGGTCTGCCAGACGATTAGCCTTCTTCCATCCTTGTCTGCTGACGAGGTCTGCATCGGTGGATTCAGGTGTTGGCAATGTGCAATAAGTCCCCAGCAAGAAATGATTTGGGGTCAGGGCTGGCTCGTCATCATGAGCTACGGGCACGTGTGTCAACGGTCTGGAATTTACTACTTGTTCCACCTCGGCCAGAAGGGTTACTAAAACTTCCTCTCTAGGCGCTTTCTCCCGGAGCGTAACTGAAAGGTTTCTTTTCACGCTACCAACTAGGCGCTCCCAGGCTCCTCCCATCGATGGAGCTGCAGGTGGAATAAACTGCCACTCAATATTGTTGGACGCTGCAAACTCCTGAATGCATGAATGATTAATAGCGGCCCAAGCTTCTTTTAGCAATCTATTTGCGCCTACGAAGGCTGTTCCATTATCTGATAGGATTTTGACAGTACATCCGCGGCGTGCTATTAGTCTTCGGAGAGCCATAATCGCGCTATCAGCAGTCAAACTTCCAACCACTTCTAAATGGATTGCCCGTGTTACCAGGCATGTGAATAAAGCCACATATCTCTTTTCGCGAGATCTCTTCACAGCTACTTCTAAAGGTCCAAAATAGTCGAGTCCGACATACGAAAATGGATGATGATGGTGCTGGAGCCTTTCGACAGGGAGATCACCCGTAGGCGGTGTCTTGGGCCTCGCTCTTCTAAGGCGACAAGTTTGACATCTAGCGGAGATGAGGCGTACCGTAGTTCGTAAATGTAAGATGGCGTATCGTTGGCGAAGCTCGTTGACAACTGTCTCATTATTTCCGTGCATAGCCCAGATGTGATATTTTGTTATCAGGAGTCTTACAGTTGGGTGTCGACCATCGAGAATAATGGGTTGCTTGACATCGGACGTCAATCCAGGTACTGAGCTGATTCTTCCGAATGCCCTTAACAGACCGTTATCACTCAGCCTAGGGGTTAGCTTCCACAGACGGCTTCTCTTTGGAATGACTTTTTCTTGATGAAGGTAAGCCAGTTCCTCGGCGAAAGAATCTCGTTGGGCTTGTGTGAGCAGACATACCTCAGCATTCTTGACGTCGCATGCGAGTAGCGGACGCAAACCACCTCCGCAAAAGGTGACGACGGTGCGCGCCCTGCTCTCTTTCAATAAACGCGCAAATTGAAAGACGCGTGCGGTTACCCGTAGTAGCCGTCGCCAATCAGAGAATCGGTCTACAGACAAAGAAACGCAGTTAATAGTGACCCTTTCCCGAGGTCTCAGTTCGATATTGACATCTGGAGAAATGAACTGTGTCATCTCCTGCGGCCAAGCTTCTTCCTTTTCTTTAAGAAAAGATGGACCATCCCACCACCTGTCTAAGGATGTCGAATTGAGACGAGTGGCGTCGTCGGCCACGTTACAAGCTGTGGGTACCCAACGCCATTCATCAACTCGCGTCTGTTCCGCGATTTCCCCCAACCTATGGCTAACAAAAGATTTATATTTACGAGAATCACTCCTAATCCAAAAAACGGTCCTTCGTTTTAGAGTCTGACCAGAAAACTCTACGTGAAGCTTGGCTGCGGTGCTCACTACATATCGTCTGGGCAAGTCTCACACCAAGCAAAGCTGCCTGAAGCTCTAAGCGTGGTATACTGACTGCTTTTAAGGGGGCTACTCTAGATTTACTAGCGATGAGAGCGAGGTGAGTGGTACCGTCTTCAAATAAAAAACGCCAATATGCAACGCATGCGTATGCTACCTCACTAGCATCTGAAAAGACGTGAAGCTCTTGCCTAACAAAGGTAGACACAGCTTTATAGGCGCGAGGTATCTTGCAAGCGTGAACTGATTTTATATCGCGGTACCAATCCCCCCATTGAGCACATTCGGGAGATGGAAGTGGAGCGTCCCAAGAGTTTACCAACTGCCAAGTTCTTTGGAATAAAATCTTACCCCTGGTCACTTTAGGCTGCAAGAATCCTAAAGGATCATAAATTCGCATAAGATCTCTGAGAACCTGACGTTTGGTAAAATTCTTAGGTACAGGAACGTCGACAGCAATTTTAAAACTAAAGGTGTCATCTTGAGGGTTCCAATGCATTCCCAAAACGCGCACATCAAGATTTGCGTGTGCTACACCTAAATTGAGGTCGACATTACCCATCTGCTCTTTGCGAAGATGTGATGGAATCAGCTTAAGAGATTCGGGAACGTTCGACACCCAGGAACGCATCTCGAAGCCACACTGCGCATGTACATGGAGAACGTCAGCTGCAAGACATGTGGCGTTCTCTAAAGAATCGCAGGAAGCCAAAAAATCGTCCATGTAATGGTCTCGAATAATGGACCGGGCAGCTTCAGGAAACCGATCTTGGAAGTCCATAGCGTTCCTATTTTTTATATAGATAGCCGTAAAGGGAGAAGCGGATGCACCAAAAATTAAGGATGACATGCGAAATTCTTTCAGACGTCCGTCAGAGGAGTGCCAAATATAGCGCTGGCAATCCCGATCCTCCTCCCTGATGGTCCATCTTTTCTTAAAGAAAAGGAAGAAGCTTGGCCGCAGGAGATGACACAGTTCATTTCTCCAGATGTCAATATCGAACTGAGACCTCGGGAAAGGGTCACTATTAACTGCGTTTCTTTGTCTGCAGACCGATTCTCTGATTGGCGACGGCTACTACGGGTAACCGCACGCGTCTTTCAATTTGCGCGTTTATTGAAAGAGAGCAGGGCGCGCACCGTCGTCACCTTTTGCGGAGGTGGTTTGCGTCCGCTACTCGCATGCGACGTCAAGAATGCTGAGGTATGTCTGCTCACACAAGCCCAACGAGATTCTTTCGCCGAGGAACTGGCTTACCTTCATCAAGAAAAAGTCATTCCAAAGAGAAGCCGTCTGTGGAAGCTAACCCCTAGGCTGAGTGATAAGGTCTGTTAAGGGCATTCGGAAGAATCAGCTCAGTACCTGGATTGACGTCCGATGTCAAGCAACCCATTATTCTCGATGGTCGACACCCAACTGTAAGACTCCTGATAACAAAATATCACATCTGGGCTATGCACGGAAATAATGAGACAGTTGTCAACGAGCTTCGCCAACGATACGCCATCTTACATTTACGAACTACGGTACGCTTCATCTCCGCTAGATGTCAAACTTGTCGCCTTAGAAGAGCGAGGCCCAAGACACCGCCTACGGGTGATCTCCCTGTCGAAAGGCTCCAGCACCATCATCATCCATTTTCGTATGTCGGACTCGACTATTTTGGACCTTTAGAAGTAGCTGTGAAGAGATCTCGCGAAAAGAGATATGTGGCTTTATTCACATGCCTGGTAACACGGGCAATCCATTTAGAAGTGGTTGGAAGTTTGACTGCTGATAGCGCGATTATGGCTCTCCGAAGACTAATAGCACGCCGTGGATGTCCTGTCAAAATCCTATCAGATAATGGAACAGCCTTCGTAGGCGCAAATAGATTGCTAAAAGAAGCTTGGGCCGCTATTAATCATTCATGCATTCAGGAGTTTGCAGCGTCCAACAATATTGAGTGGCAGTTTATTCCACCTGCAGCTCCATCGATGGGAGGAGCCTGGGAGCGCCTAGTTGGTAGCGTGAAAAGAAACCTTTCAGTTACGCTCCGGGAGAAAGCGCCTAGAGAGGAAGTTTTAGTAACCCTTCTGGCCGAGGTGGAACAAGTAGTAAATTCCAGACCGTTGACACACGTGCCCGTAGCTCATGATGACGAGCCAGCCCTGACCCCAAATCATTTCTTGCTGGGGACTTATTGCACATTGCCAACACCTGAATCCACCGATGCAGACCTCGTCAGCAGACAAGGATGGAAGAAGGCTAATCGTCTGGCAGACCAGTTTTGGGCGCGTTGGCTTAGAGAATACCTGCCCAACCTTCTGCCACGAGGCCGATCTCTGAATGAATACCGCAACATTCGTGTGGGCGATATGGTTTTGATTTGTGACGGGAATTTGCCTCGGGGTGTATGGCCTCGCGGTAGAATTGTGCAGGTGTTCCCCGGAAGGGACGGCGTCGTGCGAGTGGCGGACGTAAGGACTAGCGCAGGGGTCCTACGGCGACCTGCGCGAACAATAGTAAAGCTGGATCTGTCGCCATAGCTTTTCTCTGTTAGACCTTCAGTTCTTACCGGAGGGGAGAGATGTTGACGACAGATCTGGCAACCCTGTTGCTAGGCATTATTTGTGTTTATCTCGGGTTCGCTGGCTAGCAAGAGGGTGGCTTGCTTAAATTATTTTACGTTGTTACTATTTTTATGTGATTTTGTGAATATACTTAATTGAAATAATATCCCTTTAATTTGGTAGTTCACAGGTGAGTTCAGTACGAAGATACATGAACTGCCAAAATGGATATATACCTATGGGTGAGTACGTAATACTAACCGCGAGATGGGAACTGCACGAAAATACAGGTTCCGCTTAATAGGTATGTATGTACGAAAATACCAAGCTAAATGGGGACTGTACGAAAATACAGGAACCGCTAAAAACGTGATAAAGGGCTTAGTTTTATACGAAAATACAAAACCGCTAAATAGTTTGCACGGCAGTACGTAATACTAAGTGGAACAATAAATAACTAGTACGAAAATACTAATGAAATAAGAAATAATGTCATGTGCGTAATACATAAACACTATAAATATTTTGTGTGTAACTAGCCTTATTGAGATTGAAACGGATAAAGGATCGCGACTGCGTGGCGCCTAGCGTAATGGCACACCGGCTACAAAATAATATTAAACTAAGTTGAAAAATATCACTTGTTAAGTAAATGTATCGTTGTATATCGCAAATATACGATGTAAAATCACTGTACGCAATGGTATTATCGAAAATAATAACGCTAATTGCATAAAAGTGTTGTATGAAAGTTGTAAAATGGCGGTAGGTCCACGCGCTTATTGAACAAAGTAAACTATCGAAAAATAGTTTTTAGTAAGAAATAACCAGCACAAATCTAATTGTGAATTTATCTATGATCCAGGTCGAATGGACCAAAACTTATGTTGGAGAAAGAACTGTATTTAATCACGTACCTGCGGCTTTGTTGGTGTCCCTTTTCCCTGAGGCCTCAGGTGTAGTCGCTGGTTGCTGATGGATCACTTATTCTGTCTAGAAGTGCACTGGCTATATTTTGAATTAGTTCACCGTTCGATTTCGGGAATTGATTTGTATTATGAATTTTAACGAATTATGGTGCGGTGTCGCACGCTGCGCGCTCGCGTATCGGATCGGTTAGTTCTCTTTTTTTGACGTTAGAGCACATGATAGCAGCACTGTCTATAGTATGGTGCTGCGATTCGTTTTACGAAAGCTTGCAGTTATTGTGACCGATACAGTTCCAATTAAAATTAAAATTAAAGGAGAAAGAAATGATTTGTGCTAGCGTTAATACTATACACAATATGTTCAAAGTACGGAACAGCATTTATAATGCTTTTTTAAGTATGTAATTTTTAAACTACAAAGTATAGGATATACTAGAAAAATCAAACACGGGACTCGAATCCACAACTTTTGGGTGTCTGGCCCAATGTTCTAACTAACCAGTCTGAGCAATATGGAGAAAAGTTGTTTTTTTCTTATTTATTTTCAAGAATTTAAAAAGAAAATTTCTGAATATTGTTCTTTATTTTGAGATTTTGGTCAGTGCCAGTCAGTAGTTGATTATCAAGTTGTATTAACAGGAATGATTTTATTTTGTCTATCTACAATTTTGATTTTGTTCCACCATCATCCACATTCATGGCTATACTTCACTGTGAGAACAATAATGAAACAAAAAAAAACTTATTAGCAACCAAATGGGCGATTCGCACTTACTAATGGCGTTTAAAATTTTCTCAAAAAATTACACCGCATATTTAGCACTCTATTACTGAGAAATATCATAAAGTGTGTCGCTGAGCTGTCATTGTCACCTCCTCATAAGGCGTTATAGCATATGCAATGGCCATATTGTTTGAAACTACTAACTGCCATTAAGAGGCTTGAGACGTATTGGAAAACCAATTAATCAATGTTGGAGGATCCAAAGATGTCAATGTGGAACGCATAGAAAAACTGCATGATTCATAATTGAGTTTCGTTTAATGTTGTATTCAATTGGACCGGTGAAGAGTGGCACCGTGTTTTATGACAAATAGTGGAAAATTAACTTGAAAAAGTCTTGTAAGAGTATGTCATTATGTTTTATTTGGTTATTTAAATAATCAGGTGACGTATTCCTATCAAGGCTTGAATGTCGTAGAACTTTTTGTTAAATACCTACGTTATTTCACTATATTTTTGACGACCGGTTTGACGCAGGGGTACTAACCCGGGACCGCTGGCGCAGAAGGCAGGGCTTCTGCGCCAGCGGTCCCGGGTTCGATCCCCGGACAAGACAAATATTTGTGTGCATGAACATATCTATTTGTCTTGGTCTGGGTGTTTAATATGTATATTAAGTATGTATTTACAAAAAAAAGTATATAAGTATGTTTATCCGTTATCTAGTATCCATAACACAAGTTCTTCATGAAACTTTGGTCTAGATAATTAGTGTGATTGTAAGTATGAAAATATTTATTTATTTATTTATTATTTATTATCGTTATTGGTCTACTAATCATATAGTGGACGTGTATAAGCCAAATGCAGCAACAGTATGAAACACCAGCATAATAATTATTAGTAGGGAGAAAAAGCTTATCTTACATGTACCAAAGGTATGCTGTCCATAGACCTATCATAGGTACCGCGTTGCTACAACTAGATACCGCCCTCATACATTATAGTTCGTGACCGTTTTACTTTGCTAAAAATGGCATAGTCTACTGTGAGTCTCCATAGCAACCGAGTCGGTTGGTTGAAGAAAAACGTCAAAATTGTGGTCACATTTTTTGATACATTGTTGTATGAAGCGCGGTATCTACCAGTAGTTGTAGCAACGACGACACCAATCATAAATCTATGATGCCGTTATATCTCGTTATGACATTAGTACAAAAGTTGTACAAGAATAGTTATAAATTATTAGAAAGAAAGGCCAAAATAACGAAAGGATTCATTGGTACTTTTAGTTTTTGGCTTATTAATATTTACTAGTATTTACTAGTACTAATTTTTTTATTTAAAATGTAAAATAATTTAAATAATATCAATTTAATGTTAATATCAATTATATTAGATTATGATATATTGTAATGGTACCTATCTAATAATGTTGACATACTATATAATAATTATGTTACTAATGTTTTGCATGCCAGCTCCTGGTGAATGTGATGTGACTTCCATAAATTTAAGATCTTTTATGTACCGCATTCTAGCAAATTAATTCTTGATTCTAGTTTCCGCCCGCGGTTTCACCCACGTGGTTCCCATTCCCGTGGGAATATCTGGATAAAAAATAGCCTATATTACTCTTCGTCCTTTCAACTAACTTTATGCCAAAAATCAAGTCGATTGGTTGCTTAAGGCGTGAAGAAAGGACAAACAAACACACTTTCGCATTTATAATATTTTAGATAATCTATACTAATATTATAAAGCTGAAGAGTTTGTTTGTTTGAACGCGCTAATCTCAGGACTACTGGACCGATTTAGAAAATTCTTAGACCATTAGAAAGCTACATTTCTCCCGAGTGACATAGGCTATATTTTATCCCGATATTCCCACGGGAACGGGCACCACGCGGGTAAAACCGCGAGGATCCGCTTTATATATATATATATATATATATAACTACTATTATAGTTAGCATTAGGATTTGACGGGCTCTATTGCAAGTACTTTATCAAATAAAAAAATGTAAGCGAGATGACGCAGCGTGTTTGACTCCGTCTATAATAAACATTATTTCTATATCGCGATAACGTCTGAGAAAGGGGATGATCATGCCTTGAAGATTCCATGGGTTCGATTTCACTTGGACTCTTTTACACACTCGGGACTTATATCAAAATGTTGCCGCGAGTCACTACCCCTGACTGTATTTGTAGCATAATGTATAGTCTAGATTATTTTTTTTATAATATCTCACATTTTCACTAATTCAATTAAGAAGACAAAAGTTACAAATGGAAAAGAACACAACTTTTTTTTTTTTTTTTTTTTTTTATGATTTTGTAATTTTTGCATTTTTCAATGCTATTTTATACTTATGGTAAATTTTAAATAGAAAAATATTGGAAAAAATTAACTCGGCCACAAGTGAATTCTCAGGCTGGAATCGAACCAGCGACCTTTGCATTGGACCGGATTTCCAAAGGTCGCTGGTTCGATTCCAGCCTGAGAATTCACTTGTGGCCGAGTTAATTTTTTCCAATATTTTTCTATTTAAAATTTACCATAAGTATAAAAACACAACTTTTTGCTATGAAGTCAGAATTGGTCATAACCTTCGTATCAGCAAAAGTATCTATCTGCATCGATTAATAAAACTAATTAGAAACAATAATTATTGCTGCAAAGGTTGTTGCGCCTAAGACGGAGCATTTCTAAAATGCCTCAAAATTCCTCAGGCTTTCCCTCGCTGCCATTGGATTTGACCCAACCAATGTACAGGTACGAGCAATAATATGTGAACATTATACAACCTTGTCACATGACAATATCTGGTATCTTTTGTGGACACAGAGTACTTTCTTTCCGTGTACTTCAATGTGATAAGGTTGTATAATGTTGACATATTATTGCTCATGCCTGTACCTCATAATCGATACAGAACTCAGTTCCAGCGTAGATCAGTTACATTGTGAACCACCGGTTACGAAACCCTCCGACCGTGACCACTATATTTTTTTTTCTTTCAACGCCGTAAATAGACTACTGTATACCCTTTGGAACAGTTTCTTGGAAACCATTAAAGTGAGATTACTAATATGTGTGTATTGCAAATTGTAATAAACGTTATTGTCTGTTGGTGCTCTCACTTTTCACATTAATTAACAATATTGTTTTTATGTCACACTGTTAATTACCAGTAAAAACTGGCTGTTGTAATTAGTGCGAGCTTAGAAACACAAAAGACAAACAAAAACTTATGAAATAAAAAACTTGATATAAGAAAAATTTTAATCGACTTCAATAAGTAAAAAATAAAACTTTTGGAGTTTCTGCCAGCCAAGGCGTCCTACATTGCACTATTAACTATATTTTAATTATTCTTGCCTTGGCTGTCACCGACTCCAAATGTTTGAATTTTTACTTTTTGGAGTCGGTTTTAATTTTTTTTTGTAAAAAGTATATTTTTTTACTAGTTTTTGGCATTGTCTTATAATAAAAATCCGCTTAAAAAAAATATAGTTTTAAACAGTAATCAATACTACGTTTTGTTAAGCATACTTAATCATTTATTATACTCTCTGTATTTTATAATGTTAATCAAGAGAGCAGGCGAATCACACACCATTCCATTTGATGTCTTTTAAATTATCCATTTCCAATGCAAGAACTGAAAAAGTTCGATGGCACTGATATCTGAACATTTCTGAAGATCCGGCTCACTGCTCTAACCACAGAGCTTCCGTGCCTTGCGACCTACCGTCGAAATTTTCCAATACTTTTTACATTTTTAGTACACTGTGTCGTTACATCAATGCGAGGAAATATACTTGCATTCGAAAGAAATCGTTTTACAAATGTTTAACGATCGATTAAGCAACAGACATTTAATTTTTGCAATAACTTAAAAAATGATAAATTTCTGAAGATATTATTGATCGTATCATAGAACTTCTATTAACATAATATACAGATATCTCACGCCATAAATTCCTAGTGGGGTTAGCAGTTTTAAAGGTGAAGGTGCAATGGTACTGTTGCAGCCTAGAATCAATCTTCCATCCTTATTGCCTTCTCCATACATACATTTCCGAACGCACCTATAATGCCTGTTGGCAACTGTCAAGTAAATGTCACATCATTTTGACATTAAACATTCTAACCGAAGCGAGAGATCTTCAGCGCGCGTAACCCCGTGTTTGTGGAGTGAAAATCTTCAAGCAGTTTCAACAGTCCTCTGCTAGTTCAGTTCCCTTTTTTCCTTCGTTGAATTCATGAACCCTTACTGAAATTGTGACGTTAGATAGGTAATGCGAAGATAATCCTAAATCTTATATATGGCGGGATAAAGTAATTGCAACATCTAACATAAGTTCTAATCTTGTACCTATACCCACAGACCTATATCGGCATAGACGAAAAGAGTGCTTCAAGCTGTATGAGAACCTAGCGTGTCGAATTTTTTGTACCTACGATGAGGTCACAAGCGAAATTTTGTGATGTGAAAATGATTTTTTTAAACGCCTCTGTGGTCTAGTGGTACAAGCACCGGTATCAGATCCAGGGGTCCCGAGTTCGATTCCCATCGGGGGTACATATTGTATTCGGTTTGGTACGTGGCAGGACTTGTCCGCCTGACAACTACTACCATCTTATATAAGTCTGACGCCATAATAACAATGTTTTCAGCATTGTTGTGTTCAGGCAGTTAGAGATAAGATAGTCAGTTCCTCAGTGGTTGAGGATTCCGGGAGAGGTTCGCTTCCATCTTCAGTCTTATCAATACTTAACATCAAGTATGATGAAGGCTAAAGTCTACCCGTTGTTCAGAAAAAAAAACAGCAGTACCACACTCATGGTCATCTCACTCACAGCCACACTTCAACGTCACCACATTTGCCATTAGTTAGCTAAGTTATTGTCTGTAAATATAGCTTGCCAACCCATCCCTTATATCTTCATCAGCCATTTTTAATATCCCCACTGCTGGGGCACTAGCCTCACTAGCCTTCCATATGGATATCCATCCATGGGTAAGGAGAACGGGCCATGACCCACCACGCGGGCCGAATGAGGATTGGTGGTTTTAACGCCTGCAACTGCAGCCGGGACCAACGGCTTGACGTGCCTTCCGAAGCACGGAGGAGCACGAGATAGTAAATGGTTGGTCACTCATCCCGTGACCAACCATTGCGAAAGTTGAAAATTATGTTTATCCGTTATCTAGTATCCATAACACAAGTTCTTCATGAAACTTAACGTGGGCTAGATAATTGGTACAAATACAATATATTAAATTAAGAATAGAAAATTTGAAATAAAACAACTTTTACGGATATCAAACTCGCTATATTTCCACGAACTAAGTTGTAATTGTCCGTATTTTTTGGTTTTTTAGGGGTTTTTTGATTCATCCCGTCATCCCGTGACCACGGCAGCTGTAAAGGTGCCGAAACGTCGGGAAAATAAAAAAACCCCTAAAAAACCTAAAAATACGGACAATTACAACTTAGTTCGTGGAAATATAGCGCGTTTGATATCCGTAAAAGTTGTTTTATTTCAATGAACAGTGCGCGCCAAAACATAAGATGTACGTAATAAAATTTTTTTTTAGTTAACATTAAACTGCTTTGTCTTTGCTATCACAAGCCGTATAATAAAACGTCTTGTATCAGTTATTTGTACGAGTAATACTTTTCTTCAGCCAGCCTGAGTACCGTAAATTTATCCTCATCTCCTGTCGTTGGAGTATTTTTGAATATTTCATGACTTCACCTCTTAATACGATCCGACTTTAACTTATCGTCAAACAAAGTTACCAATAATTCATTCGAATACACTAGTTATTAAAAATGTCAAGTTTTTTAGTTACGTTTCGATTAAAACAAGCGTGTTGATAATGGCATAGGTCAGATCCTGCACAGCCACAATTAGAGACAGATAATGAACAGCCGCGAGTGTACTTACGGGATTAATACAACTATATCTTCTAATTAAATGGTAATAAACAAAAACTGTGCCATTAGGTTGCGACTGGGGTGTATGTTGAAGGAGGTAGCGGTTGATTCGTTGATCATTTTGGGTCTCAGGATGTTTTTGTGAATTTGAGTTAATGTGGTTGCTCGATTGATTATATTTACATTTTAAGGGTTTAATTTCTTTTCAAAGATTAAGGCGATACTCGAAAAAAATATGCTGAAGCGAGATAGCAATGAGAAAACGACGCGCACGGAAGCGATTTTGCAGATTAGGCAAAAAAAAAAACACTAAATCACTTCGTATTAAAAAACTACAGCGATTTTAAAAAAATGCTTCTATACGATCCTAAATATTATTGGTGTCCACTTATTAAACCGATTTCCAATAGTGTAAGTATATTTAAGAATAATCTTGAATTTTCGTATTTTTAGAGGTCTTTTCGAAAAGAAAAAGTGTCGAGGCAAAATCATAAAATCGTGTTTTTGAAACTATACGAATCTAGATAAAGGTATGAAGAAATATATATGTTATTACCAGATTTGTAACAACTGTAACCGTGCTAAAGTTTTATATTAAAAAGTCCATACTTTTTCCGAGTAGCGTTCTCATTACTTCCTCAACATTGTACTTTCTATAGCATTTAGATGTAAGTAGAGCTATATTTTATTATCTTTTCTCATACTCCTCTAACGATCTGGAACTGCATTATTATATTATCTAGTGATGTATAAGTCTACTTATTTCTACTTACTCACGTCTCTATTTTATCTTTTAATACAAAGATAATTTATAAAAAAAAACATATTATATTAAACCATTGAGCCCTTATCACAAGCGGAAGCGGAATGACGAAAGTGCGCGTAGCCATTGGTTTGTGCGCAAAAACTAGCCGGGCCTGTTGTAACGGGCCGCGTCGGCGCATCGCCCCGCGACGCTGCGTGCATGCGCCGCTCTATAGAGATGATAATACCTCCTTGAATAGATAGTTAGAAAAAAAAAATACGAATTCGTTGGTCTGATCGCGTGCGAAACACCGAAGTACTGCGACGATCAAATGTAAGCGGCATAGAGACATATCTGATGCGTCGCCAGCTTGTGCGGGCATTTATCGCGTATGACGGAAGAGCGACTGGCAAAGCGCATTTTTTACTCCGAACATCAAGAGGGCAAGCGAAAACATGGCTGCCAAACGCTTCGGTCCAACGATGTCCAAAAGCGACATATGAAAAAATGCAATATTGAGCCATCGCAAATGGAAGATTTGGCAGCATGTCGCCCAGAATGGAGACGCCATGTGAAGAGCACATACTGTACTTTGAGGAGCAACGAATATTAAACTCGACTCTAGAAAAGATAGATTGAAGGCACTACCACCTTCCTCATCCCAATTTCATTATGTGAACGGTGCGCTAACATGTTCTTAATGCCCATGACAGTTCACTCCGAAAGTATATTTTGAAGACGGTTTCTGTTGTAATTATGGGGTTTTATTATTTGGTATTTTTATGGTTTTCATTTTTATATTTTTTGGAGTCGGTTTTTTGATTTTTTATTTCTTTTTTATTTTTAATTTTTTTGTGTTAGATAATCTCAGTACTTTTTACCGTGTCCATTGTGAGGAGCTTAATTGCTTAGGAATCGTAACGCACCCGTGATATACTCAGTATTTAATAGTTCCGATGAACATGTGTGGTCTTCATCATCCGTTCCGCTCCACCAAATGGTACTTTTTAGTAGCAAATACACGAACGTACATCTTATGTTTTGGCGCGCACTGTTCATTGAAATAAAACAACTTTTACGGATATCAATCGCGCTATATTTCCACGAACTAAGTGTGCCGAAACGTCGGGAAAATAAAAAAAACCCTAAAAACCTAAAAATACGGACAATTACAACTTAGTTCGTTGAAATATAGCGCGTTTGATATCCGTAAAAGTTGTTTTATTTCAGCAAATACACGAGTTACTTAAAAAAACACCGAAATCGATGTAGGTGTACCTGTAACATTTGAAGAGTTCCCTGGATTTCTCCAGGATATCATAGACAGATCCTCTCTTGACGACAATGGGACCAATTTGAAAGTATACCCTTTCGAACAAAAAAAGAATTATTCAAATCGGTTCATAAATGACTGAGTACTGGAAACAAACATTTAAAAAAAAACATACACACAATTGATAACCTCCACCTTTTTTAGAAGTCAGTTAAAAAGAACAAACGTTAGTCAACTTGAGGAAATGAATCAACTCCTAATGGTAAAACTTTTGTTATCTTTATTATACATTTCGTTACAACCCATAAAACAAAATCTCTAATTCAGAATGGTTAAACTAAAGTTGCCCCGGTGTTTTGTTCATGTTGATGTGATGTTGTTCACGGGATGACTATCCCAAATTTTCATAAAGTAGGAATGATAAAGGAATGAGAGGGGCCGAATCGCATGGGGGCGATTCTTGCGCTGAAAAATGTCAAATTCGAAATTTTTATATCCTTAATTTCTTTATTACTGTCAAATTCCCTTAGTTTCAATTATGTTTGATAATCCTAAAATGTCGAAGATTGATTCGAGATGTCGAAACCGTGGGAATCGGGCCCCATGTCTGACTGACTACAAAGACTACTACTACGAAACACTAATTTTTTTGTTGAATATTGGATTTTGTTTAATATCGCCTCCAAACTATATGAACTTTCGTCCGATTAAAGTGTTTGGTTTTCGCAGTAGACTGCCATAACGACAGTTGAATAAGGTGCAACTACGATTTCACTATTTCATAATACGTTTTCTGTTATCTCATTATGTTTCGAGATGCTACGAAATCTCGTAGTCTTCAAACCGTTTATGCATAGGAAAAGAATTGAAATATTTCTTGCCAGATATTGTGATATTCTTATTATTATTATGAATGTATAATTTATCTCATATGTTTATTATTTATAAGATATAAATTACGAAAGGTTTACGAGTGTGAATAAATTAAACAAAACATAAAAATGTGTAAAAATGTGATATCTTTTCTACATTTAAACAATTTCGTTCTCATGATTGAACAACAGCTCTATACAATTCATGGAACCAAACTGTTATAGAATAGCGATTTTTATGAAAATCAGTTGCAATTAGTTAAATAGGCAGGGAGCATCGGCTGTATTAATTACTATATTGATGAATTATGGTCGATAATCAGCAATTACACCGGTTCGACGCGAATGAGCGCGAACGCGGCCGGAATGCTAGTGCGCCTCTGAAGGGTTCAGGGCATTGTGGACATAGCACGAAAATCTTTCGAAAAAAGTATCGAGAATGTATTGGAATCTGTCACGTCAAAAAATGTCCATACATTTGTTGACGATACCAGTTTTTCGTGCTAGCCTCACTGATAGTACAGTAATTGGTCCATGAAAAGGTTGAGCATACTTAGGACCTTGTCATGTTGAAACCTCTGACTATTTTTATAATTCATATTCCCACTGAGTTTTTCGGCAAGTTATTTTCGTAGAATAAGTTTTAATCTGTGACGACCTGTTTGGCGCAGGGGTACTAACCCCACCTTCTGCGCCAGAGGTCCCGGGTTCGATCCCCGGACAAGACAAATATTTGTGTGCATGAACATGTCTATTTGTCTTGGTCTGGGTGTTTAATATGTATATTATGTATATATTTACAAAAAAAAAAAAAAGTATATAAGTATGTTTATCCGTTATCTAGTATCCATAACACAAGTTCTTCATGATACTTAACGTGGGCTAGATAATTGGTGTGATTGTATGGAAATATTTATTTATTATATATTTTAGTCTCCAGGTCCAAAAAAGACTTTAGGCATTCAATTAAGGTAACCTTGATTGAGTACTTTTAGTTGTACAGGTGACCGCACATGAAGCCTTACTTGTTGACTTTAAGAATGCCCTTTCGTGTACGATATAAGGGTAGTCTTCATTGTGCAGTTGATGCTGACGTGCTGGGGACAGTACAAACAGTAATTCAAGATTAAATGCTAATTATGCAAAGTACCCGTTCTATGAATTCTGTAATAAATCGTGACTTCGCAGAACAGTAATTGTTAAGATTAAACGAATACAACCGAGAAATTATTTTCGTCTCAAAATAAACCAGTTCTTTTTTCACGAACCAAATTTTTTTGGAAAAGAATCTTCTTTTTCTATCATATTTACTTGTTTTATTATTTATTGTCTATCTCTGCTCTTATCTTACTGTTAATTGCTTCGTCGTCGTCGTCTCAGCCTATTAATTGCTTACTACTAAGAAATTATTATAGAGCCCAGTAAACGATCAGAATTTGACGTATTTGTTACAAAAACACGGTTGTCAAATCCGGAAGTAAGACGCATCAGGCTTAGCCGCAGAGGGTCAAAGTTTGACAAACACGAAAAGAGTTTGAGGGTATGGAGGCTGGCCTCGTCCCAGTTCGCAGTAGGTACTATCGTGAGACACCATTATTTAAAAACTTCTAAATGGACAAGAGGAACAAAAAATGATATTATATATAATGCCCTAAAGAGTCACGTTAGCCAGATAATTAGAGTTAAAAATGAATGATGCCGACCATAAATATCACCTTTGTATCTTGAACTTATTATTAGTAATCCGTGCTAACACTCCAATTATCTTATTAACCTGACATTTTAGGGCTTTATATTGTATGACAAGTGTATAATTTTTTGTTCAACTTTACGTTTCATATCAATTTATAGGTTTATAGTGATACGCTGTTTTGAAAAAAAAAACAAAATGGCGGACCGAGACAAGATGTTTCAAACCCCATCAGCATCATCACCCCAATCAATTGTAATTTTAAAGATTGGCCCGTAATTGTAATTTTATAGTTTGTATTATTATCACACCTTGTTTGTTTCTAAAAGTAACATGTCGAGTACTCGCTTAGAATAGTTTTTTTTTATTATTTCATAATTTTTAGTACACGGTATACCACCTTAAAATATATGTACTTAAGTAGGTAACAATATCAGTTATTATTCTGCTGATACAAACAAATAAAGTACCTAAAATAGCTACTTATTAAACTTTACTGGTCTTATTACAAAACAGTGATTTTCGTGTGTCTAAGTTAGACAGTGTTTAAATGTTATGTTGTCACTTTTTTGACAATATTATTTGAAAGAGACAACATCACATTTAAACACTGTCTAAATTAAAAAGTTTTTTATTTTTTTTAGTGATAAGGCTGTATAGCTCTATAACTTATGATATTTTTGTTCGAAAATCAGTCTTCATAATCCAAACTTCTTCAACACGAGATTATTTTTTCATGTCTCATATTCTGAAAGTAACTCATAACTTGCCTAAAATGCGGGTTGAAAGTGATATGTGGCGGCCCTAGGGCTGTAATAAATTTGAAAAAAGAATAGGGGGTGTCATGTCAAATCGATATGTGTAATCTCTTTGGACTTTTATTTACCAAAGGTATGTAGGCAAAGGCACAGAATAAAATAATTAAAATCGTAGAAACCTTACAAAATTTTTTTTAGAATATTCTGTTTGTTTTTACTTTCCTCATATTTAAAATGAAAAGTAGAGTGTTTACTTCGGGTGTATGGACCCATAGCAGTCTCGAACTCTCGGCGCCCTCACTTCGTTCGGGCGCCAAAACACTCGACTGTTATGGGTGTCATACAGCCCTTGGTAAACAATCTACTATTATTCAATCAATATTTTTGTCACAGAGTTTCTATGCGTAACGGATGATTAACGTATGCAGAAAACGTGAGAGAAGCCTAAGGCTAAACGTAGTAGTTGTGTTTAATAATCGATTGCTTTATGTTGCTTAATTATATGTTTTCCTTATTATCAAACTCGTCTAATGAGCTAGGCCGAACACGTACGGCTCCGCACAATAGGGTGATTCAATTACTTGATATTATCGTTCGTGTCTAGTTTTCCATTAGTTCTTTATTAGCTCTAACGTGTAAATGAGAAATTTATTCATTATAACAGCTAAGTTTAAAAATAACATAAGTCTATCGAAGGAATAAAGATACCCTAACACCGAAAGTTTTCTTAAAAATAAAAGTTAGTGGGATCGATCACCATCATCTATTAGTAACCATCATGTCACAAGAACGTTTTGTTTGCGTTTTGTTTTATTGAAATTGTCACATTTTGACACACTTCACACATTGGAGGCGAAGATTGAGTGAAGACGTCACAAAACTTCTGTCAAAAATCAAGCTTAGTCTAAGAAATTCGGGAGTTTCACCCGAGTTCTTTTCATAACAACACGTGTTGTCAGACTCCATTTTAACTCAATCTACCGTACAATTTCTATTTAATATAAAATTATTTTCAATGGACATTGGCGAAATCCAAAAGGGAACCGCCATTATATAAAAAGAAGTAGAAGAAGTAAGAGATTCGTGGTACGAAATAGCATGGTAAGATTGAAACAATACAGCGCTAAGAGATGGCGGTAGGAACCTGGATTAGGGCACAAATATTCACGTTATAATCGTTTATAAAATCTTGAGGATCAGTGGGAAGTTATAAAGTACTAGCGGATCCTCGCGGTTTTACCCGCGTGGTGCCCGTTCCCGTAGGAATATCGTGATAAAATATAGCCTAGGTCACTCGGGAGAAATGTAGCTTTCTAAAGGTCTAAGAGTTTTCTAAATCGGTCCAATAGTTCCTGAGATTAGCGCGTTCAAACAAACAAACTCTTCAGCTTTATAATATTACTAGCGGATCCTCGCGGTTTTACCCGCGTGGTGCCCGTTCCCGTGGGAGTATCGGGATAAAATATAGCCTATGTCACTCGGGAGAAAAGTAGCTTTCTAATGGTCTAAGAATTTTCTAAATCGGTCCAGTAATTTCCTAGATTAGCGCGTTCAAACGAACAAACTCTTCAGCTTTATAATATTGGTATAGATAAGTATAGATTTATAATAGAAATACCTTTAGTTATTTGGACAAATTTGGATAATGGAATTATCCCAACTTGGTTTGTATATGTGCGGTGCTTTTCCACGTACCTTTTGGTCTGACGCGACACTGTTTTGGTTTGCTAGTGCCTCGAAAAAAATAAATAAGTAGTATCAAAAAGCCGCAGTTGGTAACATGATTTGTCTAGTCTTGCATAACCACCTCGTACTCCATAAGTGGCCCCTTCGCACCTAGCGACCGCGTCTCCGTTACAATCGTCGATTAATGATTAATTGCTACAAATTAACTTAGGGTTAATGTCCTGTTTTAATAGACAATTTGCATTCGTGTATAATGACATGGTTTGTCGTTGTATCTGTCTGTACGAGTGCTAATGAATTATAATCACGGAGCAAAAAATTGAAAACATGCTTTATAAGAAGGTTGCTCGTTTGCCCAGTTTATTTAATGTATGTTTTTTGTAAGAAGCAAAAATAAATGCAATATATCATAAACAACGAGATCTTTTTGTAAACTAGAGGACAGTTATACTTTTCTTGAAGTAAGTAACTGAAAATCAGCATTGCCAATGCAGAAAGTTTAAATAAATAAACCGAAATATCAACAAACGTCGAACTGGCCACTAATTATCTAATTTCAAAATCTATCACAATAACTTTCAAAAGTATTGTGATTGTGATAGTGATTTATGGAATTGTGTAACATATAGTCGCAATGGCTTTCGAAACGAATGATGTTTTAATTGACACTTCTCCATATATTTGAAAGATATTTTCGAGTGTCACTTTGCTTAGACAGTTCAATTTCGTTCATTTAATACCTTGTCACGTTCTTCCCCCTACACCCAATTTTTCCTACGGTTATAGGAAGATAGAAACGAACAAAATAAAGTGAATATAATTAATCACAAAAATATACCCTTGCAGTAAAAGAAGCGGGTCGAATGTGTGAAGACCAAAGAATTAAAAGGGTCTTGGCCAGGGGGTCAATTCTGATAATTTTTTGTCATAATCGTCTCTCAGTGGAGTTTCAATAGTAGTGTTTATTTACACTGTTGTAACAAGAACTGAGTAAAACAGCACTACCATTGAAACACCACTGGAATACCATTGTGACTAAGCATTAGCAGAATTGGGCCCCTGGCTCTTTTCCCGTTCCGGTACTTCCCGTAAGGTGGTCCGCAGCAGGAGTGGGCGGAGAGTGTGGCTTCGGAATTCAGCAGTTCTGCTATAAATGGTCAACGCTCTTGCGGTGACCTCCGACCCTGGAACGCGCCATCAAGAAGCGTTATTTTCTTATTTCGATAAGGTGCGATCACCAACGGCAGAACCTACCGGAATAGTACCGTAATCAGCTGCTGTGCCGTGGTGTTCGCAATCGGTTACGGAGATTCATGAAAGTCGGTAAAATAAAACTACTTTTTTTTACATAAATAATGTGGGTAGAAAATTATGAAATCGATGTGACTATGCAAATTCGATAGATTACAACGAATACGAATTATTATTCCAATTTAATTTTAATATTTACTAAGCAAATTAACTCGGTAATACACTTTCTACGTTATAATTCTAAAATATAAAACAATTAAGATACCACTTACCCAGTCTGGGGTTTAACAATTCACGCACAATATTTTATTATCGATAGCTATTAGTGAGCGAATATATGCTCTGTGGTGTTGACGGATAGGTAGTTCGCAATTAGAGAAACGGAATTTTAAATGTAGTTATAATTTTTAAGTGTTTGGTTTAGTATTAAAGACACTACGGGACGTTGGCGGAATTTCTGTGGAAAACGGAAGAAGCCAAAACTAAAAAAAAATAAAAAAAAAAAATAGTATTAAAGTTTAGATATTGTTAGATTAGTTATAAGTTTATATTTTATTTTAGTTATTAGTTTATAATTTTAGGGCTTAGTTAAGTTTAAATGTTTTATTTATTGTATTTGAAGTTTTTACTTTATTTGAATTATTTAATCATTTGTTTTATTATAAAGTTCTAAAAACAGGTTAATAATGTTTATTTAAAGTAGTATGTACGTTTACAACGTTACAACCTTGCAAAACGCGTCCCGATCACATTCCATATCAAATATCAAATAGTGACGGCCTGAAGTATGTAAATATCTTTCAAATGACGAATTGAAAGGGATTGCGATAGATTTTAAAATTAGACAATTAGCCCCCTGGATTTTAATAAAATTGGTGTGATTTTAATAAAGAATACACGGAAAAATATCTCAGAAAGTTCAATTTGGTTTCCTAAAGGTTTATCAATACATCTAAAGCTGTCTTACCTGCTTATAAATAAATAAATAATTAAATAATTGCATACAAACACACCAATTATCTAGCCCACATTAAGTTTCATTAAGAACTTGTGTTATGGATACTAGATAACGGATAAACATACTTATATACTTTTTTTTTGTAAATACATACATAATATACCTACATATTAAACACCCAGACCAAGACAAATAGACATGTTCATGCACACAAATATTTGTCGATCGAACCCGGGACCTCTAGCGCAGAAGGCGGGCTTAGTACCCCTGCACCAAACAGGTCGTCATCATACTTATACTTACAAGATTCGCTTTGGGTTATCTCTAGTAGTTGCCATAACAACAATGTTTCCAGCATTGTTTTGTTGCGGCAGTTAAAGATAAGATATGCATTACCAGGATTCCGGAGAGACGCGCGTTTTCACCTTCAGCCTTATAAATAAATAAATAAATATTTCCATACAACCACACCAATTATCTAGCCCACGTTAACTATCATGAAGAACTTGTGTTATGGATACTAGATAACGCATAAACATACTTATATACTTTTTTTTTGTAAATACATACATAATATACATATTAAACATCCAGACCAAGACAAATAGACATGTTCATGCACACAAATATTTGTCTTGTCCGGGGATCGAACCCGGGACCTCTGGCGCAGAAGAATTACTTAATATCAGGTATGATGAAGACTATGCGTCTCCTCTTTGTTCGTAAACGACACTCTGACCTAATAAAGTCTTAAGTCCTAATTACGTAAGATTGGCTATTTTGTTACATCTTAGTAAAACTAGGCTTAAAGCTTTCATCACCTAGTTCCAATAATTAAGAAGAATGGGGAAGAAAACGCTAAGCCTAATACAGATGGCGCTGCATCCGTCTGTCACATAACAAGCAATCTGTCACTTTGAGTTTGTCGGTGAAGTTTCACCCGAGTTATTTTCGTAATAACACGTGTTGGGAGACACCATTTTAACTCAATCTACCGTACAATTTCTATTTAAATACAAAAAATATTCACTCGACATTGGCTAAATGCGTAATAATTTATCACGAAGAAGCCATTAATTAAGGAAATAAAAAGAGTCGATATTTGGTGAAATTGTTTATTTTTCTTTTTACCAATAAAATAATGTATAGTGATTGAACTGTGAAACAGTTAAAAGAAGAGTTACAGACCCGAAGGACCTTAAAGGTACGAACCTTTAAGGCCCCTCGGGTCTTTAAGCGGACCTAGTTAGTTGGTTAGTAATGGGTAAAATAAGCTAGAAAATAACAAGTTTAATCAAACAATCTCTTAATGTATTTGGCACATCGAAGTATATTCAAGAGAAATATATACAAATGAATACGTTCTGTTTAAGTTTTTAACATTGTATTCTGTATTTTAAACCATGTAAACATTATCTTAAAATAATATTTTTCTATTTGAAAATCTATCATAAGTATAAAAATAGCATTGAAAAATGCAAAAAATCACAATACATAGAATATAATATTTTTATGTCACAGGGAGTCTTTTGTACACAATTTAAACTTTGGAATCCCTCAGGATTGAAGACATTAAAATGTAATTAAGGAGTCATATTGTGATGTAAATAGTAGCACCATACTACCAACTTAATATAACATGACTTTCTCACAGTCGTTCATTCTTGGGAAAGTGGTGTTTACCATTATTAATTACATCCAATTGCCATACAACGCGGCATTCTGTGGTAAAACGATAAAAATATACTTAACTGTAAAGAACTGTTTGTATGGATTCTGACAGGTGTCGTGAGCCAATCGTTAACAGCGCCTCTGGCGGCGAATATTGTCAGTTTTCTTCCCCATTGGCGTGACTGGCTGAAGCAATAACTTTGCGCGGGCGCCGCCGTCTGCTGTTGCAAGCATTTGCATGCATGAATATGCGCCGGCCATCGCGGTACGGTGGTCCTGGGTTCTGGGCTAGGTGGTTAGTGGTTTACACGGTTCCGTACGACTTTTGAGGTTACGGTTTTATTGTTTATGTTATTTGACATGAATATTGATTGCAGATTTTTACAAAAAAATCTCGGTAAGGACTCGGGTGTGACTCAAACCCGCCACATCTGACGACTACTACCCGTATGGTCCCATGCTACAAATTTGAGTTAACCAATTCATGGTAGATTTATGTCTTGCGAATATAAGTACGAGTATGTCTACAAGATTTCAATCACAAAAATTAATTTCTCTACATCTGCTCATGGGGATTCAAACTAGCAACCGTATTTGTGTAGAGTTTTTGAAAAACACATATTCTCAATGTGAGAAACACTCGATTTTTTTATAGAATATACTTAGTGGTTTAACAACATACACATAAACTCGGCTGGAAAAAGAAGAAAAGTTATGTTTAGAGAAGAAAAACAGGAGTTCCTTCTTTCCACAAAGAAAGAAAATAAAAAAACCAAATTAACCCTGAGCTAACATCGTTTTTTTTTTACACAATTATTGACATTGTGGTGTAAATATTTACTCCAAACTTATAAATTAACAAAATAAACAGCTAATATTTATTATTCAAATGCAATAATGATTTTGTGTAGTTGTATTTACAATAAAAAGTAACATTTGACTAAAAAAAAAATAGAAATTGTAAAAAATAACTACATACCTAATTAACACTATGGGGTATAAAACATACACCATGTACCTATACAATGCAAATTGGAGAACTTTTATGCGCCGCGACTTTTTGAGGTTAAATCACGTACACTAAACTGAGAATACTTAAAAGATTCTATCTTTGCCAGAAAAGAAAATATGTGTGTTTTATTGCGGCTGGGGTAAAAATTTACCCCCACAATGTTATGGGTTAAATAAAAACGAAATGTACTAAAATTTTTTGCTGAAACAACCTCATCTCAGCTAATGCCAAAGCTTAGATTGCGGCGCTGGTTTTCAGATGCAGCAGTTTTGGTAGTTGACACAAGTTTAACTAAAAGCTCTAGAAGATGATCAAGCAGGTTTTTGGTGGAAACCTGAGAATCCTTAATTTTGTGTTTTTGCTAAATCTAATAATATCGTGAATCAAATATGGTAACAAACATTGGACTAATAAAAGTGCTTCTTATTGTCACAGTATAATTCACTTAGATAGTTTCGCGAGTGCACTGAGCGAGGTGTTAACTTTGCATACCACTTAGCATACCGCGCATTGTAAAAAAGGCTTAGGAAATTGAAAGTAACTCATTATTTACTGGTGTTTTTAACCAATGCAGATCGGCACTGCATAAGGATGTACCCACAGACCATATCGAGATAGACGGTAAATGTACCTACCTTGCGTGCCAAAAGATTGATCCACGGTCAAAGTTTTACGACCTAAGTCAGTCCGCTTGAGACCATTGCCATGAAATGCCGCGTCACTCAGTAACGAAAATGGTTAATTGTGCAGTGCTTTCTTGTAAGAGTTCGTCAATAATATTTACACATCAATAAATCTCGCTCGTGACGTCATGGTACATACGAAAAATTCGACACGCTGATTCTCATACAGTTTGAAGCGCTCTTTACGTCTATCTCGATATAGGTCTGTGGTTGTAACCGATTACTCAACACTGGTTCCGAATTGGTTATAAAAATATTTGTGTCAGATACTATGTTTAGAGTGTATCAGATTCGTTAATTTTGTTTTGAACGCTTGAAGGAGTTTTTAATTTCATTGAAATAAAATGTTTTATTTAGGCATTCACTGCAATAGTTTTTGTTGGACAATGGTACATCCTGCTCTGTTGTTTAAAAGAATAAATGATTAAGTTATCGTTTCGTTTACTTAAGTTTTATATCTGACCTTATGTTCGACCCGTGTGCCTTGTCAGACGATCTATAAATAATGCCTCGGAGGACGCAATATGAGTGTTGAAGTATTGGGTCAAATGGTGTTAAAATTAACGATCTCGGTCAAAGTCGTGTTTTTTAGCTTTGTATGTACTGGAGAGCATTCAACGAAAATTCAAATTGCATGCAATAAGTTTTAATAATACCATTGAGCATCGAAAAGAAGTCCGATCTCTTTCGTTTCACAATCAGCACACGCATAATCTTTTATGATCAATAACTCAGGGGTCTCTTGCGCAGCCAAAGAAATCAGAACAAACGATCGATCGAAATTTCGAGTCACCCGATGCAGTGCCATAGCGGGCAGCTAATTCAGCCGTACTCCTTTTATTTATGTCTTCATACGCGCCGCCGATAGCCCCTAATTACGCCGCCGACGCAAGAACACTAATCGCACAACGTACGCGAACCAACTTGAGGACAAAAGCCGTCAAAACAATTCAGAAGTAATGTGAAAAGAACCTAAAATCACAGATCTTAAGTTCATTTTCTATCGGAATATATTTGCGAGTTAACCCTTTTCGGCGAGTTCGAAAATTGAAATCGATACGCATAAAGACTTAACTTGGATCTTCTCTACATTACAGATTGTGTTTTGCTGTAAATTAATAAGGTTTTATTTTCTCTACGCGAGAAGGGCGAGGAGATACGACGTACCAAGTATGAAATTTTAAAAAATTTGCGTCATACGAATTTGGACTCTCATGCGCCGGTCAAGATTTATCTTTGGAAAGGTGGTCGTCGCGGAGATACGGTGATGGTCGTTCGAGATATAGATTCGCACTGGAGAAGCGTTAATGAGCAAAGGTCGGTTCGGAATCCGAGCCGGCAGCGTTACTGCGTTGGCTTTTGTCGGCGAGATGCGAGTTTTTGCGATGACCAATGATAACAATGAGCGGTGTTAAGAAAAGTGGGATGCGAAATTCTATACAGATAGAAAGAAACGAGATAATGATGGGCTAATTAATTATCGTTTTGCTGGTACACGACATTGTGCTGGGGAAACGGCGAAACGTGTTCTTGTGGTAGTTTGTGTGGAGATATATCCCGTCATTAACTGATAAACTTGAGAACTTTCATTATCTGGGGACAATCTGCGCGATTAAAAATCGTTTACACGTCTTGTGTGCCGAGATTGAGTTATTCACGAATAAATTGCTTACCGCCGTTTTGATCAAATTACGGATAAAGAAAATAATAGTAAATAATCTGATAAAAAAAACAAAATCCCAAATCTGTTTGTTCTCATATATATAAACACAGACAAGAAAATACGAGTACTTACCTACTAAGTAGTACATTGTTATTATGCCTATTTAATTGATGATGTCACAAACAAAAAATAAATATGTAAATATAGCGACTATATTTACATTTTTTTTTTGTTTGTGACATTCTTCATAATCGTCGTCTCCACTTTCTTCACAATTTTATGGCCGTCTTTGTATTGGACGAGATAAAATTTACACATTAAAACAGTTTAGTATGCTTTTTATCATAACTTATGTGGAATTATATAGGAACAATTGGATAGCTTATTGAGTATGCTTATTTTGTATTCCGGAAAATAGCGGAAACTTCTTCTTACATAAGTTTATTTTATTAGATCACGCCGAAAGTTCCTTACTCATATGTTTTCATTGATAATCGATTGTCTTTTATTTGTTTTTCATTACCTAACTATCTACCAAAGGTAATAATTCTAGGTACACAGGAACTTACCATAAATTTTAATTGGGTCAAAGTCAAATGAGCGACAAATATTTAGTTGAGCTACAAGTTTTAATTTTAAAGCTCAAAACTAAACAAAAAAGGTAGTCAATATATCTACAACAATATTATATAAGTATACTCGAGACAAAAAAGCCTTCGCAAAAAATGAAAAATTTAACCATTCGTACAACGTTTTTTTCTTCTGACAAACATACCCCACATAACCCCTTCTCGAGCATATTTCAGCAATAACAAGCTATTACCAATTCCTCTTGGAATTCTACAAAAGTAAACTTGACTACTTATAATTGAAATTTATACCCATGTGGAATAACTATTTATTAGAGGATTAAAGTTATATTCTATTTGTATTTTTATCGTTTTCATTTAAATGTAAAACTCTGTGACAGTAAATTATATGTTTGCTTTTTAATTGCCGACACTACAGAGAGCAGATAAAAAACTCCATATCATGATGTTAAGTGGATTACATTAAAAGCTAAGCAGGGAACTGGGGGTGACTATTCATCCGAATCTTAGGAAGACCAATTTTGTTCATTTTCCTTGGATATGGAAATAGAAAATATTTCAGAAAATCTTTGCACTTATCTGAATTTGACGTATTCAGATAAGTGGAAAGATTACGAGTGCTTAATGTTGTTTCGCTTGTTATGTTTCTCAATAATTTGCAGTTTTAGTCTCTAATAGCAATTTATAGCAGAAATAGCGGCCACCCGTGGTTTCGCCAGCGTGGGTCCCGTTCCCGTGGGAGTATCGGGATAAAAGGTATCCTATATTTTAATACAGGCTATTCACTATCTATGTGACAAATTTCATTCAAATCTGTAATGTAGTTTTTGCGTCAAAGAGTAACAAACAAACAAACTGACATACTTACTTTCAAATTTCTGGTATTAGTAGGATTCTCAAAAGTCATATCTCCGAAATCTGGTTTTCTATAAATAAGTAATCGGTTTGATTAGCTTACGAGATGTGACAATTCGTACTTTATTATATTTTTTATTAAATGTTTCAACATATTTCTTATTATCCACTTAATGAAGAAACGAAAAGAACAACGAAGTCAAGTTATTTAAGGGAAAACAACTTCACCTTCTTCGTCTGTTTCCTGATTAGAAAGCAACTTTAGTCGCCTCTTCCGACACCTACGAGTTGTACAAATACAGAACTCTTAAAATTTGAAAATTATAAAATAAAGGAAGATTTAAATAAAAATTATGTATATGTATATATGTATATGTACGTCGTCATAGTCGTCTCAGCCACATGACACCCAATGTTGGGTATAGGCCTCTCCCAAGGATCTCCACGACTATTGGTCCTGCGCTGCCCACATCCAGCGGCTTCTCGCGACCGCGCACCAGGAGCTCTATTTTGAATCGCTCGTATGACTTACGTCACACGCATGCGACTTAAGTCACGCGTCGCACGCTTGTTTTGTTCGACTGCAACGAGTGGGTGAAGGCACTCGTTGCGGTCGAGCGATTCAAAAATACGGAAATTCGTATGTCGAACGAAAATCGGTAGAAACGAAGCGCTCGACGCGAGACGAGTGAATCAAAAATAGATCGCCAGATCGTCGATCCACCTGGTCGGTGGCTTACTAACGGAGCGTCGTCCGGTGTATTCGTCGTCCTAACCTAACCTTTCCACCTAATAGTAGTCTGGCCTGTTCCAATAGTAGTCCGGAAATGTCCATGTCCTGACAAAGAAGGTATTCATGGTGACCTTACCCTTGCCTACTTACAAGTGCCAACACAACACGTGAACCGCCATTTTGCTGATAACTCATTACGTAATTATATATTTGTGATCTTCCCTCTCTTTCCTATCGTGACCACAAACATTATATTAAAATTCCCTACTAGCTGAGCGTTCAAAACTTTGTAGAATTAACCCAGAGTTATAATTACTTGGCAAAAACTGCAAATTAAATGGCTTGGTGCTGTCTGTCAATGAAATGTTGCGTTAAAGCGTGTTTTTAAATTGATTCTTGACGCATACAAGAATTGATTAAAAATAATAGTTACAAGTTATAGGACGTTACTTTGACAGGAAACATTAATTAATGCGGTTTCAAAAGTTTACTTGACTTTATTTTATACTACTCGTTAGCCAAGTTAATTTATCTTATTTTATACTTTATCAAACACCCATCAAAACTAATCATATACCTTGCTAAGTACTTAGTATTCCGACTTGACACGTTTTTCAAACGATACGATATAAATGTTTGATATATAATATAATATGATATTTTTTTTTATAGTAACGCTAGAGAATAACTAACGTTTAAGCAATAAATCAATATTCTGGCAAAAGAAAGTCAGGAAACCCCCAATTAACTTTGTAGGAATCAGTTGAAGGAGAACTTGGTTTGGAATAGTCTGTACTCCATTTTTAGCATCAGAATTGTAGATACTACTACTATTCAGAAAACCGTTAATTATAATTCTACAACTAATTATACGTTTGACACTTTTTCTCCCTCTTTATTGTTCTTCTTCTGGATATGCTAAATAAAACAAAGTGGGAAAAACCGGAATCCGCAGCTATTTTATCGTCTAAAATCAAATCTATCTCAATAAAAATAAACATATTTCAACATTTAGTTAAAGTATCTGTTGTCTATATTGGTACACAGTACACGCACGCACAGACATGTTCGTATAGATGATATGGATATTTATTAAACTAAAAAAGTTTCGGTCAAATGAAATATACAGGGTGTGTCCCAAAAGACAAGCCGGCGATATTAAATGTTTCGTTTTATTATTGCTGTCGATTAATCCTTCAGATTGATAAGAGAAGGGCTGTGGCCGGTTATTAATATACCAGTTGTAACGAGATCATTCGATTCAAACGGGTAATTAAAAGATATTTATCATAGGATTGGACTGAGACGTTTGAAGTAATGTGAAAAGGTTGTGGAACTCTTGTTGAGCTGATTTTGACGATGATTGTGGTGTAGTGTTGTGGTTCCTTTTTGGTGTTGAACTGTTAGTCATGTCGTCGTGGAATCAAATCTCATCCCACAGGGCACAATATACTAGTAATAAGATGAATATACGAAATTAGCACTTTGTGTTGTAAAATAATGGAAAAAGTATATGATTTTTACTAATACTTATGAAATTTTTTAAAAAGAATAATATTGGAAAAAATTAACTCTTGTCTTCTATTCTCGGTAGCTCAGCGGTTAGAGCGTTGGACCGGATTGCCAAAGGTCGCGGGTTCAAGTCCCATCTGAGAATTCAGTTGTGGCCGAGTTGATTTTTTCCAATATTTTTCTATATCGTAAGTAATGGAAGAGTGTTTAAAAGACACTCTTATTTTCACAACAAAAGTGCAAGTTCTTGAATCTGAATTATATTTTAATGAAGATTAGATTTTAATCCTCGAACTCGAACGAAGGTAAATCCAACCCCCAACAGCAACCGAGATGATGTAGCAATCATGATCTTTGGCCAAATTCAGTAGTCTCTTAGAATTTGAGATAGAACATACATAGGTACGGTATTTACATATTAGGCGTCATCTTGATGCCGCCGTCGGGTTGCCGCTCGATAATAATTACGGGCGTCCAAACGCGGCGTTTATCGGCTGCGTACGCCAAATGGAGACCATAGCCGTAGCCGGGTAAATCTACGGCGGTTTGAACGCTGTCATTGTCCTCGACACATAAAGTGTCATGCATAAGTGCGAAAATAATAAAGGTTATGCTGCTACTCGTCTGAGACCTATATTCGTCACTGGACACGAGGACAGAATTTTATTACTCTAAAAATATGAAAATATGTTAAGGACAATGACGACGTTCAAACCCCTCGTAGATTTACCCAGCCGTTCCGAATTCGACTACGAGTACCTACTCTGATGCCGTGTAGGTTTGGGGATTTTTATAAGTCTTGATTAAGTTGGAGTTCTTTTCAGAGACTTCTTTTAGAATAATAGGACTTGGTAAAGTACTAGGTAGATCCAAGTAACGAACCCCATGACACAGTGCTTCGATTAGATCCATTGACATTTGTGCTAGTCAGTGTCTTGGTGTTATTAGTTACATGTACATATACCTATTTGTAATTCTTTCGTTGTCACTGATTTTTAAGTATTAATCGTTTAATTAACAACGGTATGTTTCTAATACCTAACTTTTCAACAACAAAAATGTCCCATTTGATAGTAAGTAGTTTGCGCAATGTCTATAGGAAGATGATGTTTGTATGTTATTCTATAAATGTATTCGGTTCCTGTTGGATAAAAACTATTTAGAAAGAAGGAATATTTAAAATAAATAAATCGACGAAGACTCATCGAAATCTGTAAGTAAAGTTACAAACACTACACAAATCTCTGTACCGAGTCCCACATAAACAGTTCTGCATCGCTCCGCAAATGGACACGGCAGGCTTTAATTATTGGACATAACTCAGGAGGCCCGTTCCTGTTTGTTTATTTCTCATCACTAATTTGTTTTAATACTATCTGATGCAGTCGGTATTGAGTTTTGTCTTGGCCGAAGATCAAACGAGTTAATTATGAATTTTTCACACGTACGCAATTTTCGTTGCAGTCGGACAGTCGGCGCTGTATGACAAATTGCCATTCAGTTTTGCACGCGATGCTGCCGGTTCGATTGTGCGTTTTCTTTTGCTTACGCAAATTACCGTCTGCGCTAATGTTGCTTCCATTTCGAATGCAATTATTGGAGACACGGATATAACAATAGTAGGAGCACGCACAATGATTATCAAGCACTGCTGTAACAACATTAGACTCTTCATTAGCAGTTTAATTAATAAGTCGCTCTTAGTGAAACAATTCAAATTTAATACTTTTCAGGAAGTAAATTGAGGCTTCAAGAACATTTTGAAGTTTGCTACAGTCTGCAAGACAGTTAAAATTGACGCCAATAATAGGTCAAAATTAATAAATAGTAAAATAAAGATTTCAAGAAAAAAATAACACCACAACCTGAAGGTTCGTTAGCCCCAATCGTTAACCGATAAACAGTTCACTAGGAGCATGCGTTCATTAAACAGTGAACATTACACTGCGGTATCGGGATATCATAATTAAGTCGCGCAGCGGCGTGTTCAAATTAAATTATGTCCAAATTAAACGTTAGTGTTGCCATAAATCCGGCGCGGCTGCGCAGGCGCCGCCGTTACGCGGCGTATGATGCATCGGCGCAGATATCGGCGAATGGTAACATTGTGGCCTAAGGGTTGAGCGTCAAGAGGTTATCGAGAGTAAAGCATGAAAATATGACTGAGAGTTTGATCGAATCAATAATCAAGAAAGAAAGAAAGAAAAAGAAAGAAGCTAACAGAATTAATGCTAACAAACAGTTTTACACATGAAAAACAATTTGGTAACAAAGATTAACATAGTTGCCGAAATGGTCTCCGACCTCAGCTTCTGTCACATATTTATGTGACGCTGGTTTTCGGGCATCAAGGTCAAAATGCTTTTTATAACAGTTGCTTTAAAAATGTATCTCTATAATACACAATTATTATTCCCATATGACGGTGGTTCCCAGTTCCAACCTTCCGTATCTTTTTTTTCACTTCGCTCTATCCAAGTGGCGTCTTGAGAGACGTTGATCGAGCTGAGGATACTTGGACCAAGTCCCGCCATCTTCTCTTTGGCTTACATCTTCTTCTGGATCCGCAAAGTTCAAGGCTGAAAGCTCATTTGCCAACAAAATCTGGTGGTCTTTTTCTCTTTAAAAATTATTGACGAAAAAGCACCGAGCAACATAGGCGTTAAAAGTTAAACATTGTACCAATTATGCTTGCTGCTTTTTGACGCAAATATTAACAACGGCCGCTAACAAAAATTCAGAAGGGTTCAACTCCGTAAGATTAATTTTTTAAGTAATTATAAGGAAAATCATTTAGAGTGTAGTCTTATACGTACATACCTACTATTTACGTACATACCTACTATTTAGTCCCACCTACTATTATAATCCGGTTGTTTTAAACTTGTCGGAATAATAACATCGACATGAAGTTGCGTGCGGCTGCTAACAAAAAAATATTCGATACCAAAGCCGTCGTCTGTTTCTGTTAAGTTCAACCAAATTAACGTGGATTTTGTAGAACTTTTTCTCTTTGCGAATTTTTAAATAGCTTTAACCTCACAACTTGCACCACACCCAGTTGGAAATACAACTTAATCTACGGGCAGCGCTTCCATTTAATTGTTTGTTTTTATTTCTCAGAATCAATAAGCTGCAGACACTCATACGAGCCGATACGGATAATATCGACAAACAGATTATTGCTAAGATATAGGCGAATAAGAAATTACGAGCGGGAACGAGAAAAGCCGGTCTGGAGTCGAGTTACTTTTTAATGAAGAGACAAATCAAAATAAATGGCGTATACCGATGAGGTGGACTGCGCAGTGGTTTTGCGGGTCTGCAATTTTGATGGTTAAGGGACTTTTGCTACGGTCGGTAGTGGGATGGGTGACCAATAATGAATTGTATTTAGCTCCTCCATGCCGCGCAGGGAGAGCTTTGTCTTGGCTACATTTGTAATGCCGGCTTTGTCTTGGCTACATTTGTAATGTCGGCTTTGTCTTGGCTACATTTGTAATGCCGGCTTTGTCTTGGCTACATTTGCAAACCATTTGTTGACCACCGCAAATGCAGCTGTGATCAACGGTCTCAACGTATCTGTACATGGGTGGACCTAATTTTTGGTCACCGACCGACCATAGCAAAAATTGCTTAACCTCCACAACTGTAGGAACTGTTCTGTTACACCAGCGAGCGTTTAAATAAAAAATAAATAAAAAGAACTTCTTACAATCACACCAATTAAGGCGATACTCGAAAAAAAATATGCTGAAGCGAGATAGCAATGAGAAAACGACGCGCACGGGAGCGAGACCGATTTTGCAGATAAGGCAAAAAAAACACAAAATCAAAAAAATTAAAAAAATAGCGATTTAAAAAAAATGCTTCTATACGATCCTAAATATTATTGGTGTCCAGTTATTAAACCAATTTCCAATAGTGTAAGTAATCTTGAATGTTCATATTTTTTAGAGTTCTTTTCGAAAAGAAAAAGTGTCGAGGCAAAATCATAAAATCGTGTTTTTGAAACTATGGGAATCTAGATAAAGGTATGAAGAAATATATATGTTATTACCAGATTTGTAACAACTGTAACCGTGCTATAGTTTTATATCAAAAAGTCCATACTTTTTCCGAGTAGCGCCTTAACCTATAGCCCCAAAGCAAGCGCTGTAAGGTTTGTGTTATGGGATACAAGGGTAGGGATATAAATACATCTAATTATACATATATAAGTTTTATGTGTGGAAATATATGTAAAATTTTACGACTCAGCTACAAATTTTCGTATTCATCATTCAAAAATTTGCCCCAACAGGGATTCCAACCCAGGACCTACGAGTAGGCGACACCTTGAACCGGTGTACCACTCTACGGTTGTCAAAAACCTCATATAAATGTAAAGTAAGAACAGACAAACACTTGCATAGATTGAGATATCATCTTATTGCGACGCCTAAGGGTTTATTTGCGCCAGGCGCCACTTATGGGTCTATTAATGTATAAATAAACGCTAACAAACGCGACAACCAGTCTCAAATATTACTCTTGACATGAAAAATGACTTCAATTACACTGCCGATAACTTTATTTAACCATTAAGTTGGTCAATTGAGTGCTTAAGTGTTTATGCTGTAATTAAATAAATTGAATTGTTCCAAATAATTAAGAGATACCGAGAAACGTAGGGAGAAAAGGTCTCCGTTAATTTTGTTTCACTTCAATACAATGAAAAGAAAATTTCATAAGTTCTATAAATGACTGTAGCTAGCATATATAAGTGCACTAATAATAATAATAAACCTTTTCTGTACTATTAAGTATTCTGTGCCTTTTCTCAAACATGCATGGAAATGTTGTCATTATTTTCGAAAAAAGAACACGCGATGTATCGAATCCCAAAAATTTAAAACTCTGATGTGCACAACGACACCAAGGAACGTTTTCATTTAAAAAAAAATGTTATGCAGTTCTTCAAAAATAGGTCACATTACTTGCTTGATAGACTCGTAGTTAAGCCAGCTGCTTTTCTAAACAAGGCTTCTTTATACTTTATACTACATTATAAAATTTTAATTCTTTTGAAAAACTTCGAGCCGCTTTATATCTATAGAAGATCTTAAGCTTATTAGACTTTGGAATAATTAAAAAAAAGTGCATTTAGGCGAGTAATTTTACCTTACAACAAGGACTAAATGTTTTATTAATATGGCAATTATTTTAGCAATAGCTAATCGCTTCGTCATGGCAACTGTTTTGCATTGTAAGTAATTATAGGGTTACTAAAGTGAAGGCCTATTTATTAGTGTTATCTTTCTTGTTGAAGCTTCTGTTTGGTAATAGGCTTTTAATGGATTTTTAAGTAATATATTTTAATAAATATAAATAAAGAATAAGACAGAAAAAATATTTCAATAAGTGTAGTATTTGCTTTGTACAATCGAAAGCACAGAAGCTTAGCATTAACGCGCCCTTTTGGCGCAGTGTAGTGGTTTTTGGCGTCAAAATTAATTTAGCATACTATGCGTATTTCCTATAGAATATGTCAACTCCTGTTGACAGAAATCACAGTAGTTTATAACTTATCTAAAATTTTTGACGGGATTCTTTGCCTGCGGTAAAAAAAAAACATAAAGCAAATGAGTTATTCACTTGTGAGCAAAGAAGTGTCTTGAGTTTTATTTGCATTAGAAAATGATTTTTATCAATGACTAGCGGATCCTCGCGGTTTTACCCGCGTGGTGCCCTTTCCCGTGGGAATATAGGGATAAAACATAGCCTATGTCACTCGGGAGAAATGTAGCTTTTTAATGGTCCAAGAATTTTCTAAATTGTCCAGTAGTTCCTGAAATTATCGCGTTCAAACAAACAAACTCTTCAGCTTTATAATATTAAAAAAAAATATAAGTATAGATAAGTTCACTATCAATGATATCCTTGACTTATACTGACCAACTTCTTCTTTTTATGTAAAATGGCGGTGCCCGTTTGGATTTCGCTATTGCCGAGATTTTATCTCAGTTGACCATCTTCCTTACCCACTGTCAAATAAAGAAACAGAAACCAGCCGTGGCTTCCGTCAATACTAGTTCTGTCTGTCATCAGTCACGAAAAACTTTCGAGTAAGTATCGATGAAGTAAACGAAAAGAATTTATGACATATTGAGCAGCGTTCCTATCGGACGTAAACGAAATTACATTTTCCACTGCTCGATGCTCGATACGTCCTCGATACTATTGCGATAGTGTTCCGTGCTAGTATCATATAGTATCACAGTAGGTATCTATAGTAGGTTCCTGTCGGTCATTGCACCGACGTGCAAGTGTGCTTTTTGTGCATCATTATATGCAAATGTATGAAAGCAACACCGCGCAGCGTCGGCGCAGACGCAGTTTCTATGTTTTTGCGCGTTCGTTACTCAATCACCTTCGTTAGAGACGGTTATAGCTGTGTTATTACCCGATTTGAACACTGATAGCAGAAACATTAATTAATCATTTGTTGCTAACTACTGCTGGATTGCTATCTCGTTACTTGTTTTATTGAATTGTTTTAGATAGAGTCTTTTAATTGAAATTACCTGATGACAACACTTGACTACCTACCTGATAAAGTACATTTGTGTTTGTGATCTATGAAGTTGTTCCACACTATTATTTGATAAAGAAAGAGTGTGAATGTGATGACAGGAAGCTTTCAAGTGCAAAAAAATACGAAGCACTTAATTGCGAAAACAAAAGAAAACTCAAAAGCCATCCTCATTAGATTTGTATATTTAGGGGCAGTAGGTATTCTGGTTCGTTCGACTTGTTTAAATTGAGCAATTTATCGGATCGTAATCGAATGCAGTCGTTCGCGGCGCGGCTTCGATTAAGACCTACGGCGACAATTAAGTGACAAAAACCAGCGGCAACCCTAATACGTGCGCCCGCGCAGGCGCGGAGCCGGCCTGCTCAGGGCTGCAAATAACACGAATTTAAACTTTGGTTTGGTACAGGAATTTTAGGAAATGAGGATTTTGACATCAATTAGATTATCACGATTAACTTGCTGAAATTTCAAAAATACTGTATCGTTTTTATTTTGCCTTTTTTTGTTAGTTTTTCTAACAAATAAATACCGCTATTTATTCTATATTCTTCAATAATTTGCAATAATTGCTAACTTCTTCTTGGTGTCTTCTTGACTTCTTGACTCTCTGGACTTATATTTTGTGAGGACCAAAAGTCAGTGGTTAAATTCAAATTCAATATCATTTATTTAGTCAAGGCTGTTACAAGCACTTATGAACGTCAAAGAAGCTACGCCATCGGTTCAAAAACCCTACGGCGGGAGACCTTGCAACGAGCAGAACCGGCAAGAAACTCGTCAAGGGCATTATTTTCTCCTTTTTTTATTTCATATTTTGTCGTCAAATTGAAAAGTGACCTTAAACAAATGGGTAAGATCACATACAGGTCAATAGCAATTTATTTTAGATGAAAATTTTAAGCTCTAAGCACAACGCTAAGACAAGCAGACTGAAGTAGACACGAGCATGACGCATGAACCAGCCATCGCTGCGCTCAACCATATTTTACGGAACGTAACGACCCGCCTTACACGACTCGCTAAGTTTTGGTCCTCAGATACTGCACTATCAGTAGTCTCCTAAAGATTTTATTGCTATTAAAAAATATTTCGTGGATAGATTTGGATTGGTCACGATTTTGCTTTAGAGTCTGGATTTAAATAATGTTACTTAAAATGAGTTTCAAATCGGCCTTACGGTAGCAGTAATATTTTTGACCAACCCTGATCCCGATTCGTGATTGGTAGTAAAAAGGCGAATAATTACAGTTAGCAAAGGTATAGTGTGACCGGACCGGCCAGTGAGTTATGGACAAATGACTGACAGTGCGACGCAGTATGATTCACTACTTGTATAATGTTTCCGACACGACACTGATGTAAGCTTTTTATTCTTGTTAACATCACTTTTTCATAAGAATACAGCATAGGATAGCATTAGAACGATTCACTCTTATGGACATTGAACTTTTTCGTTCTTCTTGTCATAACATGTCCTGAATGGAAACTGGTTTATGTAAATAGGTTTTGACTTTGCCCTTTGAAATCGTCTAGCTAGATCTAGGTTAGACGAAGCCGAAAAATAGTGGAAAACCTATTATATTTTCTGTGGCACAAGAGATAGAACTGATGAACGTATCTAGTAGCTTTTAAACGACTAAGCAAAGTGAGAGCAGTATTGGGCATAATAAGTCGTCAAGTATGTCGTTCTTGGATGAGAAAGTTCTAAAGTTTTTTTCTTCTTAATGTCACCAACAGTGGGGATGGGGACTCAATAAAATACCTGATGATAATGAAGATGATTGATGATATTTTCGTGTGGTATGGCGTCGATACAAGCATCTTGTTATCTAATATGCAAATAGGAGGTAGATTTTGACCTTTCTTGTTTCTTGTTGCTAACAATTCTTCGCTCGTGACTTTTTAATTTTATCTATTTACGTATAAGATTACAAACACAGAGTTTAATTTACGCCGCGACAGAGGGCGCGCACAGATGGAGATAGCCCGGTATTTATTCGTGTATCTGTAGCCTTTGAGGCTAGGCGCCGCTCGGCAAAGCTGGGACCCATCAGATAGCACCACCTTCCGCGTACACTGCAGATTGTTGTGACACATGGTTTCGAAGATGAAGGAGCTTGAGGAGCTTCTAATTTCCACCTAGCTAAGGAGTATTAGTTACCGACTTGCCGACTCATCAATCATAATTCAGCATGATGCCCACTGATAATCTTAAACCAAATACCGATAAACTGACGAATGAAATTGGTGCTTAAAGATGCCATGATTTCAGAAGATATCCTTCAGGAAAACAAAACTGATATAGTTGGGTAATTTTTATTTTACGGCTAGACGCCGCGGCGCCGCTCAGCGTAATCCAGCGGGCGTACCATCAACATCATCTATTAGAAACCATCATGCCAAGAACGTTTTGTTTGCGTTTTGTTTTCATTGAATTTGTCACATTTTGACACACTTAACACTTTGGAGGCGATGATTGAGCAAAGAGGTCACAAAACTTCTGTCGTCAAAAAACAAGCTTACTTTAAGAGATTCGTAGTACGAAATAGAATAGTAAGATTGAAACAATACTGCTCTAAGAGATGGCGGCGGGCTCCCTGATGACAATATTTTTTGATAGACGGCAGATTGAGCCCACTGATAAGAGAAGACTGACCTAGTTTGGTAAGTAAATACCACTCCGTTTCTACTAGTTACTTATTAACAAATCATTCGCCATTCTATTTTGCGATTGTGTCTCCAAGCGATCCCGCAATGGCTATCTCGCACGTACACCAACAATTAACATTTCAGCAGGCGATCATCTGGTGAGATGCGAAGGGCTCCAATATGGGTACCCTTAATTACGCGGTGCAAAGGTCCAATGCGTGCTTACGAATAAAGCCGTTTGTCTGTTTACTTGTAAGTTCATCCACGTTAGGTTACGATTGCAAGAAATTGTAAAAGGAAACAAACTTAAAAAAAAAACATAATGATTATGACTTTAGGTGTATGTTATGTAATTTTGAGCCAAAACAGCGTCAACTAAATGCAATGATGCTGTTTTGTTTTGAAATAACGTATATATAATCAGTATGATTTTTATGAAGTTTTAAATAATTAACTTATTAGAAAAAAAGTATTTATTTCGCTCTCTAGCTACATATCGTCTGCACTGTCAAAGACAAGTTGGAAAACAAAAAAATATAACGAAAATGGAAAACTTTGTACCATTGTGTAAAAAATATTTTAGAAAAATAGCCTTGTTATCTGACTGGTCGGTCAACGCACAGCCCAAACGGCTGAACCTAGAAACTTGAAATTTTGCACAAAGAAACCTTTTTTTTCTTTTTTCATTTACTGACCAAAAGTATTACAAAAGACATGATATTAAATTTTCTCACCGGTACAAAAGCCGTTTCGGCTTTAACTGTGGCGGAGGAGTTCAGTTACATACAGAGCAAAACCACAAATTTAAAATGTAAGTAAATTGTTAGTTAAACAAAAAAAAACATATATTTATTTTTAAGTATTATAACTTAATAAGAAACAAATTTTTGTAGTTAGAAAAGAAATTTTGATTTAAAGATTATTTTTTTAAGCACTAAGAATTATAGTTACAGTCATGTGATTTGATTTTGTACAATAACACATTCATTATATGACTTGCTACTTGTTAATTATATTATCCGAAAAGTATTTCTTAACAACTGCTTTAAAATTATTCTTTTTAAACCTTAAATAGTGTAAACATCCACTAAAGAAGGATTTTTGGAAATCCCACCCCTAAAGGGGTAAAACAAGGGATGAACATTTGTATGAAAGTCCGTCAATTTCGAAGTTAGGATCTTCAAATTTTGTATTAAGATTGACGATTGAAAATAAAATTTTACCTGTTTCGGCGTTTTCGAAAATTCAACCCCCAATGGGGTGAAAAAGGGGGAATAAGTTGTGTAAGAATTTATTTTCAAAGTCAATTATTTATTTTATCAGGCTTATGGTTGGAAAATAAATACGAAATTCCCTATTTTATTCTCAAGCTATTCTCAAGAAATTTACCTCTAAGGGGGTAAATAGGGGTAAATTATCTAAAAATCGAAATGTATGTCGTTATCGAGGTTTTATAGGATGTTGATTCCAAAAATGGCATTGATTTTGAAGTCCAACGCGGTGAACATGACTTACTAAAGCCCTAAAGAGTTGATATAGGGGTTCAAATTTTGTATGGAAAATATTTAAAGGCATTTCGATGTCGTTCTCGACAGACAGCTTTGATAGATTATTATTTCTCCATACATAATAATACGATAATAAATTGTTAGTCTTGAAATGAATAAATATCCGTTTGATTTCGTTTCATCATTCATGATTGTATTTCCCTACTACTGAAACTGTGTAGTGTCGGATTAGAATAGCACTACCCCCTCTCATCCTGTGGGTGTCGTAAAAGGCGACTAAGGGAGTCAGCCTTCAGGAGATGGGCAGCAGCGTCTCCTACAAACTTGGATATACTGCGATCGCCAACCCGCCTGCCAAGCGTGGCGATTATGGCAAACCCCCCCTTTCGGGGGAGGCCTATACCCAGCAGTGGGTGTTATATGGCTGAGACGACGACGACGACTACTGAAACTTGCTCATTGATGGATAAGGGAGACGGGCAGTAGGGCATTGGTGGGTGGAAACTAATTCCGCATCTCATCTATTAACTGCAAGAATACAACAACGCTGAAAGCATTGTTGCTATGACGATAGACTTAGATGAGACGATGGTAGCAAGCTAGGCGGACTTAAAATAAGTCCTACCACCAACAAAACCGAATACAATATGTACATCTCCTGGGAATCGAAATCGGGACCTCTGTACCTTTTACCGAATCACTAGATCACAGAGGCGGTTAAGTAAAAATATAACCATTTTATCAGTTTTTAACAATTAACTAACCTGACATTTGTCAGTTTGTATGGAATGACATATAATACTTATAATAAACAATATGAACTGTCAAATGAATAAATAAATAAATAAATATTTCTTACACTCACACCAATTAACCTAGCCCCAAAATAAGCACTGTAAGGCTTGTGTTATGGGATACTAGGGTAACGGATATAAATACATATAATTATACATATATAAGTATTTATGTGTAGAAATATATACAAACGTCTGTGACTCAAGTACACAAATGTTCGTATTCATCATACAAACATTTGCCCCTACCGGGATTCGAACCCGGGACCTCAAGAGTAGACGACCCCTTGAAACCGGTGACGTACCACTCTACCACGGACTTTACGCAATCGCCTAGCTAATTAAAGGATTTTCTTGAATTTCCTCGCGAAGGAAGTAGCGGGCGAAAGCTAGTCTTAATATATGTAACAACGAACATTTCCTTTCACTAAACTTTCATATTGTAGGTACCTGTGGGGTTAGCAAGAAAAACTATTGAAATAGTATCGAGTAAGGCCGCGCTCGCTTTTTAATTCCTCGATTCTTACTCGAAAGTTATTTGTGCTAGGCCTACTGTTCTGATGCTCTCGATGCTCGTCGTGGTCGCCTCCTCAGTTGGAATAACTTCTCAATATATATCTCTGCTTTTATGGGGTTATGCAAATGCAGTTGTTGCGACATTAGATGTTTGTGTACAGTACTGTTGGTCCAGGCAAGATAAACCATCTTTAATCCGTAGACAAGTTATATTGGTATTGGAGTCGAAAGCACTTTGAGCTACTCTTTGATCACACGTTCATCAACACATCAACAATTGAATCGTGTTAACAGTAAATTACAATTAAAAATCTCGTAATTATAAAGAAACGGCAATATGAACCAGAAGTCTACTAACGATACACATAATTAGAGCAATCTGATGAAAGAATTTTATCACCGCGTACCCAAACAAAAACGCCATTGTAATCATCTGTATAGCGCTGATTTCTCGCCCAATTAACAAGAAAAACAGTGGACGATAATCCCCAGAACAACACAGGCGTTGACGTATTATTACGATTTGGCACTAACAATAACATTCAGTAGCTCAAACTAAGCACGAAACGTCATAAATGTAACCCACGAACCACACAAAAATGTTCCTTAGTTCAGTTAAAATAAAGTTGTAAATGCAATAGAGTTGTACAGTGATAAATTCCCATTTATACCAGGGTGGTGAGAACCATAGGAGGCTTATTATAGGCGTGTGAGAAAGGAGGTGTGCGTTTGACAAGTGGTCGGAGAAGCGACCATTGTGGCCTGACCGATGGGACGCGGGACAAATTGCACTGTCCTCTGTCCCGGATTCATCGGGGGTTATTAGGAATCTTCGGGAACACGCGAAACAATGATCAATGGAATAGGATGATCTATCAAGACGCGGCAGGAGTTCTTGCTATGAATTTCCTAAAGGAATTGATATTTCTTAATAATATATGAATAGCAACGTTTAAGTAAAGGAATAGGCAATTAAGCTATTTAAAAATATGAATTAACTTCAAATAAGTATTTTATAACTTTTGAATTTTTGCATTTTTCAATGCTATTTTTATATTTATTATAAATTTTAAATAGAAAAATATTGGAAAAGATTAACTCGGCCACAAGTGAGTTTTCAGATGGGACTCGAACCCACGACCTTTGGAAATCCGGTCCAATGCTCTAACCACTGAGCTACCGAGACTTGCGGACCACCGTCGAAATTCTCCAATACTTTTATATTTTTAATAGGCTGTAGGCCAGCGTTGTCACATCAATTCTAGGAATATCCTTGTGCAAACATCTTTTCAGGTGTTTAACGATCGATTAAGATGCAACATCCAATAATTTATGATTTTTGAATTTTTATAATTTTCAATGCTATTTTTATACTTATGATAAATTTTAAATAGAAAAATATTGAAAAAAAATTACTCGGCCTCAAGTGAGTTCTCAAATGGGACTCGAACCCACGTCCTTTGGAATTCCGGTCCAATGCTCTAACCACTGAGCTACTGAGACTTGCGGATCACGTCGAAATTAATATTCAAATAAGTATTATAAAATTCTCAGGTTCAATTTCAACCAAATTGAGTCTAAAGCAAAATTTACATCCTTCACAGAGGATGCGTCGGTTAGCACTCGCAAAGCGCTTTATTAAGTCCAAACACCACACAAAATCTTAATCCACATACACAAAAAGATCCTCTCCTTTCAAAATCAAACAATATTTTGTTAGGGTTTGCATTTAATTAAACGTATAAAAGCGTCTTAAATATCAACACATTTTGCTGCATCCATGGTCAAAATAAAAGACTGCCAACGGCCTACTACAAAAAATAATTCACGATGATAGAACGATCTTCGTAATTCGATTTCCTTATTTTTAACCTTATTATTGGGCTAATGTCGCAAAGAGAAACGAAATTTTGCTCAATTATCGTGGCTGGGTTTTCGAAATATGCCCTCAGATTCGCAGTCGTGTCAAAAATACCATGTCCATTGTGGAGCATAAAGGCTTTGGTTTCAACCCTTCACAGGCTATTGAGATTTAATGAACAATCAACCTCTATTATTTTAGTGTCGTTTCGCATTTCACTTTAAGTACGAATATCTCTCACATTAGCTCGAATAATCCTAATATCATGTTCCAATCTTAAATTCTCAGCATTCGCTGCGTGAATGAGTTGACGAGGTGATTCAAGCTTGGAAACTGCACAATGGACATCGGTAATATAAATAAAATAATTAGTACGAGTGTTGAATCGTTTAATATTACGAAAAATAGAAGGATGTCTTTAGAAATGTTAATACGGTGTAAGTAAAGAAATATGTCTTTATAGTAGATTATTAACCAAGGGGATAAAGCAGTGTCTTCTGTCGCGGGTGACGATTTAAATCGCGAGCGTAATGAAGGACTCGAGGTTTACTCCCGAGCGTAGCGAGGGTGTTAAAAACTTTAAAACGAGGATTTAAGACGAGTCCTGAGTGTAGCTAGGGATTTAAGTTCACCCAAGACTAAGACAGATTTATCACCTAGGAAAATACTCTACTTTTCGTACATTTGCGAAAAAACTAACACAATAATAATATGAGATGTATTTGAAGAAAACAAAAACGCGGCAAATTCCTAGACTAATATTTTTTTGTCGGAAAAGCAAAGGCATCAAGCTCATACGGCCTCGTCGGTTTTCGTAATTTTATTTAATAATCATAACTGCATAATAAATGCGTATTCCTTTTTCAAAAAGATGTGTAATGCTTTATATACAAACTCAATGGTGTAAACACAGATGTAGTTCAGTATAAATTTCGGTAAGTATTCCAAATTTAAATCACATTCTCCCCCTAGAGGATGAATGAAATTCACTACAATTTTCTTTCCCTGTTTTTAACAGATTAAAAATGACTATTGTTATGTTCGCTTTTTGTGGCATAGAATGTCACTTTTTTGAGCAAGTGGTACGAAAAGGTTATTTGAATATCACTTTGACTTGAAATATTAGAATCCTAGCTTTAGTGGTTAGGTAATTACATTTTGGTGATTTTCTGTCAAATGAAGTTTGATGTTAAAAAGAAGGACACAAAACAACGAATGATTTAGATTAAAAAACCAAAAGACTTGTTTCTTTTCGTCATTGCGAATATACGTTTAAAAAAAACCGTTTTTGAATTAATTGATACTTCTCTTTTTTTGATATCGCTGTTGTTTCTGATATTGTTGTGTACCTAAACGTGCAGCTATTCCTTTTATTGTTTTCTTTCTAGCTGTATTTGTTCATAAGGGACCACATATAATTGGTATTTGATCAGGCACGTCTTAACAAGGGTACCTATCGAATGTCGCTCAGCTCGCGAAGAACCGATCATCTTGATGGCTCCCTCGGCGTTACCCAATATGAATAGACACACATTGTTTTTTGATTCGTTTAATTATAGAAGGGGATCAAAAGTAGTGTTATAAAATGTAGATATGATTATATGATTGTCGAGGTGATTTTTTTGGTGTTTGATTTTTTTCTTTGAATTTTGTTTGAAATGTGTGAAAAATGTTGTGAAAATTTTTCTTTGAAAGAAATAGTTATTTGTTATGCAAGGCTGGAAAGTTGGTTATTTAGCGGCGAGTTACCTCTATTGAAAGCTGAGCAAGTGAAGGATTCAGAAGATTGAACCACGAACGTAGCTAGTGGTTCAAAGATTGAATCCTGAGCGAAGCGAGGATTTTAAAGGTACAAGACGCTAAAAAAATTTTTGCCGAGCGCAACACACAATTTTTACCTCACAACAGCGAGGAACATTTTATGGTTGATTCCGCGGTCAACTTCCGGTAAAAAAATCTTTAAACATAAAATTTAATCTAAATATACCTTATTCTCGTTGTTTAAATGATATAAAAAACTAAAATAATAAAAAGGGAGTATTATAGTTATTGTTGTTTTTATGATTCAATGAACTAAAATAATATAATAAAACCAGAACGGAGTATTATAATTAATTCAAAGCTATTAAAATAAGAATAAAATGTAACAAAAAAGTCAATTGGTCTATTCGGAACGCACTATGACATATTATATTTAGGTATTAAATTAAAAAAGGGTGTGACATATATCGGTTTGGCCGAATCTATAAGGTTTTTTGCCTTTAGGCTACGAAACCCTAAAAACTACTTTACCGCGCTAGGCAGCAAAAATCGATTTTTTACTTGGAAACTGAATGACAAATCCTCCTTTTCCAAACGTGAGAGGTGAAAATACATTTATTTGAGACAACACTAGACAAATACAAGGAAAAAAATCAAGAAAAATGTTAAATACTAAAAAATCGCCTGTGCAGTCGGATTTCTTATTTTTTTTTAATTTAAATCGTTTTAGTTGTTTATTGGTCATGCTATAACTTTTTGGTATTCTTAAGACCAGCCCTTTAAATTGATGCCCTTTATATTGAAGTACTCGAATAAAAAAAATAGGATTTTTAACATCACTTCATCTAAGAGCACTTGGGCTGTCAAGACAAATCTAACTATATCTTTATTATAGAAATCCGTTTAGCCGTTTGAAAGATAAGAGGTAATAAAGAATATTACATATAAACAAACATATCATACAGTCGGGTAAAAATAACACATTGTTTCAAAGATTTGGAGATTCTAACAAAAACACAGCATCATTTTAAACTATGTCTTTTCCATAAGGTACAAATCTTCAAATTAAAGTAGAACCCCTAGATCCAGGATCAGTTACAGTGTCAGATGGAAAATGCTTTTTAAACCAAACGCTTTACCTACGTATTAAGTAAATTACCTATTGTGACATCTTCTTCTTAAGAGCTGCGCTCTTGTCGGTGGAGCATTTTTCATTCCTCTCTTTTCTCTGCCAATAATTTCACTTTCTGGTACGACACAACATTAACTTTCTTCTTTATCTGTGAAATATAGCTCAGTCTAGGTCTACCTCTCCCTCTCCTCCCCTCCATTTTCCCTACCAGTATGTTTTTAATGAAAATGTCGTATCGTAACAGGTGGCCCAGCATCTTTCCCCTTCTATTCTCAATCTCTCAAGTAAATTTCTTCTCTCCCCAACCATTGTCAGTACATCCTCATTGGTCTTCTTTTCAGTCCAGCTAATTCCTTCCATTCTTCTCCAACACCACATCTCGAGGGCCTCAAGTCATTCTTTATCTTTTTGGGTTTAGCATCCACGTTTCGCATCCATACAATGCGATGCTCCATATGTAGGTTTTCATTAGTCGCTTCGAATTCCCTTGGATATTTTTGCTTTATAAAGATGTTTTTGTTGTTAAAAGTAGTTTTGGCCATTGCTATTCTCGAAATGATATCTGGTGTGCATCTAGATTTACTGGTGATCAAACTTCCCAGATTTTTGAATGTACTAACCCGTTCTAAAATTGTCCCGTTTTATTTTATTATCCCATTACCCTTAGAGACTAGTAATGTTCTAGTTTTTGCTGCATTATTTTTCAGTCCAAATTGAATAAAAGCTCATTTCCTCTAGCAAATCTTGGAACTGGGTATTATTTTCTGCCAGTGCTGCTATATCATCGGTGTATCTAACAAACCGATTTTTTTCTCAATAACATTACCTCCCTTTCCAGACTCTATTAAATTCTTAATGGCACAATCCACAAATACATTGAAAATTAACGGTGAGAGAGTGGACATGCCTGACTAACACCTTGTCTTATTTTTGCAATTGGTCTTTCCTCTCCTATCTCAATTACTATTCTTTTATACAAAGAGAAAAAACAAACCGTCTTTCAACTCCAATACAATTAAATCCAATATCAAATCACCTAATAACAACAAGTTACATTGACCCGCTAATTCGTCGGACAAAGCGATTGTAATCAAGGGGTACAATGGCAGAGATGCGCTGGCGCAATTAGCCCGAGCTCACCTGCGCCTGTCCTATGCTTCGATTAATCACGCTCGCGATTCCTGCGAATGACAGTTAATATAGAAATGGCTGTGGGGAAACTTGTAAACGACGGCGATTTCTTATAAGCAAATAGTATCATTTAGTGTACTTTTTTTGTACAGCTACCGGAAACTATCTTAGACCTAAGGGTAAATTCATACTAGATAGCGATAGCGCAGAGTCGAAGGGCATCGAAGCGTCAGTCTGAAACTATGACTATAGCAAATTGACCCTTATCCCCACACCATAATGCACATATTAAACACACCATAATGCACATACTAAAATGAAGACCCGTGAATACGCGCGCATTCGACAGAATTTGCGTTTTTTATCTCAGAAGAAATATGTGCATTAGATAAGAGTGCATTTGGCATGTTAAGTGTCAGATTGACGCTTCGATGCGCTTCGACTCTGCGCTAGTATGGATTGGCCCTAACCAATGCCAAAGGTGGTGTCGCGTCGATGAGGTTTCGCTATGAGAGTGACTTATATTTTTTTTATTTTGCATTTTCAATGCTATTTTTTTGTGATTATTGTTAAAATCAAGAAAATATACTAGAAAAAAGCAACTTGTCTCATGGTGCTTTTTTTCTAGTATATTTTCTTGTTTAGCAAATTATGAAAGTGATGTTTAACATGTCGATTTCAAGCTGCATGTTTGATGCTATGTCAACGCAGCAAAGAAAGGGATAAAAATAGCAAACTGTATAATGTTTGGACCAATTGATCTCTGAATCTGCTGGTCAAAACGCTATGATTGTTAGTACCTTTAGAAATTGATTGGTCATCATTCAAAATATAAATCTTATAGGAGGTTAAATTATAGGGAATGAAATTTTCTCTTCCTTTCGTTTCTTAACATTTCAGTAACACAAGTTATTAAACAAAATTTTATAGATTGTTATCTCGGATGGAACTCGATCAATGTATGTGATGTTTTTTCTTAAATTGATTTACTAGAGGCCGCCCACGGTTTCATCCGTCTGGTTCCCTTTCCCGCGGGAATATCGGAATAAAAACTAGCCTCTGTTACTCTTCATCCTTTCAACTAACTCTATGCCAAAAATCAAGTTGATTGGGCGTCAAGAAAGGACAAACAAACAAACACACTTTTGTATTCATAATATTAGTAGAATGAATCGCTACAGCTTACGTCAAATATGAGCGTAACTGTTAGTACCTTGTATTGTGACCGAGCATTGAGTTCTGATTCAACGTAGAGGTGACTAATGCATTCATACGTAGCAGGTGACGTTGGCCATTACTTGGGTTGCGGCTTGCACACAGAAGTGCACTTCTATTGCTCTTGCCTTAGGACCGCCTGTCTTCTGTTTCACAATTGCACATATTTGTTTGGGGTTGATTGCACCATCTCGCTTTAAAGATGACTATAACTTTAACAGTGGAAAAATGTATAGGATTTGACCGTTTTGAAAACCAAAAATTAAAGTTAAAGTTAACTGGTTCAACTCATAAAGTTAAAAAACCTTAGAATCCTATGAGTAAAGTCAGTTTACCATTTTTGTGAAAATGAATATTGATGAATTTTACTGTACACTGGTTAATTTTTTAAGATGTATTCATTCTTTTGGATTTCGCCAGTACCCAGTTGTTTTTATTAAATTAATAATATAGAAATTGTACGGTAGATTGAGTTAAAATGGAGTCGCACAACACGTGTTATCGCGAAGAGAACTCGGGTGAAACTCCCGTTTAGGGTTTTTCTAGTTTATAATTAAACTAGAGGCCGGGCGCGGTTTCACCCGCGTGGTTCCCGTTCCCGTGGGAATTTTGGGATCATTTATAGCCTACTACTTGGGGTCTAAGGATTCTCTATACCAAATTTCGTCAAAATCGGTCCAGTAGTTTTTGAGTTTATTCGTTACATACAAAAATACAAATCTTTCCTCTTTATAATATTAATATATAGTATAGATAATCGGAGAATACCATTGTCAATGCAAAATCATACTCCCAAATTAAATGTTTAATGTGGTAGGTACCTAATCCAGCACATTTGTTTGAATATTCCTTAATTTATAATAGCACAAATACAACTGTATAAGTATCTGATGTTCATTGCACAGGTAAGCTATCAAGGGATTCCGAGAGATCGAAAACTTACCGAATCATCGTATTAAATGATTTCGTACGAAAACGACAATTCGTGTAAAAAAAAAACCTCGCGATTCGCCTTTATTGGGGCTAATTGATTTTTTTATAAGGGATCCGTGTTCGGTATTGAGAGGTTGAGGAATCTTTGCTGATTCAGAAATGCTAACCCGTAATTTGTTTGAGTTTTAAATTACTGCATAGCAGCTTGCTACCGTGTTGGCCTTTTAGAATGGCGTCATCCATTTATGGATAAAAATAATGAGCTTAATGATTACCAGATTTAGTAAAAAACCATTTGGATATATTACAGTATTGCTTACGTCTTACGAATAAGTAAATATTAAAAATTGTAACGGGTATTAAACGCGTAGAACGTGATAAGTAAGATTTCACCTACCTTATTTTCCCGACGTTTCGGCCATGCGATGCTACGTCTCGCCGTCGTCCGTGGTGGAGTCTTCATCCACCGTCCAGTTTTTTCTCCACGTACCGTCACACACAGCACTAATAGTATCCCTATTCTGTACCGCAGCCGTATTCTGATTGTTAGAAGGTTACGAATAAGTACTCAAAAATACACAACAAATTGTTTCTAGTGATCCCAGTTTGAGGATTCCAGGAGAACAAGGTTTACACCTTCAGCCTCATCATTTTTTATCATCAGTAGTAGATAAAAAAGACTTTAACTATAACTATTAGATACTAAACTAACATAAAAGCACTGTTACAAATAACTAACTATTCTATCACAATACTAGGTACCTATAGTATTTCTATACTATCACTTCGCACCAAAAACCATTATTAGTAATATTCTTATTTGATTGAGAAAATCAAAGCTTACATAATCGATAAGCTATCCACGCGTACTTTTTACTATTCTCACCCTGCATCGAAAATGTCACTTCCGATTATTAGAGGGGTCTTTCACGGCACCACGCGTGTTGCCCTCCTCTTTGACGACTAGGAAGTAAATCCTCTGACACTTTGTCACGGATTAGTGTTGAACGAGTGTTAACCGAGTGATTTCTATTGCTCGTTCGCAAACACTCGTCGTGTTTACCGCAATATTGTTTGGAGATTTCATAGAGGCTAGTATAGCAACGCTTAGGAAGTAATCTCTATTTATTTTTACTTGGTTTACCCATATGTCAAAAGATGTGAATATGCTAGATAATAAATATTCTTCTTGAATTTAAAGGGCTCGGTAAACGATCTTTATTTGACAAATTTGTTTGTCAAAGACGTTTGTCAAATAAATTCCGGAACTAAAATGAATCAAACATTGCCGCAGTCGGTCAAATAAAGACAAACACGAAAATGACACAAATTTGACAGAGTTTGATCGATTATGGGTCGTTTAATGAAAGTCGCATCTGGGGGTCAATTCTGCAAAATTTTTGTCGTAATCGTCTCTCAGTGGTGTTTCAATAGTAGTGTTTATTTACACTGTTGTAACAAGAACTGTGTAAAACAGCACTACCATTGAAACACCACTGGAATACGATTGTGACTAAGCATTAGCAGAATTGGGCCCCTGGAGATCTGCAGTTGGTGGCATATTTTGGTTATTTTGGCAATTTATAGTAGGTATATGAAAAAGGAGCTTTTGTAAGTATATTAATCCCAAAAAAGTATCTGCAAAGTCTACAAAAAAAGTAACACGTCATAAGCAGAACCTATTTAATTGACGTTTTAGTCAAACCCCAAATACTATTCATACTTCAAAGCTTTCTTTAGTAGAAAGCACTTGATTTACCCTCACACTCAAGCGTCGACAATTTACCCAAACAAATAAGCAGCGCTGTGAAAAGCGCAGTACGTTTAAAAGCACAACTCTCCATTACGAAGAGTTTAAGACAATGGGAGCCACCCCTTAGCAATAAGAACCCTATTTCAAAAATGGAAATGAAAACAAAATAACATCGCCGTGTTTGATGTACAGCGCTAGTTATGTTAGAGTGATTCTAAAAAGGTTGTATGTAACGATGTAATGTAGTACGGCTATAGTACAGTCACGTGCAGTCACATAGAAACACTAAGCAACTTTGTCACATTACAATATTGAATGACATTTGTGGACAGAGAGAGCTTTGGTGCCCTATGCGTCAATGCGATAAGGTTGTAAATTGTATACATGTTATTGCTGACTGTACATTTCCGAACTTGATTTTAGTAGTGTTTGCATGCACTAATACTATTGACATTGCGTAACTGTCTCGTGTATGCGCGCCTTTATAGGTTTTTGTTTGTAATCGTTAAATATACTGAGGTGGAAAGTGAAGGAACTTACTGAGGCAAATGCCTTGGAATTCATTTTGATAGGTAGTAAAATTGTACTTACGATAAGTTTTAAATAGAAAAATATTGGAAAAAATTAACTCGGCCACAAGTGAATTCTTAGATGGGACTCGAATCCATTATTTTTTCCAATATGTTTCTGTTTAAAATTTATCTTAAGTATAATAGCATTGAAAAATACAAAAATTCAAAAATCCTGAAGTAAAATTGTAATTCTTTGCTGATAGTTTTGCTGTGTATAGTGTCGGCTTAGAATAGCACTACCCCCTCTCATCCCGTGGGTGTCGTAAAAGGCGACTAAGGGACTCAGCCTTCAGGAGACGGGCAGCAGCGTCTCCTACAAACTTGGCATACTGCGATCGCCAACCCGCCTGCCAAGCGTGGCGATTATGGCAAACCCTACCCCCCCTTTTGGGGGAGGCCTATACCCAGCAGTGGGTGTTATATGGCTGAGACGACGACGACGAGTATTGTTTATTTTTTATATTTTTGATGAGATAATTAGTGCAAGGCTTTTTGTTTTTCGAAAAATGCATGGGTTCATCGAGGAGTTCAGAGTTTTTTGAGACAATAGAGTTTTTTTGAGGTGGTGTTGTTTCAAAATAATTAAGAAGGTTATAGCAATAATTTGTTGTTTAAATATTAATATTTTACTATTTGTTACTGGCCTTCCGCTCCCGACTTCTTCGACGAGGAATTACAGTTACAAAACAATCCGGGTTTTTTCCCTATCTTTTAAAATAAAAGTTCCTAATAAATAAAGAAAAGAAAAAAAAAATTTTGAGAATATCAAAAAATCCTTTTTTCGTGCTCGCCTATATGCTACTGCATATTGTATGCAAAATTTCAGCTTAATCGGTTCAGCCGTTTGGGCTATACCTTGTCTGTCAGTCAGTCACGGTATTGTTTTATAAGTATAATAATACATATAAACTTTATACATAAACCATAACTTTTTGAAAGACAAAAAAGTCTCCTTGAAGTTTCTCGATTTTACATGGATATTATAATTAGATTTTTTACCAAGCAAAAAATACATTTAAATTTAAAAAACTAAAAACCCGTATGCTGCTGCCTGCTGTGCCTGCTTTATAAGCCAGAATCTACCCATATTGAAGTACCTATACTAAAAATATATTTTATTTTTCACTTCAAATAATAGCACCTCAGAGCCGCCATGTTGGTGTTTTTTTTTATTTTTATATACTCAGTGTCACTCTTACAATAAATACGAACATAACGACACCTCTTTAGCTAAAATTCTTCGAGTGCCGAACAATTCTATATACATACTCGTAGATATTCTCGAAAAACATAACCCTCCTTCTGGCGCAGTCGGGTAAAAACATGAATTATTTTGCTCTAATTCACCCTTTGTCCCATTCAACTATAATAACAATCCTAGTCAGGATTTAACAAATCCTTACCTAATTTGTCGGGTCAAAGTTACGTTAATTCTCTAGGAAGCGATCCTTCAATGTGGCAACGCTAAAGAAGGTCGGATTCCCTTTGTAGTGGAAATAATTAGTGCTGGCTAGTCGCTGCCATCAAATATTCATCTTAGTGGAGGAGTGTTTAGAAATGAAGGAAATCTGTAAAAACCTTCTACTTAAATGTAAGACGATGACGATAATGAATTCGACATTATTTTGACATTAAATGAGTATTTATAACATAGAATTCGTGCGGTCAACATTTTTCAGACGCTCAAATGATTGTGTTATTTTTTTAATGAATTTCCATCTCTTTTTACCAGACTTCTTTTTTAATCATCTGACTTAACTCTACAATCTAGACGTTTCTAGACCGCCGAAAAATTCGAACTCAAACGAATTCCGAAAACCGTTTATTCTTTAACTAATTTCACTATTTTTCTTCTTCGTAGTACGTTGTTACATATATTATTATACTTTTGAGATTTATTCAAAAGACCAGACTCTCATTTTAAATCAAAGAAACAGTGCGGATAACGCAGAGTCGCTTTATGATATTAACTTTTCCAGCGATCTGTCCACTCAAAGACTCTTGGACTCGGATTTCTTTGACGACTTATCCTCCTGTCTGCTCATTCACCCGCGCCCTTGTTCCTGAAGTTAGAGCGAGATGCAGACAGTCTTTACGCCTGAAAATTGTATGCACTGTAGTTTGGAGCCGGAGTTCTTTGTAAATAAAATTGAATATTCAGAGAGGTGTTGCAGAAATCACGGTTATCCCGGGGTGGACTTTCGTCGGCCCCTCGCCGATAACGTGTGCTCATGGCAATTCTATATTCTATGTCTATGAATTTAAATAGGAATTAAATTAACTTGACTGTGTTGACGATTGCATTGCATTGACAATGCAATTTTATATGATTATTTACTAAAAAACTAGAAAAATGCGCCCGTCTCACAAGACAATAAGTGGATAAGTATCCTGTCTAAGAAACTAGTAAATGGGTCTTCTTTTTTTAAAAAAAAAAGTCTGCATAGAACTATCACTAAATGACGCACTGCTTTAGGTACTTATCAGGTTTCATTTAGCTATTACAAAAAATCATTATAAGCGATTGTTTAATAGCAAGAAAAGAAGAAGCAAACAGAAATAAACACACAGTTATAAATTAATAGAGATGTAGGTATTACAGAAAACAACTCTTTTATATTAGGTACTAACAAAAATGAAGTTTTACCTAGAAGTGTGCAAATTTTTCCCACCGAATTGACATTATGAGGTACTGACTTTTCACTCTGTAGTTTCTGGACATGACTCATTGTTTCTCCTCATAGCACACGTAATAGGAGCACGGTCTTAAGCCCGGCACGTCCGTCCGTCCGTCCGTTGCGGCAAATTAAATTTGTGCTGTTCCACCGAAGTGACAGCCCCCGTACCACGCGAGGGACGCGCCACAAAAGATACACTTTACCCGGGTAAAATAATGGTGAGAGCACTTTTTCAGATGCTTGTGTGACATTAAAGTATTAAACCGAAAATTATTATTTTTATAAAGTCGGTGAAGAAATCTTTGAAATTTTTTTTTCAAGAACTCTTAAAAACAGTATTTATAGAAACTTTAATAGCTGAAGTAAAGGTTTAATTTTTTTTTATTTACAGGGAAACGCTTCTGCCGGAACACAACAATGCTGAAAACATTGTTGTAATAGGTTTAAGTATAATGGTGGTAGCGATAGCGAGTCAGCCGGATTCAGAACCAGAGACCTATAATCCGACCCGAATACGACATGGGAAAAGCTGGAGAGTTACTTAGAAATTGCAATAACGATAATATTGAAATTGATTATAGATAAACCACCACCGTTGTACACTGTACCTATGTACTTAAAATCGCTTAACTGTCACAAGCAGCTATGAAAATGAATATTCCACGAAATCACCACCCGCCGAGATGATTGTGACCAAAATAACGCGTCATAAAACGTCGGAGTGACCCCTAGCCTCAGCCCCTTGTCCTGCAAGGCTCAATTTAATTTATAATCGCTCAGCTGGGGAGGAAATTGAGTCATATCAAAATAGAATAGACTTGACAAAGGCTGAGTTTTGGAAAGAAAATTGGAAAAAACCCTAAAAACGTCTTCGAAAAGTTGTGTAGGTCTGTCTAGATATTACTGAAGCTCTTACTGTAAAATTCTAGACAAATTAATCTTGCAGGCCTCGGAATATAAGACACAATAAATTTTCTATTATTCTCTGGACACCTGCGTCCGGTTCGGCTTTGATTACATAGGTAGCTAAAAACACAAAAATCTGAAAAAGTCAATAATAATGGAAGTGAAATAAGGTTTTTTGGTGAATAAATTTTAATAGATTATTTTTAAGTGAAATAATGTATCTTGTATTAAGTTCTTTACATGCGCCATTTTGTCACATTTCCGTATCTTTCTTGACACTTGCGAACAATTCAATACAGTCTTAGAATCGGAAACAAAAAACAAATAATCGCAGGCGCATAAAACTCTCACGTCGCATTATCGATTGTTAATCGATGTCATTATCGATCTAACCGATCGCTAATATCGGATAACCGTTTTTCTAATAGTCACAGCTCGAGGAATCCGTATACTAGGTGTACTGGCTTTGGAATCAATTACTTCTGAAAGTTTTGTGGTATATTGTGATATGACAATAGTAAATTAAAATAAATAAAAATAAAAATGTTTATTAATCAGAGGATCTATGAGGTCCATTAATGTTAGCAACAATGAAAACTTACTAGCTATGTCCCCGCTACGGCGATGGCCTGCAGGACGTTGTTGTGAGGTGAAAAATTTTGAAACGTTTTTAGCGTCTCGTACCCTTGAAACCCTCGGTACGCTCAGGATTCAATCTTTGAACTAGAATGAACTTTGAACAATCCTAGAATCCTTCGCTTGCTAAGGTTTTAATAGAGGTAACTCGCCGCTAAAATCCAACTTTTCAGCCTAACAAATAACTTTTGAATATGCCTTGTGTGTTGAATGACTTTTACTATCTGGATGGTTAGAAAGATCTAACCATTTTATTTATTTATTTAAATCTTTTTTGTACAATAAACACAAAGCTAGGTACAACAGGCGGATTTAATACTAATAGTATTCTCTACCAGTCAACCTTTAGGGAAACAGAGCAGTGAAAGCGGTACAAAATGCGATTTTCTTGTGATCTTTTCTTGTGATTTTATTTGCAAACAATGTGGGTAAATGCATAAAACGGTTAACAAGTTATTAGTTCCTATATTCTACCAATATTTTAGCATACAAATAGTAAAAAAAACAGAATAAACAATTGTTAATTAGTACTTAGTTTTAGCATTTATCAATTAGTGTAAGAAATAAAATAAATGTTTAGTAATGTCAATATACCTAAATAAAACTGATACAAAACAAATAGATTTATGACGTCAAAACTTATCAGCTAGATATTCTGTAAGGGAAGACTAACATTTTGGTATTACAAACAAAAATTGCTAGGTGAATAAAGACAGATTCATTTGTAAGATTGAGAAAATGTCTTTATTTATTCCGTCTCACATTACAGCCTCGTGGAGAACAATAACATCGATAGTTAATTAGCAATTGTCAGCGGCAACGCAGGAATCAAGGGCTATCAACGTGCTATTGTCATTTCTATGTGATAATTCAATTATTGATGTAAGTACCTAAGTATAATTTTGATAGGAGAGATAAGTACTTTTTATTATTCTGTGCTAGGAACCGCAAAACGCAAAAGGATTAGTCATAAATACAATATAGGTAACTACAATTCTAAAAAAAATTATTTCATACAAACACACCAATTATCTAGCCAACGTTTTAAGTTTCATGAAAATTCAAATTCAAATTCAAAGATTTTTATTCAAATAGACTTATAGATAAGTACTTTCGAATAGTCCAATTTTTTTTTTCCCTACCAGCCATTCAGGACATCTTTTAACTGATAAGAAGAACGGCCGCAAGAAACTTATCAGCTTTAACAGAAACAACAACATTTACAATGGAACATGTTGTTGCCAAGCACAAATTTACAATTTTGAAATATATTTAATATAAGAGGAAAATTTTCCAATATTTAATTATTAGAATATTTTCCTTTTATCTAATTTATAATAGTTATGTTTTATGTTAGTATCACATCCATGCATTTTGGTCTTTTAAATAATCATCTACCTTGTAATAACCTTTGCTTAAGAGTGTCTTTTTAACATATATTTTAAATTTATGCAAAGGCAGCTCTATCAATTGTTGTGGAACTTTATTAAAAAAAGCTATACCTTTCCCCAAAAACGAGCGTCTACATTTTTCAAGTCGAAATTTTGGAACGGCAAGCTTATTCTTATTTCTAGTATTAAAATTATGGACATCGCTATGCTTAATAAATAAATCAAGATGTTTCCTTACATATACTATATTATCATAGATGTATTGTCCCGCCAAAGTTAGTATATTAATCTCTTTAAACAAATCCTTAAGAGAATCTCTCCGTCGAAGGTTGTAAATGGCGCGCACAGCTCTTTTTTGAAGTATAAAAACACTTTCTATATTAGCTGCTGAGCCCCACAACAACAGGCCATAGGACATTACACTATGAAAATAGCTAAAGTAAACTAGTCTTGCCGTTTCAATATCAGTTAAGAGCCTTATTTTCTTTATTGCGAAAGCCGCAGAACTAAGTCTACTCGATAAGGCTTCAATATGTGGATCCCATTGCAGCTTTGAATCCAATGTAATGCCAAGAAATTTTGTACTCTCAACTAACTCTACTACATTCCCATTCAAATTGATATGCATATCGACCTGCACTACGTTAGGTAATGAGAATCTAACAAACTTGGTTTTAGAAGGGTTAAGAGACATATTATTACTGTTGAACCAGTGTGCGACTTGAGAGAGAGCACTATTTACTTCGTCAGAACAATTGTTTCCTCTATCAATTTTAAAAATTAAAGATGTATCATCTGCAAATAGTACTGTCTCACATAAATTACTCGTGTAATGAGGGAGATCGTTAATATAAATTAAAAACAGCAAAGGGCCCAATATTGAACCTTGTGGCACGCCCATAATAATGGGGGCTCCAGTAGAAGCAGTATTATTGACAATTACTTTTTGATTTCTATTGTGCAAGTATGACTGCAAAAGGCTAACAGATTTCTTAGAGACACCATAATGTTCAAGTTTCTTTAAAAGTGTAACGTGATCAACGCAATCGAAGGCTTTAGACAGGTCACAGAATATACCAATTACGTCTTGCTTGCCCTCCCAAGCCTCAAAAATATGTTTGAGCAGTGCAATGCCAGCATCAGTAGTATTTTTACCTTTAGAAAAGCCGAACTGATTGTTATGAAGGATTCGATTTATTGTTAAATAGTCTAATAATTGAGAGTATATAACTTTTTCAAAAATTTTACTAAGTACTGAAATCGGTCTAAAATTTGTAGGGTCACTTTTGTCACCCGATTTAAAAAGAGGAATAAGCTTACTACATTTCATTAAATCGGGAAAAGTACCTTCATCTATGCATTGATTAAAAATGAAAGCTAAATATGGAGCTATTGTATCAATAATTGATTTAATAATGTTGGTTGACATGCCCCATAAATCTTCAGTCTTTTTAATATTTATAGACTTGAAAGCTTTTAAAATGTCTTCACTATTAATATGTTTAAAATTGAATACTTTATTACACTTATCAACACAAGACTCTAAGAGGGCAGCAGCAACGTTTGGACAGGAATTCAACTTACTGGTAGTTTCTAAGGGTACCCGAGAGAAGAAATCTTCAAAAACACGGGCAACCTCAACGTCAGATTCAATTAATTTATCACCAACTTTAAGACAGAAGGATTTTACATTATTTTTAGTTTTCCCAGTTGATTGGTTAATAATATTCCAAGTAGCCTTTATTTTATTATCCGCTAATTTGATTTTATTTGAAAAGAACATCGCCTTAGCAGCTACACATACATTTTTAAACATTTGAGAATACTTCCTGACATATCCAATAAAATTTGGGTCACAGGAAGTATGCTTTGACGCATAGAGGTCATATAGTTTCCTTCTGCTTGTGTAAATTCCCGGCGTGGCCCAATCACTAAACTTTACTTTATCCGAATTACAATTGATCACTTTTTGCTTAAATGTTTTACTAAATTCGTCTTCAACCACATGAAATAAATCATTATAAAGATAATTAGATTCCATATTAGGAACTGGTAAAGACTCAATTTTATTAATTACATTGTTTCTAAATTCATCTATGCCCTTTTTAGTTATTGGCCTGCACACAATTTTCCGCTTAGGACAGACATGATGGTGCTCTATAGAGGCTTGTTGTCCACTATGGTCCGATTTAATAACATTTATTATAGATTTCTCAGTGACTACACAGTTTGAAAAAATGTTGTCTAAACAGGTGGCAGATGTGGGTGTTATTCGGGTAGGCTCATTAAAGGTATGTGATAGATTAAACGATTTAAATAAATTTAAAAATCTACTTGCTAGCTTCGACAACTTTGAGTCTAAAATGTCAATATTAAAATCCCCACATATGACAACCTTTTTATTACTTTTACTAGTTATTCTTAAAACTTCCTCCATAGTGGACTCAAACTCTGGGTAATTACTCTGAGGGGGTCTATAAACACATATTACAATTATTTGGTCTAGTTCCACACAAGACAATTCAATTATTCGTTCAATTGAGAGGGATATTATATCTTTGCGCTCTTTGTACTGAAAATTATTATGTAAAATTATAAGAGACCCTCCTCTAATAGCAGATTGCCTACTAAATGAACTCACAATTCTATAATTATCCAAATTTAAAATTACTTCATGACATTTTAACCAATGCTCAGTGATACACAACACATCAACATTTTCACAGTTTAAAAACAAACATACTTCTAGGTCTTTGTCAGAAAAGCCTTGTATATTTTGATGAACAATTTTTAAACATTTTGGCTTTACTCTTGTCAACACTGGGCTAGAGGACACCTCTGTTGTCTCTAATGGTAATTTAAATTAACCAAGTCAGTGTTGGGATTCAATAGAATCAAATTACTTGGAACAGATTCCAAAGTTATATTACAAATGTCAGAATTTAACTGCTCAATAAAAGCAGAGGTTTTTATAGCCAGATTATTGGCTAAATGTTTAAAATAAAAATATAGCGTAAGCGCTATTTGTCTCTTATAATAGTGAGGCAGATAGTAATTATCTTTTGTCAAGTTAAAATTATTTAACAAAGGATTTATGTCAATTATATGTAGCTTTTCAGTGTTATGAAAGGCTACTGTGTTTAATGTTAAGTTTAAGTTGTATCTTAACTTATTTTCTATCTCTGTGAAACTTTGACTGTAGGGAAATGTAAACATTACAACTTTCCTAACATTTAAAGAGCATAGAGTGTTAACATAAGATATCAACTGTTGTTTCTTGACATTAGCCCTATTCCCCATCAAAATTATGATATTTGTGTTATCACTATAGGATTTCCCAACAATTGTTTTCATTATATCATTTATACTTGAACCAGGCATACAATAATTAACAATATTTTCCTTTGAATTTTTCTGAATTAAATGGCCTAAGTTCTTCCCAATGTCATCACAGAACATAATTGTTTTAGTATCACAGTTTTTAGCAGCAGAAGGGGACATACTTTTATTGCATTGCAATAAACTATCAGAAAGAGAAACAGAGTTGGTTAGTAAATCACCCACCTGAGCAACTTGGCCTGATGAGTCATTTTGACTTAAACAAGTGTTGGCAATCATACAACTACAGCTGCATCTCTTACCTAGTGACTCAAACCGATCTGTGTTAAAATTACAAATGTCTATCATGTCATTTGCAGCAATTTTTTGATAATTTAGCTGTTTGCGAGAGAACTCACTCAAGTTAGTATACATTTCCCTCAGTGAAAGTTCCAAATTGTCAATTTTGTTACCTAATTGAATATCCAACATATCATTTTTTTTATTGTTATTACATAATTCCAACTTAATCACATTTAATTTTTCCAACAATTGGCTACGTTCTTTCCTTAAATCACTATATCTATTATAATAATTTTGTCTTTTAACCAATTTTTGTGTTTTCTTTATATATCTATTAATCTTAATATATTTTTTTAATTTCTTCCCGCTACTGAAACGACAATAATTTTTTATGTATGAACATGGTCTACTAACATCGTTGACACATTCTAAAGGTGAATCGTCACCTGTTGCAAAATTACATTGAGATAACTCATTGAACAGGCTTTGAGAGTGCTTTTCTTCTATAATACTTTTATTTTCTTTCTCTAATTGAAGTGCTTTCTTTTGAGAAAGAGACAATCTTATTTCAAGGTCAGTAATGCGACTCAATGCCTGTTCATGGGTGTCAGAACAATCCCTAAATGACTGAATGAAGTCTTCCATTCGGTTACACTTGTCTACAACTTCAGAGTATTTATGATGAATCTCAGCGAGTTCATTCTTGAGTTCAGAGTTCCGAGTAATCGTCTTGAGGATTTCATTCTCGCTGTCTTCTCTTTCCTGCAGTAAAGTGTCATTAAGTTCCTTTGCTGCCTTCAGATCTTCCAGGGCATTCTTGAGCTTAAGCTCCATATCCTTTGCAGATATTCTCCGGGTCATCATAATTGTTTAAAAAGGTTGGATTTATGATTCAATGCTAAAATAAAAAAATGAGATTACTATCTTATTAACTCAAAATTCAGGTTTGTTTTTAAAAGAAACAAATGAATTTCTAAAGAATTTATGTGATTGCAGAAATAATTTAGTAAGATAATGATAGCTTGTATTTTAGGTATTGTTTATAAATCAATCAACAAGTATCACCATCTACTTTACTTTGTGTAAAGGAAAGCGAGGTTACTCAAGTTGTGTAAGTATAATAATATGTTAAGTTACTGCTTTATATAATAAATTTTAAGATATTATTATGGTAAATCTGAATGTCAGTGACTTACAGGTTTTACCGTCAAATTAACTTTAACAAAGTAAAGAGAGGCCAAACCTTTATGCAGGGAATACTCTGTTTAATTTTAATTTACTTAACTCTAATGAATGTGTACCTACACCTATCAATTAAAATAATAAAACATAAATATTAGTTAATAAGAAAATAAATTAAATACTCAATATGCATAAGCACAAAAACATAACTTGTTGATTAAACTTATATCTTTGCTGAAAAATTGGCTGCACAATCAATGAATGAAGTGGTTTAGATGGGCAGTATTGATGTAAGTAGTGTTTGGCAAGAGTAGCAGTATGGTGAATGTCTGTGACAACAGTAGTCACCGTCAGCTTTACTTCCACAATTTGTCAAGTAAAGAGAGGTTGTTAACAATGCCAAATCGTAATGGATTGTGACGTTGTTCACTGGAAGTGAACTCTGTACAAGTAGTGATGATTAGTGTACAGAAATGAGAAGCCAATTTAACACCAAATCTACTAAGTCACTTCAGTGTTTTATATTATACTAGATAAGCTGAGTAAAATACTTATCAACTAAATTATGGAACAAAGTTACTTCCCCGGTTTATGTGCAGTTCAGGATTTATGCATTCCTCCTTTAAAATATCGGCTTTTCTTGAGCTTGATTCCACGTCAGGATGACGTTTGGTCGTTACAATATTGTAGTCACTTTATTTCAAAAATAAATCTATAGATTTATTGGATAACACTTGTACATATGTTAAAGGGTCCTATTAACACTTTAAAAACAAAACACTATAATAAAGCTATGATTTTACTTAAATTCTAAAAACTTGTGTTATTGGATACTAGATAACGGATAAACATACTTATATATTTTTTTATTGTAAATACATACATAATATACATATGAAACATCCAGACCAAGACAAATAGACATGTTCATGTACACAAATATTTGTCTTGTCCGGGGATCGAACCCGGGACCTCTGGCGCAGAAGGCAGGCTTAGTACCCCTACGCCAAACAGGTCCAACCTTTTAATTATATCTACAATTAATAGTAGATTTAATTAAAAGGTGTCTTAATTGTAAAAAAAAATTACCAAAATGCGTCCAACTGTTTATTTATCTGTGCTAGAACCCTTTTGCTATTGACGGCCTTTGACTGTTCTCCAATCTAAGCCACCGAGGAGTTGTAAATATTGTCGAAAAATATTTTTTACTTTTTATAAATATTGTCGTAAAATCTTTTTTGCTGCAAGTGTGAGGCGAATACCCTAGACCAGGGATGGGGAAGTGGCGGCCCGCAGGCTAAATCCGGCCCGCGACTAGATTCGATCCGGCCTGCGACTATAAGCCTGCTATCTTGATTAAATCGGACGGCTAAAAACAATATTTAAATATTTGCGCTAAAAATAACGCGGAGCACAAACAAAGGCATGCATCATTCACAACCTTTTAATTAATAAACAGTCAAAATTTCATCAATCACGTGGAACCAGTACGTCAAAACTTTATGAAATAAATATTTAATACCTCGAACCTTACCATAAACCTTTTGTAATATGTACCTACTTGATTTTTTTTTATCTACTTAGAATAAAATAATTATGTTCCTTGGCCCGCGTAAAATAGTGTTATGTTAATATAGCCCATATCTAAACTTATTTCCCCAACCCTGCCCTAGACTATACTATTCTCTAGAAACATCTTTCAAATGTATGCAAATCGATTATGATGAATTAACTATTTTTGTGATTTGACAGAAATCCAAATTGTTCAGTTTCTTGTGCAGTTCCAAGACTAGAGAAATAAATTAGTAACATCATATTTTACCACATGTAGTACCTATTAAAAAATCACCATCCCTATGATTTGCAGATGTCAAATGGTCAGCGGGCGGCCTCATTTGCTATGACCAACATCAAACGCGCCGCCCGCTGGCCGCCGGTTGGCTTAAATCAAAAGAGTATTTTATGACTTAAGAAAGTGAAGAAGTAGTATTTCAGATGACTTTAAAATCAGTCATAAGGAGTGCAAAATAAAGAAAAGAAAATCAAAATACAAAAACATACAAAAACATCTAAAAGAAGTGTGTCGAATATAGTTTGTAGCGTACATAAGTATTAAAAGGGGTTGAAATTAAGTCTGCAATATTTGGAACAAGTCAAGGTCAAGGTGCTTTATATTCGAAAAGCTAAGCAATCTCAGTTACATGTACTACTTACTTATATCTTCTGATGGTCGATGTCTGAATTGAGAATTTCAAGTTAGAGAGAGAGATAAATATAAGTTGACAACATCCTAAACTCAAATCAAAGTAAATTCATGAGTGAATTCTGAAGAAACCGACTCTGTGATCTAATGGTACAACCACCGGTATCAGACCCAGGGGTCCCGGGTTCGATTCCCAGCGGGGGTACATATTGTATTCGGTTTGGTTGGTGGTAGGACTTGTTGTAAGTCCGCCTGGCTAGCTTACCTAAGTCTGACGCCATAACAACAATGTTACCAGCATTGTTGTGTTCCGGCAGTTAAAGATTAGATAGCCAATTCCTCAGTGATTGAGGATTCCGGGAGAGGCTCGCTTCCATCTTCAGCCTTATCAATACTTAACATCAGGTGTTATGGTGAAGGCTAAGCGTTTCCCCGTCGCTCACAAAAAAAAAACCTACCATAAGACTTCCCCTCTGAGTTACTCGCAATGTAGAGCTTTTTTCTGGACAAGTTGAAAGATAAAACAGACTTTTTACTTCAATAAAAGAATTTAGCATTATAAAATGGTCCTAGAAAAATTATCATCATTCATCATAACTCGGATAACATGAATTATTTAATAATTTAACGGCCTCTAATTTCTAGTGGTTGCAACACCGGTACTAGATCCATAGTTCCTGGATTCGGTTTGTTTAGTAATAGGATTTATTTATGATTTTTGAGTTTGCATTTTCAATGCATTTTTAATAGAAAAATGCATTTTTCTCAAACATGCATGGAAATGTTGTCATTATTTTCGAAAAAAGAACACGCGAAGTATCGAATTTACGGACAAAGAAAATCAAATCCATTGCAGGAGCGTTTTTTTTAATTTGGAACAATACAAAGAGTATTTAACAACTCCAGCACGCCGTTTCATACAACATTGCTGGAGCGCTGTAATGTTCCAAATTCAAAAAGACGCTCCTGCAATGAATTTGATTTTCTTTTAGTAATTATTAAATGTATAATATAAAAAGTATGTTTTATTTCCCTGCATTATTTTGAGGAAATCACTATATATGCCTCGGCAGCAATGGCAATTGCCTGTCTCGTATTCGACCTGCAATTGCCTATTTCACGGCCTTTGCAATAATGTACTATTAATAGAAAAAATACTAGCAGTTATAGAATAGACGAAGAGCCGAGTCGATTTTTAAGTACCTATTTTTCTATTAAAATTTATTCTTGTAGGATTTGTTCTAAATTCTAGCTTTTAGTTCTAAAGGCTGTCTCTATAACAACATTGTTGTGTTTTGGCAGTTAACAGATACAATAGCCAGTTCCTCAATGATAGAGTAATCTAGTTGCTGAGTGATTCTAGCTTTACCCTTATGAAGAAAGAAGGAAAAATGTTTTGCCTTTATTCTAAAAATATGTTACTCCGAGGCGTCTCTCTCATCTTTTCTTACATTTTAGCGGAAATGGTACGAAGTCATGTTAATCTTGTTTAATTTTTGAAAATTACTTTAATATATTTAAAAAAGTTCTCTTATCTATTGTAGAACCTATCAGTAGAAGTTCTGCTTAGTTTGGGATTAGAAGATGTTGTGTTGTGATGAAAATGTCCCAAAAGGACAAAATTGGTGGGACCACGAGTCAAGAATCGAATTAGGTTCCCCGCGCCGCTCATCACTTGCACCTCCATGATCATCAAAGCGGGGTCATGCGTCGTCCACATGTCTTCAGTATCAACGTCTACCACGACGAGTATTCCTAGATCCAACTCGGTTATTAGGCTTACAAACGGTTTACTTCCATTGAACAGAGCAGATTTTAACTGAAGGGTTGTACACACTTGTTTTTATTAGATCGCATTTTGTTATGTTCAACAAAAGAATATCTATGTTTACGAGTAGTTACTTATTTTAAAACATACCAACGGTGTTATTCAAAATCAATTGCAATAATCTCAACTCGTTTATTTTTTAATGATAAGCAAAGTAAGGTTTCTGTAGTCTCGAAGTGACAACATTTTTCACAAAACTCTTTTATTACGGTTGCTTCGAATAAAGAACTTGGTATTCAATAAATAATTAGTGTAAAGTAGTCAATTATTTCCAGTTGTATTTATAATAAAAAAAGCTTCTGTAACTTATTTCCATAAACGATCTCGCATTCCTTTATGAAACCACTTCACATGTCGACCAATTGATATAAATAAAAAGATCCTTTCCTAACCCGCGACTGCGCGCGTCCAACAAGCCGCCAATAAATCATGTCTGCCCGCCCCTTTATTTAATATTGTCATAATAATAAAAACGCGCGAACGCACCGCGATCTCACACCGAGTCATTAGAGCAGACACGCTAGCGTCTTATACACGCCACACATCTAGGGAATCTTTCATGGGAAGCGTTTGATTTATGCGACTGGTCTGTTTGCAATTTGAGGTGGTTGTTGTGGCGTATCTTATCTAATTTACTTTTAAGAGCAGTGTCACTCACTTTTTACTTAGCTGGTATTTCTATATCGTTTCTATTTCAAATAAAACCTTTTTGAATCTTCTTACATACGTGATATTAATTATAGTTTTTTATTGAACCTTTTTGCAGTTTCTAACTATAGTGACATTCAAATCAATCAATATAGTTAAATGCCTTATTATTGAAATGAAGTCTAAATAGTATCCTTTTCTACTAGATTGTATTTCAAATATTTGATAATTCTCTTAAGAGTTATACAATAGGTCTTTGAATCTTGTGATTTTGGATGTGACATAAATATGTAAAGTTTATTGAAACACCAAAAATTCATTGAAACATATCTGCTTAAAAATATAATATTAGCGGCTTTTATGGAAGGGTGTTTCAATGTCTGGTAGGATGCATTTGCCACTTCTACCTCGCCTTAATCTATGCTCACAATCCTCGTCCACGTTTTCCAGCTGATGACCTTTTTTGCCCCACTTCGGCAAAGCTTTTGACACCTGCGTGATAGCTACTTTAATTTGCCCCGAGGTGGTTAATGCGGTTGAAACATCAATAACACTTAATGTCGCGAGGTGGTCCTGTAGGCCGGCGCGCGTAATTACGGGTTAAAATTGATACGTTAAGGAATCGGTGATGTATCAGGTCGGGAGGTGAGCCTGCTTTAGATTTACGAGAGATGACTTAATTTATGGTTGTGGTGCACTGTAATTATTCTATTAAGTTAACTTACTGGATGTGATACAAGATACAAGTTTTGAATTGTATTATGCCTTTTTGTTCATATTTTATGAGTTATTATCATTTTTATTAATGACATTATCAGACAACAGTAATTGGGTGAAAATCACCATTATTAACAATTCATTGTAAAATAGTTATAAGTAGTGAATTGTCTTCAAAAGAGTTTCGTCACCCGACAACTGCTGAAAGTAAAAAAAGGTTAATAAAAAAGTTGACGTTGACAAAGTATCAGTCCTCTTTAATCGCAATATAGAAGTCTACTGTTAATTAAAAAGTCGGAGATATAGTTCTAATAGCTAATGATAAAACCTATTAATGCTGTTGATACTAAATCGTTAATAAAAAAAATAAAAAAAGCTACGAAATAGAGAAAACTCCATCAATATCAAAGCGGATAAGAAATATCACAAAAAAGCCGTAATAAAGAATATAAGAACTGTGTCACATAATAAGTGTGACGTATCAAATCTAGCGCGATACATCATTAAGGGGGGCGATATCATCTGTACGGATTATCGCTGGTCCATTTGTGGGCCGGGAACGCGCGGAATGCGCGCTGTGTCAAATCTGATACACGGCTCGTTACGGACACGTAAAACTATACTTTTGACGAATTTTCGACGTGTGGTCTAAATGCAAACGTCACGACACGGAGGGAAGCGCTTTTAGTAATTTAGAGTTGAATAAGTATTCTGTAACTGTTGAATTTAATTGTTTACCACTGGTCAATCGACAATAACAAGTCTAAAAAATGCGTTTCCAATTCAGTTCTTGTTTTTTAAGATTTTATTTTTAAATTCATTCATCCTTTTTCATGCTTTGCCACAATTTTGAAAGTTTTGAAACAATATCTAGAAAATAGTAGGCATCTATTTTTCGATTATAAGATCATTATTTTCGTGTCTATACTAATCGTCGAAAAAGATCTAGAATGTTCACAATCTTAAAAACTAAATAGGTGAGGTAGGTATTTCAAGGTGTCATCAGAACGTACTCTATATCCATTGACTTAGACCAACCTGCTCCTAATGACGAGTTTGGGAAAAACGTTTATGTTATGGCCGCGACCATTAGTCATGGGCTGGCATGGTCCGGCCAGCGACGACCTAAAGAAACGCCTATTGCACAAGATATGTTAAGTAATATAATTATTTATTAAAAATAACATCAGCACTTTGGTAGGCGTTTTCTTCGTTTTGTCCCCGTTTGTTTTGTTCGAGTGGTCGAGTGGTCAAAACAATTAATAATTATACCAAACTTGAGACACAGGCGCAATAATTAGTTCCCTAATACTATATGAGTAAGCGGTGAATTTTCCAATTATTTTGCCTTCAAAGTATGTAGAAAAAAACAACAGCTCCCAAATCAGTTGAACTGATTTTAAGAATTCGTCATAGGTACAGACGCAAATTGATATTATTTTTAGTTGGATTATTACCACTCTGTCACGGTTTTCTTATCTCAGTATTTATTTATTTATGTATAAATTAAACATTAGGTAATTAACAGCATAATTCAGTGACATTCGTAAGTTCCTTTTTGTACTACTCCTTTCAAAGTCCAGGTCAGTCAATGACGTCAGGTCAATGACGACCTCCGTGGTAGAGTGGTACGTTGTAACGTTGTGTTTTTCAAAACAACGTTACATTCTCATATTTATTTATATTCCATTTTATTTGTTTATTTACAATCATTTATTCCACAAATTTTCCTTATTTTATAGGTATGTATTTAACACATGCGACCTCATTTTCATCCATACTCCTTTTTGAAACTATTAACCTCATTGTATAAAACTCCTTGGCAATAACATTTTAAATAGGTTTTAAATCATGTTCGACCTCATTTAAAAATATTTAAGTATTCTATTTATCCTTTTCACACACGCTCACATTATGATTCATCCTTTTTACAAATTTTTAGGGTTCCGTAGCCTAATGGCAAAAAACGGAACCCTTATTATAGATTCGTCATGTCTGTCTGTCTGTCCGTCCGTAAGTCACAGCCACTTTATTCCAAAACTATGAGGATTACACATTTGAAACTTGGTAGGTAGATGTATTCTGTAAACCGCTTTACAGTTTTTACACAAAAAAAATATATATTAAAGGCATTACAAATACATGGAACTGAAACTGAAATATTTTTTTCACCTCACACGCTCTGAAAAGGAGGTTTTTTGTCAATCAGTTTCTGCGTAGAAAATCTCATTTTGCGGCCTAGCGCGGCAAAGTCCTTTTTTATTTAATATCTAAAAATATGTCATAATGCGTTCCGAATCGCACTATTGACGTATTTGTTACATATTTTCTATTTGAAATTTACCATAAGTATTTGTTACAATTTATTCTTATTTTAAATAGCTTTAAATTAATTGTAATACTCCGTTTTGGTTTTATTATATTATTTTAGTTCATTGAATTGAAAAACAATAACAATAAGATTAAATAAATAAATAATAAATAAATAAATATTTCTTACACTCACACCAATTAACCCAGCCCCGAAGTAAGCACTGTGAGGCTTGTGTTATGGGATAATAGGGTAATGGATATAAATACATATAATTATACATATATAAGTATTTATGTGTAGAAATAAATATAAACGTCCATGACTCAGGCACAAATGCTCGTATTCATCATACAAGCATTTGCCCCTACCGGGATTCGAACCCGGGACCCCAGAGCAGGCGACACCTTGAAACCGGTGCACGAACCACTCGACCACGGAAGTCGTCAAAACTTTAAACTATTTGTTATAAGAATTTTATATTAGGCTGGGTGAGATTTCACAACCTATGATTGGATTTCGGAACGTGACATAAACCTTTATTTTTAAATTGTCTTTGTCTTGTACCTCATGTCAATGTCCACATTTACCGAATCGTTTTTATTGTTATTTATAAGTAACAATATATTCCTACTTTAAATAACTTTGAATTAACTATAATACCCCCTTGTTTATTATTTTCGTCTTTTATATCATTAAAACAACGAGAATAAGGTACGTATATTTAGATTAAACTTTATGTTTAAAGAATTTTTTATCGGAAGTTGACCGCGGAAACAACCATAAAATGTTCCTCGCTGTTGTTGTGAGGTGAAAAATTGTGTGTTTCGCTCGGCTGAAAGGTTTTTGGCGTCTTGTACCTTTGAAATCCTCGCTTCGCTCAGGATTCAATATTTGAACCACTTGCTACGCTCGTGGTTCAATCCTAGAGTCCTTCACGCAAAGCTAAGCAATCAGCTTTCAATAGAGGTAACTCGCCGCTAAATAACCAACTTTCCAGCCTTGCATAACAAATAACTATTTTTCATCAAACCCATACGTGTGGGATATCTATAGATAGGTCTTTAAAAATTACATTGTGGTTTCTAAAACGATTTTTTCTCAAAGTCAACCGTTTGAAAGATGTACACTTCCAAAGTGGTAAAATGTGTGTGTGTGTATGTGTAAAAAAATATGCTGTAGATCTGAATAAAAACTTTCAAGGAAAATTGGTTTGAACCAAATATATTTAGCAGTTTCAAAGAATTCGCGAATATAACTTTGTCATTCATACAAACACTATGAAAAACGAAGTTATTTTTGCAGACGAAAAATTATAGTGCCATTTTGGGTAGGTGTAGGTAATCGGTAGGCAAGTGATTCCTAATTTAATATTATAATAATAATAATAATAGAAACTGTATTGCACACGATATAAAAATAAACACCTACAGAGAAAATTACAATAAAGAGGAACACACAAGGCGGCCTTATTGCTACATAGCAATCTCTTCCACGCAACCTTGGGTGAGAGACGGAACCCTTCATGTCCGAGGTCGACTCGCACTTTGCCGATTTTTTCTGGCGTTGGCCGTCTCCGTGGGTTTTCCCGAGTTAGCCAGATAATCCAGATTTTGATCTGCATTTTAAAATTGAAAATTTTGTTATTACTTTTTAAATATGAAACTCAATTTATTGGTAAGTATTTGAAACGTATTAATACAATTTTTTATTGAAATCTTCACATAATTTATAAAGGTTTGATAACTTTCACTCATTTTTCGAGACCTATTTATTCATAGAATAATTTTCTTATTTCCTGAACGGTCTGCGTACTATAGTTCGAGAACCTGCCCCCTAATTGTCTAATTTCAAAATCTATTACAATCCCTTACAAATGTATTGTGATTGTGATAGTGATTTATGGAATTTTGTAACTTATAGTCACAATCCCTTTCAGAACGAACGATGTTTTAAATGACACTTCATTTGACACTTATCCATACGTTTGAAAGATAATTTCGAGTGTCACTTTGCTTAGATAGTTCAATTTCGTTCATGCAATACCTTTCAAAACGCCTGATCACAATCCATATCAAATGATTTAAAGTGTCGGCCTGAAGTATCTTTTATATGACGAATTGAAAGATTTCAAAATTAGACAATTAACCCCCTGATCCTGACGTCGCGCTTGTTCGCCTGTTCTGCCTTTTAACTACAAACAAGTAAAAGCGTTCCTGTTTTTTTATACCTTTTGTGGCGAGGAGACGCCACTTCGGGTAGCGATCACATGTTTCACCGTTCCCTAGCGACCGACCGACGATAGTGTGGTTTAAATTCCATTATCTGAAATAAATAATATAGTACTATCTTTTTATGTTTAACAAAGCAAAAATTAAGGCACCCACTCCATAAAGCGCTTTTCAGACTACGCTATAATATAATAATAAGAACACGTTCACACTTAGCTATAGTACATATTGTTGGCTTACTATACGCTATTTAAGTAAATGTATGGTGAGCGATATCGTTGTGCTATGAGCTATAAGCTATATACTATTATATTATAGCGTAGTCTGAAAAGCGCCTGATTCTAACAAAGCGTACTTAGGTCTAGGTTGTTTAAAGATACTAGATTCGAATATCTACATGTAAATGTTTTTTTTCCTTTTTATTATAAACTTGTCTATCTTAAAGTTCGTTTTATTTAATCTTAATTTTAAATTTGCTCACTCTGTTTCCTGTTCCTTGGCCAGCTGGGAAACAGTCTTGATAACGTACACCGGTTTCAAGGTGTACTCCCCGGTTGATCAGTGGAATTTTTTGAAGAAAGTTATCTCAAAAGTAATAGACTTATAGAAAACTTTTATATTACAAATAATAGAGCTATAATAGGTATTTTCGAAATATCGTTTCAAAATGAAACTCTACTGATGAACCGGGAAGTTCCCCCGACTGTACTGGGTTCGAATACCGGTAGGGGCGAATGTTTGTATGATGAATACGAGCAATTGTACCTGAGTCATGGACGTTTAAATATATTTCTACACATAAATACTTATATATGTAAAATTATATGTATTTATATCCGTTATCCTATTATCCCATAACACAAGCCTCACAGTGCTTTCGTTTGGGTGAGGTGAGGTTAGGTGATTGGTGTGATTGTGAGAAATATTTGTTTACTTTTTGCTAACCGTTTTAACCACCTCTGTGGTCTAGTGGTACAATCACCGGTATTAGAACCAGGGGTCCCGGGTTCGATTCCCAGCGGTGTTACATATTGTATTCGGTTTGGTTGGTGGTAGGACTAGGTTAGTTGAAAGAACGAAGAGTAACGTAGGCTACTTTTTATCCCGATATTCCCACGGGAACGGGAACCACGCGGGTGAAACCAAGGGCAAAAGCTAGTATAAATGTAAGAGGAACTTTCCTTCTTCTCTCTTAGGATTATCAGAAGCCGAAGATTCAAATCTTGCTACACTTCCGTTTCTTGACTTTCTTGTGTCAACATGGAGTTTAGAAAATACACACATCAAATGAGTCTAAGATCGAGGACGTTTTGGAGTACCGCCCGTATATAATAGATGGCTCTTTATTCCTACGCCTAACCGCCTCCGTGGTCTAGTGGTAACAACCACCGGTATCAGACCCACGGGCCCCGGGTTCGATTCCCAGCGGGGGTACATATTCTATTCGGTTTGGTTGGTGGTAGGACTTGTTGTAAGTCCGCCTGGCTAGCTACCACCATCTTTTATAAGTCTGACGCCATAACAACAATGTTTCAGCATTGTTGTGTTCCGGCAGTTAGAGATAAGATAGCCAGTCCCTTAGTGGTTGAGGGTTCCGGGAGAGGTTCGCTTCCATCTTCAGCCTTATCAATACTTAACATCAGGTATGATGAAGGCTAATAGTAACCCCGTCGTAAAAAATAAAATAAAAAAACGCGACGTAACGTCACGGCTTGATGAGGCACTCTTGCGCAACTCGTAGTCATAGTCATAGCCAAACCACTAATTGAACTGATCTGCCGCATGCCGCATGTGAGCCGCCGAGGACATTTAGATCCCATTACCGAACCATCACGGTTGAGTAAACTCATCTATTGTACATGTAGTAAATGTTTTTTTTTACATAGGTACATAGATTATTAAAATTATTGAAATCACCTAAAAAAATATTGTTTTGTTGAATTTTTTCCTGGACGTATAAGGTTGTACGCCCGATTTTTCTCTATCTACTAGGTACTGAATGGTTGTTATTAGATTTTTTTAAATGTGCCAGGCAGATGAGGCCTTTTGCGTTTTCTCATAAGAATCAGATTGATTTATCAGTTATTTCTATAATTTCGTCTAATCTGTTCAGTGAACAGTTTAACAAAAAATATGAATTTAAAAAAGTGTTTTCTGGTCTTTCTATATCCTGTCCAAAATACGCAGTATATTTTTATTTTTTATATGAAATGTGTAAAACCACCAGCTTTAGATTTATTAGTTATTGAAGTGAAAACTTCTATAGCGGCGTTGTACATATCGAAATTTGAAATTTTTGGGATGGGTAAAAAATGTAAAAGGACATGTGACCTGATCGAAAATTCGTAAGACGGAGGGAGAGTAAACCGCCGGCGCGGCGTAGGAGAGGAAGTAATATCCCCCTCTCTTTCTACCGCGCGGCGAAAATGTATGCCAGCTCCTGCTGTTTCGTTTAAACGGTTTTCACTTCTGGCGGCACTCCCGGAGTGCAACCCGTTATTTTTTTTGTTGCATTTAGAGCTAGCTCAGACGACGGATAACGGAGGACTTTTTGTCCGCGACACGTCTTTATTGTTAACCAAATAAGATTCAACTTAGACCGCGTATATCCGCGAAAAGTACGCGATAGTCCTCGTTATTTATTCAACTTTATGTTCTTAGTAATAAGGTCGTGTCGCGGACAAAAAGTCCTTCAATGTCCGTCGTCTGCGCAGGCCATTAGGTATGTGTTGGTAGCAGTGGCAAAGGGTTCATACAGTCCGATTCCCATCGGCTTTTCTTTTAGACATCACACCCCACCGATCCACCATACAATTAAGATATTTTTTGCAGAAAATTTTGGTCCGGCTTAAGTTTGCCATATATTGACTCCTCGCCACTGGTGGGTAGGTATACAATAATATAAGTATACATAACTACGTTTAAGGTACATAAAACATTATTACATTAAAATATATGTTCTTAAAACGGAATTAAAACCGCCCAATACTTTAATTGTTATTTCCTTTGTACCTAATCATGTATCACTGGATTGTTTGAATGTGTTCATAACTACCTGTTGTTTTTACTAGATTCAACTTTATTCAACTTTAGACACCAATGTTCAAAATTTATTTGTGGAAACTGTATTGGCAAATGTGTTATTTATTTGTGAAACCTACATGTGTTGTAAAATTGCTGTTTGTTTTCCTAATAAACTAAATAAAATAAAAAAAAATTACAACTTAATCACGCTAGTCTTTTCTTGTTATAAATTCTCGTTATTATAAATTTCGTGTCATTTATTACCACTGTGATCCAATTACAATTTTATAGACGTTTGTAGTTTAACAAAAAACAGCTACCAATTAAATACTGTACCAAGCAATATATAAAAGTCATTACTATAATCTATACTATATAATATTATAAAGCTGAAGAGTTTGTTTGTTTATTAATCCTTATTAATCCTAAGTCCTTATTAATGTAGAATTAAGCTTTCATTCTACATTAATAAGGACTAGTAGACATTCTATAAAATAATGACACTTTTTAATTGCAGTTTGTGATCATCACGTTTAACATTTTGTATATTTTATAGTTTTCGGAACAAATAGACTCGAGTACCTTTAATTTGATACCTTACTCGGCCGCGTACTACGCGCCAAAGTCCCTATCGAGTCGTCACAAATTTTGCGAACCTGAATTAAGTGTATAGATTACATTACATTTAAACGATTCGAACAAAATAATTAATTGGGATGTGTTTTTTTATCAGCCTTTCTTGAATCCTAATCCAAACTTATTAATATTTATATTTATGTCTGGCCTTCTATCACGCCCTAACTACCGACTTAATTTTAGTTGAAAAGGACGAAAAGTAACATAGCCTACTTTTTAACCCGATATTACCACGGAAACACGAACCACGGGGGTGAAACCGTGGGCGAGCGCTAGTTAATAAATAAATAAACTATGAATTGATTTAGTACTTAGCGATTTCAACGATTTCGACTCTACACTTGGAAACTAATTATTTTTCTACGTTCATTATAGTAGCTCTTTTTAAATTTAATTTATTTATAATGTTTTGAGCTCCTGGGGATAACTTACATTTGAGCAATGTATTTTAATTTTATTGATAAAATTTACGAGTGGAATTTCAAGATCATTGATTCTTTTTTCATTTATTGTTTTCGCTTCTCGTTTTCAATTCACTAAATGTGAATAAGAACTCTAAAATTAGTTACTTCTTTAACTAAAACGCACGCAATTCATTTTTGCACTTTTCAATGCTTTTCAATATTTATATTTATGAAAAATTTAAAATAGAAAAAACAAGTGAATTCTCAGATGGGACTCGAACCCACGACCTTTGGAAATCCGGCCCAAGAGCATTGGACCGGATTTCCAAGCACTAATGTTCAATTTATACTGTCAGGTATTTTATAAGATTAAAAAAATTCAGTTGTCTAAATATTTAACAAACTTTTTCAAAAGGGCCTGTTTCAAAATCTAAAATTAAGTTCTGAGCAGCTTACATAGTAGAGAATTTGGCATATCAAAACTGTCAAGTAAGTAGGTAAGTTATAGAGAACTTATTTATAGATTGAGAAACACGCCTTTAGTATGTGATTGATTAGGTAGGTACCTACATACAAAAAATCCAAAAATCCACGTTTTGATACACGTAAAAGAAATCTATAACAGTCTACAACAAATCTAGCTTCAAAAACTCTTTCTTTTAAAAAAATTGGACTATTCGAAAGCACATATCTATAAGTCTAATTTAATAAAAAACCATTATGTATTGGCATCTTAAAACTGGTTTCATCACTAAAACTTCTCGATTATTCCCCGTGTAAGTACTCGTAGAACTATATTATCCTTCATGCTTGCACAATTCGGTCAGAATGGGAGCTATCAAAAGCCTATACGAGCAGTAGTCTTTCTTTTTAGTCTGTGTGCGGTGAATGGCGCAGCTATCGGCTTAATAAAGCGCTAAACCACCACAATGCTGATATCAGATTACTAAAAATCTGCGCGGCACCGTGCCCGTGCGCGCTCGCCGCCCGGCCGCGGTACGTGTTAATAATGCGGTCTGATGCGTCGCCGGCGCACGGCATGGGCGCTAGCGGGTTTAATTGCAAATGGCGGAAGGGTGCTTTTAGATTCGATTCTTCTTCTTCTTATCGAGTGAGGATTAGTTGCCACCTCAGGTGTCAGAGTTTATCAAGCCGCCTATAAGGCCTCTGACTTGGATTAACGACTGTAATCAAATGACAACAGCCGGGACCGACGGACGGTTTAACGTGCCCTCCGAAGCACGGAAGCGCTCAGTTGTAATGCCACTTTACGGTCACTCATCCGACACCTGACCGGGCCAAACTTTGCTTAACGAACGTGATCGAATACGATCAGTCTGTCAAGCGCGGCCATGAAAGCTTCATAGATTAGATTTGTGACCATGGTGTTCCTTACACCATGTAAGTATCGCAATTAAGTTTTAATTAAGAATTAAGGATTTGTTCGTTTACTTTACTACTTTTTTTTTATTATTAGTAGACTTACAGGCAATGAAATTATAGGTGTACTTAAAGCAGATAGTTATGTCATACGAGCTCGTATTGTGAAAATTGGGAAGACCCAATATGGGTCCAAATCACATTGCTATCTCTTTCATTTCCGTGCTTTATCGTGTATTTTGTCCTACTAGTCTGTAAAACATGACAGATTTCAACGCAAATTATGTACTATGAAGGTAACATATCTCATTGCTTACAGGCTGATTATCTAACAAAATAATGCCTATATAGCAACCTATTTTATTGCTGTCATGTCTGTCATATTGTATGACAGGCATGATAGTGACGAAACTGCAAACTGAAACGATTTTTAGTTAAATATCAGCTCTCTGGATCTATATCGCAGATGGTTGTAATGATCAAAGATATAACAACACACATAGATTTTCTTAAGATTTTAATTTGGTCTGTAAACTCAAAATAAGAACTCTTCTCTTCTCTTTAACTAATTCATTCACGATGGACCTGAGAAAAATCGTTGTCATTTCCTTAACCTTTTAGGCTCTGGATTATGAGACACAATAGATATTTCATTGTTCTCTGGACATCCCATCCCATCAAATATCCGGTTCGGGTTTGATGAATTAAAGAGGATAAAAATAAAACTATAAATAATTTAACCCCGCTCCCGCTCATAGTTTGAGCCATGTAAAGCGACACTAGCCCGCTGGCTTTACGTACCGACCCTAATTTTACGGCTCATTAGTTGAATCCGTTGTTCTTTTTTTGCGAGCCACTGTCTCGTGAACATCGTCCGAATTTCCAGCAAGACTTCATTTCATTAAGGTTACGCGTAGCGTAAACGCGCGTATCGGTTACACGATTACAATAACAGACTTTCAGTTACCGAGTTACTTAATACTCGATTGCACTGCTCTTTCTTTGCATCTGTTTCTAAGTAAATGTAAATTTGAGACGGTTTCCACTCATCCTTGCGTAATTGGATGTGGCGGGTTTTCTTTTGCGTTTTTGCAGACTGTGATATACCAATTTGTAAATTAGTTGGTAATTGGTTTTGGGTTGTACGTTTGTTACAAAAAATGAGGCATATTGCTTCTTGTATATATTGTTTCAGTATTAAATTTAACTTCTATTTTTTTTTGACATGATTGATGTATAATTAGTAATTAAAGCTGAATCATTAATATTTTTTATTTTTTTATTTTTTATTAACGATGAGGAGACTCTTAGCCTTCATCATACCTGATGTTAAGTATTGATAAGGCCGAAGATGGAAGCGAGCCTCGCCCGGAATCCCCAGCCACTGAGGAACTGGCTATCTTATCTCGAACTGCCGGAACACAACAATGCAACATTGTTGTTATGGCGTCAGGCTTAGATAAGATGGTGGTAGCTAGCCAGGCGGACTTACAACAAGTCCTACCACCAACCAAACCGAATACAATATGTACCCCCGCTGGGAATCGAACCCGGGACCCCTGAATCTGATACCGGTGGTGTTTACCACTAGACCACAGAGGCGGTCAACAATTTATTTGCATGCCAATTTGATAAAATATGTCCGTACATTACTATTGTTGTGCCCATCTTAATACCGTGTTTTTTGCAAATAAATTTATTTTATCATATCTTATCTTATCTTATTTGTTTGGGTAAAATATTATTCATTATGTTTTGTTAAACACAGATTTTTTTAGTTACAGATATTGTATATACCAAACACTCATATGTTTACATATTGAGTTTTATTGTATTTTATTTATTTAAGGAAATAAACAGCATGTTGTATTACATAACAAACATAAAAACTAGAACAATACATTAGCCTAATTTGTTTCCAAAACTAGCTTAAACATGAATTTGTTGATAACATTTGTGTGAAAGGTGGATAAAATAAGTTTAAGTTTAAAATTGTTATAACAAAACTAAATATAAAAGTTTAAAAATGCAAATAAAAATTTCAAGAAAGAGAGAGCCTATAACAATTTTAAATTAAAGTTAATATTAAACAAAAAAATAACATCTAGATACCGTTTACGATTCGTTACCAAATTCCTTTGAAAGTTTGCGAAATCGCGTAATTTTATCATGAAATATGTAGTTTGTACTGTAGGTACTATTAAAGTCAAAGTCAAAGTAGTCAAATAGACTTACCTATAGATAAGCGCTTTCGAAACGTCAATTTTTTTCCCTACCAGCCATTCAGGACATCTTTTAACTGATAAAAAGAACGGTCGCAAGAAACTTATCAGCTTTAACAGAAACAACAACATGTACAAAGAACCATATTGTTGCCAGACCCAAATCTACAGTCTTGAAATTTAAATATAAGAGGTAAATTTTCTCAAATATATTTTCTAGAGAATGTAATAAAATGGGTATTTGCTCTATGACTTTTTTTTATAAGGAGGAATAGCAAAAGTGAGTTTATGCCTCGCATTGGGTTAAGCACACATGAAGCCAATTTACTCAACAAGAAAGGAGAATCTACTAGACACACAGACCTACATCTAGATAGACGTTAAAAGAGTACAGTACCTTGCGTGCCAAAAGTTTGATCCACGGTCAAAGGTTTCCGATCTAAGTCAGTCCGCTTGTGACCATTGCCATGAAAAACGCGTCGCTCAGAAACTAAAATGGTAAATTGTGCAGTGCTTTCTGGCAAGAGCACGTCAATAACATTTCCACATCACTAAATGAGGCTCTTGAAGTCATCGTACGTACGAAAAATTCGAACTCTAGGTTCTCATACAGATTGAAGCACTCTTTTCGTCTATCTCGATATAGGTCGACTAGACCGTTAACAACTTTATGTAAAAACACGTCTTGGTCTTTATGCTCCTACTTAAAAGAAAATACAAACGTGGTAAGACTATATTTGTCTATTTTACTGAGTACCTAGGTACTCAACCTCTTTAGTTTTGACTTTATACAAAAAGTCAAGTAAAATGGCGGTAAAAGCAACAAAGGAGTCTTGATATCTATCCTCGTAAGCTTCATCGAGCGCTAACTAGTTTTTTGCGCAGAAGAAACAATTTAGCCGTCGTACTGCGCATGCGCCGACAAAAGCTTGTCTAGGCCGCGCATCTATCTGCGGGCTCATAGCGATACCAAGCTGTGTCTCTGTAGGACCTCACCAGGGATGAAATAAGGAATATTAATGGAATGTGTCCCAAGGAGGTTAGAGTTCTATCCTAACTGATATTATAAATGCGAAAGTGTGTTTGTTTGTCCTTCGTTAACGCCATAAGTAAGTAACCAATCAACTTGATTTTTGGCATAAAGTTAGTTGAAAGAACGGAGAGTCGCTTAGGCTACTTTTTATCCCGATAATCCCACAGGAACAGGAACCAAACGGGTGAATCCGCGGGCGGAAGCTAAAATTACTGTGAATGAGAAAAAAAGGTAAAAAATAACGATTTTAAATTTGGTTATCTGCGGAGGAATGTTGGACATGTACTACAATGTAAAAAGTTAGGTAGGTACTATTATTGAAGCACGATTAAGATACGATTATGACAAAACATCTGCAGAATTTACCCCCTGATAGGCCGATGAAAATAAATCTTGAAGACATGCCCTATAGAATTAAACTTTAGGAATTGAAATGTCTCGCGAACAAAGTCACGGGCCATCTCATAAAACTTCCTCGTATCTAGAATCCAGCTATAGCCAGATAATAAATCGGTCCCAAAGCGTTTAGATTTTCACATTTCAAAAACGATTTGATTATAAATGCAATAGAGAACCTATGTACAATTTACAGAAACATACGTTGCACAAAAATAAATCTTGAAGGGTTGAAGTTGGCCAAATATTATAGACAGACAAGAGAGAAAGAAACAGCCCTTGGCGAGTGATTTGTCGGTTATTCTCGTTACAAGGTCTCCCTAGGGTTTTTCAACCGATGGCGCAGCTTCTTTGTGGTTCTAATTGTAACAGCATAAACTGCTATTGAGTGAGTTTTTGGAAGTTGAGGAACCGAAAGTGACGCAAGCAGAGATACGGCCTATGCAAACCTTTCTTCTGGATACAGGCCAGTCCAGCTCTGTCCCGGAGTGTTTGGATATTAAGTTGTTCACATCTGAAAGACTATTTTTTTATAAAAATCATAAAAATGCAGAAGAATAGTGAACCCTTTCAATATTTATTGAGGAATGAAAGTTGAGGAACTTAAAAGACTGGCTATCTATACCTCACCTCTATACCTACCTATAAAATTTTATCCAGGATCCAGCTCTGTCCCGATAATCGGTCCCGGCTCATTTTGCTGTCACGCGGTGCCACCTCGTTAACATTGCTGGCTACAATTACGCCAACCGTTATCGCCGCGTTCATAAAAAACCAGTGTTGGTGTTAGCGGTGATTACACTAAATTCCACCTCCATCTGATGCGGGGAAAAACGGCAGAACGGCAGATATTTCGATGGTATGGCGAGATTAATTAGTCATTTCGCTGTTTAGTTTATAAACTGGACTTCAAAACTAATTACAATCGAGGAATTTCTCAGTCGACCAGTTGAGATTTTTTGAGGATTTTTCGAAAAGTAAGTTTAATACTTAATTAATAAAGTTAGAAAAATAATTTATGACTGTAATCAATTATCTATTATTTGTAATTTAAAAAAATATAAATCTACTACTTTTTGAAATAGAGCTCCTTGAAAAACTCTTAGGTCTACCGGTAAGTTTCTCGATTGGACCGTAAAGTCAAAGTCAAAGATAAAGTCAAAGTCAAAGATTTTTATTCAAATAGACTTATAGATAAGTACTTTCGAATAGTCCAACATTTTCCCTACCAGCCATTCAGGACATCTTTTAACTGATAAGAAGAACGGCCGCAAAAAACTTATCAGCTTTAACAGAAACAACAACATTTACAATGGAACATGTTGTTGCCAAACACAAATTTACAATTTTGAAATATATTTAATATAAAGGAAAATATTATTTATTATATTTCTATTTCTAAAATTCTTAAATATGGTGGTATCATAATACTATCCTTAAAAATAAAGGATAAGAAATAATTGAGCTGTCTGATAACTATCACAAGGCAACGAATTGCTGCCCCAACACCACGTCCTATCATAAGTTCGAATTCTTTTTGTACGAATTTCACGTTGCCGAAATCGTTTAGACACATTTTATTTTCTTTTCACGGAACACGATTGACAAGTTTTTCTTAAAACATTAGTAGTGGCCGGCCGCGGTTTCAACCGCGTGGTTCCCGTTCCCGTGGGAATATCGGGATAAAAAGTAGCCAATGTGTTAATCTACTACTTGAAGTCACTACATACCGAATTTCATCCAAATTTGTTCAGTAGTTTTTACAAACAAACTGACATACATTCACATTTTATAATATTGTAGGATTGGTGGGTTGCTATACTTTTCAAAATCTATATTTATCAAAATTATGAGTCTTCCGGTGAGTGGGCCCGCGGGCCCAGTCTATCGATTCTTGTCAACATTTGGTCTGAGCTTCTAGATCAATCGTATTTCAACTTCATCGGTTTTTGAACAACTGAAATTCGGAAATAGGTTACCCACCCCTTTACTTGCTACATCTTACGGCAAGGCCGGATACCACGCATCACAACAACTTCTCCTACTAGGGCAGTCTACCAGTGGAACAGTGTCCGGTATCGGTCCCAGGTGGTATGTCACAGTGACCGGTATCGGCTCAGGTGGTACGTCGCGGTGACATCGCGCCTGGTGGCTGCGACAAGACATGCGCCACCGATATCCGATACCGGATGTATCGGCAGGTCGCAATACAGTGGGGGACATAGGGAATATGACAAAATTTTGGTGCATGCAGTATTGGCTTATGTTTTTCCTGAAAATAAAAAACAGTTCAATCTCTTATTTCACGCATGTTTCTTTATTTTAGTAATATAAGTATTCACTCTGTTATTAATGTCTAGAGATTTACCATTTACTTATTGTGATTTTAATAGTTATGTATCGTTATCTAAAGTTTTTATATGCAAAGTAGCGAAAATATTGTATTACATAGGTACTTAATAGAACCAAACGCCCCACATTTAACGCTAAAAATGAACATGGCACTGATATATTTTTTTTTACTCTACTTTCAATGATTTTTTCCAAGATTAAATCTTCGACCTACCGCCCTGCTCGCCAGTGTACCAAATCAACTTTTAATAATGCGCACCGCACAAAAACTGTGCAAATCCCTTGACCGCTGATCCTACTGGATCACGTTACTGGCTAATGGAGCGTGCGTCCAGTGTGCGGCGAGCCTTACTGCGCGAGCGGTGCTGGCCCAGTGGGCGCTTGTCTTTGACTTTTTTATTTATTAGGCTGCGGTAACTAAGTACGACTTCTGGTTATGCGCCAAATCTAGTTGTTATCAGCTATGCAAATTAATTAAGTCTATAACCGTACCTACATATTCAATATTGTCAGTGTCTATAGTTACTGCATTAAACCGACTAATTTTGTAGCTATGCCATTGGTATTTGCATTTTATTTTAGTATTTAAATATGTGCAAAAGTATGAAAAAGAGTTTTGAAATTTTTTAAATATGTATCTGTAAATCCCATTTAGATATAAGTTAAGTATAAGAACCCTACTCAATATCTACTCTTTTTAACATATTTAATAAATATTTTTATTAATTTCAGTCAAAGTCTCATAATATTCGTAATATTATTTTGCAAAATAAGAAAGAAATTGTATTATCGATTGTAAGCTATTTTTTTTTACGTATAATGATTTAGTAAAACTGAGAAAAAAACTACAGTTTTCTTCAAAATTAAAACAAATTGAGCACAAAAAAGTAATCAGTGTCACAACACAGACTAAACACTTAAAAGGTTAAACAGAGTAACGCTCGGTGGAGTGGCGTCGAAAGCCGACGACGCTATTAGTCGACGACGAATTGATGTCAATACAAACAAACTGAACAATCATGCCCAATCCCATTTGAAGAATTATCTCGTAACAAGTGGACGCACAATTACATACAAATTGAACTCGCCCTAGACGCACGCAATGCGACGACATAGAGTACGGGGGAAGCAGAATACCAATGCTACATTTTATTTGGAAAAAGAAACGAATTAACGTTTTACTTTATCAGACTTACTTATCATGTAACGTTGTTTGCAAATCTTACTTTATTGCTGCTTTGAAAAGTGAAATAAATTGAAAAGTTTAAAATAAATATAAAAAGAAAAGGAGATTTTTAAATTAGTTTAGTATTATGTTGTGGTTATTTTTGATGACTATTGCAATTATGGCCCCCTAAATAACCAATATTTTTAGTTTAATTATCTTAAGATTTTGGTTATCTGAATCACTTTACACTGTGACCAAACACTAAACTGTCGCCTCGGCCAAACTAATTAAACGTCCGCTCATCGGGAGCCCAAACATAAACATTGTTGTTTACATTGACAGATCGAGATAGGCGCGCGCACGCCCAACAAATCGTGTTTTAATATTTTAAACTGGCAACACTTATCTCCGTCGTGATTGGTCGAGACGCGCACGTCATTTATTTTAATTCCCCTGTCTAACGACGTGTTTGACAGCACGAATAATGCTCAATCCAGCGGTGATGTCCCCTCCATTGGTGTAAGTAATTGAAGATCGAGATTACTGAGGATTGCGTTTAAAAAACATACGAGGCGAGATTTTTGTCTGAAATTTTAGTGTTTCATCTTGCTCTGTAATGAAAGAAGGACAAGCTTTTAATTAATGAGAAATCATGGGTTTGTTTTTACCTTGAACAGGGTTATAAATCTTTTATTTTTATGAACCTACTAATACCCTTAGCACTCTTCCTAGTCTATCATTCATTGCTTTTAGTAAAAAGACGGTTTATATGTTTGGTTGTCCTGTATTTGAAGAGGAAAGATGAAGAATTTGCCAATAAGTAAGAAAGCAAATTCCCCATTTCTCTTAATGGCGTAGAGAAACAAATATACACAAACATAAAATTCAGAGTAGCAATTAAATTGGACATTCTTTCCTTTTTAAAATTAAGCGACAGAACAAGTTGAGAAGTCAGAATGGGCAACAATAAGCACTCAGCAATTGTGTTCGCGCCACAATGCGCGGCCATCCCGCCGCAGCCGCGCGTTAATAATTCATCTGGACGTCAAAATATGGCGCGCGCGGGAAAATATTGCGCCATTTTGGTAAACGTCATTTTTGGCGGACGTTAAAAAATACGCAGCTCCTGTGGGGTTGAGATAGGATGTATTATCTTACGTCTATAGTCGGATTTTAAATTCAGTAGAGTGATTTGACAGATTGTCAATGTCACTTTGTTATAGGTAATAATGCTGAATTAAAATGTAGCTATAATGATATATTGGATTTGAGTGCGTGAATGGAATCAATACTTACTGAACTGGAACTGTATCTGCGCAAATCATTACAAAAAACAGTTTAAGACTGTTTATTCGCTGTGCAAATTTTAATATGCGAGACCAAAGTTCAAGTAAATGCGCATGCGTAAACTAAAGTAGGACACAAATAAAGTTGATACTAAATTTATATTTTAACGTCCAAATTTTTTACTATGCATTATTTAAATATATATAAATAATAAATATGACTACTATATAAAGTAGCTTTTGCTTCTATATAAAGAACTTTATTGTATTTCTACATTGGTTTTTTTAAATTGCATTAGTGTGAGTACTGTGAACGTGCCAGCTTTCGTTAACCGACCTGTATTAAAGAAACTGATCTGTGGCCACTTGATGGGCGTGATAATCTCACAAGCTCAGTCTAAACAGTCCTTGCACTGCATACAATACGGCCGAAATGACGCACGCACACAGACACGCACTTCTACAGGGCGTCTCGCTGTTTTGATCTTGATGTTTTTAGAAATTAAATAAATATTCCTTAAACTCACACTCACAATTAACCTAGCCACAAAGTTAGCACTGTAAGGCTTGTGTTATGGCATACTAGGGTAACAGATATAAATACATATATAAGTATTTATGTGTAGAAATACATATGAACGTCCATGACTCAGGTACAAATGCTCGTATTCATCATACAAACATTTGCCCCTACCGGGATTCGACTGGGGATGTTACGGATGTGGTTATATCGGAACCGGATTAGGAATCGGAATTTTAGATTTGCTTTATCGGAATCGGAACCGGAATAGGCAGAAAAGATGGCGATAATGGTTTTTTGTATATAGGTACAGGGTGGAAGGAAAGTTAGGATTGGGTTGGAGTTAGGGCACGTACATCAACGGTTGTAGCTACATGAACACGTTCTGAGGAAACCCCCCTTATTTTTATGGTAAATTTTAAATAGAAAAATATTGGAAAAAATTAACTCGGCCACAAGTGAATTCTCAGACGGGAATCGAACCCGCGACCTTTGGAAATCCGGTCCAATGCTCTTATTTTAAATCTCCCCCTTATTTTTTTGAGAAATTTTGAATACAATTCAAAGAACTTTAAAAAACATTGCAGGCAACAATAAAATGGGCAATTTTAAAGATTTTTTCAATGTGTAGTTAGAGCGTGAAGGAAGGACAAACAAACTAACACTCGTTTTTAATATTAGTTAGGATAGGATTATTAAACTATAACAAATTGCACCCATTACTCATCTCTAATCGTATTATTAGTTCAAGAAATTACATTAGGTTTATGTGGTGGTCTGTTGAAAATAAAAACAATTGTTAAATTAATTAATTAACTAATCGCATTTTAAATGCAAAATAAACCAGCCCCCCTAATTGTCTAATTTCAAAATCTATCACAATCCCTTTCAAAGGTATTGTGGTTGTGATTTATGGAATTGTGTAACTTATAGTCGCAATCCCTTTTGAAACATGATGTTATTATTTGACACTTTTCCATACATTTGAAAGATATTTTCGTCTGTCACTTTGCTTAGACAGTTCAATTTCATTCATTCAATACCTTTCTAAACGCGTCCCGATCACAATCCCTATCATAATATATAAATATATAAAAGTAACTCTGTCTGTCCGTCTGTCTATAACCTTATCCCACGTAAATTGCTGAACCGTAAATTAATGCAATTTTTTGTGCTTTTACAAAAATATATAGGCTAAAGTAGGTTGATGGACTACGCATACGTAATATTAATAAATAACCTACAGGTATATTAGTAAACCAGGTATCAGTTTCTGGGTGACTCTCATCAACTTGAACTTTGCTCTAGCAGCAATCTTCTTATAAAAACTTCCTCCCATTCTTCCGGCTTCGTCTCCTATTCATCTTCTCTTTCGGCAGTACGACTCTGGAACGCTTTGCCCCTTAGCATACGAAGTGGCTCCAGGAAGTACGCTTTTATGAGATTGGCCCGAGAGCATCACTTGGGTTCTGTACTTTAACTCCGTCATCTCTGACTAATATTATGTTATGTTTTATTTTTATTTTATTTTATTTTATTTGGGAAATATACAATATTCCAGACACAGATAAACAGATAAAAATATAAGTTTGTACATAAATCAGTGAAGTTTCCACTAATAGGTAAACATATAGCATACAGCAAAATAAAGATAACATAAACAACAAACTTAAGCAAATAAAACCAAATGAAAGTGCAAAGTGCAGTGAACTTAAAGTTAAAGTTAATGTTAAAGTTAAAGTTAAAGTTAATTACAGTTAATCAAACAATTTTACTATTTGTTTCTTAAAGCTTTTTGGGGTGGCATTGAATATGTCTATGTGGAGGCATTTATCATTGTAACAATTACAGTACGAAAAATAAATGTGTTAGAAGCGTAATAAGTTCTAGTAGTGGGCATATATGTTGTGATATAATATTGTATTTATATTATAATATAATATTTATAGGTATTTTATTAACAGTGTAGTGTCGGCTTAGAATAGCACTACCCCCTCTCATCCCGTGGGTGTCGTAAAAGGCGACTAAGGGATTCGGCCTTCAGGAGACGCGCAGCAGCGTCTCCTACAAACTTGGCCATACTGCGATCGCCAACCCGCCTGCCAAGCGTGGCGATTATGGCAAACCCCCCCATTTGGGGGAGGCCTATGCTCAGCAGTGGTTTTTATGTGGCTGAGACGACGAGGTATTGTATTTATCTATGTGTATATTTGTATGTGTATGTATTATATTAACGTAGCTTTAAGTTTATTAGGTACTTTATGTCTATACCTTTTTTTATAATAATGTAGGTACATATGTATAATGTGTTCAACATCGTCAAAGTCAAATTATGTCGATTTAGGGTTATATTTGCCAACAATATATTTTTTCTTAAATGTATAATTTGTAAGTTAGTTACATAATTATAAAGTCAGTGCTAAACATTTTTTTGGTAAAGATTTCAACGCGCAAAAGCCAAAGTACTTAAGTGAAATTTATGCACTTATTTTTACCAGTTAAAGATTGCATACTTTGACAAAAATACAAATAACATGACAAAATCCAAAAATGTACCTAAGAGGCATTCACAATAGGTTTTTTCCTCACACGCTCTAAAAAGGAGGTTTTGTTTTCTCGCTTCGCTTTTTGCGGCCTAGCGCGGCAAAGTACTTTTTTAATTTAATACCTAAAAATATGTCATAATGCGTTCCGAATAGCACTATTGACTTTTTTGTTATATTTGATTCTTATTTTAAATAGCTTTAATTAATTATAATACTCCGTTTTGGTTTTATTATATTATTTTAGTTCATTGAATCATAAAACAATAACAATAAGATTAAACTATTTATTATAAGAATTTTATTTTAGGTTGGGTGAGATTTTACAACCTATAATTGGATTTCGGACAGTGACATAAATCTTTTTCACCTCACACGCTCTGAAAAGGAGGTTTTGTCAATCAGTTTAGGCGTAGAAAATCGCTTTTTGCGGCCTAGCGCGGCAAAGTACTTTTTTAATTTAATACCTAAAAATATGCCATACTGCGTTCCGAATCGCACTATTGACTTTTTTGTTATATTTGATTCTTATTTTAAATGGCTTTAAATTAATTATAATACTCCGTTTTGGTTTAATTATATTATTTTAGTTCATTGAATCAGATGTGGATTATTTATTACATAGGTTTTTTACATTGTAGGTATCGAAAGCCGGACAGATAAAAACAATAATAATAAGATTAAACTATTTGTTATAAGAATTTTATATTAGGCTGGGTGAGATTTCACAACCTATAATAAAATTGGATTTCGGACTGTGACTTAAATCTTTATTTTTAAATTGTCTTTGTCTTGTACCTTATGACAGTGTCAACATTTACGGAATCGTTTTTATTCTTATCAATAAGTAACAACATATTCCTACTTTAAATAACTTTGAATTAACTATAATACTCCCTTTTTTATTATTTTAGTTTTTTATATCATTAAAACAACGAGAATAAGATATATTTAGATTTAACTTTATGTTTAAAGAATTTTTTACCGGAAGTTGACCGCGGAAACAACCATAAAATGTTCCTCGCTGTTGTGAGGTGAAAAATTGTGTGTTGCGCTCGGCAGAAAAGTTTTTAGCGTCTTGTACCTTTGAAATCGTCGCTTCGCTCAAGATTCAATCTTTGAACCACTCGCTGCGCTCGTGGTTCAATCCTATAATCCTTCACTTGCTCAGATTTCAATAGAGGTAACTCGCCGCTAAATAACCAACTTTCCAGCCTTGCATAACAAATAACTATTTTGTTTTTGTTTTTGTTTTTGTTTTTTGTGTTTGGGTCACAGATTGAGGTGAGAGGGAAATTTTTGTAAACATCACTCCTGTCCGTTGATAAGCTAGTTAACTTTCCGGAGCGTGGAAATATGTTTTTAAAAACTAATGTATCGAGATTTTATCGATGAACTACAGACTAACTTAGGCTAACTTAGGACGAGTGAACCCAGCAGAGTTTGATGCCGGACTGACTCGATCTACTCCTTATTCTAATACAAAAGATTATAATAATAATTGCTACATTGCAACTTAATTCTAAGGATCGGCAAGACTGCTTACATTGCGTCTGCCGTCCTTCCTGTCCAAAGCATTTCACAGAATAATGTTACATTGTAGTTACATTGTATTAACTATGAAGTGCTTCGTCAGTAGATCTTACAATATAACTCCTCCACCCTTAGAATGAAGTTATCTGAAAAACTAAATTTTTCAGAAAATTCATTGGAAACTTTACCTAATTTTAACAATTTAAACTATATGTTTCAAAACTAAAATAATTACTTTTTCAAATGTATCAAGGGTATCTCATTTACTTGATTAGGTGAAGTTTGAGGGTTATTAACATCAGATGGAGTTTTCTTACATAATTTTCTTAAAATTATCTTATATTTTAACACAATAAAAATTACAATCAATACGGAAACTATTACATACAATACTATGGTAGCAACGCTTTCACTTTGTTGCACACTGACACTTTTCACATTTTTCACGCCTTTTTGTAGCACGTAATTTAAATGCTGAATGTCGTCCAGATTTACTTTCTTCAAGTTCACAGGTTCGTAGTCCGTAGAATTCTGTTGCTGATTTTCAGGTAAACTGGGTAATGTGATTACAGGTAAAGGTTTGTTTTTCTTGAACATGGAGTAATAACGATGTCCTCGAATTTCTATTCCTTCTATGGATACTATACATCTATCTGGTATGGTTAGTATGTATGTGCCTTGTATTTGCCCATGGATGATATTACTATCGCAGTTTTGTGAAATAATTTTGTTAACCTTGGAGAATAAAATCCAACTATTTGCGGTAATCTTTTGAAGTTTCAGGTCTTCCATGTCGACTGATCTAGGGAAACATGAAGATGGATTTGGGCAATACGTCATCAGTTGTTCAATGCAGGTTTTATCGGCATAAGGTCATCTTCAGTACACAAGTAATCTTTATCTGTAACTTCTTTACACGGTTTGGCTATTGGTAAGTATTTCAATCCTTCTACGAGTAGGTAAGGAAAGTCAGGGATTATAATATAGGTTAGGTTTATGGAATTATAGAATATGGGAAGGGAATACAATTTAAAATAATTATATGTTACATTGTCAACTAAAGGTATATCTATAATAAATCTTATAACATTATTTGTGATGTAAGTTTTCACAGAAAACGTTTCTTCCAGGTTAATGAGATTTTGTTCATTTACGGTAAACATTAAATTATCATTTTGAGCTATTTCCAATAATAAATTCAATAATTCGTTTGGGTTTAAAATACTTTTGTGGATAACTGATACTTTACTGAGCGCTAGAGCAGTTTCTATTTCGCTGAGTTTAATGTACATGGTTCGGAAGTTAGCAACAAACATATTTAAAATACTAATGAGATAAGTTACATAGCTTAGCTGATTTTCTTTGACAGAGAGGTCACTAAGTTTTGTTTCAATTCGAATAAGACGCTCATTCATAAGTTGTGTATTTTCATCAATTGTTTTTGTGGAATTTAGAAAATGATCTAACATTTTAGATATTATGGTAACCTTATTGGAAACTTCCTGTTCGTGGGTTTGTATGTTTGCAATAAGCTTATCATATTTAACTGCGTCGTCATAATCTAAATTTCCTGTAATTATCTTGATAATTGAGCCAATTGGGTTAATGAGTCCTCGTTTGACTTTTCTTGAGGGGCTCAGTTGTTGGAATTTTTCAATAGTTTCATCACGTAAGTATTGTACTAATTGTTGTAATTCCTGAATCTCAAATTGATAAAAACTGTTATTACTGTAATGAGTTGTGATGTCATTTAATTCAGAATATTTCTCAATATTAAATAAAATGTCTCGTTCGAAACCTTTCAGATCTATTGTTTTTATAATGGACCACTGATCGCGTTGTAAAAAGGCTTGACCTTGTTGAAAAGGTAAGATTCCCGGATTTTGTTTAATTTCTACCAGTTGAAGTCCCTGGCTGGGGAGAGTTTGACCTAGGAGCCGTTGCGTTATCGACGTCCATATCAGTAGGTTCATCCACCTCATCCACCACCTGCGAAGGGCGTTTCACATTTTTAATTGGTACCTTCGTATCGCGTTCATTTACTTTAATAGGTAAAATATTACGGTCTGCTTTACCCGTGACTATAGCCTTTTGATATTTAGGTTTGTCTTTAGACTGTCGCTTATTGACTGCTTTGGCGAATACGGTTTGTCCTACTTTCAATTCAGGGCCTGTCTCTCCACCTCGTTTATGAATTACTTTTTTCTTTAATTTTACTGCTTTTTCCGATAATTGTTTATATAATTCGTGAGTTCTTTTTCTATGATCTTTAATAAGTTGCTGTTGATAATTTTTCTGGAAATCTGTATCAAATGTTGAATTTAATTCGGTATGACCGAAAACTACCTCAAATGGTGTTAAATCAGTAGTACTATGGATGGTATTATTGTAAGCCATGACTGCGTAAGTCATAACTGTAGCGGCATCGGTATATTTTCTTTCATATTTGGCTAATCGATATATTTCTATTAAAGTGGAATGGAAACGTTCAACTAATCCCATGGAATTTGGGTTATTTGGCGTTCCAATATGCAAAGTTATTTTGTGTAAATCTGTTAATTCTTTAATTAATGCATTATTAAACTCGGTTCCAGGATCTGAACTAATTTTTTGTGGTGTTCCGTAAAAAGAAAAATATTTAATTAGGGCTCTAACAATTTCGGGTGTTGATCTGGATGGGATTTCTATTGCCTGACCTAATTTACTAAAAGCATCGATAATGGTTAGATAAGTTTTTGATTCGATTGAAAATGTATCCATGAATATTTCCTGGAATGGTGCATTTTGTGTTTGCGTTAATTGTAAAACTGGTTTTATGGGCTTTCTATCATATTTAGAAACTTTACATTGCTCGCAAGAATTGATGACTGCTGTCACCATTTCATGCATGTTTTGCCAAAAATAGTTTCTCTTAATTCTTTTAACTGTTTCCGTGATACCTCGGTGACATGTTTTCCCGTCATGTATTTTATTAATTATTGCTCGTTGTTCCTGCTCATCTTCTACGTAAACTACGCGTTCGGTGCATTCAATAAAATTTACTGTGCCCTTTTTAAATAATTCGATAATTATTTTACTAAATCGTTTTCTATGTTCTGGGTGTTCAAAGTAAATGAAATATTTGATTTTAGGCTTAATGTATCGTTTCAGAAAATCTTTTATTATTTGGTCGTTTTGTAATGGTAAGAACACTTCTAAAACTTTTTGTTTATCGCGGGATAAATCTGTTACTTGCATATCTTGACTAAATTTATAAAATACTAATATCTGATTTGGCTTCGTATCAACTGCTTCATGTAATATTGGTATACCTAAAGATTCTGTTTCTTGAGCTGAGTGAATGGTTTGAATACTAGAGTTATCGGAACGAATTGGATAGTTAGATGGTTCGATATCCATATCTGTGGAAATAGAAGCGGTGTCTTCAGAATCGGAAATGGTTATGGTGTCTGAGTCAACGATATCCTTTTTCGTTAATTTAGATGATTGCTCTTCACTATCTTCCACATTAACAATCATGGAATCGTTATCATCATTACCTAATACATTGAATTGAAGGCGTGATAACGCATCTGCATTTGCGTTCTGTTTTCCGCTTTTATGGATTATATGAAAATCATATTCTTGCAGACGCAAACGCCAACGCGTTAATTTGCTGTTCAATTCTTTTAAATTACTAAGCCATATTAGAGGTCTATGGTCCGTATAAACTGTGAATTTATTTCCATATAGATACGGTCGAAAATGTTTTGTGGCCCAAACTATAGCCAGCAACTCACGTTCGATTGCACTATATTTCTTTTCAGTATCTGTTAGCGTTCGGCTAGCATATGCCACCGGCTTATCGCTACCTATACAGCCTTGTGACAATACTGCACCGAGGGCTACTTCAGATGCATCTGTTGTTAGAATGAATGGCTTGCTCATATCTGGATATTGTAAAATCGGTGCATTTATTAAAAGTTCTTTACATTTTTGGAATGCTTCTGTATATTTATTATCGATAATCACTCTTTTGCCCTTTTTTAAACATGCTGTTAAAGGTTGACATATTTTAGAAAAGTCTTTTACGAAACGTCTGTAATATCCTATGAATCCTAAAAATCGTTTTATTTCAGTCTGTGTTTGTGGAATTGGGTAATCCATAACTACTTTAATTTTGTCATCGTTAGGTTTAAGTCCGTCTTTTGTCAACGTATGTCCCAAATATTGTACTTCTTTTCTAAGGAATTCGGATTTGTCTAATTGTACCTTCAAGTTCGTCTGTCTGAGTCGTTCAAATACTGCACGTAATTTTTGAAGATGTTCTTTTAGTCCATTCGAGTAAATCAGAATGTCATCTAGGTAAACGAGGCAATGTATTCCCTGTAAGCCTCTCAACACGTTATTCATCGTTCGTTGAAACGTTGCCGGAGCTGTCTTTAGACCAAATGGCATTCTAAGAAACTCATAATGTCCATTTTGTGTAGAAAACGCAGTTTTTTCCCTATCTGAGTCTGTAATTTCAATTTGATGATATCCTGAAGCTAAATCTAACGTTGTAAAGTAATTGCTTTTACCTAATTTATCAAATAAGTCACATATGTTCGGAAGTGGGTATCTGTCGTCAACTGTAATCTCGTTTAAACGTCGATAGTCTATGACCATTCTATATTTTATTTCACCTGAAGCATCCAATTTTTTTGGAACCAAATGGACAGGGGCACTCCAAGGAGAATGTGATTCTTGTATTACGTTATCTTGCAATAATTTTTCTACTTGATGTAATATTTCTTGTGCTTGCGCCGGTGCCTGTCTATAGGGTTTTATATAAATCGGATCTTCATTTACAGTTCTGGTTTGGTGTTTTACTTGATTGGTAAAAGTAAGTGGAATGTTTTCACAATAAAATATATCTTTATATTCTTCACATAGACGAGTGATTTCTCTACGCTCTTCTATGTTGAGATGGTCTAAACGAAGCTTATTTAAGTTGTCGTTCAATAAGGTATCTGTCTCTACGTTTGTATAGTCACCGTTATAGTTAGTCTCTATTTCGTTACAAAATTTGGATACTTTGAAGGGTGCTGTAATAACTAATTCTAATAAATTATTTGTTGCATTTTGTATAATGGTTTCGGCAAAATAATTTTTACAAGAAACTAAGGCAGTAGGCATACGAACGTCTTGACAAAATTCCTTAAATTCAATAATTGCATCACCGTTTTCCTGATTCACTGGTAGTTTAATGCGTTGTTCTGATCGCGGTTCTAATATAATTTTATAATCACTTTTATAAACTATTGGGATAGTAGTCTTGTCTGTCTGAAGGATCATATGGTTATAAGAAATATTTGCTTTGAGTCGAGACAAAAGATCACAACCGATTACTCCATCGTATCTTTTATCTACATCGTATATATAAAATTTATGTGTAAATGGTTCTTTAAAAATTGAGAAAAGAGGAATATTAACTACATCATTATGGACACTGGATGCATGCGTACTAGTTACCATAAACGGTTCGTAGCATCTATAGTTATTGAAATACTCATTAGCTTTAGATGTACTAACAAAAGAACGTGTGCTTCCAGAATCTAACATAAACTTAGCATCTATATCTGGTACATATATATAAGGTAATTTTAGAGTATTGTCTGAATTTATTTCAATTATCTCGGGATGATTCGGAGGCAATTGACTTGAAAATTTTCATTAGAATCTACTTTTTCCTGATTATTTTCTAATTGTGGATTATTATCGCTTTCAATTTCACCAGGATCGGGGTATTGTTCTGTATATGCATTTTCATTATAATAAGCGTACATATTTTCATCAAATTCGGTCTCGTAATTATAAGGGTAATTATAATAATCAGTTTCATCAGTAGATATTTCGTTTACTGGAAACTGTTGTGGTTTAGCGGGTGCGGTTCTCATTGAAACGTCATTAGAGAAGTTAGGAGGACGGTAACCTTGATGTTGCTGCTGAGGCCTAAATCCAAATTGGCCTGGCTGTGGTCTAAAACCTTGCGTTTGAGGTCTATAACCAAATTGACCTATTTGCGGACGGTAGCCCGTTGGTTGAAATGGTGTATTCGTACTAAATTGGGGTTTCGTACTAAACTGTGGTTTTGTAAAATTATTAAATTGTGGTGCTGTGGGTCGCGGTTGGTTGAATGCATTTGTATTTAGAGGTCGATTACCAAAGTACTGATTATTTGGTCGGAAAAGATTGTGGGTGTTTCCCGGAATACCAAATTTAAATTGATTTGTCGGAAATGCAGGAATACCAAATTTAAATTGGGTGTTCTGCGGAATTGATGGTTTAAATATATTTTGTTGAGTGATTAATGGTCTATTTTGGAGCATCTTTGATCGAAGGTTATACTGTTCTTGGAAATTAACTTCTTCTAAAACAAAACTCAATGCTTGCTCTAATGTGGTCGGATTTTTAATTCTAACTATTCGCACCATGTGTTCGGGTAAATTATATAAGAAAACGTTCAAGGCAGTATTATCGTAAATAATACGTTTTGCTTCTTTTAAGGTAACGGATGAACTTTGGTTAACTTTTGAAATAAGAATTGCTCTCACGTCCTGAATTCTACCACAGAATTCTAAGTAAGATTCATTGTTTCTAATTTTTAATGTTTCTAATTCGATCGCTACACATTCCTCACTTCGCGGGTCTCCGAAATGTTGGATTAAAATTGCTTTTATTTCGTCATACGTCTGAAATTCACCTCGCTCGCTGATCAGAGCAGCGGCTTTCCCGGACAATTTACTAGTAACTGACTGAAGTAAAAACTCATTCACGTTTGCTGCACCTTGGTACTTTGATATAACGAATTCACATTTCCTCAAAAACAAACTTAAAGTTTTTGTGTTCCCGTTATACTCAGGTATAAGGTTTAGCATTTCGCGAGGGATGTGTGGTGTCGGATAATCTAGTTCGCTCTCCATTTTAAATATAAATATAGTTACTATAACACAAGCTTAGTTTATGATTAAAAATAAGGTAGGTAATATAAGGTAATCGCGAGATTCTATCGCGTAAACTTTAAATTATCTAGGTAAACTTTAAAATTAATTTGCGAGATTTTATCGCCTATTACTAAAATTAAAATTATATTCAAAGTAAATCGTGAGATTTTATCGCGTAGATACTTCAAATGTTTAAAAACTATATTCACTTTTTGTATATAAAAAAAATCACAATAATCACTTAAATCTAACACTAGGATAAAGGATAGGAAAGGATGTAGAAGAATTTTACAACTTACATGCCAGTCTGCACCTTATTTTCACACATTACCGATTTTAGGCAAATTACTCCCGTTAACAAATTTATTTGGTTCGTGGATAGTCTTTACCGGTGTTGAAACACGCGAACTGCTGCACACACGCGAACTTCAGCAACGATTTCGGATTTTACGAAGCTTCGAAACTGTTTCCCGAATTTTCTGCGATGCTAGCGTACTTTTTCGAGAGTTTTCCGCGTATGATAAACAGTAGACTATCCTACCGGCTGCGCCAGTTAACTTTCCGGAGCGTGGAAATATGTTTTTAAAAACTAATGTATCGAGATTTTATCGATGAACTACAGACTAACTTAGGCTAACTTAGGACGAGTGAACCCAGCAGAGTTTGATGCCGGACTGACTCGATCTACTCCTTATTCTAATACAAAAGATTATAATAATAATTGCTACATTGCAACTTAATTCTAAGGATCGGCAAGACTGCTTACATTGCGTCTGCCGTCCTTCCTGTCCAAAGCATTTCACAGAATAATGTTACATTGTAGTTACATTGTATTAACTATGAAGTGCTTCGTCAGTAGATCTTACAATATAACTAGCTTTTACCACAATCTATATAACCAAATACTATAGGTTCTAATATCGGTTACGCAAGTTGTTCGTACTAGAGATAGAGTTATATCAAAGAGTGTCTATATAGAATGTCTTCGTATCGAGCACGTACTGTCAAAAAATGTATAGAAAAATGTAGTTCCGCTTACGTCTGGTAGGAACGCTGCTCAATATATCATATTTTACGTACATCTCAAGTTTTGGCGGGCACTATTCATTGAAATAAATCAACTTTTTCGGATATTAAACGCGCTATATTTCACGAACTAAGATCTAATTGACGGTATTTTTTGTTTTTTTTTATTTTCCCGACGTTTTGGCACCTTTTCAGCTGTCGTGGACTGCCGGCAAAAAAACAACCCTAAAAACCTACAAATACGGACAATTAGATCTTAGTTCGTGAAATACAGTGCGTTTAATATCCAGAAAAGTTGTTTTATTTCAATTCCATATTTTTTTTTGATACGTCCTCGATACGTCCCTGTATGATATAGTTTTTCAAGCTGCTCTGAAAACCTAGCGACTAACGCACTCTATGTTTTTCTTTCGCTCCCGTCCAGCATGTAAGTTTTTTGTACAATAATGCTAATAAAAAAAATGTATTTCTGTGTTTACTAGTTTTAATCTGTAAAAGAGTTTTATATTTTTATTTATTTTACCCAATGAAGATTAATAGTTTTTAGACAATGTCTTCGGTTACCGCGAATACTTACAGTACAATCCTCTTCGTCAACTATTATGGTCCGCCACAAAAGACGCAGAGTGATGGGCCACGATTCAGTGGCTCACAAAGCCACCGTCTTTGTACCGATCGCAGGTTCGACTCCCGGTGCGCATCAAAAGGGTTGACTCGAGAGCTTAATGAGCATCTCACAAAGAATACTTTCCTTTTATATCATTTGTTATAAACTCATTCAATGTTCATATATCTCATCGCGTTCGAGACTGCGGTTTCTTTTTGCGATGCTCACAAAGGCTGTAGTAGTACTTGATGCTTTTTGTTTATTTTATTCAATATGTTAGTGTATTGAATAACATTTTTATAACAAATTTTTATTGTGGCAGGTGAAGCTAAACATCTTTGAAGTCAGCGAATGAAAGGAAATTCAAGGTTAGAAGCACTTTCATGTTAAACTAATATTATTTATAAAGTTTTTATGGACTATTTTTAGAACTATTATCGAATTAGATTGCTTGACACAGGACTATTTGCCTAATTTCGAATGGTTAGCTTTTTACTGAATACTCTTTATTCAAATTGTACGTTTACTTTACAAAATGTAATTCTTTTTTCATAGTTTAACGAGTGGATTTTTTCAGCAACTGCATAAACAATGTTGCCATTACTTTAATACGGGTCGCCGGCGGTAGGACAGTGTTTTTATAACTGGTCACTCTTGATGTATCTACTTAGTAACATAGTCTGCCATCCACTGGTATCAAGTACAGCTGCTGGCCAACTAAATAACTAAATTTAACTAAACATTTAGTAAAAACCCAGTTATTTAAAAACAATGACATAAAAGATTCTGAATATTTTTATTGTATAATTAACTAACTGCAGCTATCAATTTGCAACAATTCACGTAAAGGAGTTAAATGTACGAGAACGTTCTAACCCATGGCAAAGATTTACGAGAAAAAATAATTAAATGTAAGTTAAATTGAAATTAACAAAAACGTCGTCTAATAAAAAAAACCAAGCCAAAACACGAAACTTAAATGCGAGAGAGCTGTTCAATCTTGATTCATATAATAAAAATAAACAGTAATAGGGCTTAGGTGTAAAAATCTATATAAATTCATACCTAAATCTGTATCTTACTAAAATAAGCATTAACAATGTAGTCAAATTAATAAACATCGAATCCAAAGCCATCCCAATGTCTGGTGGACCTCCGAATCCGCAAGTCACCGTCGACATGTGGCGACTCCAAATCGAAACGCAGCTCGGCGCGTGTATTTATTTTTTAATTCTTTTTTTTCACGATTCGAAAGAGTCATTAGATTGTAATATTACAACGGTCAGCGTTTTTTGTCGCAGTGGATCGGGGCTCGTCAGGTGCTCCCGCGTATTTTACTTACAATTTATCACAACGCAAAAAGTTTTGCGACATTAAAAAGCAACATTGCCCATCCGTACGATAACTATGAAAATATATTGCTTAATTATATCCAAGTGTTGGTTACGATGTACGAATGCATTTTTTTATAACAATGTTAGTTTTTGAGATGTCATCGTGAATAATCTTTGTAATTTATTTCCTTTCTATTTATTTATTTCTGCGCGCAATATATTACTTTTAATTGTGTCCACAGGTAAGAATTATTAAGTGCATTTATAACGAATAAGGGTGTGTCTCAACTAAATTTAATAAACGCAATAGTACGTAGAGTACAGTCGGGGAACTCTCCGGTAGACCAGTAGAGTTTCTTTAGGAAGCTTTATTAAAAAAATCAAAGATATATAGAAAACGTTTACATCGCAAATGATAGAATATAAGAGGTATTTCATTTTAGTAATAAATTATTTCTTTAAATATTACTTTACGAGAAATCGTTTTCCAAAAAAAAACTACTTATCAAACAGGAAGTTCTCCGATTGTACTACAGCCATATTAATTGACAAAAATAGCACAATAAGTTACACCACATAGAAATTAAATTTCAATAAAAAAGCATGTTCCATTCCCAATACAAGATACAATCTCGCATAACAGTATCAAGATCAGAACATCAACAAATTCATCAATCAACCCACGGAATTATCGTTGGTCCATTGTACCGAATCAGTACGCAATATTCCGGACGAATTATACGGGAACAGATCGTGAGAGGCCACAAAAACAGCCATCAGCCACAATGCGGCCACAAAAAACGTATATCTGTAACACTATCTATAGATATTAAACGCACAATACAAACAATGCTATGTTGATTGAAACGTCAAGCAAATGACGACCGATTGATTCGGATCGGTACATTGTACCTATTAACATCATAATTACGGCACGCTGAGATCTAACTATTTATTTTGTGTCCAAATTTATTATTGAGATGACTAAAAAAGTGATCGGCCAACAATGATTCGTGCTTTTGGGCCGTCAGCCGTGACGGGGGAATATCGATTTCCATATAAGCTGGCGAGTTTTTTGGGATTAACATTCTTTTGTTTTGTGCGCCGGCGACTCTCGGACGCGCTTAGAATGGGCAGAGATGCTTTTGTAATTGTTTTGCTCGTAATTAAACATCGGTTTGTTTGGAATGAATTAAAGTCAGCTTTGAGAGGTAATTGTCGTTCATTTACGGTATCACTTGTCGTTCATTTACGGTATCACTTGGTATCAAAAAAAGGTGATTTGTGTGGGGTTATTATTGGAAAACCATATTGAAAAATGTGTAAAGAACTCGGTAACTTTCATTACAATTTATTTTTTGATAGCTACTTTTTTGTACACTATCATAGCTAAGATTATGGTCTGATACCAACATGATTCCAAAACGATTTAAAATTAGAGCATTATTTTCTGTACTTGTGATGTTATTCGGATTAAGGCAGTATTTATCTAGGTTTCCTTAAAAAAATATGCTAAATACTAACCCAATTAAAAATAAATGGTCATTGCAGTTTTGTATGAAAAAATATAATTGGCATTTTTTTTTAATAGGAACCTAGATGAATAATCCAAGTAACATCACAAGTACAGTCAATCATGATCAAATTTTAAATTATTTTGGTATTACGTTTGAATGGGAGACTGACGTATCGCGGGCCCTTAATATTACGACTTCGACCTTAAATTTTTTGTCGTTTTGGTAAGTATATTATTATCTTGTTTAGATGAACAGAAAATGATAAGTGCGGAAGTAAATGATAACCTATTTTGCTGAACTTTGAGTACCTACGAAGATCGAATGAACTCTGGAACATTTTGTAATACAAACAAAATGTTTTGGATTCCTACAAAACATAGTCTAAAGTTTATCTTAGTTTATGGTCAGCTTAGCTAAAAGCTTAGCTTAGGTAAAGCTTCAGTTTTAAGCTGTCTAAGTTTAGATCAAATTTTATAGGACATCCAATGTCGTCATCGTCGTCATCAGTCATTTTTAATGCCCCCACAGCTGGGACACTGGCCTTCTTTATGGATGGATAAGGTGACTGGGCCATGACCCACCACGCAGACCCAAAGCGGATTAGTGGGTTTTAACAACTGCAATTGCAACCGGGATCAACGGCTTAACGTGCCTTCCGAAGCACGGAGGAGCTCGAGGTAGTAAGTTTTTGGTCACCCATCCCGTGACCAACCATTGCGAAAGTTGCTTAACCTCAACAATCGCAGGCCGAGCACGCGAACCACTGCGCCATGGGCATCCAACATTATCACTTAATATCAAAATGCGTAGTTTCCCATCCTGTTGCTCATGCTGAGTACGTCTCAATCAGACGTCGAACCATCCCACGAGGCTCCGCGGGCGACGGCTCATATCACCGGCATCCATCGGCCAGGCTCAGTATTCAATAATAAAGTAACAAACAACTGACAACACTAGGTACGTAACAAATATGAACGATGAAGACTCGATCGTGCTAATTTTGAAAGTTAAATATTTTTTGCACTCTTATGCTATTTTATGTGATAAATTTTATGCTAGACTGGATCCCGTTTTAGCAAATAGAAAACTAGTCGTTTTTTTTAATTTGATCCAACCTTTTTTTATTTTTTTTTATATACTTAACTTTTTAATTTTGTATTTTACAATGCTATTTTATGTGATAAATATTAAACAAGAAAATATACTAGAAAAAATCGGCCAAGTCCGAGTCGAACTCGCACATGAAGGGTTTCGTCTCTCACCAAAGGTTCCCTGGAAGAGACTGCTACGTAGCTATAAGGCCGCCTATTGTGTGTTCCTCTTTTTTGACATTTTCTCTGTGTGTGTTTGTTTTTTTATCGTGTAGCAATAAAGTTTCTATTATTATTGCCAAAATGCCATTATAATTTTTCGTCTGCTAAAATAAGTTTGTTTTTCATAGTGTTTGTATGAATGACAAAGTTATATTTGCGATTTTGGAAAATGTGCTATAGCTTCTTTATTTTTCACTTTTAAATTTAAAAGTTAGAGGGGGGGGGGACACATTTTTCCACTTTGGAAGTGTATAACTTTCTAACGGTTGACTTTGAGAAAAAACTGTTTTAGAAGCCTCAATGTAATTTTTATTAAGATCAATCTAATGATGTCCCACATGTATAGGTTTGATGAAAAAAAAAGTTTTTCAGTAACAGTTCCATGTTACTGAAAAACCATGGGGAGCCTCCCTTTAATTCATTTTTTTTTTATTTTTGTGTAAAAACCGTAAAGCGGTTTACAGAATACATCTACCGACCAAGTTTCAACTGTGTGATGATTATAGTTTTGGATGAAGTGGCTGTGACATCTTACCAATTTGGAAGTGTATATCTTTCAAACGGTTGATTTTGAGAAAAAACTGTAAAAAAAACTTCAATGTAATTTTTAAAGACCTATCTATAGATACGCCTCAAGTATAGGTTTGATGAAAAAAAATTTTTTTTTCACATCCCTTTCGGGAAAAACACTATATTTCTAAAACTGACAACCATATTTCGTTCAAACCAATTTTCGTTGAAAGTTTTTATTAAGATCTACAGCATAAATATTTTTTTTAATTTTTCACTCTCTTATTCCAAAAGTTAGAGGGGGGACACACATTTTACCACTTTGGAAATGTACATCTTTCAAACGGTTGACTTTGAGAAAAAATCGTTTTAGAAACCTCAATGCAATTTTTAAAGACCTATAGATACCCCACACGTATAGGTTTGATGAAAAAAAAAATTTCAGTGTCAGTTCCATGTATGGGGAGCCCCCCTTAATTCATATATTTTTTTATTTTTGTGTAAAGCGGTTTACAGAATACATCTACCTACCAAGTTTCAACTGTGTAATCCTCATAGTTTTGGAATAAAAAGGGTGTGACATACATCGGTTTGGCCGAATCTATAAAGGGTTTCGTTTTGTGCATTTAGGCTACGAAACCCTAAAAAGCAACTAGTCTCATGTCGCCCTGACGGGATTCGAACCCGCATCCTTGGGAATCCGGCCCAATGCACTAACCAATTATACTACAGAGACCTACGAGGGCACGTCGAATTTTTCTAGTATATTCACCGTTCTACAGTGTTGGCCACCGTCGTTTCATCAATGAGAGAAATATCCTCGCATTCGAAAGAAACATCTTTACAGATGTTTGACTATCGATTATGATGAAACAGCCATCAAATTATAACTTTTTAATTTTGCATTTTACAATACTATTTTTATGTTTCTATTTGTTTCACTTAAAGATTTTTCGTTTTGAGTTGTTCGCTGTGTTTTTATTAATATTACTTTAGTGTTCCACAGCTCGTGGGTTCCCCCGACGAACGCGAATGCCTTTCGTGAAGTTTTTGCAAATGACCAACACACATCGTCGTAGATCGAACACGAAGTATTTTCGCATTCACTTGCTACTACTATTTTTGAATCACTCGTCGCGCGTCGAGCGCGTCGTTTCTACTAATTTTCGTTCGACATACGAATTTGCCTATTTTTGAATCGCTCGACCGCAACGTGTGCCAGTCGAGCGAAACAAGTGTGCGACGCATGACTTAAGTCGCATGCGTGTGACTTAAATCATACGAGCGATTCAAACATAGAGCTCCAGTGTGTAGTAAAAATCCTTCAAAGGCACACGACGGCCTGTCATAATGCATCTTGTTGCGTGCGACAGACAGACGTCTGTCTGACGTGAAAAAACGCGACTGATTATTGAGCGTTTTAATAACTTGTAAACGATTCTTGCCGTTTCGTGTAATAACAACTGTTATTTAAAATACGCTTTTTAATTCGTTTGAAATTAAAAGCTATCTATGTCTGAATTTCTAATTTCAACTAAAGTTTCAATGAACTAATTTGACTATTATAATTTCACAAACTTTTTAACCACAACTTTGGAATCGGTTATAATATATCTCTCTTCTCTTTACGGATCATTTAAATTTTTTGCCACGAAAAGTTGACATGTTCTTCTCCAAAGTCTAATCCATGTCCATGTCAAAATTAATAAAATTGTTGGCGTAAAATATATTGACATAGTAACTTTTGGAGTAATTTATGATTTTGTAATTTTTGCATTTTTCAATGCTATTTTTATACTTATGGTAAATTTTAAATAGAAAAATATTGGAAAAAATTTACTCGGCCACAAGTGAATTCTCAGACGGGAATCGAACCCGCGGCCTTTGGAAATCCGGTCCAATGCTCTAACCGCTGAGCTACTCGATTCCCGTCTGAGAATTCACTTGTGGCCGAGTCAATTTTTTTCCAATATTTTTCTATTTTTCTATTTAAAATTTACCATTTTGGAGTCATGTTAATGTCAATAAAATGTAATAAGTAATTAGAAATTCATTCGTATGCATAGCAGGCGCTTATAAGAAAAGGATTTATATAGACGTACAGTCAACAGCCGCTACGGATTTACATTCGCACTACGAAAACCGCCGCTATTACGAAGACGTAAGGGCGCTCTCAAGGTCAAAGTGTAAAGCCATAGCTGCTGTTGACTGTACAAAACAGGACTGATACTATAGATGAAGAGAATTTATTCTCATTGTTTTTTTTATGAACGACGGGGAGACTTCATCATACCTGATGATAAGGCTGAAGATGGACAAGGCCTCTCCCGGAATCCTCAATCACTGAGGAACTGACTATCTTATCTCTAACTGCCGGAACACAACAATGCTGAAAATATTATTATTATGGCGTCAGACTTAGATAAGATGGTGGTAGCTAGCCAAGTGGACTAACAACGAGTCCATCCACCAACCAAACCGAATACAATATGTACCCCCGCTGGGAATCGAACCCGGGACCCCTGGGTCTCATACCGGTGGTTGTACCACTAGACCACAAAGGCGGTTAAATTTCGAATCTGTCTTTGTCGAATAACAAACTGCTTACAGCAAAAAACTTCAAAATGGTTGGAAAGGCAGCCAATATTCTAATCTAAATTCCATGACAAGTTACATTATGTATCACTAGCGGTCGCCAGCGGTGTCACCCTCGTGGTTCGCGTTCCCATGGGTATATCGGGATAAAAATCCTATGTTTTGATCCAGGCTATTTACAATCTGTGTACCAAATTTCATCCAAATCCGTTCAGTAGTTTTTGCGTGAAAGAGTAACAAATAAACAACCTGAATTTTATACTTTCGCATTTATAAAACTAGCGGCTTCCCGCCGTTCCCGTTACCGCGGGAATATCGGGATAAAAAGTAGCCTATGTTTTAATCTAGATTATCTTCTATCTGTGTGCTAAATATCATACAAATTAGATGGCTGGAGCTCTATTTTTTAAATCATTCGTTGCGCGTCGAGCGTTCCTTTTCGACTGATTTTCGTACGACATACGAATTTCCGTATTTTTGAATCGCTCGTCCGCAACGAGTGCCCTCACCCACTCGTTGCAGTCGAGCGAAACAAAGCGGTTGATAGAATAACCGTCAAAATCATTGCGTTGTGTCAATGTCATGTCACTCAGAAGAAGAAACTTAGTGACATTGATAGTATTTTTTTCTAAAAGCAAAGATTATTTTTAAACAGCCAATAGAAACATAGATTTACGTTCCGTTTTCGTTGCGGTAGTTAGGTTTTCTCTAATTTCTGCGTGGAACGGATTACATCCAACATTTCGTAATATTCTGGCAGCACTGGAAACGAACGATTCAAAAATACGGAAAATCGGCATTTCATGCGACTTGGAAGACAAGTGTGACATAAGTCGCATGCGTCAACGCTATGTCATACGAGCGATTCAAAAATAGAGCTCCTGTTTCATCTTAATCAATAGTCAAACATTTGTAAAAATGTTTCTTTCGAATGCGAGAATTTTTCTCTCATTGATGAAACAACGGTGGCCAATACCGTAGAAAGGTGAATACACTAGAAAAATTCGACATGTCCTCATAGGTCTCTGTAGCATAATTGGTTAGTGCATTGGGCCGGATTCCCAAGGATGCGGATTCGAATCCCGTCAGGGCGACATGAGACTAGTTGCTTTTTTTTTCTAGTATATTTTCTTGTTTAATTTTTATCACATAAAAATAGCATTGTAAAATGCAATAATTGAAAGTTATAATCATACAAATCGGTTCAGTAGTTTGTCCGTGAAATAGAAACAAACATCCAAACATCCTTACACACTTCCGCATTTATATTATTAGTAGGATTAAGTCCGTCATTTACAATTTAAGTGGTACAATAAAGATTTAATTGATAACTAAAACTAGATTTTTTGTTTGTATCACATATCTTCTCTTTCTAACACCGGCGTCGGCGCAGCCGTTCCGTATCCAATGAACCGATGAAAGTAAGTCCCGTGACAAGAAACATTTTGATTGAAACTTTACTTGGAGAACAAACCAATAACACTGATGTCTTCATTTTAGGCTGGCCGTCCACTAAAGGCGAAACGTATCAACAAAATTTTATGTTTATTACGACTTTTAAACAGGATGGCATAGCGCCATACACGCCATATACGCATTGTATAGCTCCGTCCTTTAGGAAGCTTGCGACACGTCAATCTCCCATTCAAAGGTAATACCAAAATAATTTAATATTTAAGTATGATGGACTGTACTTCTCATTTTATTTGGATGAAGACTAAATTTATCTAGGTTTCTATTTAAAAAATAATACAAAATATGTACCTTAACAAATAATGCCAATTAAATTTTTTTCAACAAAATTTCAATATGCATTTTTTATGAATGACGGGGAGACTCTTAGCCTTCATCATACCTAATGTTATGTATTTATAAGGCTGAAGATCCTCTCGAGCCTCTCCCGGAATCCTCAGCCACTGAGGAACTGGCTATTTTATCTCGAACTGCCGGAACACAATGCTGAAAACATTGTTGTTATGGCGTCAGGCTTAGATGAAATGGTGATAGCTAGCCAGGCGGACTTACAACAAGTCCTACCACCAATCAAACCGAATACAATATGTACCCCCGCTGGAAATCGAACCCGGGACTCTTGGGTCTAATAACGGTGGTTGTACCACTAGACCATAGAGGTGGTTAAATTAGACCACAGAGGTGGGTTAGGTTAGGTAGGTAGGTTAGGTAGGACATTATTTATCTTAGCATCACAAGTAAGTACACAAAATAACGCACTAATTCCATAACATTTTGGTATTACATTAGTATGAGAAGCTGATCGGCCCCTAAATCAACATTACTTTAATTTTGCAATGACAGTTGACGATAGAGCCTCTTCCCCCTACTCAAGTGGAGTTTTTTTTTTGTTTGATTGAAAATAAAATTATGAAAAATGGTAACTCAAAATAACTGAAAACAAGTTTTAAATGTAGATCACACACAATAAAGTAATGTACCTACGGGATTGACAAACATACATAATTGCTTAATTTTATTGTTTTATTTGTGTGTTTTATCGTCAATGATATTATACATATATGTGTTCTTGAACCAAATATGTCATAAGAGCTCGCATTGTGAAAAATTAAGAAGACCCTATATGGGATCCGATTTAATTTTCCATCTCTTTAGTGTATTATGTCCTACTTGTCATTTGTCAATGTGTGCAGTCTGCGTCACAGATTTCAATGCAAATTACTATGCAGGTAACATATCTATTATAAAACATAATTGGTTATCGTTCAATGAATAGAGAATTGAATAAGAATTGAATAGAGAATTTGACTTGCCGTGTGGTGACGGCCTAAGAATACAAGTGTCACCACTCCATTACATGCCTGGGATGTCGTAAGAGTCGACTAAGAGGCTTGACGCATTGAACACCTGTGCGAGAGAAGGAAAACTTGAAACAAACCCTCTACCAACCCGTCTGGCTAGCGCGGTAGCAGTAGGCTAATAGCCCCCTATGAACGCCACAACAGGCGTGAGCCAGGAGAGGCCTATGTCCAGCAGTGGACGTCCACAGGCTGATGATGGAATAGAGAATTCAATACAGCTAGTTATTATCAAAAATGGTAGGTGATTATGTATTTATAATCCTTCGTTATCGATACAACACAGCTGAGACAATAAGCTTGAATTCTATGAATACCAATTCGTACCATAATCTATAAAGTCGTAAAATTACTTGAGCAGTTAATGGTTCATAGCAAACGCTTATAATGCAATGCATTTTCAGTGCAATTCCGATATTAGAACCGCAATAGCGTATTATTTATCCTTCGTGCAAACTCGCCGTTTTTGTACCAATATCTAACCTTTTATACCAAGAATTTCACTGATAACTTAGCTGTCTTTGCATTTTTGGAATGCAGTTAATATAGTTAGGTGCAGTTAAAAAGTTCATTACTATAATTTCTAATTATTATAGCTCCTTGCGAGCCACCTTGACCGTGCAGTAATGTGAGATAATTATTTCATCACAGATAATTATCGAAGGGTTAATTAGCCCTTATAATTTATTTCATAGTTCAAACGTTTAAACTCTTTGGTATCCACATCTCTTTTGTTTGATGACCGTGGTTTGAATTTTATTAAGCTCTCACTTTCATAAGCAAAATTGGTATCGAAATAGTTATTTGTTATGCAAGGCTCGAAAGTTGGATTTCGCGGCGAGTTACCTCTATTGAAACCTGAGCAAGGGAAGGATTCTATTTCTAACACAACACACAATTTTTCAGCGAGGAATATTATAGGTTGTTTCTGCGGTCAAATTCCGGTACAAAAAAAAACTATTAGTTTAATCTAAATATACCTTATTGTTATGTTGTTGTTTTATGATATAAATAACTAAAATTATATATTACAAGGAAGTATTATAGTTAATTCAAAGTTATTTATAGTAGGAATAAATTGACACTTAAAATAACAATAAAAACGATTCGGTAAACGTTGACATTGACAACAGGTACAAGACAAAGACAAATTAAAAATAAAGGTTTATGTCACGTTCCGAAATCTAATCAAAGGTTGTGAAATCTCACCCAGCCTAAATATAAAATTCTTATAATAAATAGTTTAATCTTATTGTTATTGTTTTTATAATTCAAGGAACTAAAATAAAATAATAGAACCAAAACGGAGTACTATTATTAATTTGTAGAAAATAAAATGTACATAAAAAGTCAATAGTGTGATTCGGAATGCATTAAGACATATTTTTAGGTTTAAATAAAAAGTACTTTACCACACTAGACCGCAAAATGCGATTTTCCACGCAGAAATTAAATGACAAAACTTCCTTTTCCGAGTGTGTGAGGTGAAAAGTTACTTTCTTGCTTTTGCCAGCTAGATTAAGTTAAGCTTGTTTGATATTCAGCTGCGTTTACAATAGTGAAACCTTTTTGTTTCGACGTCTTTCATGCCTTTAAAGCGGGGAGGAGGATGAGGAACTGTGTTTCATACATTTGGGAGTAACTCTGTCGCGGCCACTGGCATGTCAATTGTATAAAACTCCGCTCCGCTCCACACCGCTTTAATAGGCAGCCTAGAGCGGTGAAATAACTTATTCTTTCGACAAAAGTTCAAATGTAAAACAATCCAGTTGAATTATTTTGAATTTTAACTAGTTAGTCGTTCTATAGATTACCGTAGTTATTCAAGCAATTAAAAGCAAAAAAAAGGCACGAAACTTAAACTCCTTCAAGTCCCAGGTTTAGGAGTTCTTTCTTTCTAAACCATGAGTCCTACCCTTAAAATGTCATGATTGTTTTTTTGTTTTTTTTATTTATTTTTTATTTCGGTTTCTCGCATTACATCAACTTCGCTTAAGCTGTTATTATTATATTTATTTTATGTATTTTTATTACCTATATTGTGTATGTTTATCATTTTATTTAAATAATCTACTTCCTTTATTATTTTAATTTCTTTTTATTTTTGCGCACAAACTGCCCTATTTAGCACATCTACCAGTCTCAACAAAAAAGGGTACTCTGGAAGAGATCGCTTCTAAGCGATAAGGCCGCCTCTTTCTACAACAGAACTTATCGTATTATTGTTTCCATGTATGTTTTTGTTCTGTGTGTGCAAATAAAGTGTTATCTAATCTAATCTAATCTAAAGATACAATTTTTTTTTTATTATTATGACCTATGGCACTTGAAATTGTTTTCTGAAAAAGCGTTTGCCCAGGTGGATATTGATCCACGACCCCTGCCTGGATATTTAGGACCACTGCGCCATCAGGCCATTCAAAACATGGTTGTTAATTAGGACTGCCCTTATTGTTATTATTATTATATCAATACAGATATTGAACCGAATACCTCTAGCAGTGGACGGGCGCCCTTAGGCCGCTCCGTCAACCCCACGCTGCGCGCGTTTGATATCGTAATAAGCTGCGCGAACGATGGCTATCTGTACCACGAATCAATCGGACGGCCACAGAGCCTTTTGGCGGACCAATATTACAATAAGTAACAGCTCAGCACCAAAGGTCGAATTTCTCAATTGATATTGGACTGACATATTATGTGAAAATATAAAACTTTGCTTAGTACCTGAAGACAATAATGACCTATTCAATTTAGGTTTGATAAAAGTAATCGGAGTATGTCGACTTTATCTGAGTGGATATTTTCCATTTTCGTCACATACGAAATTTTCGTTATCTTTTTCTTCTTTTATCTTTTGGGAACGAGTTATATTTGCATGTCAAAACTTTTTCCTCTCCTTATGTTCCTACCGTTAATTCTGCCTTTATTATCTACCCAAAACAATCAACAATCAATAGCTAGGAGTTGTCATATTGGCCAATTCCAGAAGCTTATCCAAGTGATTTACTCAAGTCAACCAGATTTACCAATTCCTGCATTTCAATCTCTTCAAGACAACTATGTTGTCCAAATTACAAGTTTCACACGCCTCTTAGGCACCTAAATGTAGCCTTACCTTGCTGTCATCGCAGTCACCATTACCTTCGGCTGCAATCGTGGTCATTCCTGCACAAATATTTAAGGTAAAATTAACTTTAATTTCTTCAAAATAAGGTAGAGTTTCGACAAAATGGATTGCGCGACGGGCGCCGGCGCCCGCGCATCTTGCAACGTCACCGTCGCCTGAACCTTTATAAAAGTGATTTACACGAGTCGATACGCTCTAACAAGTGATTGAAACTTATTGTTTTATTTTGTTTATTAAAAGTTATCATGAAGTATCACGTAAGGGTATAGTTAAGATCTTCGACTTTGCTCTATTTTTGTCATTTGTTGATTTCGAATTGTTATAATTACAAAGTATGCAAATATTAGGTCAGGCCTTACAAATCTGACAAATGTTAAAATGATTATTAATTAATTGTTTCAAGTTTGACATTTTGCCTCTAGGCATTTTTTGCACATTCCTTTCACCTGTAATTTTTTAAAATGTGAATACTACGTTTACAGTTACTTATGGTATTTTGAAAACCATACTGGGCTTCTTCAAGAAAATAAAAATCCAATAAATCGTAGTCAGATCGTACCGCGATCGGATCGGCTCGTGTGACCGCACCCGAACTTACAAGCACTCATGTTTGACAAGTGACGTATCAGGCACGGATCAAATGATCCCACAACACGGCGACAGTCGACCACTCAGGGCTCCGCTAATTCGGTAATTATCGACCGACGGTCAGACTCCCAGACAAACTACACAGCCTTCACAAATAGACGTAAGAAAAAGTTATGTAGTGAAAAAAACAAGGAGTCTATCCGGTAGGTTTGAAGAGTAAAATTGGACGGTTTTTTCGGAGTATTTAAGTCTTATAGTTCCTCTGCATTTCTGTTTAAAAATTTGTTTATTTTTTTAGCTTCCATGCCATTCCATTTAGTGTAAATGCCATCAATGATTATTGGGTTGAAAATAAATACAAAAAGGTTTAGGTGCCATAAATTGGAATGAAAAATATTTATTACTTACTGAAATATTTTTGCATTTATAAAAAATTTTAAACAGTAAAATATTGGAAAAAAACTCCACTGTCTCTCACCACTGAGCTACCGAGACTTAAAGTAAGTTATTTTTTTTAATTTTTTTTCTATTTTAAATGTATCATAACTATAAAATGCATAGAAAAATCTAAAAATACAAAAAACTGAATATTTTTACATTTTAGTTATTCCAGCTTTACAAAGTTTGAGAATAGTGTACCTACATAGTCTATTAATTGATATTAGGCATAGCATTATAGAGAATTTATATAGAGTGTGGCAATATGCAAAGAATTATTAATCTTGCCTACAGCCAAATAAAAGCCTAAAACGCTTAAAGTCACTAAATGAATAAATTGCTAAACACTTTTTTTTACGTTTTCTAAAGTTAGCAAGGACGTAAAACAGCTGTTTCTAATCAGATAACTTACAAAAAAGTTTCATTCGTACTTTAATATCGCAGAATATTCATAATTTTAGCTCTGATGGCAACACGCGTGCGGGACTTTTAATGATCATAGCATCGTAATCTGCAGTAGTATTGCAGTTGACATTTGCATTATAAGCGAAACATTAAAAGAAACTATTCCGAGTATAGATGACAAAATGATTACTTAATTCTTACTTCCACTATTATCTTAATAACAATTATACAAGGTGGAAATAATTATCGCCAGATGGTAGTTGTAAATTAAAATATTTATTAAAAGGAGAACTTTGTTATAAAATATGGTATTTATAAACTTATTTGAACTTTTTTTTTATGATTTTGTAATTTTTGCATTTTTCAATGCAATTTTTATACTTATGGTAAATTTTAAATAGAAAAATATTGGAAAAAATTAACTCGGCCATAAGTGAATTCTCAGACGGGAATCGAACTTAACTATCTGTATTAATTTTATTTCAACTATAACGTTTATTTTAATATTTTTTCTCGTAGTTTATTGTAGTTGTTATAATAATGAAAACCAAAATGGCATGGAAGAAATTCCTTGTGAGCTCACTAGATAATTATTGTATTTGCACTTTATTAATATCTACCTTATAATATGTACAATGAAGTAAATAAAATCATAGATATTTTTCCCTTAACTTTAAGAAACTGTAAAATTAAAACCATGCACTGGCTCCAAAACTTGTCGTACTCTGACAGAGGAATTTATCAGCACTTTAGTGGGGATTTAGATGATAATGTTATACGAAACCATTAATAAAATAATACTCACACACACGCACGCACACACTCCCACCCACACCCACCCACACACTCACCCACACACACACACACACACACACATGCAAAAATACACACCCAAACTTGCATGCCCTTTATATAACTATTAAACTACTATTATTAGATATAAAACCTATCTATGGTAATAATGTGTTCTGGAGGTGGGCGCTAGTGACTGCGACACAGTTTATAACTAATGCGGTCACTACCGATCACTACCTGCTCTTATCTCATAAGTCTCCTGTAAGCAATAAAAAATTTCGTTTCAAAAAAAAAATCGTTTCAATATGTACAATATCTTTACCAAAATAAAGATAAAAGAAATCAAATAACCTAAGAAATTGAACCTCAATTTGTCTGTAGGTATTTGTTTCTGTTTCTGTTTTGTAATTTAACAGAGTCAATGGTAGACTTAAAAAAAATAAATGTTATGAGCGTGTAAAAAAAACAAAGTTTCTTCCATCTATTGAGCTTTGTAATCGGATAAGCTTTTAAGAGAATCTTTCAACGATCAACATTTTTATAACAACAATGTGTAACTTAAAACAGCAGTTCAGATTAAACTGAAATCGAAAGCTGGCATTCCATCGGCCAGCCAACTGTCGATTTCACACAGTTTTTCATCCCAAAAAAACCAAAGGGGGATAAAACAGGGGTACATCCAAAAAACATCGGCTGATTACAAACTTTATTATGAAATGACATTGAATTAATCGTTAAGGCCACCTTGCGGGCACTCATTACCACAAATGGATTCACGACTCGCGTACGGACAATAAAAATCGCATTTACACACAAAAAACTGAGCGTGATTAATGACACATACGTAAAGTTTACCGCCACTCTCGCACGGTAGCTTTCGTGACACACTGCCCGCTAGTTCCGCACGCAAGCTGAACCTTCTTCGATACCTGCGAGGAAAAATGCGAGCTATAAATAATAATAATCACAAGATACCTCCCATGCTGGACGGGGGAGTGAAATAACATAGCTAGCTGTCGTGCAGATAGTATATTCGTAAACTAATTTAAAGGCGATAATCTAGATACCCGTCATTATTGTTTCCGGACAATAATTTAAACCCAGCCAATGTCAAATGTGGCGTCGGCGTCGTTGAGATTTGGCTGTTAAAGTGATGTTTATACATTTCACTGCACCTTTGATGCCCTTCCAACCCCGTAAGAGATTTATGGTGTGAGTGTATGTTTGTATTAATCACATGAATTTATTGCTTAGAACACTATTAGTAATGTGTTTTCTTTTATGATTTTTTTTTTGCATTTTTCAATGCTATTTTAATAGAATAAATTTTAAATAGAAAAATATTGGAAAATATCAATTCCACCACAAGTGAATTCTCAGTTGGGACTCTAACCCACGAACTTTGGAAATCCCGTTAAATGCAATAACCACTGAGCTACCGAGACTTGCGGACCACCGTCGAACTTTTCCTATACTTTTATACAGGGTGTTAAAGTACCCAAACCGAAGCCGTAATATATGCGTAATGTACATTAAACTAAATAAGAATGAGTGAAATAATTGCTGGGAAACGACTTTTATTTTTCGTTTTCAAAAAATGGGTGTTATTTAAACACGCATTAAAACGCATGCAACAACGTGTGCGTGTATCTAGATGGTACGAGTAGACGGCCGGGATCTAGTTTCTTTGATTGGTTTTGATATGCATTGCGGTTTTGTAACTTTAAATGATAATCTTTAAAAATTAATTTTACTTTGATCCTCAATAACTCCTAAACTATCAGGTTCACGGATTTGGCCCCTTACAAGAAAATGATTGAAACGATAGAGAGAATACGTGGTTTTCGTTTTTGTTATGGGTCTTTTAACATCCTGTATTTTTAATACACTGTAGGCCAGCATTGTCACATTAATGGTAGGAATATACTTGCATTCGAAAGACACATCTTTTCAGATGTTTAACGAGCGATTAAGATGCAACAGCCAATTATTTATGATTTTTTGCATTTTTCAATGCAATTTTTATACTTATGATAAATTTTAAATGGAAGAATCTGCAAGACTCGGTAGCTCAGTGGTTAGAGACCGGATTTCCAAAGGTCATGGGTTCGAGTCCTAGCTGAAAATTCACTTGTAGCTGAGTTGAATTTTTTCCAATACTTTTATATTAAAAATTTACCATAAATATAAAAATAGCATTGAAAAATGCAAAAATTCAAAAATCACATGAATTTATTGCTTAAAACACTATTAGTAATGTGTCTTGTTAAACTAGCAATAATCATATAATTATCGTCTTACATCAATTGTAAGCAACTAATCATCACCATCTCCTCATAATTTGTTAGTTTAAGTTAAAGTTTGAATATTTTTTTATTAAGCCTCATAGCGACAAAGCGACATTATAGTTGACCGCATGAAAATCGGCCAATCTATTGCGAGATCATCGCGTGTACATAATAAGTGAATACTTATTGACCATTCATGTATGCACAATAAATTATGTTTCGCGATGGAAAGTGGAGCGTTTGTTATATTGTACCCGCCAATTTCTAGTAATCTAATCTATGTGTCAATATTGTAGCATTTGCATGTGAAGCCGGTAAGTGCGACCGATAAAATCTGGTTAATTGCATAGTTAACACATTCTTGTATTAAACTCAGTTAATTTACTTGATATCCTCGTTGATTTAAAGTAAAAAAATAGTTTCTGCAATATTTTAAGCTAAATTATCTGAAAGTGAAATGTACCAAATAAGAAACTAATCTTCATTTATTTATTTTTTTCATTTTGTACTTTATACACACATACACACAATATCAAAACACAAAGAAGTAGACAGATAAAAGTTAGAGGCACAGCTTATTTTACATTTTTTTTCGATCGTACCATTTTTATTTGACCCAATAACTATTCTCATCACTTTGTAACTCGGAAGTCAATGAAATGTGCCATAAAGAGAACGATAACAAAACGCGAGAATTTATATGTTAATAAGTAATACCTTAATAAAGTTTTTTAAGAAAACAATAAAGGAAAAAAAAAGTTCTTTATCTCACAATACCGTGTGTCAATCAAACTCTACACTCGTAAATTTCGACGCAGCACAAACTGTTATCCTCCGATACACCTATGGAAAGAAAACACAACTGATAGATCACATGAATATAACTCGTTATATTACTTTTAACTTTGGACGTAGGTACATATTTATGTCTGGTGTGGCGTGGTTGAAAAATAATAATAAATTAACTAGAATACTGTTGTTTATTATATTGTAAGCGTTTTGTCAACATGCAATTTTGAAATAGTAGAAGGTCTTAATTCCTTGTGATATAATGTTTGATTTGTAATGTCTGTGGTGATGGTAAAACTAAGTCTCACTGCACCGCTTCTGGCGTAGGTAGTTAGTAGTGAATTAGCCTACTGAGCCTGGGGGGTGGGTTCGAGCTTTACATTTTCAACACTTATATTTTACGGTAAAATAAATTAAGTGTTTTGGAAGAAGCTAAGTCGGCATCTTTTTGTACACCCATAGAACAGTTACATTTCTTCATAACAAAATTGGTCTTTATCAAAATTTTCCAAATATTTAAGATAATTGCAACTATTTTCTGTTTTTTTACCACCCAGGTACTGGTCTGGTACTTACCGGTGGATATATATATATATATATATATATATGATCGTGTTAGCATTTAAGAGTGAATTATTATTAAAGTTTACTAAATAATACTGTTGTCTCACTGTGTGTCTCCCGATAAGATATACTAAATTGCTTTAGATTATCAAAGCAGTGTTTTCAACTTTCGATACTATGCCATAATTTAAAACCTTTCACCTACCTAAGCTGTATAATTAGCTATCGGTACTTACTTAATCAATTACATACAGCAACGATATCACAGTCACAGTATTTCGAAGCTTCACTAGGTAACTGCTAGGAAAACAGGATTTCACTTCTGAAGCTACAGGTAAGTAATAGTTTTCACCCTGTGTTAAAACTATTAGTTTTAGTGCTGCATGAAAATCTATAAGTCAAAAATCGAGAGTAAATTTTCATTGTTCAGTTGTTGTTTCAGGTTGCCTGGAAGAAATTGCTACTTAGCAATAAGGCCGCCTTTTGTGTGTTTGTGTGTGCAATAAAGCGTTTTATTATTATTATTATTGTTCTACAACGGCGGCTAAAATCACAAAATTTAAATTCTATAATAAATAAGATGCTTACAAATTTTAATAAGAAAAACTCCATTCGAACCAATTCTGATTTCGACACTATGAAGAGACGTCATTCTAACTTTCGAAGTAGTTCCAAAACTTTTTCAATTTGATAACGTACCATGAATTATCGTGATTATCTCAAGAGTATCGGTACTCCAACCATCTTATAGACAGACAGTATACTTTCCCAAGGTTTTTTTACCAAAATTTAAAAGGTTTTTTTCCTAATAGATGTCCAAACAGCATCATCAATTACGTGTAAATCACCGGCCTGGGGGCCTATTCTGGCGCAGAGATATGACGAATCCGTATTTTTCTATCCATATATTATCTCTACTACTGTCAAAATCCTTTAGTATCAACAATCTTCGATCCTACAATGTCGAAGTTCGTATTTATTGAATGTAATACAGATTTCTGTCTTCAAAAATTTCGAACTTGTCATTTTTGAAGAAGAATTTTCTAAAAACAAGCTTCAACGTAATAGAACTGTAGATCATTGAGACTAAAGGATTTTGACAGTACTACTGTAGATTTCACTTACATTTTTAATACAAAATTAATGGATGGAAAAATGTCGACTTCGACATATCTCCAACGCAAGAATAGGCCCCATGAGCGCCCGCGCATGAGGGCGGACGGCGCCGACAACTGCGTAATCAGCGGTTGGTCGCTGCTTCCGTATAATGGCCGCCTCTTTTTGCTCTATAAACCATCTTCCATCCCACTCCGGCGCGGTGTCTCTCTCGGATAGCTGGATTTCAAATTGACTTGTTTATTGCTGATGGTTTGAGTGGATGCTCATTTGGCGTCGATGCTCGATTGTTTGGCATTAGATGTTGTTTATTGCAAGTTTCACAGTCTATAGTTGGCATTTCTGCAGTTAAATGTAATTAAATATAATAGTACATCTATATCTATAAAACTATCTGTCACCTTAATTGGATCTTCACCAAGAATTGCGAAGCCATTCCATATGGTAACCCACCTATATGAATTTTCGGTGGAGATAAAAAATTTAGGTATTTTGGGTAATAGGTAGGAGCTCTCCAAAACAGGCAAGTTAGCGTCTTCTCACTATAACTTCAGAAAACGCTGCACATACGTTAAAAAAGATAACCCAGACATCAACCTGTAGGCATACCATCAGCTGTCACTTCACTTAAAATATTATTTTAACACTGCTCGTAGTTCGGGGTAAGCCCCGCTCTCCTGTACCTACATCCTGATTCATTCAAACGTTCATTCAAGTCAAAAGTTTTTTTTGTAATCAAATAAACTTATAAATATGTAACTATTAAGTAGGTACTTACTTTTGCATCGCCTAATATTTTTTTGTCTGCTTAGACGGTAAATAAATATCAGCCAACATCACACACATTGATCTTATTACGAGACCTACATCTTAAATTGTGATAAAATGCGTGAACACCATACTGGGTGTTACAAAACAGAAAAGCGGAAAACTGCACAGAAATCTAAACATAATGATCATATTGTGTCAAACAACAAACCAAACGGTTTAGACTTTTGAGAACACCACGAACAATTTAACTTAAGCATCGGTTGACGATTTTGTACAATAGACTTTTTCAAAGTTAACGACTCTGCACTTACTGCTCTCACGAAATCACATTGAATAATTTCGGAAAAGTTTAAGAAACCAAGAATTAACTCAATTCTTTTATGTAAATAGAGAAAGTTATATTTACAACGCGGAAACCAATTGAGACATTAAAGTAGGTATAACCAAGTTTAGTGTTAACAAAGACCTTTGTAAAATGAACGTTGGAGTCATCTTCTTCTGGGCGAACTCGCTCCATTTTAGACCTCAGCTATGCTCCTCGGCCAGTTTGAGGTCAATACTCAATATCTTTATTGCATTCCATAATGGTGATAAAGGTGTTACATAAATTTATTGTACAATTATGGGCCCTGTCAGGCACAGCAATTGAGAGAGGGAAGACCTTTCTTATTCTTATTTATATTAATTATATCAGTCAAGAGTAAGCCCACTGAATATTTTTAAAAAAAGCCCATAACCAAACGACAGTATACTCGTATTTTTTGAGTTGCTTAATTTTGTACACGTCAACGAGGAACTTCATTTGTTTTGCTAACACGTTTATGATTTTTAACTTTTTGAATTTTCTATGCTTTTTTTTCTGATCAAGCAGGGCCACGCGTCTCAACTCAAAACAATATAATATAACATAGCATACAGAACATAAAATATTTTGCATTTATAATATCAGTTAGGATTAGGATAACGAGTCTCAAGTAGCTTGATCTCTTTTTTTATGTTTTTTTAATTTTTGTATTTTTCAATGCTATTTTTATACTTATGGTAATTTTTTTTAATAGAAAAATATTGGAAAAAATTAACTCGGCCACAAGTGAATTCTCAGACGGGAATCGATTCCCGTCTGAGAATTCACTTGTGGCCGAGTTAATTTTTTCCAATATTTAGCTTGATCTCATTTGTAATATGTACGTAGGTATGTACTTACCAAGCCAAGACGGTTTCCTTTACCTCATGGTCAAAATGACATAAAGCTCAGCAACAACACCGTGCTCATTACACATTCAAGAGACAATAAGCCTATAAGGAACTAACCGAATAACCATCAATTCTCGTCCAATATCTCAACAAGTCGCAGCTACAATTGAATCAATACACAGTAAGATGCGGCGGCGGGACACTGCACGCACAGGCAGTGATACAACTCGTCTGTAGACCTGGGGCCCAATCCTGCTAGTGTTTAGTGTCAATCGTATATAATATATAAGCTCAACAATTGAATGTAGTGCTTATTTACACAGTTTATGTTATTACAGTGTAAAATTACTCTACAATTGAAACACGATTGAGATACGATTATGACTAAAAGTTAGCAGAATTGACCTGCAGGTGTACCGTCATCTATTAGGAACGATCATGTCATAAGAACGATTCGTTTGCGTTTTGTTTTTTATTGAAGTTTCACATTTTGACTTACTTCCCACTTTGGAGGCGATGATTGAGCGAAGACGTCACAAAATTTCCGTCAAAAAACAAGCTTATTTAAAGGGGATCGTAGGACGAAATATCATGTTAAGATTGAAAAATACTACGCTTACAGATAGCGATAGGACCCCGGTAGTATGTACCTAACAAAAACAATTAAAAAGCAATATACTTACCTGCCGATATAGCTATAGGGGAAGGTAGTATCCTATCGGACAGCGTATAGTATCGGATAATGTTGTCCGATACTATACTACCTTCCCCTACACGCCATTGTCCCACGGGAGGGGACGAAAGAGGCTATGGACCGCTTAAGCTATGCTCTATCTTGGCCTGGCACAACTCCTTAACTTACTTTAAAACATATAAAAAGTTTTTCTTTTCGACACTTTGATGAAATAACGTCGCGAAAAACCGAAGTTCTGAACATTTCACCCACTTGGTAGCTTAAATCAATCATAAAAGCCTAACCTATTAGTCCACTTTGATAAACTAATATGGACTTAAAGCGTTAAACTTACAGAAAATTATGGGCTAAAGAAAATATCAACCACTAGGTAGCTCAATAATGGATTATCTATTTCACGTCGTAATCACCGTTACTTCAACGATCTTTACAATCCAGCGATAGCTACATTCAGAATGTCCATTAGTAAATGAATTTCATGTGCTAAAATATACCTTATACAATAGGTTCTCTTCTCAAAAACCGTCGATCACTTCACTCACATTTAAAACATTTATATCACCTCCTCCAAAGTTATCCTACTGCATTTCACTCACGCACTTTCCGCGGGGAGCCTCCCTAGAGACGTTACTTTTCAACCCCTGTTATTGTTTCAATCTCAAAACTCGGTTCGGGGGAGAATTGAAAAAGTTGTCGGCGACGGCTTACCTGCTATGTCACGACACGCCACGAATCTGAGGGAGGCTGGCCTGGCAGCAATCACGTGAGTTTTGAAGACTCTATGGATATCAGGGAGTTCATAAATAAATATCAGACAACCGCACGAACTGTCATGGCATTTCCCGGTCGATATTCACGTACACTCAATTTGAGTTGTCGTAGCTTAATACGTCAGCCACTCTATCACGGCAAGTGTACAGTCACGTGCAATGATATGTATACTTACATGGACAGATTTTGTAACACTCTAAAAATGTCATATTAGATTAATATGGCAACACAGTATTAATAAAAGGGCGCGCGAAATTTTTTGTTGTCTTTTCATGCAAATTTTTAACAGATTTGATGAGAAAGAGGTACCTATACAAAAATTCAAAAACTACTGAACGGTTTTGTTTGAAATTTGGCTCACAGATACTAAATAGCCTGGATTAATTTATCCCAATATTCCCACGGGAACGGCAACCACGAGGATGAAACAAAAAATTCCATAAAGTAAGAAAATATTATATTTTACGTACATCTTATGTTTTGGCGCGCACTGTTCATTGAAATAAAACAACTTTTACGGATATCAAACGCGCTATATTTCCACGAACTAAGTTGTAATTGTCCGTATTTTTAGGCTTTTTAGGGGTTTTTTGATTTTCCCGACGTTTCGGCACCTTTACAGCTGCCGTGGTCACGGGATGACTGGACTAGACTGACGGGATAACTTTTCGAGGGTAGACTTATAAGGCAGCTGTAAAGGTGCCGAAACGTCGGGAAAATCAAAAACCCCTAAAAATACGGACAATTACAACTTAGTTCGTGGAAATATAGCGCGTTTGATATCCGTAAAAGTTGTTTTATTTCATATTATATTTGGTCACAAACCAGTCTACCTCTCATCTCTTGACTAGATACATGAGAGGTAGGAGGCGAGGAGGTAGTATCATTGCACAAGCAGACTGAACTTCAGCAGTCTGCTTATTGTCACATCACGTGACTGTACCTATTACCCGAAATACCGCGTTAGTAACTAATCTCAAAGACGTAATGATGTTTCAATAAATGACCAAGCTAAAAAAAGTTAGATAGGCAGAGTACTTAAGTAATTCCTATGAGCTTGCATGGTCAGTTCACTAAATGGCTAGTCAGCAGAGTCGAATTGTCCATACATACCGATCCCCACCGGCTTATCTTTGTGACATCTACCCTAGCGATCCACCATGCAGATCATAATAATTAATGTCAATAATAATTGTCACCAATTACTTAAAATACGTATTTGCCAGGCAGTTGCAAAGCGAACACAATGTTTTATTTTCCATGTTTATTAGCTAAATAGATAGATAGACACTTTATTGCACACACACATTACAAAAAGAAAGAACAATCACATAGAACTTAAAACTATTATGAGCGAGGGCGGCCTTATCGCTGAAAGCGATCTCTTCCAGACAACCTTTGTAATTAAGGAGAACTGAAAATAATGCGAAGGGCTGTGTGCCAACGACATACATATTTTAAAAGAAACTTAGACAATACAAAAAGAAAATTAAAACCTACAACTACTTATATCTAAATAATATCAATGTATATAAATAACCTATAAAAAAGAGTTTTATAATATCTGATTTGCTAGTCAGACATTATTAGGACTATTATAGTACATAATTTTTGACGTACATATCCAGTCCGGAAGTTCAGTTGGGAGTAGACCCAAAGTTAAAGTTGTGGCTTCACGTCACGTCTGATCATTTTGGAGAAAACCACGTAAAAAAACATACTTTTGCACCTCAGGCGACCTATCTGTTTCTGGTCATCTGCCCCTCAAATAGTACCTTATGTCTTGCATGCCTTCATCTTGTATGTACACGCGATCTTTAGGTAACTTACCTCACTAACCTAGTGAAAACTAGCACAAGTGGCTTGGTATTGGAAAACATCGATATGCTAAGACATCCAAATCGAAAATAACTAATCAGATATTGAGGATTTCTCCATTGCTATGCTAATTTAAGTCATTAACTCTAACGAATTTCTTTTCTGTTTATACCAGTTATCAGAACTTAAATATACAATTTAATTATAAGTAGTATTCCCGTGACTGCGACCCCTGAAAACGTCGAAAAATCCCAAATAAATCATAGAATAACACGAAAACTAAATGTATTTTTTAACCGACTTCAAAAAAGGAGGAGGTTCTCAATTCTGTTGGTATATATTTTTTTTATTTTTATTTTTTTATGTATGTACACCGATTACGCCGAGATTTCTGAACCGATTTCCATGATTCTTTTTTTGTTCGATGCAGAATAGTTGCCAAATGGTCCCATAAAAATTTGGTTTCGTTTGACCCAGTGCTTTTTATGTTATGTGCATTTTTATATATTTCATTTCATTGTTGACTTGGATGATGTAGTATTTACGATAATTTTGTTTATAATGTACATGAAACCTTATCTAATCTAGAAAAACCCTGCTGTAGTTTACAAAACAGCCTATTACAGACACTAAAAAGTAAAAAAAAAAAAAACTGCGTTAAAAAAAACCGACTTCAAAACTAAAAAGCAAAAAATAAGCCTTTTGGAGTCGGTGCCAGCCAAGGCAAGAAAAATAAAAGAATAGGAGCTTAAAGTAGAATGTCTTGGCTGCCACCGACTCCAAAAGGCTTATTTTTTGCTTTTTAGTTTTGAAGTCGGGTTTTTTTAACGCAGTTTTTTTATTCATTATAGTCGTTAAATAATGTAATTAATAATAATAATGTAAATCTACACAACTTGTTCCAACCATTATGACCAATTCTTCGACTCTTCATAGCATTGTAACGTCTTGTTTTTTGGCAATAACATTGAAACCGAAAAAATTTAAAAGGTTAAATAAAACGTAAAATAACAAAATTATGTCAACAACCTTGGAGCTTACATTATAACACCGATGATTACTCCAAATGTGTATTATTTTCACGGATTTGTCTGCGGTTGGACAAGGTCGCTCGTAATGGCGGTGTTAATCCGGCGTTTTGGAATTATCGTAACAATCGTGACTTAGGCCTGGCTCATGACGAAATTGTTGGATACGTGTTTTATTCCGAGCTTTTAACGCTATTAGTGGTAGGTACTTAAGTGTTCACTTGCGCGATGATGAAATTAGGACCCTCCGTCTGAGATAATCTGCACTTCTCCTATGACCATTACTGCATAATTTTAGGCACAGAAGACTCCATTCTTCTTTTGATATAAAGTGAATGATATTAACGACTTAATTGCTTGCATTCACAATGCTATTTTAGAAGTTCAATTTCAACTTACCTATTTGAAAAAAACAACTGTCTCCAGTCTTCTTTCTTCTAGTATTTTTGTGAATTTTAAGTTACATAGTGTTTTATTGATTTTTTAGCTAAGTATTTAGTTTGACAAAAACTCTAAGTTGTTCAGCTATAACACCCAAGTAACAACATGTTCGAATTTCTTCATTTATTAATGCAGTAATACATTAACTAGGCTTAGTATCAATAAAACGCAAAACTTGATTTTTGCCATTTTATTTACTATCAGTAGGGAAAGTATTAACAATCAATGCCACGACAGTTTCCCGTTTTTCGTCCTAATAATGATAGTGATATTTACCTCTTTTTTATAAGTGTAAACAATAAGTTCATCTTCTCATCACATCAAACACTAGCACCTAGATTTATAAACCTAAGTGTCAACACAAAATGGGTGGATAAAAACCTATGCTGGTTCGTTTCCGATGGCAGGGGGCGCGCGCCAACCGGAAATACAGCAGATTGGGCAAAAATTGCCGCCGCTGATGCTGTTACAGAGATGCGGTACTGGCGACGACGTATACGTGAGAGCATTGTAACGAATAAAGTCGACAGTTGAGCAGTCTGTTAATAGCTAACGTAAATTGAAAATAGAGTTGAGTTGCAGTTACAGTTTACCAGGAGTTAGCAAAATTCCATAGTTCGCCATAATTGAACCAACGCAGAGTGAAACGACCCTATTGTATTTAAACGACGAGCTTCCAGTACCGCCATGCGCCACCGCAGTGGAGTGAATCACAAGCACTGAAGTTCCAGGTTTGATATTCAACTTTTGATATATGGGTCTGCTGGGCTAGTGTTTGTGGCACCAATGCTGTCTCTGATTTCACTATTATACGAGCTCTCCAGTTCCTACCCGTGTGTCACAAAGTCAATGTAAGTATGTCTAACATTAATCAAAGTTCAATTCATTTTTATGCAGAGTGATTCTTCAAATCAGCAACTAGGCTCTACGTAAGGTTAGTTTAATTTAATTATAACAGTATAAATAATTTACGTTGTTGGGTATAATACGCTACGAAAATACCTAAATGACAGACAGTTTAACGACGATGTTATCTTGAAATTATTCAAAACAAGTTCTTCATAATCATAATCATAATCATAATCTTTGATTTCCCAGAATATGGTATACAATTTAAGCTGATAAATAATATAAGTTCGGCATATTCTGCCTTAGTTCGGCGTGGAAATCAGTAAATATTTAACATTAAAATTAAATTTAACATTATATTATTAAATATTATAAACCAACCACAAAATTAAACATTAATTATAATCATTTATTCATACATTGACCATTTTATAAATATTTATGTCTAAATAAAATTTAATAATACAATGTCAAAACTTAATAATGTCAAATGAATATAATGTCAAATCTTATATGTCAATAATTGCCTGCCAATAAAATGTCAATTTAATTTAATAAAATTAAATATACAATAAATTACAGTTTATGTTCATAAACTTGTAATTTTACAACGTAAAGGCGACGTGAAATTCGTTTGAAAAGTTAACAACTAAACTACTCATTCTTACTGTAGGGATCTCTAATTGTGTTTGTAATTGAGTAAACAATTGACATTTCGGAGTAACAAATCGATTATACGACTTCACGACCTGTCAAATGCGTAAATTGCAAATCATTCGTCTAAACAGCAAAAAACATTGACATACAGATCAGCAACTACAAGAAACAGAGTAGAGTGTTTTCATTGAAACACTGGACAAAACAAAAAGCATAGGAACCATTAATATACATCCAACTATGTCACGATAATAGAGCAGTTTTTGTAGCCCTACATAATTATAGTTTATTGGCGAATTATGCAAAGGTCGTCGCTCGCGTCTCTTGCATCGCTCACGGTATCCCACAGCTCATTAAATTTATTATAGTTTTTCTAAAAACAATATTATGACTTAATAAGCGTAAACGCGCCAATTTGGAGCCGACAATTTTCTCATTATCATAAATGTCAGGGGAAATAAATATTTAACAGATTATGTAAGTTCGCTATCATCAGGTGTAATTAGACTGTGACTAAAGGACAACTTTATCGAAAAAAAAAAGACGGGTTGCACTCCGGGAGTGCCGGCAGAAGTGAAAACTTGATTATTAACGTTGAGCATGTTTGATATTTTGGAATGGTTAGGGAATAATTTTGCACCAATTGCTTTATCAGTATAAAAGTACTATCATTTATGTGGTAGAATACAATATTCATTTATTGCGCTATCGTACACAAACATGACAAACCATATTAAAGTGAACGTTAAGTTAGGTAATAAAATATAAGAAAACATTAGTTATTATAGAGAATCGAAAAATATATATTGACAATAAAACAAGAGACAAGTAAAAGACATTATCAACAGTCTGTCGCTAAGCAACCGAGACCATAGTCAACCTGTCACCTCAACATTCTCCATCCGTCCTACGCTTTTTCGATCAGGTCACGTGTCCTGACGCGAGTTTAAGATTTTATACCCATTACAGAAAAAGTGCTCAACGCCGCTAAAGAAGTTTTCACTTCAAAAATCGTTGAGAGAAAGCATTAACAGTAATATTGTCCCAAGTGTTGTAACACATTGAGTTGTATATCATTAGAAAGTCATTGTTTTGTAGAATAATTCATTGTATGACAGTGAATATGAATTCGGGGCCAGAAAAAAACTACACAGGTTTGATGATCCTTCAAATAATAAAGAGGTTTTAGCGTGTTTTTACTGTACTTGCTAAAAGAGGCAGTCGTATAGGAACCAATACCAACCATAGGAACTGTATGTGTGACTATGAGTTACATTTGGTATCAGGGATTTGCGAGGCACTCTAACAATTTTCAAAGCTCGGCTGTATTTGTGGATGATGTTATTTTGATGACCGAGATGAATCCACTTGCCAGAATGGAAACCGATTACTCGCCCTAATTTCATTTCACCGAAAACGGTTGACCGACGTCTTTGTTGCTATATGTTTTGTTTGCCATATTTTTAAACCATCGAAATATCATTTGGCATATGTTTCATTTTACCGAACCACGTTTCACCGATTTTCAAAAGATGTTTTTGTTATTGGCAGAAGTCTCTTTGACTTTTTTTCATTTGCCAGATAACTTGTTTGCTATACTTTCACTTCACCAGAACAACATTATTTGGCCGCAACCGCAACTAGGTATGTTATATTTATGTTATGTAGGTACAATTTTACATAATCGATATTTGTTATAATATTACATGTTTTTTTTAACCAAAGGTTTAAATGTAGAATGTATTAATATTCATTGAATCAAACAGATATTTTTTTAATATTGATTGAATTAATTGAATTAAAAGCAATTGTGTTATGGAAATCAAATAATTACATTAAATTCGACAGTTCTTTCAAATAGTTTTCGAGGTGTTTAGTGAACTGAAAATATGCAAATCAACCAGTGGTGTAATGAATGTTCGGGAATATAATACTTCGACGAAATGTTCTTTCGACCGAGCATAACATAGGTAAAAAGTTTTTCGACCAAATGAGACGTTGGAGTAACGAAAAAAAATCGAATTAATATTAGGCCAACTGTTCCAGTGGGAAACGTGATTTCGACATAGTAAAAAAAGGCAAAACGAAAATAGTCGAAAAGTTATCGGTAAAATGAAATTCTGTGAAAACCAAATTCGACCTTAAGATAGGTAACCTGCCAGAATAGCTCCCTCAGAAATCCGTAGGGCCATAGTAAATTGCATGGTCGCAAATTTATCGAAGCCTGAAATTCTGAGGGATGGGAAAACTGTGAGAGCCGTAGTCCAACATCCTATAGAGTTGGTCTTAGTGACGCGAAGTAGACTGTGGGGATGCGGACTGGTGGGATTCTTAAATAAATATGGATAAAAGGAAAACCATGCGAATGCCCATGTTGTAACTGCTCTATGATTCAATGATAATATCAAGGGATTAGCCCCAACACGGAGCAGAGAAGTCGAAGACGCTGAACGCTGAATTCAGCAAGGAGGTCCTAATCGGCAACACCAATAATTATCATAATAATAAAAAAACCGGACAAGTGTGAGTCGGACTCGCCCACCGAGGGTTCCGCACAAACTTGTAGGTACCTTCCTAGGTAAATTATATTATAAATAATTCAGGAATTGAGGCTCGCAGTTTTTTACGAAGTTTTCCCGAAATTCAGTTTCCAAAACTGAAGACAATTTTTTTTTATGATTTACTTACAAATGTCTAGTTTTCAGATTTTTTCCCGTACTTGTAGTAAAAGACGATCCATCATCAGCCTGTGGACGTCCACTGCTGGACAGAGAGACGTCTCCTAACTCAGGCCTATTGTGGCGTTCATAGGAGGCTATTAGCCTACTGCTACCACGCTGGCCAGACGGGTTGGTAGAGGGTTGGTTTCAAGTATTCCTTCTCTCGCGCAGGTGTTCAATGCGTCGAGCCTCTTAGTCGATTCTTAAAACATCCCAGGCATGTAAGGGAGTGGCGACACTTGTAGTCTTAGGATGTCCCCACACGGCGGAATAAAAGACGATATTATTTGCCAAAATTCATAGTTCTAGGTCGACGGAAAGTACCCTATGAATTTTAATTCCCTTGCGAGTGTCAAAATATACGTTTTTACGGCATAAATGGCCTTATGTACATTACATTTAACGTTAATTGTGAAAATTTATTTTTTCATAGTTTCAAGAGATTGTTAACGTGAATATATAGTTTTAATTTCAACTCGATACATCCACGCGTTCCCAAGCTTTTTTCGAAATGCAGTTCCCAAAACTAAAGACTATATTTTTATGATTCAATTACAAATGTATAGTTTGAGTTTTTTTCCTGTGTTCGTAGTAAAAGATGATATTAATTTTTAAATTTCATAGTTCTAGGTCAACAGGGCCGTATCGCGCAAGTGTCGTCGTCATCGAAATCGGCTGCATTTGACAGATGAATGTGACACATTGCTGCTTCTTTTTGACACAAAGGAAAACTTACCAAAGACTAAGAGCAATATGTCACATCCATCCGTCAAATGAAGTCTATGTCGATGCCAACGACACTTGCGCGGTTGCCCTGTTGTGATCCGTACAATATACTTACTCCTAGTAAGTATAGTGTAACGTCCTAACGTTTGTCGATGTCAATCATGGACTTATGTGCAAAGCATACCTACAACTTTAAGGCCCGTATTACAGAATCAGTGATCTCAAGTGATCAGTGTACTCAAGCAGTGATCTATTATACTTGAGTACAGTTTGCAAAATACGCGCTTTTACAGCCTTTCTAACTGCTCTCAAGTATAGAACACTACTCGAGTAACGGTCTGTAATACCGGCCTAAGATGATAAAATAAACATTTTCTAATTTATTTATTATTCAACTTATTCATATTGATTTCTTAAGTAGAACTCAACTCAAAGAGACGTACAAAAATATATGTAACACACAATATGTATAACACAGAGCTTTGCGGACCGATGATGCGATGGCGTCTTGGACGAATGGTTAATTCGTCCAAGGATGGCGTACTCTAGCTAATTTAGCATAAACAAGTGCTGGTAAAACTGATATTGAATACAGATTGAATTTGACTAACGCACCAAACACTATCAGTAATAATAACAGTATAATGACATTATTTCTTAAAAATGTTATACTTCTAATGACATTATTACTGATAGTGTCTGCTTCGCTATATATTTATTTGGAAGAAACTGACATTCTTTCGCATTTATAATATTATATATTAGGACTCGCGGATCCTCGCGGTTTTACTCGCGTGGTGCCCGTTCCCGTGTGAATATCGGGATAAAATATAGCCTATGACACTTGGGAGAAATGTAGCTTTCTAATGGTCTAAGAATTTTCTAAATCGGTCCAGTAGTTCCTGAGATTAGCGCGTTCAAACAAATAAACTCTTCAGCTTTATAATATTAGTATAGATTTTAAATGTAAAATTCTTTTAATTGAAACGAAGTGTACTGAAGGTACATATTGTCGTCATCGGAAGGGAGTTCCATATCTTTACTCGTAACTTCGTAAGTGTATTTTCCTATGACAATCCTTCCATCATTTCGTGCTAAATAACAATCTGTTCTCAAGTTAATATGCATTAGGTTGCCAACCCCTAGATCAAACACACGTAAAACGTATTAACAGACGTATGAGCAGCGTCTGGCGCAGTAATATCCTGGATGGCCCGCGGCAGTGGGGCAGGAGGGCCGCGCCGCTGGCCCACTGGGGCGAGCGAGCGAAAAGGATTACCTATCTCGCCACTAAAAGTCTATTAGGGTGGTTGCGAGCATGGAAAAGTCTCATAACCCTCAAGCACTAGTAGCGAGAGTTTGATATACATATTAAACAAGAAAATATACTAGAAAAAAGCAACTAGTCTCACGTCGCCCTGTTGGGACGCGACATGAGACTAGTTGCTTTTTCTAGTATATTTTCTTTTTAATATATAACACACTAGCGGATCCTCGCGGTTTTACCCGCGTGGTGCCCGTTCCCGCGGGAATATCGGGATAAAATATAGCCTATGTCACTCGGGAGAAATGTAGCTTTCTAATGGTCTAAGAATTTTCTAAATCGGTCTAGTAGTTCCTGAGGTTAGCGCGTTCAAACAAACAAACTCTTCAGCTTTATAATATTATAATATTAAGTATAGATAAAAATAGCATTGAGAAATGCAACATTAAAAAGTTATAGTATGATATAAGCTCGGTAGATATGTATAACTATAGAAAATCACTCGTCGTCGTCTCAGCCACATAACACCCACTGCTGGGTACAGGCCTCCCCCAAAGGGGGGGTTTGCCATAATCGCCACGCTTGGCAGGCGGGTTGGCGATCACAGAATAGCCAAGTTTGTAGGAGACGCTGCTGCCCGTCTCCTGAAGGCTGAGTCCCTTAGTCGCTTTTTACGACACCCACGGGATGAGAGGGTGTAGTCCTAAGCCGACACTACGCAGCTCACTCAGTTATTACCATTACAAAGTATTTAATACTTTTACGTATTTAGAGGCGCATATTATTACTAGGGGGCCTACCGCCATCTCTTAGCGCAGTATTGTTTTAATCTTACCATGCTATTTCGTACCACGAAGCTCCTAAAGTAAGTTGGTTTTTTGACGGAAGTTTTGTGGTCTTCGCTCAATCATCGCCTCCAAAGTGAGAAGTGAGTCAAAATGTGACAGCTTCAATAAAATCTAAACACAAATCAACGTTCTTATGACATGATGGTTTCTAAAAGATGTTGGTAGGCCGGATTTGATTTCATCGCGGTATGACACCAAATGTGTTAATAAAATACGCAAGAATATGTTTGTTTCTTTTTCCCGAGGTTTCGATACCTTTTCGGGGCCAAATGTAGTCATTCCGTGCCTAACGTTGTTGTCTCAGATTAGGGTGCTTTTTCTCTTTATTTTCGTATTTCACTATAAGTTTGGCTTCTTTTGACTATTTTGGTAATCACTCAGTTAATATTACCGTTAAAGTATTGAATCGTAGATTTACGTATTTAAAGGCGCATTTTATTACTAGATTTGGTTTTATCGCGGTATGATATCAAATGTGTCAATATATTATTTTATGTTTTTTTCGCGAGAGACGTTTCGTCACCTTTCGAGGGCCGTCGTCATTCCGTTCCTTCCGTTGTTGTCTCCGTTTAAGGTGCATTATCTCTTCATTTGCATACTCGCTTCCGCCCGCGGTTTCAACCGCGTAGTTCCTGTTCCCGTGGGAATATCGGGAAAAAAAGTTGCCTATGTTACGTAAGCTCTCCGTCCTTTTAACTAAGTATATGCCAAAAATCTAGTCAATTGGTTGCTTAGTTGGGGCGTGAAGGAATGACAAACAAACACACTTTCGCATTTATAATATTAGTCCGGATTAAGATAGTTAGGATTAGGATTTCACGTAGAAGTTCGGCTTCTTTTCTATTTTATTTAATATCTAAACATAATTAAAATGCTGTACAGCTTTGGAATGAACTCCCAACAAACATTCAGGAATCCCCAAGTATCTTTTACACGTCTAAGGTTGGCTGGAAGAGATCTCTTTTAGATATAAGTCCACCTTTGTACACATGTCTCAAATTAATTGTGTAACTGTATTTGTTAGTGCAATAAAGAGTATTATATAAAATGTTAACAGCTCATTTACATAGTTACATATATACCTACTGACTGATTTATTTTACTAGAATCTCTTACCGTTAGCAGTACTAACTGTCGTGTAGCTCGTGGAAAATCAATACTGTACGTGATTTTGAATAATTTATTGGAACTTGGAACAAAGGAAATATCTTGGTCAATTAACGCATAAACTGCTTTTCGGATTTTTCCGTCGAATTCACAGTTTATTAAATTAATACGAGGACCATTTAAATTCCAATTTGCCTTATGTTTAAGTTAATCGAAATATTTTGGAACTCTTTATAGTTAATAAACTATGATATACAGAAGTTTATTTACAGAAGAGATTTACAGAAGTGTAACATATGCATTTTATTTCAGTCGAAGCTTTATAAACTACTTAGTCATTTTTTAATTACTAATTATGTAGCTAATTAAACCTAAACTTATAGGTTAAAACGTAGAGCATCTTATCTGAACTCAAGCAAGGTTTAGCTAGGATACTCTGTAATATGCCAAGAATATAAAGAATATTATGTACCGCCACTCTTTATTTATTTATTTGTTTACTTTTTGCGTTCTTATATAATGTGCTGTACGTTACGTCATCCGTAGTGCCACATACAGGGTGGAACAAATCTACGGGCCCTGGAGGGGAACTGCCTTTAATTCTTTAGTTAGCCCATTTTAGTGAAAGGAAACACTCCTTTATTTTTTTAAAGAAATAAAACTGCATTCAACTATTTATGATTTTTTTTAAAAGAGCCTTGAATAAAAGTGCTTTAACCGTCCCATTGAGTTTGTAGGTTGGGTTTTCATGTGTTTCCTGTAATTTAATTTACTATGTTTGTTAGAGAGAGTTGATCCTTTTGATTGACCCTATCGATTGATTGTATAAAAGTACAGAATGTTATTTTTTACAGATTTTAGCTGGTTCGATTCCTGGGTGTGGGAAGCGTATTTTTAGAAATGTTAATATGTAGTTGTGGTTCTTTTAAAAAATAAAGGAATATTTTCTTTCAGTAAAATAGATCAGCGGCCCGACCGCCTAACGGTATAGCGTGTGGTATTGCTATGGCTATGAAACTTCAAACTCTCATAAAACCCTTCAATGATAGGGTTTTTGGCTAATTCCTACATATTTCTATTCATCTATTGGATTCACTATTGCATTTTTAGTATGAAAGTAATAGCGTCAGCAAGAGCTATAGCAATAGCACAAGCTATACCGTTAGGCGGTCGGGGTGCTGGTTCGATTCCTGGGTGTGGGAAGCGTATTTTTAGAAATGTTAAGGGCCCATCGATTTTTTCCACCCTGTATAACAACACCCTGACCGGGACCCTGAATCCCTGTGCTGTAAAAAGCAATGAAAATCATTCGAATTTGACAGCTACCTACTACAAGATTTCATTAGAAGTTATATAACATTTATGTAATAAAAACAATACTAAAGGGACTACGAAGATACGCTGCTATAGGTACAGTCACGTGTAATCACATAGAAACACTAAGCAACCTTGTCACATTACAATATTGAATGATATGTGTGGACAGAGAGAGCTTCGTTTCCGCGTGCGTCAATGCGAAAAGGTTGTAAAGTGTATACATGTCATTGCTCATGACTGTACTCATTATGCTTATATCGACTGCTACAACCGACACAACTCTGTTTATTATGTGATGACCTAAGATCATGGTTGATATGATGATTCATTTGCCATTCGTTACTTATTACTTTAGAGAGAAGAACAAAAATAAAACCACATTTTGCATTGCAGTTGTCGTGGACCGCATCCTGCCTTTTGTGCGTGTATAACTAATGACATTCATCTATCACATTCAACCAATGAATTTATAAAGGTATCATACAAATAATATTTATGGCAAACGACGCAGTTGATAAAATAGAATTGTAAAGAACTAACGCTTAAATAGGTAGTTTTTTTTATAAACGACGGGGAGACTCTTAGCCTTCATCATACCTGATGTTAAGGATAAGGCTGAAGATGGAAGCGAGCCTCACTCGGAATCTTCATTCACTGAGGATATTTTCCACTATAGCACCACTATACCACACCCTTTGTCGTGTGGTGACGGCCTAAGAATACAAGTGTCACCACTCCCTTACATGCCTGGGATGTCTTAAGAGTCGACTAAGAGGCTCGACGCATTGAAAACCTGTGCGAGAGAAGGTAAACATGAAATAAACCCTTTACCAACCCGTCTGGCCAGCGTGGTAGCAGTAGGCTAATAGCCTCCTATGAACGCTACAATAGGCGTGAGCTAGAAGAGGCCTATGTCCAGCAGTGGACGTCCACAGGCTGATGATGATGATGATAGGATAACAACTTTATTGCGCTTTTGCTAGAAAGCTCACCTCTTTGTTTGTATTATCATTTGAAACAGGTGATGTTTTCGCGTCTTCAGGGTTGTTTGCAAACATAAAGTTGTTCGTAATAATGAGTTCTTAAAGTAGTTGTTACAAGTAAGTGTTTGCCTCTTTGATAGCCACACATTTATAATGTTTTCAAAGTCAAAGTCAATATCATTTATTCAGTCTAGGCTGTTACAAGCACTTATGAACGTCAAAGAAGCTACGCCATCGGTTCACAAACCCTACGGCGGAAGACCATTTTGTAACGAGAAGAACCGGCAAGAAACTCGTCAAGGGCTGTTTTTTTCTCCCTGTTTTATTTCATACAGAGTCGTCCAATTGAAAAGTGACCTTAACATATCAGTAAGGTCAATTTCCATCACAAAAAGAAAATAAAAATTATAATATTACATTTTATGGTTATTGAAGTTTGTCTCCGTATTCGCTTAGTACCGCGCCCACCTATTTAGGTATACCGGGTGGAATTTTGAAACTATCCGGTTCAAATGTGTGGGAAGCGTATTTTCAATAAGTTCTGTTTTGATTCATTCTTTAGATTCATTTGAATGTAATTTGCTATATCTATTACTTATAGTACTTTCATTTAAGGAGGCATTGAAAATTTTTACCTTGTATAGTTAGATACTTACTGCGCTTCCGGAAAAACAGCTGCTCCGTAAATTGGGCAACTTTGTGAATGTTGTGTACCTATATAAAAACTTTTTGCATTTCACTGGGCCATATTTATATAACTCTATATTTTTTATTGATCTATGCACTCAATTCTTCAACTTGTTACAAATAATTTTTTTTTCGTTTTCGCAGAATTAATTCGATTGGTTCGCCAGGGGCGACGCGGCGTAATCGGGTCCCTCTCGACTGTCAAGATTATCTTATTGTCGGGAGTCGCCGCGGCAAACACACCCCACACCTCGGCTGATTGAAACTGCGGGGACAAGGACAAGTTGCAAAGAAAACCAGGAGGTCTACTCTCTAAGCCCGTCAACTAAGAAACGGGCCTCCGTCCGAAGTTTCCCGGAACTACGATGGAGACTACTCTCTATTGATTTCGGATGTACTAGTTTTGGACAAACGGCACAAACACATTGGGAGTAGGGACAATGTCAAAACGTATTCTCATTCATTCTTAGTTCGGGTCTCCGAACTAATAAACTGTCCGTAGGTGATACGGAGTAGGAAATTCCCGTAACTTAGGCCGAAACTACGGGTTTCGTGCTTAGAGAGTAGACCTCCTGATCCGAGATTTGGCAAAAGCTTGCAAATATTCTTTGGTTAAGCACATCTTTAATATTGGGGCGCACTGTTCATTGAAATAAAACAACGTTTCCGGATATTTAGCGCATGTTTCTTCACACGAGTTTAGATTAATTTAAGGTTTTTTTGGTTCGCCGACGTTAAGGCACCTTTACGTTGCCGTGGTCGGTTGGTGGTTGCACGGGTCAAGGGATGTCATCCCGCTAAATATCCGGATATTTTTTATACTTAGATTTAATAATGAGCAATATCAAAGTTAGTACTCAGTTAGTGGCGCGGTTAAGCAACTTTCGTGACGACCGGTCACGTGGCGGGACCAAAATTATTATCTCAAACTCTCCCGCGCTTCAGGAAGGTACTTTACTTGATATAGGTAGACCACATTAGAAGAATACCTCTATGAAGTAAAACAGTTCCATAGCTGTTTGTGATCAGCTGTCCTGCAGTTTAAAGGCATCGAAATATTCAAACAATATATAAAATTCTTTGGGTACTAAATCTGTGCGTTGAACCGTACTAAGTCAGAATTATGAAATAACTAGTTTCCACCTGCTACTTCATCCGCGTAGGTACTTTTGTCCATGATCCATGATTGGTCCAACTAATCTAAGTTTTAATCCAAGCCATAAATTGTATGTAAAATTTCATCCAAATCCGTTCAGCCGTTTTTGCGTGATTGCATAACACACACATCCAAACATAAACTTTTACATTAATCGTTCAATAACAAAACTCAGTTAGCAATGTCCTTTATTGCTAGGTAGAAGGATAGCCGAGTGCGTTCAAGTGCGAGTGTGAAAAACTCTTGACAATACAATTTATTGTCCCATAATGATAATGTAGTAATAGTCGTAACACAATATCAATTTAGCGTCGTTTCGGCGGTGTCAACCGGGAAGCCCGCGATCCCTGGAGAAATCTCCAAGGGACCCTCCCTTCGCGCTCCGCGCTGTGTCGGAGGCTCCTTCGACAAATAGCGGTTAATTGAAAACGGACTTTGCCGTCTATTCGAGGCATAAGCGGTAGCGATAAAAGATGCATGTTCAACTTTTCACACTTCAAAAGAATTTCTTACAAATCCTGTTCCACTTTTTAATTTAACCAGAAGACAATGCCTAATCATAGATTCTTTCTTGCGCTCGTGGCGGCACTTGACGGACTGATCGTATTTAATCACGTTTAATACGATTTGTCCGTCAAATAATTGCTGGTAAACGACTTTTATTTTACGAAAAAAAGGGGGTGGGGGGGTTACACGCAATGGAACGCGTGCAACAACTTTTGCTTATGTCTATAGAGTACGAGTAGGCGACAGGCCCTGTACCATTGAGTGGTTTTGATATTCATTGCCGTTTTGTTAATTTATGCGATAATTATGATAAATTTTAAATTGAAAAATAATATTTAAATAGAAACGAACCCATGACCTTTGGAAATTCCCATCTGAGAATTCACTTGTGGCCGAGTTAATTTTTTCCAATATTTTTCTAATTAAAATTTATCATAAGTATAAAAATAGCATTGAAAAATGCAAAAAATCTAAAATCATAAATTATGCGATAATATTGAAAAAAAAAATGACTTTAACCCTCAATAACTCCTTAATTATCAGTTTCCCAGATAATATAGTAACGATGAGGAGAATACGAGGTTTTCGTTTTGGGTCTTTTAACTTCCTATATATAATAAATAAATAATAAATAAATATTTCCATACAATCACACCAATTATCTAGCCCACGTTAAGTATCATGAAGAACTTGTGTTATGGATACTAGATAACGGATAAACATACTTATATACTATTTTATTGTAAATACATACATAATATACATAAAACATCCAGACCAAGACAAATAGACATGTTCATGCACATAAATATTTGTCTTGTCCGGGGATCGAACCCCTCTGGCGCAGATGGTGGGGTTAGTACCCCTGCGCCAAACAGGTCTTCAAATAAATCTTTCTTACACTCACACCAATTAACCTAGCCCCAAAGTAAGCACTGAAAGGCTTGTGTTATGGGATACTAGGGTAACGGGTATAAATACATATAATTATACATATATAAGTATGCGTAGAAATATATATAAAAGTCCATGACTCAGGTACCTACAAATGCTCGTATTCATCATACAAACATTTTCCCCTACCGAGATTCGAACCCGGGATTCCAGAGTAAGCGACACCTTAAAACCGGTGTACGTACCGGTCTACCACGGAGGTCGTCGTATATATAGTTAGGATTCGGTGTTAACAGAATGATAGTTTAACGACCCGTTTTACGTTTTTTTTATAGTTTTGGCGCAGGAGTACTACCCGCCTTCTACACCAGAGGTCCCGGGTTGGATCCCCGGACAAGACAAATATTTATGTGCATGAACATGTTTGTTTGTCTTTAATATGTATATTACGCATGTATAACAAAAAAATGTATATAAGTATGTTTATCCGTTACCTAGTATCAAGTTAACTCAAGGTCTTAATGAAACTTTACTTGGGCTAGATAATTGGTGTAAAAAAAAACAAAACAAAAACAGTTCAATAGACGTTACGCGTCCAACTTTAAAAAGTATTACTTTCTTGACAGTGTATCAAGCATCATCAGTGGCCTAGTGAACACACCACCCGGTATCAGATCCGGAGGTCCGAGTTCGATTACCAATTTTCGTAAAAAAAAATTATAGCTTTTTAATTTTGCATTTTACAATGCTATTTTTATGTGATTGTGTGATGTAAGAAAATATACTAGAAAAAAGCAACTAGTCTCATGTCGCCCTGACGGGATTACATACAATTTTTTTATTGATTACAAAATCCGTTTTCATTTCTTTTCTGTCATCATCGTTTTATAGTAACAGTTTATCACTTACGCCACACAGCCGATGTCAGAGGTACTCAACCCGGTTGTTACGAGTGTTGCTTGTAACAACAACCCGCGGTTCTCCACCCCTGACTCAAAACAGCATTTAGCTAAATAGGTCTCTTAACAATGTCAATGTTGATGCACACAATAAAATGAACTGTATTAGTGTGTTTAGGAAGTAGGCAACACGACGAGTGTTAAGTATGCCTTCTTCATATTGTAAGGCCTCAGAATGAACTCTGTTTATTTTTATTACAGGAAAGGCTAGCCTTCATCATACGATTTTGAGTAATGATCAAGATGGAAGCGCGCTTCTCCCGGACCTTCAAAAACTGAGAATCTGGCTATCTCAAAGTCAAAGTCAAAAGATTTTTATTCAAATAGACTTATAGATAAGTACTTTCGAATAGTCCAAATTTTTATTTTCCCTACCAGCCTTTCAGGACATCTTTTAACTGATAAGAAGAACGGCCGCAAGAAACTTATCAGCTTTAACAGAAACAACATTTACAATTATATCTTATATCAATGATATTATCTTATCTCTAACTACCTGAACACAACAATACAAAAAACATATGGTACAGGCAGAATTGTTGTTGTGGTGTCAGATAAGTTGGTGGTAGCAAGCCAGACGGACTTACAACAAGTCCTACCGACAACAAAACTGAATATACCACTGGGAATCGGACCAAGGCCCTCTGGGACTAATACCAGTGGTGTTACCATTAGACTACAGAGGCGATTTTTCGTGCTTACATTACTAATACTAGTGATGTTACCGTTAGACTACAAAGGCGTTTTATCGTGCTTATTATACTTATAACAGTGGTGTTACCATTAGACTACAGATGCGATTTCTCGTGCTTTCATTACTAATACCAGTGGTGTTACCATTAGACTACAGAGGCGATTTTTCGTGCTTACAATACCGTCACGCCATTAATTCCTGGTGTGGTTAGCACACCAGCTCAGGTGTGACTTAAATGTATCAACATCACTCTCATTACCTCCTAAACTACGCCACATTTGGCAATACTTGGGTCGTATGATGTTGACTGGAAGCTAATAATGACAATGTTTCAAAGTCAAAGTCATTATCATTTATTCAGTCTAGGCTGTTACAAGCAGTTATGAACGTCAAAGAAGCTACGCCATCGGTTCACATACCCTACGGCAGGAGAGCTTGTAACGAGAAGAACCGGCAAGAAACTCGTCAATGGCTGTTTTTTTTCATACAGAGTCGTCAAATTGGAAGGTGACCTTAAGATTATTATTATACCAATTATAATATTACATTTTTTATAACAATTTTTAACTGGAAATGAAAGATCTATGATACATTACAACATTATTCTCCTCTTTTCGAGTCAATAGATAACCTAAACTGTATCGGCCCAAAAATCAGCTACTAAGACTGCAGCATCAGTAGCCTCCATAAGTTCCTTCTGCGTGCAGCTGTACGGGCACGCAGGACACGACATCAAATGCGTCATCGTTTAGGGGACAGCACCGCACCTACACCCCAATGGAACCGTCCAAAACCCCCACCTGACCATGTTGCCTTTGCTTCGACCGACCATCGTCCGGAGTCTATTTAAAGACTTCCAAGTCGACCATGGCAATTCAAGTCCAGGCGCAGGACTCTCAGACGATGGGCCGAAAGGTTTTGGAAGGTCAGCCCTCTCCTGCCACAGCCTGCATCTCTTCTTCGACCGGAGGACCGGATTACAACATTTCTCGCATTACAAGACTACTGTACTGCAAGTTGTGAGGTGTATATACTTTGAATTTAACATACCTTGTTCATCGATTGGCTTTTACTATTTGCAATGGAAAGCTATTATCTCGCTTAATTTTTTTCATTCTCATGTCGGTTGGAAATTAGTTTATTTTTCCGACATCATCAGCATCCGTCTTTTTAATGTTCCCACTGCTAGGGACTTCCTTAAGAGCTAGCGCAGACGACGGATAACGGAGGACTTTTTGTCCGCGACACGTCTTTATTGTTAACCAAATAAGATTCAACTTAGATCGCGTATATCCATGAAAAGTACGCGATAGTCCTCGTTATTTATTCAACTTTATGTTCTTAGTAATAAGGTCGTGTCGCGGACAAAAAGTCCTTCAATGTCCGTCGTCTGCGCAGGCCATAAGGGTTCCACGATCGCCCAATGGATACAAACTAGCTTCCGCCCTCGGTTTCACCCGCTTGGTTCTCATTCCCGTGGGAATATCGGGATAAAAAGTAGCCTATGTTACTCTTCGTCCTTCTAAATAATTCTATGCCGGAGTAGTTAGGGCGTGAAGGAAGGACAAACAAACACACTTTCGCATTTATAATATTAGTTAGGATTAGAATTAGGATTGGTGATTTGTAACAAAATCTAATACAAATAAATACAAATACAAATCATTTATTTGTAAACATAGGTATAAGAAATACAACTGGTGTGAAAATAGAAAATCATGTATCACTATGTTCCGCCATCGATGGACGGACTTTCAGTTTTATTTTAAATGGTAACTACTTTATTTGAAAATGTCAACTACATTTATACTATTCTATGTCAATATCTGACTTTAAATGTTCAACTGTTTCCGATTGTGAATTTTCAGTTCAGAGGCAGATCTGATTGACCTTCAAAACTTAAGTTTTAAAATTGAAACACTTGATATATTATCAAAAAAACGATGATAAAAAGTAAAATAATTACAATTAAGAAATAATACAAAAAAAGAAATTACAATTTCAAAAGTGAGGTTAAATATTATTAAGTAACACATAGTTAAGAAGTGTTATTTTCTTAGTCTGCCTTTACATTCAGTATAAACATATATGGTAAATATCACATAATAACATTTACTACCAAACCTGCCTCAAAATCATTGAGCACCCTAATCAGTGTTGTCATAAAAGTCACAAGTCTGACACGCCTGTCGTAAAGTATGGGGTTTACAAGATAAGCGGCGCGGTCAGCAGTCAGCTGGCGAGGATTTATGACAGTTGCGGTCGCCAGCGTCGTGTGACGTACCTGCGTACGCGCAGGTTAAGGGTTAGCACACACTGGACATGAGTTTACAAAAAAGGCAAGGGTCGGTTGAAAATAGCAATGCAATAACATTACTCTAGAATTTTGAAAACTAGCTGGTGACATTGGTCTAAATTAGCTTATGTCCTTTAAGTTTATTTAATTAATTTCAAAATGTTGGATGCTAATATCAACAACTTGGGACATAGAGTTTTAACTAAGAGAAACAACTTGGGACATAGAGTTATGTTGAGTTCTGACCTCAGAATAGACAATATATTGAAACGTGTGCCGATGTACCTACTTGTCGAAGGCATTTTGCAGAATTAGCCGCTTTATAAAATAAGCCAGACAGTAAGCGTAAAAGCGTAAAAGCTTTTAAAATCATGCTTTACATCCGCCTAGGCATTTTGTAAAACTTTCACTTCTACAATTTGGCTTCGACATACATACTTGCCGTTATGTTCATAGAGGTCAACGGTCGTCCAAAAAAGACCTGGAAATTAAATCACATAAAAAAAATACGTTTAACCCGTTGCCAAACCATACCAAGGTATGACACGCAATTTTGTACTGTAATATGAGGAGTGGCTCGTATTTCCTGAATATTAGCAAAACACCGGCCGCTCCCTGAATTTTGTCTGTATATGGCAAATAAAGTACATAATCGTTATCGTTTCACAACCGTTAACAAAATGGAGATTCACTGCTGAAATGTATTTAATAAGAACAAAGAAAAATTAACCGACACGGTAACAGCACACAGGCGTTTGTATCTGCATGAAAAGGACTTCAGATTTTTATTAGTTCATTATTTCAGCAGCTCATTAGAAGCAAAGGCGAATTATATAGTTAGGGTCAATCTTGAAACCGCAACTCCTAAAAAAGTTTGAATACTTATTTTAAACTTTAGGAAATTAAAACACACCTTTTTAGTGTGTACAGCTTTGCTTGCATGATAAATTTAGCCATAGAAGTCTGCTTGTTTCAAGGAAATATGATGCGACAGAAATGTAACTTGTCTACTCAAACTTGTCTACCGTGAGATAGATCTCGTGATTCGCCTTATGAGATCAAAAGTTCGCTTAATATCACCAGAAACAATATATTCCGACGAATCAGAAACGGTGACAATGACCAATCTTTTTATAACACAGCTAAATAAATTAGAAGTTAAAAAAACTTGCCAACCCGTCTCGTGTGCTGTTTGACGTCTGCCCACCTTCATAATAAATGGCTGAGTTATGTCACCGCAGCTGCAGCGTGCAGTTATCACGTTGCCCTATGATGGACGGTTGACGGACAAGCCGTAACATGCCCCGTTGATCCACACAAAGAATTTAATCGTAATGTTACTTTGTCTCTCCTTCTACATTAAAAAAACTACTAGCGTGAACAACATTGAGGTAAGTACATATTTTTCCAAAGAACTAAAAATGATTAAAAACTTCTCTTGCTCGAAAAGTTGGGCATTATAGCGTACCAGAGAGGGAGTAAAATTTAATTTAAATCCCTAGAGCAATAAAGTAATTCATTTGCCGCAATTTTTTTTTTGTTTCAATAGATTTGCCTATTCTGCCTTGCCGCTATGTTGATATTAATGCAGGGAAACCTTCCCTGCATTTTTTAAGTTTTGTATTCTGTGTTGTAATCATGCCCGAAAAATTAAAAAGTGCCATAAGAAATAGAAGTTGCTTGTTCGCGATTTCGCGCCTTCATGAAAAACAGGGGTACCAACATAGCGATAGGAGGAATCGCACTTAAGAATGCGTGCATTGCATAAGTATAAAAATAGCATTGAAAAATGTAAAAAATCTAAATTCATAAATTATTGGCTGTTGCATCTTAATCGATGGTTTCTTTCGAATGCAAGGATATTCCTAGCATTGATGTGATTAAAAATATAAAAGTATTGGAGAATTTCGACGGTGGTTCACAAGTCTCGGTAGGTCAGTAGTTAGAGCATTGGACCGGATTTTCGAACTTCGAACTTCGACTTGTAGCCGAGTTGATTTTTTCCAATATTTTTCGATTTAAAATTTATCATAAGTATAAAAATAGCATTGAAAAATGCAAAAATTCGAAATTCATAAATTTAAGGTCGACTATTCAATATAAACATTTGACTTACTTTAAACAAAGTTGACGCAACTTGTTGCTAATTTGAAGTAGCAAGTAGGCACATTCATTACACATGCAATGACAGAAACACTAATTCTCACATCACAATATCATCACAATATTGAATGAATGTTTTAATTCCGCTCAGCTAGTTACAAACATTTGCTAAGCCTTACATAATTACGGTATTACCACAAAACAGTGTCTAACGCGTGTCTAAGTTAGGCAGTGATTAAATGTGATGCTGTCACTTTTTTGACAATATTGTTTGAAATAGACAGCATCACATTTAAACACTGTCTAAATTAAACATTGTTAAAATCTTTTGTGGTAAGGCCGTTTGTAACTTCGAATTTAATACGTCATCATAACATTCAACCATAATCCTTAATCTACGAGTATGGAAATAGCCTTACATTTTATTTCCTACCAGTGTTGGGCATAGTTAACTACTATTTTGTAATCTAACTACTAACTACGATTAAAAGTAGTTAACTACAAGTAGTTATGATTACATTTTATCTAACGACAATAATCAAGTTATAAATAGAAGTTGTTAATCTGATTGCTGAAATCGAGTAGTTCTAACTACTGGTTACTTTCATTCTAAGAAAATCTTAATTTATAACTGAATATGTAAAAAAGTTAAAAATTAAAATTATAAATGAAATTGCTAACAGAAGATGTTTTATATTCTACAAAATAACGTCTAAATCGGTGGTATACCTACAAAATACCTTAAATTTATTTTGAGTTTTTGTTATCGATGAATATAAAACTTCGGTTTGTAAATTCGTAGATGCGTAGGTGCTTTTACAATGTGATAATGAAATAATGCAAAACCTTTCAGATGGTCAGCCTATGAAATTCAACCACTTTTGTTCTTCCTGAAATGCAAAAAAATAATTCAGATTATGATACGGTAAACTGATCATGTACTAAATGGTATGAATATCCGATTTTTATGAGATTTCGGGAAAAAGTTTGTAGAGCAAAAGTTGTTCAGTTTCATGCGCTGAGTATACCTGAGAAGATTTGCGTGACACTTTTATTTATATATTATTATGTAGATTGATAGATAAGAAAATCAACTTTGCACAGCAAACATCTTGGAAACAATTTAGACTAATAGATTCAAATTAATAATTTAAATTAGCTTTTAATACAACACATTTTTCAAACATTTCGTTGCTCGCGTTTTGTTGTTTTACTAGAAGTTAACGTAGGTAGTTACAAAAAGTAATCATGTAACCGTGATTGCAACTACAATTTGTAGTTAGTAATAAAAATATTTAACTACTTTTTACGATTACTCCATGTAATCTAATATTATGATTACTAACTACAAATTGTAATCGTAGCTAGTAATCAGTAGTTAGATTACATTTTGCCCTACACTGTTTCCTACTATATTCCTATTTGCATTAAAAAGCAAAGAGGTACCTACGCTCTTAATACGTTTGGAGATATTTGTTCAAACGAAATTTCTGCTATTTTGGGATGTTAAAAGTAAAACGTTAACACACAATTTTCATGAAAAAATAATTAATGAAAAAGTGAAAATTGGTAGGTTGGTATGCATTTAAAACTTTTACTTTTAGGTCGATAGTGATTCAATGGGTAAGTACCCAAAGGTGTTAAATGATAATGATCTACGGTACGGTAGGTCATCAGTAATTAAAAAAAAGTACACCTCTAGATGATATCCCATTCGCGTGGCGATTTGACGGATGGGGTGTTATAATAATCCCATCTGCGTTCATTTAATCCCGGGTGGGGTAAAATACAGGATAAATGCGTTTTTTTCATTGATTAATTTGCGTTAATAGCTCAAAAAACGATAAGTTTTTTAAAGCTGTGAGTGATGACTGATGAGTCAAAGATAATGACTCAGATATAGGAGAAATCGAGTGATGTTATGATATATTTTAATAAGTTATTATCAGACACAGTAGCTAGGGGTTGAAATATGGCAAAGTTACACCGAACCTAGATAATCCACAAATCAGATAATATTGAACATGAAAATTCAAATAATTTGTTTACTTTGCAACTGCCTGGCATCCAAATATATTAAACTACTTAATTAATAACAATAATTTATGACATAATTATTATGATCTGCATGGTGGATCGCTCGGATGGAATATCTAAAAGGGAAGCCGATGGCAATCGGCATGTATGGACCCTTCGCCACTGTCAAACATTGAAAATATGAAACTAAAAATATCTGATTATATCAACGACACACATGCATCATGCGGTCTCATAATAATAAAAACACTTTATTGCACACAAAGTCAAACAAAATAAAGAAATAACAAAAACAGACAGAAAGCATTAAAAAAGGCGGCCTTTTTGCTTAATTGCAATCTCTTCCAGGCTACCTTGAGTAGAAAAATAATAACGAGGAGGACAAACGGGAGTGGGTGCCGGTGCAATTATGGGAAGGATAGTTGATATAGATGTGCATAATATAAATAAAATAAATAAAATGTAATATAATGGAATTGAAAAGGAAAATGTACAACTAATAATAAGTAAATATCAGAAAAAGAGAAAAGAAATGCTTTTTAACTTGATCGCAAACCTTCTGGGAGAGAATTCCATAACCGAACTCCGTGCACTGAGAAGGAGTATATAGGAGAAGAAATCTGTTTAGAAACAACGAATAGCGAGAGAAAGATTAGAAGAAGAACGCAAAGTACATAATGAAGTTGAGGATCGAAAGTTGAGTAATTCTTTAAGATAAGAAGGGAAAGTGGGGAGGAATAGAATGGAGAAAGGAAGAGAAAAAGTGTGTAAGTCCCTGCGCCGGCGAATAGGTAGCCTACTAAGGTTGGAGTTGTGAGATAAGTGATCAAATTTGCGTAAATTAAAAATTAACCTTAAACCCAAATTCTGCAAACGCTCTAATTTGTCAAGCATTTCCTCCGATAAGTCCGTGTAGCACACGTCAGCGTAGTCTAACATGAAAAGGATAAGGGACTGAGCAAGAACTTTAGTACGGGTGTTAAAACCTTCTTGGACAATGCGAACAGCCTGTACATTCTAAATTCAATAATAAAAATAATATTGTCTTGTCAGTCATGTTAACCTATACTCGTATGTCACAACAGCTTAATAAAACTGCGATCTATGATAAAGTAAATTATTTTATTCTCGCATAACTAATTGGTTATTGGTAAAAAGTTGCGAAGACGATAAGTGAGCGTGGGGTTAGCACGAATAACTTTCGAGTAAGTATTCCTACCGGACGTAAACGGAACTACATTTTCCTATACATTTTTTGACATTACGTGCTCGATACTTACTCGATACTATTTCGATAGATATTCGTGCTTGCCCTACTGTACGCAACAAATACTTTCTTTGTAACAGCATTAACCTGAGGTCTCCAGGAGAAACACTCATCAAAATCTTAATCTTGTATTCTTTAAGTGAATGAACGTTGACACAATTTATGTTTTGAATACTTTAACCATACTCACCTCATGTTAAAGTAGTATTTTGCTTTAATATATGTGTGTTTTTTCTCTTTCCCCGGCTCTGGCCTCACATTATGGTGCTTGTACACACACCTCCTTGTCGGTTTGGTTTTATAATGTTTTTTTTTCTTTCTTTTCTCATTTTTTTAATCGTTGTATTTATTGTTCTTTTTGTGTTACTGTGTTTGTTTATCTGTGTGTTTACGTGTAGCGGAGTCAACAAACCGGTTCCGGCGGAAGATCAGCGCTGGTCGTAGACCATGCATTATGCTGAGCCGGGACCGTTTTGAGACAATGCTTTTGTGTTAATTATTAATAATATGTTCAATTGTCCTTGTTGTATTGTCTCAATAAAATTCATTTTCTTTCTTTCTTTCTTCTTTCAAAAACAACACCGTGGTTTTTGACTGTTTTGGAAAAGGTGTTTGTGCTATCAAATTTCACAGGAGGAAGCTGTTCAAAATCAATCCTCGAAACAAAATAAGGACTATCAATCATGATTGATTGCGAGATTCGAAGTCGCAATCAATCATAATTGGTAACTAACAAGTTGACTGTAAGCCCAAATGCCTTACTCCAACTACTAATTTGTGCTAAAAGTTCAGAAAGTGGTTCTTGTTTAAATTAAAAATATATAGTTTTTAGTTTTTTTCCTGTATTCGTAGTAAAAGACGACACTACTTGCCAAATTTCATAGTTATATGACAACGAAAAGTAACCTATGAATTTTGATTCCCTTGAGAGTGTTGAAGTATACGTTCTTGCGACATCAATTTTACCTTTTAAACGTTAATTTTGAAGTTTGATTTTTTCATAGCTTGAAGAGATTGTTAACGTGAATGTATGGTTTTAATTTCAACTCTATATGTAATTGCGTAAATCTGTTGACCTAAATATATGGTTTTAATTTCAACTCGATAACTCCACGCGTTCTTGAGATAAACGAAAACAGACGGACGGACAGACGGACAACAAAGCGATCCCATAAGCGTTCCTTTTTTTTTCTTTAGAGGTTCGGAACGGAGCGAGACCGATTTTGCAGATTAGGTGTAAAACCATTAAATCACTTCGTAGTAAATAACTACAGCGATTTAAGGAGAAACTACTCGATGCTTAATATTACTGGTGTCCACACTTTAAACCAATTTCCAAAAGTAATATTATGTAACCCTATTTGAGAATAAACTAGAATTTTCATATTTTAGGGGGTCATTTCGAAAAGAAAAAGTGTCTGGTACATTCCAAATCTAGATAAAGGTAGGTATGAAGAAATGTATATCCAATCACCTACCAGATTTGTTACATCTCTAATCATCATATATCAAAAAGTAGATACTTTTTCCGTATACCGACTTGATTAGTATTACTACGTCATCGAGTTCACCGCAATTTCGTTAGTAATTAAGCAAATATTAAATAGGTATTATTAATGTTGAAAATATATGTCGAACGCGCTGATCTTAAAAAAAAAACTTGGATTTTTAATAAATCTTGATAAATCAAGGTTGGATCATGTTGCATGGTCCATCTGATGAATACCTAAATTTGACGTCAAGAAGAACATTTTTTTTTATAATAATAATAAATTTAATAATTACAAACAAGTGTTTGTTTGTAATTATTTATTATTATTATTATATTATTCAGATAATTGGTGTGTGGGTACCAATTATCAAGCCCACATTAAGTTTTATAAAGAACTTGTGTTATGTATACTAGATAATGGATAAACATTCTTATATATTGTACAGGGCGACAGAAAAGGGTAGAAAAAATCCTCTGTTTCTATAAGTTCTCCATAAGTATTGATTCCATTCACACAAATTGAATATTACCATTATAGCTACATTTTTTTTTGTTCTGGTTTTCTTTTCAACTTATTTTATCGCCTTCACCATTGCAAACTTAAATAAAGTTTTACATAAAACTTTTTGATCGGAAAGATGAAAATAATCTCTTTTCTGTTTCCTCATTGATCACCACACCATCAAGTAGCAATGCCGTATGTTTAGGGAACTATTGAAAGATTTATTTAAAAAGTTTATAAATACAAGATCAACCTCTGTATTTGGTTTATTCATAAACAAACTCGTTCTCAAGACCTTTTCAATCGACGTTTTAAAAAAATAAACACCCAAATCAACAGCGTCAGCATCCAAAGAGTTTTGTCAACTAATAAAAATAAAACGAACATGGCTGGATAGAATTGTTTAAAAATAAAAATGAAAAAAAAAGTTGAGCGGTTACAAGCTGTCAGTTTGACAGCGCCGGCGCCGGGCGGGAATCCGATCCGATGGATGGAGACGTCAATAGGCCTAAAAATAAACAAAACCGTTTCTCAATAACTGTCTGTGAGCCACGAATGTTTAGAAGATCATATACACGTATCCCGTCAAAATTGATTAGTTTTTATGCTACTTAAATACTTTTTTCAACAAATGTTAGGAAATCCTAATTTTTATAGTATCGTTTTTTGTGTAGTCTTTACAAGTTCAATTATCAGCCTAATGAGTTGCAGTGTCCGCAACCCAAGAGAAATATGAGTATGCAATGGGTTCATCATTACAAAATTGTGTGTACGTGGTAAGAATATTAGACGAATAAATTCAGACTTGAACTTAAGAAAATGCTAATCGCTGTTATTATGTAAGTTCTTTGAACAACCTTTTTTTAAAGCTTGCTCATCAGTCCTTATAATAAGCAGCTGCAAACAAAATGGAGTTAGGCTTTCGGCAATCTTTGGGCCTCCTGTCTACGTACTACCACGAACGTCAGTACGTCACTCCGTCCATTCGAGGCTCATTAGCTAACGATATGTCCGTTAATTTGTTTGAGTTGCAATTAACGTGTCGGGTTCGACGGCCGTATCTGTTTTTTCCATTGTCTATGCTCTTAAAAAAGAAAAAACTCCAATCCGTTCGGTATTTAAATTTTGACAGCTCGGGCTTACTGATTTGCTTTTAAAAGGTTCTTTATGATGACGTGATGTTTTATGGCGATGGAATAAGGTTTATTATGATTTATTTTTGGTTTGCTGGACGCTATTATAAGCTTGTCAGCTAGCAATAATCGCTGGGGCAGTGTCAATACAAACTGCGTTTAAGCTGTTATGTTACAATTAATTTGTTACGACGTTATTAGGAGTGGTCTGTCTGAGTCGTAACGTTTGGATAACGACGAGCAATCAATAGTTTCATAATGGATGATATAAGGAGGCTTACCTACAAAATAGATTTACTTCGATTCAATCATTACTTTTTTTCTATAAAATACTACACAACTTGCTTTAAACCAGATTTTTCAACCCTCAGTTAATAGAAACATTTTGGATATGACAAATAAAATTACAATATCAAAAAAGAGGTTTGTTTAACAATTAGTTTATACTCAGTTCAATTCATAACCAACCAAAATAAATCACAATAACGAATTAAAACTAAAAGATATCTATGATTAACAATTTTCAATCTGACCGTATAATATTTTAATCGTAGTATTGAAATATCGGACCTTAGTAACATTTATGTGCAGTTTTATTACACTCCTTACAAAAAAATTAAAGAAACAAAAGAGTTGAATAAAATTTTTACACCATTTTCATATTTTTTTTTTTTAAACGTGCAAATGTTTAAAGAATTAAGTATAAACACTAAACGTAATAAGGAACCAAACATGATAAATATTTTTCTTCAGGACTGGATTAAGTAAGTAACTTTAAGTTTGAGAAGCTATCAAAGAGCACAAACAAAGAAAAACTAAAATTGAATTGTTGAATTTTGCTAATTATATTAACAACGTGACGCGTTGAAATCTTTTATACTACGGATCATTAACTTCAATTAAATTAAAGCCTTAAATGTTATGATTGCCTTTACAATGTTTTATTTAATCTTTATTGCAATATAAAAAAAAAATGGCGGTCTTAATGCAATGAGGCATTCTCTACCAGTCTACCGTTAAGGATGCTGGAGTTTAAAGCTATATAGAGTTTTTTTTAAGTTTTACCATTTCGTAACTTTTAAATTCGAAAATGGCAGATTCTCGTATTTAAAAGTTCCTTTTGCAAAATAATATTAGTATATATTTTTTAAATTTGCATTGTAATTGCTAAAACCTGAAGACACGGAGACTTTATTTATTTACTTAGATTTTTTTTATGAAATACGGGGAGTCTCTTAGAATTCATCATACCTGATGTTAATTATTGATAAGGCTGAAGATGGAAGCGAGGCTCTCCCCGGAATCCCCAATCACTGAGGAACTGGCTATCTTATCTATAATTGCTGGAACACAACAATGCTGAAAACATTGTTGTTTTGGCGTCAGACTTTGATAAGATGGTGCTAGCTAGCCAGGCGGACTTACAACAAGTCCTACCACCAACCAAACCGAATACAATATGTACCCCCGCTGGGAATCGAACTCGGGACCCCTGGGTCTGATACCGGTGGTTATACCACTAGACCATAGAGGCGGTTTGATATATTTCATTCCTATTTTTTTTATAAAATTTATAATTACTTATTTACTTTCTTTTTGCCATTCTTAAGAATCCGACTTTTGTAAGTATTTTATCTTTCGCTTTGTCATATTTTATCTTTATTCAGCCAATAAAAATACAGCTAATAAAGATAACTTCTGAGATAAATCCAAAAGTTAAATATAGGTGAAATAAAACAACTTTTACGGATATCAAACGCGCTATATTTCCACGAACTAAGTTGTAATTGTCCGTATTTTTAGGTTTTTTAGGGGTTTTTTGATTTTCCCGACGTTTCTGCACCTTTACAGCTGCCGTGGTCACGGGATGACTACGCGTTTGATATCCGTAAAAGTTGTTTTATTTAAATTAACAGTGCGCGCCAAAACATAAGATGTACGTTAAATATATGTATTTCCATCAAGGGTTTTAGTTGTAATGGATACGTATAAAACTTACTACGTCTTGCTTTCGTCAGTTACGTAGGAAAAATATATGTTGATTACCTAAGTACTAGAATAAGTACTTCAAAATAAAGATTGATATATTGTATTTAAAATTAGTGTTATGTTCACGAAACTTTTCCAATTATTGTGTTATTTTCACGTTTAGCTGAATAGGTAACTAAAGGAGAAAATAATTTTCAGCGAGTGCGTTTATTTAAACTTTAGATTTAATTATTAATAAAATACCTCTAAAAAGTTTCAAGAGATAATTCTTGATGGCTTTTGAATTGTTTTTAGAAGTGGCAATTCAGTAGTTTTACTTAGAACAATAAAATACGCATATAAAACATCTTTTGCCCGTAATGTAAAAATAACAACAGCAAGAAATTTAGCAACGGAACTGCTAAAAATTTAATATGATCTCACCCGCTAAAGAATAAGTAAGTAATAAAACATTTCAAAATTTAAAGATGGAAGTTTTTTTTATTGTATAGTAATAATATTATTACCCCATAAATTTTATTCGAGGATCTTCTGGGGAAAATCATATTTTTTTTGTAAACTTTCCGTAATTTCCATCGAAGATTTGGTAACCATTGCAATGAGAATCGGTACAAAACAGTATACTTAACATTCGTCAACGCTAAAATATATTTCATTTTTATTCTGACCGTACACAACGGGTATTTTAACATTCTTATGGTATTGCGATAAGACAACGTGCAAAAAATAGTGCAACGAAAGGTGCATTAAGATATGAAGTGGAGTATTGATACTGTGCTTACGAACGTACACATCTACTAGGTATGCCTTTAAATTATTTAAAAATAAAGTTTAATTTAACTCTGGACTCGAGGCTCGACGCATTGAAAACCTGTGCGAGAGAAGGAAAACTTGAAACAAACCCTCTACCAACCCTGGCCAGCGCGGTAGTAGTAGGCTAATAGCCTCCTATGACTAGGAGAGGCCCATGTCCAGCAGTGGACGTCCACAGGCTGATGATGATGATAACTTTTAAATTAAAAAGTTAAAGTCACTTGATTTACTTTTTTCTTTTTCAAGTCGGTTTAAAAACCTGAATTTCAATTTGAAGATTAAGAAAAATAGGTGGTGTAACTAATGAATCAAGTAAGTTTTACTTTTATTAGATTTTTGCGCGATCTGATAGTCTCTACTAAAATATTAAATAATGGTTAACTTAAACATATCGGTTTCATAGTTAACCTAGTAGAGTCTTTACCAAAATTTTAATAACGTTCAACTTATTGAAATAAAACGGGATGAGTCATCCCGTGACCACGGCAGATGTAAAGGTGCCGAAACGTCGGGAAAATAAAAAAACCCCTAAAAAACCTAAAAATACGGACAATTATAACTTGTTTGTGGAAATATAGCGCGTTTGATATCCGTAAAAGTTGTTTTATTTCATAAGATGTACGTACGTTCAACTTAAACATATCGGTCCACCAAAATTTAAATAACGTTCAACTTTAACATATCGGTTTCATAGTTAACCTAGTAGAGTCTCCACCAAAATTTTAATAACGCTCAACTTAAACATATCGGTCCACCAAAATTTAAATAACGTTCAACTTAAACATATCGGTTTCATAGTTGTATGTTTATATGAATAAACTTTTATTTTTACCCACGAGACGGTATATGCGTTTGGGGTGAGAGATTGTATGTTTGTTTGTGCAAACCAATGTTGCCAATTATCTCCAAAACTACTAGTCCAATTTTCAATGATGGGTTTGGGTTTGATTGGTGCATGTTCTTAGGTAGATGTTATGGTGACAACTTACCAGGGGGCGCTACAGTACACATTAGTTTTGCAAACCAATGCTGCCATTTATCTCCAAACTACTAGTCCTCTTTTGATGTGGTTTTCAGTAATGGGTTTTATGTAGTACAATGTACATAATATTTATGCTCTAGGTTGAAATAAAAAAAAATACGTTTGTCCCATCCTGAGTTTTTTCAAAAAAAATAATTTTGTATTTTTATAGTAGAGTTATCCAGGGGTAGGATGTCGCGCGGCTGATATGATGACTCTAGGGTTATGAAATTTTGTTTCCGTTTTAAAAGACGACATTTTGTAAGCATTATTTTACAAAATGTCGTTTAAATGTAAAATGATCGGTGTGTGTGGTAAATGCGAATACATTATAATCACAGAAAAGCAAAACTAACCGCGCTGTTCATTCAATTAACCTTTAAGTAGCAAGTACACTGCCGTATGTCATAAGGCTCATTTACATCTATTCCGCTGCGTATAATGGAATTGCTGTACGTCTTAAAGCCTTTTTTGGCGCGCCGCCGCCATCTTGTCGAAGGTTCCACAGATAATTATTGTTTTCAATGCACCCTCTTGCAACCGCATTGCTTATCTGTGTCTACGTAAAATTATGGTGCTCTTTCATCATTGTGTGTATATTTAAGTATTATATTTTTAATAGCCGTCATTAGCGGCATTTATAAAGTATTGAATATTTATAGAATCGTTTATGTTCAATGGATATGGCGATGCGGCTGCGGCCGTTTGCCTATTGGTGGTCATAAACAGGAAAGTTTATTGTCTGCCTTTATCTGTAACCTTCACTGTTCCAAACTGATAAACCAATTGTAAAGAAATATATATAGAATGCGTATGAAATACGAGTAAGTATTACGATCATAGAAAAAAAACACTTAGTCTAAATCTATATGTATTTATTACTGAGCGTGCGTTTAATCCGTTAGTTGTTTTATGGCAAGAGAAAAGATTTGATAATATGTAAAAAATTTGATATACATAAAAGTAATAACGGATATGGTCAGTTTCAATTTTGTACCGCGATAAAAACTAAGAGTTAAACACCAATAAATGTAATGAAGTGAATCAGTGTTGAATTACTGAATGGTGATCAGCCGATTAAGTCATTACCGTGCGTCTACCCAGCTCAATTAATCCATTCCGCCGTGGAAACGCACATTTTATAATTACGCCTCCTTATAAGAATTCTACTTCAATAGACATTGAACTAAAATCTTTAGAATTAAGCTATACTCAGACTTTTTACCCGATGGCATAGGAAAGGTTATGTTTTTCGCGCGTATCTTGTGTGTATGTTTGTTTGTTTATATGTAATATTCTTTATTTCCTCTTATCTCTAAATCGGCTGAATGTATTTCAATATGGGTATCAAATTAAAGCGATAGTCTTAAGTATTTCAAAAAGATATATCATAACCGATAAATAACTAAAAAGGTATACTTAAATAAAAAATATTTAAATTAAAAAAAACTAACAAATCCATCAAAAGACAAGAGGTATAGAATTATAAGTTGAATCATTCATTATGTTATGCCTCTGACTGCATGTTATTTTGTTGATTTAAATATTTTTATTCTTATTTGATCTTGTTTCCATCTTTTCAGTTGACTTGTCTTTTGATGCAGGTGGGTTTTTAGTTTTTTGTTTTTTTTTACATATTTATATCTATAGGCATTTATAGAACGGAAAATATATCAACTGAAATAATAGGTACTATGATATTTTTATTTTTAGTTAAAAATGTACTTCGTCATCAGCCATTTTTAATGTCCCCACTGCTGGGGCACTGGCGTTCCTTATGGATGGATAAGGAGAACGGGCCATGACCCACCACGCGGGCCCAATACGGATTGGTGGGTTTTTAACGACCGCAAACGCAGCCCGGACCAACGGCTTAACGTGCCTTTCGAAGCACGGAGGAGCTTGAGATAGTAAATTTTTGGTCACCCATTCCGTGACCGACCATTGCGTAAGTTGCTTAACCTCAACAATCGCAGGCCGAGCGCGCGAACGACTGCGCCACGGGCTCCTCAAAAAAATATTTGCATACTTTATTCATAGTAGAGCAATTATGCAAAATAGAAGTTACGATCGTTTAAGATCGTTTAGTATTAAGACTCTAAAAGTATTTGCCATTCTAACCTATATTATATAGTGCAAGAGAACCACTTTCCTGATTATTTTATTAAAATTTTACGCTTTGATTTGCAAGATGGTCCGTACCTGAATTTTAAAAAGGGAAACCTTAACCTTAGAACTATGAAATAAGGCAAGTAGGTAATACCGTCTTTTACTACTGCAAATACAGGATAAATCTAAAACTATACATTTGTAATTGAATCATAAAATCATAGTCTTTATACTTATGAAAAAATTTTTATAGAAAAATATTGGCAAAAGTCATCTCGGCAACAAGTGAATTCTCAGATCCCATCTGACCCACGAACACGAACCCACGACCTTTGGAAGTCCGGTCCAATGCTCTAACCACTGCGCTACCGAAACTTGCGGACCAGCCTCGTCGTCGTCACTTGTGGCCGAGTTGACTTTTCCTATATTTTTCTACTTAAAATTTATATATGTATAAAAATTGCATTGAAAAAATTGCAAAAATTCAAAATTCATAAATCATAGTCATTATTTTTGGAAACTGAATTTCGGGAAAAACTCGGGAACGCGTAGAGGTATCGAGTTGAAATTTAAACCCTATATTCACGTGAACAATCCCTTGAAGCTGTGAAAAAAATGAAACTTGTAAATTAACGTAAAAAATAGATAGGACCGTTTATGCCGTAAAACGTATATTATCGACACTCAAGGGAAATCTAAATTATAAACAATCGGTATTCTAATTATGTATCGGTCTTATGTATCGGTATACCTAATCATATTAAATATAGTTCAGGAATCAAGTCTCTTCAATCAGTTTTTTTTTCTCGGTTTTTTGCCGAGATTCACTTTCCAAAACAAAAGACTAGGTGGGCGAGTCCGACTCGCACCTGTCCGGTTTTTTAAAGCTGATATCACTCAAATGCAAAATCTTATAGAACGGTTTCAGTCTATGCTTAACGATTTACTTTTATTAAAAAAATATTAAAACGAAGCCATAATAATGACTACACGTAACAGTTAAAGAATTAAATTATTAAACACCGTTTTTCTTTAAGTTCAAGTTAACTTTCTTTTTAATAGAATTTTTATTTTAAGTTTATAAAATTAAACCAGAGAATCTAATCCCATCCCCAATCTAATCACACCCCAGTCCCATCTGAGAATTCACTTGTGGCCGAGTTGATTTTTTCCAAAGTTTTCCTATTCAAAATTTATCATTAGTATAAACCAGAGGAGTTATTATTTCTCTGTGAAACCTACAATTAGAATAAAAATGAGTGCAAATTAATATAATAAAGTAATTCAAATGATTGAATTGCAGTTGAACAATTAAGTCATTATAGGTAATGTCCTACGTTACGTTCCACCGTTATAATACTTATTGCAATTACTCGTACGTAAGTTTAGTATTGACATACCCCACGGTTAAAACGTTCCGTTTCACGAAATTAACATATTCTCCACCCGTTAGCGATGTGTAGACGAATGTGACTATCCTTATTGTGGTTTTATAATTAATAATCATGTCCATATTTCTATTTTAAACACGCGAAAAGTCACAGATATGAATTAACTGTAAAAGGAATACAGCCGCTTTTTATAGGTATTTGTTTTATTTTTTTACAACGCTTAAGTGTCGATAGATAAGCGAGGTTGCGATTATTTTAAACTTTTATTGAAACTTTAAAAAAGTTTATAGTTTTGTTTTCGGATTTCAATGTAATTTTCTACGCTTAGATGGACTCTAAGTTCAAATGGAATTTGTATAGTATAAGTAAAAGGTAAATATTAAACGCCAATGAGTAAAATAATACAAGTTAAATTGTTTACGAATATAATTTTATTAACAATTTTAATTTAATGACTGTAATGTAAGTCGATATCATATTTACAATTTGCATTTGTTTATTATTATACATTTTTACAATCTCTCTCGAGTCTCTACCTATAGCCTAGGTCTATCGCAATATTAACTATAATGCACAAGAGTTTTGTGTACTGGAACTACGTAAAATACAGTTTCATCGATCGTATTGGAAAATATATAAAATAAGGAAGAAAAATCGTAGAAATGCTGCAAGCTGACATACCTAATGTTAAATATTTTTTCACCGCATCGTGAGGTAAGACAAAAACTATTACATTTCCTTTCTTAAGTATGAACGGATTGTTTAAATAATAATAAATGTTCTTATGAAAATTGACAAATGAAATACCTACATGCAATTTACAAACGGATTCTAGAATTTGCATGCAATAGGTATAAAAAAACAGTACAAATGTGGCTTTTCCATTTCATAAGTTCCCAAAATAATGATCCGGTAAAACATAATTATTGTTACAGCTTTGCAGAAATGCAATTAAGTAATGACAATGCGCGTTATTATATTTTTTTAACTTTTTCGTGGTAAGTGCGCGCGCTTGCAATATAGGCCTAGACGGAAATTGTTAACTTGCCAGTTGCCATTTCACAGCGTTTCTAAGACTTGTATTGAAATATTTTACACCATAATAAATAGTATCAACAGAAATAGACATATTTTGTATAAACAAGTCATCTAAGCCAGCAGTGCTCAGGTACAAACCTTCGAATAACATATTACATATAAATTCTAAACCTCCCACATAATATCTACATCATTTTATTATTTAACGTAAACCTAAAGCCTGATTTATGATAAATAAAACTATATTTATTGGTAAATTAGTTAGGATATATAAATATTTAGGTAAGTAAATGCTTTTCGGCATACGGCATAGAGTAGATCTAATAATCTTACCTATATTCTATTTACGCGAAAAATTAAATAAATAAACTCCTTCAAAGTTCTCCGAATGAGTAAAATCAAGTCAAAACATTAAATTAACCCTGTGCGTCCTCGAAATGTGAAGTCTCACAACATCGCAATAATAATATAGGACTAAATCGGGAAGGCCTAAACAGTTCCATGGTACGGAGCGCCCAGCGGCGAAACTTTCACTACAAAGTACATTGGTACATACCTGGCGCGCAGTTTGCTGAGTTTACTTCAAGCACTCGCTTTACACTTCCAACAATAGAATTATGCCCTAATAACTGGTTGCCATGCCTTAACATCACATGCGTCACGGACTCCGTGGCTAACTAGGTTAATCGATAACTCGTCTATATTGCATCGTCCGTTCACTGAGTACGGCGGTTCACCGTGTGCTACTCCTCGTCGACGTTGATCTCGGAGTCGGCCGAATCCTCGTCGTAGGTGGAGGAGGAGGCGAACCCGCGGCCCAGCAGCGCCGACCGGTTCTTGGCGGCGGCGGCGCGGTCCCGCTGGCGCCGGTTCTTGAACCAGTTGCCCACCTGCGTCGGCGTCAGCCCCGTCGCTGCCGCCAGCTCGCGCTTCTTCGTCGGGTTCGGGTAAGGGTCCTGCAGGTACCACTCTCTCAGCAGCGACCGCGTCCGCTCCTTGAAACAGTGCGTTTTTTGCTCGCCGTCCCAGATGGTGCGGGGCAGCGGGAACTTCTTGCGCACTCTGTATTTGTCGACGGGCCCCAGCGGGCGCCCGCGGAGCCTCTCCGCCTCCTGGTAGTGGGCTTCCAACCATAGGGCTTGGAGCTTCGCGTGACTCGATCTTTGAAAGCGGTGTCGTTCGAGAATCGAGTAAAGTTCGCGGTGGCGGCCGGCGTGGAAGGCAACCACAGCTCGCGCCCGCAACACGGCTTCGCAGCGTTCCAGCTCGGCGACGTTGGGGTGCGCTACCGGTAACGACCACAGGAATCGCGCGAGGCGTTCCACGTCGCCGCTTTCTTCCAAAGTTTCGCAAACGGTGGCGACCTGCGCCGCGCTGAAGGAGAGCGTGGGCAGCGGTAGCAGCGGGGTCGGCGCGGCCAGCTCGAGCGCGCTGAGCGCGAGCGCGGGAGGGTCGGCGCACGGCGCGGGCTCGGCGGCTCGGTCGGCCGCGGGCCCGCGGTGCGCCTCCAGGATGCGCGCGTGGAGCGCCGCCGTCGTGGCTTCGTCCCAGGAGCCGCGCATCGGTGCGAGTGTGCGCGGCGGAGTCGCGCGCGTTGTGAGCCACGGGCCGCCGGGGGCGTGGAGGGCGGCGCGCGCGATTGGCTATCGGTTACTGGCGGAGGGCGCGGCGGCCAATCGCGCGCGCGCCCGCTGGGGGCCGGATAGCTTTCAACCGCGCGCGTATCCGAGGCGCGTTTAACGGGCGGCGGGGCGCGGGCCCCCCGCCGCCATGATCCGACACGCACACCGCGCCCGCGCCCGCTCCGCTCATGATCCCGACGCGCTACTCTGCCTCGATCGATTACGTCCAAACCTGCAATTAATAGCCTCCAGCTCGCATACATCCACCCGGTTGAGTTACAGACCCGCCGCCGTATTTGCTGTATATTTCGCCAACATGATGCTGTAAATTATACTAATCCCCAACAAACGCTCCATTTATGAACTATCCATGTCCGTTGTAGCTTTACTTTAAATGCATAAATAAGAATGTGTAAGAGTTTTTAACCAATCTCGTATTTTCACAGCAATTCAAACGATATAGGTACTTACGACTACAATAAGAGATTTCTTATTATGTGGCACGAAATCTCTAGGTAAACCTACTATTATTTTGAATATGGTCTATAATGTAGCAAAATTTTATTTATTTTGCTATTTAATCGTATTTTATCGAATTGTTGTATGAAATAAAACAACTTTTGTGGAATATTTAGTGCGATTTATTTACCCGAAATATATATTTGGTACTATAAGTTTTCGGTTTATTTGAGGTTTTTTAAATTTCCTCACCTTTTCAGTTGCCGTGGTTACGGGTTGACTGATGAACCCGTGACCACGGCAATATTTCAATTATGAGTGCGCGAAGAAACCTAAGATGTGAATTGTTTTATAATCGAATTATTTATCATTAACCTACATCGATTCTATATGATTTTTTTAACTCCCTAAGTATTTTGGCCGATGGATTAGGTAATTCCGCTTTGAAAATCCGTAGAGACACGTAAGTATTTTATGTATCTAAGTACCTACAGACTCTACCAAAAAAGTGCTATCTATCAAGGACGGTCTCTACATTAAATAAGTAGGTACCTACTTTCTCTCTATAAAACAAACCAACACAAACGAAATGTTAAAACAAATAAACTAACCCCATAACCAAACGTATCAAAGTGATTCAGTCGCGCTACACTTGAGCGAGATTTCAGCGTGAAAGCCTTTCCAGAGTATTAAGTTATTGAACGGCAAACCACACCCAGGCGGCTGTAACGCTACACAGGTACACCCCCAGCACCCCCCGGGACCCCCTGACACCCCCCGACACCCCAAACACCCCCCGGATTGTGGGTCGCGTTACCCGTTTACGAATTACGTGTCTTGATAGTAACAAATGCCTTTTCGCTGTAAATATATTTTGACGTGATTTATGGAGTTTTTATTTTGTGAGAGTTATTTTTCTTATACTAAATTATTATATTATTACTTATATTTTGCAGTTTTCCCGTAGCAGTATTTTGAATAAAATCTTGTGTCTACGTACGCCCGAAATTAATAACCTATCTATCTGAGATAGTTGCCTAGGATATTTTTATTAATATGACCAAAATAACGACGGTTGCTAGGCAACGAAGCCAGTTTCCTAGGCAACTATCTCAGATAGCCCTATACATATCTACAGATAGGTCATTAATTTCGGTCTTAGTCTGTCTATTTGTATGTTTGCAAGTCTGAATTAGAGAACGATTGCGACAACTGTTCGTTATGTATTTTTTCTTTATTGCCTTTTATATGTTGTTATTATACATAATATTATTTTTAATTATTAGTTAAATAAATTAGTTACATAAGTTAATATCCTTGTTCGCTTAGGTATATAGTGAGGCACTAAATAAAACACTAACGTTATTTATCTACATACCTTATAATTAATTAACTGACTGTTACTACCAGAAATTAATTGACTGAAACCAAATATGTAATACCTATTGAATAACAGAAATGAACATTAAATGAAACACGTTAGCTTGAAGATGGTTGAAAAATATACCAATTACTGTATTTTTAATAAGTTTGAAATTTAATGTTGTTTGTATGTATGAAATATGAAATATGAACATGAAACACTATTTATTATTTTAACCGCCTCTGTGGTCTAGTGGTAACAACCACCGGTATCAGACCCAGGGGTCCCGGGTTCGATGCCCAGCGAGAGTAGTACATATTGTATTCGGTTTGGTAGGACTTGTTGCAAGTCCGCCTGGCTAGCTACCACCATCTTATCAAAGTCTGACGCCATAACAACAATATTTTCAGCATTGTTGTGTCCGGCAGGTAGAGATAAGATATCCAGTTCCTCAGTGATTGAGGACTCCGGGAGAGGCTCGCTTCCATCTTCAGTCTTATCAATACTTAACAGGTATGATGAATGCTAACCCCAATATTCTAAGTCGTTCCTCCAAATTTTTTTACACTCCACTCAAACTCATTCGACTAATTTGGTATTCATAGTTGCAAAAAATCTCCTCCACACAAATTATTCCTCACTTGAGTGTAATAATTACAGAGTTACGACTTAGAATACCGATTTCATGGAGTATTTCGAAGAGGTTTTCAGTGAGGTTTCGTTAAGTCGAGGACGAGTAAGTTTTGGAGGAACGACTTAGAATATGGGTGTAAGTCTCCGCGTCGTTCATAAAAAAAGGTGGAGAGGTTTTGTACGGTTATGTTACTTGTTATGAAATGTGGCGCAAAAATATCGAGCAACCAGTTTTTTTTTTAAAGAGTGTTTTTTTCTTTGCTCCCCTTTGCGAGACACACGCCTTAGCTACATTTTTGGATCTCATATTGTTGAATATCAAATTAAAAGCAGAATCAATCAAGTAATATTTTGACAGTTGATTGATAGCAGACACTTTATTTGTCTATAATTATGGCGTGAGTGGAATAAGTTAAATTAACCAGAAAAAAAGGTTTTACTAAACACCTGCTGGTTTTTTTTTCACTTATCTTGTGCTCAACGTATTAGATCATGACTAACGTCTCTAACGACTAGAGATATTATAGCAAAGTCATTTTCATTTAACAATGTTTTGTTTGGAGTTTTATTTAAATGTTGACTTCTATTTTAAAGTAACATTACTACAATTATTATTGCTCTATGTTTATTTGTAATTAGGTTTTATTAAAAATAAAACTCACATACAATGTTTAATTTTAAATTTTATTATATTTCTTTGCATTTAATTTTTTTTCCGTGTACTGATAATGGATCTCGGAAATCGCTTACTTAAATTTTTACAGTTTTCATCCTGTTAGGATAATTATTTTAAAAAACTTTACGTGAAAACTTCTTTGCTAATATATTGCTATTATCTTAAACCATATCTTTCCTCTTCCTGCAATTTACTTACAGCAAACAGATGCCATCGGACATCTAATAGGGCCGCGAAAAAGTATTGCTGAGATTGCGTTGAATGAATGAAGGAATTATTTATTTCAGTTTAAATAGCGTACTCATTACAAGTAGGGCCCCACAAAACCACATATGTAGTTGATTTGCGTACAATTTGCATTTTTCCATCACAAATAAATACTTACATGATAATTCATTTGTGAAAGGATGACTAATAATGTTCAGTATAATTTTTTAATTTTAACCGCCTCTGTGGTCTAGTGGTACAACCACCTGTATCAGACCCAGGAGTCCCGGGTTCGATTCCCAGCGGGCGTACATATTGTATTCGGTTTGGTTGGTGGTAGGACTTGTTGTAAGTCCGCCTGGCTAGCAACCACCATCTTATCTAAGTCTGACGCCATAACAACTATGTTTTTAGCATTGTTGTGTTCCGGCAGTTAGAGATAAGATAGCCAGTTCCTCAGTGATTGAGGATTCCGGGAGAGGCTCGCTTCCATCTTCAGCCTTATCGATACTTAACATCAGGTATGATGAAGGCTAAGAGCGTCCCCGTCGGTCACAAAAAATAAAAAAAATATATAAAAATTGAAAATATATTATTTGTGATGCAAAAACTAAATGGGCATTTAACATTTAGGTATCATAAATAATGAGTTTCATGCCGTGAGACAATTTTTGGTATCTTTAACTAAAACCTTCATTGCTATTATATTGCTATGGTCTTTCAAACATTTCTTTCCTCTTCCTATTAAAGCGAACAGATGCCATCGACATCTAATAGGGCCGCGAAAAGGTATTGCTGGGATTGCGTTGTTTCTGGGGATTTGCGCACAATTTGCATTTTTCCAGTTACAAACTCGAAAGATTTCAGCCGGCTTTCGAATTGATTACCGAACCGGCCCCAAATCTACTTAACACTTTGTACGGATTAATTCTGAATGTACTTACTGGGAGTACTTAGTTTAAATCTTTCAACAAAACAAAGAAGTCTTAAAACAAAGTTTTTAATGAACGCAAATATTTTAACAACAAAACATATACCTACATAAAAATGTTATATGATGATGCGAAAGGCTTTACAGAATATGGCCTATACGAATATGGATCACATTTTGAAAATACAACAGTATATTATATTTTACCTCAAAATCTGTAGTAATAGGGTTTTCTTTCATTTTTGTTTTGGTATTTTTTTTTTTTTTTAAATCTCTCAGTAGGTAAAATTAGGGATCTTCTCAGTGGACCAGTAGAGCTTTTTCAAAAAATAAATAATTTATTTAAAAATAAATTAAATCATAAATAATACAACAGTAAAACATATTTCACTTGAAAAATAGATCATTTCCTTAATTATTTACATCATGTTAAGTTTTTTTTTTAATGAACAACGGGGAGACTATTAGCCTTCATCATACCTGATGTTAAGTATTGTTAAGGCTGAAGATGGAAGCGAGCCTCTACCGGAATCCTCATCACTGAGGAACTGGCTATGTTATCTCCAACTGCCGGAACACAATAATGCTGAAAACATGTCTACTCCGCACTCGTTTATGGCCCTAGTGGTATTAGACGGGTGTGGCGATACAAGTCGGCAGACTGGGATGAGATGCGTCACTTCTTTGCATCTTTCCCGTGGCGGCAAAGCTGCTTTTCTTAAGAGGATCCGTCGAAGTGCGCTGACGCTGTTACCGAGACCATACTTCAAGGTATGGAATATTACATTCCTTACTTCGATGTTCCGTCAGGCAGTAAAGATCGGCCCTGGTTCAATGCTGTCACAGTGCCGAATCGCAGAAACAGACAGCTTTTTTAGCCTGGGCTCGAGCGCGCAAATCTCCGGAGACCCAAACCCTGAAAAAAGCCTTCAACCGAGCTGACAAGTCTAGCAAGCGCATGATGCGCAGAGCACGTTTCGACCACATCGGATGCATTGGAGCCAAACTTGCTTCCCAATCTGGAAGCAAAGAGTTTTGGTCCCTTGCCAAAGCAGCCGAACAAAATTTATGTCGCCCTACACTACCACCGCTGCTGAAGCCTGACGGATCGCTTTCTCATATTGCGACTGAGAAAGCAAACTTGTTTGACTCTCTTTTTGCGGAAAATTCGCGTCTAGATGTCGGTAGCAAAGTGCCACCTAAGTTACCTCGTGCTGACTCTTCTATGGATGACTGTCAGATTCACAACAAAGAGGTTCTAAAAGCTCTCCGTAATCTAGACGTAAATAAAGCTAGTGGTCCCGACGGAATTCCAGCAATTGTCCTGCGGTACTGTGCACCTAAACTGTCTCCTGTGTTAACTCGCTTGTACCGCCTCTCACTTAAGACTGGACAAGTACCTACATATATCGTGGAAGCATGCAAATGTGCAGTCTGTGCCTATAAAGGGCAGCCATGCCGACCCTTCCAACTACAAGCCAATTTCAGACACGTCCATACTCTGTAAGACTATGGAACGTATACTTCTTTTGGACACCCGTCTTTTGGCATACCTTGAAGACAACGACCAGCGATCACCAGTTTGGTTTTCACCGAGGTCGTTCGACTGGAGATCTTCTCGTGATGCCACCCATCTTTGGAGTGAAGTGATTGAGAAACACGGCGAAGCCCTTGCCGTATCGCTAGACACCTCCAAAGCCTTTGGCAGGGAAAGATGATAGGGTCTGGTATGACAGCCTAATTCCTAAGCTTCGCTCATACGATATCTCTGGTGGCCTTGCACTTGGATTGCTGACTTCCTTCGCAATCGCTCCATCTGTTGTAGTAGATGGTCAATCATCCGACCTAAAAGAAATTGATGCAGGTGTCCTGTCTGCGACACTGTTTCTTCACATCAACGATCTGCTGGTGTCTGATACCATTGGGTATGCAGCTGATACCACCTTAACCAGCAGATATCTTTCAACTGCAAAGGCTACCAGTGATGAAATCCAGTCTTGTCGAGAGTCCCTTGTCGAGCATATGAATCTGACACAGATTCAGGCTGTCTCCGATTGGGGCAACGCCAATCTTGTCACTTTTAATGCCACTAAAACACAGGCTTGTTTACTCACCGCAATACGGAGTCCCTTCCAACTGACTCCGACTTTTCAGGGTGTATCTTTCCCGATAACCTACAACTTCTGGGCCTAAACCTGTCATCCAACATGAACTTTGGCGAGCTTGTGCTGGAAAGAAACCGGGCGTCCTCTCTAATGCTAGACGGTACTTCTCTCCGAATCAGCTGCTTCTTTTAGACAAAGCGCAGATTCGGCCGTGCATGGAGTACTGCTGTCACCTGTGCGATGGTTCTGCTAAGTATCAGCTAGAGCTTCTGGAATCGATTGAAAACCGTGCCAGGAAACTCATTGGAAACTCAGCATTCGCCACGGCAGAACTCAGAGCATCAGTCACCCCCGCAAAGTAGCATGTTTATCGGTCTTTTATAGGATACACTTTGGAGAGTGTGCGAGATAACTGCACGACCTCGTTCCTAAAGCCCCTTTCCACCATCGGGGTACCAGACGCAGGTCAGCTTATCACCCGTACTTGACATTCCAGCGATCCGTACCAAGCGCTTTGCTGACATATTTCTAATGCGAATTCATGTGTTCCCCGATTCCTACAACCTTGGTCTCTTCAAGACGAGAGTGAATAGGCATTTCCTGGGCAAGCATGTTACACTTTAGACCACATCCTGTTTTATAAACACGATGGTGGAGAAATGCCAGGCCAGTTACTTGTAAAAAAAAAAGTTATGTACTAGTCCTACCACCAACCAAACCGAATACAATATGTACCCCTGCTGGGAATCGAACCCGGGACCCCTGAGTCTGATATTGGTGGTTGTTACCACCAGACCACAAAGGCGGTAAGTAATGTGATAAGGATGCGGCCGTTCTTCTTATCAGTTAAAAGATGTCCTGAATGGCTGGTAGGGAAAAAAAATTGTTGGACTATTCGAAAGCGCTTATCTATAAGTCTATTTGAATAAAAATCTTTGACTTTGACTTTATAAGTTTTTAAGAAAATTTAAAATTTATGGTAACAGTTCCGATGAGCAATCTTTTAAAATTTTAAGGGATCGATGTAAAGCGTTAGAGAGAGATTGTTACCGTGGATATATAAATAGGGTTGAGAGTTCATTGAAAGATAACCCTAAAATGTTTTGGTCCTTTATTAAATCAAAATCGAACTCTAATGACTTACCTAGCAGTATGAAGTATGGTGATAATGTGCTTAATACCGGACAATCTATATGCGATACTTTCTCTGCCTACTTTCACTCCAACTTTCTACAAAACTCATCTTCTCTGACTAACTCTAGTTCAATCTCCCATGATCCTTCCGTTACTGACATTAACAATATCATTATCGATATTGAGGAAGTTATTGAACTACTCTCTAACCTTGACCCGTCCAAATCTGCTGGACCTGATTTTTTACCTGCTCTCTTTCTAAAAAACTGTGCGAAGGCCATAGCAGTACCTATTTCTATTTTATTTAAAAGATCTTTAGCGGAGAATGCAGTTCCGAGAATATGGAAACGAGCTTTTATTACGCCAGTGCATAAGAAGGGTTCTAGGGTGGACATGACCAACTACCGGCCAATTTCGAAGCTTTGTATTGTCTCCAAAGTCTTTGAAAAAATCGTTTACAAACAATTATACGCAGCTTTACAGCAATCTTTGAGCCTATCACAAAATGGTTTTCTAAGAGGTCGGTCCGTTGTGACGAATCTCGTATTGCTGAATGAGTACCTTACTGTAGCTATGGATAGTGGGTGTCAAGTCGATGTAATCTATACGGACTATAGTAAGGCTTTTGACAGAATTCAGCATGACATGCTTATTCAAAAGTTACAGATGATTGGCGTTAGAGGCGACTTGTTGAGGTGGTTGTCCTCTTATATAAATAATCGCTCGCAGGCGGTTGTAGTCAAAAACTACATATCTGGGTGGCTGTCAGTACCTAGTGGCGTTCCTCAGGGTTCTCTGCTTGGCCCTCTCCTTTTTGCGGTGTTTGTTAGCGATATTGAACAGTGTTTTAAAACTTCACAACTATTATGTTTCGCAGACGACATGAAAATCCTAGCACCTATCTCTACATCAGATGACGCTCGATTATTACAAGAAGATCTCATGCGACTGGATAACTACTGTTTGAGAAACCATCTAGATCTTAATCCATCTAAATGTAACGTTGTCACCTACAGTCGGAAGCGAAATCTGATGCTGTTTGACTATAAGTTGAAAGGCACTGTATTGAAGCGGGAGACGGTCGTCCGGGACCTCGGTGTGCTTCACGATCATAAGCTTCTCTTTGATTCCCACGTTAACAGTGCAATTTCAAAGGCCTCGAGGGCTCTTGGGTTTATTATGCGCAGCTCCAAAGACTTCAGTCAGGCCAAGACACTAAAAATTCTGTACTGCTCACTCGTACGAAGTCATTTGGAGTTCGCTTCTCAGGTCTGGAGCCCCAGATATCTTACTTATATATCCCGTATTGAAGCCATCCAGAGGAGGTTTATGAAGTTTCTGTGTTACCGTACCAAAGAACGCTATGACTCGAGCCGTTATGATGAACTGTGCAAAAAACATCATATACTTCCATTGCAAATGCGCCGTGATATAGCTGATTTGGTCTTCCTTAGCAAAATTGCCACTGGCGTTATTGACTGTCCAGAGCTTTTATCTAAACTCACGCTTAGAGCCACCCCCAAGTCAGTTAGGTATAACCCTCTGTTATTCACCTCCCCTGCTTCTTCAAACTTTAGACAGAACTCTTTTCTTTGGCGAGCGAGTAATAATTTTAATATACTTTCGAAACGGGTAAATCTTGATCTGTTTAACAGTAGCGAGGCGTCGATTAGGCGTATTGTAAGCCGCTTATTTTTCAGTGATAGCTGCTAAATTCAATGTGTCCAAATGAGTCATATTTTTAATTTATGTGTACGTGTATATTTAATAGTTATGCTAGGCTAGTTTAATTTTTTTTTATGTATCTTATTTGTGAAGACCTGTAAATGGCTTTATGTTTATATTTAAGTTTTTTAATGTATTAGGTTAAGCAGTTGGTTTTCCAGTAAATAAATAAATAAATAAATAAATAAATCTCATCACTAGGAATAGTACCAGAAAACAGTAGATTTGATTGAGATTACACCAGCGGTGTTACCTTTATATACCACAGAGACGGAATAACGTTCAGGAAAGACCCTTATATATCGTCAAATATTTAGTATTATATGTTGCCCCGACCTCAGCCCCTAGAGGGGACAAGTATCACAAGTATCACATAGCGTCTCCGTTCGCGTGTCGTTCATTAACCGTGGGTTTGCTAAGTGGCCCGCGTAACGTGGATCCCCCCTAAACCCCCTTTGGGCGCGGATCACCCCGATCGATATGGGGGGTACCCCTTACAGTATCTTTGTTTGATATAAATTCTTGAGTGGGAAGTAGGGTTGGCTGCTCGAGATTTTGTTGTTTTCAGGATATGTAGTAAGTAGAAATACTCACCAATTTTCAGCGCCATCTTTTGATCACAGTAATACCTGTAAAAAGCTCCAAATTATGCTGAAAAATTAAGAAGTGCACTTTGTGGTATTTAAAAAGGTGATGCTAATTTTTTATATTGTTTGAACGATTTAAAAGTCTAATTGATAAATCAAACAAACGTGATCTTTAGCACAAGAAAAAATTGCTGGCAAGATTTCTTTACAGAAAAACAAAATCATAAGCAGCCTAGTAAACCAGAAGTATGCGGTTACTAAAAACCAAACCATTTTAAGTTTTATATGTATGTAAATTCAGTAGTTTTTTCGTGAAAACCCAACTGAAAAACAGGCAAAAATCCCATACCTACCTAACTACTGGCATCTCTAGCAAATTCAATAGGAATATTTTTTTTATTTCATTTTCTATATCTGACATAATATTAATTTATTATAAGTAGAGAGTTGCCAGCCCTAAGAGCACAAAGGCCGTCATCTCCTGATTGCTGCGGCATTGTGGTGCTCCATTACTTTGATTTATCACCTACTTTATATATTTTTCTAGTATTGTGTCTGCCGAACTATGTATTATGCTCCCTATTTTCCTTTGAGATGGAATTGAAATGACCCTGTTTGATAGATGTTCTCTTGGAACATATATGGATACTGTCTGGGACTGTCGACACCGTGTCAAGCTTGGCAGAGGCACTACACGGGGCTATTATTACGTTTTCAGTTGGTTTTCAGCATTGTTGTGTTCCGGCAGATATAAGATAGCCAGTTCCTCAGTAGTTGTGGATTTCGGAAAAGGCGCCCTTCCTTCATCAGCCTTATCATTTGGTATGATGAAAGCTAAGCATCCCCCCGTTTTTCATAAAAAAGGTAAGTACCTAATTAAATGTAGTTGACGATAAAATCGAGTCTAAAGATAATGTCGAAACAGTTTGAAAATACAAAAAAAAACATCACTCCAACTACAGGCAAGAATCAAACTCGTGTCCTTCACATCACTTCAGGTAAATTCTGTAAATACTAAACTACTGCACGCTTTTTCTTTTTGAATTGTGTGCGATATTTCCTCTAAGGAAGTCTTAATTTTATAATAGCGTGGAACTAAAAATACACTAAAATGGCTTCCGTTTGCAGTAATATTACAGTGTCATCATTTCAATTTAGATTGGTTAGTTAAACTTTTCTAATACCAAAAGAAAAAACTTTAATTATCTTGTTATAGCAATAACTATTTCTACGATGCTATGCATTGTGTTTTTTTCCTATAACTACTTACATAATAAGTATCCGTTTAGGATAAGTACCTACGTAATTTTACAACAGTAGTAGGTAGTTAAATTAATGTAAAACTTTATTTGCCTAAAACAATCGACAAAAAACCAATATTTTCATCCATAACCTCTTAACCGTCCACTTCTATTCACAGACAAGAATCTAACCCGTCAGACACTTCGTATCTGCATAAACAAAGGCATCAGCAACTCATCGCGCGCTAAACGCCATTCTCCGCCGCACACAATGGCCTATTGCCGCGAAATTTCACCATTTCGCGCCGAATGTCCCACGAAGAATGAAGAGTTCAATCCCTCTCGCCTCTTAAGCAACGGCCAAATAATAAAACTCGCTAAAACGACAGCTACCACATCCAATACAATATGCTATTTTGCATTTGTAAATTTGAAAGTAAAATCTGGGAGGCTACTGTTTCGCAACATAGTATGGATAACGATTTAGCTGCCGCACTATACAGACGAACGATTGTGAACCGTGCATCGTAAATTTTAACACTGCAAATGAGCACGGGGGTCTCGGCGACCGGTAAGTGTAAATTGGTCCGCGAGACAATGCGTCATACGTCACGACGCTCAGTTTATGGTCGCGAGGTATCGCTAGCGGTTTGGCACATCGCTTAGCGAGGATGATTTGTGAAGGGTTTAGCCCTCAGGATGCGCGAGAATCGTTTAAAAACGGATGTTAGATGAAAGTGAAATACCCGACTCACAACCAATTTAGTGTACAACAAATAATAAAGTACAGCATTGAATTGGACCTTCCTTTACACATCCCGTGTAATTTGTGTGTTGTGTGTTGAAAAAAAATGTTTGAAATTCGAACAAAGGCTTCAAATCATTCAAATCGAACATCATTTACGAAATGATTACTATAATGACAGCACGCGGGATGACTGCCCGAAGTCAACCCTTCATCGAAATGTGCATATCTTTGCACAAACAAAATACTGGCGTGGTCGCTTGGACAGCCGACAAGAATGCCAGGGAAACTAGCGAAATGATCACAGGGAAGTAACCCTTGCCACGGTTAGTTAGCTGTCTTCCCGGCCCCGCGCGGGGTTGGGAGTAATCGCCATAAAATTACGAGGAACACACTTAAATGCATTTCAATAAGCCATTTTGGGACATCAAAGTTGTATTGATAGAACCCAAATGGGTATGAAATACTGTTCAGCTATTTGACTTTGTAGCTTTGACTTTCGAAACCCTTTATCTGCACTTTAAATAATATTTATAAAGTTATTGGATTCGGAATCTGATGCAAATATCGTGCTTTGGAGAAATAACTAAATATAAGGTAGGGAAAAAAAATTGTTGGACTATTCGAAAGTACTTATCTATAAGTCAATTTGAATAAAAATCTTTGACTTTGACTACATTAAATTATTTTTTTGACACAATAAATAAAGCAACTCTAATCTCTACACTTGTGTCATTAATTCCAGAATTGATGAAGGTATAAAAACAAATATTAATTTAGTGTGTTGTTTTACATAATTCTTTATACTTAGTTATTATGGTGAATATTAAACCCAGGACTTCTGATACCTTGTTCAGTCACTATCCACTATTACGTCATCGGGTCGGCCCTGTCAAATAATCAGGATGAATCTGTTAGCGTCACTCATCTTCATTATCATATTATCGATTCAGAATAATCCTCTTTTCAGGTTTAATGCAAAATACATATTAAAACTGTTTGAGTCGTGTTCAATGGGGAAAGGAATGTAACTAGCTGTATATTTTAATTGAAGTTTTATAGTAAAAAATATATCTGACCCTCAAATTAAAAGAATGTCTGGTTTCCACACTGCCAGGATGTAATGATCAGACAGTTCAATACACGACAACAAAAGCAATTCGAACGAAAATTCTAAACAAAAGAGTGTCGCTACAGCAATGGCATTCCTGTTCGTTCCCAGGTCTGCATTTGAAAATGGAATCGTTCCTGAAAGTCAAGACAGAACCGCCGCTGGGCAAACGCATTGCCTCATACCGCCAGCGCGCGGGCATTCATATTCAAACAGCCAGGAATGGAAATGGCGATGCTCGTCATTGTCCACTCCCACCGGCACATTCGGCAGTCGCCTTCCGCAGTTACGCACCGTTTTGTTATCTTTGCTGGAATGGCGTATAGCTCAGACGAAAGCGGGTTTGTATCCAAAGAGTTTAACTATTATGAAACTATTCAGCTGCCAGGCCCGTATTCACTATGACCACTTACTGATTCCTTGCTCAATGTCGTATTTGGTTTCGACATTTTCAAAATTCGGATAGGACACTTCCAAGTTTAAAAGTTATTTTACTTATGATAATTTATTATAGAAAAATATTGGAAAAAAACAACTCGGCCGCAAGTGAATTCTCAGATGAGACTCGAACCCACGATCTTCGGAGCTCCGGTCCAATGCTCTAAACACTGAGCTACCGAGACTATTTTACTTGTTTAATAATTATACAATTTGTGACTGTCATGTACTTGTACAATAACTCTTTGATAGAATCATGGAGAAAACGAATTTTGAAAATGTCAAACCAAGTACGACATTGGCGTGGTTTGAGCAAGGAATCGATAAGTGGTCATAGTGAATAAGGGCCCAGATTTGCAACCATTTGAAAATAAAATCGATCTTGATGAAAATCCTGCCTCTGAAAACTGGACCAAAAATCTTGTTACACCTTCTTTTTTCAATTATTTGAATCATTCAACCTTTTCGGTCATATTTAGTGCTGGGACAAAAAGATGAGTTGCTTAAGTAAAAAGCTCAAGTTTATTGATATGTTTTCTTTCTATTATTCTAAAAAATATAAGAAAACGCATTACCTAAGTCAAACCCACATCAATCTTACATGAAAGTATTTTCGAGAAAAATATTAAAAGTGCAGTGAAAGAAAATCAATTTAAACACCACAAAAAGTGTCACCACTCATTCATGAAATATATTTTTATGGAAAGTAAAAAATGAACATTGCGCTTGTGACTCAGACCACACGCTGGCCATCGTCCTTTGTTCGTTCGCAGTTTAGCAAAAGCAATTTCGCGTTTTACGCGACGGCCACGGATCCGAGTGGAATGACAACGACCAAGCTAACGGTCTACGTGGGGGATCAGTGTGCGCACTATCTACAGCATAGATACGTCTTAGATCTAGCTAGAAAAGAAAAAAAGAAAATCATATTTATTTAAGACAAACACGACAATAAGATACATCAAAATAACACAAAAAAAAGCATAACCAAAAACGGTAACGACTCAGCATAATGCTTGGCTTTTCGGACAGCGCTGATCTCCCGTCGGTACCGTTTTGGTGGGGCTGAGAGCCATGATACCGGCAAATCAAAAAAAAATATTAAAAAATGAAAATGACTAAATATGAAGATGATCCTATAGGCATCGATAAATACTCTCTACATCGTTATAGGTAGTTGACATACCTAGAGGTTTTTTCATATTTTATTTCCTTACCTTCCGACGCACACATCAAGAATATATTTTTTTGTTCAATCTGCCCCTGTTCATCCCTTGCCGGAACATAGCCCAGTCGAGTCCCCGATATTTCAGCACATCTTTTAAATTGAAAATAGTCTTACACCCATATTCTAAGTCGTTCCTCCAAAACTTACTCGTCCTCGACTTAACGAAACCTCATTGAAAACCTCTTCGAAATACTCCTCGAAATCGATATTCTAAGTCATAACTCCGTAAGGACCTGGAGGAGCCAAAGAGGACGTAGCCACTCCGTGTTAGGCCTAGCGCACACCACCATTTTTACCCACGACGAGGTGGAGTGGAGTGTAAAAAGTTTTGGAGGAACGACTTAGAATATGGGGGTTAGAGTCCTTCTACTATATTTATTTATATCTATTATATTATATTTTATTTATTTTTATACTATTATTTTTTTATTTATATTATAAATGCGAAAGTGTGTTTGTTTGTCCTTTCTTCACGTCCTAGCCAAGCAACCAATCGACTTGATTTTTGGCATAGAGTTAGTTGAGAGGACGGCAAGTAACATCGACTACTTTTTATCCGGACATTCCCACGGGCACGGGCGGAAGCTAGTGTAAGATAAAGTGTAAGGTTCATATATCATAGAATTAAATTATGATTATACTTTTAATAAAAATTATACCATTCAAGTCTCGGTAGCTCAGCGGTTAGAGCATTGGACCGGATTTCCAAAGGTCGCGGGTTCGATTCCCGTCTGAGAATTCACTTGTGGCCGAGTTAATTTTTTCCAATATTTTTCTATTTAAAATTTACCATAAGTATACCATTCAAATTTTCTACGTATCCTTGGCACTTAAAATATCCTCTTTAATAACCACCATCCATCCGGACAGCCGCCCGTCAATATTTTGAGGCCCACCAGATGAGTTATAAGGATGACAAGGATGACAATCCGCATACTTTATCTGACCACATGCCCTGACAAAAGGTACTTGGGACCTTCAGGGTGCCTTAAATCATCACCATGTTATGGGAGAATAAGGCACCTCTGAGAACCGCAACCGATATGGTAAGCTAAAAAGTACGATTTTCCAAGTCTATAGTCCGCTTACCACAATCCGAGATATCTAACAAGCTCTCAACATTTAACGAAATAAGGAAACGACTTTACTCTAGAACGATTAAAAACACAAGAGCGAGGCTTTAGAATTGAGTCGCAATAAAAATTATTACCTAAACGTATATACAGAGTGGATATATATACTCTTTAATGCCACAAGGGAAAGTATTGTAAGCAATGGAGATAGCAAATTTCGCTGAAAAGAAACATTCATTCCTTTATTTTTGAAAGGAAGCAAAACTGCATTAAAAATGATGTCACCCAATAGATACGTATAGTTAAGAGTCCCCACACACTACACCCTTTCATCGGCCGATAGTTTTGTTGCGCTCTTAATCAGTATGGAGATGTAAGCATGTGCGCACATTACGCTGATTCGGTATCGACGTAATATTTTTTTTGTATCGACAGACATATAAGCTTGAAACTTTTCTGTCTACTGTCCGCCGACACCTAAATCAGTATGGCGGCAAGCTCCAGCCTGTTTGCGTTACGGATATAAGACAGAACCAAGTTACTGCATTGTTTAAAAGTAATTAACATCTAGACTAGGTATGAATACAAAAGCCGTTAGATTTCAAATCCCACCAAGACCACTTTGAACAGAAGGCTTTTTTTTATTTTTAATAAAACGGTCTAGGAATTATGGTTACGAGTGCTTTAACAAATTGTATCAAGTCCTTGTAGTAACTTTTTCAAATTACTTCAAGTCCACCTAGCATTGTGACATCAAATTACATCAAGTCACATTGAGCCAATCAGAGCTACCTAACCATTCAAAATGGCAGTTAGACATGACTTAAAACCGCACTCACAGAAAAAAATCGATTTGTACATAATACCATACTATGCAGCCTACGGCAAAAATATACCAAAAAGTCATTTGGAGCTTTCTGCATCCAGTATAATAATGCCTTTAGAATGCTGATGGGGTTGCCCGGCTATTGTAATGCCTCTCACATGTTTGCTACAGCGCACATAGATTGGACTGTTTTTATACAATAATGCGCAAACGGGCCGCCTCACTGGTACGCAGAGTCCGTACTCTACGCAGCACCAACAGCATCCTAAAAATGATAAGTGCAAGATATGATTGTCCATATCTCACGAACCACTGCTGGGGTTTGCATACGCCCTGCAGGGCCTTTATTTACTAACACTTAGAGTATAAGTTTATTATCAACATACGAGTCAGTAAAGCTTGAAATAAAATGTTTATTTTTTTATAATTAAACATTTTGGACTTGACGGCTTTTGAAATCTACCGGCTCAAAATTTTCATCACACATGGCATAAATAACAGATGCGAATCTAAACCCAATAAAATACATCTATACTAATAAAATAATACAGTGACGGACTGACAGACAACGCACAGCCTAAACGCCTAAACCGATACTGCATACAGGATCCTTTAACGATGTAGGCGAACACTAAGAAAAGATTTATTGATATTCCCACGGGAAAGGGATCCAGCCACGTGAAACCGTAGGCAGCCGCTAGTGTGAAAAAAACAAAAATTGTTTTTTCACCTCACACGCTCTGGAAAGGAGGTTTTGTCAATCAGTTAAGGCAAAGAAAATCGCTTTTTGCGGCCTAGCGCGGCAAAGTACATTTTTAATTAAATACCTAAAAATATGTCATAATGCGTTCCGAATCGCACTATTGACTTTTTTGTTATATTTGATTCTTATTTTAAATAGCTTTAAATTAATTATAATTCTCCGTTTTGGTATTATTATAATATTTTAGTTCATTGAATCATAAAAACAATAACTTACTGATTAAACTATTTGTTATAAGAATTTTATATTAGGCTGGGTGAGATTTCACAACCTATAATTGGATTTCGGACTGTGATATAAATCTTTATTTTTAAATTGTCTTTGTCTTGTACCTCATGTCAGTGTCAACATATACGGAATCGTTTTTATTCTTATTAATAAGTAACAATATATTCCTACTTTAAATAACTTTGAATTAACTATAATACTCCATTTTTTAATTATTTTAGTTTTTTATATCATTTAAACAACGAGAATAAGGTATATTCAGATTAAACTTTATGTTTAAAGAATTTTTCACCGGAAGTTGAGCGCGGAAACAACCATAAAATGTTCCTCGCTGTTGTAAGGTGAAAAATTGTGTGTTGCGCTCGGCAGAAAAGTTTTTAGCGTCTTGTACCTTTGAAATCCTCACTTCGCTCAGCATTCAATCTTTGAACCACTCGCTACGGTCGTGGTTCAATCCTAGAATCCATCACTTGCTCAGATTTCAATAGAGGTGACTCGCCGCTAAATAACCAACTTTCCAGCCTTGCATAACAAATAACTATTGTTTTGGCTCGAGTAACTTAATACATTTATAGGTCATCCAAGTGAATGCTTTGGGTGGCCCTTGTAAATTAAGCAGAGTTTTCAATATTATGGAATATGATTATACATAGTTATTGTTGTTTTATGCTTTTAAAATGTAATAGTGTAACATCTGTTTATTACACCAAAAAATAAAACATGGGTGGATTGCACCACCTAACTTTAACGATAACTTTAACAGGGGGAAAATGTATAGGATTTGACAGCTTTGACAACCATAAATCGGTTAAAATTAACTGGTGCTACGCAGCTTAAGCTGTTTGCGTGAAGGTTAAAATTAAGTATTGACTTTTCTATATTTCATGTTTATAAGGCTAGTTTGAGAGGATATGTATAAGGAAGTACTTACCTAACCGTATTTTCACAACTTTGTAAATATCAGAAAAACTTTATCTGAAGAAGTGCAACATGGAAAACGCACAGAATTTTAGCAAAAAAATTTGTTCTCCTGAAAGCTGCTTTAGAAATCATACCAAATGGTCGATTTCCCAATTCGTTGTGACTTTAGAGTAATAATAACTTGTGTATGTCTTTTCTATAAAACATTCAAAATTAAATAAAAACAGGGCTCTTAATTTATACAAGTAGGTAGGTACTGGCTAAAACCGTATGTACCATTTTCCCAACCCCCTTCATTACCATAGAGTATAATTGACAGTTTGCAAATCCGTGCTGCCAGTAAATGCATTATAGATGACGTAAAAACAAACGCGCGCCCTAACGCGCCAGCGATAATCCTTCCGTCCATGGTGCGTGTCCATTGACTAAACACGGTTTGTGGATGGTTTTGATTAAATCTGAATATTTTACGTTTACGATGATTAAAAATCCATTGCAATAAAGTTGATGGCGTAACAACTGCCATCAAGAAAGCGTTAAGCATGTTTAACTTTTTCTCTAAGTACTACCTTCATCAACGTCTTCGTTTGTTCACGTTACGTAGAAATACACAATTACTCAATCATCATAGGTAATCTATTTCTGAAAAGCTCAATTTATATGCATTTTTTACTACTAAATTAACACTTTTACCTGCTGTTAGTTACTTAGACTTACACACCATGGCGCTATTGTATTTTTTCAATATTTTCGCTTTTAACTAAATTTAAATGAATTGGCTTTGTTTATCTGGCTCCACCTTAAATCTACTGTAGGCTTTCTGACGGACCTGATTTCATGAGCAAAACCATTCTAACTAGTTAGTCAAAAACGTTTTCAATATTATCGTAACAAAGTCGGCATCAGCAATGGAAACGCTCCGAGCTAGTAATTTCTTGTGGTGAGATCGTGGAAACCCCATGCTCGCCTCATCAACATTCAATAACTCGTAAGCCGTAACAACATGGGAATAAGTTGGCAATTCCCTCCAACATAAATAAAGTAAACGTAAAGTTTTAGGAGATTGGGGAATGGGGAATCACATACAATCCGATTTTAGGTGGGGGTTTATCATTATTTTCCTTTTTGGAAAAAATTATGTGATAAACAGACATTTTCTGCGTTTGAATTTCTACTAGCGCTGACTCTAACGGCTGGAAAACAATCAGTTATGGGTGCCTAATCTTATTATATGTGAGGTTTTGGAAAAAAACAAATAGGTCTCCTTCCTTCTATCACACGTAAGTAAATGTTAATTTCTGCTATCACTAGCAAAAAATATCTCAGTTTTTTTTAATCATCTTTAATTATATTTGATAAATTTTAAATAAAAAAATGTTGGAGAAAGTCAACTCGAATTCTCTGATGGGACACAAACCCACGACCGTCTAATCACTGAGCAACCGAGACTGAGAATCCCATCTGAGAATTCACTTGTGGCCGAGTTGACTTTATCCAATATTTTTCTATTTAAAATTTATCATAAATATTAAAATAGCATTGAAAAATGCAATAATTCAAAAATCATAAATCTTTAATGATTATAAAAAAAAATACATCAAAAATAAAACTAAAAACGTTCAAGTTAAATTGCTTAAGTTTAACATAACTTTATTCAAAATTAATTTAAAACACATAATACCAACCTTAAAATATTACACTATATAATTAACCTTTTAATTAGTAATTGAAAAACAAATTTACTTCTGTCCTCCTAGTTTTCCTGCGCGCATTGATAATATCGCACATACGTTTAGTGTAACGCATCATTAAGCTGTATCGAAGCTGCGTCTCGCGTCAACCGTCAACTGGCACGTTTGACAGTAAGCGGATTTGGTCGTACGCTCTGGAGGGTTAAGCCAAAAGAGGCAGCGAGCGGAGTGATGTGGCGTACCAGTCTTACAAATAAACACAGTATTGTTTCAATTATTCAATTCAATTATTTAAATTTATGCGGGGTATTTTGGTACTGTAGTACCGGGTGTTCTGTTACACAGTTCTTGTTAGGTGCTATAGTAAAATATTTTTTTTTTTACGTACAACACACCACTTATCTAGCCCACGTTAAGTTTCATGAAGAACTTGTGTTATGGATACTAGATAACGGATAAACATACTTATACACTTTTTTTGTAAATACATACTTAACAGACATATTAAACACCCAGACCAAAACAAATAGACATGTTCATGCACACAAATATTTGTCTTGTCCGGGGATCGAACCCGGGACCTCTGGCGCAGATGGTGGGGTACCCCTGCGCCAAACAGGTAGTCAAAAAACCACTACAATTATGACTAAACTGACCTGAATGTTATTGTGAAATAACATTTATCTAGTAGTTGCTACATATCGTAGATATCGTACTAAGCAAAATTTATTAAAGTAAAATATCGATATGGTTTAATTAAAGAAATGTCTAAAAACGCTTGCGTTTGTGACTCAATATCGAGTACTTTTACCGTATAAACTTATAATCATTAATATAAAAATATGCGTTATTTCAACACCTTTAAAATCATCTTATAGTTTCACGTAACGTTTCTCTATAAACTTACTGAAACAGATTAGTCAATTTTTCTATTTAAGTAGCTAACACAACATTAATCACCTTTTCCAAAACAACACCGCACTTTAATAAACAAAAAAAACTCTTTATTTCTCAGCAATAAGGTTCCAAATTGAAATTACAGCATTTTCCCTCAGTTTGTGAGTGAAATTAAAAACATGGGGCGAACTAATCGTTTGTGGGAGCTTTTACTAAGCTCATCGGGTTACTAAAATAATGTTTGTGTTTTTTCGCGGCTTTATACAGGCATTAAAACTGCCGATATAAGTCTAATAGTGTATGTACCACCCTTGTGATGTAAAAAAACATTGAGAAACGGACTTAAATAGTCGACACGTTGTTGGTGTATTTTTAATGATTTGTTTCACGGTGAGTGAGAGAGTGAAAAGAAGTTGTTTTTTTTTTATATTTCGTTTCCCATAATCTTAATTTGCGTCTATTTTAGGATCAGTCTCGCTAAAAATTGTATGACGTTTGATAATCTAATCGTATAGAAGAAAACTCTTCGATTTACAAAAATAATATTTGTGTATTCGCGACTTTACATAGGCATTAAAACTGAAGATATAATTCTAAAAAATAACCTACACGTTGGTAATGTTATTGGTATGTTTTAATGATTTGTTTCACGGTGAGTGAGAGAGTGAAATATAGGAGTTGAATTTTTATAGGATAGTAATTCAGCGATAGACAAAAAAAATTGTTCGATAAAAATACTAAGTGAGCGACTCTAACCTAACGTAAACCTATTTTTACCGCAACCCAACCTACATTTTTAGTCACTAAATTTAGTAAATTTTAGTCGATCTGCTTATTATATTTCATTTTTAAATACAAATTTCGTTTCGTTACCTAATCTAAATTTGCGTCTATTTTAGGATCAGTCTTGCTTAAAGTTGTATGACGTTTGATAATCAAATCGTATAGAAGAAAACTCTTCGTTTTACAAAAATAATATTTGTGTTATTCGCGACTTTACATAGGCATTAAAACTGCCGATATTAGTCTAACAGTGAATCCTTGTGATGTATAAAAACATTGTGAAACGAATTTAAAAACAACCGACACGTTGGTAATGTTGTTGGTGTATTTTTAATAATTTGATTTACGGTGAGTGAGTGAGTGAAAATGGTAGTAGAATTTTAGGATTGTAAAAAAAATTTAGCGACAAAAATACAATTTGAATGACTTACACCCATATTCTAAGTCGTTCCTCCAAAACTTACTCGTCCTCGACTTAACGAAACCTCATCGAAAACCTCTTCGAAATACTCCTCGAAATCGGTATTCTAAGTCATAACTCCGTAAGGACCTGGAGGAGCCAAAGAGTACGTAGCCACTCCATGTTAGGCCTAGCGCATACTACCATTTTTACCCACGACGAGGTTGAGTGGAGTGTAAAAAGTTTTGGAGGAACGACTTAGAATATGGGGGTTAGTTGCCAATAAAACCTTACCTAAACCTATTTTTTCCGCAACCCAACCTATAAATTTAGTCACTCAATCAATTTAAAAAATAAATTGTCGTTTGGTTTATTATATTCTGTTATTAAATACAAATTTCGTTTCGTATACCTAATCGTAAATTTGTGTAAATTTTAGGATCATTATCTCTTAAAATAAAATTGTTTGACGTTTGACAATCAAGTCGTATGTTGGTTTAACATAGTATTATAATAATAATCTGTGATTTAAAGTATTTCAAAAGCTCATCGGATTACTAAAATAATGTTTGTGTTTGTGTTTATTCGCGGCTTTACGAGGTGGTTAATGTAGCACCTAGCACCGTCATAAAGCGTGCCATTTATGTACAGCGCACATCGCATTCTACGTAAGAAGCAGCTATTGCGCTATAAATATAGCGCTAAGCAACTGCTACTAATCAAACTACGCTCACTCGAAGTCCTCTCCGCCTTTGCGAGACGAACCTGGTGATACCAGTTTTGACTTCTTATGACCAAGTAATCGCTAAGAACGCGAATAATCGCTAAAACATAAACCCCTATTTTGCTCCAACTATAGTCTACGTAGGTAAGCCTATTGATAAATTCAAGTAACTATTTGATTTTCTTTGTTTCGTAAATTACTTTTTGACCTTGGTATAAAAATCTTATCTAAGCCTGATGCCATAACAACAATGTTTTCAGCATTGTTGTATTCCGGCAGTTCGTGATAAGATAGCCAGTTCCTCAGTGATTGAGGATTCCGGGAGAGGCTCGCTTCCATCTTCAGCCTTATCAATAGTTAACATCAGGTATGATGAAGGCTAAGAGTCTTCCCGTCATTCATAAAAATAAAAAAATAATAAGAATAAAGTAATAAGCCGACTAATCGGCGCTTTTTGCCGGATAGTCGGCTTCCCTGACTAGTCAGTACATCCCTAGTTGAAGGCAATGGGAGTTTAATTTTGAATAATAAAAAGCCTTATTTTAGGATCAATCTGGTTTGAATTGTGTCATGATGGACAATCCAGTCATATTATGGTGTTGGTAATGTTGGTAAAACGGGACCCTATTATTAAAACTCCGCTGTCCGTCCTTCTGTCTGTCTTTCCGTATGTCCCCAGGCTGTATCTCATGAACTGTAATAGTAAGATAGCTAAAATTTTCACAGATGATGTATTTCTATTGCCGCTTTAGCAACTAATACTAAAAAAACAGATTAAGGAGGCTCCCATACAACAAACGTGATTTTTTGCCTTTTTTATGAACCCTTCATGTGCGAGTCCGACTCGCACTTGGCCGGTTTTTTTTTTATTAGTTGAAGAAACTTGTTTTATAATAACCAATCTATAGCTAATAGATTTATAAAATTATAAGACGTCGTAAACGTGTTTTGTTGGCTGCGACATCAACACTCGTAGTCCGATAATCTGTCACTGACCCGCTCACATTTTATTGTTGTAAGCAAAACGACATCATGTGCCTTATATCGCGTGATATAGCGGCGTTCATGGTTGGGGGCCTGAGTCACTGCGTGGTGTCTGCACCGCTACAAAATAATGTAATCCCACTTGCATATTACCAAAGTTAAAGAGAAACAATTCGTATCTAAGTATTTAACTTAAAAAGACAACCGATTACTAGAAAAACCTTTAATAAAAACTGACTTCAAAAAGTAAAAAGCAAAACTTTTGGAGTCGGTGCCTGCCAAGGCATTCTACATTGCGCTTCTATTATCTTGAATTTAATTTTATTTGCCTTGGCTGGCACCGACTCCAAAACTTTAATTTTTTACTTATAAAGTCGGTTTTAATTTTAAAAAAAATATATCACAAATTTTTAGTTACCTACATTATGCCGCGTAGTTACACTGATACTCAACAAGATAAATAAAATAAAATTACTCAGTCGACTAACTTTAATTAAAAAAACAATTATTATTAAGTAAATTTAGTAATTATAATTTTTTTTTAAACTAACACAGCTAAGTTCTCATTCACATGAGGACGACTCGTGCTTTTTGACGTATCGTATTTTTCACGATTCGTTGTTTTTGTTGACGGCGGAAATGCATTGCACATAACATTAAATTCTATAGTGTTAAATACCTTTTGTCTTGTTCATGGGTCTTCAAAAAAAATTACCCATAAATGTCTCAATTTGTTCGGAGACAGTATGATACAGATCCAGCCCGTGGGTGGACCCCGGGGATTATGGGACAATGGAACAGCGCTGGGACAATCGGCTTAGCCGTGTCAACAGAGGCTCATGGCGACAATAATGTCTTTGTGGAAGGTGTCAGTGCGTGCGTCTGATAATGTGGAAGACTGTGTGGTTAATGATCATTGCTAAGAATATTAAGAAAATTATTCGTTTGCTCTCATAACAACGGCTAATCAGAAGTAATTTTTTGTAAAATTTTTTATAAAGGTATTCCTATAAGTTGAGGGATAAAAGCTACCTACTAAAAAGTGGGAAAGAAATCCAATTAGTTATTATAGCTTGGAGTAAAAAATATTTTAAATGTCCCATAAACGTCTCAATATGTTCCGAAACAGTATGATAAAGATCCCAGTGGGTGGGGGATTATGTGGCAATGGGACAGCGCGAGACAATCGGCTCAGCAGTGGTAACAGAGAATAATGTCTTTGTGGAAGGTGTCAGTGAGTTTGAAGGCTTTACATTATACAAAGTACCCTCAAACTTTACAAATCACTTACATACGACCCGAGACTAATGATTAAAAGAAGAAAAGACATAGCAGTACATAATACAAATAGTACACTCCTCAATCTGCACACCATTACAACATCATAAACCGTCAGCTAAATATATACGACAAGACACACAGTTAAACTAAAAAACTTATAACTAAATAGCTAAAAGTCATGCATACAAAATTAAAACACAAACAAACACACACACCATTTGTTCTTAATAAGAGTCTTGGTTGTTATTACACTGCATAAATGTAATTTCATTAATAAGTATATAAAAAAGGAGTATTTTTGGGAAAGTAATTGTTGCCTTTGTTGTTGCTTAACAATATGTGTGTATAATCATAATGGATAGGAACGGGGCTAAAAGGCAGGCAATACAGGCCTATAAAGCTTAAAGAGAAGCTCCGACCCGTCACATGTAATGTTTGTAATTTTTTTTTTTTATTTATTTATTAGTTTAGAGGGTTCGATAAGATAATAAAAGCTTTCGAAACTCACTATTATATCATATCACTTCCAAAAATTATTTAACATTCGATATAAGTATTAGAGGGCGTCTCCTCTAATACTTATATTGATATCGATATAGGCCCTCGCCTACTCTCTAAATTTGGCTTTGCTGACATAGAGTTTTGGAATACCTCTTTTCGAATCATTTCTAATACTTAATTGATTATATAACTTAGATATTGTGCATCAGAAGCTATGCCTCGCACTGTTCCTACTGCGTTAGAAATGTTAATGTTTTCATAAAACATATAACATAATCTTTCCAAAATCCGTTCACAACTCTTATTTGTATTGTTGTTCTTACTCTCTACCTCTATATCAGTCGTTGCTTCCATTACTTTTAGGGCAGCAATCTATCAAAGCAGTGACACATAGTCAGCCCTTACATAGCGACATAATTACAACGACACAATGCACAACGCACAATGTCGTCTCAGCGTGACAGATTAGGGCTGTTCCGAAATATGGCTACCAAATTATCGGCACAATATAAAATTGACTAGCTTCTGCCCACCATTTCGTTCGCGTGAACATTCCGCAAATGCCAAGAAAACAATTTGACCGGAATAAATCCATGCAATAAAGTGTGCCAATTTCATACAAATCCGGTCCTCCGGTTTTAGGTGTTTAAGTAACAAACATATATATAATCATAAAGTCATCAAGTATAATGTTAAAAATACAACAAACTTGAACAATAAATAATCTTACGTTTTCAGTCACAAAAATTAAGTACTAGGACTTTCCTAATCTTGTATTTTTCTCGTTGATGTCTTTTTAAAACCAGAAATTAGGAAAATGTTACCATTAGTTTTTGTTATGAACGTTTTTAAATACGTACCTTACAAAAGGGATTAAGTATTATTAACCTCACATCCTAAAGGAATTATTAACAGGAGACATAAACCATTCAATATAATAAGTTTTCGGTAAAAAATAATAATTTAAACCAAAATCCCGCTTAGAAAGTTTCTACCAATACAATTGCAAATGTAACAGTAAACCCACACGTTTCTTTAGCAGGGGTGCGAATTTCACTAAAATAACGATTCACCATTACGCACATACAATGATCATTGTCATAATTGAATTTGTCGTCGAGCGGACCCCATGGTGTCACCCCTGGGTATGTACCGACGGGTGACTGCCACGTAATTATACATTTGGATCACTGCTATGTAATATGTAAGGAAATGTAGCCGAAATCAATATGGGTGACGTTTGTTATAGTCAGCGGGCGTTAATGAAATGTGACTGATGCAATACACCTCATACCCTATTACAACTTTCTTTTTGATAACAATAGTATAAAACATTATGTTAACTTATTAATGTTATTAACTTTAACCGACTGCAAAAAAGGAGGAGGTTCTCAAGTCAACTATATATATTTTTTGTATATTTTTATATAACGTCGTTAGTTGTCAACCGATTTTAATAAATTTTATTTTTTCTGAAAGAACATAGTTCAAGTGTGGTTCAAGTTTTTACGAAGATCTTGCTATTGCTTTTTTCATAATCCTGAAAATTATGATTTCCGTTTTGGCAAGTAGTCGTTTACCTAGATGACTTCATTGTTGTGTATGGGCTGATTTTTAGTCTAAGTAACGACCGACTTCAAAAACTAAAAAAAATAACTTTCGGAGTCGGTGCCAGCCAAGGCAATAAAAATATATTTAATAGAAGTGCAATGCAGAAAATGTTTTAATTTTTTTAATAGCTTTTTGCAGAGATTGTGCTCTACTATAGTATCTAATATTTTTAAGGGAAAAACAATTGCACCTAACTATTTGGATGTAGATACAGAGTAGATAACAGAGAACCAATTACAGATGCACCCATATAAAACAAAATATTTAAAACATGACCGATGAGCTGATGACATACAAACTATGAGCTTTATGTACAATTCCGAACCACGAAATATGACAACGAAATTCAAAGAATTAAAAGAAGTGTGCCAACGAGTTAAGAATCAAAGAATAAATAATTTGTTGCCGCCTCATCGAATCGGCTCCAGAGTTGAAGCCCCCTTATTCTGGACGGAAACGAGTTTACATTAGGATCGAATCCACGGCAAAAATCTGTTATTTTGGCACTTTAAAAAAAGGTTGCTATGGTATCCATAGTACAGTTTTGACATATCTTCGATCCTGATGAGAACTCGATTCCATCGAGAGTAACCACCCTGATCAATATCAAGCAACACCTGCTAGCGCGCTGCATGAATGAGTTTTGTTTGCCTAAAATCAGTTTTACACAACGGTAATAAAATAGGTTTATAACTACGGAACACTCTGTCGGGGACCGCCAGATTTACTAACTCTAATAGCTTAGGACTGTTGAGAGTAGATAGATAGATAAGAACTTTATTTTGCAATGCCACAGAACGCACACAACAATATATATACACACTGATAGACAAGATACCATAAATTGATTGCATCGACATTAAAATGTGTGTGTGCCACAGCAGCATGAAGGTATTAGCTCAATGGTACAATGGAGTACCATTGACAATCTTCATCAAATATAGAAGATCAGCGATGAAACGTCGGTTTTCCAGGGTGTGGAAGTGATGTTTTTTGTGATAAATATTAAACAAGAAAATATACTAGAAAAAAGCAACTTGTCTCATGTCGTCTTAACGGGATTCGAACCCGCATCCATGGGATTCCGGCCCAATGCACTATCCAATTATGCTACAGAGACCTATCCAATTATAACTTTTTTTTCTTTTTTTTTTATTTACGACGGGGAGACTCTTAGTCTTCATCATACCTGATGTTAAGTACTGATAAGGCTGAAGATGGAAGCGAGCCTCTCCCGGAATTCTCAATCACTGAACCTTTCTACGGTGTTGGCCACCGTCGTTTCATCAATGAGTGAAATATCCTTGCATTCGAAAGAAACATTTTAGATGTTTTTTGCATAGTTATGTGGTCGTATTCTTCCCGTTTATAACGAGTGCGGGTTCGGTAACACAAGTACCCTAACAATTTTCGCTGAAGATTCTCCAACCTGTCATAATAATAATAATAATATTTCTTACACTTAAATAAAAATTAACCTAGCTAGCCCCGAAGTAAGCACTGGAAGGATTGTATTATGGGGTAACGGATAACGGATATAAATTCATATAATTATACATATATGAGTATTTATGTGTAGAAATACATTTAAACATCCATGACTCAGGTACAAATGCTCGTATTCGTCATGCAAACATTTGCCCCTACCGGGATTCCAAATCAACACCATGAAACCGGCGGCGTACGTACCATTCTACCACGGAGGTCGTCAGCATATCTCCCTAGATATGCTACAATACTACAATATATACAATGCGATATGCTATGTTCGAAGCAACTTGGAATATGCCTCACAGGTCTGTGACCAGTTGTCGCGGTAAAAATGCGGTACCAGATTTTAAAAAGAAATTATATTTTCACACAAATTTTCATCATTTAAATTTTGTTATTCACAATCGTAACTAAGCAACCAAAATCTATGAAAAAAATGCTATGCAATAGCTTTACCGCGGCAGTCCCCGAGTGCCACACGTATTTTTTTTTATTTGTTGTAACTGTAGTAGAGGTATTCTATAACATTCTATACATTTCGTCATATATGCTCGGTTTGAAATCGCAGAAAACTTCTGCAATTTGTAACCGAAGTAGACATAATCTCGATCAAATTCCTGGAAAGCTCATTTTTTGGCAGCAAACACAGATCAATATAATATCAGTGGGCACAGACAAAAAAATAACAAAACATGCAACTGGACACTTTGGAGTTGTCTGCTAGGATCTGTGGGCACGAATAATTGGGACCTCTATATTCTTTCTGTCCACATCTCGTATGTCGTCACCCGACACTCGCTGATTCGTCGACAATGGTACGCGTCCATAGAAATTAGAGAAATACCCGCAAATTCTGAGATAACAGTAAGGACCGCTTAAACAGTCTAACAATGCTTTTGGATCATGTAAAAACGAGTGGAGTAGTTAGATATCAATTTTATTTGGTGTTTTGGCACGGAATAGTTTTTTCGTAAGAGCACTCGACAGTTTTAAAAATGATACAAGTTATAAGTTTTATGCTACTTGAAAACAAGGCTGAAAAAATTACATAAAATTTTCTGACATAAAGTTTTATCAATAATATTTGTTTTTTGATATGAAAATCGTTTACCTAAAATAAGCTTTTGACTTGTACATTTGTACATTTCACAGCAGCTATCCCCAATGAACCCCATCTAGGCTGGCATCTTGGCTGGACTGCTATGGTTTGTCATAAAAATCTTCTCCTGACAATAATGAACACAATAAATAAATAATTAGCGAAATTATTCCATCTGTTCACCCGTGATGCGATGACCAAGGGAAATAGTGATTCATTTTCATATAAGTATATAGATTTACGGCCGGTTTCAATATTCTATCCCTAACAAGAGATAGGCCTATCTTAGTTACGTTACTTAGCAACCGCTGTTAATTTGGATCATTTTGGGCTGATTAACAAAAATATCTAGGCAACAAAGCTATAGTAAGCTTAACTCTTACTGTGGATAGGTTATTGAAACCGACGCTTAGACAACTAAGTCACAGATTAGTAAATAGTTACTTCGTAAACTAAATTCTCATTTTCGTCTGTAATGTTTGACACTGATATCTAAATCCAATATAAATATAAAAAGACAAAATTCTAATTGAAGATGGTTACGTCGAACTTTCGTCAAGTCATGATCGCAACGATCTTCAATTAGAAAGCAATTAATATGTAAATTACTACCGCAATCTAAACTGAAAAGTCTCTTTCCTGTCATCTCGTAACTTATCATGAGCCATCAGAAAGTAAGATAGTCAACTGTTCGCCGTTATGATATTTACATTAATGTTTATGTAACAGAGAGGAAACAAAAGCGTTCATACAAATCACGGCGGCGTGACCGGCAGATCGGAGATTGTGTGCCCACGCTACTGCCATTGCTAAATAAAACTATTGTAATTTGTCCTGAGTGCACCCAGTGGATGTCAAACTGTACCTACTACAGCCCACGCATCGACCGCCCCCGAAACTTCAAAGACCCAGCATTAATCAGCTTCCGAAGGCGCAGTGATGGGTTGGCACTAATCCTACGAACTGCGTCAGGGGTAGTGATAAATATTTATGTGATGAACTATAGTGATTGTACTGTATCTAGGTGTTATTTACCTATAATTTGTAATAACCTCGGTTGGTTCCGTTCTGATATCCATATTTTACAAATGCTAAAGCTACTTATTTTGGAATCGAATTGGTGCGTATGTTGTTGTCTGATACTTTTTTTGTACAATATAACTTAGACCTTTGTTAATTCTAAATGAAGTCATAGTTGGTTCTAATGTTCTAAAGTCTAATTTTGTGTTTTTTTTTTATTCAGTGTATTTTCCGGTTATTTGATTTCATTATTTATACCATTTCATCCGTTCTACATGATATAATCGATTATGGGTAATCAAATGTTTTTATAAAGAGAAAAAACCCTTGAAATGTTTGAGAAACTCTATTTAATTACTTATGCGAAATTGCGTCGACTGTGTGGGATTACATAGCAGATACATTACCAGAAATTTACACTTCTGTACATGTGTGAATGATGGCAATTTGATGTGATAAGAATATAAACAATTTATCGATTCATATTATAATTTAGGTAATGGACCCATTAGTATGATTCTTGGTCCATAATACATTTATCCTATGAGTTTGTGGATAAATTTAATTAAATAGCTAGTGATAATCAAGTTTTAAGAATATTTTAATCTCTTACTAAAAAAAAGTTCAAGATACAAGACATGATTTACATGCGATTTTTTAATCTTTATTTTAATATCCCATGCATATTTGCCTTATTAATTTATAGTTTAGAATTTTCCTAGAAGTAGCAATGCTCCAGCCGATATAAAGTTACTTGACTTACTGCAACTCTCATTTACATATTAAGTATATTTCTCCAAAGCTTCTCACTTTAAATAAATATTCATATCACTCCATCAAGTTATTTCGAAACTATGTAAAGAAGAATGAAATAAAAACTGTACCCGCTATGTAATTTAGCCATTCGCAGATTATCATCTCCGACACGAAAATCCCACCAAAGTCATCACCTATCTTTCTTGTATCTACTCTGTGAATGAGATATCTTGCTAATTGAACCGAAATTGGGTTCCGCTATGTAATACATTTCAAATTGTTTTTGTTTTAACTGTATATTTGTTGAGTTGGGAGGCTTGAGTAATAGACTAATGAAGTATTATTTTAGGCACACATACATGCTAGGAAATAGAAACATAAAACTCTACATTACCTACATTTTGGTAGAATTTAATGAAGTGGAGTGAGCGGTGGTGGGCACAACCGGCAGCAAAACACGTATTTTAACTTGTAAATAACATTTATTGATCAGAATAAACTCCTACAAGGTTACAACATCAAAATCACATACTTGTATATAAAGATTGCGTCCGGCCATTTTCGTCATTTGGTCGATTCAAGAAGGGACAAACAAACAAAACGTCAAAATTAATGTGACAATAAAAGCGTTATGTTATTTAATATTTAAGGAATACCATAGATGGATAAAGCTACCCATACACAAGTTAACACATTTAACAATACAATCGGCGAACTTCTCGGTTGATCAGTAGAGTTTTTTGAAGAAAGTTATCTCGAAAAGTAATTGACTTATAGAAAACGTTTTTGTCACAAATAATAGAGCTTGATAGGTATTTCATTTTATACATAAATTATTTCTTTAATCTTAATACTTTTCGAAATATCGTTTCTCAAAAAAACTACTGATCAAATGGGAAGTTCCTCGACTGTACCTACCTACTTTAGGATTTTATAATTTTACTAGAGGATCCTCGCGGTTTTACCCGCGTGGTGCCCGTTCTCGTGGGAATATCGGGATAAAAATATAGCCTATGTCACTGGGGGGAAATGTAGCTTTCTAATGGTCTAAGAATTTTGTAAATCGGTCCAGTAGTTCCTGAGATTAGCGCGTTCAAACAAACAAACTCTTCAGCTTTAAAATATTAGTATAGATAAGTATACATCTTATCTTATTATTTTTAAAGAATATCTTATGATATTGTAGGTCCATAACGATATAATATAAATGCGATATTAACTTGTGATAAGAGTGAACAATATTTTTAAGATTTCTGTATTTACGCTGTAATTTCAGCGTATAAACTGGACTCGTTTTTAAGAACTTCAGATATTGCCAGAGGCGAAAAGCATCATAATTACGTAATATAACTTACAAATTATTGTAAGCAAACGTAGGATTATCTCCAAGATTATACATTCAATCCGATTTAACCAATACTCATGTTATGTGAGATAATGTTATCCAAAAATTTGTGGTGGAAATGAAGTAAGCCAACAATTCAACATCTGATAACACAAAAAAACCATTCTGGGAAGTGTCGAGTCGTTAAAACATTACGCTCCGTCAAATTTCAAACAATCTTCGGATCTTCACACCGTGTCACACTACAAATTGTAAGCTTTATGTTCGAGAGTTAAGGTCGTTTTTTTTTCTCCGTAGTTTCCAAAAAGTTTTGTTGTCACCAAGGTGTGACACCTTCGTGGTAGACGCTGAAAGCACTGGTGCAATCAAAACATCGTGAAATAATCTGCTTTGTGCGGCCTGACAAATGGCGCGGACGATATTCCGATAATACCCGTGTTGTGTCGTCTCTAGATCGATATCTCGGAATAATCCCCCACCTTCGCGGGTGACACAACGTTTAAATATTTTCGAGACAAGAAACTTTACGAATCATAAAACGTAAACGTAGGACCATAATAATTAGTGTGATTCATTTTCAAACTATGTAATTCTATTTTTAATCCTCCTAATAGATGCCTGAAATTGATTGTTCTTTAGATGAGGTCCATCAATATAAAGTCAAGTAACATTTTACTTTGAGATAAAAATCCTGAGTAACTAATGTAAGTTTATAAGTTAAGTTTTCTAAGGTACTCACGCCTTATAATCCGAAATACCTTAATTCCGAATTTCAAAACTCCGATTTTCAAAAGTCCAATTTTTCATTTTTCCGACGGATTAAAATCACGATTATTTTATTTGTTTTTATTATATTTTATTTTTATTATATTATTATTATTTATTATTTATTTTTATTATATTATTAGTTTTTTACGAATGTTATAAATACGAAAATTCAGTTTTCCGAATTGTGAAAGACCGATGAATCAAAAGTCCGATGTTTTATTAGTCCGAAAAACGGTATTCCGAATATCATAAAATTGGTATGAAGGGAAATATAACAACTTTTGGTTTAGTGCGATTTATTTACCCGAAATATTATTGGTACTATAGTTTTTTAGTTTCCCGACGTTTCGGCACCTTTTCAGTTACTTATAGTCTACCTTCACAAAGTTGATCTATTATTGAGTTCGGATACAGTTAGATAAAGTTGATCTATTATTGAGTTCGGATACAGTTAGATAAAGTTGATCTATTATTGAGTTCGGATACAGTTAGATAAAGTTGATCTATTATTGAGTTCGGATACAGTTAGATAATTAATAATTAAAAGTTGATAATTTTGATTTTAAATAATCGGGAATTTAATTATTAAGAAAAATGAAAATTCAGACTTTTGAAAATTAAGTTTTTCGGATTATTGGGGTGTTCCCGTGAGGGAACGTGATGAACGAACGTGATAGGAAAGTGGTCCGCGTGCTCAGAAGCAGGTGGCCTTAAGACTGCAAGCTTATTGTTGTTGCAGATGGTCTGGACCCGCGCATTTAAGCCCGCGCAGGTGCGGAGGGGCGAGGCGGCCCGCGTGCAGAAGAGCAGCTAGTTAGATAGCTCGCATCCACTGCTGAGGCTGGCGGGCGAAGCCGGTCAGCAAGCCGAAGCTGCGGTGGTGACCGAAAAACATCTGCAACATGCACGCGTGAGACCGCTGGAGCCTCGCAGCGCCGGAACCGTGACAGAAGACAGAAGACGCTTGCGTGCGTGCTTGCATGCTTGCTTCCATGCCTGCTTGCATGGTTGCTTGAATTCTCGCTTGCGTGCTTGCATGCTTGGTTCCATGCTTGCGTGCATGCTTGCTTGCATGCTTGCTTGCATGTGTTAGAATATTAAATATTTGGTTTAAATTTATTTGTGTTAAATTAATATTAGAATACATATTCATTAACATTTTCCTTCATTTAACCAGATTCTGTTAAAAAAAGTGATTTGATTATCTGATAAAGATGACCATTCTTAAGTTAGTTATTTCCTGTTTAGTAGGTATTAAATTAATCATTATTATGAAAATTTTGTATTCAGTTCATTATAGTATCGAAGCTTATCGATATTGGTTTATCAAAATATTAAAAGCGATAGTTAATAACAGTAAAATACTAAAAATATGTGTTTTGACCAGACGATTGACAAATGGTCAGGTTTCCATTTACTTCCTGTTATTTTCCTTAATCATTTTTGTAATACAAACATTGAACATGTATTGTATCTTGATAAATGTTAAAATAGTTTATATAAAGTATGTTATTTTCATAAAAGAAATTATTTGACCTGTTGGCGCCATGTAACAAATTTATTATTTTCACGGATGAGTTGTTAAAAATGGCGGGAGAATCCCCCTCCTCTTTTGGAGTACGGTGAACACATTTTGGGGTACAGTCTCGTGTGGTCAGTCGAACAGAGCGGTCTAAAAGCTAAGTACTTTAATACTGTTTAATTCTACTTAAATATTGTTTTATTCTAATTTAGTTTAATGCTGTTTTATCCTGATTCATTTTTATTTAGAGTTCTTACAAGCCAAGTGTGTTCTTATAAGTTAAAAAAACATTTCCTTAAGCATTTCGGAAAATAAGGATTTCGGATTAGTAATACTTAATTCGGAATTTTAATAATCGTAATTCGTATTTATGAAACTTCGGATTATTGTCTAATCGGAATTTGTAGTGTTTGGAGTTTTGAAATTCGGAATTTTGATTTTCGTGATTGTGAAAGTCCGGCAATTTGTTAAGTCAGATTTGTAAAAATCGGATTTATGATAAATCGGAGTTGTGATATCCGTGATCTTATTAATTTCGGAATTTTGTTTTTCTGATTTATTTAGTGTACCCAAGCCTTAATAATTTCGGCAAAACCAATTGGATCGATAAGGTCTGAATTGCAAAAAAGCATTACATTCATTTTCTAATTTACATAATAATATACCTACTAGCGATGATTAATAGTCTTTAAAAACTCCGACAATATGGACCCCTCACTGTCACGTCTGGCGTTAATTTTGACACCAACGGGCTCCGCAAAAAGTTCTGTATTTATTATTTGTGTATTATTCCCTGTAAATAAATATAGTGCTAAGCCGGGTGCATTGTGGAAGCATTGTGCGCGTGTGAGGGGCGCATGATGCTGTCTCTTCACTTCAGGATTAGCGTGGATCTGCTCCGATTGGAGCGAACAAATATTTGCCGTGCTCGCGATACTGTCATGATGATCGCACCTATTAATACTGTGTCAACAATTATTTGGTCATCCCTATCTGGATGTTTGTTAAAAAGTTTTGCTATTAACAGTCTGAAGTGGAATCGCAATCGTAGGGGGATTACCATGATCAAACTCGCTTTAGATTTTATATCTAAACAAGTCACAAACTAGATTTTCCTTTTTCTAATAGGTAATTTAATCAACAATAGTTATTTGTCAAAGGCTGGAAAGTTGGATTTAGCCGCGACTTACCTCTATTCAAAGATACGAAATGCTAAAAACTTTTCTGCCGAGCGCAACATACAACTTTTCACCTCATAATAGCGAGGTAATTTTTTTGGCTGTATCCGCTGTCAACTTCCTTAAAAAAAATCTTTTAAGAAAATGTTTAATCTAAATATCTTGTTGTTTAAATAATATAATAAACTAAAATAAAAAATAAGGGAGTACTATAGTTAATTCAAAGTTATTTTAAATAGGAATATATTGTTACTTAAAATAACAATAAAAACGATTTGGTAAATATTGACATTGACATAAGGTACAAGACAAAGACAATCTAAAAATAAGGGGATATTGGCGAAATTTCTGTGAAAACGGAAGAAAGCCAGTAAAAGTCAATAGTGTGATTCGGAACGCATTAGGGCATTATATTTAGGTCCTAAATTAAAAATAGTTATTTGTTATGCAAGGCTGGAAAGTTGGTTATTTAGCGGCGAGTTACCTCTATTGAATCCTGAGCGAAGCGAGGATTTCAAAGGTACAAGACGCTAAAAACTTTTCTGCCGAGCGCAACACACAATTTTTCACCTCACAACAGCGAGGAACATTTTGTGGTTGTTTCCGCGGTCAACTTCCGGTAAAAATATCTTTATACATAAAGTTTAATGTAAATGAACCTTTTTTTTTTTTTTTTTTTTTTTTATGATTTTTGTAATTTTTGCATTTTTCAATGCTATTTTTATACTTATGGTAAATTTTAAATAGAAAAATATTGGAAAAAATTAACTCAGCCACAAGTGAATTCTCAGGCTGGAATCGAACCAGCGACCTTTGGAAATCCGGTCCAATGCTCTAACCGCTGAGCTACCGAGACTTGCGAACCACCGTCGAAATTCTCCAATACTTTTATATTTTTAATACGCTGTAGGCCAGCGTTGTTACATCAATGCTAGGAAATATCCTTGCATTCGAAAGAAACATCTTTTCAGGTGTTTAACGATCGATTAAGATGCAACTGCCAATAATTTATGATTTTTGTAATTTTTGCATTTTTCAATGCTATTTTTATACTTATGGTAAATTTTAAATAGAAAAATATTGGAAAAAATTAACTCGGCCACAAGTGAATTCTCAGGCTGGAATCGAACCAGCGACCTTTGGAAATCCGGTCCAATGCTCTAACCGCTGAGCTACCGAGACTTGCGAACCACCGTCGAAATTCTCCAATACTTTTATATTTTTAATACGCTGTAGGCCAGCGTTGTTACATCAATGCTAGGAAATATCCTTGCATTCGAAAGAAACATCTTTTCAGGTGTTTAACGATCGATTAAGATGCAACTGCCAATCCTTAATCCAACTATAGACCTTAATCCAACCGTAACAAATCAATAGTTATTGATTGACCTAATAATTTTACCACGAATAATAAATACAAATAATGTTTTAACAACTTGAAGACTCGCCGAGAATATAAAAACATATTTTATGAATTAGTAGTAGAGTAAATAATTAGTGAGTAACTTGACTGGAGGCTTTTCCCTGCTTAAAAATATTGTCTATCATTCCCCCGTCGTAACTAGTCCATCCTGTTCGCTAATGTTAAACTTTCCCATGTCCCAGATTACGAATCCCCAAAGGTTTACATTCCAACAAAGAAACTATGCAAAAGTCATGGCAAATCTCCATCCGTCATATAGAAACCCTTACTCAATCTTATCTTCATTAGTCCATAATCCTTCGACGAAAGACCCATAATGCGGCTTAATAATTCCAAATCCTCCTCAACAATGCAACTGCATGAATGAACCAGACACTTCGGACTCGGTAGCTGCGTGAGCGCATGCCACTATTGCTCCGACACCCCTAATAACTTCATTCGCTCCATTTTCAAACCTGTTGTCATCGACAAAAAGGTTATAGTCCTGTGTGTCAGCTGTAAAACTTATGGTTGTCAAAACATACACGCCAGATAGAAAATTTCTACGAAAAAATCATTGTGACAAATCGTTTAGCGACCACTGACCACAGCGTAATCCATGCATGTCCGGCATCGATTACTTACAGCTTGCACTGAACAAAAGACCTTTTTTACTTTAAAAGTATACCAAAACATACCTTTGTTCAATCCGGAAGGACTATTCAAATCCGCTGGTGAATTAGTAGATAGTATTTTAATACGCAAAAGATTTGGTGAAACCATTTGTTGTCTTTGCATTGTTATTTTGCACAATATCTTTTGTGACACTATCTTTCTTTTTTTTCTCACAGATGTGACTATTTTAGTCACGGGCAGCCTGTGACACGGGAGCTTCTTTATCAGGTAAAAAACTCATTAGTCGAGGAATTCTTTTTTTAAACGAACGTTCTACTTTGTTTGTGGCTTCTGTATGAGATAAACAAGTTTGCCGTTGATAAGATTGTAGGCAGTAACTTTTTATGACTGCAGTAGGAAAGTTGTATCAATTTAGTATAACATAAACCTAGTTAAATAACGTCCTATCTTAAAGCCTGTAAGTAACAATACAGCACTATGACGGTATATGGGTTGTATCCAGTCCATCACATCTTTGTAATATCGTCTAAGTGAATGTGTTTATGACACTTTTAAAATATTTCCGCAACTAGACTATAGAACAGTGTCACGTAGTTGTGACACCTATTTTTGTTTATTTAGACTTTACTGCGCATATTATAGGTACAATCGGGGAATTTCCCGGTTGATCAGTAGCGATTTTTTGGGAAATGCTTTCGCGGAAAGTACTAAGGTTAAATAAATCATTTATTATTCAAATTAAATACCTGTTATTGTTACATTATTTGTGATACAAACATTTATTATACATCTATTACTTTTTTAACTAAAGCTCCCTAAAGAAACTCTACTAGTCAACCGGGAAGTTTTCCGACTGTACGCAAATAGCGGACTTGAACGCCCTTAGGCATTCTCTACCAGTCAACCGGAAATGATGTATTCTATGTATCTATATTCAAACATTGATCCACCATGATTGCTTGGATTTGGCGCCACCTCGTAAAGGCGACATACACGGGTAATGTTTCACAGTCACAGGTGTCTGTAATTACCTTTGAGAGACGAGTCGGTCTCGGCTAAATACAGCTTTGTGCCGTATCAGGGAGAGACGTGCGTTTAGGGAGTTCAGGGTAAAGTTACAATTATTAACTTGTTAGTGTAATCCTAGAGGCATCAGTGCTTCGCCTTGTTAAGGCTCAGTTGTTTCTATTTTAGGGGCCTATAATAGTCGCTGGAATTGATAAAAAGTTTCTAGTTAGTAGGTACATATGAAATTTATTTTAATAAATTAAGTGTATTATTTATATAGTAGTTTGTTTGTTTGTCATGATCTTGTTAATTCATTATATTGTATTTGGTTGTTAAATTTAAGTATAATGTAGACCTTTTTGCTTGAAAGTTTCTTGCGGCCGTTCTTCTTATCAGTTAAAAGATGTCCAGAATGGCTGGTAGGGAAAAAAATTGTTGGACTATTCGAAAGTAGGTACTTATTTAATTATAGTATTTGTAAAAAAAATCTAGGCTATAAGTTTTTAACACTGTACCTAATGTTTTGATTATTGAATAAATTATTTATTATTTGGCGCAGGGGTACTAAGCCTGACTTTTGCGCCAGAGGTCCCAGGTTCGATCCCCGGACAAGACAAATATTTGTGTGCATGAACTATTTGTCTTGGTCTGTGTGTTTAATATGTATATTATGTATGTATTTACAAAAAAAAGTATTTAATATGTATGTTTGTATGTATGTGTATCTAGTATCCATAACACAAGTTCTTCATGAAACTTAATGTGGGCTAGATAATTGGTGTGTATTTATTATAACCTTTTTATTTGAAGTAAAGATCATCGCGTCGTAACAAATTGAGACCCAATCTAGGTTAGATAGATAAAGAAGAGCTGTTTTTAACTTTAAAATGTTGATGTTTATCGATACATACCTACTTGCCTTAACCGTTAGGCATTTCATTTCCATCCTCATCATCTCAGCCACATGACACCCACTCTTAGGTATAGGCCTCCCCCAAGGATCTCCACGACGATTGCTCCTACGCTGGCCGCATCCAGCGTCTTCTTCCGACCTCCACCAGATCGTCGGTCCACCTTATAGGGAGCGTCGTCCTGTGTGTTATTTTATGTAGTTTCCTGATGTTTATGTATGTCCCATCCGAGTTGAAATTTGACAATAGGTCTCTTTGACTTGAGTTACTTGACCGTCTGCCCTAAGTAGACGTAATAGTCAACAACTTCGAGTGAAGTGTTCCCAACATGAACTGGAGTGGGTAACACTTACATGGGAATTCGTCATGATTTTCGTCTTATCCATGTTCATCTTATCTTAAGACCCACTCTTTGGGAGGCACTACGGAGATCTTCGAGCATTTTGTTCCAATTCCAAGGTCTCGGGCCATAATGACTAAGTAAAATTTCGGCAAAAAGAAAGTGTGTTAGGTATAAGGTACAATAATTGTATCTACTGGCCATTAATGTTAATAATTATACTATTAAAGGACCTTTGGACCGGACGTATAGACTTGGCATATTTCATTTCAGTCTACATAAAAGATACGATTTACGTACTTATAAAAACTTTTGATTAATACATTTCAATATTAATACGTAGGTAAGAAATGTTTTATTTCATTGAACAGCAACAAAATTAAGAATCATTAGATAGAGTGAAGTTTATTTCAGTTTCAATGAGTAAGCTAACGCCATCTAATAATATCAATTTGAAACATTTACTTCTACCCGTTCCAATCTACGCTATGCACTTTAACTATCGTCATTAATTCAAATTGTATTTCGACATTATATTATTTTTAGTAAACCTGTTGGATAATATCAATGATCTTATAAAGTGAACATCATTGGGTATTATTTTGCTTTTTAGTTATAATATCCTCCATATTTTTTGCTCCAAAAGCACGAAACGAAACGATTTCTATGACAAACAGACGCAGCTGTCCTCTCTGTCAGTCAGTGTGACCATTTGTGGCAGATTTCTGCCATTTGGGCAGATTTAGCACCTGAATTTTAAGTGTGGCAGATTATGCCGACGATTTCGAAAAGTGGCAGAATTTGGCAGATTTGAAAGAAATCTTTAAAATACTTAAAATTAATTAAGAATTCCTTCAAATTTTGCCAATTTTTTTTACTGTATGATTTAAATCTATGACTATGTATGAAGTAAATTGTAGTAGAACTCCTTCAAATTCCTTATGAAGTAGCTTTTTTTTTTTTTTTTTTGGTCATTTGAAGTGGAATATTGGTTTTCTGGTGATTTGGCAGATTTTCGCTCGTGGTTTGGCAGATTCGTCGTTTCTGAGATGGTCACACTGCTGTCAGTGGCAGTCACTGTCATTTTTCATTGATGTAAACGGCGGAACGCCGAACTTTTGGGTTTGTTTTTTAATTAATTACTCTTGTCGGGAACAAATTATAATGATCGGCGTACGTTTAAACACTTTCAACGACAGCTCGGGAGAACCCGAACAAGATGCTAATTCAGCACTTACGGAACTGGACAAAGGTAAACCAACCTAACCTAAATTAAATTGCAATATTCTTGATTTTATAGAATACAGCCCACTAATTATAATATTAATTTTAGGTCTCCGATCAGGCAAAGTGGGTGAACAATGTGAAGCGATAGTCCGTTTCCCGCGGCTATTCGAAAAATATCCTTTCCCTATTCTCATCAACTCTTCATTCCTGAAGTTGGCTGACGTCTTTCGGATGGGAAACAACTTCCTACGACTTTGGGTTCTCAGAGTTTGTCAACAGAGTGAGAAGCATCTCGACAAAATACTGAATGTGGATGAGTTTTTGAGGAGAGTATATAGTGTCTTACATTCTAATGACCCTGTGGCTAGAGCCCTAGCGCTGCGGACTCTCGGTGCTGTCGCTGGTATTATCCCGGAGAGACAGAATGTCCATCACGCTATAAGGCGAGGCTTGGACAGCCATGATAATGTGGAAGTGGACGCTGCTATTTATGCTACTACTAGATTTGCAGCTCATTCCAAGTAAGTTATTAGCTCTTATGTATCTCTGCGAGTTCACCCCTACACTACCCAAACACTATTCAATTTCAATTAAAATAAAATTTCACAAACTTTAGGAAACTATTCAAAACATGTAAAATTAGATAAAGCATCTAAGGTCAGACACCAAAACGTTGTATGAATATAAAAATCAACAATTTCACTCAATTTTTTATTATAAATCTATTTAGTTATTCTATTTCTTTCAACAAATTAACTGTTCAAGAATACCTTACTCAACATTTTTTTTTTGTAACAATAACATCATTTTGGCTTATAGTGCCTTTGCTGTGGCCATGTGTAACAAGCTGTCCGATATGGTGGAGTGTGAAAGCACTGGTGCTGAGCGGAGAGCCAAGCTTGTAAGGGCCTTGAGGAGTGTACATGGTGGAGGTAATAAAAAAAAATATTGTTACTTCCACTTTATTCCCTTTAGTTTTATCAGATTTTGAGAGAGAGACTTTTTATTAAAACCAAAGACCTCACAAAATTATCAAATAACAAACACAGTTTAATAAAAGCAAGACAATTAAACAAAGTACAATGTTTTGTTTTAAATTATAGCGGTTCGAGCTCAAGGAGTCTTGAAGTTGCTAAGGTCATTACTGGAAAGGTTCCCATCATCAAGTTCAGTGCGAGCTGCCATCACTGCTTTAACTGCTATAGCTGCTGACACGGTTGTGCATGTTCCTGATCAGGTCAGTATTATAAACAATGTTTATTGATGATGATTCAATTGATGAGAAAACCTTAAAACTAACTAAATTACATTTAACAAAATCAAAATGTATAAAAATATTTTTTTAGCTTTTATTTCCCAAAAATACAAAAATAGTGTAAGATGAGGCAGCCCTAGATAATAATGGAATTATGGTTTTTTTATGAACAACGGGGAAACTGTTAGCCTTCATCATACCTGATGTACCCCTTTGGCACTAAGCGGTCCTCGGGGACCGCGCTCGAATTACGCGCTACGCGATTTTAGACTCTATTGTTATTGCTTAGAGTCGAATTTATTTATGCTAAGAAAGTATGCAAAATACTAAGGGCGTTTATTGATAAGGCAGAAGATGGAAGCGAGCCTCTCCCAGAATATTATTTGTTTTAGTGTGCCTCTTCCCTCTTATTCTAAGTGCCTGAGACTGATTATAGGGGGGGGGGATTAATTTATTAAATGCAGAGTCATTTCATATGACAAAGGGCTTCAATATTACTAATAATATTGATTGATAACCTAACTTACTTTGCCTCCTTGTCAGGTGGAGCTCCTCCTAAGCATAGCGATGAACGACGCCCGTTCAGCAGTCCGGCGCGCCGCTCTCGTAGGGCTGAAGAAGCTGGCTGAACACGCCGCTCTGTGGCCCAGCGAGTGCCTACAGAACCTCGTGCGAGCCGCCACTGACAGCCAGGACACGCAGCACACTATGCTGTGTCTGCAGGTCATGCAAGTAAGTAGGGACGAGGTGACTGGCTAAGTTGGTTAGTTAGCTAAATTGGTAGGTTAGTTAGTTGGCTAACTAAGTTTGCCAGTTGTTGGTGTCTGGCTAAGTTTGTTAATTGATTGGCTAACTATGTTGGTTGATTGATTGGCTGGCTAAGTTGGTTGGTTAGCTAAATTGGTAGTTTACTTGGTTGGCTGACTAAGTTTGCCGGTTGGTTGACTGGCTATGTTTGTTGGTTGGTTGGCTGGCTAAGTTGGTTGGTTAATTGGCTGGCTAAGTTGGTTGGTTAGCTAGCTAAGTTGGTTGGTTGGCTAAGTAGGCTGAACACGCCGCTCTGTGGCCCAGCGAGAGCCTACAGAACCTAGTCGTACCTAGTAGTAGTGATACTCGTAGCACGAAAACGTGTCAATATCCCACTCACATCTTAGAGCAGTAAGCAAGACAGCATCATGCGCCATATCATATCACGTGATATAGCGGTGTTCATAGAAGGGAGCCTGGTGCGTGCTCGCTGAAGCTCGGGAGCTACACTACCCCGTATGTCTAATAGCATAGAATATATAATAGTAACAGTAATTGAGGGTTCCGGGAGAGGGTCGCTTCCATCTTCAGTCTTATCAGAATCAGAATCGAAATAAATTTATTGCTTAAATCTGTGTTACAGGATTTTACATAACACATTACGTTTTATAGTATCAACAGTTTACCTTAACATCAGGTATAATGAAGGCTAAGAGTCTCCCCGTCGTTCATAAAAAAAATATAAGAAAAATTACTGCGTGGACGCGGCGTTCAGTATAGACCTGCAACAAGTTGTACACATTACTTATTTGCACAAAGATCCTTGTCCCGTGCCCGGCCATATGCGCAAACGCAGGGTCACAGCAGCCTGTCTCGACTCTTCGGGTGTAGGCCTCCTTGAAGCTACGCCACTCGTCACGGTCTTGTGCAACCTGGAGCCACTTCTTCCCAGCTGTCCGTTTGACGTCGTCGTCCCAACGCAGGTGGGGTCTTCCCGGAGGATTCTTTTGACCCCATGGTCGCCACTCGAGCAGCCGTTTGGTCCACGAGTCGGTCTTGCGATGAGCCGCCGATTCCCACTTAAGTCTGGCGACTTATGGTGACACAAGTGACCTTGCTCTGTTGCCTTAGCCATTCGTTGGTTTTATGGTCCCTCAACGTAACCCCCAACCAGTTTTCTCTCCAGCATAGACTCTCAGTATAGACCTGCAACAAGTTGTACATATTAGTTATTTGCACACAGATCCTTGTCGAGTGCCCGGCGATCTGCGCAAACGCAGGGTCACAGAGCAGCGCACTGCGGCAGTACTGCGTGGACGCGGCGTTCAGTATAGATCTGCAACAAGCCGCCATCGCTTGCGATGTGCTCACGAGGATCGTCGTGCATTGGTAAGTATGAAAAAAGAAGTTTAGGAATCATAGATTTTCTTTTATCTCTTCTTCCCTATCGTATGAGGGTTAGTGGCCACCTCTAGTGTCAGAGTTGATCAGGCCGCGGTCTTTCTTTTTATTTTCTTTTAATTATTAAGTTTAGTAAAAACCTATTTTTCTTGGATTATAAACGGTAAAGCTATTTGACTTATAGTTTTTTGAAATTAGATGTATTTAATTTATATCTAACTGTTGTAGGCGTGTTTAATTCTCATTAATTTGGTAAATACTTTCCCACTACGCGTGTAAGCATCGAAATATACCTACGCGCGGCGGCAACGCCGGCGTTGCTAATCTAGCAGGGACTCGCAAGCGAGCAGTGAAGTGACGCGAGTTTTGTTCATCGCCCACTTTACTGATTTCAAAAGCGAGAAACAAAAATAAGCATGTAAATATTGTACAGTGTTTAATTGTTTAAACACGGAACGCGATTAAAATTTAACTTTTTTAGTTATCTTGTTCGCGTCGTAATATTATGTCTGATTGATGAATATATTTAACAACTCTAATACATACACAAAATGTACCTATAAATAAATAATAAATAAATCACAAGGAGGCAACCCTAGCGGCTTAAGAAGGAATATGAGTTACGCGATAGAAAGAGACGTTAATTGGAGGTAAATAAAATTCTAGGTATTTAGCGCAGTACGACGTGAATTGCACTTTATTGCGTCGTAGCAAGACTAGCTATTTCTTTGATTACTTTTGCAGAGTGAACTTTCTGTACTTGTACTATTTAGTATTATGTGGTGGTGTTGTTACAGACATTACTGAGTGTAATATATATTAGTTATTTATAATTTATATCTTCTTACAGTAAATAGTTGTGAAGATTTAGTTTTTCAATATTCTTCGTGTTTTCAGCTACGAAGAAAGTCTCCCCGTTGACGGCTCAGAGCTAATACTGGCATTAGAGTCCCTAGTGATAGCTACGAGCGTGGACAACGGGCCCGCTAATATAAAGCCTCTTCGAATCGCACTCCGGTGTTTGGTTAGTATTTTTAAATGATTTAAGTAAAACATTTCAGTTATTATTTAATGACTAGCTACCGCCCACGGTTTCACCCCTCTGGTTCTCGTGGGTATATCGGGATAAAATAAAGCCTACATTCTAATCCAGGCTATCATCTATCTTTTTGCCAAATTTCATCCAAATCCGTTCAGCAGTTTTTGCGTGAAAGTTGGATGTTTCATACATCCAAAAATCCTCACAAACTTTCGCATTTACAATATTAAGTAGGATTTAACAGTAAAAACGAAAATATAATCACATTCTGGTTTTGAAATAAAACAGACACACCCCTACATGTTGACCGACCATCAAATTCATCAAAAAGCTTCAAAGTCAAAGTCAAAGTCAAAATTATTTATTGTGAAACACAGGTAGGTACATAAGGTGGTTGTAAAAAAATATATAAAATGGTTCAGCTGGTTTCTGCCGATGTGACATTAAATACAATAAAATTTAAATTTAAAACAATGTCAAAGTTTTAAAAAGCCCATTATTTATAGATGAAACATTACTCATTAAAAATATCAATTAAATTAATTTTATACTAAACGTCATTATCATTAAATTAAATTAAATTTACTACATAACAATAGCCTAAAATATAAATCAATTAATTAAAATCATATATTACGGTCAGTCAAAAATTCATTAAGGGAGTAATAACATTTGTCAATCAGAAATGCCTTCAGCTTATGCTTAAATAAATTTATGTCATCATTACAATTTCGTATTGATACCGGTATTTTGTTATATATACGCGATGCATTACAGAACACGCTATCACTCAGCAATTTTGATTTATTTGGAATCATGCGAAGTTTATCTTTATGTCGCACCCCGGAGAAGAATTCAAACATTTTGTTCTAAACTGAACCATGTGTTCCCCGATTCCTACAACCTTGGCCTCTTCAAGGCGAGAGTGAATATGAATTTTCTGGGCATGCATGTAACACCTTAGACCACAACCTGTTTGTTAAGCACGATGGTGGTCAAATTCCTGCCAAGTTATTATAAAAAAAAACTTTTATGTTCACATTACATTAATATTTAATTATTATATTACTATTAAAATATGTATGCATTTAATGTAATGACTGTCATATCATTACCTTAAATGCAATAATCTCAATCTCTCTTTTTTTCACTGCAAACGAGAAATATTGTAAAAATAATAAAGTAAGATTTTAATTTTGGTTACAAATGTGTACCACCACACTCAAATATTATTATGTCTGATCTGTGGAATTACATAAGAAATCCTCACCCACATTCCCGTCTCTAATTCTGTTTTTTTTGCCATACTTTTATCACGAATTCCCTAAAAGAAGTATACTTAAGTAATTAATGAGTCTGCCATACTTTTGATAGGTAAAACTCTGCACTGCCGAGCCAGCTTTATACGCTCCCCGCACGTCCAATGTGCTCGGTACACAACTGCTAGAATGCCAGTGGAGTGAAGGCGGGCCCAGAATACTAGCGCTGCTAGAAGCATTGGGAGCATTGGGAGGAGGAACCTACTGTCCAAGATCACTAACGCCCGCGCTACCCGCACTGGTACACACGCTAGAGGCTGCTATGAGGTAACTGCTGCTTTATTAAGCTCATTCACAGTTGATATAATATCAGAATACTAGCGCTGGTAGAAGCACTGGGAGCTTTGGGAGGAGGAAGTTACTGTCCAAGGTCACTCACGCCCGCGCCTCCTGCGCTGGTACTCGAGCTGCTATGAGGTAAGTTGATCGTATATATTTATTTATTGCACATGTATATGTGCATATAACCGCCTCTGTGGTCTAGTGGTACAACCACCGGTATCAGACCCAGGAGTCCTGGGTTAGATTCCCAGCGGGGATACATATTGTATTCGGTTTGGGTGGTGGTAGGACTTGTTGTCTTCCTCCGGACTGGGTGTTGGTAGTCCGGGGACCGCGGTCCAACTGATGTGCGTCGGACGTCGTATATATTGATTGTGGCTATTGAAACTTCTGTCAGCGCGATGTGGGATCCCATTCATGTTCTTCCCAGGCTGATGATGGACTCTAAAGCATTTACCACAAACCTACGAGGTTTAATAAAATGCTATATATAATTAAGTTTTTAGAATGGTTAATAAATTTAAAAAAAAGGTTTTTTTTTTATTTATTTATCATTGACGTTTAGTCCATGACTCAGGTACAAATGCTCGGTATTCATCATACAAACATTTGCCCCCTACCGGGATTTGAACCCGGGACCTCAGAGTAGGCGACACCTTGAAACTGGTGTACGTACCACTCTGCCACGGAGGTCGTCGGACGAATAGACGGAGCATCGGTGATTTGCTGCTCTGGCCGGCTTTTAGCGATGAGACGGGGAGACTCTAAGCCTTCATCATACCTGATGTTAAGTATTGCTAAGGCTGAAGATGGAAGCGAGCCTCTCCCGGAATCCTCAATCACCGAGGAACTGGCTATCTTATCTGTAACTGCCGGAACATAACAATGCTGAAAACATTGTTATTACGTTAAATCGAACCCAGGCCACGTCAAAAATTTGTAATAATTATTGACATTAAATCTGGATCTTAACGCGACCCGTCAAGAGTAACCCCCAATTATGATAAATAATCATTAATTCCCAGGGACCCAACAACAGATGGTGACGGGACAGCTCTCGTCCTTCTCTGCACCGTACTGTTCCAAGAGCGAGCAGGCACAGCGCTCACTTGCAAGATCAACAACGCGTGGGAGCAGAAGATAATGGACACCATCCGATACGTGGACGGCTGGACCCGGTACAGGGTCGCTAGGGCCGCCTTAAGGTCAGTCATATTTAAACGAAATTATTTTAATTACATTTACACGTCCAACGAAATGTTTTTGGTTACTTATCTATCTTTAGAGCTGTGTCGAGAACAATTATACTTATGATAATTTTTTAAATAGAAAAATATTGGAAAAAGTCAACTCGGCCACAAGTGCATTCTCAGACGGGACTCGAACCCACGACCTTTGGAAATCCGGTCCAATGCTCTAACCACTGAGCTATCGAGACTTTCAAAACCGTCGAAATTCTCCAATACTTTGATATTTTTAATACACTGTAGGCCAGCATAGTCAATGCAATCATCAATGCTAGGAATCAATGCATCATGCAAGGAAAATCCTTGCATTCGGAAGAAACATCTTTTCAGATGTTTAACGATCGATTAAGATGCAACAGCCAATAATTTATCATTTTTTAATCTTTGCATTGTTCAATGCTAATTTTATAATAGAAGAATATTGGAAAAAGTCAACTCGGCCACAAGTGAATTTTCAGAGGGGACTCGAACCCACGACCTTTGGAAATCCGGTCCAATGCTCAAAATGATTTTGAAATGATTTTAATTACATGTATACGTCGAACAAAATGTTTTCGGTTACTTATCTATCTTCAGAGCTGTGTCGAGAACAATGTCACATCTGACTTATCGTATGCGAAAATGAAAAAATTGAAGAAGTAAAGGATACAAAATTTTTAGGTTTAGTAATAGACGACATGTGTACATGGAAATCTCATATTGACGTACTAGTGACAAAATTAGAAAGATATGTTTATGTTCTCAACAGACTTACGAATGTAACTTCTAAAGAAACAGCATTAATGGCATATCACGGTTATGTCTCGTCATTATTAAGGTACGGACTAATATTGTGGGGGAATTCTGTTGATATGCCCAGAGCATTCAGAGTGCAAAAGAAATGCATTCGGTCTATCTGTGGTGCAGCCTATTTGGACAGCTGTAAGCCATTATTTAAACAATTAAATATATTGCCTCTTCCATGTTTGTACATTTTTGAAGTGTTAATTTTTGTTAAAAAATACAACCAATTGTTTGAGTTAAAAAACAACAGTACATACAGAGGAAGAAAAAATAAAAATCTGTGTGTACCAAAGCAAACACTAAAATTGTATTCCAGGAATATACATTGCATGGCAATTCGACTGTTTAATAAACTACCGGATGAATTTAAAACCTTGACATTTTATAAATTTAAGCACAAATTATTCAATTTTCTATTGACCAAATTGTATTATAACGTATCTGACTATTTGAATGATAAAGACATGTAATTTTTTTTTTTTTTTTGGTATATATTATTATTTTAAATTTACTTTAATATTAAACTTGAGTTTTTATAATTAAATATGGTTAATACATAAGTAGGGATATAACTCATATTAGATATATCGAATGTTTCAGTCACAAAACAAGTAATATAATTGTAAATGATTTGCACATCGTTTGACGATAGAATATGTTGGAAATAACTAATTTAAGATCAATATTGTAACCATATTCTTGCAAATAAATATTTTATTATATTATTATTATGCCTCAAGCCGTGTTTTTCCAAAATCTCTTTTTCCTTATCCACTTTGTCCCTAAAATCACCACATTTTCTCCTTAACTCATTTGAGTTTTCCCCAAACCTTATAAAGCCTGGGAGCAGAAGATTATGGACACCATCCGATACGTGGACGGCTGGATCCGGTACAGGGCCGCTTTAAATCCAGTCATATTGAATCAAACCACGCCTCACTTTCCCTCAAACTCACATCATTTTCCCGTATGTGAATGAATGAATGAATGAAATATACTCACCTGCTGACTTTCCCGGAGTTGGACATAATCGCTGATATTGCGTACATGATTATGTTATTGGGTTTTTCCCGTTTAATTACGTTTAATATTAAATATTGTACACAAAAAACAATACATTACATAATGTATTGTTATGCGCCCCAAGTTGCTCCAAAGTCATCCCATACTATTCTAAGAGTGAGCAGGCACCGCGCTCACTTGCAAGTTCAACAACGCATAGGAGCAGAAAATTATGGACACCATCCGATACGTGGACGGCTGGACCCGGTACAGAGTCACTGGGGCTGCCTGCTGCCTTGAGGCCAGTCATAATTACAATGATACACAATATTTTATTGCGTGCCTGAGAAAATGGGAAACTTTTGGACGGCTTGGGAGAAACGAAATGCTGTACAATCGCGGAAATACCCAATGATCCACTTTCCGCGCAAAATCCGTTGAACGGCTATCAGTGGGCGACGTTGTAAGCCTGACTCCGCATCGAGCGCACGCGAATGTCAGATGGTCGACCGAGACTCTATTTTTTATTCACTCGTCTCGAGGTTTCTACTGATTTTCGTGCGACATTTGAGTTTCCGTATTTTCCGTACTTCCGTAATAGCCACCTTGCATTTTACATAGCTTCGCTTGTCGCCTGAAATGCGTCCCAACGCGAGCGCGCGAGAGTCAAAGCGAAAAGCGAGCTATGTCGACACAATGCAAGGTCGTTATTCGCCTCATAGGCGATGAGGCGATTTCGCCCCGTACGCCTCGCCACTCCCGAGACGAATGAATCAAAAATAGAGCTCCTTGAACTTCCGCGATTGTACAGGGCGGGCGGGAAAACTTATAACGTCACATTGTCATAGATATGGCCATTACGCCGTAGCAGCGAACATACTGCAGCGGCTAGCGGCAGAAGCCCCGAGTGAAGCTGCGCAGCGCTGGCTCATCGCATTGCACCGCGCCGCCGCTGCCGATCAATTACTATTACAACAAGGTAGACTATTACATTACAACATTTCTGTTCAAAATGTTATTGCTTATTTTGCTAAAGCTGTGGCATTATTATTATTTGTTTATTAGAGACATATTATATACATCTAAGAGTTCTGGCTGGTCGAGTAGACTGCCCTATGCTGAAGCATTGGATCCGGCTTCATGTCCTTGGTGCATGAAGTACCGGATCTAGATATGTTGCCCTATATTCTACTTTACTAACATAGTTCTTAAGTGCATTGTTACTAACAAATTCTATGGACATATGTCTGAATAAATTAAATAAATAAAAAAAGAAAATATTATAATGTAGATGATCTTGTTGCGGCATTACTATTTAGGTATAGAAGTATTTAGATGATTTTGTTACTTGTAGTTATCGCAATTAGTCATGTCGTCTTATTATTTGATGGAATCAGGCGTTACTTGGCGGAAATCCATATTTTAATAGAAAACGAAAAATATGTAGCTTTGTTCCGTAAGAAAAACACATTCAAGATGCAAGATAACAATGACACACCTTCCATCCTTCCTTCATCGATTAGTCTATACGTGTTTCATTTGACCGTGCATTACCATAATAGTCAGTGGTCGGTAATTTTCAAACAGAGAGTGCGGTAATATGTAGTATTTTGCCTGCTTGCTGAAATTTTTTACTTTTATGATTTGACATTAAATTAATTGAGAATGAAATTGATTTATTTAATTTAGGCTGTTACAAGTTAAGTAGTTAAAGAAACTACGCCATCGCGTCGCAAAATCGTAGGTGCACACCTCGTAGCGAGAAGAACCAACAAGACATTCGTCTAAAGTCTAAACTGTGTTTTTCTTTCTATGTTTTATTTCATTCACGGTGTGGTTAAATTTTGACCGATATAGTGGTCTATCAATATTTAAGTTTGCATTTTCAATGCTATTTTGAATAGAAAAATACTAGACGAAATTCGATTCGACTCGCAAGGCGGGACTCGAACGCGCAACCTTTGGGTATCCGGCCCACTGCTCTTCCAATTTTCCATCGAGCAGTGATAGACTATGGTTATTTATGATTTTTTATTTTTTTTTTCATTTTTCAATGCTATTTTTATACTTATGTTAAATTTTAAATAGAAAAATATTAGAAAAAATCTACTCGGCCACAAGTGAATTCTCAGATGGGACTCGAACCCATCACCTTTGGAAATTTATTGGAAAGCATTGGACTATTTAAAATTTATCATAAGATATGGTATGTTATGGCTTGCCGTGTGGTGACGGCCTAAGAATACAAGTGTCACCACTTCTTTACATGCTTGGGGTGTCGTAAGAGTCGACTAAGATGCTCGACGCATTGAAAATCTGTGCGAGAGAAGGAAAACTTGAAACAAACCCTCTACCAACCCGTCTGGCCAGCGTGGTAACAGTAGGCTAACAGCCTCCTATGAACGCCACAATAGGCGTGAGCTAGGAGAGGCCTATGTCCAGCAGTGGACGTTCACAGGCTGATGATGGTTGGTCGTCGTCTCAGCCACATAACACCCACTGCTGGGTAAAGGCCTCCCCCAATAAGGGGGGGTTTGCCATAATCGCCACGCTTGGCAGGCGGGTTGGCGATCGCAGTATGGCGAGTTTGTACGAGACGCCGCTGCCCGTCTCCTGAAGGCTGAGTCCTTTAGTCGCCTTTTACGACACCCACGGGATCAAAAATCTATAAAAAAAAAAAACTTTATTTACCTTAGAACTAAAACTATAACAATATTTGACAGTCATCCCGTGACCACGGCAGCTGTAAAGGTGCCGAAACGTCGGGAAAATCAAAAAACCCCTAAAAACCTAAAAATACGGACAATTACAACTTAGTTCGTGGAAATATAGCGCGTTTGATATCCGTAAAAGTTGTTTTATTTCAATGAACAGTGCGCGCCAAAACATAAGATGTACGTATATAACAATATTTATCTGGAGTCCCCTTTTAAACATAAAAATGTCTGTAATAATGGACTCCGCTCCTCCTTATATAAAACAGGACTAAGGTGTGCACATGATAAAAAAAAATACAACAGTACAAAAAGAAAGGCAAAGAAAAAGCAAAACAATTATATACAAAGGCATTATAACGATAACATTTATGTAAAATAGTCTATGTATATTAATAATGTATGTGTATGTGTGTGTGTGTGTATGTTTGTTTGTGTATATTTTTGTATTTATGTGTGGTGTATTTATTATAGTGAGATCGGTTTACAATTAGATGAGATGAGAGGGGGTAGTGCTATTCTAAGCCGACACTACACAGCTATTCGTCATGGTCATGTATTCGCCACCGGCTGTAGGCATAACCGGTCTGGAGGAGGCGCACGCGGGCTGGGAGGCCAGCAGCGCGTGCGGCGCGGGGTGCGGCTGGGGCGCGGGCTGCGCGGCGGGCTGCGCGGGCTGCGGCGGCTGCGCGCCCCTGCCGCCCGCCGCCATGCACGCGCGCGCCGCCGCCCTCGCCGCGCTGGCCGCCGCCGCCGCCGCCGCGCGCGCGCTCTGCACGCAGCCGCCGCCCGCTATCGCGCACGCGCACGCGCAGGTACGTGCATGCGTACTTCTTGATAACATGTTATTTATTTGTTTTGTACGGTGCAATAACCGTACATAGCGCCATGTCAGCATTTCACGTCAATTGCAATATATTTAATTATTATTTATTGTTTCGATGTGTTAGCAGTTCAGTTCACAATAAGCAGTCGTAACGTGTACTCATTACCTGTCATTTATCATAATTATACATTTATTTATTTATTTAATGTTTGGAAGACCAACACCGAGTAGACAGAGTTGATTTTTGACATAAAAACAGTAAGGCAATAATAGGTCTTCACGTATATAAAACATATTTTAAATGGTTAAGTGTAGACAATAAGTTGCTCTTGGAAAACTTAATCTAAAACTATTACAAACTAAGACAGTGCCTATAATGTGTTTAGTTAAAGTTACTTAAATTGACATTTACTTAAAGAATTCCTCACATAATAAACGCCTCGCAACTGCTAAACTAGAGTGATATATATATATATATATATTATTTGATAACATGTTATCTATACTTAATAATATTATAAAGCTGAAGAGTTTGTTTGTTTGAACGCGCTAATCTCGGGAACTACTGGACCGATTTAGAAAATTCTTAGACCATTAGAAAGCTACATTTCTCCCGAGTGACATAGGCCATATTTTATCCCGATATTCCTACGGGAACGGGAACCACGCGGATAAAACCGCGAGGATCCGCTAGTAATATGATAAGAGTATTGAGACTGTGATAATGTATAGTTTTTGTGTATATGACTTTGTTTTATGTAGATAATTTAATTTGATTTCATATTTTTGACATTTGCATGCCTATTTGGCTAGACATGAATGGAAATTTTATAAATATCTAAGATCTGTAAGTATTGTATTTTACCATGTTTCTAGTAAATAAATAAATTGAATTGAATTAAATTGAATTTGCCTTATAAAGGGCATGCGAGCATTCTACCACTAAACCACGAAAGTCGAATTCCGCGCGAATCTCCCGCTGCTTCGACCTGCATAACCAAGAGCGTTCGTCAGGTCATGGGTTGGTGGTGGGTTTGCTTTATACGGGGATCATCACGCGCACGCGCAGATATCTTCCTCAGTGTACGCCCAGAGCCCTTATTCAGACTATATTAGCCGCGTTCTCGAGTATGATAGCAGTTCCGTTTCTCACAGGCGCGGCGCGAAACCCAGCCGTTAAACGCTATACAACACTATGCAAGGCTTGGCACATGGTTTCAGCGGTGGCTCAACGCTATGCGGCCATCGCTCAATGAATGACCAATTTAATACAAATATCTTTTCTGACTAAGTTAACTATGTTCTTTCAAATGAGGACAGTCATGCACGTTCTCGTATCTCGTGTTATCCTTTTCTGTCGTTTAGAATTAACATTTGCCGGAGCGAGAAAGAGAGTAGGAATGCAACGGCACGCAGTAGAATCGACGAAACAAAGAGCATTCCGCAATTTTTTCCGCTCTAAATATGACTAATTTGAGAAATAGAAACAGAGTGACGAAAATATGCGATTCCGTGCTGACAGATGAAGCTCAACCCTTATCTACGTTCCATTTATCAAACTGCATGTATTCCCAGGCAGCACGAGACCCGGCCGCTAAAGCCGGCGCATGTGCAAACGCAATCCGCAAAGCTTCACGCGCGGTTACAGCGGTGGCTCAACGATACGCGGCCATCGCACGCACCGCTTTCCATGCGGACGACGCTACTCTCACGCACCTGCATATGTATCCTTTACATTACAAGATATATTTGGATCTAGATTCTACACATTTTGAAAGATGTCTTCATACCGGATCCACATTTGCGATTTCGTTCGCTAGGCATAGTAGGTGGTAAGTGAAAACTGCATGAATTATGGCCAGTCACACAATTTTTTTTTTCCAATTGCTTTTTTCGCTCTTGCAGACTTTAGAATGGCATAGAAAACGAAAATAATAATACTCAGTTCTGAATTAACTTACTATTTAATTCAGAATTAAATAGTAATACAAATACTATTTGTTGTTAATCAACCTAAAGCCTACCTACCTACCTAGTAAAAGAAAATCGTTATCGATTGAAATTCATCTAGTTAAAATTGGTTGACATGCAGTCCCAGTAGTAGGCACTTGACGCTCGCTGTCGTGAGTACAAATCACTTTGATGTTAGTAAAAAAATATAACGCCTCACAAATGTCTGAGTATAAAAACCCCATCCTCAACTCAACAATCAGTGCCCAACACACTTACGCCCAACTAGCCCACTTTCTGGACCGCATCACGTCCTCCCAAGAGCGTCCCCCCGAGATGTCCACTAAAGAGATCAAGCCGAAGACTCTGGAAGAAATGATCGCATTAGCTCCAAGCAACGCATTAGCTAGGATATCGGCCAAGCTCTTTGACAACACTACGGGGCAAGGCATCACGCATAGGGTGAGTCATTGTATCACGTAAATTACATACGTTGAACATATGAAGACCGCTGACGCCGCCCGTGCAAGTAGGCTATACCTAAATGTTGCAACATGAAGGAAATGCTGATGCTACGGAACGTGGCCGCTGTCGCCGCGTGCCATCATCGAGGCCATCCGCCGGCACGTCACCGCCCTCACTTTTGCATCTAACATCGATCGGGTCACTTAGTTTAATTAGCAGTAATTTTTGATTGTAATTTTTATTCTAATTAAATTTATATTAAAATAATTTCGATTTTTTTTAAGACCTGCGGCTGCGACCTTCGTAATTGGCGCAGTCGGTAGGATATTCGCGGTCGGTTTCGCGCTACATCCAGGAAGATTTCCGTATTCGCACGAGCCGCCCGAGTGGCTATCAAGTCGCGCACCCGAATATCCGAACCTGGAGGAGCAGCCAACGGGTCCAGTATCAAGACATCGATACGCCGAAATCGAAATGTTCATGTGAGTACACTTGAATCGCTCTCGTGTTGCCTCCTTTTCTATTCATAAGGTCCCTTTATTTTATTCACCATTTTTTACCCTATGCAAGTTAGGTCCGGCGATTCTGCTTCATATCAGCAGTCTCGCAGGAGAGAATTAATTGATAGTAGTAGATTTAGTAGTTTAAATAGTATACCTGAAACTATGGAAAGGAACCCAGACGTTATCCACAAGGCCTTACGCCTTGTTCCCGATTTTGACGGGAACGCAAACGTTCTAACTAGGTTTATAAGAATTTGTGATCAGTTGTGTAATGAATTTCTGAGTGATGATCCAACTAATCAATTAATTAATTTATATTTGTTAAATGGTATATTAAACAAAATTACCGGTCCTGCCGCCACTATTATAAATTCAAATGGAATCCCCGATAGTTGGATTGGCATAAGAAATACTTTAGTTAATAACTTTGCAGACCAAAGAGACGAAACTGCATTATACAATGACCTTTCTTTAGCTAGGCAAGGTAATAGTAGCCCCAAGAGTTCTATGACCAATGTCAAACACTGTTTAGCACGATAATGACCTATGTCACACTCCATGAGACAATAGGAACCACTATCGAAGCCAAACGTACGCTTTATAAAAAGTTAACGATGCAAGCGTTTGTACGAGGTTTAAAGGAACCACTTGGATCTCGTATCAGATGCATGAGGCCAGAAACTATAGAGAAAGCTTTGGAGTATGTGCAGGAGGAACTTAATATCCTTTACCAGCAACAGCGCACTGATAATCAGCCTAGACCTCAAGTGGGATTTCGCCCACCACCTGCCATGCCTACAGGTTTCTCAGTCCCTAAGCCTGTTAATTTTAATGCACCAATTCATAGTTTAGCAAATCAGCCTATGCAGCGATTTACGCCGCAACCGCCAGCGCAAAGGTATGTCCAACCGCAATCGCAACCATTTAAATTCAATAATAATTTCCAACAGCGAATGCCATCTCGCACTCAGCAGATGTTTGGTGCACCGCCGCCTCGTTATAACCCCCAGAGTAATAACTTTAGGTTACCACCTAGGAATCAACCCCAACTCTCGAACCCAAGACCTATGAGCGGAGTACAGCATTTTATACCAAAGGCTTTACCCCCTACTCTGTCGGGACACGATTGGCGTAGATTCGGGAACCCTCCCCCGAATAACTATTTTAAATCGCGAGAAATTAATTTAAATGAATGTGCATACTATGACGACTCATACTACCAAGACTATTACGACACAGACTATTACAATGACGTAAGTGACTATAATTACTATGACACGACTTATGACTATGACGACAGAGTTCAGTTTTACGAACCTACAACTAGCGCAGAGTCGAATGACGAGCCACAAGCGTCATGTTCAAATTCTAATACGGAGTCGGATTTTCAGAAACCGGGCCCGTCAAACAAATTAAGATAGAACTTAATCTACAGACGCAAAGACAGTTACCTTACATCCAGATAGCAAATCCACCTTTAAAGCTATTAATAGACACGGGCGCTAATCAGTCGTTTATCAGTCCGGAATGCGTAGATCGGTATTTTACTAACTTTTCTTTAAATCACGATCCATTCGAAGTTACTAATGTTCACGGTACAAGTCGCAACGAGTATTCTATCACAGTGCCAACCTTTTCTGAATTTAATAGTCAAGAGCTTATCAAGTTATTCGTATACCGTTTCCATGATTATTTCGACGGTCTTATTGGCTTAGATTTACTCACGAAATGGGAAGCGAAAATTGATTTAAAAAATCAATCGCTAACCACACAATACGCGGTCAACCCTATTAAATTATATAACTCATGCAATGTGAACCTTTACGAAGATATTATCCCGGCAAAATCGTCTAAATTAGTTCGTATCCCGATAAACGCCCCGGATGGCGATGTATTAGTAGAAGAGCAAGTTATCTGTAATTGTTTTATTCAAGAATGCGTAACATCTGTTAAAAATAGTCGCGGAATATTAGAAATATATAACTCGACCGATAATGACGTAATCTTTTCGTTAGACCAGCCAGCGCAAGCGGAGCTCTTGAATATCGAGTGCATTCGCACCGAGCCGCCGCCTACGTCACGCGCACGCGACGTCTTATCGCGCCTTAGAACGGATCATATGAACGCCGAGGAAAAAGCTAATATCGAGGCTTTATGCTCACGATACTCCGACGTATTTTATCTAGAAGGCGAGCAATTAAGTTTTACGAATAAAATAAAGCATTGTATTAACACGACCGACGAGATTCCAATTTACACCAAAAGTTACCGTTATCCTTTTGTACACCGTAATGAAGTTCGCGATCAAATATCAAAAATGTTAGAGCAGGGTATAATCAGACCTTCCACTTCAGCATGGAGCTCACCCATCTGGGTTGTGCCCAAGAAATCAGATGCGTCGGGAAAGCAAAAGTGGCGCATAGTTGTGGACTTTCGTAAGTTGAACGAAAAGACTATCGACGATAAATACCCCATCCCTAACATAACTGACATCCTTGACAAGTTAGGTAAATGTATGTATTTTACAACCTTAGATTTAGCGTCAGGTTTTTACCAAGTCGAAATGAACGAGGCCGATATTCCGAAAACTGCATTTAACGTAGAGCACGGACACTATGAATTCCTGAGAATGCCTATGGGTTTAAAGAACAGTCCATCGACATTCCAGAGAGTTATGGATGATGTTCTCAGAGGCCTTCAAAATGACATATGTATAGTTTATCTCGATGACATCGTCGTTTTGGGTACCTCTTTACAGGAAGCCATTAATAATCTTGAAAAAGTATTACAGAGGTTACGAATGTCCAACTTTAAAATTCAAATGGACAAGTCGGAATTTCTCAAATTGGAAACTAACTATTTAGGACACATTATAACGAGGGAAGGTATAAAACCTAACCCCGATAAAATTACCGCTATTGAAAAGTACCCTATTCCAGAAACTACTAAACAGATAAAGCAATTTTTAGGTCTTATTGGCTATTACCGTAAATTCATTCCCAACTTTGCCCGTATAACAAAACCGTTGACTAACTGCTTAAAAAAAGGTAAAAAGATTACATTAGATTCCGATTACGTCAATGCATTTAACAAGTGTAAGACTCTTTTGACGAACGACCCTATACTACAGTACCCTGACTTCACTCGTGATTTTTTACTGACTACAGACGCATCCAATGTTGCTATAGGAGCCGTACTATCCCAAGGGCCCATAGGGTCAGATAAGCCTGTTTCTTTCGCGTCACGAACTCTCAATGATAGCGAAGTAAACTACAGTACAATAGAAAAAGAACTTTTAGCCATCGTTTGGGCTACAAAGTATTTTAGACCATATTTATTCGGCCGTAAGTTCAAAATTCTCACAGATCACAAACCATTGCAATGGATGATGAATCTGAAAGAACCAAATTCACGATTAACTAGATGGAGGTTAAAGTTAAGCGAATATGATTTTACCGTAATGTATAAAAAGGGTAAATGCAATACTAACGCCGATGCTCTGTCTAGAATCGAAATACACAATGAAGAAATAAGTTCAGTAATAGCTAATTGTTCAGAGAAACCACCATCTTTATTATCTAATTCCGAAACAGAAACAGTACATACAAGTCACGAAAATCCTATTTTAGAAGTTCCGATCACCGATGAGCCATTAAATAAATTCCATCGACAGTTGCACATCACTATCGTACCGGACGTAAAACGTAGGGCTGTAATAACGAAACCGTTCGATACGCACACTCGTATAGCAATACAAGTGAGCGAAATCAACTTAGAAAATGACATAGTTACTGCAATAAAAGAATATGTTAGTCCTAAAGTTAAAACAGCATTGCTTTTAAATCCTCCTCTTGCTATGTATTCTATCATACCTATAATTCAAGAAAAATTTAAGAGATCATCTATGAATCTCATCTTAACAAAATCAGAAATAGAAAATGTAAAACAATACCTTCGACAGCAAGAAATAATTCGTAATTACCACGATGGAAAAACAAACCACCGAGGTATTAACGAATGTTACTTAGCTCTTTCTAAGAAATACTTTTGGCCAAAAATGAAGGAACAGATAGCAAAATTCATAGGTGAATGCACTATATGTGGTCAGGCAAAATATGATAGAAACCCCGTAAGACCCCAGTTTAACATAGTACCTCCAGCAACTAGACCCTTTGAGACTATTCACATGGACTTATTTACTGCCCAAAATGAGAAATACTTGACTTTTATTGACGTGTTCTCGAAGTATGGTCAAGCTTACCTACTTAGGGACGGTACAGCATTAAGCATTTTACAAGCATTATTACAGTTTATTACACATCATGGTATCCCTTACACTATAGTGACAGATAACGGAACAGAGTTTACGAATCAACTATTCTCTGAATTCACTAGACTTCATAAAATTAATCATCATAGAACATTAGCACACTCACCAAATGATAACGGTAATATCGAGCGATATCACTCGACTTTACTCGAACACCTTCGCATTCTAAAGTTACAGCATAAGGACGAACCGGTTGTGAATTTGATGCCTTACGCGATAATTGCATATAATTCATCTATACATAGTTTTACTAAATGCAAACCCTTTGATTTAATTACAGGTCATTTCGATCCGAGAGACCCCATTGACATAGACCCTATTCCACATTTATTACAACAGTATATAAGTAACCATAAAGCTCAAATGAACACGGTCTATGAACTTATTAATCAGACTAGTTTAGAAAATCGTACATCTCTCGTAGAAAATAGGAATAAAACCCGGGAACCTGAGATAGAGTACACCCCACAACAACAAGTTTTCATAAAAAATCCCATGGCTTCCAGACAAAAAGTCGCCCCTAGATATACACAGGATACCGTACTTGCCGACTTACCTATACACATATATACATCTAAGAAACGCGGTCCCGTAGCTAAGAATAGATTGAAGCGTGTGCCCAAGAATGCTAAATTGTTACAGGATTCTGGTGATTCTCGTCCAGACAGCAAGCCCACAGGAGATAAGACTTGAGACACTCGACGATGGACCTGGACTATTACCGTTCAAGTTAGGACCGACTAAACTTACAACTCATTACCATACTTTCCTACAACGTATTCAGTTAGGTGACATTGAAAGTAAACTAACTAAATTACAGACACAAGTAGAGACTTTTAAGACTAGACTTCCTAACGATACCTATATGTTATATGAGTTGCAAATAAATTATCTAACTAATAAGATAGAAAAGTCCTTTGAGCAATTGACTAGTTTAGAACCTAGCCGTGCTAAAAGAGGTTTAATTAATACATTTGGATCCGTAATAAAGAGCATAACCGGTAACTTAGATTACAATGACGCGTTAAAATATGATAACGCAATAAATGCGCTTCATAGTAACGAGGATAAATTAGCATTTGAATTAAATAATCACATAAGTTATAGTAAAGAATGGATGACAAAACACTTTGGTATCATCTCTCAGATAATAGAAAATCAGAACCTTATAAATAATACACTACATTTATTATTAGATAAAAGTTATCTTAGTAATTCTAGCCTTATTAAATATGCAAAGTTCGCTCAGTTACTAACTATAATTAGTGAAAATGTAGACGACACTTTCGTTGAATTAAATAATATAGAAAACATACTTGCATTCATACGTACTTCAAGTACGCATCATGCTATGCTTAGAGTAGATATCTTACGTAATATGATAGATAGGTTAAGGCAGTTATATAGTAGTAAAAACATATTAGATATACAATTACGGGAATTTTATGATGTTATAAAACCCGCTTTTTATTATAGTGATAGAGATATAATGTTAGTATTTAGAATCCCGATCGTTAGCGAAGAATATTATAATTTATATAAATTATCAGTAGTACCTAATAGGAATCACCAATCCATTATCCCTTCCTATCCCTTTATGGCAACTAGCGAGTCCGCATTCGTGTACATAGAGGCTGAATGCCCGAAGTTAAGTAACGGCTATCTCTGTGAAGAAGGAGTGAACCACCAACTTCGCACCGTACCTGACTGCATCCAGCATCTCATCTCAAAGCAATCTCTGGAGAAAACCTGCAAACTATCATCCGTCATTCTACATAAAGAAGCAATGGAAAAATTAGATGACCAACACTATACCATATCCCTGCCACACGAAACAAAGGTTCAGCTATCCTGCGGAAGAGAAGATTACACCCAGCTTCATGGAAGTTACCTGGTCACCATCCCAATGAAATGTATCTTACGCACGCCCGAGTTCACCATCATAAATGATAACGACGAGGTGAAAGGACAACCACTCAAGATCATGAAAATTCCTGATTTGGACATGCGAGATGAAGAACCTACCCATATCAATCTGCGATCTATCGATTTAAGAAGCCTCCACCACATTCAAGACAAGATATTACTACAGAATCCCATCAAAATCCCGGAGCAACCAACCGACATAGTATACCATACCACTATACCTTTCTACGGCGTACTATTCGGTGCAGCTGTACTAGCCATCGTAGTCATGCTACGACGCTACGGATTACTACGATTTAAGAAAAATGACGTCATCGAGCCAGCCACCTCAGCCTACCATCACTACGCACAACCAGATCTCCCGGAACCAAGAAAGCCTGGAAAATCAGAAGATAAAGACATGCCAGCAACATTTGCTCTCAAAATTCTCAAATAGTTGCTAATCTGAGGGGGGAGGAATTACATACGTTGAACATATGAAGACCGCTGACGCCGCCCGTGCAAGTAGGCTATACCTAAATGTTGCAACATGAAGGAAATGCTGATGCTACGGAACGTGGCCGCTGTCGCCGCGTGCCATCATCGAGGCCATCCGCCGGCACGTCACCGCCCTCACTTTTGCATCTAACATCGATCGGGTCACTTAGTTTAATTAGCAGTAATTTTTGATTGTAATTTTTATTCTAATTAAATTTATATTAAAATAATTTCGATTTTTTTTTAAGACCTGCGGCTGCGACCTTCGTAATTCGTACAACTTGCTAATGATAAAAAAATCTATGTTTACATAAATTGACGATTTAAAATTAGTTCCATTTATGACGGTTGTCTTATTGAGATGCAGAAACATTTTGGTATATTTAGTGCTTGTTAACAAGTTCAAGTTGAGTTCCTAGAGTGCAATTTATGTGTGATGTGATGTCTAATATTTATATTTTATAAATTTTTTATGTTATGTTTTTCATTCTAAAGCCCTAAGTATGAGCGCCTTGTATCGATACTAGCAGCTCGATGTAACGTATCGCTGTCCCGCGCAGACGGCGTACATCTTAGTGGGTTAGCCGAGACAACATTATGCGGCGTATGACGGTATTCATTTACTGCGTTGAGTATGGTGTACGATGTATGTAGCCGTTTGGTGTGGTGCTTAGCGACTATGCGTGATTGCGGTGTGATAGCGATACGCGGTTTTTTTTATGAACGTCGGGGAGACTCTTAGCCTTCATCATACCTGATGTTATGTATTGATAAGGTTGAAGATGGAAGCGAGCCTCTCCCGGAATCCTCAATCACTGAGGAACTGGCTATCTTATCTCTAACTGCAGGAACACAACAATGCTGAAGACATTGTTGTTATGGCGTCAGACTTAGATAAGATGGTGGTAGCTAGCCAGATGGACTTAGAACAAGTCCTACCACCAACCAAACCGAATATAATATGTACCCCCGCTGCGAATCGAACCCGGGCCCCTGGGTCTGATACCGGTGGTTGTACCACTAGACCACAGAGGCGGTTAAAATATATTAAAGCTGTTAAAGATTTCGTTTCTCGCATGGAGAGCAGCAGTGTGTGCTAGATGGACGTAGCCACAACGAACATACACGTAAGCGATCAATGGGGGCGCTGTGCTGCACGTGGTCGCTAACGGGCGTGTGGTCCACAGCACGCGGAGGCGGTGCTGGCAGCGGTGCGCGCGTGCAGCGCGGGCGCGGCGTGGGCGCGGGGGGTGTGCGCGGGGCGCGCGGGCGGGGCGCTGTGCCGGGTGTGTGTGCCGCGTGTAGGTAGCTAACGGGCGTGTGGTCCACAGCACGCGGAGGCGGTGCTGGCAGCGGTGCGCGCGTGCAGCGCGGGCGCGGCGTGGGCGCGGGGGGTGTGCGCGGGGCGCGCGGGCGGGGCGCTGTGCCGGGTGTGTGTGCCGCGTGTAGGTAGCTAACGGGCGTGTGGTCCACAGCACGCGGAGGCGGTGCTGGCAGCGGTGCGCGCGTGCAGCGCGGGCGCGGCGTGGGCGCGGGGGGGTGTGCGCGGGGCGCGCGGGCGGGGCGCTGTGCCGGGTGTGTGTGCCGCGTGTAGGTAGCTAACGGGCGTGTGGTCCACAGCACGCGGAGGCGGTGCTGGCAGCGGTGCGCGCGTGCAGCGCGGGCGCGGCGTGGGCGCGGGGGGTGTGCGCGGGGCGCGCGGGCGGGGCGCTGTGCCGGGTGTGTGTGCCGCGTGTAGGTCGCTAACGGGCGTGTGGTCCACAGCACGCGGAGGCGGTGCTGGCAGCGGTGCGCGCGTGCAGCGCGGGCGCGGCGTGGGCGCGGGGGGTGTGCGCGGGGCGCGCGGGCGGGGCGCTGTGCCGGGTGTGTGTGCCGCGTGTAGGTAGCTAACGGGCGTGTGGTCCACAGCACGCGGAAGCGGTGCTGGCAGCGGTGCGCGCGTGCAGCGCGGGCGCGGCGTGGGCGCGGGGGGGTGTGCGCGGGGCGCGCGGGCGGGGCGCTGTGCCGGGTGTGTGTGCCGCGTGTAGGTAGCTAACGGGCGTGTGGTCCACAGCACGCGGAAGCGGTGCTGGCAGCGGTGCGCGCGTGCAGCGCGGGCGCGGCGTGGGCGCGGGGGGTGTGCGCGGGGCGCGCGGGCGGGGCGCTGTGCCGGGTGTGTGTGCCGCGTGTAGGTAGCTAACGGGCGTGTGGTCCACAGCACGCGGAAGCGGTGCTGGCAGCGGTGCGCGCGTGCAGCGCGGGCGCGGCGTGGGCGCGGGGGGTGTGCGCGGGGCGCGCGGGCGGGGCGCTGTGCCGGGTGTGTGTGCCGCGTGTAGGTAGCTAACGGGCGTGTGGTCCACAGCACGCGGAGGCGGTGCTGGCAGCGGTGCGCGCGTGCAGCGCGGGCGCGGCGTGGGCGCGGGGGGTGTGCGCGGGGCGCGCGGGCGGGGCGCTGTGCCGCGTGTAGGTAGCTAACGGGCGTGTGGTCCACAGCACGCGGAAGCGGTGCTGGCAGCGGTGCGCGCGTGCAGCGCGGGCGCGGCGTGGGCGCGGGGGGTGTGCGCGGGGCGCGCGGGCGGGGCGCTGTGCCGGGTGTGTGTGCCGCGTGTAGGTCGCTAACGGGCGTGTGGTCCACAGCACGCGGAGGCGGTGCTGGCAGCGGTGCGCGCGTGCAGCGCGGGCGCGGCGTGGGCGCGGGGGGTGTGCGCGGGGCGCGCGGGCGGGGCGCTGTGCCGGGTGTGTGTGCCGCGTGTAGGTAGCTAACGGGCGTGTGGTCCACAGCACGCGGAAGCGGTGCTGGCAGCGGTGCGCGCGTGCAGCGCGGGCGCGGCGTGGGCGCGGGGGGGTGTGCGCGGGGCGCGCGGGCGGGGCGCTGTGCCGGGTGTGTGTGCCGCGTGTAGGTAGCTAACGGGCGTGTGGTCCACAGCACGCGGAAGCGGTGCTGGCAGCGGTGCGCGCGTGCAGCGCGGGCGCGGCGTGGGCGCGGGGGGTGTGCGCGGGGCGCGCGGGCGGGGCGCTGTGCCGGGTGTGTGTGCCGCGTGTAGGTAGCTAACGGGCGTGTGGTCCACAGCACGCGGAGGCGGTGCTGGCAGCGGTGCGCGCGTGCAGCGCGGGCGCGGCGTGGGCGCGGGGGGTGTGCGCGGGGCGCGCGGGCGGGGCGCTGTGCCGGGTGTGTGTGCCGCGTGTAGGTAGCTAACGGGCGTGTGGTCCACAGCACGCGGAGGCGGTGCTGGCAGCGGTGCGCGCGTGCAGCGCGGGCGCGGGGGGTGTGCGCGGGGCGCGCGGGCGGGGCGCTGTGCCGGGTGTGTGTGCCGCGTGTAGGTAGCTAACGGGCGTGTGGTCCACAGCACGCGGAGGCGGTGCTGGCAGCGGTGCGCGCGTGCAGCGCGGGCGCGGCGTGGGCGCGGGGGGGTGTGCGCGGGGCGCGCGGGCGGGGCGCTGTGCCGGGTGTGTGTGCCGCGTGTAGGTAGCTAACGGGCGTGTGGTCCACAGCACGCGGAGGCGGTGCTGGCAGCGGTGCGCGCGTGCAGCGCGGGCGCGGGGGGTGTGCGCGGGGCGCGCGGGCGGGGCGCTGTGCCGGGTGTGTGTGCCGCGTGTAGGTAGCTAACGGGCGTGTGGTCCACAGCACGCGGAGGCGGTGCTGGCAGCGGTGCGCGCGTGCAGCGCGGGCGCGGCGTGGGCGCGGGGGGTGTGCGCGGGGCGCGCGGGCGGGGCGCTGTGCCGGGTGTGTGTGCCGCGTGTAGGTAGCTAACGGGCGTGTGGTCCACAGCACGCGGAGGCGGTGCTGGCAGCGGTGCGCGCGTGCAGCGCGGGCGCGGCGTGGGCGCGGGGGGTGTGCGCGGGGCGCGCGGGCGGGGCGCTGTGCCGGGTGTCGCTGACGCCGGCGTGGCGCGCTCCCCCGGCGGAGCACGCGGCGACGTTGCCGCTGTCGCACCGGCTCGCGTTGAAGCTTGAAGGAGTCGTGCTGCCGGCGGTGCCTCTCAGGTATGTTTCAGTACGTTTCAATTAAACATAGCGTCTACCAGGCGGGTCAGGCCACATAGCAATGCTCATATCCGCCTGCTGCTAGAGGCGCGGCGGAAATCTGACATTTTTTTTTATATTTCTGTAATGCGGCCGGACCCGCCCCTACTGACACGTCTCAAGTAGATGCCTTTGCAGCCAATGGATTAAGGAATTTTCTGTGTTTTTACCTGCGAACATATAAAACATGGAAGCATTTCTGACGCTCGAGTGTGACACCACGAAAAGTGCCGTAGGCCGCCGGTGCCATCACCGTTAAAAACTGTCTTATTTCTCGGATCACTATGGTATGCGTCGTGGTTGAAGCAACGTCATTGATCGCCTGTCAAACGGGTCACGAAAAATTAAGTCAAGTCTGATGGTATTACTTTTCCCATGTAAGTATTACGATATCTACAATAAAACTTTATAAAAAATATTTTGTATCCCGTACAGGCAGGGGTGTGATTATGTCGAATGAAGTAAGTTATTTTAAAATAACTAAAGTATGTTTTTCAATGTTACATAATATATGTGCTTATAACTTAGTCACCTTGAAAAGGTATCTATATCTTGAAAAGTAATACCTAATAATATTTCTTTTCCATGAAATAAAATAAAATATTATTGTCGTAACCAAAAAATCGTGAACATTGGTCTAACTAAACTTGTGTCTCGGAAACCGGAAACCACGACGGTATCACTGCAACAAATTAGTTCCAGTTACTTTCTTCCAAAAATATTTATAACGTAGATTTTGTTTTGCGTTCCAGATAGCGATATATTCTTTTCTTTTACGAACAGTTCAATATTTCTAAAAATAACAAAAATTTTAAACAATTTAAAAAAAAATTATATAAATTTTCTAACATCTATTAATAAGAAATAATTAACATATTGCTTGATTATTGTTGCATAGTTCATTCAAGCTCTGTGTTGGCAAAATTTCGTGACGCATCGCATTCTATTTGTACTCGGCACCAGTGGTGAATGATAAATGGCCAATCACAGAGCATGCACCCTGTCATTTTCAAAATGGCGTAAATAGCGTAACTGCCTATTACCGACCTAAACCCACCACTTTTAAGGATGTTTTTTACGTGTAGATAATTTTCGTGTATCTCTCGTGTGAAACTGGTGTCAATACTTATTGGAGGCTTGTATGAAGGGACTGCTTCCATGTTATATATTTTCGCAGGTTTTAAGCGTTTCCTAACTATCAAAACTGTAGTTCATGTCAGTGCGAACCAACCGGCTTATGGATGAAAAATACCAGAATGTCACCGTTTCTTTTTGTTTGTCTTAAAAAAATAGAACGTTTATTTGCCTTATTTGTGTACATTACTTAATTTTTTTTTGCTAGTAAACGACAACCTCAACGTCAAGTCAAAGGAGTACAAATTACAGTCACAGCCACCCCTCATCCACGCACCAACGAGAAGGTATGGTAATTTAAATATTTCTAAAGATATTAACAGAATATAACTAACACTATACATCGTACTGAGCATATCCGAATATTGTATGTCTTAACATTAATAACATAGGGTCACTTTTACCCACAATTTCCTGGAGACGTATTTTTGAATACTTCAAATTACTATTCGCATACGAAATCACGATGCGATTGCTAAAAACCCTATTTTTGCAATTGCAATTCGCATTCGAATCTGCAACGAGTGGTCCCGCACTCTTTTTTGATTCGAGCGATAGGAAGTTTGATGGCACTTAATGTCATTTTCAAATTGACTGATAGTTTGACAACTTAAGAACGCTTCGTTTCACGTGATTCAAATATTCTGCGTAAAATGAAATAATGTCTAGGGATTATATCTTTTTTTAATTTTGCATTTTACAATGCTATTTTTACGTGATAAATATTAAACAAGAAAATATACCAGAAAAAAGCAACTAGTCTCATGCCGCCTTAACGGGATGAGACTAGTTGCTTTTTTTGGTACTTTAATAATGTCTAGGGACTTTAGGGAAACGGCAACACCGTATTCAAGTGATGAAAAAAATGCGACAAAATGGTAGTCGGTGAATTTTGTCGGTGGTAGGAGTTGTTGTAAGCCCGCTTGGCTAGCTACCACCGTGTTATCTAAGTGTGACGCCATAACAACAATGGTTTTAACAATATTGTGTTCCGGCAGTTAGAGATAAGATTGCCAGTTCTTTAGTGATTGAGGATTCCGGGAGAGGCTCGCTTGCATCTTCAGCCTTATACTCAACATCGGGTATGATGAAGGCTAAGACTCACCCCGTTGTTAAAAAAAAAGGATTCAAAAATACGTCTCCTGAACTAAAAACTCTTTCAAACGGTTGAGTTCATCAACATGCCAGTATCTCAACCACTTTTCAAACTAATTTAGCGGCACGCTAGACGCCTTTTGTCACCTTACGTGTGCAAAGAAAAATATTGGTTATATACAGTCACCAGCAATAATAAGTTAAGGGACTTCTCGACTGAAGCAAGATAACAATCCAAATTGTCTAATCATTTAAACATTGTTAAATAAATGCTACCTTTTTTCATTGTGTAATAACACATATAATACATATTATTATGAAGAGAGCTTATTTTTAGATATTGTTTCAGTTAAATATTATTTTATTGAAACTGGTATCTAAAGATAAGCTCAACATAACATAAGATAGAAAAAGTTAACCTTTTTTTCTGTACTTTATTATACATTTATAATACCTACCTATAATTAACGTTTAAGTGGTGTATAGCATTCACCTTTCTACCTTTAAATTTAGTTTTATTATTGCCGTGGTTAATGAAGTGGGTGTCACAATGACCTTATACATTGTTAAAATATCATTTTATTGTTACATTATTGTGTACACTGTTTTTTAACCAAAATAAATAGAAAAAAAAAAAAAACAATGAGAAAAGGACGTGCGCGAGAACGAGACCGATTTTGCAGATGAGGCGAGAAAACCACGAAAGTAGTCAATAACTATAGGGATTAAAGAGAAAATGAAACTATACGATCGTAAATATTATTGATGTCTACTAATTTCCCAACAAATTTCCAATATCATCATCTCAGCCACATGACACCCACTGCTGGGTATAGGCCTCCCCCAAGGATCTCCACCACGATCGGTCCTGCGCATTCCGCATCCAGCGGCTTCCCGCGACCTACACCAGATCGTCGGCCCGATGCATACATACCCGACACATAGCGAGAAGAACCGATAGCCGTTGGGGCCATCGGTTCTTCTCGCTATGTGTCCCGCCCACTGCCACTTCAGCTGAGCAATCCTTCGAGCGATGTCAGTTACTTTAGTTCTTCCACGGATCTCCTCATTTGTGATTCGATCACGTAGGGAAACGCCGAGCATAGCCCTCTCCATTGCACGCTGGGTGACCTTGAGCTTTCTTATCAGACCCATAGTTAATAGTTCCTATAGTATATGTAATGAGAATAATCTTGAATATTCGTATTTTAAGGGGTATCATTTCGAAAAGAAAAAATCATAAAATCGTGTTTCTGAAACTTTACAATTTTAGATAAAGGTATGAAGAAATATATATCTTATTACCAGATTTCGTAACATCTCTAACCTTCCTATAGTTTTATGCCAAAGAGTACTTCTTTGATAAAGCGTCTTAACAATAAACAACCGTATCACATTGAAACATACAGGAACAAAGCTCTCTGTGTCTGTCAAATCAAAAGACATTATTGTGATGTGACAAGGTTGTATGTTGTTTACATAATATATATTATCGGTATTTTCAATATAATTAAATTTCAATTCGAATCTTATAGTGTAGATATTTGTCGTTTAAATACAAATATTTTTTCAATAATTTTAATTCAAATTTTATACTTATTTAATTTACATACTATTATTATAATCAATTAATTTGCAATCAATTTATTAATTCACGATCATTTAATATTAACAGTAGTAGTCTCTGTCGTTTATCGCGACCGAGGCCTCTGGGCAAACGCTGAAAATCAGTGCTTTGCTTATTTAAGCAAAGATATAGATAAAGATATATAAGAGCATTTGCCCTTTTGCATCGCTGCGGCACACATGTTTGCAAAAGTATTTTACTTATTTCTGTCATTTGTGAAAGTACATTTTTATCATGTGTCCATTGACTTATATATTACAATCATTGCATGTGTCTTTGGTGATGTGAATAAATAAATAAAATAAATAATTGCCGAGACCGAATTGTACATGGAAAAGAGTGTAATTTTCTTGTATTCGCTGTTTAAACTACCAACTCTTTCAGACGGTGGAGCTAACCAACGTCCCCCCAGTCCTTACCGCAGTACAGACAGTCACGCCCATCCGTGACTTCTTCTCTGCTCAGCAGTTGGTCAGTGTGAACGCTCCTGGGCTCTACACAGTCGCTGTCGAGGCGGCCTTCGTCGACGAAAAAGGGGAGCTGTGGAATACCGGTCCGAGGACCTCGATCGTCATAAAGGTAAGATATCCATTATTAGCCACTAAAAATAGCAGTTTTATTCTTAAGAATAGCTGTTGCTCAGCGTGAACGCTCCGCTGTGGAAGCGGCCTTTGTTGACGTGGGCTATGTCGCACCAAGCGCTTCTCAACAGCTTTTATATTGCGCACAGCAAAGGAGTGGAACTCCCTCCCCTCGTCTCTTTTCAAAGCAATGTTGAATATAGGTCAGTCACCGAAAGCTGGCGCGTTATCAGTACTCACACTAATGCAATTTCAAAAAACGAATAGACAAATATAAACAATTCACTCTTAAGTAGCAAAAGCAAAACAATAACTGTCTCTTTCATTATTGTAAGTTTGACCACGCGCGAGAGAGACAGACAGACGACCATGCAGTGCAACGTCACGCCGCGCGCTTTTTCACAGACACTACGTGTAAATGTGTTGAACGTGCCAGCTTTTGTTAACCGAGCTGTAGGCACTTTCTGGGTTAGATCGCTCCACCGTAGTTTTTTTTTATGAACGACTGTGAGACTCTTAGCCTTCATCATACCTGATGTTAAGTATTGATAAGGCTGAAGATAGAAGCGAGCCTCTCCCGGAATCCTCAGCCACTGAGGAACTGGCTATCTTATCTCAAACTGTCGGAACACAACAATGCTGAAAACATTGTTGTTATGGCGTCAGGCTTAGATAAGATGGTGGTAGCTAGCCAGACGGACTTACAACAAGTCCTACCACAATATGTACCCCCGCTGGGAATCGAACCCGGGACCCCTGGGTCTGATACCGGTGGTTGTACCAATAGACCACAGAGGCGGTTAAAGATCCTGTCTTTAGTCCTCGGGCTAGACTAGGATCAAGAGAGAACTCATTCATAATAAAAAAAGAGAAGGGGGAGCTGTGGAATACCGGCCCTAGGACGTCGATTGTTGATAAATGTACCTAAGGCTGATATTACATTAGGTACTATAGCCACTAAGGATAGAAGTAAGATAAAGGCCACTTCTAATACGTACTTGAGGCAAAAATCTATGTAGCGCTCACTTACTCTGGAGAATTTAATACAAAGAATAACTAAATGCAAAATAAATATTGTTATAATAAGAAAATGAATAACGACACAAACAAAGAAAATCTATCTAAAAAAGTAGAGTCTTTAGTTTTCTCTTTTCTTAATAATAAATAATTAAAATAACAATTAAATCAAAATATCAAATCAATAAAAATTTGTGCCAAATGTCTAACCGTATCCGAACGAAAATAAATTAACTTTTCGAGGGTAGAATTATAAGTAGCCAGTCATCCCGTGACCACGGCAGCTGTAAAGGTGCCGAAACGTATTCAAAATCAAAAAACCCCTAAAAAACAAAAAAAAAGGGACAATTACAACTTCCATCATCAGCCTGTGGACGTCCACTGCTGGATATAAGCCTCTCCTAGCTCACGCAATTGTGGCGTTCATAGGAGGCTATTAGCCTACTGGTACCACGCTGGCCAAACGGGTTGGTAGAGGGTTTGTTTTAAGTTTTCCTTCTCTCGCACAGGTGTTCAATGCGTCGAGCCTCTTAGTCGACTCTGACGACATCCCAGGCATGAAAGGGAGTGGTGACACTTGTATTCTTAGGCCGTCACCACACGGCAATGCAACTTAGTTCGTGGTAATATAGCGCGTTTGATATCCGTAAAAGTTGTTTTATTTCAAGGAAAATCTCCAAAAAAACATCGTCATAAAATTTTAATGTGTGAGTTACCTTTTTCTACTGCGTCCTTCACTACTTATGTTACCACGCACGTCAGTAAGTTAGCCTTTCAATAAAAACAATTTCATAATAAATTACGACCTCCGTGGTACAGTGGTACGTACACTGGTTTCAAGGTGTCGCCTACTCCGAGTTCCCGGGTTCTAATTCCGGTAGGGGCAAATGTTTGTATAATGAATACGAGCTTGTGTACCCGAGTCATGGACGTTTATATATATCTCTACACATAAATACTTATATATGTATAATTATTATGTATTTATATCCGTTACCCTAGTATCTCATAACACAAGCCACAGTGATTACATTGGAGCTAGGTTAATTGGTGTGAGTGTAATTTTATTGTTATTAATAATAATATTATATTTTTTCTAGGCCCATGAAGAGCCGAGTGCGAAAAGTATCGCGCAGGCTACACGTAGCAGGTTCTAGAAGAAAGTATGATAAGAAACTGATAAAAATGTTATTCAATTAAGCATTCAATGAATCTGACCATGTCTTTATAAAATGTAAAATAATAATTTCTCATTATCAAAACTGCGTTTTATTTAATCATTCAACCTAAACTTTTTACGTTTGTTGAAATAAGATGTTTATTACATTTGCCACTTTTATTTAATTTCTGTATTGGCGCAGTGGTTCGCGCGCTCGGACTGCGATTGTTGAGGTTAAGCAACTTTCGCAATGGTCGATCACGGGATGGGTGACCATACATTTACTATCTCGAGCTCCTCCGTGCTTCGGAAGGCACGTAAACCCTTTGGTCCCGGCTGCATTTGCAGTCGTCAAAACTCACCAATCCGTATTCATGGCCCGTTCTCCTTATCCATCCATGAGGAAGGCCAGTGCCCCAGCAGTGGGGACATTAGAAGTGGCTGATGACGAACGAATCTTATACAATTTGTCTTAAACGACTGTACTTATTTAATATTTATTTGGCCGAGTTATAGTTCTCAGCGTGACGTTTGCTATAATTTTTGCAACTAGGTCAATGAACGAACTAATATACAGTCGACAACACGTGGAGCTAAACAATTGCTCTACCAAAACCGCTTTTAATACGTGCGCAATAAACGCCAGTTCAAGGTCAATCAAAGGTGATTTGCACTCGACTACTATACTTTTTACTGTTTTTTGTATATCATGCTTATCCTTTAAGCTTTGTACATATTACATACGTACATCTAAATTATAACCAAACCGTCTGGACGTTTGCTATATTTATATCGATAAATCATTATCTTATGACTTCACACCTGAAGATGTGTGTCATCAGCCGCGATCGTTTTATCGCACACATGCTCACGCGCTGTAGTAAACAAAGCGAAATTACCAACAATGGAACGGAATATCGTCGATAACGTCTTTATCTGACGTTATACTGATAAGCAATTTCACTGGATATTCATAAAGAATTGCTACAGTGCTTGAACAACCTTCGAACAAAATGTTTAGATTTTCTATCATTACTATTTATATCCTTCATAGCTACACTGTAAGAAGTGTGGACGTGTGTGCAAATGTTAATTTCTGTGCGTGTAGTGACAATAATGATGTGAACCAAGACTATGTGGGCGATATTGTAGACTGTTCGTATCATAGTGCGGCAGGAAAAGTTTTAACAACTGAATACACGCTTCCAACCGTCGTGTATTCACTCGATCTGTCATCAAACAACATAACAGAGTTGCACACTTCAAATCTTTTACAATCAACGACCTTATCGGAGTTAACTTTGAAGAACAATGCTCTTAAAGAAATACCTCCAAAAGTTCTAATATTGCCGGAACTGAAATGGCTGGACTTAAGCTACAACGAACTGGAATTTATTGATAAAGAAGCCTTTAATGATATTAAAAAGATAGAACATTTAAATTTGGCTAATAACAGATTTGTTACATTTGAAAAACTCAGTTTTCATCGCTTGAGCAATTTAAAAGAACTTATTTTGGACAATAATAATTTGGGAATGAGTTTAGTTGAAATTAATTTGTTCGACAGGAGTGGATTCGGATTGACTCACAAGATCACGAGTTTGAGTATCAGCGGTGTTAAATTGAACGAAGTTCCTGATAACTTTTTTTCTGACGCGTATGATATACGGAAACTGATCATATCACATAACAATTTGAGAGACATTTTCGAGTTACCTTTTACATTAGAGTATTTGGATTTATCCGATAATCCAATTTCGGAAATTTCGGACGAAGATTTTGCTGATTTGCCAGGTCTGAAAGTTTTGAAACTTAACAACATACATATAAAGGAAGTTCCTGCTTACGTTTTTATATCGTTGAATGGTCTAAAAGAGTTGGAGTTGGAGAGAAATAAAAACCTGACTGTGTTCAGCTCTTTAGCGTTCGGTCAGGAAGTGTTGGATGACTCGGATTACTTCGAATTGGAGAAGTTATCGTTGAAAGGGTCGCGAGTGACTAAACTGAGCAATGAACTGGCGGAACCTATAGGTCAGCTGAGGTTGCTCGACTTACAGGGCAACCCTTGGATATGTGACTGCAATCTGCTGTGGCTCAAATCTTTGCAAATACCACCGGAATATTACGAGCATTTAAGGTGAGTTCGAAAACTATTTTTTACGTAACACAGTTTCAAAGCATTATTCGTTCACAATGAGTGATTAAAAATTCGTTCCATAATTAATAAATAAAACGAGTAAAACAAAAGTACATATGGCTAGGTAGCTCTTTTACAGTAGGAATAAGTTTGCAAAATAAACAGAAGTTAATAAGGCTGGAATTCATTTGTTTTCTAGGTGTGGCTCCCCGAAGCCATTTTTCAACAGCAAGATATTCGAGCTGAACGAGAAATACTTCACTTGTGGCGAAGTTAACCACCACCACATCGGTTTAGTGATCGCCGGCGTCGCTTTTTGCCTAATCCTTGCTGGTATCGCGCTGTGGTTCTTTGTATTCATACCGCGGTACCAATCTAGGGGCAACTGTATATCTAACTTGCACACACCTACCGCAGCTTACTCTGTGTTGCCACTACACACTCATAGGACTGAATTTTAATTATTTGTTTTTTAATGTGTTGTTTGTGCTAGTCTTTTGAAATAACTTTGCTGAGATTTTGGGCTCAATTCCAACAGACTAAATTTAAAGTAATTAAATATCATACATACAATTACAGTCATACATTTAAGGTATGTAATAAATAATACATAAATACTTAATTTCTGCAGTATCAAAGTAATCCTAAAAAATAGCATTGTGAATGAAAACAAAATCATATAACTACGTTATGTTGTATTAACTACAGAATCGAGTTACACTATGCAAGTTGTTAACTAATATTTTAAGATGAACGTGTTAGCTAACGTCCGAAATTAAGTAACCTGGCAACTATCGCAGATAGACCAATCCATATCTACAGATAAGTTATTAATTTCGGGCGTAAGTGTAGGTGTTAGGTGATGCTGGAAGTAATCTAGCGTTTTGTTACCAATAATTGTGATATGTATGATAGATACATGGCTTATCTCCTAATCCATACATAAGGAAGGCATATGTCTGGGCTTACTGTCAACCCTTCGAAGTCGCAATCAATCATAATTGGTAGTCCTCATTTTGTTTCGAGGATTGATTTTGAACACCTTCCTCCTGTAAAATTTGATAGCACTATAATTCCCTTTTCCAAAACCGTCAAAAACCTCGGTGTGCTTTTTGATGAGTGTTTCTCCTGGAGACCTCAGGTTGATGCTGTTAGAAAGAAAATATTTGCTGCGTACAGCTCCCTTAATCGTCTCTCCAACTTTCTACCAACTAATACTAAAGTTATACTTGCTCAGTCCTTTATCCTTTCCATCTTGGACTACGCTGACGTTTGCTACACGGACTTATCGGAGGAAATGCTTGACAAATTGGAGCGTCTGCAGAATTTGGCTATAAGGTTCATCTTCAACTTACGTAAATTTGATCACGTATCTCACTACCGTTCCAAGATTAATTGGCTTCCTATTCGCCGGCGCAGGGACTTACACACTCTTTCTCTTCTTTTCTCCATCCTGTTTCTCCCCACTACCCCTTCTTACCTTAAAGAATTATTCAACTTCCTATCCACAACTTCATCACGCACTTTGCGTTCTTCCTCTAATCTTTCTCTCGCTACTCCCTGTCACTCAACAGATTTCTTCTCCTACTCCTTCTCTGTGCACGCTGTTCGTTTATGGAATTCTCTCCCAGAAGGTATTAGAAAAGCTCATACTTTGGCATCTTTTCGCGATCAAGATTCCCTTTCTTTTTCCTAATATTTACTTATTTTGTATTTGTATGTTTTCCTTTTCAATTCCATTATATTATACTTTATTTCTTTTATATATATTATGTACATCTATTATCAACTATCCTTCCCATAATTGCACCCATTCCCCTTTGTCCTCTTCGTTATTATTTTTCTAACCAAGGTTGCCTGGAAGAGATTGCTATTTAGCAATAAGACCGCCTTTTGTATGCTTTCTGTCTGTTTTTGTTATTTTTTTTTTGTTTGTCTTTGTGTGCAATAAAGTGTTTTTATTATTATGTCCCAACAGTTGGGAGGACCTTCAAATTGACTGATGATAGGTTAACTTCCCGGTTGACCAGTAGTTTTTTGAGTAACGATATTTCGGAAAGTATTAAGGTTAAAGAAATATTTTATGTATAAAATGAAATACCTATTATAGCTCTATTATTTGTGATATAAACGTTACTTTTTGAGATAACTTTAAAAAAACTCTACAGATCAACCGGGGAGTTCCCCGATTATACAGGGAATTCGTTTCTTACAATAAGACAACAATAAACTCGTCAGTAAGTTTATAAGGGTTTTCCACAACCTCTATTATCCTACTAATATTATAAATGTGAAAGTATGTCAGTTTGTTACTCTTTCATGCTAAAACTACTGAACCGATTCGGATGAAATTTAGTATGTAGGGACTCCAAATAGTGGACTAACACATGGCTACTTTTTATCCCGATATTCTCACGGGAACGTGAACCACGCTGGTGAAACATAGCGATAGTATAAAATATTCAGAGAAAAATTAAACAGTTGACAAAAAAAAAAATTATACCATTAATGAATATCTAAATGAGAAAACATTATGACAAAATGAAATTAATTAATTACCTATTTGACATTATTATTATTTAAATTTGACTTGTATATTTAGAGCTGTTTAAAGAATTTTGACCATTGAATGTTTTTGATATTTTTTTTTTATAATTGATATGACATTGTAACTTGATTTAGATTTATATAGTTTAATTCAAATTTTTAAAATAATCAATATTTTTTACCTAATTATATTTTGGTCAGAACGAATGATTTTACAATGAACATTGGACATTTATTGTATTTGCACATCGAATCATTCGGTAGAATATGCGGAAATAAAATCTATACTGTACCATATTCTAGCAAATAAATGATTTATGATTTATAAAAACACTGAAGACTACGTAATATATAATGTCGAAATAATTAAAACGAGAGAGTAAATATCTTCATAATGTATATTTCAAAAATACAAAGGTGTACAAACTGTTTTACAAAGTATAAAATTTATAGCTTCTTTGACAAACATTGTGCGGAAGTTACGTATTTGGAGTAGGTGTTTATTGATATTACTTTTATATAGCATTTTATTTAGATATAAACGTTGGTACAGTCCGCGAGGTCTGAGCTGAGCTTTGCATTTGTGTGAGTGCACATAGATAGTTTGTAGGTATCGTGTAAAAAAACAAAAAAGCAACAGGTGTTGCTACTGGCACATCTATGTGCACTCACACAAGTGCAAAGCTTAGCTTAGACCTCGCGGACTGTACTTAAGATTTGTTTAATAATTTAATAAAATGTGATGCCTGATGATTCTTGTTTTCTTAATTTTACAAATATTAACCTATTATCCTACATGTAATTAACCATTCGATGAAAAAATTATATCTACATTTTTTAATTCTCAAACTTCGAGCAGGCACAAGCATTTACAAAGGCAAATTGAGCATTATATTCCTTAAAACCTCGCTTCATACCAATTTCTAAGTATTTATAACTATGATTCCCCAAAAGACGTGATAACGAGTTGCAATAAACTATGTTAGCATTTTAGTTTATACCTGTATTGTTTAAATTAAAAAAAGATTAGAAACTTATTACTGCAATGTTTAATGAATAACATCTTCATCGCAGCTATTTATTTGGTTTTATACGTTTCCTAACTGCTGTTTTAGATATCTTCTTTACAAATGGTTAAGTTCTTACTGAGGTAAAAGATTTACGCAGTGAACACAATATTCAAAGGTGGTAAGAATAGTAGATCCACCATAGCAGCAACTCGATATCATTGCCCCAACGCCAACATCATTATCGGCAAACTTCCCGGTTGACCAGTATAGTTTTTGTGGGAAACGTTCGTTCGAAAAGTAATAAGGCAAAATAAATAATTTATTATAGAAATAAAATACTTAGTAATATTCTATTATTTTTTTATATGAGCGGTTTCTATAAGTCTACTTACTTTTTTAATAAATGCTCCCTAAAAGCTACTGGTCAACTGGGAAGTTCCCCTATTGTACCATTCTCTTATTGATATGTTACAATAAGCTTCAAGCGATCTTTGGTCAATTTAGCGACACCTACTTGAGAATAGCGCACAAATTACTTCTATACTTTTCTATACACAACCACGCGTTAAGATCTTTATAAAACTCCATACAAAACTGTAAACGCAGTCTTAGTAGTTTGTTCATGAGTAAAATCAGTACTTTGAAATTACAGACAATTCCAGTTAAATATAATTCAGTCATAGTTTAGCTGCCTTTCTTAGCTGAACATATTATGATCAGCTAGTAATTTATTTAAATGCTTACAAAATCTAAAAGCTTTTTTGTAATTTCCATCGAGTACGATTTTTATAAATACCAAAAGTCTATCCTATGATATGGTAATTATACTAAGTATACCTAGCTTTTGAAATACTGTTATTATTATAATGTGATACATTCTTTACAAGGCGCTTCAACAAATTTATTGTAAATATATGGGCGTACAAAGCTTATTATAAGTAGGTATATTTCTTGTACAATGTGGCTAAAATATTTGTGCATAAGTTTCAACTTACTTTCTAAAATAATTTTACTTAATTTCAATAACGTATGACACAAAATGTACATTAACATATAAAATTAATACTAGATTGTAAAAAGTACATATGAAAATCTAAATGCGTATCGAGTCTTTCTTTTTTAAGGTCAGCATGGCTTCAAGTTCAGAATACTTAACCTATTTTGAGATTCTCAATTTGTAGATTGCACTTGTACTGTGGGATCAGAATTATTTTATTCATTATAAATCTTCTTATCGTATGAGGATTAGTGGCCACCTCTGGTATCAGAGTTTATCAAGCCGCCTTTAAAGCCTCTGACCATCATTATGAATTAAAACTGGTATATTGAGATTTTTTAACATTGGAAACAAAACAAACACAGTTTCCAATCTCATTTCTCTACATTCCCTAATTACCCAGAAATAATTTTTGAAAAATTATTAATGTCGAGTTTCATAAAAAAATATAAGTGTAGGAGAGTCTATTAAATAATGGTTTATTTATACGGCACTATCTTACTACACTTTTAGGAAAATATCCAAATTGATTATCGAATCCTCGTATCCGTAAAATCTATTTCAAAATAAAATAACTGAATGTAAATTAATTCATTATATCCTGGGGGTCATTTCTGCTACATTTTTGTCATAATCGTCTCTCAGTGGTGTTTCAATAGTAATGTTTATTTACACTGTTGTAACAAGAAGTGTGTAAAACAGCACTACCATTGAAACACCACTGGAATACGATTGTGACTAAGCATAAGCAGAATTGGGCCTCAGAAATATGTCTAAAAGAAACAGAGATGACTCCTTATAGTGTAATTATAAGTTTGGTTCTTATTCCACTACAAAGCAATATCCAATCAACATAGTTTAAAAATAATAATTTACTTAGCTAACATACACACAAAAATAAGGTATTGGGCTTTTACAAACATTATAATAATCTTCTAGTCGTCGCATTTAGTATCAAACTATGCAATACAACTAGATAAAATCCATATGTCATACCAGCCTGTGGTCGTCCCTGGCGAGGAAATCCTCTTGTCAAACCGACGTCTCCGAGTTCAGTCTTAGTATGAACCTGTTGCTCTTTGGATCCACCACTTCTTCGGCCAGGCTGAATTTTGGTATCTGCTTTATGGAGCATATGAGCGATATGTCTCCTTGTCTGAGTTGGAAGTCTATGCCGTGGGCTAAAGGCCTCGCTAGCAGTTCGTCGGATATGAGAGACCAGCGCTGGATGGGTCTGGTTTCCTGGTCTGCCGCTAGAACGGGACCTTCGATGAAGAATGGCTCGAGGAATGCCCGGGGAGACGCGTCTTGGGATAGGCAGCGAGCTAGGTGGGCTAGGACCTGTAATTGATAAATTAAGATAAATAAAGTCAAAATCAAACATTTATTTTAGTCTAAACTTGTGACAAGCACTTGTGCACGTTATATAAGCTAAGCTATTCGATTTGCACAACGGCGGGAAACCTTTTAACTAGAAGAGCCGGCAAGAAAGTCTAGGGCAAGAGAATAAGGTTACAGCACTGTAGAATATACAGTATAAATTAAGAAAGTAAAAACGGCGGCCAACCGCGATGAGACCGCCTTAAGCGGTTGGACGGCTCGAATGCGTGTTGGATCTATTAACGAAATGGATGCCGTCGAGGTAGCTTATGTTATCTATATTCACTACCATATATAGCATGTTTATTGATACGCCCACAATTTTCCAAATTTTCCCGGCTTGATGTGCGGGAGCAGAGTTATGTTTTTTTTTCATGTCGTGCCGACATGAAAATAAAAACATAACATAACATAAATGTTTTCGCGAAAATAATCTAGGCGAATCAATAAACATGCTAAACCATAATAATACTATTTTTAAGCATGTAGTAAGTCGTCTTTCAAGCAAAAAGTCGGCACTTTCGAGATTTCGAATCGGATGTCTATGAAAGCCGAAATTCAGCCCACAGTGCGCCGCGGTTGCAACTTAGTGGCGGTTAGCCTGCGCAAACGACGGACATTGGAGGACTTTTTGTCCGCGACACGACCTTATTACTAAGAACATAAAGTTGAATATATAACGAAGACTATCGCGTACTTTTTATGGATATACGCGATCTAAGTTCAATCTTATTTGGTTAACAATAAAGACGTGTCGCGGACAAAAAGTCCTCCGTTATCCGTAGTCTGCGCAAGCCATAAGTCTTACGTCCAGCAGTAGACTGCAATAGGCTGAATGATGATGATGAAGTGCTAGTGCGTATGAGGGCTCCTGTAACACAGCGGTGGGATCATAAATAATGTTGACAATGTATATAACGTGGCTGAGTACTGACCGAGTCGGCGGAGTGCCTTGGCTGCTGGCGCGTGGCGCGCAGGTACTTCTGCAGCGCGCGCGCCAGCGACGGGAACACCGCCTGCGCCGCCTCGCGGGGGCCCAGTGCTCCGCCTGCGCCGACGGACAGACATATTTAACACATTCAGCGCCACGTGCATATATGTTATACACGCCCTATTTATTTATTTAGTTTATTTGGGAAACAAACAATACAATTTGTCTTATAAGTAAAATAATAACTAAATATATCTTAAATCAGCTAAGTTTCCACTATTACTAGAACATTGTTTGAGCAATGGACAAAGGTAACAATCTTACAAAGATCTTAAGAAAATAAAAAAAGAATTGGTATTATCTGTGCTAACTACAAAAAGGACAAAGGCATTACAGTCTAATAACTAAAAGGGAACCAAAAAGAATAAAATTACATTAAAAAAAAACAATAATAATAACACCCCTCTTTTTGCGTGGGGGCTAAAAAAACACTTACTACTGTGAAACATACTTCCTAACGCTTCGCTTCACAGAAGTGATCGTGCTATTAAACATGTCTATTTCAAGAGGAAGCTTATTAAAAGATTGACACGCTCGGTAAATGAAGGTGTTAGACAAATGTTTAGTCTTAGTAAAAGGTATACAAAACAGATCCTTCTTTCGTGAGCCTGATCGGGGGCACCTAAACTTCAAACAATTTAAGAGGATATGTATATATGTCGTAGGATAATTAGATAAATCGTTTTTTTGCCGCCTTATACACTTATACAGTTCTGCTTCTATCAGCGGCGTACAGCATTGATTCTGAAAAGCCGTCATAGCGTGTTATCTCCGCTGAAGCGCTTGATCTTCTGCGTATGGCGCTGGAAGAAGCGATAAAATACGCAAAACTGCAGAGGTCGCATCTTTTCGACGATGAGTCGAAAACCATCAGTGTACAGCACTGTTCTGCCACGTTTGGCGCTAAACGCGGTGGAAGTGCTGAATGTGGCGGAATAGCGCAGGACGCAGCGGCACAGCACTGAACTCTATCTATAGCATTCGTATGATAAAACACAGGATGTCCTCATTTTATACCTGTTTGTAGCGAAATTCTTTCAGACGCGGAAAGCTGAACTAACGAATGCGTACGCAACTCCATACAAAATTCTTGTTTTCTATGGACACAAGCTGAATAAATGTAATTAGTCCCTAAAGATATGATTCGGATAATGGGATCGCTTGCGTTGTTTAGTGCTTAATATAAATTCATACAAAGCATTGGGTCGAACCAATATCCGAATCATACCACAGATTTTATTTTTTTCTGAACATTTCAAATCGGTGTATTAAAAATGAATAGCAATAGCGTTGAAAATGTCATGAAAAATACATGTATCTTTTAAACGCCCGTGTATTTAACAATAAAATACAGAATCTTTTCTCGCGGAGCTTCGGTTGAATCTTTCGCAAGTTTACGTTTTTTTACATGTATTTTACGGTGTATTTTTCGCATTAATACAATGTTAAAATAAGATGCAATTTTGAGGGTAAAATTAAATAGATTTTGAGTACCTTGCTTGGCGCTTAAAACTTGTATCATTTGACGCTATTAAATGATTCGTTTTTGCTTTTCCTAAAAAATTTAAGTTTTCCTCAGCTGTCATGCGTGTTTTGGTCCGCTTGTAGGTGGTAGAGAAGAGAACATACCATTAGCACTGGACACCCTGACTCGCCGCACGTGTGCGAACGCATCCTCGGTAGCGGTGAGCAGTCTTGCGCGGCGTTTGCGCACCCGCCTCTCGCGCTCCGCCTCCTCGTAGTACCGCTCGTTGTGCGTCGAACCGGAATCCCGCCGTCGGCCTGCACTGCCAGTACACGACCCAGTTGTCGATCTGGAGAAACAAGGATACTGAACATTACTTGGATAACATGATAAATGAACTATATCTGAGAGAAAGAGAGTCGAGACACTACTTATCATCATTAATTAAACATACAGAGAAAAAAAACAGGATTTTGATACTTATAACTTTTTAATTTTGTATTTTACTATGCTATTTTTATGTGATAAATATTAAACAAGAAAATATACTAGAAAAAAGCAACTAGTCTCATGTCGCCCTGACGGGATTAAAAAGTTATAATTAGATGGCTGTTTCATCTTAATCGATAGTTAAACATCTGTAAAGATGTTTCTTTCGAATGCGAGGATATTTCTCTCATTGATGAAGCGACGGTGCCCAACACCGTAGAACGGTGAATATACTAGAAGAATTCGACGTGTTCTCATAGGTCTCTGTAGCATTATTGGTTAGTGCATTGGGCCGGACTCCCAAGGATGCGGTTTCGAATCCCGTCAGGGCGACATGAGACTAGTTGCTTTTTTCTAGTATATTTTCTTGTTTAATATTTATCAGCATTTTGATACATTACAAACGACAACAAAAAATTGGAAATAAATTGCAAACATGAAAAATGGTCAAATAATTCCCTGCCTGCCGCTGCACCAGAAATGTAGCGTAGCAGCAATACTGTTATTCTGGCAGAGCCTGTTGGGACGCGGTGTGCCCATATAAAATAAAAAAATATAATCATATATAAAAAAATACTCATACATTACATTCGGTAAAGACGATCTAACTTAGATATTGCTGTAAAAACTCATGGTAAGACTACTACTTATAACAATATTGACAGTGCGATGGCCCTGTAGGCAGTGTTAATTGTGTATGCTGCAATGACTGGGTGAAATAGTTCTGATTAGGGAGGAGACTGATCACCCGTCCGGCCTTGTTGGTGTCCCCCGTCCAAATATTAATAATAATAATGCTGCAATGACAGTAGATGGTGTAAGAACCAGACATCATGATGCACATCAATAACAAGTGGGATAATAAAGTTATTCTTAACAGCAATAAACAACAACATATTATTACATTTAACAAAGCAGGTTCAATTCAATATAAAATTCATTTAGTAATATTAATACAAAAATTTTGGTCTTAGGGCTCTGCAAATCTGGGGGCCAATTCTGCATTTTTTTTGTCAAAATCGTCTTTCAATGGTGTTTCAATAGTAGTGTTTATTTATACTGATGTACCAAGAAATGTGGAAACAGGCCTGCCATTGAAACACCATTGGAATACGATTGTGAGTAAGCATTAGCAGAAGTGGGCCCCAGATTTGCTGTAATTTACTATTGCTTCAGATGATATAAAGATTATGGTCTACTTTCGAATTGCATGGCTAATGGCAACTAACTGTTATTGGTGTGTGCATCAACAATGGATTACAAGGTAGTCTGAGTAACTAAGTTTTGACTGCGCTAAAAAGATAACAGATAAGTGCTGGTTGTTTGTCTATCATATCACTGGATAATAAACAAATTGTAGGTCATTTACAAATTGAAAATATCTGAAAAATCATTACTAAAAGTGTTTCCCCACATAAGGCATGTATTACGAAGAAACTTATCTGTAAACTACATCATAAAAAGTCAAATTACAGAAAGAGTGTAAACACAAAAACTTTGGATATTTCTTCGTAATTCTTTCAAATATATTAAGCTTCAGTTAATTAACACTTTAACAGCTATTACTTCTATGCACATATTTAAAAAACATGTAATAAAAAAATACTTTTGACCAAAGTATACGTCCTGGCAAACATCTTGACATTCGCACGGCGAGACGAAAGATGCGCCAGACTCTATAAAAACTAGTCACTGCACTCTTCTGTCGCGCCGCGCGTTGGTCATGATGTTTGCTTGCCCCTATATTATGGTTTATTTATTATACAACATTTTCATGAGTTGGCTGCAGTATTTAATGCTGGTAGACAACATTTCTTCCTTATGGACGGATTCTCCTTATGCATCCATATGGATAGCCAGTGCCCCAATAGTTGGGATATTAAAAATGGCAGATGACAAAAGACAACATACCTGGTTTGACCTGGTGGTGCATTAGTATTGGATCCATCCACATCATAGAATTTGATGCTGCTCTGCCCTTTTCTCTGAGACTTCGAAATTGAGATCTTCTCCAAATATGGATTATAAATTGGAAATTCTGTATAATACTTTTGTAACACCCATACAGCTGCCCTCTGAATACTCAACTGCCCTATTGTGTATGATCTACTTTCACCATCAGGACTCCTAACAATCTTTATGTAGTACACTGGCTCCAAATGCCTAATCTCCATCAAAATTACAGCTATATAATGAATAAACAGTAATGTATCAGCAAAACCTGACACGTAAGACACTAAGGAATTATAATCTATTGCATCTTCACCTACAGCCAGAGCTTTTGTAGCTTCTGTAATCTGTACTATGTAAAACAACCAATATGAAAATATGCATACAGACAGTATGACTAAAGTCATTGCTCTAAAAACAAATATTCTTGGTAAAATTGCATTTCTTGGCCTCAAAAACACTGCCCACACTCCTATAGCCAGTAATACTAACTTAAATGCTAAAGAGAGCAGTATGCCTTTGCATTCTGCTGTGCAGGAAAGTAGCTGTATTCTCTGGCTTGGCTGAATAGCTATATTGTCTGTGAAACCAGGAAAGAAACCTATTTTAGGCAACACAACCATAGCTAACGGGCTCACAAAAGAAATAAATGCTAAACCAAGTGCAATAGTGGTCCCAAAATATCTAGAACAGACAAAACCTATGCCACTATCAGATTCCATGGGCCAGTTACTGACATCTTCCATAGACTGAGATCCTTCAGAAGTGTTTCCTGTCACTGCAGTGGTAGTCTCTCCCCAGTTTTCATCCTGGGGCAGGATTTGTACTTCTATAACCTCTTGGCCATCTCGACCCATTTCTGGGTTGATATTGACACTGGTTTGGAATGGTGCCATTGTGTTATCACTATCTTTCCTTTGTGATTTTGAACTCCTGAAATGAAATTGAGTTTTTCAATATTCATAAATTTTACAGATACGTACTATAAATAGGTAATCTAGCAACAAAAGTGGGTTAGGTTGAAAATAGGGTTCATTTCATAAGAATTCCGATTACGCTGTATGAAAATGAGTTTACTGAAAAATAAACCAAAGAATATTATCTACATGAACTATGTATACCTGGTGCTCCGGTGTGTATGCGATTTGTGCCTAGAGCTTCGCCGCGATCGGCTACTTAGTTCAGACCTCACGGACTCTGTTTCCATCGTGATCCAGATCTTAACTGGTTCCCCCTCTCACCCATGGATACGTTCCCAGTAGATTCTGCAACAACACGCGTTCCTCGCAATCAAACCACTAATTTAGGGCAATTAAAATACTCTGGCTTCACGGAACCATGAACACTCGGCAAAAACAACATTGTATTTTGAAGGAATTTTGTTAGTTTTTACACACATACACTTTATGCACATTACACAGTATTTTATTGCTTTAGTTTGATGAATATAAAAATTACCTATTCATCATTGATAATATTCGAACTAATTCTAGTAAGAGCGTCGTTTACGGGTGTCGATCGGAATAATTCATGTTGTATAATGAAGTCAAATTAAGAATACCTTTCAAAAAGCAATTAAAATTGGTTGGACTCTTCTAACACTGGACTTTCTCATTGGCACTTTCATTTGACGTGGAATTACTGAAAATACTCATTTAGCCGTATAATATCGTTCAGAAACGGCTAAATGTGTCATGTAAAAAAATGTGTTATGTATTATATAAAAAAAAACAAGTGAATAACAAATTACTACCAATACCAAAATTACTTTATTTGCTGATATACATCTTCTTTAAATAAAAGATACAAATTCCAATATGGTTGAGTTGTGGAACGATTACAGAATAAACTCTTTTTTTTTTATATATATCAACACCGATGGCGGAGTTTTTAAACACTAAACTAGATAGATTACGCAAAATGATAATGATAAGATAACACACCCATTTCGTTTAAGTATGTGACCAGTGCCTAGTATATTTTGGACATGATTTTATTGTTTATCCTTTAAAAACATGGAAAACCGAGCGCAAGATGTCGAAAGTCGGCCAGAGAGGCAAGAACCAAGAGCGCACGAGTTGCATTTGGACAGTGTTGTTGCATCGCAGCCAGAAATTGGACCAACACCGCCTGACGGTGGTTACGGATGGCTCATAGTCGTATCAGCCGTGTTATACCATATAACAGTACCTAGTCTCCTGTCTATGTACGGTTTCATTATTCTATTGGCTATAAAACAAGAAGACCACGATGAGGACGAAAAGCTAAAAATATGGGATGCCGATATAGCGTTGGTGCCTGTTATTATGGTGGTTATAAGGCTACTTCTGGAGTCATGGTGCAGAGCTGTAGTGAAGGTGTTTAATATGCCGCGGTTTATGGCTCTGTCTGGTCTATGCCTGACGGTAGCGGGAGTTCTGTTGTCCAGCTACGCTACCGACATGTATAACAATGACCATATCATCAACATTTTTGCTGGAATATTTGCAGGTAAATGAGTCACGTGATTATTTATAGACGTTTTGTAATATACGTGTAATAAAAATATGATCAGATACTAGATTGATAGGTATGCTTTGTCTCTCGTAAACAAAAACATACTTTATTACATAGCCATTCAAAGGCGAATTATTAGAGCCGTCTGTCTTTGTGAACCTAAGACACCGCGATTGTATTAGTCAGTAGTTATTCGTCAGTACCTACCTACATATGTATTTAATTATAAAAAAGGAACAATAATAAACCAAAACTTTAATAATGATGGCGAAATAGAGCATGGAAATTGCTATTTCAATCATTCATGTCGCTCGAGTTGTTCCAAGGTTACATGACGGAAGGCTATTTATTTACGTACCTGTATTGTATGTTACTTCTTTTATGGCACAACCTTATAGGTATGAACTGCCTGTTAACCATAATGATCTATGACTGACATGCGGCAGATACCTATTTAGTATTACGAATTATATTAGTATGAGAATCTGGAATGTTATAGCAGAAGAACCATAGTAACAATTATAATCATTCAGCAATAAGTATTTATTTTTAATAATTTACCACGACGACGCCTGGCGTAACTGTCCAGGCAATTGAGGCAAATCATAGATTCGGTACTTTGAAGTAACACTATCACTATGCTAATGCAAATCCAAATAAATTCGGCTATTCAATAGTTTCCTTGCTGACAATGACTAAGTAATTAAGATCGAATATTCTGACTACTTCCAGGTATCGGTTGTGCCTTAACTGGCCAACAAACGGAAGTTATTCTAACACACTACTTCAGAGAGAAGCTGACGATAGCTCAGCGTCTAGTCCGAATGGCCCCATCTGTCGGCAATACCGTGATGCCGGTCCTCATTGGATTCCTGTGCTCCACGTACACTGCTGATGCCGTCGTCATGGTATACGCAGCGGTGATCATGCAAAACTGCCTGTTCCTCGCTTCGTACACTCGACCAATATACATAGAAAAAGTAATCAGAACAACCTACAAAATGCTGCGGGACGCTAACGAGGATGACGACGAAGTTATATTCTCCAATCAGAACAGGCCGGAACAACCACAGACGTCATCAGTAAGAAATGATGAGCCTATCCCTCAAGATGAGGATATCAACGACGTAGTCGTTTTCAAATCTAAAAAAGATGCAAAGGAAATAATGGATCCTGCGATAGAATATAGAGAAAAGAAAACAACGAACAATGAAGCTCGATTTTCGTCAGATTTCAGCTCGATGTTCGCGGAAGGCACTTCTTCCAATCGATTTTCAAGTGACTTTGGATCACAAGACGTGTTTAATTACAACAGGGTTCACGGCTACCAGGAGTTGGAAAACATAGACGCTCAAAACCCCCAGCCATTGTACAGAGGGACGACGGTTGACGCGCCTCAGAACACAGCCGTGTTTCCAGAAGCTTCTCCGGGTACAGTCCGGCGTACTGCGAACATAAAGAAGAACTTGATAACAATCACGAACATGCTACTTGATATAAACTTCTACATGTACGCGCTATTACACATGTGTACAACATTCTCCATCACTATCCTTGGTGTCTTCTTCCCGACTTTGATATGGGAACTGAATCAATCGATGACGATTTGGTCTGTAAGTATCGCTTTATCTTGCTATCGGTCTTCTGAGAAAATTATTGAGTCATAGCTACACTTCAATTATTGATATCTCTTCAGCTTTATAACAATAGATTCCGCCCGTAACGTCATCTACCTACGTGGACAAATCCTTAGAAAACCTTTACCGAGGAAATTCGATGTTGTAATTTCATCCATATTATCCGATCAACCGTTTTTACGTGATTAGGCTTGTGGCTGGTCCCCTAATCTTAGAAGTTTTAATTCTCTAAAGTGAGAGAATTAAAAGTTTACTGTTTACCCAGTCATCTGCCAAAGTGATTTCAATTTTGCCCTACTTTGTGGAGGTCTACACTTTCTTGTGATCCGTGATGATGACGGTTATTATACGACTTTCCAGGTGTCAAGCTTAGTGGCCGTAGCGCACGCTTCAGCGTTATGTTTCATCATGCTGTGCATCGTGATGCCCAAGTCCATCAATGAGAAATCTAGACTCTGCGCTGCGTTTTGTCTGGTCGGCGCTATCGGGTTTTATGGTAAGTGGTTATATTTTTATATCTGTATTTTTTAAAATAACTTACCTACTTATACCTTCTACCTACAGTGTAGCCGGAAGACTCGTAAAAAATTGATTATCTGAATAGAAGACGGGAGTATCGAATCGCTTTACTATAACGGGATGATTACAATAAATCATATCAAAGGGCCAAATATTCAATTAAACGTTACTATCGCAGAAAAGTAAAATGTTGACAGATAGACCTTAATCACAGAATAAATCGATATATGCCTTAATACAATAGGAATAAGGTTGAGAATTAAACTTTTAACTCAAACGCGATTATAACGTTTGGACGTTTACTAACTCAATAGGATTACTTACAACATAACATGCTTTTACAAAAACTCATTAAATACGCCAACACTTTTCTTACAGGCATCGCCAGGACTGCCAGTAAAGGTCTCCTAGTAGTCTGGTGTATGTGCGCCAGTTTCTCGACAGCAGCCTCCAGCATACTCCAGCAGCCTCTATACAACAGTACTCTAAACGAGTTCGACTCAACAGCCACTATCACAGCTACCAACCTGTTCGCTGCCATCTTCCTCTTAGCCTGGTCTTTGGCGAGAAACTACGAGTATAAGACCGGGTTCTTTACAGCGAGCGTACTGCAAATAGGAACCGCTTTGATCTTCTTCGCTATGTCTTTTAGGAGACGACGATAGTGACGTAGAACTAGTTACACTTTTATATTTATAACTAAACACGAGGGAGTCGATAAGACATTTCACAATTGCTCCCATCGCCAGTTCTTCGGAGTCTTCAAGAAGTCTTTGGTAAGAAACTCTTCGTCACATAAGTAGACTGACTGTTGTGTTAACCAGATATGTGTGAAGTAACTAAGAGTAAGAGCGGTACAAAGTACTAATGAAAAAACCACCAATAGCGAGATTGGTCTACTAAGCACATTTCTTTTATTGTTGTGGTCTACTGGTCTACTATCGTTATTATGTATTCTATCTGATAAAGTGATAACTTCATACGTAAGCTGTAAAGTGCTCAATTTCTTCGCAGCACAATGTTCGCTTGCAGAGCATCTTTGCATACCAAAGATAGTCATCTTTGTGATAGACAAACAAAAATGTAAGTAACCTTTTATGTTACTTTATTAATTAATACCTTTAGAGATATATACTGCTAGCCAAAGTTAACTAAGGTACTTTTAAACTTTTTGGTATTTTTTTGGTTACGAGGTATACTCAAATATATAATTTTAGCAAAGCTTATATTTAAAAGAAATAATATATTTTTTGTAAAGATTGAAATAATACGAAGTTATTTTCCATTCATTATGTATTATAGAGATCAGTTTTGTAATACAATAATATTATTTATAGAAATAAGTGTAATCAAGTTTTGTTATTACATAAGACAGGTGTATGAACAAACGTACAATGCTATATATTATAAGTACACATATGTCCAAATATTATGGAAGAGCCAAACTTTATTGCCCGTCTTAATATGGCCATTGACCACTAGATAAAGAGGTCAGCAGAGCCATGATCACAATAATCCCGCATTAAGAACGTACTTTACTGAGAGCGAAACGAAACAATGATGCTATTATATTATGTCCTATATACATAGTATAGAGCATCCAAGTAAACCAAAGTAGTGGCACGTTGTGATGGCCGTTTTGACACTTCACTTGTGCAAAGAAAAATGTTTCTTACGTTAAAGGAACAAAAGTCAGGAAAACAGCATCAGACATTAAAACATTTAAATTTTGTATTTTACAATGCTACTTTTATGTGAAAATTGTAAACAAGAAAATATAGTACAAAAAAGCAACTTGTCTCATGTCGCTCTGACGGGACTCAACCCCGCCGCATCGCAATCGGCCGGACTCCCAAGGATGCGGGTTCGAGTCCCGTCAGACCGACATGAGACAAGTTGCTTTTTTCTAGTATATTTTCTTGTTTAACAATTTTCAGCATCAGACATTTTAGGACAGCTAAAATTACTCTATTCCATTTCAAAATAACCAGCATTTTGCGCTGCACAAGTTAAGTGTCAAAACGTCTCTGTCTAGACAGCAGCTCGCACCATGTAAACGAGCCATTACTAGGGATTGGTTAGTGAAACCACCTGTTAATCAAGTCTATAAATTTTATATTCCACACAGAAGGATTTGTGTTCTATAAACCTCTCCTGTACAGATAGTGCCATCCACAAAGACGCGCCCCATCATTTCGCTCTAATCGTTTATAGTTAATTTGTGCAAGTTTCCACTAATGTTTTGAGTGTTATAGGCACACACTATTTACTTATGAGTTACTTATGACAATAAATAGACTACAATACGCTCCGGTCAAACTCCGCGCACCCCGCGATTCTCTCGACCAAAAATTGGTGGATGTCGTCTTTGTGGATGGCAGTATCTGTAGGTGTAACAAGGCTCAAAGTATCCCTTAAGTTTGGGGTAGTGAATTTGTAGCCATACCGTGTGTTTTTTTTTGTTAGATCTAAGTTTTATATGGATGTGTTGCGTTCTTAAGTAGTCATCATAAATAAGAATATGCTAAGAATATGAAATAAGATTTAAATTTATAATATATTTTATATAAATGTACCTTTCGAGACATATTTCTGTCACAGCATATATATATTAATTTTTAAGTAGTTTCTAAAACCATTTTCATGTAAAATTAAATAAACTGTTTTTCATTAAAAATATTTCAAATGCTTTTGATACCCTCATCACATTTAGACCTAAAATATCTTTTATGATTAATAAATAATTGGAATGATGTAATATATCTAATAAAGAACAATGTTACAGTCATATCATGAGATAAAATTCATTAAATTAGCGGCCGTTGCAAGTATAATTGAGCTATAAAATAAAAATCATTAAAAAGCAAATAACAATATTTTCATCTATGTGCCACTGGCTGTTACTTATGTGAAAATTTTATCAACTTTTGACTCATCACAACTTGAAATGTACTTCTCGCTTAGCTTACTATACCATGTCGTATCCAAGTTTATTCTAGGAAACATAAAACCGTATAACTATAAAAATACATTGAACTAATATCAACACAAATGCTGCTAAATACAGCTCTAAAAATAGAGCTAATTTACAACCAGATTTTTCTCCAGGTGTTCGTTATGTATTTTAGTGTAGCAACTTTTGGCAAACACCAATATTTTCTGCATCATCTTTCAGAAGCAATCATGTCATTTAAAGCGATATTTCAAAGCGAAAGTCATTAACTCTTGTTTAGTTGTAACCCAGTCGCAATTTTAAACAATACATTTAGACGCATAAAATAAATGTAATTAAAAACTTACGACCATTCAACCGAGTAAATCCATCATTTCATTGCTACTTAACTTCTTTATATTATTATTATTCGGTTGATTATTATTTGGAGTCTGACTCGGGAGGAGAGATTCAAAGGCCGACCAGTCCTGTTTCATTTTCGCCTGATTATTCTGATTGTTGGCCCATTTATTGTTGAAATTGCTCGTACTCGACCACCCTGTGTTTGGTGGAAGAGCGAGTTGGCTGTCAAACCCTGTAGGCATGTTTGGGTTGTACGGTCTACTGGGACCAATGGCAGTGTTATACGTAGGCTGGTTGGCCATACCCTGTATATTGTAATTGGGTGTTTGTACGGGCATACTTTGTGTTTGTGTTGAGTACGGCTTCTGGGTGGTTAGCTGATTTAGATTTGACTGAAGGAGCGAACTGGTAAGATCTACGGGCTTCTGCAACTGTTTGGGCGGCGCGGGGAGCGCACTGGGCATCGGTTGTTGAGTGAACCTTTTAACTGTCTCCTGCTGCTTTGCTATCCTGGAAGAAGAAACATTAAGTTAAACCTGAACCGAAAAACAAAACAGGTGGCCTGAAGCACCACTTTTTTTTATTATTAACGACGGGGAGACTCTTATCCTTCATCATACCTGATGTTAAGTATTGATAAGGCTGAAGATGGAAGCGAGCCTCTCGCGGAATCCCCAATCACTGAGGAACTGGCTATCTTATCTTTAACTGCCGGAACACAACAATGCTGAAAACATTGTTGTTATGGCGTCAGACTTAGATAAGATGTTTGTAGCTAGCCAGGCGGACTTACAACAAGTCCTACCACCAGCCAAACCGAATACAATATGTACCCCCGCTGGGAATCGAACCCGGGACCCCTGGGTCTGATACCGGTGGTTGTACCACTAGAACACGGAGGCCACCACCACTTACGTAGTTCCATTGTTTATTGTTAGTAAGGCTTTAGGTGACTGATATACATTAATACTAATACAACAACTAAAGAGAATATTTTTCCTATCAGTTTGTGAAGCCTTCTCCGTAATGTTCATTTCGGATTATCCGGAACTGTAAGTTATTGAAAATTAAACTTTATTTAGTTGATATAGAGAACTGACCAATCTATCAAAATTAGTGATCACAAACTGCCTACCAAGTGCAACTATTGTGACAATGGCAAGACCCCATCATATGGAGAAAATGTTTAACCATATAAATATATATATATATGTGTAAAATGTATACAGCAGTGGTTCCCAAAGTTGTCTGGGCTACGACCCACCTAATACAAGTTTCCAAACTCGTATAGGCTGTCTTAGGGAAAAGGTGACATACAAATTGTAATTTTTATATACCCTAGAGCCTAGTGACGAGTTCCGATACTTCTATTGTAGTCTTATTTGTTTGAAATTCGTCAAGTCGTTTTACAGGGCCCACTCAATGTTCGCTCTCGACCCACTGGTGGGTCGCCATAGTTTGGGAAACCCTGCCCTACAGTATACATAATGTAAGGCTGAAAGTTTTATACCTCTGCTTATCTTCAATGCTTAAAGACCCTCCACTATCTGCAATTCCCGGTAAAGCAGTTTCGGTTTTCTCTTGCAACTTTGGTGTATTATTGAAAGAAAACGGATCCAAACCCAAACCGGAGAACATTTTGTCTATGTCAGTTTGAGGCGTCGGTGCCTCTACCATATTGTCTGTGGTCGATGAAAACGCCTGTTCCATCACTCTGTTGCAGAAACATCAATATTAAGAAAAAAAAATACCAGCCCGAAAATTTTAATATGGACACATCAGTTAGACAATATTCTTAATAATCAATCAAACAGTTCTTTTAACACTAGGAGAGTACTGTTTCCATCTTCTATAAAATATATAATCGCATAATATAATGAAAAAGTTGGGTTTCTAAATAATATATGTATATAACAGCCAAAACTTACTTTGATTCATTTTGTATAGAATTAAGCTGTTCCAGTTTTGCCCTATGTTCTGCTTCCACTTTGGATATCATTTGTTTGACTAATGTTATGAGGGCATTGAACTGGTTGAGAGTCAAGCCATTTTCAACACAGAGAGGGATCAAAAACGGTAACACTTTGGTAGCCATCACCTCCTTTGTGATCCCTAGCTTTTTGTGGCTCAATGCTAGTTTATAGATACCTGTAATTGTAATATCTAATGTTTAAATGAACATACTTATTATACGAGAGAAAGCACTGTATTTTTATGATTAATCAATAAATTTTCTATTTCTATCATGATAGAACAGTTTGAGAGAATATGTCACATATAGCAAAATATTGAGTATGACAAACTATGTACATATATATTTAGGTAATTTATAATAGATTAGAAAACAGCGAATAAAAATCTTACACACCTAAAATACCCATCAATACTGCAGGCTCTCTTGAAGGGATTTGAGGCAGGAATGGAATGATCTCATCCAAAACCAACCATTTGTCCAGATGTTCAAGTAGTTTCCCCAAACAAAGCAAGCAGTTCACACGCACTGATATATAGTTAGTGCTCATGCATAATTTCTTGATACGTGGCATCAGTGCATTCTTCATAGCTGGGTAGTCTATCAATGATGCAAACGTAGGGAGGACGGACAAACACAGCTCTTGTATTTGTTGTGCATCAGACTCCAATGCCCTATACAACATTGGTAATATATCACTCTTCACTTCTTCACCTGGAGTTAGTTTTAGTAATAATTCCATTTTTTGCATAAATATAAGCAATATCTGTATTGGATCTTGAATCAACATAACAGGCTTCAGAACAGGAAGAATATATTTTATATATTCCTCTTTTGATGAGTTCTCAGCAATTAACAATACATTTGGTAAAACAAACGGCACCATGGGTGGATTTACAAATTCCTTGGTGAGACATGGCAGGATACGATAAATGCATATACGGTGAGGCATCTTTTGAATCACTTGTGGTAAACCTTTGTAAAATTGAGATTTTTGAAGATTATCCCATTGAAACAGGGAGTCAAGATAATTTAATGTTTTAACTCCAACATCCTCAAAATATGGTATCTGGAAATAGAATAAATAGATTTCATGACAAAAGTGCTTAAGTTATGCCATGCATGCCCTGAAAGTTTTTAATAAGAACTGAATGTTAAAAAACAAACTTTCTTAAAAGATATGCACATCTTATGTTTTGGCCCGCACTGTTCATTGAAATAAAAAAATAAAAAAGCGCTATATTTCACGAACTAAGATCTAATTGTCTGTTCTTAAAAGCTTATATCTATTATATATTATTATATTTATGATCTATTTCCTAAAAGATTATTATCAAATTGAACAAAAATACAAATATAAATAAAAATGCTGAACTAATAAACTAATAATAAAGTTCTTAAAGAATATTATTTACTTACTTTGAGAAACTGGTGTGGATCTGGTCTCAGTTCAGGAGTGACATTCAACATAAGTTTCACATACTCCCTCAGACCTTCTGCCACACAGGACAGCCGAGAGGAAGGCAAATTCTTAATTTCAGTAGCGAACCTTTTAAATTTAGAATAATCATTGCCAACATTTCCCAGAGTTTGATGAGCAGTGCTGTGCAAAACATATATCACCATACCAAGACTGAATATGTCACTGGCTGGAGAGTGAGTGGCTGATAACACATACTCTGGAGCCAAATAGTCAAGGCAGGGTTGAGTCAGAGGAGGCATAGCTTGACAATACTCTGTGAATGGCCAAAAAGGTGCCGTGCCTGGCCCACTCTGGTTAGCAATACAGAAATCAAAGCCAAATATCTTCCATGCTCCTTGCTGGTTCACAATAATTGACTCTGGGCATACATTGTGATGCAGAAGCTTGACATCATTATGTAGGAATGCTAAGCCTTCTGCAACTTGCATCAAACCATATTTTATTTCCAGCTCATACAGTTTATAATTATTTAAATGGCTTGGCACAGGCTGCGGCATGTTTTCAGTGTTGCCTAAAATGTTAGCTAAACTTGCGAAAACGGGTTCTGTCGCAAAAGCCAGACTTTCTCTGCTCTCCTCAAGGCTGTGTTGAACAGTCAGTATTTGAGGATGCCGCAGCTTCGTCAACTGAACAATGCCGCGTCTTAATGTTTCTAACATTATGTCTCTGTCGGCTTTCGACCATCTATCCAGATGTTTCTTTTCAAACACAAATATCGATGCCTCTTGCTTTGTTGACTTTTTGTAGCCCTTGTAGATTTTCCATAGTAAGCCTACAATCGGAGGAATGATTGTTAAAACTATATATTGTAATAAATGTTGAAAGTAACTGTTACCGTACAATAAAAGTAAATTTACCTGGACCAGCGCTGGCTACATATTGCGTTGCTTCAAACTCTCTCGTCACAGGATTGCCTGGTAAGACTCCCGATAGTTGCGAAACGGTATTACTAACAGACGAGTAAAATTTGTTGAACACTTCCATGTTTGTTGATTTCATAAAATCTTAGAAGTTAAATCATTTCATTCAAAAAAATAACACTGATTGAGAGGAGAGGAAGTTCCATGAATGAAGGAATGAATTTTGATAGATGGAATGGATTTCTCTGTCTACGGGATGGGATGACAAACATGACAGTGACAGTGACAGCAGTAACAGATTGCACAAGGGCACGCTAACAAACAGCCATAAATACAAGTAAGATTTATTTATTTATTGTTATGGAAACATAAAGTATACTTAAAATCAAAAAGCTAACACACATTATACATAAAGTAATAAAGCTAAGATGAGAAATTGAGAATACATAAACTTTTCTGAATAACATTACGTAATTTTTTATAAAGTAATGTGATTTTGATTCAGTTATGGAAATAACGATGATGATAAATAATTAACAATATTATTTTATTACTATTCCATAAAAAACTTTAGGACACTATTAATTTTATTGACTGAGATGACGGAAATGTGAAGTAAATTGTAAACATTTCTTCAACGAATACGTAGAAACCGTTTCATTAAGGTTTGACTCTACCGGAACTTAAAAAAACGGTTTCATGAAAGAGCAAAATTATAAGGGTTTGATTCAATAAAGCGGTTTATAGAAGTTTTTTCTGCTCTTTATAAGTACCTACCTACCTACAACGGGACAACGCTAACGCGTGAGTGACAAAGCGAAAATCGACCTTCGTTTTTTTAAAAAACCTTAGAAAACCTCAACTAACCGCTATTTTTCAAAACGATTACAAGCCCAGCATTTCTAAAGTAATGGCAGTAAGGTGTATGACCTTAGCCTGTTCCATAAGGAACGAAAACAAAATGTCAATGTCAAGTGTGTCAACAAAATGTCATTAATTGCACAGTAGCAAAAAGAAGAAATCTAAAGAGAAAAAGTACATACATACACATTTATTTATCTTTTTTACAGCAAATTTAGGAAATAAAATTATGCTAAAGTGAAATGATTATGTATAATCACAAACAATGAAAGGAACGAAGGGGCTGTCTTCAATTTTAGCATTAATATTCACAATCTTACCAACAACAACTACTGAAAGTAATCCATACGCTGACGAACCTTACAGGCCACTTGGACCACTCGTGAAATGTAGTTTTCTGCCGATTGAGTTCTTGAACTGCGACCATCCTATCGATCACAAAGGCAACCAGTCAGCACGGGACGCGACGGGACACGGGTGTGTGAAGTTCGGAGGAGTTTTGTACGAGAAAGTGGAGCGCACAAAAGTGCAGTGTAAAGCTCTGGACAATATTGAGTGTTACGGGAGCAGGACATTCTTAAAAGACGGATTTCCTTGTGTACGATATTCTGGCCACTATTTCACAACTACCCTGATATACAGTATATTGCTGGGTTTTTTAGGGATGGATCGTTTTTGTCTAGGACAAACTGGAACTGCAGTAGGAAAGTTACTGACTTTGGGAGGTCTAGGTATCTGGTGGATAGTTGATGTGGTGTTACTTATCACAAACAATTTGCATCCAGAAGACGGAAGTAACTGGAATCCTTATGTGTAGGACTGTGGAGTGTAGTTTAATTTTGAAAATAGGTGTAAGTTAAAAACTGTAAAATAAATTAATGTTAATGAAAGATAGTTTTTTTATTTAACTGCATAACTTATCAAAAAATATATATATCAGGATGACAGGAAAAATATTGATTTTTTTTCCACTACCAATTTTATTATTGAAGCTGTGGTACCTGTTAAAAGTAATAGTAAAAAAAATACCTGTACACTATTTTAACTGACTACTTGAAACTAACTGAAAACTGTAACATTCTTTGAAACTAAAAATACCTAGCTTGATTTTTTAGCAGTGCCAGATTGCTTTTATCAAATCATCATAAACCAGGCCATTTATTCTGATGTTTGTTAAGCTAGCTCATTTGGTTTACAAATATTGTACAAAATAATAATTAATGAATAACTAAAGTAAGTTTTCTTTATTTCAAAATGTAATATTACTTTGATCATCAACAGATGAACAGTTTTGTCAATATCCTTATAATTTGTGGAAAAAACACTAATGTTCTAAGCTTCAAATAGGGGGGTACCTATTACATTGTAAGCAGCCACCCAATTTAACCCTAAGAATATTTAATCACTGCATTTTAGTTTCCTGTTCCCATGGGAATATCCTACGTTTTATCCAGGCTCTCTGTTCCAAATCAGTTTAGTAGTTTTAGTTTAGAGAGTAAGAAACTGACATATTATTGGATTTAGTATTATTAGTAGGATTTTTTTGACACTTAGCTGATGAAACATTTGTAAAAAATTCTGCAGGTCTGCAATCTGCTACCTACCTCCTTAAATAAAAATATAAACATTTAGTCAGAGTAGTAGAGTAGTAACAAAACAAATGTGTTTAATCAGAGGATCTGAAGATAACAATTATTCATGACAATTAGACCACTCTAAAACATATTTTAGATGTTTTGCCCTCTTTCAAACCCAATTTGTAATTCAGGAAAGATGATAAAAACACTATTAGTAAAATTTTATTGTAGATTTTTATCAATTAATATAGGTAAGTAAGCATTACTCTGTATCAAAATAGGAAACATTAACTACTATTGAAAGAATGAATACAACTAGGTAATCATTCAAAATAAGGGTTTTTTACAATGAGAAACACCAGTAAAATTTTACATAGTTTATTTAAACTTAAGCCACAAGGGCTGAGGCTGTGCTAGACTCGTATTTCCAGTTGGGGGGCAGAACGCTCTTGGTTTTGTAGTAACGAGCTAGCCTGTGAATTCTGGACTCAACAAGAATCAGTCTGAATTTGCTGTCCTTGTCTTTCCTGTTGCGTTCCAAGTGCTTCCTCATGGCAACAGCTTTCTTGATCAAGTAGTAGAGGTCTTCTGGTAGGTCAGGGGCCAGACCCATAGCTTTCATGATTCTCAAAATTTTTTTACCGGTCACAAATCTGACTTGGGCAACACCATGTGAATCCCTGAGCATGACACCTGAAAATGAGAAGTTTTATTTGATATTTCACATTTTATAATAATGGCTTCATCTCACAAATCTTTTGGACAACTTGATGTTTTAAGGAATATTAACCCAGATGTTACGGACTTAAAATATTGCATTTGAATTTATTATTTTTGTAAGTGGCTTAATAAATATTATTTATCATTATTTTTGGAGAGGGGACACCAGCAAGGCCGGACGGGTGATCAATTGGAACCATATTCATTAATAAATATTAAATGACTTGGCGAAAAAAAATTATTCCTGGTGGAAATTCGGAAAAATTGTGTTGTTTATAAGCAATGCGACATTAGTAAAATCTAAAATACCCACATTTTCTTCAATTGTTTTATAAATTATGTGTTGTTCTTAAGCATTGTTTTAAGAAGTTGGTTAAAAAGGACCAAACAATGAGTGTAATCTAATATAGACCAGAAGAAGTAGAGGTTCCTTAGAGCAACATGCCCCTGATAATGGATACTCATCAACTTTTAACTATGACTAAGTCATCATCGTCATCATCATCATTACACTGTCAAAATACTTTATCAGATATATTCTAAGCTACACTGTTTGGATGATAACCAAAAACATGGGTCAGAGTGTCATGGTTTGCAACTAGATACATCATGCAAGAACTCTGGAGCTAAATGTTAAGATTTCAGAGGAGCTGATGATATACTGTAATAGTAAGAAGAGCAACAAATTTAGGAAAAGTAACTATACAATTAGGAGATTAGGCTTAGGTAAGGCAAAGTCATACTCACCAATTTGGGAGGGAGTGAGACCCTTTTTGCCAAGCTTGAAAATCTGTTCTTTGACATCGTCAGCTGTAAGCTTCAGCCAGGTTGGGACACTGCGACGGTATGGCAATGCCGATTGGGAAATACCCTTGCTGAAAACATAATTCAGACACTTTAGTACCAGCCATGTGGGGCACCGAGGTTATGTTACCGTAACATCAAAATTTTGATCAACACTGTAAGCTACATTCATGAACTTTCGTTATATGTGACATTTACTACAGTTAGAGAATAGAAAATTACCCAGGTGCGTGCATACGACCCATGGTAGCGGCTTTTAAAAATTCGCCGATCTGACAACGACAACAAGGTACACGAAAAAGATGGTGGCCGGAAACTAATCTGACAATTAAAATTATAGAGTATGAATGTCAATGGTCGAGCCTTAGTGATGTTATCAATAGCATAGTATAGAAACCGATTTTTACCGAATGAATTTTAAAACATGCGCACTCACGGCATTCCCTATTTGAATATCAAATAAAATGAGGAAACAAACACTGATGAAGTATTTTCACTCGATCGATGAATAACCGGAAACCGGAACGTGTAAATTAAATAAAAATACAAAAAAAGTAATCCAAGTCATTTGTTTTCAAAAATATATTATGCAAATTTTCCTATGCTTAATAAAACTAGATGTTAAAATACGAGACACGTATTTTTATTTTTTATTTTTAGCATTATATTTGTGCATTAAACAGTACTGTACCGTTATTCGAAGCCTAATAAATACATGAGAGTAGCATACTTGATTTCCGGCCTACAATCGTGTACAACAACTCCAATCATTGGCTAGATCCGTCCAATCAGCGTTCACTTCCGGTTCGCGCCAACCCCCTACCACTTTGCTAGGCGATGTTTTTTGGGGGACCCAATTCGTCGCCAACGCCGCAATGGGGCGAACCTCATTTCTTAAAATTGTACAGGAGAGCTAAAAAACCGTTTTTTTTTCCGAATTGCGCTTTTATTTTAACCGTATTTCAAAGAAAAACTATTATAATGATAAACATTACATATAAGGGTACACTATGGAAACATGGGTACTAAGTTAATATAGTTATAACATTTTACAGTGCTGTGTTTGCCAAGGAAAATCCGGGAAAAAATATACGCCTTTTTGTGACGCCTCTTTTCCGTCAAGACGATCTGTTTCTGTACCGCTTATATGAGAGTTACGCCTCATGCATATCGATATGAAAAGGTTGTTGTAATGAAACAAACTACTAAATGTAAATGAGTATTTATTAAAAAACCTAATTAAATGAGATCACACAGACGAAAAAAAGTCTTTACGTTGAATCATAACAGCGTCGTTCCGGAAATCAATCCTAACAAATTTATTAATTACATTTAAGAAAGCATTGAATTTAAGAATTGTATTTATATGTTTCTGTTATAAATAACTGACAATAAGAGTATTAAAAAGCGATTTCATTCGAGAATCTGATACGACTTTTACTAATATCTTCTTTATTGAAAAAAATACAAACATGAAACTCAGTGCAAGATACAGTTTGAAACAGTGTGTATTCTGTTTTAAACTTTACGTCTTGCTAATAACAATAAGTTTTGGGTAAAAACGTATTTTTATCAATTCCACCGGACTCCCGTACATTCTATCTTCTTCTTAGCGTGTCGATGGCAGACACTTAAGTATTAAGACCCAGAATTCAGCCACTTGGACAGCCTTGTCGGATGCTGTCTTGAGATCCTCGTTAGATGGACCATCTTTTGGACTACACCGCAATGGCATTCCGCGAAACCAACCGAAAAGCCCCACCTGATCATCCTTTCATGCTTTCTTTGCTCCGGCCGGTCTGAGTTCGAAGCCTATAATGAAGACTTCCAGATCGGCCATGGTGGATCATGGCCAGGGGGACGGCTTTCAGTAATTAGGACGTAAGTAGTAGGTAGGGTCACTTTTTCACGGCATAGGTCGCATTTTTGGGTTCGATGGACAACGGTTCGACGCACCTTACGAAGCTTTTCAGCTTTTCAGCCTCGGGCGCGCCGCAATGTGACGTACAAAGGGTGTCTCATGAATCGCTGTCCATCTTAGCTCTTTCAGAGGAGCTAGCTACAGCCCTGCGGACATCTGGAGGCGCCAAACCAGCTAGTGGGTACAGCAAACTTACTGGGGCCGGCTTAAGGCAGCCCCTAATGATCTGGCAGGTCTCATTTAGCGTTGTATCCACATGCCTAGCATGGGCAGAGCGAATCCACACGGGACACGCTTATTCGCCTGCCGAAAGGAAAGCGCCAATCCAGATGTCAGCAGAACATTCGGTGAGGCTCCCCAACTTTTTGTAGTGAGACGCTGCAGAAGGTTGTTGCGAGTGTGCACCTTCTTTTTTATTATTTGGCAGTTTTAGTGAGTGACCTGTCTGAAATTACGCCACGCTCGGTGAGCTGACTGAGCTACAGCCACACCCTGCCACTCAATATTCAGCTTGCGAGTCGCTTGGCTATTGCGCAGGTGGAAAGCGCAAGCTTCTGTTTTAGAAGGGTTGAGCTTGAGCTTATTTTCCTCATAGTAGGCACTCAGGTTATTTAGTGCTTCTGATAAAATCGCCTCAATCTTTTCAAAACTAGTCACCTGAGTGGACAGCGCAAGATCATCTGCATATAGAAAGCGGCTAGTGTTTGGGCTGGGTGGTTGGTCGTTGATGTAGATATTAAAAAGCAGCGGAGCTAGGACGCTGCCCTGTTTATTTGTGACCTCCAACGTCTTTTGTCTTGAGGAAGATGAACCTGAAAGCGACGGTCGTGGAGAAGTTCCCGGAGAATTGTGACAAATTTGTAGTCACCACTTTCAGCAACATTCGCCTGAGGTTCACTGTATCGTGGGCTGCGGACAGATCCACGAATACAACACCAGTTATTTTCTTCAACTCAAAACCACTCTCTATGTGTTGTTCAGTTTCAGTATCTAGTGTATCACAAACTTTTTCAAATTAGGTATTCATATATTACACACATTATCTTCACTTTCCGACTCTAGCATTCCAAAACAAAATAACTTTAGTATTTAGTCTCGATTCTGGTACTTATATAAACCATTTATTTTATCAATAAATAACTGAATCCAAAGTTTTAATTGTCTATCTTAAAAATGATCGGATTAGTTAAGCAAGTTGAGATTTCTGTTGTTTTTTATGATTCTTTGTTAAAAGACTACACATTATACTTACATGGCTTTGTCATAAATGTCATAAGCGGGCCGGCACGAAAGGGCGAAAATTGACTTACGGCTTCTGCACTACTCGCGAGAAGTCGCCGCTAAAGGCGAACTTCGAGTTTCGTCTTTTCGTGTAACTTTGCCAGAAGTGGTTTTGAGATACGCCATGAATTTATTTTCTCTTTTATTAGTGTTAGAGCTGCATCCTTTTGTGACAACTAAGTGCGTGAAGAGTGGAGCATTTTTGTATACTTAACTCATTTTTGACCATTTGTATGAGGTTCGCCTCTTTGCGGCGTTGGCGACGAATTGTTCCTCATTCGCATCGTGATTTCTGACCGAAACGGTCGCCTAAAGAAGAAAAACGAGTGTTCCTTATATAAGTCGTGTGCAACAAAGGTAAAGTACGTATTTTCCTTTTTTGAAAATGGTGACGTTTTCCTGTTTAATGAAAATGATGCAATAATTAAACGGTGTTACCGTTCGATTTTGTTTCGTAAAAGAATACTTTTCTATTCCATCTTAATAGTGAACGTTTTTCCTTAATAAAAATGGAGACTTTTCCTGTTTTGTAAAAATGATGCAATAATTAAACGATGTTACCGTTCGATTTTGTTTCGGAAAAGAATAACTATTTACTTGTCCATTTAAATAGCGAACGTATTTTCCTTGATAAAAATGGCGGTTTTTTCCTGTTTTATAAAAATGATGCAATAATTAAATGGTGTTACCGTTCGATTTTGTATCGGAAAAGAATAACTATTTTCTTTTCCATTTGACTACTGAACTGCTTTTCAATGTGAAAATTACTTCTTAAATTATTTTTCCATTTGAATATCGAACTGTATGTCAATGTGGAAAAAAATGAAATCCAGTCAGCGTTTACATTTCTGTTGTTCTTTCATAAGTTAAACTAACTTATGCATATTATGTGTTTTAAGGTATGGAAAATCAACCTTCTACTAGCAAAGATTTAGCAGGTATGGATGATACTGGAAAAAATACAACTGAACGGAAGGAAAAGAAAAGGAAAAGATCGAAATCATCCAGTTAAGATAGCTCATCCGATAGTTCCATGTCATCTAGTTCTTCATCAGACTACAGACGTAAGAAATATCGTAAAAGACGAAGACGAAACCGTAAGTTTGACTATTTAGTAAATGAAATCCATAATCTCAAAAATTATTTAAATAAGTCTTATGTCGAAACTGACTCGAGTCCTAGTTCGATTCTTTTTATAACGATTACCAAAATATTCGAATACCAAATATAGCCGTCTCGGCACATCACTAGGTCACAGACTACAGACAAGACAGACCATCATAATCGCAGACAAACAAGAAGAAGATGGTGGTTATAAAGAGTCTGACTCACGAAATATGGCGCATGAGAGACTGTAGTCACCTTCAACATCCGCAAATGAACGCTATTACTATGGAAGATAATTTGAGTACCAGAGAAATTCCGCACGACAACTTTCGTGACACGGTCTTAAGACTATTTTGAATGGAAATAGTTTTTTTTTATTATTTAACATGAATTAGGTACATTACATCTCACTTACGCCGTAAAACTAGCTAATTATCAGGTTGGTTTAGCCTTTTTATCTATCAATGTACGTAAATGGTTGTCACCCTAATTTGAGATTTTCATACAAATTTCAATCTTGAATTGTATCGTAAGTACGGCACTGATTGGTTCCGGGTAAAGATAGATCCTCAGTGACGGAAATTCTCTTTACTGTGAATTGCTTTTTAACATTCGTAACGCAAAATTCACGTAACGTAACGGCTTCAAAGATGGGCCACACAGTGTGACGGTATGAAATATAGTTTTCGCTTTTTCATATTGATGCCTTGTTATTTGAACGAATTTCATGTGTTAAATGCTGTCACATATCAAACGTAACGCTGGTAGAATGTTTCGTTTGGCTCCAAACGGTATGATTATTGATATTTTGGCATTTGAAAATTTGACCACACGGTTCTGTATGTACCATGTTTAAACGTCGATTTTATGAGATCTGTTCTATTTTAAACGATGCTCGAGTGTTAAATCTTATTTATTTTTGCGTCACTGACGATCTAGGGACTGAAACTGGACTTTCGTTCGCTAGTTTTTGTTATTTCCAGCATCCATAATCTTAAGCGTCATCCCGTGAGGCCCATCTTTAAATGCCAATAATTCTTAAACGCTTGCGTTACGAATGTTTTGAATACCGAAATAAGACATTATTTATCCGGTACTAAAGGTTTTTATAGCACCCAAGGTGAAAGGTGTAAGGTACACACGGGGTGACTGTAATAAAAGTTTTAGAAGGTCACTGTCTGCACCTGAGTTCGAAAAGTCTACAGATACAATGCGACAACAAGACTGTAGTAGCATATCTACGAAACGAGGGGGGGACAAAGTCACAAACCCTTACGGAGATAACATCGCAAATCTTCGACATACTGGACCGTCACAAGATACACCTGTCCATCTTTCACCTCCCAGGTATATTCAACTCGGATGCAGACCATCTATCTCGCTTGAAATCGGCACCGGAGTGGCACCTTCTACCGGAGGCAACAAAGGTTATTTTTGCGAAATGGGGCACCCCGATCATAGACCTCTTCGCATCTGCTACGGCACATGTCGTATCAAACTACTGCACCCTAGATCAATCCGATCATCAAGCTGCCCGCCACGACGCACTGGGAATGAATTGGAATTACCCACTAGCCTGGGTATTCCCTCCACCCCATCTGATACCCAAAGTGCTAGCGCACTAAAACAACGCCCGAGGCACTTACCTTCTGGTAGTTCCTCGATGGGACAAAGTATACTGGAGACCGGACCTCAAACACAGAGCATTGTCGGCCCCATCCACAGTGCACAATCTACCGCGAGTACTGGTGGACAGGTCAATGGGCCTACCTCCCCCAGGAACCGACATGATGTAGATCGAGGTCTGGCTATGTGGGGGTGGAATTCGATGTTAAGTGATTGGTCGGAAAGTCAGAAATTACTTCTTTCCTCAAGTTGGCGAAAGTCCACCTTAAATACATATAAACCAGCCTGGAGGAGATGGGTGGCCTGGGCTCAGCAAAATAATATAAATGTATACCGACCAACTGGATCACAATTAGCAAGATTTCTAGCTGATCTTAACCAAAAAGAAGGACTAGCGTACAGTACCATCTTGGTACATAAATCGGCGATATCAACATTCTGTGATCCTGATAGCAACATTAAACTCAGTTCCCATACTTTTGTTAAGCAAGTCCTTAAATCCATTGAACTTGCTAAGCCGAAAGTCGCAAAGGCTCCCATATGGAATATCGATGTAGTTTTACAACATCATACGTTAAAAAATCCTGAAACCACTAACTTTTACGATGTATCCAAGATAACAGCAACTTTACTGCTATTAGCGTCAGGCAGACGGGTGCATGATCTAACATTGCTTAGCGTAACTCCCAATCACTGCATTATTACGGAAACGGATGTGACATTTTGGCCAACTTTCGGTTCAAAGACGGATAACGCTAAGTATCAACAATCTGGGTGGAAGTTAATAAAAGATGAAAGCAATAAATCATTAAATATAGTTCATTGGATCAAACGTCTAATCGAGTTGTCTCGACCTAGGCGAATAATAGCCAAGTCCGATAATTTGTTTATCTCCACGGCTGGTGAACCAAAAGCAGCATCGCAAACAATGATCGGACGCTGGGTAAGAAAATTGTTGGAAGAAGCTGGCGTGAGTGCGACACCAGGCAGCACAAGATCCGCGGTAGCATCAAAAAGTTGGCTAGAAAACTGTCCTTTAGAAGATATCCTGTCTAGGGGCAACTGGAAGTCGGAACACACTTTCAAAAAGTTCTATAGGCGTGAAGTAAAGCCTACTAACATCTGTTCCCATAACAATAATACTTCATTGTTGATTCGTTCTCAGTTTGAACCTATACAATGATTGGTAAAATTATTTATGTACTAAAAATTGATCTTCGATTAAACCCATGATTATAATTCTGAATCTTTTATTTCAAGTATTTATCACATTAGCATCGGCTCACGCAACTATCTACCACCAGGCGATACCAAGCAGATCTCTCATGTATTTATTAGGCTTCGAATAACGGTACAGTACTGTTTAATATGAACGTTTTACCTGTAAATAAAACGGTTATTAAACATACTTACCTTATTCGAAGCCTAATACTTTAAATTTCTGCCTGGTGGCAAACATTCGAGATGCAATGAGGAACAATTGGGTCCCCCAAAAAACATCGCCTAGCAAAGTGGTAGGGGGTTGGCGCGAACCGGAAGTGAACGCTGATTGGACGGATCTAGCCAATGATTGGAGTTGTTGTACACGATTGTAGGCCGGAAATCAAGTATGCTACTCTCATGTATTTATTAGGCTTCGAATAAGGTAAGTATGTTTAATAACCGTTTTATTTACAGGTAAAACGTTCATATTAAAATCACCATTTCAAAATTTGCTCATTCTAAAATGCCTACTACGCGTTTGCTTCGAGATGCGAAGATCCACCCTATCGAACCTCGCTCATAGACAGTACCTACCGTGAGCAAATAACTCTATCACGAATATCGCTTTTTGGTTTTGGTTTTTTTATAATCGTTTTGTTAAGTAGTAGTATTTTTGTTACTGTTTTAAGCCTGGAAGTCGCTGTAGTAGTGATTTTACGAACTATTTTTCTTAATTCATTCTTTTTTAATTTTCGCAATTTTAATGTTTTCTTTATACTTATGATAAATTTTTAATAGAAGAATATTAGAAAAAATCAACCCTATTCACAAGTTATTCTCAGACGGGACTCGACTTATGTTTTTGTTAAGTTATTTTTTTAAGTTATTTAGTTATTTTATTTTTCGGTGTGTGTCTGTGTGTGTGTGTATGTGAGAGTGTGCGTATGTGTAGTTTGCATATCGCGTGGTGTTTTTACAATGAGTAGAAAGAGGACAATTTTAAAGTTTCAGAAAGTAATTTGTTATGTACTCAAACTTTATTTTAATAAGTTTTTTTTTGTCAATGGTAGATACCAGTTGATGTGCCGTAATTTTGTAACGGTCATCGGCGGTACTACAGTTCACGTTGGGAACACTACACTCGAAGTTGTTGACCACTATGTTTACCTTGGACAGACAATCCAGTTAGGTAAGTCCAACTTGGAGAAAGAGATCTCCCGTTGAATCTAACACTAATCTTCGCATCCAACTTACCGCAGTGTCTCAAGACGAAAGTCTATGACCAGTGTGTGTTGTTGCCAGTGATGACTTACGGTAGTGAAACGTGGTCGTTAACTATGGGTCTGATAAGAAAGCTCAAGGTCACCCAGCATGCAATGGAGTGGGCTATGCTCGGCGTTTCCCTACGTGATCGAATCAGAAATGAGGAGATCCGTAGGAGAACTAAAGTAACTGACATCGCTCGAAGGATTGCTCAGCTGAAGTGGCAGTGGGCGGGACACATAGCGAGAAGAACCGATGGCCGTTGGGGCGGAAAGGTTCTGGAATGGCGACCGCGTACAGGACGACGCTCCATGGGTAGATCCCCCGACAAGGTGGACCGACGATCTGGTGAAGGTCGCGGGAAGCCTCTGGATGCGGACTGCGCAGGACCGATCGTTGTGGAAATCCTTGGGCCTATACCCAGCAGTAGGTGTCATGTGGCTGAGACGACGACTGGCGAGGCGATCAGGCTAATAGCGACCTTCCGTGTGTAGACGTAAGCTCGCTAGTCGATAGCGCTAGCGTTGGGAGAGCGGTATTTCAGACAAGTAGTGGGCTTATGTTTACGTACGGAAGGTCGCTTTTCGCTTTGCCACTCAAGCGCTCGTGCTGTCCCGCTGTGTTAAGGTACATAAAAAGAGCAGAAAAGCCTTTATAAACCGCTTAATTAATAAGACGGTTTCTATGTACTCGCTGCTGTACCGGTTTGAAAATTAACCGAATAAACAAGCCTGAAAAATGTTATGTTTAATGTTTGTTAACCAGTTTGTGCCATTTATTGTGACATGACCCAGGCGTTTGATTATGTGGACCATAATATATTAATAAATAAACTAAATAAGTATGGTATCAGGGTAATATACAATAATTAATTTTATCGTATTTGAGAAACCGCAAACAATACACATTCATAGCGCGTATTAATTTGACGACTAAAAGAGAAGAAATTTTTAATTCCCGTGAACGAGTGGTAAATACGGAGTTCCCCAAGGCAGTGTGCTAGGGCCTCTGTTGTTCATTATCTATATCAACGATATGCCTAAAAGTATTAACCACCCTGTTACCTTAGTTGCCGACGATTGCACGGTTACAATAGGAGCCAATGATATAAGCTGTTATGAAAAAGAGATACACGAATCTTTAACATCTATAAAATTGTGGTTAAAAAAAAGCAACAATCTTAAAATAAATTTAAGTAAGACACAGATTATGCAATTCAGTCAAAGGTCGTCGAATATACAATTAAATAGCATAAAGAACACCATTTGTATGACAAACACTGCTAAGTTTCTTGGTCTCATGATAGACAGTGACCTTAATTGGAAAGCCCATATTGAGGTTATTTAAATAAAACTTGGCAGCACTGCATATGCGTTATTTAAACTATCTGCAGTGTTGAATATTGACGCGTTGTTGACTGCATATCACGGCTTAGCTGCTTCAACATTGAGATTCGGCATAATCTTCTGGGGAAACTCTACTAACGGGGACATTGCTTTCAAAATGCAAAAAAGATGCATCAGGTCAATGTTTAGACTTGAAGTTACTGACAGTTGCAAACCATATTTCGTAAAATAAAAGATTCTTTCACTTCCGTGAGACAGTACTATTTGCAGATGATACATCTTTAATTTTTTAAATTGATAGAGGAAACAATTGTTCTGACGAAGTAAATAGTGCTCTGTCTCAAGTCGCACACTGGTTCAACAGTTATAATATGTCTCTTAACCCTACTAAAACCAAGTTTGTTAAATTCTCATTACCTAATGTAGTGCAAGGTCGATATGCATATCAATTTGAATGGGATTGTAGTAGAGTTAGTTGAGAGTACAAAATTTCTTGGCATTACATTGGATTGAAAGCTGCAATGGATCCACATATTGAAGCCTTGTCGAGTAGACTTAGTTCTGTGGCTTTTGCAATAAAGAAAATAAGGCTCTTAACTGATATTGAAACGGCAAGACTAGTTTACTTTAGTTATTTTCATAGTGTAATGTCCTATGGCTTGTTGTTGTGGAAAATGTTTTTAAACTTAAAAAAGAGCTGTGCGCGCCATTTACAACCTTCGACGGAGAGATTCTCTTAAGGATTTGTTTAAAGAGATTAATATACTAACTTTGGCGGGACAATACATCTATGATAATATAGTATATGTAAGGAAACATCTTGATTTATTTATTAAGCATAGCGATGTCCATAATTTTAATACTAGAAATAAGAATAAGCTTGCCGTTCCAAGATTTCGACTTGAAAAATTTAGACGCTCGTTTTTGGGGAAAGGTATAGTTTTTTTTTACTAAAGTTCCACAACAAGCGATTGAGCTGCCTTTGCATAAATTTAAAATATATGTTAAAAAGTCACTCTTAAGCAAAGGTAGATGATTATTTAAAAGACCAAAATGCATGGTTGTGATATTAACATAAAACATAACTATTATAAATTAGATAAAAGGAAAATATTATTATTATTGAATATGGGAAATTTTTCCTCTTATATTAAATATATTTCAAAATTGTAAATTTGTGTTTGGTAACAACATGTTCCATTCTAAATGTTGTTTTTTCTGTTAAAGCTGATAAGTTTCTTGCGGCCGTTCTTCTTATCAGTTAAAAGATGTCCTGAATGGCTAGTAGGGAAAAAAATTGTTGGACTATTCGAAAGTACTTATCTATAAGTCTATTTGAATAAAAATCTTTGACTTTGACTTTGAAAATCCCGACAGAGTATTGTCTGTGTAATCTAACCCACTTTTAAAGATCGAACCGAGGAACAGAAGAAAGCCCTTATATAAAAAAAAAAGAAAAAAAAAAAAGATCAAACCTATCAGTGTCACTGTCACATTTTGACGTCTGATTTTCACGGGACAGGCAGGGTTTGTTATTTTTGGCTGCTTGGAACGTGAAATAATTCAGGGATTTTGTCTAAAATGGCAAATAATTACGGCATTTCGGATGCCGAGCTAAATCTAATAAAACAGCAGGCATCACGCCGTGCTGCTATGAGAAACGAGTTCTTGAAACAAAGAACCAATCCTTGGAAAAATGCATCGGAAGCTGGTTATGTTGTGAGTATACCAATATAATATTACGTAATTTTCTGTATGTTTACTATGATTTTGATCAACTATTGAACTAAAGACAGCTTTCAATGAAGCAATAAACATGAAATAATACAGGACCTCTCATTGTCTTACTGTAGTTGGAAGAAAATTTAAAATAACAATATAACTTTAATTTTCAGTTTGATCCAGCAATACAAAAGTACATTTCAATGAAAGTTACCCAATTTGACCATTTCAAGCCTAACATGAGGAATAGTTTATTTGGAATTTGTGCTGTTATTGTGCCCTTAGTGGGATATGGATACTTGATGTGGAATGACAGAAATGTTCGCGAGCAGCAGATAAGATCTGGTGAACTTCGCTACAGAGATAGAATGTTCAAATTTGCATAATTTTTATTCTTTTGTGAATTTAGATAAATCAGTATAGTCATTAATAAATCCATTGAAATGTCAGATGTTATTGTAAAATATTTAAATTTTTTCCTTATTATTACTAAAACCCCCATTTAACCTACATTCAATGATATTTGGTGTACTTGCAAAAAAACATATATGGTGTACGCATTGGTTTTCCAGCGTGGTATGCACTGTATAACTAACTAGTAACTTTGCACTTATCCTATCCTGCTACCTAATATAATAAGGTCGAAAGTGTGTGAGGATAATTGGATGGATGAACATTTGTTACTATTGAAAGACATTATTATTTTTGGAGAGCGGACAGGTAACCAGTCTCCCTAGTCAGAACCATTTCACCCAGTTCCCCAAAAGTCCCCTGGAAGCAGGGGGAGGCGGGTTATCGTTCACCCCACCGGCGTCAGACCCTCTAACCTTTTTGTGCGCTTACAGTGCCTGTTGAGTTGACTTATCGTCAACTGCTTTAGATCCTCTTCTTTTCGCTTGTCTGCTTCAAAGAGCTCCCAGTGAAGCGATGCATACATTGGGCATTCCATCTCGTATCGGGCGGGCGGGCGGTACTCGGGCATACGATATTTGCTAGCAACATTATAGATAAAAAAATGCCAATACTTCTGATTAAATTTATTTTGAAAAATTCTAATTGAAAGAAACTTTCTGAGATTTATTCCATAAGTATTCCGAATATTTCAGAAGTTTTGCAACTCTAGTCACAAGTCACAATTACTAAGAAGAAAATATTTGCATCAAAATGATCAGCTATAATTTTATTTTTCTACCTGCTGGTCATACAAAAAATTATGTTTCGCACCGCACTACACGCAAGTTGGCAATACTGCTAAACAAAACGGGGAATTCCCTAATATTTTCTCCGTGCTAGTCTTAATAACCCGACCGATATGAAAAGGGTTAAGTATATTAACTACCAATCTTTAAGGAATGATCGATATTTACGTTTGGTTGATAAATAATAGTACTTTCGACATGGACCATTCTTGAGAAAAGTGGTTTCGTAAATTGTGTTGAGTACCTATTGTTTTCTTACATAATATAGCGGTGCAATGCAATGCAACAGATTTTCTTAAAATATTCTAAATAGAACAGTGTTCTTACGTAGTCAAGAAGAGAAAAGTATTCAACGATAATAACTGTAAGATATTTTAAGTTAAAATAAGGAATTATTACTTATTACTTTTCACTTCTGGTTACATATGAAAGATCTGATGCTGAAAATATATGAAAATTTAATAAAAATAAGACGTCTTTTTGTGATTGTTTTTTATCGAAGAAATAACGTCTTAATCGCCTCATTTTAATGAATATTGAACATTATTTACTCCGAGAAGTCGATATCAACAGCATTAATAATAATAATTTATACTTTATTGCACAATTAAAGAAACAAGTAACACAGGACAATTTACAAATAGAGAACAAACAACAGGCGGCCTTATTGCTACATAGCAATCTCTTCCAGGCAACCTTGGGTTAAAGAAAAAAAAATAAGTGGAACAATAGGGGAATGAGTGCAGAAAAAAGAAAGAACAAGTATATATTAACAGATAAATATCGAAAGAGAAATAAAAGATAATATTTATAAGTTAAGGAGAAAGGGAAAGGAAGTGACTTCTAACATGATCGCTAAAGGATTTAAGAGTCTGAGCCTTTCTGATACCTTCTGGCAGGGCATTCCACAAGCGAACAGCATGTACAGTAAAGGAGTAGGAAAAGAAATCCGAGGAATGACGCGGGATATCAAGGGCAAAGTTGTAGGAAGAACGCAAGGAACAGTGAGTAGATGAAGAACGAAAGGAGAAGCAGTTTTTAAGATACGGAGGTGAAGTAGGTACGAAAAGAATGGAGTAGAGAAGTTTGAGGGTGTGCAAGTCCCTGCGCCGGCGAATAGGGAGCCAGTTGAGTTTAGTACGGAAGTGTGACACGTGGTCATATTTACGAAGGTTAAAGATGAATCTAATAGCAACATTCTGCAGACGTTCCATCTTGTCCAGTAACTCCTCCGACAGGTCAGTATTGCAGACATCAGCGTAGTCTAAAATAGACAACAATAGTGATTGGGCTAAAGTAATTTTGGTACTGGTCGGTAAAAAGTTACGTAGGCGGTTAAGGGATTTATACGCGGCGAATACCTTTTTCCTGATTTCCTCAACATGAGGTCTCCAGGACAAATGCTGGTCCAAAACAACACCCAGATTCTTGACAGTTTTAGAAAAAGGGATTATGGTGCCATCTAAAGATATCGCCGGAAGCTGGTCAAAATCGATCCTCGAAACGAAATAGGGGCTGCCAATGATGATACACTGTCTTAGTTGGGTTAACAGTCAGGCCGTAAGACTTGCTCCAGGAGCTTATTTGTGCGAGATCCAGGTTAGTAGTAGCAATTGCACAGGGGAGCTCAGACAACGGCGCCTGAGTGTATATCTGAAGATCGTCAGCATAGAGGTGATAGGAACAGGAAAGACATTGAGTAATTGAATTGATAAAAATAGAAAAAAGTAGTGGAGATAAGACGCCACCCTGAGGAACTCCGGCATTGATATCACACCACCGAGAGAAAGAATCCCCAGTGCGGATACGTTGCCGTCGCCCTAGCAGGTAACTTTGAAACCAATCAATTGCAGATGGAGATATGTTCAGAGAACGTAAAACAGCAAGGAGGATATCAAAGTCAACCGAGTTAAACGCATTACTAAAATCTAGTAATGTCATTACCGTCAATTGACGACTATCCATCCCCAAGCGTATGTCATCTGTTATCTTCACCAGTGCTGTAGAAGTACTGTGGGCTTTACGAAAGCCAGACTGAAAGGGATTAAGTAGGTGGTTACTGTTTAGATAGTCAGTAAGCTGACGGTGTATGAGTTTTTCAAGGACTTTGGAGAGGAAAGGAAGGATTGAGATTGGACGGAAATCAGAAAACATAGCCGGCTTAGGTTTTTTAGGCAGAGGAATGACGTTAGCGTCCTTCCAGGATGTAGGAAAAGTACCAGAGGAAATCGATGTATTTAGGATAAAGGTGATTATAGGCGTCACAACATCAAGGATAGGAAGGATCATTTTGCGGCTAATAAAGTCAGCACCCACAGCACAGGAGTCGATAGACATGATAGTTCTCCTTACATCACAGTCTGTAAATTGATCAAGAGAAAAAGAGGAATTATGGGTTGGCAAGTTGGAGAGGGATTGCAAAGTTTTTGTTTTAAGGTTGCCATCAATAGGCACCGACGACGTTGAGAAATAACTATTAAGTTGGTTGAAGTCAAAATTTGAGTTTGTGACACTGACGTGAGCTTTGCCAACACCGAGAGTTTTAAGAAATTTCCAAACTTTAGCAGGATCTTCGTTTTCTATGGATTGATGTACGTGGCGTCTTTGGGTGTCCCTAATCACCGTATTGCACCGATTTCTTGCACGATTCATTCTTTTTTCATTTCGTTCCGAGGGATCTAGTTTGAACCTGGCTTTGGTCCTGTTTTTTTTATTCATAAGAGATCGGATCTCGTCTGTTAACCAGGGTGCAGGTAGGTGCTTAATCTTAATAGGTTTAACAGGTGCGTGTACATCATACAACTCTGTTATCAATTTATTGAAAATATTGACCTGCTCATCCACAGAACTAGTTGCAAAAATTGCCGACCAGTCCAAGTGAGCAGCATCTGCGAGTAGTTGGTCGTGATCGATGCGGTTAAAACTACGCTGAAGTTGAACAGTTGGTTTCAATTTAGGAGGTCGAATTCGATAGGAAAGATATACCAGATCGTGGTAAGAAAACGCGTCTGCAGAAAGTTGACCATGCTTAACAGTCAAAGTAGGAGAGGAGACAATCATAAGGTCAAGAAGGGAGGGAGTGCAGTTGGGAAAGTGATGAGTTGCCTGTAATGGTAAAATATGTAAGTTAGATGAATTCACAACTGACATCAATTTATTGGCACGGATATCGTCTTTAATGAGACACGTGTTGAAATCACCTATAATTATAGTATTGGGGTATTGAGGACTGAAAGTTTCAAGGAGCTTTTCAAATGACTCGAAATAGTCAACTCGGAGAGAAGGGCTATAGAAGACACCTAGGAGAAGTTTGGAATGGGACAGAGATATCTCAAGAAAGAGATGCTCAGCGCTATTGGATGGAGGTGGCTGAGGAGAGTGACTAACAATAGAAAAGGGAATATGAGAGCGGAGATATATAGCCACTCCTCCATGTGAGGAACTTGCACGATCATTACGGATCAGTTGAAATCCAGGTAAAGAAAACGACGTAGAAGAAAGGGAAGGATGAAGGAATGTCTCAGAGACAAGGATAGCATGGATATTTTTGCAGTTAAAGGACTCTAGAAGATCAGGAAAATGGGCAGGGATACTTTGAGCGTTTATGTGGACAGCATTGAAATTCTTTGGTACATCACAGAAGATATCATCAAGGGACTCGTTTAAAGGGCGATCCAAGCTTTGGAAGCTCGTGTTAGAAGAGGAACAGGATAGAAAAAGATCATTACTATTATCTAATAAGGATAAATCCATAAACTAATATATACTAGAATAAAAACTTAATTTAATTAAATAATTAAAATAAAATAAAATAAATAACAATACATAAATACAGTACCCACAGGTTGACTGAAAGGAGCAAGAAAAGAAGAACAATAAACAATAACAAGTCAACAACACTAACAATAACTACAGACTGGGACGATACTTGGTTGAATACTAAAAATCACAGTGATGATATCACATGACGGGCCAAGCAGTGACAGGAAGCAAGGGCGGTAATAAGAAAGAAAAGAAAAAAAAAAAAAGTTTTGCTCCGTGTCCGTCAGCCGTAGGAATCACCACAGATTAGGTATTAGTTACTACGTAACAGATGCGACAGTGACCTTTTCCCTAGTTTCCAATTGTACCGTTTTGGCGCTAGCGTGCGCTGCACAGATTTGACAGTACAAGGACTAGTGCTTGACACAAGTCGATAATTAAATATCGATACTTTAGTGACGTCCCTGTTCTGTCGATAAGAATACAGGGTAGGGTAGGGTAGGGCCTATGAAAGGATTTCCGATTCTCAAACTTAAAAAATAAACTGTTTTGTTTTTAAATAATTTATTTAATGATTTTTTTCTTAGGCGGTAAACCTTATATTTCTAATATGCGGTTTTCTGGACGTCTCCCATTTTGTTGGCGTATTTCTCCTCTAAATCACCTTTTAAAATTGTATTTGAAATATTGCACCAATTGTGGACATGAAGCCTTACGATATATTTTAAAAATATATTTTTTATCAAATTTCTGTGTGTCATTACATCCTAACCAGGAAAACTTTAACATATTTTCTAATGTTGTTATTAAACTACGCCCAATATTCTTTTTGTTACCATTTTTATTTAAATAATTGTGGATAAAATTACTCGCATCTCTATATAGTATTATGAGTTTTGGACTAGGGTACACTAAATTGTTATTTTTTAACATTTTATATTCTCGTTGCCTAATATATGAATAAATCTGTGTTCAAGCAGCGATGATAAGGAAACCTGCCGTATATACCGAACATTGGACTTTAACTTTTTCTAAAATAACATCATCTTTTGCTATTGACCCACTGATGTTACTTGGGCATTTGCTTTCCTGTGAAGTGGATGGTATTGAGTGAGCACTTACATTTTCATTAACATTATCTTCAAATAGAAAATTGGCATCTATAAGTGTATCTCCATTATCCACTTTACAGTTAGCATATTTTGAGTGAGGACTCAACAAATTAGACAATATTAATGATTTAAACGCATAAATAAAAGTATTCGCGTCGGGATTTACGTAGCGATAATTTAGAGCCCTTACACGTCCAAAAAAAATCTGCAGTGGGTCTTGGTTAATATTATGGGGATAATAAAATATTACAGCATATTTGTCAAATAACAATTTAGTTATCCTAATAAAACTCTCTAATGTTATTATCCAACTATCAAGAAATGGTACCCGAACAAGTCGACATTTTCCTGATTGTAATGCAACTTTACTGTTTGCGTCTTAAAATTTCATTTCTTAATGGCTTCAGTCCAAAATTTAATGTGCGGTGTGTTTATTTTCACGGCTTTTCTTAGTTTCCCTTTAGTCGCACCGCCGCACCGGGATAACAATTGACGCTGTCAAGAAGTTGGTCAAAGAATTCGACAACTTCTGCCGTTGTCTCCATAGTGGTTTAAGTGCCACCACCAGTGTGAAGGTTATCTGAAAATAAAATATAAACTGATGACTTGGAAGTAAAAGATGTGCATTTCAGACTACACAAAATGTAAATTTTTTACAAATTGATTTTAACACTCAAGTCTTTTAAATTCGACTGGAGAATTTCGTCAGTTTTGTGTAGTATTAATTGCGGCCAATATATTTTTTTAAAGTTTATGGCAGCTACAAGAAAATGTTTCTGTGATTGGCAAAAATGGAAAATAAACCATTGCAGTCATTCAGGGTCCGATTTGTATATGGAAACTACATTTGATTTTTTTTGCTATTACCCATCCATCCATTATCCATAAAAGGTACTTAAATATATTATTAATGATTTGATGACCTCTTCTACATTTAATGATTCAAAATCTCCCACTGAGCGTATAAATATGCAATGACATAAGAAATCTTACAGACAGTTGCAGAAAGCTTCATCAAAATTAAAGTTCAGTTACATGTCTATCGCTCTCATTGTGAATATAAAAGGAAAAGACGGCACTATACTTAACCTTTCAGCGCCCGTATTATGAGACACAATAGATTTTTCATTGTTCTCTGGACACCGGTGTCCGAAAATTAGATTTTAAAAACAAAATACATAACTAACCTGTATGTTCATAAAGAGTAGGGATTTCTGCTTTGTTGCTAATGAAGCATAAAAGTTGCTCTGCCACTTCTGTAAATGGAAAACACAACATACTGTTTAGATGAAATAATAACACATACAATCAAATTCAAAGCAATTTAAGCATTTGCCCAATGCAGATGTAACATTCAGCTAAAAATACATTATTCATAAAAAAAAATGCTTGTTCACTAGTTATGGTTAAATATATAGTAATTAATTACAAAATAATTATTGCGAGTTGTTCAGAATATTTTATCTAACCTAAGGTATTGGAAATAATTCTTCCACTATTGTTGTGATTGTTCTTACTAAGTTTTGCATTGGTTTCTTTATGTTTATATATTTCTGAATCTTTTATAAATAACACATACCTTTATGTATTTCCATAGCTATTGGTATAGCTTGATTTGAACATGAGGGATGCTCATGAAAATCTTCACCTGAAAAAATATTATATTGCTTTTGTAAGTCATTTGTAAAATAAATAAATAATAATCATAGTTTTGCATTGGTTTCTTTATGTGTTTTCTGGATCTTTTATAAGTATCACATACCTTTATGTCTTTCGATAGCTATTGGTAAAGCTTGATTTGAACATGAGGGGTGCTCATGAAAATTATCACCTGGAAAAGAAATTATATTGTTTATTACAGTTATTTGTAAGTTTTAGCACAATTTTTTTTTAAATGACAATTGTTTTGAAGTAAAAAGTGACAGAGTGATGTTTTAAATATATTTAGCGCTAAACATATTTAATTTCAGTTAGTGAAAGTCCACCTGAGTTATTGAGAAATATGTACATAATAGAATGTTGAGTAACTTATGGAAAGATATAGGAAGGTTGTTTTGCTTTTGTCATATATTTCACTAATATATTTTACATTAATGAGACATATTTCTGATTTAATAAAGAAACATTATTAGTTTGTGAATAGCTCAAATATTGTGAAATACAATGGAAAATGGTTTATAAAGTACATACCTGCCCTTCCAATGACCAATAAATCATCTGTAACATCATCATCCTCATCAGCTTCCTGTTTGTGATAATTGTGATCACTCAGAGAATTTTGGACTGAAACAATCAATTATATGTTTATATAAGCTATATTATATTAGACTGATTATCCCGATAAGGTAATGTAATAGAAATCACAAGACATGATTCTATTGTGTATCTTTCATTAAACATATTGGGCAAAGATATTGGACGAGTGAAATACCACCTTTATATAGCACAAGATTTTATTTTAAAGCATAGCCTTGTTCGATTTATGTTTCTACACTCTTTTACATCAGGGCTCATAGTATATGGTTAAGCAGAAGAGCGCTTTCTATTTACTGAGCTGAGCTCACCTAAGCGAGTACGTCAAAATGTTTTGAACAAAATTATTGTATAAGGCGTGCATTCAAAATAACCATGTGCAACTAAATAGTGAAGCGAAAAGTGAAAACGCAAAAGGAAATTGCTAAAGATATTTTTTATGTAATGTTGTTAGGACTCACCGGATTCACCAGAAGATAGCGGCACGCCGTGCGCTATTTCGTCATCCGTAAATAGGCATGGATACGAATAGCGAATTCTCTTGCCTTCTTCGTCAAACTGGTGTTTGTCAAAGTGTTTTTCACACACACGTTTTCGAAGTAGTTGCTCTTTAGAGAGTCCGATGAGGAGAGAGTTAGTTGGCACCAGGGAAGACATCCACAAGTTCCTTAGAGAATCGTTCTTGGGGAACATATAAAGCCGATGCGTCTCACTAGATGCGTTGCAACCACCGACACAACACTTAAATAGTCCCATTACGATAGTTTTACGACCTTTTAAAGTAGCACACTGTAAAAGACTGATAGTATTGTATCAAATAACTGAGGAGTTGGATATTTTGGATCTTAACTCAAGCAAAATGCGAGGAAATCAGGAAATACACAAAACACCAGTGGCAATGTCAATCAAAAAGTAACGTAACGTCTAAATTAGTTTATAAAATTATAAACGTCACGTCACGTCACGTCAAAACTAACAACATGGCGTCTCAAAATGGCGTCAGAAACCTAGCGATTGCAGCGCCGAAACGGTACATTTGAGAACTAAAGTGTCATAGGCCTGGGAATCACCCCTACAACAAGGTGGTTCGTAGTTTTAAAAAAAAAAAATGCTTCACAAGTCAAAACGCCATGTTGAGGTAGCCATTTTCGAACCACAGATTACCGAGCCGCGCAATTTGACAGCTCTTACTAATACTCTAAAATTATCATATTTTCTCATTATTCTGTGAACGTTTTAACAAGTAACGACTTAGAATAAATTATCCACAACAATTGGTAGCATTTTATGTTTGTGAAGGAACTACCGCTGCTGCTACATTGAAAAACATTATAACAGTAAGTTTAAATTAGTAGCTTGATGATCTGCCAACTCTGGATTTACGGAGTGAGAGTTTATGTTCAATAACCTATATAAAAAAACTTGTATCTGTGTTTTCAGGAAGTTGTGAAGGCTTTAAAACAAACAGGTCCCTCCTATGGCGATAATTTGTGACTAAGGATCTACATTCTGAACATGCTTGAAAAGATTTCAAGCAGACAACAAGCGTGAAAACTTGATTAATGAGATGCCTGAAGGTTAGTACTTAGAACTTCTGAAGAAATGGAAATCATTAACTTTAAAATTTATATAAAATATATTTCAAGATTGTAGATTTGTGTTTGGCAACAACATTCCATTGTAAATGTCCTTGTTTCTGTTAAAGTTGATAAGTTTGTTGCGGCCATTCGTCTCATCAGTTCAAAGATGTCCCGAATGTTTGGTAGGGAAAAAAATGATCTATTTGAATAAAACTCTGACTTTGCCCTTGACCCAATGCCTCTTTTGTCATGATTTTAAGAACCCTGATTGAAATAATTAATAAGTCATGAACAAATATCCACACCAACCAAACATACTGATCAACATCAGAAACAAGTTTTTTAAATCAGTTCACATTGATTGGTTTGGAGGTCTTCAGCATCAGCATGCTGATGCTTAAAATTTTTTAATTGTTTTTGTTTGTAGAGTCCAAATTCATAAGTTTTGTACAATAATAAATAAAAATATAAAAGGGTCTTTTTCAGAATCTAGTATTAATATTAATTTTGTTATGCATCAATTGGCACTTGAAAAGCGCAAAAGGTATACCTACTGAAAGAAAATTACAACCAATAAAATAATTGTATTTTTTTATATGTGATGATGATTGGCAGGCAATGATTTTTTACAGGTTTTGTTTCATTTAAATATGTGACTTGTATCTGCAATACAGCTATTATAAACAATGTACCTATCTTTGTTCTCAGAATCCCGGAGAAGAGACCAGTGGCAGCATGGGTAGGACGGGCATTGTGCTCGGCGAGTCCCACATTACATTAAGTGACCGACTTAGTGTAATGCGTAAATGCATTTTTCCCGTGCATAATAAGAAAAAGCCAGAACTAGATTCCAATTTCGTTCTTTTTTTTGCAATCTTATTTTAATTCTAATATTAAGCATGTAATAACACTAAATTTGCTATTAAATGAAATCGGTACCTGGTTCCTACATGTCATCGCTTAGTAATAGTTAGTGTATTACTTGTCATCTCATAATGCTTCTAAAAAAATTAAATAAATGTTTCTTCTTTTTCATTAAACACATGGTTGTATCACAGTTGTTGAAATCACTGTTTATAATTGTTTAACTTCTTCCATCAATTATGTACTGATAAAAGAAATGTTATATTTTAGTCATTCACACTTCTTAGTTATTGAAAATTAGTATTTATACATTATTTTTTAGCTTATAGGTAATGATTATAAGTAAAGTAATGACTTATTACTTCATTAAAAATGCAATTTTACAGTTTATTAATAATAACTTATTTTTTTTACTAGGTTAGTCATATTGTTGTATTATTGTGATTTGAATTAAATAAAAATTTAATCTTATTTTGTTGTTTTATTCATTTGAACATTTAAAAGTATAGGATTTAAAAAGTACACTAGGGCTGTAGTGCTGCTTGTATCGATATCGATAATTTTTTGTATATTGATATGTCGTTCGATAGACTTTGCCGCACTATCAATGTGAAGCTGACATTAGACTAAGAAACGGCCAATAGCAGGCTTGATTCCTATCTGTACTACTATATAATTTGTGGTGTCCGTCACTCTGGTTCATCATAATATGTCACTCACATATCAAAACAAAACAAATAGTCAAATTAAAGAGAAAGGGGTCAAAAGTAATTAAAACAAAACTGTGTAACAAACAAAAGCAAGACAAACAGTACGGAAGGAGCTGCCAAACAAAATGTAGGTAAAATTTAACATGTAAAAGTGACATATAATTATTAAGTATGTACGTACAAACAAGTGTAAAGCCTATTTATTTTCTCTTTGCAGAGACAGCCCTCTGTTTTCTTGCCACTGGAGCAGAGGGCGGAGGATCCTTCTGCGTGGATGCCGTCGCCGCTGAAGCCGGACCGGCGACTGGATTTGCTAATCGATCAATATCAGCCAGCGATGAGATGCGGTGTCGCCTGCCATCCGCACTTAAGGCCAAAATATGACCAGCGCTGGTCCAGCATTTGGAGACACCAAGCCGTTCACGCGCAGCAACGAATACTTTGTGCCGAAGTTTCGTTAGAAACTCCGACATAGTAATGCCGGTGCCCTTCAAGCCTGTTTTAGCTGCCCATAAACTGTCCCGGAGCGAGTCAGACCGAAACTTAATGAGTAGCGGCCTAGGTTTGTCTTGTCGTATCTTGCCCAGGCGACTAGCCCTCACAATATCGGCTTCACACAGCTTAAAATCAGCCAAGTGTTTCGACACTACTTGAAGAATAGTTTCTACCGGCCCCTCATCCTTCGCCTCAGGAACTCCATGAAAGAGCAACAGCGCACGTCATTACACTCATGTCAAAGGAAGAGAGCTATCGGATGAAAGAATGGAGAGTTGACACCTCCGATTCTTTCTCAGACCATCGCAGAATCACCTATAGCTTGAACTACCAACTTGAAACTATAAGCTATAGGAACAATAGGAGGACTAACTGGGATATATTCGAAAATCACATGAAAAAATGGAAACCCGGTAATGCTAGGATAATAAACAACATAACGGATATAGAAAGGGAAGCAGACAGACTAGAAAGGACCCTCGTGGAATCCTATTTAACGGCCTGTCCGTTGAAAAAAGTCAAGTCAGGGAAGGGACAACCCTGGTGGAACAAGGAACTCAATAAACTAAGAAAGAGAATCAGAAAGGCACTCAGAATTGCCCAAGAAAAGGACGATGACGAGAGCTGGAACAAGTACAGAGAAGAACGGAATAATTTCAAATACAAAAGCCGAAAAGAAAGAAGAAGCGGATGGGGAGCCTTTTGCGAAAACATCTCTGGACAACCCGAGTCAGCTAGGCTAATGAGAATGTTAGCAAAAGACAACACCTGCAAACTAGGCAGTCTCAAAAAAGATGACACTATAATAGTGAATCCCAAAGAAATACTGACCGAAATGATGGCTACTCACTTCCCGGACTGTATAGAGCACACAGAGGAGGAGATGAATACTCTATCCACAGAACACCTATCAGTCGGTGAGGCAGAGGCCGAACTAGTTATCACGGAAGAGAGGCTAAGGTGGAGTATCACCTCATTTCTACCATACAAAGCAGCGGGACCAGACGGCATTTTTCCAAAAATGCTACAAACTGCTCTCAGGTTCATAATGAAAGATCTCCTAGCTCTATACCGGAGCAGTCTAGCAACAAATTACATTCCAAGCGGATGGAGAAAAGTCAAGGCTGTCTTCATACCGAAACCAGGGAAGGCCACATATCAGGAGGCGAAGTCCTTCAGGTGTATCAGCCTTTCCTCGTTCCTACTGAAGACACTGGAAAAGATAATAGACAGACATATAAGAGAAACCATAAGTAAAAGTATAAGCCCACTACATGACAATCAACATGCTTACATGGAAGGGAAATCCATTGAGACAGCCCTCCACAACATGGTAGTCAGAGTAGAGAGATCAACCAAAGACAAAGAATACGCCCTAGCATGCTTCTTCGATGTAGAGGGCGCTTTTGACAAAGCGTTTGCACATGCCATCGTGGAGGCCTTAAACAGAGAAGGCGTAACAGAACAAATATCAGGCTGGATCACCAACATGCTACAACACAGATCCATACAAGCAGAACTAGCAGGCAGTAAATACACCATTAGAGCCAAAAGAGGCTTTCCCCAAGGGGGATGTCTATCTCCGCTGTTATGGTGCATTCTAATAGATGATTTAGTAAAAAAGATTACCGCTATGAACATATACATCCAAGCGTACTCGGATGATGGCCTCTTACTTGTGAGAGGGAAAGTACTAAGCGTGGTCAGAGACATAATGAGAAGAGGAATCATGACAACATTGAGATGGTGTAGGAATAAGGGACTGAACCTCAACCCTACAAAAACCAAACTGATGCTGTTCACGAATAAGAGAAAGGTTGATAGAATGACACCAATAATCATAGAGGACGAGGAGCTGGAAACCGTAAAGGAATTCAAATACCTAGGGGTAATCCTGGACAGCACCCTCAGTTTTAGAAACCACATAAAAGAAACAAGCAAGAAGGCGATGACAGCCCTCATGCAATGCAGAAGAGCCGTTGGCAGGAACTGGGGTATGAAACCCGAAGTAATCCAATGGATCTACAGATCAATCATACTACCAAGAATTTTGCATGGTGCCCTGGTATGGTGGCACAAAGCGCAACTAGAATACAACAGGAAAGAACTCACGAAGGTACAGAGACTAGCCAGCATCATGATATCAGGAGCTATGAGAACTACTCCCACGGCCGCCCTAGAAATGATACTAGGCCTCAGTCCAATAGATTTGGAAATAAAAAAGAGAGCCACAGAACAATGGTTTAAGCTGAAAAGCATAAATCTATGGAAAGGAAGAAACAATGACAAAGGTCATGCAGAAATAGGCAAAAACTATGAGGAAAACCTTTCTATGATATTAGTTAACAACGACCTAATAAATAAGGAAAGGATTTTCGACAAAAAGTACAGGGTAAGCATCAGATCCAGAGAAGACTGGAAAACAGAACAAGACGATCTGGATTGCACTGCAATATGTTACACAGATGGGTCTAGGAAAGAATCAACTATGCTATCGGGAGCTGGAGTATACATAGCTAAACCCGACACAAGAAGAGCCACCTTCAATCTGGGAAAATACACAAGTGTATTTCAAGCGGAAGTATTTGCGATAACGCAATGTGCGCTAATGATTAGAAGTGTGATAAGCGACCACAACGTAGAAAGAATAGTAATATACAGCGACAGTCAGGCCGCTATCAAAGCCCTTGACAAAACGGAGACTACCTCAGCCCTGGTAAAAGAGTGCAAACAAACCATTCAGGAACTCGCAAACCTGGTTGAGGTAGAAATTGCCTGGGTACCCGGACACGAAGGTAACATTGGCAATGAGGAAGCCGATGCACTGGCTAGGAAGGGGGCCGATGAACCGTTCATCGGGCCGGAACCAAGACTGCCAATCTCACACAAAATTACCAAAAATATCATTGAGATCAGGACAATTAAAGAAACCAACCAAAGATGGATGAGCAGAAAGGACTGTAGACAGTCTAAGATCTTCATCAAATCAGTGGACAAAAAGAAAACCAAAGAGCTACTAAAACTGGGTAGGAGAGACATAAGAAACATCGTAGGAGTACTGACAGGACATTGCCCCCTAAACAGACACCTGTCAGTGATTAAAAGAACAGAGGACCCTATTTGTCCACAATGTAGAGAAAAAGAAGAAACAAGCTATCACTTCATGGCGGAATGCCCGATGTACGCATCGCTGCGCTGGGAACTCTTTGAAGTAGACAGGCTGAAAGAAGAGGATTTAAAGCAGCTTACGATAAGCCAGCTCAATAGGTATTGCAAGCGCACAGGTAGGTTCGAGGTCCCGACGCCGGTGGGGTAAATGATAACCCGCCCTCCCCTGATCTTGTCAGGGGACTTTGGGGAACTGGGCGAAATGGTTCCGACTATGGTGACTGATCGCCCGTCCGGCTTTGCCGGCGTCCCTCCTTCTAAATAATAATAATAACAGCGCACGTCGACTCCTCATCTCCATGTTGTCGACTTCAGACAGCAACATTGAGACCTGCTGCTCGAGATTTTTTAATGTAGCCATGACAAACTCACGGAATGCTCCGAACTCTGCTGACAACGATGATAAAGTAGGCTGCTGAGGTGTACTTGACTTCTTCAATTCACTCTCAAATGTTGTCATCCGCTGCGCGAAGGATTGAGATAGTGCCTCAATGGTGTTCTTCAAGTCTTCCATATTGTGTAGTGAAAGTGATTGTGCAGTGTTGTGGTGTTATTAAGAAAAACAAGAAATTGACAGGAGAAAACAACTGCAGGTATTTTACAGTATTAGTGCATAATAGAATTACTAAATTTTGGATTGATTAAGCTACTTATTTGTATTAAAATTAATAAAAAGCAAAGCTATCACAAAAAATATGTTTTCTAGTTTTTGCGTCCTACCCCCAAAAAAATTATTTATAATTAGCCCAATAAAGATAAGATAGCCAGTTCCTCAGTGATTGGGGATTCCGGGAGAGGCTTGCATCCATCTTCAGCCTATCAATACTTAACATCAGGTATGATGAAGTCTCCCCGTACTTCATAGAAAAAATCAAGAAAAGTTTGTTTCATACGGCGCTCGTATGATTTGGCGGTGTTGCCATGATAGTGGCCGGTGTTACAACTTGTAAAATATCATTGCCTATATTTTTGTAACTTTTATTTCTTTAAATAGTTCTTGGTACTACTGGCTGAAAACATACAAAGAATAATAGAGCTGTCACTTTTGACACCATCATAACAATTTGAAATTCTGAAGAAAATTTTAATTAAAATCTTGTACTTTTATGAAGTAAATAATTATTAGTTAGTATTTTGAATGTGAACAGTATTTTATTATCTATAGAAATGTCTAAACAATGCTATTCAGATATTGAATGCAAAATAATCAAGGCCCAAGTTGAAAGGCGGGCTCATTTTAGGAAGGAATTTTTAAGACAACGCACAGATCCTTGCAAACATGCTAAAGAATCTGGCTATGTTGTAAGTTAAACAGTACAACAATCTTTGTTGTTAGGTCTAGAGATTTCTCTTGGTATTTCATGCAAGATTATATCCATGCCAATTTCTTGGTGCCCAAACTTTGATTTTATCTGGTTAGTTTTTTTTATAGAATGAGACCTTAATTTATATTTTTCAGTTCGACCCTGCAATCCAACGCTTTATGACATTGAAAGCCTACCAGTTGTATTACTTCAAGCCTTCAATGGCCACTGCCATTGCTGGTGCAATATTCATGTCACCATTCTTCATTTATGGGTATCTGATTTGGAGTCAAAGACAAAAGTTTCTCAGTGACTGTGAATGTGGAAGGATTAAATATCGTGATAGAATATTTAAATTAATTTGAAGTTCTAAAAGTCTTTAGCACTGATCTATTTGTTTGTTTCTATTTTTCATTAATAAAAAATTACTGAGATATTATAATTTTAATAGTATTAACCTTTTTACTGTTTACAAATTCTCTAACGATCATCAAGTGATTTATCCCTAGCGATGACAGAGTCGTCAAACTTGACCATATAAGTTGTCCCTTTGTGCCAGTGTGCTGTTACTTTGGCCGGCTGAAAATAAAGAAGTTGGATAACAACCTTCTATTGATAACATACAGAAGATGGATCAATATAGTGTAATGTAACTTACAAAACCACTCCTAGTCAGCACAGCTTCAATGATGCCAGCATTGAATGTAGCGCAATTGAGAGAGCCTTTGTCTTTAGGAACACTAATAAATTTATTGACCTGGAAAAACATTTTAAAATAATAATGAATTAAGTAATACACAACTTTTTACCATCATAAATTATCAAAAATAACTTACTAGAGCATCTTTTTCTATTATATAATAAGTTCTTTCATCATCATTGGCATGCTCCAGTTTATCAGCTTCTTTCCCAAATAAAACCTGTGAAAAGTAGATCTTGAGTATACAAGCAAATTGCACTGTAATAATCACTTGACACTCAAATTTCTCAAATAGGTACCTTCCATAGTGTGGATTTGACAAACAGTAACATGTTGAGCAATTTAATTTCTCTTTTACTGTTTCTCTCTCTTACAAAATATAGATCAAGTACTCTCGTTCCAACATCGTGCCCAATTTCAGACAGTCTGTAAAAACAGTAGGTTTCATGAAAAACTATTGGCTGTTTGTAGTTAGTAAGTACCTACTAATAGTAAGATTGGTTGGTTACGTACTTATTCTGTAATTCCTGTACGGAGTGAGAACGATTCTGGCAATATTGTACAATTTCAGAAAATAGCAAGGCGTAGAAAGCTAATGAAACTTCTCCTTTTCCTTTACTAAGTGGCTTATCCAATATCGTAGATTTTGATCGACTTGAAGACATGGCAGATAGATATATATATTATAAATACTGATTTTCTTCTCTAAATGTTAATATTTTTCTAAATAATCAGATACCTATTAAAATAAATCGAAGTCAGCAAGCAAATAAATTAGTATTTGGTCGAAAACGGGGAGTTGGGTTTACACACAGACTAGAATAATGTCCACAATATAACATAGAGATACAACAGAACTATTAATGTCTGCCACAATGAGTGACAACAGCTGTCAGACCATGAAGCTATAGAGAATACTTCATGTGTCAGACAGCATTACTTTTTTTTTTTTTCGTTCCAAAGAAAAGCCTAGGGTCATAGGCTATACTGCCTCGTTAGTAGACAGCATTACTTTAAAATTTGTGCAGACAGATCATAACTATCACAGCACAGTCACAGATTTTGGGAATATTTTTTTAGTGACCGTGTATTTGCACTGATGAAACCTTGTGTTATGTAAGTCAAGTCAACATCTCTTGCTTGGGGCCCTACCGAAGTTGTAGCTCAATAAAAATATTAACATATACGATTTTAAACTTTCGCGTTCCATTGTACTAATAGTTAATAATATAATAGAGCAACGGGACTCAAACGCGACATTTATTATGAACTACATAATGTACTTACAGCTTGACGTTTCAGCTGCGTTGGAGTCACTTTTTACAAATGTCCCGCTTAAGGATTGCCTCGAGGTTATTAAGAATAAATAAACTTTATGCCAATGAGCTACCGGAAATAGTTATTTGTTATGCAATGCTGGAAAGTTGGTTATTAGCGGCGAGTTACTTCTATTGAAAGCTGAGCAAGCGAAGAATTCTGATTGAATCCTGAGCGAAGCGAGGATTTCAAAGGTACAAGACGCTAAAAACTTTTCTGCCGAGCGCAACACACAATTTTTCACCTCTCACAACAGCGAGGAACATTTTATGGTTGTTTCCACGGTCAACTTCCGGTAAAAAAAACTTTAAACATAAAGTTTAATCTAAATATACCTTATTATCGTTTTTTTAATTATATAATAAACTAAAATAATAAAAAAGGGAGTATATAGTAATTAAATATAATTAAATATAGTTAATTCAAAATTATTTAAAGTTAGTATATATATTGTTACTTATAACAATAAAAACGATTCCGTAAATGTTGGCACTGACATGAGGTACAAGACAAAGACAATTTAAAAATAAACAAAGATTTATGTACTGTTTTATTATGTATTTATGTAATTTATGTATTTCACGTTCCGAAATCCAATCATAGGTTGTAAAATCTCACCCAGCTTAATATTTTTTTTATAACAAATAGTTTAATCTTATTTTTATGACTCAATGAACTAAAATAATATAATAAAACCAAAACGGAGTATTATAATTAATTTAAAGCTATTTAAAATAAGAATAAAATGTAACAATAAAGTCAATAATGCGATTCGGAACGCATTATGACATATTTTTAGGTATTAAATTAAAAAAGTACTTTGCCTCGCTAGGCCGCAAAAAGCGATTTTCTACGCCTTTCTAAACTGATTGACAAAACCTCCTTTACAGAGCGTGTAAGGTGTAAAAATACCTATATGGTTCTGATTAAAAATTGCTTAGACGGAAATTACCTACTATTCATTACCTACATTCCAATTCTACCTCCAGATCGACGGAGTTGCAGCCCCCTTGCGCCGGTGATTACAAATATCTGGATGGAGCATTTTGAAGACGCAGCATTAGCTACTGGACCCCAAACTGTGAAACCCTGGAAGAGGTACGTGGATGATATTTTCTGTGTTATCCACGGAGGTCAGCAGCAGGAAGTCGAACAATATTTATCACATTTAAATTCTATCCACCCTAAAGTAAAGTTCACTGAGATGGAAAATAACAGAGTCTTGGATTTCCTTGGTACTTTATCTCACTCTGTTTACCGAAAACCCACACAAACAGACAGGTGCCACACTACATGCCGCATCTCATCATCATTCTCGGCAACTTCAATCCGCGATGACGTCGTTGACCAACAGAGCTCATAACTTGTGTGACCCTGAACATCTTCAATCGGAACTTGCTCATGTTTAGGAGGTACTAAAATGAAACGGATACAAGGTGTCGCAGCGATGCAAAAGGCGAAAGAAAAAGGAAAATTGTCCGGGAGTGAGTCGTCAGGCAGCATCTTTGCCTTTTAACAAAGGCGTAACGGATAAAATTGGAACAGTGCTTAAGAAATTCTCCATTAAGACTATATTACTCCGTTACACCAAATATCTAAGCAACTACGATTGCCAGGTACAATCTATTTTATAGACACACTCCGAGTGTCTATAAAATAGATTGTAGCTGTGGTAGTTCGTACATTGGACAAACAAAGCGGACAATCGCAGAATGGGTCAAAGAACATATCGCACTATCGCAGCTGTTAAAAATCGACAGACGAGTAAATCCGCGGTAGCTGAACATCTTCTTAAAGCTGGAGTTACATGATCCTAAAATCCTCTCCACTGATCGTCATTATCATTCTAGGATGGTACGAGAAGCGATTGAAATCAAGAAGTATAAAAATTTTAATCGGGAGGACGGGTGTACAGTGTCATGAGCGTGGAATTCAGTGATTAACAAGTGCAAGCCACGAGTTTTACCGTTCAATCAAAACTAACCTTGATACTGCCAGTGTTGTGTGCCGCAATGACATCACTAACAATAATAAAAATGATAAAAGTTACAATTTGAGGGTGGCCGAAGATCTTCAAGCCAACCTAAACAGCGACGCCGCGCACCACCAGGCTGCTTGTGACCATGCACGGCTGTAGCAATAATTACTTTACTCTTTGCTGTAGCAACACACAGCCCGCCGAAACGTCAAGCTGTAAGTAGTACATAATGTACTTCATAATAAATGTCGCGTTTGAGTCCAGTTGCTCTAAACTATAAAAATATTAACATCTTAGCAAATTCTACTCTACAGAGTGAGGTAGCACTATAAATGGAGCCGACGACACTTACATTCTCTGTCTCGTTCTCGGCAGAAAAGTGGGTTCGGTCGGACCATTTACTGCAGTGTTTTGTTTCGAGTTTAGAAACTTTGATTGACGCCCTTTTTACATCACCAGCGGTAGCGGATCGAGAGTCAGGGGGCCGATTCTCGTGGATTCGACATTTTTTGGAGATTAAAATCAGTATTAAAAGCTCACTGAAAGCAATTATCGACAATGGAGGATTATCATATCAAAGAAAATTGAAACTAAAGGATTGTCAGTAGTAGTGATTTTAGAATATTAGAGATAGAAAAATGTCGAATTAAACATATTTGAGCGCGAGAATCGTCCACCACATTCGCTACCGCTGGCGATTCGCATTCCGCAGCGGATGTGTGAAATTCTTGAGTTTCCATTAATTCACTTGTCATTTTTATTGTGGGTTCCCACTACGGCTTGGAACAGGTTTAAAAATACCGGTTAATAGCTGTTTTTTATTATGGTTTTTACATAAACCGCTCCCAACGTATTTGGAATGTGAGCGCTTCAAAAACCTAAATAAGCCGGTTTGATCCAACTGTAATATTGCTTTACGAGTTTATCCTTTTTCCTATCCTACCTACTAATATTACAAATGCGAAAGTTTGTAAGGATGTTTAAACGTTTGTTACTCTTTCACGCAAAAACTACTGAACCGATTAGGATGAAATTTGACACAAATATAGAAGATAGCTTGGATTAAAACATAGTCTATTTAAGATCCCGATATTCCCACGGGAACGAGAACCACGCGGGAGGAACCGCGGACGGCTGCTAGTCTTACTAATATTATAAAGAGGGATAATTTGATTGTTGATTTGTAACAAACTAAAAAAATTGTGAATGGATTTGGATGAAATTTGATACACAGATAGTAGATAGCCTGGTTATGACCACGGGCGACCGCTAGTTAAAAATAATGTTGATTATGCACGGATTCTGATGCTCATATTCTCAACTTAACAACCCTACGGTTTAATAAACTGACGTGAATAGAACGAGTTAATAGTTACATTTTTTTAAAGCGAAAAACTTTCTTTGCTTTTGTTGCATTTCCCATGAATGAAACAATATTTAAATAACAAAAACTTTTTACTTCATATAAAGCATAATTATAATAACAGTAAGACAAGGTACACATTGTTAAATTAAATGGTGATATAAATTATATTAATATACAAAATACTTGCTAAACTATGTGTGCCTTTCATTAAATATTTATATGTACTTCACCATATTGACCAAAATTTGCAAGTGCCTGTTGATTATACTATTGTACGTTATGTACACAAATTATGTAGGTACTTATTAAACTTTAACTAGAGCCCAACTGTATGGTTAACTTAAAAAAAACTTTACATATTTGTGTTAAGACTGCAATTTAGTTAAATGAAACACAAACGGTATAATTATGCGATAATTTAATACGTCCTATCGTAAGGTGACAGCCTTGACCTAATGGCTGTCCTTATATTAGACTTCGAAATTTGATAAGGCTATGAATTTATGCCAATAATTTTAAACCTATTTCCATTATTAATTAAAAAAAACTTACGACCTATTTATGGCCTGAAATGAAATGATTTCAAAAGCTTTTTATCTTTTGATGTCGGTTTGGTAGTTGCCACAATGAATATTTTACGTCTTATAATATTAACAAATCAGCACAACAGAAATTGGATGTAAATGTAGTCACGAGCAATGAATACACTTTACAACCTTATCGCATTGACGCACACGGAAACAAAGCTCACTGTGTCAGCAAATGTCATAAAATATCGTAGTATGACAAGGTTCCTAAGTAGAAAGCCATTATAAAAAAAAGGTTCCTTGGTGTTTCTTTGTTATTGCGCGTGACTGTACCTATGTTAAAAATTGAGACAAGCTATGGCAGAAATAAATAATAATATTGATGAAAATTTCAAACAGCACCGCAAAATGAGCAAACATTATTATTATTCATATTTTAAAATTTTGCAGATGTGTGTCCTCATATAAACGCAAAGCAACAAAGACAATGTCTCTGCTATTAAATTCTTATTTGATAGTATAAACTACTTCGTACTTACATTAAACAATGTATTTTGTTAAAAGATTCTTTCATTACGAGCTATGTAACAGGTAGATAATATCTATGTCATTCTAGACATTGAGTAATCAGTGTTAGTGAATGGAACTTTCTTATTACACAATGTACACCAATTAATGCAACTGAATTTGAATAGTTTTAATTAATTTAACATAACTATTTTTTCTCGATTTATAAATTGCCCATTTTAAGTTGGACGGAGGACTGTTTTGCGACAGTATAAAAATTGCAAAAATGATATTCAGAGAAGTCAGCTGCACCAATTGCACTAAAGTTAAGAATTGCCTACGGCTATTCTTCTTATCTATCTTAAGACATTCATAAAACAATAGTATTTAAGCCTTAGGCACTCAATATTGGGCCCATAAGTTGTGAATAGCCTTAGTGGATTTAAGAATGACTTAAAAAGTTAAGACAAAGCTATTTTAAAGATTAAGATCAATTAATATAGATATGAAATAGCCTTAGGCGATTCTTAAGTTTAGTCCAAATGGGTGTTATTTTAGTATTCTACAAATGTGCACAAATGGTGCACTATTCACAGGTACATTTTTAACTTAGGTTAGTATCTTTATTTAAAACTATATGGATTAAAAAACTTTGTTTAAACAATAATAACATTTGTAAAGAGTTTGTGAAGACCAATCTTTGGCTGAAATTAGGACATGAAAGTACTTTTTAATGTTATTAAAACATTCAAAATAATAATTTGTCAGTACCAAAACTTTTTTCTACAACAGTTATTTATGTGATAATAAATTTTCTCAAAAGTAAATCAACAAAATTAAAGCTATTTTTCATAGTGATATTAATAATAATTGTTTTATAAATTAGAATGTTATGTTCACAGAAACATAAAATATTGATACCTCTTTGTCATTAAACCAATGAATTAAACTAAATTGGGCCTGACTAGTTGAAAATAAGAGAATCCTATGTAATTGTATTATAAAAATTCAAAATTAATAAATTTCTTCTTATGTTTTAAACAATGCCATCTTAACTATACCAGAGGCTTATTCACCAAACCACACCATAACTACTTTCAAATATAAAATTATGCTTATACAATGTTATGTCTATGCTGCAAGTCATTAATATGTACATTATTATGTTCTAGTTAAATAGATGTTTTAGCAGCATGTAGATTGGACTGTCTCTGCTTCAAGTAGGTTGAAATCCATTCCGTAGGGTCCATTAAACCCGGTTTTAATGCCATCCCAACCATCTCCGACCTTGTATTCACCTGTTTGTATACGATTGTAGACTTCCTGAGCAACCAGAACAAATGCTTCTTCAACATTATGTCCAGTTTTTGCAGAAGTTTCAACATGATGTAGTCCTAAAATAAGATTTTTCATTATTATTTCTTACTAGCTTCCCGCCCACGTGGACTACACGACTTATGCTATTGTGGGTTATCCATAAAAGATAAACATATACCACCGCAGAGTTTTCTGTAGACCTTTTCAATGTGTACAAATACTTAGTACATTATTTTGATAAATCTCGTAGGGTTCAGCCTGCGTTTGCAATGTAAGCGGAAAAAATGAAATCATTTACATCACATTAGAAACCTCAAAAATTACAGTATTTCTCTACTCTATATTGAAGGTTATTATACATATAAACCTTCCTCTTGAATCACTCTATCTATTAAAAAAAACCGCATCAAAATCCGTTGCATAGTTTTACAGATCTAAGCATACATAGGGACAGACAGCGGGAAGCGACTTTGCTTTATACTATGTAGTGATATAATACCAATATTTATTATGTAATTACAATTAAGTTGTTATGGTAAAAAAGTCAAGTATGTATATGGATCTCAATCATTCTTACCGTTTTCTTCAGCAAACATTCTGGCCTCTTCACATGAAACTTCTCTTCTTGCACCGTTTTTGTTGTCTGTACCAACTAAGTCAATTTTGCATCCAACCAGAGCAAACACAGGCCGGTGAGGCTCTATGTGTCTTTTAGCCTCCATCATCCATAGAGGTATGTGCTCGAAGCTAGATCTATTACACACGTCGTACACTAACAACGCACCAACAGAGTTTCTATAATAAGATTTTGTGATAGATCTAAATCTCTCTTGGCCAGCTGTGTCCCATAACTGTAATTTGATTCTTGTACCATTTTGAACTTCTATAATCCTTGCGAAGAAATCTACTCCTACTGTGGGGTCGGACAGCTGTAATTCAAGTGCGTAATTTACATCTGTATCACTAAAAACCTTGTCAACAACACGAAAACAATGAAAAGACATACCTCTGCAAACTTCCCTTCTGTAAAATACTTTAACAGTGAGCTTTTTCCAACTGTGCTGTCACCGATGAGGATAAGCCTAAATTGATAGTCAAATATAGGATCAACCATTTTTCCAATTTCAATTTTTCATAAAATTGGGAGCAACAAAGCAAAGCACTCTCGTCAAATTACGTACCTACGTTCAACACAGATTAGAAAAACTCACAAATTATATAAAAGTCATTATAATCACAGAGTAGGTACGAGCGATTCAACGTTTATTTCTTTTGCATAATCTGTGTACACACCGGGCATATGAAGCCCAACGTTGGTTCTTTTTTTAACATAATATATGTTTGGTTCATATTCAAATAAATAAACGAACGTCATCAGGCGTTGCCCGCTGCCTGCACGTTCGTGGCCTTCAAAGGTCAATCTAAAGGTGTCTAGGATCACTGGGAGCATTTGGGTTTATCATGGAATTTGAGACAGAGGAGAAAACAGGGAGGATATCGCTAAAAAAATCTGGGTATGGATATGGGCTTCATTTGACAGTTGAAGCTCATAAAATTACCATATATGGTCATTTAACTGTCAAATGAAGCCCATGTCTATATCCATATTTTTTACGCGATAGCCCCCCTGAACCCCTTGACTGGCGTTATTTGGCCTTCGTTGGCCCGGTGTGTACGCAAAATTATACACAGGCTGTTGCCCTATCGCGTAAAAAATATGGATATGGATTATGGATAATTAATTGGAAAGTATTAATACATAGAAACCGTTTTATTAAGGTTTGGCTCTACACAAACCTTAAAAAAAAACAGTTTCATAAAAGATCAATATTAAAAGGGTTTTGAATCAATTAGGCGGTTTATAGAGGTCTTTTCTGCTCTTTATAAGTACTTAAACACAACAGGACCACGCGAGCACGTGAGTGGCAAAGCGAAAAGCGACCTTCCGTAGGTATTTGAATGAAATACCGCTGTCCCAACGCGAGTGCGCGAGTGGTTAATCGACTAGCGAGCTTATGTCTACATACCCGAATTACATACCCAGATTTTTTACGCGACATTCCGCAGTTTTGGATCAAACCGGTTTATTTAGGTTTTTGAAGCGCTCTCATTCCGAATACGTTGGAAGCCGTTTTTGTAAAAACCATAATCAAACACAGCTATTAACCGGTACTTTTTAAACCTGTTCCAAGCCGTGGTGGGAACCCACAATAAAAATGAGTTAATGGAAACTCATGAATTTCACACCTCCGCGCTCCGCTGCGGAATGCGAATCACCAGCTGTAGCGAATGCGGTGGGCAATTCTCGCGCTGAAATATGTTTAATTCGACATTTTTTTGAAGTTTTGAAGTCCATCCGAAGGGACCAATTAATTTTATCAAAACTAGTTGAAACCCATTAATTGCTTGTGTGAAGGGGTTCTAATACAGATTACAAAGACCACATTAAAAATGCGTTCTAAAAAAGACCCCGGTTCGGCCCGGGTGGGCAGTATTTTCTGTTTGTTTTCTCTGTGGTTTGCTGTCATTTTTCGGTTGGAATATTTATTCCGTGTCGTATGTGGTTCGTTTCAATTTAGTGGGAAATACAATACAAATGATTATTTTTATGTGAATTGATAAGATTCTTTGGATTATGGCTCAATCATTTTGAAATCATCTAATAACCCGCAAGTTCAGGTTTGTTATGTAGATAACTTTTGTAGTGTAGACCGGGACAAACAAGGTTAAGCCTTCTCGTTTTGAATGTAAGCTCGATTTAAGCTGTGATACTACTTTTGCTTTTGTTTACTTACTACTCCAAAGACGCGTTGAAACTACGGTTGTTTCAGGTTTACAATTGTTAAACAATGAGTTTTACTCAGAGTTACAAGGGGAAGGAGAATGCTACTGAGTACAGTGAAAATAAAACTAGAGCAACGCCAGTCGGTATGTACAATTAATTTGTTGAATATATATTTCATAAGCAATAAGTTTGTGAGTTTTCTGCATAAGATCAAAGAATTAAAAGGGTACAAACAAGGGTTATTCTTCATAAATAGACTGTTTCATTTATAGAAACATTGTTTCAGCTATGGTTGCACCTGAGTTAAAGCACAATACAGATGCGGACACTGAAATAACAAAAGCTTGTGCAGTACTGGGGTGTGAAGACTCAAAAAACTTAGATGATCAATCCTTCTTCAGGTAAATTTATCTCGTATTGATAGAGAAAGTAATTGACAATGTCAATTTGATTGCAGTTATATATAAGTTGATATCTTCCCTAATACACATTGTTGGAGTTTCACCAGAGTTCTTTTCGTAAGTCATGTTGTGAAACTCTATTTAAACTAATAAAAACAATACTGGCAAAATCCAAAAGGGCAATGCCATATTTTTTAAAGTAGAAGGTTACACATTGTTTTACAACACTCAAAGACCACAAATGTGGAAAGCCTGTGTGGAAAGTTAATGACCTTTTTTACTAGACAGTGGGATAGTGCAATATAATTGCCTCTAAAAAAAACAGCTTATGATACTAGCTGACAAAAACGGTTTTTATTTGTCTCAACAAAGCTGATATCAAAAGCTTTGATATGATTTTCAGATTTCCTGAAGATGCAAATCTCAGGCAGATATGGACAGACCTCACTGGGCGTAACAACTGGACTCCAACTGATTACTCATACGTCTGTATTCAACATTTTTCTGTGGATTGTTTTGAATGTGATGAAACAAATACTATGGTGTTGACAGAATCTGCTGTTCCTTCATTAAAACTGCCTAAACATGTCTTAGAGGTAAAATAAAGGACTTCTTAAATTGGATAAATTTTTATGTGATAAATATTAAACAAGAAAATATACTAGAAAAAAGTAACTAGTCTCATATCGCCCTGACGGGATGGATAAATTTGAAGAAAAAAAACAGCTTTTGCAGACAATTTAGTGCACTTTATTTACCTGAAACATATATTTGGTACTATATGTTTGGTGATTTTTTTGGTTTCCCGATGTTTTGGCACCTTTTCAGTTGCTGTGGTCACGGGTTGACTAAATAGTCCGCAAAAGTTGTTTTATTTCAATTATAAGTGTGCGAAGAAACTTTAGATGTGGTTTTGAATAAATTTTGTTGAAATTTGTAAATAAAGTACATAATAATTTTGTATAGTCATAAAAAAAATTGTCATTTGTACTTCTTGAATTAAAATTTTGATGATAAAAATATAAATAGCAATGGTATTTTTACTAGTAGTCTACTAAATATAGCTACTATTAATAATAACTAAAAGTTTCTATTTAACAGGTTGAATACATTGATGAAGAAAGTTTAGACAATGAAGAATATTATGAGGAATATATGGAAACTGATGAGTATGAAGATGAAGAAGAAACCGAAGCACCAGTTAATGGTGCCTCCCCAACTAATGGCAACACTCATAGCCATTCCAAACTTCAAAACAATGGCAACATTCAGAACAAGAATGAAAACAATATCATGAATGATAACATTGACAAATCCAAATCAATAGAAGTTGATAATTTTGAAGTTTTAAAATTATTTACAGAAATACAAAAAATGCAAAGGCAAGCCGTAGGTCTGAAAGACAAGTTGAAAAGTAGTATGAGAATACACAATCGTCAGAATAGGCATCTTCAGCGAATAGAAGAATTGATACAGAGAAAGAAAAAAATATTGGAGCAGAAGCGAAAGAAAAAGTCCAAAATACTATTGTCATTGCAGGATAAAATGAGTGAGGATACGAATGGATTAGTGTTAGCAATGCCTGTTAGGCAAACGGAAGATTTGAAGAACTTTGCTTTGAGCATCTATAATTACTCCCCACAAGCTTACATTTACATCAGGAATACATTGAGGACAATGTTGCCGAGTACGGATGTTCTCGATTCGTGGATGAGCTCTGGGTTTCAGCCAAAGAGTGTGCTCACTACCACCAGTATGATCAAAGTGACTGCGGAGCAAACAGAAAAGGAATTATCATGTAAAATATCACTAGGTTAATGGATAAGTGTGATCATCTATACATATATTTTTTTGAAATAAATGAGATGAATGCACTGTCTTTGTTTACTTCAATGTGTCCAGAATAGTCCAGTTTATAATAATAATAATAAGCATTTATTTCAGAAATTTACATCTATATTTTATAGAAAATGACAATAATAAAATAATAAATTACTTAAAAATTAAAAATTACATACATATTTATTTATTTGGGGCACATGAAGCGCCACCCAATGCTGCAGGAGTGGAGATTCCCACCTGTCTACCAACGCACACAGGATGCTGTTGGGGCTCGTGCGCGTGCGACTCAGCAGCGAGGCACATCGCTTGCGGATTATGGCACGGAAGCCGTCCGTCCTCGCGGCGGCGAACATGCCCGACGCGCTGCAGTGACGCGGCAATCCCATCAGCACCCTGAACGCGTTGTTGTATTGGCGCGTTGTTGTGTTGTTTAGAGCGCTGTAGTCCCCTGCGTATAGTTAGTCCAGAGACTGCACGTATAAATAAGAGAGATAAATAAATAAATAAATATTTGCATACAATCACACCAATTATCTAACCCACCTTAAGTTTCACGAAGAACTTGTGTTATGGATAAACATACTTATGTTTATTTTTGTAAATATATACATAATATACAGACCAAGACAAATAGACATGTTCATGCACACAAATATTTGTCTTGTCCGGGGATCGAACCCGGGACCTCTGGCGCAGAAGGCGAGTATAGTACCCCTGCGCCAAACAGGGGACTAATTGTCTAATTTTAAAATCTATCGCAATCCCTTTCAATTCGTCATTTGAAAGATATTTACATACTTCAGCATGCGTAGCATGAGCACCTCGACAAAGCTTTCTCGACACTTTTCTCGCGCGAGCGTATTGTCTGTCCCGCTTTCACCGTACTGATATTAGCGGGACAGACATCCCGAGATAAGCATCGACAGCGAGTCGCGGTGCGCATGCTACGCTGGCAGGCTGTCACTATTTGACATTTGATATGGATTGACGTTTTGAAAGGTATTGAATGAACGAAATTGAACTGTCTAAGCAAAGTGAAAGACGAATATATCTTTCAAATGTATGGAGAAGTGTCAAATGAAGTGTCATTTAAAACATCATTCGTTCCGAAAGGGATTGCGACTATAAGTTAGACAATTCCATAAATCATCACAATCACTATATCTCTGAAAGAGATTGTGATAGATTTTGAAATTAGACATTTAGGGGGCAGGTCGTCAAAGATGTCCTGTTGTTGCTCCATGTAGCAAGTGATGAATGATGCATCCTATTAACGCCCGAAATTAATAACCTATCTTCAGATACCTATGGATTGGGCTATCTGAGATAGTTGCCTAGTATATTTTTATAGGATACTCATCGAGAGGACTAACTAACACTCTTCACTCTTTTACTTAATGAAATATTTTAGTAAGTACTTGTTTCATACTTTCTAAGTAGTTATTTTTTATGAGTAAACTCCTCGGGGTGAGACCTGGTGACCCGTACCACAAGTTTATTTCAAACTTTGTTCGGGCTCCAGATCTCATACTAAACAATGTCTACAGTTATTTTAAGCCTTGCAATGGTGTTTATTAGTATGAGATGAATAAAGATTTTTTTTATTTTTTTATTTTTTATTTATTTTTGTTAATATGACCAAAATAACGACGGTTGCTAGGCAGCGAAAAAGTATCCTAGGCAACTATCACAGATAGCCCACTCCATCGGTATCTAAAGATAGGTTATCAATTTCGTTTGTAAGTGTTTATTTGTTTGTTCCTCTTTCACGCAAAAACTACTGAACGGATTTGTATGAAATTTGGTATGTAGGGACTTCAAATAGTGGACTAACACAAAAACTTTTTATCCCGATATTCCCACGGGAACGGGCTTGTTGCTAGTTGCTTTTTTTCTAGTATATTTTCTTTTTTAATATTTATCACATAAAAATTACATTGTACAATGCAAAATTAAATATTTATAATTCGATGGCTGTTTCGTCTTAATCGATAGTCAAACATTTGTAAAGATGTTTCTTTCGAATGCGAGAATATTTCTCTCATTCAAAGTCAAAGTCAAAGATTTTTATTCAAATAGACTTATGGATAAGTACTTTCGAATAGTCCAACCTTTTTTTTTTCTCTACCAGCCCTTGATGAAATGAAGGTGGCCACGACCGTAGAAAGGCGAATATACAATGTCTCTGTAGCATATTTGGTTTGTGCAATGGGCCGGAATCGAATCCCGTCAGGGCGACATGAGACTAGTTTCTTTTTTCTACTATATTTTCTTGTTTAATATTTATATTAATAGAATTAAAAGTAAGTTCATTATATGTATAGTTTCTTATATTTCTAAAAGTTTTAGTATAAATTTTTAAGCGACTTCAAAAAATGGAGGAGTTTATCAATGTGTCGCGAATACAAGTGGTATTTTTATGTAGGCAAGAGCAGGTCAGGCTTTATACTTTGTGCTTGAGATTGCCCTTTACCTATGTCGTTCATTTTAGATACGGTTTTCGTAAAACAAGTTCTAAACATTCTAAAAATGAAAGAGATATAGGTACTGAAACATAAAACTTGTGATAAACGTTATCACAAGTTTTATGTTTCAGTACCTATGAACAGATTGAACAGTCGAATGCGATAGAATTGGTGGGTTTTCATGACTGCAAATTTAGCCGGGACCAACGGTTTAACGCGCCTGTGCACGGAAGAGATAGTAAATTATTGGTCACCTATCCCGTGACCGACCATTGCAATACTAAATCGTAAGCCGAGCGCGCGAACCACTGCGCCTCCTCATACTGTACCTAGTACCATAGTAGTTTTCAGAAAATCTTGAAAACGCTGTCGATTTCGCTGCCTTTAAAATTATTATGAACTTAATAGCAATAAATAAATAATAATAACCTTAACTTTAACTACTTAGGTACGTTAGTAGCACACTGACACCAACTCGGGCGTATTCTTCGAAAACTGCCGCTATTACGAGCTTAAAGAACCAGTATTAAAGTTCTTAGTTAAGTTTCTAAGTTATTTATCACAAGAAAAACAACAATCAAATATTTTTTTTTGTGTCAGCAAAAATATGCAAGAAAAGTAATGAATGAAAATAATAAATAATTACAATAATGTTTACAGAAATTATTTAAATTAGGAAGATAAAAAACCGGTCGACTAAAAATTACTAAATCGAGCGACTAAAAACGTAGGTTAGGTTGCAGAAAAATAGGTTTAGGTTAAGTTAGATTGGCGACTAAGTCGCTCACCTAGTATTTTTGTCGCTCAAAAAGTTTTTTAGTCGATCGGTTAAGGCGATACTCGAAAAAAATATGCAGAAGCGAGATAGCAATGAGAAAACGACGCGCACGGGAGCGAGACCGATTTTGCAGATTAGGCAAAAAAAACACAAAATCAGTTCGTATTAAAAAACTACTGCGATTTAAAAAAAATGCTTCTATACGATCCTAAATATTATTGGTGTCCACTTATTAAACCAATTTCCAATAGTGTAAGTAACCCCATTTAAGAATAATCTTGAATTTTCGTATTTTTTAGAGGTCTTTTCGAAAAGAAAAAGTGTCGAGGCAAAATCATAAAATCGTGTTTTTGAAACTATACGGATCTAGATAAAGGTATGAAGAAATATATATGTTATTACCAGATTTGTAACAACTGTAACCGTGCTATAGTTTTATATCAAAAAGTCCATACTTTTTCCGAGTAGCGCCTTAAATACTACCCTTTAAATTATACTTTACGATTAAAAAAAACAAATCAAACAACCACGATAAAAAAAAAACAGTTTTTTTTTAAATAAAAAAAAAACTATGATTTTTTTCGCATCTCTGCTTACATGCGCTCCGGCTCTTATGCCGCTTGACGGCCGGTCACTCACTGCGGACTGCGGCCACTGTCTTGTCGGCTTCATTCACCATGGTTTAAGTAGGCGGCGCGGCGGCGGCGTCCGCGGGCGCCTGCGTTGCATTGCCCACTATGAAAACTCGAATAAGATTTCATAAGTTTGAGTATATCGCGCCGCGCCCGCCCCGCGCCTGCGCCTGCCCTTTTAGACTTCTAAACTCTAAAGTTTAGAAAAGTCTTATAATCCCTCTCTGTCCGTCCGTACGTACGTACGTATGTATGTACGCATCGAGATCTCAGAAACCATAAGAGATAGAGACAAACGGTCAACGGGAATGAGTTTAGGACACCTTGGACATGTGTCAAATGTACTTTTTTAGTTTCTACACTACAAAACAATAACAACTGTCACGTGGTTCAGAAGTCTATTTTGTGCCTGCTAACTAGCAGGCGCTGCTAACTTGTTTTAGCCTGGCCAAGTACTAAAAGTGTCACAAACAATACTTCTTTAAAGATGGAAATAGTTGCAGCGATATCTGAATTTTGCAGTACCTCAGTTAGTGTCATAGAGTGTTTTGATCCTCATGAGAAAACTATGATAAGTTTTATTTTACTGACACAAATTTTTTTCGAAAATCAGTGAATGCAGTTCAAAATTTCTCGAAATATTAAGGATGATTTCCTAAGAACGTTTTTTTTTTCATGTTGCTAGAACAGTAAGGTAGCTGCCCTTCGCGCCCCGTTTTAAATTTCCAGGATGGTACCAAGATAAACCCAAAATTATCACCACAGAAAGAAAGGACATCAGGCATTCTGGTCCAAAAAAAAAGTGAGCGGCCAGACCCGAGATTAACTTTAATAGATAGTTCCTATTAAGGCCTAAAAAAAATTATATGGACTTAACCCTGTCACCGCATGAACTGAGTAGCTATTTCGAGTTAAAAATTGTGGACAAATAAAAGTGAGCGGCCAGACCCAAGATTATTTCCAATAGGTAGTTAATACCAAGGCCTAAAAAAAAATATATGGACCTAACCCTGTCACCACTTGAACTGAGTAGCTATTTAAAGTAAAAAATCTGGACAAGAATAAATTAAGAGCGGCCAGACCCAAGATTATTTACAAGAGGTAGTTAATACTAAGGCCTTAAAATATATATATGGACCTAACCCTGTTACCACATAAACTAAGTAGATACTTCAAGTTAAAAAATCTATACAAAAAAAAGAAAGCGGGCAGACCCCATATTATTACCAATAGGTAGTTAATACTAAGGCCTAAAAAAAATTATATGGACCTAACCCTGTCACCACATGAACTGAGTAGCTATTACAAGTTAAAAAATCTAGACAAAAAAAAAGTGAGCGGCCAGACTCGAGATTATTTTCAATAGGTAGTTTCTATTAAGGCCTAAAAAATTATATGGACTTAACCCTGTCACCGCATGAACTGAGTAGCTATTTCAAGTAAAAAAATCTGGACAAAAAAAAAAGTGAGCGGCCAGACCCAAGATTATTTCTAATAGGTAGTTAATACTAAGGCCTATAAAATTATATGGGCCTAACCCTGTCACCACATGAACTGAGTAGCTATTTCAAGTTAAAAAATCTGGACAAAAAAATAAGTGAGCGGCCAGACCCAAGATTATTTCCAAAAGGTAGTTCATACTAAGGCCTAAAAAAAATTATATGACCTTAACACTGTCACTGAAATAGCTACTCTGTTCATGCGGTAACGGGGTTAAGTCCTTTTAAGTTTTTTAGGCCTTACTATAAACTACATATTGCAAATAATCTTGGGTCTGGCCGCTCACTTTTTGTCCAGATTTTTTTGATTTGAAATAGTAACTCTCTTCATGCGGTGACAGGGTTAAGTCCATATAATTTTTTTAGGCCTTAGTATGAACTACCTATTAGAAATAATCTTGGGTCTGGCTGCTCACTTTTATTTTGTCCAGATTTTTTAAATCGAAATAGCGACTCAGTTCATGCGGTGACAGGGTTAAGTTCATATAATTTTTTTTAGGCCTTAGTATGAACTACCTATTAGAAATAATCTTGGGTCTGGCCGCTCACTTTTATTTTGTACAGACTTTGTAAATCGAAATAGCGACTCAGTTCATGCGGTGACAGGGTTAAGTACATATCATTTTTCTTAGGCCTTTATTTGAACTACCTATTGAAAATAATCTTGGGTCTGGCCGCTCACTTTTTATTGTCCAGATTTTTTTGATTTGAAATAGCAACTCTCTTCATGTGGTGACAGGGTTAAGTCCATATAATATTTTTTAGGCCTTAGTATGAACTACCTATTAGAAATAATCTTGAGTCTGGCCGCTCACTTTTATTTTGTCCAGTTTTTTTAAATCGAAATAGCGACTCAGTTCATGCGGTGACAGGGTTAAGTCCGTATATTTTTTCTTAGGCCTTTAATTGAACTACCCATTGAAAATAATCTTGGGTCTGGCCGCTCACTTTTTTTTCTCCAGATTTTTTTGACTTGAAATAGCAACTCTCCTCATGCGGTAACAGGGTTAAGTTCATATAATTTTTTTTAGGCCTTAGTATGAACCACCTATTAGAAATAATCTTGGGTCTGGCCGCTCACTTTGTTTTTGTCCTGTTTTTTGAACTCGAAATAGCAACTCGGTTCATGCGGTGACAGGGTTAAGTCCATATATTTTTTTTAGGTCTTTATAGGAACTACCTATTAAAAATAATCCCGGGTCTGTCCGCCTAATGTTATTTGTGTTTTTGCCCAGAATGCCTTATCTTAAATAGCTTCTCAGTTCACGCGGTTACAGGGTTAAGTCCATATATATTTTTTAGGTCCTAATATGAACTACCTATTAGAAATAATCTTGGGTCTGGCCGCTCACTTTTTTTTGGACCAACTTTGTATGAAGATTGCCTGATGTCCTTTATCTTATGTTAAAATTAAAGTAATGAAAATTGCAACTTTTGATCCACACATTTTGTATGCTACGACTGCTACGAGAACTTCTAAACACCAAATTCATAGGTCTGAGTTCGTAGCAAACAAAAATAAATAAATTGTAGAAAAAGTCATAGAGATTCGTAGTGTGTTCGGACTGTGTACGGTCAGGCACTGCTTTACATTAGGGAAACCGCAGCTATTACGAGCGAAGTAAGGGCGCTGTCAAAGTCAAAGTTTGAAGCTATGCGTGCTGTTGACTGTACCTAAGTATTATAGAAGAAGTTCTTTGAATGTTTATAAACACAAGGAATAAATAAATAATATGTAGGACTTTTCCTATGATTTATTTGTTTGCGTTTGCTACGAACTACGATCAAATTTGTATTTAGATATTCACGTAGCAGTTGTAGGTAGCATACAAAATGTGTGGATCGAAAGGTTGCAAATGTCATTTGATTGATTTAAACATATTTATCTTCATTCAATGATGATCGTTCTGGGTCCTTCTTTGCCAGTTGAAAATTATTTACGGTTACAATAACCACTCTGTATGAAATAAAACAGGGAGAAAAAAACAGCGCTTGACCAGTTTCTTGCCGGTTCTTCTCGTTACAAGGTCTCCCGCCGCAGGGTTTGTGAACCGATGGCGTAGCTTCTTAGAGGTTCATAAGTGCTTGTAACAGCCTAGACTGAATAAATGATATTGGATTTGAATTTAATACATAGAAAGAAACTTCTTCAATAGCTTCGTCTGACTAATCTAATAGTACGTTAGGAATAGGTAGTATTCTTTGCTAATATTAAGAGAGAACGTGTCGAATTGTCGATCCTTTGTGTCTGTAATAATCTTAAATTATGCGCAGTTTTAATTTGAACCAAAGCGGAATCATAAGCTTTCTTGTTCATTGATGCAAGCCTCTTATTTTTAAATATTTTTTATAACCCGTGGTTTAGTAAATTGATTGATTGACCACCTGTGCTCAGGTCACGTGTGAAGATTTCCAGGGTTGTATTGCTTTTATGGGTGGTTAAAATGTGCCAGTTTCAACCTGGATGACTTATTTTAATTATCTTCCGCCGAAGCTAAAGTGTCCCTTAAAAGTGAGTGACTATGGTTGTTGCTGATGATTTTTGCATTTTTCTATGCTATTTTTATACTTATGATAATTTTTAAATAGAAATACGGTCCAATGGTTTGACCACTGAGCTTTTTTCTATTTATAATTTATCATAAGCATAAAAATAGCATTGATAAATGCAAAAAATCAATAATCATAAATTATTGGCTGTTACATCGAAAAGATGGTTCTTTCGAATGCAAGGATATTCCAAGCATTGATGTGACAACACTGGCCTACAGCGTATTAAAAATATAAAAGTATTGGAGAATTTCGACGGTGGTCCGCAAGTCTCGGTAGCTCAGTGGTTAGAGCATTGGACCGGATTTCCAAAGGTCGTGGGTTCGAGTCTCATCTGAGAATTCACTTGTGGCTGAGTTGATTTTTTCCAATATTTTTCTATTTAAAATGTATCATTATGATTGTTGCTATCTGAAATCATCATTAGCCAATGAATGTCCCTACTGCTGGAGCATGGGGCTTTCTTATTTACACTTAGGCTGCGTCCTGGACGCCAGCGGCCAAAGCGGGCGGTGCGGGCGGTGGCACGCGCGTTTGATCAAAGTCCATAGATTTTTATGAAGCTGTTCTCGATGACAGCGGTGCGGGCGACGGAACACGCTCGTCGAGAACTCATAGACGCGCATGCCACCGCGCGCACCGCCCGCTCTGGCCGCTGGCGTCCAGGACGCAGCCTAATACTTACTTATAAAGAGTTTTTTTGTATGAACGTCGGGGAGACTCTTAACCTTCATCATACCTGATGTTAAGTATTGATAAGGCTGAAAAATAATCCAAAAATCCAAAAATCCCATTGAGCAATCCTCAATTGAGGTGGGAGTAGGACCGTGTAGACTGTAGACATAGGGTTTTTCTCTGATCTCATGCTGTTTAGTTAGATTTATTACTTTCTTTGCTATTTTTGTTTATTTTCACTCATTTCCAACCGCCTCTGTAGGCTAGTGGTACAACCACCGGTATCAGACCCAGGGGTCCCGGGTTCGATTTCCAGCTGGGGTACATATTGTATTCGGTTTGGTTGGTGGTAGGACTTGTTGTAAGTCCGTCTGGCTAGCTACCACCATCTTATGTAAGCCTGACGCCATAACAATAATGTTTTCAGCATTGTTGTGTTCTGGCAGTTTGAGATAAGATAGCCAGTTCCTCAGTGACTGAGGATTCCGGGGAGGCTCGCTTCCATCTTCAGGCTAATCAATACATAACATCAGGTATGATGAAGGCTAAGAGTCTCACACGTCATTCATAAAAAAGAACATTCTGTTGCACATTCATTCAATTAAGGGCTTTCTATATTTTTGAGGGCTTTCTCTTTCTTTCAGCAAGAATATTTACTGTGGCCTTTACGCTTTGGTTAAGATAAGGCTTTATCACCCTCGCTCGCATGTTTCTCCCGTAGTTTATGAGTATTAATTATCATATCGATAAAGCAATTGTAACTTTTCCCGAGTTTTTTTTACATTGGCCCTAAGTATAATGATGACGCAAGTCAAGTCATTAAAATGACTTTACTTGATGACAAGATGACTTGGATTTTCCAAAATTGTTCTATAAGCATTCGGTGTGATCCTGACCCGTATGTTTCTGCAAAGCAGCAAGAATTTAATTTAACTTTAGGAAAACGTGGAAACTCAACTGCTATTGTGCACTCGTGCAGTGCACTCCACAGGTAGCTATATTTCCCAGGTTCCCAAGACTTTTTAAGAACCGAGAATTAATTTTGTAGCCAAGAAAGCAGCGACACAGCCTTATTTAACGCGTCGGTGGAGTAATAGATGGCGTCATCGTCGGTCTCGTTAGAAAGGGAGGGCGAGCGACGGAGGAGGACGAGGCGAGGCGAGTCAAACAAATGAACTGTGTTCCGGCTCAGTGCCGTGATTCCCTCCTCGCGGACGGCGGTGCGGAGCCCTACTCGAGCGTGGCGCCAACTCGCGTCGTACGTCAACAAAAATAAATACCCCATCTGTTCAAATACCCGTGCAGTTTTTATGATACACCGTAAAACAAACGCAAAATAATGTGTGTGTTCCACCTCCTTCCGCGTGTGTCGTAAAATGTTCTAAGTTTGGTTCTTATTTTTGTGTTTGAGAAGTGCTACAGTGGTTTTTTGTTTTCGTTCCGTGTATTGTGACTGGATTTGAGAACCGACACGATTATGCCGAATGGTTCATTAAAGGTATGTCCTACGAGTCTTCTATTTTAAAAGAGAACGTATTCGTTTATGTGTCGTTCTGTGTCGTGGTAAGTGAATCGAAGCCTAGCACAAGTGACCAGTAACAGGACTTTCGCAATCACTATTCTAAGTACGTGTGTGCATGCCTTTAAAGTAATACACAGTGCCTTATACAGAACACACTCGATCGGTATTGAAATACGTGTAAATTTTTTAATGTTCACCTTTATGTGACCATAACAATAGCAATTATGATCGATGTTAATGTTTCATTCAAATCATGGTCGGAATTTCATTTCTCCTTCTGCTTTTATGGTTTGAAAATTTATAATTACATGCAAATGAAAGTTGTTCCTTTGAAATCAATTTGTATTAATGTGCCACTGCGCATATTATCATAGAAATAGGTTATTTGTATATCGAGGATAGTTAGTGAAAGTTAAGTGTTGCAATATCTTACGATTTTCAGATGTCTGCAACCTTCGTCTACCTTAATAGTCAAATCCAGATTAGGTTCACAATCCCCTCGACTCTTGGGCATTCATGCAAACTCTTCCTCTATTCATTTAGTCAATTTATCTTCCTTTGTGGTCAACGTGGTTGCCAATTGACAGTTTCCGAACGGAGATCATTCATCATTTCCCTTCCCCTTGGACGGAAGAGAATTAATTACATGGTTGTAAAATAAAAAAAGATTTTGAAACTACCTATGAAGTTCCGTTACGTAGGAGCGCTTCCTATAGTTTCATTGTTGCCGGGTCAGTGACCTTAACAACTTCACGATGAAATATTGATTGTTATCGGTTTCGTCACATAATGGCTGGTGATGGTGGCTAATCCTTTTTTCTTTTTCTGTAACAAACAAAGAATGAGGTCCGCAATTTATACCTCTTTAAAATCCTTCCAAAATACTTACGTCACAACAAGTTAGAAATATGATTTATTTTAACCATTCCTTGGTATAACTTTCTTACCCCAGCCTGTCCAAAATGCAATACAATTAGGTTTATTTTTTTAACCATTGTATATTATTCCTTTCCGTAGAATATGATTTTGTTTTGATGTTTTATTTAAATACTTAATTATATTGAATATGGCGTATGCTATTTCATCTATATTCTTAATTTCAATAATTAATTGCTATTTTTAAATAAATAATTTCAATTCTTTCACAGCATCAATAAATTGCTAGTCTGTCTCAAAAATGTTTGTCAATGCCTCGTCTTCCAGTGCTGTTTACGTAGGTGTAAAATAGTCAATGGGCAAACTAAACCAAATAAAGTTTAATTGGTAAATAGAGTTTCGAGACCATTTAATATGTGGGGCAATGGGAAAGCCAATAAGGTCCAAATTACAGCGTTGCTCAAGAAATTGCCCTTCGCTTGCCCAATATCCATAACAACAGTTTGATTGAGGATCTGCCTCAATAACACAGTAATGTAACAATGTACGATAATATTTTCAATACAACAAGAGTGAAATTGGAAAAGAGAAGAGTTTCGTTAAATAAGTTTCACTAATAAAATAAGATTGTTGCTTTTACAGGGGCCTACCGTCATGTCAAATGATACTTTTAAAGTTTTTTTTGTAACTGTTTAAAAAGGCACTACTTAAACACATTGGAATTGTATAACTGCTTAATATTTATTTGATAAGTACTTATAATTGTTTTTTGCTTAAATTTCAAACTCGCAGTCAAACCTCTTGTTAGGTTTTGCGAGATTATGTAACCATTTTATTATTTGTAACTTTATAAAATAAATAAATAATAATAATAATAATGTCTTAGCGCAGTATTGTTATCTTACCAAGCTATTTCGTACTTAGAATCTCTTAAAGTAAACTTGTTTTTTGACGGAAGTTTTGAGACGTCTTCGCATAATCATCGCCTCCGTTCCATAGTGTAAAGTGTGCTAAAATGTGGCAACTTCAATTCAATAAAAACAAAACCCAAACAAAACGTTCTTATGACATGATAGTTTCTATTCGATGGTTAATAGATGATGGTGATGACAAATTTGTATTAGCCAAAAAATCGACACCTAGGTCTATAGTACCTACTACTGACTCGTAGCGTAGTAACAAACTACAAAAATTACCTGTTTGTAACGATCTGTTAAATGCTTGATTCAGAAACACTAATTCGGCAAAATAAAGCTGGTTAGAAATCGTAAAATTTTGCCACTATAAACGCCGTTAGTTTTTGTATTTTTTTAGGAAAAATCATGTCTTTCTTCACTTTTCTGAGGAATCTCGGCTCGTTTAGTTCCGCTAGTAAAGTTAATCTCGCCATTCATTCCACACCGTGAAAATAGTCACGGCCATTAAAATGTCTCACGACTGCGTTGCCATAATCGGGGCCATTACACGCCATTATTAGTTGTTGACATTATTTTGCCCTTAATAGTATAAATATCTTGCCGGTGGTTGGTCTACTTCACGGTCAGTAATCTGAAAGCGTGACATTTAGGTGGAAATGTTATGTCATTTAACGAAACAAATATTACTTCCGGTTAAAGAATATGATCAAGTGGCATTCTTGAAGCGACAGAAAATATGGAAATTTTTCGAAAAAACATTATGTAGCTGCGATGAGTATCTACCTATCTATAAATACGTAAAATATTGTATTTCAAATAATTCTAGATCGGTTTCATAATCAGGAATAAGTATGCACTTATTCCTGATTATGAAGCAGATCTAGATATTTTTGAATAGGTGGAGTAAGTATACTCACTTCCTAGGTAAAAAGTGATATTCACTGGAAGAGCGCCTTTCAAACGTCAGCGATGACGAAGGTCCGAAGTTACCAAGCGTTTTCGTCTAACTTTGGAACTTACTATTTGACACAGAAAATGTTAAGTGTATAAAAATTCGGTTTTGTTGAGTTATATATTGTTCTTAAAACTAAAGTGTTGGTACAGGAGTTGATTTAGTAGTATGTATTTTAGCGATCCTTTGAATAATTTTTGCCTGTCAGCAAGATATGTGATAGGGCTTTTTTGATAACCAAGCTCGTGGCTAGACAGATTGATATATTATTACAAGACATGTTTCTTCATGAATAGCAAAGTGATACAGATAAATAACTTGAGTTATGTGTTCTGCCCTTACAAAGGATGTTGGAACCATTCATCCAGATTATGGTCTCATAAATCTTGGTGTTGGAGGTGCTTTTATTTAAATGGTTTCGACAGCACTTACGCTCAATATGTTTGGATGATAGACTACAGTCATACGAGGGTTTTGTTCGAAATGCTACAATTTTTATTATGTGTAGGTACACAACTGTTCTACTGCTGTGATAACACACCCTAACTATATTGATGATTCCTATATTCCTGATTATCCCTATTGTGTCTATTTGTCAAAGATTTTTCATATCAGTGTTGAACTAGCGAACAGACCAAGCATTCGCAACGATGTGATTGTATGCCAATTAATTGGTTGCTTATTACGTAGGCGAGCCAGTCTAGATTCGGTGCGATAACTCCACATCCACAAGCTACGGCTTAATGTTTCGGTAATCTCGCGAACGTTCGCTAGAATTAATATCCCTAATACTCCGCACCTGTTCCGCTCGCAACATGGTTTAATAAATAGCACAAAATTGTTAGCAAAATCAAGAGTGGCTGTTACAATCCACCGATTTCCTGATAATGTTAATTCTGCGTTAATTGTCAGTACCGGAATTTAACTGTGTTTCTTTCGCGTTGTGTGTAATACTAGTTTTCTTTTAACGTTTCGTCAAGCATGAGAAATTGCACGTGTTGTATTTTGGTTCTTACTACTGCGGGAGAAGGTGTTAAATTTACTAGAAGGTTTCTGAGCTATTGTAGGTTGAGTTTTCGCCATTTTTGCACTTCAATCACTTTCTTCAATTAAGAGCTCTTATTCAGAGTTTTAATTGGTATCAATTAGAAGAGGCAATTTAGTATAAGTAATGCCAATTGCGAAGTTGTTCCGGAGTGGTGCTGACTTCTGTTCCTTTGGATACTGATGTCTCATTTGAAGGTGCTAATTGGTGTTTGAAGCTCGTTTTAGTTTTGTCAAAAAGTAATTTGTAGGTTCTATAATCTACGACAGTATGACTTTAGGAGATAAATATTTATTTAACCATTTCTAAGAAAACACGTTACAAAGCTACCTACTGCTCTACCTATCAGTGACTTGCAGAGAAACATTGCATCAGTAATTCTTCTTGCTGGCTCCTCTCGTGTAACGAGGTTTCCTGCTACTATAAGATTATGCAAACCGATAGTGTTCTTCTTTTCCGACTATATTATCACAGCGTGAAGAGAAGTGACCTACCTATATACTTAGACTGTGGTATTGTTATGTGCTTTTACAGCCTATATTGTATTTTCGTTTCAGTACGTACGTTTTCGAATTAGGATATTTTGCTGCAGTAAGTAGGTATTTTTTTTTGCTGCAGTAGGTCGTTTATTTTTTATGCTGGAGTAGGTCGTTTATTAGTTTTTGCTGGAGTAAGTTGTTTATTTGTTTTTGCTGCAGTAGGCCCTTTATTTGTTTTGCTGCAGTAGGTCCTTTATTTGTTTTTTCTGCAGTAGGTCGTTTATTTGTTTTTGCTGCAGTAGGTCCTTGATTAGTTTTTTCTGCAGTAGGTCGTTTATTTGTTTTTGCTGCAGTAGGTCCTTTATTTGTTTTTTTCTGCAGTAGCTCGATTATTTGCTTACATATCACGTTTTGTTTTTATTAAAAATAAATTCAATCTGCTAAGTCTGTAGGTTGCCGTAGTGACGTACTCACAGTATGTCCTATGTCGCAGCAACTATGTATTATCAGTCACGCGAACTCGTGAAGGGCAGTATTAGTTGCATAATGGCCTACCTATATTGGCTTCTGCTACGTGCCCTAATTTCATGGCCGCCACTTAACCCGTTTTAAATTAAAAGCTGACTCGAAAGGGGAAATATTAATGAGCTTCGTATATTGATACAACTTTTAATGTTCTACGAAGGAAGATAATTTTGAAAATACTAGTTTACTATTAATATTTGGAGTATTTCATAGCAAATTTGGTTCACCAAGTAGTTAGGTACAATCGGGGAACCTCCCATTTGACCAGTAGAGTTTATTTGGAAGACGTTTTCTTGGAAAGTTCTAAGGTTAGAGAAATAATTTATTATTCAAATGAAATATCTATAAATGTTCTTTTATTTGTTATATAAACGTTTTCTATAAATCTATTACTTTAAAAAAAAAACTCTACTGGTCTACGGGAAGTTCCCCGATTGTACAAAGTACCTAACAAAATCTGAGATGATAATAGATTTCTCTATTACAATACTCCCAATGTAGGTACATAGGTAAGTGTGAATAAATTAACTCGTAGAAAAACTTAACTATAAGTTTATATTTTAATAATTATAGTTAAATTTATTAAAAAATTTACAAATACTGCGATTTTGAAAGATACTTCAATTATGATTTTTTAATTTTTGCATTCTCAGATGGGACTCGATCATCAAAAATCATAAATTATTGGCTATTGCATCTTAATCGACCGTTAAATATCTGAAAAGATATTTCTTTCGAATGCAAGGATATCCCTAGCATTGATGTGACAACGCTGGCCTACAGAAAATTAAAAATATAAAAGTATTGGAGAATTTCGACGGTGGTCCGCAAGTCTCAGTAGCTCAGTGGTTAGAGCATTATCCATCATAAGAATATGGATTTGATTTTAAACAATTTGATTTGGTTAACAAATGTTTCATTACATAGGTAGGTACTGTTTTCCCACACAGGTCGCCCACCTGGGTCGATTATGCTGACGAAACATAACTTCTGTGTAAACTCAGAGTAGGTAAATACACTGTAGAGCACCGTTTTAACATAATACGATGTTTTTTTTCCTTTCAGCCCTTAATTCACACCTTCATCATACCTGATGTTAAGCAATAATAAAGCTGTAGATGGAAGCGCGCCTCTCCCGAAATCCTCAATCATTGTGGAACTGGCTATCTTATATCTAACTGTCGGAACACGATGCAACAATGAAAACATTGTTGTTATAGCGTCAGACCACCTATAGCTACACACCTGCTACACCTGTAGTTATAGCTAGCCAGGCGAATTTACAACAAGTTTTAACTCCATATTATAGCAATTTGAGGATGTATTTGATTTGAAACTAAAACCAGTTAAAAGTCAAAGCGTGAATCCAAAAAATAAATAAGAATTATTACACATTTTTTCTCGTTTAATAAAAAGGACGACTATATTACTTACATTACGAGTAGAGTTGCCTATGAACAAATAATATAACTACCGATTAGAATTGTTAAAGATTCAAAATTATTCCGTAATACTGATACTATGATACTCAAAGCTGTAATTTAAACTCTAATATATGATATATATATATATATATATATATATATATATATATATATATATATATAATATATAATATATATATATCGTTTCATATTATTATATATTATTGTTCATATTATATTATATATATCTCATATTAGTACCTATTGTTATAATATATGAATGAACCTTAAGTATCCTTTGTTACTAAATGGCCGAATAGTTGCGTAGGAAATGTATCGTCTTTTGACATCAAAATACGTTTGCGTTGCGTGAGCGAGTTTCGAATTCCTTAGTTCTGAATTCTTATACAACTATCCTGTGAATTCTGGGCGGTTGCATGCGTAGGTGTTTGGGATAGTACTGTCGTCAGCGCAGCGAGCCCTATAGTAAAACTAAAATCGTAATACAACATTTTTTCTTAAGCCTGCATTAGGCAGTGTATAATGCGACTGTCTATGTAAATAATGCCCCATTTCCAAGTAAAAATGCAAACGTGGCGTACAACACGAAGCTGAAACCTCGAAGGGCGTTGAAATCGCAGGCAGCCGCCTAGTTGAAAACATAATTTTGGACTCAGAATCTGATGCTCGGTTCACAAAAAATTGCTGGATAAAAGGCAGGAAATCGTGCCTGCCTTGGGTTGGGTCCTTAGGGTTAAGTTCAGCAGTGGACTGCTCTAGGCTGAATGATGAAGACTTGGTTCACAAACCTCTCGCTCTTTCCATATTTTATTGTTCTTATTTTATGTTGTGGTGTGATGCCAAAATAAGTGATGTCTTTCCTTCTTTCCAACCTCCGGCACCATTGCTTAGAACCGTAATAGATATAGGATTGAAACCACATTTCTTTAGCACGGGTAGCTTCATACCATATCCCGTATCATTATAAACACTAGTGTGTTCGCGCTGCTGCGTCTGTGCTCACGTTATTGCAGCGCGGTGGAGCGCGGCCATTATATTTCCTGTTTAAGTACTCTGCAACAATATCTTTCTTTATTGAGGCAGGTCTGAATTTAATGATACATGTTTAATATATCTTGTTGCGTATATGACATGACTTAGCATTTTGAGCCAGTTTTGAACACAGACTTTACTAGCGAATTTGTAGCAGTATACTGCAACGTTAAGGTGCTGCCACACTGCTGTTTAAAAATGTTTACAAACGTAAGTAACATTTAGAAACATACGATGACAATGTAAGAAATGTTTTCATGTTAGGTTATGTTAGTAAACATTTCTAATAAAGTTGTTAGTTAACAAATTGTAACAAAATAAAACATTTGTTATCATTTGTTTGTGGATTCAAACCGGAGGATTCCGGGAGAGGCTCGCTTCCATCTTCAGCCTTATCAATATTTAACATCAGGTATGATGAAGCCTAAGTCCTCCCCGTCATTAAAAAAAAAGATTTGGATGGAATTTGGTACCTACACAGATAGTAGACAACCTGGTTATGAAAACAAGAGACTATTTATCACGATATTCCCAAGGGAACGGGAACCATGCTGGTGAAACCGCGAGCGGCCGCTGTTAATATATTTCTTCATACTTTTATCTGGATTTGTAAGGTTACAGAAACCCGATTGTATGATTTTGCCTTGACACTTTTTCTTTTCGAAATTACCCCTTAAAAATACGATTTTTCAAGATTATTCACAAATGGGGTTACATATCATCATCATCATCAGCCTGTGGACGTCCACTACTGGACATAGGCCGCACCTAACTCAAGTCACTTTTTTATTTTTTTTATTGTGGTGTTCATAGGAGGTTATTAGCCTACTGCTACCACGATGGCCAGACGGGTTGGTAGAGGGTTTGTTTCAAGTTTTCCTTCTCTCACGCAGGTCTTCAATGCGTCGACCCTCTTAGTCGACTCTTACGACATCCCAGGCATGTAAAGGAGTGGTGACACTTGTATTCTTAGGCCGTCACCACACGGCACATATTACTACTACACCAATAATATTTAGGATAGTATAGTTTCATTTTCTCTTTAATCGCTGTAGTTATTTACTACGAAGTGATTTCGTGGTTTATTCGCCTAATCTGCAAAATAGGTCTCGCTCTCGCGCGCGTCCTTTTCTTATTACTATCTCGCTTCAGTCGAATGGCCCCTTAACCAGGGGCTATTGTCTAATTTTAAAATCTATCGCAATCCCTTTCAATTCGTCATTTGAAAGATATTTGCATACTTCAGGCTGTCGCTATTTGACATTTGATAGGGACTGTCGGGACGCGTTTTGAAAGGTATTGAATGAACGAAATTGAACTGTCTAAGCAAAGTGACAAACGAAAATATCTTTCCAATGTATGGAGAAGTGTCAAATGAAGTGTTATTTAAAACATCATTCATTCCGAAAGGGATTGCGACCATAAGCAATACCTTTGAAAGGGATTGTGATAGATTTTGAAATTAGACAATTAGGGGGCAGAACCGCTGGTCAACGTAGGTAACATTTCCTAAAGTAACTGTTGAATTCAGCTTCAGGGATGCTTATGTTAAAGACTGGCTGTTATCACAGCGTTTGTTTTCCATTACAAACTCTGATTGCCTCCATAAATTACGTGGGAGGGAAAAGTTCTTATGTCGACGTATTAGAGTTTAAATTACAGCTTCGTTTACCATAATATCAGTATTACTGAATAATTTTGAATGTTTAAAAGTTGTTATCGGTTTAATGGAGAATTCATTGTTTTCATCATACCTATGCTGTTATAATATTTGTTCATAGGCAATTCTAATTTAAATAAAATGGTCATACCTCCTTTTTGATATCTATGAGAAAAATGTCTAATAACACTTATTTATTTTTTGGATTGACGCTTTGACCTTTCGCTGGTTTGAGTTTCAATTCAAATACATCCTCAAATTTTTGTTTAAATCTATCTGGGATTTGTTCAACAACAATAGCACTTTAGTATAAACACTTGTATTTGTTTTTTCTATTTCTATTGCGATTTAACTCTAACCACTTTTAAAGATAATAAATAGTAATAGTCTTATTCCAAGTATGGTTTTTTATGTAATGTATGGCTGTTGTTGTCACTATAAATAAATAAAACAAAAAATAAACAACAATGTTTTCAGCATTGCATAATTAGTGTTTATACAGATAAGGTGGCCACTTCCTCATGGATTGAGGATTCCGGGAGAGGCGCGCGTTTCCAACTACTACAGAACCTTATCATTAACTGATTTTGATGAAGGCTAAGAATCAGCTCGATGTGCATAAAAAATGCAAATCATTGGGTTTCCATTTTTCCAAAAGCGACTCGCAAATTGAATAAAAAATACGCACTGTGCCACTGAAATAATATTAAAGAGTCGGTGTCACAATGTGAAATGTACAAAAACAAAAAGGTTGTCCAATTAGTAGCAGCGAGGCGCGGGCCCGGGTTCATTACTCGGTCGAGGAACACTACATTCTATTGTCACTCGGTCCTCACTACAAAATTTCATTATGCTGCCGTGAGCGACGCTGCGAAAAGGTAGAACTAGGCATATTAAAACAGCTGTAATAAGTTTAGGGTACTAAGCTTTTGACTGCGTAATTTTTATTGCATTGGGCATTGGAAAGAATATGGTTTGGAAATTAGAAATGAAAAATGATATCGGGCAATGTCCACCACGACCACGCCTACAGATAGTGATTGATTTCCATCAAATATTTTTAAACATTTTGTTCCTTCAGGACCATTGAGTTAAATTCCCGTTATGTTGAATTTTTTGAAAGTTGGATTCCCAATTTGTTGAGTCTCATTATGTTGAATCCCATTATGTTGAATTTCCCATTAAGTTGAACTTCCGTTATGTTGTATTTTATAAAAGTTGGATTCACTTATTATAAATTATTAGCTAAAAATACCAGGGTCGCATAGCTAACCAGGAGCTATTTTAAATTTTATAAGTAGGTCCTAGTTGGTTATGCTGCCCTGGTTCTTTTCGTTTAAAATTTTCTATTTTTTGTATACCAAGCAGTGGGACCACGGTTAGCGTTCAGGGACTTCAAAATAATAGGAATTCACCTTAGTGGGAATTCAACTTTCAAAAAATTCAACATAACGGAAATTCAACTTATTGGTGATGGACTTTGTTAAATTAAAATTGTCGGTTTATTACGTCACAGATTTTGCATTCTTATCAATTTTCGCACTTAACTTCGCCGACGTTTATGGAGATCTGAAACATAGGTATAACATTGGTAGGTAAGTACTTACTCGTAGAAAATGTATCGTTTTCTTGCGAGATGGTCAGGTTTTTTCCGAATCGGTTCCATTGCTCGAGTTTTTAAGACCATGCATAACTTTTTTATTTATGAACTAATTAAGCTGTTTTTTTATTAGTGTTTTAGTAGGTATGTTATTGGTGAACTTACTAATATACAATGAAATAGTTAATCATGTTAATAAATAGATTGTTTGCAAAAAATAAAACCAGTTTAGAAAGTTAAAAATAGTCTCCAGGTGTCGGTGCCAGCCTTGGCAGGCACGAATACTATGTATTTAAAAATGCACCATCGATGCTCCCGCCGTTTTCAAAACTCGAATTTCAAGTCTGACGTATTCAAACCTCAACAAATTGGACTGTTTGCTACTAACCGCCCGGCGGCGTAACCGTAGAAGCCATCGACACTACGTGTCCGCATCTCCCGATAGCGGTTGATTGATCACGGGCGGCGGCGGGCGCCAATTGATTCCGCCTGTCACCGCCGCCGACCTGGCTAAACCGTGCGTGTTCACCTGGATCGGTGCAGCTATAGGATTAAGAGCTTGACGTATGTATAGCAAGATTGGTTAAAAGTTTAAACCGCAACTAGCTGTTATTGGAAGTAATCAGCGGTAGATTGATTACGGTTTCCGGGCGCCAATTGATTCCGCCTGTCACCGCCGCTGACCTGGCTAAAAGGTGCGTGTTCACCTAGGTCGGTGCAACTATGTGATTAAGGTGATTGAAGTAAAGGTACGATTCGTTGGAATGGGTTTAAACCTTCTTCTGGCCAGTTACTAGGTGTTCAATAGTTGATAACCGCCTCTGTGGTCTAGTGTTAACAACCACCGGTATCAGACCCAGGGGTCCCGGGTTCGATTCTCAGTGGGAGAACATATTGTTTTCGGTTTGGTGCATGGTACGACTTGTTGTAAGTCCGCCTGGCTAGCTACCACCATCTTATCTAAGGTTGATGCCATAACAACAATCTTTTCATCATTGTTGTGTTCCGGCAGTTAGAGATAAGATGGCGAGTTCCTCAGTCCTTGAGGATTCGGAGAGAGGCTCGCTTTCATCTTCAGCCTTATCAACACTTAACATCAGGTATGATGAAGGCTAAGAAACCTCGTCATTCATAAAAAAACGGGATTAAGGTGCCTGACATATAGTCACGGCAGTAAAGGCACGGCATTATTGTCTGGATAAAGTCGAACCACTAGTGGTCAGTTATTGATGGTGCTAGCTAGATAGACTTTATTACTTTTTAACTGACTTCAAAAAAGGAGGAAGTTCTCAAGTCGACTGTATATTTTTTTATGTACGTTTTAGTATAACGTCATCAGCTGTCAACCGATTTTAATAATTCTTTTTCTATCTGAAAGAACATAGTTCAAGTATATCTCATAAATATTTATAATATATTATAATTTTTACGAAGATTTGGTTCATAGTTTTTTCATAATCCGGAAAAATATCATATACGGTTGTTTTCAAGTGGTCGTTTAAGTAAAGGCACATGATGTAACAAAAATATTGTGAAATATTAAACTTTTTATAAAAAAAATTCAAACCGACTTCAAAAAAAACTTCTTGAGTTGCCAGCCAAGGCAAGAAAAATAAAAAATAAAGTTAATGAAGTGCAATGTAGAATGCCGTGGCTGGCACCGACTACAAAAGTTGTTTTTTTACTTTATGAGGTCGGCTTTATTATGAAGTTAATCCATAAATATTGCAAACGACAAAGTTGCCAGACACAAAAATGTTCATACGTGTTATTGCCGACACTAGTACTCTAATAGTGATGTAACCGTGTCATCAATCATCCGATACACGCCGATCGGCGTCATGGCCGTTGGCAGAAATGGAACAGATCGATGTAGTTCGGCCAGTCGACATCATATGAAAATATCTCATGAACTTTTATTATAAACAATCGATTTAATCCGCGTGCAATAACGTTACTTCACACTCGTTAAGGAGAACTTAAAATTTTCTCGAATCCTTAACCAAGGTGTAGTGCAGCTTCTCTAGAAATCATTAATAGTTTGGTGCGTAATACAGTATTCAAATTATATTTATAGCTTTATAAATAACTGTGAACCGTGTTCTACAAATAACAAAACCTTCATACTACACAATTACTCCCGATAGGGTTAGGCAGATATCACTTCTTTCCACGCGCTACGACAAACTCTCTCGCTTTCTATTTCTCATCATCACGTTCCTCATACGGGTTTCTGCAATTTGACATACCCATTTGTTTTACCTTCGATTAGGTACTTCTCTAACATTCAACATAGCAGGACAAGATTCTTACCGCCCTCCATTGTCCACCCTCTCCGATCTCATCTTGACCTTTGCGGCCTGTGCTGTATGTCCTCTTTCGCTGCATCTGTCACTGTCATCTCTTTCAATCCTTTTTTTCATGTTATTACAACAGTCTATTAAGTAACTTACCTTATTACAATCTATGAACCTTTTTTAAGTCATCAACGTTCGTGTCATTCATACTTATTTGTAATCGACGTTGTCGCATAATTAAATTAGGAAAATTCGTTGTCTTTTTCAATTCAGATTATTATGTTAATATAGGATTAGACATTATCTCTCATAACTGAAGATTGATTAAAGAGCCTTCACATTGGATACAATCAGATATTGCTAAACCTTTTGTTCATGCGTGGGAATATAAACATTGTAAAACAATGGTACGATTGTTTTTAATCAAGTTACGATAGTAGTATACAAAAGATGGTATGGTATGCGCATAATTTTGATGAGAAGTTTGTTGTAAACCAAAGTACAGTCAAGCTTTATATTTTGATCTTTTATCTTATACTAGGGGCCGTTCGCGGTTTCACCCGCGTGGTTCCCGTTCCCGTGGGAATATCGGAATAAAAAGTAGCTTAAGTTTTAATTCAGGCTATCGTCTATTTGTGTGCCAAATTTCATCCAAATAAGTACAGTAGTTTTTGAGTGAAAGAGTAACAAACAAACAAAGTGACACACTTTTGCATTTATAATACTAGTGTGATAAACTCAAGTTTCCGAACGAGTAGGCAGAGGCGATATAGACACCCACGATTCGCCAGCTACGTTTTATAGCTAGCGCAGACGACGGATAACGGAGGACTTTTTGTCCGCGACACGTCTTTATTAGTGCATCCCTGAAAGATGAAGGTTTTGAGTTTTTAACTCCCATAACCGACTGTTACCATCGCACCCCACTAAAATGCTAATATTTTTGATTGTCCTTGTCTCCAAGTCCCAGCCAGGCCACTAAAATTACCATCATAAACCAAACCTATAAGTATAACTCAATCTCCAAAGCAGATATACAGACAGACAGCTTCAGCAACATAGTAATTAGTCATCCGGACATCGTCACCAATCAAGTAGCATTTACGTCCGTTTAATTGCGTGCACAAACCTAATCACACATATTATTGGCCCATTTGCACAAGTGGTGCGTGCCTAACGAAGATAGCATGGACGAGTTTGGCAATGTTCTAAGGAGTATTACTAGGCCAAATGGTGTAATATTTGATATATATTAGCTATGTATCCTTTTTTGTTTATCAAGGGCATCATGCTTCACAGCGCAGTCAACAGCGCACGTTTTAGGAACGCGCGCAACTCAAATAACTACGTCGACGTTCGTTAATGCATTCAATAAATTGAATGCGCCAAATTAAAGTTGAATAGAAAGATGAAGATTAAAGGGCACAATGTGACATAGCTTAAAGGTCTTTAAAACACGAAAGATTAGCTTTTAATGGTAAACATCCTTTGCCGATAAGTAAGTAACACATAAACAGATTATAAATTTAAACAAATTAATTAACATCAAATTAAAGCAAGTCAAATTATTAAACATCTAAATAAATCAAATTCAAAATTTAATAACATTCATTCATATGAAATTAAAATAATAAAAAAAGATATATATGGGTAACAAAACATTAAATTATTCATTCAAACATACTTACTTACATACTATTATAAAAATCTTCTATACTATAAAAAAGGGAGACATAGAAATGAGTATTGAGTAATGATGATGAAGATGACGATGAAAAGCCTTTAATATCATGTAATGTAATCTCTACTGGCCAACCGGGAAGTTCGCCGATTGTACCGTATTTGTATAAAAAAATATAAACGAGCACAGTTTTTTTTTCTATAATTAATTTTAGTAAAAATATGTAAACTTCATTTTCAATTTAAATTAACATAACTCAGTGTTTGAAGGATTCGTTTAAAACGTAAATTAGCGTAATCGGGAAAAGCACATCCGTTTTAGCCGACCAATACAAATTGTAGGATTGTTTGAGCTATCCCAAGTCCAATTAGTATTATTACGACTTACAAACTTTTAACACTGTTACAGGGTAACGATGCAGTAAGCACAAACTATTGTTGAACACATACGAATTGTTACGACGACATTTAATTGTTTTCAGAATGACGTATTTCTCGCATCTGGTGATTTTTCAATAAAAATATTCAAATAGGAAGGCCCATCTAGCTTACAAATAAATAAAATTACAAAAAACAACATGAAGTTATTTACCAATCCTAGCATATAAATATTTGTCCTAGTTGTTTTTACGTCACAACCGTCTTAAGCTGAATTTATTGGTCCAAGCTAATTTCTTCTGGAAACTATCTTGCTGGGTACCTATTTTTCCTAACACGGCTCTAAAAGCTCTAAGTCCTTTATAGGTCATATAGATTAGGTGATATGAACTCAAATGACACTTTGCAATGTCGAAGAAATTGTTACTTAAAGTTGCACGATTCCGCGGTTCCTTTGTTCTTTATCCACTGTCTGCGTCGAGCGCTCGTGAAATATCGGAAAGATCTCTCTCATATCTGTGATGTTGAGAATAGAAACGATTTCAGCTTCTTGAAAGGCAAGTTCTCTAATAGAATCTAGTATGAGAGACTCCAACTGAACTATCTGTAATGGTGAATATGTGGCGTAAGTGTATAGTGACGTCATTTGTAGTTAATGTGCTCCTTGCATATTTTTTAATAAGGAACTATCTTCCGCCTGTTGTTTTACCGCGTGGTTTCAGTTCCCGTGGGAATATCGGGATAATTAGTAGCCTATGTTACTCTCCGCACTTTCAACTAACTGTATGCCAAAAATCAAGTCGATTGGTTGCTTAATTAGGGCGTCAAGAAAGGACAAACAAACACACTTTCGCATTTATAATATTAGTTAGGATTGGTATTGTTTAGCAATTATATCTTCGAGACATTTGAATTAAAGAAGAGCTATTGACTTTAAACTTGTAACAATTCTTTTACAGTTCTTTATTACTTGTTGAAACAGAAAATAACTACTTTAGTTAAGTATTTTTTACACCACGTTGGGCGCCAATGAATTACTTAGAACTCATTGGCGCCCAACGTGGTGTTCGCTGTTTTTGTTAAGAATAGAAAATTTAAATTTCGAGTCAAAGATAGATTTGGAGTCCATGAGATCTAAGTAACTCATCTCACAATGATTTTTCACGAGATATGCAAATAATGTTTTCTCATTCATAAAAGATAACAATTTTATAGCTGGAACAATGAATAATAGTCCGAAATTCGGAAATCGAATTTTCAGTTTGTAATATTTATTACTTACTGTTTAAGTTAGTATTTATTAAGTACTTTATTAAGTTTGGAAAATGGAAAAAACAATAATATTACGAAGCGAAACCAAAGAATTGACGGTGGGTAATTTTCAACGAGTAACAGAGTCGCTATCCTTCAAAATTCTCGAGAATTTTAAGAGTACAAAGTACACAGACTGGACTCACTGTGCTCCACACACCAAATAGACTACTATGAGCGAACGTGCTCCGTTCAACAAATATTATATCACTGATGTGAATCTCAATTGTTTTCCTGCAATTTCACGATTCTTCTCAATTTCTGACAATTCTGACTTTATACAATCTGGAGTTCGTGATTACTCTTTGTTTAGCATCAAACTATTGCAATACCTATTGTTAGGATATCGTTTTTATCTTCATCATCAGCAACATTAATTTCGGTCATTTATGGCTGGAGCTCAGGCCTTCATTATGGATGGATTAGGAGTAGTGTCATCACCTGGAGACAAGGAGAAAGATAAGTGGTTCTAATACAAAGTTCTGTATCTACTTATTTGGGCTTCAGATCATGTAGTCTATTGACAGATATATTTCTGATATTTTTGCCATCCCAATAAAAGTAATTGGATCGGAAACTTTTAACTTTGACATTAGCGAAGAAAGTGTAACATCGTTATCAAGTTGTTACAACACTTTATGACAATAGAAAAAACGATACGACGTAACGCCACGGGTCAGTTAACAATGCAAATGAGTGAAGACCACCGGTCTTGGGATTATTTACTCTATCTCCAGGGAAACAGAGGCGAATTTGCAATGCTGATATTATTTGAACGCGATTTTATTGTTGTTCTTCCGTTTTTGTTGGACGTGGGAAACAGTCTCGAGTTAGATTTTTATTTGTTAAAATAAATAGATTATTCTGTAACTACATTTGATGTTGACTCATGGTAAAGTTTGTTTCTTTAAAATAGTTTGAGAATTTGCTTCATGTTGCGAATTTTTTTAAGGTTTAACAGTTTGCATTGTTATGTGAAGCAATAATATTACGTTTTACATTTGTTATTTTTGTGAGATTCACATTTGCACTTCCCAGCAATTTCTCTATTTCGTGACTTAAAGTTACCCCAGTATATTGCAACTTCAGTTTGAGATAAAGTATAGGAAGACCAGTAGAGTAAGCACGAATAACCATCGAGTAAGTAAAGTAAAAAAATGTATGACATATTATGGAGCGTTCCTACCGGACGTAAACGGAACTACATTTTCCTATACATTTTTTGACATAACGCGCTCGATAGTTATTCGTGCTTGCCCTACAGAGCGTTTAAAAAACCCACGACGGTTAAAACGTAATTGAAAAAGAGTAAAACAATTTAAAAACTCCCGACTTAATTATCCGTCGGGGGCTGCCATTAAATGAACTAGGTAGTTTTGCAGTTTTATATTAACGTGAATAATTGGAGATATTTTATTGGTATACTTCTTGAAATTTACGTTGAAACTTAAAATAGTGATGGCAGCCCCCGACGGATAATTAAGTCGGTTTTTAAATTATTTTATAATTTTTAACCGACTTCAAAAAAAAGGAGGAGCTTCTCAAGTCGACTGTATATTTTTTTATGTAAGTTTTAATATAGGTAACGTCGTCAGTTGTCAACCGATTTTAATTATTCTTTTTTTTAAAGAACAAACTTCAAGTGTGGTCCCATATAATTTTTACCAAGATCTGGCTAGTAGTTTTCCATAATCCTGAAAAATATAATTTACGTTTTGGCAACTAGTCGTTTACCTGGATGACATCGTTGTTGTGTATGGGCTGATTTTTAATGTAAGTTTATTTTTAACTAAAAATTGTGAAATAAAAAACATTTTATATAAAAAAACCGACTTCGAAAAGTAAAAATTACAGTTTTGGAGACGGTGCCAGCCAAGGCACGAAATATAAAAATATAGTTAATAGAAGTGCAATGTAGTGCAATGTTTATAACTTTTTAATTTTGCATTTTACAATGCTATTTTTATGTGATAAATATTAAACAAGAAAATATACTAGAAAAAAGCAACTAGGTCGCCATGATAGTCAAACATCTGTAAAGATGTTTCTTTCGAATGCGAGGATGTTTCTCTCATTGATGAAGCAACGGTGGCCTACACCGTAGAACGGTGAATATACTAGAAAAATTCGACGTGTCCTCATAGGTCTCTGTAGCATAATTGGTTAGTGCATTGGGCCGGACTCCCAAGGATGCGGGTTCGTGTCCCGTCAGGGCGACATGAGACTAGTTGCTTTTTTCTAGTATATTTTCTTGTTTAATATTTATCACGTAGTGCAATGTTCCTTGGCTGGCACCGACTCCAAAAGTTTTATTTTTTACTATTCGTCGGTCGGTTGTCGGTTTTAATTTTTTATAAAAAGATTTTCAATGACTTTTTAACAGACGTAATTTTTTTTTCAAAATTTTGCTTCTTATTTCAAACTTTTTAGAGAGTATAGATATTATGTTCATTGTACTATATAAAACCCATTACTGAAAACCGCATCAAAATCGGACTAGTAGTTGTGGTTTTGCACAAACAAATGTTTACTGCAGCGCCCCCTGGTGAATTGTCTCTACAACATCGATTTAAGAACATGCATGAATCAAACCCAAACCTATCCCTGAAAACCGCATCAAAATCGGACCAGTAGTTTTGGAGATAAATGGCAACATTGGCTTGACAAACAAACGTTTACTGCAGCGCCCCCTGGTGATTTCTCACCGTAACACCTATCTAAAAACATGCACCAATGAAACCCGAACCCATTACTGAAAACCGCATCAAAATCGGACTGGAGATAAATAGCAACATTCGCTTGCACAAACAAACGAACAACCTCTCACCCCAAACGCATGTACCGTATCCGTAGTCCGTACCGTCGTCGCGGGTAAAAAGACGCTTAAACAATATTGCTAAGATTTAATTGTTTTTCTTAAGTGTAGTGCAAATAGGTGTCAGCGTATTATGATTCATTATGTTAATGTGTATTATGTAAATCAAGTCGTACACACAAATAGATACAATCAACAAGTACAAGAAACAATATAGCCCTAATTTTGTATCGGAGTCATAAACAGTTGTTAAGGAGATATTTTTTTTATTTTCCTTGTTAACGAAATGATTTGGTTTGGATTATTATAATGGGTAACAGAAATCCGTTCGTTGGATAAATCTCGTCTGCGCATTCAAGGTTTCGTATTAAAAAGGCTGTACCCCATTTTGATAATCCTTTGGAAATAATCATTACATATTCTAAAGATTCCGCGGTTGGATGGAGTTATGAATACCGATATTAAATAAATAAAAAAATATTATACACGAAGTTCTGCTAGTTTTAGAACTTGGGTAAAGACGTAGGTAATTACAACTTTTTAACCGACTTCAAAAAAAGGAGTAGGTTCTCAAGTCGACTGTATAATTTTTTTATGTATGTTTTAATATAACGTCGTCAATTGTCAACCGATTTTAATCACTCTTTTTTTTATCTGAAAACATGTTCAAGTGTGGTCCCATATATTTTTTACATAATACTTTAGTAGTTTTTTCATAATACTGAAAAATATAATTTACGTTTTGTCAAGTAGTCGTTTACCTAGATAACATCATTGATAAGTATGGGCTGATTTTTAGTACGTAACGGCACATGATGTAACTAAAAATTTTAAAATTTCAAAGAGTAAAAAATAAAACTTTTGGAGTCGGTGCCAGCCAAGGCAAAAAAATTTGTAAATAGCCTTGGCTGGCACGGACACCAAAAATTTTAATTTTTTACTTTTTGAATTCGGGTTTAATATTTTTAATAAAAAGTTTTTTTAGCCACTAAAATTTGTCTGGATCCCTAGCGGAATTTCCAGAATTTCATGCGGATAAAATACAACAAAAATAATGAAATGTAATGAAGAATCAACGAAATGACGAAGCAAAAGCGAGTATAGTTTTGTACAAAAGGGGTACTTCCCGGTTAACCAGTAGAGATTTTTTTAAAACGTTTTCTCGGAAAGTCCTAAAGTAAAAGAAATAATTGATTATCAAATGAAAAACCTATTAATGTTCTTATATTTGTGATATAAACGTTTTCTATATATCTGTTACTTTTTAAAATAAAGCTTCCTAAAGAACCTCTACTGGTCTACCGAGAAGTCCCCCCGACTGTATAACATGGAATCATACTTTATAGAAATTCAGTGATTAGACTGAAGAGGTTTACAATTTTTATTCGTTTAATAAAAAACTGACACTAACTCATGGTTCTTTTGCATTTCAACTGAGTCAAAAAGTTTATTCGAAGAAAATCCAATAATTTGTTTTAGAAACACATAATGTAACTCTTTCTTCGACTCCCATTTGCTGACAATAATTAACAATGGGACGGAATCAATATTGTACTTTAACTTTTCTACAATAGGGTAACAATTAGCTTGATTTATGGTTACCCCTTGAAAGGGTCGAACAGGAAGCCGGGACAGATTCGGAATTTTTATGAACAGACAGCGCGTCGACTATTGTAGTTTCAATCTGAAATAGCTTTTGTTGCGTTGCAGTAGAGTAAATTTTTGGTTGAGTGGTGGTGTGTGAGATTTAGTTTCGGTGTTTGAAAGAGGTTTTCTTTATTTGTATAGTCTCATCATGGGTGGAGTGGCTGTAGTAAGTTGTAGTATTTGTTATAGTCTTCGGATTCACAATACTACTTTTCAAAGATACCTACACTTTATACAAAAAATCGGCCAAGTGCGAGTCGAACTCGCACATGAAGGTTTTCGTCTTTCACCCAAGGTTGCCTGGAAGTGATTGATATGTAGCAATAGGGCCGCCTATTGTGTGTTCTTCTTTTTTATAATTTTCACTGTATGTGTTTGTTTTTGTACCGTGTACAATAAAGTTTCTACTATTATTATTATTATATTAAATACACCTACCCAAAATGCCAGTATAATTTTTCTTCTGCAAAAATAACGTATTAACGTATATATTATTATTATTATTTTGATGATATTGAGATCTATAGCGTTAACTGTATTAAAACTATATCACATACGACTGCACAGGTATTCGGTTAGGAACAAATCGTTTTCCCAACAATTATTACTTTCACTTGCTATCTTAATTAATAAATTCATTCTAGCCTAAGTCCCTATTCGGGGTCAGCTCTCTTTATCTTTTTGCGCCATTCTCCTCTGTTATATGACATGTCCGGTTACGCCCATCGTCTCCATGTCCTTCCTGATTGTGCTGGTCCAAGTCGATAAAGGGCGTCCTCGATGCCTCCTTACCTGTACATTTTCTAGGGATGTTTTCGTCATGTGGTCTTCATCTCTGCGCATTACATGTCCAAACCAACGCAGATGGCTTTCACGCATCTTATCCTTTATAGGCGCCACCTTAAATGTTCCACGGATGTACTCATTCCTGACTTTATTCAGCTTTGTCACGCCACCTGCCCATCTCAGCATCCGCATCTCAGTACAGTACATCTTTTGTTCCTCCAGCTTACATATTGGCTAGCATTCTGCACCATACAGAAGAGCTGGTCGGACCGCTCGCTTGTAAACTTGCTATCTTAATTCCTTGGACGAATTGTGGTTAATTCGTCCAAGCTTCGTCGTCGTCGTCTCAGCCACATGACACCCACTGCTGGGTATAGGCTTCCCCCAAGGATCTCCACAACGATCGGTCCTGCGCAGTCCGCATCCAGCAGCTTCCCGCGACCTTCACCAGATCGTCGGTCCACCTTGTGATAGACCACATCCATACGCTGCAGCAGGTTATACAGAAGACCGAGGAGTATAATCTGCCACTTTGCTTTGCGTTTGTGGACTATGAGAAAGCTTTCGATTCGATAGAGACCTGGCGGTGCTGCAGTCTCTCCAGAGGTGCCAAGTGGACTATAGGTATATCGAGGTGTTAAGGTACTTATATGAACATGCCACCATGTCGGTCCGATTACAGAACCAGAGCTCAAGTCCCATCCAACTGCAGCGAGGTGTGCGACAGGGAGACGTCATTTCTCCGAAACTGTTCACAGCTGCGTTGGAGGACATCTTTAAGCGCTTGGACTGGAAAGGACTCGGCATCAACATTAATGGCCAGTATCTGACACACCTTCGTTTTGTCGATGATATAGTTTTTATGGCTGAGACCCTGGAGAACCTGAACACAATGCTCGAAGATCTCCGTAGTGCTTCCCAAAGAGTGGGTCTTAGGATGAACATGGATAAGACAAAAATCATGTCGTATTCCCATGTCATACCCATTACAGTTCACGTTGGGAACACTACACTCGAAGTTGTTGACCACTACGTTTACCTTGGACAGACAATCCTGTTAGGTAAGTCCAACTTCGAAAAAGAGATCTCCTGTCGAAAACAACTCGGTTGGGCAGCATTCGGGAAGCTCCGTAAAATCTTCGCGTCCAGCTTACCGCAATGTCTCAAGACGAAAGTCTATGACCAGTGTGTGTTGCCAGTGATGACTTACGGTAGTGAAACGTGGTCGCTAACTATGGGTCTCATAAGAAAGCTAAAGGTCACCCAGCGTGCAATGAAGAGGGCTATGCTCGGCGTTTGCCTACGTGATCGAATCAGAAATGAGGAGATCCGTAGGAGAACTAAAGTAACTGACATCGCTCGAAGGATTGCTCAGCTGAAGTGGCAGTGGGCGGGACACATAGCGAGAAGAACCGGCGGAAAGGTTCTGGAATGACGACCGCGCACAGGACGACGCTCCGTGGGTAGGCCCCCGACAAGGTGGTCGTCCAAGCTTAATTCATATAAATAAAATGTATTAATGTTCAATATGCCTGGCGACATAAATAGACGTTCCATTAATGTAATTTTTTTGTCAAATTCGACGTATAAATTAGTATTTATTTTTCCAGTCGAGAAGACGTGTCCTGACGTCATTCGTATTGGTGGCGCGCCAAGCGTATTGCTGTATTGACTGAAAAGCGGATGATTGACAGATTTCATGAGTATTTTAGGATTAAATGATGAGGACGTCTGTGTTATGTTATGACGATGGTACTTACAGGCTATGTCCATCGGAGGTCTAGTTCAAAAGATAGGCTAATGAGTAGAAATAAGGTAGAAATCCAGTAGGTAAACCTTATGTCGACATAATAATATATAGGTAACTCAACTTTGTGTAATAATAAAAAACCGACGCTATTTATATGGCAAGGCTTTTCAAAATAAAATACTGTTAAATACAAAATAAAAGAAAAATAAAACAAATGTCGTTTGTGTGATTAAAAATACACAAACAACGCCAACGTCCGATCGGTTTCTCGACTAAAATAGCATAATAATCGATCGATTCACCCGCGGCTATCAATTTTTCACAACATTGCCCGCACAGGGTAACGATCCCGAAACGTAACGTTACAGCCTAAACAGGGTGATCTCATTAAATAACTGCTCGTTTCACGATTGGGAGATCGCCTTTATCTTGAATCTGTTTAAGGCACAGAATTCTAAATAGTTAAGGGAAAAGGTTGGCTTTATCCCAATTTATTGCTATGTTTTTGCCATAAAGGTGGGCTTTTCCCTTCATATTTACGTGTTCACGGTGTTTAGAGAGTAGGGGATGGTGGCGGATATTTACTTATCATCGACTGGCCTGTTGGCACAGTGGTATTAACCGTGCCTGCAGAACTAGGGGTCATAGGTATGATTCCCATTAGGGACAAACATAATACGTGATTAATATTTATGTTTGTATTATCTTTTGTAAAAAAAATCTCTCTACTTATATACAAATGGTTTCCACAATCGATCGATTTCGATTGATCGATGAGTCTTTACAAGTAAGTGATGCATTAACAAAGATATACTGAAAAGAGATCCTTAGCCATTGAAGAGCCTATCACCACCATCTTTAGATATAGCTGCCTGCAGCTGTCTTTTGTTTACTACATCCAATAAAGACAGTTTTCTATTGTCAAGCTAGTGTTACGTTAATAGCGCGTTTAATTCCATCAAGCTGGCAGCAATTTAATTATTAAGCTGTAGCTGCGTGGGACGGGTTTGCTTCGAATTCCCGGACTCTCCCAGACAATTATGCAACTCACAAGGACGGCCAAGTTATTCGCCTGGAATAGGTAGTTTGACTTTTGTTGAAATGTAGCTATTAATGATTTTTGAAAGTATATCGTTAAGGAATAATAAATACAGAAAAAAAGGAATTTAATCGATTATTAAATAAACGTATTGTGAGTTAAATATTAAACAAGAAATTATTAAAAAATAATTTTTTTTTAGTATATTTTCTTGTTTAATATTTATCACATAAAAATAGCATTGTAAAATGCAATAAGAAGTTATAAGTATTGTGAGTCGTTTGTGACTATATTGGTAAGTGAATTCTTGGACTCTTCCAGACAATTATGCAACTCACAAGGACGGTCAAGTTATTCGTCTGGAATACGGTACCTATTTTACTTTTGTCGAAATGAAGAATGATGTTCGGAAATATAACAATTTATTTATAAAATATAATCTTACCTATATAGGTACCTAAACAGAAATTGAAACGGTTACAAATATGCGAGTGACCTAGTGGTCTTTTTGTAAAAGGACATTCTACGCTGAGAAAAAATATGACGCCCCTGAATCAGCCTGCCAGCTCAAGGGACTCTTATGAAAGTTTAGCGAGATTTTGCAGATTTGGAGAGGTTAGTTAAACTCGAAGTTAGATCGTAGAATGCATGCTGATTTGCTGATTTGGAGAAGGTTAGTTAAACTCGAAGTCAGATCGTAGAATGCATTAAATCTGTTTCACATAAACGGTTCTTTTCAGAGCTATTTTGAGTCAGTCTTCGGTAAAGCAGCTTCTGTTTCACACGAACATTGCAGTCATCAAATATATTTGGTGTGGTTTTATTTCCTGTGCATACAGCTACAAAAGAAACATTTACCTTGAACTGATAAAGATATTTGGAAAAGGAAAATGCAACTACGTTGCTAATATTTAAAATTAAAAATTCATTAAGCTGGTGCAGTATTAAATTTTAAGCTGTAGTTTAGCTGTTGGAGCCGTAAGTTCCAATTTCTCAGCTTCTCCCAGACAATTATGCAACTCGCGAAGACGACCAAGTTGTTCGTCTGGAATCAAGTTGGATGGATACTTTTTGTTACCGTCTTAGTGGAGTTTAAGTGAGCTGCCACACTGGCGGATTGCAAGCGTTTCCAAAGCGGAGCGGCCACGCAACAAACACGCCGCGCGCGCGCGGCGAACACGTTGCGGACGCGCAACGTATGCGTCGCGGATTCGCAACGTTTCCGCCTCGATACACTCAGTAACAGAAGCCATGACGCTACGTCCGCTCACAGTCGTTACTTTGTAATAACTAAATTAGCGCGGGAGCGGAGGCTTCGGTATATGAGTGTAAAAAATTAGGTCCATGCTTCTCTCCGCGGCAATATCGGTGCGAGTCCGCAACGTGTTCGCCGCGCAGCCGCGACGTCTTCGCCGCGCACGCGCGGCGTGTTCGCTGCGTGGCCGCTCCGCTTTGGAAACGCTTGCAATCTGCCAGTGTGGCATAGCCCTAAGGCTATTGTATTCAATAATTGTAAGGGAACAATATAGTGACGTTTTCCTATATTGTTTAATGTAAGACACATTAAACGAGACGGAGTGTAAATTATCACATATTAGGTGTTTTGAACTCGATTACGTACCCAGGGTATTTTGTAATACTTCAACATCTTGCTAATGGTCTACCTCTAAAATTAATAGTTAATTGAAATTAAATTTTCAACGTATGCTCTTTATAAAATTCTCGTAAATAACTAAACTAGGTATAGATACAGACTCAATGAAATTTCCGGAAGTAAATGCGTGGTTTTATTTTGTATATATTTCCAGCGCTACCATTAGTAGCAATAACAGTAATTAAAACTACTTTTATATCATTCCGCAGCAGTTTCTCGGAACAGATAACTTTTACGACACTTTTCTGTGTCATCATCTAATTAAACACACCGATCTCGGAAGTCTCCAGTCCACATGTAGGGAATTCAAAAGTTAGACCGAACGAACACATTCCGTCGTCCCATAAAAAGTTCCGGGTTTTAAAACTGGCATGTTAAAATTTTAATCCCCATGATTCGTTTAAAAATAGAATCGGTTCCGCGGTCCCCCCTAGCCATAATCGACTTAAGTGCCGGCATCCGTCGTCTCGACTGCCATTGTGATTCGATTGAGACACCTTGGATGCACTAGGGATTTATATTTGGAACGTCTGAGTGCGCGGGAAAATTACAGAACTTCTTGATAATGCTACTGGCTATTAAGGTACTACTCTGTTATATGGGCAAAGTTGGTGGTGAATCTGTTTTATCAATATTAGACTTACTGCATTCGATATCCACTCTATCTATGTATCCAAATGGAGGTGATTATCAAAATCATGGCCCTATCACAGAAACTGCTATTTTGGTTCCAATAGAAAACGTTTGCTAACTTCAAAGTTTTATTTAAAGCCCAAAAATCTGTAACTTGTATGTTCAAATGTATTTCCTAAAATTTAAGGTTGCCATGTATGCCACAACACTGTTAGCAGTGCTTCGGCAATTGCAAGCTGCATGATGGCCAATGTATCAATGGTTTAGCATTTTAGTTGACGTGTGCATTTACTAATTACAAAATTATTATCACTTGTGTAATAGGCAGAGTGCTTTAAATACAAACAATATCTAAGTTATGGTAATTCTAGACTGTAAATAATAACAAAGAACAAACGAGTGATTAAGATTTGATTTTTATGTATTTAAATAACGTTTGGCAATTCAAACAGCGTTCTTTCTCAAATTGAATGTTTCAAAATCTCTTGACAGATAAAATCGCTTCCCTGATATTCGGGGAGCACTTATCCATGAGTACAACTGACAGACAGACAGCACTCAATTCCTGTTTATGCTCCGATAAACCGTCGTTTAAATCCGATCTGCTCGCTGAGAGATTAGTTAGCTTACACTTAGTGGTTCCCTTTATGATCACACACGTTTTTTTACAGAACAGACAGGCTAAAAATAAATGATAAGCCATGTAAACAATTGCAACAATTAAAATAGTATTACCTACACGCGGCAGCTGTAAAGGTGCCGAAACGTCGGGAAAATCAAAAAACCCCTAAAAACCTAAAAATACGGACAATTACAACTTAGTTCGTGGAAATATAGCGCGTTTGATATCCGTAAAAGTTGCTTTATTTCAATGAACAGTGCGCGCCAAAACATAAGATGTACGTATAGTTTTAGACAGTTCTGGGAGTACAAAATATCCCACATTTTTATCCTTTTTTATTCATACCAGTGATCCGTGTTGTGACAGTCTTACTTCACAAGTACGAGTATGTTTCCACACCTCCTAATACGATTCCATCTCTTTCAAACCAAGGCAATAAACAATTTTCGCGGCTGCAAGACTCAAATTCCTTTGCGTACTCCACCATGACAGTTTTTTCCGCCCTTTCTTATTTTTTGCGGGCGCCCTGATTTATGGCGTCTGCAGGCTTGATGTTGGTCGTAACCCGCAACAGATGTTTGCGTGACTCGTATCGTATACTTTAACTGGCTCAGCAAGTAGGTACGTATTCCAAATTGTTAGTATTGCTTTATTTACCGCGACAAATGGGGTAGTTCTATTTTTCCTCATGAGACCGCTACATTTTCAAATATGACCATAGACAAGGAAGTTGTACCAACCGTGATAATACTTTTTTTTGGCTTCGTTGCTTTGGACTTTCGTCTCATTATTACGTAATATTTATTTATCTGTGTCAGTGGGTAATATTAACAGAAAATTGTGTTCTAAAAGCATATGAAATAGCTCTAATGTGTGTTTATGCAAGAAGTTTAATTGTTTTCGCGCGCCTTTTTCTTTCTCTTTGTTACGACACGTGTAGCATTTCCGTTCAAAAGTTTTTAATTGTTCATAACAAAGGTCTTTGGACGATCAGATAAAAGAGATTCAAAGTTTGACTATGGACTACGAAAGTCGATGGTTTTAATGAATTCATCAAGCGTTCAGAAGATTAAGTGCGGGTCTGGAATTTTAAGAGGGTAGTTAGATCTCGACTGGCATATTAAATAAAAAGAAAATAGCTTCTTGTTTACAAACAGTGATTAAATACCGTGATATCTGGCACTCATTTTTATTCAAAGTTTGTTCTCTCAGAAAAGAAGAATGAGTAAAGAAAATCAAACGTCCTTAAAAAGGAAAAGCTTTATATATTTCACTTGTTGATTTAAGTCCCAAATGATAAATTCTTAGTGTTATTTACTGTACATCTCGATGGTGTCATTCATAGGGTTGTGTACAGCATACAAAGTGAGGATCGTGATGTGCCTAATTTATAATCCTGTCACGTTGGTATGTATCAACGCTGTATTATATTTTTGTAGGTACTTATAATGTTGCCTATATTTGCTGTAGACATGAAAGGCTGCATTGATTATATGCGAATTTAACGAAGCTGTAACAAAGACCATTGAAAATGGGTGCAAAAATATCTCGCTCATAATATGAAATCATCGATAATCCAATATGAATTTAATTTATACAGGTCTTTTGGTGCGTTTTGTCATCCAAACTACGTGACCATTGATTTATTTAAATAATATTTGGTTTAAGTGAACAAACTTCGCTACTTACATTTTTTATTATTATTACAAAATAATACAGATATTGCACTGTTAGTGTCAAGCAGTGCGGCTTTGATACCTACATATTTTAAAAGTTTAAGACAACATTTAAGTAAATACTTTATATTTATTATGACTAATGAAGTAACGCTAGAAAAGAAGTTATATAGACTGTGCTGACTGTACTATTAAGTACAGTGCCATTAGCATTTTAATTGCATTCCGCAGAAAATATGCCACAAAGACCCAACACAACTTTCCTTGTACAAAACTTCGGAGAAAGTAAACAAAATACGAAATAAAGAAAAAAGCATATAAGTATTATACGAATGCCCCGAAATACATTATTTGTCTCCTCCGATACGGTCGATCTCTTCAATTAATTTTATAATGAAAGTTGTGCTCTCCAGAAATTGTTGGCCTCGGTGGACCGATCGTCCTTGATTGCTGGCCTTAATTTGTGGATGTCTGTAATTGGAACTGTAATTTTCGTTAGATCTAGGGAGAATGTGGACGACGACAAGAAAAGTAGCACATTAGTAAATGTTTTTGGTCAATGCTATCCTAGATGTATGATAAAGAGAAGATAATTTTTTAAATATCTCCTCGGCTCCAGCTTGGTAATAACTTGTGATCTGACTCGATTTTTAAATTACTTAAAAGAAGGAGAAGGTTCTATGTTCGACTGTATGTTTTTTTTTGTGTATGTCCATCGATTATCTACCTACTCGAAGATAGACGGCTGAACAGTGGACAGATTGAAATACTTAATTCAAACGTCACCACTACCTTGGTTCCCCAGTTATGGTTTCATCTTTTTAATTGAAGTGAAAACTTCTTTAGCGGCGTTGTGCACATCAGAGTTTTAAATTTTTGGGATGGGTAAAAAATGTTAAAGTCGCGTCAGGACACATGACCTGATCGAAAATTCGTAAGACGGAGGGAGAGTAGCGCGTCGGCGCGGCGTAGGAGAGGAAGTTATATCTCCCTCTATTTCTACCGCGCGGTGAAAATGTATGCCTGCTGCTGCTGTTTCGTTTAAGCGGTTTTCACTTCTGCCGGCACTCCCAACCCGTTGTTTTTTTAAGGTATGTAACGTAACTTTTAAAATAGAGTAATACTCGTATAATTTTTAATACAGTTTTATTTCACACATGGTTCTCAGATTACTTAAACTTTTCATGAACTTATGGCAGCATTCTATCATCAAATGTTAAGCAGACAGTGTTATCATAAAGGTATTATTAGATCGCACACTATGCGGCACTAAGGTTGTCAAAATAGATCAGACCTAACAAGTTTCATAAACTAAATAGTTTTTTATAGTTTTCCTAACGACTCGTGACAACCGGGCGTGCTCAACTTTTTTTACTTTTTTTTCCATTAGGCGGATTAAAATCTGCCTTTATAATTAACCTGTCTGCATTCATATGTGTGTATGTATGTCACGCAACTACTTGTGTCGCCTTTGTTTTGAAATTATTATGTCTGGTCCAATAATGGTACCCTGTGGAATTAGTTTTCAAAGGTCAAAGGTAAACGATGTGAATTCATTTAATTTAAATAAACATATACGAAATTGATTCATTTCGTAAATAAATAATTTATAGTTTATTAAATTTTCAACCTCGACTTTAATAATCTTGTTAATCGTAAAGAGGACTAAGTATACGAGTTTCGATCTGCGTGTATTCGATTTAGGGTTCACATCGCGAACTTACAATTGAAGACGTCAGTTGATAAAGGCACTATGTAACATTTATGAAAAACTAATTTTATTATCTGGATAAAGGTGTTAAGGGCTGTTGTAACATATGACCATTGCATTTCATATTAAGAGAGCATTGAAACAATAAAATGGAAAAGGTGGAAGGAAGATCTAATTAGAACTTAGTTCGTGAAATATATCGCGTACAATCTCCGGAAAAGTTGCTTTATTTCAATGAACAGTGCGCGCCAAAACTTAAGATGTACGTATATGAAGTGAAAGTTTGGATTTCTGGAGGTTTGGATGTTTGTTACTGAATCACGAAAAAACGACTGAATGTATTTGCATTTTTTGATAGTTTTAATGCCGACATTCCTACGGGCCAATTAAATGTAAATGGTTAAACACATTCTTTCTTTCTTATTTTTATTTCTCTGTATTGTTGTCTGTGACAACCCTGTGTGTATCGAAACGTAACATCTTCCGATAGTGCCCGAGCACGCACCGGCATCGGCATGAAACAGTCGCTCCCAATAACTTCGTTTTTATAACCTTCCTGTATTCGAGCAACTGATGTTCCACTCAAAATATTATGTTGACGTAATCTGGTAGCCATTTTTACCCTGATTTTTTTTTGCGCTGTGATCTGCTTTGTATATGTATCTAGTATTGAAGAATTTTACCTGTATTGTTTGACTACAAGCTACCGCCTCTCTCTTTCGACTGGAGTAGTGCCTAATTCCTGGGGGTCAATTCTGCGAATTTTTTGTGAAAATCGTCTCTCGATGGTGATTCATCAACTGGATCTCCGATTTCCTGACCTGCAGCTCTTCAGACCCAACGGCTATTACTGCCGGAGTTCCTCGGGGTTCGTTCTCTCAATGACCTTTTTCGTCGAGGCATTGTTGGGTACGCAGACGACAGTACAGTCACAGAGAGATACTTGTCCAGTGCAAGCGACGACAGGACTGCCATTCAATCTTTAAGGTGGTACGACTTCCATACAAACAAACATTGCACATTAATTGGTTCATCATACCGTAATAATTCATAAATACATGCGCAACTAACTCGTTTCAGTTATTTGTTTGCGCGAAATAATAAAAAAAAAATACTTTCATACATAAATCACGAATAAACTCATATCTTAGAATTTCAATAATTCTACGTATGTGTGTGTGACTCATCGCATTTATATATCTCATATAGGAAAATACCCTTTTTTTTTTAATTTCGCGTAAAAAAATAACTGAAACGAGTTAGTTGCACATGTGTTTATGAATTTTTAATGTATAATGAACCAATTAATGTGCAATGTTTGTTTGTATGGAAGTCGTACCACCTTAAGAGAGGCCATGGTGGAGCGGACGAATGCGACCTTATGTCCTTAAGTGTTGTCTCTCAATGAGGCGACGATAATTTGGTCCAATTCAACGCCGCGAAAACACAAACGTGTCTCTTCTCCTCAAAAAGGAGTCCTTTCACCCTGACTCCGACTTTCCGAGGCTCGTCTGTAGACATCAGCGACCATCTCGAACTTCTCGGCAAGGAGTTAACTGTCAACCTTTACTTCAGCGCTACCATAGAGACGAATTCACAAATTTCGGCGAAAAAGCTGGGACATTCTTATCGGTGACCAGGAGCTGGTTAAAAATCTACATGAGTCACCGCCGTAAAGTCGCTTGTCTGTCGGTTTTCTACAGACTTTACTTTGGGAAGTGTGCATCTGAGCTGCATAGCCTCATCCCTCCTTCTCCTTTTTTCCATCGGGATACCAGACGTACTGCGGGCTACCATCCATACTTGGTTACCATTCCAAACTTACGCACAGAGTGCTTTAAGTCCCCTTTTATCATGCGAATAGCCAAGGAGTGAAATGCCCTGCCGGGGCGTCTGTTTTCCGGAGCACAAGAGGTTTTGGTTTTTTACATCCCAAACCTCTTCAAGGTGCAAGTGAAAAGGCTTCTTTTGGGCGAACTCGCTACAACGTAGGCCTCACCTGAGCCCCTCGGCCAGATTGAGGTCAAGAGTAAGCCCATTTAATATTAAAAAAAGAAAACTTTTGAAAAATGTTTAGTAACGGTTCAGCAGTTAAAGAACAAAGAGTTTTTAACTATTTGAAATGCATTTCAATTTTCCTTTTATCCATGCTTTTATAAAGTTTTGATACATTTTTCGTTGATAGTGAAAATTATGATCAAAGAGTGTTCTTAATGCGAGTAAATAGGCATTTTATTTGAAGCGAGCAATCTTAACGAGGCCCCGGATTCCATTCAAGTAAGAAACAATTCAATTCAACTGGAAATAATAAAGTGACCCGCTTAAGTCGTTGTGACACTGAGTTCCAAGGAACGGCATCCCTTCGAACAATACAATGAATCTAGGAAGCTTTTCCTTTCGCGAAAATGTGACTTAAGTCGAAACGCACAGGGTAGGTTTTATATCGCGAATCTTGAAATGCCTGTGTCCTTTCAACCGACCATAGACAACTGACAGCTTCCGTCAGTAATCAGGTCACGCGCCTTTTTTGAAACGTGGTCGTCGCGTAGTTGTAGAGAAATTCTGACGTGAATGGCCGGCTTTATGTTACGTGTATGGATCGGACCAAATAAAATTTATTGTACCGTGTGTGCCTAATTTGATATCGTTCCTAGTTTTTACTGGATGGTTTTCTATTGGATTCGAGATGTTTTTTTTCCTTCTTTTTAAAAAGGCTTTCTGAAATGATTCGTACTACGCTCTTCATATGTACGTGAGCGAATAGCCGTAGCAATTTTTACCGTTAAAACTGTTTTAATAAATCATCATTGCTACCAGGACCCCGGTGTCTGAAATGAAATATCTATTGTGTCTCATACATAACACGGGCTCTGAGAGGTTAAACATGGAACTGAATTCGTATGAAATTACTTGTCAATTGGCCCTTTAATGTTACATGAACCTTAAATAAATTAACACCCATATTCTAAGTCGTTCCTCCAAAACTTACTCGTCCTCGACTTCACGAAACCTCATTGAAAACCTCTTCGAAATACTCCTCGAAATCGGTATTCTAAGTCATAACTCCGTAAGGACCTGGAGAAGCCAAAGAGTACGTAGCCACTCCGAGTTAGGCCTAGCGCACACTACCATTTTTACCCACGACGAGGTTGAGTGGAGTGTAAAAAGTTTTGGAGGAACGACTTAGAATATGGGGGTAAGATTCGTTAACATAACCAGACAGAATGTTTAAATGAATTGCATTAGTTTAGGTCTAAACAACGTTTCAAAGGAAGTAACTACTGAATTTGATTAGCTCTCTCGGCTGAGATATTGTATAATAAGATTGAAAATACAGAATTCCTCATCAGCCATTATTAATGTCCCCACTGCTGGGGCACTGGCCTTCCCTATGGATGGATAAGGAGAATGGGCCATGACCCACCACGCGGGCCCAATGCGGATTGGTGGGTTTTAACGACTGCAAGACTTTAACTGCGGGACCAATGGCTTAACGTGCCTTCCGAAGCACGGAGGAGCTCGAGATAGTAAATTTTGGTCACCCATCCCGTGACCAACCTTTACGAAAGTTGCTTAACCTCAACAATCGCAGGCCGAGTGCGCGAACCTCTGCGCCATGCGCTCGAGTACAGAATGAGACAATATTTTCCTTAGTATTACATGCTACAACATAATCACAACACTATAATGACGGTGTTGTGCTATTTTCCGGTTCAGCGATCCACCGACAACGAAAGCGATTACAAAGCGCAGTCGGTGAAAACTGGGTGACTATAAATCCTTTGTAGATAAGTAGCATCCTTTATCAAAAGCATTCCTATGTAGGTATAGAGATTTTCATTTACTCACTCTTGAGAAATTATGGACTTGCCCTATTCAGAATTTATTTTCGCCACAAAAAGTTATCATACTCCAAAAAAAAATTCAACTGACTAGCTGTCACGGTTCATGAGACAACCGGTGAAAGACAGAGGGACAAGGAAGTCTTTGTAACAATGTATTATACCAATAAGTATAATAATGTTGAAAAGTTTTTTATAGCGCAATCTCCGGAATCACAACGCTCGTCAAATTTGAAAAAAAAAAGTTGCCGTATTCTCCGGGAAGGTTATAGATATTGATTGCTTTATATATTTCAACAATTAACAATATAATAATTTTACAAACTTTAAAAATTAGTAATAAATAATAAATTAGTAATAGTAATAATATAATCTATCCGCTCTTATTGCATTAGTCACAATACAATATTGTACGTTTTAATAACTATGTGGTAAACGTTGCTGGTGTCAAAGTTACTAAGTGTAAATCAATTTTTTTTTTATAAATATCATACTTTGTTTCTGTTTGTATAGGTACCCAAATAAAGAGAAAAAAAAATGTCGTAAGATAATTTGATGAATATAATTTTCGCAAAAATCCTAGCGATATTGTGAAAATACGGATAATTATGGTGTTGAAATTTCTCAATCTTACTAAAAAGATAGTCTTCTCTTTATCTAATATATTTAACTGTTGATCCATTAATAAATGAAAAATTAACAAAATTTCGGGATGCTTTAGTAACATTGGATTTTCTTTACTCTGATTGGCTTCATTTTTGCTTGCTTGCTAACTCTTATTCTGGTTGGTTCATAGAAAGTTTACTACACGTGAGAGAATGGATTGACATTTGAAACGTCAAGTCGTCAACCAATTAGAAAAGATGTTGTTTTGGACGGTCCGACCAGCCAATCAGTGTTCTTCTTTCATAATAGCCAGCGATTCTTTGCGCAATCTTACTAAAGCAACCCGTTTTTTTTCAGTAGGATTGAGAAATTACAACACCATTGTCTAATTATTAGTGTTTTCGGAATATCCCTTTTCGCAAAAAATGTTTTATCTAATTGTTCTGCGACATATACTTGTATATATATGATGTTGGAGCGCGGGGGGCATCAGGATGGGATACTTATCACTGACTTAAACGGATGAAGTAGGTAGATATTCTAATAAGACTAGGTATTCCATAGGGAACGAATAACGAATTCGTGGGTCACGCTCGATCAGCTCCACGTTCGTCAACTGAATGCCAAGCTTCAGTGTTCATATTATGAAATGTATGAAAATGTTTCCTTTGGGTTTTGTTACATAAATAATTATTAAGAGCGGACGTCGTACCCACGATTATGTTCAGTGTGCGATAACACCGAATGCTCCCACACCATCAATCAAGCTCTTAACTATTGAACTCTTAAACCAACATTAACCCTATTTCTTTGAAAGAAAAAAATAAAAATTAGTATCACAAGAAAAACACATGTATACAAAAAACTGCGTTAAAAAAAACCGACTTCAAAACTAAAAAGCAAAAAGTAAGCTTTTTGGAGTCGGTGGCAGCCAAGACATTCTAACTTTAAGCTCCTATTCTTTTATTTTTCTTGCCTTGGCTGGCACCGACTCCAAAAGGCTTATTTTTTGCTTTTTAGTTTTGAAGTCGGTTTTTTTCAACGCAGTTTTTTTTTTTTACTTTTTAGTGTCTATAATAGGCTGTTTTGTTGTAGTTTTTCTAGATTAGATAAGGTTTCATGTACATTATAAACAAAATTATCGTAAATACTACATCGTCCAAGTCAACAATGAAATTAAATATATAAAAATGATCATAACATAAAAAGTACTGGGTCAAACGAAACCAAATTTTTATGGGACCAATTGGCAACTATTCTGCATCGAACAAAAAAAAATCATGGAAATCGATTCAGAAATCTCGGCGTAATCGGTGTACATACATAAAAAAAATAAAAAAATATATACCAACCGAATTGAGAACCTCCTCCTTTTTTGAAGTCGGTTAATTAATGACATAATTGACACTTTGCACTCAAATATGGAGGCAATAAATAACAAAAGTTAATAAATATGTAACTAACAGTAACAGTGGTGGTCAGATAAAATTAGAAACACTAGTCGATTTTCATACAAACGAGGTAACTTTGGAGCCTTGGTACTCTGCCAAGGATAGACCGAACTGTGATCTGATAATGGTCATCCAGGGAGTGAATAAAGGAGATCCAGATTGCTATACACATCCGACTGATCTGATCAACATTCTAGGAAATGTATGGATATGTTTAAAAAAACAGCGAAAATAGCATAAACTGAAAACACTGATCCCTACATCTTTTTTGATGTTGATCTCCTTGGTTAGCCTTTATCAGGCCACAGCTCGGTCAATCCTTGGCAGAGAACCAAGTTACCTCGTTTGTATGAAAATCGACTACCTATACATCTTTCTTCAAAGGTATTCCACGTAGACAAAATCCGAAGATAAAGCGCTATAATATAGTCTCTTAATGCAAAAGCTAGAAACTAAGGCGTATTCAGTTTCGGATTTCGTAATTTAAATCTTGTTTCAATTAAATTTAAACTTTTTTTTTTGGTAGAAAACAAAAAATATGTCGCGTAATTCCGCAAGAAAAAATGCAGATGCAGCCCAGTGACACACCTTGCACCTTCACCGACTACTCTACACGTGTTTCGCCCACACACGGAGCATCCTCAGGAGTTGTTAGACCGTGCCAATCTCAGCACCGAGCAAATACTTTTTTTTTTATTAAAAAGGGAAAGTTAATTTTAAAGTCAAGTTGAGCGGCTCCACCCGGCTAAGTGGTAGGTGATTATGGTCACAAAGCGACGCGTTTGTGACGAGCGCAACGAGTGGGATGAGGCCTTTATGTCTTTATGTACAACGCGGAAGCTTTTTCGGGAAACATTTTCTCGAAAAGTACTAAGGATAAAGAAATAATTAATTATTCAAATGAAATACCTATAAATTTTCTATTATGTGTGATTTCGACGACCTGTTTGGCGCAGGGGTACTAAGCCCATGTTCTGCGCCAGAGGTCCCGGGTTCGATCCCCGGACAAGACAAATATTTGTGTGCATGAACATGTCTATTTGTCTTGGTCTGGGTGTTTGATATGTATATTATATATGTATTTACAAAAAAAAGTATATAAGTATGTTTATCCATTATCTAGTATCCATAACACAAGTTCTTCGTGAAACTTAACGTGGGCTAGATAATTTTTGTGGTGGTTGTATCCAATTATTTATAAACGTTTTCTGTATATCTGTTACTTTAAATGGTCAAACGGGAAATTCCCTGACTGTACAGTCACGTGCAATAACAAAGAAACACTAAGCAACCTTGTCACATTACAATATTGAATGACATTTCTGCACAGGGAGAGCTTTGTTTATACTTTACACGTATATAATTATGTGTAAATATATATATAAACGTCCATGACTCAGGTAAAAATTCTCGTATTTATCATACAAACATTTGCCCCTACCGGGATTCGAACCCGGGACCTCAGAGTAGGCGACACCTTGAAACTGCTGCTGTACAAACCACTCTACCACGGAGGTCGTCAATTATCATCTAAACAAAAATAACAGAACTGTGTAGGTAGGTACATACAAAGTAATTCTTAAACAACAATCTTTAGAGCCCAAAATTAAACAAACAAGACATTTAATTTCCTTACAAAAATAAAACTTAGTAAAAATAGCTTCGTCATTATCCACCCCGAGCATTTTCCAGGTCAATGACTCCTGTGGACGCGACAGGCACGAAGCAATGCAATGTTTACAAATAATGACTCTGAGGTCAACAAAAGGTTGCCGGGTTGCTATTGGTGATTGGTAATTTTTTTCTCGACTTTTTTATTTTATTTTTTTTATTAAGTACGGGGAGCCTCTTAGCCTTCATCATACCTGATGTTAAGTATTGATAAGGCTGAAGATGAAAGCGAGCCTCTCTCGGAAGCCCCAATCACTGAGGAACTGGCTATCTTTAACTACCGGAACACAACAATGCTGAAAACATTGTTGTTATGGCGTCAGACTTAGATAAGATGGTGGTAGCTAGCCAGGCGGACTTACAACAAGTCCTACCACCAACCAAACCGAATACAATATGTACCCCCGCTGGGAATAGAACCTGGGACCCCTGGGTCTGATACCGGTGGTTGTACCACTAGACCACGGAGGCGGTTGAATCTCGATTTCCTATTTTCGATACTTCATGTGATTTATGGGGAAGTGGTAAGTTACGTGGGCGCTTGCTATTGCATTTTCTATATTGGCTTCCTCGCTGTATACATATATGTACCTATAGTAAACTTTATAGGCCGGTTTGACCGACAGACAAGTTCTGGATAGCCTAGCTGGCAAATAATTAAACGGCGGCAATTAAAAAAATGACAAACAGCTGCCCACCGCGGTTTCACCCGCGTGGTTCCGGTTCCCGTGGGAATATCGGGATGAAAAGTATCCTATGCTCCTCTCCAGCCTATCAAGTATCAGTATCCCAAATTTCATCAAAATCTTTGCGTGATTGACTATCAAACACTTTCAAATTTATAATATTAGTACTATCCAAAACTTGTCTGTCGGTGGTGAAACCGGCACTATATGTAATGACAGCTCTAAAATTGAGATTGACACGGGATGACTCCCTACATTCCGTGACCACGGCAGCTGTAAAGGTGCCGAAACGTCAGGAAAATCAAAAAACCCCTAAAATACCTTAAAATACGGACAATTACATCTTAGTTCGTGGAAATATAGCGCGTTTGATATCCGTAAAAGTTGTTTTATTTCAATGAACAGTGCGCGCCAAAACATAAGATGTACGTACACATACAGATGTGTGACACAAAAACAACCAAATTTTTAGGTTTACTTATTGATAATGATCTGAAATGGAATTCGCACATAGATCACGTTTGTAATAAGTTAAGCCAGTACTCCTATGCTCTTTATCATTTGCGTAAAATTGTCAATGAGAACGCTCTACTGACTGCGTATCATGGTTATGTTTCCTCTACACTTAGATATGCTATTATATTTTGGGGAAATGCAACAAACAAAGAAAGGGTATTCAAATCACAAAAACGCTGCATTAGAGCAATGTACCATTTGAAACAAAGGGACTCTTGTATGCCTTATTTTAAAAAACACGAACTTCTGACTTTTCCATGTCTATACATATTTGAATGTGCAGTCTTTACTAAAGCAAATATAGAAATGTTTGAATTCTTCTCCGGGGCGCGACATAAAGATAAACTTCGCATGATTCCAAATAAATCAAAATTGCTGAGTGATAGCGTGTTCTGTAATGCATCGCGTATATATAACAAAATACCGGTATCAATACGAAATTGTAATGATGACATAAATTTATTTAAGCATAAGCTGAAGGCATTTCTGATTGACAAGTGTTATTACTCCCTTAATGAATTTTTGACTGACTGTAATATATGATTTTAATTAATTGATTTATATTTTAGGCTATTGTTATGTAGTAAATTTAATTTAATTTAATGATAATGACGTTTAGTATAAAATTAATTTAATTGATATTTTTAATGAATACTGTTTCATCTATAAATAATGGGCTTTTTAAAGCTTTGACATTGTATTTGAATTTAAATTTTATTGTATGTCACATCGGCAGAAACCAGCTGAACCATTTTATATATTTTTTTTACAACCACCTAATGTACCTACCTGTGTTTCACAATAAATAATTTTGACTTTGACTTTGACGTATTACCAATACATTTTTATTGGTATTTTCACCAGAAGTGTATTCATTGTAAATGGCTATTAATAGTCGCTTTCAAGTTTCAATAAACTTTCCTCATATAAGAGATATGCTTACTATAATTTATAGATAGATTGCTACAGGCAGATGCCTGTCTTTCTATCTTACCTTTTCACACCTAGTACACTGAGCTAATATTGATAAATTTTGGCAAAGACATATTTAGTTAAGACCTTGTAGAAAGACAGACTACATTTTGTCGCGAAAATTCTTTGAAAATTCCCGATCCCACGCGGACCTATTCGCCGGGGAGAAACACTAGTGTAAGTACTTTATATTTCGAGAAAATGGCGATTATTAGTGTAGGTTTTTTTCACAATATTAAAAAACTTTCACATTGCTACCTTTCTAGAGTGAAGGTATGCACTCTCTCAGAGTTTCTTCATTAAATTAGTCACCAAGTCGTTATCGCGTAAGGAGGTAACTGCATCGGCCCACATTCGGAACGTGATGGAAAGCCAAATGGCGTCAGTGTTCTAAATAAATAAAGGCTTCATTGAACGTATATTGTTCTAATTCTGAGATAAATAAGCATTTTAATTCATCCAACCGAACCAGACAAGAGTGTCCAAAGAACAATATAATATCTATTGTGCCTCATAATTCGGAGCCTGAAAGAGTAAGCCCTTGTGTAACGAATGTCTGCACTAAAGAAGTTGTTGTTTTAAAAATATACGTAAGTAGATAATAGTGTGTGCCATTCACACGCTAAGAACAAGTAGAGAATAATACCTAGACTCAGGAAAGACTTCAACCCCTTCGGGATGGAATTCACAACTCTTCGACCCATGCGACAGTAAGCGTGATCAGTTTCACTGGCGCCGTTCAGTTGTCAGTCAAACTGTCGAGAAAATAACTAAGCACGATAAAATACTGAAAAAACAATTTGAATTGGACTCTTTTGGGAAAGAAACGTTGTGGCTTGAAAATTAGAAATAAATTTAAAGAATACTCTATTACTAACGCTTTTTCAGTGACAAATTTGAGAAATGTTATTTGGTAAGTCATTAGTGCCCAAAACTTTTGAGTTTTCCATCCTTCTTTCGTTTCACGGTACCTCCTATGCCTGTGCCATAACTGGTTTGCTATTGATTATTATGTCAGATACATTTAGTACATTACGCTAACGTTCTTGTCATGCGCTGGCTGCGTGATTGGCTTACATCATTATTCATGTGGCTGATGGCACGGAGTTTGATTAAACCATTGAGTTGAGATATGTGAAAAACGGTAGTGGATCTTGTCTTTAAGTTTTGTAATAGCTCCTGTTATTAATTAATAGTACATTATTGCAAAGACCGTAAAATAGGCAATTGCAGGTCGAGTATGAGTTTGAAGGCCGAGCCGTAGGCGGGGACTTCACTAATACGAGACAGGCAATGGCCATTTCCGCCGAGGCATATATAGTGCTTTTCTCAAAAGAATGCAGGGAAATAAAACATACTTTTTATATCATACATTTCATAATTACTAAAAGAAAATCAAATTCATTGCAGGAGCGTCTTTTTTAATTTGGAACATTACAGCGCTCCAGCAATGTTGTATGAAACGGCGTGCTGGAGTTGTTAAATACTCTTTGTAATGTTCCAAATTAAAAAAACGCTCCTGCAATGGATTTGATTTTCTTTGTCTGTAAATTCGATACTTCGCGTGTTCTTTTTTCCATGCATGTTTGAGAAAAATAATATTGTTTTTAGTGATCACAATTATTTTAAAATATTGTGTAATAAAGAACACAAACTTAAGTTTTCTTTTTATTTTTCCGATATTTCGGCATCTTTGCATGTGCCGTGGTCACGAATATCACGATATGACTATGACGCATTGTAATTCTGGTCTGTGATTTATTATAGGCCCGTAATGAAATTAACTGAATTGTTTCAAAACAAAGCAAGTAGTTACTTCATTTTACACTTTCAGTTGTAAGTTAAGTTTTCTCTGTGTACAATTTATAGTGTAGAAAAGCTAATAGTATTGAAAAACCTGAGATCATTTTACAAATGCAGAAGTCCTCTTTGTGCCCGATAAAAACGCTTCTATTTTCTGCTGCGTTAATATTTATAGAGTAGTAATGGTTGTCTTCGGGTGCCTTTTTCCATTTCGCATCTCGGATCCCTACACCATATAAAACATTCAGTGAAGCTAGCTTTTGCGGGCAACCGCTTACCGCATAAGCTTATTTTTCACCAAAAATCGCGTAAATTATAAATCAAACATTAGCACTTGTGGGATAAGAGCGGTCCTGTATTTCGTTCGTGTTTTGCTAACAGATTCAGAATAACGGCGCTATAAGCCTGAATCTGAAGCAACTAGTAAACGAGCACGATTTATGCATATTATACGAGAAAACCACAAAGTCAAGCAGTAAATAACTATAGCGATTAAAGAAAAATTAAACTATACGATTCTATATATTATTGGTGTCCACTCAATAAGCCAATACCGCGCAAGTGTCGTCGGCATCGACAACGACTTCATTTGACAGATGGATGTGACATATTGCTCTTAGTCTTTGGTAAGTTTTCATTTGTGTTAAAAAGAAACAGCAGTGTGTCACATTCGTCTGTCAAAAAACATTTTATAAAAAGAAATTCAAACCGACTTCAAAAAGTAAAAAATAAAAAATTTGGAGTCGGTGCCAGCCAGGGCATTCTACATTGCACTTCTATTAACTATATATTTGTTTGGCCTTAGCTATCTAGCACCGACTCCAAAAGTTTTATTTTTTACTTTTTGAAGTCGGTTTGAATTTTTTTTTATAAAATGTTTTTATTTCAGATTTTTTAGTTACATCATGTGCCGTTACTTACACTAAAAATCAGCCCATACACAACAATGTCATCTAGGTAAACGACTACTTGCCAAAAGGTGATTGATATTTTTCAAGATTATGAATAAACTACTAGCCAGATCTTCGTAAAAATTATATGGGACCACACATAAACCATTTTCTTTCAGATAAAAAAAGAATTATAAAAATCTGTTAACAACTGGCGAAGTTATGGTAAAACATACATAAAAAAAAATAACAAAAAATACCGTCGAATTGAGAACCTCCTCCTTTTTTGAAGTCGGTTAATGAAACCGATTTCGATGCCGACGCCACTCGCGCGGTACGGCCCCAAGCCAAATATCGCACATTTCATCAAGTTCGTCAAGACAGGCAAAATTGACTCTACAGTGTCAAATGTATGGAAATACAGCCGATTCAGAAGAAACATAAACGAATCATTTGAAATTGTATGTAAAAATATTACTTACTTTGCGAAATTCCTATTTAAGTAAGGCACCTTCAGCAAGTAACCCGAAGCGCGTCGAAGTTTGTGGTGCGGTCCGGTGCGGCTTCAAATCCGCGCAACTTGACACGCCAGACGATATGCCGATGCGGCAGTATCGGTTACACCGGGATCCGGCTGTGTTGTTATTTATTATGTGTGAGACTCTTTGTGTAGACTGGACCGTATTGAGTGTACTAAGCTTAGATAGAATACAATACAATACGGTATCGAACTAGATGCGCGATGATTATTATTATGTTATGCAAATTTAATATGGTCGTCATAAACTCATAAACAACATAAAACACATTCATCTGAGGTTTTTATGTATAAGATTTTGAACTAGAAAAAAATACAAAGTACTTAGTGTCACGGACCGGACACCAAATTGCTAGCACATTTGTTGGAGTTTCACCCAAGTTCTTTTCGTAATAACACGTGTTGTGAGGCTCCATTTTGAACTCAATCCCTCCCTCTCCACATCTCCACACACACACTCACTCATATTCATTTTACTAACCGTGAGACTTCACTACATTTAATCTAACTTTAAGGTTTAGTTTTGATTCTAGGATATTTTGTTAGTTTTAGTTTATATCATTTTGCCTTTCTGGTTAAACCTTTTATTGTTTATAGTGAGAGCTTAGAATTATTCTAAGAGTGAGAGTAAGAGCACTGCACCTGAGATACAGGTTTCCTAGTTCGGGTGCAGATGTTTACTATTGGCTTGTTCCAATCAATGGTTTATTACAATTAAGAACTAAGTTATGTTTATAGTTGTAAGTTATTGTAACTTGCCAAACACTGTATTTTTTCTTTGGTGAAATAAAATTAGTATTTATTTATTTTATCTACCGTACAATTTCTATAAAATACAAAATATATTTACTTGACATTGGCAAAATTCGCGAAAATTATCGCGAGCACGCCATTAATTAAGAAAGAAGAAGAAGAGCACATTTTGTTTGTAAGTACTCTTAAACGTATCGAATTGACATTTTAACTTTTATTGTTACAGGTAATTTGACTGCCAGGCCAGAAAATTACGCCCTACATTTGATTACTTGGTTTGTATAAAGTATTAAAACAAAGTCTGAACTTGTACAGTCCACAGCACGTTACGCTTTACAAATTGTTCACAACCTACATGATAAAAGAGGGTTTTGCAGGGATACGTATCATAATGACTAAAATAAAAACGCCTAAAATTAAAATAACTAAATTCAAAATGTTAAAAATTAAAATATCGAATAGTTAAAATGCAGGCGAATGGTCAAAAAATCATAGTTCATTTTTTTATGTATTTACCATCTGTAATAACCAACATGTTGCAATCAATGTGATGATTTTAATATGTCTAATGTTCAAATTATCTGATGTTTAGTGTAGCTTATTTTCATTCAGGTTAATTGACAAAATAAATTACACTAAGTTTAATAATAATGTTACATCTTATTAAATAATCACAAATAATAATTTCACAACAGAATTATCTGATGTTTAGTGTAGCTTATTTTCATTCAGGTTAATTGACAAAATAAATTACACTTAGTTTAATAATATTGTAACATCTTAGTAAATAATCACAAATAATAATTTCACAACAGTACTTATATACTTTTAAATCGGCACAAGGAAGAAAAAAGCCAATTTGACCTATTCCTGTAGGTCACGTGATAGGTTTGATATTTTTTTTTTCACACAGAAGTAGGTACTTGTGGTATAAATTTCCTATACTGTATTTTTTACATTTTCAATTGAGTCATATTGACCATTTATTGTTTTAATAATTCGACATTTTGAGCTTAGATTTAAGATATGTTGATTTGAACTTAGTTAATTTTATTTTACACTTTCTGATACGTACCTACCCTTTTGAGATCAACTGATAACCATTTTTTGGTTTAACAATCAACAGTACGCCAGTAGGGCCCGTATTAACGAATGACCACCATCGAACTCGGTTAGGACATTTACAAAATTCGATTTCATAGTGTCATAGAAAAAACGAATTTTGAAAATTTCGTGACCAATTTCGTAACAACATTGGCGTGGTTTGAGCAAGGAATTTCTAAGTGGTCAAAGTGAACAAGTTCCCAGTTTATACAGTTGCATGATGAAAACTGCCGTTATGACGAATGCTAAAAAAAATATTCGGTCGAATTGAGAACCTCCTCCTTTTTTTAAGTCGGTTAAAAAGGAGCTCTCAAGTATTTGATAGAATCAGGCGTTACTTGGCGGAAATCCATATCTTAGTAGAAAACGAAAAATATGTCGCGTAATTCCGCAACAAAAAATGCAGATGCAGCCCAGTGACACACCTTGCACCTTCACCGACTACTCTACACGTGTTTCGCCCACACACGGAGCATCCTCAGGTGCTGAGATTGGCACGGTCTAACAACTCCTGAGGATGCTCCGTTTTTCTTGCGGAATTACGCGACATATTTTTCGTTTTCTACTAAGGAGCTCTCAAGTTCAAAGTGTAAAGCTTACGTGCTGTTGACAGTACAAACAAAGTTAATATAACATTTGCGTGACTACTCCAATAATCTAAGTCTCCTCTATGACCTGAAGCACCTAAATAGTCCACGAGCAGTACTTTAAAATGATTAGTATATAATTTTGACACATTAAAACTTATTAAACAAAGCTTTCAGTCTCCACGGAAGTTTATAATAAGGTTTGTGGATAAAAATATAAAAAAAACTTAAGCCTTCGCCCTCTCAAACAAAGAAAGTGATCAAATCAGATTAATTTTATAAATTTTTTTTGTTATACATAAGTACCTGAAGTACGTCATGCTCACTCAAACGTTTCTTCGACGGTGTCATGTGAGGCGGGTCGTTACTTCCTTAAAATATGGTTGAGCGAAGCGATGGCTGGTTCATGCGTCATGCTCGTGAACGGGTGCCGCCAGCGGAAATGGGTCTACTTCAGCCTGCTTGTCTTAACGTTGTGCTTAGAGCTTAAATATTTTCATCTAAAATAAATTGCTATTGACCTGTATGTACGTCACAACTTGCAGTACAGGAACCTTGTAATGCGAGAAATGTTACTATGGAAGTCCTTCCTTGCGAGTTGAAAATTGTTTACATTTAGGTTAACCATAAAATGTAATATTATAATTAGTCTTTTCTTTTTGTGATGGAAATTGACCTTACTGACATGTTTAGGTCACTTTTCAATTTGACGCCTCTTTATGAAATAAAACAGGGAGAAAAAAATAGCCCTTGACGTGTTTCTTGCCGGTTCTTCTCGTTACAAGTTCGGCCGCCCCGTAGGGTTTGTGAACCGATGGCGTTGCTTCTTTGACGTTCATAGGTGCTTGTAACAGCCTAGACTGAATAAATGATATTGAATTTAATACTTCCTGCTAGAAAGTAGAACTCTTTGCCCCAGAGCTGAAGTTTGATACAATATTTTCCGATTTCTTTTTGAAATGGTTGAAAATATCGCTGTAACATTTCCAGCGTTCCCTTTTAGTTGTAATAAAAAAAAAGAAAATCTAGTTTTTCTAAGATCGGGGTAACCTCAGAAATTTGCACGGTACTATAAGTAGGTAGTAGTAAGTAAGTATATAACAAATTATTGACAAGGGTCAGCTTGATGTCTGGTTGACTGTACAAAATATCATAACTAACCTCCAGCGACTGATTAAGATTCCTCATCAAGAAATTAATTTATGAATAGCATAAAGTTTTAGATCTTCTTCTTAAATTACAATGAGACCGACAATAGAAAAGTTTGCCTATTATACACCGCTGTTGAATAATAGAGTGTAGGTACTTTCGAAGGTCCCAACGAAGCGGCCGGTGGATGATCAATCAAACTGCTGTCTGCTTCGGACAGAATTTTTGCTGACACTGAGTACAGGGCTTACTCATTCTGACTGATGGACGCTGTTAAATTAATGGAGAAAAAAGTTAATAAAAATCAACCGTTTTCTTCTGTTTGTGTTTTGAAATATTGAACAGGCGACGTTGCGTCATTTTGTAAAAAAGTAATATTCAAGAAAATACAATTAGCTAGCTTTACTATGAAAGTTTAAACAATTAGCCACGACATTGAATTTTATTCCAAGCAACGACAGCCAAAGCAAAAAAAAAATTAAATTTGATAATCATATTTCTGGGAAACTTAACTTTTTTCTAGAGAGTTTCCACAAAGTATCATGAGAACCAGCACACAAAAGTTTATTGCTTAACCAAAGATGACCGGTTTGTTCATAGCGTTTAGCCTCAGTGTTGCAAAACCAACGGTTTAGGGTTAAAATTTACAAGAGGCTTAGGCTTAGGCTGGGTTAGTGTCACGCTGACCGCACGCTGACCGTCGACGGCCGAAATGTAGTACGAACTCGTTGACTACCATCTACGCGCTGTTAAAAAATGCCTCCTGTAGGTCTAGCATAAGCTGTGTAGTGTCGGCTTAGAATAGCACTACCCCGTCTCATCCCGTGGATGTCGTAAAAGGCGACTAAGGGACTCAGCCTTCAGGAAACGGGCAGCAGCGTCTCCAACAAACTTGGCCATACTGCGATCGCCAACCCGCCTGCCAAGCGTGGCGATTATGGCAAACCCCCCCTTTTAGAGGAGGCCTATACCCATCAGTGGGTGTTATGTGGCTGAGACGACGAGGTCTAGCATAAGCGGCTCGATAACTCGATAACGTGTCACTGTCCCGGTCACATCGTAGCGGAGTAAGCAAGACGTAAGTCTGCCTGGCTAGCTACCACCATCTTATCATACGCCATAACAACAGTGTTTTCAGCATTGTTGTGTTCCGGCAGTTCGCGATAAGATAGCCAGTTCCTCAGTAGCTGAGGATTCTCGGAGAGGCTCGTTTCCATCTTCAGCCTTATCAATACTTAACATCAGGTATGATTAAGGCTAAGAGTCTCCCTGTCGTTCACAAAAAAAAATATCATAAGAATTGCTATCTAATAATCCAAACCACGTCCAAACGAAGTTGCTATAAAATTGACGTAAAAATCTGATAAATACTGTTGTACTTTCTCATAGCTGTGTCCATGAACATGTCTGTTGGTCTACGTCAGATGTTTATTATGTAAAATTTTAATTTCATCCAAATCCATTAAGTCGTTTACGCTAAATGAAAATAAGTTACAAACAAATACTTAAGCTTCCCTATTTGTAATTGATAAATGAACAGATAACTGAGCAACAGCGTCTTAGGTCGTTTTCCATTACGCCATTAAAATCTATAATAAACTTCCCAAAATAATTCAAGACGAAATAAATACAAATTCATTTATAAAAAAATTGAAGGAGTATTTGTTGGGAAACTGCTTCTACACTATGCAGGAGTTTTTTGAGTACTCCAAACTATAATGCGCGAGTTGTAAACATAACTCATAAATAAGTACCTATTTTATGTAGAAGTTGGTCAGAATGTTTGCACCATCTTAAATACTTAAGTATAAAAATTGTAGTGCCCTAACGGGGTTCATGATGTTACTAATTATTTACTATACCACCATGTATATATCTACTCATGAAACAATAAATATATTTGTATTTGTATTTGTATTACAGAATAAATATAATTGTAATCATAAATAATATTAATTGATTGATGAATAAAAAAGATTTGTATACCAGTAGCTATCAATTTTTCTTCAACAAACAACTCCGTCAAACTGTAATCTTAGTTTTCATAAATTGTTTTATCGACATCAGAAAATTGACCTTAAGTACTACTCGTCTAAGTTCTAAAGAGCTTGGAGAGCATGTTGATTGAGTTCTCAAAAGTTTTATATCGCTTTAGTGGCAAACCGATGATTTATAGTCGTAATCTCGAACAGATTGAAAGGAAACAAGCATTTTTCTCAAACTGAAGGACTCTTTATATCTTTCAGAAAGCTCTTAATCCGGCTTAACTTGTACGTACTTCTTTCTATGCTCCCTCAATAACTAAGTTTTGTGAGTTGGATTAGTGGGGAGCGGCTAGGGTGCGACAGGGTGTCGAGCGGCTTCGGAGATAATAATAATAATAATAATAATAATTGCATACAATACACCAATTATCTAGCCCACGTTAAGTTTCATGAAGAACTTGTGTTATGGATACTAGATAACGGATAAACATACTTATGTACTTTATTTTTTTGTAAATACATACATAATATACATATTAAACACCCAGACCAAGACAAATAGACATGTTCACGCACACAAATATTTGTCTTGTCCGGGGATCGAACCCGGGACCTCTGGCGCAGAAGGCGGGTTTAGTACCCCTGCGCCAAACAGGTCGTCAAGAGATGGTTTGGTTCAGTGAAAAAAATTAAACCTGCTGCTGTAAAACGCCTTTGCCATGAGCTCGACTTCTTTCATTGAGCGAAAGGCAAGGCAGACAAGGAATTGGGGGAAAATAGAGTTTGTACGGTCAGGAGCAATGACATGTATACAAATATATTCCGAGTTACGCCTTCGAGGTGTTGCTATTCTTAACATATGCACTAATCACTACTAGACTTCTTTCATCATGCAATGGGGTAGGCTCGTCGTCGTCGTCTCAGCCATGTAACACCCACTGCTGGGTATAGGGCTCCCCCAAAAGGGGGGTTTGCCATAATCGCCACGCTTGGCAGGCGGGTTGGCGATCGCAGTATGGCCAAGTTTTTGGCTGAAGACTGAGTCCCTTAGTCGCCTTTTACGACACCTACGGGATGAGAGGGGGTAGTGCTATTCTAAGCCGACACTACACAGTCACTGTGGAATGATGGAGTAGACTACATCTTCTGAATTGAAATAACCAGGCCCCTTATTGTCTAATTTCAAAATCTATCACAATCCCTTTTAAAGATATTGTGATTGTGTTAGAGATTTATGGAATTGTGTAACTTAAAGACGCGATCCCTTTCGGAACGAATTGTGAATTAAATGACATTTCATTTGACACTTTCCATACATTTGAAAGATATTTTCGTGTGTCACTTTGCTTTAACAGTTAAATTTCGTTCATTCAATACCTTTTAAAACGCGTCCCGATCACAATCCCTATCAAATATCAAATAGTATCAAATTGTGATAGATTTTAAAATTAGACAATTAGTCCTCAGGTTGTCTTCAAAGCTTATTTTGGTTAAGTTTATTCTGTTCTGTATTATCTGTAGTAAACCACTAAATTGTCGGACAAGAAAAAGCTATACCTACTCATATTAAAGAATAGTTATTAAAAAAAAATAAAAAAAATTATAAAAAGTTTTTTATTTCACAATTTTTAAAGGTAGAACAGGTCTCGTACCTACGCTAATAACCTTATGTCAACTCCTCATTACCTTTTAAAAAGCTGCTTTTCACGGTGCAGGGACGTTACTTATTGAGGGTTTATAGCCTATAGGTATGTTGGCGAGGACCAATAGCTATTTAACAAAAAAGTTTCATCAAAATCCGCTCAGTAGTTATTGCGTGAAACTTCAGCTCGAACAAGAATCTAACAATTACCTGGATGATATAATTGTTTCATAACTTCCATGACACTAGGCCCCATATCTCCGAAGATTATTATCTGATCTCAATGAGACTTATATGGGACCAAATTGACAGTGTACCCGATGGAACAAAAAAACAACTATTAAAATCGGATCACCAACACCGGAGTAAACGATATACATACATCGGACAAAAACAAAAAAAAAAAACCGGTTGAATTGAGTACCTCCCTCCTTTTTTGTTGAAGTCGGTAACTACTGTTAAAATAGAGACAAAACTGGCAAACAAATTCGATTTCCGTGTTTAATCGCCTTAACCGCCTCTGTGGTCTAGTGGTAACAACCACCGGTAACAGACCCAGGGCTCCCCGGTTCGGTTCCCAGGGGGGGTACATATTGTATTCGGTTTGGTTGGTGTAGGACTTGTCGTGAGTCCGCCTGGCTAGCTACCACTATCTTATCTAAGTCTGACGCCATAACAACAATGTTTTCAGCATTGTTGTATTCCGGCAGTTAGAGATAAGATAGCCAGTTCCTCAGTGATTGAGGATTCCAGGAGAGGGTCGCTTCTATCTTCAGCCTTATCAATACTAGCATCAGGTATGATGAAGGCTAAGAGTTTCCCCGTCGTGATATATAAAAAAAACCGCTACTTCTTCTTGTATGGTCTCAACCTAGCCCGCCACCGCCTTTAGCCTATTCCCCCGTCTCCATTGACAGGTTTCGGGCTGAAGGAATCTCATTGTGAAGTTTTGAGGGGTTTGTTAGGATTATGCCGGCTCCCCATGAAAATTAATTGTTTTAATTCAACCCGCTTGTCATAACTTAATAGAGATGTACCCGGGTCTTGTTTGTATAATTAATTATGAGATTGTATCGACGTTGAGGAACAGTTCTAGTCTTTGTTTAATCCTTACGGATAACCATAGGTGCCCGTGGCGCAGTGGTGGCTCGGCCTGCGATTGTTGAGGTTAAGCAACTTTCGCAATGGTCGGTCACGGGATGGGTGACCAAAAAATTACTATCTCGAGCTCCTCCGTGCTTCGGAAGGCACGTTAAGCCGTTGGTCCCGGCTGCGTTTGCAGTCGTTAAATCCACCAATCCGCATTGGGCCCGCGTGATGGGTCATGGCCCGTTCTCCTTATCCACCCATAAGGAAGACCAGTGCCCCAGCAGTGGGGACATTAAAAATGGCTGATGACGATGACGAACCTTAGGTGCTCCAATGGGAAGAGGAAACAAAGGGAAGCTTTTATTTATATAAGCCTTAAAAAACCTACATTCGTGAAGATTCGCCACGAGTTTCGCTTGATGAAAAAAAGTGTTTCTCATAAATTCCTGATTTGATAGAAAGTGTCAGAAACACTGATTAGTTTAATCATATTTAGCAATTAAAATAAAATGTTGTCTGGAAGAGATTATTAGTATTATATTTATCATATTTATAAATAAGACGACAAAGGCTTTTAAATTACGTACCTACATAAGTGGCATTGAATGCAAAAAGCTTAGTAGCAATAAAATATGTACCGATTTATGATAAATTTGAAATAGAAAAATATTGGAAAATATCATCGCGGCCTCAAGTGAATTCTCAGATGGGACTCGAACCCACGACCTTTGGAAATCCGGTCCAATGCTCTAACTGAGCTACCGCGACTTGAGGGGACCACCGTCGAAATTCTCCAATACTTTTTTATTTGTATTTTTGTTGAGTTGTATTTTTTTACTATTTTTCTACTTATTTAAAATTTGTCATAAGTATAAAAATAGCATTGAAAATGGAAATACTCAAAATTAATAAACACTGATTAGTTTAATATATCAAATTAAAATTATTTTTTTTATTTATTGCCTGGAAGAGATTATTTAAGTATTTTATTAATTATTTTCATAAATAAGACGGCAAAAACTTTTATATTACATAAGTTGAATTGAATGCAAAAAACTTAGTAGCAATAAAATACGTACCGATTAGTTTTCTTAATATATCTTCTATTGTGTAATAAGTCTTCTCATACCAATGTTATCTAAAATTAACTACCTAAACAGAGCATTGAAGTCAACTCCAGAATTTTCTCCTAAAATGGCTTCTGTCGTGACCATTTTATCTATCTTCAAGGAGATTGCATATTTGGTGCAACGCGTCCACGTGGCGCGTCGCCAACCGCTGCAAAGTTGGCCAAGTGCATACAAGTTGCCAATTTCCTGAAACGATACGTCCGGACCAGATGGCCCGAATTCCGTTACAATATGTTACGAAAGGGGTTCGAACTTTTTTGTATGGAGGCTAGCCATACCTAATTAATTAAACCTAATTATTTAAATTTTGCACGCCCAAGCTGGGTGAATGTGCCCGTCACTTTTTACGAATTTATGATCATGTTATGTATCACATTCCTGCGAATAAAAATATTCTATTCTATTCTAGCCTCGTCCAAATCCGTAGTATGAGACGCTACGAGACGCCATTTTGTTTTTTTTTTTCAGAATGACGTCGCACGAAAATACATTATATAAAAGAACAGGGAACACATCAGAGAGGAACATAAAATGTTAAGATATACTAGCGGATCCTCGCGGTTTTACACGCGTGGTGCCCGTTCCCGTGGGAATATCGGGATAAAACATAGCCTATGTCACTCGGGAGAAATGTAGCTTTCTAATGGTCTAAGAATTTTCTAAATTGGTCCAGTAGTTCCTGAGATTAGCGCGTTCAAACAAACAAACTCTTCAGCTTTATAATATTATAATAAGTATACTCGTAGATAATGCCTTAAAGTGTAACGTTAGCCAGATATTTAGAATAAAAAAAATTAATTAGGCCGACCCAAAGTATCACATTTATATCTTTAACTCTAATTATCTCAAAAATCTGACACTTTAGGGTATAATGTTGTTTAATATTTTTGGTTATATTTATACAGGCATCGGCGCGATAATAAAAAAATCAAAATGGCGGACCGGTGACGAGGCCATATGGTTCAAACCCCTTTGTGATTTGAAAACGAAAAGATTTGCTGATGTTTACCTGCTTTTAAGCAAAAAGTAATTAATGAATACTTGATGGGATGCTACTTGATTACAAACATGTAGCTATATATAAGTTAGTCTAACTTTAGAATAGTTTTGTAGCTTAACACCATATCGGTGTTGTTTGTCATCACCCATTTTTAATGTCCCCACTGCTGGGGCAATGGCCTTCCTTATGGATGGATAAGGAGAACGGGCAATGTTGGTGGGTTTTAACGACTGCGAATGCAGCCAGGACCAACGGCTTAACGTGCCTTCCGAAACATGGAGGAGCTCGAGATAGAAAATATATGGTCACCCATCCAGTCATCGACCATTGCGAAAGTTGCTTGACCTCAACAATAGCAGTCCGAGCGCGCGAGCCACTGCGTCACGGCTCCTCGGTGTTGTTACTGGAATAAGACTGGAAAGTATTGAGTATCGAGCAAAGTTATACTTAACTGAACCAAAGTGACAGCTTCAGTTTTGAACCAAGTCTAAGTTTACACACGTTTTGTTAACACGAAGATATTTAAATTTTAACCCATCTGAGAATTCACTTGCGGCCGAGTTGATTTTATCCAATACTTTTCTATTTAAAATGTATCATATTTAAAAAGAGTTCAAATTTATTCACAAAAGTTCTAATTCCTCAACGAACTAATGTCTTAATTCTTTCATACGAAATTAATCTGCCACCGGATGATGTCAGTCTACTTACATTAAGAATTGGGGTATCAAATGAGAGGTAAGTATCTTTCAAAGACTATAAAATAAACAAATTCAGATAAATCATTATGATGACTATTTATGAAATGATTGCTATATTCAAAGTTCGATTGAAGGTCTCTGTTCGTAAACATAAATTTAAACAATCCTTCGATGAAGAAGGTTGTTTGGTGGCGCCGTGCCAACCATTGTCACTTAGTCGCGAGCCTAAGCCTCTGATCTGGTGCCAACGTTTTGAAATGACACTGGCACCAAAGGAAAGATGTCATAAGTTCCTGAAATTCCTTACTTTATGTTAACGTTAAGATAACTATGACACTTAGGACCATTTGCGCCAAGCTAGGTTAACAGATTTAACTCAGAATACAAATATCTTTCTTTCGTTTCAGTACCAAAATGAGTCGAAAATATAAAAGAAAGTGTGGGGTCGAATCACGGAATATAAGTTGGTGGAATAACCAGCTTGAAGTGGCGTACCTATGTATGGAAAGTTTTTAATACTCTGAGCACAAATTCAAAGAGGCATCTAACCTCACGATATTCGTTTCTACAACAATAATTTGAAAGACGCTTCATGGAATTATATTCAGTCCTGGGATGTTTTGATATTCATTATAATTTTGGTGCGGCCAACGTTAAATATAAGTTACTTTTTAAAATGTAAGATTTTTGTATAAAATGACACGAATATCAGTAAATAGCTGTTCGTACTTTTTTACAAGACTTATATTAACTTTTTGATCAGAAAGCCTAGCTTGCAGAATGCTTAAAATCAATGTCTAAGTGGTAAAAAGTCTAAGAAGCAAAATGTCTAAAATGAAAATTGCCTTAGCAGCATTGTACCTACTATGTTAAATTGTCTAAGAAGCAAAATGTCTAAAAGGTAAATTGCCTTGGCAACATTACGTCTATATCCTAATAATTATAAAATAAGAACGATTTATTAATTTTACACCCCTTAAAAATATATTATTGTCAAATATAAAGTCAAGCCTAGCAGAATTATCATTTGGCCTCTATGACCTATTTGACGCTGTGATAGCTGTGTAACTCCGAAACCAATGGTTTGCGGGTTCGAATTCTGACGATAGATGTTGAATTACGAATTTATGGACAAATGGGTAGACAGTAACATTGCTGTTTGTTTGTATTGGCTCCGGCAGGATTCGATCGAACCCGCAATCCTCTGTTCCGGAGCTAGATCTATTACCGAAACAAAACAAACGAGTCGTCAAAGAGTTCTGCAATTTAGTCTGTCTGAATTTTAGGCATTGTAGACATTTTGCTTTAAAGACGTTCTGCTGGTTAGACTTTCTGTCAAAAGGTTAAATTTCAATAAGACCGTAAAGTTAACCCATTAGTCGCGTCGTGTTACCCTAACTGCTTCTCCTTCGTTACCTTGCCGAAGTGTGCTACCTGTAGAGCTGTACCTACCGGCAAACTTTGCTCAGGTTAAAGATTAGCCCCGGGTCCTCCGTATCAACAGGCAACTGGGGACTGATGATCAAACTAGGGCTGTCGACGATCTAATTATAATACTATCTATGTATTTTTTGTGTTTACTTTGCTTTTTATACGATAATTTTAATAACAACAAATCAAATCTTTTCAAATTAGTCAGAGAATCGTCGGTGCGGTTGGTTTTTATTTTATTTTATTTTCTGGTGTGTTGGTATCATTGATCTTCAATTACATTTAGACTTTAAAGTTTTTAGAGAACTTTAAAGTTTTGGTTTTTGCGTAGAAGACTTTAAAGTTTTGGTTTTTGCGTAATTATCCCCTGTCAAAAATCTAATTTAAAGCCCATAATGTATCTCGTAGGTTTCTTGGTTTTGCGTAAGCAAGCGAGATATTTATTTCAGTGGCTAAGCTGACTTCTAAAATTGGCTATGATCTCAAAATTACTTCAGGCCTGAGATAAACTGTGCAAATGCTTGGGGTTTCTTCAGTTATTCATTTATTATACTATTTGATTATCGATAGATGGTTTCGATAAACCAATAACGGTTTAAATACGATGCTTGCTTTACATGATCAGTGGAGCCATTTAGATAATCATTAGTTCGACCCTTACTAGATCTATTAGGATAGATACCAAGTCTCAGAATAGAATCTGTAATATCCCGAAATTGGCTATTAAGTTAGCCACAATAGACATTTGGGAATCGTATGGGGCTTCCGTCTATTGACTCAATAATGTTATCGAATAACTATTATTACACAGTACGAAGTCGACGTATAGCTTTGTAGTCACACAGCTACGTTAAAGTAAAGTAAGTCATTAAATGGCGTAAGTATACAAATATTGTAAAGTCCTAAGGGCATACTTTTCGAAGACACTTTTCGGCTTTAGTATTAAGTAGTTACTAGTATCTAGCATTCAGCACTATATTAGTGAATATGAATTTTATTGTATTTATTAATTTTTCAAACTAGACCCGCGGTCACCCAGGCCCGTGAAGTCACGGGTAGGGTTGCCAACCAATAAATTACAGGACGACACAAAAGAACAGGAAACTGATTTTTGAGGAACAAATTACTAACTGCAATGTAAGGCAAGATTACGCTGTCAAGATGGTTATTCTACTGTCAAATCATTAGGGGATCCATACTAAATAGTTATTTTCGTATTAAGAAGTGGAAATAGTTAAATATTTGCTAAATGGTTACCGATTACTGACTAGTGACTCGACCCCAATTTTTTCGTCGTGTCGCATGTAGTTATTATTTTCAACGTAAATTTTGATTGTGAATCTCATTTATTTCAAATACGATAATAATTATTAGATAGTGCAAGAGCACTAAGAAAATATTTTTGGAAAATACTTTGTTTTTTCTTCAAATATTTTTTTAAACTTGACAGTGACAGATATACTTTACGATTTTGTAATTTTTGCATTTTTCAATGCCATTTTTATACTTATGGTAAATTTTAAATAGAAAAATATTGGAAAAAATTAACTCAGCCACAAGTGAATTCTCTGACGGGAATCGAACCCGCGACCTTTGGAAATCCATTCCAAATCCAATCCAATCCAAAGAGCATTGGACCGGATTTCCAAAGGTCGCGGGTTCGATTCCCGTCTGAGAATTCACTTGTGGCCGAGTAATTTTTTTCAAATATTTTTCTATTTAAAATTTACCATCAGTATAGATATACTTTATTTTCCTTAAAAGTAGTTGCCAACCCTAGTCACGGGCGTCCTCACACGATCCATTTTGTAAACACACGGTGCAGGTAGGTAACTCTACTACCAAACTTAGCTCCGTTTCGCTCCACTTTAGTGGGGATTTTTAACCTTTTGGCAGCCCTATGCGACGAATGACAGGTGGAATTTCATTACACGCTCCCGCAGCCTTATGGGCCTAGTTCCACCAGTCGCGGTACGCAAATTAAATTCTCTCGGGACCATCGACAAATAAATCTCACAAGCACTTGATACTTATTGCCGTGGCCACGTGAGTAGAGAGGTCAATGTATTGAATAATTGTTCAAACTCATCCTAATAAATAAATATTTCTTACAATCACACCAATTAACCTAGCCCCAAAGTAAGCACTATAACGCTTGTGTTATGGGATAATAATAGGATAACGGATAAAAATACATATAATTTATTTATTTATTATTATTATTATTATCGTATGAGGATTAGTGGCCTCCTCTGGTGTCAGTGTTTATCAAGCCGCCTAAAAGGCCTCTGACTTGGCTTAACGACTGTTATCAGTTGACAACAGCCGGGACCGACGGTTTAACGTGCCCTCCGAAGCACGGAAGCGCTCCGTTGTAATGTCACTTTACGGTCACCCATGCGACACCTGACCGGACCAAACGTTGCTCAACAAACGTGATCGATTACGATCAGTCTGTCAAGCGCAGCCACGAGCGATTTATTTATTAAGACACAATAACAGCCCACAAACTAGATTTATACATACAATCCACTAATACTAAAAATAAATGTTGGTTTGGAACCAATAACAATTGTGCACAGTATTGATCTATATCAGTTAATTAAACAGCAGGTTAATTATGTATTTATGCAAGTTATAACAACAAACAAATTACAAATTAATTTACATCAAACTTTGATTTTAAAAACAGTAAAAAAAATAGTACAAAAAATAATTTACGGAACCTAGTTGGAAGATTTCAAATAAGAAATGAATTATTTGAACGTTGATAGAATATATCAAATAAGTATTTATTATGTAGAAATATATATCAACGTTCATGACTCAGGTACAAAATACTCGTATTCATCATACAAACATTTGCCCTTCCGGAATTCGGACCTCAGAGTAGGCGCCACATTGAAACCGTACATAATAACTCTATCACGGAGGTAATACAATATGTAATATGACGACCTGTTTGGCGCAGGGGTACTAAGCCCGCCTTCTGCGCCAGAGGTCCCGGGTTCGATTCCCGGACAAGACGAATATTTATGTGCATGAACATGTCTATTTGTCTTGGTCTGGGTGTTTAATATGTATATTACGTACGTATTTACAAAAAAAAGTAAATATGTATGTTTATCCGTTATCTAGTATCCATAACACAAGTTCTTCATGAAACTTAACGTGGGCTAGATAATTGGTGTGATTGTATGAAATTATGAAAAAAAAACTAATAATTTCGAAAGTAACATCATCTGGGTGTCAAACTATTTGTTACCTTTTCGTATTTGAAGAGTTGTGCCAATTTTAATAATTGGTAATGAGACATGGCATATTTTGTTAAAAAAAAAATCTGAATACCATTTTTTTGTTTTTTTTTTATTATTTTGTTTTTTTTAAGTGTCTATTTTACCCTAAGGCTTAAGTCAGACAAGGCTTATTTCAAGGCTCCAAAAGTTGATTTGTAATCATTCTTGGTTTCTCTATTGTCATTCTTGGCTTAGCGAACTCAATTTATCGCAAGTCTTGATTAATCGAGTAAGGAATTATGTTTATATTGCTTGTCCCCATAACAAATGTCAAGCAGATGACATCTTGGGCGTTACCTAAACACATAATTATACTCACATTATTACTGATACATAACCCAAATCTCTGACCTTATTAAATAGCCGTCGGGGGGGTTAGTCCCGACACAAAATAAACAGTTACCAGAACAACCGCTCGCTAGGACAATAGACAATGTAAATAGGTAGGCAATCTGACGACCTGCCCCCTAATTGTCTAATTTAAAATCTATCACAATCCCTTTTAGAGGTATTGTGATTGTGATATTTTCGTCTGTCATATTGCTTAGACAGTTCAATTTCGTTTATTCCATACCTTTTAAAACGCGTCCCGATCAGAATCCATTTCAAATGTCAAATAGTGACGGCCTGAATAACTTTCAAATTACGAATTGTAAGGGATTGCGATAGATTTAAAATTAGACAATTAGCCCCCTTCTTGGTGCAGGGGTACTAAACCCGCCTTCTACGCCAGAGGTCCCGCGTTAGATCCCTGGACAAGGCAAATATTTGTGTGCATGAACATGTTATTTGTCTTGGTCTGGGTGTTTAATATGTATATTATGTATGTCGTCATCAGCCATTTTTAATGTCCCCACTGCTGGGGCACTGGCCTTCCTTATGGATGGATAAGGAGAACGAGCCATGACCCACCACGCGGGCCCAATGCGGATTGGTGGGTTTTAACGACTGCAAACGCAGCCGGTGCCTACCGAAGCACGGAGTAGCTCGAGATAGTAAATTTTTGGTCACCCATCCCGTGACCGACCATTACGAAAGTTGCTTAACCTCAACAATCGCAGGCCGGGCGCACGAACCACTGCGCGACAGGCTCCTCCTGTGCATATTATATATGTATTTACAAAAAAAAAGTATGTTTATCCGTTACCTAATATCCATAACCCAAGTTCTTCATGAAACTTAACGTGGGCTAGATAAAAAAAATGGGCTAATAGCCTGTGAAATCTGTCGCGATTATTTCCGGAAAACCTCTTAGACCCAACCAATGCCAATTGTGGTGCCTCAATGAGTTGTGGCTATATAGAATGATGTTCATACATTTCACACTCAATCTGCACCTTTGATACTCTGCCAAACCCACAAGGATTTATGGCTAGAGTTTAGTATGTATGTACACTTCCCGGTTGACCAGTAGTTTTTCTGGGAAACGTTTTCTCGGAAAGTACATATGTTAAAGAAATAGTTTGTTATTAAAATGAAATACCTGTTAATTTTCTATTATTTGTGATATAAACGTTTTCTATATATCTATTACGTTTTTCAATATAGCTCTCTAAAAAAACACTACTGGTGAACTGGGAAGTTCCCCGAATGTACTTACAGTCAGCGTCAAAATAATCACTACCACTACCACTTATCCTCATACGATAGGAGAGAGAGAGAGAACGTCAAAATGATCGGTGCAATTAAACCTACCAAAATACTGAATCATTTGACAATAATCTACCTTATCTCAAGATACCTACCTACCTGATGAAGCTGCACTTTCATTTTGTGTTAGAACAAATGAAAGTGTGAACATAGTAGGTTTGACTTTTAATGCTCCGGTCATTTTGACGCGGACTGTATTCACTAGGTTCTACTGTTTTGATTCTGGGTTTTATTTGTGACTTTGGGATTTGAAATGTAGCAAAATACTTCTGTTTTGTCTGACATTCATTTGAAAATCGCGAATATTGCTTGAGAATGCCAGTAAACGTTATGTCAATCTGTGCGTGGGAGAAATGGGACTTTGTTTTTAGTGTTCACTCTGCTTGGTCACTTACATACTTTGTGGTTCCGGGTCGCAATATCCACTTTATTGCGTCGTGGCTTAGCCGGCGCGTGAGTGCGGATGTGGTGTTGAGGGTTAAGACGCGCATTTATTATCTCGAGATTCTCGTGAGCTGGCTTAGTGGTGTCGTCAAGATGAATCGTGAAAGTAGGCCTTTATACTAAAACTTTTATAATATTCTATTTATGTCTCGTGACATGAAGCCAGAACATCGGGAAAACAAAATATTTCATTTCATTACATACCATACTTAATTAGCCCAATTCATTTCCCCTACTACTAGTACGGTTGCCACCTGCCTCTTCCTGACTTAAGGGCTACCGACGTCTAAATTACGGGTTTTTTATTTTTTACGGGAGACATTTAAAACAGTAGTGTTTTAAGAAGATATATTTTTTCCCCTTTATACTTATTGTTTAAATAAACAGCTTTTTAAACACTGTTCATTTTAAAAAGCAAACGCACAAAAATATTTGCATGTTCAAAAAAAATTACACATGGCGATTTTAAACCTCAAAGTCAAATACCCTCGTTATGCGCCAGCCAGCGTGAGAAAACGTCAGCATTTTTTTACTAATTCAGTCATGAGGTGGCTGGCGAAACCAAGCCAGCCACCTCATGACTGAATTAGTAAAAAAACGGGAGCTTTAATTTAACTCGTATTTTATTTTCACAATTACGGGTTTTTGTATTATCAATGCCTGAAAAACGGGGTAACCCGTAAAATACGGGGCATCTGGCAACCCTAACTACTAGGGTACGGCAGCCTTATGGACGGATAAGGATAATGGGCCACGAATGACCCACAAATCCGGATGCGATTGCAAATGCAGAATACAACCAGGAACAACAACTTAAAATGCCTTCTAAAGCATGGAGGAATTTGAGATAATACAATTTGATCACCCATCCTGCGACTGAAAATCGTAATAATGTCTTAATTGCGTTAGCCATTGCGTCAATGAGCTCCTCGCCCATTTTCTGTGCCCAAGGCATATTCTACTTTTTTACGAGCGACGGTACGGAGATGGTATGTACGTTTGGAGTGAGAGGTTGTCTGTTTGTTTGTTTGTGCAAACCAATGTTACCATTTATCTCCAAAACTGCTAGTCCGATTTTGATGCGATTTTCAGTGATGGGTTTGGGTTTGATTCGTGAATGTTCTTAGATAGGTGTTACGATGATAACTCACCAGGGGGCGCTGCAGTAAACATTTGCTTGAGCAAAACCGAAACTACTAGTCGGATATTGACGCGGTTTTCAGTAATGGGTGTTATGTAGTGCAATGTACATAACATTAATTTACGCTCTCTAAAAAGAATGAAATAAAAGGCAAAATATTTCTTTTTTAAAACACACGACGGTTAAAACGTTATTGAAAAAAACATTTTATAAAAAAAAATTCAAACCGACTTCAAAAAGTAAAAAATAAAACTTTTGGAGTCGGTGCCAGCCAGGGCATTCTACATTGCACTTCTATTAACTATATATTTTTTGGCCTTAGCTAGCTAGCACCGACTCCAAAAGTTTTATTTTTTACTTTTTGAAGTCGGTTTGAATTTTTTTTTATAAAATGTTTTTATTTCAGATTTTTTAGTTACATCATGTGCCGTTACTTACACTAAAAATCAGCCTATACACAACAATGACATCTAGGTAAACGACTACTTGCCAAAAGGTGATTGATATTTTTCAAGATTATGAAAAAACTACTAGCCAGATCTTCGTAAAAATTATATGGGACCACACATAAACCATTTTCTTTCAGATAAAAAAAGAATTATAAAAATCTGTTAACAACTGGCGAAGTTATGGTAGAACATACATAAAAAAAAAAAACCGTCGAATTGAGAACCTTCTTCTTTTTTGAAGTCGGTTAAAAAGGATAATTATTTTACCCTTTTTCAATAACGTTTTTCACCAATTAGTTCAGTAGTTTAGTGCGTGAATAAACAGGCGGACACAATTATACAAACCACTGAGCTACCGAGAATTTAAGTTAAGACTTTACCGGATTTCCAAAGGTTGTGGGTTCGAGTTCCATCTGAAAATTCACTTGTAGCAGAGTTGATCATTTCCAATATTTTTCTATTTAAAATTTATCATAAGATTTTGATTCATTAATATGTTTTGGGCAAAGTAATCTTTGGGCGTCTATTTGGGCTATATATTTTTAGTAATTGAAAAATGAAAGGAGAACAGCATGTAAGGCTTTACATAACTGTCAAATTTCTTTAATCGACTTTGAACTTTGTCGTTGAAATTTCAACAAAGTCATTGAATTCTGAAGTGAAGAAATTTAATAAAGATAAAGATCATTTATTTGCTAAGACATTTTGTATGAGACGTAGTTGCCTTTGACTTTTCATATAAGTAGTAATATTATTTTGATCCGATTTTTTGCAATTTTCAATGCAATTTTTATACTTAAGATAAATTTTAATTCGAAAAATGTTGGAAAAAATCAGCTCCGCCACAATTGAATTCTCAGATGGGACTCGAACCCATGACCTTTGGAAATCCGGTCCAATGCTCTAACCACTGAGCTACCGAAAACTTATGCAATAATTTCAAGGTGATCCTTAGCGCAATTCATTTTTATCTTTTCTAGACGACTCTTGAGAAATTAGAAAGCTGGTAAAACATGGGAAATTATCATGTATGGTGTTCCAGCAAACGAAATGGATTAATGTTTTAAATGAAACATATATAAAGTAGCTCTTACACGATTTAAATTCGTAAAACCTCAATTATTTGCCCATACATTTCCATTCGAATAAACGATGGCCAGGCGTCGTATAATTGAATGGATGGGTGTGCGACGCTATTTGGGGCATGAATTAAAGATCAGGCCCCGAGGGTTATGGGGTCTTACGCTTTTTGGGGCCTTACTTGTGTTCCTTTTTTTTTTTTTTTTTTTTTTGTGACGGACCCGTGGAATGATACGGAAAATTCTGATGGAAAACAGACTTCACATCTTTTAAGTCAGTTGGTAGGTAACTGTATTATTAAAAAAGAAAAAGTTGATGCTTGGTTCATGTTTATATTTTTTTTTCATATATACTGCATTTTCAATAAAGATAATGCGTCATATAGTTGGTGGACTTATACTTATATTTTTTTTGCGTGGGAGATCAAAATATTGCTAAGTATGTTTCCACAATATTTTTGTTGTTCCTCTACAATATCGCTGAAAACAATATTAAGAATGATAAAATTTTCAGTTACAAAAAATATACAGCCCAAATTGACGCCCAAAGATTACTTTGCCCAAAACATATTAATGAATCAAAATCTTATGATGAATTTTAATTAGAAAAATAATGGAAAAAATCAACTCGGCTACAAGTGAATTCTCAGATGGGACTCGAACCCACGACCTTTGGAAATCCGGTAAAGTTTTAACCTAAAGCCTCGGTAGATCAGTGGTTAGAGAATAAAATTTATCATAAGTATAAAAATAGCATTGAAAAATGAAAAAACTGGAAAATATGATTTCGTAAAAAATCCTTTTACGTAGCTGTGGTGTCGTAAAAGGAATAATTAATCCTCCATCGAAACTGGTTACGTACAAGGAAATCTTCCTTACTCGAAACCAGTTATGAAACTACGGTTACGTACGCAGCCGCAGGGGTATATTATGGTCCGTCAGCATACAGATCGTTGTCAGCGTGAAAATCGTTGAAAATTTATAGATACCTAGTTGATGGATCTGAAATATGTTGCATAAGCTAAATGTTTAATTGAAACACTGTAAATTATTATACGTAGGTATAGATATAAAAATAAATAAAATAAAATAAAAAATATTTTCTCATCACAAACTTAAGTAAATTTACAAAACATTATTGCTGTTGCACATTTAGTTTGTGTGAGACTGACGTGCTCAGCTAGATATAAAATATCTATCTTACAGGTCATCAGGCTCCCACTACCTCGAGACACTAACTAGAAGAATGACATGATGAGTAACAGCCAATATTGTCATTAACATTTTTTATATATATATATTTTATATATATATATATGTGATTGATAACTAAGTACATCATATAATATAGATAATATATAAAATAACATATAGATAGAGACATATTAAAGTGTGGCATACCTCCTTAATTAGTTCAGAACTAAATTAATAAGTACGCGTTAGTAAAAGCATTAAGGTAAATCACATGCATAATTAAAGACGTGAACTTGTTACGCTAAGTAATTAGGGTAAAGTTGAGGTCAGACGAAATTATAAGCTTACCCTTACACTGACAGATTACTAAATAGTACAGGTAGAAGAACCTTGACTTGTAGTTCAGTTCAGCATAGTAAGAGCCGGTATCACCACTAACAGATAAGTCTTAGATAGCTTATATGGCAGATCATTATTCACCCTTGCTATTGTAATATGAATAATATGTCTAATTATCTTGAAAGTAAGCTTATCAGTCAGTACTGAAACCGGCTCTTAGGGCTTTTCATCAGCAACTTCTTAGAATATAGCTTTAGCTTAGCTTTCACACCGGATGATAAAATCGCGCTTCTTCCGGAATCAACAACTACTGCGGAACTGACTATCTTATCTCTTAACTATCGGAACACAACAAAGCTGAAAACTTTGTTGTTATGGCGACAGATTAGCTAAGATTACGATTCAAGTCAACTCAACTTAGAACAAGAGCTTACCGGTGCTCAGTATTGCGGGTAACAACTCCAGAGGATGCTCTGTGTGGGGGCGTAGCTTGAAGCCGGTGTTGTTTGTGTACTATCTTAAGATCCTACGTGTTTCGAAAGGCACGTTAAACTGTTGGTCCCGGCTGTATTTGCAGTGGTGCCAATCGGCATTGGTCCCGCGTGTTGGGTGATGGCCTATTATCCATCCATAGGTAAGGCTATTAGCTTATTTAAAACGCAGTAAGGAAGGTTAGACAAATTTCAAGAAAATGGTGGTTGAATATAAAAAAATAATAAAAATACACATAATACATTTACGCAATATTAAAGTATAACGTTCCGTATAGCTATAGAAATGAGAATCAAAGTGCTCAGCTCTTCGCGAGGATTCCGAATCTATATGTAAATCTATACTTGAAAAATATTCCTTACTGCGTTTTTAAATAGCACGGCAGAGCAGTCATCAGGACATTAAAAAGGCGGTGCATCGTGCATTCTTTTTGCAGAAGTAAGCTAGACATATATGGGTTTATAGTTATAGACTTTCGCCATGTGATTCGTGATTCTATTAAATATTATTATGTTATTAATACGAAACTCATGGCGCATTCGATCATCCCTAATCTGAGTCGATACGTGAACTGCATTCCACCAATATCCAACGCACGCGCACAAACCTGTAACTGTAATTAACACAAAACAATGCGACGTGCCCCGTCCGGTGAAATTCGGATAACCGGGGAGTTGTACGGATTATACGGGATTGGGGTTAGGCGGCCACAAGTTGGTCCGACTAACTTATTACGGATATTTCGTCTGTTCATATTTAAAATTAAGCATTTGATGATGTCTTCTATTCTTATAATTAATTCTTACTTAACTCTAGAGGTGTGTGTGAATGTTACTAAGAAATTTACGTAATCTTCTAAATCTTGCTCAAAAGAAAATTTAAAATATATATACGTACATCTTACGTTTTGGCGCGCACTGTTCATTGAAATAAAACAACTTTAACGGATATCAAACGCGCTATATTTCCACGAACTAAGTTGTAATTGTCCGTATTTTTAGGTTTTTTAGGGGTTTTTTGATTTTCCCGACGTTTCGGCAACTTTACAGCTGCCGTGGTCATCCCGTGACTACGACAGCTGACAAGACAATTACAACTTAGTTCGTGGAAATACAGCGCGTTTGATATCCGTAAAAGTTGTTTTATTAAAATATATATTTGTTTAAGAAGAATAAGACTATTAGTTGGAAGCTGTTGCTTGTACTTATCATACAAACATTTGCCCCTACCGTGATTCGAACCCAGGACCTCAGAGTAGGCCACATCTACCCGGTTTCAAGGTGTCACACTCTACCACGTACGACGTCAATTATCTGTCAAGTAAATTAATTTGAATTTTAACGGAACAAGTGTTACCGCTTAAAACCAAATAATCTTAAGTATTTTCCTTTTTATTTGTTCTCTTAATTGGACACAAAAATATTTAATAGTAACTTACCGAGGCGTCGTCGTTTGACCGGCAATAATGAGTCGCGAACTCGTTCAATGGATAGTTCACCCGGAATGAGGGGATGAACTGAAAGAACGATAGTGGAGTGTTATGGACTGCATTCTGCGATTGATACTTTCGAGTACTGATGCGTACAGAGCCGGATTGAGGGGCGAAAAGACATTATTAGTGAATCTCAGACAGGTACAATCCGAGATTCATTAAGAATGTCGTTGAAAGTGTTGATTGTGAATAGTTGATATTTTTTTATTTTTATGAAAGACGGGTAGACTTTTAGCCTACATCATACCTGATGTTAAGTATTGATAAGGTTCTCGGAATCCTCCACTGAGGAACTGGCTATCTTATCTCGAACTGCCGGAACACAACAATGTTGAAAACATTGTTGTTATGGCGTCAGGCTTAGATAAGATACCAACCAAACCGAATACAATATGTACCATGTGTATGTAACCCGGGACCCCTGGGTCTATACCGGTGTTTAAGTGTTCAATAGCCATTTACTCAGTGGTTTAGGATACTGGGAATGGCGCGCTTACCTTCAGCCTTCTGCTTTTAACATTAGGTATGATGATGGCCAAGCGTTACCCCGTCATTTAAAAAAAAATCTTATTAGCAGACAAACATAGGCTTCAACAAAGTTTCTATGACGCTCGGTTCTGCTCACATTTAGCAGATCATCGGTCTATCTTCTGGGGGCCTTCTCGCGGAACGTCTACGATAATTTATTAGTTAAATAAAGCTTTTATTTTCTCGTCACAAACTTACAAAATCTAATTATATAGGAACATGAACATGTTAAAATAACAGTTTGTGTGAGACTGATGCCTGAGCTAGGTATACCTGTGTTACAGGTCATCAGACTCCCACATCCTCGAGCCATTTTATACAAGTAATTTAAGTGAACAACATATTTGGATTACAATAAACAGGAGAAAGAGAAAATATGCTAAAGTGATGTTTATTAATGTTTTACTAGTTGCTAGTGTGAGTAAGTGTGTATGTGTGGTGTGTGTGTATGTATGAATGTGTGTGTGTCGTGTGTGCGGATGTGTATTTGTGTGTGTGTAGGGGGGGGTGTATACACAGAACGTGCGCGAGCGAGTATGTATGCATTTGTGAATCTATGCGCGTATGTTTGTATGGGTGCAGTTACGCCATAGTTAACAATAGATTTTCAGTTTCGTCAAAGTTTAGCTGTAAGAGCCATGAGGTCACTATTATTTTGCAAGCCCTTCTGTTAAGCGAGTACAAGGAGAGGATCGAGTTCACTTTATTAATAGGTAGCTGCCCAAGAAACAAAAGAATCTATGTGACAGATTAGTCGTTAGACAACGATATCGGCACACAGTGCCCTTTCGACGTTTGTCGCTTACTAAACTTGGATCATAACTAAGTTGGGAGTGTTGACGTAGGATGGTTGACAGTACAAAGAGCTGACGAACCGTGAGCACTTCCCAGATTTTATACACATCAGTAGTTGGACATAAAAAGGGAAGCGCCGCGCCCACCTTCAAGACGGCTCTCTGTGCTCTCTCCACTTTAATTATGTGCGACTTGGCAGCTCCGCCCCAAGATGAGATACAATATCTCAAGATCTATTGACATAGTGCAATATACCGACTTCACAACACGAAAATCAGCGACGTGGCGAAGTGTTCTAAAACTAAAAATTAGTTATTCGACCCGCTAGTAGCTCAAAATGGGGTAAGAAACTGAGCATAGAGTCAACCATTACACCGAGGTATTTGATAGAATCTGTCTTTAAAAGTTTAGGACAGTTGCAATCAGAGGTAGACGAGCAGGAGTGGACCATCAATGAATAGCAATCAGACAGAACCTGTCGCCTTGAAGAAAAGGTTAAAAAAATTGTTTTATCGACATTTGGTGTCAACAAATTCTCAGATAACCAGGAATATACAGCATTTAACCCTCGTTGCGCATGCCCAAAAACCTCAGTCCAAGAGTTAGCCTGAAACAGCAGAGCAGTGTCATCAGCGAAAGTTATAATTTTACCGTAAGGAAGCTTCAATTGGCATAAATCATTTATATAAATTAAAAATAACGTTGGGCCGAGAACACTGCCCTGTGGAACTCCAAAAGTAACTGGAAGCTCTTCACTCATCTATTTTCCAATTTTAACAAGTTGGTACCGGTTGCTTAGATAGCTTGTAAAAAGATTAAAGATTAAAGATCAAGCTTGCGGATAAGGATCGGAACAGATACAGTGTCAAAACGCGAGGTCCAGGAATACTCCCATCACCTTTTTGCCTCCATCTAAGTTAGTAGAAATGAAATCCGTGAGTTCATGAACAACATCATCGGTCGACTTTCCCGAACGAAACCCGAATTGAGATGATGATAACAGGTTATGGGACTCTAAGAAGCTAGTCAGACGTTTGTTCATAATGCGTTCAAGGATTTTGGACAATAGAGATGGGTCTATAATTATTGACACAGTTCCTGTCGCCACCTTTGTATATCGGAATAATTATCGATTTCTTAAACATATCAGGAAATATTCCTGTTCCGAAACAGAGGTTACAGATGTAAGTGACAGGGGCGATAAGAAGGTCTATGTAACGTTTTAAAAAGCGACCTGATATTTGGTCCACTCCTACGGTACAACTACTCTGTAGTCCTTCTATCAAATTCTTAACCTCGTTTTCATCCGTAGGCAAGAGAACCATGGATTCACACGAGTTGGTAAGAGAGGATCCGTTGACCTTAGGCCCTTTCATCTGTGAGGCAAGATCTTTTCCCACATTATGTTAACAAAAAATGAGTTTACGTTGTTAACGCTAGTCTTTGGGTCATCACCTGCAATTAATTTGAGGGGGCCACTGTTTTGTTTTTTATATTGGGTTATATTTTTAATGGTATCCCAGAGCTTTTTACAATTTTTACCAGCCTTAAGAATTTCTGCTTTATCATAAGCACGCCTAACATTTTTGAGTAAGGAGTTACAGAAGTTTCTGTATCTCTTATACGAAGCAATTAAAATACTTGAAGGAATAGTGATTAGTGACTAATCACTATTCTTTCAAGAGTACATTCTTATCTTACGTGATACAAGAATCCAGAAATGTAGGTACATACTACCTATTCAAATACTCAGGTAGGAAGTCATTGTTTGATCAACTAACACTTCAAAAGTGCTTGTCTCTTGAGTTAAGTTTATAATGACTTTTCATTTTTTAATTTCCTAATTTTTAAGCCTACGTTTTCCATGGATGAGGTTTCTTGGATTTTCCATGAATTGCTGGTTTAAAATTTGGTGTGATTTCGGATCGGTTGGGGTATCAACGTCCCTAAAGCCGGCCCTGGCAAGGTTCATCCATGCGAGTGCATCGCAAACTCACTCCTTGTCGAAGATTCACGTATGATCGGTTCTGTTCAGTTCCGAAGCAAAAGTAAAGTTTTTGCGCGGGGTGGTTCGGTTCTCGATGATACTATCTCTGCTACATAAACTTATAAATGTTTTTAGGAATATTTCCTCTATGAAAGTAGATTCGATGTACGTCTGGCATTGGTTTGGTTTAAGATGTTTTGAAATAATAGAAGCGCTTTGCCAGCTTATCGAATATGCCCTGTCCGTTGACAGGCTTTTAAAATACGCACTGAGAAAGCTACCAGTGATACATTCAATGTTTCTTTTTCGCTGCCAGTCCATCATGAGAGATGTGGCGTCGTCGTCGAGGTGTCAAAGTCAAAGTTATAGATTTTTATTCAAAAAGACTTATAGATAAGTGCATTCGAATAGTCCAATTTTTTTTCCTCCATTTTCAGGACATCTTTTAACTGATAAGAAGAACGGCCGCAAGAAACTTATCAGCTTTAATAGAAACAACAACATTTACAAAGGAACATGTCGTTGCCAAACACAAATCTACAATCTTGAAATATTTTTAATAAGTATAAGAGGATGGAGGAGAAGATAAGTAGGTGTAAGGAGGATTTAAGTGTATGGCTATGAGAATGATTTTGCTTTGTAGTTTTTTACTCTAGCTGCATCTTTGATACTCTGCCATTCCCGCGGGAATATGACGTATAGATACATACCTATACAGGTACAGTCACGAGCAATGATATGTAACCGCTATACAACTTTAATACATTGAAACAAACAGAAACAAAGCTCTCTGTGTCTGTATTCACATTATGTCATTCAATATTGTTATGTGACAAGGTTGCTTGGTGTTTCATAAATACATAGACTCTATTCAACAAACCGTAAAAAAGTTTTTCAGTAGTTTAAATTTTATACGCATCTAAAATCTATTTTAAAACAAAGTGACATTAAACACTCCTAATACTGTAGCTATTCCCTAAACGCATTCTTTATTTGAAAAATAAATAGACTGAATTGAATTACATATGTACCTTCCAACAATAATTTGTGTCATAGGTGACTTGATGAATTTTATTTTCATACCAATTTAATAAAACAGTTTTAGAAACATAGGTTTATTTCAAATAAAACAACTTTTACAGATATCAAACGCGCTATATTCACGAACTAAGTTGTAATTTCCGTATTTTTTGTTTTTTTTTATTAACGACGGGGAGACTCTTAGCATTCATCATACCTGATGTTAAGTATTGATAAGGCTGAAGATGGAAGCGAGCCTCTCCCGGAATCCTCAACCACTGAGGAACTGGCTATCTTATCTCTAACTGCCGGAACACAACAATGCTGAAAACATTGTTATTATGGCGTCAGACTTAGATAAGATGGTGGTAGCTAGCCAGGCGGACTTACAACAAGTCCTACCACCAACCAAACCGAATACAAATTGTACCCCCGCTGGGAATCGAACCCGGAACCCTGGATTGCGTTTGCGTCCTTTTATGACCCTATGTATACCTAAGTATGTATGATGCATTATCCTATTGTAGATAGAACAGTTTAACTTAACCCCCAATCCGCTCAGACGGAATGATCCGACCGCGTCCGTTAGCCATTTGTCATGGCTATCATCGTCCAAGGTTATTTATTTTAACGTCTTAATATGGCCGAAAATAGTTGCATTTTGTAATTGATCAATTGCTAAAATAATCTACGGCTTTAGTAATGATATTATTCCGTTGCTGTTAATTGTTGCTTCTGGAAAATTAATTTGGTATGTGTGACACAGCTTATTATCTTAGTCGGGGCAAAAATTTGTAAAAAATATTAATTAAAAAAAAGTGTCATTAACCAATGTTAAACATATCTGCTGCTCTGGTATTCCTTGGTTACTAAAATTAAAGCAATGTCTTTTTGCACAAAAACATTAAAGAAGAAGTATATTCTGGTTACTTTATTAACAAAAAAAATAAAACTAAGTGCATATCAAATTACCGATGATTTTGTGTGCATTTTAGTATTTTATGTCAGTTTGTTGATGACCTAACCACAGATTAGTAAATAGTTACTTCGTAACAGATAAATCACTCTCTAAGAAATGTTAGTACTTGCATTTTATAATAGCCTACTCTTAGCGTAAGGTTGATATCGCTTCACATCACAGCTCTTTGATAAAATAAATCGACAGTTGGTTTTGTCGGTCTCAAACCAAATTTTAGCGAGCTGCGAGCGCACACAGGTACAGTCGGTCAACTTCCCGGTTGATCAGTGGAGTATTTCAAAGAGCTTTATTTGAAAAAGTAAAAGATATATAGAAAAAAGTTTATTTTAAAAATAATAGACATTTAAGAGGTGTTGAAGGTTGAAGCGCTCATGGCCGCTCTTGACAGACTGATCGTTTTCGATCACGTTTTTTATTTATTTATCTATTTAGTTCGGCCCGGTCAGGTGCCGGATGGGTGACCGTAAAGTGGCATTATAACTGAGCACTTCCGTCCTTCGGAGGGCACGTTAAACCGTCGTTCCCGGCTGTTGTCATTTGATTACAGTCGTTAAACCAAGTCAGAGGCCTTATAGGCGGCTTGATAAACTCTGACACCAAAGGTCGCCACTAATCCTCACTCGATAAGAAGAAGAAAAAGAGGTGTTTAATTTGAATAATAAATTATTTCTTTATCCTCATTACTTTCCAAGAAAACCTTTTCCAAAAACGCTATTCTGGTCAACCGGGAAGTTCTCCGAATGTACGTACGTGCCACTCGGCTGGCGGTAATCATAAAATATTTGTACAGAACCTTCACTGGCAACCCTGACTTGCACTAGACCGGTTTGTATTCTCGTCAGCTGACCGGTCTCGGGCATTCGGAAGCCACATGACTGCACAAGTGGTCAGGTCAAGCGGTGGTAATTACGATGATCTCTTGTCGTCACTGCGATTGTCGGTGAGAACGAAACGGTTAGTTAGCTATACGTATAATTAGTAGTAGTGTCACCGTTTGTAGGTCTAGCCAGACCTACAAACGGTGACACTATCAATCACATTCAACAAATTATCGTCACCTATTTCCTTACACTCTATGGAGAAACGCCTTAAACACATATATACTCGAAGAGATACACATTTCCATTTTGGTTTTTTTTCACGTTATCATGAATAAGTTATGTTGTTCGAGGCAACTTTTAGTAAGTGTGTGACGGGGCTCCTAGTCCGGCAGCACCACAGTCGCCGGAACGTCGGAACCGCCGCACTCGTTAATAAAATGGGACGAAATAAAAGTATCGTTACAGAGACTTGTTTTTATTAATGGGAATAAGGAACCCGTGTATCGGGTTCCTGATGTATTTAGAGAAATATATTATGGTTGGTTTATAAAAATATAGTTTAAAAGCAGCGTCTAGCCTGCTGGCTTCTGTAAGATTACGTCAAAATGAGCCGAACAGGAATCGTGGAACGGAGAAAAAAATTTAGACAGAACAGATAAAAATATAATTTGATTACCATAAAGTGAGACTACGGAGTTTCTAACCATTATAGAGGTTTCATCCATCCATAAGGCTAGAACGAAATGGCATCGTTACAAGTGTAAGACTGATTTCGAATAGTAAAATCATGTGTCTGATGATATAGCCTCTTCTTTTGTTTCGCTTAACCTTTTTCTTGTTATTGAAAAAAAAAACATTTTATCTTCTCGCCAAGTATAAGATAACCTCCAGTTAATGTATCAAACATAGCAAGTAGTATTTTAAGTATTAAACTGACGTATCAGCTGACATAACATATTTATTGCTTTTAGTGCGTATTTACGTTGGTTCTCCCATAAAACGGGACTTTTATTACTTTGATAGTTATCACAAGAACTGAAGAGAGTAGTAAATAATATAATTTATGCAGATCCACGTTTTCATAAAACTTTATGGTCATATCCTTGATTCTAAAGCTGTTTCGTATACCTAGTTTAAAATATATTTTTTTTCTTTTCAACACTACAGTACTGGAATGGAAAGGCAATCGTTATTTGTTATGCTGGTTGGATTTAGTGGCGAGTTACCTCTATTGAATCCTGAGCGTAGCGAGGGTTTCAAAGGTACGAGACCCAAAAACTTTCCTGCCGAGCGCAACACACAGTTTTTCACCTCACAACAGCGAGGAAATTTTTAAGGTTGTTCCCGCGGTCAAATTCGGGTAAAAAAATCTTTAATATAAATATACCTTTTTCTTGTTGTTTTAATGATATAAAAAAACAAAAATAATAAAAAAGGGCAAATGTATAGTTAATTCAAAGTTATTTAAAATAGGAATTAATTGTTACATAAAATAACAATAAGAGCGGTTCGGTAAATGTTGATATTGGCATGAGGTACAAGCACAAGGCAAAGACAAATTTAAAAATAAAGGTAATTCCGTAATCCAATCATAGGTTGTAAAATCTCAGTGAACCTTAATATAAAATTCTTATAACAAATAGTTTAATCTTATTGTTATTGTTTTTATGATTCAAGGAACTAAAATAATAGAATAAAACCAAAATGGGCTATTATAATCAATTCAAAGTTATAAAGTTATAAATGATTGGATTTCGGAACGTGACATAAACGTTTATTTTTAAATTGTCTTTGTCTTGTACCTCATGTCAATGTCAACATTTACCGAATCGTTTTTATTGTTATATATAAGTAACAATATAAGTCTACTTTAAATTAACTATAATGCTCCCTTTTAATTATTTAAGTTTATTATATCATTAAAACAACCAGAAAAAGGTATATTTAGATTAAACTTATTGCTTAATTTTTTTTTACCGGAAGTTGACCGCGGAAACAACCATACAATATTCCTCGCTATTGTGAGGTGAAAAATTGTGTGTTGCGCTCGGCAGAAAAGTTTTTAGCGTCTTATACCTCTGAGATCCTCGCTTCGCTCAGGATTCAATCTTTGAACTAGTCACTACGCTCGAGGTTCAATCCTAGAATCCTTCACTTGCGATCCCCAAAATGCGATTTTCCACCCAGAAATTGTATGCCAATACCTCCTTTTCCGAGCGTGTGAGGTAAAAAATAATTTCAATTGATAATTTTATTAGTAACATAGGATCACATTATATGAGATAGAATGAGACTGCTTAAACGCAAGCCAGACTGATAGTGAAACGAAACTAGATCTATAATTAAGTTAAGAACTTTGCCCAGTGATATACCCAACACTACCCTTACCGAACTCTTAGTTTTGTGTTTAATTATATTATTCTTGTTTAAACATTGGTCTTAACTTCTCTTTTTAACCCCCGACGCAGCGCAAAGAGGGGTGTTATAAGTTTGAAGCCTATGTCTGTCTGTCTGTCTGTCTGTACGTATATTCGTAGAGCCTAAACGAATCAAGCGATTTTAATGCGGTTTTTTTAATTGAAAGCTAAATTAATCGAGATGGTTCTTAGCCACGTTTGATGAAAATCCATCTGGCCATTTATGGAGATGGTAAACTGCCCACCGAAACGGTAAAAGATACAAAGGTAGTGCTTTGACTAAAATAATGTACACCCTGGACAAATTTAGATGCAGCAAAAAAAACAAAATGGCGGCAATTTTTTTTTGTACTCATACTCATACTCATTCTGTACATAAATATTCGTAGTGCCTAAACGAATTAGGCGATTTCAATGCGGGTTTTTTTTATTTTGTGTGTAATTTAAAAAGGATGAAATAAAAATAAAATTTAAAAACTTTAAACCCCCCCCCAACAAAAAAAAAACCAATAAATAAAATTCCTTTCACGGTCGTGGGACCCCGAACGTATAATATACCGTTTTAGTACTTCTCTTTTTGTGGTCCCCCGACCGAGAGAGATTTTTTTTACTTTTTGAATTTTTTTTTGTGTCTTTTTTTTACATTTATAATTAGGTAACATTTAGAACTGATAGAAGTGTCGCCTTAATCATTACCTACTCACAACAAAAGTACATATATTGTATTCGGTTTGGTTGGTAGTAGGACTTGTTGTAAGTCCGCCTGGCTAGCTACCACCATCTTATCTAAGTCTAAAACAATAACAACAATGTTTTCAGCATTGTTGTGTTCCGACAGTTAAAGATTAGAAAGCCAGTTCCTCAGTGATTGGGGATTCCGGGAGAGGCTCGCTTCCATCTTCAGCCTTATCAATACTTAACATCAGGTATGATGAAAGCTAAGAGTCTCCCCGTACTTCAATAAAAAAAAGATTAAAAAGACTTAGTGGAAACAAATCCTTTGCAGACAATTACGCGCGCTGTGGCTAGTCAAGTTGAAACCCCTTTATAATCTAAGCTCCGACGAATACTAGTAGGTACATAACTTTATCTCACTTAACCAAATTAGAAATATGGAAGGTAACTCAGACGACATTTCATAAGATTTTCGGGTGGCTACAAACCTCGGATGTGCCGTGACCCTACTCAAAAATTCGCAATAACCTGTATTAAAATCACCTTTATATCCAACTACGTAAGGACCAGGACCGGATTTAGTACAATACCTTCTTGTTACGGAAATTATTTTACACCTCTTTCAATCATCTATAGTATCTGTATTAAATGAATTTGGCAAGGAATTTTGATACCGTTCTCGGTTTCACGCCTGAATGGACACGACAATTTTGATGAATTTGGTATTCTTCAAAGTTACTACCTAAGTTATGTAACCCTTTTATGCAAAAAAAAAAAAGGAAAGGGGTGGCGAATATTAGATGAAGGATTTAGATATGAGATTAGGTAAAAGGATACCTATCCATTTTTAGTATCCATAATAAAAGGTCTCCCAAATAAAATTAAAAGTTCGTGGGAACACGTCATAACTCAAGAACAAAATTTTATGCATACCTTGTCAAGTAATTATTTATTTCAAATACAGTTTTAAACAGTATAGAAGTATGTTATACTAGCGGCCGTGTGCGGTTTCACCCGCGTGGTTTCCGTTCCCGTGGGAATTTTGGGATCATTTATAGCCTATGTTACTACTTGGAGTCTAAGTATTCTCTATACCAAATTTCGTCAAAATAGGTCCAGTAGTTTTGAGTTTATTCGTTACATACAAAAATACAAATCTTTCCTCTTTATAATATTAGTATAGATAGGTACGTACCTATGTTTAAACAGTCTTCTTTGGGTTATCGTACGTATGTAACGTGCAAGCACAAAATCTTGATATTTTCTGAATAAACTCTTTGAAGACTTATCGTCGTCTCAGCCACATGACACTCACTGCTAGGTATAGGCCTCAATTGAAGACTTAAATTGGGATATTTTCACACCAGGGTTGCCCTTAGTCCGTTTCTGGAGACGAACTTACGCCAGAAGTGTCTACATCTTGGGAAGTTCCAGCTCAAGGGCTCTTTCACCCGAAAAGTGGTACAAAAGTTTTTGTTACAATAAAATCCGGTGTATGAGGCATCCCGATTTGAAGTGGATGCCTAACTTATATATTTTAGACATGTTGGCTATTAGCTGTGCCCGTGACGTCACCAGTTTGGCGCAGGGCTGGGGAAACCTGCCTTCTGCGCAGAGGTCGTGGATTCGATTCCCGCACAAGACAAATATTTGGGTGTATTACTTATAACGACTATTTGTGCTGGTCTGGGTGATTTTTCTAGTTTCAATTTTTAAGTTCCAACTTTTATTTATGGGTAATATTGTTGGGAACTGGGATAATATGAAAAAATAGTATAGCTAGAATAAATATAGCGTCCAATGGTAGCTTCGGTCCAAAATCCATAAAAAAAAATACTGTTCAGTATCAGTTTTGTAGACCTGTTTGGCGCAGGGGTACTAACCCCGCCCGTCTGCGCCAGAGGTCGCGGGTTCGATCAAGATAATTATTTGTGTGCATGAACATGTCTATTTGTCTTGGTCTGGGTGTTTAATATGTACCTATATTAAGTATGTATTTACAAAAAAATATAGAAGTATGTTTATCCGTTATCTAGTATCCATAACACAAGTTCTTCATGGACATTTATTTTTGTTGGAACCCAATGGAACTTAACGTGGGCTAGATAATTGGTGTGATTATATGCAATTATTTATTTATTTAGTTTCGATGGTATTACATTTGAGCATCTACGACTGGACATAGAAAAGTTGCAGGCTAGAAACACCAACTAGATATAATTATTTTGTGGCAAATTAGCAAAATAATAAGAGCATAAATAATGTATATATATTTATATAACAATGTAATTAAAGTGTAATCTTAGTCATCGGATTCTGTATTAAACATATTGCTCAAGTCTTTAAAGTAATAAATCATACTTTTTAGTACGCTAACAGTTGCCACATTCATACACATACCTACTCGACTTTGTTGTAAGACAAAAAGTGTTTACATTACCCAGTTTTGATGTATGAACATTCATACCGCCAGCCCTGGCCTAAATACGTCTGAAACTAAATCAGCTGTAAACTTTAATATGTTATTATTATAACGTGTTAAAGTCAGCAGTGCTAAAACAAATTCAATAACATTCGAGGCATTTACACTTGTTAGACCTAAAGTTCAGTAAGTACTACACGACCAAGACAACAATTAGGCGCATGACAGAAATCGGTTTCGTTTTTCCAAAGCCCGCAATACGTCTTTTTCAATGTATTCACCTGACTAACTGATTGATTAGCGCTTCTTGAAGTTTCGGTTTTCAGCTAGTTATTTGATTTTTTTCATAGCTGTCATGCGCCTAATTGTGTTGGACGAGTAATAACTAATGTTTATGTTCAGAGGGGTCATTTTCGCTTGTTAGCGGGCGGTTGGAACATTGGTGATCGCAGCATTTTCAATACTATTTGAGAGCTAATGATGTAACATCTATTATGACAACAGTGTCGATGATAAGGCTGCAGGTCCCGCACGTCTCTCCCAGAATCCTCAACCAATGAGGAACTGGCTATCTTATTTCTAACTGCGGGAAGACAATAAAGTGCTGAAAAGTGGTTGTTTTGCCGTCAGACTTATAGATATGATGGTGGTAGCTAGCCAGACGGACCAACATACGAGTTGTACCACCAACCTAAAAGTCTGCACTGTCGTCTGGTGACTTTCGATTTTATTAAAACCTGCTTGGGTGCGTCGCGTGCGCAGGGAAATGACGAATCTTCTGTCAACGTAACATGTGTATTATATAACACGGATTATCATAAGGATTGTATAGTACGGAGATATAATGTGGTTTTTTATAGTGTTTAGTAACATTTAGAGGTACGGATTAAGGCTTTGTAACACAAATAAATAGGTACTGAAACTTATAACTTTAAACTTGTTGGACTATTCGAAAGTACTTATCTATAAGTCTATTTGAATAAAAATCTTTGACTTTGACTTTGACTATAATAAAATATATATATGTTTGTAACTTGTAACTGAAAAATAAAATGTGCGAAATTATTTAATTGAATTAAATATATACAAAAATCGGATATTTTTGTATATCTTTAATTCAATAACATTATTGTTATTACTTTTTAATTTTGCATTTTACAGTGCTATTTTTATGTAATAAATAATAAATAAGAAAATATACTAGAAAGAAGCAACTTGTCTTATGTCGCTTGTCGCCCTGACGGGATTGACTCTCTCATTGATGAAACGACGGTGGCCAATACCGAAGAAAGGTGAATATACTAGAAAAAATCGACGTGTCCTCATATAGGTCTCTGTAGCATAATTGGTTTGTGCATTGGGCCGGATTCCCAAGAATGCGGGTCACGTCAGGGCGACATGAGACAAGTTGCTTTTTTTTTGTATATTTTCTTGTTTAATATTTACAACATTATTGTTCATAAACGTTGCCTTTGCGAAGATTTAAAGTTCTACAGTTTGTTTACTGCCTTATTTACAGCCCTCAAATATCAATCAAATATGTTTTAGATTGTATAGTATACTATTAAAACACTTCTTACTTTCGGAAGTTATAAATAGTATTGTTGCGCTAAGTACAAAAGCCTGTGATCACAAGCTGTGTGTGTGAAACTGTGAACGCAGTGATCAAGTGTAGCAATACTAGGAATGTTGTGTGATGTACTTGTGTTTGTCAGGTGACGTCATCGCCTGTTCCGGTTGCTGAGTCCACTGTTTGCTTGGTCGAGGCGACTAATGGGCATTCCCACGGTAACAAACATTATAAACATGGAAATGGACAAAAAATTGTAGCGCATAAAGCTTGTTGAAGTTGATTCTTTTGAATATTGAAGAGATTTAATTATAGGAACTAAATAGATTAACTTTTTTGGTTATTTTATCATTGAAAGGGCAACATAGATGTTGGTAGTATAGGCATTTATAATTACACCGTTGCTGATGTCATATGCACCTCAAAAATTACGTCTAGTTGAAATAAAGCAACTTTTACGGATATCAAACGCGCTATATTTCCCGAACTAAGTTGTAATTGTCCGTATTTTTAGGTTTTTAGTGGTTTTTTTGATACGGTTTTTTTTGTACGTCACCTTTTCAGCTGCCGTAATCGTATCCGTATCTATCCGTAAAAGTTGTTTTATTTCAATGAACAGTGCGTGCCAAAACATAAGATGTAATTACGTCTAGATTTAATTATCTAGCTGTAGATAAGGCTCAGAGTCTCCCCGTCATTCATTAAAAAAAATGTATTAACTTCTACTCTTCATCCCGATATTCCCACGGGAACGGGATCAAGGCGAGTGAATCTGCAGGCTTAAGCTAGTAGTATATGTAACCTGGGCCCCTAGACAAAGTACAAATTCAAAAACGATAACAAAGTTCGAAAATAAGTAAATGTATGGGATTTGCGGATTGGTATAAGCCGCGCTAAATCACGTGGTCTTACCGCAAGTTAATTGGCGAATATAGACAATAACGAATCGAATTATTACTTTTTATTCATTTATTTGCATTAACTTGTTACTAAACTATTTATATTTTATTTAATCTTGTAAGTTATTCATAATCCTACTGGTTTATAAGTCTTCCGCGCAATCCATTCCCTCCCAATATATATATTTTTTAAGACTTTATATATATATATGTTTTTTAAGTGCGTCATTTTCACCATTTCCCGCCCACCCATCAATAGGGTGAGGGCTGAAAATCGATGTTGCGCTCATCCCACGAGCGAAAATACCACATCGAGCCTAGACCCTGTTTTGCTGCTGCGCATAGAGGCAGCCGCACTACGTCTGACGAAGTGATTATAGAAATATGTTACCTATTTATAAGATGTCTAAAATACCAGATGTATCTATGTGTGTTGCAACAAAATAATCAATTTTCTATTCTATTCTATTTTAATTATCGTTTTGCGGCACAACGATGTTACTTTGTCTACGGGCTCTGAGGATTTACGCTAGCAGGCAAAGAGCTATTGTACATCCAGTCCATCATGGGCGTGGGCGACCGGTCGACCTTACCCCACGCACGCGCAGGCGCCGCTGACTCACACATTACCATACCAAAACAACACACGATGAACGTGCCGATGCGATTGTACAAATGGTAACACAGAATACTGAGTTGTACCTACATCTGGGCCCTTATTCACTATGACCACTTGGCGATTCCTTGCTCAAACCACGCCAATGTCGTACTTCGTTTTGACATTTTCAAAAGTCGTTTTCTCCATGATATTCGCAAATTATAGAATAATTGTACAAGTACATGAAAGTCACAAGTTGTATAATTATTAAACAAGTAAAATAACTTAAAAATTTGTAAGTGTCATAGAGAAAACGCATTTTGAAAATATCGAAACCAAATACGACATTCGCGTGGTTTGAGCAAGGAATCGGTAAGTGGTCATAGTGAATACGGGCCCTGAGTAGTAAGCACAGACCTATATCGAGATAGACGAAAAGAGCGCTTCAAACTGTATGAGAACCTAGCGTGTCGAAATTTTCGTACCTACGATGACGTCACGAGCGAGATTTAGTGATGTGGAAATGTTATTGACGAGCTGTTGCAAGAAAGCACTGCACAATTAATCATTTTCGTTTCTGAGTGACGCGTGTTTTCATGGCAACGGTCTCAAGCGAATTGACTTAGGTTGTAAAACCAGGGGGTCAATTCTGCTAAATTTTTGTCATAATCGTCTCTCAGTGGTGTTTCAATAGTAGTGTTTATTAACAATGTTGTAACAAGAACTGTGTAAAACAGCACTACCATTGAAACACCACTGGAATACCATTGTGACTAAGCATTAGCAGAATTGGGCCCCAGGTAGGTACATTTTTACCGTCTATCTTGATATAGGTCTGTGGTAGTAAGCTCTTACCTCCACTTTAGAGCGAACTACTCTATCTCCATAATAAGAGAAAATTTAGAATGCGGTTATGTAAAGTTGGTACAATCAGGGGACTTCGAATTCGACCAGTAGAGTTTTTTTAGAGAGCTTTATTTAAAAAATGTGAAAGATATATAGACAACGTTTATATCACAAATAATAGACTATTATGAGGTATTTCATTTTAATAATAAATTATTTCTCAGTAATTTCCGAGAAAACGTTTCCCAAAAAAACTCTATTGGTCATCCGGATGGATACCATCGAGGATGTTCCCGTCAATCAGTAGAGTTTTGTTCGGGATACGTGTCTCCGAAAAGTAATAAAGTTAAAACAACAATTTATTATTCATACCTGTTGTCTAATAACTAATAAGTATTTATGGTAAATTTTAAATAGAAAAATATTGGAAAAAATTAACTCGGCCACAAGTAAATTCTCAGACGGGAATCGAACCCACGACCTTTGGAAATCCGGTCCAATGCTCTAACCGCTGAGCTACCGAGACTTGCGAACCACCGTGGAAATTCTCCAATACTTTTATATTTTTAATACGCTGTAGGCCAGCGTTGTCACATCAATGCTAGGAATATCCTTGCATTCGAAAGAAACATCTTTTCAGCTGTTTAACGATCGATTAAGATGCAACTCGAATCACGGGAATGCACGGGATGCACGGGAATCGAACCCACGACCTTTGGAAATCCGGACCAATGCTCTGGTTACCAAAGGTTGTGGGTTCGATTCCCATCTGAGAATTCACTTGTGGCCGAGTTAATTTTTTCCAATATTTTTCTACTTAAAATTTATCAGAAGTATAAAATTAGCATTGAGAAATGCAAAAATTCAAAAATCATAACTAATAAGTATCTATTTGTAAACTTTTTCTATTTGAAAAAACTACTTGTTACCGTGATCTTCCTCGTTAGTGCACATTACACTAGAGAACATATACATTTATATAGTAGTATAAAATTCATAGTATTAAATTCTGGGGAAACAGCTATGACTACAATCTTAAGAGGGCATTTGTGCTCCAGAAAAGAGCTATTAGAACCATAGTCCGAATACCACCTTGGGAATCCTGTAAGGAACATTTTAAGAGACTTAACGTGCTGACGCTACCTAGCCTGTACATACTGGTTGTAGTTTTAGATGTAGTAAAACATAGCTATAAATATGAAACCGAAGCCACTAAGGAAGAAAGATTAAGCACTAGAAGAAAAGACATAAAAGCTAAACTCCAACCACACCTCAATGTTGTGAAGCACTGTAGTAGGTATCAGGCAGTAAAACTTTTTAACGCACTGCCTCTAGAGTTAAAAGTCATTGAAGATTTTTATATATTTAAATCGAAACTTATAAAATTCTTATTAAGTGGCTGTTTTTGAAAATTGAAATTGAAATTAAATAAATTGAAATTTGAGAAGTTACAATACATGTTTTAGGTTTGTGTAGTAAATTCTAGAGAATAACAATTTTGACTGCGAAAATTCTGGGGGCCTACCATCATCATTTAGAAACCAACATGTCATATGAACGTTTTGTTTTTAATAAAGTTGTCAAACCTTTGCACACTTCACATTTAGAAGGCGATGATTGAGCGAAGACGTGAAAAAACTTCCGTCAAAAAACAAGCTTACTATAAGAGGGTCATAGTATGAAATAGCATGGTAAGATTAATAATAATAATAATAATAATTGCATACAATCACACTATCTAGCCCACGTTAAGTTTCATGAAGAACTTGTATTATGGATACTAGATAACGGATAAATTTACTTATATACTTTTTTTTGTAAATACATACATAATTACATATTAAACAAACCAAGACAAATAAACATGTGATAAATATTTAAGAAGAAAATATACTAGAAAAATCCAACTAGTCTCATGTCGCCCTGACGGGATACGAACCCGCATTCTTGGGAGTCCGGCCCTATGCACTAATCAATTATGCTACAGAGACCTATAAAATAAATAAAAATAAAAAAAATAAAAAATTAAAATAATTTATTTTCAGACCAAGGAGTCCATAGGTACATTTTATAGCACACAACATGATCATTATCAATTTATCAAATTATAATTACAATCAAAATTAAAATTAAATTCGACATTTTATGCATAGTAAGTTATAGATAAGTATTATAATTTAATTATTAAGTTATGTCATTATATTATTATTATTATAGGTAAGTAGTAATTATAGGTAAGACCTATGAGGACACGTCGAATTTTTCTAGTAAATTCACCGTTCTACGGTGCTTTTTTCTAGTATCTTTTCTTGTTAAATATTTATCACATAAAAACAGCATTGTAAATTGCAAAATTAAAAAGTTATAACAAATAAACATGTTCATGTTTGTCTTGTCCGGGGATTGAACCCGGGACCTCAGGCGCAGAAGGTGAGCTTAGTACCCCTGCGCCAAATATGCCGTCAAAGATTGAAACAAAACTGCGCTAAGAGATGGCTGTAGGCTCCCTGGAACATAGTAGGTACTTATTTTATTACTCGACGCAAGGTTTAGAGCTAGGGTCGTCGTATATTGTTACAACAGTTAACAGTAAAACTCTGTTGTAAAGTACGGGTTTTATCAAATAACGGTCCAAAATAACGATACAAACCAATGAGGATGAGTTGGCTTTTATATTATGCCATCTTATCTAAGTCTGACGCCATAACAACTGTGTTTTCAGCATTGTTGTGTTCCGGCAGTTAAAGGTAGCCAGTTCCTCAGTGATTGGGATTCCGGGAGAGACTGGCTTTCATCTTCTGCCTTATCAATACTTAACATCAGGTATGATGAAGGCTAAGAGTCTCCCGTTGTTCATAAAAAAAAAACTGCAAGCTTGTGAATGACAATACTTACTAGCAAAATGTTTGAAATAAACAATTTGAGTTAAGACAAGTCATCTCATTCAATTTTATTTATAATTAAAGTTATTATCAACATTTCCTTACTTCGATTTTATGGTATGTTACAGGATACCGAAATATATACTGAAAAATATAGGGTTTTTGCGAAAAAACCGGTTGCGAAAAGAATCGCTGGCTATTATGAAATAAAAACAATGATTGGCGCGTCGTACCGTCCAAAACTACATCTTTTCTGATTGGTTGTCGACTTGACGTTTCAAATGTCAATCCATTATTTTACCTGTAGTAAAGTTTCTGTGAACCAATCAGAATAAGAGTTAGCAAGCAATAAAAAATTAAGCCAATCAGAGTTAAGAATATCCAATAGTAGTAAAGCGACCCGTATTTTTACAAAAGTCCTATATATTCAGTAAGATTGAGAAATGTCTAACCATTGTCTAATTATCCGTGTTCTTGCAATCCCACTAGGATTTTTTTCGAAAATTCTATTTATCAAATAATTTAAAATACACGATACGAAAATTAAACATGTCTGCGGCAGACAACACCACAAGTGATAAGGAATCCAATGCGACAGTCTTTTATACGTCAAAAGAGAATAATTGTCAAAGGTGATTTCTATTCTCGGATAGTTAGTTAGTGACTATAGTCACTGATATTCCTGTTAAACTGGGTTAGAAATCCAGACGGAGGAGTTGAGCACTGAATAGCTCGGTCGGTAGCATGGTGGATCACGCGCTTGGCCTGCGATTTTGCAATGGTCGGTCACAGGATTAGTGACCAAACATTTTACCTATATCTCGAGCTCTTCTGTGCTTCGAAACTACTTTCAAATGATAGGTAGTAGATAGCCAGGATTAAAATATAGGATCTTTTTACCTGATAATCCCTCCCAGCCACCTCGGCAACTACGCAGGTGAAACCGCAGGCGGCCGCTAGTAAGAAATAAAAATTCATCCCAATCTGAATGGACGCATCTTCAGATAAACATTAGTATTACAGATAGTGATAATTCTATTTTTTTTCTTACTCACTTAGAACTCAGTTGCTCATATCCTGTCCCTTCTAAAGGAGCGAACCTTTTTCGCGCCATCCTTCTAAGGATAAGTTTGCACTTGTCCGCCATATTGGATTGTCATTGAGTTTTTGCAAACAACGTTCCGTTTTACGAGAAATCTTCAGACCATATTGGTTTTAGTTTTTATTAACTGGAGTTTGTGACTCAGATTTATGAAGTAAAATGGCTCGTTTGAGTTTCCGACAAGAAACTAAGTGTATAACTGTTTAAGTAAACAGTTTTTTTTATAGTCAGGGCTTCTTCCATTTTATACAGAAATTCCACCAACGTCCCGTAGTGAAAGAGACATGGTTTATACAAAAATATACAAAAAAAAACCCGGTGAAAATAGCACGTTTTCATAATTTCATGTTTCCACCTTGATTTTCTAACACAAAAAGTGTTGATTGGTTACAGTTATGTCAAATATGTACGAAGTTTAGGAATAAAATACGATGTTATTATAATGATAAACATCTTTTTGTAATAATAAGCAAAGTTAACAAAAATCAGCGAAGCGATTTCATCGTATTCATTTGACAGTTCATATTGTATCATATTTATTTCATCACTACTCAGAATTGTTTACTACAAAAAATATACCGCGTGGGGCCTATAATCGGGGAAAATATTGAAAATAGAGACTCTCTAGAGTATTAGTATTTATTCTGAAAAGATTTCAGCTAATCAACACCCATTACTCACAATAAGAATTTAAAGTTACGATTCATAATCAGTGTAGTATTGCAAAACGATATTATCGCTAACGTTGCGAACTAATCGTGGTACAGGGGACAACAAAAACTTACCGCAAACATTACGATATCACTATCCAGAAACTTTACCTTTATCTCATTGATTAGCAACAGCCCCTGCTACTTCTCACAGCTTAAAATCTCTGTTTAAAATAATTAAAATTAGTTTAATATTAAATATCGCAATGACAGTTATCTGTTTATAATTTTATCCATCATGCATGACATGTCATGTCAATCAATACCAAGTATACTCTTTGTACCAAGTAGATTCAGCCATGGAATTATTAACTACTACCTGCTAATTCCATGGATTCTATGCTTTTTACATTATGTTTTTTTACTTGACGTTGGCGAATGTACAAACTGTACAAGCCAGAAAAAAAAAAAAAATTATGATATTTTTATAAAGAAGATCATAGTGTTAAAAGAGTGTAAATTCAAAAGAATAATTTATGTGAAAATAGCTTTGAGTGCAAAAAACACTCCAGAAAGAAAACAATACCTACGTGGATTCATGAATTACGATAGTAAGTCAGACAGTATTATTTTTCTATCAGCCGACACATAACTGGACAAAAAGACGTTCCGAGTAGCTCCGAAAAGTTGAGCGGTACTGTAGTTTGCATTATATTGAATTCACGATTAAGTTTGTTAGAAAAAATCAAAAAGTAAAGATTAGGTTTTAATTAGTTAGGACCCTAATGATTCAATCACTAGTGACATAAAGAGCCTCCGTTTTTAATATTATCCCCGGTTCTGGGCCCAGACGGTATTAATCTCACAAATTGATCAGACGCGAATTTCCGACACTATTATATTTGATTGTTTTTTGAAAAATTATCTTAAGAAATAGCATAAACAAAAGCAAAAACAACGGGAGACTCTTAGCCTTCATCATACCTAATGTTAAGTATTCATAAGGTTGAGGATGGAAGCGAGCCTTACCCTGAATCCTCAACCACTGAGTTCGTTTGTTTCCGTGGACACCATAATGGCAGAAATTAATAACCTATCTGTAGATATGGATATGGCTATCTGAGATAGTTGCCTAGGATACTGGCTTCGCTGCCTAGCAACCGTCGTAATAATGTCGTCGTAGTGATGTTACATACTTTTCATTTTGACGAGTAATTCGGCCATTAGCTTTGGCGACGTTGTTTTGAGAACAGGGATTGGTACAATGGCTGCCAGTTATACCAGTGGTCGTGGGTTCCATTTATCCCAATCCGAACAAACATTTGCGACAGAAACTTTTTTATTTGTTCTGTATATTGGTGATATATTAATTTACTGGTGGCCGCTCGCGGTTTCATCGCTTGGTTCCTATGGGAATATCCAGACTATGGGAATATACTTACAGCGGAAATGGGTCTACTTCAGTCTGCTTATCTTAATCTTGTGCTTAAAGGTTAAATATTTTTTTTCTAAAATAAATTGATACTGACCTGTATGTTCCTCACAACTTGCAGCACAGTAATCTTGTAATGCGAGAAATGTTGTAATGTATGATAGATAAGTCTTTCTTTGCCAGTTGAAAATTGTTTACGGTTACAATAACCATAAAATTTAATATTATAATTAGTATTTATTTTTGTGATGAAAATTGACCTTACTGATATGTTAAGGTCATTTTTCAATTTGACGACTCTGTATGAAATAAAACAGGGAGAAAAAAACAGCCCTTGACGAGTTTCTTGCCGGTTCTTCTCGTTACAAGGTCTCCCGCCGTAGGGTTTGTGAACCGATGGCATAGCTTCTTTGACGTTCATAAGTGCTTGTAACAGCCTAGACTGAATAAATGATATTGACTTTGACTTTGACTATAAACTATCTGAGTGCTTCATTTCATCCAAAGATCCAAACTCGCATCTATAGTATCAGTAGGTTGTGATTGTACTTATATTTAATTTTGAATCTAAGGCTTGGTTGGTTTTGCTATCAGCAGCACAAGTCCAATGTAATTATGGTAAATATTAAATAGAAAAATATTGGAAAAAATCAACTCAGCCACAAGGGAATTCTCAAATGGGACTCGAACCCACGACCTTTAGAAATCCGGTCCAAAGCTCATTTCCAACATTTTTCTATTTAAAATTTACGATAAGTATAAAAATAGCATTGAAAAATGCAAAAATAAAAAAAGTAATAAATCCAATGTACTTAATTGTTTTTGTTTTTATATTATTTCTTAATTAAACCTATTTAAACACATGGAATGAGAAGACATGTCAATATCAATCTTGAGAATGTTCCATTAAGGCCTTATTTCTTAAACAAAGTCACGTACCCAGGGACTTCATTTCCGTGACATCAATCTTATTAATATATTCCCTTCCGTTCCTGATTTGCATGACATTGTGTCAGGTTTCACGTAAATTATAACAACATATTGATCCATACATGATGGAAAAATACGGTACCTATTTGATGGAAAATTACCCTACCCATTTTTTTCTAAGCAGTCGATTCCGAGTGCAGGCAAGTGACTTAACAAAATAATTTGGATGTAGTTTATTTTATTTATAAAAAAAGGTGTTACTTAATTCTTCATTTCACAAACTCTTTAGGTACAAACTTCCCACTTTTGTTTCAATATTCTGAAATATGTTTTATCGTGGTACTTTATTGCCGATACGGTAGATCTAACACTTTTTACTAGTTGACTGATAGAGAATGCCTGATGGCTTTAAGTCCGCCATTTGCTGTATTTTTTGTATTGCAATAAAGAATAAATAAATAAATAAGTAAACAAAACTTATACATAGTAGTAATGTTACATTTGTGAAGGACTGGTGCCTGAAATGGGTTTTTATAAAAAAAAACCTGTACTAATGGATAGAAAAGCATTTTATTTGAACGTTGCCAGAGATCAAGATGCTTGGAAGAATTCAATTATAAAATATGAAAAAATAAAAAAATAATAGCAACTAGAAGAAGAGATAATTAAAACTGTTACTTAAACACTCTAGTTTAAGTAACAGTTTTAATTACCTCTTGTTGGGGCCAGTGTTTTTTCTATATTTTTAGAGATAAGGGAATCCTGTCCTAGTGGTGGTAAATAAAAGAAAGTAAAACCCTGTACTGGTTAATGAGATCGAATATTTAAAAAGGTACAAGATGCCCGACAATAATTGCGACCGGTGACGTATGGCTCAGTTGTGCGCGGAAGCGATAGTGTCGTCGTCGGTCCTCGTCGTCCGTCGTTCTTTTCCGTCATGCCCCCTCCTGCCAGGGTAGCATGAGCGCCGCGACTCGTTGTCGACCCTTTTCTCGCGATGTCTGTCCCGCTTATATCAATACGGTGCGAGCGGGACAGACTCTGCGCTTGCTCGAGAAAAGTCCCGACAAAGCATTGTCGAGGTTGCGCATGCTACGCCTGCTGGATGGGCACGGAACCGTTCGCCGCGATGCTTTGGCCGACAGCGGCCTCGTCCTCACCACCTCTTAAGAGCTAGTGCACACGACGGATAACGGAGGACTTTTTGTCCGCGACACGTCTTTATTGTTAACCAAATAAGATTCAACTTAGATCGCGTATATCCATGAAAAGTACGCGATAGTCCTCGTTATTTATTCAACTTTATGTTCTTAGTAATAAGGTCGTGTCGCGGACAAAAAGTCCTTCAATGTCCGTCGTCTGCGCAGGCCATAAAGGAAACATTCCTAAATAGCTCTAGTTCTAGCTAGAGTGCTAGAACTAGAGCTATTTAGGATCTACTTAGTTCTAGCTAGAGAGCTAGAATTAGAACTATTTACTATTTAGGAATGTTTCCTTTAAGTTCAATTTGTTACCACCATTTAGGGTACTTTCCCTCCAAGTACCGTCTTTTTTTAAGAAACAAAACACATTCATTTATGTAGGTCAGATATAGGTACATTTTAACAACCATTTGTTTAATAAAATAAGGGTTTTATTGAATCAATCACACCCTAACTTAACCTAGCATAATTGATTGGTCAGCAAGACCTATAAAGCTCTATGAAGGCTCTAGCCGAAGCTAGTTGTTGATTAAATTGACATTTTCGTGACCAACATATTTTGGCATTCCTTTGTTTTTATTCCTTTTATTCATTTTATTATTAATACTAGCTGTGCCAGCAGCATCTCGTTTGCAATACTTATGTTCCTTTCACACTCACAAAACTGTTGGTACGTCGGTCTTTTTAACTGATTTAAAAAAAAAAGATATTTATTTATCACGGGATACCCTATTAAAAAGAAGGCCATCAATTTGTCAGTACGAATATTTTATTTGCAAAAAATTTAAAAAAAACATAAGACAAAAAATTTAGCCTTTACGGTTTGATTGTCAAAGTGGGCGAAAATGGCAATAGGCGAAATAGCCACTGAGATCCACTGATTTAAAGTTAGAGTCGAGGGAACGAAAACGACTGTGTTGGCGTCACCAAAACAAATATGGCGTCAGATAGCTCGCTCAGCAGACATTGTTTTGTATGTTTCTTCGTTGGGAAATCGCATTTGTTGAATAGATCTACTGAGAATAATTAATAGTGATTTGTTATGCAAGGCTGGAAAGTTGGTTATTTAGCGGCGAGTTACTTCTATTGAAATCTGAGCAAGTGAAGGATTCAAAGATTGAATCCTGAGAGAAGCGAGGATTTCAAAGGTACAAGACGATAAAACTTTTCTGCCGAACGCAACACACAATTTTCCACTTCTCAACAGCGAGGAACATTTTATGGTTGTTTCCGCGGTCAACTTCCGGTAAAAACGTTTAACCAAGTAGTTAAACATTTCATTCAACGACTTGGCTAGTTGTTCTTTAGCCATTTAATTGAATGCCGGCGTTCAATGATGGAATGGGCTAGCGGTTCAATTAAACAGCTGATGGCTGCGACATATCTAGGTATCTAATTGTACGTGACTGTACTCACGTGCATAATATGATGATTGAACAGAGTGAAGAATCCAAAATTTCAAAACTTAAAAAAAACATCGAGAACATTAAAAACAATTATTGACTTTACCTCCCTTTTAAAACTCACGAATATTCGTCCTAATAGAACTGTGCCTAATCCATGAGGGTCAACGACCTTACCTGACACAATTACTGGAGGTGGGTCTGTCCCGTTTCCTCTCTATTGCGATTTATTGTCGTCTCTTTTTTACGTGTCTGTGGTGAGTTGTTGTTGGTAAATAAGGGTTTTCAACAGAGCTTGGAAGTCATTTTCCATGCATGAATTTCTACTTAAGGTTTGAATTTTTCATTTGCTGTTAACTTCAGTGGTAAAAGCATTGACTTGATTGGTAATTAATTATACGTCGTACTTGAGTTAGAGCAACAGTGCGACAAGATCTCTATCGTATAAAACGTAATCGTTAGCGTTTCATTGATGATTGATTGTACATTTTATTTCACTTTCGAAAACTTTGTTTAATTTAAAAAATCAGTCAGAATAAGAAAAGTTAAAAAAAAAGTTCAGCAAATCTCGACGAAATAATAGATAAATAAGAAAAAATACCTTTTAACTACTACAAGCATAGAGCAACGTAAAACGTAAAACGTTGCTCTATGGCTACAAGTTTATATCATCTGGAAACACTGACATAAGCAGCTAGTCAACCCACGGCCGCTTTAAATTACCTACATACGATACATTCGATTAAGGACCTGCACAGACGAAGGACATTGGAGGACTTTTTGTCCGCGGCACGACCTTATTACTAATTATATAAAGTTGAGTATATAACAAAGACTATCGCGTACTTTTTATGGATATATGCGATCTAAGTTCAATCTTATTTGGTCAACAATACTACGTTTCGCGGACAAAAAGTCCTATCCGTCGTCTGCGCTAGCTCTAAATAGTCAAAACACCCAGACACAAAATAAGTTTGTCCCAGATGGGCGACGACCGCCGACCTCTGGCTCAGTAAGCATGGTCAGTACGTGGTCAGTTCCAATGCGCCAATAGTCTATGTGTATATATTCTCTGTCATCGGAGCCAGTGCCAATGTTTGGGGATTGTTTTTCATGAACAATGGGGTGACTCTTAGCCTTCATTATATCTGATGTTAAGTATTGATTGAGGATTGATGTAATAAATTTCTAAGTATTTACACTAAAACAAGTTTTACATGTAAACGTTTGTTGATTGAATGGTTAAAAAAAATGGACTACGAGGAAATAGAAAAATTGATTGTACATATTGAGAAGTAAAAATTAGATAATTACCTAGAATAATATATAACACAAAGAAATAGTATAAAACACATACACACATACATACACACGCACACACACAGATACACCCATGCGAGAACCTGTAGAATCAAGAGTGAAACTTAATGTAATTAATTATATATACCTAGGTAATAAGATATTTGAAAATATGTCTCAAGTATAAAATAACTGATATTGATACGCGAGAGCGATTTCTCCTGGCACAAGTGTTTTCACACTTAAAAGGAGGAATCGACCTCAATTTATTGTTCAAGCTTTATGTCTGATAATAAAACATTTTTCATTTTTTTTTCATTTTTCATTGATAAGGCTGAAGACGGTAGCTTCCCTCTCCCGGGATCCTCAATCACTGAGGAACTGGCTATCTTATCTCTAACTGCCGGAACACAAGCTGAAAACATTATTGTTATGGCGTCAGAATTAGGTAAGATGGTGGTACTTTAAACATTTCTCTTAACTATATTTTGGGTTGGAGTGGTTGGATACCTAAAAGGAAAGCCGAAGGAAATCGTGTTGTATGCACACTTCGCAACTGGTAGCTAGCCAGGCGGACTCACAACAAGTCTTACCACCAACCAATAGTTATTTGTTGTGCAAGGCTGGAAAGTTGGTTATTTAAAAGTATGTTACAAGTAGTTATGCTTTGTATTTTTATATTTTGTTGTTGCTTAGCATCACACTGTCTTATAAACTTTTTTTCCTTTTTTTAAGTAACTTGTGGTTAACGTCTTTGACTGCATATTTGTTTAAGTTACCTAAGAAAATATGATTTAAACCCTTATATATAATATGTAGTTGTTTGTTGACCCAAATAAAGAGAAAAAAAAAAAAAAAATTAGCTGCGAGTTACCTCTATTGAAAGCTGAGCAAGTGAAGGATCCTAGGATTGAAACACGAGCGTAGCGAGTGGTTCAAAGATTGAAACCTGAGCGTAGCGAGGATTAGAAAGGTACAAGACGCTTAAAAAAAATTTCTACCTAGCGTAACACACAATTTTTCTCCTCACAACGGCGAGGAACATTTTATGGTTGTTTCCGCGGTCAACTTCCGGTAAAAAAATCTTTAAACATAAAGTTTAATCTAAATATACCTTATTCTCGTTGTTTTAATAATATAAAAACTAAAATAATAAAAAAGGGAGTAGGTATTATAGTTAATTCAAAGTTGTTTAAAGTAGGAATATATTGTTACTTATTAATAGGAATAAAAACAATTCCGTAAATGTTGACACTGACATGAGGTACAAGACAAAGACAATTTAAAAATAAAGATTTATGTCACAGTCCGAAATCCAATTATAAGTTGTGAAATCTGCGTTGTTGTGTGTTGTGTTGCTCTTCGAACTCGATATCGTTCAGGACGAATGACTTCGCTCGAATCCGGGCACCCGAAAACGGGCTAACTCACCTTTGTAATTCGACCTCATGCGGTCAATTACCCTCATAATATAAAAACCTGATTATCATTTTACGCTAGAAGATATTATTCTCTATCGCATAACATCTTTATTATGTATACTTATTGTTCGCAATGGCACAATAACCTCGAGTTTATTTGACATTCTGTTCACGGAACCAAAATATGGGTAAGCTTAAGAGGTTTGTTTTCATTGTTTTTGCCTTAATTAGCAAATTACATGTAATTTGGTTAAGACAAGTTACGTTATTGAGGTGGTATTGTCTGTATCGTGATGGTGGAAAATACAATTAGAATATTTGGGGTATGAATTTACAATCACGATGGAATCACGATCGATTCCCGTCTGAGAATTCACTTGTGGCCGAGTTAATTTTTTTTCAATATTTTTCTATTTAAAATTTACCATAAGTATAAAAATAACATTGAAAAATGCAAAAATTACAAAATCATAAATTATTGGCAGTTGCATCTTAATCGATCGTTAAACACCTGAAAAGATGTTTCTTTCGAATGCAAGGATATTCCTAGCATTGATGTAACAACGCTGGCCTACAGCGTATTAAAAATATAAAAGTATTAGAGAATTTCGACGGTGGTTCGCAAGTCTCGGTAGCTCAGCGGTTAGAGCATTGGACCGGATTTCCAAAGGTCGCGGGTTCGATTCCCGTCTCAGAATTCACTTGTGGCCGAGTTAACTTTTTCCAATATTTTTCTATTTAAAATTTACCATAAGTATAAAAATAGCATTGAAAAATGCAAAAAATACAAAATCATAAATTATGATATCTAGTTAAAACAATACTAACTACCAATCGACTGCATTTGTTATATAGAGTTAGTTGAAAGGACCGAAAGTAACTAGTCTACTTGATAGAATCAGACGTTACTTGGCGGAAATCCATATCTTAGAAGAAAACGAAAAATATGTAGCACAATAAATGTTCTTAGGAGTCGGTGCTGGTATTGCACGGTCTAACAACTTCTGAGGATGCTCCGTGTGTGGGCGAAACACGTGTAGAGTAGTCGGTGAAGGTGCAAGGTGTGTCACTGTGTTGCATCTGCATTTATTTGCGGGCGGTGCATCTTGCATGTAACTTTTCTTGCGGAAGCTAAATATTTTTCGTTTTCTACTACAACATATAGGCTACTCACTTTTATCCCGATATTCCCACGGAAACGAGAATCACGCGGTTTCGGGCGGAAGCTAGTTTATAATTATAAAATTTGTACTTTGACTTTCTATTCCAAAAATAGTCTGACATTTACGTATTGCTGACACACCAATATTGCTCTTGACAGAGATAAAAAGTACTCAACGCTACAGAGGGATTGCCCCATGGAATCCACTTCATAAAGGATAAGGATCACTCGGATCCAGAGATGGATCTGTCGGAACCGGGAAAATGACGTATTAAAACTCCGGACACGGTTGCAAATGCTTATTTCATATTTGTAGATGCTTCATGTAGGTATTCATTGAATTATAGATTGTGCTTTAAAAGAGAAGATCGTTTGACAAGGCTGGCTAAATTTTGATATGTCAGAGCAAAAATATCAGAGAAAAAATTGCTATCTGTATCTACTGAGTAATATACATATTTATGACTAGCGGATCCTCGCGGTTTTACCCGCGTGGTGCCCGTTCCCGTGGGAATATCGGGATAAAATATAGCCTATGTCACTCGGGAGAAATGTAGCTTTCTAATGGTCTAAGAATTTTCTAAATCGGTCCAGTAGTTGCTGATATTAGCGCGTTCAAACAAACAAACTCTTAAGCTTTATAATATTATTATAATAGTATAGATAAATTTGAAATAGAAAAATATTGGAAAAAATTTACTCGGCCTCGACTTCGAGAAGTCTCGGTAGCTCAATGGTTAGAGCATTGGACTGGATTTCCAAAGGTCGTGGGTTCGAATCCCATCTGAGAGTTCACTTGTGGCCCAGTTAATGTTTTCCAATATTTTTCCATAAGGATAAAATAACATTGAAAAAATAAAAAAATCCAAAAGTCATAAAATAATATACATATATTTATTAAATGCTTGGTTTAAATCTCGTAAATATTCTACTCGTAGTGTGTTGGCAGCGAGTCCCTCATTATTATTAATGACTTGAAAAGGTTGGTCCATTAACTTTCAGACCAGTTCATAATTTAATCGTAAAGGTAAATAACCGAATGGAAGAATTTAAACGGAAACCGGGATAACCCTAAGTAATTAGATTCATTTAATGAAACTCAAATCTGCAGCATTTACTCCGGAGAATTTTACAACTCCTACCCTTGTAATTGCGCAACATTAATAAGGCCGGCTGAAAGCACTGAAACGTTGCTACGCCAGAAGAACAACATATCAAACGAATTCCTACTAAAAACAACCGCAAAAAGAAACGGACAAATGGAACGTTGGCGAGCTCTCTAAAATGGCAACACCGATTAAAACTGGCCGCAAAAAGTCCGTTGGCAATGCCGTTCAAATTGCCGCCAAAAAAGGAAGACACCGATCCCGCGCAAACCGTAATCGTTGGAACGCGACGGACGAAATATGAATGAAAATGTCCGCCATTTTGGCGACACCATTTTGTTTATTCGAGCCATTTTATTGGCTCGTCGATAAAGCGCGGAGATTAGGTTTTTTCGTAAAAGTGTTCCGTTTGTGACTGGCTTGGGCATGCGGCGTAAAATCCGTAAATGGGTTCGGAAATGCGGAAAGTTGTTACGTAGTTAACAGTATCGGCGTAATCTCAGTAGATTGCTCTGGCATTCCATTTGTATCTGTAGTCATGTTTTAATTTTTAACTAATCGTTTACGTAAGTCTTCAGTATAATTCCAACCTTAAGTATATAAGTATAATATAATGAAAAAAAAATAATGTGTGTTTATCTATTGTTCCAGATCCAACTGACAAGCATGGTGCAATGACTCGTCAGCGATGCTGTTGCAGCAGGGGTCGTCGCCTGGTCCCAGCGGCACGGCCAGTCCCAAATTCTCCAGCCCTAGACCCAACCCTAGTCCAAACTTCAGCTCCAGACTCGCTGGTAGTCCCAGTCTGAGTGATGGAGCTTCTAGCTCTAACAGTCCAAAGCTGGGCGGGAACAGCCCCAGGTTGGGCGCCAGTCCGAAGTTCGGGAGTCCAAGGTTGGGGTCTGGGAGTCCCAGGTTCAGGACTGCGGTGGAGGATGAGGCGGCCCTGGAAAGGATACAGGCGGAGTTGAAGGAGGGATGGACGGTGCATACAGGGAGAGATGGCAGACTATACTATTGCAAGTAAGTAATGTTTTGTCTTTTAATTCTAGTTGTTCGAAAGTGTTGCATATTGCAATTAGGTTTTAAAATAATATTAACTGTTATAAACAGTTTTTTTTGTGTGTTTTTGTTGTGGTAGTGACCACTCAAAAATAACAGAATGTCACATTTGTATAATAATATGTTTTTATTCACGTTGTAGGTGACCTTTAAAACAATTTTGTTTTTTAAACTTACGATGTTTGAACGTAATTGAAATAGGATAAAATAATTGATAAACCCCCGACTTAATTATCCGTCGGGGGCTGCCATTAAATGAACTATAGTTTTGCAGTTTTATTGTAACGTGAATAATTGGAGTTATTTATATTCATAAAATACTTTTTGTTGCAATAATTTTAAAGGTAAACTTATTCTTTTTATTTATTGCTCTTGCCATTTAAATAAATCTGCATCATAATAACAAGTCAACAAAGTGAAACATTAGTATCAGGTATTACAAATGAAACTGAAATTAACTATATTCGAAGCGAAGCCAAGCGTCCGCAGAGCTGCTCAGTTTGTGAAAGTTACGGATCCAAATCATACCTGAATAGTTTTTAACCACTTGTTTTTTAATCCTGGTGATAATTCTGTTGAATCTAGGTTTGATTTACAGAAGTAATAAAAAATAAAAAAATAGCAAAATTCCAAATGGTTAATTTTGTAACGCATTTCTGTTTTATTTCGATGACAATGAAAACGGACGTAAATAGACGCGAAAGTCCTTACATTAAATAAAATCAACTTACAAGTAAAATGTTTTTTTAATTAATTTGTTTTTCTACCAAGCTCAGAGTATAGGTCCATCTTGACAATCCCTATAGCCGGCTCGTTGCCTCGTTGGATAGGTATCGAACCCACGATATAGTGCTGCAACAATGTTACAGTACGCAGAATTCATACCAAAGACATTTAACGGCCAGTTTTAAATACCATTTTCAGCAAATCATTAACCGACTGATTAACGCTAAACACCATTTAAATGTCGTTGCATTCCAATTTCTAGTATTTGTTTTGTACATATGATAAATTTTTAAATAGAAAAATAATTAACTTGTGGCCGAGTTGATTATTTTTCCAATATTATTCTTATTGACAAATTTTGTCCTATGTATAAAAATTGCACCGAAATTTGCAAATATTCAAAAATTAAAAATTTGTTTTGTAGTTTAAAGAACGTTATTCTAAACCACGATTATCTAATAAACAGAACGATGTTCTAAATCTCAATTATCAATTAGTATCTTTGACAGTTGTTGAAATTGTCTCCAAGTAAAGTATGCTTTGAAACCTAACATCGATGTCAAAGGCTATCTTACATTTCAGTTTATTGTCATAAAGCTTAGCGAAAAATATCACCCGTAAATTGTATACGACAATACGCCCGGATTTTGATGCTTGGCTAGCCACGCCACCTGCGAGACACAATGGAGCGGCAAACAGGGACACACGGTAAATAATATAACCAGTATCTCATAAATATTGACGACCTGTTTGGCGCAGGGGTACTAACCCCACCTTCTAGGTCCCGGGTTCGATCCCCGGACAAGATAAATATTTGTGTGCATGAACATGTCTATTTGTCTTGGTCTGGGTGTTTAGATAGATAGATAGATAAAACACTTTATTGCACACACAAAAATACAGACAGAAACACAAGAAAGAGTTGACATACATGTGGGCAAAGGCGGCCTTATCGCTAAGAGCGATCTCTTCCAGACAACCTTTGAGGCATAGGAAAAATTGAGAGAGAGCGAGAGGTAGTGCACAGGCAACAAGCAGTGCACAGGTTACATGCAATTTTGCCCTACCACCGTTTCAGACTCTTTAAGCTGACAAGATAAAAAAGAGTAACAAATAAATAAATACACTGACAAACTTTCGCAATTATAATATTTTATATATATATTTATAAGATATGATTATAGCGGCTATTAAACCATCGTTGGTCGTGTGTACGGGGAACATCCCGGTTGACCAGTAGAGATTTTTTGGGGAACGTATACTCGGAAAGTTCTATGGTTAAAGAAATAATTTATTATTCAAATGAAATAACCTCTTAACAGACAATTATTTGTGATTTAAACGTTTTACATATATATTTTACTTTTTTAAATAAAGCTCGCTGAAAAAACTCCAACTTTCGAGTAAGTATCAAGGAAGTAAAGTAAAAAAATGTATAATATATTGGGCAGAGTTCCTACCGGACGTAAACGGAACTACATTTTCCTATACATTTTTTGACATTACGTGCTCGATACTTACTCGATAGTTATTCGTGCTTGCCCTACTGGTCAACCGGGCAGTTTCCCGACTGTACGATCGCTAGTCGGGAACAACGTCCATGTGATGGGTGACTCTTTGTGTTTGTAACGCGTCTGGAACTCTGGACTTCATGAACAACAATGTTATAGCAAGATACCTGTTTTCTTATGATTTTTAATGTTTTGTATTTTTCAATGCTATTTTTATACTTATGATAAATTTTAAATAGACAAATATTGGAAAAAATCAACTCTGCCACAAGTGAATTCTCAGATGGGAAAGACGCCAAGTCTCGATAGCTTAGTGGTTAGAGCATTGGACCGGATTTCCAAAAATCGTGGGTTCGAATCCCATCTGAGAATTCACTTGTGGCCAAGTTGATTTTTTCCAATATTTTTCTATTTAAAAGATACCTGTTGTTGTCTTTATTTTGTTCCGGATCCTACTCGTTATTATTGGCATCAAAAAATATAGCTTTCTGATTAATATTTATTTGTTATGTCCTTCCAGTGTGTACTCGCATTTGTGACATCAGCGTTTTCCCGCCATTGTCAGTCAGTCAGTAGGGCTGTACGCTTTAATCAAATCACAAAAAAGACTTACTTGTTTAAACATAAATTATTCTATTTGTGCGAGCCCTTACTTGAAGCTCTACACTAATGTCAATATAGAAGATGTCAATATGAGATGACTGACGTCACGGGATGAGGTCGACACGCGAAAATAATAAAATACGTCAATGCGAGTTGAATGCCTTTAATGCACTGTTATAAAAATATACGAATTATGTCGCATAATGCAAAGTAGGTCAATTGTGCAACATTGACGCGGTAATGTAAAATTAATAAAATGAGTTAATATTTAAATGGCTTGTACACTATTTGGATTTTTGGACATTGTAAATCAAGGCCGCCCGGTTTCACCCGCTTGGTTCCCGTGGGAATATCGTAATAAAAAGTAGCCTATGTGTTAGTACAGTACTTGAAGTTCCTATATACCAAATTCCACCGAAATTCCGTTCAGTAGATTTTGCGTAAAAGAGTAAAAAACAAACAGTTAAACTGACATACTTTCACATTTATAATACATATACAAACACAATATTAGTAGATTGTAATAATTTAGATAACATTTTTTTTATGAATGACGGGGAGACTCTTAGCCTTCATCATACCTGATGTTATGTATTGATAAGGTTGAAGATGGAAGCGAGCCTCTCCCGGAATCCTCAATCACTGAAGAACTGGCTATCTTATCTCTTATGCCGGAACACAACAATGCTGGAAACATTATTGTTATGGCGTCAGACTTATATAAGATGGTGGTAGCTAGCCAGGCGGACTTACAACGATTTATGTCACTAACAGCTTTTTCTCTGCTACATAAATGACCTCTGTGATCTTAAACTCGATAAATGTAAAATATTGGCATATGCACTCGGGACATTGACATTAGGTATGTTAAAGGGTAAGAGTCTCTCCGTACTTCATTAAAAAAAGTGGTAGATTGTATAATAAACAACACTCATGGCTCTTTTCTTTAAACTACTTTGAAGTGAAAAGGTTTTTGGAAAATTTAATAGGTAGTCGGGGAATTAAATAATCAGCAGATTCATTGAATCGCTTGAAATTTTGTAATAGTTTAGCATATTTAATAAAAAATCATATTCTGACAAAAATAAAAAGGGTTCTGTTACTGCTTACTTCCATTAAAATCAACTTTTTGTGTATATGTGTGAACTTTTCTTTTTTAGCCGTGGCCAACTTATGTGTGTTAGGGCCTGCTTCACAATATGTAAATCTACTTGTGGATCTAACATAAATTCTTTTTTTACTTTTCATCTTAATTTATACTAGATGTAAGTGTCTAATCTTAGATTGTGAATCAGACCATTTAATTTAATTAAAAATAATAATATATTAAATAATTTCTCAATGTTTGAGAGACGGGAACCAGAAGTTCCATAGCACGGGTTTTTACCTAGTTTGGACTCCTATCTCCCATCATTTAAATAAGTTTCAACCTTAATTATTGTTTTTTGTGTTTAACCTTTGTATAAATAGGAGAAAATAAATACATTTTTCACCTCACACGCTCTGAAACGGAGGTTTTGTCAATGAGTTTAGGCGTAGAGTAGAACATCGCTTTTTGCGGCCTAGCGCGGCAAAGTACTTTTTTAATTTAATACCTAAAAATATGTCTTAATGCGTTCCGAATCACACTATGGACTTTTTTGTTATATTAGATTTTTATTTTAAATAGCTTTAAATTAATAATAATACTCCGTTTTGGTTTAATTATATTATTTTAGTTCATTGAATCATAAAAACAATATAATCACAATAACAATAAGATTAAACTATTTGTTATAAGAATTTTATATTAGGCTGGGTGAGATTTCACAACCTATAATTGGATTTCGGACTGTGACATAAATCTTTATTTTTAAATGTCTTTGTCTTGTACCTCATGTCAGTGTCAACATTTACGGAATCGTTATTATTCTTATTAATAAGTAACAATATATTCCTAATTTAAATAACTTTGAATTAACTATAATACTCCCTTTTTTATTATTTTAGTTTTTTATATAATTAAAACAACGAGAATAAGGTATATTTAGATTAAACTTTATGTTTAAATATTTATTTACCGTAAGTTGTCTTGTAAGTACCTCATGTCAGTGTCAACATTTACGGAATCGTTTTTATTCTTATTGTTAATTAAGTAACAGTATATTCCTACTTTAAATAACTTTGAATTAACTATAATACTCCCTTTTTTTATATCATTAAAACAGCGAGAATAAGGTATATTTAGATTAAACTTTATGTTTAAAGATTTTGTTACGGGAAGTTGACCGCGGAAACAACCATAAAATGTTCCTCGCTGTTGTGAGGTGAAAAATTGTGTGTTGCGCTCGGCATAAAAGTTTTTAGCGTCTTGTACGTTTGAAATCCTCGCTTCGCTCAGGATTCAATCTTCAATTTTCAATCAATCCTAGAGCCCTTCACTTGCTTAGATTTCAATAGAGGCAACTCGCCGCTAAATAACCAACCTTCCAGCCTTGCATAACAAATAACTATTATTATTATTATTATCTTGCAAATACAGCCTTTTTTATTATTATTGTTTTATTTTTATTATTTATTAGGTTAATAAAGTTGTCAGCTCCACCAAAACGGTACCGGGATGATCAGCTCTATCCAAATCCCAGCATTATGCTGAGTCAGGAGTTCAGGACCGTTTTGGGACAAACCATGCTTTTCTTAATTGCTTGTTGTTGTGTAATTTTGTTTGTAATGTCCTTGTGTTTGTCACAAATTATTTTCTTTCTTTTTTATAAGCTCCTATAGAATTATTATCATGCCGTGTGGTGACGGCCTAAGAATACAAGTGTCACCACGCTCTTACATACCTGGGATGTCGTAAGAGTCGACTAAGAGGCTCGACGCATTGAACACCTGTGCGAGAGAAGGAAAACTTGAAACAAACCCTCTACCAACCGGTCTGGCAGCGTGGTAGCAGTAGGCTAATAACCTCCTATGAACGCCACAATATTCGTGAGCTAGGAGAGGCTTATGTCCAGCAGTGGATGTCCACAGGCTGATAATGGATGGATAGAATTATTAAATTACTTTAACTGCCAGCCTTGTCCAAGATGGCGGCCGTCGCAGACCTTACCCATCAGATAGAGTCAAGACAATGTTCATTATACTTATATCAGGCGAATTATATTTATGCCTCTAATAATAGATACTCGTCATCGTTTCAGCCACATAACACCCACTGCTGGGTATAGGCCTCCCCTAAAAGGATTTGCCATAATCGCCACGCTTGGCAGGCGGGTTGGCGATCGCAGTATGGCCAAGTTTGTAGGAGACGCTGCTGCCCGTCTCCTGAAGGCTGAGTCCCTTAGTCGCCTTTTACGACACCCACGGGATGAGAGGGGGTAGTGCTATTCTAAGCCGACACTACACAGCTAATAGATAATACTTTTAAATGGTCATCAATATTTTTTTCATATTGAGCCCTTATTTGGTACGCAAATTAGATGGATTACATAAGAAGGAGGCAACAAGTCACGCATACCACACTTTCGATTTAGAATGAACTTGCAAGGAAAGGGGCTCAGGGACAGCAGTTGGGCCCGGAGCCTTTCTGTGGCATCTCAAGACACGTGAGAGTGAATTCTCCGTTTCATATCATTCCGAGTTATGTCGTGAAAAGTATCGAAAAATCTTTTGATCTACTGATGATGTCATCACTTTATTTCTGCTCATCTTCTAGACTTTATTACACAACAATTACACTCGCGGACAAATAAATCAAGCAACTAACTGAGCAACTTTACATGGAATGAAAATTAAACATTATGTTTCACTGAATGTTTAGGGAAATAAGATTTTTGTTAAGGTGTTTCGAATGCTAATGCTTAGTTGAACTTTAGACCTCGCCATCGACGCACGAATCTTCGCACAAAAGTATGTGTATTTCTACACATACTTTTATATTTATTAGACCGTGAAGTGAGCATGTTTGTATGAAAATTACGCAGGGGCTTAATTTATTTGTCCGCGGGTGTATTTGAGAACCACTGCATACATAACGTGTGAATTAATATGATATTAAAAGTCTTGTATTTCTCATCTAATTAAAGTTTTGCACTTGTGGTTTCGAAGCTATGACATAATTTTATGAGTCACATTTTCTTGATTAACATTATAAAGATATATTATGTATAGTACTCGTAATTATGACTATATCTAGCGTAATAATCAGACTTTATGAGTTATTAATTAAAATAATTTTGTATAATGGTGCGATAAAACTTTTAGAGTTCAAATTAAAGCCATTACAGTTATTAATAATAAGGTACAGTCAACAACAAGTCCTACCACCAACCAAACCGAATACAATATGAACCTCCGCTGGGAATCGAACCCTCGAAATCGGACATCGCTGGAAATCGGACTCCTGGGTCTGATACCGGTGGTTATATCACTAGACCACAGAGGCGGTTAAAAGTAATATATATAGGAGATGTTTATATCACAAATAATGGAACATTAACAGGTATTTAACACATAATAAAGTCAACAAATAAAGGGAACTGAGATTAATAATTTTTTTGGTACTGACTAAGATTTCTTTTTCTATGAAGTCGGTTTTGTTTAAAAAAAAAACAACGGTTTGCACTCCGGGAGGCCGGCAGAAGTGAAAACCGCTTATAATAATAACAAATAATAAAAACTTTGAAATAATTAATTACAAATAGAATAGTTATTTATGAATAATGAATCTACAATATAAACGCCATCTGGTACCGTAGTATGAAACTCGAATTATCTCTCAAGGCACCAACTCAATGTCATCAAGTATCAAAAACTTAGTGGCAACTATATCTAGATGGCGTTGTAATGAAAGAAAAAGATATTTCTCCCTTGAAATTAAAACTGACTTGGCATCAATATGAAAGTTGGTAGTAATGAGAGCTCTGTATATAATGGCTGTTATTAACTAATATACGTAGATCTTTCAAGATTGAGACTTTGTGTAATTTGAAATAAGGCAACGGTAAATGGTCTTACGAATTTCCGATCGGGGTCACGTATCCACGACGCTACTTTAACATTTTTTACCCATCCCAAAAATTTAAAACTCTGATGTGAACAAGGCCGCTAAAGAAGTATTTACTTAAAAAAATACATTAATAATATGTTATGTTAGATAAATTCAGCGCTTACTAAATTTTAAAACATATACAAGACATATCGACAACCTCTTTTTGTAAGTCAGTTAGATAAACAAAAGTAATAAAATTATAACATCTTCAACAATCCTCTTTCAAACAATCAAGAATCATAAAAAATTAAGTCAATGATCGATCATACGCATTTAAGTTCGTATTAATAATGAAAATGACAGTATTTTCAAATTTTCAACAATTCCTGCAAAGTCCTACTAAACCGATTTCAAAATAAAAAAGTACCAATTTGGGTACAGACGATGTAATAATAGCGTATGAATAATTTCAATTGGTTAAGCCATCTTCGGCATACATACCTTAAAAATTTAGGTACGCGATAATTGAAAACCTCCTCCTTTTTATTTGAGTCGGTTAAAATATTAAAAGCAAAATAGGTAACTAGAACAATTTTCTGCCTTTGAGCGCGAGCTCTACCGGCATCGTCGTCGAATTTTCATTAACGTTACGTTACGCAATGAGTACCTACGGCACAAAGGCTCAGCTTCATTTCCGGTAACGAAGTACATTGTTTCGTCGTTGTCGTCGTCGAATAAAATGCTTCTAGACTCTTCCAATGATTCTAACAACGCGCCTACATAAATTTTTTGGTTTTACACGAATGCGAGATGTACCATCATCGTATTTTCATTAACATTACGCAACGAGTACGGCACAAAGGCCCGGTTTCATTCGGATGTAACGCAGTAACGCAGCACATTGTTTCAGTCTTCGTCAAAACGCTTTAAACGTTCTAAACAATGCGCCTACATTGATACCGGACCTCCTCCTTCTTTTAAGTCCGTTAAGAACCATAAATGACACAATTTAAATGCAAAGTTGGTGTCTAGATTTTTTTTTGCGTTACACAAATGCGAGTCGTATCAGCATCGTATTTTCATTAACATTACGCAACGAGTACAGCACAAAGGCCCAGCTTTATTCCCGGTAACGCAGTAACAGCACATTGTTTCAGTCGCCGTCATAAAAGTTTCAAACAACGCGCCTACAATGATACCTAACTCCCTCCTTCTTTCAAGTCGGTTAAAAACTGTAAAATAATCCATTAATAAACAAAAGTAGGTATGACTAGAATAATTTTTAGGCTCGCACAAACGTGAGTTGTATCAGCATCGTATTTTCATTAAAATTAAGCAACGAGTACGACACAAAGGCCCGGCTTCATTCCCGGTAACGCAGTAACGCAGCACATTGTTTCATTCGTCGAATAAAATGCTTTCAGACGCTTCAAACGTTTCAGACAACGCGCCGTTGTCGGACGACAACCGGCTTTGTTCATTTCAGCCTGAAAAATAATTCCAATGATGAATAACGTCTGGAAATGTCATGAAGTGATTGAATTATGACAAATATTAGCTTGAGTAAAGAAATTAGTAGCTATAAGGTTTTGTCACGTACAGTCAACACCAGCTACCTACGGCTTTACATTTGCACTACAAAAACCGCCGCTATTACGAGTGACATAAGGACGATCTCAAGGTCAGTGTAAAGCAGTAGCAGCTGTGGACTGTACATTGGGAATTTCGAAATAGTACGACCACCTAAAGCTAAACATAAGTGCGAAAATGATCGTCTGCCAAGTATTTCCGGCCATTTCAGAACTTTCTACGATAAAAGGGCTAAATAATGCCTTGTGGGCGCCATACTGATGCTCCCTTACGAAATAAGTTTAAAATTTGGACCGGAATAGCAGGATATTCACAAACTTCCGGTAAATTTTAGGTGCGATTATCTTCTGATCCTCGCTCTACACAACTCCTCCGATCGTGTGCCATGCATTTTATCGTGATGTCATATTATGACGTAGGTGATTTTTGGTGCGGGTATACTATTATTATTACTTATTAACACTGACACCTCCATATAAAACTATATCCATGTTATAATAATGCGGGTCTTCACATACAATGTATCCGGGTTGGGTGGCAGTCCCGGGTTCCGGAGATTTAGGGACCATTTATTTGTGGGAGCGCAACACTTGGCGGGAAATTAACGCCCACTTGTGGACCATGTGAAAACACTATTGGACGATTTGATTGGGAATTTGGAATGTTGACGTTGTTATTTTTGTTGTTTGCCGCAAGATAAAAGAAAATATATCGTTGGTCGTTCACAAAAAAATATTGATAAAAATAGTTATTGAAATGAAATAACCTTTATTCAAATAAAATCCATATTATAAGAATTATTTAATCGTCTGTTTTGCCCTTCCACCCATTACTCTTTTAGTTATCTAGAAAAAAACATAATATATTTTTCATCACTAGATTTTCCTTTCGTCCTAAATTGTTTTATGGTTTTTTGAATTTTTGTATTTTTCAATGCTATTTTTATTTTTAGACTTAGGACGAGAATTCTCAGTAGCTCAGTGGTTAGAGCATTGGACCGGATTTCCAAAGGTCGTGGGTTCGAGTCCCATCTGAGAATTCACTTGTGGCCGCGTTGTTTTTTTCCAATATTTTTTTATTTAAAATGTATCATAAATGTTCTAATAATAAATATAAAAGGCAGAATACCAGCGTTATCTTGTTACCATACAAATAATACATGTCATTTTTCTATATTTTTTCAGTTTGCTTTTATCCTGAGTAATATTGTTTCTATCTTTCTTTCTGTAATTAAGGATTAATTAGTTACAATGATTAATCGGTACAACGAAATACACCTTGATCATTCCCTTAGACAATTTCCCCAGCGTTATCACAGGCGAAGGATTTTGAAATGTAAGTATCTAATCTTTTACTCGTGTAATTACTGTGAAGCTACTTACGTCTTTCGATTAACGTTCTCAATTGCCCTTCCAAATTGCCATCTTCCACTTTGTTAATTGCCAAAAGGAAATTCAGGGAGGGAGTCTCGAGGAGTCTTTACATCCATTTCTTAAATCCATTACGGACAAGGGAAGTGCTTGATGTTTCGCCTGGGACATTCATGATCGCACTTATTAAAATGAATGACGTCAGGATCAGTCTCGGGACTGCAAATGCTTATTATGGTCGGTAGACAATATATTGGACTAGCGAAAATAAGTTAGGTAACTAAGTAACGTTAAGAAACTTTCGTTTAGAAGAAACCATTGTTGCAAACCCTGGGTCTATTTATTTTAAAGACAACTAAGTCATAGGTAGTTTACTTATTCGAAGTAGGTTACTCACTCCTACAGCCTATAGGCTTATAGTAGCAGAATACATAGGTAGTTACTTCACATTTACAGCATATAATTATAGACAGCGCGTTATTCGCTATTTAACCGACTTCAAAAAAGGAGGAGGTTTTTTTATGTATGTACACCGATTACGCCGAGATTTTTTGAACCGATTTCCGTGATTCTTTTTTTGTTTGATGCAGAATAGTTGCCAATTGGTCCCATAAAAATTTGGTTTAGTTTGCCCCAGTACTTTTTATGTTTTGAGCATTTTTATATATTTCATTTCATATTTGTTACTTGGATGACATGATATTATCTACCTTTACAAACTGTGAAATAAAAACTTTTATAAAAAAAATTGAAACCGACTTCAAAACACTAAAAAGCAAAAAAATAAACCTTTTGGAGTCGGTGCCAGCCTAAGCATTCTACTTTGCGGTCCTACTATTTTATTTTTCTTGCCTTGGCTTGCACCGACTCCAAAAGGTTTATTTTTTGCTTTTTAGTGTTTTGAAGTCGGTTTTCATTTTTTTTTTATCTTTGTCTTAGTTATAGCGATACCGGCCATAGCTGTTTACTGTCAGTGAACAAAGTTATTAATAGAGCCCGAACTTAAGCAAATGCATGAAATAATAAATATATAAAATATTCAATTTTAGTGTTCCATCATCAGCCTGTGGACGTCCACTGCTGGACATTGGCCTCTCCTAGCTCACGCCTATTGTGGCGTTCATAGGAGGCTATTAGCCTACAGCTACCACGCTGGCCAGACGGGTTGGTACAGGGTTTATTTCATGTTTTCCTTCTCTCGCGCAGGTGTTCAATGCGTCGAGCCTCTTAGTCGAATCTTACGACATTCCAGGTATGTAAGGGAGTGGTGACACTTGTATTCTTAGGCCGTCATCACACGGCACACACAATTTTAGTGTTATTTCAGTATTTTTGACTAAACCAACTAGACCACTTACTTATATATCATCAAAGAAGGTTTTAAATGCAATGAGCCAGAACTTAAGCAAATGCATGAAATATATAAATAAATATATAAAATATATAATTTTAGTGTTATTTATGTATTTTTGACTAAAGAAACTAGACCACTAATGTACTTACATATAATCAAATAAGGTTTTAAATGTAAGAAGAGATTCAGTAATTTACCAGAATACTTAAATATCAATTTATCACAGACCCATCACACCGATTCTTCTTTTGACAACTTCATATAAACGATCTAGACTTCGAAAATTGGCAGCGAACCGAATGAAATAAAACAGTTCGATTAATTTTGGAACTTAATCTTCAAGAATAAAGTTCTAAGTTCAATGTTGTAACATGTGACCTCTATTAGACTAAATCGAATTCGTTTTAAGGCTCGTCCATACTACAGTCGTATGGTAAATACAAATTTCTACTCCTACCATCCTAAAATATTGACAAAACCAAAATAATGCATTTCCGTCAATATACAAAAGCACCAAATCTGACCATACGTCAAGGCAATGATACCATAGAACCAGTGACTACAACAAAGTTTTAAGATTACATATTTATTTTATTTATTTATTTATTTTATTTCGGAAGACCAACAGCTTAAAATAATTCATTAGATTTTAACATAAAAATTGAGAGCCAATTACAGGTCTTCACCAATAGAGACAGTTTTAAAGTTAATGTTAAGCACTTAATAGGCAAACACGCATTCCAACAGATAAATTCATAATAACTAAGACAGAGTATAAAGAAACCAAATCAAAAAAACAAGCAAAAAATTTATAAAGCTCACAGAGAATTATCATATAAGCAAGATTTACAAATCAAGATTTACAAATCAAATTGACTATCAAACCAACTAGGAAATAATGTTTTTAAACAAAACTTTGTAAATCTTTCTTAATTGTTCCACAAATACGTTAAGATTTCAGTTGAAAGGATGGACAGTAACATAGGGTACTTTTTATCCCGATATTTCCACGGGAACGGGAACCACGGACGGTCTGAATCTAGTGTATAATAAAAGGAAGCGATCCGCCACTCAGTGCGCAAGCGATCCGCCACTCAGAGCGCGCGACCGAGACGTGACGCAATTCGGCTCGAGAACTTTTGTTATGCTATGCGGTGCGGAGCTGCTCGTCACCCATCACAATATGCGCCTGCCTTTATACGTAATCGAGTTATTAATCAAAGTGTATACGTTGCCTTAGTGCACTGAGTGGCCACTGACAGTGATGAACCGCCCACGATTTAGATCGATTATGTAACTATTTGTTACAATACCTTGTTAGATACAATCGCAGCTGTTCAACACACTTGATTTTTACTTGACAATATTAAATTTATTTAAGCGGTGTTTTTTCAGTTTATTTTGAATTTAATTTGTCCTCTTAGTGGAAACGCGCTAGGGTGTAGGTTTAAATACTAATTATTTTTAATGCATTAGCTATACCTAATATAATCAAGATTTGATAAAAGTACCTGTATACATTAAAATACTCATTAATGTAAGTATATGTCGCAGCCAACTGGTTAAATCAGCCGTTTAGTTAGAGGGCTAGCAAGTTAATTAAACGCCGGTATTCAATGAAATGTCTAAGGGACAACTAGCCAAGTTGTTGAATAAAACGTCTCGACTTGTCTGAACGTCATATTTAGCCGTCTCATTGAATGACTACATTATAGACTCGAACTATTCGTGAAAACATGTAGACATGTCGGAGTAATATCAGGCATATTTTTATCACACATTCTTATTATATCAATATTGATATTAATAAAACACAATGCGAGCTATCTGACGTCATATTTGTTTGGAGACTACCAGCGCCCCAGTGGCAAAAATATAAACTAAATTTCAATTAACGTCAGCCATCTTCAAAGGGATAACTTACAATAAGACAACTAGTTGAACGTCAAGTGATGCTAGTTAAATCAACGATCGGCCTAGGCATTCAACTGAATGCCGGAGTTTAATTAACGGATTAGCCTTCCAATCAAATGGCGGATTTAACCAGATGGTTATAACATACTAAATTACAAAAACATATATTTTATTAAAGATGTTACTTAGCAAAGTATGACATAAATAAATAAGTATAATTTAAACAGGAAAGTAATGAAATGACGTACACTAGCTAAATCATGGAACAATTATGGTAAAAAATATAGAAACATTGTTCCATGATAAATTTTAAATAGAAAAATATTGGAAAAAATTTACTCGGCCACAAGTGAATTCTCAGACGGGAATCGAACCCGCGACCTTTGGAAATCATTGGAGAGCATTGGACCGGATTTCCAAAGGTCGCGGGTTCGATTCCCGTCTGAGAATTCACTTGTAGCCAAGTAAATTTTTTCCAATATTTTTCTATTTAAAATTTATCATGGAACAATGTTTCTATATTTTTCACTCCGTGTTGTTTTTCCTAAACTTTGATAAACAAACACATCCCGAGAGGCTCTCTAAACACTAGAGACGTTCTGCTCTGAACGCTTATTTATAGCAACAATGGCGAGCGATTACGACATCACAACACTATCGGTATCGCCGTATTGGGAGCGACCCACATCTGTTCAATGTACGTTTCCATTGTCCTGTTGAATTTGACGGACGTAACTTGAATAGTATTTTATTAAGGCGGTACTCCCACCGAAAGTGGCGCCGCGTTGAATTTTATTTAATATCGTAATTCTAATTCACAATTTTAATAAAACTAAACGTGGAATTTTTAGAACCCTTTGTCTTGTATTTTTAGAAGGTATCGCTACATCTCGTCATAGTCATTCGTAGAAGTAGATGGCAAATGTGTCAAAAACGGCCACTTTTAGCAGTTTTGCTATCTACTTCTAGCAGTGACTACGAGGGAATGTAATGATACCGTCTAAAAATACTAGACTATGGGCTCTAAAAATTCCACGTTTAGTTTTATTTAAATTGTGAATTAGAATTACGATATTAAATAAAATTCAACGCGGCGCCACTTTCGGTGGGGGTACCGCCTTAATGGGTATAAAACACATTTTAAAGGATAAGAGGCGATTAGCAGGTTGAATTTGAATGTTTGTAATAAAAGCGTTATTAAGATATTATGTTGGGGCAGAACGAATGTGGAATGGTCGCCACGCACCGGACGAATGACGCTCCGTAGGTAGGCCCTCGACAAGGCAGACCGACCATCTGGTGAAGATCGCGGAAAGCCGCTGCTGGATTCGGGCAGTGCAATACCGATCGTGGAGTTCTTTGTGCAGCAGTGCGTGTCATGCCGTGCGGCTGAAATGATGAACCAAGTTGAGGTCTTTTTTCAATTTGACGACTCTCGACGAAATATGATAGAAGGAAAAAACAGTATTACTGACTCTAGCTAGTTTATGAACTGAATAGCGTTGCCTTATAATAAGGTGAATTTACATAAATATGCTGCCACGATGCTACCATATGAACGTACCACGTAACGGGGGCCTTGCGACGAGCTGTCGAGCAATTTTAAAGTAGTAATATTGTAAGTCAGATGGCGCTACACGCAGTGTAATCCTTTAATCAACATTGCTTTAATTTTGTCACGATACCGATGATTGGTTGGGCCTTAGTAACTAGTACCTCGCTTCAACAATCGTCCCGTCCGACAATGGGAACTCGTCCAAAGCTTTTACTTTCGAATGATTTTGATTCATGCGTGGGCGGATTTACGGCGGCGGCCGGCACGAGCATCGGTTACCTCTATCAACACGATTGGTGCATAGTGAAGATTTATGCTATCCAAGGAATGTGAGTAGAAGAAGTATTTTTATATGAAGAATTGATAACTGCAATACAAACAATACCTAAATCCAGATATAAATAATTCGCTCTAAATACTGGAAAGGTTCCCGTAATAGTTTCTATGAATTAATGCTAATAAACCCTCCCGCATGTTGGGAGTGTCAGGGTTCTGAATACTGGAACGGTTTCCATATACCTACCTACGTCACGACGAACGAGCATCGGTTACTACTTACTACTATCAGTACGATTTGTGCAGCCGTGCGGTTTTGTGACAAAATCCGCGATCATGTCGACACCGAACTCACTCAAGACATGCAAATGACAAAAAATGTGGGTATATCTGCAGTTTTCTGTAACCAATACTTAAACTTAATAATTGGCATTCTAATAAAGTAGTTAGTTATCAACATTTTATCACAACGTAAAACAATTATTTCGATGAGATTTATCTATGGCAAGTCATCACTTATTTAACAGCAATTAACGACCTCGACAGTCAACAAGAACCTATCAAAATACATTTGAACCGAAATCCGAAAACCAATCGGGAGTCTCCTAGCAGCCCTCGCCTCCACTTTCGATTAAATTAAAACATAACAGAATTTAGTTGATCCCGATTGGGCCTCCGGGATCGAAAGTAATGGATCCTGCGAATTTGATCCTTGCCCTTGTCGATTTGTTACAATCGTCTTGTGAACTTGGGAATTTGATTTTTTTTATGGGAGAGATTTTTTTCTAGATAAAACACTACTTGAGACCGAAGTTTATGGTATGCAACCATCACCTTATTTTTACATACCACCGAAGTAGATATATTACTTATAATTCCCTACTCTCAATTTTATCCAATCCTCACTATGCAAAAAATACATACTCAACTATAATTTGAATAAAAAATGAGTAAGGAAAGGACTTTAACTTCTCAGGTCCCGAGTTATGAGACACAATAGATATTCTAATGTTCTTTGAACACCGGTGTGTCCCGCTCGGGTTTGATGAATTAAAGCATACTTTTACATACGTTTTAGCATACGTAAGTTACGTTTACTTTTAGCATTACCAACAATGCTCTAAATTTGCTATACCTAGGTAATAGAATTCGTAATATTTCCATTGATATAGTTGCGAAAGAACTGGTGACCGAGGACGGTGCCCAACCAAAATACCAAATCGTGCTTTAGAAATGTGAATTTCCATAACTCATATCTAAGTAGGTACTTACATCAAAAATTTAAATTAATGAAAACATTAAGCGGCATGTTTTCAAATACAAGAAGCATTACAAACATATTCCTAAATGCCATTTCCTGTGCTCCTATAAATTATCTAAAGGATGGTATCTTCCGCACACATGATGGGGGCTGTATCCCGTTCCTTATCTTGTATCTCCCGATCCAGAATGAGTCGGGAAGATTAATGTCCCTAATATCTCAGTGGGTAGCTGTTTGCAGTGTTGCCAGGGTAGATGAAGAAACTTCCCATGATTTATATTGAGATACACCAACATCGTTATGGGGTGTTTACATTGCTATTTGGCTGTTTACTCGTTACGTTACGAGTATTTCTTTGATGACTTTTACACTTTTGTTAGCGTCACGTCTAAAAAGAGAAATGTAACTTTTGGTAAACGTGTCTGTAGCCTTTTTGTCAGGAATATTTACAAGTCTGATTGAAAATATTAAGTATTTACTTAAATAAGGATCAATATCACGTCAATACTCTGTTAGTCATTGCATTTTTTTATTTCAATATTTTTATGATCGTTTGTGAGAAACTTTAAAGATTTTTTAGTTCAAGATAATATTGAGATAAGTAACAATTATTTGCAAGCACGACACCAGTGTCCAGAAAACAAGGGAATATCTATTGAGTCTCATAATCCCAAAATAATCCATAAAGCCATTCAGCGTATTTATATAATTCAAAAAAGGGCATTTCTATCACCTTCCAATGCAGTCATCCAAAAAGTTTCGATACGATTGTGCAACAAGTTTGATCGGTAACGCACGAGTGCATTGCCTTGTTAACAAAAATGAAAGTTTAAAACAAAACAGTTAAATGAAACCACCGAGCTGTATTGACCACAGACAATATAAAGTCTGTTTTTACCCTATTAGGTAAAGAGTCATTACTTGTTGTTTAATGAATTGGTAATTTCCAAAAACTATTACACGATTTATAGAAAACGTTTAAATCACGTATAATAGAACACATATAATAATCATTTAAATAATAAATTATTTCTTTAACTCATACTGTTCGAAAAAATCGTTTCCTGTTTGTACCTGCCTACATTTCTCAAAATTTTGTTCGCTATTATATTTTCTATATTGGTTGTTACAGACATTTGGGGTCAACTTAGTTGGCTTAGCTGATAACATAATCAATTGTGTTTTTTTTTACAAACTGACGTTTCTGAATGTAAAGGGAGGGGAAAAGTTCATTTTTCTTTTTATTAAATATGTATATAGTATAACTTATTCTGTATAGCCTCTAAAAATGCCACGAAACTCTGTAATTGGCTTAAGAGTCTAATAATTATAAGTTACATTAATTGATTTTGTAAAAAAAGCTGTTGAGTTTCTAAATAAATAAATAAATAAACTTATTTAAGACTAGCGTCCGTTCGTGGTTTTACTCCCGTGGATCGATAGATATACGTTAAATATAACATGATCTAACTGATTAATTAAAATGTAGACTTACCGCCTAGTTTGTAATAAAGGTTGTTGTTAAAAAGGCTGATGAAAACTTAAAAAAATAATATTTGGACGAAATGACATCCTTGTAATACACTCACCGGCACATCTAATGCACACTAAGCGACTCTATACATAAAAATGACAATATATTTCTGCAAAGATCTGTATGCTCATGTTTAGCTAAGCATTCGACGGTCCAATACTACCCAACCGTAATAGCTACATATTGTGATAAAAACATTTTCAAATTAGTCGAGAAACATGTGTTGTGATTAAGTTTCAAATACTTATCTTTGATGCTCAATGCATTATTTTTAAATTTTCTATGAGCTTAAAAGGTGCTTATTTCAAGATCCTTAGCCTATCGAATTCAGTTTCTACACGAAACAAGGCTAGTACATAACACATCAGTGCAGAAAAACTAGCAGTTTGAGCCATATTCTCATAGAAATAAAGTCTGTCTTCCCATTGCAAACTTTTAGAGTAGTACAACCTTTAAAGAAGCAGACTTTAAAAAATAAAAAAGCTCGCTAAAAATTATTCACCGGTGTTGCACGTACTCTCAGTCCGGTCTCCTTTGAGTGTTGCCTGTCAGTGTAAATATTTGGCGCGAATTATTCACAGGCAGCCATTACTGACAGCTTGTCGATGTTGTTTATTTTATCAGCTCCGTTGATTGGGAATACTGGTGTTGTAGGTACGGTTTTTTCGTATAGATATCTTTTTTTTGGATTTGTCGTTCCAATCCAAATAGGATCAAAGGACTCATAAGAGGATCAGTCTGGTTATCTGTCAAAACTCTCTCGTCCATAAATGAAGATAAGTACTATAATGTTGAGCTATCCAATTGAAATAAAAGTGCTCACTGCAATTTCATTCCTGCGAGCTTCTTATTTATGAAGCATTTATGTCACCTAATTTAAAGGATGCGACTATGCAAGTCATAACATCCACTTTATCCACTTTTTTACCAAAATACAAATATATTAGGTAAGTATCAGATGTTCGATTTACTTCTATAAACTGACTTTTAATTCTTCTAATTAGGTATTTTTTTGCATTTACTATCGTATTTTTATGTGAGTTTAGTTTACGGCCGTCTGAGCGATATGAGACACGTAGATTTTTTTATTAGGTACATTGTCTTGTTTGGAGTTTGAACCTTTTGGCCTCGTCACCGGTCCACCATCTTGAACTATTGAACCATGAACCATTTTATGACACTTTTGGGTATTGTATAACATAAAATTTTTTTATTCCTCTGTGTATGAACAGGGTCATTTATATAGGTATTACCGGGCGACGTCATTTTGAAAAATCTTCAAAATGGCGTCTCATGCTATGGATTTGGACGAGGCCGGTCGCCATACAAAAATGTTCAAACCCGTTTAGCTGTAGATCTGTTAATTAAAAAAAGTAACGCATTAATCTTGGATGGTCGGTGGCTGAAAAATGTGGCGTGACGAGAACCCTTTCAAGCTGATTGGTCCGAATCAGTACTGGAGCCAGTGGAGAGTAATGGCGACGACCTTTGACTAAGAAATATACTGGGTTTGCCGAAAAACATTAGTATTTATTGGCATCCGAGTTAGGAGCTCTAGAAAAACTGTTGATAGGAACAGAGTGCTCTTAGGCGAATAGATTTGAGGTAGGTTTAGATAAAAGTATTTCTTTGCTAAGCAATCCTAATTCAATTCAATATCATTTATTCAGTCTAGGCTGTTACAAGCACTTATGAACGTCAAAGAAGCTACGCCATCGGTTCACAAACCCTGCGGCGGGAGACCTTGTAACGAGAAGAACCGGCAAGAAACTCGTCAAGGGCTATTTTTTTCTCCCTGTTTTATTTGATAACAGTAAGGTCAATTTCCATCACAAAAGAAAATACTAATTATAATATTACATTTTATGGTTATCCTAACCTTAAACAATTTACAACTCTCAAGGAAGGACTTACTTAGGAAAGTGAAGCAACTTCTATGACTAATACAAATAGTGGATTCTTTTGAAAATACTGAATTATCTTGTATTTGCAAACAGTCATAAGTACAATCGGGGAACTTCCCGGTTGACCAGTATGGTTTTTTGTAAGAAATGTTAAAGAAATAGTTTAGTATTCAAATGAAATACCTATTGATGTTCTATTAGTTGTGATTTAAACGTTTTCTATATATATATTACTTTTTTTTTAAAACTCTCTAATAAAATATTACTGGTCAACCGGGAAGTATCCCGACTGTACCTAATATGCATGATGTCGTTTTAGGTAATTTAGAATTATGTACTGACTCTCAGTAAAAGTAACATTATTTTCATTTTGCAAATTTGAAACAAGTGTCCATACCTATTTCAAAAGCTTATATCGTAAAAAAATAAACGGAAATCATTAAAAGGGCTAAAAAGGATCAAGCATAAAAAAATATTAAAATATCTATATTGGAAAAAAGGAATCATATTGAAACGTTTTTGCAGTGTTGGCTCTTAAATATTGGTTTCAAAGATTACGGCGGGCGCGGGCGATTAATACATTTTTCTCAAACATGCATGGAAATGTTGTCATTATTTTCGAAAAAAGAACACGCGAAGTATCGAATTTACGGACAAAGAAAATCAAATCCATTGCAGGAGCGTTTTTTTAATTTGGAACATTACGAAGAGTATTTAACAACTCCAGCACGCCGTTTCATACAACATTGCTGGAGCGCTGTAATGTTCTAAATTCAAAAAGACGCTCCTGCAATGAATTTGATTTTCTTTTAGTAATTATTAAATGTATAATATAAAAAGATGTTTTATTTCCCTGCATTCTTTTGAGAAAAGCACTATATATGCCTCGGCGGAAATGGCAATTGACTGTCTCGTATCAGTGAAGTCCTCGCCTACGGCTCGGCCTTCAAACTCATACTCGACCTGCAATTGCCTATTTCACGGCCTTTGCAATAATGTACTATTCTCTAACATGCTTGGAAATATGAGCATTATTTTGACAACCTTCTTCGAGATAAATCGATATTGCTGTACTGGCCACATACATGTGAGCAGCGGCCGGCAAAAGTTGGATGAAAATCCATATCTGTCGTGTTTAGCGGCCAAATAAATTACATAGTAAACTCATATAGCTGTCGTGTAATTTAAAATTGGAACGATTATCTTTTACTCTGAAATATGGCAACCAAAGAGGTAATTTATCAAAGATTTTATTTAAATTTCGAACTGGATTGCAAATAGAAAGCTGTTTTAGAAAAAAAACAACAAATTACGACTTTAACGCGGGATAAAATATTGTAGTTCGTTGTTCGTCTGATTTCAAAAAGTAGTTTTAATGTACGCGCATTATTTGAGAAAAGTACTATACAAGCCTTGGCCACAACTAGGCATTGATGGACTTACGTATGTGTGCTTTGGCTTCACCTCGGCCCGCATTTACACGTTCGTCCATAAATGCCTCTTTTGCTGGCCGCTGCAGTAATGTACTATTTTATTTGCAAGTTTTTGACAGGATAATCATTAATGTTTTCAAATGAAATTTAAACCACAGCAAAGCACATTTTGTAGAATAGTGGAAACTTGTTGTCAGAATTAGCAATCGCTATGTAAGTTATTCAGCGTCAGGTGCTGGCTGTACTGACTTGTTTTGCTGATGCTGCTATAGGTTATTAGTTTAGGAACATTGACTCTTTATTTCCATTGCTAGATTTCATTTTTAAAGTCATATGAAAAGGACTGATCGATACCAAAATACGTCATGCTTTTTTATTTTTGCATTAACAATGATATTTACTAATACTAACTAGTCTTCAAATTGCTCAGAAGGGAATATAAAAAAACCTGCCCCCTAATTGTTTAATTTAAAATCTATCATAATCCCTTTCAGAGTTGTTGTGATTGTGATATGTTCGTCTGTCATATTGCTTAGACAGTTCAATTTCGTTTATTCCATACCTTTTAAAACGCGTCCCGATCACAATCCCTTTCAAATGTCAAATAGTGACGGCCTGAATATCTTTCAAAATACGAATTGAAAGGGATTGCGATAGATTTAAAATTACACAATTAGCCCCCTGGTCCTTACAAACGCGTACACTGAAGATTTGTATTTAAATAAATATTTATCTTCATCTATAGACAAAGGAATATATTTTTCACCTCACACGCTCTGAAAAGGAGGTTTTGTCAATCAGTTTAGGCGTAGAAAATCGCTTTTTGCGGCTTAGCGCCGCAAAGTACTTTTTTAATTTCATACCTAAAAATATGTCTTAATGCGTTCCGAATCGCACTATTGACTTTTTTGTTATATTTGATTCTTATTTTAAATAACTTTAAATTAATTATAATACTCCGTTTTGGTTCATTATATTATTTTAGTTCATTGAATCATAAAAACAATTACAATAAGATTGAACTATTTTATATTAGGCTGGGTGAGATTTCACAACCTATAATTGGATTTCGGACTGTGACATAAATCTTTATTTTTAAATTGTCTTTGTCTTGTACCTACCTGTCATGTCAGTGTCAACATTTACGGAATCGTTTTTATTCTTATTAATAAGTAACAATATATTCCTACTTTAAATAACTTTCAATTAACTATAATACTCCCTTTTTTATTATTTTAGTTTTTAATATCATTAAAACAACGAGAATACGGTATATTTAAATTAAACTTTATGTTTAAAGAATTTTTTACCGGAAGTTGACCGCGGAAACAACCATAAAATGTTCCTCGCTGCTGTGAGGTGAAAAATCGTGTGTTGAGCTCGGCAGAAAAGTTTTTAGCGTCTTGTACCTTTGAAATCCTCGCTTCGCTCAGGATTCAATCTTTGAACGACTCGCTACGCTCCTGGTTCAATCCTAGAATCCTTCACTTGCTCAGATTTCAATAGAGGTAACTCGCCGTTAAATAACCAATTTTCCAGCCTTGCATAACAAATAACTATTTTATCCTACTTTTAAGTAAGCAGAGAAAGCGCATCGCCCCGCATTGTACTAATTGTTCATTAGGTAAGTTGACTTGACTCCAATAGACCTAATGCGCTTTTCAGACTACGCTATGAAAATGAAAATGAAAAAATATGTATTTCATAAAAAACAAATGGGTAATACAAGGTATGGTTGATTCCCCCTTTTAGGTGTAAAAACACCTGTACCAGAAGAAAATCGCTCTCTCATAACAACATCTATTTTTCGTGTTTCCAAAGAAATAAAACTAAAAATTTAATAACAAAAATATTAATTCTAAAACTTTAAAATGTGCTTGTGTATGTGTAAGCAAAGTACAACATTTTAAGAGATAACTCAGTTAAGTATCTATATGAACTATTACTTTTTCTGTTTCCTCATAGTTCAGTTTTTTAACCCATTCTGTTACTAGCTGCTTGCAAACGTGGTTGGTTTTTGTGTATATTTTAAGAATTTTATTAGCATGGTTATAGATATGAGATAATTGGTAAATGTACTGGTGTTTGGCAAAGTAAGTTTTACATTTACTTGTTTTGGCTACAATGTCATTACGTCTTTTAGCTAAAATATTGGAGTCAATTGGTAGTGATTTGTGTTAAAATATAATACGCTATCTAACTTAGTATGGTGAGCGATATCGTTGTGCTATGAGCTATATGCTATTATATTATAGCGTAGTCTGAAAATCGCTTGAAGAGCGTTTCATAGTTTCTTTTGCAGTTATGTTGCGCAAACGCGTTTGATGCATCATTTTAATACCTAACCATTTTTTCACTATTTCTTAATATTTGGATTTTTTAACACGTAATACAAAACTAAAAAGGTTACTTACCTTCTTGACAGATAGTAACAACATAGCGGCAAAGGAATTATACAATGAAATCCACTGCGTATCATCGTTGTATAGTTACACACGTGACGAGAGTAGTACTATTTTAGCCCTGCATAACATGGTAGATGGCAAAATACTTTAAAACTCAGATGATTAACTAAATCAGGGCCCGTATTCACTATGACCACTTACCGATTCCTTGCTCAAACCACGCGAATGTCGTATTTGGTTTCGACATTTTAAAAATTCGTTTTCTCTATGACACTTACAAATTTTAAAGTTATTTTACTTGTTTAATAATTATACAACTTGTGACTTTCATTTACTTGTACAATAACTTTATAATTTGGGAGTATCATGGAGAAAACGACTTTTGAAAATGTCAAAACCAACTACGACATTGGCGTGGTTTGAGCAAGGAATCGCTAAGTGGTCATAGTGAATAAGGGCCCAGGCCTCAAAATCTTCTCTTTACACTACAGTACCAAATCAAACATTAACCAACTATTCGGCACAATCATCGACCCGAGGAATACCAAACAGTCAAGATTTGCTAAAGTTCCCAGTTATGGATTCGGCAAACTTGTCGAAAGTTTCTCGTGTGTACCACTTGGCCGTTCGGATTCTCGACGAATACTTGGCGTAAGTTTGACGAGATTTGCCCAACTTGTCAAGTCACGGTCCCTTGCTAACTGTGTGGGAAGGATCACTTGTTTATGGAGCAGTTTTAGACAAAAGAGCAGTTAATGAGTTGTTTAGAGATCTACCCGTAAACTACACTGCGTATATGGTCATCTCTCTCACAGAGTTTATTTTTTATTTTTTTTATGAACGACGGGGAGACTCTTAGTCTTCATCATACCTGATGTTAAGTATTGATAAGGCTGAAGATGAAAGCGAGCCTCTCTCGGAATCCTCAATCACTGAGGAACTGCCTATCTTATGTAACTGCCGGAACACAACAATGCTGAAAACATTATTGTTATGGCGTCAGACTTAGATAAGATGGTAGCTAGCCAGACGGAATTAGCACAAGTCCTACCACCAACCAAACCGAATACAATATGTACCTACCCCTGCTGGGAATCGAACCCGGGACTCCTGGGTCTGATACCGGTGGTTGTACCACTAGACCACAGAGGTGTTACTTTTATATTGTTGTAACATACCCATATATGGATACCTATGCCTTGCGGTTTTGACAGAATTACGAAGGTGCAGCTTGAGTGTGAAAAATATGTCGTAACGTCGGGGCTCTCGGACGTCATCAGGATGGGTGACCGTTATTTAATACGAACTAAATACTGTGGGCCAAGGGAAACGCTAGCGAATGCTTATTACCAGTATTGGAAATTAATCTATCTGATATTAATTCTGACTTAAACTGTCAAAGCAGATATCTTAAGCTTACAAGGCTTATACGACATTGTACCGAAAACACGTGAAGCAACTTTAACGTTTTATAAAAAGTTCAAATATTTAAACACTAAGTTAAATAAAACAATTAAACAAGTACAAATATAAATCACTAACACTTATTTAAGAATATTATAACCGCTATTTTAAAGAGAAAAAGGAACGACTTAGTCCGTGGGTCGCGCTCCGTCACCGGTCACAACTCAAGCCAGATTCGTTCGCCCAACTTCCCATAGTCTGCTATTTACGTTCAGCGACATACTCATGTGTCGCCTGCGTTCCCATGGTGCGCATTTGAAACTAAAAAATTAAAGCTTTGTCGCTGCGCCGCCTTAAATAAATATTGAAAATTGAAACGGGTATTAAATAATTCCGCCTTAAATAATTCCTCAGCGATAAGCTCGCTAACATAAACAAGGTTTAAGTAATAAGAACTATAAAATTAAATTGACTTGGCTTCGCAAATGTGCGACGCCTGCATAATGATAATTCCTCTAATTTCCTATAAACTTTTACTAATTACCAGATGACCAAAAATTTACTGGTGACCAAAGATTTACTATTTCGAGCTCCTCCGTGCTTCGGAAGGCACGTTAAGCCGTTGGTCCCGGCTGCATTGGCAGTCGTTAAAACCCACCGCATTGGGCCCGCGTGGTGGGTCATGGCCCGTTCTCCTTATCCATCCATAAGGAAGGCCAGTGCCCCAGCAGTGGGGACATTAAAAATGACTGATAACGATCACGATGACGAATTATCAGGTGAAACATTAAAAACACGGCGTACTATTGAACAGAGTATTTAATCTCACAGCGTATAAAAATAGCGACACTTGTTTTACATCCAAAGTTTAAACAAGGAAAGAGTTAATCTAAATAACTTTGAAGCTTACGGCTTAAAAGTTGTTCTTGTTATTGTTATAAGTCGAATTTGACACCACCTTAATCGCGCCGAGCGACGTCCGTTGCGGCAACAGCGCCTTCTCCCATCGCCCGCTACGATGATGTCATCGCGCGTCAACTCGCAGCGATTACCAACATTCCCGATGCAAACTTATAAAAATTAAAATAAGATTTTAAATATAAAGTTGCTATGTAGGCTGAAATCCCATTATTAAAGTACGCAAATGTTAAAAGCACTGTCATCAGTCATTTAATGTCCCCACTCTGGGACACTGACCTTCCTTATGGATGTATTGTTTCTATACAATAAAATAATATTAAAAAAGGAAATAATGCCGTATTATATTATAAAATAAACTCACATAATTGACATTAATAATAATTATGTACCAGTCTACAAATTTAATTCATGTATTGTTTAGTTTTTTATGACATGTACTTTTAATTTTTAACTTTGACATTTTTGTAATGATGACATTTGACATTTAAATAATGTTGTAATTTCCTTTAATAATAATCAATTGTATTTTTAAATGTATTTACTAATTCCTACGCTTTTCTAATGGCAGAAAAAGTTTGCACTTTATTAATTGTTCATCTTATATAACACCATTTTTAAGAATAAATGACTCTGATTCTGATAGGAGAACAGGCCATGGATGACCCATTGATAGATTTTAACGAATGCAAATACGATCTTAATTTCCATGGCAGTGGAATAAGTCTCCATGAAAACGCTGTATATATGCCTTAAATCGTATAACTATACGAAGATATTGAAATGCTTGCATCGTACGTCGCTCGTCTCGATTGGGAGAAGTCCCATCAATATTCCGTCGCCATTACGACCAGATTCGCCGTAACCCGGGGATTACAGACCGAATACAGACTTAGGACGTATTGTCTATGGACAAGTAAGTACGTTGTGGGTTCAGATTATTAATCTAGCATGGTTCTCTTGATTTGAAGCTTACGGGTGCAGTGTTTACGCTTCAATCTTACGTATGATTGACGTATCATTACATGCAATATAATTATAAAAATAGCAACAGCGAAATACTGAAAAGTGGGACCTTTCCCTCCCTCCTCCCACTCCGGCGCACCTTCTAGAAGTGGGGATTTTTAGTATGTTTACTCCTTAAGCACCCTGAACAACTTTCTGAAGAAATCGCCTCTGTGGTCTAGTGGTACAACCACCGGTATCAGACCCAGGGGTTCCGGTTACGATTCCCAGCGGGGGTACATATTATATTCTTTTTGGTTGGTGGTAGGACTTATTGTTAGTCTGTCTGGCTAGTTACCACCATCTTATCTAAGTCTGACGCCATAACAACAATGTTTTCAACATTGTTGTGTTCCGGCAGTTTGAGATAAGATAGCCAGCTCCTCAGTGATTGAGGATTCCGGGAGAGGCTCGCTTCCATCTTCAGTCTTATCAATACTTAACATTAGGTATGATGAAGGCTAACCCCCCATATTCTAAGTCGTTCCTCCAAAACTTTTTACACTCCACTCAACCTCGTCGTGGGTTAAAATGGTAGTGTGCGCTAGGCCTAACACGGAGTGGCTACGTACTCTTTGGCTCCTCCAGGCCCATAAGGAGTTATGACTTAGAATAGCGATTTCGAGAAGTATTTCGAAGAGGTTTTCAGTGAGGTTTCGTTAAGTCGAGGACGAGTACGTTTTGGAGGAACGACTTAGAATATGGGTGTAAGAGTCACACGTTCGTTCATAAAAAAAAAACGCTTAAGTTCCAGCTCACGCACTCCACTCCCCATTTTGGGCTATACGTTAAGTGGACTAATTCCTACTACCTATTTCTTCTCCTTCTTCTTGTATAAAAAAAAAATGTTTATAAGTATGTTTATCCGTTATCTAGTATCCATAGCACAAGTTCTTCATGAAACTTAACGTGGGCTAGATAATTGGTGTGATGTATGCGAATATTTATTTATATATTTATTATTTCTTGTTCTTCTTAGTGAGTCTTGTGTAAAGGTCCTCGCGTGTACAGGTGTAAGCACACGCAGGGCAGGGCTTAAGATGTGCTATGGTCTGGGGAGAAATACCACACCGTTCATTTAAATGTTTGAATAAACTAAAATCTCTGCACGATATATAGGTACTTGCTACAAAAAAGAATACTCTTGCGTAAACCTTGCCCCTAGCTATTCATCGAAAATTAAATTCGATTCCAAACAAGTAAACAAAGAAAGCAGTTAAAGTGGGTCACCGTTATCTAACCGCCATATTTTAACCACGCGGCGATAAATATTATAATTTTGACATCATTAACTTACGATAAAGGTACTTTGGTTCCGCTTACAGAGCAAGAAGCACAGTCAATATATTTGCTATATCAGTAACTCAAGTAAGCCTCTTTTTCTCGTTGAATTAGTTGAATAAATAACTAAAAAAGCTTATTCAAATAAACTGTTTAACTGAATGTAAATAAGGGCTTTTGAACAGTTAACCTTTTCCTATCAGCTGTTCGAGACTTTTTTAACCGACATAACAAGAAGGACCGGCTCAAGAAATTTGCCAGCTTTAAGAGAAGAAACGACATCTAGGTACAATCCATTAAATTCTGTCTGTGTACTTTTCCAGATATAACCGTTTATTTCACACTTTACTTTTGAAATTGATAGTTATGCTATGTTATTATTTTGATTTCCCAACGTTTTGTCATAAAATATAGATGTCACATGATGACTTGGTACTTATGACCCATCAAACCATCTTTTGTTATTTGTTTTTTCTTAGCATAAATAAAATCGACTCTAAGCCATAAATCAATTTGGTATTTGAATTTTCACAATAGAGTTTAAAGTCGCGTAGCACGTAAAGTCGAGCGCCGTCACCGGAATTGTGTTAATCAATTGCGATGTAGTGGCCCAGTCGCCGGAAAACTCGATTCCTTGGGGTGGTAAAGTTTGAGGTTTGTTATCATATCACTTATTGACCATGGGGCCTACCGCCATTTTTAGAGACCATCATGTCGTAAGAACGTTTTGTTTCCTTTTTGTTTCAATAGTGTTTGAATTCGTACGCGAACTTCATAAAGTATTATTTTTTTCATTCCTGCCCAATGACACAACTATTGAGATATATCTATGGAGATTAAATATTACTAAAAAGAACCTGCACTTGATGGTACTTTGTAATGACGAACTTGACAAGGCAGCTCCTAAACATTTGCAAGAAAAATATCGCCATCCAAATACTCATGTCAGATTTGAATAATATAAGTTTCTATAGACAACTATCTCAGATCCATGTACATCTTTATTCATTGTTCCTGCCAACGAACGAATTGAAGTTGTCATATTTTGACACACTTCACACAAAACCTCCGTCAAAAAAATATTTTGTTTTATGAGGTTCGCAGTACGAAGTGACATATAAATATACGATGCGCCGATAATGTTTGACAGAAAACAATATTGTGCTAAGAGATGGCGGTAGGCCAGCAGAGCTACCAGCTTTCATCATCATATTATTGAATCATGAATGTTGATTGAAAAATGGAGCTCACTGTGTATAGCGCAATCTTGCTTACAATATTACTTTAACATTGCACAACAGCATATGGAACACTTGACGCGGATTTCGTTATAACTAGGTACACATTTAACCTCCATAAAATAATTTCTAGCAAAACGTGTTTGTGTGTTTTCGTTTTTTACGTTACTGCATCGGTTTATATTATGTAAGTACTGCGCTACTATTAATAGTAAGTATTCTTTGCTAGTATTCCCTATCTGGTGCCGTGTGTTGACAGCCTAAGAATACAAGTGTCACCACTCCCTTACATGCCTGGGATGTCGTAAGAGTCGACTAAGAGGCTCGACGAATTGAACACCTGTGCGAGTGAAGAAAAACTTGAAACAAACCCTCTACCATCTCGTCTGGCCAGCGTGGTAGCAGTAGGCTGACAACCTCCTATGAACGCCACAATAATAATGGCGTGAGCTAGGAGAGGCCTATGTCCAGTAGTGGACGTCTACTGACTGTTGATGATGATTCCCTATCTGTAGAATATTGTCTATTCGTGTTACATTACAATTTGAAATTAATTGCTCTTTAAATCATTTAAAGTCAGTGAGGAATATATTTCCGCTATTTTGTAATGTGATTTGACTTTCAATAGGTTTAATTAAAATGAATCTGAATACTTACATCCTAACGAATATTATAAATACGAAAGTCTGTTTGTTTGTCCTTTCTTCACACCCTAACTAAGCTACCAATCGACTCGATTTCTGGCATAGAGTTAGTTGAAATGACTAAGAGTAACATAGGATACTTTTTATCCCGATATTCCCACGGGAACGAGAACTACGCTGGCAAAACCGCGGGCGGAAGCTAGCATTTTATAATTTTACTAGCTGTGCCCCGGGGCTTCGCTCCCGTGGAATTTCGGGATAAAAAATAGATAGTAACCGATTCTCAGACCTACTCAATACGCTCACAAAATTTCAAGAGAATCGGTCAAGCCGTTTCGGAGGAGTATGGGAACGAAAACTGTGACACGAGAATTTTATATATTAGAAGAAGATTAAAACAATTTGGGATTGATTAGTCTCAGCTATTATGATAATTCATAAAACATCCAACAGCATCAAACATTATTCATAGTTATTTGCTAAGATCGTAAGAGTAAAACTACGCAAATAAGAATTTTGTAAATATGTTAAAAGTCTAATTATTGAATTATGTATTTTTTTATGAACAAAACGTTTATGAACAAAACGGTGAATCTCTTAGCCTTCATCATACTTAATGTTAAGTATTGATAAGGCTGAAGATGGAAGCGAAGCTTTCCCGGAATCCTTAAACCACAGACCTATATATATCGAGATAGACGAAAAGAGAGCTTTAAACCGTATGAGAACCTAGCGTGTCTTATTTTTTGTGTGTACCATGACGTAACGAGCGAGACTTAGTGGCGTGGGAATGTTACTGACGAGCTCTTGCAATAAAGCACTGCACAATTAACCATTTTCGTTTCTGAGTGACGCGTGTTTTCATGCCAATGGTCTCAAGCGGAATGACTTATGTCGTAAAATTTTGACCGTGGATCTAACTTTTGACAGGCACGATAGGTACACTGTTACAGTCTTTCTCGAAATAGGATATCTTAGGAACTGGCTACCCTATCTCTAACTGCCGGAACACAGCAATTGTGAAAGCATTGTTGTGTTAAATATATGGTATGGTATGGCGTCAGACTTAGATAAGATGGTAGTAGCTAACCAGGCTGACTTAAAACAAATTCTACCACCAACCACACCGAATACAATATGTACCCCCGCTGGGAACCGAACCCGGGACCTCTGGGTCTGATACCGGTGGTTGTTACCTAGACTGCTGAGGCAGTGATGTATGTATAGGTATGTATATAAAATTCAATATCATTTATTCAGTCTAGGCTGTTACAAGCACTTATGAACGTCAAAGAAGCTACGCCATCGGTTCACAAACCCTACGGCGGGAGACCTTGTAACGAGAAGAACCGGCTAAAAACTCCTCAAGGGCTATTTTTTTCTCTTATAGAATAATAATAATAATAATCTTTTATTTATCTCTTCACAAACAAACAATAAGTATATGGAAAGTAACTACACAATAGCTTACTTAATGACACAAACATGTAGTATAATTTACTTAGTTAATTTAAGTAAGATTTAAACAATTTTTTTTTTATTTGTGAAGACTGGTGCTTGAAATAGGTTGTATGAAAACACCCCGTAATACAAGACACCAGGTCTCCACCTCTAGGACATTTGTACAATGTACTCATCTTAAAACTAACAAAATACTAAGTTCTTTCAGATAATTATCTCCGAGTTTAAGTAATGTAGTTGTAGTTATAAATAATAAAATTATATAAAAATTTAATTTCGCGATGCATGCGTGTATATCTAATACTTTGTATCTGTATATTTAATAGTGAATGGGGTATGATTACATTTTTAACAAGGTTTTATTCCAGAGTTTTCCATACCAGTTAAGTTTTAACTAAATATCAAGAATTTACCATTTCCGTGTTTCAAGTTACAAGAAAGTTATCTTAAATGTTACGTAACAGATCATTCATTTCCTCATCGGAGATTTTGCGGTTTCGTGGTCTGCGGTCGTGGTCTACCTACGTCGATGTAGAACAACCGATAAAATAATAGTACTGGAAAAACAAACCAAATTATTAATCATTTAAACAAAGCTTGTATATGTTATGCAATATATTCTAGTGTTATGTAAATTGATGGGATAATAAATAATAAAAACATTTTATAAAAAAAAACAAACCGACTTCAAAAAGTAAAAAATAAAACTTGGAGTCGGTGCCAGCCAAAGCATTCTACATTGCACTTCTATTAACTATATTTTTTTTGGCCTTAGCTAACTAGCACCGACTCCAAAAGTTTTATTTTTTACTTTTTGAAGTCGGTTTGTTTTTTTTATAAAATGTTTTTATTTCAGATTTTTTTGTTACATTATGTGCCGTTACTTACACTAAAAATCAGCCCATACACAACAATGATGTCATCTAGGTATACGACTACTTGCCAAAAGGTGATTGATATTTTTCAGGATTATGAAAAAACTACTAGCCAGATCTCCGTAAAAATTATATGGGACCATACATAAACCATTTTTTTGCAGATAAAAAAAGAATAATAAAAATCTGTTAACAACTGGCGAAGTTATGGTAGAACATACAAAAAAAAAAAAAAAAAAAATACAGTCGACTTGAGAACCTCCTCCTTTTTTTGAAGTCTGTTAAAAATAAGAAACTTTAAATCAGTTTAAAGATAAGATAGCCAACTGTAACTACGAAAAACTATTTTCTGTGCTATTTCACATCCCGCATTCTTTTTCTCTGTCGATTTCTCCATTCGTCATTGGGTTGTTTGGAAAAAATCGCTCTGAGCGATAAGACCGCCTTTTCAACACTCTTAATTTAAGAATTTTAATTTCAAAGTTTTCTGTGTATTTGGTGTTGAAAAAAAGTGTTATTGTATCGTATTGTAAAGCCCGTTCCTCAGTGGTTGAGGATTCCAGAAGGAGTGCGATTCCACCTTATTACTTAAGGCGCTATACGGAAAAGTTAGAGTAGTTTAACAAATCTGGTAATAAGATATATACTCGTCGTCGTCGTCGTCTCAGCCACATAACACCCACTGCTGGCTATAGGCCTCCCCCAAGGATCTCCACAACGATCGGTCCTGCGCTGTCCGCATCCAACGGTTTCCGACGACCTTCAACAGATCGTCGGTCCACCTTGTGGGGGGCCTACCCACGGAGCGTCGTCCGGTGCGCGGTCGCCATTCCAGAACCTTTCCGCCCCAACGGCCATCGGTTCTTCTCGCTGTGTCCCGCCCACTGCCACTTCAGCTGAGCAATCCTTCGAGCGATGTGAGGTAATAAGATATATACTACTCGAAACAAAATATGGGCCTGTTTGTAAAATTGGTATAAGTCGACACCAATAATATTTAGAATCATATAGTTTAATTTTTTTAAATCGCTACAGTTATTTACTACGAAGTGATTTCGAGGTTTTTTCGCCGAATCTGCAAAATCGGTCTCGCTACCGTGTCGTTTTCTCGTTGCTATATAGTTTCAGTCGTTTTTTTTTTTTATGGTATACACAACAGATGACAGTCAATAACAGCATGACATGAGAGCAATGCAAGTTTCGAACAAAACTGACATCCAAATTCGTGTACACACAGAAATTCATGCAATGCGAAAACATAAAAAAAAACATAACTACAATAAACATTGACATAAATAATCATTGACAATAAATTACCTATAAGTGCAGTAGAATTTGCAGTAATCAAATAACATAAGATTATACAATTACGGTAAAAATAAATTAACATTTAGATTATTAGATTACATTATACAATTTATAGGAAAGTATAGTGCCTTAACATCAAGGCTATACGTTTCCCTATTACTTACAAGAAAAAAAAAAACATCTAAGCGCTGTCGCTATATGTTGGTAATACTCAGTCAGGCAGGACCTCTATTTTTGAATCACATCACATCACACAATCCTCGGTCGCGTCGCGCGGGTGGCGAGGCGACCGAGGAGGCAATCAGGCGATTAGCGACCTTGCAGGCGTAGACATAGCGTGCTTTTCGCTTTGCCCCTCGCGCGCTCGTTGGCGGGCGGTACTACAGGCGAAAAGCGAAACTATGTATTAGGTCTCTAATTATGAAATTGCCGATTTGTATGAAGATTTTCAAAGAAAATTCGTTTTCCATACTAACAATTTTTGTTATAGTTACTACCGCAAGTGCTAATGCCACAATTTTTTAATGTGCGATCATTGTTTGCAGACTATCTAATGGTATATTTTTATTTTAAAAATTATGAATAATTTATAAATTGTATTAAATAAAGTAGTAAATTTAAATGTTGCTTACAAAAAACGGATAACCTTTCGAGGTATTTTTTATCGTTTAAGAAACGAAAATAATAACCATGAGATTAATTATTCTTCGTCGTTATGAACTTAATTTAATATAAAATCAAGCAATAGATGTAACTTTTTAATTACAGAAGTAGTGAGGATCTCTAGAAATGTAAGAAAAAAATCGGCAATTTCATACTTTAACCCCTATTATAAACCTGCAAGGCGCTTTTACGGACTACGGAAACTCAAACGTCGCACGAAAATCAGTAGAATCCTCGAGACGAGTGAATCAAAAATAGAGCTCCTGGTATGAATCCTGTTTCGTTTTAGTTTAGATAACTGAAAATAAATACAAAAACAAAGGCAATAGTGTTCGCAGTGGTGTCAGCTCGGTACTACGCTAAAGGCTTAGGGTTGTCAATCACGTAAAACAAAAAAGGAAACGAATAATTTATTTTAAGTTTGTTATAAATTTTGTAGCTGTTATCACTACGGCCGTATAATAATAATAATTTGATATTAAAGCATATTTTTTACAACGACCTGTTTGGCGCAGGGGTACTAACCCCACCTTCTGCGCCAGAGGTCCCGGGTTCGATCCCCGGACAAGACAAATATTTGTGTGCATGAACATGTCTATTTGTCTTGGTCTGGATGTTTAATATGTATATTATGTATGTATTTACAAAAAAAAAAGTATATAAGTATGTTTATCCGTTATCTAGTATCTATAACACAAGTTCTTCATGATACTTAACGTGGGCTAGATAGTTGGTGTGATTGTATGCAAATATTTATTTATTTATTATTTACGTTTGCTAGTCAACAATGTCAGTAAATATTTACAATGATTGAAATTGTAAACATATCACTACATTATACTTATGAGAGAAGTATTGGAATAAAAAATAGGATCAAAGATAGATAGATACTTAGATAGATAGATACACTTTACTGCACACACAAATAATAGAGTACAGTAGGCCTAGCACGAAAAAGTTTAAAGTATCTAAGTATAGAGGACGTATCTTCAAAAAATTTAGGACAGCGTTCTGACTGGACCTAAACGGAACTACATTTTCCTATAACGTTTATTGACGATACGTCATCTACTGAACACAAGAAAATAATTATAGGTACATAGTTATGTAGGCAAAGGGGGTAATTATCAATCAAGCAATCTATATAATTACCTTTTTAAATATTTTCACAAAATAAAAGTAGCAGCCCTATCCAGGGTCCTCTTTCCAATTAGCTGATGCTAACGAACGCCTCGACTAATTGTTTGACACCCTTGCTCGCCGTCCACTTGTTAAGAGTTACTTCAAAGTTGGAACACTAAAATATTTACCTTATTATTTTTGCGATAGAAGCAAACGGGACGATATCTAAAACGCTGTATAAAATATATCATGTATTTTCATTACATTGCGGCGCACGGTCATTCTGCATAATATGTTGACTTACCTTCGCATGTATGATAGTGTATTTGTTATCGTTCTACCACTCTCTCGCCAGCAGCGCCACTTCGCTCGGTCCGCGGCGACCGAGACGTTTACCTCGCAGCGAGTCGCGTACTCGTGTCTCGGGTTGAGGCAGAGTCTCCGTTTGAGCAGCCGCGTCCGCGTGTCGAGGTGGCCGCTCGACCCGAGACTGTTCTTTTCCTTTTATGAATGGGATTGCTCTTGATCCTAGTCTAGTCCGGGGACTAAAGAGAGGATCTACGGTGGAGCGAAACCCCGACCCTTGCGTTGAAAAGGGGCGGGTTATAAGAACTCGGAAATTAATACGCAGGGAGGGAGTTCCACTCCTTTGCTGTGCACAATATAAATGCTGTTAATTAGCGCTTGGTGCGACATTTAGAAATACCAACCAAGAAAGGGTGGTGGCCCGCAGTATGTCTGGATGTCCGATGGAAGAAGGGGGATGTCTCTTGCAGCTCTTGAGCAAACTCTTCGAAGTACAAGCTGTAAAAGACCGACACTTAGGTATGCATAATTCGGCGTAAATTATATTAGCAATTTGCTGTTTTCTTAACTATGATTATAATCTTTATAGTGTTATTGTAGTATTTCACTAGTACTACACATTTAATAGCAGTGTGGCGGCACCTACCAACGCCGCACAAACGGTGCAATTGGCAAGTATCACCATGTACCTAGTAACACCGTGCAACATACAATAAATGGCGCTGATATCAACTTTGTATGGAACAAGACAACCTAGTATGGATACCTACATCACGCAAGCGAAGTTTCACCGAGCCACTCACAAATATACAACATTCGACGATCATCTGTCGGACCGCGGTCCCTGGACTACCAACACCCAGTCCGGAGGAAGAACTCGCCCTTTCGACCTTCCTGCAAGTGGCTTACCATCAACCACCTTTTCCATACCTCCACCATCATCTACAGCTGCATACTTACAATCGGTATTTGTAACTCATGACTGGCGTTGTTGCTATTACGCGCACGCCATAAAGAAAACAATTTCTCACGTATAATTCACGTTTATTTCAAATTTAATCAAGTGACTTTACGACACGCCCCGACGTAATTATACCGTTTCTTAATTCCTTTCTTGGGGAGGGCTGGGAAGCACACTTCAATGTATTACGGTTCTTGTAGGTGTTTCACATTTTTTCTAACGACTTTGAGTTGGTAATTCTCTAATTTCTTCACACTGTAAGGTTAATAAAATATTTCAATTATATTTGTGACATCGCAAAAATATGTTTACAAAATTAGATGTATGAAATTAGACTTGGAAATTGAAGTTGAAGCTTTAATTGGGAGTTGGTAATAGAAATGTGTAAAATAAACTGTTAGAAGTTATACTATTTGCAGTATACATTAAAACTTTAAGAAAAACTACGTTCTTCGGCTAAAGCGTGTAGAGAGGAAAACTTTCTACCAAACGTAATGTTTGGTAACTTAATATTATTCAATGAATTTAGAGGAAATTGTGATAATACTTTAAACCATAAATAGCAGCAGTTGATAATCCTTAATGTAATACTTGTATAAAAGGGAAAGAAAAAAGGAAAAGTTTGTTTGTTTTTTCCTCAATCAAGCGTAAACGGCTGAACATTTTTGGATGAAATGTTGCTTACAGATATTTCAAGTCCAGACCTGGAATACGATACTTTTTTTTATCGAGACATTTTCACTGGAACGGGACCCACGCGAGTAAAAACGCGATCGCATTAGTAGTGGACAAGAAACAAGTACAATTCTTTGAGATTAACAAATATCGTTACTACGTTTAACAAATTTATATGTTTGATCTTCAAATAATTTAAAAATAAAACTATCACAAATAAAGCAAACATTTGCTCGTTACAAAGCGAAGTTAAATACACATTTCCGTATGTCACAGGAAAAATATTCCCATTATTTGTGTTTATTGAAACACAAAAGCGGAATCTTCCGTTTTTTATCCCTCGGGTCCCGCTCATTTTCAGGATAAAGGCCGTGCTATTTATAGATCCGAAATATCAGCTTTTTCAATAGTATTTTATACTTATCCATATGAATCTCAGATGCCTTATAAGGTTGACACCTTATCAAATTGAAAAATAAACGAACAGTAAAACATCTATCCATCTGATAATTATTGTAATTCTGATAATTATTGTGATTATCTTGCTATATATCATAAACTTTATTCTGAAGTCACGTTTTTATGGTACAAAATTGTTGAGCTACAGTGGATCAACATTCTTGATAAACAACAGAAAGTTGCTGAAAACAATGATTTGTCTATATGACCTTCTAGGCAACATTTGCTTCTACGTTGTTCCATACGGGAGACTTGAAAAAACTAATAAAACATTTTTTTAACTAAACTTTTAGTGCTAGTAGAAATACTAGTGGCTAAATGCTGCTAAGTGTACTAACAAAACTAATCCACATTTCGTGTTTTGCTACGAAACCAATTATTACAAGATAAAGGATCTAGTTAATAAAATAATATGTCCTCCTTAAATGTAGTAGTGGTGTTAACTTTAAAGTACTTTTTTTTACTATCAAATATCCACAAAATATGCTTTGTTCTCGAATAACGGAATAAGTTAAATTTATTTCGTAGTTAGCTTTAGTACGCCCACTATACCTCTAAAAACGAGAGTCGAGGTAGTTACATTGTTTGAAATAACAATTTATAAGCGAACCTGGTTCAATTTGGACGAAGCTTTTTAATCGAGTACTGACATTAAAAAAAAAAAAAAATCTTCATCATCATACAAAATCATAAATTATTGGCAGTTGCATCTTAATCGATCGTTAAACACCTGAAAAGATGTTTCTTTCGAATGCAAGGATATTCCTAGCATTGATGTGACAACGCTGGCCTAAAACAGCGTATTAAAAATATAAAAAAGTATTGGAGAATTTCGACGGTGGTCCGCAAGTCTCGGTAGCTCAGTAGTTAGAGCATTGGACCGGATTTCCAAAGGTCGTGGGTTCAAGTCCCATCTGAGAATTCACTTGTGACTTGTCAAATTTATCATAAAAAAATTAAATTGAGCAGAAATAGATTGTATTGTAACAATAAGCTTCAATAAGTTTTGCGCAAAAGTAAAATGAATGTTGGTCAAAACAAACTCAGTTGAATAGATTGATATGTCAGAATTTAAAGCAAAAGCAATCAAGAAAACCGAAAACTAACGCAAACTATTTTTTTTCTACGAGTATGTACTTTTCATAGGATTATTTCAATTCTCTCGTTCTTGAGGTTTCCTCTTATCATCTGGACGTTCGTGTTTCAAAAGAAACAAAAATGAGCCCGTAATCGATCTCAATATTGTCCTGAACAAATCTGCAAACAGTAAATAAACCAACTGCAAGCTCGTGATGCGATTGGTGAACAAAAGATAGCAATCTGGTACAAGCATTCGTGCTCTGCATACCGAAGCTGCGTCTCGGTCCGTATTCATTAGCTGGAGTCTGATATCGGTTTTGGGACACACTGCCGATGTAAATGGAAGGCTCTGTGAAACACCTTTAATTGGACCAGCAGAGGTACTTGTGCAACGGTCGGACGTAATAATAAATGTCAGACAACATCACATGCATCGATATGATTAAGAAATATCGGTCAGTCTGATATTGGTTTTGGGACACACTGCCGATGTAAATGGGAGGTTCTACTGTGAAATAGCTCTGATTGCAGCAGCCGCGGCTCTTTTGGCATGATCGGACGTAATAATGTCGCACAACGCGCTACTCAACATCCATAATATATTGCGCACAGCAAATGAGTGGAACTCCCATCCCTGCGTATTTCCGAGTACTTATATATATTTATTGGTTTCAGGCATCTAGACCTTACAGACTAACATACATATATAAAATTACATTTCTAAAACTATTTAACTAATTTACACGTAGGTATTGAAGGCGGCGACTTGTTGCGCAATGCAGCGTCCGGTATCCGACCGCGATACTGTCGGAACAAGACACCCTTCGGCCAAAAGTCTTCTTTTATGAAGGTCGACAGATGTTCGGTCGGTGCCCTCACCACGAATGAATTGAAGTTCACATTGTAGCGGGACTCCAACCGCTTGACCCTTAGTTTGTACTTGGTTTTCACTCTGTGGAGTACATCTGCACGATATCATCAGATTTCGTGCTGTAGTGCAAGATTATAACCCGTGCATCTTCAAAGGGTGAAGAGGCACCTTCTGGGTTAGCTCGCTCCATCGTGGAGCCAGTCTGGGATCAAGTCAAATTCAAATATTTTTATTGAAATAGACTTATAGATAAATGCTTTCGAATAGTCCATTTTTTCCCCTACCAGCCATTCAGGACATCTTTTAACTGAAAAGCAAGAAACTTATCAGCAGAAATACAATATTTACAACGGAACATGTTGTTGCCACACACATATCTATATTACTAATCACGTATTCTTTTGGAGCCTGTAAACTCTGAAAAGAGAGGAGTGGAAAAGACTTTACCGACAAGAGCAAAGCTTTTAAATAGAAAGAAAACTCCGAAAAATATTGTATTTGATCATATTTTTGACTAATTATTGTCAAGCGGACGGACGCTTATAGCACAAATGCAAAAAACAACTCAAATACCTACTTACATTTGTTTGAGTAGGTTCAAACAAATGTAAATTCTTTTAAAAATATCAACATCAATAGCGACATCAAAAGATTAATAACATTATGTTATAATTATTTAGCTACCCAATGTAAAAGATAAAATACATTTACTTGTCGACGTTAAAGATAATTGTAACAGTGCTCCAATTAATCGTGTTTCAAACAGTAATTAGAAAAAAAAAATCTTTGAGAGTTGTTTTAATTATCGACCTTGCGAGCCGTGGGTCGCACCCCTCCCTTAAGGGGGGTGTTCTTTAACCCGACTTCACTTCCACTTAAATTACCTGCTACGGATTTAAAAAGGAATTTTTTACAGTACATTTGAATTACTTTATTTGATAAAGTTTCAGGCGTTGTAGCGTATTAAATAAGCGTTTAGAATATCCTTTTCATTTTAAAGTAACTAGATTCTAGCTTTTAAATAAAATAAGATTATAAGTAAAGTATTCAATATAAATATAAATAGATATAGTATAAAATAGATTGTAAGTAAAGTATTTAGCCCTCTGCCGAATATCGCTGCATCGTTCAATTCGTTGAGGGTAACATATAGAAAGAAGCGATTACATGTATAGCTGCATAAGTAACTATACTAGGTATATACAGGGTGGAAAAAATCTATGGGTCCTGGAGGGGACCTACCTTAAATCCTTTAGTTACCTCATTTTACTGAAAGGAAACATTCCTTTATTTTTTAAAAGAAACACAACTGCATTGAAACATTTTACAAAATACGCTTCCCACACCCAGGAATCGAACCAATTAAAATCTGTAAAAAATAACATTCTGTCCTTTTATACCATCAATCGAGAGGGTCAAAAAAATCAACTCTCTCTAACAATCATAGTTAATTTAATTAAAGGAAACACATGAAAACTCAACTTATAAACTCAACAGAACGGATAAAGCACTTATATTCAAGGCTCTTTTGAAAAATTTACAAAAATATTTGAATGCAGTTTTGTTCCTTTTACAAAATAAAGGAATGTTTCCTTTCAGTAAAATGGACTATGTAAAGGATTTAAGGTAGTTCCCCCTCCAGGGCCCATTTATTTATTTAAAAATATACAATGTGAACTTACAGCTAAACCAAAACATTCCATTCCAAACCCATAGATCTTTTCCATCCTGTATATAGTAAGTTCTAGCAATATTTGCTTCTCCTTGTTACCAATGAGGCTAAGGCTTAATACGACCAAAGATTTGGTAACTTATTTCAATTATTTGTAACAAGTAATTGAACCAACTCTTTGCAGTGGATCTAAAAATGAGAAATTTCTTATGTCGAACGACAATATACTCAGACACGATTCGAATGGTTTTTAAATAGAACCTTGTAGTAAAAATTCCTTTCAAGAAGGTTTTTTTTTTTCATTTTAATTGTACTAGAATAAGATTTAACGTTGTGTTCAAAGAGTTCGCTAGAGTTGATTTATGGAACTTTGAATTATTTTTCTGGCGTTTGTAATTTATTTCAATCACACCTTGAAGGATTTATTCGTTTAATTAAAATGTGTTTAGACAATTAAATTAATTATTAATTAATTCGTTTTAAAAATAATTGAAAGCTTGAATGGGGAGAAAATATAAGAAAACACATTTTAGTGTTTTGATTCAAATCACTTTTTCTCAGTACCTAATTTAAATCATTAGACTTTAAATTACCTAATGATTAAATCACTAAATTTTATTGGACGTGTTTTTTTTTCTTTTACACGAATATATATGTATTAGTACCTTCTCATAATGATCATTGTTGACATAGGTTTCGCTATGAATGACAGTGACATAATTTCGAAAAAGATATGTCCTAGAAATTAAGCGATCAAAGCTTACAAAATCAAATCTATAGGCAAAAATCACAGAATCATAGTAAGTAGATACTTAGCAGGAACATGTTTCACATAATTTAGTTATGAAAGAAAAAACCTACAAAGGAAGAGTAGGAATGTATGGACTTCTTCGTTCTTTATATGTATACCGATTACTTAAAAAAATCTGATCCGATTTGTGTGATTCTTTTTTACAGACACTGAAAAGTAAGATAAAAACTTACCTTAATAACTTAAAGCAGGGCTCGAAATTTCGTCGTCTGTGTGTGCTGGGTTACTTTTTAACCGACTTCAAAAAAGGAGGAAGTTCTCAATTCGACGGTTTTTTGTTATTTTTATTTTTTTTATGTATGTTTTACCATAACTTCGCCAGTTGTTAACAGATTTTTATAATTCTTTTTTATCTAAAAGAAAATGGTTTCTGTGTGGTCCCATATAATTTTTACGAAGATCTGGCCAGTAGTTTATTCATAATCTTGAAAAATATCAATCACCTTTTGGCAAGTAGTCGTTTACCTAGATGACATTGTTGTGTATGGGCTGATTTTTTGTGTAAGTAACGGCACATGATGTAACTAAAAAATCTGAAATAAAAACATTTTATAAAAAAAATTCAAACCGACTTCAAAAAGTAAAATTTAAAACTTTTGGAGTCGGTGCTAGCTAGCTAAGGCCAAAAAAAAATAGTTAATAGAAGTTTAATTTTTTACTTTTTGAAGTCGGTTTGAATTTTTTTTTATAAAATGTTTTTATTTTTATTATATATAGGTTAGCGTTTGACCGCTATCTCGCCTGATGGTAAGCGATGATGCGATCTAGTGAAACGCGCTTGCCTAGAAGATACCTATTCACACGCGACTTGAAGACCCCCGACAGACTGTCAGACTGTCTTCAAGTCGCGTGTGAATAGGTATCTTAAGCGCTAACCTATACATAATAAAAAAAAGTAACCCAGCACACACAGACGACGAAATTTCGAGCCCTGCTTTTAGTTATTAAGGTAAGTTTTTATTTTCTTTTCATTGTTTGTAAAAAAGAATCACCCCAATCGGATCAGAAATTTTTAAGTAATCGGTATATAATATAAAGAGAGTATCATGAAAATTGCACCGTGAAAAAAATGCTCTTAGAATAAAAACCAACCTGAATATTTTTTTATGAACCTAAATGGCAACTATTGCATCGATCAAAAAAATAATCACGCAAATTGGAGCAGACATCTCGGCGTAATCGGTGTACAAACGTAGAAAAAAAAAAAGACATACTAACCGAATTGAGAACCTCTTCCTTTTTGGAAGTCGGTTAAAAAGCCATGGGCGTCTGCTTATTTTTGTTGACTTCATAAACGTGAAATCAAATTGTTCCCAACAGTATTACGGAGTTGACGAGCCTCAGACTGAATGACGATCTATCTTCAAACATTTTTGACTAATTAATTCTTCAGTTTCCATCACCTGGATAGATGGAGCCGTGAAGGATTAAATAAATTCGTCTATGGTCCAAGTTTTAAGAAGACAGCGAGTCAAAGCGAGTTAAACATACATATTTATTAAACTTTGCGTCTACCGTTAAATTTATATTACTTTAAAAAAAAAATAAGTTGGATTATTGACAAAGTCAATGTCAAAGTCAATATCATTTATTCAGTCTAGGCTGTTACAAGCACTTATGAACGTCAAAGAAGCTACGCCATCGGTTCACAAACCCTACGGCGGGAGACCTTGTAACGAGAAGAACCGGCAAGAAACTCGTCAAGGGCTGTTTTTTTCTCCCTGTTTTATTTCATACAGAGTCGTCAAATTGAAAAGTGACCTTAACATATCAGTAAGGTCAATTTCCATCACAAAAGGAAAATATAAAATATTACATTTTATGGTTATTGTAACCGTAAACAATTTTTAACTGGCAAAGAAAGACTTGTCTATCATACATTACAACATTTCTCGCATTACAAGATAACTATACTGCAAGTTGTGAGGTACATACAGGTCAGTATCAATTTATTTTAGATAAAAATATTTAGGCTTTAAGCACAGCATTAAGATAAGCAGACTGAGGTAGATTTTCGCTGGCGGCACCCGTTCACGAGCATGACGCATGAACCAGACAGGAAGAAATAGATCCTACGTTTTTTTATTATTTTAACAGGTAAATAAAATTTCCAGTTAATTTAATATTGGTCCAGCGGTCTTTGATAATGAATTATTACGTTTTTGTTGTTTTTTATATAATCTATATTATTATGTTTTTTGTAAGACTATTTAAAGAGGTAGTTTTGATACAAATAGTAATAATACATTTTAACTTCTCAGGATCTTCAGGGAAATTCCTGTAATCCAAGTTTTTGCAAAAAACTATAGCTCTAGAAAATTACTTCGAGTATTAAGAGAGAACTGAAATTAAGATTAAAATAAGGCTTACGTTTAGCTATTAACCTAACCTTACCATCAGCCCCCTGATTATGTAACTTGTTTCTATCAACGTTTGATTTACATGAAATTGCAGTCACATTGCTGCTTTATTAAATATCAATGTGAAAACGATCTTACGAAAGCAGTCATGTAGCTGCACTTGCAATCAATTTCAATCAAAATCTTTTAGCAACAGAGTTATATAATTAACGAGTTATATAATATACTTATGATAAATGTTTAATAGAAAAATATTGGAAAAAGACTCGGCCGCAAGTTATTCTCAGACAGGACTCGAACCTGTGATCATTGGGTATCCGGCTCACTGCTCTAACCATTGAGGCTAGGTAACCCAATATTTTCTATAAAAAAAAAAACGGGTTGCACTCCGGGAGTGTCGGCAGAAGTGAAAACCGCTTAAACGAAACAGCAGGAGCAGGCAAACCGCGCGGTAGAAAGAGAGGGGGATATTACTTCCTCTCCTATGCCGCGCCGGCGCTCTACTCTCCCTTCATCTAACGCATTTTCGATCAGGTCACGTGTCCTGACGCGTCTTTAACATTTTTTACCCATCTCAAAAATTTTAAACTGATGTGCACAACGCCGCTAAAGAAGTTTTCACTTCAAAAATTTATCATATTTTGGTTAGCATAAAATAATCTCGCATTTCTACTAGCTTGCGTCGTCGCAAAAGTTGCCTAACTAATTTACGTGACGAGATGGGATTAATTGAATCTCGCGGCGCCGCGGTGCCCGCCTGTTTGCGCTCGTTCTACCAACTAAAATAATTACTGGGGAAAAAATTGACGCTATGAAATAACAAGGAATATCATAATGGGAAGATAGATCAATAAACTGGATGAGTTAGCAACCTTTGTAATGAAAAACCTCTGTGAAACTTCGGTTTTGTTTGCTTTCTTGATTTAAAGAAAAAACCAACCGTCTCCACATTGTACAGACGGGACTCGCCGCGACCTTTGGGGGTCTATCCAATTTTTTTGTTGTATAAATTTTCATAATTTAAAAAAATATATTCTTGATGTTTTTCTAGTGACCGTCCGCGGTTTTACCTTATAGTTCATGGAATACTTATCGTTATAAAAACTGCTGTTTCATGCAAAATGGAATTTGAACTCTGTTATTATTATAATTAATATTTTTAATTGTTATTAAATCTCAATGTTTGTTTAATACCCAAAGAATTCGTTTTGTTTTGTTTTTACATTACATTGAAAATTTAAAAAATTGATTTTTTTTTAATTTTATAGATTAAGTTAAATTGCGATACCCTAGCAGGGTTCATGTTATGGTACTGTCTTTATGTTATATACCACCATTGTAACCACATGATTGCAATAAACTCTTTGAATTGAAATGAATTGATAACTGTAATTTTTTTACGATGTAAGGGTTGCTCCAAAACATTGATCGTAATAATGAGTTCTTATAATAGTTTTGAGGTGTTTTAATAAATGTAAAATAAACGTTGTAAATAAAATCGTGCGCGAAATCTGTTACTATCGCAGCTCGAAGAAGAAACTTGGTTGCACAGCCATAATTAATCCAGTGACGTTAGTGATAACCTTAAAATTGGATGGTAATTTATTGCTGGCGCTGGAGATGACCCGTTTCCATGATATGAGTTTTGCATAAATTGTTTGAAGCACATTAACAGACTGAAGGCCTACCATCAACTATTAGAAACCATCATGTCATAAGAACGTTTTAATAATTGCATACAATACAATAATAATTGCATACAATCATACCAATTATCTAGCCCACGTTAAGTTTCATGAAGAACTTGTGTTATGGATACTAGATAACGGATAAACATACTTATATACTTTTTTATTTAAATACATACATGATATACATATTAAACACCCAGACCAAGACAAATAGACATGTTGATGCACACAAATATTTGTCTTGTAGGGGATTGAACCCGGGACCTCTGGCGCAGAAGGCGGGTTTAGAAACCCTGCGCCAAACAGGTCGCCAAAAGTCGTTTTGTTTGCGTTTTGTTATTATTGAAGTTGTCACATTTTGAAGGAGATGATTAAGTGAATACGTCATAAACTTCCGTCAAAAAACAAGCTTACTTTAAGAGATTCCTAGTACGAAAAAGCATGGTAAGATTGAAACAATACTGCGCTAAGAGATGGTGGTAGGCCCCCCTGATCCTTCGGCTTTGGAATTAAATCACGCGCTGAAATGGCAGTGAACCGGACGAACGATAAATTGAATACATCTGTATAATTAGACTAGCGGTCGGCCGCGGTTCGGTTTCTTAGTGCTCGCCTACATCGTAAAGCATCCTGCAGAGTTAGCACGAATAACTATCAAAATAGTATCGAGTAAATATCGAGCACGTTAAGTCAAAACAAGATCGGCGCCCTTCACTATCGTAGCGAAGGCATCAGACGGTTCAACGGTTTGACATGGCTATGTATCACCTCAGAAAATTTCAGCTTTCTAGCTATAGTAGTTCTCGAGATTGAATTATGCGCACACACGGACAGGGTCAGCACATAAGACTTCTACTATCGTATGCATAGCATAGTTTAGAAGTCTAAAATGTATAGGAAAATGTAGTTCCTTTTACGTCCGGTAGGAACGCTGCTCAATATCTCATACAATTTTTTACTTTACTTTCTCGATACTTACTCGAAAGTTATTCGTGCTAGGCCAACTGTATGCAAAATTTCAGCTTAATCGGTTCAGCCGTTTAGGGTCTGTCTGTCGTGGTCAGTCAGTCAGTCACAGTATTGTTTTATTAGTATAGATAATAGCTAAAGCGCCACTATTGCAAGGGTGGTGGTTGTTAACAAAAATGAACCCTTCTGGAATGCGCGTTCTATTTATTAAAGTAAATCAATTATTACATCAGTCAGAAAAGTCGATAAAAGAAAAATCCACAGTAAGGTTAATAAGGTAGTTATTCACAGGTAGTTTTTGGTCTTCAGCACATACCAGTGAGGTAAGCTAAACTGACCGTAAGATTAAAAAAAAGGATATTGTACTGTTAAGTTAGCGTGTTAAGAATTCTTTCTTTGTCTCACTCTCGATCTAGGAAAAGTGTAAAGTGAATTTCAGAATCGACGTGGCGAGCAGCGACATAAGTTAGGTAAACTTGAAAATAAATAGTTATTTATATTTACTGTTTAATTAATAAACGGCTAGTAAGTGTGGAAAAGCCCGTGGGAATTTTGTTTCTTTTAACTAAATTTTTCCCAATTTTTAACCGACTTCAAAAAAAGGAGGAGGTTCTCAAGTCGACGTTTTTTTTTTTTATGTATGTTTTACCATAACTTCGCCAGTTGTTAACAGATTTTTATAATTCTTTTTTTGTCTTAAAAGAAAATGGTTCATGTGTGGTCCCATATTTTTTTTACGAAGATCTGGTAGTAGTAGTAGTAGTAATAGTAGTTTTTTCATAATCCTGTAAAATATCAATCATCTAGCTAAGGCCACAAAAATATATAAGTAGTTAATAAAAGTGCAATGTAGTGCTTAGGCTGGCACCGACTCCAAAAGTTTTATTTTTTACTTTTTGAAGTCGGTTTGATTTTTTTTTATAAAATGTTTTTTGTATTATTGCTTACCGAAAATTAACCGTAAATAACATTATAAAATTAATTTCAAACCAACCACTGCGGCTGTTGCGGTTTCCGGTTATTCCTGAGATATACAATTACTGACATGAAAATTGTTTTGTGAAATATCTGGGGTCCTACCATCATCTTATATACGCTCAGTAAAGTGATCCATCATTATTTATTTTATTATGTGATATAAAATGATTGTGTAGTACGACTGTCAGTATTTATTGCGCATTTCTTGATTTCTTCATTCCGTATTATTGGCAGATTGTGATAAATACTGAACGGGTCTATATTTATTCGCATTAAGTAATACTCCTAATTCAATTTGAAAAAAACGTTTTAACGCAAAATTTATCTGCGCATAACGTAAATTGTCATAGTGATGACTTGGGATAAATATAATAAGCATAACGTTAATTTGCACAAGTATTAAATGGTATAAATATATAAAGGCAAATTAATAACAAGTACTTCAATTGTCTGAAAAAAAAACCGGCCAAGTGCGAGTCGGACTCGCGCACCGAGTGTTCCGTTTAAAATTTTCAAAAATATTTTTTATTATATGATGTAACTAAAAATTTACGGTTTTCGCAATTTTTCCTTTATCTGTATTATAAAACGTTACTTCGTACCAAATTTCAAGATTCTAAGTTCACGGGAAGTACCCTGTAGGTTTTGATTCCCGTGCGAGTTACGAAAATTTGCGGATATTTGCGGTATAAACGGCTGTATCTTTTGATTGCTTTGGTTTAGAAGTTTGATTTTTCACAGCTCCAAGGGACAGTAGACCCAAGTATTAGATATAAATTTCAGTTTGATACCTCCACGCGTTCCTGAGAAAAACGGTCTTGACAGACGGACGGACGGACAACGAAGTGATCCTATAAGGGTTCCGTTTTTTCCATTTGAGATACGGAACCCTAAAAATAACCAGGAGATTTAAGTACATAATTTAAATAACACTTAAATTATAACTTTTTAATTTTGCATTTTACAATTCTATTTTTATGTGATTTATATTAAACAAGAAAATATACTAGAAAAAAGCAACTTGTCTCATGAGACAGCGCAGACGAGCGCAGACAGACAGAGCATTGTTGTATACCGGTAGTTAGAGATACCATAGCCAGTTCCTCGGTGGTTGAGGATTCCGGCAGAGGCCTGCATCCATCTTCATCCTTCGTCGTCTCAGCCAAGTGACACCCACTGCTGGGTATAGGCCTCCCCCAAGGATCTCCACAACGATCGGTCCTGCGCAGTCCGCATCCAGCGGCTTCCCGCGACCTTCACCAGATCGTCGGTCCACCTTGACGGAGGCCTACCCACGGAGCGTCGTCCTGTGCGCGGTCGCCATTCCAGAACCTTACCGCCCCAACGGCCATCGGTTCTTCTCGCTATGTGTTCCGCCGACTGCCACTTCAGCTGAGCAATCCTTCGAGCGATGTCAGTTACTTTAGATCTCCTCCGGATCTCCTCATTTCTGATTCGATCGCCGAGCATAGCCCTCTCCATTGCACGCTGGGTGACCTTGAGCTTTCTTATCAGACCCATACTTAGCGACCACGTTTCACTACCGTAAGTCATCACTGGCAACACACACTGGTCATAGACTTTCGTCTTGAGACACTGCGGCAAATTGGACGCGAAGATTTTACGGAGCTTCCCGAATGCTGCCCAACCGAGTTGGATTCGACGGGAGATCTCTTTCTCGAAGTTGGACTTACCTAACTGGATTGTCTGTCCTTCAGCCTTACCATTACTTAATATCAGATATGATTAAGGATAAGCGGATCCCCGTTGTAAAAAAAATATGCTATTTTGTACTATAGTATAGGTATATAACTGTTTGTTCTCGAGTTAATCTTATTACAGTGAAGTAGACACTTAACAAACGTCATTCCCCTCGTCCTCAGTGACCCTTAGGATGTCAAATTATCTTAGTTTCGGATTACCCCGCCCGGGGCAGATTGATAGTCCTGTCTTATGTCAAACTTATACTTACGATTAAGGGGACGACATACGTAGGATTCCCGTACGTACGATACCAAACAATAAATTGACACTGAGTTTTTCATATTTTTTTTCGTGGAGGTTTGCTATAAAAAGTTTTGTACTAAACCTTTTTTGACAACGTCATAAAATATTTCTCTTTCTCACTCTCTCTCATATTCTTAAGATAATGTTACAGTGAAGTGGGCATTTACAAACAACATTCTCCTCGTCCGCAATGCCCCTTGAGACCTCAAATTATCTTAGATCCGGAATACCCCGCCCGGGGCAGATTGATAGTTCTATGCCTTATGTCAAACTTATACTTATCACGAGTAGGGGAACGACATACGTTATTATATAGTTTAGGCTTCCTACGTACGAAACCAAAAAAAATATCGATAATGAGTATTTTTTTAGGGTTCCGTACCTCAAAATAAAAAAACGGAACCCTTATAGGATCACTTCGTTGTCCGTCCGTCCGTCTGTCAAGACCGTTTTTCTCAGGAACGCGTGGAGGTATCAAACTGAAATTTATATCTAATACTCAGGTCAAAGGTTAAAGGTACAGCCGTTTATGCCGCAAATTTTCGATACTCGCACGGGAATCAAAACCTACAGGGTACATCCCGTGAACTTAGAATCTTGAAATTTGGGACGAATTAACGTCTTATAGTACAGATAAAGTAAAAATTGCGAAAACCGTAAATTTTTAGTTACATCATATAATAAAACATATTTTACGGAACCCTCGGTGCGCGAGTCCGACTTGCACTTGGCCGGTTTTTTAGTTTTGGAAAGTTTAACGATGTAACCTATTAAAGAGCCAAAGCTACAAATTGACTATTAAATAATCGGGGTTCAAAATATCGTTCTGCAATCAACTGAAGCTTTATGTCATTTCGGGCAATTTGATCAATGGTCAGGAAAATATTATATTCTCTTAGTATAGTAGGTAATAAACAGCCAAATAGAAAATTAATTTCAGTCATTCGTATCTCTAATTAAATACTTATATATGTATAATTATATGTATTTATATCCGTTACCCTAATATCCTATAACACGAGTTTGTGCGATTGAAATAAAACAGGGAAAAAACAGCCCTTGACGAGTTTCTTGCCGGTTCATCTCGTTACAAGGTCTCCCGCCGTAGGGTTTGTGAACCGATGGCGTAGCTTCTTTGACGTTCATAAGAGCTTGTTACTGCCTAGACTGAATAAACAGCCCTTGACGAGTTTCTTGCCGGTTCTTCTCGTTACAAGGTCTCCCTCCGTAGGGTTTGTGAATCAATGGCGTAGCTTCTTTGACGTTCATAAGTGCTTGTAACAGCCTAGACTGAATAAATGATTTTGACTTTTGACTTTGACTTTGACTTCACACAACTTCTAAGCTAAGTCGTATTTCGTACACAAATTATTTCCAATCGAATTGATAAACCAAACTCTCTCTTATATCTCTTTACGAACTTAATAAAAAGCTTAACCGATACGAATCTCTGAGGAACAGATTTGAACGAGAGAACGAATTGGAGTGTACAAAAGTTTATAAAAGTTGTGAAACTTTTATAAACTTTTGTATACTCCAATTCGTTGACGGGCCAATCGTGTTTCGTAAAATAAATCTAGATTATGTATGAACTAGGGCGGTTACAACCCGATACTCGGGTTCGTCGATCGACGAAAAATTCCAAATTATGCGAAAATCTTTAATTGCAGTTTGTGATCATCACGTTTAACATTTTGTATATTTTATAGTTTTCGGAACAAATAGACTCGAGTACCTTTAATTTGATACCTTACTCGGCCGCGTACTACGTGCCAAAGTCCCTATCGAGTCGTCACAAATTTTGCGAATCTGAATTAAGTATATAGATTTTTTCACCTACATTTTATTTTGCGAAACTGTCTTATGAAGACTGAATATAGACTAAGATGTACAGTTGCCTCTGCACATCGAATGTAACAGTTGCTAGTTATAAAACTAGGTAGCAGAATCATCAGTAGTTCAGCAGATAAATGGAATGGGTCATGAACCTCCATGCGGGTTTACTTCAGAATCGCTGGATGTTAATATCTACAAATTCAGCCGGGACTAACGGTTTAAGTTTCCTTCCGAAGTATGGAGAACTTGTGATCATAAATTTTTGGTCACCCATCCCGTGACCGACCATTGCGAAAATTGCTTAACCGCCCATCGCTACGTCACGCCACTGCGCCGCAAAGCAACGTGATTTAACCAGTCGCAAACTACTACACTTCGTTTTACGCATGAAAATTCCCTATATTAACCGTAAGTATTTGGGAAAGTATCCTGATTTTCCCGGAAATATGTTGAGATAGCACAAAATCAATCTTCAACGTTTGTTTGAGCCCGGATAATCCCCTACATAAAGATAATTTCGTATCTTAAGACGGGACAAGACGGGACGCTTGGGACGTAGGGACCTGCCTTTTGTTTTTTTATAGACACGGTGTATGGACATACAATACACATTTAAGATAGCCGGAGGAATATCAATATGAAGTTCGACCTTCGTAAAAGTCTTTTCTATACTAATATTATAAAGAGGAAAGATTTGATTGTTTGTTTGTTTGTTTGCATTGAATAGGCTCCGAAACTACTGAACAAATATGGATGAAATTTGGTACACAGATAGTAGATAGCCTGGTTATGAACATATGATACTTTTTATCTCGATATTCCCGTGGGAACGGGAACCACGCGGGTGAAACCCCGAGCGGCCGCTAGTCTTTAATAAATAAAAAAATATTTAGTCAAATCGACTAACTTTCACCTACTGTTTAACCGACCGTTAAACCGCCAAACGTCATTAAATTATCGCATAAAATCAGATGTTTCAGTTATTGCATAAAAGTTATGTCAGTCAGTTTAATTCAGAATGACAATCGCAAACAATAAATAAATAAAATAAATATATCTAACACTTACACCAATTAACCTAACCCCAAAGTAAACAATGTAAGGCTTGTGTGAAGTCAAAGTCAAAGTCAAAAGTCAAAATCATTTATTCAGTCTAGGCTGTTACAAGCACTTATGAACGTCAAAGAAGCTACGCCATTGATTCACAAACCCTACGGAGGGAGACCTTGTAACGAGAAGAACCGGCAAGAAACTCGTCAAGGGCTGTTTATTCAGTCTAGGCAGTAACAAGCTCTTATGAACGTCAAAGAAGCTACGCCATCGGTTCACAAACCCTACGGCGGGAGACCTTGTAACGAGATGAACCGGCAAGAAACTCGTCAAGGGCTGTTTTTTCCCTGTTTTATTTCAATCGCACAAACTCGTGTTATAGGATATTAGGGTAACGGATATAAATACATATAATTATACATATATAAGTATTTAATTAGAGATACGAATGACTGAAATTAATTTTCTATTTGGCTGTTTATTACCTACTATACTAAGAGAATATAATATTTTCCTGACCATTGATCAAATTGCCCGAAATGACATAAAGCTTCAGTTGATTGCAGAACGATATTTTGAACCCCGATTATTTAATAGTCAATTTGTAGCTTTGGCTCTTTAATAGGTTACATCGTTAAACTTTCCAAAACTAAAAAACCGGCCAAGTGCAAGTCGGACTCGCGCACCGAGGGTTCCGTAAAATATGTTTTATTATATGATGTAACTAAAAATTTACGGTTTTCGCAATTTTTACTTTATCTGTACTATAAGACGTTAATTCGTCCCAAATTTCAAGATTCTAAGTTCACGGGATGTACCCTGTAGGTTTTGATTCCCGTGCGAGTATCGAAAATTTGCGGCATAAACGGCTGTACCTTTAACCTTTGACCTGAGTATTAGATATAAATTTCAGTTTGATACCTCCACGCGTTCCTGAGAAAAACGGTCTTGACAGACGGACGGACGGACAACGAAGTGATCCTATAAGGGTTCCGTTTTTTTATTTTGAGGTACGGAACCCTAAAAAAATACTCATTATCGATATTTTTTTTGGTTTCGTACGTAGGAAGCCTAAACTATATAATAACGTATGTCGTTCCCCTACTCGTGATAAGTATAAGTTTGACATAAGGCATAGAACTATCAATCTGCCCCGGGCGGGGTATTCCGGATCTAAGATAATTTGAGGTCTCAAGGGGCATTGCGGACGAGGAGAATGTTGTTTGTAAATGCCCACTTCACTGTAACATTATCTTAAGAATATGAGAGAGAGTGAGAAAGAGAAATATTTTATGACGTTGTCAAAAAAGGTTTAGTACAAAACTTTTTATAGCAAACCTCCACGAAAAAAAATATGAAAAACTCAGTGTCAATTTATTGTTTGGTATCGTACGTACGGGAATCCTACGTATGTCGTCCCCTTAATCGCAAGTATAAGTTTGACATAAGACAGGACTTTGAAAATACGAAACCGCATTCCTGTCATGCGCCTAATTTTACTAAATCACGCCTTAAATTAATAATTGGTCGCGTAGTACGTTAGATATAGTTACGGGTTATAAAAGAAAGGGTTAATATTTTCGTCAAAGCACACTTTCGTGTTTAAGAGCAAACTTTCGTGTTTAATTTTACCAAAGCTGTAGAAAACATCACTAAATTAATTAGGTACCAAACTATACGATAAGATAGCCAGTTCCTCAGTCATGAAGATTCCGGATGAGGCTCGCTTCCATCTTCAGCCTTATCAATACTTAACGTCAGGTAACCAGTTCCTCAGTGATGATGATTCCGGGAGACGCTCGCTTCCATCTTTATCAATACTTAACGTTAGTTTTGATGAGGCTAAGAGTCTCCACGTTGTTCATAAAAAAATTAATATGTCGTATGAGGCTCTCATGCCGCCGCCGCTAAGATGCGAGCGGGACAATGACACGTCATCGACCTACGAGTGTCGATAAGAGTCTCCGACTCCGACTGGTAGCGAAAGAGATACATAGAATGTGCCTGCTGCTATCTTTCTAGTAGATATAGTAAAAGCCTTTCTACGGACAGGGCACTATCGAATCTATCGTAGCAATGGATTCACAACCTATAAACCACTCTTGAGTCTTGACTTTGTCAATTATTTCTACTAATATTAAGTATAAATGCGAAAGATTCCGAGGATGTTTGGATGTTTGTTACTATATCACGCAAAAACTACTAAACTGATTTGGATGAAATTTGGCACACGGATAGAAGATAGCCTGGATTAAAACATAGGCTACTTTTATCCCGATATTCCTACGGGAAGCGGAACCACGCCGGTGAAACCGCGTGCGCCCGCTAGTATTTCATAAAAAGTATTAATTGTACGAATATGTCTATTAAATTTAGTGACAAACAAATTCATAGACATTCTGTTCAGTACAGTGTCTCACCGTAGTAGACTGTGAAGCATACACAGTCCATTAACTTGTCAATTTTTATACATTCACAAGGGAAAGCTTTTAGCTGTCATCTCGGATAATGCTTGTGTAACGCGATAATAAGAAGATATCGTATTCAGATATGATGACTTTTTTACCTCCAATCCTTAAAATCTATAACATTGGAAAATAAAAGTAGTTGTTTTATAATAATATTTTAATATTTCATGGTCATTATCACTATAATACGATAAACGGGGTTTTTTCCATGTTAGTATTTGTTGTCGAGTCCCCGATATTTCGGCACATTGCATGCGCGATGATCACAGAGTAACTGAAGTTGATGCGAGTGGATGAATGTTAGGACTTTAGTTACTGTTCAGACTTTAGGTACTGTTTAGTTACTGTTCGTTTACTGCACGCACCGCCCGTACCACTATTTTCACGACACGCACAACTCAAAATTTAATTAAATTCAAAATTAAATTCACCTATGAAATGGAAGAAGAAAGGAGTGTAGCATTCCTCGATATCAGAGTACAAGTACGTAATGACAGTTCACTCAGGCACTCAGTTTACAGAAAACCTACACACACTGACCGATACCTCAACGCGACGTCACATCACCACCCAAGACACCTTGACTCTGTAGTGATATCCTTGACAAATAGAGCATATGATCTGTGCGATGACTTACACCTTAACAAAGAGTTGGATCATGTGCGCCATATCCTACAGATGAACGGGTACGAAAGAAAGATATTACCACCCAGACACACAACCACAGATTAATAAATAGTTACTTCGTAAACACAACTAAAAGTTATAAGTGCAAAGTAGATACGCAACCAGTGTTCTTGCCTCTTATAAAACGAGTGACGGATAAGATCTGAAATATACTAAACAAGTACTCTATTAATACTATTAGAGAAGCTTGGCGTATACAAAATTGACTGCAGTTGTGGTAGTTCTTATAAAGGCTAAACAAAACGCACAGTTTTAAACAAGAAAATATACTAGAAAAAAGCAACTAGTCTCATGTCGCCCTGACGGTAGCTTGTCGTGTCAAGGAGCAAATAAAGGCCGTCAAAAATAATGACACCCAGAAATCTGCCATTGCGGAACACCTAATTCACTCGGGGCCGAATCACTGGATCGAGTTTCATAACCCCCAGATTATTTCGACAGAATGCCACTACGTACCAAGACTGGTCAGAGAAGCGATTGAAATAAAAAACATCGCAATTATTTCAATCGTGAAGATGGGTTTAAATTGTCAAATGTCTGGAACCCAGTCATTCGTTTATGTAAAAACCGGCAAACACAAAAAAGTGTGTCTCGGGAAGATACTGTGAGTTGTGTGTCGTGAACATTTTCGAGTTGAGTGTGCGATCGAAAACAGTGGTACGGGCGGTGCGAGCAGTAAACGAGCAATAAAGAGGGTAGACCGACTCGTCTGCTCCTAACATTCATCCACTCGCATCAACTTCAGTTACTGCGTGATCATGGCGCATGCAACTGTGCCGAAATATCGGGGACCAGACAACAAATACTAACATGGAAAAAGCCCCATTTATCGTAATAGTTATTTCACATTCCAATTTAGTGTCTGTTTGTTATTTACCTTTTCGTACCTGAATCACTAAACTAGTTTTCGGTAATTTTGGTATGAACAATGAAAAGCAATCGTATTGCGGATTTCATGAAGAATGCCGTTCATGAAGCCATATCTCTAATCCCACGTTCGACCCAAGTCCGATTTCCAAAACGCAATCTTTTTAGCTTCATTGGGATCAGAGCAATGTATGACAATTTTCTTAAAACCTCCATTATTCATTGAATTAAGTTTCCGGTTTTATTAATCATGAGCGGTAGATTCACCCAATCTACGGGTGTTTTGAACGCCGTCATTGTTCTCAACATATCTTCATATTTTTAGAGCACTTAAATTCGGTCCTCGTGTCTAGTTACTAATATAGGACAATGACGGCGTTCAAAACGCCTGTAGATTTACCCCGGTACGAGGACGCGAAATTAAATTTAGAAAGTTTCAGATTCCAGAGCCCAATATTAAAATAATAAACTTTCCTACCCTTAGTCCGACCCTGAGTACCCTGATTACTCCTTAACTTTCGGAGTTCAAAACTCGGCCACGTGTTTGCCGAATTACGTTGCGGCGTCGACTAATGCGATAAAAAACAACCGACGGTCGTCGACGAACTCTATGTAAATGGCGGCGAAACATCCGAATGGTTTCAATTAAAGAACATGAGAGAGAGAGAGTTGATATATCTCCGACAACTTAAACTCATGTTACCTGTACGTTGACAGTCTGTTTCAAATCAATCTTATTTATAGAGATTAAGGTTCACTTTCATTTGGTGTCTGAAAACAAATGTCTTGAGATAAGGTTAATTAGGGTTTCGTAGGCTAATGGCAAAAAACAAATTCCTTATAGATTCGTCATGTCCGATGTATGTTACAGCCACTTTATTCCAAAACTATGAGGAATACACTATTGAAACTTGGTAGGTAGATGTATTCTGTAAACCGCTTTACGGTTTTTACACAAAAATAAAAAAAATATATATATTAAAGGGGGCTGGAACTGAAACTTTTTTTTTTCATCAAACCTATATGTGTCTATAGATAATCTATTGATAAAATAGTATAGTCTTTAAATTTTTTTTAAAGTCAACCGTTTAAAAGTTTTTCAATTCCAAAGTGGAAAAATGTGTGTGTGTCCCCCCCTCTAACTTTTGAAATAAGAGAGTGAAAAAAAAAAAAATATATATATATGCTGTAGATCTTAATAAAAACTTTTAACGAGTTGGCACTTATCTTTTTATATACTTTTTATATTAGAAAATATACTAGAAAAAGCAACTAGTCTCATATCGCCCTGACGGTATTCGAACCCGCATCCTTGGGAGTCCGGCCCAATGCACTAACCAATTATGCTACAGAGACCTATGAGGACACGTCGAATTTTTCCAGTATATTCACCGTTCTACGGTGTTGGCCACCGTCGCTTCATCAATGAGAGAAATATCCTCGCATTCGATAGAAACATCTTTACAGATGTTTGACTATCGATTAAGATGAAACAGCCATCTAATTATAACTTTTTAATTTTGTATTTTACAATGCTATTTTTATGTGATAAATATTAAACAAAAAAATTACCAGAAAAAAGCAACTAGTCTCATGTTGCCCTGACGGGATTCGAACCCGCATCTGTTTACTGTACCTTCTGCGCGAAAGCAGATAATCTGTGTGCATAAACTTATTTATATTGTTTTTTCTTGCACCAATAGTTCAAAGCCCTGCTTAGTTTGGGGTTAGATATAGTGCTATGTAAATATCACAAAATATATCAAATGAAATCTTTACCTACATTTTTCATCAAATGTATACTATAATTTAATTATATTATATATAATTTAATTTCGCGTCCTCGTACCGGGGTAAATCTACAGGCGTTTTGAACGCCGTCATTGTCCTATATTAGTAACTAGACACGAGGACCGAATTTAAGTGCTCTAAAAATATGAAGATATGTTGAGAACAATGACGGCGTTCAAAACACCCGTAGATTGGGTGAATCTACCGCTCATGATTAATAAAACCGGAAACTTAATTCAATGAATAATGGAGGTTTTAAGAAAATTGTCATACATTGCTCTGATCCCAATGAAGCTAAAAAGATTGCGTTTTGGAAATCGGACTTGGGTCGAACGTGGGATTAGAGATATGGCTTCATGAACGGCATTCTTCATGAAATCCGCAATACGATTGCTTTTCATTGTTCATACCAAAATTACCGAAAACTAGTTTAGTGATTCAGGTACGAAAAGGTAAATAACAAACAGACACTAAATTGGAATGTGAAATAACTATTACGATAAATGGGGCTTTTTCCATGTTAGTATTTGTTGTCTGGTCCCCGATATTTCGGCACAGTTGCATGCGCCATGATCACGCAGTAACTGAAGTTGATGCGAGTGGATGAATGTTAGGAGCAGACGAGTCGGTCTACCCTCTTTATTGCTCGTTTACTGCTCGCACCGCCCGTACCACTGTTTTCGATCGCACACTCAACTCGAAAATGTTCACGACACACAACTCACAGTATCTTCCCGAGACACACTTTTTTGTGTTTGCCGGTTTTTACATAAACGAATGACTGGGTTCCAGACATTTGACAATTTAAACCCATCTTCACGATTGAAATAATTGCGATGTTTTTTATTTCAATCGCTTCTCTGACCAGTCTTGGTACGTAGTGGCATTCTGTCGAAATAATCTGGGGGTTATGAAACTCGATCCAGTGATTCGGCCCCGAGTGAATTAGGTGTTCCGCAATGGCAGATTTCTGGGTGTCATTATTTTTGACGGCCTTTATTTGCTCCTTGACACGACAAGCTACCGTCAGGGCGACATGAGACTAGTTGCTTTTTTCTAGTATATTTTCTTGTTTAAAACTGTGCGTTTTGTTTAGCCTTTATAAGAACTACCACAACTGCAGTCAATTTTGTATACGCCAAGCTTCTCTAATAGTATTAATAGAGTACTTGTTTAGTATATTTCAGATCTTATCCGTCACTCGTTTTATAAGAGGCAAGAACACTGGTTGCGTATCTACTTTGCACTTATAACTTTTAGTTGTGTTTACGAAGTAACTATTTATTAATCTGTGGTTGTGTGTCTGGGTGGTAATATCTTTCTTTCGTACCCGTTCATCTGTAGGATATGGCGCACATGATCCAACTCTTTGTTAAGGTGTAAGTCATCGCACAGATCATATGCTCTATTTGTCAAGGATATCACTACAGAGTCAAGGTGTCTTGGGTGGTGATGTGACGTCGCGTTGAGGTATCGGTCAGTGTGTGTAGGTTTTCTGTAAACTGAGTGCCTGAGTGAACTGTCATTACGTACTTGTACTCTGATATCGAGGAATGCTACACTCCTTTCTTCTTCCATTTCATAGGTGAATTTAATTTTGAATTTAATTAAATTTTGAGTTGTGCGTGTCGTGAAAATAGTGGTACGGGCGGTGCGTGCAGTAAACGAACAGTAACTAAACAGTACCTAAAGTCTGAACAGTAACTAAAGTCCTAACATTCATCCACTCGCATCAACTTCAGTTACTCTGTGATCATCGCGCATGCAATGTGCCGAAATATCGGGGACTCGACAACAAATACTAACATGGAAAAAACCCCGTTTATCGTATTATAGTGATAATGACCATGAAATATTAAAATATTATTATAAAACAACTACTTTTATTTTCCAATGTTATAGATTTTAAGGATTGGAGGTAAAAAAGTCATCATATCTGAATACGATATCTTCTTATTATCGCGTTACACAAGCATTATCCGAGATGACAGCTAAAAGCTTTCCCTTGTGAATGTATAAAAATTGACAAGTTAATGGACTGTGTATGCTTCACAGTCTACTACGGTGAGACACTGTACTGAACAGAATGTCTATGAATTTGTTTGTCACTAAATTTAATAGACATATTCGTACAATTAATACTTTTTATGAAATACTAGCGGGCGCACGCGGTTTCACCGGCGTGGTTCCGCTTCCCGTAGGAATATCGGGATAAAAGTAGCCTATGTTTTAATCCAGGCTATCTTCTATCCGTGTGCCAAATTTCATCCAAATCAGTTTAGTAGTTTTTGCGTGATATAGTAACAAACATCCAAACATCCTCGGAATCTTTCGCATTTATACTTAATATTAGTAGAAATAATTGACAAAGTCAAGACTCAAGAGTGGTTTATAGGTTGTGAATCCATTGCTACGATAGATTCGATAGTGCCCTGTCCGTAGAAAGGCTTTTACTATATCTACTAGAAAGATAGCAGCAGGCACATTCTATGTATCTCTTTCGCTACCAGTCGGAGTCGGAGACTCTTATCGACACTCGTAGGTCGATGACGTGTCATTGTCCCGCTCGCATCTTAGCGGCGGCGGCATGAGAGCCTCATACGACATATTAATTTTTTTATGAACAACGTGGAGACTCTTAGCCTCATCAAAACTAACGTTAAGTATTGATAAAGATGGAAGCGAGCGTCTCCCGGAATCATCATCACTGAGGAACTGGTTACCTGACGTTAAGTATTGATAAGGCTGAAGATGGAAGCGAGCCTCATCCGGAATCTTCATGACTGAGGAACTGGCTATCTTATCGTACTGCCGGAACATAACAATGCTGCAAACATTGTGTTATGGTGTCAGGCTTAGATAAGATGGTGGTAGCTAGCTAGCGGACTTAAAACAAGTCCTACCACCAACCAAACCGCATACAACTTGTACCCCCGCTGGGAATCGAACTGGGTTTGGCCAGTAGCCGAAGCATTAGCGGCTCTTATCGACACTCGTAGCTTGATTACCTACGTGTCCCTGTCCAGTTCACTAGCGGGGTCAGCAAGACAGCGTCATGCGCCATATCAAATGCGTGGTATAGCGGCGTTCATGCAAGGGGCAGCATGGTTTATGTATGTGTCGTCGTCCGATCGTTAAATTGGGCCGACCGTGATCTGCCTGGGCACATCGCGATACGCAGGCATTTCTTGATTTGCCTGTCTTGAGCCCGCCATAACGTTCAAAGCATAACTGTAAGGATGTGCCCCGAAAGAAAAGCAAAATTTTCGTGTACTGGGATTTATTGTTAGGTTTTCACAGGAAGAAGTTCGCAGACAGAGTAGCGGCTCGTGGAGTGGGCCCATATTCATATTCAACTAATTTACCGCAGGCGTCATCTGGCGTATTCTTAACCACTAGCGCGCTACGGTTGCGCGATAAACGTACAAAGATCAATGACTAATAAACTACGACGTTGAGCAAGCTATCGTTAGATGGCGCTGTTTTACAATAACGTTTGACGACTCGCCCGGCCACGTTTGGGCAAATCGATTCCCGTGTGTGATTAAATTATAAGCAAATAAAATGTAATTGGCACATTTATAAATAAGTATAAGTATGATTCCTCTAAAAATCTTAAAATCCTATTTAAAATCGTATTATCATTATAATAAAACACCGAAAAAACCGTTGTGACGCCGCCATCTTTGTCTCACGTAAGCATACAACTGACAGTGCGCACGCAGCGCCACAAGCGTCGTGTATTGGGTCTACATTACGAACCACCTAGCCAGATAACGATGTGCCCAGCAAAGGCACAGCCATATCTCGATGTGGCCAAGTGATTAGTAGGGCATATCGACAAATAGGTTGCTTAAATTGATCTGCCCAACATTTTATTGGGCACATCATGAAATAATTGGCCAAATCGCGATATGCTGGGACATCGTGATGTGCTCACAGGCAGATCTCGATCGGCTTAATTCAACGATTGGCCCAAGACATTTTGATAGAATCAGGCGTTACACTTGGCGGAAATCCATATCTTAGTAGAAAACGAAAAATATATAGCATAATTCCGCAAGAAAAACTTAGCAAACTTAGCAAACCGAAGCAGTACCTGACTCGGTGCTGGTATTGCACGGTCTAATAACTCCTGAGGATGCTCCGTGTGTGGGCGAAACACGTGTAGAGTAATCGGTGAAGGTGCAGGGTGTGTCACTGTGCTGCATTTGCATTTATTTGCGGGCGGGCGGGCGGTGCATCTTGCATGTAATTTTTTCTTGCGGAATTATGCTATATATTTTTCGTTTTCTACCAAGACATATGTAATATAAATTAATTTTGTTATAGTTCGCCCCTGGCAAACGTTGCCAAATACGGAGATGCTGGCAGCCGCAGAGCTAATTAAGATTACACCTTTACGGGAATCCTTGTTTACAGCCGGTTTTTGTTTTATTTTTATATTACAACAGTGGTTTTGTGTTGGGGGATTGTTTTGTGTTGTGATGTGGGAAAGTGGTTTGACCTATTTAGTTTGGTACCTAATTAATTTAGTGATGTTTTCTACAGCTTTGGTAAAATTAAACACGAAAGTTTGCTCTTAAACACGAAAGTGTGCTTTGACGAAAATATTAACCCTTTCTTTTATAACCCGTAACTATATCTAACGTACTACGCGACCAATTATTAATTTAAGGCGTGATTTAGTAAAATTAGGCGCATGACAGGAATGCGGTTTCGTATTTTCAAAGCCCGCACTCTGTTTTTTTCAACGTATTTACCTTATTAACTGATTGATTACTACAGTGATTAACTGATTGATTAGCGCTGCTTGAGGTTTTGGTTTTCAGCAAGTTATTTTATGTTTTTATAGCTGTCATGTTCCTAATTGTGTTAGATAGAAAGTACATAATGATTGAAATAAAACAATTTTTACGGATTTTAGGGGTTTTTTTTTATTTTCCCGACATTTCGGCACCTTTTCAGCTGCCATGGTCCGTCCGTCGGGAAAATCAAAAAATCCCTAAAAACCCAATAATACGGACAATTACAACTTAGTTTGTGAAATATAGCGCGTTTGATATCCGTAAAAGTTGTTTTATTTCAATGAACAGTGCGCGCCAAAACATAAGATGTGCGTATGTACAAAATGATGCTGTTTCAATGGAAAATTAGTCGCTTGATGGTAATTGACCAGAAGACGCTCTCACTCAATAGACTTCCTGGGTATCTTAGGTTAGTTATGATAAATTTTAAATAGAAAAATATTGGAAAAAATCAACTCGGCCACAAGTGAATTCTCAGGTGGGACTCGAACCCACGACCTTTGGCAATCCGGTTTAATGCTTACCACTGAGCCTGAGACTTACGCGACCAGAAGTCTTAGGTTAGATTACCACCTAGGCCAAATTTTTGTTTGTTCCGTGTCTGGGTGTTATTTCTTACTTATTTTTATAGATTTGTAAAACCTTCGTTGCTTATCATGCGTCTGCGTATTACAAGAACTTAGCTAGATTGGAGAGAATCAATGTATTCTACCAGCTAATTTAAGAATTTAAGGTTTCAAAAACCTTAAAAATCAGAACTTCATCGAAAAAAATAACTAATCTAATGTTTAGGTACAGAAGCATTTTCCTGTAGTTGTACTTTTTCGAACTTACATAAAACAAATAAAATGGACGCCGCCATATTGTTGTTGTATCTTGTTTATTTTTTGTCGAATCAATTTTATACCTTTCTTCTTTCTTCATATTGAAAGAGCGAGTGTATTCGGAAAGCTCGCCTATATAAAAAGGTTCCGAGACATCGCAGTCATAAACCACAGGCACGTTTGGCACCCCGCCAGGCCAGGGGTAACTGGTTCGATGATCGGGTGGTCTTACAATAAGGTTTTGAGGCTTTTATACCTACTTATCTATTTAGAAGTATCGATTTACGTCTTGACAGAATAACAGGAGACTTATTTTGACCGATAAATCATTTCAGCTTTAGAAAAAAACCTGTGGCCGCCCGCAGGATAAACCCCGGACAAACTACCCGTGTGATAAATTTCCTTCAAATCCGTTCAGCCGCTTTGCGTAATTGAGCAACAAACAAATAAACTGACACATTTATATCTATACTATATAATATTATAAAGCTGAAGAGTTTGTTTGTTTGAACGCGCTAATCTCAGGAACTACTGGACCGATTTAGAAAATCCTTAGACCATTAGAAAGCTACATTTCTCCTGAGTGACATAAAAGTGACACAAGACGGGGAGACTTACACCCATATTCTAAGTCATTCCTCCAAAACTTACTCATCCTCGACTTAACGAAACCTCATTGAAAACCTCTTCGAAATACTCCTCGAAATCGGTATTCTAAGTCATAACTCCGTAAGGACCTGGAGGAGCCAAAGAGTACGTTGCCACTCCGTGTTAGGCCTAGCGCACACTACCATTTTTACCCTCGACGAGGTTGAGTGGAGTGTAAGAAGTTTTGGAGGAACGACTTAGAATATGGGGGTTAGCCTTCATCATACCTAATGTTAAGTATTGCTGTATTGTTAAGACTGAAGATGGAAGCGAGCTTCTCCCAAAATCCTCAATCACTGAGGAGCTGGCTATCTTATATCTAACTGCCGGAACACAACAATGCTGAAAACATTGTTGTTATGTTGGTAGACTTAGATAAAATGGTGGTAGCTAGCCAGACGGACTGAGAACAAGTCCTAGCACCAACCAAACCGAATACAATATGTACCCCCGCTGGGATCGAACCCGGGACCCCTGGGTCTGATACCAGTGGTTGTACCACTAGACCACAGCCGGTTTAAAAGTTAGCATCTTAATTAACATCTTAGCAGCAAACTCATGATTGCTACACAAAACAAACATCCACATCATATCTCAAAATCCTAAAATATAATATTAATACTAGCGGATCTCGCGGTTTTACCCGCGTGGTGCCCGTTCCCGTGGGTATATCGGGATAAAAAGTAGCCTATCTATTAGTCTACTACTTGAAGTCCTACATACCAAATTTCATCCATATCCGTTCAGTACTTTTTCCGTGATAGAGTAACAAACAAACAATCAAACGAACAAACTGACATACTTTCACATTTATAGTATTAGTAGGAAGTAGGATGATTTGATCTCGAGTAGTTTTTATAATGAGTATTGTTTGTAAATTTTCAAATTTATTTCAAAAAGAAAAAATTGAGCACACAACATAATTACAGTAAAAACGCAAAAGACCCAATCTGGGTCTGGATTCGTGCCAGCTGCTGCGGCCGGCTAATTACTTAACAGTGAAATACTGGTTCCTGTGGATAGGAAGATGTGTTCTAGAGAATTATTAAGTATTGACTTATAAATAGACTGAACCTTAATATTAAATATAGGTACAAAGTCAAAATCTAAGTCAATATCATTTATTCAGTCTCATTCAATCAATTTATTTTAGATAAAAATATTAAAGCTTTTAGCACAACATTAAGATAAGCAGACTGAAGTAGACCCATTTCGGGTAGCGGCACCCGTTCACGAGCATGACGCCTAAACCAGCCATCGCTACGCTCAACCATATTTAAGGGAACGTAACGACACCATACAATCGAGGAAGCTAGTCTATTATATAAAAAAAAATCCTGGGTATAAAATATAAGTAGAAAAAAGTTACATGAAATTGTTCCTTTAACCGACCGTCCCTGACAAAAGGCATTAGCATAGTTACCTTTTATTTCCTAATTTTTCGTTCGTGCCCAGAATAAAAGGCTAAGCGGACCGTTTTCATGTTCCTCGCACGGGTGACGCAATTAGACGACGCGTGACCTGCGTGGGGTGACGTCCAGAAATTCAAATCATTTTACATACTTACGGAGAAATGACAGGTTATGATTATGAGATAACATACAAATAGGTTTACCTAAAACTACTCGTACAGTCGGTTAACGTCGTGGTTTACCAGTACAGTTTTTTTTATAAAGTAATAGATATATACAAAACGTTAACATCACAACTAATAGAACATTCATAGGTATTTCATTTGAATACTACATTATATCTTTAACCATACTATCTTCCGAGAAAACGTTTCCCGAAAAATTCTACCAGTCAACCAGCCCCCAAATTGTCTAATTTAAATTCTATCACAATCCTTTTCAGAGGTATTGTGATTGTGATATTTTGGACTGTCAATATTGATTAGACAGTTCAATTTCGTTTATTCCATACCTTTTAAAACGTGTCCCGATCACAATCCCTTTCAAATGTTAAATAGTGACGGTCTGATAATCTTTCAAATTACGAATTGAAAGGGATTGCGATAGATTTTAAATGTTACAATTAGCACCCAGGTTCCCCGACTGTACCCATAACTAATAATTGCAATGAACAAGTTTTTCTACGGCAACCCTTTTTTTTTGTTTTGAGTGAGAATCCAGTCTTTACAAATTCCTGCCTTGAGGATATGCTGGGATCACCTAGTATACCCGCCCTGTCCTACGGCAGCAACCCTGAAATCAGAAAAAAAAATAACAGCTCTTATATACAAAGTTTTATTTGAAATCTGCTAAAATAATTTTAATAATGTATACTTAATTATTTAATTCTGGATAAAAGGCGGCTTGCGGTTCCTCGCATGGTGACGCAATTAGACGACACGTGACCTGCGTGGGGTGACGTCTTGAAATTCAAATCATTTTACAAACTTACGGAGAAATTTTGACGGGATTTAAGATAACATTTACTGACGTTCTGATGCCGCAAGCTAGGGTGTCGTGGGTTTGATCCTCACCCGCGGCAAATGTCTTGAACTTTTGTGCTTGTCGTGTAGCCACACGGTGTTAGTTGTTATTTGTAATGTAAGATTTCTTTACAACGCTTTTTTACGTTTACCCAAAACTTCGAAACCATTTGTTAAGTCATTATTACGAACCACTTTTTGGAAGCAACCCTGAAAGGGTCTGACCCAGAATGTACATTTCGCAAAATGAGCACTCCCTGAAAAAATTACATTGCGCAAAATGTACATTTCACAAAAAGAGCATTTCGCAAAATGAGCATTTCGCGAAATATGCACTTCGCAAAATGTGCACTTTTCTAGGATATGGTAAAATATGCTGTCTAACAAAGTTAAGTCACAAATGATTTTTCCATCCAAATGATTTTTTTCTATATGGGTATTTAAAATAAAATAAACACTCTTTTTTTTTAAAGTTATCATTTCTTTTGAAAAATATTGTGTAGACTTGGTTTTGAACCTCAGTATTTCTACGTATAATAAATAACAGATACGTAAAACTCGACGGAAGTTAAAAGTACAAGGGGCACATAGCTAACCGTAATTCTACCGAGTGTAGGTATGCCTTCTATCTTTATACAATTTGGTCAAATTAATAATGCTTATTTTTAACAGACCTTAAAAAAATCATTAGCTTAACCCATGTATCCGGAAATTGAATTTATTTATCATAATGACTAAGGTTTTTGCTATATTAAATGGCTTTTGTAGTATTTTACATTTATGTATATGGCGGAAATTATGCCATTAATTTTATTACAATCTCTGAAAATATTGGATCATTAGAATAGCAATGTTTTTATGAGCAATGAATTTAGTGATTTATTATTTTAGTTAGACATTCATAAAGGAATACGTTATTAATCATAAGTTTTAATGATTCTTAGCAAATATAAAATATAATTAGTATTAGTAGTATAGCAGTGAGAGCTTTTCGGAATAGCATTGTATAATGCAAAATTAAACAGTTATAAGCTTTTCGAATGTTCCTTAGTTCGATAAGTCAGTTTTTCATTATTTTAATTTCGTTTTATTTAATACTTTTTACCCATTGCGTCAACAGCAGATTGGTAAAATAATTGGCAATTATTTATAGCAATAACTCAAATTAATGATTCTAATAATAAACAAGTACAAGTTACGTTAAATTTTATTCAGTTAAAAGCTAAAAAAAAAGCAAAAGGTTTTCATTATTGCGTCACCAAACGTAACGTAAAAAACAAGCATCACAAACTACAGTTAAAATTAAACTTTTGTTAACCGTAACTAAAGTTAAAACTTTTTAATTAGAATCCTGTGGGTTTCGTGCTAATTACTCGGCTCTGAGTCGCAAAAACTTTGATGTTTCAGCGATATCGGTAAACGATTTGTTACACTACAAGTTTGGAATAATGTTACAACTTGAAAGTTGGAGTAAAACCTTTTTATTTTACTGCGATTAAAAAGTAAAAGAATCTATATACTTAATTCAGGTTCGAAAAAATTTGTGACGACTCGATAGGGACTTTGGCGCGTAGTACGCGGCCGAGTAAGGTATCAAATTAAAGGTACTCGAGTCTATTTGTTCCGAAAACTATAAAATATACAAAATGTTAAACGTGATGATCACAAACTGCAATTAAAAAGTGTCATTATTTTCGCATAATTTGGAATTTTTCGTCGATCGACGAACCCGAGTATCGGGTTGTAACCGCCCTAGTGAGTTTCATTAAACTAAGTATTTATTATAATTACTTTTAGGGTAAAGGGTGTGGTCTGTGATTGGGGTGGTTAAGCAACTATCGCATTGGTCGGTAATAGGATGGGTGACCAAAATGTTATATTGGCCATGTCTAATGCCGGTTGGTGGGTTTAAATACATCCGGGATACAAATACAGCTGGAACCAACTGCTTAAAGTGCCTTCCGAAGGACATAGAAGCTCAAGGCAAGATTGGTCACCCATCCCGTGGCCGACTATTGCAATAGCTGCGCTTGAACAACAGCGCCACCGACTTTCTCACATTCTACAGCTTCGTGCGTGCACAGATAACATTATACTTTCCAGGTACCTGCAGTTTTTCAAAACTCGAACACTGTGATGCTTATAACTTTTTAATTTTGCATTTTACAATGCTATTTTATGTGATAAATATTTAATCCCGTCAGGGCGACATGAGACTAGTTGCTTTTTTTCTCGCGTGCCGCAAGACCCGAATTGGGACGTTTCAAAAATATGCGGACGTGCCGGAAGCCCACTTTGGGACGATTACGTCACGAAATTTTAGAATGCATTTTTTAAAAAAACTATTCGATAGATTTTTTTGAAATTTTTACTGAGTATCTAGAAGGCATAAAACTAAAGACGTACAGAAACAGATTTTTAAAAAAGTGAATAAAAAAATAATTAAAAATAAATACCTATTCAGTAAATAAATAAATATATAGCGTATTTTCACAAATGTTTGAACAGTGTTAGTTTATGTTTTAAATGATAAAATGAGATAAAAAAAGAGATAATATTATATAATTAAATGTTATTAACCGTTTTAAATCGATAAATAGTGTATTTAAGTGATAATTAAAAAAAAAATACGAAAAATTGTCTTTACGCGCAAAATTACGCGACAATTTTGCGCGTGCGCATGGTTATTAATTTATTACCACGTTATTTTTAATTATTTCTAAAATATTATTGTTTTAATAATTTTATTAAAGTATTAGTTTTATGTGAAAAATATTTATTTTATCCGTACCTTCGACTATTTTCCTTATTTAACATTATTTGTAACAAGGGGAAGTTGGGCAAAAAAAAAATATATATTTGATGATTAATTAATAAAATACTTTGTGTCAAAGGGGGTATTTTTTTTTATTGACTTCTATAGCAAATTTCCCGAATTTTTTGGATCAATAATTAGATTTTGGATAAACCTAAAAGTTTTCTTTGTACAATCTAAAGTTTGAGTCACCGATTTTTCAGTATTATTTTTTTAGTTAAGCGTGGTTTTACCCATATTTCTCGTAAACTAAATGTTTTTAATACTTGAAAATTTGTACATTTAAAGAAGAAGATCTAAGCTACAAAATAAATCTAATTTCTAAGCATTTGGTTCAGTAGAAGCTAAGAAATAAGATTTTAAACATATACGGCGCTTCAGAACGCTAGCGTTTTTTTACGCGTCAGCTTAGGCGTAATTTAGGTGCACCTTCGTTTAGCTATGGTATAAATAAAATATATGGGGGAGGGTGAGTTTTTTTATTGATTATTGTGAGATATAGTATCCTTTTGTAAATAAAATAAAAATATGTACAATTCGAGGCTTTATTTCACAATAATAACACTTTTTGTACCAGTACGCGCGGAAAAACGCGCGAACTTAACTTTGACTATGAATTACAACTCAATTATTAATTAAATATCGAAAAATGAAACATAGAAATCGCAAAGGGTCTAAGGATTCCAAAAATGTATAATACATAGTATAGTTTCCATACAAGTTTCTAGAGAAATCGCAGTTATAAGGCTGCGCGGCGTAAAATTGCTGACAAGCGGAAAATGCTGCGGCACGTGCGCACATTTTGCAAAAAAGAGTGCGGCACGCGACTGGATATATTTTCTTGTTAAATATTTATCACTGTGATGCTTGATTAATTTCTTGATTCATTCAATTTAAAACTATAATAGCCAGCTGAGTTCGCAGCTCGTAGCGAGTTCAACGCGACGAACTAATTGCATCGAGAAGTTTCGAGACGAATCGCGCTTTTGCGGTGCGGTTACTAGTTCTGCTTGACTGCCATTAATGATGTAGAGCTTTATTTTTGGGATTCCCTACTTCAAAATGAAAAACGGAACCCTTATTTCACGTACACATAATCGAAAATTATAATTAAGTATCCAATATCAAAATAAAAATAGTACAGAAGCGACGGCACCCAAGCGTGTCTGGAACTTGTTCGGTATTGGTTTAACAAAAGTTACTGCAGCTTCTTTTTTACACTTTTCTGTGGTCCTATAACTTACTTACGGATTGTTTACTACTGCAGACTCATGTGTTCCCCGATTCAATGCAAGAGTGAATAGGCATTTCCTGGGCAAGCATACAACACCTTAGACCACATCCTGTTTGTTAAGCACGATGGTGGTCAAATGCCTGCCCAGTTATTACTAAAAAAAAAGTTATAGAAGTAATGTCAATAGCCAAAACAATCCGTTCGTAAGTTGTAGGAACGGGGAGTACGTGGCTTTGGAAGGGTAGCCTAAAATACTTTATGTCCAGCTCGTTCGTTTACGTTTAAGATCTCAGCCGGAGAGGGAGCCTGAGAAACGGCTACCAAAGAAGTGGTTTAAGTCTGGATTTCTTCAAGAGCGGAGCATACCTAGTTCGCACTTAAATTTTTTAGTGACTTTATTTTAATCGGATTGATTTTACCATAAACATCATTATTATTACCGAAGACCGTTTCTGGTTCTTTTCATACGATCAGTAAAAAATACACTTTAGTTCATCTTATACAAGTGGCCATAAAGGTTGTCCAAACACCTAAATGCCAATAGTTTCATAATAAACTACACACTAACATTACCTATGAAAACAAATTCACACGCTGTAGCCATTTTGTAACCCTCTTTTATTTGCTCAATTACAGCCACCATCTCGTGAGTTTATTTAGGGCAACTTGTTCAGGTGTAATATGTTGTGTCTAAATATAATGTTCTTCTGAAGACGCGATGAAGGAGCGTAGGCGTTCTGAGATATATATTGCGAATATTTTTAGCAAGGCCTCTTATTTGTGGGTACTCTAATGACAAGACAACCTACTCACAGACCTATATCGAAATAGACGAAACGAGCGCTTCAAACTTTATGAGAACCTAGCGTGTCGAATTTTAATTTTTCGTAACTATGATGACGTCACGAGCGAGATTAGTGATGTGTAAATGTTATTGACGCCCTCTTGCAAGAAAGAACTGCACAATTAACCATTTTCGTTTTTGAGTGATGCGTGTTTTCATGACAATGGTCTTTTACGACTTAGGTCGTAAAACTTTGACCGTGGATCAATGTTTTGGAACGCAGGGTAGGTACACTTTTAACGTCTATCTCGGTATAGGTCTGTGGCCTACACCTTACAACTATACCGCACAATTCTTTTTTTTTATTTATTTAAATCTTTATCGTACAATAAACACAAAGTTAGGTACAAAAGGCGGACTTAATACTAAAAGTATTTTTTTCCAGTCAACTTTTTAGGGAAATAGAGAGCAGCGAAAGCGATACAAAATGGTATTTGTTTTTATATAGTATTGCGGTACTAGGTACTTTAAAACTGTTAAAAAATTTCTATATAGTTCAGCTATTTTGGAATCTGCTGAGTATTAATTACAAAAGTCGTACATGCCTGTATTTTTTATTAATATCAAATCTATCCTGTGAGCTGAGCTTTTTTCCAATTTGGATACGGAACACTAGTTGGGTCCAAAACATTTATATATTAGCGTGACTATAAGTAAACAAATAGTAAACATGTATATAGTTATTTCACCCTCATACCCGGGCAGGGAGACATTATGCCCGGGTCGGGGTATCATTTATTTAAGTATCTTCATATGTACAAGTACGGACTGGCTATTATTATTATTACTATCGTACGCGTAGGGGCTGTTATTACAGATTCTTTAGCTTTGGTTCTGGAATAGTCACATGTATGTCAACTAATTAGCGTGGTATTAAGTTGAAATGAAGCAATTTTGCATTTTACAATGCTATTTTTATGTGATAATTAACGGTGTGATAATAAACGGTGGCCAACACCGTAGAACGGTGAATATACTAGAAAAATTTGACGTGTCCTCATAGGTCTCTGTAGCATAATTGGTTAGTGCATTGGGCCGGACTCCCAAGGATGCGGGTTCGAATCCCGTCAGGGCGACATGAGACTAGGTGCTTTTTTCTAGTATATTTTCATGATTAAGCGTTACTTGTTATATTTAGTGTATATAACAGTAATTAATACCTACATACTTTTTTATAATGCTACTACGATTCTGTGAGGTGGTTCTGTGGTTTCCCCACCATCAGTAATACAGGTTCACCTGACCTGACGACCAATTTAGCGCAGGGGTACTAACCCTGCCTTCTGTGCCAGAGGTCCCGAGTTCGATCCCTGGACAAAATTTGTGTGCATGAACATATCTATTTGTCTTGATCTGGGTATTTAATATGTAAATTAAGTATGTATTTACAAAAAAAGTATAAAAGTACGTTTATCCGTTATCTAGTATTCATAACACAAGTTCTTTATGAAACTTAACGTGGGCTAGATAATTGGTGTGATTGTATGCAAATATTTATTATATTATTTATTATTATTATTGTCTTGTACAGGCACCAGTCTTCCACGATAGATTTACGTTATATTGTACCAGGTTCTTAATTAGTTATACTGATCTAATGTGTGTAGATAAAAAAGTCTCATTGAAATAAAACAACTTTTCCGGCGCACTATATTTCACGAGTAAGATTTTAGATTAAAGAATTTACCGAGTTTTTAGGACTTTTAAGATTTTTGCTTTTGGTTTTCCCAAAAGTTTTTTTTTCTTTTTTTATGTACGACGGGGAGACTCTTAGCCTTCATCATACCTGATGTTAAGTATTGATAAGGCTGAAGATAGAAGCGAGCCTCGCCCGGAAACCTCAATCACTGAGGAACTGGCTATCTTATCTCTAACTGCCGGAACACAACAATGCTGAAAACATTGTTGTTATGGCGGCAGATTTAGACAAGATGGTAGTAGCTAGCCAGGCGGACTTCCTACAAGTCCTACCACCAACCAAACCGAATACAATATGTACCCCCGCTGGGAATCGAACCCGGGACCCCTGGGTCTGATACCGGTGGTTGTACCACTAGACTACAGAGGCGGTTGAATTATAACTATTTTTATTATTATTATAACTAATAAGTACCTTGTTTATTCGAAATAGTATAAATCCAAATTAATTTAATATCGTTCTGTTTCAGGTAAGTAAACATTCTTCAGTGAACTGGTCATTATCTGTAAGTATGGTTTATTTGTATTATTTTTACGACGTCTCTCATAATAACTGACCAGTAAATTTTCCAAAAGAGCTCAAGAATACATTTGGTTGGTTACAATTATAATCGTCATTAGCCATTTTTAATTTCCCCACTGCTGGGGCACTGGCCTTCCTTATGGATGGATAAGGAGAACGGGCCATGACCCACCACGCGGGCCCAATGGGGATTGGTAGGTTTTAACCGGGACCAATCGCTTAACGTGCCTTCCGAAGCACGGAGGAGCTCGAGATAGTAAATTTTTGGTTACCCATCCCGTGACCGATCATTGCGAAAGTTGTTTAACCTCAACAATCGGTGGCCGAGCGCGTGATCCACGGCGCCACGGGCTCCTCTAACATAATAATGACTGAAAACCATGTTGTTGTTTTTATTAAACATTGTCTCGTAGAGCATTGGATCGGATTTCCAAAGGTCGTGGGTTCGAGTCCCATCTGAGAATTCACTTGTGGCCGAGTTCATTTTTTCCAATATTTTTCTATTTAAAATTTATAATTTGTCTCGTGAGTCGATATACCCACTAATATCTACAGTTCTACCTACATTACATAGATACATTCAGAGTTCAAAAGTCCGCGTATCACTCTATTGTACGGAACGTATAATTTTTTCTATTAACAAGGGTCACCCCTGGGACACTCCGGGACAAACAAGTTCCGAGAACTACTCCAAACAGGAACGAATGGGATAAGAAAACTGACTTCAGAAGGAAATCTATTCGTTCTCGAAACTAATTTCACACGCGACTGGACATTTTTTTGTTTGTTTTGTTTTCTAATGTTGTCAACAGTTTCAGAAATCAATTTTATGTGTAATTGTAACATGTGCAACTAATTCTTAGATTGGCGATCGCAGCTTTTAAGTTTACCAAAGCCACTGAATTAAGGATGTTAACATGTGGAAATGTGTTTGTGTTAACAAAATTATAACTTTCAATAGTATACTTATTTTCATGCCTAAAGTACCAACCAACTTTATATATATAGATATAGTTTCTTTTTTTTTAAAGAACGACGGGGAGGCTCTTAGCCTTCATCATACCTGATGTTAAGTATTGATAAGGTTGAAGATGGAAGCGAGCCTCTCCCGGAATCCTCAATTACTGAGGAACTGGCTATCTTATCTCTAACTGCCAGACACAACAATGCTGAAAACATTGTTATTATGGCGTCAGGCTAAGATAAGATGGTAGTAGCTAGCCAGGCGGACTTACAACAAGTCCTACCACCAACCAAACCGAATACAATATGTACCCCCGCTGGGAATCGAACCCGGGACCCCTGGGTCTGATACCGGTGGTTGTACCACTAGACCACAAAGGCGGTTAAAATTAGGCCTTGGAGAAGTGCATTAGGCTATTGATCATTCGTCATCAGCCATTTTTAATGTCCCCACTGCTGGGGCACTGGCCTTCCTTATGGATGGATAAGAAGAACGGGCCATGACCCACCACGCGGGCCCAATGCGGATTGGTGGGTTTTAACTACTGCAAATACAGGCGGGACCAACGGCTTAATCTGCCTTCCGAAGCACGGAGGAGCTCGACATAGTAAATTTATGGTCACCCATCCCGTGATCGACCATTCTAAAGGTCATGGGTTCGATTCCCATCTGAGAACAAATTTTTTCCAATATTTTTCTATTTAAAATTTATCATAAGTATAAAAATAGCATTGAAAAATGCAAAAATTCAAAAATCATAAATTATTGGCAGTTGCATCTTAATCGATCGTTAAACACCTGAAAAGATGTTTCTTTCGAATGCAAGGATATTCCTGGCATTGATGTAACAACGCTGGCCTACAGTGTATCAAAAATATAAAAGTATTGGAGAATTTCGACGGTGGTTCGCAAGTCTCGGTAGCTCAGCGGTTAGAGTTTGATTCCCATCTAAGAATTCACTTGTGGCGGAGTTAATTTTTTCCAATATTTTTCTATTTAAAATTTATCATAAGTATAAAAATAGCATTGGAAAATGCAAAAATTCAAAAATCATAAAAAAAGAGGTATTAGATTTTTAAAAGAGGTTCAAATTATCAACAATATTAATTTTTTATAACTATTAATTTGAGTTTAAATTGGTACATTGAACGTATCATAATTAAATACGGCTCATTCAGCTATTATCAATAGCATGCAAATATGTGATTGCTAGCATTGAAACAAACAAATTGATAAAATTTTTATGTATTTTAAACGGATATTTCCTCGGGAACGGAAGTACAAATAGGCATAATAGTTAATAAACATAAAGTTGATATATTTATTTTATCAGAACAAATTCTATTTCAATAAAATAAATTAAAAGGATTTTTTATATTTAAATGGTATATAAACTTTCAATACTTTGTTCATAAGTTCGCAACATTAACAGAAGTTATTTAAAGATACTAAATAGTTTTTAACTTTTAATTTTGGATTTTTACAATGCTATTTTTAATGTTGTTGCTTCTGTTAAAGCTGATAAGTTTCTTGCGGCCGTTCTTATCAGTTAAAAGATCTCCTGAATGGCTGGTAGGGAAAAAAATTGGACGATTCGAAAGCACTTATCCATAAGTCTATTTGAATAAAAATCTTTGACTTTGACTTTATGTGATAAATATTAAGCAAGAAAATATACTAGATAAAAGCAACTAGTCTCATTTCGCCCGTCTTCCGTCAGGGCGACATGAGACTAGTTTCTTTTTTCTAGTATATTTTCTTGATTAATATTTATCACTCAATAGTTTATTGCAATAATTCAATTCAATTCATTTATTCCATAACAATACATACAATTTTATTGTGTCGGAAATAAAATTTAAAATAAATGTAAAATGCATCGATCAATAAGTAAAAGTCAGTAAATTATCAAAAATTACAAATACATTGAATACTTAAATAAAAAAAAATTAAAAAAAACAATCATTAGAAAAAAAAACGCATGTCAAAAAAAATATTTCAAAATGTAAATAATAAAACTGTCCTAAAATTAATAATACAGCAATTAATAATGTCCAACAAATTAATTTATACTATACTAACATTTACTAAGCAAGAAGTCCTTTAATTGTCTTTGAAATAATTTGTAGTCTACAATAGATTTTAACGTGATTGGAAGGCTGTTAAACATATTGACTGCCTGGTACCTAACGCTGTGTTTTACAACATTTAGCTTTGGTTCAACCAACTGCAATAGATTTTTACCATATACCATAATACCATAATGTACCTACATGTACATGTTATAAAATAATGTAAGACCAGTGTTATTGACCCGGTTCCGGTTCTGGATACTGCCCTATATAATTAAGTGGTCGTTTCGCTTTGTTAATACCACCTCCTTCGGGAACCTACGATTGATTGTCAGAACAACAGTCATTTGTTTCACTCACTCCAGTCGGTACGAACCCTTTTCCATATAGTCGTACTAATTACAAATATTTACTTTTTATTGTTTTTTACTAATTACAAGTTATTTTATCTTTTCTTACCTTAAAACAATTTGTAAGATTTAACATTAAAAACAACCTTTTGCTTGGAAGCAACCCTTAAATCATCACATCAGCTTTTTTAATAAATTTTTGTAGTTCGAATTAATATGAAAGAGCTCCACCTTGAATGTATCTCTATAAGAAATATGTTCCAGTCATCCTAGGATTTGAATGGCACCAGATAAGGTAGCAGCAGTGCCGAAACTAGGGTGGTGCCGGTGCTGGCCAGGTATAGGGCGCAGAAATGACCTACTTGACCTGTCATCAAAATATGAGCCGGCGGTTTATAGAAAAACAGTTTTCAAAATTTTTGGATTTTACAATATTCTTGTTTGTCTATGCACGGCGATATTACGGGGCGCCCATTGATAATAATAATAATAAATAAATAATTTCATACAATTACACCAATTATCTGGCCCACGCTAAGTTTCATGAAGAACTTGTGTTATGGATACTAGGTAACGGATAAACATACTTGTATACTTTTTTTTTGTAAATACATACATAATATACATATTAAACATCCAGACCAAGACAAATATGTGTATAATAATGTTCATGCACACAAATATTTGTTTTGTCCGGGGATCGAACCCGGGACCTTTGGCGCAGAAGGCGGGCTTAGTACCCCTGCGCCAAATAAGGGGCTAATTGTCTTATTCTAAAATCTATCGCAATCCCTTTCAAATCGTAATTTGAAAGATATTTACATACTTCAGCCCGTCACTATTTGACATTTGAAAGGGATTATGATCGGGGCACGTTTTAATTGAACAAATTGAACTGTCTAAGCAAAGTGACAGACGAAAATATCTTTCAGTTGTATGAAGATGTGTCAAATGAAGTGTCATATAAAACATCATTCGTTCTGAAAGGGATTGCGACTATAAGTTACACAATTCCATAAATCACTATCACAATCACAATACCTTTGAAAGGGATTGTGATAAATTTTGAAATAAGACAATATAGCGTTGATAGTAAATGTTTAGGCGTACTGGCGATCTAAAAGTACAAAACTTACGATTTTCTAAGCGTTATTTTATGATTTTGTCATTTTTGCATTTTTCAATGCTATTTTTATACTTATGGTAAATTTTAAATAGAAAAATATTGGAAAAAATTAACTTGGCCACAAGTGAATTCTCAGACGGGAATCGAACCCGCGACCTTTGGAAATCCGGTCCAATGCTCTAACCGCTGAGTCTCGGTCTCGCTCTAAGTCTCGGTAGCTCAGTCGCGGGTTCGATTCCCGGCTGAGAATTCACTTGAGGCGGAGTTAATTTTTTCCAATATTTTTCTATTTAAAATGTATTCTTTGTGTTAATGAACTTTCCTGCGGGTCTACCTCTGGCGCGGAAGGCGGGTTTAGTACCCTTGCGCCAAACAGGTCGTCTATTGGAAACCATCATGTCATAAAAACTTTTGTTTTTATTGAAGTTGTCATATTTTGACGCACTTCAGGGGCCTACAGCCGTCTCTTAACGCAGTATTGTTACACTGCTATTTTGTACTACTAATCTCTTAAAATAAACTTGTTTTTTGACGGAAGTTATGAGACGTTAGCGCTCAATATTCGCCTCCAAAGTATGAAGTGTGTCAAAATGTGACAACTTCAATAAAAACAAAATGCAAACAAAACGTTCTTATGACATGATGGTTTCTAAGAGATGAAGGTAGACCCGCAAACTTTGGAGGCAATGGGTCAGCAACTTCGGTCAAAAACCAAGCTTACCTTATGAGATTAGTACGAAATAGCGTGGTAAGATTAAAACAATACGGCGCTGAGAGATGGCGATCTGTAGACCGACCGCCTAACATTATAGCTTGTGTTATCGCTATAGCTATCAAACTTTAAACTCTCATAAAACCCTTCAACGATAGGGTTTTTGTCTAATTCCTACATATTTCTATTCATCTATTGGATTAACTATTGCATTTTTAGTATGAAAGTGATAGCGTCAGCGAGAGCTCTTGTAGGGGGTTTGAAAAATCGATAGCTATAGCAATACCATAAGCTATACCGTTAGGCGGTCGGGGTGCTGGTGATCTAAAGTGCAAAACTTACGATTTTCTAAGTGATAAGTTGAATTCGTGAATACTAGGGCGGTTACAACCCGATACTCGGGTTCGTCCGAAAATTCCAAATTATGCGAAAACAGTTTGTGATCATCACGTTTAACATTTTGTATATTTTATACTTTTCGGAACAAATAGACTCGAGTACCTTTAATTTGATACCTTACTCGGCCGCGTACTACGCGCCAAAGTCCCTATCGAGTCGTCACAAATTTTGCGAACCTGAATTAAGTATATAGATTTGAACTGTCCTGAATACCATAACATAAACCAATTTACGCTAAATAGTTTCAAACATGCGTTTTCTTTTTTTTACGAGTTTGAACTTTACAAAGCTAATGTGCTGGCTGTGTGTTCAATCCTACTTATCTGGTGTCGTTAACGGCTAAGCCTCCGGAGGTTCGCGCTGCTGACCGTACTGGGACTTTACGCCCGGTCTCTGTGCTTGTAAAACTAAAGGTTATTTTAGTAATAGTAAACCAGTACCTTTTAGGTATAGGGTAAAATATTTCGTAAAGGGTTTTTAGGGTTTCGTAGCCTAATGGCAAAAACGAAACCCTTATAGATTCGTCATGTCCGATGTATGTCACAGCCACTTTATTCCAAAAATATGAGGATTACACAGTTGAAACTTGGTAAGTAGATGTATTCTTTAAACCGCTTTACGGTTTTTACACAAAAATAAAAAAATATATGAATTAAGGTGTCCATACACGGAACTGTTACTGAAAATATATTTTTTTCATCAAACTTATACGTCTGGGGTATCTATAGATAGGTCTTTAAAAATTACAGTTTTTCTCAAAGCCAACCGTTTGAATGATATACACTTTCAAAGTGAAAATATTTGTGTCCCCCCCCTCTAAGTTTTAAAATTTAAAAAGAAATTATGCTGTAGACCATTATAAAAACTTTCAACGAAAATTAGTTGGAACGAAATATTATATTATGCAGTTTCAGAGCTATATATAGCACATTTGCCAAAACCGCAAATATAACTTTGTCATTCATACAGACACTATGAAAAACAAAGTTATTTTTGCAGGCGATAAATTATAGTGGCATTTTGGGTAGGTAGGTGTATTTAATATAATAATAGAAACTATTGCACACAATACAAAAACAAACACATACAGAGAAAACACACAATAGGCGGTCTTATTTATACATAGCAATCTCTTCCAGGCAACCTTGGGTGATCTACGAAACCCTTCATGTGCGAGTTCGACTTGCACTTGGCCGATTTTTTCTATACTATAATATTATAAAGAGGAAAGATATGATAGTTTATTTGCATTGTATAGGCTCCGAAACTACTAAACGAATTTGAATGAAATTTGGTACACAGATAGTAGATAGACTGTTGATGAACATAGGATACTTTTTATCGGGAACGGGAACAGGAACCACGCGCATGAAACCGCGAGCTGTCGCTAGTATGTGATATTGCTCACATTGCTTGCTGTTGGCTTGGCGTGTGTAATGTGTATCTACACAGCGAGGCTGCTCGCGAGCCTGCGTCAGTACACCATTAAAATCCCAGGTTCTGCTTTGTTTCTCTTGTCGTAAAAGCGTAAAGCAATACACACACATGCATGCATCCTTGAGCTTCCTTTCGGCGCTGGCAATAGTAACTAAGTTTGTTAAAGTTACCTGACAATTTTAAAACGGCTACCTAAAACAAATTCAGAATATTGGTTCACAATTTCTTACTTGAAAAATGTTACTATTCTGTAAATTCATTTCTTTGTAATAAATTTTAGATGGGAGAACTTATTTTTTATTAATAATTTTATTTGTAAAGATTTGGACATTTGGTATTGTTTTTGCTTGACCGACATTATTATTGAATTAGATTTTATGATATTTTTAGTTTTTTTACATTGTAGCTGTAAATTTTCTTAAAAAGTCTTTATATAATATTAACTGACATCATAGATAAGTAAAAAAATTCTATCGAATTATATTCGTTTATTTTAATTATAATTGTTATTTTTTTGCCGTTTGCATTAGCCTATAAATAGTTAGTTAGTTACTGATTTGGAGAGGTAATTTTTCAAAAGAATACTAATTTAATTTGTGTAATTTGAAAATGTAACGTTAGATTAGCCAGTGACGAGTCGTTTTCCTTCAGCCGTACCCGCCCGTTTTATTTTAAGCTGGGATTATGAGCTGTAGAGTGCTGTAATTTTAAAGTATAGGGTTGCCTCTATTATTGAACGAACAATGAGTTTGTAAAGTCTCGCTTAGGACATTGTTCTTACTCCGTTTTATTATTATGGGCGTAAGATATTTTAGTCTTACAAAGTATCCGAAAATGAACTTTATGCCAATGGTTTTATGGATACGAATTGCGATTAAGTTTCTTACTTGTTGGGTGCTGGGCCAGGATCAAAGTTTATTAATGAAGTATCCATGTGGCGTTCTTGAACAGGCTTTTGTCATTTTGGTACTTCGTTTAACGTTTATTTATGATACATAAATTGAGATTTTCAGATTAAATTACTTTAGTACTTTGTAAATTTTCTAAATTTGATGGCGAATCTTAGAACATGATCCGTCCGAAGCTCAATCTCCTTAATTTTGGACCGAATACCAAAACTGGATCATTGTCGTTTCGGTTTTCGACACCCACTAGTGCCTGCTCGCGGTTTCACCCGTGTACCTATGTATGCCTATATTATTTCTCAATGTTATTTTCAAGTCAATGTGATTTAGTTTTGGTTAAAATATTAACATTTTTGAAAATGTTGAAGACGTAACAGGCAGGTACAATCGCCTGCGATTTTAAAATATTAGTTTGTATTTTTTTTAATGTTTCACTTTATGGCAAAATAAATGTATCACTGAAATCTTCTTATTTTCGCTGAAATTTTCTTATTTATGACCATTTTTTTTGTAAACTGTTTCACTTAATGACCAAATAAATGTATCGCTGTAATATACTTATTTATGACCAAATTACGATATAACTGAAAACTTCTGCTTTAAATACAAGTTAATTTAATTAAACATCAGTTTTAAAAATATTCCTATTGTAATCCCTGACTTGCCTCTCAGTCTCCAATTCATTCCGGAACATGGATTCCAATTCTCAATCTCAATATTGTTCCACGACTATCTTGAAAAGGCATCTATCTATTTTGAATCCCTATTGACAACCATTCGGAATCCAGTGATCAATGCGAACTATTTGATGGTAGCAGATAGTCTGGAAGTTTCGAAGTCTGGATCATAGAACAAATATCGAATTCCAGACGAACTTCAGCAATTACTACTAGTCTGAACTTTAGAAGTAAGACGTTATATAGATGCTTAGAATTGTTGTCATTAGTTTGATATCTGAATGTGCTTAGCGAAAGAGCTGTCAAGTTAGTGAACTTTAAAGTTTTAAAGCCAAATAGTAAAACTTAAGTGATTTGGTAGCAGTTTAAGTTTGGGGAAAGCAAAGTACTTAAGGAAAGATATTAAATCAGTTTATTATTTTTAAAGCTTTTTGCATTTTCAATGCTGTCTTATTTGATAAATTAGGATGAATAGAAAAATTGCCTCACGAGTTATTCTTAGGCGAGAACCGAAATGGGAACGGGTCCCGACTTGGAATAAATTGTGAGCGGAGTTGACTTTAAAAAAAATTGCTTACAATCACACCCATTATCTAGCTCACGTTAAGTTTCACAAAAACTTGTGTTATGGATACTAGATGACGGATAAACGTATTTGTATACTTTATTTTGTAAATATATGCAGATCAAAGACCAAGACAAATAGACATGTTCATGCACACAAATATTTGTCTTGTCCGGGGATTGAACCCGGGACTTCTGCTGCAGAATGTGGGCTTAGTCCCCCTGCGCCAAACAGGTCATCAAAAGTGTTGTAAGACCACCCGATCATCGAACCAGTTACCCCTGGCCTGGCAGGGTGCCAAACATGCCTGTGGTTTATAGCTGCTTAAAGTATAAAGAAAATTGATTTTTATGGTGATTTGGGTATGTCAAATTTTTTATAAGTATTTTATACGTACATCTTAAGTTTTGCGCGCACTGTTAATTGAAATCAAACAACTTTTACGAATGTTAAACGCGCTATATTTCACGAACTAAGCTGTAACTGTCCGTATTTTCGGATTTTTAGGTTTATTTGGTTTTCCCCACGTTTCGTCACCTTTTCAGCTGAAAAGGTGCCGAAATCAAATACATGTTAATGTAATAAAATTTGTCATAAAACATTTTGTACATATCTATTACTTTTTAAAAAATAACTCCCTAAATAAACTCTACTGGTCCAAGTCCTTGTGTTACAGAATCAATATCTCCTTTAATCCTACTTATATTATAAATGTGAAAGTATGTTAGTATGTTTGTTACTCTTTCACGCAAAAACAACTGAACGGATTTAGATGAAATTTCGTCTATAAGTGAACTAACACATAGGCTACTTTTTATCACGATATTCCCACGGGAACGGGAACCACGCGAGTGGAACCGCGGGCTGCGGCGTATATATTTTTTTTATGAAGTACGGGGAGACTCTTAGAGTTTACACACCTGATGTTAAGTATTGATAAGGCTGAAGATGGAAGCGAGCCTCTCCCGGAATCCCCAATCACTGAGGATCTGGCTATCTTATCTATAATTGCCGGAACACAACAATGCTGAAAACATTGTTGTTATGGCGTCAGACTTAGATAAGATGGTGGCAGCTAGCCAGGCGGACTTACAGCAAGTCCTACCACCAACAAACCGAATATAATATGTATGCTTTTAAAACACAAAACATCCGTACCTACTAACATTAAAAAAAACCTATTTAGGACCGTCCGGACAACGCCAGTGACATTAATTTACTACGTCATTTAACACGTTGAATCCCATTAATTAGCGAGTGGAACCTTTTACGGCCCGCGGAAAGGCGGCCTCGAGGACATAATACACCACTTTATGCCTTTATTTATGGTCTAAGGTATAAGCTTATCTCATTCATAACCAGAGGTCCCGGGTTAACAAGACAAATATTTGTGTGCAAATATTAGTATGTTTATCCATTATCTAGTATCCATAACACAAGTTCTTCATGAAACTTAACGTGGGCTAGATAATTGGTGTGATTGTGTGTAATTATTTATTTATTTATTATTTATTCATAAATAGAAAAATAATTAAAAACATTATTCAAATAGACTCAGTAATTAAGTGCTTTTGAATCGTCAAAATTTTCGTACCGTCCTTTTTTAACCGATAAAAAAAATGAACTTGTCAGGTTTATCTGAAGAATTTCTAGGCATGTTGTCCACCCGATGGCTCGTGCGTGACGCGCGGAACCATAAAATTTGTCTGTGACGTCAGACATTAGAGTTTGTCCAGAGAATGCGTTTAACGCGAGAGTTGGTGTGTTTTGATTACAGTACATCACATTTAAAGTTGCATATATTACGCGAACATTCAATACCTAGCGAACGATGTTTGGCAAAACGTGCCTTACAATAATCTTCATAGAGAAACCTCCATGCGCCTTTTAGTGGATTGAAGAGGAATAGAAATTATCCTTGGATCCATCTGTGGATTGAAGAGGATTTAGAATTTTCCATGGATCCACCGGTGGATTAACGAGGAATAAAAATTATCCACCTGTGCATCGTAGAGGAAAAAAAATATCCAATGATTCACCGGTGGATCCTGGCGGTGGATCCAAATGGACGGAGGGTACCCGCGTAGCTCTGGGTAGAGGGTCTGAAAGTACAAGGGAGTCAGTAAGAAGAAGAAAAATAAAAAAAAAAAACCTATTTGCTGTGCCCTATCAGGGTCCACAATGTACTTACCATCTTTATGTTACCATCTTGTTACCATTTGTGGATTGCAATAAATTGAAATTGAAATTGAAATTAATTTACGTAATCCTACGCTACGTTCTTCGTACGGTTGACCACTTGACATGCCATGAGCCATCGGACGGACTATACTTAGTAACAAATCTTAGAAACTAAAGAAAATCGAACAAATCAAAATCTATAATCTCCACCTACCCCTTTCTTGGTTTAAAATTGATGTTGATACCATAACATCTTTTCCTTCTCTTATTTTCCGTTACACCATATTTAAAAGGATTTATTAACCCCTAGGGTGTAATGCCTAACTTGTACCAAACAATATCGTATAGCGTATTTCACCATTTTAGGAGAACGTTCGCGGTAATAATTCTCATTATGCTCTTGCAATGCTTTACGACAGTATTCCAAGGGATTATTATTGTACTAGACTTTCTAGCGAGCTTGCCTGTTTGTGCTGTTATTACCCTATTAACACACAGTTGCTACCTCCAAAATTCTTTAAATTTTGGTTAGATTATAGAGAAAATGTCAAACTTGCCGACGACAGGACTGGCTTCTTTACAAATAAAGAGATATAGTCCATACCTTTACGATATGGGCCTTTATCTACCATGCTGGCCCCATGCGGATTGGTGGGTTATCTTTCGAATAGAGGAACTGAGTCTAATATATTTTTGTCACCCATGACATCGTCACTGCTAAACCACTGTGTCATTAAGATTTTTGCCTACTTGTCGACAATATACATATACACAAATTGTGTGCGTAGCTTGAAGTTAGGGTAATGATACTGGCACTCAAGCCGTCGCAATATCAGATATAAAAACTTTTCAAAAGAAGAAAAACGGAGGTAGGCATTATCTGTCTTTTACAGTAAACCATAAACAATTACGTTCGTTATCAGCCAGGAAAATGGTGCACGAAAAAAATAAAATTCAAAAAAGGTTCGGTCTTAAAACGAAACTCGGCGTAAAGAGGTCCTATTTGAAACGAGTTTCGAAACTTTGCTGGGTTCTTATCTGTGGATGCAATAAAAAATATGTTCCCTCGCAAGCAACAGGTCTCAGGGACTCCCGACCTTTGAGGTCTGATTCGGTTTTATGAGCTTACAGCCGAAAAGGGGAGATAGATCAGTAAACCTATTATTATGGACGGGTGAACTATAAAATTTGATTTGGGCGGCTGCAAAAGGGAATGCTTTTTTAAGAATACACTTAGTCCTTTCATTTAATTTACACGTTTTTATGATTACAGGTCAGGGGGCCTACCGCCATCTCTAAGCGCAGTATTGTTTCAATCTTACCATGCTATTTCGTACTACGAATTCCTTAAAGTAAGCTTGTTTTTTGACGGAAGTTCTGTGACGTCTTCGCTCTATCATCGCCTCCAAAGTGTGAAGTGTGTCAAAATATGACAACTTCAATAAAGACAAAACGCAAACAAAACGATCTAATGACATGGTGGTTTCTATTAGATGATGGTAGGCCCGCCCGCAGGTGGAGTTATCTGCGACTAAGTTCGCGTAATTTCTTTTTTCAGATCACCATACAAACTCTTAATACTTATTTAACCCTTCAACAGCAAAAAATCTAGCTCTACGAGTATACGATAGGTAACTAAGAGAGGGTGTTGAAGTCGTGAATTATTTAATTTTAATTAATTTTCACTTTCTTGAGCAACTAATTTATTTTTGTAACTTTATAATTTTGCATTTTGAAATGCTATTTTAATGTGATAAATATTAAACATGAAAATATTCTACAAAAAAAACAACTTGTCTCATGTAGCCCCGACGGGATTCGAACCAGCATCCTTGGGAATCCGGCCCTATGCACTAACCAATTATGCTACAGAGACCTATTAGTACACGTCGATTTTTTCCAGTATACTCACCTTTCTACGGTGTTGGCCACCGTCGTTTCATCAATGAGAGAAACACATTCTGATTCAAACGCTTTATTGAAATCAACGAATTCCCTCGCAAGCCGTTACGTACAAAGTTAAGTTTCTAACGAAACTGCACTAAAGATGCACCCAAACCTAAACAGACATAACGACCTTTACCTCACTGGCAAGAAAGTTCAAAACGTAACTTGAATTAATAAGGAAACAGCGCAAAGACATCTGAAGGATGTCTTTGAGATGCGAAAAGACGTATCAAATTAGAAGCGGTGGGTAGGGTTGCCAGTGTTCGACTTTTAAACATTCGTATAATGGCCTAAGTTTGGTCAGATGCTTTTGTTATAATTTTGGTTAGGCCTATCGCACTCATCAGGAGACGACGATAACAGCATAATAAACGAATGAATTATGCGCCAAGATTGACAAAATTTTATTCCTAACAACAATCATAGACAAAAGATATAAGCCTCAAAGGGAGTTCGATTTTTTTGTATGGAGGCTAGCCTCGTCTCGGGCCGCAATATGAGACGCCATTTTGTATTTTTTTTCGTAATCATAATCATCTTTATTTGCCATAAATAGGGTACATCAAAATTGGTAATAATATAGTAATAAACCAATGTCGCTTCTATACCTATTTAGCCGTAACTACAGCATGCAAATATTTATTATCCTTATGTACTAGTTATTGACTAAACAAAAATTATGATACAATGAAATTAGTGAAATGAAAGACCATGCATCAAACCACATTCCTATTTCCGCTTTGACTTCAAAAATCCATCTACAGAGTAAAACGTGTTTTCGAGTAACCACTGACGCAAAACTTTTTAAATTTCCTCTGTGGCAAACATTTTATGTCTTCAGGATATGAATAAAAATGGTAATACACATCGCATAACAATTTTTAAGGAAACGCGTTGTTTTCGGGACTGTGCCTAGTACCAATCTGCTTGGGTTTCTGTTACTCCTACATGTTAGATCTTTAGATTTTATGAAATTATTTAGATTTTAAATGGCGTCGCACGATAATACCGATATAAATGAACAGGGGACACACAGAGGAACAAAAATGTTATGTAATGCCCTAAATTTTCACGTAAGATAATTAGAGTTAAAAATTAATAATGCTGACCCTAGATATCATCTTTATATCTTTAACTCCAATTATCTTACTAACTTGACACTTTAGGGCACTACATAATGTGACATTTTTTGATCATTTTTACGTTTCCTTCCCAAATTATATAAGTTTTATCGTGCGACGCCCTTTTGACGCCATTTAGCGTTAATCAGTCGTTTAATCCGTTAATGAACTCGGGCCTAAAATCAATATTTTTTAATCACATCATCAGACTTTCACGGCAAAATATCCTGCTAAATACGAATCTGTGTCCAGCTTTTCTATCTTTGGGCCTGGCAACCCTAGGAGCTGTCGTTTGAGACTTGTATCTCGTACACCTATGCAGTTAAGTAGCTCGGAATAATTGTACACATTACAAATAATAATGTCTAGCAGTCGTTGCCGTTTGTACCTCACTTCACTGTTGACTGTAGTTACGAGCAATGTCGTTAAATTACACTATTTCCACTTTTACTTAGGCAACTTAGGTAAAGTGGAATAATATGTGATACAATTAGTGACTTTGCCTGTGAGGGTATCAATATGATCATATAAATATTTATCCTTATTTTTACTACACCCTTTTACAAACCGTTTTCAATAGGGGAGATTTTTTCTAAATCCCAGTCATCATGTCATTAAAATGGCGTTGTATCTGTGTAGACAAGCAAAAATTGTGCTTGTCTACATAGTACATACTTGATCATCTGAATTGTAGATTTTTCTTGTTCCGGCTTACTTTCACCATATTTTGACACCCGCCAATGACAATGACTAACTTAATCACTTTCGGCATCTACCAGTGTATATGTGTATAAGTGTTTTAGTTAGTCATTACATAAGTCGTATGCAAAATACTTCTTGTTGAAATAAGATTTTCTTAATTTTAATTTTACTTAAAAACAATAAATTTCTTCTGAGTTTTAATCGTTCCTTTAGTAATTGCCCCAGCTTCAATATTTCTTTCGGCAAATTTTGGCATGTTAATCTTTTTAATTTTTCTTCGCCCTTAATTCTTATAAACAAACTGGTGGGAATTTACGCCACAGAGATGCGAATTGCGAATGCTAGCGACAAAGAAAAAGGAAAATAAATGACAACTGTTTAGTTTCAGTTTTAATACTTCACATCATACAAGACACTCACAAACTTAATGATAAAGTAAATTGAATAAATAAAAAATAAAATTTTTGACATGAAAATACAAAACGTCACATTATAATCACAATACTATTTTGGTCAAAACTTTTCATTAAAAAAAAAATTCGGAGTGAAAAATTTGGTTGAATGTTCTCTAATATAAGCTTTTGGGGCTTTCACCGGGATTTTTTTCTGCATGAAAATGTTCTAGTTTATATTTACCGGAGGGCTGATTATCTAACCGAAACTTGATTCAGATTCAGTTTCGTCGCAGTTTTGGCTGTCATACAGTAAAAAAATGTGACAGTAATGACAGGACGAAAATGTGACAGTAATGACAGGACGAAAATGTGACAGTAATCTGAACCGAGTTTCCGTTAGATTCAACCTGCTTAGCAGTTCTATATAAAACTCAAGAAAAAATAATTGCATCTCTATGGCTATCTTTCAGGCAAGTATTGTTAGGGTTGTTTTAGATAAATTATCGGCCGTTCGAGTTGAGGATGGAGGCTTTTTTAATTATTTCGTAAACTAATAGTACGCTCAATCTGCCCGTAAAAATATTACAGAAATTTGTTGAATATGCTTTAATAGGCAATTTTGTTGAGAGGTATTATTACGAGTTATATATGAGACGATTTATTCTAAATAAATATTTTAAACATTCTTTGTATAGTTAATTTGTTAGTTCTACTATTGACTTTTGTGCGGCTGAACTCATTGTTTTTAACTGACAACAGAAAAAGAGACATTCAAAGAGCCCATATAAGCTTGCATAATCTCTTCATCTCCAACAAGATTTATTGTCATAACACGGTGATAGTCATTCTCAAATTTTATTCTCTCGTTGCCCATTTACAAAGTTTATTACTTTCGGATTGTTCAAATAATAACATTCGATTTTATTACAAATTAGAAGGAACGCTTCACACTGGTCTTGATGGCTCAAAAAAGATTCAAGTTATTGATCTTAACAAAGTATTGAACACGATTCGGAAGTAATCCGAAACTGCTCAAACTGATCTCTGAACATATTTTTGATCTTAGCAAACTTTGATTAAAAAATAGCTTACATTTTGTAAGGAGAAAAGCAGATGAATATGTAACTTTTTCGCAATTTTTCCGTTAAAGTCTACAGGGACCATGAAAAATTGCAAAAAAGTGCCAAGTGCTCATCAAAGACTGAAAAACTTGACAGAGGTTCTTCTCAGCTTTAAATAATTGGTTTCTGTGCTGCCGCATCAGTTGCATCGAAGTACGGGGTATCCGAGAACTTGAAAAATATAGTCGAGTAGGTTTCTTCTGGGTACAGAATGAGGTACCTGCAATAAAGTATTATGTTTATTTTGTCCAAATTAAACTTATGTTAGCTTTGCTTAAAACCCAATTTATCCAAAATTTCTCGATGGCTGCTTGTCAGCGGACACGAAAAGAGCTATGCCAATAGTAACCAATAGAATAAAATTGCTTAAGAGTCCTGCGGGCCTACCATCATTTATTGGAAATGATAATGACATAAGAACGTTTTGTTTTTATTGAAGTCGTCACATTTTGACACACTTCACACTTTGGAGGCGATGATTGAGTGAAGACGTCACAAAACTTCCGTCAAAAAACAAGCTTACTTAGAGATTCGTAGTCGAAATAGCATGGTTAGATTGAAACAATACTGCGCCAAGAGATGGCGGTAAAAAAAAAGTTAAAGTTCGAGTCCCATCAGAGAATTCACTTGTGGCCGAGTTGTTTTATCCCAATATTTATATTTAAAATTTATCATAAAGTAAAATAAATAAAATACTGTACGAAAATGAAAAAACAAACCAAGATTTTAACCGCCTCTGTGGTCTAGTGGTACAACCACCGGTATCAGACCCAGGGGTCCCGGGTTCGATTCCCAGCGGGGGTACATATTGTATTCGGTTTGGTTGGTGGTAGGACTTGTTGTAAGCCCGCCTGGCTAGCTACCACCATCTTATCTAAGCCTGACGCCATAACAACAATGTTTTCAGCATTATTGTGTTCGAGATAAGATAGCCAGTTCCTCAGTGGTTGAGGATTCCGGGAGAGGCTCGCTTCCATCTTCAGCCTTATCAATACTTAACATCATGTACGATGAAGGCAAAGATACTCCCCGTCATTCATAAAAATAAAAAAAATAAAAAAAAAGTAGATGAGAGATGATGACTGTCACCTGTCCATGGGAACTTTACTGGTGAACTCCCTCATTTGTCCCGTGAAGGGCAGCGCGAACCTCTCGGCCACGTTGACGTGCTGAACCACGTCGTACGCCCACTCCGATGCCCGGTACTTCTCCCCTGTTGACAAATATTCGCGTTTAGCAACGTTGGCTAAGGTCGTTCACGGGATGGGTGACCGAAATATTATTCTGTAGGAGATCGCACAGAGAGCTTCATGACACCAAATTTTGCCCAACCGGTTGATCCCGGCTGTATAGTCGTTAATATTCACAGGTCGGTTTTTGTCATGGCTGGGTACATCTTTGTCTTGTCATCATGGCTTTGGAAACTAAGAAAATTATCTTAATATTAATATTTTAACAATTTTTTAATTACGATCTTCCTCGTTGCCATCTTTGAACGCCGACAGGTCCAGGATATCCAGGATTACGTCTACTCCCTCTTCTCCAAGGATCATGTACATCTTGCCTTTCTTCTTCTTCACATAGAACGGGAACGTCACTTGGATTGTGGCTGAAAAACAGTTTTTTTCGTAGGTATATAGGTATAATGGTGATTCTAAACGGGTCACATTTTTGCTCAAATGTGTGGTTGCATGCATCTTGCTATAGCCAGCGTATGAAGTCATCGTGAGAAAGCATTGGTTGCAAGAAAATATGGCCCGTTTAGCGATGCCGCATAGGTGTTGTAAGACCTTTCTGTCAGAAAAATTCTAACGCTCCACGAACGATGGGACGCGGAATCAGAAATGAAATCATTCTTTTTGGACCATTTTTTAAACAATTGCCAACAAAAAATTGGTACGTATCACGGCTGACTGACAGTCAGCCCGCGACCACGGCCGATGGAACTTGACCAAAACGTCGGGATAATTAGGTAGGTGAAATACCTATCACGTTTCTACGCGTTTATTACCTGTTATAATACATAATTTTTACATTTAATGCAGGGATATTGTTAGATTTGTTATTAGAGCATATAATTCCCTCACTGCATAATAAAAAAGCTTCAGATCAAGTATTTTTTACACTTTCAAAAATCCATAAATGTATAAAAATGAATCTTTGAACTTGTATATTTCGACTTTGAGTAATCCTACAACTTTTGTGCCATATCTATAATCCTTCAGCAATGTTGTGTGCAGTTCAGTTGCAGATAAGATAGCCAGTTCCTCAGTGGCTAAGGATTCCGGGAGAGGCCCGCCTTCATCTTCAGCCTTATCAATACTTAACATCAGGTATGATGAAGGCTAATTATCTCCCTGTCATTCATAAAAAAACAACTATTGCTCCAAACGACCCTTTCTATACGTACCATTTTTTTTTGTTGGACGCCACTTATAGAAAACGGCCCAAAAATTTATGGACCCTGAATCATCTCCTTTTTTAACAGTGTGCGGTGTCTAATACAAAATGTATGTTAGATTTTTTTCTGACAAAAATTTCTTACTATATGCTGCCAGTCGTAGGGACACCATTCGTAGTACCAAAAATCATCGTAGTGGCTACGGTATAATGCTACGACGTAGTTACCAACTTGCCACAGGGTAGGTTGTGTACTATGTCTTTGAAAAATCTTTTTCAATATTCTAACTAAAAATTAAAATTTGAGTTCAGACAAACAGTATTTATTATTTATTTACAGTCAACACGTCAGGCTCTACACTCGGACCTAATATAGAGCGTCCTTATGTCGTTCATAATAACGGCGGTTTCAAACACGGACAAAGTCACGGAACGCTGCTAGTAGTTATTTAAAAATGATCTCAGAAAATGTAATCAATACATGGACAATGAATGTAGGTACCCTTTATTGTGATTGGTATTGGAATCACTCCCTTGTAGGACACGAATCTCTGCATAGATAATGTATTGTGTGACCCAGGGTTCTTATTCACTATTTAGGGTTGTCAAATCACGAAAAATAATAATAATAATAACAAAAATACCAGCGTACGCTGAGAAAAAGAAACATAATAATAATAATAATAATAATAATCGACCGGCATTATTCCTCAATACCTCCATAAGAGTCTAAAAAATCTTGATCTGAAACCCAGCACTTACATACAATTGCAAAAAGCAGCCATACTTAACACTTGCCGAACAGTCCGTAAGTTCCTACAATTAGATGACCACACTCAAACATAAAAAATATATATATTTCATTTACTTGGCTTTGTCCCGTAAATGACATAAAATACCAGCGTATGCTGAGAAAAAGAAACGTAAGAAAAAGAATAATAATAATAAATATTTCATACAATCACACCAATTATCTAGCCCATGTTAAGTTTCATGAAGAACTTGTGTTATGGATACTAGATAACGGATAAACATACTTATATACTTTTTTTTGTAAATACATAAATAATATACATTTAAACACCCAGACCAAGACAAATAGACATGTTCATGCACACAAATATTTGTCTTGTCCGGGGATCGAACCCGGCACCTCTGGCACAGAAGATGGGGTTAGTACCCCTGCGCCAAACAGGTCGTCAACAAACGTCAAAAATGGATTGCTTTAACGTTTTTCTTTAATTGTTATTATTCAAAATGTCTGAATTTAAGTTGCTTATTTGAAAAAAATAAAGGAGAGTTTTTGATTGATTGTTGATTTGTTGGTTGATTTAGAATTCCATTTTTTTTTTGTTTTGTTGTTGTTTTGCCGTTTTTCCAAAAAACGATGTGATGATGGCTGAAACACGTTTCTTGTATATATTTTTCTTTTTTTCAAACATTATTTTTTCGAATTAAGTTATATGCAGTTATATGCTGTGCCAAGTACGTAATTTTCTGTAGTAAATTTTACTTTTAGAATTTTAATTGCGCTATTATATTTTAGAAGTTACATTAAAAAATATATCTTTAAAATCAATATGATATTCAACTGAAGTAATTTTTTATTTTAAAGTTTTTTGTCTTTTCGTTTGAACTCATTGTTAATTATAGATATATTTTTAGAATCGTCCAATTTGTTTCCTACCACACATATTTCTAAAAGGTAAAAGCATTAACGTGCCAACCCTGTGTGGGCCAGATGGCACAACAATCGTAATAGGCAGCCATTGAGTCACCCCACAATTATTACACGCCATTCAGTACGGATCATCAGGCTTTGTTTTCAGGATTCAGTTCGTAAGCATATTTGTATTTGGTTGAGAGAAGGTTGTATTTGGATTGGAAGCTTTTCTGAATAATCTTTTTTGCACCAAATACAGTTTTTTAGGATTGCGATCTTTATGCTTTTGTTTTTTATTAGATAGAATATTTCATGTACCCGTTTCTCAGTATAGTAACGACAGTAAATTTTAATAGGTAATAATTTTCAATTGTTTAATTTATTGTTATTACATATTTATTTAGCCGTGTAGTTATGGCCTAAGAATACAATACAATGTCACCATTCCCTTACATGCCTGGGATGTCGTAAAAGTCGACTAAGAGGCTCGACGTATTGAAAACCTTTGCGAGAGAAGGAAAACTTGAAACAAATCCTCTACCAACCCGTCTGGCCAGCGCGGTAGCAGTAGGCTAAAAGCCTCCTATGAACGCCACAATAGGCATGAGCTAGGAGAGGCTTATGTCCAGCAGTGGACGTCCACAGGCTGCTGATATACATATTTATTTAGATTACTAATATTTTAAAATAAAGATAATTTAAATTCAACAATAAACGATTTTGAATCCGTTTTTGTGGTTACCAATTATTGACAACTTAAATTAAAGGAAATAGAATAGGTATACTAACAAATAATTTTCCTTAAACATTCTTGTTTTCGGAGTGACTTTAAAAAACCGGTCATCGGAGGTTTGAGCGACGAACGCATGTGTTTGAAAAGTTTTTTATAATGTATATTTTTAATTGCTAAAAATTCAATTTGTGTTTTCACTTAAAATACGTTATTTTCTTCAAGTTAATTTATTCATCATCACTTACCGTTCCCCGTGAACTTTTTCAATGGTCCTGAAATAATAAATTAACATTTCAAACGATGTATTAAATGCTTATTTAATAAAGGGAGAATAGAAATTTGCTCATGTCATGTCATGATAAGGCATAAACAAATTACTAATAAGTTTTAAACAACCTTTGCATTTAATTAAAAACATTTTATAAAAAAAAATCAAACCGACTTCAAAAAGTAAAAAAATAAATCTTTTGGAGTCGGTGCCAGCCAGGCCATTCTACATTGCACTTCTATTAACTATATTTTTTTTTGGCCTTAGCTAGCTAGCACCGACTCCAAAAGTTTTATTTTTTACTTTTTGAAGTCGGTTGGATTTTTTTTATAAAATGTTTTTATTTCAGATTTTTTAGTTACATCATTTGCCGTTACTTACACTAAAAATCAGCCCATACACAACAATGTCATCTAGGTAAACGACAACTTGCCAAAAAGTGATTGATATTTTTCAAGATTATGAAAAAACTACTAGCCAGATCTTCGTAAAAATTATATGGGACCACACATAAACCATTTTCTTTCAGATAAAAAAATAATTATAAAAATCTCTTAACAACTGGCGAAGTTATGGTAGAACATACATAAAAAAAAAAATAAAAAAAAATAAAGTCGAATTGAGAACCTCCTCCTTTTTTGAAGTCGGTTAAAAAGTAAGTTTTACACCGAATTTATTCGTATGTGTTCGTTGATAGGCACTACTTAGACCCAAAACTTTTTCAGAGGGGTTAGCACGAATAACTTTCGAGTAAGTATCGAGGAAGTAAAGTAAAAAAATGTATGACATATTGAGCAGCGTTCCTACCGGACGTAAACGGAACTACATTTTCCTATACATTTTTTGACATTACGTGCTCGATACTTACTCGATACTGTTTCGATAGTGTACAGTCACAAGCATGACATGTATACACTTTACAACCTTATTGCATTGACGCAAACGGAAACAAAACTCTCTCTGTCCACAAATGATACGATAAGATAAGATAAAAATGATTTGCTTGAATATGGTTACATATTGATCTTATATAACTAGTTTCCAACATATTCTATTGCATTTAGCGATGTGCAAATATTAATTTTCACAATTTAATAAAAGTAGGTTATGAGCACTAGCCAAAATTATTTAAAAGAAATGTCATTCAATATTGCAATGTGACAAGGTTGCCTCATGTTTCTACCTCATTGCACGTGACTGTACATTACGTTACAATACACGTTTTAAAAACAAAATCTAATTCAGCACTGTGAAACTAAATAATGCAATTATACCTGTGTGTCTCGTCATAACAGGAAAAGCTGAAATAAAATAAATGAAATCGGTTCAGATAGTTAAAATATTAATAAATCTGACGTACTTCTATTATACATTTAATTTTTCTTACTATAATCAGGCAACAAGCATGATCCTAATTTTTGAAACATCAACTGCTGAAGTATGAATGGCATTTCAAGGACCAGCTTGTAGTAGCGACCGCCATCGTTCATCCTGAAAAAAATAATAAATTAAACTGAAGCTTCCATCTTCAGCCTTATCAGTCAGGTATGATAAAGGCTAAGAGCCTCACCGTGCGTTGTTCATAAAAAAACTCTTTGTTACATTACAAGACTAATGAAACACAAATAAACACCAACATAAAGATTGATCGTAAACTTCAAATGTTGCTCCCCAAATGTTCCCAGATGTTCCCAACAAAGTGTGGAGACAGACCACGTTCAAAGGCATTGTAAGTGTTAAGTTTAGTTGGACTTGCGAACTTAAACTTGCACCTAGTTCCCGAGGGTTCAAAGGCTTTAAAACTGTTTGTTAACAATTATCTGGGAGTCTGTGACCGGGGTTGTAAACATTGAACGAAGAGTTTGTATTCTTTGGTGGTAGCAAAAAGGTTGGGAATACATCTTAAGAATATTATTCTGGTGGTTTTAGAATTCCAAATTATTGTTCTTCTTTGTTTTACGTATTAAAATGGTTGTTTAATGCAGATTGTGCTAGAGTCCTTAGTATACAATTGTCATTTTAAAATGTATAGATCTTCTTTATTAGTAATCTATTTTACTGGTTTTTTGTTTTAAATTAGCTATTATTCTATTGGCTGTTGCATCTTAATCGATCGTTAAACACCTGAAAAGTTGTTTCTTTCGAATGCAAGGATATTCCTAGCATTGCTGTGAGGACGCTCGCCTACAGCGTATTAAAAATATATAAGTGTTGGGGAATTTCGACGGTGGTCCGCATGTCTCGGTAGCTCAGCGGCTAGAGCAGTGGACCGGATTTCCAAAGGTCGTGGGTTCGAGTCCCATCTGAGAATTCACTTGTTTGGCTTTTTCTAATATTTTTCTATTTAAAATTCATCATAAGTATTAAAATAGCATTGAAAAATACAAAAACAAATTAGCCATTACTGTTGAAGTTAACCAACAAAGTTGCTTTTGTTTTTTTATTTAGTAGTGCAGAGAACCCGTTTGTGGCCATTTTATTCAGAGCTTATAGCGCCTACAAACGGGTATAGCTACTAAAAAGCTATCTTCATAAGAAAAAAAAAAATTATGATCACAAAAGACACTCACGAGATGCCTTTCAGCACACTGTCCTCGAACCCGGATATCCGGATACAGGTCCCGGTGGTCCCGTATCGCAGGTAGTACGGTGTGTAGTCGTCGATGCCCAGCTGCTGGTTGCCCAGCAACACCCACTGGCGGAGTGCCGAGTACTGACGCCTGAAGCATTCGAAGTCGGTGGAATGGCAGGCGATGTAAATGTGCTCTATGGAAAAAAAATATATATACCTATTATGTACACATTATAAAAATGCTTTTAATTCGTCATCGCAATGCTGGACCTTATCCATCACTATGAATTGATATCGAGGTATCCTTACCCAACAACCCATAACTTATTGTGGAATAATTCGGAGATGCACTAATCCACTATCCATCGTCAGCCTGTGGACGTCCACTGGACTCACGCCTATTGTGGCGTTCATAGGAGGCTATTAGCCTACTGCTACCACGCTGGCCAGACGGGTTGGTAGAGGGTTTGCTTCAAGTTTTCTTTCTCTCGCACAGGTGTTCAATGCGTCGAGCCTCTTATTCGACTCTTACGACATCCCAGGCATGTAACACTTGTATTAAAGTGGTGACACTTGTATTCTTCGGCCGTCACCACACGGCAGATCCACTATCACTATTACGAAAAACGGGATTTTTTAACATGTTTGGATTTGTTATCGAGTCCCTGATGTGTACTAATTCATCTTTGTTGGAGGATCTTTAACTTCCGAAAGAATGTTACATCATCATCCACAGAAATGAAGATCACAGAAGAGACGTTGTATTATCCAATACGATGGTACAACTTTCAACGACTGAAAATGCTGCTGGTAAGTTATGGGGTTTGGAAACACCTTCACAACCACCTTTTGATTTTAATTAATTGATTATAATTAATTAAATTAATGAACTAATCATTAAAGTAATAAGCTTTTTTTTCAGAAACAAAAGAAGTTTTACGACTAATGAATATATTTAAAAAAATACACACGCAATTTTTCTAGCATTTCTTTACCTGTCTTACACATTCATAAGCCTGAAATGTATTCAGAATATTTTTTCAAGTCAATACCTTTACTTATATAACGAAAATGGTTTTGTTAAATTATGGATGGTTTGTAGCGGCTCATAAATATTTATTGCTCCAGAATTTTCGATAGTCGATTGTTCCTGAAAATTGAGGGGTGTAAAGAGGGTCTTAGTTTAACATTTTTGGCAAGATTTCGAATCTTTATGCGATTTCGTTATAAACACAAGCGTTATGTACTTACATAGTATAGTACCCGGCAGTATATAACACAAATTGAGCTATAGAGACAGATAATCGGTTAAGCGGGCCTACAATCATCTGTTATAAACCATCATGTGAAAAGAACCTTTTGTTTGCGTTATGTTTTTATTGCAGTTGTCACATTTTGACACAATTCACACTTTGGAGGCGTTGAGCGAAGACCTCACAAAACTTCCGTCAAAAAACAAGCTTACTTTAAAAGATTCGTGGTATGAAATAGCATGGTAAGATTGAAACAATACTGCGCTAAGAAATGGCGGTAAGCCCTAAGATCGGCATTATAGACTTTAGAGGTTTCGGTGATAAAGTGGTGACACTATCGGTATGAGATTCAGAGGTTCCGAGATCGATTCCCAGTGGGAGACCTATTAGTAGTATTCGGTTTGGTTGGTGGTAGGACTTGTTCTAAGTTCGGTAGGCTAGCTACACCTCCTCCTCCCTCCCTCCACCTTATTTCAGTCTATCGCCAAAGCAACAATGTTTTCAGCGTTTTTTTTACTGAACAACGGGGAGACTCTTTACCTTCATTACACCTGATGTTAAGTATTGATAAGGCTGAAGATGGAAGCGAGCCTCTTCCGGAAACCTCAATCACTGAGGAACTGGCTATCTTATCACTAACTGCCGGAATACAACAGTGCTGAAAACAATGTTGTAATGGCGTCAGGCGTCAGACTTAGATAAGATGGTGGTAGCTAGCCAGGCGGACTTACAACAAGTCCTACCACCAACCAAACCGAATACAATATGTACCCCCGCTGGGAATCGAACCCGGGACCCCTGCGTCTGATACCGGTGGTTACCACTAGGCCTTAGAGGCGATAGCGTTGTGATGTTCTGGCAGTTAAGAGTTGAGATAGATTCCTCAGTGGTTGAGGGTTGGAGGGGAAACGTGATTCCACCTTTGCCTTTATATTCCTTAACATTTGGGCTCACATTCACTATGACCACCTCTTCCTTGCTCAAACCACGCCAATTTTGTACTTGGTTTAGACATTTTTACAAAATTCATTTCCTTTAGGAGACTCACAAATTTATAGTTATTGTACTTAAACAATAACTTTAATATTTGTGAGTTTTATTTACTTGTACAATAACAATATAATTTGTGACTGTCACAGACTAAACTAATTTTCTAAAATGACATAACCAAGTCAAAGATTTTTAAAGTGAAAACTTCTTTAGCGGCGTTGTGCACATCAGAGTTTAATTTTTTGGGATGGGTAAAAAATGTTAAAGTCGCGTCACGACACGTTACCCTGATCGAAAATTCGTAAGACCGTTTACCGTTGATCTATTTCAAATTACATAAAGTCTCACAGGTGAAAGATCTACGTAGGTATATTAGTTAATAACAACAATAATATAAAGATCTCTCATTACTACCAACTTTCATATTGATGCCAGGTCTGTTTTAATGGATTTACCTGCCAAGTTAAGTTGGTCTCCGTTTTCATCAACTTTTTATGAAGTTGTGGTCAAGATATAGTGGATTTTGATCGTTATTTTCGTTTAAGCGGTTTTCACTTCTGACGACACTCCCAGAGTGCAACCCGTTGTTTTTTTTTTTTACTTTTTTACACCAATTATCTAGCCCACGTTAAGTTTGAAGAACTTGTGTTATGGATACTAGATAACGGATAAACATACTTATATAAATACTTATTTTTGTAAATACATAATATATATAGAATGATAGATTATATTGGCGTGGTTTGATCAAGGAATCGCTTATTGTCATAGTAAATAAGGGCCAGGGTATTATGAAGGCTTTTCCTTGTTGTGAGTAAAAAAAGTGTCTTGTTTTGGAGGTGACTCTTCTTTTAGTAACATACTCTTTGTAACCTTCTTTTTGTGTGTATTTCCTTTTTAGGGTTCCGCAGCCTAATGGCAAAAAACGGAACCCTTATAGATTCGTCATGTCCGATGTATGTCACAGCCACTTTATTTTATGAAGAACGGGGAGACGCGCCTTCATCATACCTGATGTCAAGTAATAAAAAGGCTGAAGGTAGAAGAGCGCCTCTCCTGGAATCCTCAACCACTGAGTAACTGCATATCTTATCTCTAACTGCCGGAACACAACAATGCTGAAAACATTGTTGTTATGGCGTCAGCCTAATATAAGATGTTCATAATTCAAATGTTTCATTTGCAAATGTTTTGTCCACTGTGTGTCCACAAATTGATAGATTTGCAAACGTTTTAACAACTCTACCTTTACAAGAACAAAGGCATCGTTAAAATAAAAAGAGGATTGTCCGATGTTAATTCGGAGCTCCATTTGCCAACTCATAAATTTTAATCGCTGGAAATTTTTATACACTCCATTTATTTGAACAGAGCAAATGTTGGGTTGCGATGTTGATCCTTTTCACCGTTGCGGTGTGTGAAGGTCGTGTTTAATGCTTTTTTAATTGGTGCCAAACTGTAGTCGTTTGTTTTAACGCGAGTCAGCATTTCGTTTTGTCTCTGCATATGAATACGACATTAATTCTGTCCGTCCGTTCCGTCTATCAAAATGTACCTACTTTTGACGAGGAAAGTTATGTTTTCTCGATAGAGATAAGTAGCATTGTCAATGCAAACGATTGAGTTATTCATACATGTTCCTTATAAATTATTATTTATCCGCGGTACTGGTAAATAATATTTTCGTGCTATCGAGGAACTGCCCGGTCGACCAGAACAATTTTTGGGGAACATTTGTTCGAAAAGTATTGAAATATTTATCAATGTTCTGTTATTTGTGATATTAACTTTTTCTATCAATCTATATTACTTTTAAAACAACGTTCTCTTAAAAAAAAATCTACTTTATTACCGGAAAATTCCTGAATATTGTTTTTCAAATGCATAATTTTCAATTTAATTATAATCGAAATTCCCTACATATTATGTGAATGTTCAGGTGTTATCTTGTTTTTTTGGTTCTTATTCCGATAATTTCCTTGTAATTGTTTCAGTACCTTTTCAGAACGTGAAATCACAGTCAATATTTTAATCCCCTAAATAATATTCACTCTTACTAATACTCACTATTCTTATTCAGATCTTCCTTCCCAAGGCACAAGCACAATATATTTAACGTCAGCACAAACCAGGCAGCGGCCATTTTGGCTTCCTCCGTCGCCAATTATGTCAGACTAGCAGAAAACTAACGCAGCGTAAAGTGTGACCACGAAAACTGTGAACTAAAGATGCTTTGTGGACATTTGTACATACCATGGTTTATCCGACGAATTCAAAAAGCGTCGTTGTGCGAATCGAAGAAAACAAAAAATAAGAAATGGTAAATCCCACATTTTTTCTTGTGATATCATTATTATTCACAATCGAATATAGCATATGCGTCACTCAGGAATGATTAGCTTTTCATAATCAAAAACACTCCAAGCTGAACAGATTGGGTATTGTAACACTGCTCCGGCTCCGATCCGGGCACGTTCCGACAAATAAATTTGGTTTCTTAATGAAGAAAGTTAACTCCCCGAATTGTGACGTATGTGAAACGTTAGAAGATGTACACCATTTGCTGTCGGAGTGTGCCCGGAACGAAGATGAACGCCGAATACTGATTCGCTCCTTAGGTATAAATCGTTTAGACGTAGGAACCTTCCATGTCATCTTGGCTGAACCTCTGTCGGATGCAGCCAAGATGCTTTGTAACCTAGTTAAGTAATAAAAGAGTTATTATGTTAATTATATAGAATAAGGTTTATGATAGGACTGACATGTCTATTTAAGATAAAAGCCCTTTAATTAAATAAAGAGAAAAAAAAAAAAAAAAAAAAATAGAATTTTCAAAGTCGGTCCAGTAGTTTCAGAGTCTTCCTATAAAAAAACGTAGAAACTTTACCTCTTCATAATATCAGTTTATAAGATTTGTACGAACCTATAAATTTTATACTATAAATAGCAACTACCTGCAACATTCCGCTTGGGCAATAGTGTCCAAATTCCTGAAGTGAAATTAATAAATTTAATTTTTATTTTTACATAAGACCACCATATCTGTGGTCGCCTGTTGAATGAACCTGGCCTTGTGATTCCTCGATGGACACGGATTAATTAGTTCCATTTAGAAAAATCTAAATATAGACTTTATCTACAAGGAAAATGTTAATGTGCTAATTGTATAGTTCTACAGTTCTATTATGTAAATAAAGCCAAACAAAAATATAATTAGGTATCAAATAAACTTAGATTTTCATCTTCATTTTTTTATCAAATTAAACATTCCGATTCTGAAGTTCGCACTTTGATTGGTCATTATTTTATATTGTTTTTACCAAACAATGGACTCTGCATCCATTATTGACATGTTAGAAAGAACACCAAACAAAACTAGTCTCACATTAATCTAATATTTACTTACTTCTATGCATGCAACACAACAAAAACATTGTCTTTCGACATTTGAATGAATGTATACGTTTTTCACAACATTGGGATTTCATAAATGATATTTATTTAAGTAATTTGTAAAACTCTAGAGCCAGTTTTTTAATGTCATTTTAATAAACACTCTTCAGAATAAATATTAAACAAGAAAATATACTAGAAAAAAGCAACTAGTCTCATGTCGCCCTGAATCAGAATTCTTCAGAATTACAAAGTATACAAGTAACCTTCATCATACCTGATGTTAAGTATTGATAAGGCTGAAGATGGCAGTGAGCCTCTCCCGGAATCCTCAACCACTGGCTATCTTTTCTCTAACGTCCAGAACACAACGTTGAAAATATTGTTGTTATGGCGTCAGACTTAGATAAGATGGTGCTAGCTAGCCAGGCGGACTCGTAAAAAGTCTACCACCAACCAAACCGAATACAATATGTTCCCCCGCGGGGAATCGACCCCGGGACCCCTGAGGCTGATACCGGTGGTTGTTACCACTAGACCACAGAGGCGGTTAAAATCTTAAATTCTTTGCAAATAATTTAATTAATTAAAGGCCACTTATGAAACTGCCATTTCATTGCTGTGTTTTCATACCAAGAGTAGGTAAATAATTTTAGTGTTTGGTAGTTTAATTTTAACTATGACACTAAAAATATTAAGCCTGCAGTTGTTATATTACATATAACTACCAGTCTTGGTAAAACAACAACATTCTGAAAACTTACATTCCTTTTATTTCCCACAACGCTACGCTAAAATTACATTCCAGGGTGCTCTTTCGGATGCCTTTCAAAAGGCATTTTTAATAAACCTCGATGTTGTGCATTGGAATAATCTAAATAAAAATGGCTGCCTGCGTGTGACATCTCGCGGTTTCTTTCAAAGACTTTCTGTGAATAGGTATTATTTACTCTCTTATCTGGTGGGATTTTTCAATTATTGTGGTTCGTAGCCATCGTTTATCTGGACCTACCAACTGGATTGATATCAACTTTTGTGCCATGCGGCGGCTATGAGATTTTTTAATTATTGTAGTCTAGTTGTTTTTAGATTTGTAAAGTGATTTCAAAAGGCAACCTATCTCCTACAATAATGAGCTTATTGGCGCGCACTGTTCATTGAAATAAAACAACTTTTACGGATATCAAACGCGTTATATTTCCACGAACTAAGTTGTAATTGTCCGTATTTTTAGGTTTTTTAGGGGTTTTTTGATTTTCCCGACGTTTCGGCACCTTTACAGCTGCCGTAGTCACGGGATGACCACCCCTAAAAAACCAAAAAATACGGACAATTACAACTTAGTTCGTGGAAATATAGCGCGTTTGATATCCGTAAAAGTTGTTTTATTTCAATGAACAGTGCGCGCCAAAACATAAGATGTACGTAATATTATAAATGTTAAAGTTTCTTTGTTTGTCCTTCCTTCACGTCCTAGCTAAGCAACCAATCAACTTGGTTTTTGGCATAAAGTTAGTTGAAAGGACGGAAGTAACCTAAGCATACTTTTTATCCCGATAACGGAAAACACGCGGGCGATACCGAGGGTGGAAGCTAGTACTCAATATCTATAAATTAAAAAGCTGAAAAAATATCATGAACGCGTAAAACTATCTTTAAAATACCGTCATATTTTTAATGTAAGCATGTATTTATTTACATGTTATATAAAAAAGTTTATACGTACATCTTATGTTTTGGTAAGTTTGTCATTCTTGCTTGTTGCCTGTGCACTACCTCTCGCTCTCTCTCCATTTTTCCTATGCCTCAAAGGTTGTCTGGAAGAGATCGCTCTTAGCGATAAGGCCGCCTTTGCCCACATGTATGTCAACTCTTTCTTGTGTTTCTGTCTGTATTTTTGTGTGTGCAATAAAGTGTTTTATCTATCTATCTATCTAACTTTTACGGATATCAAACGCGCTATATTTCCACGAACTAAGTTGTAATTGTCCGTATTTTTTGTTTTTTAGGGTTGTTTTGATTTTCCCGACGTTTCGGCACCTTTACAGCTGCCGTGGTCACGGGATGACTCATCCCGTGGAAATATAGCGCGTCGGATATCCGTAAAAATTGTTTTATTTCAAAAAAGTTTATAAGCGTCTACAGGGGGCCCACCGCTATCTTTTAGCGTAGTATTGTTTCAATCTTACATGATATTTCGACTACGAATATCTTACAGTAACCTTGTTTTTTTAAAAGAGTTTTGTGACGTCTTCGCTCAATCATCGGCTCCAAAGTGTGAAGTTTGGCAAAATGTGACAACTTTAATAAAGAAAACAAAACGTTCTTGGATTATGACATGATGATTTCTAATTGATGATGGTAGGCCGGCAAGTTTTACTGAGTAAGTGAGTAGCATTCAAAAATATATTGAAACATTAATTAAATTCTAAATTAATAATTATAAACAGATCTAAACTTTTAGAAAAATAATTACCAAACAATGTTCTATCGGCCTAAGTTAATAGTTACACAACAATTACAAAACAATTCGTTCAACAACTTCATTTCATAAACATCAAAGCCGTAATGCAACTGTCGTAAAGTGTAAAATCTGCTCCTTCCTGTGTCATTAACGGGTCGTTTACGAGCGCCATTATTATTGCCGTTAAACATTCGTTAAAGATAAACGGTGGAGCCGGCCCCTTGTTAAGTAACAAACGAGGCTGGGCTTACAGATCAAAGCAAATTAAACTTGTCTATCTCTGGTCACTGTGTTTTTGTTGAGTTTACTAAATTACGATTATCACTAAACATTTTTTTTTTGGATTTCTACGTGTTTGGTTTGCCAAAATGTCAAATAAAATTTTGGTTGTTGAATTTTTAGCACCTTCTTTGTCATATTGACAACTAATCTACTCCCGATGTTCGTTTGCGAATTAAATGTTGTAGCCATTGTGTTAAATAAAAATATTATTTATTTTTGTGGTTACCTTGATAACGTTTTATCAACTTGCGAAGGTAGGTACTTTAAAATATAATGCTTTTTAAGCTGGTTATTAAAATGTTAGTAAAAAACTTTTTACTTTAATTAATGTTTCACATGAAACTGGCATTTGCAGAATCAAACTTAAAACTTTCCAATTATTTTCTTTACTTGAATTTTAAACACCAACATCAAAAAGTATTTAGAAAGAAAACGCTCCAGAACATGTCATTAAAAACACTTTTTGAGTGCAAGATTTAAATGAAAATTATTTTTCCTAAGAAAATTTTCTTTCTCAACAATCTGGCGAGGACGGGAATCGTGAACCAGTAATTAAGTATTCCACTTAGTGTGAAGCTTTAGCTAAATTTATTTATCTCTAGTTAACTATTCTTAAAAAGATCTCGAGTTTCGGTAGAAAAGACTTAACTAGCGGCCGCCCCCGGATTCACCCGCGTGGTTCCCGTTCCCGTGAGAATATCGGGATAAAAAGAAGCCTATGTGTTAGTCCACTACTTGAAGTCCCTACATACCAAATTTCATCAAAATCCGTTCAGTAGTTTTTGCGTGAAAGAGGAACAAACAGAGTGACATACTTTCGTATTTATAATATTAGTAAGATTATTTTCGTGATTTCATCTGTTCTTTAAATTTTTCTATTGTTAAATGGCGCCGAGATAATCTCTGTTCAATTCTATAATTCCATAATATAATATTTTATGTAATAATACACACCCTCTCCACACACACTCACACACACTCAGTTCACACACCATGAGAGGACATACTCCACACATAACTTTTTGGCAGATTTAAACATATATTTATTTATTTTTATTTTTATATTTTTGTATCCAAAAAAGAGCGCTGCACCTGAGATACAGTGTTAATAGTTCAGGTGCAGATGTCAATTTCCTTATCATAAGTAGTAATACTTATATTATTAAATAATTATTCTAATCTATTATTCTATTATAAAAGAAACAAAGTATCGTGAAAATAACATCGTCCAAGTTAAAAAAAATGCTTATAAAATAAAAACTACTGGGCCAAGCTGAATAAAATGTGGCAATTGTCAAATCGCAACTATTCCGCATCTGACAAAAAAGTGGACAGAGCTTCGAGCCTACTGCTACCACGCTGGCCAGACGGGTTGGTAGAGGGTTTGTTTTAAGTTTGCCTTCTCTCGCACAGGTGTTCAATGCGTCGAGCCTCTGAGTCGACTCTTACGACATCCCGGGCATGTAAGGGAGTGTTGACACTAGTATTCTTAGGCCGTCACCACACAGCAGACGTTTCCGTGTGCGTCAATGCAATAAGGTTGTAAAGTGTATACCTACCTACATGTAATTGCATACACTGTACCTATTTAAAAACGGGTATTATTTAATCGATCAGCAAAAAAACTCTAACCTAACCTAACCTAACCAATAGTTGATTGTTCAGCAAGAAAACCTATTTGGTCAGCAAGTACTAGCTAAGCCAAAGAGAGTTGCTGACCAAATTGATATTTAGCTGTTCAAAATATTTATTCTTTTTAAAAACTGGAAAGGAGTTACATCTGGAAAAGGGGTGAAATAAGAAATGCAAATACGGAAATAAAAAGGAAAAGTACACGAAGCAGGTTATTACCTAATGAAAAATAAACAGTAAGACCTCCTTTAGCAAAACTCTCAAGGCAGTAAACAAGTATGCACTTACCATTATATTCTAAAACATTACAAAGAGTAGAATTACATAGTACAGGCATCGATTAGCTAATTAATTACCTACGCTTGATTGAAGGCCCGCTACCATTTATAACGTACCGTAACTTCATGTGTTTAAGTGGTTTGTGGGTAAACTGTGATGTGAACTTAACTATATGCAGTTAATAACCCACTAAGTAACGCATAGGCAATTAAGTTTGAGTAAAAATGTATTTAAATAAATTTATTAATTTGAAAAAGAAAAGAAGGGCGAAAAACTTTATAATCAATACCAAAGTACATAAAAGGAATTAATAATATAATGAACTGACCGTTAAGTTTTTTTTAAACATATTATTACTTTTAATGAACGCCTATGTTTTTTTTTTAATGACATTCTTACCTGCCTTCATCATACCTGATCATACCTTAAGTATTGATAAGGCTGAAGATGGAAGCGAGCCTCTCCCGGAATCCTCAGCCACAGAGGAACTGGCTATCTTATCTCGAACTGCCGGAACACAACAATGCTGAAAACATTGTTGTTATGGCGTCAGGCTTAGATTAGATGGTGGTAGCTAGCCAGGCGGGATCACAACAAGTCCTACCACCAACCAAACCGAATACAATATGTATCCCCGCTAGGAATCGAGCCCGGGACCCCTGGGTCATACCCATTGTGGTGATACCGGTGGTTGTACCACTAGACCACAGAGGCGGTTAAAAATATTGACATTTGAGCTGTGCTGTAATTTATTGTACCTATATTTTTTTTGTTGACCCTTTGATATTATTTGATGGTTAAGCCACTTTATTTATATTTTAACTTGACATCAGCTATAAACATCCTATTTTGCAAATAAATTTTTATTTGAATTTGTATTTGAAAATATTTGCACTTTTCTTTATTACACTCAAAAAATACTTATATCTTGAAGAAAAGAAAGGCGAAATAATGCCAAATATAACGACTAAGGTTCGTACTTATATTGTTGGATTTTTATGTTATTATTTTGATTATTGACAACGAGTATATTCTGCCATTATTTGAAACAACTAAGTAAATAAAAACCATACCTTCACTGCGCATGTAATAATACATTACATAGGTACATGTTGTGTTTGTGATTCTAATCCTGGTTGATGCATACTATGTATAAGTGGTGGTTATTTATACTTTAGACTATTTGAAATAAAACACTTTTGCGGATTTCAAGTGTAGGTACCATATTTTTACCCGAAACATATATGAAGAAGAAGAAGAAGAAAAATATTTGTTGACGCATACAAATAAACATTAAACTAGGTAGGTAAAACCGTGTTAAAAGTATGCCGCCAACTAGGTCCCTGCCTCAGCATAATGTTACAGCGCCAGGAGACTGCCACTGCAACGCTGGTATTCTGGAGGGACCTTAATTGAGGACATCGAACGGACGTGACAAGTTAAACAAAAAAAAACATACATACAAAGTAACATTTAAAACTATATGAAAATAAAACAAAAAGAAGTAAGGCTGTAGGCTAAAGAAACATTTGCCAATAGAAAAGAGAAAAAAAAAACAACAAATCTGAACCTGAACTACAAACAAACATAGAAAAAATCAACAATGGGGAAAAATTGTGAAAGTTGTGATATCTTTGGAAATTGTACTATTTGGAAACATAAAATAACAATTTTGGGGGGAAAAAACAAAATAAACATAATTATGAATTACTTATGAGATCAAAAAACATAAAAAGTGATCAAGGTTTGTCTTCGTATTTGTCACAAAAGTTCGGAAAAAACATTATGTATTAAAAATGGGGGAAGATTTAACACAAACAGACAATGGTCAGTTTTATGTTCGTGGCCAGAGCGTTGTTCGCTTCGAGGGTGCCGGAACGCTCTTTCCGAATGGTGATGCTTATTTTTGCATAATATCAAACACCTGGAGTGGAGTTTTAAGCAATCTTTATGTTTTGCAAGTTGATAAGATGCATCTTGAGATGACGCTTAAAAGTGTTTACTGTTTGCAGGTCACGTATAGGCGGTGGAAGATCGTTCCAGCACCGGGAAGCGGCGAACCTAAAGGAACCACGAAACTACTTACTACTACTACTTACTATTTACTTTACAATTAAAATCCCCAAAAGTTATCTAAACTATTTGATTGGCGCGCACTGTTCATTGAAATAAGACATCGGGATGACAGTCATCCCGTGACCACGGCAGCTAAAAAGGTGCCGAAACGCCGGGAAGATTAAAAATCCCCTAAAAACATAAAAATACGGACAATTACAACTTAGTTCGTGAAATATAGCGCGTTTGATATCCGTAAAGTTATTTTATTTCAATAACTATTTGTTAATCTGTTACTATACTTATCTGCCGAGTTTAAAATTAATACATTTTTGTAGCTTGAAAAAGAAGAAACGTGAGGTACCTAATTAATATGATTCAACGTAATGTTTAGGTAAACATTTTCCATCTTGAAGCTTTCAAAGGTCTTCTTTTTATACCCAATATTTCTTCTTAATGCTTTCAGTAATTCAGATATTCATGAGATATAAATACATAAAACATTCGTTTTATTCCATTCAACCTTTTTACTACAGCCCGATCAAGTAAAAGTTCTGAAATGTGTCGTGGAAAAAAAACCATCAAAAGCATTAATCGTCGGTCATCCCAGCCGAGAAAAAGAACGAGGTCAATTGATAACCCGAGATTATGAAAAAAAAACCGAAAAGTTCCGAGGGCTTATCCCGAATACCGGACGGCGATAATTGCGCCCGATTATCGTTCGAATCGCTTCGTGGCTTCGTGACATTATTTACTCGAATTATGCAGGCCACATTTTTAGTGTGCATTTGTATAATACGTTGGATGCAGAATTGCCAGCGCACACAATTTATATGTTTTACTCTGGTTTCATAATATACATACAATAGTTCCACAGTCTACATAATTTATCTTTTAGTTCTTACGCTCTGTGATACAAGTACTCAGTAGAGTACCCAAATGAATGCGTAACAAAAATGTATAGATACAATGTTCGGATATATGTTCACAACCAAGCGAATCGAACTACGAAAATTCTCCGATTTTCGCGATTCTTTTTCGTAGTAGCAAGCTCTCCGGTTTCGTAATCTCGTTCCGGTAAGTTGGTTTCGCGACGGACAAAGGCAATAAGCGGGCGGAGGGTCGCCGGTCGCTGCGACTCCGAATCCGTCTTTTGACGTCTTTGTTGACACCCCCGTTTTGTTTGTTCTTTTCGTTTCGCATTGGGACGATGTGACCCTTTGTTTCGAATTGTTTTTCTATATCGTTAGTCGCTTACTGTGATATTTGATTCATAGGAATGTCAATACCTTTTTTATTTGGGGTATATTGAAAATGCTCCCGTTTCTTCCTTTTATTTCGGTTGATTTTGTAAGATCAAGTGTTTTTCGGTAATCACTTTTGTTGGAGCTGTAAATGGATATCATCTGCTCGTTTATTTTTCACGGTAAATTTTTAAGGTTATTATATCTGGTACTTGATATAGAGTAGGTATATGTATGTATTCAGTTACGTAAATATCATTTAATAGATGACCGAAATTGACTGGTGGTCAAGATAATATAATATACAGGGTGGAAAAAAATCTATGGGCTCTGGAGGCGAACTGCCTTAAATCCTTTAGTTAGCTCAATTAACCGAAAAGAAACATTCCTTTATTTTCTAAAAGAAACAAAACTGCATTCAAAGATTTTGGTAAATTTTTGAAAATAGCCTTGTGTAAAAGTGCTTTATCCGTATCAATGAGTTTATAAGTTGAGTTTTAATTTGTGTTTCCTATAATTTAGTTTACTATGTTTGTTAGAGAGAGTGGATCCTTTTGATTGACCCTATCGATTATGGCATAAAAATACAGGATGTATTTTTTTTACAGATTTAAGCTGGTTCGATTTCTGGGTGTGGGAAGCGTATTTACAAAAAATATTTGAATGCAGTTTTGATCGCTTTAAAAAAAAAATGTTTCCTTTCAGTAAAATGAGCTAACTAAAGGCTTTTAGGTAGTTCCCCTTCAGGGCCATAATTTTTTTCCACCCTGTATATCTATACCTACCTCAAAATATATAAGTGTAGTCAGACCGCCGTCAACGTCACTCTCGACGAGTTGCCGAAACTCGGAGGTTTACAACAAATCACAATGGCGAATCACTTGATTACGTGTCACCGTTTAATCAATTAGCTGAGACAACTGTGGGAACTGACCTGAGGAAGAGCAGACAACTGTTGGGTTGCCTTCATTTGTCATTGTCTGTGTGGTCAACCCTTTTTCATTAATTTCTGCCATACATTTTGAGTATTTGTTCTGTACCGGCAATTTTTTTTTTTTAGAATAGAATAGAATAGAATAATTTTATTTTGCAAGAAACACGGTTACATGGATGTTGTAAAGATTCTATGGTCAAGGTCAACATGTTTCGCTGGTCAGACAGCATGCAAAGTTAGAAAATATAAATGTTGAGTTCCTAATTTAGAGTTATTAAATAGGTACTTAACAACATTGGTATGTAGGCAATGTAGGTAACATAAGTAGCTAAAACTATACAATTGAGATAAAAAGTCATTTAAATAGGAATCGAATATCAATTTAGTAAATGTCACAATAAAAAAATGTCAATATAAGTAAATGTCCCATTATCAAAAATTCAAAATCCATTATAAAAAAAAATTGTTACAATCTTAAAGAAGAAGTATTGATACCAAAATAATCAGTTATAAAATAATTAAAAAAAAGTAAAAAACCTACAAATAGAATGGGGTATGTACGTAAAAGTTAAAATAACAGTCCATAATACTTTAATTAATAAATTCTTGCAATGTGTAGAAACACTTGTCACAAAGCCATTTGGTGAGCTGGCTTTTGAATTGATTTAAAGGTAGTTCTCTTATTTCTTTTGGAATTCTATTAAATATTTTAGTTGTCATAAATGAACAGTTTCTTTTGTATATATCGGTGCGACAGTTTGGTAGTGCTAATTTCGTTGGATCTCTTGATTTATATTTACTTAAACTGCTAGCTAGTTGAAAGAGTTCTTTATGCTTTCTAACGAAGATACCAACTTCCAGAATATACAGACACGTAACGGTTAATAGCCGTAATCTCTTGAAAAGTGGCTTACACGAATCAAGAGGCCCCGCTCCGCATATCGCCCTGATGCATTTTTTTTGTGATATAAAAACTTTGTTGATTAGGGTAGAATTTCCCCACAATATCAGCCCATATCTCAAAACTGATGCTACGTATCCGTGGTAAGCAGTCAGCGCCGTTTTTTCATCGCTTGCTTTTTTCAGCTTCCTCAGACCGAAAACAAAACGGTTGATGCGAGTGCAAACTAAATTTACGTGTGCTTTCCAATTGCAGTATGAATCAAGCATTAGACCATTTTTGCAGTAAACAGTTGACAAAAATAGTATAGACACGCGCCGCAGTCCCATTAATTAATTCAGAGATTATATGGTTATCCAGATCAAAATAAAATCATGAGACTTTCAACTTGGATTCTAGCTTTTTCTACTGAGCAAAGTAACAAGCAAAAAGTTCACGCTCAAATTATGACAAAAAGAATTGAAAATTTTTCATAAACAACTTTCCCACTTCTCAATTTTACAAATTGCACGAGTATCATAAAATATCGGGTACAAATATTACGAAGTCGCAGCAATCATTTTGAGGCGTTCCGCTGGGACGGAGGCGGAACAATCGCGCGTTCCTCGATAACTGCGGGATTGGACAAAATAAGTAGGAGTACTGTAAGAGTATTTTGTAAGGAGATATTTTTTGACAAGTAACTGGGCAGTCATTTGACCACCATTGTGGTCAAATGACTGCCCAGTCAGTCGTGCTTAGTAAACTCACTCTCGCCTTGAAGAGACCAAGGTTGTAGGAGTCGGGGAACACATGAGCAGGCAGCGCATTCCTTTCTTTAGCGGTTCGCATTAGAAATGTGTCAGCAAAGCGCTTGGTTCGGATTGCTGGTATGTATGGGTGATAAGCTAACGTGCGTCTGGTACCCCGATGGTGGAAAAGGGCTGGAAGAACAAGGTGGTGCAGTTGTCTCGCACACTCTTCAATGTGTATTCCATAAAAGACCGATAAACATGCATCATTGCGGCGGTGAGTCAGGCTCTGAAGTCCCGCCGTGGCATTTTTGTTATGGCGTCAGGCTTAGATAAGATGGTGATAGCTAGCCAGGCGGACTTACAACAAGTCCTACCACCAACCAAACCGAATACAATATGTACTCCCTCTGGGAATCAAACCCGGGACCCCTGGGTCTGAGGTCAACCGGTGGTTGTACCACTAGACCACAGAGGCAGTTTTTAGAATAATTTAGCTTATTGAAGACTGTTTTATATTTTCCAAGGTGATTGTGTATCTAAGTTTGTTCGAAGTAAGTAGAACTGAGGAATCAGATTTTGGAAAATTCTTTCACCTTTAGAAAGCTGCATTATTGTTTAGCTCTTTGCAATATTTCATTCTGAAATAATTTCATCACAAGTAAAAATATCAGACGCTCAGCGAAGTGAGCACGGTATCCTTAATAATTATTGAACCATTCATTACAGAATGCATTACTTTCTTACTATTTCTTAGGATAATTTATAAAAATCTAATAACTCGTTAACTCTAAAACCTATTTACGCCTGACCAATTCTTGCAAGTTTTGAATATGTATCCACGCGTCGAATGCAGTTAGCGTGTTGTAAGTATTGTTTCGTACCACGTACCGTTTTCCAGGGAATCTAGTAGTTACTGCGGTTGTAATAAGGTTCAGGGAATGTTTGAGGTTTATCTTGTGTTGGCAGTACCGGCTATTATTATGGTTTTCCATGGAAGGTTGAATCGATAGCCGGCGTCGCATTGAATACCGCATAAAGCTCTCGATATTAGTTCGTGTTAGCATTTTCTTTACATCAAATCCTAATATAATATTATAAATGCAAAAAATTTTGAGGATGTCTGGATGATGTTTGTTACTCTTGCACGCAGAAACTACTGAACAGATTTGGTTGAATTTTGCAAACAAATGGTAGATAGCCTGTGGATGGGCCGGGAATAAGATGGGGAAATACCTTCGATAACTTAATGGCGCTGGTCGTACTCCCGGGTCTCCGTCCAGAGTTAATGTTGTATCTTAGCTCAAAAACACTTCACACTGCACTGATTGTTTAGATATTTCGATTGTTTAGCGTATTTTTAATTTTAACACATTTATAGAATAATTTGAGATAGATCTGCGCGCGCGCACGTAAGCCGGTTCGATCGCCAATCGAAGAAGTTTTTTTTTTTCTTAGGAAGGGGTAGGGGTCAGGATTCGTGCGTTTCGTTTTACGTTCATAGATAAATAATGTTTGTATGATTCATGCGTGATTTGAAAAATAATATAATGTTAATTGAATTTTAAAAAGTATTATATGGCGCAGCCAGCCTGAATAAAACAAATAATATTTCCACAAGAACGGGAAGCACGCAGCGGACACCGCCGTCGGCCGCTAGTATGGATCATATTTATTAAACGCTAGTAGCCGCTTGCGGTTTTCACCCGCGTGGATCCCGTTCACGTAGGAATATCCGGATAAAAAGTTAGCCTATGTCTAATATAGGCTAACTTCTATTTATGTGCCGAATTTTATCCATATCAGTTCAGTAGTGTTTGCGTAAAAAGGTAACAAACAAGGTGACATAATTTCACATTTATAATATTAGTAGGATTAAACTATTAAGCTTTATATTGGTTAGAACTATTAACAGCCACGTTGAAATTAGTTTACAATTAAATCACAAAATTAGGTAAGTAGGTATCTACGTAGAACTTTAAAAGTGAGTAAGCAAAAAAATATGAAATTTCATTTAAACTAGGACTAAACTAGATAGCGTAAAGAAAAAAAAATCCAAAACAAGTTTTTTTTTAAAAAAATACAAATGTATGATCTAGTTACTTACAGACATTATTGATTAACATCATTATTTTAAAAATAGTTAACTACCTGCTTTTTGTTGGTGTATATAAATATATAATTCTAAAGACACTTATTAATTTCAAAATAGGTAGGTACTTCAATCAAGTTTTTGGGCTTTTTCAATCCGCGAACAAACAGCTGTCCAATGAGTTCAAATGGTGGTTCAGTGTGGAAAGAAGGCAAGTTATCAGTCGGTTTATTTCATAACCAACTAAAATTAATGACAATCACAAACTAAAAATATATGAATGACATGACAACTAATTTTCAATGCGTCCGTATAATATGATATAAGCCTACACCTATAATATGGCGTATTATGATGTCTTGCTTAGCCCGCTAAAGGTATGATTCGGATCTTGGGTCGCGCGACCTTGCCGCGCTGCTCGTGCCGCGGTCGCCTGTCGCGCCGCGACCGCTATCATTACGATGCTTGCGACCGCGACCGGCGCGACCGTCTGTCTTTACGCAGTTTTTATTATAAATGGTTGTGTTCTAGATAGCGCTCAGTATAATTTTAACGTACAATTTACACCGTAACAAAGAATGGAGCTGCCAACTGTTGTTAGATGAAGAAAAAAATTGTGACAAACTCATTTTGTTGGTTTTGTTTTCGGAACAAAGAGCAAAATATCGAATCTAATACATACGGGTTATAAGACACTAACCTCCATATTCTAAGTCGTTCCTCCAAAACTTTTTACACTCCACTCAACCTCGTCGTGGGTAAAAATGGTAGTGTGCCCTAGGCCTAACACGGAGTGGCTACGTACTCTTTGACTCCTCCAGGTCCTTATATTTTGAGGAGTATTTCGAAGAGGTTTTGATAGCGTATGAAGTGGAGTCATTGAGTTTCATGCAGCTTGTTAATTTACTCGACAGCCATTTCAAGCCGAAAGAATGCTCATTTGTGGATAAGGCGAAGTTTTTTGGTGCGATCAGGAGTCCAGGCGAATCATTAGGAGACTGGGCGGCGCGATTAAGAGGTCTGGCTAGTTACTGTGACTTCGGTACCGCTCTGGAAACGAACTTGAGAGATCGTTTCGTCCTAGGCCTGGGCCCAGGCCCGGAGCGCGACAAGTTGTTCGAGCAGAGTCCGTCTACGTTAACGTTGACGCGGGCTATCGAATTGGCGGAGCAGGCAGCCTGTGCGAAACAGGCTAAGCATATGTTATACACCGGCGAAGTCACTACAGTAAAGGAAGAACCCGTTTACAGAGTGAAGTTCCAGGGGCAATCTAGCCGCGGCGGTGGAGGCACGCGGAGGTTCGGCGCGAGCAGTTCTGCGGATACACCCCGATGCTCGGTATGCGGGATGAAAAATCACCATAGTGACAAGTGTCGTTTTAAAAGCTACAAGTGCTCAACGTGCGGTCTAAAAGGCCATTTAAAAAAAGTGTGCAATAATAATAGGAAATCGTGTGTTTACCACGTAAATGCAGAAGAGGATTGCGGTGCGGACAATTCTAAGGACCCTTGTGAGGAATGTCAAAATTATAATATAAGGTATGTTACTGATAGACCTATTGAAATTAGTTTAATACTAGGTAATAAGAAAATAAATATGGAATTAGATTCTGGTTCGGGTAGAAGTGTAATATCGGATACTCTTTACAAAGAAAAGTTTTCTAATTATAAATTACAAAAATGCAATATGAAAATGTGTTTATATAATGGACATAAAATCTCACCATTGGGATATTTTAGGGCTGAGGCCATTTTTAATGAAACAAAAAAAAGATATAAAAGTTTTTGTTGTTCAAAATGGAGGTCCGCCATTATTGGGCCGCGATTTCATGTCTTGTTTTCAATTGATAATAACTACCAGAGTAAATAAATTAGAAAGTGATGATGGTATAGGTACGTTGTTGGAACAATATTCAGACTTATGGCGCGACGAATTAGGTACGTTTAATAAATTTAAAGTGCAACTACATTTAAAAGATAATTCATCACCTAAATTTTTTAAGCCGCGTCCTGTGCCGTTTGCATTAAAAAGTAAAGTAGAAGAGGAACTTGACAGGCTAGTGAAATTAGGAATTTTAGTTCCCGTTAACCATTCTAAGTACGCTACACCGATTGTTCCGGTTTTAAAACAGAACGGCACAGTTAGAATAGCTGGGGATTTTTCGGTTACCTTGAATAAAGATCTTGTGATTGACAAGTACCCTCTCCCTCGTATTGAGGAGGTCTTCGCCACGATCGGTGGAGGCGATCGTTACACTAAAATAAATTTAAAAAACGCCTACAATCAATTTGTTATTAGTGAGGAGTGTCAGGAGCTTACTACCATCACAACTTCAAAAGGGTTATTCAAATATACGCGTTTGGTGTACGGATTAGCTAACGCGCCAGCTATTTTTCAAAGATCAATGGAATCTCTTCTATCGGGCATAGAGGGAGTCAGCTGTTGGCTCGATGATGTATGTTTAACTGCACCTAACACTACTCTACATTTAGAAAGGCTGCGCGAAGTGTTTAAAAGATTAAAAGACGCCGGTTTGAGGTTACAAAAAGAGAAGTGTGAATTTTTTAAGGACAGCGTGACTTATTTAGGCTATGTAATCGATAAAAATGGACTGCACACCAGCCCAGATAAGGTACGTGCTATTTTGGAAGCACCGGAACCTACAAACGTCACGGACTTAAAGCGATTTTTAGGTGTCATTAATTATTACAGGAATTTTATTCCTAACGCTTCATCATTGATGTGTCCGCTTCACGAACTTCTCCGTAACGGAGCGGAGTGGCGTTGGGGTCCACCTCAGAGACGCGCGGTGCAGTTGGTAAAAAAACTTGGACGAATTAACCACTGGACGCGTAACGAGGACCGCGTTCGCCTTTACCCCTCTGTCACTTACTGAGACTTTTAGACACAGTAAGCAATATGGCGGTGTCAGTATGACGCGAGATCTCGCAGTGGAACATTATCTCAAAAATGGGTAAATGCGCTGTGTTAATTTGTAAAAATCATACCGGACATTAAAAAAAAAATTATTTTCACGCGTAAGTACAATTTCAATCTATTAGAGTAGCAATTTTTCGTAAAATAAATAAAATTTGGTATGTAAACAAAATGTAATACGTCATTTCAAAAAGTAATCATTGTACATGTAAATTCCTTAAAGATATTGCATAAATAATTTGGTTGGGTTATATGTATCACTCATTCAATCAATTGTCATTTTTATGTCGTATAGGGCTTGAACATATCGATAAACATATCGATGTATGTAAATGAACGAACGAATCCAATTGTAATGTAGGAATTATTCAAATTAATTTCAGAATTACAGTTGGACCCCTAACAAGAAGAAATTGGGTTGAAGCGGTACCCAGGGAGATAACATGGACGAGGACTCAGGTCTTAGATAACATCTAAGGTCTGATGATGAAGCCAGAAGATAACTATAGCAACTCTGTAATTAAACGACGCAACCCTACGAACTTTGAGCTCGTTATATTTAAAATATATCTTCAAACTAAAAAAAAAATATTGCTTATTTCGCCCGCATGGTTCCAGTTCCCGTGGTAATATAAAAATCCTTCCTTAGTGCTCGCCAATATCGTTAAAAGAACCTGTATGCAAAATTTCAGTTTAATTGGTTTAGCTGTTTGGGCTGTGCGTTGCCTATCAGTCAGTCACGGTATTGTTATTAGTATTAGACTTATGTTGTACATTATCATAGTGTGTTGTACATTAACATTTCAAATTTATCATAAGTATAAAAATAGCATTGACAACGCAAAAAAACAAAAATCATAAATAATTAGCTGTTGCATCATAATTGATCGTTTTTCTCTTTCGAATGCAAGGAAGGATATTCTTATAGCGTATTAAAAATATAAAAGTATCGGAGAATTTCGACAGTGGTCCGCAAGTCTCGGTAGCTCATTGGTTAGAGCAGTGGGCCGGATTCCCAAAGGTCGTGGGTTCAAGTCCCATCTGAAAATTCCCTTGTGGCCGAGTTCATTTATTCCAATATTCTTCTTGTTAAAATTTATCATAAATGGTGGTTACATTTATTATTTGTTTCTAACATAGACCTTGTTAGGTCACAGCAAGAGTAAAATTAATTATATTTATATTATATAATGTATGTACGTAAGCTATATTATACTATTTTTTAATCTTTAATTATTTACATTTTAAGATCGTTTTATTATATTAAAGTAAAATAATCTTAAAACTACAATAAACTATTGGTTGAAATATTCTTGCAATTAGTATTTCAGCTAGTAGTTGCTAGAAAGATACTGCCTTGGCTTTTTCTTAAATATAGGTAATTTATATGCAATGTTTTGTTGATAACTTCTGGGAGTTTGTTGTTTAAAACTTTCATAGCGTATGCTATCCAAACGCTAGTCTACTATTTCTAAATTTAGGTTTAGGTTGTGCTAATTTTGTACGGTGGCGTAAATTTTGAGATCTTTAATAAAGTGAAAACAAGTATATATTTTTTCTTACAAATATGCATATTTCTTAAATGTAAATGGTTACTAGAATTGAAATTAAAATGTTTTAGTCTCAACGATCTTTGACAATCCTATAATGTCGATGATTATTTTCAGTAAGTTTTAGTATACTTAGATTTTTGGCTCAAAAAAAAATTGTCTAATTTTAAATCTATCACAATCCCTTTAAATTTTTCATTTAAAAGGTACATATTAGACGAGCATCGCGCCACAACATTTGACCTTTGAAAGGAATTGCAATCGATTATAAAATTAAACACTTATGGAGGGGTTGCTATTGTGTATGTCCTATACAAAGGTTCTGTAATGAACTAATTACCCATATTTTGTTTTATATAAAAAAGCTCGAGTGATTGAAGAAGAAGTTAATGTAAATAATGAATTATATTATTATATAAACCAAATATTAATGTTTTTTACTCACTTAAAAAGTGTTAGTAAGTAATTTGTAAATCCACCTGGCTAGCGACTACCATCTTATCTTATAAGTCCGTTCCGGCCGTTAGAGGTAAGATAGCCAGATCCTCAGTGATTGAGGATTCCGGGAGAGACGCGCTTCCATCTTAAGTCTTATCAGTACTTAGTATCAGGTTGCATGTATCTACCCATTTTTCACAAAAAAAACCCAAACACAAACGCTTTGTAAATAATTAAAGATTAAAAAATAGTATAATATAGCTTACGTACATACATTATATAATATAAATATAATTAATTTTACTCTTGCTGTGACCTAACAAGGTCTATGTTAGAAACAAATAATAAATGTAACCACCATTTATGATAAATTTTAACAAGAAGAATATTGGAATAAATGAACTCGGCCACAAGGGAATTTTCAGATGGGACTTGAACCCACGACCTTTGGGAATCCGGCCCACTGCTCTAACCAATGAGCTACCGAGACTTGCGGACCACTGTCGAAATTCTCCGATACTTTTATATTTTTAATACGCTATAAGAATATCCTTCCTTGCATTCGAAAGAGAAAAACGATCAATTATGATGCAACAGCTAATTATTTATGATTTTTGTTTTTTTGCGTTGTCAATGCTATTTTTATACTTATGATAAATTTGAAATGTTAATGTACAACACACTATGATAATGTACAACATAAGTCTAATACTAATAACAATACCGTGACTGACTGATAGGCAACGCACAGCCCAAACAGCTAAACCAATTAAACTGAAATTTTGCATACAGGTTCTTTTAACGATATTGGCGAGCACTAAGGAAGGATTTTTATATTACCACGGGAACTGGAACCATGCGGGCGAAATAAGCAATATTTTTTTTTTAGTTTGAAGATATATTTTAAATATAACGAGCTCAAAGTTCGTAGGGTTGCGTCGTTTAATTACAGAGTTGCTATAGTTATCTTCTGGCTTCATCATCAGACCTTAGATGTTATCTAAGACCTGAGTCCTCGTCCATGTTATCTCCCTGGGTACCGCTTCAACCCAATTTCTTCTTGTTAGGGGTCCAACTGTAATTCTGAAATTAATTTGAATAATTCCTACATTACAATTGGATTCGTTCGTTCATTTACATACATCGATATGTTTATCGATATGTTCAAGCCCTATACGACATAAAAATGACAATTGATTGAATGAGTGATACATATAACCCAACCAAATTATTTATGCAATATCTTTAAGGAATTTACATGTACAATGATTACTTTTTGAAATGACGTATTACATTTTGTTTACATACCAAATTTTATTTATTTTACGAAAAATTGCTACTCTAATAGATTGAAATTGTACTTACGCGTGAAAATAATTTTTTTTTTAATGTCCGGTATGATTTTTACAAATTAACACAGCGCATTTACCCATTTTTGAGATAATGTTCCACTGCGAGATCTCGCGTCATACTGACACCGCCATATTGCTTACTGTGTCTAAAAGTCTCAGTAAGTGACAGAGGGGTAAAGGCGAACGCGGTCCTCGTTACGCGTCCAGTGGTTAATTCGTCCAAGTTTTTTTACCAACTGCACCGCGCGTCTCTGAGGTGGACCCCAACGCCACTCCGCTCCGTTACGGAGAAGTTCGTGAAGCGGACACATCAATGATGAAGCGTTAGGAATAAAATTCCTGTAATAATTAATGACACCTAAAAATCGCTTTAAGTCCGTGACGTTTGTAGGTTCCGGTGCTTCCAAAATAGCACGTACCTTATCTGGGCTGGTGTGCAGTCCATTTTTATCGATTACATAGCCTAAATAAGTCACGCTGTCCTTAAAAAATTCACACTTCTCTTTTTGTAACCTCAAACCGGCGTCTTTTAATCTTTTAAACACTTCGCGCAGCCTTTCTAAATGTAGAGTAGTGTTAGGTGCAGTTAAACATACATCATCGAGCCAACAGCTGACTCCCTCTATGCCCGATAGAAGAGATTCCATTGATCTTTGAAAAATAGCTGGCGCGTTAGCTAATCCGTACACCAAACGCGTATATTTGAATAACCCTTTTGAAGTTGTGATGGTAGTAAGCTCCTGACACTCCTCACTAATAACAAATTGATTGTAGGCGTTTTTTAAATTTATTTTAGTGTAACGATCGCCTCCACCGATCGTGGCGAAGACCTCCTCAATACGAGGGAGAGGGTACTTGTCAATCACAAGATCTTTATTCAAGGTAACCGAAAAATCCCCAGCTATTCTAACTGTGCCGTTCTGTTTTAAAACCGGAACAATCGGTGTAGCGTACTTAGAATGGTTAACGGGAACTAAAATTCCTAATTTCACTAGCCTGTCAAGTTCCTCTTCTACTTTACTTTTTAATGCAAACGGCACAGGACGCGGCTTAAAAAATTTAGGTGATGAATTATCTTTTAAATGTAGTTGCACTTTAAATTTATTAAACGTACCTAATTCGTCGCGCCATAAGTCTGAATATTGTTCCAACAACGTACCTATACCATCATCACTTTCTAATTTATTTACTCTGGTAGTTATTATCAATTGAAAACAAGACATGAAATCGCGGCCCAATAATGGCGGACCTCCATTTTGAACAACAAAAACTTTTATATCTTTTTTTTGTTTCATTAAAAATGGCCTCAGCCCTAAAATATCCCAATGGTGAGATTTTATGTCCATTATATAAACACATTTTCATATTGCATTTTTGTAATTTATAATTAGAAAACTTTTCTTTGTAAAGAGTATCCGATATTACACTTCTACCCGAACCAGAATCTAATTCCATATTTATTTTCTTATTACCTAGTATTAAACTAATTTCAATAGGTCTATCAGTAACATACCTTATATTATAATTTTGACATTCCTCACAAGGGTCCTTAGAATTGTCCGCACCGCAATCCTCTTCTGCATTTACGTGGTAAACACACGATTTCCTATTATTATTGCACACTTTTTTTAAATGGCCTTTTAGACCGCACGTTGAGCACTTGTAGCTTTTAAAACGACACTTGTCACTATGGTGATTTTTCATCCCGCATACCGAGCATCGGGGTGTATCCGCAGAACTGCTCGCGCCGAACCTCCGCGTGCCTCCACCGCCGCGGCTAGATTGCCCCTGGAACTTCACTCTGTAAACGGGTTCTTCCTTTACTGTAGTGACTTCGCCGGTGTATAACATATGCTTAGCCTGTTTCGCACAGGCTGCCTGCTCCGCCAATTCGATAGCCCGCGTCAACGTTAACGTAGACGGACTCTGCTCGAACAACTTGTCGCGCTCCGGGCCTGGGCCCAGGCCTAGGACGAAACGATCTCTCAAGTTCGTTTCCAGAGCGGTACCGAAGTCACAGTAACTAGCCAGACCTCTTAATCGCGCCGCCCAGTCTCCTAATGATTCGCCTGGACTCCTGATCGCACCAAAAAACTTCGCCTTATCCACAAATGAGCATTCTTTCGGCTTGAAATGGCTGTCGAGTAAATTAACAAGCTGCATGAAACTCAATGACTCCACTTCATACGCTATCAAAACCTCTTCGAAATACTCCTCAAAATATAAGGACCTGGAGGAGTCAAAGAGTACGTAGCCACTCCGTGTTAGGCCTAGGGCACACTACCATTTTTACCCACGACGAGGTTGAGTGGAGTGTAAAAAGTTTTGGAGGAACGACTTAGAATATGGAGGTTAGTGTCTTATAACCCGTATGTATTAGATTCGATATTTTGCTCTTTGTTCCGAAAACAAAACCAACAAAATGAGTTTGTCACAATTTTTTTCTTCATCTAACAACAGTTGGCAGCTCCATTCTTTGTTACGGTGTAAATTGTACGTTAAAATTATACTGAGCGCTATCTAGAACACAACCATTTATAATAAAAACTGCGTAAAGACAGACGGTCGCGCCGGTCGCGGTCGCAAGCATCGTAATGATAGCGGTCGCGGCGCGACAGGCGACCGCGGCACGAGCAGCGCGGCAAGGTCGCGCGACCCAAGATCCGAATCATACCTTTAGCGGGCTAAGCAAGACATCATAATACGCCATATTATAGGTGTAGGCTTATATCATATTATACGGACGCATTGAAAATTAGTTGTCATGTCATTCATATATTTTTAGTTTGTGATTGTCATTAATTTTAGTTGGTTATGAAATAAACCGACTGATAACTTGCCTTCTTTCCACACTGAACCACCATTTGAACTCATTGGACAGCTGTTTGTTCGCGGATTGAAAAAGCCCAAAAACTTGATTGAAGTACCTACCTATTTTGAAATTAATAAGTGTCTTTAGAATTATATATTTATATACACCAACAAAAAGCAGGTAGTTAACTATTTTTAAAATAATGATGTTAATCAATAATGTCTGTAAGTAACTAGATCATACATTTGTATTTTTTTAAAAAAAAACTTGTTTTGGATTTTTTTTTCTTTACGCTATCTAGTTTAGTCCTAGTTTAAATGAAATTTCATATTTTTTTGCTTACTCACTTTTAAAGTTCTACGTAGATACCTACTTACCTAATTTTGTGATTTAATTGTAAACTAATTTCAACGTGGCTGTTAATAGTTCTAACCAATATAAAGCTTAATAGTTTAATCCTACTAATATTATAAATGTGAAATTATGTCACCTTGTTTGTTACCTTTTTACGCAAACACTACTGAACTGATATGGATAAAATTCGGCACATAAATAGAAGTTAGCCTATATTAGACATAGGCTAACTTTTTATCCGGATATTCCTACGTGAACGGGATCCACGCGGGTGAAAACCGCAAGCGGCTACTAGCGTTTAATAAATATGATCCATACTAGCGGCCGACGGCGGTGTCCGCTGCGTGCTTCCCGTTCTTGTGGAAATATTATTTGTTTTATTCAGGCTGGCTGCGCCATATAATACTTTTTAAAATTCAATTAACATTATATTATTTTTCAAATCACGCATGAATCATACAAACATTATTTATCTATGAACGTAAAACGAAACGCACGAATCCTGACCCCTACCCCTTCCTAAGAAAAAAAAAAACTTCTTCGATTGGCGATCGAACCGGCTTACGTGCGCGCGCGCAGATCTATCTCAAATTATTCTATAAATGTGTTAAAATTAAAAATACGCTAAACAATCGAAATATCTAAACAATCAGTGCAGTGTGAAGTGTTTTTGAGCTAAGATACAACATTAACTCTGGACGGAGACCCGGGAGTACGACCAGCGCCATTAAGTTATCGAAGGTATTTCCCCATCTTATTCCCGGCCCATCCACAGGCTATCTACCATTTGTTTGCAAAATTCAACCAAATCTGTTCAGTAGTTTCTGCGTGCAAGAGTAACAAACATCATCCAGACATCCTCAAAATTTTTTGCATTTATAATATTATATTAGGATTTGATGTAAAGAAAATGCTAACACGAACTAATATCGAGAGCTTTATGCGGTATTCAATGCGACGCCGGCTATCGATTCAACCTTCCATGGAAAACCATAATAATAGCCGGTACTGCCAACACAAGATAAACCTCAAACATTCCCTGAACCTTATTACAACCGCAGTAACTACTAGATTCCCTGGAAAACGGTACGTGGTACGAAACAATACTTACAACACGCTAACTGCATTCGACGCGTGGATACATATTCAAAACTTGCAAGAATTGGTCAGGCGTAAATAGGTTTTAGAGTTAACGAGTTATTAGATTTTTATAAATTATCCTAAGAAATAGTAAGAAAGTAATGCATTCTGTAATGAATGGTTCAATAATTATTAAGGATACCGTGCTCACTTCGCTGAGCGTCTGATATTTTTACTTGTGATGAAATTATTTAGAATGAAATATTGCAAAGAGCTAAACAATAATGCAGCTTTCTAAAGGTGAAAGAATTTTCCAAAATCTGATTCCTCAGTTCTACTTACTTCGAACAAACTTAGATACACAATCACCTTGGAAAATATAAAACAGTCTTCAATAAGCTAAATTATTCTAAAAACTGCCTCTGTGGTCTAGTGGTACAACCACCGGTTGACCTCAGACCCAGGGGTCCCGGGTTTGATTCCCAGAGGGAGTACATATTGTATTCGGTTTGGTTGGTGGTAGGACTTGTTGTAAGTCCGCCTGGCTAGCTATCACCATCTTATCTAAGCCTGACGCCATAACAAAAATGCCACGGCGGGACTTCAGAGCCTGACTCACCGCCGCAATGATGCATGTTTATCGGTCTTTTATGGAATACACATTGAAGAGTGTGCGAGACAACTGCACCACCTTGTTCTTCCAGCCCTTTTCCACCATCGGGGTACCAGACGCACGTTAGCTTATCACCCATACATACCAGCAATCCGAACCAAGCGCTTTGCTGACACATTTCTAATGCGAACCGCTAAAGAAAGGAATGCGCTGCCTGCTCATGTGTTCCCCGACTCCTACAACCTTGGTCTCTTCAAGGCGAGAGTGAGTTTACTAAGCACGACTGACTGGGCAGTCATTTGACCACAATGGTGGTCAAATGACTGCCCAGTTACTTGTCAAAAAATATCTCCTTACAAAATACTCTTACAGTACTCCTACTTATTTTGTCCAATCCCGCAGTTATCGAGGAACGCGCGATTGTTCCGCCTCCGTCCCAGCGGAACGCCTCAAAATGATTGCTGCGACTTCGTAATATTTGTACCCGATATTTTATGATACTCGTGCAATTTGTAAAATTGAGAAGTGGGAAAGTTGTTTATGAAAAATTTTCAATTCTTTTTGTCATAATTTGAGCGTGAACTTTTTGCTTGTTACTTTGCTCAGTAGAAAAAGCTAGAATCCAAGTTGAAAGTCTCATGATTTTATTTTGATCTGGATAACCATATAATCTCTGAATTAATTAATGGGACTGCGGCGCGTGTCTATACTATTTTTGTCAACTGTTTACTGCAAAAATGGTCTAATGCTTGATTCATACTGCAATTGGAAAGCACACGTAAATTTAGTTTGCACTCGCATCAACCGTTTTGTTTTCGGTCTGAGGAAGCTGAAAAAAGCAAGCGATGAAAAAACGGCGCTGACTGCTTACCACGGATACGTAGCATCAGTTTTGAGATATGGGCTGATATTGTGGGGAAATTCTACCCTAATCAACAAAGTTTTTATATCACAAAAAAAATGCATCAGGGCGATATGCGGAGCGGGGCCTCTTGATTCGTGTAAGCCACTTTTCAAGAGATTACGGCTATTAACCGTTACGTGTCTGTATATTCTGGAAGTTGGTATCTTCGTTAGAAAGCATAAAGAACTCTTTCAACTAGCTAGCAGTTTAAGTAAATATAAATCAAGAGATCCAACGAAATTAGCACTACCAAACTGTCGCACCGATATATACAAAAGAAACTGTTCATTTATGACAACTAAAATATTTAATAGAATTCCAAAAGAAATAAGAGAACTACCTTTAAATCAATTCAAAAGCCAGCTCACCAAATGGCTTTGTGACAAGTGTTTCTACACATTGCAAGAATTTATTAATTAAAGTATTATGGACTGTTATTTTAACTTTTACGTACATACCCCATTCTATTTGTAGGTTTTTTACTTTTTTTTAATTATTTTATAACTGATTATTTTGGTATCAATACTTCTTCTTTAAGATTGTAACAATTTTTTTTTATAATGGATTTTGAATTTTTGATAATGGGACATTTACTTATATTGACATTTTTTTATTGTGACATTTACTAAATTGATATTCGATTCCTATTTAAATGACTTTTTATCTCAATTGTATAGTTTTAGCTACTTATGTTACCTACATTGCCTACATACCAATGTTGTTAAGTACCTATTTAATAACTCTAAATTAGGAACTCAACATTTATATTTTCTAACTTTGCATGCTGTCTGACCAGCGAAACATGTTGACCTTGACCATAGAATCTTTACAACATCCATGTAACCGTGTTTCTTGCAAAATAAAATTATTCTATTCTATTCTATTCTAAAAAAAAAAAATTGCCGGTACAGAACAAATACTCAAAATGTATGGCAGAAATTAATGAAAAAGGGTTGACCACACAGACAATGACAAATGAAGGCAACCCAACAGTTGTCTGCTCTTCCTCAGGTCAGTTCCCACAGTTGTCTCAGCTAATTGATTAAACGGTGACACGTAATCAAGTGATTCGCCATTGTGATTTGTTGTAAACCTCCGAGTTTCGGCAACTCGTCGAGAGTGACGTTGACGGCGGTCTGACTACACTTATATATTTTGAGGTAGGTATAGATATACAGGGTGGAAAAAAATTATGGCCCTGAAGGGGAACTACCTAAAAGCCTTTAGTTAGCTCATTTTACTGAAAGGAAACATTTTTTTTTTAAAGCGATCAAAACTGCATTCAAATATTTTTTGTAAATACGCTTCCCACACCCAGAAATCGAACCAGCTTAAATCTGTAAAAAAAATACATCCTGTATTTTTATGCCATAATCGATAGGGTCAATCAAAAGGATCCACTCTCTCTAACAAACATAGTAAACTAAATTATAGGAAACACAAATTAAAACTCAACTTATAAACTCATTGATACGGATAAAGCACTTTTACACAAGGCTATTTTCAAAAATTTACCAAAATCTTTGAATGCAGTTTTGTTTCTTTTAGAAAATAAAGGAATGTTTCTTTTCGGTTAATTGAGCTAACTAAAGGATTTAAGGCAGTTCGCCTCCAGAGCCCATAGATTTTTTTCCACCCTGTATATTATATTATCTTGACCACCAGTCAATTTCGGTCATCTATTAAATGATATTTACGTAACTGAATACATACATATACCTACTCTATATCAAGTACCAGATATAATAACCTTAAAAATTTACCGTGAAAAATAAACGAGCAGATGATATCCATTTACAGCTCCAACAAAAGTGATTACCGAAAAACACTTGATCTTACAAAATCAACCGAAATAAAAGGAAGAAACGGGAGCATTTTCAATATACCCCAAATAAAAAAGGTATTGACATTCCTATGAATCAAATATCACAGTAAGCGACTAACGATATAGAAAAACAATTCGAAACAAAGGGTCACATCGTCCCAATGCGAAACGAAAAGAACAAACAAAACGGGGGTGTCAACAAAGACGTCAAAAGACGGATTCGGAGTCGCAGCGACCGGCGACCCTCCGCCCGCTTATTGCCTTTGTCCGTCGCGAAACCAACTTACCGGAACGAGATTACGAAACCGGAGAGCTTGCTACTACGAAAAAGAATCGCGAAAATCGGAGAATTTTCGTAGTTCGATTCGCTTGGTTGTGAACATATATCCGAACATTGTATCTATACATTTTTGTTACGCATTCATTTGGGTACTCTACTGAGTACTTGTATCACAGAGGGTAAGAACTAAAAGATAAATTATGTAGACTGTGGAACTATTATATGTATATTATGAAACCAGAGTAAAACATATAAATTGTGTCCGCTGGCAATTCTGCATCCAACGTATTATACAAATGCACACTAAAAATGTGGCCTGCATAATTCGAGTAAATAATGTCACGAAGCCACGAAGCGATTCGAACGATAATCGGGCGCAATTATCGCCGTCCGGTATTCGGGATAAGCCCTCGGAACTTTTCGGTTTTTTTTTTTCATAATCTCGGGTTATCAATTGACCTCGTTCTTTTTCTCGGCTGGGATGACCGACGATTAATGCTTTTGATGGTTTTTTTTCCACGACACATTTCAGAGCTTTTACTTGATCGGGCTGTAGTAAAAAGGTTGAATGGAATAAAACGAATGTTTTATGTATTTATATCTCATGAATATCTGAATTACTGAAAGCATTAAGAAGAAATATTGGGTATAAAAAGAAGACCTTTGAAAGCTTCAAGATGGAAAATGTTTACCTAAACATTACGTTGAATCATATTAATTAGGTACCTCACGTTTCTTCTTTTTCAAGCTACAAAAATGTATTAATTTTAAACTCGGCAGATAAGTATAGTAACAGATTAACAAATAGTTATTGAAATAAAATAACTTTACGGATATCAAACGCGCTATATTTCACGAACTAAGTTGTAATTGTCCGTATTTTTATGTTTTTAGGGGATTTTTAATCTTCCCGGCGTTTCGGCACCTTTTTAGCTGCCGTGGTCACGGGATGACTGTCATCCCGATGTCTTATTTCAATGAACAGTGCGCGCCAATCAAATAGTTTAGATAACTTTTGGGGATTTTAATTGTAAAGTAAATAGTAAGTAGTAGTAGTAAGTAGTTTCGTGGTTCCTTTAGGTTCGCCGCTTCCCGGTGCTGGAACGATCTTCCACCGCCTATACGTGACCTGCAAACAGTAAACACTTTTAAGCGTCATCTTAAGATGCATCTTATCAACTTGCAAAACATAAAGATTGCTTAAAACTCACCTCCAGGTGTTTGATATTATGCAAAAATAAGCATCACCATTCGGAAAGAGCGTTCCGGCACCCTCGAAGCGAACAACGCTCTGGCCACGAACATAAAACTGACCATTGTCTGTTTTGAATGAATCGGTAAGTAAACAACTTTCTCCTAGAAACTCGGATCGAAATATGAATTTTTTTTTCGTCCTAGCCTCTTTCAGCTACAGGCAGCCCAGTAAAAAAGATTTATCTTCACTACATTTCATGCTGTTGGCTAAATACAAATACTAAAAAGCTTTCATTATAACAGCCCCAGAGGTCCCGGGTTCGATTTCCAGCAGAGGTACATATTGTATTCGGTTAGGTTAGTGGTAGGACTTATTGTAAGTCCGTCTGGCTGGCGCCATAACATAAATGTTTTTAGCATTGTTGTGTTCCGGCAGTTAGACATCAGTGAGGATACCTGCAGAGGCTCGCTTCCATCTTCAGCCTTATCAACACTTAACATCAGGCATGATGAAGGCTTAGAGTCTCCCCGTCGTTCATAAAAAAAACAATGAAAGTGACTTAATACAAAATTTACGGAAATCGACATTCACTCAAAAACAGACTTAAAAGTCAATGTTTTATTACCTACAAATTAAAAAAACTGACTTTATCTCGCTACGCAACGCTGCAAGCTATATTAGTATTGACTTATTGGGACACAAAAATTAATAAATAAAAAATCTGACTTATTTTCTTCATTATCCAAAAATCATAAAATTTGGATTAGGTCATTTTCGTTATCAGCGTGCGATATAAGCATGCTCAAGATTGCCTCATAGGTAAGGCTTAAAATGTTGTCATTGATTGATAGTTTTTAAAGTGAGATACTATCTCCAAATCACTGTGTCAGCTCCGACCGACTTCAAGACTCTTCACTTGACAAACAAACTTAGAATTTAAGGCGCGGTAATAAGAGCGAGGCATTCGCAATGCGACGTGTCACTCGGAAATGAAAACACCCTGTATATTCCGTTTGAACGACGCCTCATTGCCTTGTGTGATTTACGAAACGTACTGAGGGAAATTTGTTTAGTGACGTCAGACATATAGGCAATGTTATTTCGGGATGTCGGTTGGTAGGAATATTTGATAATTTTAATATGTACCTACCTACTTACCAGAACCCTGATTACGAGTTTAGCAAACTATAATAGTTTTCGAAAACTATCGCTTTGTCCCTTTCATATCCATAGACTGTTTTATCGACATGTGTAGAGCATAGACCGATAGTTATCGAAAACGTGGACAGTGAATGTCAACTCGTAATAAGGACTCTGTAAAGGTGGCGGTTCGCGTCGCGTCGCGACCGAGACAAGTTACTGAGACTGGAGACCGCGACCGTTACTTGACTTTAGGCTAATGTATATATGTCGTACGATAATTTGATCAATCGAATTTTCACAAAAAACCTAGGGATATTGCAAAAACACGGATAATTAGACAATGGTGTTGTCATTTCTCAATCCTACTGAAAAAAGATAGGGTTTTTGCGAAAAAACGGGCTGCCTTAGTAAGATTGCGAAAAGAATCGCTGGCTATTATGAAATAAGAACACTGATTGGGCCATTCAAAACAACATCTTCTCTGATTGTTTGACGACTTGACGTTTCAAATGTCAATCGATCTTGTCACGTGTAGTAAACTTTCTGTGAACCAATCAGAATAAGAGTTTAGCAAGAAGGTAAATATTAAGCCAATCAAAGTTGAGACTATCCAACGTTACTAAAGCAACCCGTATTTTTGTAAAGACCCTATCTTTTTAGGGTTCCGTACCTCAAAAGGAAAAAAACGGAACCCTTATAGGATCACTTCGTTGTCCGTCCGTCCGTCCGTCCGTCTGTCAAGACCGATTTTCTCAGGAACGCGTGGAGCTATCAAACTGAAATTTATATCAAATACTCAGGTCTACTGTCCCTTGGAGCTGTGAAAAATCAAACTTCTAAGCCAAAGCAATCAAAAGATACAGTCGTTTATGCCGCAAATTTCCGCAAATTTTCGAAACTCGCACGGGAATCAAAACCTACAGGGTACTTCCCGTGAACTTAGAATCTTGAAATTTGGTACGAAGTAACGTCTTATAGTACAGATAAGGGAAAAATTGCGAAAACCGTAAATCTTTAGTTACATCATATAATAAAAAATATTTTTGAAAATTTTAAACGAATCCCTCGGTGCGGTGTTTTTTAGGAAGAAGAGAAATATCAACATCATTGTCTAATTATCCTAGGATATTTGCGAAAATTCTATATAACAAATCATCCTACGACATATACAATAGTTCGCGAGCGAGACAGAGACAGGAGACAGAGACGCTAGACAGGAGACTGCGAGACGGTCGTTGCCGGTCCAGTAGTGTACTTGTACCGTTAAGTTAAGTAAGTCATGGTCTATCTGTATGTAAAGTTTCATCCAAATCCTTTCAGCCGTTTCTCAACCCTTTCGCGGACATTCAGCGCCTATAGCAGTCATAACAATAAAAATTCTATTGTGTCTCGTTCACTGTCCGCGGAAGTGTTAAATATTGTTTGCTCGTGCAAGAGATTCTTCTATCCTCCTCCTCCAATAAAAAAAAATATCTTCAGATTTTAGTCTGTTTTTCAGTACGCTTTATAAAGTCAAAGTCAAGTCAAAGTCAATATAATTTATTCAGTCTAGGCTGTTACAAGCACTTATGAACGTCAAGAAGCTTATCGCTTATACGCCATCGGTTCACAAACTCTACGGCGGGAGACCTTGTAACGAGAAGAACCGGCAAGATACTCGTCACGGGCTGTTTTTTTCTCCCTGTTTTATTTCATACAGAGTCGTCAAATTGAAAAGTGACCTTAACATATCAGTCAATTTCCATCACAAAAGGAAAATACTAATTAAAAAATTAAATAAAAAATTTAAAAAACCCCCGACACAAAAAACATAAGCTACCTTTAAAAAGTAAAAAATAATAAAAGAAAATTAATCCTAAAGTACCATTATGTACAAGTATGTATTAATATTAAAAAAAAAAATTCGCGTTGGGGGACCGCTCCTAATTAATTAGTGTCACATGCATAAAGTTTTTTCTTAATTCTGTTTATATTAAATTCATGTTTGTTGCTTAGATTAGTAATTTTAAATTTTGTTTAATAGTTAGTAATTTAGTTTTGGTTTTGGGGTATGAAATGAAAGGTTATGACTTGTACATCACAAAAAACAACAACTTTTATAAGTTTAAGTTGTTGTTTTTTGTGATGTACAAGTCATAACCTTTCATTTGATACCCCACTTGAGCATATTTGCAGACATTCTGTTTTTCTTCCCCACTTTAACCCCCCATAACTTTTAAACGGCTCAATCGATTTTCATCAAACATGTCTAAGAACACTCGCCCGTAAAACACCTGTAATACAAAAAAAACTAAATTGAAATCGGTTCATTCGTTCGGGAGCTATGATGCCACAGACAGACAGACAGACAGACACGTCAAACTTATAACACCCCTCTTTTTGCGTCGGGGGTTAAAAATATTACATTTTATGGTTATTGTAACCGTAAACAATTTTTAACTGGCAAAGAAAGACTTGTCTATCATACATTACAACATTTCTCGCATTACAAGATTACTATACTGCAAGTTGTGAGGTACATACAGGTCAGTATCAATTTATTTTAGATAAAAATATTTAGGCTTTAAGCACAGTATTACACGCAAAAAATGACTAAATACTAATCAAAATTCAGATTACTACGTGATAAACAATGATATTATGTGTGTACTTGAACCAGATATGTCATACTATATCGCATTGTGAAAGAAGACAGACGACCCTATCGACCCTATAGACAGAAGACCCTATCGTCATCAGCCATTTTTAATGTCCCCACTGCCGGGGCAGTGGCCTTCCTTATGGATAGATAAGGAGAACGGGACATGACCCACCACGCGGGCCCAATGCGGATTGGTGGGTTTAGCGACTGCACATGCAGCCGTGATCAAAAGCTTAACGTGCCTTCTGTAGCACGGAGGAGCTCGAGATAGTAAATTTTGGGTCACCCATCCCGTGACCGACCATTGCGAAAGTTGCTTAACCTTAACAATCGCAGACCGAGCGCGCGAACAACTGTGCCACGGGCTCTCCAAAAAGGGCCATATGGGGTCCGGATCAAATTGCTCTCTTCTTTCGTCCTACTTGTCAGTAAAACATGACAGCTGTCATCGTCACGGATTTCAACGCAAGTTACTATTAAGGTAACCTATCTATGTAGTTTAAAATATCATTTTTGGTTAAACTACGTATTCCCATGAGCAAATAGTATATAAAATTCATCTTACCTTTAATGTTGATCCAAGTCCTCTGCGTCCCTTGTCACGGCATATCAGCAACATTTTATTAAAATACTTTGAGAGAGTAGTGACTCTTTTTCCCGCCATTCTGTAATAAATTTAATTTTCTTGTTGACATTGAGGTGTTTTGCAGCGACTCAAATTTCTCCGAGCCACAATGATTTAATTAAAAACAAACTTTACAAAAGTAATAAAGGTGTTGTGAGCGATGAGTTAGGGTCTGTTTTCGGCATGCGATTTTGATTGTTAAGCAACCTTTGCTATGGTCAATCAAGAGATGGGTGACCAAAAATATTTTATAATCCTTTCCTATGCTTTCGAGTGCACAATACGTATTGTGCCCGCATAAAGTGCATATAGTCCATCCTCCATATCCATCTTTAAGGGGTTTAACCCTGTGTCAGAATGATGAGCTGATCGAAATATAAGTTTATGGCATGTGTTTATATTACTATGAACTAATTAAACAAGCCTCTGATAGCCTTGAAGGGTGAAGTAATTTCGCGTCTCATGAGACACACAAATGAATTAATTCTGCGAATTCCGCTCGGGATATTAAATGTCAATGTATCTTCAAAACGACGTGACATATGGAAATATACTCGATTGGGAATTGAATCGATAGAATAGGTATCACAAGATAAATACAAAACCGTACAGCTATATTATTTTCTCAAACATGCTTGTAAATATGAGCATTATTTTGACAATCTTCTTCGAAATAAATCGATATTGCTGTACCGGCCACATACATACTGTCGTGTTTAGCGGCCAAATATTTTACAGAGTAAACTCATATCTGTCGTGTAATTTAAAATGGAAAGATCTTTTACTCCGAAATATGGCAACCAAAGAGGTAACTTAACAAAGGTTTTATTTAAATTTCGAACTGGCTTGCAAATATAAAGCTGTTTTAGAAAAAAATACAACAAATCACCACTTTAAGGCTGATATTACACGTCAGATTTTTCTATCCGATAGTCGGATCATCGGATACGACTATCGATAAAAAATATAATTGGATAAAACAATAAAATCGTACGTCCGTTCCGACTTTTTATTATTTTGATTGTTTTATTGTTTTATCCAATCGTCTGAAGGCTGTTGTATGCATACTTCTGAACAAAGACGAAATAGCCGTCCGATTCTCCTCCCTATTTGCCAGTTGACTTTTTAGCGTATATTATTTTACTCTTTGGACTGAATTTAGAAAAAGTAGGACGCAAAAATCGGATGTTTATTTTCGCGCACTATTTGAGGATAGTACTATAAAAGCCTTGGCCACAACTAGGCATTGATTGACTTACGTTATTTACACGCTTTCATTTTGGTCACCTCATTTAATCTTTTATTTTTATGGCGATGTGGCAACTTTGAACTAAGTGGCCATAACCAGGCCAGTTGCCACTATGAGGGGAAATTCAAAATTGTTTATAGGACATGTGTGAACTTCTGTGTTTCGTGCAAAACCGCTTTCTTGTCAATCAATTGGCACTTACTCGCGTTACTATTCAAATTCAGCAGACCAAAAATTTGTTACCCAGTATAAAATGATAGGGCTTATCGACACCTTCTTCGACAGCGACTGTTTGATAAACTGATGAATTTAAAACATTGACATTTTATAAATTTAAACATATATATTTTTTTACCAAGTTGTATTATTATGTATCTGACAAGTAAAGGTTGTTTTATTTCACATATTTTATTATTATTTATTTCAAGTTTAAAGGCAAAAGTACGTTTTAAAAGGTAGGTAAATGTGAAAGGTATATTTTGAACCCGATAATGAGTCTCTGTTTGAATGTGAGCGGAAATTAAAAGATTGATCAGGGTCATCAGGGAACCTTTTGGAGAAAAGGTATAATGGGGTAGTATTATTCACCACTCACACACAATAGAGATACAATTTAATTTCAAAGTTAAATTTTGGTGTTTTACACGCTACACGAAAGAAGTATGTACGTACTTTCAAAAAAAATATAGGATGGTTACAGATGTTACAAATCTGGTAATAAGATAAATATTTCTTCGTGGTCTATCTAGATTTGTAATGTACCAGAAACACGATTTTATGATTTTGCCTCGACACTTTTTCTTTTCGAAATGACCCCCTAAAAATAGGAAAATTCAATATCCTCTCCGGCCCCAGGATATGAGACACAATATCTGGCACAAAATCTGACGCAATTCTGACTGACTATCTGACACTCTGGCTCCCCCGGTAGCCGGCGGGAGTCAATGAATTAAAGTAGTATTCAGAGACTCTGAGACTCAATGTCTGTCAAATTGTTTTTTAGAAATTATTTTATTTTTATGAAACACGATGAAGATTTCGTCATAATCCGATTCTTACTAAACGTAAGCAAGTTTCTGAAAATTACGGCAATTAAGCCCGTTCTGCGATTAGGATTCCTTTTGATTGGTCAATGCTCATGATGTTACCAGCCTAATCATGCTAATTATAAATAAATACTAACATTATCAATTTATGCTAAAGATAGAATATCTACATGCATGAAAAATTTTAAGAATATGGACCCAAGACGTAGAAAAGTTATTGGCCATTTATTAATATTTCCACTGGCAAATATATGTGTAAAATCGCTATAATCCAACTAATATTATAAATGCGAATGTGTTTGTTTGTCCCTCCTTCACGCTCTAACTAAGAAACCAATCAATTTGCTTTTTGGCATAGAGTTAGTTGAAAGGACGGGAAATAATATTTTTCGTCCACTTTTCACTTTCCACTTTTTACTCCTATATTTTGACGGGAACGGGAACCACGCGGATGAATCCGCGGGCGGAAGCTAGTCGTTCATAAATACCTGACACCGTATTTTCCTCCTTATTGCTTCTTATTACATTATTATCATTTATTACTTATGTTTTTGATAGAATCAGGCGTTACTTGGCGGAAATCCTTATCTTAGTAGAAATAAAATATGTAGCATAATTCCGCAAGAAAAACTTACATGCAAGATGCACCGCCCGCCCGCCCGCAAATAAATGCAGATGCACCACAGTGACACACCTTGCACCTTCACCGACTACTGTATACGGGTTTCGCCCACACACGGAGCATCCTCAGGAGTTGTTAAACAGTGCGTATTGCTGGTATTACTTAAGTTATTACTGAAATAAAAACTAATTTGATACCAAAGCTAACATAAACTAAAAGGTCATTTTAAGTGATCGTAACGTCACACAAACGAACGACTTTCGTATAACTTTGGGATTATCGTCGAAAGTTGTCGCAATAGGCCCCCAAGTCAGGGCCGTACATTATTTATGAAGGGCAGAACTTATTGGAAATGCATTTTGTTGGAACGTTTACGCCTAATAATGAAACTGAAAATGTTTTTTTTTTACTTAATGGGTGTGCTCTTGATCCCTGTCAAGCCCAGGAGTTATTTATTTATTTAAGCATCGTAACAGTTTCTCTTTCACATAAAAAAGATGTAAGTAACAAAGATGTGATGGACTGAATACAACCCTGGTAGGGTGATGCTCATTTATACTTACAGACTATTATAAAATACAACTTAGTATAGTTATAATGGCGAAGGAGCATTCCGAGGAGTTATGACAGTATCCACGATGATGTGAAATCACTTAACGAGAATAGAAACTATTATTAGGTAGGAGATTTCCATTTATTGCTTAACAGTGTTTTTTACATTTATTTATACCTATGACATTATTTAAGTATCAAATCCTTTCCATTGCTGGATTAGGTGTGAAATAAAGACCTGGAATGTGCCAGCTCTTAACTTCCTTTTACATACCTATCAATGAACAGGGTATATTCGAAAACTAATTGTATTCGGTTTGGTTGGTGGTAGGACTGGTTGTAAGTCCGCCTGGCTAGCTACCACCACCTTATCTAAGTCTGATGCCATAACAACAATGTTGTCAGCATTGTCGTTATGGCATCATACCTGATGTTAGGTATTGATAAGGCTGAATATGGAAGCGAGCCTCTCCCAAAATCCTCAATTACTGAGGAACTGGCTATCTTATCTGTAACACGGCGGAACACAACAATGCTGAAAACATTCTTGTTATAGCGTCAGACTTAGATAAGATGGTGGTAGCTAGCCAGGTGGATTACAACCAGTCCTAGCACCAACCAAACCGAATACAATATATAACCCAGCATTGCCCGCAAAAACTACCATTACCAACATCAAACGGAAAACTTCAAAAAAAAGTTCTATCCTGTCTATTCCTCGATTGAGCCGCGCAAAGAGTTTTAAATCGGTTTTCGCAACATTACCATAATAAGAGTGAGCAAATACGCCCTATTTTGTTTCCTCTCGATTGAAGTAACAGATTACTACCCCGAGAGGTGCGGGGTGAGGGGTACATATAAACGAAGTACGTGTGTAATATGATAAGGGGCAAGGGATGTAGGAAATATCGATAAAAACGTAGTAAAATAAAAACTAGCGAAGACTTACCCCGCATAAATACTAGGTTTTTACCGCACAATGAAATTCCCGTATATTCTTCCGCTGCTCCATCTTTTTCTTTTGCATTATAGCGGTATAAGGATAAACGAGATAGTGGAAAACGCATTCGGTAGCACACGTGACCAGTGTACGTAGGCATGTTTTGTTATAAGAACAAACCTCTTTTGCTTTATGAGATGAGTAGTTGAGTGGCAAGCATATGAGTCTGGCAGCTTTCTTTTTTTTAATAAAGCAAAAGCTTCGAAAACCTTTTTTAAAAGGGAACGCTCTTTTTTTTTCTATTTTTTTTTATTTTGTAGTGGACGGCGGTGTAGCGGCCTCCTTGTAGTGCGGAGACATATACGATCTCCACAGTACCTATATCAAAAAGCTTACTTACACAAGATCAATTTTAAAAAGATTTTTTTTGCAAAAAGTCAACTCGGCTACAAGTGAATTCTCAGATGGGTCTCGAACCCACGACCTTTGGCAATCTGGTCCAATGCTCTAACCACTGAGCTACTGAGACTTTTTCTATTTAAAATTTATCACAAGTATAAAAATAGCATTGAAAAATGCAGAAATTCAAAAGCTTACACTTTTACAATGTTTTAAGCGTGCTTATAACTTTCATAATGAGATTTATTAGTGCGACTTTTGATATTTCTGATCAGTCAACAACTGTACATTACGATCACTATGTTTAGTACCACCAATGCATGCTTAAATACTAAGTAATAGATAATACTTACGAGAGGGAAAGGAATAAAAACTGTCAATCTTCCACTCAATTAAAAAGTACGTAAGTATATTAAAGTGATTAATTAAAGTTGCCTTTATTATCTTAAATTAGACTGCCTCCTTCATTGTCTGGTAAGTAGGAGCCTTTACAGAATACCGCATTAATTAAGCGACAAGTGTTCGCACTCCTCGCGTCACTTCAATTAACTTTTGACTTAACACTTTTCGGTGCGATTGCCAATGCTATCGGCGATCAGTCCAAAGGCTAAACGACTGTCGGTGAACGCTGGGATTTACGCCGTAAGTTGTTTTGGAAAAACAAATCAGCTGCCAATTTTCTCATAAATAAACTAATATTTTTATGTTTACTATGCATTTTTCTAAGTTATACCTATATAAGTTAGTAGAAGTATTCTTTGAGTAAATTATCTATAAAAACCAACTCATTGGTGTCTACAATCAATATTCTTCCTCTACCGTGTCAATTTATGAACATTTATGAAATAGCTACTTTCGTTCAAAAGTATAAAGTTCTATACTTATGGTAAAATTTAAATAGAAAAATATTGGAAAAAATTAACTCGGCCACAAGTGAATTCTCAGACGGGAATCGAACCCGCGACCTTTATAGTATTGGAGAATTTCGACGGTGGTTCGCAAGTCTCGGCAGCTCAGCGGTTAGAGCATTGGACCGGACTTCCAAAGGTCGCGGGTTCGATTCCCGTCTGAGAATTCACTTGTGGCCGAGTTAATTTTTTCCAATATTTTTCTATTTAAATTTTACCATAAGTATAAAAATAGCATTGAAAAATGCAAAAATTACAAAATCATAAAATATAAAGTTCTATTCAACACAAAAAATAACATTGTTAATTATAGAGGACGAAAAGGAAAAAAGTTGTGTATACCACCCCAAAGGTTAGAAATGTATTCGAAAAATGTTTATTTTATGGCAATACGTATTTATAATAAGCTGCCAGAAACATTTACAAACTTGACATTAACAAAATTTCAGAAACAATTGCATAAATTTCTAACCCTTAATAGGGCAAAGGGCAATTGCTTACCACCTCAGCTTTTTGACCATAGAGCAAGAGTTGGTTTGTGTACACTTTCTTAAATTCAGTACCTAGATATAAAAAAATGATCACTACCGATATTTCGCGTACTTGTGATTATAGATTTTTAGATTTTCATAAATAATGTTAAAAAGGATCCTAATAAACCTATAATAATGTATAAATAATTTATAAATAATTAACTCCGCCCTATTACTATACTATTATTGATTTCTTAAATGTAAATTTTTCTACTTTTTATTGACATTGTTTAATTTCTATTGACATTAATTAATTTATATTGACATTATTTAATTTAAAAAAAATATATGAGATATTGAGCAGCGTTCCTACCGGACGTAAACGGAACTACATTTTCCTATACATTTTTTATTTTTCCTATACATTACGTGCTCGATACTTACTCGATAGTTTTTCGTGCTAACGCTTCTTAAGACTCGGTTACGCTAAAACATTTGTCTCTGTCTTTTTCTTTACATGTAAACAATAAGGAAAATAATCTCACTTTTTCACTTTTTCGATGTTTTTCATTGTTATTTGCTTAACATATATCATCATAATTAGCTTTCTTGAATTGAAAATCATCAAATCAATCACTTAGGCAACTTCTCGGTACTTTAAAGTGTATATTGATGTAGAATTCAATACATTTCCACTATCAATTACGCTAAAAAGATGTACTTACCTACCAACCACACAAGAGCTTTATTTTTAGTGATTTTCTGACTTTTTATAATCATCTGTGACGTTTTATTTGTAGCAACTAGAGAAACTCTAGCATCTAGCTTTTCAGTGTTTTCTTTGGTTACAACTTTACGTATTCTATCTAAAAAGATCCCACTATGTTTTCAAACTACAGAGCCTTAAAGTATTATAATTTAATGTTAGATTAAAACCACCACGGTTAACCCTTGGATGCTTTCGTGGAGGTCACATAATAAACTCCTGCATATTGCATTATGGAACTTATCTAACCCTATATAGCTTCAACAACATCAATATTATTACTATCGATGAATTTCCAATATCGGGAGCATCACTATGATCGGTCTTATTGGAATCCCGCATCGCCTCGGGATGTCAATTTACTCTTTTATACGGGAACGAGAAGAATCTCTTTTCTCGTATGGGCTGCGAATGTTCTCGAGTTTGCATCGGGAACGACCGCTGAATATAACTGATTTATTACGATTAGGTGGGTAATAGGTAAATACAGAGCACCAGTGGCTGGGTAAATGCACATTACAGTACTCAATCGTTATACCTATTATTGTTGAGGTATGGAATTGAATGCGTTGAATGAGAATGGAAAAGTCAGATGAATACTTTTGAAAGCTTTTACCGTATTGAGTACTCGTAACAAGGGTTGTATCATATTTTTATTTGTGGAGTTGTCGTGAAAAATTTACTAAAAATGATTAAAGTAAAATATGTTACTTTGATGGATGGGATGTTAAAATATTTATTTGATAGAATCAGGCGTTACTTGGCGGAAATCCATATCTTAGTAGAAAACGAAAAATATGCCTTGCAAGGTGCAAGGTGTGTCACTGTGTTGCATCTGCATTTGCGGGCGGTGCATCTTGCATGTAAGTTTTTCTTGCGGAATTATGCTACATGTTTTTCGTTTTCTACTTAAATTAATATATTTTTAAATCCTTGATCTGAAATCGTAAAAACAAATAAATGCGTTTTTGAAGTGTTTGTATCGGATACTACCGCAAAATGTTAGTGATTTAGAACGAGTAGGGGCACTCGTTGTCAAGGGATGGAAATATGAATGCGTTCATACATCATTGAAAAGTACTTTTGAGAGGTATTACGATAGATGTAGTTATAGCATCCGATGATACGACATATGACACACATATAATGAAGCTAACGTAATTTTTAAGAACCTTAAGTTGAGTATTATTACTTATTTTAAGCCCATATTCAATCAATGTTGTGTATACCTATTATTGACATGCATGTAAGAATTGTACCACTAGCTATAATTTATTATAACATTGAATATACATGTTATGCTGTTGGTGAACCTAACTAAATAAACAATAAAAATATGATCTTCACCAACTGTTTAACCGGTCGATAAACGCTAAATATAATAGCAGTCCAGTAGTCTGTAGTGTAATAGATTGGAACAGATCCGTTAAGCTAACGGTCGGTCTTTTACGTACTCACACTTCCAGTTCTCAAAACAGACCAGTTTATTTTATATCCAATCCTTAGCAGGATGCAGCCCTTACCCAACGAACCGAAATAATAATAAAATCGGTAGTAAAAAGTTGCATTGAAACTTTTTTTATTCGGAGCGAAAAACGTAGAAAGCTCTCGTTAAATCAACGAGGGTTTATTTATTGCAACTGGGCTGGTGGGAATTTCCCTGTTATGTTTATTTGAAATCAGATGATTAGGCCTTTTTTACACTCTGTTTTTTTAACATTAGAAATTTTGATGACGAAGAAGAAGCCAAAAGAGCTTATAAATCGTGAAATGAATATGAAGCGCTCATGGCCGCGCTTGACATACCGATCGTGTTCGATGACGTTCGTTAAACAACGTTCGGCCCGGTCAGGTGTCGGATGGGTGACCGTAAAGTGGCATTATAGCTGAGCGCTTTCGTGCTTCGGATGGCACGTTAAACCGTCGGTCCCGGCTGTTGTCATCTGATAACAGTCGTTATGTCAGAGGCCTTATAAGCGGCCTGATAAACTCTGACACTAGAGGTGACCACTAATCCTCATACAATAAAAAGAAGAATCGTGAAATTAATTATAGAATCGTAAATAACGGATTTCGGAGTTGTACTACTACAATAATGCTGTCCATGTTAAGAAAACGGAGTGCACTAAGGCTCCAATTTAAAGTTAACTAAGTACTTATTTTAAAAAATTGGTCCATTACTTCAAGTTGTTAGAAAGTAGATAAAGTCAGCTATATATTTTATATTTAGACAGATGAGTATTTGCAATTAAATAATACAATGGGAAAACACTTAGCCCTCATAAGTTATTTATTTTTATGAACGACGGGGAGACTCTACCTGATGTTAAGTATTGATTAGGCTGAAGATGGAAGCGAGCCTCTCCCGGAATCCTCAGTCACTGAGGAACTGGCTTTCTTATCTCTAACTGTCAGAACATAACAATGCTGAAAACATTGTTGTATGGCGTCAGACTTAGATAAGATGGTGGTAGCTAGCCAGGCGGACTTACAACAAGTCCTACCACCAACCAAACCGAATACAATATGTACCTCGCTGGGAGTCGAACCCGGGACCCCTGGGTCTGATACCGGTGGTCGTACCACTAGACCACAGAGGCGGATAAAAGTTGCATTGAAAACTTTTTTATTCGGAGTGTAAGGTAGAATGCTCTCGTTGAATCGACGAGGGTTCATTTATTGCAACTGGTCAGGTGAGACCTTAAGTTTATTTGAAGTTTGAGGATTGGGAAAATAGGTCTGCCATACTATCAATTGCTAAGATTTTGTTCGCGTGCCTCTTCTAGTAAGGTTCCTATTTAAAGTCAATTATTTAAGGAAATTGGGCAATTACTACATCATGAGGTAGGTTCGTAAGTAGATAAGGGAGCTATATTTATTGTTTTAATTAATTATTAGTAAAGAGAGTATACAATGGCGAAACGCTTACCTGACAAGGCTGATGGTGGAATCGCGCTTCTCTAGGATTCTCAACCCCTAAGGAACTGGCTAACTATCTCTATCTGCCGGAACACAACAATGTTGTAAGCATTGTAGCTATAACGACATAGATAACTATAGACAGACTATACTTCGGAGTGTGCTCAGGAACTGCATGAGCTCATACCGCCATCCCCTTCTTCCATCGGACATCCAGACGCACTGCGGGCTACCACCCTTTCTTAGTTGATATTAATAAATGTCGCACCACGCGCTACTCAGCATCTTTTATATGGCGCACAGCAAAAAAGCAGAACACCCTCCCTGCGTCTATACTTCCGAGTACGTATAACCCGACCAACTTCAAAGCTAAGCACCTTTTGGATTAGCTCGCTCCTATCTTATTGGGATCAACAGCAAACTCATTCAAAGTAAAAAGAAAAAAGGACAATATGGTGGTAAGCTAGCCAAGTGGTATTAGAACAAGTCCTACAACCACCCAAAGTGAATAAGTATCCTGAGAGGGAATCTATACACTATATACATATTTCAATCTGTTTTCGTTCTTTTGAGTATCCGAAGTTCCGATCCTTAAAATTCGTAAAATACGATTTCAGCGAAAAAAAAATACTTCACTGTCCGTAACCCAGTTCTTAACGGTGCAACTGGTGCGATCAGACAGACAAGTATATCGTCCACATATGTATGTAAAGAACACCTTTTTATTTCAACTGCATTGCGAACTATTCTCGCGCTAGTTCAAAAACTCATCGCGCATTTTAAACGGGGATTTATTTGAAATGGGATTTTAGTTTTATATCGGAGCTGGGGCGTTTATTTCTATTGGTTTCTATCGGACTTTATGCTGTACAAATCATAGAATATAATTTGAATGTAATAATTTTTAAACAAATAAACATACTAGAAAAAAGCAACTTGTCTCTTGTCGCACTCGAACCCGCATCCTTGGGAATCCGGCCCAATCCCAAGGATGCGGGTTCGAGTCCCGTCAGGGCGACATGAGACAAGTTGCTTTTTTCTAGTATATTTACTTGTTTAAAAATTATTACATAAAAATAGCATTGTAAAATGCAAAATTAAAAAGTTATAATAATTTGAATGGTTGGTGTATTTTAAAATACTTCGGTTACGTAAAAATTACGTTATTTTTCATTGTTTGACAAATTATTTAAATTTTTGTTTTTCAAAATGAATATCTCACCGAATGAAAGAGCGGATTCCTCCTAACACAGGTAGACATACTACATTAACTTATCAGGAGAAGCCCTACCCTGTAATTAATTGTACATGTTTTGAAGGATAAATGTATTTTTTTTTATGTAAAATAAAACATTAATGCCTTATCCTATCCATCCATAAGAAAAGCCATCGCCGCAGCAGTGGGGCCATTTAAATTGGCTGATGACGAGACAGCAACACACACTTGATTTGATTCCGAAATTTTGATTGATATCGAAATCAAGGGGGGGGGGGGGGGGGAGTATTGCCAATAAATACATTAAACACCTAGACACAGAATAAAGACAAGTGTTTATTCCATAAATATTTGTCTAGAGTTTGGAACCCACGACCTCTGGCACTGGAGGTGGATTAGTACCACTGCGCCATCAGGCCCCTTACTAATACGGAAAAAGTATGTACGTACTTTTTGATATAAACTATAGGATGTATGATTTTGTAATTTTTGCATTTTTCAATGCTATTTTTATACTTATGGTAAATTTTAAATAGAAAAATATTGGAAAAAATTAACTCGGCCACAAGTGAATTCTCAGACGGGAATCGAACCCGCGACCTTTGGAAATCCGGTCCAATGCAACGGTCCGGTCAAGAGCATTGGACCGGATTTCCAAAGGTCGCGGGTTCGATTCCCGTCTGAGAATTCACTTGTGGCCGAGTTAATTTTTTCCAATATTTTTCTATTTAAAATTTACCATAACTATAGGATGGTTAGAGATGTTATATACATTTATTTATACCTTTATCTAGATGTCTAATGTACCAGAAACACGTTTTTTTGCCTCGACACTTTTTCTTTTCGGAATGACCCCCGTAAATTCAAGATTATTCTCTAATAGGGTTACAAAAGTAATGAAATTAGTTTAATTAGTGGACACCAATAATATTTAACATCGTGTTGTTTAATTTTTCTCTAATCGCTCCATTTATTTACTACGAAGTGATTTCGTGGTTGTATCGCATCATTTTCTCATTGCTATCTCGCTTCAGTAATATGGCCTTAACTAATGTAACTTAATATAAAAGCTCTTTCAAATCTGTATTTCCCCTTAAGTAGAGACTGCCAAGACTGGTATGAAATAAAAAATGCTTGAACCTAATGCGCTCGTCGTTATCCGATGCCAGGAAGTAAATTAAAATGCATCGCATCGCATTTGATAGAAGAGAGGAAGTTTAGAAGGATTTCATTAATGCAGGCGTTTTAAATGACTACGACTTCGTTCGTGTAGGTTTTTTTCCTATAGGCGAAGCGGAAAGAAATAAATGTAAAGAGGCAGTGATTTCCATGACAAATTATTGTTTCTGGTAATTATCAAGATTGACTAATCATTTATTTGTCGTAAAACAACAGAAAAAGCTGTTATAATCAACAAGCAGTTATGTCGCTCGAATTGTTTAGATTAAAAGTTGTCATATACAATATCTACAATATCTAGAATCAGCAAAAAGTACGAACGTAAAACACACGACGCGCAAGCCTGACGTCACATATGCGTCAAGACGGTAGCAAAAATTTGTATTATAGAACAAACGGCCGCTCGCAGTTTCACCCGAGTGGTTCCCGTTCCCGTGGGAATATCGGGGTAAAATGTATCCTATGTTCATAGCCAGGCTATCTACTATCTGTGCACCAAATTTCATCCAAATCCGTTTATTAGTTTTGAGTTTATTCGTTGCAAACAAACAAACAAACAATCAAATCTTTCCTCTTTATAATATTAGTATAGATATAGATATTCTCGGCTTGCTGCTTGCACTTGGAGAAAGTATGAGAAAATGAAGAGTACCTAGGTTTTTTTTATGATTTTTGTAATTTTTGCATTTTTTCAATGCTTTTTTTATACTTATAGTAATTTTAAATAGAAAAATAATTCCCGTCTGAGAATTCACTTGTGGCAGAGTTAATTTTTTCCAATATTTTTCTATTTAAAATTTACCATACCTAGCTTTTTTTTTATTATATAGATATAGGTAATCGACATCTCAGCTCGTAGCATTGTTAAAGGTCGTAGCATTCGACGTAGTTGTCGTAGCACAAACTGTTTTTCGTTTCCGTAGTCGCAAGTTTTGAGTTTACTTTGATTTTTGCTTGGCGTTTGACATTATTAACCTTTATCACACACGTCAAGTTCAGTAAATTCCGAAGAAATAAATCTTTCTGCTTTCTGGCGTCGGCAAAACCAAAGAAAAAAATACATTATTCCGAACTAGAACCGAACTATTAACGGCCGTATTATTTAGTTCGTTGGCATGAACTTTTCCTGGAAATCTTTTCTCTTTGCCAGGGTGATCCTCATGAATAATGTCTGACGCAAAACGAGCAAGTTCTATACGCTACAAAGTTGGCGAGCAAATATTTCGGCTGTTGTGTACTCTTGGCGCGCTAATGCGCAAACTTCGGTTTGGCCAAACTTCACGTCAATTTAACTTAGGGCTGCCAAAAGTATGAAAATAGTAAGTATTAGTGTTTTTCTTAGCAATTCTTGATTTCTTAATATTGTAGTGTTGAAGAGCAACGGTAGATATAAACTGTTTGGTGTACAGGCCTTATTCGCAGAGGGTTTTGGGGTCTATCCCCAGACAAGACAAATATTTATATGCAGCTGACGTAATAAAAATATCTGTTGAGTTGTCCTCAAAAATTATTAATATATACTGTTGTTATTTCCCGCACTATCGTGTGCACTGTGACGTCATTTGTAAGTTTTTTGATAGTGTTTCAGATATCTCAATCAATCATCCATCTCAGGATATTTTTATTGTTGGTGATTTTAATATTTCGGAGGCACAATGGGATTGTGTATCGCTTGGCTTATGTAATGTCAATTCAAGTAACATATTAATACAGGCAATGTTTAACTTTTTAAGTCTGACTGACATGAAACAATATAATCATATACTTAATAAAAATAACAAAGAGCTTGACCTTGTAATCAGCAGTTTACCTTGTACTGTAAGTCATTGTAATAAGCCTCTATTGATAGAGGAAAAACACCATCCTGCATTGGATATTATTTTACAGTCTGTTCAGTTACGTACTCTACTTCCTGAGCCACGTAAAATTAAATTGTTTCGACATGCCGACTATGAAAGAGTCAACTATGAACTTGCTCTAATTAAATGGGATGAGTTGTTTGGAATTAGGGATATAAATCTTGCAGTGAGAAAATTTTACGAACTCTTAGAAACAATTATATCTTTGCATATTCCTGAAAAAACTGTTAAATATGATTCTCGTTTCCCTCCGTGGTTCTCTAAGGCACTTGTGAGGATCATTAAGGAAAAGTTAAAATTTCACAGAAAATGGAAAACGTATGGTAGAGTTAGCGATTATGACACCTTCTGTGTGCTAAGAGAAAGAGAAAAGGTTGTACACGAGCAATGTTATGACAATTTTATACGTACCGCTGAATTTAGAATACAGCAAAATAGTAAATGTTTTTGGTCATTTGTTAAAAATAAAAAGTCACATACCGGAATTCCTGACTGTATGTTTTATGATTCAGATGCTGCAACTGACGGGTCTCAAATCAGTGAATTATTTAACAAATACTTTCATTCGGTTTTTGAGTTGGATAATACACCAGATCCTCTATTAAACCGACCCTCGCGCAACAGTAATTCAATTTCAATTGGTCATCTGGCCCCTATAACTGAAGAAAGTGTCGAAAAATATTTAGCTGGTCTTGACATTGATAAAGGCAGTGGTCCCGACAGCATTCCTCCGATCTTTCTCAAAATATGTCGTAAAAACCTTGCTCGCCCTCTCAGTTTCCTATTCAATCTCTCTCTGGAATCAGGCGATATGCCCCTCGAATGGAAACGGTCATATGTTGTTCCTATTTTCAAATCAGGAAATAAACATAATGTACAGGACTATAGACCTATCTCAAAACTAAGTACTATTCCTAAGCTATTCGAGAAAATAGTGTATGATAATATTTATCCATTTTTGAGACCTGTAATTATTGATCAACAATGGCTTTGTTGACAAAAAGTCGACTGAGACTAATCTCTGCGAACTTATTCATAAGGTGTCAGTGGCGATGGATCAAGGTGATCAGGTTGACGTCGTTTATACCGATTACTCTAAAGCATTTGATAAGATACCCCATTCGCTACTTATTAAAAAGCTTGAAGAAATCGGTATACATGGCGATCTACTGCGTTGGTTGGAATCCTACTTGAAATGCCGTAGTCAGGCAGTTACTGTGAAGGGTTTTTGTTCTTCTTTTGTGCCTGTGACTTCCGGTGTACCGCAAGGGTCTCATCTAGGACCACTGCTATTTAATGTTTTCATTAATGATATTTCGTCTGTCTTTCATAACTCCATGATATTATTGTACGCGGACGACATGAAGATTTTCAAAAGGGTCAAAACTCTTGTTGATTGCCACTTGTTGCAAGAGGATATTGATGAGCTTTGTTCATATTGTAGGCATAATTGTTTATTTCTAAATATTAAGAAGTGCAATGTTATTTCATTCTCCCGGAAAAAGAATACTATTGAGTATGACTATAAAATTGATAATTCTTCAATTGCTAGAGTATCCGAAATAAGAGATTTGGGAGTTTATTTGGATTCCAAACTAACATTTAGCCCACATTTTAGTCATATAACATCAAAAGCTTATCGAATGTTGGGCTTTGTATTGAGGGTTAGCAAAGAGTTCAAATACCCTTCAACCATGACTCTTCTCTATAACGCGTACGTCCGTTCCATCTTGGAGTATGCTTCTACAGTTTGGAATCCAAATTATAAGAAAAATATTTCCGAAATAGATAAAATTCATCATAAGTTTTTAAAGCACCTTGAGTTTAAATGTCGCAACCAGGAACAACATATTGCTGCGTATAGCTCTTCAAACCTGACTGATCGTCGAATGACGAGAGACTTAATGTTTTTATATAAATTAATAAATAATTTGATAGAATCCCCATTTTTGCTCGGTTGTCTGAATATTGTTAAACGTGTAATTGTTACAATGATAAATGCCTCGACATAGACATATTCAATGCCACCCCAAATAGCTTTAAGAAACAAATAGTAAAATTGTTTGACTAACTGTAATTAACTTTAACTTTAACTTTAACATTAACTTTAACTTTAAGTTCACTGCACGTTGCACTTTCATTTGGTTTTATTTGCTTAAGTTTGTTGTTTATGTTATCTTTATTTTGCTGTATGCTATATGTTTACCTATTAGTGGAAACTTCACTGATTTATGTACAAACTTATATTTTTATCTGTTTATCTGTGTCTGGAATATTGTATGTTTCCCAAATAAAATAAAATAAATAAAATAAATTAAAAATTATTTACCTATATTGTGTTTTATTATATTATATATGTATTTACAAAAAATATATACTTTTTTAATTTAATACTTAAAAATATGTCCTTAACTAATTAAAAGTTATTAAAACAATAACAATAAGATTAAATTATTTATTATAATAATTTTATATTAGGCTGGGTGAGATTTCACAACCTATAATCTTTAAGATTTTTAAATTGTCTTTGTCTTGTACCTCATGTCAGTGTCAACATTTACGGAATCGTTTTTATTCTTATTAATAAGTAACAATATATTCCTACTTTAAATAACTTTGAATTACTTTAATAATCCCTTTTTTATTATTTTAGTTTTTTATATCATTAAAACAACTAGAATAAGGTATATTTAGATTAAACTTTATGTTTAAAGAATTTTTTACCGGAAGTTGACCGCGGAAACAACCTTAAAATGTTCCTCGCTGTTGTGAGGTGAAAAATTGTGTGTTGCGCTCGGCAGAAAAGTTTTTAGCGTCTTGTACCTTTGAAATCCTCGCTTCGCTCAGGATTCAATCCTAGAATACTTCGCTTGCTCAGATTTCAATAGAGGTAACTCGCCGCTAAATAACCAACTTTCCAGCCTTGCATAACAAATAACTATTTCACCTCACACGCTCTGAAAATGAGGTTTTGTCAATCAGTTTAGGCGCTTTTTGCGGCCTAGCGCGGCAAAGTACTTTTTTTTAATTTAATCGCATTCCGAATCGCACTATTGACTTTTTTGTTAAATTTGATTTTTATTTTCAGATTTCAATAGAGGTAACTCGCCGCTAAATAACCAACTTTCCAGCCTTGCATAACAAATAACTATTAAACAAATAGCACGAAGGCAGTAGCCCTATATTTCAGCTCACATATTTTCAATATTTATATATTATGTACAAACCAGTAAGTTTACCGATGAAAGGAGATCAATTAATACTTGCTCCGACGTTTGTTTGCGAGAAACACTCAACTATTAAGTGGATTTCGTTCTTTTTTCTAACAAAAGTTTCCAACTTTTTCTGAAAAAATAACCCAAAAAAGAAAGGATGACGTTCTCAATTTGTCAATCTCATTCGTATTTTCCACATTATGGAGTTTCGTTTCAATGACTTTCTCACGAGATGGTCTAATATGTATGTTTAATAATGTGAACAATAATGTTTAGCCACTATTAGTGTCGGTAGTTAAAGTTATATAAGGCTTTTGGACTGAGAAGCTCGTGGCGCAGTGATTCGCGCGCTCGGCCTGCGATTGTTGAGGTTAAGCAACTTTCGCCATGGTCGGTCACGGGATGGGTGACCAAAATTTTTTTATGTCGAGCTCCTCCGTGCTTCGGAAGGCACGTTAAACTGTTGGTCCCGTCTGCATTTGCAGTCGTTAAAACCCACCAATCCGCATTGGGCCCACGTGGTGGGTCATGGCCCGTTCTCCTTATCCATCCATAAGAAAGGCCAGTGCCCAAGCAGTGGGGACATTAAAAATGGCTGATGACAACGACGACGAAGACTTTTGGACTTTATGAAACTTTGAAACATGTTTATACAATTTTTCGAAGTTCCATAACAAGTTTTAGAAAACATGGAAAAGGTTGAAAACATTCTAACTAAGTAATTTGTACTCACGTATTTTATGAATACCGTTCATCACTATATTAAACATCCACTACAACAATCTCAAATACCATGTTCTTAATGCCGATGACAGAGAAAGAAGTAAAAACTGAAGTTTTAAAACTTAATAATACAAATGCTGAAGGTTATGATGGAATAAACACTAAATTAATTAAACAATGTATTAATGAAATCCTTCCCATTATAACCTATCTTATAAACAAATCTTTTGATTCTGGAATTTTCCCGGAAGCCTTGAAGCTATCTGTTGTTAGGCCACTTTTTAAGAAAGGTGAAAAAGATGATGTAAACAATTATCGCCCTATCGCCCTATCACCACTTTTTGAAAAGTGCATGTTTAAACGGTTAGTAGATTTTTGTAACAAATATAAAATTATAAATGATTGCCAATATGGCTTTCAATATGGCTTTTAAATCCACAACATTGGCAATATTTGATTTAATTAATACGATCTTGACTAGTAATAATAATAACTTTTGGGCAACAGGGCTATTTTTTGATTTAACTAAGGCTTTTGACCACGTTTCGCACGATTTACTTTTAAAAAAGTTAGAAAATATAGGCGTGAGAGGTATTTCCCTTCAGTGGATATCGTCATACCTATCTCACCGGAAACAATATGTCATGATCAATAAATTAGTTAATAACGAAATTATATCATATGCTTCCAGTTGTCGTGAAAATAAAACAGGTGTCCCCCAGGGAAGTATTCTAGGACCTCTTTAATTTTTATTGTATATTAATGACATATTTGAAATTACCAATCATAAAATTATTTTATATGCAGATGACATTTCTATAATTGTGACGACTGAAAAAATAAATAATTCATTGACTAATCATGAGAATGACATAAATAATAATATTAACATATTAATCGATTGGCTTGAAGCAAATAATCTAAATATTAATTTTGATAAATCAGTATTTATTCAATTCAATCAATCTCAACATAAGAAATATAATTTTAAACTAAACATTGACAAAATTTATGAAGTAACAAAAATGAAATTCCTGGGTGTCATAATAGATCAATTTTTGAATTGGAAAGCTAATATTGAAACCGTTTGTAAAAAAATAAACAGATTTGCATATGCTATAGGTCAACTTACAAAAGTAACAAATAGGAAAACTGCTGTCTTATGTTATCGTGCTTATGTCGAATCTGTATTAAGGTATGGTTTATGCTATGGGGTAAAAGCACAGATTGGAATAGAGCATTCATAGCACAAAAGAAATGCATAAGGGCCATTTGTGGAATACTACCTGACGAGTCATGCAAACCTATATTTAAAGACTTAAATCTGATGTCTTTACCATCGCTGTACTTGTATGAGGTGTGTAACTTTGTCCATCAACACAAGTATCTGTTTGCTAAAGCATCGGATACTCAGAATACTAGAGTGCGCAGAAACAAATACAAACTTGTTTTAAAAAATGTACCTAAAACATCTAAATATAATAAAAGTTGTCTTGCTATGTGCATTAAAATATACAATAAAATCCCCAATGAAATGAAAGAGCTAAATAATACGTTGTTTAAAAAACAACTAACTAAATGGTTAAATAATATAAATACATATAGTGTGGAATTTATAGAGTTAAATAGTTAAATTTACTGACATTCTTTGTTTTTATACTAGCGTGAATTTTCTATTATAGTACAATTATTTTAAAATTTTAATTATTGTTGACTAACTGTATAAATATCTAGACAAATATTTAAAATTATTTTACTTTAAGATTGACATTGTAAGTTTTATGATTTGCATACTATTACATTAGTGATACATGAGCGCTGTTGCTATTTGATATCGGAATTTAGTAGGACAGTCCACGGATAGGTACAGTCGGGAGACTTCCCGGTAAGGTAAAGAAAAAAGCAACTAGTCTCATGTCCCGTCAGGGCGACATGCGATTAGTTGCTTTCATTTATTTGCATGACACATGGTATAAAATGATGGTAAATAGCATAATGAAAAATAGCATTGTAAAATGCAAAATTAAAAAGTTATCAATAGAGATATTTTTAGGAAGCATTATTTGAAGACTAATAGACAGAAAACGTTTTATCTATATTATTAAAACAATACCGTGACTGACTGACAGACAAAGCACAGCCCAAACGGCTGAACCGATTAAGCTCAGATTTTGCATTTAGAATCCTTTAACAATGTAGGCAAGCACTAAGAAGGGATTTTTTGATATTCCCACCGGAACAGGGACCACGCGGATGAAACCGCGGGCGGTCGCTAGTCACAAATAATGGAACAAAGGTTAAAAATTGTGCTTTAAATTTTCCTTCTCTCGCGCAGGTGTTCAATGCGTCGAGCCCCTTAGTCGACTCTTACGACATCCCAGGCATGTAAGGTAGTGGTGACACTTGTATTCTTAGGCCGTCACCACACGGCAAATTATTGTCACCAATCAGTTAAATATATATGTGTATGTCAGGCAGTGTTGCAAAGTGAACAAAATATTTTATTTTCCATATTTATTAACGTCTACTTTGTGGATTTTTCTTGGTCCGGCTAACTTTCGCCACAATTTGAACCTTTGCCACTGATAGCTAGGGTTATTATTTTAACCTTACCAAAGTCAGCCTTGTTTTACAATAAACGTCTTCTCGTGGCAAGCTATAGTTAATGGAAGAAGTTATCGCGTAAATATTTAACTCCATTGTTCGCGCGATAATCAGTAAACTCGGTTGAGGCGAAGTTTGCCATTTGGCCAACTTTGTATAATATTAGCTGTTTTGCCCGTCTTCTTTGACGGATCTTTGTTAACAAAGTACCTACTGTAGGTTAAGAATAACCTTAGCATAATATTATTAATAAAAATTATACTTTCAAATGCACAAAATGTATTTGTATTGACATTGTTGTAATTGTAGACTGACATGAGAATTTAATTGTATATTGAAATTAATTTATTTTATTTCTTATTTGACATTTATTATCATACATTTTTTTTATTAATTTATTTCTCGATTTTATTTTATGACATTTCGATCAGTTTCTTAATGTTAATCTAATTTAAATCATTGTATTGTATATTTGCATGCTATGTAAAATGGCTAAATAGGTTAAGCTCCATTTTGTTTTCACAATTGTACTAAACAACATTACTGTAACCCTATTTAGAGCAAATAAAAATATTTGTATTTGTATTTGTACGATACACAAAATTATTTATTTATTTAACACTTTATGCATATTGTACAGTCCGGGAACTACCCGGTTTATCAGTAGAGTGTTTTTAGGGGGCTTTATTTAAAAAAGTAATAGATATATAGAAAATGTTTATATCACAAATAATAGAACAATAACAGGTATTTCATTCGAATAATAAATTATTTCTTTGACCTTAGTACTTTCTGAGAAAACAATTCCCAAAAAAACTAGTGGTCAACCGGTAGGCGGACGTAATGCCTTAGGTGATTTCTACTAGTCACCCTTAGGGTGATGTGGAGACAAGTAGGAAGAGTTATTACAACAAATTACAAGTAAGAGTGATTGTCCGAGATTGTATTAGTAGTATTAGTATTGTATTAGTATTGTTTGAGTATGTTATGTTATTGCTCTTTGCCGTAAGTATATAAATTACTAGCGGATCCTCGCGGTTTTTCCCGCGTGGTGCCCGTTCCCGTGGGAATATCGGGATAAAATATAGCCTATGTCACACGGGAGAAATGTAGCTTTCTAATGGTCTAAGAATTTTCTAAATCGGTCCAGTAGTTCCTGTGATTAGCGCGTTCAAACAAACAAACTCTTCAGCTTTATAATATTATATTAATATATTAATATAGTATAGATTAGTATAGATTATTAAACTTTCGCTTCCGCGCCCAGCTGATCGACAACGGAATCGAATTTGAAATAATGCTTCGTCTTCGTCTATTCTGAGGTCTGTGACAGTGACAAAGCATACGTTTCGCTCACGGGAACGTTTCCAAATGTTTGTGAATTGACCTGAATTGACAGGTTGACTTCGAAATCAAAGTGAGGGATACATACTGAGGCCCTGGCAAAATTAAAGTGATGTTGATTTAATGATGTTGCTATATATATACGCTGCTTATTAAACAGGAAAGAGAAACACCCAAACATCTCCTATGTGTGACTGCAGACCTTCTGCGACCTCATAAAGCTAGAAATATTCTAGACTTCTTAAAAGCTTCTAGGCTAAATTACATTATTTAATTAGTAGGGGAGTTACAATAGACTATTCAGGTCAATGAATAAAACAACTTTTACTGATTAAAAACGCGCTATATTTCACTAAACTTTTAACACATAACTTTGAGATTACTTGTAAGTTTTTTTTTGTTTCCCAACCTTTTGACACCTTTCTAACGTTCGTGATCACGGGATGACTGTCAGGAAAACTTATTTCACCCAATTAACCGAGCGCGTAAAATTCTAAGATGTTGAATAGAAAAATATTGGAAAAAAACACACACACAAGTGAATTCTCAGTCCCAGTCCCAACTCCCAACTGAGAATTCACTTGTGGCCGAGTTGATTTTTTCCAATTTTTCTATTTAAAATTTATCGTATAAAAATAGTATTGAAAAATGCAAAATTCAGAAATCATAAATTCTAAGATTTGCTCAGCTCACAGTGTTGATTCACATAAACAATAGTTAATATTTTGTAATTATATTGTCATCTTGCCTACAATATAAATTAGTTTAATATTTCTAAACAGCTCGTTATTGGTTCCATTGCTCTTTGTATCATTTATATAATCGAGTAAGTACAATAATTAAAATTAAAGTTACTTATAAATTTACAAGTAAATTGGTTTATTTTAATAATTAAAAGCATTTCGTTACAATGCAAATAATAATTTTTCGCGTCCACAAGACCGTCTGTATTGACAGAGTGAGGTTAATTGAACTCGGCTAAAGTAAAGATTAATTAATACCCTTCATTTAAATAATTGGACAGTCAATAAGCTGTGGACGATGATGACGATAAAAGATAGTTTCACTTAAAACTGCCTCTGTGGTCTAATAGTAACACCACCGTTTCGGATTCAGATGTCCCGTGTTCGATTCCCAATAAGGGGTAGGTACGTATTCTGCCATGTTTTTCTAATTAGTGTTTCTAAGTGTGTCGCAATAATAACTTAGTAAGTTTTCAGCTTTGTTAATTGTGTTCCGACAGTTAGAGGAAAGATAGCCGGTTCCTGAATAGTTGGGATTTCCGGGTTTGATTATAAGGATAAATCATACGTTATACGAGAACTCAATGCGGATTGACAAGCAAACCTGCAAATCAGCCAGTCCAGCGGCTTTTTGTGTCTTCAGATGCATGTTGGTAGCAAGAACGAAAAAGGAGACTGATGTTTGTAGAGAGTGAGTGCTTTTGTGAGCACACGTTGGCGCTACGGAAGACCAGAGCTGTGGCCTTGTGTCAGGTCATAGCATACCTGAGTAGCGACCAATTTGGTTATTTTCTAGTGTAATGTAATTATGTAATGTTCCTACTGTAATTCAACGGAAAATAACCATTAAACATTTTTTCTTTCTTTCTTTTCTTTTTTTCTTTCTTTCTTTCTCTCTTTCTGATTTCTTTATATTTTCTACGACCACTGCTTTGTCCCATTGTCTTTCTTTTTCTTATGGCTTTCTTCCGTTTTCCACAGAAATTCCGCCAATGTCCCGTAGTGAGTGATACACGGTTTTTTTTATTTTTTATAAAAGGTTGCTCGGTAATAATGTATTTTGTCCCATAATCATAACTTACAGAATTTTCAGTGAAGGAAAAGGAAGTTTGAACCTTTTTAATTAACGCCATTTTCATTTTCTTTTCATTTGGGCCCAGAGCTGTACGTAATCCTTTCAGCCTGCTTTGGAAACCTATCCTCTTATGACCGATCATAGCGAAAACGCCACATTTAAGTATCCACAATAAAACGAACTTATTTTTTTATAACGTTAAATTCCCTGTTCAATCAATTTGTTCGTTACTTCCTTTGCAAATTAAGTTGTACGTAAATAAGCAAAAAAAAAAAGTTTAATCATTAGTTTAATCGACAGCTGGACAGCGATCCCTATTAGATTAAACTTGGAAGACATCCATCGATCCTGTCAAAATATTATCGGAAAATAACAGACCTAATTTTGGCAACAAATTGGTGTATGATGGAAGTTTAAGAGAGTGGGATATAGGGTCAGGATATTGGCATTAAATACACATAAATATAAAACAATTGTCGGGTTGTAAAATCCCGATAAATGTTGTAAAAATGCGGTTAATTTCTTTTTTTTTTATGAACGACGGGCCACCTTTAGCCTACATCATACCTGATGTTGAGTATTGATAAGGCTGAAGATGGAAGCGAGCTTCTCCCGGAATCCTCATCACTGAGGAACTGGCTATCTTACTTCTAACTGCCGGAACACAACAATGCTGAAAACATTGTTGTTATGGCGTCAGACTTAGATAAGAGGTGGTAGCTAGCCAGGCGGACTTACAACGATTCCTACCACCAACCAAACCGAATACAATAGCACCCCCGCTGGGAGTCGAACCCGGGACCCCTGGGTCTGATACCGTACCGGTGGTTGGACCACTAGACCACAGAAGCGGTTAAAAATAATAGAAAAGCATTCACAGGGTAGCGCTTATGTGATATCCTGAAAAGCTGGTAGAAGATTTTTTTAACTACATATTCGAAAGCACTTAAGATACTGAAGTTAATTTAAATAAAAAACATTTTGACTTTGATGCACCAGATATTGACATGCAAACGGTGCAGATAAAATGACGCTATAGGTACAAATAAAAAAAATGGTTACCTTACTGTACTCAAAAATTATTGATAAAGAAATGTCAGGTTAAAATGCAAAAGTCATAGATATTCATATTTCTTGCCCACTACTATAATTGTTTAATAACATTGAATACATAAAGACGTTACGTTTTTACAAAACTTTTTCCAATTACTTATATAAAAATGTCGTTACTTCGATATTCATTAAAAATGTTTTTCAGAGGCTCGTGTCTCCAATTGGTTCCTCGAAGACAGGCACGTGTCAAATTAGCTCTTTCCCGAAAAACAAATCGTTAAAAGCTGAATAATTTTTCATACGGATCGGATGAAAATCGGCCATTTTTTTCAGCGGACAAATTGGATACGAATGATAAGAAGCGTTAGATACAATCAACGGCTACTATGGCATAAAGAATAATAGTATTTATTGTAAATTTTAAATAGAAAAATATTGGAGAATTACTCTTCAAGAAGAGCATTGGACCGGATTTCCAAAGGTCGCGGGTTCGATTCCCGTCTGAGAATTCACTTGTGGCCGAGTTAATTTTTTCTAATATTTTTCTATTTAAAATTTACCAAAAGTATAAAAATAGCATTGAAAAATGCAAAAATTACAAAATCATAAAAAAAAAGAATAATAGTATGTCAAACTTTAGGACCTATATTTATGAATCACTCGTCGCGCAAGTGGCAAGGCTAACGAGAGGGCGATCAGGCGATTAGCGACCTTGTAAGCGTAGATATAGCACGCTTTTCGCTTAGCCCCTCGCGCGCTCGCGTTGCGAGGCGGTACTACAGGCGAAAAGCGAAGCTATGTATTTATGTGCAAGGTCGCTTTTACGGAATAGGTACGGAAACTCAAACGTCGCACGAAAATCAGTAGAATCCTCGAGACTAGTGGCGAGGCGAACGTGGAGGCGATCAGGCGATTAACGACCTTGGATGCGTAGATATAGCACGGTTTTCGCTTTGCCCCTCGCGCGCTCGTGTTGGGAGGCGGTACTACAGACGAAAAGCGAAGCTATGTATTTATGTGCAAGGTCGCTTTTACGGAATAGGTACGGAAACTCAAACGTCGCACGAAAATCAGTAGAATCCTCGAGACTGGTGGCGAGGCGAACGTGGAGGCGATCAGGCGATTAACGACCTTGGATGCGTAGATATAGCACGGTTTTCGCTTTGCCCCTCGCGCGCTCGTGTTGGGAGGCGGTACTACAGACGAAAAGCGAAGCTATGTATTAATGTGCAAGGTCGCTTTTACGGAATAGGTACGGAAACTCAAACGTCGCACGAAATAATTCCGAATTCAACGGCTTACGCCTTAAAGTTTAAAGAGGGTTGGTGAAATTAAACAGTTTTGTAAAGACTAACTGCCGTTAACGGTCATAGAGGTTGATAATACGGCAGGCTAATTGTCTGACAAAAAATCACCAACCAACTAGTTTCGCGCTGTCATTACTGTCATATTTTCATATCATATGACAGCCACAACAGCGATGAAACTGGATCTGAACCTAGAATTGCCGTTAGAGAATCAGTCCTCGGTTGTAGGGAAGCAAACATGGAGTTTGTTTGTAGCAATTTTTTTTTGTAGAAAAATACCAGAAAAATCACACCGTCTCACAGGTGTGGCCCAGACGGGATTGGAACCTCTGTCCGCAGACTGGTTATCTAACAAAAAATCACTTATTTATTAAATCTATAACGAGTTGATTGCCGACATATACAAAGAAATAAATAAAATTTACGTCGTTGTCAACTTTGATAAATTATGTTTGTCGATTGGATTACACGTAGAACGAGTGTGGACACAATTATCGCTCATGACAGCAATTCCATTTTATTAAATCGTCGCGAATTGCAGCGTGATCGCCATTTTGTTGATCGATAATGCGTTCCCGACAATCCCGACACTCCAGTGGTTCATCACGCTTAATTATTTAAATTTAAAAGCTAGTTTTAAATGGAATTTAAAGTTGCAAGTGATTACTGAATAAATTTCGCATTGTAGAACAGACAGAATTGTGGCTAGTTTGTTGTTGCTATATTAATAGGAATTGGTAAACTATTGTAGGATGAAATCATTTTTTGTTTCTCTATTTCAAAATAGTATATTTTAATTGTTGTTTTCACAAGTATCACTCATTTAATCTCTAGCGTCATCATATTGTAACGATGCCATTTCGTTCTAGCCTTGTGGAAGGATGAAACCTCTATAATGGCTGGAAACTCCGTAGTTTCACTCTATGGTAATCAAATTATATTTTTATCTGTTCTGTCTAAATTCAAATTTTCTCCGTTCCACGATTCCTGTTCAGCTCATTTTGACGTAATCTTACAGAAACCAGCTAGCTAAACGCTACTATTCTTAAGTTGTGTAAATAATTTATTTTTTTATATACATCAGGAACCCGATACACGGGGTAAGCATAGCTACCTACTTTTATTACTCATTATTTAGATTAAGTATTTATAACTAGAACTTTTGCTAAATCTTTGTATTTTTATATTGTTACAGTTCATTATTTCCATTAATTCAAAATAAAAAGACAAGTCTCCTGTGAACGATTCTTTTATTTCGCTTCAAATTCATTAAACGAGTGCGGCAGTTCCGACGTCCCGGCGACTGTAGTATTATTATCACTATCTTCCGCCCGCGGTTTCAATCGCGTGGTTCCCGTTCCCGTGGGAATATCACCATAAAAAGTAGCCTTGTTACTATCCGTCCTTTTAACTAATTCTAAGCTCGTTTGGTTGCTTAGTTAGGGCGTGAAGAAAGGACAAACAAACCACTTTCACATTTATATTATTAGTTAGGATTTTTGATTTGGTGTTGTTTGTGTGTTTTTTAACCAATCCAAAACTATCTGGAAGTCCAACTTCCTTAAAAAAATATTGTGAAGGAAGGTATATAGGTTACATAGGTTCACATTATAACCAAATTTATTGTCAAAAGTCCGATTCTAATCATTTGGATAACAAATCAAATACCTAGTATTTTATCGTTTTACTCGTGCACTTTCCATCCTTTTCAGCCGGTCACAGATATCTGTCCGAGTAACGGAGTTACCGCAGTCCGGACTGTCCGACTGTGACCGACTTTATTACGCAGATTGGGATCGGTGTAATCACTTTACCAACTGTTATTTCATTAGTGGTCGTTGATCTAATTCGGTAGCAATGGTGGACTTATATGGTCTTTTTAACTTTGATTGCATTTGTAAAGGTACTTTTTGTTGACTTGCGGGCCTACCACCATCTATTAAAAACCATCATGTCATAAGAACGTTTTGTTTCGATTGGACTTGTCACATTTTAATACACTTCATACTATGGACCTATGGAGGCGATGATTGAGCGAAGACGTCACAAACTTTTGTCAAGTTCCGTCAAAAAACAAGCTTACTTTAAGAGATTCAGAGTACGAAATAGCATGGTAATATTGAAACAATACTGCGATAAGACATGGCGGTAAGCCCCCTGTATGGCATAGATGTAGGATACGAACGTCTCACTTAGAAGGCGTGGGTTTATTTTCCGCACAAAACAAATTGCGGTGTGTATGAAAAATGATATTTTTATGTCATAAATATTAAACAAGTAAATATACTAGAAAAAGCAACAGCTCTCATGTCGCCCTGACGGGATTCGACTCGAATTCCGTTATCGTGTATCAGATTCTAAACTTACTTAAATAATGAGTTTTGTTTTAACAGTGCGGGTATTGTACTCGGTTTGGTTGGTGGTAGGAGTTATTATATGGCCGCCTGGCTTCCTTCAAACTGATGCGATAACAACAAAGTTTTCAGCATTTTTGTGTTCCGGAAGTTAGAGATTAGATACTCAGTTCCTCGGTGGTTGAGGATTCCGGAAGAGGCTTTCACGCTGCCACCTTCAGCTTTATCATTACTTAACATCAAGAATGAAGCTAAGCGATTCCCCGTTGTTTATAAAAAAAAGTTTAAATGGTTTCCTATTTTACTGGCTTGTCTTTATGGACATAAATATTAAACAAGAAAATATATATACTAGAAAAAGCAACTTGTCTCATTCCGCCCTGACGGGATTCGAACCCGCATCCTTGGGAGTCCTGCCCAATGCACTAACCAATTATGCTACAGAGACCTATGAGGACACGTCGAATTTTTTCTGGTATATTCACCTTTCTACGGTGCTGGCCACCGTCGTTTCATGAATGAGAGGAATATCCTCGCATTCGATAGAAACATTTTTGCAAATGATTGACTAGTGATTAAAATGAAACGGCCATCTAATTATAACTTTTGAATTTTGCAATTTAAAATGCTATTTTTATGTGATAAATATTAAACAAGAAAAAATATATATATATTAGAAAAAAGCAACTTGTCTCATGTCGCCCTCGTCATCGAGAAAAAATCTTATTAAGATCAGTCACGTTCTACGGAGGTAAATGGAAGGTTTTAAAGTTGTTGTTTTATAAAAGTCTGTTTTGAAGTAATAACTGGGGAGTAATCTGCAACAACAATGCGACGGAACAATTGCACTAATCCGCTATTGTGTGCCGTTCCGTTGCGGAACGCAAGTCAAAAGTGGCCAGCGGATATTAATGCAAATAAAATAAGGATTTTATTTCATAAGTTAATGAAGCTATTTGGAAAATTTCTATGGAAATTTTGACAGGGATAAAAACTATCGAAGACTCTGTTTACCAGGCTTTAAAGTAGGTTTTGAAGTAATAACTGCGTGTGTATCGCGCTAATCGACTATTGTGTGCGAGTTCCGTTGCGGAACCAAGCTATAAGTGGCCACCGTTTATTTTTTACTGACTTAAAAAAAGAAGGAGGTTATCAATTCGTCGCGTATTTTTTTTAAATGTATGCTCACTGATTACTCGAAGACGATTGAACCGATCGAAATCTTTCAAACGTTGTAACATCCGGTTTGTTTTCAAGTTGGTCCAACTTGGTTGAATCATTTTTAATTTGGTTCAGTTGTACATAAGAAAAATATTGGAAAAAAATAACTGGGCCACAAGTGAATTCTCAGATCGGACTAGAACCCACGACCTTTGGAAATACGGTACAATGCTCTAACCACTGAAGTCTCGGTAGCTCAATATTTTTCTATTTAAAATTCATCATAAGTATCAATTAGTAAAACTAGCATTGAAAAATGCAAAAAATCATAAATGGTTCTGTTGTGTTCGACAAACTTGATAAAACTGTAGTTTTAGTTAGTGTAGTACGGGGCTTATTCCTACTTTAAAAATGGTGTAAAAAACTTTAAATAAAAAATAAGGTTGCTTTGAAGTAATAACTGGGGAGCAATCTACAACAACAATGCGACGGAACAATTGCGCTAATCCGCTATTGTGCGCGCGTTCCGTTGCGGAACGCAAATCATAAGTGGCCATCGGATATTTTTCAAATAAATGTTTAGAGATTTTATTTATGAACTATTACTGCCCGCGACTTCCTTGTCCTTCTTCTCCTTCGACTTCTTTGTGCTTGTCCACATGGGCAATCGAAAAGCCCTGGGCTAGCATATAAATTAGTTAACCTATGTTTTTCTAGTATGTTCACCTTTCTACGGTGTTAGCCACCGTCGTTTCATCAATGAGAGAAATATCCTCTCATTCAAAAGAATTTTTTTTACAAATGTTTGACTATCGATTAAAATGAAACAGCCATCTAATTATAACTTTTTAATTTTGCATTATACAATACTATTTTTATGTGATAAATATTAAACAAGAAAATATACTAGAAAAAAGCAACTGTAGGCTTATTACGAGTTTGGCAAACTCGACGTTACAGTAAACGTTAATGTAAAATGTAACTCCGTCTCTTTCATATTTAGCGACTGTTTTACCGACATGAGCAGTGTATCCGATAGTCTACGCTCACGAGTCCTGTAAATGTCATGTTAAGCAAACTCGTAATAGGGGTACTGGTCTCATGTCGTTTTGACGGGTGACAAGATGCATTTTTCTAATATATTTTCTTATAAAAGCAACTTGTCTCATGTCACTGTGACGGGAGACAAGTTGCTTTTTTCTAGTATATTTTCTTGTTTAATATCTAACACATAAAAATAGCATTGTAAAATGCAAAGTTAAAAAGTTATAACCTATGTTTACTAGATTATGAAGAAGCTGTGTGTCAGTAGCCCTAGTACTAGTATGACCGGCTCTTAGCGACACTTGTACTTGTAGCTGGATAACTTATCATTGGGACAGTGGACAGCTCTTAGCGCGGTGAGCAAGACAAGACAGTATCATGCTGTTCAAGTCATATAGTTCTATTTGATCACCTAGATGGCATTGTGCCCATCTAAATCGCGATACCGTTAGTAAGGCCATAGTGCCCCAGCAGTAGGGACATTGAAAATGGCCGATGACAAGTACCTAGTTTAATATTTGAGCGTTATGGAAATCTCTTTAGAGCATCTGCACTGAAGGGATCCATATTACCGTTATGCACTAACAATATTAGCATAAAAGCGAGATCACACTCTATCATTCCGCTGCAGATTGCCTGCATGCGGGGAACGGGGAAAGTAGCTAAAATGTTTTAGTATGGTACAATTTAAGAAACGGTAAAACTGCAAGTTTAGGTACAACTCTAAAACCATTATTAAAACTATTACTAGCCGACCTCCGTGGTAGAGTACACCGGTTTCAAGGTGTCTGTTTTAGACACCTTGAAACTTAGGTCTTAAGTTCATTAATAGAAGTTATAATAAGAATGTTTAGAATATAATTAGAATAGTTAGAATGTTTTAGTTCTTAAGTTCATAATGATTAATAGATGTCGCTGATCGATTTTGAATCTCGGTTTCGTATACTGCACGTAATCTTTTAATATTGTGATTATTTTGTATTAGAGCATGCTTTTGAAGTGTAGCGAAGTACCGGTTTTATTGTAGTTTTTATAAGGCTGAAGATGGAAGCGAGCCTCTCCCGGAATCCTCAATGACTGAGGAACTGGCTATCTTATCTCTAACTGCTGGAACACAACAATGCTGGAAACATTGTTGTTATGGTGGCGTCAGACTGCAGGCGACACCTTGAAACCGGTGTACTCTACCACGGAGGTCGTCTAGTAATAGTTTTAATAATGGTTTTAGAGTTGTACCTAAACTTGCGGTTTTACAGGTTCTGCAAATGAACTTAAATTGTACCATACTAAAACATTTTAGCTACTTTTCCCGTTCCCCGCATGCGGGCAATCTGCAGCGAAATGATATAGTGTGATCTCGCTTTTATGCTAATATTGTTAGTGCATAACGGATAATACGGAACCTTTCAGTGCAACTCTAAAGAGATTTCCATAACGCTCAAATACGAAACTAGGTACTTGTCATCGGCCATATTCAATGTCCCTACTGCTGGGGCACTGGCCTTCCTTATGGATGGATAAGGAGTATGGGCCATGACCCACCACGCGGGCCCAATGCGGATTGGTGGGTTTTAACGAGCCAGGACCAACGGCTTAACGTGCCTTCCGAAGCACGGAGGAGCTCGAGATAATACATTTTTGGTCACCCATCCAGTGACCGACCATTGCGAAAGTTACTTAACCTCAACAATCGCAGGCCGAGCGCGCGAACCACTGCGCCCACGGCACGAGCTTCTCCGATTAGGTACCTACTAGGTACTTACCTTTTATTCAATTCAAGGATATTATGGTTACGAACAAAACAAATCGTCACTTCATTTACTTATTTCACATTAATTCACAGCAGTCAATCAAATACACATTTTCATGACATTGACATGTGCCACAGACCACTATGGAGGTCATATAGTGTATAAAAATAGTTTTTTTTAATATTATTTTTAGAATAGAACACGTTGTGATGTAACCAAATCTCTCCCGAGGCCCTGCCAGAATAACAGCGTGTTGTGCAGTTTTTTGGACGGCACAGCACATCGCTGAGGCAGGGTCCTCATTAGTCACATAAGTGTTTTTTCTTTTTTTTTTCTTTCTGTTTTATTAATTATTATTGTTTGTATGTTTTGTTTGTAACCTTTTTGTTAATTTCCATTGTGTTTAGGAGACTAATAAAATATTTTCTATTCTATTATATAACTTAGTACCAAGTTCTGTCGAATTAGAACATTATTAAATTGATGCGGCTGTTTTTAGTATTGCTGTGAACTCGTGCTTTCCCTAACTGTCCATTAAACCTTAATCCTAATTCATAGGCAGGTATTATATGTATATGCGAAATAGTGTGTTTGTCCATCGTCCACGCACTAACTAAGCAACCGATCCACTTGGATTTTGTCATAAAGTTAGTTGAAACAATGACACTATTAAATAAAAAAGGTATTTCAAAGTCAACGTCAAAGATTTTTATTCAAATAGACTTATAGATAAGTACTTTCGAATAGTCCAACAATTTTTCTCCCTACTAAAGTAAAGTAAAGTAATCATTTATTCGGAGTTTCACATAAAAACATAATATTCTTAATCTAACACAGTTTGGTACAAATTAAATTTAACGACCTGTTTGGCGCAGGGGTACTAACCCCACCTTCTGCGCCAGAGGTCCCGGGTTCGATCCCCGGACAAGACAAATATTTGTGTGCATGAACATGTCTATTTGTCTTGGTCTTGGTGTTTATTATGTATATTATGTATGTATTTACAAAAAAAAGCGTATATAAGTATGTTTATCCGTTATCTAGTATCCATAACACAAGTTCTTCATGATACTTAACGTGGGCTAGATAATTGGTGTGATTGTATGGAAATATTTATTTATTTATTAAATATTAATTTTATTAAGTAGGTACATGAAAACATCCGAAAGGGCTGACCAGCTCAGCTTGTGTTGTAGCTTATAGCCACAGCCATTCAAGACATCTTTTAACTGATAAGAAGAACGGCCGCAAGAAACGATCCGATCGACTAAAAATTACTTAATTGAGCGGCTAAAATACTAGGTTTGGCGACAAAAAAAAAACTTTATTTAACAACAAATAATAACATTGTAGAACTAAAACAATAGGTACTCATTATTGAGAAAAGTCACAATGACAATGTTAACAATTCAGGTCCCCAACTCCTAAACTAGGACTAATCCTGTATCTTAGGAGCTGGTGATTCCTCCAAATGCAAAACATAATATTCTCAAAAACAAACTGGCTGGTTAATGTAGTTCGCAGTCTATTGTACATATAATTTTGGTAAATATGTGTGCGTTTGTGTGTGCGTGTGTGTGCGTGTGTGTGTGTGTGTGTGTGTGTGTGTGTGTATGTAAGTGTGAGTGTTGTGTGGGTGTGTACATAGTAATAGTAATAGGTTAGGTTAGGTTAGATTGGCGAATAAGTCGGTCACCTAGTATTTTTGTCACCCAAAAACTTTTTTGGTCGAGCGGTTAATTACTAGCCTATTTAAAATCTCTCATCTAAAATTACTTGTCAAAGTTGTGTTTTAAATTTTAATTATTTTTTTAAGGTAAAACCTTGCTATCATTTTTTTTATTTTTTTTATTTTGTACGAGGGACTCTTATCCTTCATCATACCTGATGTTAAGTATTGATAAGGCTGAAGATGGAAGCGAGCCTCTCCCGGAATCCCCAATCACTGAGGAACTGACTATCATATCTTTAACTGCCGGAACACAACAATGCTGAAAACATTGTTGTTATTATAGTGCCTCCTCTCTTCTAAACCCTATTGCGTGCCCTCAGGGTCCATGATGATCTTTTATTTATGTTCACGATCTTTTGTGTGCTTTAAGGAATGCAATAAATAATTGAGTATTGAGAGTAACATAGGCTACTTTTTATACAGATATTCCCACGGGAACAAGAATGGGCGGAAGCTAATAAAGCAATATTTAAAGTATCGGGTACTTGAAAAAAGTGATACTAAATTGTATTTCAGTATTTTTAGATAACAACTTAAACGAACCTAAAGTCCAGCCCCCTAATTGTCTTATTTCAAAATCTATCACAATCCCTTTCAAAGGTATTGTGATTGTGATAGTGATTTATGGAATAGTGTAACTTAGAGTTGCAATCCCTGTCTGAACGAATTATGTTTTAAATGACACTTAATTTGACACTTTTCCATACTTGAGAACTTTGTAAAGGTAGACTTATAAGTAGCTAGTCAACCCGTGACCACGGCAACTGAAAAGGTTCCGAAACGTCGGGAAACCAAAAAAAAAACCTCAAATAAACCGAAAGATTATAGCACCAAATATATATTTCGGGTAAATAAATCGCACTAAATTTTCTTATTCAATCAATATACATTTAAAAGATATTTTCGTCTGTCACTTTGCTTAGACAGTTCAATTTCGTTCATTCAATACCTTTCAAAACGCGTCCCGATCACAATACCTTTCAAATGTCAAATAATGACGGCCTGAAAAATGATTATATCTTTCTAATGACGAATTGAAAGGGATTGCGATAGATTTTAAAATCAGACAATTAGCCCCCAGGTTTTATTTCGTTATGCAGTAAATGTTCGACTACAAATATTCTAAAGCTTATCTATACTATATATAATATATATAATCTAATATATAAAATTCTCGTGTCACAGTTTTCGTTCCCATACTCCTCCGAAACGGCTTGACCGATTCTCATTAAATTTTGTGAGTGTATTGAGTAGGTCTGAGAATCGGCTACTATCTATTTTTTATCCCGAAATTCCACGGGAGCGAAGCCCCGGGGCACAGCTAGTATAATATAATATTATAAAGAGGATTTGTATTTTTGTATGTAACGAATAAACTCAAAAACTATTGGACCGATTTTGACGAAATTTGGTATAGAGAATCCTTAGACCCCAAGTAGTAACATAGGCTATAAATGATCCCAAAATTCCCACGGGAACGGGAACCACGCGGGTGAAACCGCGCCCGCCCTCTAGTGTTTCTATAAAATTGGCGTTCAACCGAATGGTTTTGCAATAACTGGCCATGGCATTTACGGGGCGGGTCGAAAATTATTGCTTTTCGGTCACTCGAATGCGGGCAAAGGCACAAGATAATAAAGTTTCCAGAAGGTACCTAAGCGAAAAAGTCCCGCCATACTCGAAAATCTTGCCTGACCTACCTGGTTACGGTATTAGACTCTAGGTTCTATTTGTGATATTTTAGGTTTGGTTTTTTTATTTTTTTTTTATTTAAATTATAAATGTACATATTGCTAAGTTTATTTATTTATATCCTTTATACACAGATTTCAGCTATCAGCTCTTTTTTTTTCGCGTGTTGTACGGTTGAACGTTTCTCGTATAGGACAGGCCCTGCCAGAATACCAGCGCTGTTGCGGTGTTGAGATATCGTTCTCACATCGTAACAGCATTTTAGCTGAGGCAGGATCCTGATTGGAACGTCACACTTTTCTTTTAAGCTTAAAATAATTTGATGTTTGTGTTTTTTTTTTATTCCTTTTTGTTTATTACATAATATTTTTGTTTCGTGCCTTGTGACGTGTCAATAAAAACTTTTTCTTTCTTCTTTCTTTCTGATATTATGAAATTTTGGTGGCACTGTTTGCAAGTTAAAAATAACAAAATTTTACGGAAAATCTTATGGATTTGGTGGGTCTCCGACAAGGTGGACCGACGATCTGGGGTGCGATTGCGTAAGGTAATCGTATTTATTTGACAGTTCATATCGTATTCAATCGGCTGCGATTTGTATGGGATGACATATAGTATGATACAATATGAACTGTCAAATGAATACGATTGACTTTACGCAATCGCCTAGCTGGTGAAGGTCGCGGGATACCGCTGGGATTCAGACAGCGCAGGACTGATTGTCGTGGAGGTCCTTGGGGGAGGCCAATACCTATAAATGGGTGTTGTGCGGCTTATGATCTATTTGAACAATCGCTATTGAATACTTTTGAAAGTTCCTAAGAACGTAACGTTAATATGTGTGTGCGAGAAATGGCGCATTGTTTTGAGTGTTAGCCCTGGATCGCACTGGAGCTTTAAAAAGCGTACGGAGTTGGTAACTTTGAAGTGAAAACTTCTTTAGCGGCGTTGTGCACATCAGAGTTTTAATTTTTTGGGATGGGTAAAAAAAATTATAGTCGCGTCGGGACACGTGACCTGTAGAGCTAGCACGAGTAACTATCGAAATAGTATCGAGTAAATAAAAAAAAAAATGACATATTAAGCAGTATGTAGCCGGATGTAAACGGAACTACATTTTCCTATACATTTTTTGACATTACGTGCTCGATACTTAAGTACTCGATACTATTTCGATAGTTATTCGTGCTAAGCCCATTGATCGAAAATTCGTAAGACGGAGGGAGAGTAGAGCGCCGGCGCGACGTAGGGAAGTAATATCCCCCTCTTCTTGTACCGCGCGGCGAAGTTGTATGCCTGCTCCTGCTGTTTCGTTTAAGCGGTTTTCACTTCTGCCGACACTCCCTGAGTGCAACCCGTTGTTTTTGAAGTGAAAACTTCAGAGTTTAAAATTTTTGGGATGGGTAAAAAATGTTAAAGTCGCGACAGGACACGTGACCTGATCGAAAATTCGTAAGACGGAGGGAGAGTAGACCGCCGCGCACCCGACGCGGCGTAGGAGAGTAAGTAATATCCCCCTCTCTTTCTACCGCGCGGCGAGAATGTATACCTGCTCCTACTGTTTCGTTTAAGCGGTTTCCACTTCTGCCGGCACTCCCGGAGTGCAACCCATTTTTTTTTTTGTATGCGAACTATGGGCGCAAAAAGCGCCTGCGTATGATGACACAGTCGAGAAGTCGTGTGTTCTATTCGAAACAGATGAAATAACGCGCGAAAAAACTGCTCGTGCGAATGAAGGCTTATCTCTGCTTGGGAGTCGTGTCACCTTACGTACTTTGTGGCAAAGGTTTACGGCGGGAGTGTGTCAACAGGCACCAAATGAAATTGAGTTTGTATTTAATAGGTTTTCAATAATAGGGTGACATTTTTTGCCATAAAGGGGCAGAGGCCGCCATTTCACTGTATGAAAACTGATAAGGTAGAATTTGAAAAAGGATGTTGACCTCGTCATATCTCTAGCTCTAAACTCACGTGGTGAATATATTTTAGTTATTTATAAAATATACTAGAAAAAAGCAACTAGTCTCATGTCGCCCTGACGGGATTCGATCCCGCATCCTTGGTTCTAGTATATTTTCTTGTTTAATATTTATCACATAAAAATAGCATTGTAAAATGCAAAATTAAAAAGTTATAATTAAATGGCTGTTTCATCTTAATCGATAGTCAAACATCTGTAAAGATGTTTCTTTCGAATGCGAGGATATTTCTCTCATTGATGAAGCGACGGTGGCCAACACCGTAGAACGGTGAATATACTAGAAAAATTCGACGTGTCCTCATAGGTCTCTGTAGCATAATTGGTTAGTGCATTGGGCCGGACTCCCAAGGATGCGGGTTCGAATCCCGTCAGGGCGACATGAGACTAGTTGCTTTTTTGTAGTATATTTTCTTGTTTAATATTTATCATATTTTAGTTAGTAATATATATAGATTTTTATGCAGAATAAAAATTTGGTCCTTCAAGCCGGATAAATAATGCTTATAAATAAAGTTTTATTTATCTACATATTTATTAAATCTACAGTAAGAAATACGCTTACTTGAGCTAAGTCTATGATATTTTTGTTATACTGTTCAAAATAACAGTTGTTAAGTGTTTACTTACGCCCGAAAGTCATAACCTATCTGTTGATATGGAGTGGGCTATCTGAGATAGTTGCTTATGATACTTTTGTTAATATTATCAAAATAATGATGGTTGCTAGGCAACGAAACCAGTATCCTAGGCAACTATCTCGGATAGCCCTATCTATGTCTACAAATAGGTTATTAATTTTGGGCGTTAGCAACAAGTTTGGTTGAACAAAGATAGGCCTATCTTTTAGGGATAGATAATTGAAATTGGTCAAGCCTATAACTACTGCAGTATATCTTGTGGTATCAATTAATACAATCCAAACTTATATAAACCTATTCCGTATCCCCAAAGACTGTCGTTTCACCCCGCCCTGGACCTGGCCCATTTTTCGGGCCGTTGACCAAACCGCGGTTTGGTTGCAATCAACGCGGGCACCCAGCGCGCCCGCCCAATCTCCGCCCCACTTAGATTGTGTGTGACCGTAGGGCTGGCAAACAGTAAACCTGTGTTTTTTAATAATGAAGAAATTAACAAGCTCTTTGATTTTGATACAATAATAGATCAAACAACTCCAGAGGACGCTCCGTGTGGGGCTGAAACACGTGTAGGTTAAGGTGTATTATTATCCATTCATAGCGACGTCGAACCCCTTTCAAAGCTAGATATTTTTTTATTACTTTTTATTTATTTATTTGCATTAACTTGTTACTAAACTATTTATATTTTATCTTATTTAATCTTGTAAGTTATTCATAATCCTACTGGTTTATAAGTCTTCCGCGCAATCCTTTCCCTTCCAATATATATATTTTTAAGACTTTATACTTTTTGTTTTTTTTAAGTGCGTCATTTTCACCATTTCCCGCCCACCCATCAATAGGGTGAGGGCTGAAAATCGATGTTTCGCTCATCCCACGAGCGAAAATACCACATCGAGCCTAGACCCTGTTTTGCTGCTGCACATAGAGGCATCCGCACTACGTCTGACGAAGTGATTATAAAAATATGTTACCTATTTATATGATGTCTAAAATACCAGATGTATCTATGTGTGTTGCAACAAAATAATCAATTTTCTATTCTATTCTATTCTATTCTATTATTTTTGGAAAGGGGAGACCAGCAAGGCCGGACGGGTGATCAGTTTCCCTAGTCGGAACCACTTCACCCAGTTCCCCAAAAATCCCCTGAGGCTGGTTATCGCTCACCCCAACGGCGTCAGACCCTCGAACCTTCCTGTGAGCTTACGGTACCTGCTGAGTTATCGTCAACTGCTTTCGATCCTCTTCTTTTGACTTGTCCACCTCAAAGAGCTCCCAGCGCAGCGATGCAAACATTGGGCATTCTGCCATGAAGTGGTAGCTTGTTTCTTCTTTTTCTTTACATTGTGGACAGGTGGGATCCTCTGTCCTTTTGATAACTGACAGGTGCCTGTTCAGTGGACAAAGTCCTTTCAGTACTCCTAATATGTTTTTTGTGTTTCTCCTACGGTTGAGGTGTAAGGTGTGCCACTGTTTTGTATTTGCTTGCATCTATCTTGACAGATCACGTCTAATAAATGCAAGTACTACCTAGTTAATGTCTGACCTGTCAGGCCCCGAATTAAGAGGTAAAATAGATTATGAAGTGGTAGAGTAATACGTACACCGGTTTTAAGTTGTCTCTACTCTGAGGTCCCGGGTTTGAATCCTGGTAGGGCAAAATGTTTGTATGATGAATACGAGCATTTGTACCTGAGTCATGGACGTTTATATGTATTTCTACACATAAATACTTATATATGTATAATTATATGTATTTATATCCGTTACTCTAGTATCCCATAACACAAGCCTTACAGTGCTTACTTTGGGGCCAGGTTAATTGGTGTGAGTGTAAGTAATATATTTGAAATTTTAAATATATATATTTGAATTAGATATTCTGTTGTTCTCTGGACACCGGTGTCCGTTTGATGAGTTAAATAACCTTCAAGGACAAGCTTTATCAACGATGCACGAAGTTGCTATTGACTAGACTTTTCTTTCAAAAGATCTTTGCACTACATAATAAAACAGCAAATTTTCTATCTCTAACACTTAAAAAATGTAAGCCAGAACGGTTATTTATAAGACGCTAAAGATCAAGGCAATTGAAATGACCTTTTTCTTAATTTTTGTTTAATTATTGAATAAAAAACCGGCCAAGTGCGAGTCGGACTCGCGCACCGAGGGTTCCGTCAAATATTTTTTTATTATAATATGATGTAACTAAAAATTTACGGTTTTCGCAATTTTTCCTTTATCTGTACTATAAGACGTTACTTCGTACCAAATTTCAAGATTCTAAGTTCACGGGAAGTACCCAGTAGGTTTTGATTCCCGTGCGAGTTTCGAAAATTTGCGGAAATTTGCGGCATAAACGGCTGTATCTTTTGATTGCTTTGGCTTAGAAGTTTGATTTTTTCACAGCTCCAAGGGACAGTAGACCTGAGTATAAGATATAAATTTCAGTTTGATAACTCCACGTGTTCCTGAGAAAAACTGTCTTGACAGACGGACGGACGGACAACGAAGTGATCCTATAAGGGTTCCGTTTTTCCTTTTGAGGTACGGAACCCTAATGATTGTTGAAGGCAACCCTAAATTCAATTTTCTCGTCAGGTCCGACTCAGGAAGCGAACCGGCCACCTCAGGTCAGTGCTGACTCATCGTGGCGGTTACTACCACATATTCGTTATTTTTAACTAAGTTACGTATCGGAGATGAAGAGAGTAGGCGCAAAGCAAGTGGGTTAAACACCATTACAACTTACACAGTCAAGTTGGTTTTAAGACGCAGACCAAGGCGGTAAAATTAAATACTTAATTAATGAAATACTTGCCAACTTTCTTGTTTTCTTACTAATTGAAGTTTTCGTTGTAGCCAACCCTAAATTCAATTTTCCCGTCATTCGTACTGACCCAGGAAGCGAACCGGCCACCTCAGGTCAGTGCTGACTCAGCGTGACGTTAACTACCACATATTCATTGCACTCAATTAAGTTACTGGTGACAAAGATGAAAGTTTTTTTTTTCTATGAATAGAAATAACGGTGTGACTCTTAGCCTTCATCACACCTGATGTTAAGTATTGATAAGGTTGACGATGGAAGTGACTCTCCCGGTATCCTCAATCACTGAGGAACTGGCTATCTTATCTGCCGGGACATAGCAACGCTGAAAACATTGTTGTTGTGGCGTCAGACTTAAATAAGATGGTGGTAGCTAGCCAGGCGGATTTACAAGTCCTACCACCCTACTAAATTAACAATTAACTTCGATGAGTGATTTTGACGACCTGTTTGGCGCAGGGGTACTAACGCCGCCTTCTGCGCCAGAGGTCCCGGGTTCGATCCCCGGACAAGACAAATATTTGTGTGCATGAACATGTCTATTTGTCTTGGTCTGGGTGTTTATTATGTATATTATTTATGTATTTAGAAAAAAAAATGTATATAAGTATGTTTATCCGTTATTTAGTGTCCGTAACATAAGTTATTCATGATACTTAACGTGGGCTAGATAATTGGTGTGATTGTATGGAAATATTTATTTTAATATTTATTTTATGAGTTAAGCTAAAAATATATAATTTAAATATAAAACACCGAATTTTGATTTGACTTACACAAATATAAGACTGACAATTTCGGAAAAGGAAATGAAAATAAAACAAATCTTTTTGATAAGAAAATCGTTTATTATGGTTTGAATTTATGCATATCTAATACTATTCTTCAAGATAAAATTTATAGTATACGTATTAAAAAGTGCAAGTTAATAAAAATTGTATTTTGTTAAATCCAAATTGTATTTTTACGAGTAATAAATTGACAAGACACATTAATGGTAATAAATACAAATCCTTAAGTCAATCAATAATAATCAGTAAAAAAATACCAATTTTCATTGTGTTTTCTAGAAACTGGTACTTATACTGGTATTGGAAAAGCTCGAGAGTGAGTTAGATTAATTAGATATCAATCATTATTATCTTGATTGAAGCGAATACGTGTCTGTTACAAGAGATTTCTTTTATTCTATTATGGTTTTAATAAAATAAAAGGCTCGGTTAATTATAATATTTCTATAAAAAGCTTTTATTCGTCCTTAGTTTTTTTCCGATTATAACTACAAAGTAAATTTATGGATTATTATTTATTATTTTTTAACCCCCGACGCAGCGCAAAGAGGGGTTTTATAAGTTTGAAGCCTATGTCGGTCTGTCTGTCTGTACGTATATTCGTAGAGCCTAAACGGATCAAGCGATTTCAATGCGGTTTTTTTAAATTGAAAGTTAAATTAATCGAGATGGTTCTTAGTCACGTTTGATGAAAATCCATCCGGCCATTTATGGAAATGGTCAACTGCCTGCCAAAACGGTAATAGATACAAAGGTGGTGCTTTGGCTAAAATAATGTACACCCTGGGCAAAATCAGGTGCAGCACAAAAAAATACAAAATGGCGGCAAAAAAAATGTCTTTCTAAAAGTGCCTAAACGTATCAAGCGATTTCATTGCGTTTTCTTTTTAATTTTGTGTGTAATTTAAAGGATGGAATAAAAATGAAAATTTGAAAACCCCCGACCCAAAAAGAACTTCAAAAAATTTAAAAAATAAAATTTCTCTCAGTCGGGCGACCACAAAAGGAGAAGTACTAAAAGGGTATATTATACGTTGGGGGTCCCCCGAACGAGATAGAAATTTTATTTTTTGAATTTTTTGAAGTTTTTTTTGTGTCGAGGGTTTTTAAAATGTTTAAATTTATTTTTTTAGGAAATAGGGGGGGGGCAGCTCCAGTCGGAACTGTAGTCACTGCGACCGAAAAAATGTATTGTAATTCGCCAAATTGTTATCTTTTAGCCTGGCGGCCTCCAGGAAGTTTTAAAGTCGTCCTGAGAGATTTTAGTTCCTCTAGTCGAGTGATACGCTGGCCCAGGTGGATACTGCGTTTGTGAATTAGAGGGCCGCAGTCACATAGGAGATGTTTGGGTGTTTCTCACTCTATGTTTTCTCAAAACCTCAAAAAAAATATGTAGAACTTTTATTTGAATTCTGATAAAAACATCCACATAGATTTTAGCAGAGTTCAAATAACACTTGGTATGAAACAGCTAGTTTCTTTTTTGTTTTGTTGTTCAAAAAATAAGTTTCACAAATGGCTAAATATTTTATGTTATGTTGGCGAAAAAAACAAAATATTAGAGTAACATTTTCACACTTCCGGGTTACTGAAAATGTTCCACAGGTAGCTTCAAAAGCCAAATTAATTATTAAATCGTCACTCTCGCTCGTTTTACACCAAGGTACGGACGTGCCATGATAACTACACACTGAAAATACGATTTTCACGTCATAAATCACTACCGTACTAAATTGCACTTTATGCTGTGAAGCAGAAAGTGCACAGTCTCTTGCCGACAAGTTTTAAAGCGAGGAATTTTTTAAATTGAGAATTTGAGACATAATAACGTTCGTAGCGTTACGTTTTCAAACGCAGTTTTATTTTCCCTTTTCTCACATTTTCAGTTTCACCTAGTCAAAAACCGGCCAAGTGCGAGTCGGACTCGCGCACCGAGGGTTCCGTTTAAAATTTTCAAAAATATTTTTTATTACATGGTGTAACAAAAAATTTACGGATTTCGCAATTTTTCCTTTATCTGTACTATAAGACGTTACTTCGTACCAAATTTCATGATTCTAAGTTCACGGGAAGTACCCTGTAGATTTTGATTCCGGTGCGAGTTTCGAAAATTTGCGGAAATTTGCCGTATAAACGGCTGTATCACAGCTCCAACGGACAGTAGACCTGAGTATTAGATATAAATTTTAGTTTGATACCTCCACGCGTTCCTAAGAAAATCGTTCTTGACAGACGGACGGACGGACGGACAACGAAGTGATCCTATAAGGGTTCCGTTTTTTCCTTTTGAGATGCAGAACCTTAAAAACTAAGATATATTTTATTTTTTAATTTTTTTACAGTATTACATGAACCTTCCGTATTTTGTAAATACAAAAAAAAACTCTTTATTGCACCGATAAAAATATTTACACATAAATAACAGAGACATATGTACAAAGGGGGACTTATTTCTAAAAGAGATCTTTTCCAGCCAACCTGAGATGTGATATAGATTAACAATATTATGCGGGTGACATAAAGTACGAAACTTAAAATTATATAAGAAAGTTTACAAAAAAATCTAAATTTAAAATATAAAGGGATATAAATACATATACTTACTTATACATAAAATACACATACAATATTATACTTAAACCTACATACATACATAAAAAGATAAAATACACTCATGATTCTGACTCCCATAGAAGTGATAAAAAGTTCGACTTAACTTTGGATTTTAATTGAGTGGATGCTTGGGGAGTCTTGAATGCTACTCGGAAGCTTATTCCGAAGTCGTGCCGCCCCGACAGAAAAGGAATTATAGAAGAAATTGGGGTTGCTTCTAGGCAGCTCAAGCATCTTAGTGATGCAAGGCCGCCTGGGGCGGGAAGGAGGAGTAAGCATTTGAAAACGGGATGTAAGGTACTTTGGTGAGTTAGGATCTTTGAGGTTTTTAAATAATTATAGCTTTCTTTAAATTTTGCATTTTACAATGCTATTTTTATGTGAAAAATACTAAACAAGAAAATATACTAGAAAAAAGCAACATGTCCCGTCAGGGCGACATGAGACAAATTGCTTTTTTCTAGTATATTTTCTTGATTTTGAATAAGTTCAATAGCTATACATAATTATTGTAGCTAGTGCTTAGGATCTTCTTTTAAGTATAGTAATACTTGTGCCGGGGGACTTCGATCTTCCATAATTAAATTTGATAGTGAATATCACACAAGGCCTAACGTTATTTTACAAACTAAAGAAAATCAACAAAAATATTATGAAGCAACGATTGAAGCACAAATAAAATATGTATGTTAGTGTACGCGTGTGTGTGTGTGTGTATGTGTGAGTGCGTGTGTTTGTGTTCGTGTTTGTATATTGTGTGTTTGAGAATTGTAAGTGTGTCTTAGTGTGTCGTACGATTTTGTTTTTAGCCATTCAATGAGAATTTCTTGCACTCGTTATATGATTTCGGGCATATACTTATTTACACATTTATTAGTTATATTACAAGTTGATTGCTTAGCCCGTTGACTCCCAGCAAATGATGATTTAACATCTACTGTAAAGTAACAAGTTATCTTTTTGTACTAGAAGGTACTATTATATCTTTATTTTCATGTCATGACATAAAACATTATTACAACGCTATGATGCTACGCATTTAGTTAAAATAAAATATCTTTAGAAACATCTGCCAAGCAAGTTAATGTTCAGTCAAGATTGAGATCATAGATAATAGCAGCAGTTTTTTAGTTCAAGTGAAAAGCTCGACATGCTTTTTGACTGTACAAAAAAAAAACAAAATTCAAAATCATTTATTCAGTCTAGGCTGTGACAAGCACTTATGGACCTCAAAGAAGCTACGCCATCGGTTCATAAACCATACGGCGGGTCTTGTTAAGAGAAGAACCTACAAGAAACTCGTTAAGGGCTGTTTTTTTCTCCCGGTTTTTTTCATACAGAGTCGTCATATTGAAAATTTAACCCGAACAAATCAGCAAGGTCAACTTCCTTCACAGAAAAATATACTAATTATAATAGTACATTTTAAGATTATCCTTACATCCCTACCGTAAACAATTGTCCTCGTAAAGAAGGACTTATCATAATATGCATTACATATAGTAAGTCTATATCACTCCGTTGGCCTCAAGCTCAAGCTCCTAAGGCCCACTTGAGCCAAGCTAGGTTAACACAATTAACTCAGAGTTAATGCTACTTTTCTTCTTCTTCTTTGTCGTTTCGCTCTTGGCAGAGCGGTCGTGGCCACGTTGAGGCGTCCACGTCGGTGGTAGAGGCGGACACAGCTTGCCGCACAATCTCCCGCCATCTCTCCCGGTTGGTAGACTGTCTGGCGCAGTCAGAGACGCGGTTATCCACAGCGGATTTCACTTGGGCAGTTCAGTGCATCGGTGACCTGCCACGTGATCTGGTACCCTCTACTTTGCCCTGTACTACCAATCGCTCTATGGAGCCATCAACTTATACTGATAAACTTTGGCCATGTCTCTATCCCGCCTAGAGACATGGCCAAAGTATTGCAATATGCGCGACTGTACTACGGCCGATAAACGCTGCCTGATGCCGAGCTCCTGGAGTATGGACATGTTGGTGCGGAACTCCGTCCACGATATCCACAGCATCCTCCTCCAACACCACATTTCTAGAGCATAAATCTTCCCCTTTTCCAACTCGCGCACTGTCCACGTCTCTGCCGCGTAAAGAAAAATAGGAAATACAAGTGTTCGCACGAGCCTAACTTTGGTGGCTTTGGTAATGTTACTATTCCTCCTTTTGCACACATCTAATTATGAGTTAAATGTTTACCTAGCTTGGCGCAAGGAAGCCGAAAACCATAGTGACTTTCGCTCAGTTGCCGAACTAAAGTCATAACTTTAACGTATAACGTCCGACGTTAATTTGTGTAAACTGGCAAATTACTGAGATTTGGATTCCTCCGATCCTCGTAATCTATTCGAAGGCAATAAATTGTAGGCGGAAACATCCCCCGCCAACAAGAATATTTGTAATAGGCTCGGGTTATTGGATTGGGAGCCCGTGAAATATTTCATAAACTTGCATACTTACGGTTTTTTTTTTAAATTCTAGTGGTTGATAGCAATACGAACTTAAAGACTGCGGTTTTTAAGTTCGCAAACTTACTCAGCTCACCGTCGGTGACACACGTGAAGGTTTGGTCACAATATACTGCGATGTCGTCGGCGAAGTTGCGCGGCAATTTTAAAGTACGCGTACTGAAGATGACACACAGGCGAAAAAGGTCGTCGAGCCACAAGTCCACGTACTTACTCGCACGTCTATCACCCACTTTAGTTTTTAACTCAGGGTTATAAAATAATCAAACTGTAGGGATCTGGGAGAGGGGACAAATGTCCCAGTTTTTGAAAAGTCCCACCCTGCGCTCCGACATGTGATTACATACGGTACTTTTATTATGTAGTTACAAAATATACTAGGTTTTTTAGCTTTAGAAATTTTACCCCAAAGACGAAGAAGAGTAAAGACCGTTTTTTTAAACGGTAAGTAGTAGCTGTAAAATTCCAAAAACCGTTTACAGCTGCCTGTGACTTTGGCCGTTTAAACGTTTTTCCTAGTGCGCATTGTGGAACGAACTTTTTTCGATTAGTTTTCAGCGAAATGGAAGGATTAACTACTTACCTACGTCTTAATCTTGATAACTGACATAATACAACGCGCCTGCCTAAAGAATATACCTATACTTTTTCCTGTAAAGGAAAAAGAGTATGATGATTTAAAAACCATGTATTTTTTTATTACACAAACCAAAATTCAAACTTCATAACGCCATTATCCGAGATATCACCCTAAACAATATTAAAAGTAAATTAGATCGCTTGCGTATAAACTTGGATTGGGTCGGCGGAAGAAAATACATAATTCAGGATACACATCCAGCAGTAATGCGTATCCATAGAAATAGACATGATATTACTTGGTAAATATTTGCGGGAACGATCAAAGCGGATCGAATGGGAAATGTCAGTGACGTGTCGTAATATTGTTGAGTCACTATATTACTTGAATGTTTATACTATAGAAAAATTATCAATCTCATAAATAAAAACTATTAAAATAAGTTTGATTATTAAAATTGAAATGAGATAGATAACTTCACGTTTTCCCAATTTTCCAAAAATTCTTTCCAAACCTGTAATCGTTTATCAAAAATTTGGATGTCGTCACTGTAATTTTTAGAAATCTTTTTTTATTTAATCACCATTCTCGGAGGCAATAAATTCCTCTGATTACTTGTCTGTTTACACTATAGAAAAATTATTGATCTCATTAATACGATTAAAATATTTTTGATTATTTAAATTGGAATGAGATATATTCACGTTTTTCAAATTCCTAACCCCCATATTCTAAGTCGTTCCTCCAAAACTTTTTACACTCCACTCAACCTCGTCGTGGATAAAAATGGTAGTGTGCGCTAAGCCTAACACGGAGTGGCTACGTACTCTTTGGCTCCTCCAGGTCCTGACGGAGTTATGACTTAGAATACCGATTTCGAGGAGTATTTCTAAGAGGTTTTCAATGAGGTTTCTTTAAGTCGAGAACGAGTAAGTTTTGGAGGAACGACTTAGGATATGGGTGAAAGTCTGTATTCTTTCCAAACCTTTAATCTTTTATAAAAAATTTGGATGTCCTCACTGTTATTTTTAGAAATCTTTTTTTTTATTTAATCACCAATCTCGGAGGCAATAAATACCTCTGATGAAAATCCTCACCCTTAATCTTTTGTTCAGAAACCCAAAATGTCGTTGCCTGCCCATAAATCGAATTTTCCGAACATCATAAAAACGTTCATCGTACCTATAAATATAGGACGAGAAAAGGTTATTTCGGCAAACAATTATCCTGTACCAATGACTCCCTCTCTCAGGAGGTAACCAAGTATCCGGGACTGATCGGACTTTAACGGATTTCTACGCCACCATATGGGTGCGTCACTTTAAGCACGACATAATAATGGTATTGCCGTAGTACTGGTAAAAGATGCAGAAATTGGCGGTATTAAACAAGAAAATATATTCTAGTGAATAAAACAACCGATACGATAGGATACGATATGAGACTGGTTGTTTTTTTTTAGTATATTTTCTTGTTTAATATTTATCAAAGTCAAAGTCAAAGTCAAAGATTTTTATTCAAATAGACTTATAGATAAGTACTTTCGAATATTCCAACATTTTTTCCCTACCAGCCATTCAGGACATCTTTTAACTGATAAGAAGAACGCCCGCAAGAAACTTATCAGCCTTAGCAGAAACAACAACATTTACAATGGAACATGTTGTTGCCAAACACAAATCTACAATCTTGAAATATATTTAATAAAATCATATAAAAATAAAATCACATAAAAATAGCATTGTAAAATGCAAAATAACAAAATTATAAATTGGCGTTAGTTACTACAAAGTTTTAGCGTGTAATCCTACGATTATTGTTGTTAAACAACCTTTGCTATCGGTCGCACATGGGGTAGACGACAAAAAATGTATTAGTTATCCCGAGCTTCTCGTGCTTCGAAAGAGGTTGAACTAATTTAAAAAGCGTTATCACATTGCTTCGAGTTTCTATGGCTCATCCTCCTAATGGAATGGATTAGAATCCTCATTCTAGTCCTAATTAATATTATAGCTGCGAAAGTGTGTTTGATTGTCCTAGTTTGCACTAAGCAACCATTCGGCTGGATTTTTGGCATTTAGTTAGTTGGAAGGACAGAGAGTAACATAGACTATTTTTTATCCCGATATCCACGGGAACGGGAACCACGCGGATGAAACCGCAGGCAGAAGCTAGTAAGGATATAATTCCTTTATGTTTTTTAAAGTTTGAATTTCTTTAATGCTATCTTTTTAGTCATGCCTGGCCTGGATTAACATTCGCATAGGAATGTTATCAATAGGTACTGCGCGGCGTATTTTTTTTACATAAATGTTTGTGTTTGTTATATAACGCCAGTAAGTATAGGTATATGTGTGTCAGTACAGAATTGGTTTTGTTCCATACATAAAAAAATAATGGTTTGTCCAAAAATTCCAAATTATTTGGCTACCATACTCCCCAGTGATTTATGCGGCCCGATAATATGGCCGACATCCCGCTAATGAAATTGTCAACCAGGTAACGGCCGTGATACTGCGGGAAGCGGGATGGAATCAATTCTGGCCATGGCACTGACATTCCGCCACCTGACATTCCGGGGTACCACTTTTGTTGGAAGCTTTACGATAGCTTTAGGCCATTGGGTTTAGGACCAAAAACTGTTATTTTATATTGATATATTTTAGGAATTTTGTAACATATTTTCAAGATTAGAAAACAAAAAAAATATCATGTTTTATTGACGAAATACATTTTAGCAGAGTTCAAATTAAAATGTTTCCATACAAAAAGTTGATCATATTGATGAGTTCTACAAATGGTTTTAGGTAAACTTAAAATAACGTTGTATACTCTATATTGCACATAAAACAGAAACTGAATAATGTTTTGAGACAAGTTTTTTTATTTTTTTTTTATGAAAGACGGTGAGACTCTTAGCCTTCATCATACCTGATGTTAAGTATTGATAAGGCTGAAGATGGATGCGAGCCTCTCCCGGAATCCTCAGTCACTGAGGAACTGGCTATCTTATCTCAAACTGCCGGAACACAATCATGCTGAAAACATAGTTGTTATGGCGTCAGGCTTAGAAAAGATGGTGGTAGCTAGCCAGGCGGGCTTACAACAAGTCCTACCACCAACCAAACCGAATACAATATGTACCCCCGCTGGGAATCGAACCCGGGACCCTTGGGTCTGATACCGGTGGTTGTACCACTAGACCACAGAGGCGGTTATGTTTGCAAAGGTGGGCTTATCTAAAAGAGATCTCTTCCAGCCAACCTAGGGAGTGTTAGGGATAGATAAGTAAGCAGGTAATGTAAGTGCAGACATAAACTAAAATCACATACAATACAAATTACTAAAACATACGTCGTCGTCGTCATCGTCTCAGCCATATGACACCCACTGCTGGGTATAGGCCTCCCCCAAGGATCGCCACGACGATCGGTCCTGTGCTGCCCGCATCCAGCGGCTTCCCGCGACCTTCACCAGATCGTCGGTCCACCTTGTAGGGGTTCTACCCACGGAGCGTCGTCCGGTACGCGGTCGCCATTCCAGAACCTTTCCGCCCCAACGGCCATCGGTTCTTCTCGCTATGTGTCCCGCCCACTGCCACTTCAGCTGAGCTATCCTTCGAGCGATGTCAGTATATAACGTTAGTTCTCCTGATGATTTCCTCATTTCTGATTCGATCACGCAGGGAAACGCCGAGCATAGCTCTCTCCATTGCACGCTGAGTTACCTTGGTAAACATTAAAACATACGTACTTTATATAATATATACATAAGCACATCTTAAGTTTCTTCGCGCGGATTATTTAGTGCGATGTATTTACCCCAGATATATATTTGGAAACAGCATTGGAGAGCATTGGACCGGATTTGCAAAGGTTCTGAGTTCGAGTCCCATCTGAGAATTCGCTTGTGGCCGAGTTGTTTTTTTTCAATATTTTTCTATTTAAAATTTATCATGAATATATATTTGGTACTATATTTTTTTGGTTTACTTGCGGTTTTTTGGATTCCCGACGTTTCGGCACCTATTCAGTTGCCGTGGTCACGGGTTGACTGAGATGACATTGGAAATACTGTTAATGAAGATACAGAAGAGTAGATGTGATAGAACACCACCTTGAGGCACACCAGCGGATATACGTGACCACTCGGAAGAAGAATCATTAAAGACTACACAGCATGGTGTAATGAAACTCATTTAAGTCCTAAATTAAACGACACACTTGGACGAATTAATCCAAGTTCACACATCGTTACGATTTTAACAACCTTCTTGACGAAGCAAAAAAATACTGGCTTAACCAACCGGGATTACTGCACGCCAAGTCCCTTATAGGAGGATACTCGCTAAAGCGAACTGCAGAACTTTTAGAGCTCAGCAGGACGAACATCTGTGCGATTGTCAGAGCCTTAACCGGACACTGCAAATTAAACAGGCACCAATTTCACATGAAGTTGAGTGATACTGATATTTGCCGCTACTGTAAACAGGAGAGGGAGACACCAAAGCACCTTCTGTGTGACTGCGGGCCATTTATGCACAAACGCAGTATTCACCTGGGTCGACACATTATCGACCCAGTGGAACTAAAATCTCTAAAAGCTAGGAAGATTCTTGACTTTCTTGAAGCAACCGGGCTAAAAGAGGTACTATAAATAGGTGGCGAGTTACAATAGATCTCTTAGGTCGCAGTGACTACAGCCCTCAACAGGGCTGCAAAGCCCCTAGATCCTTAAATAATAATAATACGGTTTTAAATTAGGGTCGCGGACAAGTACTTTTCCATAATAAAGTGAAAAGTTGAAAGATTAATCCTGGTGAATGCGCAAACGAACATGGATAGCAGGCAGCATGATAAAGTGAACGCTTTGTGTGGATTTACGGAAATTTTCCGCCACCCAAAACGCAAGCGGAGGTGTTTAGATAATACGGGACGGCCGGTAGTTCCCGACAGCCACTTTTCTATAAACCTGTGCGCTGTGGTTGGAATGTCTAATATGACTATCGGTAATTTCGTGATAGGTAATTTTAAAGGCTTGATTTAACTTTTTTTCTCGTGCGCATAAAGATAGGGTATTGTGGTCTAATTTTTTGTTTAAGTGTGTTTGTCAGCATCGTCGTAGTTAACTCTGTCTTGTCCTCGGCATGAGTTACTTGCACTCATTATAATCTTAAAGACGTTTGTTTCTTTATGAATTTTATTGAATCCTTAATGTATCTTTGCATTCTTTATATTATTTGTTAAGAAAATTATTTACTTATTACGTCTGAGAGAAGTTGGAGAAAAAAATTGATGATTTCTAGTTTAAAACAAAAAAATTAACGATTTCTTATAATATAAGACGTTATATATAAGATGTTATAAAAAGAACTTTTAAGAATATTAGGTTAATATATTTTTTGCGTAGTATAATATTGCACATATTTTGGTTATGCGTCCTATTTAAATTTAATATTTTTTTAATTAGTCATAATTAGATGTTAGTTTAGTTAATTACTGTGTATACTATTCTATTTAATGCATGGCGTGGCAGCCTCTCAGTAGGGCAACACTATGTCTAGATTAAGTTGAACTGTGTGTGTTTTTAAGCCAAGTTTTTTGTGTATGCCTTGTTGGTTGTCCATAAATAAATGAAAAAAAAAAGACTTATTTAGTAAATAAACTGCCATGTTTGTTTCGGTAATCGTTGTGTAAGCTTTTATTATGCAGATATTTTAATATCTAGCTATTCGTCTAATTCAAGTTGTATTTGGTTTATATTATAAGCTTACGTAATAAATAAAAATAATAAAAATATACGTGTCCCACGGGAACAGTAGCTCTATCACGAGTTTTGTCAACGATCCTCGCTAGCGTCTAACGTATAGACATTTGTATGAAAAATTGTTCAGAGCCCCAAGCGGTGAGTAGCTGAACTAAAAATGGTATTATGAGTTGACAACATTGACATTAGGTGACAGCTCCTGTTACGTAAGCTTCACGATTCGCGGTCAAGTTTTTCATACAATTTGGTAATATGAGTTATTAATTTGGCAGATGCTCCTGTAATTTACGTTTACAGTCTTTGGGTCCCGGAACGCCTGGCAGCATTCACTCGGCGCCGTTTGTGCTGGACGATTGTTTAGCCGAGTGCAGAATGACGGGTTTACACCCTTATTCATAAACGTTAGTTAAAGTTAAGCATTGTTTAAAAGTCATGCTGCTAATATAGCAGATAGAGACAGCATGGCTTTTAAACATTGCTTAACTTTAACTAACGTTTATGAATATGGGGGTTAATCTTTAGCACTGCAATCGGGTCCATGTGATACTTCCGTGGTTTAGGGTTAACATTCTGTCGATTTATTGCTTTGTGAAGCTTGGTGACGCAGTGGCTAGCGTCTTCAGTTTAAGCAACTTTCGCAATGGCTGATCGGGATGAGTGCCGGAAAATGTATTATATCAAGCTTCTCCGTACTTCGCAAGGCAAGTTACCTATGCTATTGGTCCCGGTAACTTTTACTACGCTGATACTAAGATATGCATGATATGATAATGCATGGATGTGATACTAACATAAAACATAACTAACATAACTATTATAAATTAGATAAAAGAAAAATATTCTAATAATTAAATATGGGAAAATTTTCCTCTTATATTAAATATATTTCAAAATTGTAAATTTGTGCTTGGCAACAACATGTTCCATTGTAAATGTTGTTGTTTCTGTTAAAGCTGATAAGTTTCTTGCGGCCGTTCTTCTTATTAGTTAAAAGATGTCTTGAATGGCTGGTAGGGAAAAAAAATTTTTTGGACTATTCGAAAGTACTTCTCTATAAGTCTATTTGAATAAAAATCTTTGACTTTGACTTTGATATTTTTCCAAACGCCGTTTTCACCACCGACAGATTTTATTATGGAAATGTATCTAGCAGATAATTTGACATTTGTAATATGAATTAACAATTAGTTCTATTTATAATTAATATAATACGTGTCCCACGGGAACAGTCCTTCGGCCCCGGATTACGGGACGCTGGCAGCATTCACTCGGCGCCGTTTGTGCCGGCCGATTGTTTAGCCGAGTGCAGAATTACGGGTTTAATCTTCGCTGCACTCGGGTCTATGTGATACCCCCGTGGTTTAGGGTTAACGTGAACGAAAAAACATTATTTGTTTTGAGGAGCTATGGTGACGCAGTGATTAGCGTGTTCAACCAGCGTTTGTGGCGGTTAAGGAACTTTCGCAATGGCTGGTCGAAGGATGGGGAACCAAAATTAATTACTTTGAACTCCTCCGTGCTTCAGATTCCATATTTGCAGTTTTTAAGAGCCACCAATACGCATTTGAACCCGCCTGGTGGGTAATGGCCCATCCATATTCATCCGGGAGGCCTGTCATCTGTGCCCCAGCAACAGAGACAATAAAAAGAGCTGATGATGTTACATATTTTGCTCGTGGTATACTTATATGGCTTTTAATAAAGTCGCAGGTATAAATACTTTAAAAACCCGTTTTTTTATTCACCTGTTAACTTTGGCTTTTTTTAATAATTTATTGGCGTGGTTGGCTACTACATCATTTCAATAATACAAAAAAAATAAAAAACGACTGTGATAAATATAAAACAAGAAAATATACTAGAAAAAAGCAACTAGGAGACGACTAACTAAGAGACGGGCGACATGAGACTAGTTGCTTTTTTCTAGTATATTTTCTTGTTTAATATGTATCACAAAAAATAGCATTGTAAAATGCAAAATTAAAAATGTATAAAAAAAAACTACTATTCGAATGCGTACCTACAGAAAAACGAAGTCGTAAATATTTGTAAATCGGGATAAAAACGGGTCTTTAACCACCCCAAACACTCAGCATAATAATATTTTACAAGGCAACAGCAAAGCATTAATATTTTGTCATTTCTGGATTCATTATCAAGAGGGCGTTTCGGTGTACGCGATAAAGGACATGTTTATGTTGGCGCTCGAATATTTTAATAATGCGAGCAGAAAAAATTCAGCGAGATCTCGCATTTTTGTGTGGAAATTTTCATGAAGAATTTCGTAGGCCTCGTGACGCACGCGGATTACTTTCGCCTAAATGCGATGCTGCGTCGCCATGTTTTTTGTTGCTTGGATAAAAATAGGAGCGTAAGTTGATTGATTTGAGCGTACAACAACGGGAGTTAAAATAAAATTAGTTTGTAACATAATAAACATATTTATTCAAAAAAAAACCTGTTAACAAGACGACATTTACACATTAAGCACATAATTTTTTAAGTACCTTAAAAATTATTAGTAATACATGTAACTGCCATTACATAAATAAAATGCGGATTACTTTATGATATCTTTAACCTATGTATGAGCGACTTTATAACGTGACTTTCCTATTTATATATAACAGTTTATAGATCTTTCTACTAATTTGTAAATATTAAAATGTATGTTCTTTTACATAACAAAGCATTTATATAAAGGCAAATCGACTAATTTTCTTTGCCCGATCACTTTTTTTTGGGTCCGGGTGCCGCGGGTGCATAAAAATAACACTAACTTTTTTTCAAAAAGTGTTAAAATTATAGCTTTCGAAAAAAGATAGACGAATAAATTAAAAATAAATGAAATATATATATATATATATTTACATCGGATGCCTCCTTATTATCTCCGGGGGTGCCATAGGGGTTGAAAATTTTGTTAGATTTTAGCTACAGGACGCACCGTTTTCGAAATACATATTCGCATTTTTATAAAATTCATTTTTGAAGTCCTCAATACCAAATCAGTCAAATTATTCTAAGTCCTAAAAACGAAAAATATTCTAAGTCCCAAATCCATACAAAAATGTCTCGAAATTTTTCTATGTCCTGGCTCCATACTAAAACAGTCAAAAATATTTTAAGTCCTATCTCCAAACAAAATCAGTTGTATTTTTTTTTATGATTTAGTTTTTTACTGTATACTTATGGTAAATTTTAAATAGAAAATATTGGAAAAAATTTACTCGGCCACAAGTGAATTCTCAGACGGGAATCGAACCCGCGACCTTTGGAAATCCGGTCCAATGCTCTAACCACTGAGCTACCGAGACTTCAGTTGTATTTTTTTTTTAAGTCCTGCACCCCCTCTCCGACACCCTAACCTTTTTTTTGTCTCATAATCATGATTTTTCGTTTGGCGTTTTACCCACAAACAGTTTTCGTCTTTCTCTTAAACATGGATTGCGTGAGTTTTGATACGATCTCAATATTAAAAAGTGCGTTAAAGACTTTTTCTCACTTCGCGATGAAAGTTCCGCCCGGGATGCCAACTCGGGAACGATCATTACAATAAATTTGTACAACTCCTCCGACGACGTCCGTTATATTGCATTTTTATTTCATTGCGAGCGGTTTGAAATTACTTTTTTGTTTGGAACAGAAATTATGACGGAATATAAACAGCCGTTTTGCATTAATAACTTATTTCGTACTTAAACTCACCATGAACGGGCTTTATGTTCAATTACTTGAGCAAATTGAGATTTGTGGTAAAAATAAATGAACGATACCTATCTTATGAAAATTGCTATGCGATGATTGTTTCTTTACCTTTATTTGAAAAAATATTTAGTGCTGCATTCTACCTTACCTATATCTTAACTGAAACCTACGAATGTATTTAACTGGAAACAGTTTTTCCGATATTACCGCTGAGCTACCGAAGTCTCGGTAGCTCAGCGGTTAGAGCATTGGACCGGATTTCCAAAGGTCGCTGGTTCGATTCCAGCCTGAGAATTCACTTGTGGCCGAGTTAATTTTTTCCAATATTTTTCTATTTAAAATTTACCATAAGTATAAAAATAGCATTGAAAAATGCAAAAATTACAAAATCATAAAATATATATTTCTATTTAAAATGTATCATAGTATAAAAATAGCATTGAAAAATGCAAAAAATCAAAAATCATTATTATTGGCTGTTAATATCTTAATCGATTGTTAAACATCGGAAATAAAAAGTTTCTTTCGAATGCAAGGATATTTCTAGCATTGATATGACAACGCTGGCCTACAGCGTATTAAAAATATAAAAGTATTGGAGTATTTCGACGGTGGTCCAAGTCTCGGTAGCTCAGTGGTTGCAGATAAGATAAGATAAGATAAAATTTATTTGCTTGAATATGGTTACATATTGGTTAGCATTGGATCGGATTTCCAAAGGTCGTAGGTTCGAGTCCCATCTGAGAATTCACTGGCCGAGATGATATTATCCAATATTTTTCTATTTAAAATTTATCGTAAACGATTTTGTTTTGAATCATATGTTTAGAGGAATATATTGAAGCGCGCATACTATTTACTCGATAGTTGTTTGACAAAAAGTCAACATCGACTTTTCTATCTACTAAACTGTTTAGTTTTATGGAAATCGAGAGAAGTACACAACTCGACAAAACAGTTTTTGACAGTTGTCATACGGAAAATATATCAAACTAGTTTCCGCTTCCGGTTGCACAGACTTGGTTCCTGATCCCGTGAGAATTACTCTCTATCCTTTCAACTTTCAACTAACTAAGCAACACACAAACAAACACACTTTAGCATTTATAATATTAATTAGGATTAGGATGTAGACGAGATTTACGCATATACTATCAGGAAATTTATTGAACCAAATTATCGTCAATTAAGGCTTGTTGCACGATCGACAGATAAGTTATGGGTAGCTTATCTGGGTGGTAGGTAGGTAATTTGACAATTGTCATACAGAAAATATATCAAACTAGCGGCTGCTTGCGATTTCACCCGCGTGGTTCCCGTTCCCGTGGGAATATTTACATTAATTAGCTATGCCCTTACAGGGTCATGTTTTCTGGTACTATCCATATTTTCAAGGATCTTATGTAACCAAACATGTTGCAATAAATTAAATGACTATGACTATGACTATATCGGGATATAAAGTATCCTATATTCATATTGTTACCATTTGTTGACTTGTAAACTTTGGAATTTAGAATCAGAATCAGAATAATTTATTGCGTTTCATGTGGTACATTTAAGATATTAGAGGTAGTTATTAGAACATACACATGAGCCCTGTAAAGACATAACAATATTAAATCTAATTACTTAAGATCTAGTTAAAAATATTCAAACAAAATTAAATTAAATTAAAAATATTATCTTTAACAATAAATACACAAACAAAAAAGAAAAACAAAACAGTAAGATAAACATTGGATATTAAATTAAATTACTGCGTATTAAATATTTTCAGTATTATCAAGTTATAAGTTAACTTTTTATTGCATAGGTTTATAAAATTCGTTGAGTTTATAATAACATTTCTCTATTAGGTAATTATTTAGACATTTAACATATTTATTATAGTTATCGATTTCTCTAATATAATTTGGTAGGCTATTGTAAAGCTTTATCGCCATAGAGTAAGGTCCTGACCCAACTAATGTCATGCTAGTCTTAGGTAGTACAAATTTATTTCTTTTTCTTAAATTCATTGCTCCAGTGTAATTATCATCGCTTTTTATAAATAAGTTTAAGTTATTTCTCACTAGTTTACATGTTTCCAGTATGTACAATGATGTTACAGTTAAAATATTAAATTCTTTAAAAAATGGTTTACAGCTTGTCATTTGGTCTATATTGGCCAGTATTCTTATACATTTTTTTTGTAAAGTCAATAACTTATATTTGTGATTGGTGATTTTTATTGTTACTCTGAAATTTATGTTTTTCTTTATTTCACTAGATACTGACATGCTGGTGTTGTGTCTATGGAATGAATCAATATTGTATAAATGTAATTTTATTATTTACCTATATGATTTGCATGCTATTGTAAATGGCTGATCTGGCTGATCTATATTTTAATGTCATGTGAAGCGTATTATGATTACTATCTGTGTACCATATTTCATCCAAATACGTTTAGTAGTTTTGGACCCTATTTAATGCAAACAAACAATCAAATCTATCCTCTTTATAATATTAATAATAGAAGTATAGATTATATGCCAGATAAGCTATGCCGAACTTATCTGACGATCGTGGAACAGGCCCTTAGCACATATTAGCAGATAGCTACTTCGTAACCCTTAGTCTATAAAAATCATAATACAATCATCAAAAAGTCCACCTCGTATCAAACCTTCCAAGACCACCAAATCATTCTAACCTTTTCTTTTCCAGCCACGTGACGAGGACAGCTAGCTGGCTGCCACCAGCGGAGAGCTGGTCATCCTCACGGGAAGGTAGTGCCAGCAGCCAGGTGGAGGAGCACGAGGACCTGCCGTATGGCTGGGAGCAGGCCCTCGACAGCCAAGGGAAACCTTATTACATCAAGTAAGATCATCTTAACATGGCAGTTAGCAATATTTATTATTCTTTGCTATTATTCTTATAGTTCCAGACTCTGTATCAATCTATTTCATCCCATAAGTAATTGAGTTCAGTCTTAATCATTACTTTATGATACCCTGTATTTCCGTGCAAAATTTTCGAAGAACATTATTTTTATGAATACATACGCGCATCTTAAGTTTTGTCGCACACTGTTCATTGAAATGCAACAACTTTTACGGATTTTTAAGCGCGTTGTATTTCACGTCATCCCGTGATCACGGCAGCTGAAAAGGTGCGAAACGTCGGGAAAACCAAAAAACCTTCAAAAATACGGACATGACATTTTTTGACATCGATATAAGCTTGCATCGACAAGTTGTCTTGTCCGGGGATCCAACCTCTGGCGCAGAAGGAACCTGGCCATTCATGCACAATATTTGTGTGCATAACATGTCTATTTGTCTTGATAAGTATTTACAAAAAAGTATATAAGTCTATTTTTTCATTATCTAGAAATATCCATTACACAAGTTCTTCTTGAAACTTAACGTACGCTGGATAAGTAGTGTGATAGTATGAAATTATTATTATTAAAAAGAGCTCATTATTTGACGAAAATCGACCAGCTTCCAATTTAATCTTGCTCCAAGGGGACCGGCGCTGTTTGCCGTAATACAGGCTTATGCCTAGCTCGGCAGCAGGTACATATTCATATTACCTTGTAAGTCCTAGCTTATGTTAAAATATGAATTGTCAAATTACTTATGTTTGGAAACAATAAAGAATTTATTTATTTATTAATTTAGCGATCGCAATCTGTCTTTCGTATACCTATGATCATCAACCATTCTAACGTCCGTTGCACATCGACCTTTGGATTTTGTATTTAGATTTTGTATTTTATACAAAGAATAAAAATAATTATCAAAAGAAGCAAATCATAATTGTTTTAACAGCTCCTAATAGATACCGGACTGTTTGTTTTTCGTGCGACAGAGATAACGCTCTACGAAGCCGAAATAAGCCGATTGTCTCTTTCCAAAGGTCGATGTGCAATATTTATGGCTGGGTACTATACATAGTAAATGGGGCATTGGTCTTCCCTTAAGAAAGGATAGGGAGAATGGCTCATCTCACCTCAATGGATAAGGAGTGTGGGTTTAACGATTGCAAAATTATACAACTTGGACCAACAGCTCAACGTGCCTTCCGAAGCACGGTGGACGTTTTCAAAAAAAAAAATTGTAGAAATAGAGATATCGTAACTGCCTCTGTGGTCTAGTGGTAACAACCACCGGTTTCAGACCAAGAGGTCTCGGGTTCGATTTCCAGGTTTGGTTGGTGGTAGGACTTGTTGTAAATCCGCCTGGCTAGCTACTGCCATCTTATTTAAGTCTAACGCCATAGCAACAATGTTTTCAGCATTGTTGTGTTCCGGCAGTTAGAGATAAGATAGCCAGTTCCTCAGCGATTGAGGATTCCGGGAGAGGCCCGCTTCTATCTTCAGCCTTATCAATACTTAACATCGGGTATGATGAAGGATGAAAAACGGGAAGACTCTTATCTTCCCGTTTTTTCATAAATAAAAGATAATATTTTGATCACCCACCTCGTGACCGGACCATTCAAAAAGTTGCTTAGCTACCACAATTTCAGGCCAAACGCGCGAAGCACGGAGCCACCGAGCTTCACTTTGAAATCGAACGGAATAGGAATTCCAATACTGAAACGAAAGTATACACGGTTTTATACAGTACAGTCGAAACGTACAATCGGGGATCTTCCCGGTTAACCAGTAGAGTTTTCTGAGGGAACTTTATTTAAAAAAGAATTAGATATATTGAAAACGTTTATATCACAAATAATAGAACTATACCGGTATTTCATGTGCATAATAAATTATTTCTTAAACCTTAGTACTTTGCGAGAAAATGTTTCCCGAAAAAACTTCCCCAATTGTACATAAAGGCTTCATCCAACTGTACTGGTCCCCGATTGTACCAATTAGACCAGTAAATTACATTCGAAATCGGAATAATTCCGATACACCTGCATTTTTGGTATGTTTTTTGGGTTCACCTAGATAGTATTTATCCAGATTTGCAGGTTTCTAAAATTTAAGCCCAAAATTGTTGGTGGGCCCGAACAACATACCTAAAATTTAGGTGTATCGGAATTGTTCCGATTTCAGGAAAATTTTTTGTATGTGACTGGCCTACTCACATCATCAGCCTGTGGACGTACACTGCTGGACATAGATCTCTCCTAGCTCACGCCTATTGTGGCGTTCATAGGAGGCTATTAGCCTACTGCTACCACGCTGGCCAGACTGGTTGGTAGAGGGTTTGATTCAAGTTTTCCTTCTCTCGCACAGGTGTTCAATGTGTCGAGCCTCTTAGTCGACTCTTACGACATCCCAGGCATGTAAGGGAGTGGTGAAACTTGTATTCTTAGGCCGTCACCACACGGCACAACTGGCACGGCACGACTGGTCTACTATTTGTTTACAAACATTCTTCCCGTAAGTTAACTAAAGTAATGCATTTTTCTATGTATTTCCAGCCATGTGAACAAGACGACGACGTACGTGGCGCCGGAGGGGTGCTCCTGCGAGTCACCGCCGGCGCCGCGAGATGTGCTCCTCGAAAGAGACCCGGAGCTCGGGTTCGGCTTCGTTGCCGGCTCCGAGAGGCCGGTACTCGTGAGATTCGTCACGGACAACTCGCCAAGCGTTGGAAAGGTAGGATGGTTTTAATTTTGATGGTCTCAAATTCCCAATGCTGGGGCACTGGCCTCCCTTAATAGGTAGATATGGAGAATGGGTCATCATGATCCACCACGCGAGCCCGATGCAGTTTGCAGGATTTTTACGACTGCAAATTTTAATATAATGTTCCTAACGATGATTAGTTAATCACCCATCCCGTAATCGACCATTGTGAAAGTTGAACCGCAACAATAGCAGGCCAAACGCGCAAACCGATGCGCCACCGAGATCAGTATAAAAAGAACATGAACCTGCATATTGAAGCTTTGGCTAACGACTGCAAAGACGACGACACAAGATTTCAATTTTGAAAGCAATGTCATCTGACATTTTTGTATTAGGCGAATAAATCCATTTGAAAACGATCGTCTTTTATGAAATCAGAGAAAAGTCGTCTCTAATAGCATATTTATTTTCTTTAATTACTCATCCATAACTCCTAGATTTAACTGTGTATTTTCAAATATACTCGTAAATAAATGGATTTTCTCCTCGACGAGGACGCCAAATTCAAGGTCCATATTTCATTTTCAACATGGAGTAGCAGAGCCCTGCGTTCCCCAAATAATACCAATTTCTGTATAACTAATATTAAAATATATTTCCCCGAAATTCCAGTTGGAGCCAGGAGACCAAATCCTATGCGTGAACGGCGAGGACGTGAGCAACGCTGCGCGGGAGCACGTAATATCGGCGGTCCGCGCATGCGCAGAACGCGTTACATTGCGAGTGTGCCAGCCGGCGCGCAGCGGCAACCCTTTAAGGAGATCAGCGCTGCTGTCAGCAGCGAAGAGGGCGAGGTTACGGGCCAGGCCGCCGAGAGTGCGGTTTGCAGACTCTGTGCAGCTGAATGGGGCGCCTATGTACCCTGTTAGTTTTCCCTACCATTGATATTAAACTAAAACATTTTTTTTTTTTTCGCGATTTTTGCTTCTTGGACTTAAATTTACCTTCTACTATCATACGTGTTGAATTATTGACACTGTTGATATTATAAGATAAGTAGAACTTTACAATGAATTGGTAACAATAGTTGTAAGTAGTAATAAAAAAAAAATTGTGAGTATTTCATATTGAGGGAATCCTCTATTACAGTAGGTACTAAAATTCCTTTAAACTATTTCAGCCTTCCGCTTTTTCCCTCGGAGACCTATGCCTCCCACCGATGGCCAACGTTCTAAAAGTGTTCCTCGAGAATGGTCAGACCAAGTCATTCAAGTACGACGCCACTACCACCGTGGCCGACGTCGTCACCAGCCTCAAAGATAAGCTCTGCATCACAGCAGAGGAACACTTCAGCCTGGTGGTGGAACATGTCAAGAGTCTGAGGAGGAACAAGCTGACGCTTTTAGATCCAAAGGAATCGTTAGCGAGGGTAACGGCAAATAATTATTCCTTGTTTTTGTATGCTGAATGTTTATTCACTTAGAAAATATCCTCATTTCAAACCCCTATTAATAAAAAAAATTAAAGACGATAAACACTAATAAACCAAATGCTAATAGTGCTAATATAATGCGTCTACAATACAGTTCGTAAATAAAAATGATTATAAATTAAATATTCACAAAAGTCATCAAGTGTGCATAAGCTTGATTTCATGACGACATTTTTAGACGCACTGGCTGTAAACCCAGCTCTTGAAAAAATCTTTCTAACTAGGGCGTTAGGGTAAAATTCTCTGACTCTCTTGAAATGCATGTACCTATCTTGAATATTTTCTCCAGAAATGATTGTTATTTGAAAAGCTTATAACTTGCAATTTGTTTCCGATACAGCCATACTAAGTACATGTGAATTCAGCTACCATCAGCCAAATACATCTCTTCAATCCTCAGATCGCAGCCCGCCCCGGTTCACACAAGATGCGTTGCCTTTTTCGCGTGGTATTCATGCCAACGTCAGCAGCGGAACTAGCGCAGCGGGATCTAGCGGCACTAGACTACCTGTACCTGCAGTGCTGCAACGATGTGGCTGCTGAAAGATTCGCGCCAGAATTGGCCCCTGACGTGGCGCTGCGGCTCGCTGCACTGCACATGCACCAACATGCTCTGGCCAATAACCTCTCGCCAGCGAAGCTCACGGTTAAGGCTGTCGAGTGAGTAGCTTATATTTCTTTAAATTGCTACCATCCATAACGTACCTCTCTTACTTCCTTTACTCTCATCTCATTACATTTATCAAGCACGCCTTCAATCCATTACCTGATCGTAGTCTGCTTTCTATTCCTCTTCTAATAATGATTAGGTAACTGCTGATTAGACACAACAGAAAATCAATTGTGTCTCCCGTGGACAACTCAAACTAACAACTCCTCGTCACCCAATTTTCTATACATTTCCTGATCTTATTCTACCTTCTATTCCAGTATTCCTCTTCTAATATCAATATTAGTCTTTACAACTCAACTCTACTCAGTTCAACTCAACTCGTTTCAGATCAGAATAAAATTTATCTCGAAGCTAAAACGAAATATGAATATTTGTCTCTTGTTTCAGAAGAGAGTTCGGGCTGGAGCGTTTCGTGCCGGGCAGCCTGCTGGAGTCGATGAAGCGCAAGGAGCTGCGGCGGCTGCTGGCGCACTGCCTCAAGCTGCACGCCGTCATGACCGGCCCGCAGCGACAGCTCACGCAGCTGCAGGTGAACACCCATTTATGATCAACGGGGATACTCGTAGCCTTCATCATACCTAATGTTAACTAGTGATAAGGCTGAAGATGGAAACGAGCCTCTCCCTTAATCTTCAACCACTGAGGAGCTGGCTATTGCATCTCTAACTGCTGGAACACAACAATGCTGAAAACATTGTTGTTATGGCGTCAGACTTAGATAATATGGTGGTAGCCATACAAACTGATTCTGAGCGGCTTCGCTTTTAGAAATCCCAGCCCAGCGATCCACCATACATTTTAGAGAATTTTTGGAGAATTTTTTTGGTTCGGCTTACCTTCGCCGAATTTGGTCCCCTCGCCACCGGTAGCTAGGCAGACTTACATTAAGTCCTATCAATAACCACTGGGAATCGAACCCGGAACTGGGTCTAATAGAAGACTGGGTAGAACAACTAGGTACAATCCTTATTTTTTAGCGTAATCCGAGTTCAATATCAGGTATTGGAAATCTAAGCATACCTTATGCATTATCATAGGAAGTTAATAAAATTAACAAAAGACAACACCCTAACAATCCACCTAACTACATGATGTCTAACTTTCCCTGGTTTCTCTAATGTTGTTATCCCGGCTGATCCCCTAATGTTGCAATTATTCGCACAAAACGCACATTTACTAAACCACTAAAATTATAAATTAGAAAGTTTTGGTGTCAGGATGTTTGTACGGTTTACTCGTACATTGACATACATTTGTTCACCTACTTATTGAGGTCAATGAATCACGCATACTAAATAATTTTATTTATTAAATTATAATAACTATAGAGTGCAAACTTAGCAACCGTAAACAACTGACGTCGCGTGAGAGTCACTTTTCGGTAAACTATATTTTATACTGTGTATGAAAATAAACAGTGAAATATTTGATGTGACTTTCATCTTCTGGCACTCCACAACAACTGCAACTTATCTCAACTACAACTTACTTTCCTGTATAACGTAACACGCTATAAAATGTTTGTTACTAAATTACGCAAAAACGGCTGAACGAATTTAGATGATATTTTGGCAGGATTTCAAGATTGGATGATAGTTTTTAGCATAATCGTTAAAACATAGGACGTTTATTATAAAATACTATAAATGAACAGAACTTGAAGAAAATCCTAGTACAATCCGATTACATTATCATTGCAGGCAAAGCTGCAGTACTTAGACATGGTGGCGGCGCTGCCGTCGTACGGCGCGAAGTGCTTCAGCAGCGGCCGGCCCGAGCGCGTGCTGCTGGTGTCGCCGCGCTTCGGCCTCAGCCAGATCGTGAGCCGCACCAACGCAGTGGTTAGTCTTCTTATTCTTCTACCAATACAGGCGGTTTCCGCATCTCGGTGATTCTTTCGCATTCCTGCGTCTTTTTTTGCATCCGAAAGGTGACAGACCGGATCACTTCAGCCATATCAGCTCAACCAGGAATGCTCCAAAGCGTTTCGGTCCCATCCAGATACTGACCCGCACCACCGCAATGCCGTGGTCTTTCCTTGTTCTGTATATTATTACTATCAATATACCAACATTGATATCGGCCAATATCGAATTCGGTCTCAGTCGTACGGCGGCGTGCCATAGCCCAGCAGCGGCCCGGCGCGTGCCGCTCGTGTCGCCGCCTCAGCCAGATCGTGAGCCGCACCAACGCAGTGGTCAGTCCCTGCTCTGTATATTTTTGTCTATCATCCATGAAATTCCATATAAATCTGGAACCGATTCCATATAAATATGAATTGTCAAATCAATAGGATTTCACAATCGCACCTAAAGTATGCTCCAAACGCTTTGGCCTCAGCCGCACGCTGTAATTAGCATTCTTCTTCTTCTTTCAATACGGGTGGTTAATAACGATTATTAGTTACTATATCGCGTCCTGGCTCTCTTGAGCCATCCTAGCTTAATCACGTTCAAGTGTCAATTTAAATTTTTCTGATCAAAAAATATGTTATATGAAGCCCTCGGAATTTGTCTTTATCTACGTTTGTTCGATTACAGCCCCAGTCGATAGCGTCCCTAGAAGAAGTGGAAGGCATCCGCGTGAAGTCCGAGTGTGGAGGAGCAGGCGGCGCAGCGGACGTGGCCATCTTCCTGCGGCGCGACCGCGTGCTCGCGCTGCTCATGGACGAGCGCGACGCGGCCGAGATGCCGCTCGTCATCGCCGGGTATGACGTAGCCATCATTGTGACGTAGCCATCATTATACCTTCCTGCGGCGCGACCGCGTGCTCGCGCTGCTCATGGACGAGCGCGACGCGGCCGAGATGCCGCTCGTCATCGCCGGGTATGACGTAGCCATCATTGTGACGTAGCCATCATTATACCTTCCTGCGGCGCGACCGCGTGCTCGCGCTGCTCATGGACGAGCGCGACGCGGCCGAGATGCCGCTCGTCATCGCCGGGTATGACGTAGCCATCATTGTGACGTAGCCATCATTATACCTTCCTGCGGCGCGACCGCGTGCTCGCGCTGCTCATGGACGAGCGCGACGCGGCCGAGATGCCGCTCGTCATCGCCGGGTATGACGTAGCCATCATTGTGACGTAGCCATCATTATACCTTCCTGCGGCGCGACCGCGTGCTCGCGCTGCTCATGGACGAGCGCGACGCGGCCGAGATGCCGCTCGTCATCGCCGGGTATGACGTAGCCATCATTGTGACGTAGCCATCATTATACCTTCCTGCGGCGCGACCGCGTGCTCGCGCTGCTCATGGACGAGCGCGACGCGGCCGAGATGCCGCTCGTCATCGCCGGGTATGACGTAGCCATCATTGTGACGTAGCCATCATTATACCTTCCTGCGGCGCGACCGCGTGCTCGCGCTGCTCATGGACGAGCGCGACGCGGCCGAGATGCCGCTCGTCATCGCCGGGTATGACGTAGCCATCATTGTGACGTAGCCATCATTATACCTTCCTGCGGCGCGACCGCGTGCTCGCGCTGCTCATGGACGAGCGCGACGCGGCCGAGATGCCGCTCGTCATCGCCGGGTATGACGTAGCCATCATTGTGACGTAGCCATCATTATACCTTCCTGCGGCGCGACCGCGTGCTCGCGCTGCTCATGGACGAGCGCGACGCGGCCGAGATGCCGCTCGTCATCGCCGGGTATGACGTAGCCATCATTGTGACGTAGCCATCATTATACCTTCCTGCGGCGCGACCGCGTGCTCGCGCTGCTCATGGACGAGCGCGACGCGGCCGAGATGCCGCTCGTCATCGCCGGGTATGACGTAGCCATCATTGTGACGTAGCCATCATTATACCTTCCTGCGGCGCGACCGCGTGCTCGCGCTGCTCATGGACGAGCGCGACGCGGCCGAGATGCCGCTCGTCATCGCCGGGTATGACGTAGCCATCATTGTGACGTAGCCATCATTATACCTTCCTGCGGCGCGACCGCGTGCTCGCGCTGCTCATGGACGAGCGCGACGCGGCCGAGATGCCGCTCGTCATCGCCGGGTATGACGTAGCCATCATTGTGACGTAGCCATCATTATACCTTCCTGCGGCGCGACCGCGTGCTCGCGCTGCTCATGGACGAGCGCGACGCGGCCGAGATGCCGCTCGTCATCGCCGGGTATGACGTAGCCATCATTGTGACGTAGCCATCATTATACCTTCCTGCGGCGCGACCGCGTGCTCGCGCTGCTCATGGACGAGCGCGACGCGGCCGAGATGCCGCTCGTCATCGCCGGGTATGACGTAGCCATCATTGTGACGTAGCCATCATTATACCTTCCTGCGGCGCGACCGCGTGCTCGCGCTGCTCATGGACGAGCGCGACGCGGCCGAGATGCCGCTCGTCATCGCCGGGTATGACGTAGCCATCATTGTGACGTAGCCATCATTATACCTTCCTGCGGCGCGACCGCGTGCTCGCGCTGCTCATGGACGAGCGCGACGCGGCCGAGATGCCGCTCGTCATCGCCGGGTATGACGTAGCCATCATTGTGACGTAGCCATCATTATACCTTCCTGCGGCGCGACCGCGTGCTCGCGCTGCTCATGGACGAGCGCGACGCGGCCGAGATGCCGCTCGTCATCGCCGGGTATGACGTAGCCATCATTGTGACGTAGCCATCATTATACCTTCCTGCGGCGCGACCGCGTGCTCGCGCTGCTCATGGACGAGCGCGACGCGGCCGAGATGCCGCTCGTCATCGCCGGGTATGACGTAGCCATCATTGTGACGTAGCCATCATTATACCTTCCTGCGGCGCGACCGCGTGCTCGCGCTGCTCATGGACGAGCGCGACGCGGCCGAGATGCCGCTCGTCATCGCCGGGTATGACGTAGCCATCATTGTGACGTAGCCATCATTATACCTTCCTGCGGCGCGACCGCGTGCTCGCGCTGCTCATGGACGAGCGCGACGCGGCCGAGATGCCGCTCGTCATCGCCGGGTATGACGTAGCCATCATTGTGACGTAGCCATCATTATACCTTCCTGCGGCGCGACCGCGTGCTCGCGCTGCTCATGGACGAGCGCGACGCGGCCGAGATGCCGCTCGTCATCGCCGGGTATGACGTAGCCATCATTGTGACGTAGCCATCATTATACCTTCCTGCGGCGCGACCGCGTGCTCGCGCTGCTCATGGACGAGCGCGACGCGGCCGAGATGCCGCTCGTCATCGCCGGGTATGACGTAGCCATCATTGTGACGTAGCCATCATTATACCTTCCTGCGGCGCGACCGCGTGCTCGCGCTGCTCATGGACGAGCGCGACGCGGCCGAGATGCCGCTCGTCATCGCCGGGTATGACGTAGCCATCATTGTGACGTAGCCATCATTATACCTTCCTGCGGCGCGACCGCGTGCTCGCGCTGCTCATGGACGAGCGCGACGCGGCCGAGATTCCGCTCGTCATCGCCGGGTATGACGTAGCCATCATTGTCACGTAGCCATCGTCGGGTATGACGTAGCCATCATTATTAAATACCTATATCTCCTAGATTAAGATTATCCTAAATCATGTCCTATATCTCTTGCAGGGTTAACAGAGCATCTAGATTGAACGAGGTGCAGCTTAAGAGTAAAAATGAGTTTTAAATAGAAAAATATTGGAAAAAATTAACTCGGCCACAAGTGAACTCTCAGATGGGAATCCAGGGAATCCAACCCACGACCTTTGGAAATCCGGTCCAATGCTCTCAAGGGTTTCCAAAGGTCGTGGGTTCGATTCCCATCTAAGAATTCACTTGTGGCCGAGTTCATTTTTTCCAATATTTTTCTATTTAAAATTTATCATAAGCATAAAAATAGCATTGAAAAATGCAGAATTCAAAAATCATAAAGTAAAAATTAGTTTTAATTTACTTTACTTGAGTCTGAATTTAGAGAAAAGGGTGACAGGGAAGGGAGGCCTTATAGGCGTTTAAAGGCAATGTGCATTAACGTACTCAGTACCTCGAATTCAAGAGCAGTGGCCTATCTAACTTCTCTTCATTACTGGATACTGGGTAATTACGTTTTCGCTTCCCTTACTGCCGGATTTGTCACCGCCCTAGTTGACCGTTGAGGGAACCATTTCGATTAAATGCAAATAATATCTTTTCAGATACTATCGGTTAGCTACGGGTCAAGAATTAAATGTGGAGATAGAAAGAGAGCCAATTACCGAAGATATAGGTAACATTTTTTTACCATTTAAATAATACTTTTGCTTATAAGGTACTACTTTAATATTAACAAATATTTTCGTCTCATTGCAGCTCCACCTTATCTATCTCAGCATAACGTGGTACCAGCGAAGTGGAGCTATTTTAACTTTGACGATCCAAATGTGCTTACTAAAAAGCACTTCGCTATCTTCAGTATGCCGCCGCCGTACCACTCTACGCCAGACAAGTCCAGCGTAGATACCAACATGAACTCCTCAATCGCCAATAGAAATGGCAGCGCCAACTCTAGTCCGATCATTGGCTACGATTCAAAGTCTGGCTTGCTCGGCCACGATATTCACTTCGAAAAATGCAAACGAACCGAGGAATTCAGACTGTTTGATGCCAACGATACCTGCTACTTAGACGACGGCATGGGTTTCGACCTTCAAAGCGTTCTTTCCATGGAACTCTTAGAGAATGCAACCAATAACCCTAAACTTGTAGAGGCCAAAAACGAAGAAGTACTGAGGAGAGTTGCCGAGATGCAGAAACTAGTGGAGAACTCTGAACAGTATTTGACTGAAAATTGTGATGTTTATAATGATGACATTTATAATGATGGAATATTAAGGGACGAACTAGTAGGTAAAGAAACGAGTGTAGATAATGTAGAAAGTGATACTGAATCTAATAATAGTAGGATGTCAGCGGCTGACGACGCCCCGGGTATTCTAAAGCATAGTGACTCTTTATTACTTTTAACAGAAACAATTAATCAAGGGTTAAGCGTTTTGACGGTACCAGAAACTGAGAAGGACAATAACGGTACTAGCTTAACCACGCGACAATCTCAAGGTCTCAGTGCTATTTTAAATAACTGTGGTTTAACTGACGCTTTATTAGCTTTAAATAATGATCTTCATTCCGAAAGTGATAATGATTCTCTTTACACGCCGACCAATAGTCCTATTCGAAAACATCAAAACAAGCCAACTGTTAATAAAATAGTGAGAACTAGTTTCGGTTTGCATAGTCCAGATGCACTACCCGAAAATAAAGAACCGAATCTCAAAGAATATTTAAAACAACTTAAAGAAAAAAGCAGTCAGGAAGAACCTAAAGCTGCTGAAATCCCATTCTTCTGTCAAGAGACAATGGTAGACAACGACGCAGAGCTTATAGATTTAACACTAATACCACCACCTCAAACTCCCGATGAACTCGACTGTGCTACACAAGTGCCTCAAATTTTACCAGTGGTACCCCCATCCTTTGCTGATGATAAGGAAAATGTAAAAACTGCTTATTCCAAAACACCAAAAACGAATGAACTTGAGGAATTTTTAGCTAATGTAACAATACAACCGCCAACGGTCAAAATTACACCTGCAATAGAATTAACACCAGAAGAGATATTGTCCTACATAATCCCCCCTCCACCGGGGTCAAACTCGTCAACTTTAGATAGAGATCAAGTTAGTTATGTGAATCAAACACAGTTACTACATGCAAAAAATGCTCAAAATATGAATTGCGATGTAAAACAGAGTAATGGTGAAGTAGTGAAAGGTACGCTAAGTGTCAGTGAGATTAGAAATATGTTTGCTGCAAAAAGCTTAAGTGACGCTAGAAATAGTCTCTTATTAAAAGATAAGAGTAAAAGTAATAATCAGAGTAAAACTGACTCGCCAAAAAGCAAGCGAAAAAGCGTATCAGGGGAAAAGCAAGCTAATGGGAGTGCACATGTTATAGAATATCCTACTGTTGAAAGAAAAGGAATGTTCTCATGTTGTAGTAAAGACAAAAACAAAAGCGACGACAGCTGTGAGGAAAACGAAAAAAACGAAGGTCAGGCGGAGAATTCCGACTCGATGCCTGATGTATGCGAAATAAGGCCACCGCCCAGAAGAAAAAGTTCTGATATTAGAAAACCTCCCGAGAGGCCACCGAAAACTCCTCCCACGCCTGCACCTAGACCGCGGTCTAACTCATTCACTTGTTTGAATAACGAAATGACCGCAGTGGAAATACCCAATAGCCATTTTAACACTTTGAATAATAGAAAACTTAATTACAAAGTCGTTTGCGAAATAAATGAGCACAGGACGGGAAGTCCCCCTCAACTGCCTCCAAGATTAGAGAATATAGTTTTACCTCCCCCACCGCCTTTACTACTACCTCCAAAGAAGCCACCTTTACCACCGGTGCCGAGTATCGAAGTCCTACGGTTAAAAAACGCACAAAAGCAGTCACCGCTGAGAAACCCGGAGCAGCGGTTGGCTAGCATCGGTTCTCCGCACTTTCAAAGGAATTTAAACACATACCGGAATCTCGAAAACGAACACCGGGTAACAGACGAAGAATCGTCAAACGTTAGATCCTCGCAGAACTACAGTTCGATGACGTTGCAAAGTCGGCACGTGCGATCACATTCGGAAACGAAGAACACTATTCTAAAAAACAAAGAAATGACAGCGCTATCTCTGTGTTCGCCGCAAATGAATAGGCGGTTTAGCAATCGCCCAGATATTCTGAACGGTGCTCCGACCAACGATAAAGTGTTTAGTCCTCCGTTGTCCGAGCGAAAAGCGTTTCGATTGGACGGTACCAGCCCGACTCCGAAAGTGCAGAATCACGTTCGGTTTAAGGATGACGTGGTAGACGACATTCCGACTCCGCCTTCACCGCCGACGGTGAAGTTCCCGGACTTCCAGGCGGGCAACAACGGGCACGTGTCGGTGGAGGGCTTGCTCTGCAAGACGGAGGTGGCGGTGGAAGGGCTTCTGCAGAGGTTGCACGCGGCCGCTCAGAAGTGCTCGCACCAGCACGCCCACGGCGGCGGGGAAGACATTGATGAGATCAAGTTCCAGGTATTTTCTTTTTATACTTTCGAGTTAAAATAAAAAAAAATGCCGCCGTCAATTTTCTATCTGAATCAGATTCAATAATTAACGTATAGCAAATCAGCTAGGCGATAGCGTAAAGTCAACTGTATTCATTTAACAGTTCATATTGTATCATAATAAATGTTTCCATTCCATACAAATTGCAGCCGATTGAATACGATATGGACAGTGATGAATGAAAATAATACGATCACTTCAGCTACACAGTAACTTAGTAGTTTCTTATAAAATTAATATTATGCTTTCAATTATCTGCTTTCAATAAATAAATCAGTTTATTAAAAGGAGATAGTCTTGTCTACATCGAAAACTGCAACCGAATGACTGCAAGTTATTTATGTAAATTTCACTGAATTTGAAGCTGGATTTACATTGGTTTAGTAGCTAGCGCCAGTATACTAGTACCACCACGAAAATAAAGCAGACGTACTACTCCATTCCATGCTAGCGTTAACGCTGCGGCACTGGCAAGTAAATCCGCGGGCCTATTACCTAAATGATACGAACCGTATCTGATTGCTGGCTAATCGCTCGCTGATGGTTTGTATAGCGGCGTCTCACTCTCTCGCGCTCCTACCTAAGTGCGAGAGTGAGACGCCGCGTGTTGCTATGACGCTAGAGCCAAAAACAATTTGGAAGCAATAACAGGAACTATATGAATGTAGTTCATCGTTAGTTCGGTAGAGGCCGCACTGTTGATTCGTGACTTAAAGCAATTATCGCGCAATTTCTGCTGTCGCGTTGCCGTTGCAAAGATAAGTAATAAGCCTGCGGGTTTAAATCCAACAATAGGCTATTTGACAGGTTTTGAAAATCCATTTTATATTATGTAGTGAAGTTTAAGGAACCCAGTAAAAGTTGTTTTTTTTAATTCTGGTACATATTTGCTGAAAAATATCAAATTAAAAATTCAATATTTAAAAAGCGCGCCAAAACGCTACTTTGACAATATGGCGCTGCAATGGGTTCGGTGACGTCACTTGCCTGTATTCTGCATATCATCCACATACGTAGTCAAACGATGTTTACAAGCAGGTGACGTCATTATAAACTCGACGAATCAGGAGCGTTTTGTGTCACGTGACAAAACGTTTAAAAAATGCATTTTTATTTACGGATTTTTAAATAAATTTATAATTATTTTCAACTTACGTTAATAAAAAACCATTTTTAAACTCATAATTTATACTGATAACAGTAATTGACACTTTATTTTTCGCATTGACAAATAGCCTATTTCTTCTGCTATACTTGATTAATTAACGTTTTTATTCCTCTATCAGCGTGCCCGCAGCGAGTTAACCTCGTGTGCGGTATCACTAGTGGGCGCGTCGCGAGCGCTTGTGGGAGCGCTGGGCACGGGCGGAGCGGGCGCGGGAGCAGGAGCGGTAGCGGGAGCGGGCGCGGGGGCGGCGTTGGCGGACTGTCTCGCGCCGCTGAGACGACTGGCTGACCTCGCGCAGGTGATTATTCGTCATCGGCCATTATTAATGTCCCCACTGCTGGGGCACTGGCCTTCCTTAAGGATGGATTAGGACAACGGGCCATGGTTTTGACGACTGCAAATTAATGCACATACGGCTTAACTTGCCTTCCGAAGCATGGATGAGCTCGAGATAGTAAATTTTGCTCACCCATCCCGCGACCGTCCATTGCGAAATTTGCTTAACCTCAACTATCGCAGGCCGAGCGCGTGAACCACTGCGCCACGGAATCTTCGGTTAATTATTATGACATGTTTATTAAGACACTGATTTGTTTATGGACACTGAACTGAGTTAGTTCTGCCCTTGTCGCAATTTTGAAACTTTGGGGCACTGATCTTTATTATAGATGGATAAGGAGCATGGCCCATGACCCATTCCGAGGGCCCATGGGTATGGGAGGGTTGAACGACTGCAAAGTACAAATGCAGCCGGGACCAACAGCTTAACGTGTCTTCCAATACACGGAGAGGCTTGAGATAACCAACTTTGGTCACTCATCCTGACTATTGCGTTTAACCGCCACAATCGTAGACCGAGTGCGAGAACCAATGTTCTGGAGTAGCTACGCGGGCCCATTCCGGATGCAGCTAAATGCAGCTAGTACCGATGATTCCGGAATACAGACGAACTTTAAGTAGTTAATAAAAATTTGAAAATCCTTTCCATTACCATAGAGAAACATAGAAAGGTAAAGCAACGTGATAACAGGTAACAATTTTTTTCTATTTACCAGGCTCTCGTCAGACACACGTCTGCACCGCTACAAACTAGAAACCTCGTGCTGCGCGTCCATGACGTCACAGCTGCCTTCAAGGAGCTGGCTGGCGCGGAAATGGCACAGATTATACACGAACATAACTCCAAAAAGGCCCAGAATCAAAACCAAGAAAACTCCACATTAGAAGGTCAACTTGCTTTGAGAGCAGAATGCCTCGCCAATGTACTGGCAACTCTACTCAGGAGTCTGCGAGTATTTTCCCCTTAAAAAATTACAAGACCATAGACAAAATTCGCTATTCAAAAGTTTACATATCTATGGGCTTTCGTCGCCTGAAAAAATTAAAACTATTTTCACCTTACAAAACGAGCTATGCAACCGCAATGTAGTGTAAAAATAAAGTACATAGTAGTTATCATTTTATTATTAAGAATTTATGTTGGAATATAACCGTTACTAAAATGAGACCAAATAAAATTAGGTACGTTTGTTTAATTGTAGTTAGCAACACTTTGTGTTTTAGTTATAGTTTTGTAAATTTTAACATGCGTTAATGTTATATCTGTTTTGCTAGATGTTCTTTCTGTAAACTTTATAGGGATTAATGTCTTTAGTCGACGACTAAGCGATTCTTTTCGGTGATTAGCTGTTTTTCTAAGAAGTTGGACCTTATTTTTTTAGTAAAACTTTCGCTTACAATTCCGTGACGTTACCATAGTAGTTAATTTTATATATAAATACATATCTATTTACATATTGTATATTTTCTACTTTAAGGATGTGTGATCGGGTATAGGGTGCATCTCACTATAAAAGTATTAACTAATCATATCTAGATGTTAAACTAACCATATCTTTAGTAGTTTCTTGTTGCAGTTTGTTTTATTACGTGACACTGTTGTATTGCTGCGCTGTTAAAAGTTTGGTGTTGCTAGTTTTTAAAAGTTATTTCTTCTGAGACAGTGGGATGCCACACAAGAAAAATACTTGTTTATACAGCTATTTTCTGGCAGAGTTGCGTACTATTTAGTATTATGTGGCAGAGTGTAGGCGTAATAGAGTTAAAGATTATGTATCTATTATTATGCTTGTTGATTCCACAATTTTTGAAAGTCTAATCATAATCAGTAAATGTAATTTACAGTGCGACAAGACATATAATGAACGTGGCAAAAAAAGGTAGTAACATGAGACGTCATTTTTGACAGTTGTGCAGAGCCTCCAACCGCATTAATTATAAGCCTTCTGGCACTTACCATAAGGTCTTTAATGAAAGTGGCAAAAAGGAACTACACCGCCATCTTGTGTTTACGATAATTTTGACAGTTACAGCGCATTTCCGTTGAGTCAGCGTTCATTATGAAACTAGTCGTACTGTATTGCCTATATCTTATCTTATCAAAATAACAGTTTTTTTTATTAAATTGTTAATTTATTTGTGATGGTATTTCCTGTCTTGGAATAAACAACCAGCGATCGATAAAATACTTACGATGCGACGCTCTATGTGCTGATATTAAGATATTGGTGCTATTTTTGAAGAAAAGTGTAAGTTTGTATAAACCGATGATTGTTTAGCCCAGCCCACTCAATGATTTGCATTCAGAGCCGCATGTCAAACATTTGCACCAGCGATTTGAAGTACTAATTAAGTAACGTTAAGGTTCTTTTTACAATGCAATACATTTTTATTATATCACACTTATGCCTGCTAAGTACAATTTATTTTTCTCATGTTCCAAAGCTGTACAGGAACCAAAGACAACATTTTTTCATTTTCTTTAAAGTATTTACTTTTATTTTTATTAATTGTTAAATTAGAAAAACATATTTTTGTTATAACTTTCGGATTAGAAACCAGTTTTACTTGTTTTTGTTTGACGTACAGAAAAACTATTAAATACTTTTCGATGGAGTTTTATTTAATAGAATATTTTTATTACCGTCTGCAGTAGTTTATGTAACATACAGACATACCTACATACCGACTACTTAGTAAATTTCTATGTTTTAATACGAATCTCCTTCACTATATTAACATACATAGATATGTATCGTATATGACACAGTCGTTGTAATATATAAATTAATAGTTAAAACGTTATATACTTATACAAGGTAATACTATATCACACCAAGTTATTTATTGTTCAAGATAACATAATGCAATGCATTTGATGTAATAAATGATAATATGAACCAAACGCCTTGTTTTCTTTTGCGACAGTCGACGTCTAAAATGATGCCAAAATTTTGATCAACAATAATTTAATAAGAAATGTACTTATCACATAAAAAAATAGTGACTTTCGTGACTAAAAGAAATATTCAAAATTAAAACGGGTATTAAACGCGTAGAAACGTGATAGATATTTCACCTACCTAATTTTTCCGACGTTTCGGCCAGTTTACATCGGCCGTGGTTACGGGCTGACTCAGTCAGTTATATTATAATCCAACGCGAAAGTTTAAAAATGTATACTAAAGGAAATGTCAGATTCTAAAAAATTCAAACCGATTTCAAAACACTAAAAGCAAAAAACAAGCCTTTTGGAATTGGTGCCGGCCAAGGCATTCTACTTTGCGATCTTACTCTTTTATTTTTCTTGCCTTGTTTTTTTGAGTCGGTTTTATTTTTGTTATAAAAAGCTTTTTCACAATTTATAAAGGTAGGTGAAGTCCCGTACCTACACTAATAACCTTATGTCAATTGCTCGTCACCTTTTACAAAATACTGCTTCTCCCGGTGAAAGGACGTTAATTATTGAGGAATTCTCCTGATACTTTATCATCAGTTCTACTTCATCACATGCATTGGAAGGAGCATAAATTGCTTATGAACCACATTAAAGTAATCGTATCGCTTCCGTGAAATGCTAAGTATTTATTTGTTCTGATGACAATTTGTGGTCTTCATCATCAGTTCCACTTCTTCAAATGTCATCCTAAACCTAATTCTAATCCTAACTAATATTATAAATGCGAAAGTGTGTTGGTTTGTACTTCCTTGACGCCTTAACTAAAGCAACTTTATTTTTGGCATAGAGTTAGATGAAAGGTCGGAGAGTAACGTAGAATACTTTTTATCCCGATATTCCCACGGGAACGGGAACCTCGCGGGTGAAACCGCAGGCGGAAGCTAGCATTCTCTAATTGCCAGATTTTTAATTCAGTAGAGTAGTTTGCGTGCTTTGCGGCAGCATTCGGGAAGCTCCGTAAAATCTTCGCTTCCAACTTACCGTGGTGTCTCAAGACGAAAGTCTATGACCAGTAGCTCTATTATGAGTTGTTCCTGTAAACGTAAGTGACGTGACAGCTGCTGTTAACGTAAATACGGTGCCCGAATCGCCGACTATCGTATCGGTATTATGTTTGTATAAACGCTACGTTAGCTGGTACGTAAATACGTGAGAAGGCAGCGTTGAGGCATAAATTTGAATACGTAACGTAAAATTGTCACTATCTCTTTCTGTCTATATGTTGAGGATAAGGACAGAAAGACACCTTTACTATCGAGCCAAAAATAGAGAAATTAAAAGAGTACATTTTTCATGGCGACGTATTAGCCCTATTAAGAAATTTGAAGTAAAGCTTCACTGTCTGACTATGTATGACCTTTTACCAGCCTTTTACATTTTATCATTATCCGAGTCAATCAAGTATCAAGTGTCATCACAGACACAGATTAAAATAATAGTACAAGGACACAGTGTATTAATATACACTAAAATGTTTGATTATAAATAAATAATCGATCTTTATGTAGTTGCTCATTATCGGCTGAGAATATGAAATTACTATGCTATATTTTGCATTAAAAAAATAGACCGGTTATCTAAAAAAAATTCCATGAAATTATGGACAATCTTAAATATTGAAAAAATATTTTCATTGCTAAAATATAAAACTTTCTATAGAGAAGAGAGACATCCCAAGACCCGAAAAGAGCCTTGGTTATCCACAGTTCAATTAATGAGCCCATAGGCGCCGTTTACTAAATAAGTTCCATAATAATTATTACGTGGAATCATTGCAAAATAAATACAGCTATATTATCTTATTTTTTACTTTTTACGACTTCGTTTAATTATTTACGTCGATTTTAAAGTTGTGTGTTGTAATAGTAGGCATAATTTAGCTAAATGCGCTTTTGGAAGGACAAATCAATGTAAGGATTTTTTTCCGTTTTCGAAATTATGCGTCTATACAAATTAGTTAATTCATTGTGTTCTTTGTTTCGTTCAGTCGCGTAAATTATTTTCTAACCTAAAAAATGCCTTGTCATCAATTGGTTTTAAAATATGTAGTGTATTTATTAATTTTAATTGAATAATATACCTTCTCACTAAAAGAAATGCCGTGAGTGCCGTAACAGCTCCTGTGAACGTAAATTACAGGAGCATCTGCCAAATTAGTAACTCATAATACCAAATTGTATGAAAAACGTGAACGCGAATCGTGAAGCTTACGTAACAGGAGCTGTTAAGTCACCTAATGTCAACGTTGTCAACTCATAGTAACATTTTTAGTTCAGCTACTTAGCGCTTGGGGCTCTGAACAGTTTTTCATACAAATGTCTATACGTTAGACGCTAGCGAGGATCGTTGACAAAACTCGTAATAGAGCTACAGTGTGTGTTGCCAGTGATGACTTAAACGTGAAACGTGGTCGCTAACTATGTATCTGATAAGAAAGCTCTAGGTCACCCAGCGTGCAATGAAGATGGCCATGCGTTTCCCTGCGTGATCGAATCAGAAATGAGGAGATCCGTAGGAGAACTAAAGTAACTGACATCGCTCGAAGGATTGCTCAGCTGAAGTGTCAGTGGGCGGAACACATAGCGAGAAGAACCGATGGCCGTTGGGGCGGAAAGGTTCTGGGATGGCGACCGCGCACAGGACGACGCTCCGTGGGTAGGCCCCCGACAATGTGGACTGACGATCTGGTGAAGGTCGCGGGAAGCCGCTGGATGCGGACTCCGCAGGACCGATCATTGTGGAGATCATTGGGGGAGGCCTATACCCAGCAGTGGGTGTCATGTGGCTGAGACGACGACGACGACGAGAGTCAAAGTCAAAGTCAAAATTTTTTATTCAAATAGACTTAAAGATAAGTATTTTCGAATAGTCCAACATTTTTTTCCCCTACAAACCATTCAGGACATCTTTTAACTGATAAGAAAAACGGCCGCAAGAAACTTATCAGCTTTAACAGAAACAACAACATTTACAATGGAACATGTTGTTGCCAAACACAAATTTACAATTTTGAAATATATTTAATACTAACTGGTGTCCGCGACTTCGTTCGCGTGGACTTTTATGTAGTACTTAGACTTTTTAATTTGACGTTAAAGATCAACCATTAAATCGTGGTCGTCGTCGTCTCAGCCACATAAAACTCACTGCTGGGTATAGGCGTCCCCCAAAGGGAGGGTTTGCCATAATCGCCACGCTTGGCAGGCGGGTTGGCGATCGCAGTATGGCCAAGTTTGTAGGAGACGCTGCTGCCCGTCTCCTGAAGGCTGAGTCCCTTAGTCGCCTTTTACGACACCCACGGGATGAGAGGGGGTAGTGCTATTCAAAGCCGACACTACACAGGTTTTTATTTTGAATCGTGGTACTTATAACAAAAAAATATTATTAAATGCCGTATGCCAAAGGAAATTTATTTTACTTATGTAGCTGTAAGGTGCTTAGAGTATTTCTTTATGAACTACATTTAGTGGTTTTCCATTTTGAGCCAATATGAATAGACCCGCAGCTCTACTGACCCGCGAAAAAGCAACATAGAGCTGGCCGTGGGAAAAAAATCAGACCTTAGTGCGACACCAGCGGATTTCAGCGTTTGTCACTGCTACTTATTTATAGTCAATGCAAAGCACGGGGTCACCCAGGGAACTGTGTGCGCTTGAACTCGACCGGAAAATTGTTAGGGATGAGCGGTATACGCGGTATAAACTCAGTTTCACGGGCAGGATCTCAGCTTCGACAATGTTTCTTTGCAAAGCACTTACTTTAAGTCGGGTCCCGTTGCATAATTTTAAAAATGCGTTTTTCCACACAGAAATTAAATGACAAAACTTCTTTTTTAGAACGAGACAGGTAAAAAATATTTTATTACGGAAGTTGACCGCAGAATCAAACTAAAAATTTTCCTCGCTGGTGTGAGGTGAAAAATTGTGTGTTGCGCTCGGCAGAAAAGTTTTTGCGTCTCGTACCTTTTCTTTCTTTCACCTTTTCATCCTCTATATACTAGACACACATTTGTATATCTACATCTAATAGATTTCTAGAGAATATACTACCAAACAAGATTGTCTTGTACACGTCTAAGCTACCTTATTAGATTCACCAGTCTTGTTACTTTATTTGCTTAACTAACGTATGTCCAAGTCGTTATATAAGAAACGCGTCCTACGGGAGCTCTGGCGATTTTCACACGATTCCTTTCAACCGGTCGTCACAGAAATAAACGTTAGGCTGTGTGCAAACGTTAGGAAGACCATGAAGGGTTCCGGATGCAAATCCAACAATTACATAAATATCGTACAACATCACACATTTATCTGATTCCGAAATAAGTAGCACAAGCACTTGCGTTACACATATTGGGGCCAACGAAAGTATTGTAATTTGCAAATGTTAACAATATATCTAGTTAACACCCAAAAACAATGTTAAAGGCACAATAACATAATACAAATTGTTACATTGCAATTTACATCAAACCAACACTTTTTAAATTTGTATCCCAATAAAAAATGCACACAGCATTGATCCAAAACAACAGTTAACAAAATATTTAACTAACTACATAATTTAACTAATTTTAAACATAAGGTTAACACTTTCTAACAGTTTGGAAAATAAAAAAACAATTGAAGTAAAGCAATAAGTGGGTGCTACGAACAAATAAAAAAAAGAGAACAATTTACAAATCACGTAACAGTGATACTTTAAATGAACTTATGCTACGATTGAAAAGAATAATGCTATCAAATGAAAAAAAGCAAGAGTTTTACACATCCCATCAAGAGGTAGTAAGTTGGCAGCACAGATTATTAAACTATACGTGGTAGAAACAATTAATCAAAAGCTTAAGTAACTACTTTATTTTACATCAAATTACAGTAAAAGAAACACAATTCAGGAGAAAATGTAACGCAGGCCATTTACAATTTCTTCGCCTTTCTTGTCAGCAAATCAGTGGACGAAGTGGACATTCCCTTAATTGAAATCTACATTTCTGTAGACATTAAGTGATAGGCCATAACTGCTATTGTCGCCGAAAATAGCATGGCCTATATTGGTAAAATCTTTTTTTACTCGCATGTGAGCTTTCGAAGATTCAAACTAACAAATCTTTGTATCTTGGTGTAGATTCTACAAAGCATCCTTAAGGTTGAATATAAGCAGGGAAAAAAACATAAAAACATTAACTACCAGAACGTTTATTACAAAAACAACCTAGGGAATTACAATAAGTCCCTAGACTAGGTAGTCCTGTATCTCAGGGACTTGAGATGATGTAACACTGCGAATAATTTAATCATCTTTTGAAGTAGCTTTTTAAAGGTCTATAATTTTAGTACTACCAAATTTGAGTGTTCTGTGGACTCATAATTACTACTAATTAGCATCTAAAACAACTATTTAAAATATTTCAAGATACTGATCTGATGAAATTTTAATAACGTATTAATAATAAGCAATAGAGAACATGTAACACAAACCCTAGATTGTCCCCCTGTGGAACCCTGCCCAACTGGTTCCGATTGCGATGGCCAACCTGCACAGCAAAAAGGAAGAATAAAATAGTGCATGTAGTATTCTGTTGTCCACTGCTGTGAGATAGATATAAAATAATTATAGCTTTTGCTAGCTACCGTTCATTCAGCAGAGCTTGTTATCCTATCGGGGAGTCGAAGTGAACCAACCTACATGATGAGCTTAGGAACTTAACCTCTCAGGCCCCGAGTTATGAGACACAATAGCTATTTGTTATACAAGAGAGCAAAGTATTTTTTTGCTGCGAGTTGTGACTTATTGAATCACGAGCGTAGCTAGTGATTCAAATATAGACTACTGAGCACAGTGAGTGATTTAAATGCACGAGACATCAGAAAAATTAGCTCTCGTGTTAAACATACAACTTTTCACCTATACTCACAAATGAAATATAACTAATAGAATGGATCTAGGTAATGATTTATGTTAACTGCTTTGCAATATTTCCTGAATTTTCAATTATTTTTTTGGTTACCCAAGTTACAGGCTTAGCCTAGTTTGGGAACCTCTGGTCATTGCATTGAAAGCTGCATTCTTCTATGCACAATTGATTTTACTTTCTTTTATGTGTTTTTAATGTAATCCTCTTTTTTGTGCAATAAAAAAAATTTTTTTTATCAAATTTATCAAATACCAGCGAGAAAAGTGTTATAGGTGAGAAAAACAACATTGAAGGCAACATTTAACAATATGATATTTAATAAATTAAACATCAATATTACAAAATTAAAAATTAGCAGATAATTCGCAATCGATATAAGTTTGCTGGAATGCACCCATTGTTTATTTTTTTTATTTTGGCATTGCGTTCAGAAACTGCACTGCTTCTCATTTTTATGAAAACCAAACATGATATTTTAAGTCAACTATTAATGTTCACTTCACTACATATTATTTATTTAAATATTACGTCTTTAATAAAAAAAAACAATCGTGTTTATCTAATTTGTTATTAGATTTCATTATTTTTTTCTTATTTTATATTTATATCATGAGGTCGTATCCTCATTTCGTCCATACTCTTTATTTCGAACCTTTGGTCTCCGTGTATTTTATTTTTTATGCTTTATAATAATTCATGTCCAACGACATAAATCTATACCATCTTTTTTGCACATATTAATTTAAAAGGCTCATCGTTGTCACTCTATTTCTTTTTCTTAATTATTTCAAAAACGTGGTGAAAGAAATTAAAAAAGCACTTTGCCTCACACTCGCAGCAAAAATCGATTTTGCTGCGAGATTTAACGCGCCAAAAGCGCCCTTTTCGTGCTGGATAGGTTAAATAGATATTCCATTGTTCTCTGGAGACAAGTGTATTGCTAGCAAATGACGAATTAAATCGATTCTTAAAATTACTTAGTAGTTTTCATTATCCCTTCACCACCCTTCGCTCATTATAGCACCAGTTGAGTAAGTTGGTAGAAATTCCTTTTTTTACAATACAGCAGTAAAATTACAGAGTTCTCTAGTTTCCTATTTAGTACTTACGCCTAAATCTGTTATATCACTGAAACTTAGTGAAATTGCTGATACAGCTTCAACTAGAAAATAAAATTCATTTCAAGTGCGATATTGCAATTTTTCGCTTGAAGTTTCTAAAACTTTTCAGAGATCTAGAAATTCATCTTGTCAGATATTTAAACTTACCATGGTTTCTATAAAACTTTCCTTAACGTATCCTTTGGTGTTACAATGTACGTACACCTTCACATTTTAAGATTTTTTTAACAAGAAGCTTTTCTTATTTACCCACCTCTGCGTAAAATATCAGGAAAGTCCAGTTAAATTATATATCTAATACTGTGCACAACCTTTATGTGGGATGATACCAATGTTTACAAATAAGGTGTGTGATCCACGGTTGCTGAACCCAGCCTTTTTGCTTCATCTTCTCTGCAGACGACAAAGTTTATATCGCAACCGCTAATTCGTTGGACATGCCATGAATTATGCGAATTACAATAATAACCGCCATTTTCTATGAGAAAACGAAAACATAATAGATACTTTCATGTCTGGGTGACAGTACAGTGACGCTGGTTCTTTCTTTAGGTACAGTCGTGTGCAATGTTATAGAAACACTAAATAACCTTGTCACATCACAATATTGAATGACATTCTGTGGACTGAGAGAGCTTTGTTTCCGCGTACGTCAATGCGGTGAGGTTGTAAAGTGTATATGTCGTGGCCATATCGTAGAATTGCTCACACCATGAAATGCTCGAGAATTTCATGAAGTGGTCGCATTTCATGATCTGGGGAACTTAATTTGACACATGTTATGGGCACCGAAATAATAAATTTGGGGCTTTGCCTTTTTTATCTGATGAACTTTAATCTTAATCAATAAATATTTTGTGTCTAGTACAGGTAACTACATCTTCTACCTAGACAAAATATTAAAAGCGAACAGTAACATTCTGCGCTAGCAATTTCATCGATGCCGCACAAATTTTGCTTCTCGGAAATTCACCGATAAATGTAGCTGTTATATAATTATAACCCTAATAATGACGACGTTATATTAAAACATACATCCAAAAAAGAAATAGTCGACTTGAGAACCTCCTCCTTTTTTGAAGTCGGTTAAAATATTATTTTTATACAATACAATACAATACAATTCGTAATCACAAAACGCATCGATCAATTATTTGACTCTTGTATCTAATTTGACGGTCAACAGCAATACGGTTTATAAAAAAATATTTTAAGGCAACTCTGAACTCAACAGCATATGTTTAAAAGTCCAAAGTGGATTGGAGAAAGGACTGGGATTCATATGGGAAGGATGTTCCAATATGGGCCACGTCTATGTACAATTGTACACCACTCCCAAACATGGAGAAAATACAATAAATTTTATATAATGCACTGTTATGTGGTTATTAATAAAAACAAAACAATATTTCTTACTCGAAAAAAGGCGTCAAATATGACGACTTGACGTTAGTCTAACTGTGACACTGTCATTAGGTTGTGTGTTCGACTTTGCAATTCTATTGAATGACAGACAGTGACAAAATGACACCTTCCGCCATCCATGATGTATTTTTGATGTGTTTTTGTATTATATTTGTTGTTCCTTCCAGAAAACCAAGCGATTTTACAGAAATGTAATAATTTGAAACTGTTTTTGTAAATCTTGTCTTTATCTATCTTTTGGCAAACTGTACACAGACGTGGCCCAGACTTCATACATTTTTCGACATCACCTTTGACAGATATGTAAAGCCGTAGCTGCTGTTGCTGTACGATACGATATTGAAGGCATATTCAACTTCGAAGTGGTGCCAGAAATACGATACCAAATAACATAAGTAAAACATTTCAATATCGCATGGTTGTTAAATTGAAACTATTCCTTGTTACCCCCGACATAAGTGTGGTTCTTCTTATCAGCTAAAAGATGTCCTGAATGGCTGGTAGGAAAAAAAATTGGACGATTCGAAAGCACTTATCTATAAGTCTATTTGAATAAAAAACTTTGACTTTGCTTTTGCTTATTGTAAGCTAGCAGCGGCCCGAGGTTTCACCCACGTGGTCCCGTTCCCGTGGGAATATTGGGTTAAATAATGTAGCCTATGTTTTAATCCAGGCTATCTTTATCGGTGGGGCAAATTTCAACCAAATCCATACAGTAGTTTTTGCGTGAAAGAGTCACATCCATACATCCTCACAAACCTTCGCGCTCGACAGACTGATCGTATTCAATCACGTTCGGTTAAGCAGAGTTCGGCCCGGTCAGGTGTCGGATGGGTGACCGTAAAGTGGCATTATAACTGAGCGCTTTCGTGCTTCGGAAGGCACGTTAAACCGTCGGTCCCGGCTGTTGTCATTTGACTACAGTCGTTAAGCCAAGTCAGAGGCTTTACAGGCGGCTTGATAAACTCTGACACAAGAGGTGGCCACTAATCCTCCCTCGACAAAAAGAAGAAAAAACCTTCGCGTTTATAATAAGTACTAGCGGACACCCGCGGTTATATCTGGATAAAAAGTAGTATCAACTATCTGTGCGCCAAATTTCAACCTAATCCGTTCAGTATTCTTTGCGTCAAAGATTACCAAACAAACAAACATACAAACTGACATACTTTCGCATTTATAATATTAATAGGATACGAATTACCAATCGATAGTAGTTATCAGTTCCGCCTGAGGAGAAACTACTTGCCGAGTTTCATATTTACCGCGACCAAACGCAGCAAGTTTCCAAAATGCGACTCAAAATCGAATCAGTCGCTAAAAGTCGTTTTTTGCTAAACGCAGAACAGCATTGATTTGATAAAACAGCTTCGAGCAATCTCAAAAACTTTAATCACCAATAGGTAGGTAGGTACTTAAAAGCTCTTGCTAAGGTCAACTCTTAACTGAAAAAAATACTGGTACAGTTTTATAACAGCAGCTTTAGAATTCTAAAGCTCACTTTTTCAGAACATTATGTGCAGTGCAATTGCATTTTTATAGGACTGCAGGAATATAGTTATTTCCGTCCGTATGTCATCGCTCCAGTTGCCCAGTAATGAGGTCGTTATGACCCAAAAGGTCAGTTAAGGGTTATTAATTTGACTAACTTGATGATTAAATGTCAGAAGCGATCTTTGCCCTTTCTAACGAAAAGGTTAAATTAAATTAACGCAAATGGAAAACAGACGTCATTTTTATGTTGGTTTTTTGACGCGTGCTTTTATTAGACCGATAATGCTACATTTCTGGTGCTTTTAGTTTTTAACTTAGTTTGGATACTTAGGCCGAATTACACCTACTGCCACTAAACAAATAGACTTATTTCAAAAAATTAATGAAGTATAAACCAGATTTCTAAGTATCACCACAGTATTTTCAATAATGCAGCAAAAACAGTCCTGAATTTAAATACGAGACTGTCCAGGGGGCCTACCGCCATCTCTTAACGCAATATTGTTTAATGTCAGTTTGTATCGGCGCAATGTTGTTATATGTCATATCGTACCGCGAACCTCTTAAAACAAGCTTGTCTTTTGACGGAAGTTTTGTGGCGTCATCGCTCAATCATACACTCAAACAAGATTTTTATCAATCAAACCTACTACGACGTCTTGTGTCAAAGAAAGTCAAGCTTGTAATTTAAACAGTATTGAAACAAAAGGAAAACAAAATGTTCTTATGACATGACGGTTTCTAAAAGATGGCGGTAGGCCTGCAGTTTATTTTTCCGATGCATCACATACTGCATCTAGTCTGAAGACTTGAAAAAAAATCTAGTCTCTCCTAATCCCGTCTAAACAACATATCTGAACTTCGTGACCGATGTCAATGAATCCTACTTATTTTATCGCTAACACACGAGTCCAGACCGCACATTCCAGACTTAAAGCAAGTTAGCAATCCCATAAACTATTGAAAACGTCCGCTTAACGTAAAGAAACGCGTTCGGCGAACTTGTGGTTTTATAGTTTGTTTAAGAGTCTGTATGGTCAAGTTAGGTTAACGTGGAGGTTAGCGTTTTGTTCCCAGGCGTTGTTGGATGGGATACGTCTGTGAACGGCGGCGGGAGAGGGTTAGAAGCTGCAGAGTGCATCGCACTGGCCGCGCCGGGACCGGTTCCTAATCGTTGCATTCGTACCGCCCGATCGGCCTATGTCTCGGTGAAAAAGTTGGTTTAATGTTTAAAGGCTCGGTTTTATGCGCCCGCGACGTTTCGATCATACCAAGTGCAAATGACTGTGTAGTTAGTTTTTAGATTGGCGAGATGGAACGTGCCTGAATTTTCAATTGAATTGTAACTATACGTATTAAATAACTAAGTAGTACTTTAATAAAAAAAAAACAAAAGAATATCTTAATATTTAGACGTTTGATGCTGGCTTTAGTGTATGAGCAAAACAGTAAAATTTTCATTTGATCGATATAACAAATTACATAGGTAATTTTATAATATTAATGTGAGGTTGAAATCCTTTTCAACTTACCCCGGGTTACTATGACTTACTAACGGATTCTTTTCGCTACGGACAGTTACATTTTGACATATTTTCCATAGAATAAATAACAAAATTTAACTGTCCGTAGTCAAAACAAACCGTTAGTAAGATATAGAAACCCAGGGAGCCGTAATCGTTTTCAGGTCTAAGCATATATCTTAAATCTTAAAAACAAAAAAAAACGGTAACTAGACAAAATCGGTTTGATCCGTCACTAAACGTATTTTATCAATAATCAAAGTGCATTCAGCTGCTTTTGGTACTCAGCACAAATATAAAATTATCAGCATTATTATGAGTAGGTAAACTTAAAAAGTCATGACGTTGGAAATTGATCCTATTTATATTATCAGCAGCAGCATTAGTAATAGAACATCAAGTTGTCATTCGGATTTTATCTCACGCTAGCTTCTGCCCGTGGTTTCACCCACGTGGTTTCCGTTCCTGTGGGAATATCGGGATGAAAAGTACCCTATTTTGTAACACTATTTTGTAATCTTTGTGTTGCTTGTTATAATTCTGTATAGTTTTCATCTTTTTGTGTGTGTACTTCGCATTATGGTATTTTGTGTTAATACAATATTTCTGCCTCTCTCTCTCTATGTGACTCTTATAGCTAGCGCAGACGACGGATAACGGAGGACTTTTTGTCCGTGACATCTTTATTGTTAAAAAAAATAAAATTGAATTTAGATCGCGTATACCCATGAAAAGTACGCGATAGTCCTCGTTATATATTTAACTTTATGTTCTTAGTTATAAGGTCGTGTCGCGGACAAAAAGTCCTCCAATGTCCGTCGTCTGCGCTGGCCCTTAGTCCTTTCAACCAACTCCATGCCAAAATCAAGTCGATTGATTGCTTAGTAATGGCGTGAAGAAAGGACAAATAACAAACTTTCGCATTTATTATATTATAGTTAGGATAGTTAGAATCAGGATAAGCAAGCTGTCACTACCTACTGCAGCTAAATTGATAATCAGTAGGCCTAGCCCGAATAACTTTCGAGGAGTTATCGAGGAAGTAAAGTAAAAAAATGTATGAGATATTGAGCAGCGTTCCTACAGGACGTAAACGGAACTACATTTTCCTATATTTTTTTGACATTACGTGCTCGATACTTACTCGATACTATTTCGATAGTTATACATGCTAACTCCACAGGATTTTGGACTTACTTTCTTCATCATGTCGATCATCACAGAAACTGATATATAGGTAAGTAATCTATATTATTTATGAAAATAACGAATAATCGAAATTGTATGATGCCTACATCAGAGTATTTTCAGATGAAACGTTTAATTAAATGTGATCACATCAAATCCTTTTTTATCCATTCAGGATATCTTTAACTGACAATAAGAACAGCCGCAAGCATGCTATTAACTTTTACACAAGCACCAGCATTTACAAATTATTTGTTGCAATTGGCCGTTTCGTAACTACAAGAACTAATATCTATCACTAGAGCGGTTACAACCCGATACTCGGGTTCGTCGATCGACGAAAAATTCCAAATTATGCGAAAATCTTTAATTGCAGTTTGTGATCATCACGTTTAACATTTTGTATATTTTATAGTTTTCGGAACAAATAGACTCGAGTACCTTTAATTTGACACCTTACTCGGCCGCGTACTACGCGCCAAAGTCCCTATCGAGTCGTCACAAATTTTGCGAACCTGAATTAAGTATATAGATAAAAGTAATGAACAGTGAAGAATTCACCTTAGGCCCATGGCCCATGTGACGGTAGCGAAACGGCCAAGCCATGCCTTATTTTGACTAAGGTGTAGAGTTTATAAAGTTAGGGCATGTAGAGTTAGAACCTTGGCTCTAAATGAGATCTGATAACTTTTTGACAGTAAAAACCATATGGTCTCGTGTTGGCCACACTTTACGTGAACATGTGGGATCATGTTGGTTAGTGCATTGGGCCGGATTCCCAAGGATGCGGGTTCGAATCCCGTCAGGGCGACATGGGACTAGTTATTTTTTTTTCTAGTATATTTTCTTGTTAAATATTTATGTGGGATCAACTTTTACGACTTTTATACATGCAACAGTATTTACAAGTAACATGTCATGAACATTTGATAACGCACTCGTCAGTTGACCATCGCTACCGTGGCTTTACTTTCGCGATCACTTGCGATACTCGGATTCAAACTCAACGGACATGGGCGCGCGCAGTGGTCAGTGACGCACTTTCGCTGCGCCCATTTCTCCTCAAGGACATCTCATATCGTAACTGTATAATATAATACATATATATTATTGGCAGTTGCATCTTAATCGATCGTTAAACACCTGAAAAGATGTTTCTTTCGAATGCAAGGATATTCCTAGCAGTGATGTAACAACGCTGGCCTACAGCGTATTAAAAATATAAAAGTATTGGAGAATTTCGACGGTGGTTCGCAAGTCTCGGTAGCTCAGCGGTTAGAGCATTGGACCGGATTTCCAAAGGTCGCGGGTTCGTTTCCCGTCTGAGAATTCACTTGTGGCCGAGTTAATTTTTTCCAATATTTTTCTATTTAAAATTTACCATAAGTATAATACATATATATTTTTAATTGAATTAATTTTGCATTTTACAATGCTATTTTTGTGTGATAAATATTAATCTATACTAATATTATAAAGAGGAAAGATTTGATTGTTTTTTAGTTTGCAACCGATAAACTCAAAAACTAGGTACTGAACGGATTTATATGAAATTTGGTACACAGATAGTGGATAGCCTGGTTATGAACATAGGATACTTTTTATCCCGATATTTCCACGGAAACAGGAACAACGCGGATAAAACCGCGGGCGGAAGCTAATGTTACATAATTGTTAAATACACGTAATGAATCTTGAAATGCCGACACAATTTTGTAGGATAATACAGAATGAAACTTACGCCTTCGAAAGCTTGCATTTTTAATGATATCTTTTATGACATTTTTTTATAGAAAAAAATGAGCAACAAAGAAAAAGGGCTAGCAACATTTGGAGTCTCGATCATCCCCCTTGACGCAAACCCTAGAGTCTGCACTAACTATAACTTAGCCCATTATAAATATAAAGGTAGATAGATCCTAAACCTCTTTTTATCTTTCAGCAGCAAGCACAGACTAAATCAAGTTCTAAGCGGCTGAATATAATTTGTCGGTTGTTCCATAATTCATGTGGCAGGTTGCGCTGCGAGTGCCTTAGCAGGGTCTTCGAGAATATCAAAGCAGTATTGATCATTATTAAAAAAAGGATCTAAAATTCTAGATGGATGTTTGTTACCCAATCACCCTAAACGGATCTAGATGAAAGAAGATTATTTTTTCCCAGGTATCAGACCTGGGAAAAAATAATATTTCTCCCAAAAATTTATGGAGCCCGAATGATGAATGACATTTGGCACTAAGATAAATTTTAATCCAAAAAGGCACATACGCACATATTTTATTCTGATATTCTTACGGAAGCGAGTAAATCCGTGGCAGGCCACTAGTAATCGATATTTTTTTTTCTTCTAAGGTAGCAAATTAGAACCTTTTAACTGAAGTCTAATTTTTCAGTTTCGGTTTAAAGACGTTTGTTAAAAATCAGTCGTCCAGTGAATAAAACAAATCCGGATTTTTCAATCATTATGTGATCATAGCTCTTAGAAAATTGCCAAAACGTCACCTGGAAATCCAAAAAAGTAACGAAATAGTAAATTTTATTTCACTCAGTTTTTTTTCCTAAAAAAAATCTTTCTTAACTGTCGAAACAAACAAATTAAAACAACGGAACCAAAACGCATCATTTTCAAAAGAAAGTCAACATAGTCCTAACTCGAAGATGAGAGGGGCATGGCAACAGGCAAAACTGGCTTAAAACGAAATCTTTTGAAGAAGCAACTGACTAAGAAATATGGCTGTTTTACCAGTTTGTAGAGAAAAAATGCTGATTCCGAAAATATAAATAACTCAAAATTCATTTTTTTGAGTTAGGACTATGTTGATTTTTATGTGTGGTTTGTTATGAAGTACAGTACAACTATGTGCATAGAGCTCGACAAGCAGACTGGCGGCGGTGCGCAGCGTCGTCTGTTCGGGCGGGTTTGGAAATTTTTCTGCCACACTCAAGCGGAGCGGAGCTGATTTGAACCCATCCGTTCAACTCAGCTTCTCCCCGCTTCAGTGTAGAACAGTGAAAATAAAGCTAAACAAAAAACCAAATTTCAAGTTCGCGGTGTAAGCTTATGTACAAGTAGGTATATGAGAAAATACATGGTGCACAGTAATATCTTTGGTACGAGGTTCGTTTCTTTTCGCTTCTTTTTCAGCTTTCAGTTCGGCCTCCGCTTTGCCCGCAGATTATGGGGTATTGACTCTTGATGGAAATTTCATTGTAAAAACCCCCCTTTACACACTACATTTTTTCAGCATTAATATCACTTCTAAGCAAATAAGGATATTTACTAGTTAACTTACCATCAAAATGGTTTTTTCAGCTTGTAACTGTCACTGTTAGACAACATTTTGTATTAACATCAATTAACAATAAAACTCATGACAATTTTGTTCTTCTTTTGTAATCGGTAATTGATAACCAGAAATATTCATTACTCGATGCAACATCAATGTAAAGAAATGTTTACTTAGTACCTAAACGTGTGAAAAGAACCCGTCGGACTGCATAAATATTCTATGTCAATAAAAAAAACAAACAATGGCCACTCGTCGCCTTTAAAAATGGTACAAACTGCCTCTTCTTAGGTACCACAAGTCTAATAATAACTAAATATATTAAAACACATGACAAAAAGAAAAGAAAATGGCGGCGATCCCACCATATTGGTTTGAATGCGCGGGAACGCAGCCATTGCGTTCAATAAATTGACATGGTCCATATATGGTGCATACGTCTAAGGTTCTAGACCTCGTCGAGGGTTAGATACGGTTAAATTGGGTTTTAAAAGGTTTTAAAAAATACCCTAGACGTCGTTATTTCGTACATTAACGTGCCGATTCGTTCCGATGTACGTGGGATCGTAAAATGGTCAATTATTACCAATTGTCATCATATTTGTGGAAGTTTAAAACATCAAAACATTGAAGATTAAAAAACTTAATTGATGGTTTTATAACTATGGTTGCTATGTTTTATATAAGTAAGTATTATAAAAGCGTTATGAGGAAAATTATTACTTGGCAGATTCATCTAAGAAGGCTTCTTTTTTTTTTTTAAAGTTTCTTTGTTTTTCGTTTATGTAGTGTTGTAACTTTGTTTCCTAATAAGAGCGCTAACGCAATATACCTAGTGAATTCCCTGATAATTCATTTATTTGTTTACTTTCTAAGGAAATTAATTTAAGTAAGTTTTCTTGCCTTCAAAAAATTTAAAAGCAAATTCTTTACTGCCACTGACACAGTTCTAAACTCCACAGACCTATATCGAGATAGACGCTAAAAGTACACCTACCTTGCGTGTAAAAAGTTTGATCCACGGTCAAAGTTTTCCGACCTAAGTCAATCCGCTTGAGACCATTGCCATGATAAAAAACTTTTTATAAAAAAAAAGAAAACCGACTTCAAAAAACCAATAAGCAAAAAATAAACCATTCTACTTTGCGGTCCTACTATTTTATTTCTTTTGCCTTGGCTGGCACCGACTCCAAATGGTTTAATTTTTGCTTTTTAACTTTTTGAAGTCGGTTTTCTTTTTTATTATAAAACGCTTTTAATTAAAAAAAATTTAAAGGTAGAAGGGAAGGTAGAAAGGTAGTAGCAAAGGTCCTGTGTCTACGCTAATACCTTATGTCAACTCCTGATCACCTTTTACAAAATGCTGCTTTTCCCGGCGCTGGGGCATTACTTATTGAGGAGTTCTCCCGATACTTCATCACCAGCTCCACTTCATCACATGCATTAAGTAGAGCATGAATTGCTTATGAACCACATTAAAGAAATCGTATTGCTTTCGTGAAATGCTAAGTATTTAATAGTTCCGATGACCATTTGTGGTCTTCATCATCAGTTCCACTTCACCAAATGGTGCTTTCCGGGAGCATATGCATAAGTTACAATAGAAAACACCGAAATCGCTATAGGAGTGCCTATAATATTTGAAGAGTTCCCTGGATTTCTCCAGGATCCCATCATCAGATCCTGACATGATGACAATGGGACCACATGGTATACTCTTTCGAACAAAAAAAGAATTACTCAAATCGGGACGGGTGGACACCCGTCTTCGAGTAATCGAGTAACATACATAAAAAAAAAGATTCCGTCGAATTGAGAACCTCCTCCTTTTTTTGAAGTTGGTTAAAAACACGCGTCACTCAGAAACGAAATTGGTTAATTGTGCAGTGATCCCTGAAAAAGCACTGAAATCGTTCAAGTTTTGTATACGAAAAACGGGAATTACGAGATGATGATTTTGTCTACGTTTTCGAGGATTTTTCCATTTTAAGGCCAACGTTGCTCTGACGTGCTGTAGAATGCACGGTCAACGGCAACCACAGGTTATAAAAAAAATCTCTACAGACAATTCCGAACTCAGTGACTTACGTCTTAATGATACATTTTAAATTAAAAAAATATTGGCAAAAATAACCTCGGCCACAAGTAAATTCTCAGATGGGACCCACGACCTTTGGAAATCTGGTCCAATGCTCTAACCACTGAGCTACCGAGACTTATCTGAGAATTCACTTGTGACCGAGTTAATTTTTTCCCATATTTTTTTATTTAAAATGTATCATAGGTATAAAAATAGCATTGAAAAATGCAAAAAATCTAAAATCATAAATTACGTCTAAGTTCAAAGAAATTTGACCGATATGTAAAGCCTATCTCCTGTTGAGTGTTTTTTTGTTATAAACAACGAGGACACTCAATCTTAGCCTTCATCATACCTGATGTTAAGTATTGATAAGGCTAAAGATGGAAGCGAGCCTCTCCCGGAATCCTCATCACTGAGGAACTGGCTATCTAATCTCTAACTGCCGGAACACAACAATGCTGAATACAATATTGTTATGGAGTCACGCTTAGATAAGATGGTGGTAGCTAGCCAGACGGTCTTACAACAAGTCCTACCACCAACCAAACCAAATACAATATGTACCCCCGCTGAGAATCGAACCCGGGACCCCTGGGTCTGATGCCGATAGTTGATACCACTAGACCACAAAGGCGGTTAAGGTGTACATTCATATTCGACTGGGACTAGGCATGCATAACTATAAGGACCTAACTTCGCGGCGCGGCTGACGTCGGGAAAGAATGCCTCATTAATATAATTGCTTTCTAGAAGTACTAAAATACCTTGAGTTGGCTTGTGGTTATTTATTCTGCTAAGGTGTACAATATATCAATTTACACACATTGTTATATTGCAAGTACTTAAGTTAAGTATATAACTAGAAACATACAAGTATTATGTATCTCGATAAGATCAGTTGAGCTTGGCAAATCTGTAACTACCCAAAGTACGAGTTGACATTAAATAAGTAATTATCAACGTTATCTAAAAAGTAGTTGATGGATATGAAGAAGATAAAGCGATTGTATACGATAACGACTATTTAGTTTGTCAAATTTGTAATACTAGGGACGGGACTGTTCAAAATAAAATAAATGATAATAAAATAAAAAAATATTTTCTCATCACAAACTTAAGTAAATTTACAAAACATTATTGCTGTTGCATATTTAGTTTGTGTGAGACTGATGCCTTAGCTAGATATAAAATGTCTGTGTTGCAGGTCATCAGGCTCCCACTACCTCGAGACACTAACTAGAAGAATGACATGATGAGTAACAGCCAATATTGTCATTAACATTTTTATTTTTTTATTAATCATTACATTATACATGAGAATCATAATAAAAGAAAATAAATTTATTTGCAAGAATATGGATATAAGGGTTGTTATTGTTACTGTTATATATGTGATTGATAGCTAAGTACATCATAACCAAAATAAATATAATTCAAGTGTGTGTGTGTGTGTGTGTGTGTTAGTGTGTGTGTGAGTGCGTGCGTGCGTTTGTAAAAATAAATTGATGAATGGATCAGTGGACAGTGTTAAGTTTTAATCAGCAATAAGTCTTCCTGTTTCATTATAGTTCCGTTGCAATAACCATGTGGTAAGTTCCTTTTTGCAAACCTTTCTTGTCAATTTGTATAAGCAGAGAGTAGAATTAACTTTATTATAAAGAAAGCTACCCAGGAAGCAAAACAATCGATGTGACAGCTTTGTTTTAAAGGGGCGAGTTGGGCCCTTTCGACGTTTATCATTTATTAAGTTCGGGTCATAGTACAGCTGGGAGTATTTACGAAGAGTTTGCCAGTGTTTAAAGACATCCGTTGTGGGGCAAAGAAATGGGAGAGCGGCGCCTACCTTCAAGACCGCTCTTTGTGCACGCACTACTTTAATTAAGTGAGTTTTGGCAGCTCCACCCCAAGAAGTGATACAATAGATTCTCTGGCATAATGCAAAATATACAGATTTTATCAATGGACGGTCGGCAACATGACGAAGTGTTTTAAAAATAAATATGAGTTTTCTAATTCTACCAGCTAAGAGCCCAATATGGGGGTAAAAACTAAGCGTAGAGTCTATCATCACACCTAGAATCAGTTTGAAGAAGCTTAGGGCAAACAGACATTGACGAGCAATTATGAACGTGCAAGGATAAATTATCAGGTAGGACCAGACGCCTTGGGGAGAAGGTAATGAATTTGGTTTTATTTACATTCAGGGTTAATAAATTGTCAAATAACCATTTTGAAACCATATTCAGTCCCCGCTGGGCAATATCAAAAACTTCAGTCCAAGAATCAGCACAAAACAAGAGAGCAGTGTCATCAGCCAACGCAATGAACTTTCCATTGGCAATGCTCATTTGGCAAAGATCATTTATAAAAATTAAAAACAGCGTTGGACCAAGAACACTGCCTTGTGGAACTCCACAAGATACAGGCAACTCTTCACTTATCCAATCCCCAATTTTAACCATCTGGTGGCGGTTATTCAAATAGTCACTAAAAAGCTTGAGAGCAATTTCTCTGATGCCAATGGCTTGGCGACTGTGTATTAAGATTGGTACAGAGACTGTGTCAAACGCTTTTGCAAGATCTAGAAAGACTGTCAAAACTTTTTTGTTTCCATCCAAATTGGTAGAAATGAAGTCAGTAAGCTCATATACAGCATCATCCGTAGATCTTCCCGAACGAAAACCAAATTATGAGGAGGATAATAAATTGCGTGACTCAAGGAAGTTAATGAGACGCTTGTTCACGATGCATTCTAGGATCTTGGATAATACAGGAAGCAAAAAGATCGGCCAATAGTTGTTGACACAGTCCCGGTTACCACCCTTGTGCACAGGCAATATAAGCGGTTTTTTTAATACCTCGGGGAAAATACCCTTTTCAAGACATAGATTACACAATAAAGTCATAGAAGTGATAAGCAAGTTAATGTACCGACTAATGAAGGGGGTTGAAATGTTGTCGAATCCTACCGCGAAACTAGATCCTAGACCCTGAATTAGCGTTTTCACCTCATCTTCATCTATTGATAGAAGTACGAAAGAATCACAACAAGAAGATGAAGAGAGCTTGCCAAGAGCAGGACTCTGCATGCCAGATGTCATCTTCTTTCCAACATTAACAAAAAATAAATTGACTTTATTTCTCTCTAATTAATTAATTGCAATATATAGGGGCTATGCAGCTTCAGTTGGAACTGTAGTCACTGCGACCTATAAGATCTATTGTAACTCGCCACCTTGTTATAGTATCTCTTTTAGCCTGGCGGCCTCCAGGAAGTCTAAAATCTTCCTAGCTCTAAGAGATTTTAGTTCCTCTGGCCGAATTATATGCCGGCCCAGGTGGATACTGCGTTTGTGAATTAGGGGTCCGCAGTCACATAGGAGATGTTTGGGTGTTTCTCTCTCTAATCCGCAGTAACGGCAAACGTCAGTGTCACTTAATTTCATGTGAAATTGGTGTCTTTTTAGTTTGTAGTGTCCAGTTAAGGCTCTTGCTATCGCACTTATATTTGCTCTGCTGAGTTCTAGGAGTTCAGCAGTTTGCTTTTGCGAATAGCCTTCGATAAGGGATTTGGCGTGTACTAATCCTGGTTGATTTAGCCAGTATTTTTTTGACTCGCCAAGTAGGTTGCCCTTGAGAAGTTGCATGGCCTGTTCCTTTGAGATACCACAGAAAGGCTCTGGACCTAGCTGGTGGCCCTGAGCTCCAGACCTTGCAAGTTCATCAGCTTTTTCATTGCCAATGATTCCTGAATGACCTGGTACCCATTTCAGAAAGAATAATTTTATTCCGTTGTCCCAGCTCATTCAGCTTATCGACGCAGTCCTTCACCAATCTCGAATGTATGACATTTGAATTGATAGCGTTAAGGGCTGCCTGACTATCTGAGAAGATAAGAATAGTTTGATTTATGTAGTTTCGTTGGCGGTTGGCCTCCGCGCATTCTATGATGGCGTATACCTCTGCTTGGAATATGGTAGCGTGTTTGCCTAGATTCACACTCTTACTGAATCGAGGGTTGTCGCCGTATATTCCGCATCCTACATTTTCATTCATTTTGGAGCCATCTGTGAACCAAACTAAGCTTCCAGCCTTACAGGTAAGGTGATTTGCAGACCACTCTTCCCTGCGAGGTATCTCCACTGAGTAATATCTGGTGAAGTTACACAGTGGGAGCATGACATCCGTTGTCATTGCCAAAAGATCATGTTCAAGTACTGATCCATGTAGAGATCTTAGTGCTTGAGAGTGCCAGTTTACTTTTCCATTGATGCTGGCTCTATACATGCCGGCTTTCGCCTCTTTTGCAATAAAAAGGTGAAGAGGTGGTAAGTTCAGCAGAGCATTCAGTGCAGCTCCTGGAGTCGTAGACATGGCACCTGTTGCCATGAGGCATGCCAACCTTTGCAAGCTGTTGAGCTTGTTGATGACTGTCACTTGGGATGCTTTTTTCCACCATGCTACACAGGCGTATGTTATTGTCGGCCTGACAATGGTGGTGTACATCCACAGGGCGATCTTGGGGTTAAAACCCCATCTCGTCCCTGCTAAGCGACAGCATATTCCTAAGGCTATTTTAGCCTTTTGGATCACATTACTAATATGTGTATTCCAAGTCAATTTTTGGTCAAAAGTAACGCCTAAGTATTTGACTTCTTTGGAAAATGGGATTGGAGTCCCTTTAATAGTAGGCGTAACAAGTTTCTCTAGCTTGCGCCTTCTAGTGAAGGGGACTATTGTGGTTTTGCTCGGGTTTACCGATAGACTGTTCTCCATACACCATTTATTGATGAAGTTTAGAGATTTCTGGAGTATAGATGACAGGGGCCGATAACGCAAGCCACCACGTCGTCCGCATAGCCTTGTATATCTAAGTCTCTTTCTGAGGCTTCAACCAGCAACTGGTCAATAACTAGCGACCATAGTAGCGGCGATAGGACACCCCCCTGTGGACAGCCTTTCGTTATTCTAAAGCCTTTTGTGGTTCCATTTCTCTCTATGTCTAGGTGCCGAAACGTGGGGAAACCAAAAAACCTCAAATAAACCGAAAAATTAAAGTACTAAATATATATTTCGGGTAAATAAATCGCACTAAATTTCCGCAAAAGTTGTATTATTTCAATATTTGTATAATAAGAGAGCTGCAAAACAATTGACTTTAGTGAATTAAAAAACTACAGTATGTCCTTATAACCAGGTGGGCGATATATAGCAACAACAACTGTTACAGCATCAATTTTTAAGATCAAACAATTACCATTAGGGAATTGTGGATTTTCGATTGTAGGGTTCAGATAGTTCTTATAATAATCCACAACTCCCTCATTTACTTGTAGCAGCGCTGCTGTAGCCATCTAATTATGGAATAAATTTGGACAAAGGTTTAACCAACACTCAGTCAGAATAAAGAAATCTCAATCAATGTCAATCCTCGACAAAAGAGTGGAAAAGTTATCAAAATTACATGCGATGCTCCTGATGTTCTGTGATATTACATTTAAAGAGTTGGGTGAAGCGAGAACAGTCAAAGTCAAAGTCAAAGTCAAAGATTTTTATTCAAATAGACTTATAGATAAGTGCTTTCGAATCGTCCAATTTTTTTTTTCCTACCAGCCATTCAGGACATCTTTTAACTGATAAGAAGAACGGCCGCAAGAAACTTATCAGCTTTAACAGAAGCAACAACATTTACAAAGGAACATGTCGTTGCCAAACACAAATCTACAATCTTGAAACATATTTAATATAAGAGGAAAATTAGAGGAAATTGAGGAGTGTTTTGACAATCCTCTGGTTCACAAGATAAAGCAGGGATCGTTCTGTATACATCAAGGTCTGAGAATAACAAATGTATGTTATGCCTAAATTTTTTTTCGCCGAATTATTTTTAATTGTGTCGGAAGCATAAATTTATGCAACGCGGAGACCTATGGTCTCCGCGTTGCTACAACTAGGTACCGCCCTAATTCATTTAGCTCGTGACTGTTTACTTTGCCAAAAATGGCACATTCTACTGTGAGTCTCCATAGCAACCGAGTCGGTTGGTTGAAGAAAAATTTGTGATCCGTTGTTTGTATGAAGCGCACTAGTTGTAGCAATGCGGAGACCAAATGATAAATCTATGGTCGGAAGCTTAATAATTTAGTAGTATTTAATCATCTGATTAATAACTCATTTGATTGATGAAAAAACTTAGTTATTTTATTACCAAATAGTTAATCATCAAAATTAGCTAGCTAACCTAAGAATTTCTATATACCCAGGTGAATCGCGTAAACCGAATTAATTTCGAAGTCATATACCACTTACCAATCCGAACTATTCGCTTAGATGTATCCCTAATGTTCCAGTCTCCATTCCCAAGAATGTCGTCCAAGTCTGAGGAGGTTTTTGCTCACTTAAGGCTACTGGCGACAAAACTTGCTAACAAAAAGGTTCTAAATATTTCACACACTACAAAGAATAAGCGACTTAAGAAGCTACTTATTTTAGATCGATTTTGATTTGTTGATGGTTATGGTATATTGTTAGAGGTTTGATATTTTCTTGGTACGCTGATGGCGGCTCGAGTTCTTACCGATTGTGTTCAGGTAGATTGTGGTGGCTCGTTTTGATTTGTTTTCGCCACAATTGGCTGAAACGCTGTGTAGAGTTTTAGTTAACTTATTTGAAAGAGAGAGAAAGAAGGCACTTTTTTTTAATCAGAATATTATCGATCTAATGATTACCTATCATTGTGTATATAGGAAAAGTTACATAAGGGCTTAATTGGAAAAACATATTTTGCTGTATTTTTATTAAACTTATGTTTGTAGTTTCAAAAGTCTCTATTGATAAAAATTTGTATAGTATGCAGTAGAGGGAGAGCACGCGCGTTCTGTTAACAACAACAAGTAAGGTTTTTTAACAACATATTCCTAAAAAGATTGTCGCTTTTTCATCCTAATTATTAGGAATTTGCTTCCATGTGAAGGTATAGGAGAGATTTTATTTCAGCTTTCATTATTGCTGTATTTAAGCATCAGAATCCCCTTGAACCTTATTCTAAAAGGCTAGGTGCAAGTCACTGCGTCTTTCATTCAATCAGAAATTCCCTGTGTACAATAATATTGATTTTTAAACAATTTGAAAGTGAACAAATAATCACACAAATAAATCGTATAGCTTGGGTAGGTACCTTGCGTTCGTTCGTGTTGTGCTAGCATTAACCATTATTCTTATCAAATATATTCCAGTCCGCATGCATTATTAATAATCTTAGATCACTTATTAATAGCCACAACATCTCAGGTCCTTACACTGCAGCTAAAGCCTGTTGGGGTTGGCGCACACTTAGCATAAAAAACGCACATTGGTTGCAACTAAAGCTAGTTCAATTTAAGAGCAAAATAATAACAAGAGCTAACTACATAATTACGAGTAGCTTTCTCATACTTTGTCCCATCAAATTCCTAATCTTGAGGGTACAATTTTCATACAAGTGTAACTTTAAATGTTTGTATATCACCTTTTAGTGCCTAAATCTCTGAAATGTTGGGGAATTTTCTGAAAAAGATAAGAGTAGATTTCGGAAAATAGAAATAGATTTACTAGCTGTTTTAAACAAAGACTTATGTTTTTTAACATAACAAAATGTTTCGTAAATGTACATTGACGGTAGTGACAATAAACAAAGCTCCCTGAATATAGGTGCACAAGATACATCAGGGGCGAAACCAGTGGTAGCCCGAATACATTTCTTTTGCGAAATAAACACCCTTTCTATATCCGTACAGTTGCCCACGTTATAAGCCCGTAGCGTAGCATTGACGCTATATAAGCATGGTAGCACATTATTGCTGTATCTTTATTGGTTATACGTCTCATCTGCCTTAAAGCGTATACAAATTTATTTACTCTGTTACACAAATCTTTTACATGGTGTACAAGTTTGAGTTTAAATAATTGTGTAAATATAACAATAATACATAAATAAACAGGACATTAAATACTAAATTGAACACATAAAAATAATACTATTAAAATTCATATATACAATGGAACAACATAACCGCACATCAAGAACAGGTAAGTAAAATAGTTCAATATTTTGTTACTAGATGGCGTTGTTCAGTTTTGAATCACAGTTATGGATGATGTATTCAAATTAGCTTAGTGAACGATAATGCCTGTTTGTGTCAGGTTCGGTACTCACACACTGAAACCTCATTTTTATTCAAAAATACATGCTTTGTACTGTTACTTTGTTTGTGTTTCTGTTTATTACCCTTGGGACCTGGGATTTGTCGTGTACAAAATGGTCCTTCGATCCCGGATATAAGGTTAAAATTCGGCTAATTTTTTCAGGTCTCCAGTAAGTGGAGTCAGCCTGCACCCAAGGGCAGTGGATTGCTGTCAAGGGCGGGCGGATTCCATATCGAAGCAGAAGCAACAGCGGGCACCAGAAGCAGAAACCGACAGCAGCAGTGGCGGTGGCGGCAGCACGATCTACACTGCAGCAGCGCGCGGGTGACGCGCTGCAGGGAAGGTGCCGGTAATAAGTGCGAAGTGAAACTGTGAGTACATTTATAGGTCATTGAGTGCTAAGGAAAATTGAACTTTATTTCATTGCAAAATTTAACTTGGAATAAATTGAAGAAGCTTAATAATCTTAGAAAAATTTCAAAACTTTGAATTTGGACTTAGAAAAATTAAGTGGAAATAATTAAGGACTTAGATTAATTTCGAAAAAAGTGAACTAACGGGGAACCTACGCCCGATTTTGGTCAGACTGAAAAAAAATCTCTAACACTTAGAATATTTTTGTGAATTTTGAACTTTGAAATTTTTTATCGGACTATTGCATTAGGAATAATAAGTGAAGTTTGGACATTTATTTACTTTGTGTTTTCGATTTATGTATATTTACGGAATTGTATAAACTTAAATTTTTTGTTTGTTCGTTTTTATTGATTTGTTATTATATTAAATATGGAGAGTTTATTGCGGGTTCAGTATGATATTCAAAATAAAATTGAAAAGGGTTTAAGAAACTTTAAAACTACGCCCAAAGAAAACTTGACAGAAACTTATGTACAAAGTCGACTAGACGCCTTACAGGATATGTGGAAATTGTTTATTAGCACACATAATGAAATTTTAAAAGGTTATGATGAGAAAGCTGCAAGGGAATATTTAGAAAAAGAAATTTATGATAACACTGAAGATGTATTTATTGTATATAAGTCAGAATTGAAAACTGTATTAATGATATATTCTTCGGCGTCTGCATCCGTTAGTGAAGGAAAGAGTACAAGTTGTCACGGGGGGAATAGTTTATTTAAATTACCAAAAATTAATATTCCAATATTTTCTGGAAAGTATGAGGAATGGTCTACTTTCCGAGATTTGTTTGTTTCTTTAGTCCGTTCAAATGTAAATATAGAAAATGTACAGAAACTTCATTATTTAAAAGGTTATCTGGTTGAGGAAGCGGAGCAACTGGTCCGGCAAATACCGGTATCAGGAGACAACTATTGTAGAGCATGGAATATTTTAATCAATAGGTATAACAATAAAAAATATTTATCAAATTGTATTTTAAATCGGTTATTGGGGCAGCGTGAATTAACTTGGGACAGCGCTAATGGACTTAAAACTTTAATAGATACAAGTACTGATTGTCTGGACGCTTTGTCGAATTTGGGGATTGATGTATCCACTTGGGATATATTGATAATACACATATTGTCATCAAAACTAGATGCAGAGACTAAGAAACAGTGGGAATTACATGCAAGTGGTCAAATTGGATTTGACAGTTTGCCTACATTTGAACAATTTAAGATGTTCATTATTAATAGGTATAGAGCGTTTGAATTTTTGGTGCCGAATAAATCAATAAAAATTGTAAATAATAATAATAAACCAGTAAATAAAGTGTTTTTTGTAAATAAGGTCTATTGCACATTTTGTGGAGAAGAGCATAAGTTGTATTATTGTAAAACGTTTATTCAGTGTAGCGTTAATGATCGTCGCGATTTTGTGCAGATGAAAGGGTTGTGTTTTAATTGCATGGGGCCGAATCATACAGCGAAAAATTGTTTAATCAGTACTCATTGCAAAATTTGTAATCGTTTACACCATACGATGCTGCATTCTGGGGAAAATGGGCTAAATGTAGAAAACGAGTCTACTGGGAACTTATCGGCAAATGTTGCTATGGGAGACATGGAACAACCGTCAATATCAGAAGCCAATAGAGTTACCGCTAACGAATCAGATAATCCTGATGAGTATGGCGAGACGTTGACTTCTTGCTTTTCTACGGGAAAAATTACTAGCCAGGTGCTGTTGGCCACTGCGTCAGTGCACGCAAAGGCTAACAATGGAAATCAAGTTAAGATACGCGCCTTAATCGATCAAGGGTCTCAGGCATCTTTTGTTACTGAATCAGCAGTTCAACGGTTAGGGTTAAAAAAGATGTTTAACAAAAATAAGATTTCTGGGTTGGGATGTGACGAAAATATTACATCCACATCATCGGTTAAAATAAAGTTGCGCTCTAGAACAGATTCTGATATAGAAATTGAAGTTTACGCGTACGTTTTGAAAAATATTACTTCTTTGTTACCAAATAAAGAAATAGTAGGTCAGGAATGTTTAAATGTAACAGGACTGGTTTTGGCAGATCCAAGTTATCATATTCCGGGTAAAATTGATATATTATTGGGAGCTGATGTCTATGGGGAAGTGATTCAGGAGGGGTTAAGGAAGAGTAAAGGTGGAACACTTTTAGCACAAGCAACTTCATTTGGGTGGATTATAAGCGGTAAGGTAAATGCTAAAACAAATAATAGTTTAGTTGCAAAGCACACGGTACAAGGAAAAACTACGACTGAGTAGGGAAGTAACTACGACTGAGAAAGAAAAAGAGTGCGATAGATTTAATATGCAAATGGTAACGAGAGAGGAAATAATTAAACCATTAAATATAGATATATCGAAAAAGGTAAAGAAAGATAATAAATGTAAAAAAAAAAGAAAAAAAAACAAACGGAAAAATTAAAGACAGATAAATAATCATATAGCAGTTTGAAAAGGTACGGATATGTATGAATATGTATATGATGTAGTAAGAAGTAAAAATTAATTTGTGGTCATTGGCTAGGTAAGATTGAAGTGAAACACACTCTAAAGTCAGTCCAATGGGGCCGTCCCATGCCTCAACTGATATGAAATATTTATAACATGATAACGTGTCCTCTTTGTAGTTTGTAGTTGTAAGAATGCTTTTGAGGTAATATTGTTTGTTCTCGTGCTAAATTAGATTTTTCATATATTAAACATTATGTCATTGTTGATATTCCTGCTATGCCACGTTTTTTGTTTAAATTGTTGTTAAATTTAGGGTTTTTTTTGCTTAGAATAAGTATGTTTAATATGTTTAAATATGTTTTTGGATGTTCATTTATTGATTTCATGGTGGGCGGTATAAAATGTTAAGTATATCTTTTTACGGTGGGCGGTAGTTTTCTTTTTAGATAGATGAGATAGGATAGGCGGTAGATTTCTTAAATAAGTTAAAATAAAACTGTTACATTAAGTTAAGAACAATTTGTAAGTAATTGTTCTTGGTGGGCGGTATGTACAAGTTTGAGTTTAAATAATTGTGTAAATATAACAATAATACATAAATAAACAGGACATTAAATACTAAATTGAACACATAAAAATAATACTATTAAAATTCATATATACAATGGAACAACATAACCGCACATCAAGAACAGGTAAGTAAAATAGTTCAATATTTTGTTACTAGATGGCGTTGTTCAGTTTTGAATCACAGTTATGGATGATGTATTCAAATTAGCTTAGTGAACGATAATGCCTGTTTGTGTCAGGTTCGGTACTCACACACTGAAACCTCATTTTTATTCAAAAATACATGCTTTGTACTGTTACTTTGTTTGTGTTTCTGTTTATTACCCTTGGGACCTGGGATTTGTCGTGTACACATGGTGTTTCCAATCCAGGTTTTGGTCAATGGTTATACCAAGAAATTTCATTTCAGTGACTGCATTTATTTTTGCAATATTCAATTTAAAATTATATTGTGGATGTTTTGATTGTGTGGATTGTGTGTTTTTTCGCCAAGATGGTGACATTTCACTGAAGCAAGTTTACTTGATAACAAAATATAATTATTGTGGTTTGTGTAAAGGAATAAACTTTAAATGTCCTTTCTGTGTTTTTTCAGGTAGGCCATCTTTGAAATGATAATGTTCATTTGTGATTTTTGTAAAAGTGTATAGACGATAAAATAAACTGTGTTTTTTCAGAGCAACGCATGGTTTAATTCCAATCTACAATCAATAAAATAGAGAAATAGTCTTATAAAACGACATTTCTAGTCAAGAAATATGGAAAAATTACGATTCACGTTTGCAGTTTTATCGGCATCCGATGGAAAAAGTAACGTTATCTGCATAACCTCAATTGAGACACCCGATGGGCGTGTGTATGATATTCCAGATGAACTAAAACCGGCAAGTAAACACACTGGTGTTTACCCAAAATAAAAAAATCTTTAAAAAAAGGCATCAAACACGAAGGATATGGATCCCATTAACACAGGAATTTAGGAAAATTTATTTAGATGAAGGAGAAAATATACAATTTTGCGATCAATATCTAGACGAAATAACAAATGAAACCCAGCTTTCAAACAATACTAATAGCGTAGAGACTGGAAATAAAAATTTAGGAAAATTATCAGAACTAAAGATTTTTACTAGAGAAATTTTTAGGAAAAACTTAACATGGATAACAATGGATTAGTAAATTTGAGAGTGAGTGTACACGTTTTGGACTTATAAAGGATTCCAATCTACAATCAATAAAATAGAGAAATAGTCTTATATATACAACAGAAACCGTCTTCAAAATATACTTTATGGAGTCGGTGTCGGTGTCGGTCGGTCGGTGGAATTACATTCTAAGTATACTTAGTATTTAATAGTTCCAATGACCAATGGTCTTTATCATCCGTTCCACTCCATCAAGTGGTGCTTTATGAAAGCAACTGCACGAGTAACGTAAGAAAACACCGAAATCGATGTAGTTGTGCCTATATCATTTGAAGAGTTACCTGGATTTCTCTAGGATCCCATCATCAGATCCTGTCTTGACGACAATGGAACCAACTTGAAAGTATACCCTTTCGAACAAAAAAAGAATTATTCAAATCGGTTCATAAATGACCGAGTACTGAGGTAACAAACATAAAAAAACATACGTACGAATTGATAACCTCCTCCTTTTTTTTAAGTCAGTTAAAAAAGGCTTATTCTAACTAACAAACATTTAAACTTATGCAAACGATTTCGAAAGACGACTATCTTACAAAAATTTAAACTTTTGTATTCGACGTATAGATTGGGTTTTTCAGGAAAAAAATAAGTTTCTTTTATTCACAGAATCGCCCTGGTGATGAAGAAATCGATGAATTTGAGACTTTAACAGTGTTGGTGGTTGCCTTTGGAAAACAAAAGGTTTGTTATAAAAGTGTTAACTCCTATTATACAAGTGATCAGTCAGTTAATTCATAACCAACTAAAATACTTAAATGACAACAAATGATATTTCATCAGAAAATGTTATTGAATTACACACACGCACACTACAGATTTGAGTTACACATGAAAAATAATAAACTAACTAATCTGAGAATTTCTACTTGCCACGTCCCTAAATCACGTGATCCAAATTAATTTCCTATTAAATATTGAGTAAGCGTTTCTTCTGTTCAGTGTGCGTCGCGCCTTTAACCCTCCACCGGTTGCGTTAGAACCTGTCCCGCGCTTATTAGAAGTTATTAAAGGCAGCCTTTTTGCGGCCTGCTGCTGCCCAGATTGCCCTCTAATTGCATCCCGCGTGAGAAAACAGGAGCCACAATCAACCCCCCATGATTTCCATAAATGTTCTTCTATGAGTATCTGTTTATCTAAAGTTATATTGCTTATTTATATGATATATGTGTGCGATATATGAAACGCTCAGGGCCGCGCTTGACAGACTGATCGTATTCGATCACGTTTTTTCAGCAAAGTTCGGCCCGGTTCGGAGTTGGATGGGTGACCGTAAAGTGGCATTATAACTGAGCGCTTGCGTGCTTCGGAGGGCACGTTAAACCGTCGGTCCCTGCAGTTAAGCTAAGTCAGAGGACTTATAGGCGGCTTGATAAACTCTGACACCAGAGGTGGCCACTAATCCTCACTCCATAAGAAGAAGAAGATATGATATATGAAGGCTTTAGTTTACACTAACACCATTTGACTTCGGCCGTCTAGGTTAGTTGTGGTCCAAACTTGTTTTTTCAGAGCGGTTTTTTCTTCTCGCCACCTTCAGGGTTAAACTTTTTACTCTAAATACTACTTAATAAAAAGAAGATCGTATAAAGATCTTTAGTACAAAAATTCTGATTCTTATATATTTACTTATATGTTTTATTCCTATCTTAATGGTTTTTAAATGTTTATGCAAGCTTTCACCCCGCTTTAATCGGAGTTAATGTGACAATAATATAATTAAATAAAGCATCTTCTGAAAACTGAGCAGCGGGCCAGTCATCATCTATTAGAAACCATCATGAAGGATTATGTCATGATATAAGAACGTTTTGTTGATGATTTTTCTTTTCTTCTGTTCAATATCTATATTTTGTTACAAACAAGTCAACCATAATTTAATGTCCCTTTTGTAGGGACACTTGGGCACATAATACGCATAACGTTTTGTCGTAGTCATATCGCGTTTCAATTATTGTACACTTTTAAATAGTTTCTGTTCCTACAAAAAATAATTAAAATTGAAACTTGGTTGAATATGATTATGATAAAAAAAAGTATAGTGATTACACTCTTCGGTACCATGATCTATTAGAAACCATTATGTCAGAACGTTTTGTTTTTATTGAAGTTGACACATTTTGATACACTTCACACTTTGTGGCGATGATTGAGTAAAGACATCACAAAAATTCCTTCAAAAAACAAGCAAACTAAGAGATTCGTAATATGAAATAGTCTAGTGGTACAACCACCAGTATACCCAGACCCAGGGGTCCCGGGTTCGATTTAGGACTTGTTGTAAGCCCGCCTGGCTAGCAACCACCATCTTATCTAAGCCTGACGCCATAGCAACAACGTTTCAGCATTGTTGTGTTCCGGCAGTTCTAGAATAGTTAGCCATAGCCAGTTCCTGAGTGGCTGAGGATTCCGGGAGAGGCTCGCTTCCATCTTCAGCCTTATCAATACTTAACATCAGGTACGATGAAGGCTAAGAGTACCGTTCCCCCGAGTCCCCGTCGTTCATAAAAAAAATTATACTGCGCTGAGAGATGGCGGTAGATCCCCTGACTTGTTCGGTCCGATAGTTTGTTTGACTTATATTTATAAAAATATATCACTTTCCATGATATCGTGATTGTAGGCTTCAAAGGTAAATCTGAAGCCAGGTACCTGTGTTACCACGTTATTTATATCATTACCCTTAGAAAGACGTAATCTGCAATCAAGTATCATTATAAATAATCCCAGGAGACTGCATGTTTAATAAACGATGCTATCTGATGTTAACGATTTAGTTTTGTTTTTATCTTTGCGTGGACTGTAAATAAATACATTATTTAACCTATTCTATTATTTTCTAACATTTTAATACTGGAAAAGCTAGCTGGATATTTATTTTTTATTGAAGCTACCAAGATAATAGAAGTTTTTTTTTATTGTGTTATAATTAAGTATGTATCCCAGTCCCGAGAAAAAATAAATAGTGAGAGAATTCACTTGGGGCCGAGTTAATTTTTTACAATATTTTTCTATTTAAAATTTATCATAAGGATAAAAATAGCATTGAAAAATGCAAAAATTCAATAATCATAAAAAAATAGATTTAGGAAACAAACTAAGTTAAATTCTTAAAAACCACATGAAGAAGTACCACCAACCAAAGCCTATGAAGTATTTCTTTCGCTTAAAATAAAAAAATAAATATAAACTGAACACCCAAAATTTATTTTTGTTAATACCTGGGGGGCTATCGCGTAAAAAATCTGGGTATGGATATGGGCTACATTTGACAGTTGAAGCTCATAAAATTACCTTTTATGGTAATTTATCTTTCAAATGAAGCCCATGTCCATATCCATATTTTTTACGCGATAGCCCCCCAGTTCAGTTACATGAACTTAATTCATACGTCACTTTTTTCAATAAACAGTTGCCAATATTTTGGTTAAGGATAGGTTACAAAGTGCGAGTATTTGGTTAAGGATAGGTTACAAAGTGCGAGTAGACAGCTACTGTGCCTGTGTACTCGCATGACAGTAGTTCGTCTCGCCTCGCTCGGTCACACCAAGCAAACTGCTGGCGTCGCAGTAGACAGCTACTGCACCAGTGTACTCTCATACTTCGTCCGACGTATCATCTCTCGTGCAATGTTGTCGCAAAATACACGAATAATCACAGTACAGGCACCTGTCTCACCGCGGGCGAGTGAACGATTAACTATTGGCTATTTACTTGCTCAAGAAACGTACAAAAGATAAGACATTCCGTGTAAACAAAAGGGATGAAAATATTAATAGTTCATCGCTGGCTGGTTGCACCGCCGGCGAGTACTTGCTTTACTAGTTTGTAGCGGAGCGAGAAAAATTCACTCTCCGGGCGATACCATGTCTCACTGCGGGCGAGTAAAGCTTGGAAACCAGGCAGTGTGACCAGATTCAATATTTTAATAGGTACTTTTTCAGAACATTTTCAAATATTTTGTAGATATTTCCGAAAATCTGTATTTTTGTAGGTATATTGTTAGGAGTCAGTTTTTTTTCATAAATATAATTTGGAGAAATAACAAAGTTGTTATAGAAACATATTTTAGAGGTTGTGTTGGTTGTTAAAACACATTTATTTTTTGCGATAATGTATTAATAAAACATGTTTAAAAATTCAGTATTTTAACATATATATTTTTAGCCTCTGTAAGTCGGTATATTTCAGTATTTTTTGAGGTTACTCGGTATTTCCTTCAAATTTAATCTGATCACACAAGGCCAGAGCTCACGCCAGCCGCTCCGACATTTCTACCTAGCGTGCGGATCTGAGTGCACATAATAATTAATTAGAAAGTTAGGTAGTATCTAGGAACCCCGAGCAAGTAAACGCCCTAAAACAGATGACAAGGGGCGAGTGGAGCGAATCCTCGCCCGCCGCCGCACAAAAACACTCGCTCATAGCCGAGCGAGAAGTGAACTATAACTCGCTGCTCGATGCTTGTCAACAGTTTCTAGTTTCTAGCGTTACTCACTACTCGTTCATCGCCGGCGGTCTTATTTTTCTTCATTGCACATTCATCTTTTTATATTGTAATCCCTGCAACGTTTGTGAAGAATTACCATTCGATTTTTAGTACCTATCACGGCTTCTATAATCTCTGTAGCAGTACCAGTTACCACCATCTTATCAGACACTGCCAATTAAAGGCAAGATAACCAGTTCCTCATTGGTTGATAAATCGAAGTGGAATGCATCCTGTGATATCATCATTACTTAATTCATCGGTGCGAAATGAAGACCATGCGCTAACTATATTGAGTGGGTCCTGATTTATTACTTTTAATAAATCCTTAAAAATATCACTTTGATCATTAAATTTTGCTAATCTTTCGGAAGAATCAAGAACGGGAAAAGGATAGACTTTATATAGAAAGAATACCAAATCAGACGTAGCGGTGAAAAACATACGAGTAAATTACAGAGAGTTTACATTTATGAATCTAAAATTTAATGTTGTTAAAACAGAAGCTATACGAATAATATCGATGAAATCTTGTAATGTTTGTCGATCTTAGAATTAGCAAATGTAGGAGCTTTCTTCAGCACATTGTTGGTGTCAGAAAAAGTTTTGAAAGTTAAGAAGACCTATACAGGGTGGAAATTTAAAACGGGGCATGAAGGGCAGGTATTAACCGTTGTAGCTACATGAAAAAGTTCTTAGGAAACCGCCCTTAATTTTTTGAGAAAATTTTAACTGCATTCTCGATTTTTGAAAAAAAAAATTACAGTCAGTAATAATAAATTGTTTTAATTTTTTTTTATGCCTATAAATCTTGTTTCGTATGAGCATCAAAACACTCTAAAACACCTACTGCGGTATAAGTACTAGAAAAGTTAGAAATCGTTAAAAAATATTTCCACTCATTCGCTAAGAAAATAAGTTTAATCAACAAAGGTACTCGTAGTGATGCGTATACGGCTGCGAATAGCGCGCGAGTTTTTCGCGTTTTCGCAATTTCTGACGTTTCTAGTACTCAAACCTCCGTTGGTCTTTTAGAGTGTTTTGATCCTCCTGAGAAACAGTTTTTTTATGACAATCGATCTGTCATCAAAAAAAAATTTAAGAAATGCCCATTTTCTTGCTGGCTGTACATTTTTTTTTCAAAATCTGTGAAGGCAGTTCAAAATTTTTCATGTAGCTACAACGGTTTAATATCTGCTCCTACTGACCCGTTTTAAATTTCCACCCTATATATTATGTAGTAGGCGATAAGACAGAAAATACGACGATATTTTATTTTTAGGTATCATACAAACACTAGTTCAGTAGTTCAGACTTTATAAGTTTACGGGCATATACATCTTGATAATTTAGAATTTATAAAAAAAAAATCTTAAGATTTCAAGTTAGTAGAATACCTAGATCTACCTTTATAATCAAAACTTATTACAAACTACGATATGTTGATTACTTTCAGTCGTTTTTAACAACGCTCCTACAAATGAGGCTTATAAGATCAAATAAGATATCTTGGGTTATAAGATAAGCTTAGCCGAGTGTAACAGCTTCATAGCGCGGCGTCACCGGCCCTGCGCCTGCGTCTATTGTGCGCTAACTTCTGGCAGTGAACGGGCTGGCACTCACAATGACGTGTAACTTGCGAAATGTTATACAACGGATTTTTTTAACTACTAGAAATACTATCATGTCCGCCTATGTCATACTATGCTATCCGCCTATGGAACTCTTCCAGAAGGTATCAGAAAAGCTCGCTAGTTGAAATCATTTAGCGGTCAAGTCAGAACGCATTTCCTTTCTCATATTTAATCTCATTTTTCCTTTCCCATTCCTGCCATATGTTAATATATATATTCTAAAGTATGATTATTTATAATGTTCAATAATGAATTGCACCCACTCCCCCTTTTCCCCCATTTATTCTCTTCCTCTTATTTCTTTATTACTCAAGGTTGCTAGCAAAAAGGCCGCCTTTTTGTATTTCCTTTTACTGTCTGTTTTTTAATTTCTTTGTATTCTTATGATGTGCAATAAAGTGTTTTTTCATTTTTATTATCAATGCGAACAATTTTTACGAAGATGCCAACAACGAAATCCGCTGACACGCTCCGGTCGTGTTAAGCACGACCGGTGTGCAGAAAAGATAGAAAAGAAACACTATAAGTGGTTAACAAGTATAATTTTAAGATAAAAGATGTTACAAGCTCAGGTGTGGGTTCATGGGAATCTTCGATTGGTGGCTCTCGCGAGGGTAAGAATGGGGACTTAGCTTTAGCTTTGCCTAGAGAAGGCAGAAGCGAAAGTCCGACGTAACGGACTACGTTCGCTTGTTGAGCAGGATGATGAGGAGGTGGTGCGCACGTAGTCTCGGGGTTGAGTTGCTCCGGGGTAGGCCGGAACAGGCGAGCGCTCGGCAGGTAGGTGCCGAGGTGGTTGACGGCCACGAATCAGGTGTCGATGCAGCATCTGCCCGTGGATACGACCCTGGAATATTTTTAAGAACGGGTCAAAAGCTGTTCGTTCAAGTCGACCGTCTAAGGTTAGGATGCAAGGGACAGACGGCTACAATTGTCCCGATATTCCCACGGGAACTGGAACCACGTGGGTGAAATTGCGGGCAAAATATAGTGCAGTTATAAACGAGTATTCTTCTTCTTCTATCAAAATCCTGGAACCGGACCCGGTTCTGCATGCCCTAAACATAACTAACATTATTAATTTTGTCATAGCTGTATTCTAATGTAACCAACCATATTGTGATCTGGTAAATAAAAAGCTTAATAATTATAATAATAATTAGTATTATTATTATATTCTTCTTCTTAATCGCCCACTCCTGGCGGAGTGGTCGTGGTCATGGGTTGTCTTGAATATTCCTTGCGGCTTTTGTGGTACTTCTCCATCTCTCTCTATTTGTGGCACTGCGAGAATATTCAGTAAGGGAACACTTTGTAGATAATTGACTTCTGTCCGTCCATCTTGTGGGTGATCGGCCACGAGAACGTTGGCCTTCTATTCTCCCTTCCCAAAGGTTCCAATGAACTTTCCATGAGGATGATATGTCCAAACATCTTTAGGATTCGTACTGCACGATCGACGAGGCTTTGTTTGATACAGAGCTCTTTCAAGATGGTACGGTTTTTCCGGTGAGGTGAGCCTCCAGCACCATATTCCAAGGGCGTCAATCTTTCTACGATGTTTTTGGTGGATAATCTGTTTCAGGTCCATAAAGGAAGATAGAAATTGAGCGTCTCATTAAGCGAACTTTGGTGTTTTTAGTATGCGGTGATCTTTCTATATCTTCGTTACCTTTTCTACGGCTGATCGTGTTATGGCACATCGTCTTTTGATCTCTTCTTCGCAATGTGATTGTGGATCCCAGGTAGATGTAATTCTGAACAACTTCACAATTCGCTATTTCACGTAAGTCAGGTCGATTATTATTCTTACGACCCACCACCATCATTTTGGTTTGTAAGTCGGTCTGGCTAGCTACCACCATCTATCAACAATGTTTTCAGCATTATTGTGTTCCGGCAGTTTGAGATAATATAGCCAGTTCCTCAGTGGCATCTTCAGCCTTATCAATACTTAACATCAGGTATGATGAAGGCTAAGAGTCTCACCGTCGTTCATAAATAAAAAGATTATCGAATGTTGGACAATGTTGTCCCACAAAAAGTAACTGCGGTGTGGATGCGACATAAAATAATAGTATTTTAATATAGAGAGTTTTGTCAAGTAGGATAGAGCAAATAAAGCACAGAAGGGCCTGTGGGACTTAGGCGTTAGCTACTTGTGAGTGTATAGTGAGACCAAAAACAGCACTGTAAGACTCCAGAAGCAAAACCACTCAACGGTTCTTTGCTTTACTATCTAGAGCTTCTCCGTGCTTCGGAAGCCACGTTAAGCCGTTAGTTCAGGCTACATTTGCAGTCGTTAAAACCACCAATCCGCATTGGGGCCGGCGTGGTGGGTCATGGTCCATTTACCTTATCTATCGAAAGGAAGGCCAGTGCGCCAGCAGTGGGAACATAAAACATAATCTTTGTTATGTGGTCACGACCTCATGATCAGTACACAACATAATTAATATAGTTTCATGGCGACCTAACACAGCGTAATAAAGAAAACATGGACGTAATCCGGCTCGAAGGACCAAAGGTGAAACATGGCTACAACCAGCATTTACTTTCCTTTTAAATTCTTCTTCTTTATAGTGGTTACATGTCGGTGTAAAATCTTCCGTTCATTGACGGTGTGCAGTGTGTACTTAGGCCGCACGCACATCAGCGCAGCGTTACGTGAGTGCACATAGTAAGGCGCACTCACACTGACGCGGCGCGGGCAACGTCCCTAAGCTAACTCGCTGTGCGTTCATACCGACGGATAGTTGTATTTTATTTATACTTTCTTAGCGCGAGGGAGACAGGCTGCGGGCATAAGGGCGTAAATGATAATTCGTCTGCGGCCCGCAGAATGGTTTTAGATGGCATATAAAATGATGTCGAAATTCAAAATTCTTTGGTAAAATTGGGAAGTTAAGTAACTATAAAACTTTTCTGTTCCTTAATTCAAATGGCAGAACTTTTATTCAAAAATAATAGCTCTAGTTAAAAATGTGGACAAAACTCTACCTCAAACTTTTTTGTTATTAGGGCTGGTAAATGCAAGCGTTACTGTCATGTTGCCACGTTTTAAGTGGTTTCGACAGATAGATCGTAATTTTATGAAAATTTGATCTAAAGCTCCTAACTAGCGATATAGCACCGGTCTCAAAAACCAATCATAAAGTAGAGATACGGGCTTTCTATTTCAGCCAAGAAGATAAAATAGGTACCGTACCATAAATTTTGCTTAATCTCTAACGCTCTCTTGTCTCTTCCACCCATCTTACTACCCTGAACTTAAAGAAATAAAATAATAAAGTCATTCTCATTTTGGAATATCATTTTCGTCCCTTTAGTTTCAAACTGTTGAAGTCGGCGTTAGACCGGCGTATTGGTCGCATCGGTGTGTGTGCGCGTGCCTGTGTGCGCCAGCGCAGGTAAGCAGGATCGGCGGGAAAGGGGCCGACTCCTGGCCGTATTAGAATTTTTGCTCTTAGAAGATTCTTAGCAGGCTACAGTTTTGAGTTGTATAGGTTTTGTTTGAAAACTTTCGATACTGCAAGGATAATATAAAAGATGTGATAGGTACTTATTACACAACTCATCTGCTATGGAATTCACTAAATGTAAAATTGAACGTAACGCTGAATATCTGTAGTGTTTTATGATTCAAAAACTTGTTACGAGACCTTTTTTTCATAACTAAAAGAGACATCAATTTTCCAAAACCGTACTGGCTATCATAAGTAGCAATTATGTTGGCGGTCAATCTTCACAATCAATCAAATTCCATCATACCCGGTGCAATTACGGGGAAAAAATCGGCGAGCTCCGCCAAAAATCTTACAAGAAATTAATTACGGGAAAAAAAAGAAAGGGGTGAGCGGTGCTGACGTAATTTCATGGAGGCGATGCCGCGCCTGCGCAGTGGGCGCCGAGCCCTCGCGCGCCCCGCACGCCGCGCCCGGGCGCCCGCGCCGGGACTCGCTCCCACTACACAAAACATTAAACATGATAAATACAATTTTTCACTTGCGCCTTGCCCAAAGTGAATCGGAACACGTGGTCATCGCTAGGAAGCTGGTAAGTTTTTTTTAGTTAGTTTCTCCATTTTTTTCTTACCTATAAGTTTCAAATTAGAAAACTTTTTTTTTAATTCTCCTCAAGTCTTGCTTTGAACTCAAAGTTAAATGAATAATAAAAAAACCAAACTTCCGTAGTGAAATTAAATAGTACTTTTATATTTTATAATAATGTTTATAAACTTGGCGAGTAGACTATTGTGTTCTTTTAGTTTTCGTGTAACTAACCTACCCTACTAAGAAGAGAAGTTGCTCATCTAATGCTTTTGAAACGGTACAAAACGGTTCCACGTCGCTGTTGAGCGTGACTGACAGACTCCAGACCACTTTAAATCATTGAAAACTAAGTTACAACATTTTAGCATCGTAGGACAGTTTTTGAAGTTACAAATAAAACAATTTAATCACTCCTCATCATTTTAAAGGATTTTTTTTTTCAATTAGATGTAAGAATTATTTTCAAGATAATTTTATTCCAAATTGAAGAACTATTTCTAGGAAAACATAATCCTATTTAGCTTTTTAATGTTCCTAGGATACACTTCATTTTTTACAATCTAAAAGTTTTTCTAAAAGCACGTGGTTTTCCATCAACGCTGATTCTTGAGCCTTCTTATGGTAACCAGAACCTACGTTTATGTAACTCTATTATTTGTGCTTTAAATAATTGTTTGAGGTTTCTAATTATAATGAAATGAGGTTTCGTTTAGGTTTCATCTACCCTGAATAAACGTCTAAAGTAGAGTCTTGTAAAACATCGTTAAGAATATTTTTCATTAAATGTGCACAAAAGATCTAGGAGAGCGACTCAACTTTCTTTCAAATATAAGCAAAAGAGTTTAAATAATATTTTTTTCCGAAACATTCATCGTCAACTCTCCAAAAAACTTCGCTGCACGTGGGCACATTTTATGGACTTCAAATTTCCATAAGTTCGTTGTTGAAAATGTACCTAGCTACTCGTATGATATATTAACATCTAAGTGCCTATAATAAAACTCGAATAGTAAAGCAAAACCAAATGGCTAGAAAACCACAAAAAAACCAGTAAAAATCCACTTCTTACTCCAACCACGCTACCACATCGTATTTTCTCGGTATGCATTTGAAAAACGTCAGTGCCACGTCACCTAGAACTTAACCTAGGCCAACTCGGCGCGGGCGCACGCAGGTCAATACCCCGTCACCGTCACGGACGCGCACTTTCACGGGAATAGAACCGGCGCCCGCGCACACAGGAATTCTAATTGTCATTTGGGAATCGTGGCCGGCGGTTGCGGAATTGGGTTTAAAAACTAAAAAATCAGTTATCACAAGATAATGTATTACGATATTGAAAAATTGGCAAAAAATTTTATAAGTATAGAAAAAGCTTAGTTACGTCGCGGCATTTGGGAACCGTGGCGGGCGTTGTGGGGTTTGTAAAAAAGAGTCAGATCAAGGTATTGTTTGATATGATGAACAGTGTAAAATGGCAAAATAATACACCCGTCACCGTCACGTTCGCGCACTTTCACGGGAATAGAACTGGCGGCTTCCACATAAGAATTCTAATTGTCAATAGAAAAATATTGGAAAAATAAATACTCGGCCACAAGTGATCCAACAATCCGTCCCATCTGAGAATTCACTTGTGACCGAGTTAATTTTTTCTAATATTTTTCTATTTAAAAATTTATTACATGTATAAAAATAGCATTGAAAAATGCAAACATTAAAAATTCATAAATTCTTATTGTCATTTGGAAATGGTGAACGGTGGTGGATTGGGTTTCTAAAAAGAGTAATTTCGTGGTTATGTTTGATGGAAAGTAAAAAATGGCAAAATTATTGATAAGATAAGTAAAAGCCAAGGCAAGAAAAATACAATAGTAGGATCGCAAAGTAGAATGCTTTGGCTGGCACCGACTCCAAAAGGTTTATTTTTTGCTTTTGAAGACGGTTTTAATTTTTTTTATAAAAAGTTATTATTTCACAGTTTTTGAAGGAAGATAATATCATGTCATCCAAGTAAAAAATATGAAATGAAATATATAAAAATGCTCAAAACATAAAAAGTACTGGGTTAATTTTTATGGGACCAATTGGCAACTATTCTGCATCAAACAAAAAAAGAATCACGGAAATCGTTCTTTTTTTAAGTCGGTTAAAAAAGGTTTATTACGCAGCTGTGTCGTAGTTGTATCACACATGAATTGTAATTGTCATTTGAGAATCGTGGCAGGCGGTTGTAGTGAATTAGGTTTAAATAAAAACGTAATAAAAGAGTTATCTGAAGGTAACGATATTGAAAATTATTAAACGATAAACGATATTGATAAAATTACTGGTATAGAAAATGCTTAGTTACGTCGCGTCATCGGCAGTGTCTAATTGTCGAATTCTAAATTGTCATTTGAGAATCGTGGCGGGCGTTGTGGGGTACTAAAAAATAATCATTTCAATGTAATGTTTTATGGAATGAAAAATTATTAATATAGAAAGATAGAGGCGACTGTGTCGTAATCGGTAAAAAATCGATATCCTTATCATGCTAGTACCCGCCCGCATAGTTCCTGTTCCCGTCAGAATAACGGGATAAAATTCAATAAAATGTTATGCCCATGATGACGCAAAAATGACATTCAAAAAGTATCCAAGTACATTTAACAGCTCGTTGAGCATTATAGCTTGACTTTGAGAACTTATGACGTTCGAAATAGGTTTAGTTTTCGTTAGTTTTTCGTGCAAGTTTCCCAAAGTTTTAGTCTTCACAATCTTCTACAATCCATAAATGATTACTATTTTCTGTGAATTTTCAAACTATTATTACTATATATATAATTACAGTTTTATAAGTTATTTCGAAATTGGCATATTTTCTTTTTGTATTTATATACGATTACTTGCAACATGGTACTTAAACTTTTTTGTGTGTTCATAACTTTGTCACTCTTTTCTCGTTGGTTTCTGATTTCTGAATTGTTTTTTTCAGCTTTTAGTAATTAATGTCATTTGTATGTCAATGTAATTTTAAGCTGCTAACATTCCGAAAATAAATAAATAAAAATTTGGTAACTTCCACTCATACTGAAAAGCCATACTTCAAATAAATCTGATCAAACTGAATTTGACTTATCTTCCAAAGCTATTACAATGCGCAAGTGTACAAAGGTCGGGGATCTCCCAGAATAAATTGAAATGCAATTTTATTCACAATAGAATGCAAAAGTGGATCACAGACGTTCGCTGACCGACCGATCACATCTGCGGACATCAAATGATTGGATAAAACGAATTGACTTAAGAATGTAATTGCTTTGAATTTTTGGAGTTGGTAGAGCAAAAATGCAGCTTGAGAATTAAATGTATAAGTATCACTCTTACATCATTTACAAGAAAATATGTTGTTTTTTTATATTCAAGACGGGGAGACTTTGAGCCTTCATCATACCTGATGTTAAGTATTGATAATGCTGAAGATGGAAGCGAGCTCAATTCTCAATCACTGAGGAACTGGCTATCTTATCTCTAACTGCCACAACACACTACAATGCTGAAAACATTGTTGTTATGGCGTCAGACTTAGATAAGATGGTGGTAGCTAGCCAGGCGGAATCACAAGTCCTACCACAAACCAAACTGAAATCGTATGATGCGGCCACTGAGAGAATGCATTATTTGATAGCTGCTATCGAGAGACATTGTCATCCTCTACGCGGCCGCACAAATTTTACAACAAATTAGCTTGTAAATATTTAGCCAGTGGAAACGAGGGGTCATAGTCACACCACCTCAACGACGACAAAGGCATTCGAATTTCGGTCTAAAATGTTGTCCAGAAATCTACTATTTTATTAAGAAAGATTAAAATAATGTATAGGAATAAGTAGATGCCAGGGAATTTCAATGAAAAGGGCCACATGACCCATCACACTGGCCTCATGCGAATTTTTTACTCTAATGTGCACAACGCTGCCAAAGAAGTTTTCACTTCAAAAATAAGATGTGCTTAGAGTGGAAATATCCGCCAAAAGTGCACGTCAAGCTCCTCCGTGCTTCGGAGGGCACGTTAACGTGAACTAGATAACTGGTGTGATTGTATGCAATTATTTATTATTATCTTAATATATATAAATCTCCTGTCACGATGTTTGTCCGTGATGGACTCCTAAACTACTTAACCGATTTTAAATTAAATTGGCACACCGTGAGCAGTCTGGTCCAACTTAAGAGATAGGCTAGCTTTGATCCCAAAATTCCCACGGGAACGGGAACCACGCGGGTGAAACCGCGCCCGGCCTCTAGTTATTTTATAAATGAGAAAGTGTGTGTTATTTGACCTTCCTTGACGCCCTTACTAAGCAACTAATCGCATTGATTTTTGGCATAGAGTTAGATAAAAGGACGGAGAGAAACATAGGCTACTTCTTATTACGATATTCCCACGGGAACGGGAACCACGCGGGTAACCCGCGGGCGAACGCAATTTAAAATTGAAATAAATAGAGCGTGTTCCATCAGTACTTACCTAAGTTATTTTAAACGAAGTAATCAAATCAGTAATATGTTTTTCGTTGTAATTATATTGACTATGAAAATGCAAAGGTCATGTGGCCAGAAAATTGAGCGTATCTACAGAATCATTTTAGGAAAAAAATAGGTACCATCCAAAAGTTCTTCTTCTGTGTAGCTATAATGTTTTCGTTATAATTGTCTTTAAGGGTGCGAAGGTGATGTATAGCACGGTATTGACCGTACAAAATCTTATTAGGGGAAAAATTACGATTGAAAATAATTGTGGGAGATTTTTGATTGTTTTTTTTATAATTTTCATTATACGTTTGCAGTAAAAACGATTATTTTTCTATGATTTCTGCTAAACACTTGGCAAAATACAGTATAACAATCACTTTCGTTCTTCGTTCATGCATACACATCAATGAGTAATTTGGATAAATTATGTGAGCAATTGGTATTATTGTCTATCCTATTTTTCATTCGAAACTAAAAAGTCCCTAAATTCAAATCCCATCTATCATAATAAATATGACATATTAAAGGTAAACATTCGATCGTATCGTTTATTACAATATTAATATTTACGGCGAACGAAAGCAATATATTATTCATATTTTACAGCTCACCCATAGAATAGAACCATAAACGGTTTTTTTTTACCCATAAACAGCTCTTGGTAACAGCTGTTGACTATATCGAACTAAATTCTCATGCGATTAGAAATTTTTTAGTTTTAATAAGGTCAAAATTAATGGTGTAGTAAGAAAACTATTTACAAAAAAAAAAAAAAAAGTTGACTTCATTACGTAAAAAAAACAGAAAACCTATAAGTAATTCGCATTTCCATCACAATAACTGCTTTTTTTAAGAATTTATGATCAGCCATTACTTTTGTCATTTAGAAAATGTTACGCTACTAATTTGCTATCTGTAAAACAGTCCACAGACGGACAAAAAGTCCCCTCTGAGGTATAGGGTTATAGGGCGTAGAGTTACGAAGGGCTACCTGGGGCTCACTGCTGACCACCAGACAGGTTTTTTGTACCCTAGTGAGTGGAACACGCGTCAGCTGTTTTTTTATCGATTATCGATAAAATGAGAAATGTATTCCCAAGCTCCCACTACGGTACAGATTGGAAAATAACCGACGTGAAAATATTAACTTTAACAATAAAAAATAAAATAGTCTACAAATAAATTCTAAGAAAACAGGACGATGTTACAAAGTTGTAAATATAGTTAGGGTAGAAGCCCCGCTGGTGGCCACTTCAGACCTAAAAGCAATTTTTATGATTTTTAAGTTTTACAATTTTCAATGCTATTTTTATACTTATGATAAATGTTTAATAGAAAAATATTGGAACGTATAACGACTTTCGATAAGAGTCGATTTTACCAATATTTTCTATTAAAAAAAATCTTAACTTAAAGCTATAAATAAGGATTAAATGAAAGTGGCCACGAACCGACCGGACCTCACATAGAAGCTAATGAACATTTTTACCTTTTTTTATAAATACCAAACGCAGTGGTTCTCATCCACTTGAATTTATTTGATGACATGCTTTGGTATTTTTAATCAGACGTGTTTAAATAATAACTTTATTCTATAATCGAGTTCTGTCAAAAAAACAGTTTTATCGATATCCCGCGACGTTTCCCCTCCCTAGCGGCATGTTGTGACGGCAGCCGGTTTGACATTTCACTGCCAAGGTCCTCACCACCCCGGCAACAGAAACCATTAAAAAACCCCTCCTCAACCCACGAGCCTACCCATCAAAGGCTAAGTGCCAACCATTTCACCTAACCTGTCATTTCACTGAGTGTTATTTACTTTAAACTCCGTATTTTTTTTTAAGACAGACTTTTTAATTAAATTTTTACGACCCCGTAACTATATTCATTAGTCCGCTATTCATTTGTTCGAGACTTTCAATAATTAAGACGAAATTTCATGTAAAGCAAAGCAAGATAACAATTTTTCAAGTTTTTCAGTAGTTTTTTTAATAAGCTGGTAAGTATCAAAATTAAAATTAGATCTTAATATGGAGAGGCTATGTGTAATACACATAGCTTGATTTTGAACTATTATGTACCTTATTTTTTTTTATAATCAACTGGCAACTTTAGCATTACAATTACATTGTATTTATATGTGGCCACACCTCTCAACGGTGCACGTCAAGATCACAGAACTTTTTTTCTCGATATCCTGTTACCGCGACCGGTTTTTTTATAACTGATTATCCCTATTTTATTTATATGACCGTACACGAGGTATGACCCTTGGATTCGACCGTTGGCTCACGTTATGGTGTTGTGTAACTACGTCACAAATCGAATGTTTGATACGTTTAATTTTTTGTTTTTGTGGTGCTTTAAAACTAATTTTTGCGCCAAAGATTTAAAATTGGTCTAGGTAAGCCGCGCGTATTTATTGCGATTACAATTCATCTTTTAAAAATTAGGAGCAGAACAAATGTTAAACTTTTAAGTAAAAGTCGCACCGCCTTTTTGTGATAAAGAAATACCTACTACAAATTCATCTAGATATGGTAAACATCAGGCAAACGGCTCCACCAAAAAGATTACAGCATTTTTCAGTTTTTTTAAACATTTTTTTTTATGAGCGACGGGTAAGCTTCATCTGCCTTCATCACTGAGGAACTGGCTTTCTAATATTTTCATAAACTTTTCAACGCTACAGCTATTACCAGTAATATAAATGTGAAAGTATGTTACTAAACCACGTAAAAAAAAGAATGAATCGATTTGGATCGAAACACAGCACTCACATAGCTTGGATTAAAGCATAGAATACATTTTATCCCGATTTTTTCAGAACCACGTGGGTGAAACTAATAGACTAGTAAAATACCACTAGTAAAGTTATAGTTGAATTTACTTTACTACAAATTAAATTGCAGTCAATATAACGTCGTCGTCGGAAGTGGGTGTTAACGACAGCCGTCTCGATAACGACCAGGGTACGTAAACTTCGTATCCTGCCGGGAATGCAACCCGGGACCGTATTACTACTTCAAAGACCACGCGACATAATATTGAGTTGTACGCGACATAAGTTGACAGATCCCTACATTATGCTTTGAGTCATCAAACCTAATATCAAACATATAGTATTAATATATGTTTGATGTCTCAAAGAATAACTATACAATTTTGCGTGGACTCTAAAACTCGCCGTAGCCTAGGCCTAGCCGTCTTGAAACTCGTTACTCTAACGGCCAGTTTCAATAATCTATTCCTAGTAGGAGATAGGCCTATCTCGGTTACGTTACGTTACTAGCAACCGCTGTTATTTTGGACATAGTAATAAAAATATCTAGGTAACAAAGCTCTAGTAAACCTATCTCTTACTGAGTGTAGGTAGGTACTGAAACCGACCACAAATCTGTTCTGTTTTTACTGTGTCATTACACCCACAGTAAAATAAATAAAATATTTCTTACACTCACACCAATCAACCCAGCCCCGAAGTAAGCACTGTAAGGCTTGTGTTATGGGATACTAGAGTAACGGATATAATTATACATATATAAGTATTTATGTGTAGGAATATATATAAACGTCCATGACTCAGGTACAAATGCTCGTATTCGTCAGACAAACATTTGCCCTTACCGGGATTCGAACCCAGGACCAAAGAGTAGGCGACCCCTTGAAACCGGTGTACCGTACCACTCTACCACAGAGGTCGTCAAAGTAATCACAGTAATCCAACCAAAAAGTAGAAAACGCAATGCCAGAAATTAAAAAGCAGATTACCTAACGTCTAGAAAAAAAATGTGTGTGTAATGGTGCATCCACACCGCCGTTACTTTATGTTGTTTATCGTTTCCAAATGTTATAACTGAGCAACATCCATCAACAAATGACCCAGGGGTCCCAGGTTCGATTCTAAGCGGGGGTACACATTGTATTCGGTTTGGTTGGTAGTAGGACTTCTTGTAAGTCGGTCTGGCTAGCTACTACCATCTTATCTAAGCCTGACGCCATAACAACAATGTTTTCAGCATTATTGTGTTCCGGCAGTTTGAGATAATATAGCCAGTTCCTCAGTGGCATCTTCAGCCTTATCAATACTTAACATCAGGTATGATGAAGGCTAAGAGTCGCACCGTCGTTCATAAATAAAAATATTATCGAATGTTGAACAATGTTGTCCCACAAAAAGTTACTGCGGTGTGGTTGCGACATAAAATAATAGTATTCTAATATAGACAGTTTTGTCAAGTAGGATAGAGCAAATTGGCATAATTTCTGCCTACGCCTAACGCCTAAGTCCCACAGAAGGGCCTGTGGGACTTGTCTACCCCTGTTTTGTTTACGTGACAGGTGAGAATTTGACGATTGATCTTTCATAAAACATTGGTGCTTTAAGAAAAGCCGACATAGTTGTCAAATTGTCGCACACTTTTGATAGGCATTCTTGGTCTGTGTCAGGATGAGGAATGACAGTTATTTAATGTTTCAATCTGTTTTCTTAACTATTACCTGACTTGTGTTTCTAATTTATTGAAGACTTCATAATTACTAGTAAACTTTATTAACTATAATTATAAATTATGTGTAGTGTGTGTGTGTGTGTGTTATGTGTATTGTGTGTTATTAAGCCTAAAGCAAATCAATAAAACGTTTACTAGCTATTAAAACTAGTATAACATGGAACTCCATAATTACCTTACTATATTATAAATTCCTGGTTAATTTTAATGCACGATCACCTATAACCTTAAAATAATAGCTTGTTAGGATAAACGATTAATTTCCATAATGCCATCAGTAGCCGTTTGCACGCCGCGATTATATTTTCAACTTATTAATTAAATTAATCGTCATTGTATAAAATGCCTAGACAACAAAAATTATATTACAAGCATTACCTAAACGTTTTTAGACATTCTACACAAAAAGTACATCTTAGATATTGGAGCTGTTCGTTGAATAAAACAAAATTTCTGGATGTTTATCTGTTTGTGTTTCTGTGGTGAATGTCGTAGTCGCCTCTGAGTTGTGACCACGACCCCTGAGAAGGAATCGAAACGTCGGGAAACCCAAAAAAACATAAAATACGGTAAGTTTGGTTAGCCGCACGTTCAATTAAGAGTCATATTACATCTCGACTATGATTTTCGAGTAAAATGGCCAATTTTGGCGTTCTTGATCTCAGAACAAAAATACATTAACAAAGACTTATTGAATAAGAATAGCTAAGATTTTCATAAAATGCGCGAAGGCACTTTTTGAACACCTGGATTGAACTACTGTTCTAAACAAATGAAATTAAAAAAAAATAATGACATCTCATAAAGTCGTATAGTCATATAGTCGTAGAGGTCTCGGAATTTTGAAATATCATTGAATTAATATGGAAAAAGAATCTTATTCTAAACCAAAAAACTTCGTAAATCACTTTAAGTTAATAGTGAATTTCTCCTGTCTACGATAATATTATTGAGCAAAATTTGTACCAGAATAATTGTTAATCATGACGAATAAAGATTAAATATTTTTTAAGCATGAATTTATTATCTTACTTCAATAAAATACGATAAATATAACTGCAAAATTACTACAAAATGCGACGCACTGGCCTAAACTCAATACTGATACGCAGAGCGCAAATTAGTTCGCGCTCTTAAATTAAAAAATACCAATGTAAAAATTATCAACTTTTTTTTCTACAGAAGATATTAAAATCTAAAGCAATACAACAAAAACATTCAAACGAGTTAAAGATAGTGTTCGGTTCCATCTTTGACGAAGCAATTATCAACACCTTGTCAAGTTTATATTTAGGGGCAGGTGCCATTAGCGTCTAGTGCCGTCCCTTTCCAAAACATCTAGATCGAAAGAGAGGGTAAATTCGAAAAATGTAAGGTCTGAACAAAGAGAAATGAAGAACTTTTGACCTTTGAAAAAATGTGTGACGAGCTTTGGGAAGATATGAAGTAACGTCAAATGACAAAACTAGTAATAATATCTAAATTGATAATCGTGACAATTATAGTTAAATCTGTCTATATCGTGCGGCTATTACATTAAAGTTGGAATAAATGGCTATTATTTCGAAAAAGACTTTTGAACGGGATCAACAGGGGATGAAAATATTTACGGGAAAGTCGTAGACTGACTCGCTATATAGTAGGTAACTCACACGGAACATAGGAAAACACTTTGAAAAGCAATATATTTTTATAATTGGTACAAAAATATGGAAACGTTATTTAAAAATTTAAAAGCTAATTGTCTCGATTTTGTTCTATAATATAAATAATATGAGCGATTCATAATAATTGGTGCAACTGGCAGTTTTAAAACTGGAGGTATTTATAAATGAAATGTATCAAATTCACTATGAATTTATTTCATGTAGAATACTGTATATATTGGTAGACTTTAAGTTCGTATTTTATGAGATTATTATAATGTAGCACTGTGGCACTTTTATCATGCAAATCATTGGTTCATATGCAGCAAACAAGGTACGCATTTAATAATAATTTAAAATGTATAAGATTAAAGTCACTTTGAAATAAATGTATTTATACAAAAAAGGACTATTTATATAGGTTGTAACATTTTGAGGGATCCAAAAGTTATTTTTTGCAATAAATATTAAACAAGAAAATATACTAGAAAAAGCAACTAGTGTCATGTCGCCCTGACGGGATAGTTTCGAATGCGAGGATATTTCTCTCATTGATGAAACGACGGTGGCCAACACCGTAGAAAGATGAATAGGTATACTAGAAAAATTCAACCTATCCTCATAGGTCTCTGTAGCATACTTGGTTAGTACATTGGGCCGGAGACCAAGGATGCGTGTTCGTATCACGTCAGGGCGACATGAGACTAGTTGCCTTTTTTCTAGTATATTTTCTTGTTTAATATTCATCACATAAAAGTAGAATTGTAAAATGTAAAATTAAAAAGTTATAATTATTTTTTGCATTTACTATCCTGAATCTATCTGAATTACATTATACATTTCTGTAGCATTCGCAAGTTAAGGCATCGAAAATATCCTGCTACTCTGGGTAGACCTAGGACCAGAGGGTCTAAAAGGACTCTTGAGGAATATTGTTAAGTGAATTCGCTGACAATTCATTCAACTATTTATTTCCTATAAAAATTGATTTAAGTTTTCTGGTCTTCAAAAAGTTTAAAGCAAATTCTGCTACACTGACCCTGTTCTAAACTCATAGAAAGACTCATAGTAAATAAACAATAACCAAATGAATTGTTAGGGAATTAACTTAGCGACATTGCGTCAGCGCCCTTTGTAGACCCTCAGGAGACATATTTTATAATCGTTCGAATTACTATTTGCATACAGTTTCGCATGATTCGGATGCGAATGCTAAAAACCGTATTTTTAAAATTCCTATTCACATAATTCGAATCTTCAACGTGTGGTCCCGACCACCCTTCTTTGATTCGAGCGATAGAAAGATTGACGTTTAGCATTTCTTCTTCTTCTTTATGAATGGCTTGCTCTATGTTCTAAACATAATTCCGCCAATGTCACGACATGACAGATAGTATGACAACTTAAAAATGTTTCGTTTCACGTAATTCAAGTCTGATTCAGTAACGGTTTTTGAAATCTATGGAGTTACTTTCCGGTTTTAAATATTCTGCGTAAAATGAAACTATGCCAAGGAGTTTAAAAAAACGGCAACACCGTGTTCGAGTGATTATAAAAATGCGACAAAATGGAAGTCGATAAATTTCAATTCGAATGCGAATTGAATTCGCATGAGAAATTCGAATGATTCAAAAATACGTCTCCAGGTCTATGGTAAACCAACCTGAAGGTTCATTGGTTGTAATTTGAATCAACAATACGATGCACGCACGTACCTTGGGCACTGCTGCTGTACTTGATGAGTTCCGCCTCTCGTTGAGGACCATCAGGTCACCAAACAAAATAACGCACTTTCGACTTCAATGTTTTTTGATGGATGGTGAAGGTAGCAGTCACGAAGGATCCATACATACCGATTCTCATCGGCTTCCCTTTTGGAAATCACACCCCAGCTATCCACCATGCAGAACATAAAAATTATGTCAGTAACTATTGACACCAATTAGTTAAATATACGTAGATACCATGCAGTTAGCTGTAACTGCCTGGCATCTACGTTTTATTTTCCATGTCTGAAGGGGCCCCATATCTTAGTCAACTAAGATACGGGCCCCCGTCCGTAAGTTTCCCGAAACTACGGATAGAGCCTACTCTCTATTAATTTCGGATGTAATAGTTTTAGACAAACGGCACAAACACATTGGGAGTAGGGACAATGTCAAAACGTATTCTCATTCATTCTTAGTTCGGGTCTCCGAACTAATAAGCTGTCCTTAGGTGATACGGAGTAGGAAACGTCCGTAACTTAGGCCAAAACTACGGGTTTCGTGCTAGAGTAGACCTCCTGATTTGTTATTTTTCTTGGTCCGGCTTACATTCGCCATATTTCCACTCCTTGCCACTGGTTGGCGATGTCCGCGGTGGCCCACGACAGTAATGGACTGATGGATAATAGACGCAAAGCACATTTGAGCGTTTAGGTACCCGCCGATCCGATTTTACTAACACTACTTATAATAACAACAATTATAACTTTTTTGTGTTAACATACGAAAAACCTTCCTTTGATTAAAAATGATGTCATTGATACGAACGATCACATTCCATAGTTATTTTTCTTCCAAAGGGATCAGAAATCATCATATTCGTAGGTACTTACTACGATAATATCATGTTTATTTCTGAGCTTAAATATGTGTTATTTCTATTATTGTGTGTTCATTCCGAAACTTTTCTCTAATTTCAAGTTTGTAAATGATAATTTGCAAAAGCTAGTAATTTTAACTCTTCCTTGATATGTGAAAACTTTCAGTGCTTTTGATAGCCTAATATCATTAACCCGTAGATACGCAAAAAAATTAAGAGGTATTTGCTGATTTTTTTTATTTTGGACGAGTAAAATATCGAGCAACATCAGTTCATCAAAAAGCTTTTCTGGTGCAGGTACTGGCTTTATCCAAAAACATTTAAATAGCCTCGATAAAGATGTTCTCAGAAAGTTCCTCAAAAAAATTGGCAGAAATGGCGAACTTCCAGCAAAATAATAAACCAAAATCCTGGCTGTCCGTAATTGACCCACATTTGAAAATGTTCTCGTTTAAATTATAAAAATGTTGTAATAATATTCATGCGTTGTTATGGGTAAGAAAAATTACATGGGGTAATTAACTTCGACTTTCCAATTGAAAAAGATTTATACTGTATTGGTTGCTTTATCAACCGTACCCTATTCTTAGCAAATAAATGATCTTTATCTACCAAAAACATCTAAAGCTGTTCACACATTGTTCCGCAAAAAACTCAGCAGAAATGGCGAACTTCGAACAATCCAGCAATATGTGGGACCCAATCCTCACCATCCGTAATTGGCTCATAATAACTAGTATGGTATTCAAAAAAGCTTCTCATTCAAATTATGCTATATATCCCTTTCAGTGCTATTGTAATAACATTAAACCATTGATATTACTACCTACTACATTACGGAGTAAATCTAAAGTTAATTACCCTAAATGACCTCATTTAATTTATAAATGTTTTACTGGTATAGGTAGCTTTATCCAAAACCATTTTAATAAATAAATAAAGTAGTTCTCACATTGTCTCGTAAAAAACTTTGCGAAAAATGGCGGACTTCCAGCAAAATGTGGGACTCAACCCTCGCAGTCCGTAATTGGCCCACATTAGCATGAGTCCCACGATTGTTTCATTCCCATCGCATCGCGTGCGCCCGCACAGATTACGCCGAGCCTATCAAACTTGTTAATAAGAGAAAGGTTCTACTTCCGGTGGAGCTTCTATTAGCATCAGCTTTAGATGAAGGTTCTGCACTGATAGTTTTCATGTCTTTAATGATATGCGGGATATGCTTTTTGCTGTTTCAATGTCGACATAATATTTGACAACTAATGAACGTCATCAGAACGTAATATCTTCTGGAAGGTCTACTTGCGTATGAGAATAGCCGCCACCTTTCTGCAGCAGCAGCTGTCTAGTGAAGGTTTTTATTTAATTATTTACTTAGTTACCTACTCAGCGAATGAAATACAAAAGATGGCAAAAGCTAATTTAAACTGTACCAAATAAAAACTTTCAACAATTATTTATACTTAATTGTCCCGCAAAACTGTTGGTCTGTAGGATAGAATGGAGTCTGAATGTAACTGGTTAATTGTTAATACGAATCATTCAAGATTGTATTAATTTTGTCCTAGAGATAAGCAAGCACAATACCCATCAAGCTATATAAGAGGCTAATTTTATTTATTAAGGAAGGAATTCTATAGCATTTATTTATGTAAAAAATAAATTACATTAAGTGGCCTGGTAAGTCTATCTGAGGCTATCGATTCTTAATGCAATAGCTACAACGGAGCATCTCAATGGTTCCATTGAATAAACAGACACCTGCAGTTTTTATTTGATTATTACCTGTGCACTGACGTTGTAATGAACTAGCTACTTAAATGTATAGGTGGAAATTCGTAGCTACAAAAACCTAAGTGAAGTTACGAGAAAAAAAGCAGCAAAGAGTGGTGGTGTCCTAAATGTCACTGTACTTAATACAGGCATTAAGGAGTTTCGCGAAGAACAAAACTACAGGAATTCATGGATAATCGAAACTGGTTTCATTGACTTTTTAAAACGAGTAGCGAAGTGTAGACGCGACGACCAAGTGTGCCGGCGCGTCGTCAACGCCGGCCGCCACAAAAACCGAGGGCATGCCAGCAATATTTGTTCCAAAGAATTCCTGCGCACTTGTCAAAAAGCAAATAGTCTATACAAAGACTTCGGAAAGTAAAAAATAGAGGAAGAAAAACAAAAGTTCGGAGCCGCAGCGGAATACGAATGAGACGAGACGATACTATGTCGACCGGCGTGGTATAAAATAAATCATTATGCATTCGAAACACGACGGTTTACCGATAATAATAGACAGAAAATCGAGGTAGGGTTGACAGGACGTTACATCACACGCCCTCCGCCACCACAGGTGCTTTCTCAGAATCGGCGTGTACACGTCTTACCTACCTCTGCGCAATAATGAGATATTAAAATACCACAGTCTCGTCGTTAATGCAGGTTAACATCGGCACTCAATTAAATAATTCGAAAAAAGAAGAATAAAAGCTCACGTGAGAGCTTTAGAAAAAGCTGACACCCCTAGCGATCCAGTTGAGCAAACGATGCGCGCCGCTGCGCCCGCGCCGCCGCTCCATTGGCTGATGCAGCTCGCTGCGGCGGGGGAGCGAGTGGGCCGGCTGCGGCCCTCGGCGCGGGTGCGAGCGGGACGGCGACACTGCACTCGGCGGATGCGAGTGTTTCCGATCGTTGACTCCTCTCAAGGCCAGGGACAAGCCACTTTTTGTTGTGTGTCATCGTAATGCCTGTAATACTGAACTGAAATGACCTTCAGTACTTTCATTTGAGGTCGGTTGTCAAGCAGGGGTGGATTCTCGACCCGGTTCACGACGTATAACGATTATTAATACAACGTGTTTCTACTTGTCTGGAAATTTTATATTTTTATCTAGGTCTGTATAAGATCATTCCTTTTTTATTTGTTTGTAAACAAAAATCAAAAGTTCAACTCTCTTATGCCGCTCTATTCTGTACCCCTATTACGAGTTTACTTAACATGACATTTACAGGATTCGTCAGCGTAGACTATCGGATACACTGCTCATGTCGGTAAAACAGTCGCTAAATATGAAAGAGACAGAGCTACATTTTACGTTAACGTTTACTGTAACGTCAAGTTTGCCAAACTCGTAATAAGCCTACTGTTTCTTTTAAACTCTGTCAAAGTCTTCATCAAACTTTTTTATAAGAAAAGCCGTACCAAAATGATCTCGTTTACCAAATGCTCAATCCTTTCTTTCCTACTCTAGTTTGCCCTATTGGCTTTACTTCCAAAGTACATAAACTCACACACAACTATCCATAATTCCTCGAAGTATCTAAACCGAGGCTCACTTTACGAGCGAGCCGCGACCTACCCCTATGTAGGTTTTTTGTTAAAAATAGATATGTCGACCAAACAACCGGCGATAAGGAGCTTCTCATGAGTATCTTCGGTCAGCGTTTATCATAGGAGCCTTGTGTGTTCAGTTGCCTTGGATATGCTAACAAAACCGATGAAACTAATGAGAAGTAGTAAAAAGTATGGAAAATTATGACAATAATAACATCGAAAATAAAATTAATTTGCAAGAAAAAGGATTTAATTGATTTGATTATTGATTAAAGGCACTCTATAAAATTATATTCTAAAACTATCTCTAAAATTGTATTCAGTTTTCTATTACATAAAATGTTATTAATACCAAAAACCGGCTGATGTAGTCTTTTCAATTCAATAGTTGGTGCATAGAAGTAAGCAAGAACGAACTATTCAATAAAAAAAAATTAAAAAAAATTAAATGCTATTTCATTAGCATTTAATTATTTTTCGGGACTTTATTGGCATGAAATAGAATATCAGAATTTCAAAGTGGGATAAGTCTTAGGAAATCAATTATTATAACTGCAAATCAATTTGTAGCCTAGAATAAAAGTCTGGCTCATGAGATGACATAAGGGCAATGCAAATCATCGGTATCGAGATTCAAAGCGTTCATTCTTCCGTATTACAGTGGTGTCAGGAGGTCTTATCTCTAAGCACGAAAGCGGTAGTTTCGGCCAAGTTACGGACGTTTCCTACTCCGTATCACCTACGGACAGCTTATTAGTTCAGAGACCCAAACTAAGAATGAATGAGAATACGTTTTGACATTGTCCCTTGTTTGTGCCGTTTGTCCAAAACTAGTACATCCGAAATCAATAGAGAGTAGGCTCCATCCGTAGTTTCGGGAAACTTACGGACGGGGGACCGTATCTTAGTTGACGGGCTTAGAGAGTAGGCCCCCAGATACGAAAAATTTATAGGTTAGTGCATATTCTTCACACTAATTAATTAATGTTAATTTAGATACAAGTTTCAATACGTAAGACCTTTTCATTTTTTTAGAGTTTCCAAACTTAATTAAAAGTTACGTTTCTTCAATAAATAACGCGTTTAATAAAGACTTGTCAAGAGGAAAACCGGTAGGCCAGAGAATTGAAAAGTCCTACTAAAAGTAGACAAATCAGCGTTTTGTTGTCTCTTGTTTTCATCTCCAAAACTGGAACAATATAGTCACTTATTTCATGAAAACATAAAGATTAGATTTGGCTATGTAATGTTTGTTTCTATGTTTTCCTTTTCGAAAATCTGGCCAACTTAAAAAGTTTTCAAAGGAGAAAACAGTAAACGAAGCGAGAAAACGAATCAATAACCATAATTCTGTCTGCTTTTCATATGATTTTTATTATTCTTTTGCCCTTGGTGTTTCCTCTTGTTACTGTTTTTTCAGTTAGTGGACATTTAATACCAAGTTATTTTCTATCTTTCTTAAATTCAAAATAATCTCAAATAGGTACCACCCAAACAAACAACTAGCAAGCGTACTGCAAAGTTTTCTACTTAGTTTAACCTTATTAGATTTAAAATACATCATAGATTCAAAGCCCTGTAACTGTTTTTCTTAATCCAGTAAGCCTAGCACGAAAACCTTTCGAATGGTATGGAAACAAAAGTCAATACGAATAAAAATATAGTTAGTAGAAGTGCAATCTTGATTGCCTTGGCTGGCACCGACTCAAAAAGTTTTATTTTTTACTTTTTGAAGTTGGTTTTCTTTTTTTATATATATATATTTTTTTTTAATTTCACAAGTTTTTAGTTACATCCTGTCCCAGCCCATACACAACAATGATGCCATCCAGGTAACGAATACTTGGCAAAAAGAAATGGATATTTTTCCAGATTATGAAAAAACTACTAGCCAGCCCCCCCTAGCATGAACACCGCTTTATCACGCGATATGATATTATGGCGCATGATGCAGTCTTGCTTAGCCCGTTACGATGTGAGCGAGACAGTGATACGTTATCGAGCTATCGAGTCGATAAAAGTCGCTCATGCTAGGCTAGCAGAGTATCAGATCAGAAGTAAACGGAAGTACATTTTATACATTTTTTGACGTTACGATTCGAATACTTTCTATAAACTATTTCGAAAGTTTTACGTGCTAGCCCTACAGAGTTTATCACCGTACGTTTCGTGTCAAGTAGAACTATTCACCTGACACAACATACCCCGAGAATGTTCTTAAATCAAACATTCTCCAAGAATTCCTTGAATGATTACAATGGTCATTAGTCGATAATAAGACAATAGGGACTAGGTATATAAATATCGGATCAATCGTGAACCATCTTGTAAAGTTACGTAATGTATAAACAGTTTGCTACTCATATCCATTATTTCTATCTATCCATGAAAAGGATTGCCTAGTTTGGACACCCTTGCCTCTGTATTAGTATTTTGTTTATTTAATTAAGAGGCCAGCGACCGGTCAGCTCCCCATACTAACATTACTTACGTAATACCAAAATACGTGTGATGACGGCCTAAGAATACAAGTGTCACCACTCCCTTACATGCCTGGGATGTTGTAAGAGTCGACTAAGAGGCTCGACGCGTTGAACACCTGTGCGAGAGAAGGAAAACTTGAAACAAACCCTCTTCCAACCCGTCTGGCCAGTGTGGTAGCAGTAGGCTAATATCCTCCTATGAACGCCACAATAGGTGTGAGCTAGGAGAGGTTTATGTCCAGCAGTGGACGTCCACAGGCTGATGATGGTTTTTTTTCTGTACTTGTGATATTATTTTTATTCAGAAAATATATAACTAGATTCCAAAAAAAACCTAAATACTTACCCAATTAAAAATGAATGCAAATTGCAGTTTTGTATTAAAAAAAAATAATGGCATTATTTTGGGTAAATATTTTGGTTATTTTTTTAAATAGAAACCTAGACAAATACTGCCTTAATACAAATAACATCACAAGTACAGACAATCATGCTCAAATTTTAAATTATTTTAGTATTACGTTTGTATTTGAGACTGACGTGTCGCGGGCCTCTTAACGTTTCTGTAAGGATTTACGGATCACAAGATAGAGGTAAGAAGAAGACAGTTGCCTATCACGCGCCGCCTTCGCCATCTTTTTGCGGATAGCACAGTAACATCCTTGTACGACTTTGATATTCTTCATGTGTGCTAAATGCGTGCTAACTTCTTTCTTGTCAGTTTGGCCCACATGCGCCAAGCTTGGTTTAACCCAGAGTTAGTGCATACAATAGTAGCACTAACTCTGAGTTAAATGTGTTTATTTGTTTGTTTTTTATATACCTATATTTTTATCAATTGGTGAACATGCTGTCTTACAGTTATCACAAAACGCCGGTATGTGACAAACAAGCTTGGCGCAAGTGAGCCTTAGTTGCACACATTTTCGGTAAAAAATTTGACTATCACCACAATCTGAAATATACTAAGGCCTACTTGCGCCAAGCTGGGTTAAATTTAACCCAGAGTTATTGCATACAAAAGTAGCACTGGGTTAAATGTGTTAACCCAGCTTGGCGCAACTGTGCCTAAGTAAGATAGAGTTGAAGAAACCATTCCAGTTACCAAATACCAGTTACTCGTTTCTAAAACATTAATAAAAGAAGTAAGTTTATAACAAATTCAAGTATAAGGAAAGGAATAGCTCTCCGAACCGACTTAGTAAAAAATCTATCATAAAATATTAATTTCGTATAACTTCCATACATTATTCATTAGAAACCATTGAAGCCACAACCGGTAATACATTTAATAACTGTTATAAAAGGCCTATGAAGCTTTATCGCTTGCATATAGCCCTTAACACTTGAATCTAATAAATCTTTTATATACTTAACAATAAGTCAATATGCTCAACAGAGTCCATTCTCCGTCTCAGATACCCCACGCCGTTGTTATTCATCATATGCATAATTGAAAACCTGAACCTATCGGGAATAAAACCCGCGCCTACGCACGGTGCAGTGATGAGCTCGCAACACGCTGGGAAAGAATGTCACACAGCCACTGTTTATCAAGGCTTAAACAGCATTATTTGAGTTCTACAACGGCAAAATATTGCATGTTTAAATTAAAAGGTAGGTTGCAATAAGACTAGAGTTATACCTAAAACTTCAAGAACTATTGTGGATTATAACTTTTTAATTTTGCATTTTACAATGCTATTTTTATGTGATAAATATTAAACAAGAAAATATACTAGAAAAAAGCAACTAGTCTCATGTCATCCCGTCAGGGCGACATGAGACTAGTTGCTTTTTTCTAGTATATTTTCTTGTTTAATATTTATCAACTATTGTGGAGCATAAAAGTAATTACACCTAATAATTTTATCACCTTACGCCCGTTTAGGCTGGGCATTCCCAGCCGTCAGATTTTTCTCTCCGATAGTCGGATACGATTGTCTGATCAGACAATCGGAAGGCGCTCATACCATACATTTGTTTGAACACTCAATACACATCCGATTCGATAGTAGGATCAGACATCCGAGTCGGAAAGATCGCTACGCGTTTATGATTTTATTGTCTTATCGAATTGTCTGAAGGCGCTGTATGCATACTTCTATAAAGAGATGAAATAGACGTCAGATTCTCCTTGCGATTTGCCGGTTGACTCTTTTGACTGAGTTTAGCAAAAGTCCGAAGCAAAAATCGGACGTGTATTGAGTGAATCCGATCAGATTGTCTGACAATCGGAAGCAAAATCGGACGTCTATTGCCAGCTTTAAAGATAGCGAAACAGCTCAGCCACATTTTGACTAAGGTGTACAGTTTGCGAAGGTAAGGATTGTAGAGTTAGGGCGTGTAGAAGCGGGCTCTACTTGACAACTGATAACTTTTTGGCAGTGCGAGCTATATTAAATTTTTACATGAAAATGTTTTGGTAGGATATAATTTAATTAAGTAGCTAAGGATTCTATGAAATGTAATGTCCAAAAAAACGCTAAGCATAAAATCAACCTTTATTTTTTGTAAAAAAAATCAAGTAAAAGGAAAAACTGTGCTATAGTTTGAATTTTTTAACATTATAATATCGTGCTGAAGTCGTTGTTTCAATCACAAACAAACAGCAATGAGCAATTTCTACCTAGAAAGACTAATAAAACTCTCCTGAAGTTAAATAAAAAATATATATATACACAACTATAAAGTTCTTACTGAATTTACTTTACTTTAACTCAAGTGCGATTACTGGACATTTTGGTTTTTCGATTCCACTTTTCCCCCTCAGGTGCCCCCCCCCCCCCATTTTTAGGGGGAAATTCTACACTTTTTGTTTTTTATCCCCTTTTTCCCTCCGAGGGAAAAACAGGGAATTTCATTTCTAACCCTAAAAATTACCTATTAAATTCGTTTTTTTTTTATTTAATTCATAAGATAAGTGCCAAATGTGACCTAGGACAAATTTTGATGGAGAGTAGGCTTAACCAGAGACGATGATTATCTGAAAAATATATATTTTTTTGCTATAAGTATAATAAGCTTGGCGAACGATCCATCACAATTCCATTAATAGGCAGCTGATTAAATTGTAAAAAAAAATAAGCTTCTGTAAGTTTATAGAAAATAGCTTTGTTGAGAAACAAAGTAAGCCTCTTAAAAACAAAACATGAACAGTTTCAAGACCGACCAGCCGTTGTAGACGCACCAAAATAAAACCATGACCGTGCACGTCAAGAGAACCATTCATTGCTGAACTTGTCGATCTCTTTCTCAAAAAATATGCACTTTTGCACGTACAAAAACAAATCAATGTTTTGAACAATTGCACAAAGAACTACCCTAATTGAAGAGGCGCCTTGAAATTATATTAGCAGAAACGAACTTGAGAATTCATTCCCACAAAAGATAGACGTAAAATTCAATGAAAATAATGTGAACTACGCTTTAGCTATATTAAAAGAAGGGCGAGTTTTGAAATTAACGGTCGAAGCAAGATGGCGGCGACTCGGGCGCAGCTTTTTAGTTCCTTTTTCAATTTCAAATAGCTGCATTCCCGCAGTCGCTTTCCGAGGGTGGGTCGGGGTACGCGCGAGCGACCGCTAGTGCCGCTGCCGCTGGCGCGTTCCAACTAGACACTGTGTCTGCTCCCCATAGTGTTTTAAGTTCTCTGGCAGCACAATAGCTGTGTGTCTGGTTAGTTAAAGTTTTAGTAAGCTGGTGGTTTTTGTCGTTATCGGGCTGATAGCGCAGCGACCCGTGCAGTGGGACGGCCCAACGGAAGCACGGTAGCTGTTTGCAGTGCAATGCGTTTGTGCATTCGTGAAGTTTTGCAGTTATAGGGTAAGGAAGCTTTATTAATCCTTATTTTCTGTGTAATAAAACTAAGAAAGCATTGGAATTTCAAGTTAGGTTTTGCGCTTTACTATAAGAATCTTATTAGTATTGTAATTTCACGTATCAATAAGAGGAGAAGATCGTTGGTTAATACAAAAAAAAAAGTTTTGTATGCATGCATCAAGCATGCAAAATAATATGTCCTATTAAGTAGAAACATAAGAATAGTTATTTATTATGCAAGGCTGGAAAGATGGAATTTATCGACGAGTTACCTCTATAACCTGAGCAAGCGAAGGATTCTAGTCAAAGGCACGAGGCACTTTAACAAAAAGTTGAATCTAAATATACCTTATTCTTGTTGTTGTATTGACATAAAAAAACTTAAATACTTAATAAAAAAGGAACTATTATAGTTAATTCAAAGTTAACTCAAATAGGAATAAATTGTTACCTACTTAAAATAACAATAAAAACGATTCGGTAAATGTTAACATTGACATGAGGTACAGTACAAGACACAGACAATTTAAAAATAAAGGTTACGTCACGTTCCGAAATCGAACCATAGATTGTGAAATCTCACCCGCCGTAAATTGAAAATTCTTATAACAAATAATTAAATCTAAATTTATATTTAATTAAATGTTTTTATTATTTGAAGAACTAAAATAATGATATGAACCAAAACGGAGTATTATAATTAATACTAAGTTATTTAAAATGTAACATAAAAAGACGATAGGGCGATTCGGACCGCATTGGAACGTATTTTTCTTTCTAAATTAAGAAAAATATACTATACCGGCCTAGGCCGAGAAATGCGATATCGACGCAGAAATGGAATGAGAAAACCTTTTCCGAGCGTGTGAGGTGAAAAACATTTTTACAAACATTTTTCTTCAAGTTTCTGCGTATAAAATCGCATTTTGCGGCCTAGCGCGGTAAAGTACTTTTTAATTTAATACCTAAAAATATGTTCTAATGCGTTCCGAATCGCACTATTGACTTCTTTGTTACATTTTGTACTTATTTCAAATAGCTTTGTATTAATTATAATAATCCGTTTTGGTTTTATTATATTATTTTAGTTCATTGAATCATAAAAACAATAACAATAAGATTTAAATATTTATTATAAGAATTTTATATTAGGCTGGGTGAGATTTCACAACCTATGATTGGATTTCGGAACGAGGCATAAACCTTTATTTTCAAATTGTCTTTGTCTTGTACCTCATTTCAATGTCAATGTGAATTTTTATTGTTATTTATAAGTCCTAATAATATATTCCTACTTCAAATAACTTTGAATTAACTATAATATAAAAAAACTAAAATAATAAAATAGGCAGTCCCTTTTTTTTAGTTTTTTATATCATTAAAACAAAAATAATAGTGTATATTTATATTGAACTGAATGTTTATAGAATTTTTTTCGGAAGTTGAAAGCGGAAACAACCATAAAAATTAAAATGTTCCTCGCTGTTGTAAGGTGAAAAATTGTGTGTTGCGCTCCGCAGAAAAGTTTTTAGCGTCTTGTAACTTTGAAATTCTCGCTTCGCTCAGGATTTCAATCGAGGTAACCCGCCGCTAATAACCAACTTTCCAGCCTTGCATAACATAGATATACGTACAAGTACCTATATCCAATTCAGTTATACTATTACCGCAATACTAGCGTAGATTACTTAAAAGTCATTATTTCTGAGCCAAATTTTCGTTCAAATTAATATTTTTACGTAGACACTTAGAATTAATAGTATACATAAGTTGTTAGTGATTTTAATTATGTAGTAATGCATAGATCGAGAGATAACAATGAAATAGCAAAATAGGATAATTTGAACGCATTAAAAACTAGGGGCCTGCCCTTACTCCCCCTGGTTTTCTTAAAATTAAATAAATGCGTGTTATTATTGGAAAAGGTCAAGTTAGAATAACATGGAATTATTGTTACCTAACTTGATCTCCACGTCGTGTTTAATTTTTCATTTCATGTAAGTATCATCCATTAATTCGGAAGTATAATTTATGAACGATACTGACTTACAGAAAATTCGTCAGACAAGTGACTGAAAATATGAACAAGTACTTACTTATTTATATTAAGTAGGTACTTATACTTATATCTCCCGAAGGACAAGGTATTCTGAATTGCTGATTGATTGCATAATTTAAACACACTTCTCTACTAGCTAAATAATAATCATGTAGATTTTAAATATGTTATTAATCTTCAGAAAGCTGACAGCTAGGTCTAATTACAGTGCTTAAATAAATACTGAAGGCCAATTACAAACTTCCACTTTTCTTGATAGAAGAGCATAAAGGAATGTAAAATGGCTTATTCAAAATGATTAATTACTCTCTTCCCAAAACCGATAATAACAAATCCGTTGTCCTTGAAGGGGGTGCCTCGTCTGCAGTTAGCCATGTGTTACGCGTCTCAGTGAATAAAACTTCTCTACGAGATAACTTGAGCAAAGGGAATCCAACTTGTGGGTGGTCCACACAAGTTGCAAGTAGCTTAAGCACCGGAATTGGACGATAAGCAGACTCTTGACGGGATCGCACTTTGATCGAGATTGAATGTCAATAATTATTACCTACTGGTTTTCGACGTTGATTCGATTTTGATTGGCGCTACAATTGATTTCTCGAATACAAAATTACTTTATTTAGTAATTTCAGGTATTAATTTTTTGTTTAATTACTCATTTTAAGGCATAATTACTGACATTTGACGTTAATTTAATCTCGATGACGATGTGATCGCGTCAAGAGTAAGGGGGCAGGCCTCATAAACAAAGTAACGATTCAAAAACGAAGAGAGAGAAACGAAAGACGAGAACGAAGTTCGAAACGGTTATTTAGCGCAGCCAATCCGGTTGCGCTAAATCACGTGGTCAATAAAATTGTCATCATTACCGCAAGTTGATTGGCGGCTAGAATCTAACTACATGCGCCTAGATAGAATAGATCTCTAGATAGAATCTAAGTTTGTATATGCCGCATCGGTGATGACGAACTGCGGTATCGATCTTACTTTGTCTACAGACCCTGTATATTTTAATTCACTGCGGTAAAAGGCTCGAATCTACAGCCCAGCAAAGTAGTAATGCCAACAAACTCGACATCCTGACGTAAAATAATGGCAATGTGGTAGAATGAAAATTGCTGACGTGAAAAAGATAATTCTGCCAATTTTCTATTGATGATGACCAGGGGGTCAATTCTGCAATTTTTTTGTCAAAATCGTCTCTCAATTGTGTTACAATAGTGGTGTTTATTTACACTGTTGTAACAAGAACTGTGTAAAAAAGTAGGTACTTAAATATAAGTATGTTTATCCGTTATCTAGTATCCATAACACAAGTTCTTCATGAAACTTAACGTGGGCTAGATAATTGGTGTGATTGTATGCAATTATTATTATCATTATTAGCCAAGCCTTTATGTTAAGTTCAATACAAGAATGACTAAGCATGTAAAAAACAAAAATAAAAAAATATATTCAGAAAACCGATGGTAGATAAATAATAGTAATAGATATAAGAAGCCGTGAAATAAAACAGTGTATCCCATTTGTTTCAGATAAACTACCCAATCAAAGCGAACATGCTGAAGCAAAGGAGGATTTAGGTATTACTGTGTTAAAAGCACAACCATTCAATACCTGCCTTCCTTTTCAACCTGATTTCTTCCAGAACATACTTACAATTCGCAACAGAATAATTAGGAATAGACTCGAGATATGTAACCCTATGGTTAGGGAACAAAGCGGCTTTCGACGATTTTATACATCAAGAGAAGCGTGAAGATGAGGAACGCGGACAACCGTGTGAGCTTCAAACGACCACGGATAGTAACGAAACACTTCTGGGCAACTTCGGAGAGATCAAACCTTCTCCGATCGTGTCTGGGCTTGGTAACTCCACCACCGTTGGCGTTTCATTGGCCAACGGAGATCGAGTTCCCGCTCCTAGGTGCGCTGGTCTTCAGGTCTACACGAACGATACATCACATTTGAAGAAACGATAAACGTAAATCATTAAAGATGACGAAAAGGCTGACGCATATTAGGGCGAATTGCACCGCAACGCATTGTGTATTACCTACATCACTTTCGTACATTTTGTATACTTATGAACTATCGCACACTATGGTAGCGTACTAGTAAGATGCTATGCGGCTGTGGTGAGAGTTCCATTAGTTTAGTGACTTTAGTGGAAAAGGACCCATTACAAGCGTCCCTGCCATTGTTTGAATAAACAACTAACATGCCTAGTGTATACCATAGGTGTTATTTTCTTGTATAAAATTTATCACATAAAAAATCTTAGCATTTTAAATTGCAAAAACAATAAAATCGAATAAGTAACATAGTATTTAAGAAAAAAATATCTATAAATAAAAACCAATTACCTACCTACAAAAAGTAAAGAGTCGGTGCTAGGCAAGGTAAAAAAACTTAAAAGTACCTATAGAAGTGCAATGTAGTCGTGTGCACTCAACAAACGACGTCTTGGCTGGCACTGACTCCAAAAGGTTCTTTTTTCTAAATAGTATTGATTGTATTATATGGTGTTATAAAACTATAGTAGGTTCCTACTAGGCTCAAGATTACGCAGTGAGAGATAATTGTCTTCTGATAAACCACAAGCATACACAGTGATTTTCTTTGCAATAATTATTTTATTTATTAAATGATCACTCTATGACCTTGACCACTTAGCGATTCCTTGTTCAAACCAAACCACGACAATGTTATACCTACTTGGTTACGACATTTTCAGAATTCGTATTCTCCGTGACCTTCACACATTATTTAGTTTTTGTACCTGTTATATGACACTCACAAATTATACGCTTTTTGAACAAGTACAATATCTTCAAAATTTGTAAGTATCATAGATAAAACGAAGTTTGAAAATGTCGTAACCACGTAAGTACGAGAATTGGCGTGGTTGAGCAAGGAATCGATAAATGCTCATAGTGAATATGGGCCCAGAAGTGTCCAACTAACACGAGTAGGTAAGTATATCTGCCAATAAACACTAGAAAGTAAATTATTAATTTTCTTTGTATGATGGACTTTTTTATTATCAGAGCATCGATATTGTACTGAGTGCTAAGTGTGAGTTTTTTACTTACGGTCGATCGTGAACGCATCGATTTTTGTATGAATATTTTTTGACGTTATTTTTATATTGCATTATTTTCTGCCTCTGAAAGTTTAGTATTAGGATATAATCTGTCTGTGCTCTGACACAATTAATACTCGTAGGTGCATTGACATTTAAATTACTTTGTGTAAGTACTACCTAATAAATTTTAATATGAATGTGTACAATGTAAAATGAAAATGTGTGTATAATGAAAATCTGTAAGTCATCAGCAAAATATTAAGAATTTATACTTAATAATTATTTAGATTTTACTTTTGTCTTGATAATCAATTATAAATAAATAAATAAATAAGTATTTTCATGCTATTGTATATGACTGAGGTGAAACTAGCAATTTATTTGTAATCATCTTTATTTGTACCCTATTCTTAACAAATAAATGATCGTGAGCGGCCCGCCATCTAGCGGATTACGCCACGGACTACACCAACGCCATACAAAAACCTAACCTGTCCACTGTGAATAGAAAAACTACAACAGTAAAGCACACTGTATTCTTTACAGCTGAGAGATAAGCTACTTTTTATGAACAACTGGGAGAAATCGACAGCTTTTATTGCAGTCCTGACTACTTCTATGACAGATCATTACACGACTTTCCTATCTTTATCCAAAACTAAAAATAAAAACAGTGCACATAAAATAACAACTAAAATAAATTTTGAAAATGCCCTTAGCTCTTTACTACAAAAACAATTAAACGAACTTCTGTTGTTTGACGATCCAAATATGGTTACTGATAGGTTGATAGATAAAATAGTTGAATCTGTTAAAGAAAATACTATTGAAACTCGTATCCCAAAAAGTAGACGTATTTTAAAGCCGTGGATCACGCCTGGCATCCTACGGTGCATTAAGAATCGCAATAAATTGCAAAAACAAGCTCGGGACCAACCTCATAACGAAGTGAAAAAGATCACGTTTTCTCGTTATGGAAACTACTGTAATAGTCTCATAAAAAAATTAAAAAGAAAATACGAAATAGAACTGATTATCAACACAATGAATAACAACAAACTTCTTTGGAAAACTGTAAAAAACATTACATATACTAATAAAGACATGAACCCTAATCTCGAATTAATACACTTAAAACCTACCCCAAAAGATTCAGCTAACTATATAAATAACTTTTTTACTAGCGTTGGGGAATCATTAGCCAAAGATATTCATTCTTCTATTTCTCCAGGAGATTTTGACAGATACCTGAGAACTCTGCCAAGTCTACCTGATTCATTTGTCCTCCTTGAAACTGACCCAGAAGTACTTAGTATAATATCTAATTTAAAAAGTAATAGTGCCTCAGGATGGGATGGAATCACAACCAAATTTCTTAAATACATCAAATTTGAAGTATCGCCAGTTATTTCACACATTGCTAATATCTCATTCCGAAATGGCATATTTCCATCCTCATTAAAAACGTCAATAATCACTCCGGTGCATAAGGGCGGGGCCAGAGATGACGTCAATAACTAGAGGCCTATCTCGGTTTTATCAGTGCTCTCCAAAATTCTAGAAAAAATCATAAATAATAGGTTGTTAAATTACTTAAACACAAATAATATTCTTTCACCAAACCAATTTGGGTTCACGCGTGGTATATCTACCGAGAATGCTATCGAATCACTCAGTACCCATATAGTAGACCAATTGGACAAGGGTAAAAAATGCCTGTCAGTTTTTATTGACCTCAAAAAGGCGTTTGACACCGTCTCTGTCCCCATCCTTTTGCAAAAATTTGAAAAAATAGGTGTAAGAGGTAACCAACTTAACTTATTCAAAAGCTATCTTTGTGATCGTCAGCAAAGGGTTAAATTGGAGCAGTTCCAAAGTGAAGACATAATCGTGTCATATGGAGTTCCCCAGGGTAGTGTTTTAGGACCTACCCTGTTTCTTATATATTTAAACGACCTCTGCAATATGCGTCTCAATAATTCCAAAATCATTTCGTACGCGGATGACACAGTTATCGTTTTTACTGGTTCTTCCTGGGAAAGTGTCAGAAATTGTACTGAAATCGGGCTCTCGAGGGTGGCTAAGTGGCTGAAATATAATCTCCTAACTTTAAATTCGAGTAAAACAAATTTTATGTGTTACAGCATTTACAACAGTTCTCAACCTTGCCAGGATTATAAAATTTTCATTCACTCGTGTGATAATAATGTTGGCAACTGTAACTGTCCATCAATAAAAAAAACCGAACAAGCCAAATATTTAGGTATTATAATGGACCAAAACTTCTGGTATCCACAAATTGAACAACTAGCTGCAAGGATCCGAAAATTCATATGGATTTTCAAAAATCTTAGACATATAGTCCCAATATACACTGGGTCAAATACGAAAACGTCAAATAAAAATAAATCAAAAAACCTTTTAAATTCCATATACATCTCCCTTGTTCAGTCTATTATAATTTATTGTATCACTATATGGGGAGGTGCATATAAAACACGCTTTTTAGAGGTAGAACGATCTCAACGAGCTTTAATCAAAACAATGTATTTTAAAAATAAACGTTATCCCACAGAGGACTTATATCAGGAAAGTAATCTGCTATCTATTCGTAAGTTATTTATTTTACAAATAACCCTAAAAAAACACAGATCCACTAATTTTGACTTGGTCGTTGCAAGCAAACGAAGAAAAGATAAAGTTGTAAAAGTGCCACTAACAAAAACTGTTTTTGCTAGCATGCAACACAAAAACAATTCTGCCACTGTGTACAACAAGATCAATAAAGTGCTAGATATATTTCTAAAAACTTACCGAGACTGCAAATATACTATTGGAAACTGGTTAAAATCATTAAGCTTCGATGAAACTGAGAGTTTACTGAGAAATGCTAAATAAATCTTGCTAACACTCGCACACACGCACACACAAACGCACATACACATACACACACACACACGCGCGCACGCACGCACGCACACACACACACGTACACACTTGTAATTAATTTGTTTTTTAAATTGGTAATTATGTATTGTAAGGTATGGAGGAGCGGATACTCCTGGCACAGGTATTATAATACATACTTAAAAGGAGTATCCAATTTCTAAAAATTTCTTTTAAAGAAATAAAGATTTTGTATATACATCCTACGATGATGACAAAAATGATGTAGCCAAAGGTATGGTAGCGGGCCTCTGCCGACCGGAATCTTTAACCACTGAGGAACAGGCTATCTAGTAGTTCCTCAGTGATTGAGGATTCCGTGAGAGGATCGCTTCAATCTTCTGCCTTATCAATACTTAACATCAGGTTTGATGAAGTCTAAGTCTCCCCGTTATTCATAAAAAATAATATTATCTCAAACTGCCAGAACACAATTCTGAAAAATATATTATCACATGACGCACTTATGACGTCAAACTTATACTAAAGCCAGGTGGACTTAAAATAACTCACCTACCATCAACCAATCCGAATACTATATGTAAGTAGGTACCTGAGAATCGAACCCCGGACATCTCGGTGACTAGGTCTGATGCCGGTGGAGTTACCACTAGAGCAGCAGTTAACCGCCTATACCCAAACTCAGATCAAAGTCACTAACGGTATGTCTATCCCCTCACCAAGACCGTTTCAACGAGCCTAAACACGATATGTGTGCTGTAAGTCATCGAGGAGTTGGGTACTCTGCAGCGGTGTCATGTGAGGCGGGTCATTGCGTTCCCTAAAATATGGTTGAGCGAAGCGATGGCTGGTTCATGCGTCATGATCGTGAACGGGTGCCGCCACCGGAAGTGAGTCTACCTCAGTCTGCTTATCTTAATCTTGTGCATAAAGCCTAAATATTTTTATCTAAAATAAATTGATACTGACCTGTATGTACCTCACAACTTGCAGTACAGTAATCTTGTCATGCGAGAAATGTTGTAATGCATGATGGACAAGTCTTTCTTTGCCAGTTGAAAATTGTTTACGGTTACAATAACCATAAAATGTAATAATATAATTAGTATTTTCTTTTTGTGATAGAAATTGACCTTACTGATATGTTAAGGTCACTTTTCAATTTGACGAGTCTGTATGAAATAAAACAGGGAGAAAAAACAGGCCTTGACGAGTTTCTTGCCAGTTCTTCTGGTTACAAGGTCTCCCGCGCCGTAGGGTTTGTGAACCGATGGCGTAGCTTCTTTGACGTTCATAAGTGCTTGTAACAGCCTAGACCGAATAAATGATAAATATTGAATTTTGATTTTTGTTTTTTTTTAAAGAGTATCCTTGATTTCTCCAGGACCCCAAAAACAGTTTCTTACCTGATGACAGGAATTGAGTACCTGGAAAATATTTTAAATAGAAACTTTTAATTTTAAAACTCGCAACTTGTTATTAAGTGACATGGTCCTCCCACACCCGATGTTTAAAACTGTAACCGTTTGAAACATTGAAAACTCATAATATTTCTCACGCTGTTAACATGTGGTCCCACCTATAGATAGGCGATAAGATAGCATTGAAAATGCAAAGGAGTTTATTTTTTTTTGTATGGAGGTTGGCCTCGTCCCATTCATAGTATAAGACGCCATTTTGATTTTTTTTTTCAAAACGACGTCGGCCGATAATTCCTATACTTAAAGATGAACAGGGAACAAACACACAGAGAAACAAAAAATTTTTGAATATATAATGCCCTAAATAAAGCCCGGGTAACGTGACACCCGGATTAAAAAACTAATTAAAAATGAAAAATGCCGACCCTAAGTATCATCTTTGTATCTTTATCTCCAATTATCTCACTAACCTGACACTTTGGGGCATTAAGTTTTTCATCTTTACGTTCCCTATCCATTTACAGTGCGACAAGGATTATAATGAACGTGGAAGATGGAGCTGTAACTGTCAAAGTTGACGTAAACGCCACGTTCAATTGCCTTGTCGCACTGTATAAAGGCATAATCGAGCAACGCCATTTTGAAAAATCAACATTAAAAAACTTGCGCATGTCACGTTTTACTTCCAAGCTGCCAGCCTAGCACTTGCGACTCTGTCCTGATTAGATAGTGAATGCCTGCCAGGGGCGAGAGTTATTTGTGCCTAGGGCGGTTCAGGCGGATTTCCGCAGAGGAAGAACCAACCTGTCTGCCTGTGTGTAATGTGAGACTTACAGCAGACTACAGAATCCTAAGTACGAGTTGACATTTACTGTCAACGTTTTCGACAACAATCGGATACTCTACCCATGTCGGTAAAGCAATTATGAATATGAAAGAGACAAAGCGATAAAAACGAATATATGTAGTTTGCCAATTGAATTTGGCAACCTACATATATTCGTTCGGTTCCACTTGAGCTTAAGCAAGACGTAATTGGTATATTTTGTGACCTGTCTAAAGCTTTCGATTGCGTTGATCACGTTACACTTTAAAAGAAGCTAGAATATTATGGTGTCTCTAAAAATCAGTTAGCCTTTTGCAGTCATACTTGCACAATAGAAATCAAAAAGTAATTGTAAATAATACTGCTGCTACTGGAGCCCCCATTATTATGGGCGTGCCCCAAGGTTCAATATGGGGCCCTCTGCTGTTCTTAATATATATATTAACGATCTCCCTAACTACGCGAGTAATTTATGTAAGGCAGTACTATTTGCAGATGATACATCTTTAATTTTTTTAATTTATAGAGAAAACAATTGTTCTGACGAAGTAAATAGTGCTCTCTCTCAAGTCGCACACTGGTTCAACAGTTTTAATTTGTCTCTTAACCCTACCAAAACGAAATTTGTTAAATTCACATTGCCTAATGTAGGGCAGGTCGACATGCATATCAATTTGAATGGGGATGTAGTAGAGTTAGTTGAGAGTACAAAATTTCTTGGCATTACATTAGATTCAAAACTACAATGGGATCCACATATTGAAACCTTGTCGAGTAGACTTAGTTCTGCGGCTTTCGCAATAAGGAAAATAAGGCTCCTAACTGATATTGAAACGGCAAGACTAGTTTACTTTAGTTATTTTCATAGTGTAAAGTCCTATGGCCTGTTGTTGTGGGGCTCAGCAGCCAATATAGAAAATGTTTTTATACTTAAAAAAAGAGCTTTGCGCGCCATTTACAACCTTCGACAGAGAGATTCTCTTAAAGAATTGTTTAAAGAGATTAATATACTAACTTTGGCGGGACAATACATTTATGATAATATAGTATATGTAAGGAAACATCACGATTTATTTATTAAGCATAGCGATGTTCATAATTTTAATACTAGAAACAAGAATAAGCTTGCTGTTCCAAGATTTCGGCATGAAAAATGCAGTCGCTCGTTTTTGGGGAAAGGCATAGCCTTTTTTAATAAAGTTCCACAACAAGTGATTGAGCTGCCTTTGCATAAATTTAAAATATATGTTAAAAAAACGCTCTTAAGCAAAGGTTATTACAAGGTAGATGATTATTTGAAACACCAAAATGCATGGAAGTGATACTAACATAAAACATGACTATTGTAATTGTATAAAAGGAAAATATTCTTATAACTGAGTATAAAAAAAAAATTCATCTTATATTAAATATGTTTCAAGATTGTAGATTTGTGTTTGGCAACGACATGTTCCTTTGTAAATGTTGTTGCTTCTGTTAAAGCTGATAAGTTTCTTGCGGCCGTTCTTGGCTGGTAGGAAAAAAAATTGGACGATTCGAAAGCACTTATCTATAAGTCTATTTGAATAAAAATCTTTGACTTTGACTTTGACTAAGTACTGATAATGCTTAGCTCAAGTGGAACCGCTGCTTAAGTAGGGCCCGCTAAGAGCCTACTTATATGACGTACTTTTTGTCCGATTAAGTCCGCGACATGACCTTATCTTTATATACAGAAACAATTTCCACTCTACTCCCTTTGTAATAAGGATCAAGCGCAGACATGAGCGAACAATAAGTCCGTCCGACAATTATTTATCAGGGTTTCAAAACATAATAATAATTACAACAAAATAGTTACGTTTTATTATTCGTAAATAGACGATACATTACTCTAGGCGTTAAAATATTATAATGCATCACAGTAAAACGTATAAGGTTAAATAAATATGCCGAACAATATTGGAAGGATTCTTTTTGACACAAACCTCTTCCAAATATTGCTAGTGTGGAACTGCCATTATAATATCAAACCAGAGGTAGGCCTACCATCAACTGTATTGCGATTCATTTTAGGTAGTAAGAGTGAGACGCCGCTATACGCGCCGTATGACAGCATCCCGCGCTCTCAACCTAAAAATAACATAAAATGAATCGCATTACAGTTGATAGTATGGACCCAGTTCGATTTAGGGTTTCAACAATATGATTTCGCATCGTTTTCTACTTTTGTAGGCATATACTTAAAATCAGAAAATAAATGAAAACAAATTATAAAAAATCACACGCTTAACATGAGCATTTTTCATCAGTCAGTCACATCTACAAAACACCACTGCAGTGTTTGTGAACCCATTACAAAGACAGTTCCGTAATAAAATTTACCCTTATATATAAATTATATATTTTCATTACAATCAGTTTACTAAACGCAATGTTCCTATAACTTACGATTTTTTTTTACAAAATTATAAAGAAACTAATAACATTAACGTATCATTGGTGCGCTACAGGTCGGCTAAAGAAAGCTGGCACGTTCATGTACTCACACTAATGCAATTTCAAAAATAGAATGGACAATTGCAAAGAATGTTCACTCTTTAGTACCTAGCAAAAGTAAAACAGTACCGACTCCTTCATACTCAACTCAGTCATAAGTTTGACAGCGCGCGAGAGAGACAGACAGACTATTTTTTATGCCTATGCAGTGCAACGTCACGCCGCGCGGTTATTCACAAACACTGCGTGTAAGAGCTAGCGCAGACGACGGATAACGGAGGACTTTTTGTCCGCGACACGTCTTTATTGTTAACCAAATAAGATTGAACATAGATCGCGAATATCCATAAAAAGTACGCGATAGTCTGCGTTATATATTCAACTTTATGTTCTTAGCAATAAGGTCGTGTCGCGGACAAAAAGTCCTCCAATGTCCGTCGTCTGCGCAGGCCCTAAATGTGTCGAATGAACGAACCAGCTCTAGTTAACCGAACTGTAACGTACTATTGTGTTCAGCTACTAGGTACAGTCCTGCCTTAAAAGTATTGCAGTTTGACTGTGGACAGCAAAAAAGGTATAAAGTTACAATCGGCCTACGTATAAAATCATAGTAATATGTCTTCCCCCGTTACACGACAATACAAAACTTTACATATCTCACGTCTTATAAACAATCTAATCTGTTTTATATACTCTCTAAATAAATTATCATTGTACAGTCGCCTGCACACTAAGCATATCTTTTTGCTTACAGACCTTTAGGTATGCAATATGAAGCGGTTTTCAAATTTGAAAAGCGATGCTGTATCTAGAAAGTATATAAATCTATGTATAATAAAAATAACCTACAATATACACAAAAGCTTATTGACTCATGCTATGTCTATGTGTCATTGATTGACTGAAAGTTCTAACTATTGAACAAATATAATAAATACAAGAGGAATAAATTAGGGCGAAAGCCTGGAAATATAATGTCGATACAATATTGACCTAATGATTTCGTGTACGTACAGGCAACATCAAAAGTAACTGATGATTTATCATTAAAAAGCTTCAAAATATACACTTTAAACGAAAACGTAACGTAAACTCTATGGTACTTAAAATCCAAAAACTAACGAGTAAACATACGAACGTTTAATCATGGGCGTAGTTGCAGTTGATGGACAATTGGTTTACTTAAAATGTTCTTTCGTTGTTGGCTGCACCAAACTACGAACACGTACATGCCTTCTAACATTTGGGTGCACGTATACGTCAACTAAACTAAACTTTGTGATGTAAAGAATTGGTTAATATTTGTTTAAAACAATTTTATGATGACTAATATCGCTCTAAATATTGACAAATGAAACAGTTAATGCTATTACCATAATTTATATTAAATTAAGTGTTTTATTCACGTAAAAAATTATGTTAGCCATTTCAGACTCTTTTGGAAAAAAAACTGCTCGGTACAACACTTACGCATTATTATATACAAAGGATACGGAGAAACTGAAAAGCTCTCAAAGCCTGGAACGCTGTAGGTTTCTAAGAATATTAAAGAAACATTATGAGTTGACGGCAATTAATTAAAGATGCTTCGATTGGCTGAGAGATAATTCCGATCCAGGACTGTAAATCATATTAATATAAATCGTAATAAAATAATAAAGACAATACGCTTACTCAGCGCTAATATTAGACGTAGACGAACAGGATTCGTGCCTCGGAATATTGCTAGTACATTTATCACACGCGCAATGTTTCAACCAAGAATGTTATTGATCTATCTGTTTAATAATTGAATCAATTTCTAATCAATTTTGTTGTATCATTCTTTATTGAAGTAAAGATATTGAATTATGACTAAAATATACGAGGAAAATGTCCAGCTTTAATCTAGTGTTAACGATACCGATATTAAGATGAGTAGGTATTAGTCGAAGCCGCCGCGGTTTGTCAATGAAGTTTTAAATGTCAGTACAAGTGATTTTTTGTATCAGTCCTTCAACTCTTAGTTTTACTTATTATCATTAAACAAACAATTATAGGAGTTATGCCATTTGACCCATCGCACTACTGAAGTTTTCTATTATTTCATTTTTTATAAATAAATATTTTACGTTGTTAAAATTCAGAATATTAATAAGATAGTTAGAGAAAAATATTTAAAGGGGCGAGTTTAGAATGTAACTATTAAAAGGTCCCATATTATAGGTATTTGTCAAATATGATATAATTAAAATATACTAGGCATTTGTTTTTGGGTTATACATAAGGTGTTAATTTATCAAGTGCCGATCGAGCAGGGGCTGTTCAGCGGGCCTACCGCCATCTATTAAAAACTATTATGTCATAACAACGTTTTGTTTGCGTTTTGTTTTTATTGAAGTTGTCACATTTTGACACACTTTACACTTTGGAGACGATGATTGAGCGAAGGCGTCACAAAACTTCCGTCAAAAAACAAGCTTACTTTAAGAGATTCGTAGTATGAAATAGCATGGTAAGATTGAAACAATACTGCATTAAGAGATGGCGGTTGGCCCCCTGGTCACGATATATATCACAATTTACACAAAATAAATCTTTGATTAAGACATAAATTTCATTTTAGAATTTATTTTAACTTTCATATTTTAAGCCTTAGATACCAATTGAAAATTCAGCATAAGCAATACTAAACGTAAAACCAAATTGGTTTTAAGTAAGTAACTAAGGAAATGGGTGATGTAGCTATTTGAGTCGGCGGTCTAAATAAAAAAAATAATTTAAAAAAAATCAAAAAAAGTTTTTTTTGTCATAATTGTGTTCAATATCGTTGACCTGAGCAGTCCCTGCTCGAACGACACTCGATAAACTAAAACCTAACATTATAATGAGTGCAACAAAAATACTAACATTGCCCCCATACGGGTTCTCTCTGTTTGGCAGAATTTCGTTGCTCCGAATTTCATTTGGCAGAACAAAATTGGCATAAATTTCTTTAAACGGATATGTTTAAGGCATAAAAATTGTTTAGTATAATTATTATTTGGTCGAATGTTAATATGCCCGAATTTAGATGATTCTGCATGTAAACTTTCTGCGATATGATAGTTCTGATAATTATGGGTTTTGAATGTATGGTTAATGAGATATGCCAAGCGATTTTCTGCGAAATGACGTTTATGCTTTTCGCTGTTATGCACATTAAAATTATGACATAAAAAGTTCTGCGATAAAATGTAGAACCGAACCTAACTCTTTGCTTTCCGAAAATCCAGATTATTAAAAAATTAAATGAACATTTCAGAAAACGTAATATTTCAGAAGACAGTAAGTCAACATTTTAATTTTAGAGCTACGTGCGACATGCGTCATAGCCACCACTAACATGAAACAAAATCCCATAGTAATAAAACAAGAACCACATAAACCTCTTAACTAAAACCTTTGCACCATTCTAGTCCACAAGGAAGGATACGTTGGAATAAATAACATCTTTTCAAAACCATTTTAGTTATAATCTTTCTTTCTTTTTATCAAATTATGACTAAACTCTGTACCATGAATCGAACTCCTAGTGAACAAAATACTTCAAGCTCATTGTTCAATGCGATCTTGGCAGTCGCCACTCGGCAACCGATGCTGAGCGGCGCTTCTGAGCAGCACTGTGGCTGATTTTTAGTGAAAGTAACGGCACATGATGTACTACAAAAATTTTTTTATAAAGAAATTAAAACCGACTTCAAAAAGTTCAAAATAAACCTTTTTGAGTCGGTGCCAGCCAAGGCACGAAGAAGTACATTCAATGGATTAACTGTGTGAATATTTAGCTAGAATCAATATTTTTTTAATGATTTCATTTATATTTTAATATATTTATTTCAAAATATAGGTCGGTTAACGAAAGCTGGCGCGTTCTCAGTACTCACACTAATGCAATTTCAAAAAAGGAATGGACAAATACAAAAAAGTTCACAAGCAAAACAATACATATCCTTCATACTCCTCATAAGTTTGACCGTGTGCGAGAGAGACATTCAGACTATTCTTGATGCCCGTGCAGAGCAATGTCACGCTGCGCGCTTATTCTCAGACACTACGTGTAAATGTGTTAAACGTGTCAGCTTTCGTTAACCGACCTGTAATAAGATCATCGTAGGCTTATCAGAAGAATTCGAAAAGATCAGAAAATTGAAGTTGCTTTTGTGTAATAACAGCTATAAAATGGGAAGAATTAAGAATACTTCCAACTCTTTTTTATCACATAAGATATCAATGATCAATTAAACAAAAAACATAACGGCGGATAAGTTTTAATAACACGCCCTCGCATATCATCAGAGTGTTGAGAAATTTAACCCGGCTACAGACAAAACCCAACCTTAGTTGCTTCACGAACGGATAAAAATTGCTTGCTTCTAATTTATGATAAAAGATAAAGCGCATTTGCTTGAGCCTTTTAAACATTTATTTGAAAAAAATAATCTTGATCAAGATTCATTATAAATAACTAGTTGTAGAAGTGACATTAGTCTCTATACTATTCAAACTAAATAGTTACATATATAGTTAACTATACGTTAATATAGTTACATTGCTAGGTACTAGAAAACGAAATCTGCGTTAAAATTTGACTAGAACTTATACCATTTCAATGTTTTCTAAAACCAATTTGAAAAATCTTAATATATTATACCTACTATTTGTTTTTAAAATAGCTGGAAGACTGACCAAATTTGTTGTATTAAGCTATGCAAATCTCAACCATACTTCGAAGTGATTAAAGTTGAACTTTGACTGTGGTCGAATTAGTAAGTTTTTCCTCTGATGGTGTGCGTTGACAGTCTAATATAATAATCATATCTATTTACAAGTTAACGGCACAACGAATCAGCGACGCCGTCGGCTACTCTAGTGCGGAATATGGACGTAGTATTATGCTGCTATATTACCTGTAAGGGGAAACAAATTTTATTAGATTTTTTTTATTTTGGCACATTGGGCCATGTATCCTAAGGGTGCAGGTTCAAATCACGTCTGAGCGACATAAGTCAAGTTGATTTTTCAAGTATATTTTAGTGTTTAAAAGTTGTTATCAGTGTTATTTTTAGTCATAAATACTGATTATCACCTTGACCTGATTCCGATGGGAAAACAGTCAAAACTAATGGCGTTACCAGTCATAAATACTGATTATCATCTTGACCTTGTTCCAGTCAAAGCTAACGACGTTACCACTGTTTATTGGTCAATTTCTTCTCAAAACGACAAGTACGCCAAGTTTTGTCTTGACTAAAAAACATCAACTTTCGCACTTTTAATATCAGTAGTATACAGGTGGAAAAAATCTATAGGCCCTGGAGGGGAACTAACTTAAATCCTTTAGTTAGCCCATTTTACTGAAAGAAAACTTATTTTTTAAAAGAAACAAAACTGCATTCAAAGATTTTGTATTTTTTAAAATAAAAGAGCCTTCTTTATGTGCCCCATTGAGTTTATAACTTGAGTTTTCGTGTGTTTCCTTTTATTTAATTAACTATGTTTGTTAGAGCGAGGTGATCCTTCTGATTGACCCTATCGGTTGATGGTATAAAAGTACAGAATGTTATTTTTTACAGATTTTAGCTGGTTTAATTCTAGGGTGAGGGGAGCGTATTTAAAAAAAAAACAAGAAATGTTTCCTCTCAGTAAAATGAGCTAACTTAAGAATTTAAGGTAGTTCCCCTCCAGGGCCCATAGATTTTTTCCACCCTGTATATACGCACGTGGGTCTGCAGGCGGGCGAGTTCGGATCTAACTGACGTTATGTCATATGGGTCGTAGTTGGGACTTGAAGGCTGAGCCTCCAGGGCCCTTATTCACTATGACCACTTAGCGATTCCTTGCTCAAACCACGCCAATGTCGTACTTGGTTTTGACATTTTCAAAAGTCGTTTTCTCCATGATACTCGCAAATTATAGAATAATTGTACAAGTACATGAAAGTCACAAGTTGTATAATTATTAAACAAGTAAAATAACTAAAAAATTTGTAAGTGTCATAGAGAAAACGCATTTTGAAAATATTGAAACCAAATACGACATTCGCGTGGTTTGAGCAAGGAATCGGTAAGTGGTCATAGTGAATACGGGCCCAGATGGGAATTATAAAATTACCCCAAATCTCATTTTATTTTTCTTCAAAATGACAATAATCGATTACCATGATTTGCTTGATAATACGATACTATATTTACTATATTTGTATGAAAAAAAAGGCAGGCAAGTGTGGGTCGCGGTGATATAGAGCAGGCAAGTGTGGGTCGCGGTGATATAGAGCAGTATAGCCAATACGGATCGGGAATCGATGGCAAGGCGGATTTTTAAAAGGTTCGCCAGATCATTAAATATTTCACCACAATCATGTGATTTAGATGTACGTAAGTACGTGATAAATATTAAACAAGAAAATATACTAGAAAAAAGCAACTAGTCTCATGTCGCCCTGACGGGACTCGAACCCGCATCCTTGGGAATCCGGCCCAATGCCAACACCGTAGAAAGGTGAATATACTAGAAAAAATCGACGTGTCCTCATAGGTCTCTGTAGCATAATAGGTTAGTGCATTGGGCCGGATTTCCAAGGATGCGGGTTCGAGTCCCGTCAGGGCGACATGAGACTAGTTGCTTTTTTCTAGTATATTTTCTTGTTTAATATTTATCACAAAAAAATAGCATTGTAAAATGCTAAATTAAAAATTTATAACGTAAGTACGTGTTTTTTTTAGCATTTTTCAATGCTATTTGTATACTTATGATAAATTTTAAATAGAAAAACATTGGAAAAAATCAACTCGGCCACAAGTGAATTCTCAGATGGGACTCGAACCCACGACAGGTCCAATGGTGTACATACGTGGGTCGGCAGGCGGGCGAGTGCGGGTCGCGGTCGGGTCCGCCGGCGAAACTGATGTTGAGCAACATGGCTTCAAACGGGTCGGATCGCATCCGCTGCTGATTGGCCAGCGCCGCCGCGCCGCAGTCCGATACTATTCGGTTATCTATGAAACCATCCTAAGGCAAACACATTCAATTTGTATTTTAATTCTTAGATAAAACAAGATACATTTAATTGAAAAAACACGATACTAAGATGGTCACAACAACATAGGTAAAGTAAAGAACATAAGACCCACCTCTGGTCGCGGGCTCCACAGTCTGACGACGGTCTCAATACCGCTGGTAGCTAGTAGGAACATGCTGGGATGCATTTGTACGCAGTTCACTATAGATTCGTCTGCTCGTAAGCACCGCACTATGTTACCCGACTTTCGGCACCAAATGAATAGACTTCCATCGTCAGAACTGTAAAAAAATTAAATAAAGTTGGTTAAAAATGGTGTATGATTTTTTTATTTATAAATAAAAAACCGGCCAAGTGCGAGTCGGACTCGCGCACCGAGGGTTCCGTTTAAAATTTTAAGTACTTCGTACCAAATTTCAAGATTCTAAGTACACGGGAAGTACCCTGTAGGTTTTGATTCCTGTACATAAACGGCTGTATCTTTTGATTGCTTTGGCTTAGAAGTTTGATTTTTTCACAGCTCCAAGGGACAGTAGACCTGAGTATTAGATATAAATTTCAGTTTGGTACCTCCAAGCGTTTCTGAGAAAAACGTCTTGACAGACGGACGGACGGACGTACAACAAAATGATCCTATAAGGGTTCCGTTTTTTCCTTTTGAGGTACGGAACCCTAAAAAAATCATACACCATTTTTAACCAACTTCCAAAAAGGAGGAGGTTCTCAATTTGGTAGGTATGTTTTTTATGTATGTAAACCGATTACGCCATTTTTTCTGATCCGATTTACGTGATACTTTTTTTGTTCGATGCGGAATAGTTGCCATTTGGTCCCATAAATTTTTTGTATAGTTTGGCCCAGTAGTTATAATTCTATGAGCATTTTTGTAAACTTGGACGTTATAATTTTCACGATACTTTTTTTTATGAACAACGGTCAGGCTCTTAGCCTTCATCATACCTGATGTAAAGTATTGATAAGGCTGAAGATGGTAGCGAGCCTCTCCCGGAATCCTCAACCTCTGAGGGACTGTTATCTTCTGAGGGATCTCGCTCTCCGGAGGGTACCTTATCGCTAACTATTATTATCTCTAACACAACAATGCTGAAAACATTGTTGTTATGGCGTCAGACTTAGATAAGATGATGGTAGCTAGCCAGGCGAACTAACAACAAGTCCTACCACCAACCAATAATGATACTGACCCGGCTGCAATATAGTCGCCCTGCGGGCCCAGGAAGCTGGCCTCCTTTATGTCTGTAGTGGTATTACAGTGACCTAAAAACCGTTGGTAATAGTCTAGTGCTGTGGCCCGAAGTTGCCTCTCCAATACGCTGGTGGCTTGGCCTTCCTCGCTGTCTGAAGTCTTCGTGTTGGCTTCCGGAACTGAAATAAAAATTCTTTTAACCCAATACGAAGAAAATTGAATTTTCATCCCATCTATTCGAATAACGCTGATTGATTCGCCTATAAGTGCGAGCAAAGTAAGTCTTTTCTCCAAGAGACCTTTTCAGGAGGCAGTAATGAGATTTGAATTTCGAACATTAAAATCGTCCCTTAGTGCTCCGTGACCAAAGAGACCGCACGAAAATATTGTATGAAAAAGTCACTGGCCGATTATTAGGTGAACGGCGCGTGCAGCGCGCAAAAGAAAAAAGAAAAACGCGCGAACTACGTATTACCCTTGTATTGGACTTTATTGGAGTAAACAGTGTTTTGTGATATTTGCAGTGCAATAATTGTGAAAAATTATGCCACACTGCCACAAGCAGCGACAGTTTTTTTTTTTAACTATGACTATAACATTTCAAAATTGCACAAATCTTTCAAATATCAATATTAATTTTTAAGCTGTTACTTTATATTGTTTTTAACATTATAACATTATATTGGTGTTTAATTGTTTTTTTATAAATACATTCATTAGTTGTATCAAGAAACGCCTCTTATTTCTTTTTCTCATAGACGGGGATGAAAAGTAGAGTGTATCACTCGGTCGCAAAATATATTTTTGGCTCGGGCGACGTACTTTGAATCCCTCGCTACGTCAGGATTCTACTAAAGAATCCCTCACTTCGCTCTGCATTCAAAAAAGCGCCCTCGCCGTAATAATATTATTTTGCTCCCTTATGGTACAATCTACTATTCTTTACCTTAAAATAATAAACATGGAATAAAGTGACACTTAGGAACGGATTCCGTTCCTCCGTGCTTTGGAAGGCACGTTAAGCCGTTGGTCCCGGCTGCATTTGCAGTCGTTAAAACCCACCAATCCGCATTGGGCCCGCGTGGTGGGTCACGGCCCGTTCTCCTTATCCATCAAAGTCAAAGTCAAAGATTTTTATTCAAATAGACTTATAGATAAGTACTTTCGAATAGTCCAACATTTTTTTCCCTACCAGCCATTCAGGACATCTTTTAACTGATAAGAAGAACGGCCGCAAGAAACTTATCAGCCTTAGCAGAAACAACAACATTTACAATGGAACATGTTGTTGCCAAACACAAATCTACAATCTTGAAATATATTTAATAAAAGAAGAAAATTTTCTCATACTCATATTAGAATATTTTCCTCTTACACTATTTACAATAGTATGTTTAATGTTGGTATCACATCCATGCATTTTGGTCTTCTACCTTGTAATAACCTTTGCTTAAGAGCGTTTTTTTTACATATATTTTAAATTTATGCAAAGGCAGCTCAATAACTTGTTGTGGAACTTTATTAAAAAAGGCTATGCCTTTCCCCAAAAACGAGCGTCTACATTTTTCAAGCCGAAATTTTGGAACGGCAAGCTTATTCTTGTTTCTAGTATTAAAATTATGAAGGAAGGAAGGCCAGTGTCCCAGCAGTGGGGACATTAAAAATGGCGAATCTTTTATCCAAAATCGCGCGCGATCTCGTAAGATTTGCAAGGTTACATATCAACACATTCCATGACTATTCAAGAGCGCGGCTGCGCGCAAAGACAAACTGAAATCCCGCGCAGCCGCACGTTGCTAGCCCGGTTCCTCTGAGCGCTAGAGTGAAGCAGGAGTGTGCGAAAAAGAAATGAATATATTAGAATCAGGATCAGGGCAGCCTCATTCAAGGGCAGCACCTGCAGTCCGCGTATCAATGCCTATCATCAGGGGTGCCAACAAGCGTAGAGACAGAACGGGCCTATTCTGCTGTATTTTGCAGTTAGCAAACGTTTTTTTTTTCAGAATAATCCGTATATATTTTTTTAAATGAACGATTCGGTATTATTATATATGCAAGTTATTTCATTGTTGCTCCTCTAGAATAATAAATTTACCAAGTTTCAACACAATACTTATATTAATTAAAAACAATTCATAGAATTGCGATCATGCAAAATACCCAGACCTTGCGAGATTAGATTTTTTTAAATCCTGCAAATATCGAGACTGGAGATTTTGCTGCAAGATTGCACTCCTTAGAACGGAAGGTGCCAACTCGTGCGCACACCCGTTCTCACAGTTGGCAAATAACTCAAAAACTGACGCTGAGATGCTGAGCTTTATTCGCTAAAAAAAGTGAGAAATAACACTAGATAAATCTGCGGGTAACTTTATGCCAGGTTTAATAATAAGAGGATTAATGTTGATGTATGTATATAATAAAGTTTTGAGTACTATTATTTAAAATGACAAAATTAAAAGATACAAAAGAAATCGAGTTTCGAGAAAGAGAAAGTACAGGTTAAAAGAACAGGTACACATTAAAAGCCTTACACACTCGTAAGTTTTGGTAAGAAATATTTATTTATTTTATATTGAGTCATGAAGTTATAAACCTTTTTTTTTTCATAACTATTAAATCTGACTGTCATCAAGGACATACCTTCGTCCGGCTGCGGCTGGTCCATGCCCTCGAGAGCAACGTTGATGTCCTTCTGCAGTAGGAACACGGCATGACTCGTCGCGTGCCGTGGGAATTTGTCCTAAAACAATACAAACAAAGGTGGTCGATGGTTCAGTATTGGTCAGTTTTCAGCGATTAATGGTACGCAACCATAGTAAACGGTAACGATTTATAAAATATTCTTGTGTAGTACGTGTAGTAAGTACTAATAGGTGACGGTACTCGACACTAGGGATGTTACGAAGGTTTGGTTTCGATTCCGAAAGGTCGGAACTTCCGATTGATTTTGCACATTCGGTTCCGACTTCGGTTCCTATAAATTAAATCGGAGTCTATATTTGGTGAAAAGAAAATTTGAATCAACGGACATGACTGATTAATTTTACTAAAAAATCGTCCTCCAATATTTTGTCATCTTTAGTGGGAAGTGCCTATCAGTGGAGGTCGAAATATGGCAAAGGTAAGCCGGACCAAAGATTTCTCCAAAAATGCTCTTGAATATATGGTGGCTCGTTGGAGTGGTATTTCTAAAAGGAAAGCTGATGGGAATCGAGATGTATGGCCTTTGCCACGTCCAATTTATTTCTCAACCGGTCAACATTAGGCATATGCACCATATGCATAATGTAATTTGAGAAATAGATTGGACGGAGATAAAACAGAGTAGCTTTTGCTTTGGTATAATTTGCTTATTTTGGAGTCACTTAATTTGATTTTTGCTACTTCTGTTTTTGGAAGTTTTTATTTACCTATGCATTTACAATGCTATTTTTGTGATGAAACTAGAAAATATACAAGGAAAATATCAACTCGTCCTCATATCGCTCGATAGGACTCAATACTGCTACCTGTGAGAGTCCGACCCAATGCTCTAATCATTGAGCTACCGAGACTTATGAGGACTTCAACATTTTCAAGTTACTTTTCTTGCATTTTTTTAAACTATATTTACAAATTGCAGTCAGTTTTCTGTCTGCCTCAAACCTCATTCCCTAAAAAAATAAGTTCATTCAACAAAGGTACTCGAATATGGCTGCGTGAGGCGCGAGCGCGGACTTTTCACGTTTTTCTCGATTTCTGACGTTTCTAGTACCTACTTAAACCTCAGTTTGCGACGGTCAGCACGCGGAGAGCACTTTTACCACTTTTAATTTTAATAACACAATACACTTTCAAGATTTTTATTTTATATACGACCAAAATTCGTGTTCACATTTTTTCAACTCTCCATATACTGTTTTGAGAGAAGTCAAAAGACGATCTCCTAGTAATGTTTTAATGTAGAAATAGAATGCCGAAAGAAAAAAGTCAAAAGGGACTGCCAGGATTATGATGAGGTTGTATGCCTCGTCACAAGTTGGTTCCTTAGAGTGTTTTATCTTGTTTTAGTTGGTCTAAATATACATTATTTAACATATATTTATAATTTTACATATTAATATTCAGATATTTATATATTATGAAATAATATACTTACTTTTATATACAACAGTTTACTTATGTACAGTTTATTAATTCGCATATAAATAAAATTTTACTTAAATTAACATAGTGAGCCATTTCTGTTAGACATTCAGCTGTCAAAAAAATAAATAAAGGTGCCAATTGAAAATCAGCGTCGGGTCTCGCTGATAGCGCAAACCCGACATATGCTGAATTGGTATCCTATTTTGACGCAGCCGTTAGATTAGTTTTTATTCTTTCCTTTCATAATTTGTTAAGCATGTTACTAATGTCTGTGTCAAATAAATATATTTTCTTTCTTTCTTTCTTTCTTTCTTTTAATCCTCATGCGATACAGGATCAATATGCATAAAAAATATTAAAAAAGACTGACCGATTTCAGTTGGCATTGTCAGTTTAAATTTTCTCAACAATTAAGGATGGTTTCGTCAGAACGTTTTCATGTAGCTACAACGGTTAAAGTATGCCGCATCGTAACTTTCCACCCTGTATATACAAAAAAAAACCGTTATTGTGCTCTTAGACCTGACCGTAACACATCCCTCTTCTGCCTACGCATCCGATTTCGGTTCCGATTCCGATAAAGCAAATCTAAAAACTCCGATTCCGAATTCGGTTCCGATATAACCACATCCGTAACATCCCTACTCGAAGTTGTACGAAAAGTAAAGTTACCGAACGCGATCTCTTAATCAAACAGTCGGACTATTAGTACACCGTCTCTCGCTACACCTAAGTGCTAATGTTGCTTGTCCGAATACTCCGAATTGTGTGTGACCTTTAATTTTTATACAATTTGAGTAGTTTTGTGTATATACTTGAAATGTAACAAACATTTGTTCATTCATCCTTAATTTTATATACTTAATAATATAGAGACAAGTGCTTTCAAATAGTCCTTTTTTTCCTACCAGCCATTCATGTCCTCTTTTTACTGATAAGGAGAACGGCCGCAAGAAACTTATCAGCTTTAACAGAAGCAACAACATTTACAAAGGAACATGTCGTTGCCAAACACAAATCTACATTCTTGAAACATTTAAAATAAGAGGGAAATTTTCTCTTGGTCACATAGTAACATTTACTTTAAATATAAACCACACGCAGTCGGTGAGAGAATGCGTTACTCGCGGGTCCCGCTGTTATTTTTGTCTAATAAAGTGAGATATTCGAAAATAAGCTTTATTTGATTGAAATAGGGAACTGACACGACCTGTCAGGAACGCATTCTCTTAGAACCCAGAGAATTCCCTGACAATTAATTAATTTGTTTATTTCCTACAGAATTAGCAGCTGGTAAGTTTTATTGCCTTCAAAAAATTTCAAGCAAATTCTAAAACTGACACTGACACAGTTCTTAACTTACGAAGCGCTCGTGGTGGTGTTTGACAGACTGATCGTATTCGATCACGTTTGTTAAGCAACGCTCGGTTCGGTCAGGTGTCGGATGGGTGACCGTAAAGTGGCATTACAAGTGAGCGCTTCCGAGCTATGGAGGGCACGTTAAACCGTCGGTCCCGGCTGTTGTAATCTGATAATAGTCGTTAAGCAAAGTCAGAGGCCTTATAGGCGGCTTGATTAACCCTGACACCAGAGGTGGCCACTAATCCTCATACGATATGAGAGAGAGTTCTTAACTCCATGGAAAATAAATAATTAAATAATTTTTTAGGGAATTCACTTATTTTATATTTTATTACTTATTCAATATTTTAAGACCCTCAAGACTTTACGAGCTAATAATTACCTTAAAATAAAGTAAGCATTCATGCGCCTCCCTCGGCCTCTTCAAGTCCATCAGTCCTTTGGCGAGTCTGAAGTGCGACTTGACGTGTTCGGGGTCTAGTCTGATCGCGCGATAGCAGTCGCGGACCGCCGCGTATGTGTCACCCGACCTGATACCAACAACGAAATATATTAATGGAACATAATAAACCGATCGACTAAAAATTACAGAATTGAGCGACTAAAAATTACAGAATTGAGCGACTAAAAATCTAGGTTGGTTTGCGGACAAACTAGGGTTAGGTTAGATTGGCGACTAACGGTCGGTTTCAATAACTTATCTACAGTAAGAGATAGGCTTACTAGAGCTTTGTTGCCTAGATATTTTTGTTATTCAGCCCAAAATAACCCAAAATAACAGCGGTTGCTAAGTAACGTAACCAAGATACGCCTACCTCTTGTTAGGGATAGATTATTGAAACCGGCCCTAAGTCGCTAACCTAGCATTTTTGTCGCTCAAAAAGTTTTTTAGTCGATCGGTTAGTTACTACCCTAATTTAATTACAATCATTAGTCTGATCGCGTGATCAGAATGCAAAAACACCCTACTTGATGTGCACTGCAAAGCTATTATTACATCATTTGCTTGTTTCTTTGTTACTCTTTAATGCAAAAACTACTGAACGGATTTGAATGAGATTTGGCACACATATAGTAGATAGCCTGGATTAAAACATAGGGTATTCTTAAACCCCATATTCCCACGGGAACGGGAACCACGCAGGTGAAACCACGGGCGGCCGCTAGTGTATCGATTAACGTTCTCCGTGCATCGGAAGGCACGTTAAGCCGTTGGTCCCGGCTGTCCTCCACATTGGGTCGAGGTCATGGTCCATTTACGAACTACGAACCTAAGTGCGGGGCGGTGAGCGGTAAAAGAAAAAAGAAAAGAAAATTCATTTATTTCGGGTGATAAAACCCATATCCCACAAAACAGTAACATTAAAGTCTGTTTTTTCTTACTTGTCTTAAAATGTAAACAATCTTTACATGTCTTTTTACAGGTTTCCTTAGAACATAAAACAGAGAAAGATATTGCAAAATTATCTTTGTACTCAATAGTTGTTTTGTCATGAAAGGTATAGATTGACATTAACATGTAATTTTTTTCGTTACAATTCAATAATAAGTCTTGTCAAAAACCGACTTTATATTAGGACATCTCAACAATAATAATTTAAACAAATAAAAATATAAACAAATGTAAGGAGAGTATTGATGCATGCCAAGAGTCGCCGCGTGAACAGCGGAGCGGTTTCTGCAGAGCGGCGCGAGGCGTGGCGGGAACAAAAATACGGACAAATAGATGCGACCAAGCGAACAGCGGCAAAGCAGTGTCGGATCGGGTGGGATGCCGCTGTATAGTCGGATTATTAATTCAGTATAGTAATTAAGACGATTATTTTGAGGGATTGGATTTTTTTTTAACAAACTGGTGTAACGGCATTGGAGAAGCGCTGAACTAAATGCTGAGGTAGAAGGAAACTACGTTGTTGAGAAATAAATTTATTTCAAATAGATTATTAAAGATTTTCTTTGTCGTTTCGGAAACTTATCAATCTGCCCTCTTAACTACATTTTAGGGCAGCATTATTTTTACAAAATGACATTGGCACCTGTTAAAATACTCTACTGAATGATAAATTTTAAATAGAAAAATATTGGAAAGAATCTTCTTGGCCACGATATTTTTTTAAATATTTTTCTACTTAAAATGTATCATAAGTATAAAAATAGCATTGAAAAATGCAAAAAATAAAAAATCTTAAAATACTCTACTGAATAAAAGATCCCACTCTAGCGTTAGATTGTGGCTGCAAAGATCAATATCGTGGCCACCGGGTTAGGAAAGCAGGTGCCCTAGAGTGGGGACTTTAAAATGACTGATACTGATGATTGATAACTCACCACCCACGTCTCATAAGAGCCGCAGCACGGTTGGAATAGAGCAGGGCGCAGTGCGGGCACGCGGCGATCGCTACGTTGTACAACTGGATCGCGTCCGCGTAGTTGCACTTGTTCACGTGCTCGTTCGCCTGAGGACCAAACGCGTTGATTAGTCAATTTAATACGACGGTAAAAGAACACAAGAATGCGTCTTAAGATGCTATGCCGCTACGACTGAAGCTACATAGTCAGTACAACGCCGCTCATGCGCCTACAGTTCGCGATATAATTCTGATCAGCGACATGCTCACTCAGTGCGATGAAATCGACCTATTCGTTGATCCTATTCAACTAATTTGTGCTAAGGCTTATCAGTTTTTTGTTCGCTTCTAATTTTTCTGACATTTGAATTCATTATAATTTGACAATATGTTTCATATTATTTATAATTAGATTTTTGTATTTGACATTTCTAAATTTATTATTATTTTTTTATTTCATAAGTTGACTATGACATTCAATTTTTTTTATTGCATTTTCTTTATTGATTTTTTTTTACATTATTGATTAATAATTAATTATGTTTTTGAAATCTGACATTGTAATTTTGACAATAAGTTTTATTAATTTTAATAATTGTATTTGACAGATTTAAATTTTTTTTTCTTTATAATGATGACTGTGACATTCCATTTTTATGTTCTAATATTATTTCCAAATTTTTTTATTTGTGTGACTTGCATGTGCTTTGGAGAATACCTCTGTAAACTTGCTGGTATGAAATAAATAAATAAATAAATAGTAATGAAAAAAGGACGCGCGCGGAAGCGAGACTGATTCCGCAGATAAGGCGAAAAAACCACGAAATCACTTCGTAGTAAATAACTATAGAGAAATGAAACTACACGATGCTTAATATTATTGGTGTTCACCAATTATATCAATTAACGTAACTCGCCCTTTTTTTGTTTTGAGTGAGGGGAATCCAGTCTTTACATATTCCTGCCTTGAGGATATGCTGGGGTCACCTAGCATACCCGTCCCGTCAAAGACCTAGGAACAAGCACACTATCTCTCGCCACCCCCGTTACCGCGCCGAGCCTAGTAGGTAACGGACGGGACGGGGTAGGACTCGCCCACTCCCGGTCCTCCACCAGGCCAAAGGCCGGATGGGAGATCGGGACTGGGGAGGGACGCCCACCTCGCGACCCCGCGTAACTCGCCCTGAAGATTTTAATCAAAATTGGGATCAGGATATCCTTCCCTTGTTGCAAAAGAGCTGGAAAGATATCATCCTCACCTGCAGTTTTGATTGGCTTGAATGAGTCTATTGCCCATTCAACCTTATTTGGTCTGAAGTTCCTGGCTGCTCTTCTCCAGTCTTCGTTTGCAGGCCTAGAGAATCGATTGTGAGGAACATTTTGCTCATTCAGACCTGATACCTGATACCAGGTAAATGTGCTGACGCTAGAAGATCTAGGGTCTGATGGCATCTTTAGGAGTCCCAGCTGGTTTGTAGGCGATTTTGCCAAGACTTTGTGGATTCTAGCTCCTTGTGGAGTCTTGGTGATCTCCTCGCAGAACTTCCTCCACGATAGTCTTTTCGCCTTCCGTAGTTTTTTATTGTAGGCAGTTAGGCCTTTTTGGTATCGAGTCCAGTGATCGGTCGATTTAGCCTTATTGAACAGCTTACGCGATTCTTCTCTTAGAGCATCTAGCTTTTTATTCCACAATATTACTCTATTATTTATAACTTTTTAATTTTGCATTTTACAATGCTATTTTTATGTGATAAATATGGCGACATGAGACTAGTTGCTTTTTTCTAGTATATTTTCATGTTTAATATTTATCACATTACTCTATTATCCCTAACAGTTCTTAAAGGGCAGCTCTCCTCATAGGCTGTCATGACTTCAGTAACTTGATCTACAGCGTATTCTAGGGAATCGATAGATCGTATGTTTTTAGGTATATTCTGTAGCGTCTCTTGGAGCTTTTGTCTATACAAGTCCCAATCTGTGGCTTTAGCGTTCCTAATAGTGATGGTTCCGCACATGTTAGATGTGTTAATTTCTGACCTTTCTAGTACTAATGCCTCAGGTAGTCTCTGACAGTGTTTTGATCCTTATGAGAAACCGGAGCGATAAGCATAATTTTTTAACAGGTAATTTTCCTACCAACAATTTTTTTTTAATCTGCGAATGTATTTTAATTTTTCTCAAAATGTAAGAATTTTTTTCTAAAGAACACTTTCATGTAGCTAAAACACTTAAACCGCCAGCCCTTAATGCTCCATCTTCTTCAACCTTCCACCCTGACGTTCCATCGTGATTTGAAGACCTGTTAACTATTAATAATTTGAAGACTAGCGAAATACGAATCTTACCGCCTCCTTTATCCGACGTGTATGCTCCGGCAACGCTGAGTCGTCAGCCTTCGGTGGCGCGGACGAAGGCGCGGTTCCGTTCCGAGGCCGTTCCTTGTCTTCGCGCCCGTGGTTGTGTTGTATTATGAAGCTTTCGACGAGAACGGGCCGCCGAGCGCCGTTTATGTCGAATAGGTATATCTGGGAGGAAGAAAAAGAGATTAATATCGGACTGAGACTATATAAATTGTCGGTTTCGGAGAATTTCAAGTTGAGAACGTCTTAAATTCTAATCATGTAAATTATATTATGAACATTTTGCTCTGAGTCAAGTTTCAAACGTACTCAATTTTGAAATCGACCCTAAAGTCATAATATTCGTCGGCCTGCACAACACTTTGCCCCCATCATTAGCAAATTCGTCGTGTAGGGTTATCCACATCTATGGAGATACTTGAAGTTTTTTGAGTAAAACGACGTCGCGGTTTTAGTTAGTTTATTTAAGTTTAAAAGGTACAGTTTATAGTTAAATGTTTGTTTGTCGGTGGCTTACGCTTAACTGACTATGAAATCAATTAAATAATATTACATTGTCGCGGAATATGCTCACACGCAAGTATGCGAACATTGGCTCGACCTACATAATAATATTGTGCGGTTGCTAAACCGTACACTTCGTATATTGACACAACATTAACAACATATGCTGGTGACTTTTATTATAAAATATCTAATTGTACCATATTTCTGAAAATAAATATTTTATCTTATTTTATCTTAATGGAGAAGTTTCCAATTTTTTTCTTTTAATATTTGTAAGTAAATTTAAACATGGGTGTGTAAGAATCATGAAAATATCTCTATAAATAGAGTAGTTATGTTACCTTAAGGTTGCGCTTAATGGCTCAGCGTGTGACGTTACGCCACTTTAGCCCGGGGGTAATATGTAGTTTAAATAATTTATTTATCAGCCATTACTTGATGGATTTCAAAAATAAATCAGTCTTATTAGTTTGATATATATTTTAATCACATTCGATGAAATATAATGTTTTCAACATCAGGAAAGTTCTCCATTCTTTTACACTTCAATAAATATGATGAATATATCAGAAAATTTTCGGTTGTACTGTCGATATAAACGTAAATAAAATTATTTATTCATGCCATGCCATAATGAGAATGTCACAACAATAATAGCTATTGTTAACAGTTAACAAAAACAGTCAATAGTAATAAGGCAGAAAAGAACAATATGATATTCTTATATCTTATGTCTTAGCTGACCCTACTAGGTTATAGACATATAACCTGTAATTAGGGTACGTCGTCTCAGCCACATGACACCCACTGCTGGGTATAGACCTGTACTGAGTATATAATTAGGGTACCTGTAATTAAAAAAACATACCTGTTCTGAACCTAAGTTGACGAGCAACTCATTGCCGTCGTTGCTGAACGCGACGTAGGTCGTTGCCTTTTTGGGGAACGATTGCTCGTTGGGCTCGATCGACAGATGACCTGAGGATAAAACAATTAAATCAACATATTTTAGGTAAAATGTGATATTCATCACTAATCAACATAAAATTACCTAAAATTCAAAGCCGAGTCTATTTCTCTATAACTACCTGCGATGATTTTATTACATTGTTTTGAGTCCGAAGGTATTACAAATCGGATACAAACGCTTGGCAGAGGTTGTCAATCGCAGTCTTCAGATCCTACTGCATTAAACAAACCTTTCTATAACTGTATTTAGTATTTATAACTTTATAATTTTGCATTTTTACAATGCTATTTTTATGTGATAATTTTTAACGAGTAAATATCGCCGCCCTACAACGAAAACCAATTAAATCATAAAAAGTGCAAACGGAGATATCGCGATTACAAAGTTTATGGGGTTGAAAATACCCTTTGTAGTATTTTATTGTTATTATTACTTCATAGCATCAGTACATTGATAAATATTATATTTAAACATGTCTATTGAGGTTTAAAAAAGTTATTATTTTGTAATGAAATTTTAAATATTTGTCACAAGGTCACCCATTTAATTGGTTTTCCTTGAGAACTGGTAAATGTCTATATATTTTAAGGTAATAGGAATACAGCAAATCCCGAGAAAGTACTTTTTACTTTTAGTTATTTAAGACTTACCATGATAAAAAAATACCAATACAGAAGTCCGTTGTGAAATTACAAGTGAAAATGTATCAAGATAATTGGTTTTCCCTGCAGAATATTTAAGAATCTAAAAAGTTATGCAAGTAATTTATTAGAGTTTCAGTACGTTCATTTGTTATCAATTTAATAACTCGAAATAATGAATTAAGTACAAATTAGCTTGATTAGTTCAAATAACAATGAAATCGCGCTTCAAATGCCAGTAATAGGTGCCAAAAAAATTATGTAAATAAACGAAAAACTGACTAATTTTAAGTGACCGACCGACTGACTGACATACCAAAGCAAATCCAATACTATTGAGCTAGACGTCTAACATTTTACATTAATGTACCCTTGTGAACTTTGATAATCCAGCTAGGGAAAATTTTCCCGAAATTCCCATAGGAAAATATTTTTTGGGAAAAATTAAAATATGCAAAGCAGGCAACTTCAAATTCTAAATAAAATATTATCTTCAATGTTTATAACTACATTAAGCAGTTTCATATTCTATGTATAGAGAATGGGTAATTGAAATAATAATCATAATCAAATTAGAAAATCAAACAAGGATTTTTTTTACTTTGTTAAACTTAAATTCTAAACAAAATTATCTCATTTGTTTATGACTACTAAGCATTTTCATTATCTAATTAGGTAAAACTGAGGATATGTCATTACAAGTATAATCAAAATTAAATTAAGATAATTAAGGCAGTAAAAATAAAATACCTAGGTTAGGAACTTAAAAAAATAAACTATTTTGAATTGGGTTGTTGTTAGTCATCATCCGAAGATATTGTAGATTCGTCATCAGAGACTGTGCAATCAGGTACCCTGTCTTTACAAACAACATCGCTATTCAAATTGTTGAACCAGGGATGGTACTCCTCTGGTATGACACCTTTGCTGCATAATTGCAGCAAATCTTTTTTTTTTGCAACACTTATAGATAAAGGTTCTTTGTAGAGTTGCAATAGAGTATTAGGAAAAAATTGCACTTCACTGATTTCTGATCTTTCAGAAATAACGGATGTTGCCGCTTCTTCCACAGTCCTTTTCTTTTTATTTCTTGTTCCGTAATTATGTTCTCTTTGTTGTTCAGAATCTAAGTTTTCACTAGCTTTACTTCCTTTTCTTTCATTTTTTTTAGTAACATCAATTGTAGAAAAATTCTCCGACATGTCGTAATTATAAAATATTTTTTTTGCTCCTTTAATATACCTCAGTCGCTTAATCTTTAACCACTTAACTTGCTTTCCTTCTGTGTCTTTTTTTGTATTTAACAAAATTTTGTCAGACAGATCTTTTAAATCTTTGAACTCATCATATTTGAATTCTTTCACAATGTATGGGTTTTTAAAAACTTTCTTATTTTCTTTCTTATATACTTTTTTTGATCTTGCTTTCTTAAATACATTTATCCAATCTGGCATAGAAAAGATATCTGTATATTTTTGTTCCGTCTCGATAGCGCTATGCATTGAGTCTGCCTCCATGTGTGAATGTCCACTTTCAAGGAATTTTTGTTCAATGATTTGCAAGTTTTCTATTTTTTGAACAGCCCAGAGTAGAATTGCCGCTACGTTCTTATTCCGATTCTGCCCGCCACAGGTATCAGAAAAAAGGCTTACTTCAGTCACAGAATTTGGAATGCAATTCGACAAGTAGTGGTACAAAATAGTACCTATTTCCGCGCTACCTTTTTTGCCATTTACTTCCGACCAAGTGAAACAATACGCATGGTTTGGAAGAGCACTCTCGTATACTGTCAAATTATATACAGTTAATTTACGCGTGTAATATAGAAGACCGATGTCTCCACTAGGTATCTGAAGTATGGCTTGTAAATCAAAAGAAGCAGATAAAAAATCCTTATTATCACCGGCTCTTAACTTATCATTTTCCTTTTCTTTGTTACAAGCCACTTTTCTGGCATTGTGCTCTGCAAATTGTTTTTCGAGTTCCGGTTTATCTTTAGCATCGCTTCGTGCGTATTTAGTGCAAATCAGACATTGGTCCTTTTTCGGCTTAAAGAATCCCAAATTGAAATCATTGCAAAAAATTCTTCGATATGTTATCTCAGATACGGGTGTACTGTTTTTCTTTTTACATTCGTCAACATAAAGACTGTATATCTTGGCAATAGAAAGTTTTCTATCCAAATATTGACGTTTAGAGTCCTTTCTTACATAATGACTCTCCATGGATGGAAACGATCGTATGTGGTTATGAACCTCTTTAACTTTTTCTGGAGGTGTCTTATTATGTGCCCCGCACATTCCACGAAAATCTTTATCTTTACTGTATTGTCCAACAAAGTCTTTATTTTTTATAGCATTTTGTATCACGCTTTGACTGATGCACACGGTAGTGTAAAAAAACTTTTGGCAAACGTTGAGTCTCTCATTTTCGATTTCAAAAGAACATTGTGTGGAATAAGCCCTTGTAGTTGTTCTTTTTCTTTCTAGCGACACCGTTTTAGTATTTTTCACTGCAACATTAGCTAATATGAAATTTTTTTGTCCAATGAAGTCTAAGTTCCAATACTTTCTACAAATTCTATTTCTAATCTCTTCGTTAATCTTCTCTGAACAGCGATGAGAGCATTTCGAGCAATCAACTTTTTTAGGTAGTTTTGCAGGTCTAATCTTATTTTTAATAGCATAAACTGACCCTTCAGCACGTCTTTTTTTTGCCACATTTACTTTCCATGAAGCAGGATTAGGAATTCTCCAACGTTTTAATTGCTTAGCTCTTTTACACGCTTTATCAAAAATGTCCATCAAAATTACCGTCACAATAACAGAAGATTCAGGTATGTCGTTATCAGCTGTATTCAAATTTTCTTTATTAATAGCCTTCAAAGCAAGATCTCTCAAAGTTGTCTTCACCACAATAAAACTTTGCTGTACACCATTATTGATAAGGTCATGAAAAGTAGGCAAGCTTTCGTTACAAGTCTTTGAGGAAGGTACAAGTAAATCTTCTTGTGTCATGTCAAAGTCATTAATCTTCTCCTTGCATGTTGATTCCACATCGTTAGTTTGAACTGTGTAAAAAAAACAAAAAGTAAGTATTGTAAGCTAAACAGATAAATAGTAATACAGTGTACAAAAGCGAAGTACAAATCATTGAGCCACGTGTGTTCTTTATAAAATAATCATATTTACCTAATGTTTTATTAATAGTAGGCAAGTTCTCTGTACAAGTCTTTAAGGAAGGTCCAAGTAAGCCTTCTAGTGTTATTAAATCAAAGTCGTTCATCTTCTCTTTGAATATTGAGTCATTTGTTTGATCTGTGTAAAAGTAAACAAAGTAATACTAATTGTCTTAATTATCTTAGTCTTAATCTAGCTAACTTAATCTCGGAGCTTAATTCACTACTAAATATTATAAACAGGAAATATTTCAGATTGGATTTTAACCGACTTTGTGGTATAGTGGTATCAGACCCAGGGGTCCCTGGTTCGATTCCCAGCGGGGGTACATATTGTATTCGGTTGGATTGGTGGTAGGACTTGTTGTAAGTCCGTCTGGCTAGCTACCAAAATCTTATCTAAGCCTGACGCCATAACAACATTGTATTCAGCATTGTTATGTTCCGGCAGTTAGAGATAAGATAGCCAGTTCCTCAGTGATGAGGATTCCGGGAGAGGTTCGCTTCCAGCTTCGGTCTTATCAATACTTAACATCAGGTATGATGAAGGCTAGAGGGCTTGCGAGCAAGACGCTCATGCGGCCTGTATTAAGGAGAAGGAGGCGTCGTCGGTATGATCGACTCATTCCCCTATAGTGAAACCATGCTGGCGTTGGTGGATGTGCCACCGCCGGCCTTGCACGGTTTCCACCGATGGGAAGATGGCTAAACTTACTCGGCCATCTTCCAGCCGCGAGGGGGCCCGGGTAATCGGGCCACGGCCGCCTGGTCTTAGGGGTGATTGCGAACCCTACCCCCGTGACCAATGGCGGCCTGGAGGGCAAGTACTAGGAGTTTTAGTTGGTAGTACAACCCTGTACTACCAACTAAAACTCCTAGTACTTGCGTGGCCTATATGTTTGTATGGGCCGTGTACTCCAGGTGAGTCCACATTTCGAATCGCCCCTGCACCTGGGGGCGAGGGATGTGTAAAATAATTTCTCCTAGTATAGGCTAAGAGTGTCCCCGTTGTTCATAAAAAAAATATGTTTATAACAAACAAACCCAAAAACTAGCAAAAGTGACCCTCAAAAGATTTAATAAAATCTTTTGAGGGTCACTTTATATTGTATTGCTATAGTGATAGGTTCTCAGCCCATCGCCTAAATTCCAATACTCTGAAACTCTCGTTTCCCTCTACTGATTTTTAGAGTATGCCCGGGAAGAGAACAGCTGGAACAGTTTAGGTATGTTTTTCTATCGCTCCCAGTCCAGCAGTAACAATTAGACTTACTTTCGCATTTATAAGTAGGTACCTATGTTAATAAAGTAAGTACCTATAACCTATGGAAAGATACGAACCTCCGGGTGCAGTTTCATTGCTTCCGTCTTTTAATAAAAAGTCTTCATAAGCTTGAGACAAAAGATCGTCATCATCGGTGTCAGCAAAACATTCTGAAAAATAGACAAGTAGGTATTTAAATGGGTTACAAAACAATCTCAACAACAGGTACGATTATCAGTTACAAATGACCGTCATGTTTCGATTTTATTTTCCACATCATTTATAAATATCACGGACATTAACTACATTGAAAATCGGTAACTAAAGTAAAAATGATCAGACATAACCTCACTTTCGCGGCTTTTTTCATTCAAATCACTATAATAATTACTCACCTTTTTTTTGTTTTTCTTTTCCACGGTCATCATCTTTCTTAACACAATTTGAGCTCATTTTAATGTATTCTTCGAAATACAATTAAAATCTTGAAAATTTACTTTTTCCGCGAAACGCGAGCGCACTTTGTTGCAAATGCAAATGGCCGAAAGTCCGACACTAGCGCCAGTGACACGGAACTAAACTGGTTTAATCGTTTTTCGCTGTAGTGATTAGGTTGCATCCGTGAATAAGTATCGTCAGAGAAAAACAATTATCTCGATATACAATATTTTCTTAGACGATTAGATTGTATTGTTTAGTTTGGAATTCGTCAGGTAAAATCAATTAAACTGTTTTAATAGCTTTTATTTGACCATTATAATCTAGTATGGAGAAAAAATCTTAGTAAATGGTTGTTACTGAGGGGAAAATAGATTATTTCATGAGGTCTCTCTGAAGAAAAACAAATTTTATCAGATTAACTGACAACCGTTGGAGACAAATATGTCGGCAGTCAATTTAAATCTGCTTAATGTTTTATATTTGAAAACAAACCATAGAAATGCTTGAAATAATTTGTTATCTTATTAGCTACCAGCGAAACTATAAGACTTAGCGATTAATGGGTTTTCGCAGACGAAAAAACACAAAATTTTAAGTACTTTGGCATTCATAAGTCACTTTTGTCGAAATTTCAATTTAATTGGTTTTCGTTGTAAGGCGGCGATATACTAGAAAAAAGCATCTTGTCTCAAGTCGCCCTGACAGGACTCGAACCCGCATCCTTGGGAATCCGGCCCAATGCCAATTATGCTACAGAGACCTGTGAAAACAGTTGAAATTCTCTAATATATTCACTTTTTCTACGGTGTTGGCCAACATCGTTGCGTCGAGTCCCGTCAGCGCGACATGAGACAAGTTGCTTTTTTCTAGTATATTTAGAATAGAATAGAATAGAATAGAATAGGTTTATTTGCATAAGACATGGTGGTACATGATCATAATTGTTAAAAGTAGCTTAACATATCTTGCTTATTTAGCATGCAAAATGTCACAAGTTTAGGTTACATGAAATAAGATTACAAGTCACAACCATTACAAGCGAAGTACCGAATTAACGTTATTATCCGTGAGGTAGTCAATTATAGTGTAATAACATTTATCAATAAGCCACGTCGTTAGTTTGTGTTTAAATGCGTGCAATGGGTATTGTTTAAATTCATTGGGTAATTTATTATATATTCTAATAATCATTGGAAAGCAGTTATTTGAAAATAAAGCCGTTTTAATCTTAGGCAAAAGTAATCTGTGAGTGTTTTTTGTGTTAAAATTACAGTGATCAGACCATTTAGTAAAGAGTTCCGTGTGTTTTTTTACGAACAGGCAACATTCAAGTATATATATACAATGTACCGTCAGAAGCTTAAATTTTCGAAAGTATGGTCGACTTGAGGTCATCGAGTCAACATCAGCTAATCCTCGTATGCACTGTTTTTGTGAAATAAATAATTTATTTATTTCGTTAGAATTTCCCCAGATAATAATACCATACCTTAAGTTTGAAGCTACATAGCCATGGTAAGCTTGAAGAGCTGTCTTTAAGTTGCTTATTTTTGTTAGTCGCCAAAGTGCATAGGCGAATCTATTAATTTTATTGCAGACTTTTTCTATGTGAAATTTCCAAGAGCACTGGTTATCTATAGTGATGCCTAAGAAATTCGCCACTGTACATTCTTGTATCGTGACGTCTTTGCACTTAATATTTAAGTCATTACTTAATTTTTTCCTATTGTAAAATGTCATGTAATTCGTTTTTTCTAAATTTACTTTAAGATTATTTGATTCAAGCCATAGTACTATGTCATTTATTGTTTGATTAATTTTTATGTCATATCTATCTAATTTATTATCTGTTATAACTATTGATATATCGTCAGCAAATAGGGTACAATGTTCCTGGGTCGCATTTGGTAAGTCATTTATGTACATAAGAAACAACAAGGGTCCGAGAATTGTTCCTTGAGGAATACCCACTTTATTTACTAACGTATTTGACTTGAAACTGCACTCCTCATTTCCGACCAACTGCTTAATTTCAACGTATTGCGATCTGTTTTTTAAATAGGATTCTAACCAATTTAGAGCGTTTCCTCTTATACCAAGCCGTTCAAGTTTTTTTAACAATATTCTATGTGAAACAAAATCGAACGCCTTGCTCATGTCAAAGAATACTGCAGTAGTAGGTACCTTTTTATCAATATTTTTTTAATAGTTACTTAATACTTTTTATTAATAGTTACTTGTATTTAGTATATCATGTACGAGTATACTCATGTTTTTAGTTTTTTCACGCAATAGCACTGTATTGTTGTATTATTCTAAGCCAGTATAATATTAACTGGTGCAAAGGAACAGAGGATGCGATCTAACGAACAAGGGTACCAGCACTACTCAGGAACTTTTGAAAGATATTTAAGTACATCAAAATTCAATACATGTATATGATGTGATATCTGATATTTATGTAACGTTATTTTATGTTAAGACTTTACATACGGTTTATAGGAAATTAAAATGGCAATGGACAGGACACATGTTAAGAGAAAAGATAGAAAAGTGGACTAAAACAATAACAGAATGGTACCCAAGAGGAAATTAAAGAAGCCGGGGAAGACAACAAAAAAGATGGGAGGACCATCTCAAAGCTGTAGCTGGATCAGAAGGATTCGAATCGCGAGGGATAAAGAAAAGTGGAAAACTTTAGTGGAGGCTTTTAAATAATAATAAATAAATAAATAAATATTCGCATACAATCACACCAATTATCTAGTCCCATGTTAGGTTTCATGAAGAACTTGTGTTATGCATACTAGATAACGGATAAACATACATATATACATTTTTTTTTGTAAATACATACTTAATAAACATATTAAACACCCAGACCAAGACAAATAGACATGTTCATGCACACAAATATTTGTCTTGTCCGGGGATCGAACCCGGGACCTCTGGCGCAGAAGGCGGGGTTTGTACCTCTGCGCCAAACAGGTCGTCTTTGTTGAAAGACAATCTGTTTGCCGAGAATAATATTATATTGTAGGTTTCTTAGTGTTAAAAATTGTAATTAATCAGTAATAAAGGCTTATTTAATTAATTAAAAATTAATGTTACGTTTACCTATAACCAAACATTTGTAGAACTCAACGTTACAACCCTGTCATCGCAAAAAAAACAGCTGTTTCATAAAAAAAAATATTTGAACTGCTAACATGTGTAAAACAGCAGATTTTTCTCTGAAATCGCGAAAAAACTGCTGTTGCTTTCACACAAAAAATGCCATAAATAAAAATTTAAAAAAGTTAAATAATTTAACTAAAATCCCCCGAATAAAAATGATGTAGGTACTATTCACAATTTATCCAACTATTCATAAATTACAAACGCAAGAAAAATTCGTCGGGTGCTGCCAATACCATTCAATTAAAAATTTAATATAATAACAACAGCAAATATTATTTTCGTTAAATTATTTAACTTTTATTTTTATCTATGACGTTTTTCCATACGGCGTGGGTTTTCCAATATTTTTATACTGTTTTTATTTTGATCTTCTTGGAGAACTCGCAGCAGAATACTACAGCGCCCTCTGGTGGTTTACAGCTATAAATCATGCTCTAAAATGTCACCTATTAATGCAAAAAAACGCATCGAAATCGGTTGAATAGTTTCCGAGAAACCCTCAAGCGCCAAGCATCCTGGCTACTGCAGTGCCACCTGCTGATCTGCAGTTAAATAATACCTGTTGAATGCAAAAAGCCGCAATGAAATCGGTTCAGTAGTTTTTGATCTGTTTTATGGTTACTGCAGCGCCCCCTTGTGGTCTACCATAATCATGTTGGAAATATATCTGCATCTACAGAACCTGCTCTGAAATGACACTTTTCGAATGCAACAAATCGCATCGAAATCGGTCTAGTAGTTTCCGAGAAAAATGGTAACAGACATACATACAAACACACAAACAATCTCTAACCCCAAACGCATATACCGCGTCCGTTCCGTCCCTCTCGTGGGTAAAAAGTTGTTCGCAAATGGTTTGACGTTTTGGGTAAACGTAAAATAAAGTTTTATGGCTAGCGCAGACGACGGATAACGGGGGACTTTTTGTCCGCGACACGTCTTTATTGTTAACCAAATAAGATTGAACTTAGATCGCGTATATCCATAAAAAGTACGCGATAGTCTTCGTTATATATTCAACTTTATGTTCTTAGTAATAAGGTCGTGTCGTTGACAAAAAGTCCTCCAATGTAAGGCCACATGCCACTGCGCAGGCTCTTACATTAATTGATATCAACATACCAGGCGCGAAGTAATGCACCGCATTTCTGGGCACATTGTTCTCCGGGTCACCGGCGCCCGCACGCGAGCACCGCACGTTCTGACGCTCCCACATCATGCGCGACGATGACGCGCTCACCTGCTGGCAATTTAGACCTTATGGCTCACGGAATAAGGATGATAGTGGAATATTTTTATTCAACAAGGCTAACATGGTAGCGCGTCGTTTTAAATATTTGAATATAATTTTACTTCCTATTAAAACTGTAAAATCGATTAAGAGTCAAATATAGCACTAAGAAATTTTAGCATAAATGTATCAAATTGTAATTATCTAAATGTTGACTTAAGCTTGTGTAAAACTGTTAAACAGGAAATTTTAAAGACATGTACAAAGATAAATATTATTATTGACTCCAAAGATTATACAAATAAATATTTAACTCTAGAAGCTTTGCGCACAATTATCAGATCTGCAAATGAATTGAACAAGAATAATAAACGTTTAAAAGCCCTTGCACCAAAAAAAGGCACCATACCTTATTAGCCACTGCATTCAATGAATACTTTATTAATAAGAATAGAAATCAATGTAATCAAAGCAAAAGTACCAAAACAATAGCTAGAAACAATTCATCGATTCTTATACCCATGTTCAGTGTTTAAGTATAAAGAATAATAAAAACCCTAAAAGCGTTTCTACTTATATATTGAAACAATGTGCGGATTTGATAGCTCCTATTTTGTCCTATTTAATTAATGCCTCTTTTACACACGGTGAATTTCCAGACCGATTAAAAAAGGCAATTGTTACGCCACTCCATAAAATGCTATACCTCTATAATTGGCTAATTCTAGCTTGCTGTTTGCAAGCTAGAATTAGCCAATTATAGAGGTATAGCACTATTGTCAATATTTTCAAAAGTGTTCGAAAAAGTGTACTTAATAAGATTAGAGACATTTTTAATAAAATATAAGGTGATCAAGGAAGAGCAAAATGGCTTTCAAAAGAATAAGTCGACGACACTTGCTTGTTTTTCTCTAAGCAAAACAATAACAGAGAACCTTGAAAAGAAGAACAGGGTGTCCGCCATATTCTTCGATATGACAAGCGCCTTTGATATGGTCGATCATCATATTATTAGACAAATGCGAACGGTATAACATAGGTAAGAGGTCCGGCACTAAAATGGATCGAAAGTTATCTAAACGGTCGTCTACAATGTACAGAAGTAAATCGCATTGATTCAAATGAAATTTTCGTAAATTATAGATCTGACTATCGGACAAATCTGCTTGGTGTCCCACAAGGCTCTGTTCTAGGCCCTCTGCTATTTTTAATTTTTATTAATGATTTACCTGACATTAACAATCATCAATATATTTTATTTGCTGACGACATTTGCGTAATTGTACCAGAAAATAAGAAAAGTGACATTCCATATAATGAAACTTTGAACTCTAGTGTAAATGATATAATGACATGGTTGGATACAAATAAGCTACAAGCCAACTTATCTAAAACGAAATGTGTTCAGTTTTCGAAATATAACACAAATTTGCCAAAACTAACATTAGTTTATAAACGTGAGGAAATAAAACAAGAAACAGAAACAGCTTTCTAAGGACTTACATTAGACTCTTATTGCAACTGTAAGGCACACGTTGAAAATTTGTGTAAAAGAATAAATAAATTTGTTTATGCTCTAAAAGTATTCAAAAGTACTGCGGGGGAGGACACTGCTCTCCTGGCGTATCATGGCTATGTTGTCTCCATTTTAAGGTATGGCCTTCTTTTGTGGGGCGGCAGTTGTACGTTTAACAAAGCCTTCATAGCTCAAAAAAAGTGTGTTAGAGGCGTATGTGGCGCAAAACCATTCGATAGCTGCAGACCGTTATTTATAAAATTAATTTATTAACGCTAACTTGTTTGTACATTCTGGAAATATGATGTTTTGTAAGAAAGCATCCCCATTTATTAGTAAAATCTTGTGAAGTTAGTACGTACTCACGTAGAGATCCGACTAGAATTGAGGTCCCTGACTGTAGAAGTATGCTAAGCCGCAAAAACCCGAATATGATGTCATCCTTTTTGTTTTTTCATCCGGTTTGTCATCCGGGAGCAAAGATCAAATATCAAACTATAGGCCTATCTCTTTATTACCCGCCGTTTCAAAAATATTAGAAAAGATTATAAATATCAGGTTTGTCGATATTTCGAGAAGTATTCTGTTTTTTCTAGATCTCAATATGGCTTTAGACCCAAATTATCGACTGCCGATGCTGTGCATATTTAGTTCAAGAACTAGACAAGGATAACAAGACTTTGGAAATATTTCTTGACCAAGCAAAAGCTTTTGATACCGTTTCTGTACCCATTCTATTGCTGAAACTTGAATCACTAGGTATAAGAGACACCCAGCTTAAATTATTAAGAAGTTACTTATACGAGCGTTCACAATGTGTTAAAATAAACAATGTTTTCAGCTCTGATTTGACGAATACTTCCCATGGAGTTCCCCAGGGATGTATATTAGGCCCTACCCTATTTTTAGTTTACATTAATGACCTTTGTAATCTAAAATTGCATGGTGGAAAAATCATTTCATATGCTGACGACACTGCTCTAGTTTTTCCGCAAGTTCGGAAGAAGAGGTATATGAATATGCGCAACGAGGCTTCAATGTAGTAAATAATTGGTTACAGCAACATCTACTAACATTAAACGCTGACAAAACTAAGTATGTATATTTCTCAATGCGTAAATATAAAACTACCTTAACTAACCCAAAATTGTATGCCCACCGTTGTAAGGACCCTGCTAGTCACCGTTGTACTTGCCCAGACATAGGTATTGCTAACAATCTGAAGTATTTGGGTGTCATTATTGACGAAAACCTTTCATTTAAGCCCATATTAAAGCTTTATGTGGCAGAATACGTAAATTAATATATATATTCAAAAAAACTTCGCACTGTTGCAGATTACGCACTAATACGGCAAGTCTATCTCGCCCTAGGTCAAACAATAATAAATTACTGCATTTACTGCAAATTACGTCATGGGGTGGCACGTCTAACACTTAATTGTTATCAATGGAAAGAGCCCAAAGAGCGGTTCTAAAAGTTACTACTTTTCGGCCCTACCTCTACTCAAATGAGTTTCTTTATAAGAATTGCAATGTACTAACCGTTAGACAATTATTTATACTAAGCACTATCCTTAAACAGCACACTGCACTTCCCTACAGCACTGAAATTACTAACAAAAGACGAAAAGATAGAGTTTGCCCACATAATACGGGAATGAAATCTGCCTTCTCTTCCAGATTCTTCATGTTTCTAGGGCCTTTGCTTTATAAAAGATTTAATACCAAATTTGGTATTTATTCTATTAATTATCACAGCACGAGGAGCATTCTGTATGCAGCTCTTCAAAAAATGTCCTTATGGCTCACGGAATAGGGGTGAATTTTATCTTTGGTACTATACAGGTACATATTTTATAGATGTAATGGACTGCGTATCGTACTCTAACCTGAGGCAATCTTTATGGATAGACAAGAAACCAGTGAACCTGTTTATTCTCACCAATTTAATTTCTCACCTGTAACCTGGCCAGTTTGATCATGCGCGTATCGTACAGTCGCACATAGAAGTCGTTTGTACCTGCCGCTAGCTGGTACGGCCGCCGAGGGTTCACCGCCACGCACACCGGTGATTGTACCACTAGACCACAGAGGCGGTTATCTATTTGTCACCTCTGAGACTTTCCATATAATCTACTATATTATTGTCCCCAATGCTGTGGCACTAGTCTCCTTATTGATGCATATGAGAGGTCCATGCATGACCCACCACGCTGGCCCATTGGGTATAAGTATCCTGCCCCCTAATTGTCTAATTTCAAAATCTATCGTGAAGGATGGATGTGATTGTACTCTCTTCAGTCTAACTCTTCTACAAGCTCACCTCAACCTGAAGCCTGAGGCTATCCCTATGGATGAACAAGAAAGCAGCGAACCTGTTTATTCTCATCAATTGAATTTCTCACCTGTAACCTGGCCAGCTTGATCATGCTCGATCATACAGTCGGACATAGAAGTCGTTGACCCCAGCCGCCAACTGGTACGGCCGCCGAGGGTTCACCGCCACACATTTAGCCTCCGCGTATCGGTCCATGTGGTTCAACATGTTTCGCAAGAACATGCCTGAAGCTCCCTTATGGTTAAATAAGGAACCTGGTATTCTAGCCTGAGGGTATCCTTATTATGGGGCTCCCAGAAGGGGTATATTTTTGTCAAATGTGTGGCAACTGCCTATTGCATATAAATAAAGTCATCGTGAGACCACAATAGTTGTTGGCTAGAAATTGCAGGAAAACATGACCCACCTAGAAGCCTCATTATGGAACGAAAGGGATGGATGGCTGGGAGTGGACTCTCTTCAGTCTAATTCTTTTAGAAGCTCACCTCAATCTGTAACCCGAGACTATCCCTTTGGATTAACAAGAAACCATCGAACCTGTTTATTCTCATCAATTTAATTTCTCACCTGTAACCTGGCGAGCTTGATCATGCGCGTGTCATACAGTCGCACATAGAAGTCGTTGGCCCCAGCCGCCAACTGGTACGGCCGCCGAGGGTTCACCGCCACACATTTAGCCTCCGCGTATCGGCCCATGTGGTTCAATAGATTTACTAGCACGTTCGTCGCTTCCGTATTGCAGCGGTGCGGGGAACGCATGTCGTGTTGCCTGGGGTGAAGGAAAAGGATTTAGTTTAAAAGGTATTTATTATGCAAATAAAACGTGAATACATCGAGGGTAAGAGCGTATGAAGCGTGAATGAATCGTACATAAGAGCAAATGAACTAGTGTTGCCTAGCCTGGTGTATAAGAAAGAGCATCGAACCTTGTTGGCATACCCGCATTACTCGCCATTTAAAAAAAACGTGTTTTGGCGGCCAATCGAGCGAGTAAGTTATTACAATCAAAAGTTTTCAGTTATCAAAACTGTAAGTGACACGGTTTTTTGAGATATTTGAGTTAAAACACTAAAAAAAATGTAAAAAAATCTTGTGTGCTGCATACTTGATGTTAATTATACACTTCACTTAAAAAATAACTTTGGTTTTTGCTTTATTTTTCTGTCTTTGGACTCCAAATTCTTAGAAGCCGTATCACTTAGAGATTTGATCACTGGAAACTTTTCAAACAAAAAGTAGGTATAAAAAGTATAAAGTATACTCTGTCGATTGACATGTGTTTCATCACTGGCCGACGAAACACGTTTGTTCTAAAATGGCGGAATATATAGGTACGCCAGGTTCCAAACTAAAATGTTCAAACCCCTTTGTTGGAGATGTTAGGTTGAATATTGTTTGACCCAATATTAGTAAGTCAAAGTTGATCATTGATGCTTTAGAAAGAAAGAAAAAATATTAGCTTTAAACACAAGCTTGGCAATGGCATCAGCTTGACTGATAGTTTCATTTTTGACCACCAATAGAATTTAAAGACATTCATTACTGGATGGTATAAATAAACCAAAGAACAGAAAAGGTTTTCTCACAACTAATTATGACAAAACTTAAATTACATAATTTAGATGTTGCCCAACACACTTACCTGGTTTAAACTTATTCGTTTGACAAAAATGTATAGGTATATTTGTATTGATCTGTTGTATAGTATCCATAATTGATATGATTGCAATAAAATACATATTTTTATTACTATTAGTCCTAGTTTTTAGGTACTTATTTAACTTGACATAAGGGCGATGAGTCAATAGAATCGTAGAAACTAAAATTTCTGCGCATCTTTTGCCTCGCATCGCAACAAGTCAAGTTATGTGGCGCGAACTATACTATAGACCAATTACAATATCAAGCTCCCCCGTGGACCATATAAGGTTGCGGTCGTCTGGCGCGGTGGCGAGCCTCTGCACGAGCCGCAATGGCACGAGCACTCGAGCAGGTCCGTTGTTAGTTACTTGAGACCACTCACAATATCAGCCCGTCCTCCCCCGCGGACCATATGAGATTGGGGTCGTCGGGCGCGGTGGCGAGCCTCTGCACGAGCCGCAATGGCACGAGCACTCGAGCAGGTTCGTTGTTAGTTACTTGAGACCACTCACAATATCAGCCCGTCCTCCCCGGCGGACCATATGTGATTGGGGTCGTCGGGCGCGGTGGCGAGCCTCTTCACGCGGCCGCTGTAGCACAAGCACTCGAGCCGGTTCGTTGTTAGTTACTTGAGACCACTCACAATATCAGCCCGTCCTCTCCCGCGGACTATATGAGATTGTGTCGTCGGGCACGGTGGCGAGACTCTTCACGCGGCCGCAGTGGCACGAGCACTCGAGCAGGTTCGTTGTTAGTTACTTGAGACCACTCACAATATCAGCCCGTCCTCTCCCGCGGACCATATGAGATTGGGGTCGTCGGGCGCGGTGGCGAGCCTCTGCACGAGCCGCAATGGCACGAGCACTCGAGCAGGTTCGTTGTTAGTTACTTGAGACCACTCACAATATCAGCCCGTCCTCCCCGGCGGACCATATGTGATTGGGGTCGTCGGGCGCGGTGGCGAGCCTCTTCACGCGGCCGCTGTAGCACAAGCACTCGAGCCGGTTCGTTGTTAGTTACTTGAGACCACTCACAATATCAGCCCGTCCTCTCCCGCGGACTATATGAGATTGGGGTCGTCGGGCGCGGTGGCGAGCCTCTTCACGCGGCCGCTGTAGCACAAGCACTCGAGCCGGTTCGTTGTTAGTTACTTGAGACCACTTACAATATCAGCCCGTCCTCTCCCGCGGACTATATGAGATTGTGTCGTCGGGCACGGTGGCGAGACTCTTCACGCGGCCGCAGTGGCACGAGCACTCGAGCAGGTTCGTTGTTAGTTACTTGAGACCACTCACAATATCAGCCCGTCCTCTCCCGCGGACCATATGAGATTGGGGTCGTCGGGCGCGGTGGCGAGCCTCTTCACGCGGCCGCAGTGGCACGAGCACTCGAGCAGGTTCGTTGTTAGTTACTTGAGACCACTCACAATATCAGCCCGTCCTCTCCCGCGGACCATATGAGATTGGGGTCGTCGGGCGCGGTGGCGAGCCTCTTCACGCGGCCGCAGTGGCACGAGCACTCGAGCAGGTTCGTTGTTAGCACTCACAATATCAGCCCGTCCTCCCCCGCGGACCATATGAGATTCGGGTCGTCTGGCGCGGTGGCGAGCCTCTTCACGCGGCCGCAGTGGCATGAGCACTCGAGCAGGTTCGTTGTTAGCACTTACAATATCAGCCCGTCCTCCCCCGCGGACCATATGAGATTCGGGTCGTCTGGCGCGGTGGCGAGCCTCTTCACGCGGCCGCAGTGGCATGAGCACTCGAGCAGGTTCGCGCCGGTAGTCACACTACGGACGCGCACCATACCGTCAGCCGCGCACGTCGCCAGCGAATCAGGAGTCATGAACTGGACAAAGTTGGTGTAATTGTAGACAAAGTATTTGTATACACAATCTACATTAAGCAGTCAGTCAAAAAAGCGACTGACTGCTTGATGTAGTTTACACAAAACTACAGTCAGTTTGACTTTGAGGGCCTTGTCAGACAAAAGTATTGTTGATATGAAATAAAACAACTTTTACGGATATCAAACGCGCTATATTTCCACGAACTAAGTTGTAATTGTCCGTATTTTTAGGTTTTTTAGGGGTTTTTTGATTTTCCCGACGTTTCGGCACCTTTACAGCTGCCGTGGTCACGGGATGACTCATGTGATGATGAAATATAGCGCGTTTGATATCCGTAAAAGTTGTTTTATTTCAATGAACAGTGCGCGCCAAAACATAAGATGTACGTATTGTTGATATTTTAGACAAAGTATTGGTATCTATACTAATATTATAAAGAGGAAAGATTTGATTGTTTGTAACGAATAAGCTCAAAACTACTGAACGGATTTGGATGAAATTGGGCACACAGATATTAGATAGCCAGCCTTTTCTTTTCTTATACTAGGAGAAATGCTTTTACGCATTCCTCGCCCCCAGGTGCAAGGGCGATTTGAAATGTTGGACTCACCTGGAGTACACGGCCTATAAAAACATATAGGCCACGCACTCCATCCCACGCCCCTCCCGTACCCCCACCCAGCGTGTTACCTCGGTGGAGGCTCGGAAGAGGTATATATCCCCTTGTATCCCCACCTTCCCATCCTACTGATGAGAAAGTGGGGGGGGGGGGACACTCGCATCCCGACCCCCCATCGAGTCCTACGGCTCAATGGGGGGACGGGAGGCGGGCGGGTACTAGATAGCCAGCCCCCTAACTGCCTAATTTCAAAATCTATCACAATCCCTTCCAAAGGTATTGTGATTGTGATAGTGATTTTTGGAATTGTGTAACTTATAATCGCAATTCCTTTCGGAACGAATGATGTTTGAAAATGACACTTCATTTGACATTTCTCCATACATTTGAAAGATATTGTCGTGTTATAACTTTTTAATTTTGCATTTTACAATGCTATTTTTATGTGATAAATATTAAACAAGAAAATAAACTAGAAAAAAGCAACATGTCTTATGTCGCTTGTCGCAGATAAGTTGCTTTTTTTCAAATATATTTTCTTGTTTAATATTTATCATATTTTCGTGTGTCACTTTGCTTAGATAGTTCAATTTCGTTCATTCAATACCTTTCAAAACGCGTCCCGATCACAATCACCATCAAATGTCAAATAGCGACGGCCTGAAGTATGTAAACATCATTGCGATAGATTTTAAAATTAGACAATTAGCCCCCTGGTTATAAACATGGAATACTTTTTATCCCGATATTTCCACGGGAACGGGAACCACGCGGGTGAAGACGCGAGCAGCCGCTAGTATTTGATATAAGTGACAGCAGGTCAGTTTAAGCTTGAGAACCTTAAAGTGGTACGACTTCCATACAAACAAACATTGCACATTAATTGGTTCATCATACCTTAATAGTTCATAAATACATGCGCAACGTACTCGTTTCAGTTATTTAATTGCGCGAAATAATAAAAAAATGTAGTTTCATACATAAATCACGAATAAACTAATATCTTATAATTTCAATAATTCTACGTATGTGTGTCTGACTCATCGCATTTATATATCTTATGTTTGAAAGTACCTACATTTTTTTTATTATTTCGCGCAGACAAATAACTGAAACGAGTTACAGACAAAAGGATAAACAAAAAATAACTCACAAGAACAACAAATGCGTGTCTACGTCCTATTACAATTGCGCACAGCATTTTATCTATAGCATTAACTAGATGGCACAAAAATTATACGAAATTTCATATAAAAACATTTAAAAAAAAACTAGTTAAGTAAATGAACAATATAAAAAAAAATATTACAACATAATGAACTACTATTTTTTTTTTCTCTGTTGTACATGTATTTATGAATTATTAATGTATGATGAACCAATTAATGTGCAATGTTTGTTTGTATGGAAGTCGTACCACCTTAAGGTGGAACGATTTTCATACAAAAAACAGTCGAGATAATCTTGGTAGATCAACAGAATTAATACTTAAATATATGTGCAACTATTTCTTTTCGGGTATTCATTTGCGCTTAATTAATAAACAAACATTGTTTCATTCAGAAATCACCTATAAATGAACACAAAATTTTTGCAAATATTACGTGTGTGTATGTGACAAATGTCGTGTACGTATACAAAAATCGCGACGTTGCCATTCCATGCGGCTAAGACGCGCAACGCGCGACGTTGCCGCTCTTACGTTTGTCTCGATTTAATAATTGTTTAAATTTCTCTTTACTAGATTTTTCAGCTGTGTTGCCGTTGCGTCCCAAAAGAGATGAGTTTCGTCAGTAATAATTTACTTTGGGATTATGATATAAAGTTGTGATTTGTAGGATTTATCCTGACTCCGATTTTGAAAAAATGCTAAACACGACTTTACATTTTGTTTTTTATGCGTAAAACTTTTTTTCTCCCATCACTGTCAAAAAATGGAAAATAAGATTTTATAAACAAAAAAAAAGAAAAGAAAATTTTATCTGCTTTGTGCAAATAAAATTTACTTGTATTATGTAACGTACTTAATATTTAAATATTTAATTTTTTCAAATAGGTATTAAATTGTCCGGAATCACATCTACGTACTGACAACACCGACCGATCCGTATTTGTCATTTGTTTATAGTGTTTTTTCGTAGTGTTGTTGTGAGTTGTGACTAGGGATGGTCAATACTACTGACAAAAATTTCAGTGAAATGAAAATGAAATATAAACGAAACTTATGAAATCTTTCAAAACGGGTTGAAATATTTCAGTTTTGAGTGAAATTTATTTTCTGACTAGAAATGATTTATTTTACGTACATCTTAATGATTTAACGATCTTAATGATTTATTTTATTATTAATATTACAATTTTAACGTATTAAATGATAATAACAGACTTAATTTTGATTTTACCGTTAAGAAAGTTAAGAAAGCAATCTAAGTATTCAAGTACTAATTCTTATGATATTTTTACTTAGCCTTTTAAAACATCATAAGTATGATGATAGGATAGAGATAAACATAGACTAAGCCAAATACAAAACATGAATTTGACGTCACATATCACTTGACTATTGATGTTTCGACTATGAATCAGGACATTTGCGCGAAAAGCTAATAACGTGAAAGACTCTTACACGAAAAGCCGTTTGCTCGAATGAACAAAGGTAATTAAATTTGCCTCAATTATTGGTCGGTTAGCCTTCAAAAACCATTTTCACCGTACAGCGCATGAATGAATGTGAGCGATCTCAGTACTTTTTATCTAGATTGTACTTAACATTACATAGTACATATTTAAGATACACAAGAGGTTAGCATTTTTTATTTTATAACCTCTCAGGCATCGGAAAACGAAACACAATAGATATTTTATCATTTGCAACCCCGGTGTTCGCTGCGCTGCTTTACGAATTAAGTATTTGTTGAATAATACAATTTCATTATGAGGTAAGTACTTAATAGTAATATTTTTTTGGGACATTTTTGCTTACTTACATGTTTTATGTATTAATCTATACTAATATTATAAAGAGGAAAAATTTGTTTGTTTGCATTGAATAGGCTCCGAAACTACTGAACGGATTTGGATGAAGTATGGTACACAGATAGTAGATAGCCTGGTGTCTGTAATAGGCTATTAGGTAATAGGCAGGGTTTTTCTAGATTAGATAAGGTTTCATGTACATAATAAACAAAATTATCGTTTATATTATAACCAAGTCAACAATGAAATGAAATATATAAAAATGCTCATAACATAAAAAGTACTGGGTCAAACGAAACCAAATTTTTATGGGACCAATTGGCATCTATTCTGCATCGAACAAAAAAAGAATCATGAAAATCGGTTTAGAAATCTCGGCGTAATCGGTGTACATAAATAAAAAAAATATATATATATACCAACCCAATTGAGAACCTCCTCCTTTTTTGAAGTCGGTTAAAAATACTAGCGGCCGCTCGCGATTTCACTCGCGTGGTTCCCGTTCCCGTGGGAATATCGGGATAAAATATAGCTTATGTTAATCAGGGATAGTGTAGCATTCTAAAAGAATTTTTGAAATCGGTCCAGTAGTTTTTGAGTTTATTAATTACATACATACATACAAATCTTTCCTCTTTATAATATTATATAGTATAGAAGTATAGAAAACGGTAACATGATGATTCAATAACCACCACCACTTTTTTTTATTGAGGAAACACTGCAATTTTAATCAAAATCTGTTCAGCAGTAGTTTAAAAAAATATAGATATTTTATTGGGCAAACTCACTAAGAAATCTTAAAATTTAGAGTATCAATTACATTCTTGTCACTTGTGCAATTTAAAAAAGTTGTAATTGCATTTGTTGCAATTTATACATCAAAATTAATATTGTAATGTTATTTAAATAAACAATAATAATAAATAAAAAAAAAAACTATCATCAGAAGTTTCGAACCATGACTCTTTGATATCTAAGTCGAGTACGTAGACCGCTGGGCTACGTGATCTTTTTTAGCTAGGTCGAAATATTCTACTACAAGAAACTCAGAAATAAAGTATGCATGTGTGAGTGATTAGTAAAATTTGAAGACAGACACACTCTCTCGAAATATTTGGATGATTAATGTACTACAAAAAGATAAATGTTGGTTTCGAAAATTCAATATTTGTTTATAGAATGCGCTAAAAGTATTTTGAGTTAAAAAGATACAAAGAAAAATTAACAAAAAAATAAAAACTACTAAATAGCGAAAGTAGCGCCATCTAACGACCGTTCAGCTTTTTGTAACTTAATCGTTCCACCTTAAGTTGCTCGTAATAGCAGCCTTTTTGCATAGTCAAAGTATAAGGCCTGATATTTGATGATTATACTATGTAATATTTCTCTCAGTTTCAACATTTTCAGAAAATAGCCTTTTTTATGAATGATGGGGAGACTCTTAGCCTTCATCATACATGATGTTAAGTATTGATAAGGCTGAAGATGGAAGCGAGCCTCTCCCGGAATCATCAACCACTGAGGAACTGGCTATCTTATCTCGAACTACCGGAACACAACAATGCTGAAAAAATTGTTGCCTTTTTTCAATATAAAACACTCAAAGATAAACAACTCGTCTCTAAACAACTTAACTTCTGTAGAATTCTTTGCTATAATTTGTCATTTGCTCAGCAGGACACTGGTGTCCAGAGAACAATGGCCCATAGCCCGGCGCCTGAGAGGTTAAAATTGTCTCTTGCAAAATCAGGGGTCGTACCGCGCAAGTGACGTCGGAATCGAAATCGGCTTTATTTGACAGATGGATGTGACACATTGCTGCTTCTTTTTGACACAAATAAAAACTTACCAAAGACTTAGCGCAATATGTCACATCCATCTGTCAAATGAAGTCGATGTCGATGCCGACGACACTTGCGCGGTAGGGCCTCTGACAACCATAATATTGGGAACTCATCTTACACACTCTTTTACAACAGATTATTTATATACGAACTGAGTTAACATCAATTCACATAACTTGCTATGTTGATACAATAGGTTCACAGCAATAAGTCAATACAGCTTGTTCATTTTGCTTACTTCCATATGTAAAACAAACAGTAAACAAAGTTCTTAATTATTTTTGTCTTGTGATAATTTTAAGTACCTACAATGATACATGTACTCAAACAAACAATTAGTTCATACACAAGTTACCAATAATGAGCAAAACACACAGCCATATTACTAATTGATGTAAATATATTTTTCTAGATAAATAAAAAAGTCGAAGGTAACAAATATAATGGTTGTACACAAAAAAACCCTTATCTATACTAATATTATAAAGAGGAAAGATTTGTATTTTTGTATGTAACAAATAAACTCAAAAACTACTGGACCGATTTTGACGAAATTTGGTATAGAGAATCCTTAGACCCCAAGTAGTAACATAGGCTATAAATGATCCCAAAATTCCCACGGGAACGGGAACCACGCGGGTGAAACCGCGCCCGGCCTCTAGTTTTATATAAATAAACAACAGCAAACTAAATGTTAGCATGGTCTAATAGAACCCTCTTTAGAACAATTAATTGGTGACAGGCTAGCTTTATATTTTATTTTGTAGCGTTGACCACTATTTATATATATAAGTGACATCCATCTAGTCCCCTAATTGTCTAATTTCAAAATCTATCACAATCCCTTTCAAAGGTATTGTGATTCCTTGTGTAGTCACAATCCCTTTCGGAACGAATGATGTTTCAAATGCATTTGACACTTCTGCATACATTTGAAAGATATTTTCGTGTCACTTTGCTTAGACAGTTCAATTTCGTTCAGTCAATGCCTTTCAAAAGACGTCCTGCTAGTTGATTATCTGTGTGATTGAAAGTGCAGTTTAGTGCAGTTACATTGCTGCTTTAGTAAGATAGTTGTCACATTGATTTTTACTAAAACTGCACTTTCAATCAAACTTTAATAGAAACAAGTTACATAATCAGTGGGCTGATCACAATCCCTATCAAATGTCAAATAGTGACTGTTTGTAGTATGTAAATATCTTTCAAATGATGAATTGAAAGGGATTGCAACAGATTTTAAAATTAGACATTTAGCCTCTGGTCTTCATTTTTTTTTTATGAAGTACAGGGAGACTCTTAGCCTTCATTGTACCTGATGTTAAGTATTGATAAGGCTGAAGATGGAAGGGAGCCTCTCCCGAAATCCCCAATCACTGAGGAACTGGCTATCTTACCTTTAACTACCAGAAAACACAACAATGCTGAAAACATTGTTGTTATGGCGTCAGACTAAGATAAGATGGTGGTAGCTAGCCAGAACAACAAGTCCTACCACCAACCAAACCGAACCGAACAATATGTACCCCTACTGGGAATCGAACCTGGGACCCCTGGGTCTGATACCGGTGGTTGTACCACTAGACCACAGAGGCAGTATATAATATCAACTTTCAAAACAAACAAATGATAAGACTAAATCTTTTAGGTTTATTCCTGAAATTATTATTATTATTATTATTATTATTTAACAAGCAAGCAGTTGATTGATAAATTGTAACCTATATAATGTGATTCAAACACAAACACTGTTTACAAAATAATAACAAACACAAACAGGCTAGGCAATAGAAAACACATAATAATAAAAAGGAAAGTTACCTTCACAGAAAATATATTCCCAGTGTGGCCCGTGCTCATTTTGTGGAGTTTCCTGTAACGGTACGGATCCCACAGGATCACATGAAGGTCATCAGAGGCAGAGGCCAAAACTCTAGAAAGAAAATTCCCACTGTCACATACAATTGACCTTTGATAAGAAATTTCTTATCACAAATAAACTTAGACTTACGATCCATCGGTATTCCACTCCAGGCAGTTCACACATCCCATATGACCGAGGAGGTTGGTCTCCATACCAAGTCTTTCAATTGTCTCTCTCGTGACTGTCAGTTGGCTCTGAAATTGCCTCTGGATATCGCCGCGCTCCCTGGCCATCGCCAGCCCTACCGTGCCCTTCGACCAGGCTGGATCCTCTTTGCGCCCCATGTTTGCCAACTACCTACTCAATATGTCTGATCAACCACCACAATCAGACAATATTACAAACTAACTACGGCTCGTGCTATTTATAGTATGCAACATTACACCGACCATTATTTACAATATTAACTATTGTACACATAAAATACCTTTATTTAGATCTACGTACACAAGTAACAAGGATAGAAGAAAAATTAAAAGCTTTTTGCGTATACAGCGAAGTTAATTTTCTTACGAAAACGAAAAGAGACTGTCACTCTAAAAACGTACAAACCAGCTGTCAGATTATTAATCGATAAAGAGTGCATTCGATTAGAAATAGGTAAAAGTAAAGATTGGTATGTATCTATGTAATTTATCGATTAATTTAAAATTTCTTAAAATACATCAGAGATTTGAAGAAATAGTATTAGGGTAGTAGTTACTGGAAAAAAGTTTAAACAGTTACTTGCTTGATTTACATAAATAATTATTTGCAAAGCACATCCATACAAGAAATAAAATGTATTGCCCTTAGGTCATTATTTAGTATTGGGTTAAGGTTGAAAATACTGCCGTTCAGTATTGTTTAATCATCAGTAATGATGACACGCCTTTTTGCTATTATGATATACAGTTTATACATCTCAAAAGAAAATCTAGAAATAGTCATACTCATAATAATTATGGTAATTTATTTCGTTTAGAGTTTATTATAGCTATCATTAGTATTTAATAATTGGTCAAATATATAATGACTCGAATATGGTATCGATTACATAGTTGTCGTAAACCAAACGTAAACGAGATTCAAGCGTTCAAGTGAGAGTTCGAGAGTTAGAGATACTCGGTTCCACTCGGATCATTATTTCTCAAATACCCAAAAAGAATAGAATTGATTAATTGATTAACTGTCAATGTCAGACTGACAGACGTCAGACGACTGCAACTGCATGCAGGATCGCACGAAAAATTCGAAAATAAATCAGAATAATTAACTAAATATTAGAGTATAGTTATAGTAATTTCTCTATGAAGTGAAACTAGCCTCTGGTAAGTATAGTATACTATTTTATATAGTAGGTAACAATTTGGTTATCCTATCATAATTTTATTTAAAAATCTAACAAATCATTCACCAATTTTCCTTTAATTTGCAGCGCAATACCAAAAAATGGGTGAAAGAAAAGGCCAAAACCTGTACTACCCCCCCGACTACGACCCTAAAGTCGGGGGGTTGAATAAATTCCTCGGAACTCATGCCTTGAGAGAAAGAGCCAGGAAACTTCACATGGGCATCCTGATTATAAGGTTTGAAATGCCTTACAACATCTGGTGTGATGGCTGCAACAATCACATTGGCATGGGAGTGAGGTACAATGCAGAGAAGACAAAAGTGGGAATGTACTACAGCACCCCGGTTTATCAGTTTCGAATGAAGTGCCATCTCTGTGACAACCATTTTGAGATAAAGACTGATCCTGGAGTAAGTATACCGAGTTTTGGCTATATTCTTTTATCTTTTTTCTTTCTTTTTTCTTCAGCTTAGTGCTAATTTAAATGGGATGAGTTTTCTTTTGAAATTTATCATGTTGCCGACGATAACTTAATTTATCATAATATTTTGTTGCACCAGTTGATAATGTGACTTTTAACTTACTTTTAGAACCTGGATTACGTAATAGTATCAGGAGCAAGACGCCAAGAAAACAGATGGGATCCAACAGAAAATGGGCAAATTGTCCCAGAAACAAAAGAAACACAGAAAAGGCTATTTGATGATCCTATGTTTCGTCTGGAACACAAAACGGGAGATGAAGATGCTGCCAAACAAGACAAGCCAAGGTTAAGGAAGCTTGTTGGTCGTAATGAAACTGTCTGGAAGGATGATTATGATGCCAATTGTTTATTAAGGAGGAATTTTAGGGTAGGTGCTGTTTACTGCTTACCATTTTCACACACACTTGTTAAAATTAGAAAAATAATATTTAACTTAAAAGATAACTTAAGTTTTTGGGTTGTTTCCTTTTACACATTGTTGATTTTTTGGCTATATCAAATTTTTTATTGACATATAAATCCATCATCATAAGCTGTGCAGTAAAATCTTAACTTTGTTTCTATGTAAAACTCAAAATGATTTATGCTAATCTTTCATATTTTTAAAAACTTTTCTAGAAAAGAAGAAAAGAACTGGAAGAGGCCTCTGTAAATGACAGCCTGCTTCTAGCTAAGTCATCATTAAACATTGATTTATTACCAGAATCAGAAGAGGACAGAAGTATGGCTTCTCTTTTATCCCTGAGGCCTTCACGTAGCATTGAAGAAAAAGAAAGTCAAGTCAGAAATAGAATTATGAATATGTCAGCTCTGCCAAGTTCCAGTGGCCTTTTGACTAGTTTTGGTGGGCTTAAAAAAGAGGAATCACTGAGCAAATCATCCTCATTAACTAGAAACTCTTTGGGCATTTTGATTAAGAGAGCTAAACCAGAAACAACTAAAATGATCTGTTTGAAAGTGGCAAAAGCTGAGGATTTAGAGAAAGAAGATAAAGGATTTAAAGGATATAAGCGTACAGAATTGAAGCCTAAAGTTGAAAATAAACAATGTGATAAAGTTGAACTTGATACAAAGGAGCCTTCTGAAACTCCTACTGAAACAAAATGTACCCTAGATGTTGGGAAAGATGGTAAGTCACAGAGTTTCTCTTTAGTTAATGACTACAGCTCCAGTGGCGAAAATTCAGATTGATATAATGAAATGTTATTGTTTTATGAATTGGTAAAATCATATTAGCCAGTGTAGCTAATATCTACTCTGCTGAATAATGCCTCCACTACAAAAATTGTAGTGACTTAATAGTTCAAAGTTATTTTATATACTTTATTGTATTTTATATTATGAACATATACATAAGTTTAAAGTGCTGTTCCCCCTCAGCAATAAAACATCAGTAAATTATATTAATACATTTTATTTGTTCCTTTTAAAAAACATTCATTAGTTATAGGCATAGAATAACATATTTTGATTCGATGTAAGCATGTGAGATGACTGTATGATGCTGCACATTAAAACACATACAAATATAAAATATATACTTATATATTTTATGTTCCATACATTTAATATTGTTGAATAGAACAAGTGATGTCTGGAATCCAGAGGTGTAAATAACATTACATTAAAAGGGGATGGTAGTGGTATACTGGGAAGTACTTACATCAGATATATATATTCTATATTTTGATATAATGTTATACAATACAATATTATAACATGTTTAATACTGATCAGAGGCCGTACCGCGCAAGTGGCGTTGGTATCAAAATCGGCTTCATTTGACTGATGGATGTGACACATTGCTGCTTCTTTTTGACACAAATAAAAACTTACCAAAGACTTAGAGCAATAAGTCCATCTGTCAAATGAAGTCGATGTCGATGCCGACGCCACTTGCGCGGTATCAGATTTTTATAAGTATCCTTGTACAGCAATCACATTTATAGCGTTTATGTAGCGTAACTAGATTTTGTAATGCATTAACCTAGTGTCTTTTTTGTAGAAAACCCAAGATATTTCATTTTGAATCTTTATTTTTTGTATTGCAAAACACTATTATTCATAAAATAAATAAAACCAATCGCGTATGTAATCGCTTTAAAAAGATTCAAGGGAAATAATTCGTAGTTCCGTTTGTGTGGTTCCATACAGTGGTGGTCACACCTCTTAAAATGTTGATCAGATCAGTTGGGTGTGTATAGCAAACTGGATGTTGCTCCATTCACTCCCTGGATGGCCATTATCAGATCACAGCTCGGTCAATCCTTGGCATAGATCCAAGATAAAAGATAAAGATAAAGATATATTTATTTGCAAAAAACATGAGTAACAAAGTTATGATGAATACAATGTAAAGAATTAGATCTATCATGTTTTGCCGGTCAACATGCAAAAAAAGAAATTCATTAGGGAAAGCAATTATTACATTAAAATTATGATTCATTTGATTAAATAACAAATATTCAATAAAATTTCATTGAGAATCTATAATTTAAAAAAAGTAAAAAAAATAATAATATATATATATACAAGTTCAAATCCAATTTCATCTCACAAATTTAAAACATGTCATGAATATTAAAATCGGAATTAAAATAATTTATGTCAAGAGTAATTTATGTCAATGCATGTCACGCTTAACATAATGTATTAGACTGATTTGTCATTTAAGAAATCCTGTATAGTGTAATAACATTTTTCAACCAGAAAGCTTTTTAAGTTGGCTCTAAACAAATTTTTATTAAGGCTTTTGTACTTTTCTGGTATTTTATTATAAATCTTAGGAGCCATACATATGACACTATTTTGTAAAAGTGTCGTCTTAGCAGCATGTATACATAGCCTATCACCATGACGCCTGTTACGTACAACAAAAGCAGATTTGTTTGGAAAGGCTCCAGAGTTACCTGAATTGTTTGAAAATCGACTAGTATCGTTATTATGTGACCACCACTGGACGTCTGGAGCTCTATTTTTGATTCACTTGTCTCGAGGTTTCTACTGATTTTCGTGCGACATTTGAGTTTCCGTACTTTCTGTATTTCCGTAATACCGACCTTGCATGTGTAGACATAAGCTCGCTTTTCGTCGGTAATACCGCCTCCCAACATAAACGCGCGAGTGTCTAGCGGAAAGCGAACTTATGTTTACTTAGGCAAGGTCGCTATTTGCCTGATCGCCTCGCCGTTCGGCTCGCCACTCGCGAGATGAGTGAATAAAAAATAGAGCTACTGATTGGAAAGGCCTACGTAGAAAACTTACTTTTTGTATGTCGCAAAATATATGTAGGTGGTATGTAGTAATCTTTATTCGGTAGCGAATAAGGTCGATTTTCTCTGTTAAAAAGAAGTCAAGCGTAGACTTGAGCAGTCAAAGAGCCCGCCTCGTCCTTACAAGTGCTTGAAAAATATTTGATTTATTTTTCAATTGTAACACAAATCTTAAAATACTTCTCATACGCGATCGGTATAAACATTTTAAACTTAACCAAACAAGTAATTAAAGCTAAATTAATATAGACACCAACAACATCAAAATTATATGCAAATGCATCCAATACGTATGAAAAATACTCTCAATATTAATTAATGCTAGCTACTGTAATATAATTGTAAATGAGGCGCTATAGACAATTGCACTGTTGCTGTAATTTGCACACAATCCAATTATGTTTTCGATGCGTAATCATAACTAAATTGGACATTTAAATAAAAATAATCTGGTGAAATTACGAGGATACGAGTTTTAAAAAAAACAACACGTTGGGCGCCAAATTAAGTTAATATTCATGATCGAAATCAATTGTGCGTCTACTTCTAATAGTAACAACATAAAAAATAAGTCAAAATAACTATATTATAATTTAAGTACCTACTACCCGCACCGCAATCAAATAATATCTGTGATAACATTGCATGTTTGTCAACATAAAGACTCGAGTACGATGCTTTAAATAACTATATTTGACTAGATAATGAGATCAATTAAAGCAATGATTTAATGTTTTTTTTTTCATAAGCGGTTCAGTATGATAATTTAATGTACCTATGTGTAGTCAATCAAATCAATATTTGGGGTGCGATTGCGTAAGGTAATCTTATTCATTTGACAGTTCATATGGTATTTAATTCGCTGCAATTTATATGGAATGATTTACGCAATCGCCTAGCAGACCGTTACCTACCTACTGTCGATCTTTTATTAATAATTCCGAACCTTAAGTTATTCAACACAGACCTATATCGAGATAGACGGTAAAAGTTTACTTACCTTGTACCGTGTCAAACGTTTGATGCACGGTCATAGTTTTCCGACCGAAGTCAGTCTGCTTGTGACACACGTCAGTCAGAAACGAAAATGGTTTATTGTGCAGTGCTTTCCTGCAAGAGCTCGTCAATAACATTTCCACATCACTAAATCTCGCTTTTGACGTCATCGTAGGTATGAAAAATTCGACACGCTAGGTTCTCATACAGTTTGAAGCGCTTTTTTTGTCTATCTCTCTAGATATGGGTCTGTTTTGTAATGTTTAGCTATTTCAATATTGATTGAGAGAATTTTATATAGGTAGGTATTGTTTATCGCACGTGGTCATTGACTGTAAACGCACACAAAGGAAAAAGTAAATTTTTAAAAAAATAATTATGGTATAGATACAATACAACATATTGTCTAATCGAAACGAGTAGGTGATCGATTGATATGTCCCGTCAAATGTATTCTTCACAAGATGGACGATTCGAAAATGAAAGTTTTAACGATACATACTTTTAAACACTCAATTACATTGATTACGGTTAGCTACAATATTTCATTTCTATTTTAAACATTAACAACAGCCTAATACTAGATTTCCTGTACGTTTTAATACGTCAACCAGCCTCCACAATACTGAGATTTTATCCAGATTCTTATTAACTGATCAAATATGTCAATTATTTTTAACTGCAACGTTGTCGGAAGTCATAGAAAAAGTCTCCTTATGTAATTAAAAATATGATTGAAAAGCTTTCTCTTAGAAAAATGTGAATTTTGGCATCGTGCATCTGCGTTAGGAACTGATGTTCGAATTCACGAAGTTTAAAACATTCCAGTTATACCAATATTATTTACTAGTTGACCCGTGCCCATCGGTGTGCGTCAACATTTTACTTGTGATGAAATCTCACAATCAAATATAGCCTATCATTCAGAAATAATGTAGATTTAAAAGAATTTTCAGATTCTGTTCAGTAATTCCCAACTCAAAAACTTTACCTCTTTATGATATTTATTAGTGTAAATAGCGCTTTCTTTGTCAACACAAACAAAAAGTCAGACTTCGTGAAATAGAACATCTATAGCTCTAAAGTAAGTATATGATTTAGGAAAGTGATTTTCAAGTCTTTTAGCTTTTCCGTTCTCCACTTCGTAGTTTTGTATAAGAAAGTTTAGTCTTGTTACTCATTCGGGCATCGTTTGTCCTCTAGCGATAGAATGAGAGCAGTTTCTATTTTAGACTTCAGCCAGGTCAATATTTCGGGGTCAGATACGTCGATGACTTTTTCATCTGTTGAGAAATAGTTCACCATTTCGTCCTGGAATGGGAAAACATCAAATCAATGATAAATGAAAAATAATACCACGTTAGCAAGCAGACGTGCTACTTTTGGCATTATTAAATCTCCCCCCCCCCCCCCCCTTGGGTGTTAGCAGTTTCTACTTCGTTTTCTGCATCAATCCGCCCAACTGAAGGTGTTGAAACACTTGAATATGTTCATACCTGCTTGATATTGAGCACAAGTTGGTCGCCCCGTATGATGGGCGTGTCGATGACGTCATCAATGGTGACCGCCCACTCGATGTGCCACGACCCCCCGCTGCCCGCGCGGACCATGAAGATGTGCCTGAAAAGAAACGCGTATAGGTTTTTTAAGAAGCTTCATTATGTTGCAATTATACATCGAACTGGGTTTGTTCGATATTTTTCCTGTATGAGTCTTGTTATAAAACTTTATACATGTCTGAATAACTTTTGATAAATTTTAAATAGAAAAATATTGGATAAAATCAACTCGACCACAAGTGAATTCTCAGATGGGACTCGAACCCACGACCTTTGGAAATCCGGTCCAATGCTCTAACCACTGAGCTACCGAGACTTGCGAACCAACGTCGAAATTCTCCAATACTTTTATATTTTTAATACGCTGTAAGCCAGCGTTGTCACATCAATGCTAGGAACATCCTTGCATTCGAAAGAAACATCTTTTCAGATTAAGATGCAACAGCCAATAATTTATGTTTTTTTTAATTTTTGCATTTTTCATATATTTTTAATTTAGGTATTTGTGCAGTGCTTTCTTGCAAGAGCTCGTCAATAACATTTACACATCACTAAATCTCACTCGTGACGTCATCTTAGGTACGAAAAATTCGACACGCTAGGTTCTCATACAGTTTGAAGCACTCTTTTCGTCTATCTCGATATAAGTCTGTGGTGGCACGTTATCGAGCTACCAGTGTCGATAAGTCGTTTACGCTACTGAACTCACTGAGTGGACACGAGGAGCGTGCAATTTGAGGCGGGCCCGAGGTGCGCGTGCGCGATGTAGGCGTCCGTGTCGGCGTAGTGGCCCCGCCCTAAGAGCGATAGTAGCTGCAGCCCGAGTGCTGCGTGCTGCGAGTGCGGTGTCACCCCCTGCGAGTGGGAATTTGGTTATATGATTGTTGTTGTCGAGGGGTCGAGATGAGAAATGGTCAATGGAATAGATTTTGTATAACACTACCTTAACTATACGTAAGTTAGGTACATGGAACAGATTAGAAGTCTTAAAACAAACCCTGTTAACAGATCAGCTAAAAAATCGACTCGTCTCAATTGGTGCCCAGGCAGAAGAGAACACAAAATTATTGTCTCGATCTCTAATAACATACTGTTTTATAACTTGCAGGTAAATCTGTCCATTATAATAAGTGTAATTACTCGTATTTTAAGCAAATTGAGATTCCAACAATTATCCCAGTTAACTATCCAATCTTAAGCATATTCGCGCTCCTTAGAGGTTGACTGACTGACTTGACTGCTTACGTTCAGTACTTGTGCTGTTTTAAAAAAAAGGTTACTGTGTGTACTTACTTCAATCAGCGAACAGTGTCTTGGCAACCGTTGCCGCGCCACCAGTCTGCCTCTACTCCGTTCCACGCATGCTTTCAAGGCGTTTTCGGCGTTGTTTACACCAAATTGTCGAGAAAGAGACGCACGCGCCGCCTCGCGACATAAATCTGTAACGTTAAGAAGTTTTAAGGGTAAGATTAAGATTTTTTAACAATATAGATAAGTAGGTTCTTAGATACCGCGTGTATAGGTTTTAATGAAATTAATAAAACAAAGAAATCAGTTTTGAAGAATATTTTTATTGAACAACTAAGTATTTGACAAAAATAAATATGCATTAGGTTAAAATCCTGTTTACTAAACACGATGGTGGTCAAATGCCTGCCCAGTTATGTTCGAAATCTTGTATCTGTGTCACAATCTTTGAATAAATTACTTCATTTGCTTTTTCAGCATAAAGGAAATCCAAGTGATTGAAATCCTGAATGTAATTCGAATCATAAACATTTGGTAAATTTTGTAACAGCACTTTCACATCTTTGGGATCCGCCAGCCAATCATTTTCACTAAAATATGTGACTACTGGCACTGTAATCTTATTCAAGTCATAATCTGGTGGAAATTCGGTGCCATAAATCGCCATATTCTTTTGTGCACCATGGTCGAATCGACAGAAACGTCCTGATCTCACTAATTGTCCGAAATGAATAAGTTGAAGAGTCGATGAAGTCGTAGGCATATGACCCAACACTACTGGCATGATTTCATTCATATTTTTGCTGTCTTGGCCAATAATCATGAACAAAAGTCTGCTACAGGATATTCCCATTAAGCCACATAGGGTTTCTGATACGGGCCCCAGAAATTCTGTATTTGAAAGACTGTAATTCCACAGGATACTGCCTAGAAGGCTGGTTGACGGAGAAAACATTTTTACTAAAGGACTTCTCACATTTGCCATCCAAGCAACCGGTGCCAGAGCAAACATCGATTTCACCTTCTCATTATATTCTGGTTTCAAAGAACTCATGACGTAGAAAGTTGTAGTGCCTTGAGAGTATCCAATATAGTGCAAGGTTTCCTTTTTGGTCACATTTAGAGTGTAATCTATCATTGCTGGCAAATCATAGAAGCCGATTTCTTCCCAAGTGAATTCCCAAAACTCTGTTTGATTGCTATCCAGTGTCGTATGCATTAGGCCATGTTTGTTTCCTCTTGCATTTCCCAGCCAAACATCGAAACCGTTGTCAGCTAGGATATAAGCTAATGCTTTTTTGGGGCCTTGTAGGACCCAACCGTCGGAGCTGTCAATGATTCCGTGCATCAGAAATACTGTTATATTGTTGCTCTCATTGTTTTGTCCATGTGGTATTCTATGCAGGTTAATTATGTACCCATCTTCTGTTGTGACGTAATGCTCTTCAAAAGGATATCCGTATTTCGCTACCAACTGCTCTATGTTTAAATGTGCGTCGTCATTTTTTGCATTCATATCAATTTCATCTCCAGCTTGACTTATGACAATGCTTAAAGTATCTTGAACAGTGCTTATCACGTTAGTTATTTGATTAACGCCTTCCAAGAAACTGTCTAATAATCCAATACGCAATGGTGATTCCAAACTCTTTGAGTTATATCTATTCTGAACGTGATATCCATGGGATGGCACTATCGCGGCGAACGCGACCACGAACAATGAAATGTATAAGGCGCACATATTGAAGCCACGAACTAACTTGCAACGATAGAAGAGACACATTTTATAGGAAGGTAATTGATATTCATATTTTTTTCCATGAGGTTCCAAAATGCGATTAACTTTACCTCATTCTTGGTAACGAACTTGACATTATTTTAAGTACGTTGTAAGCGTTCTAAGCGCATTAAATATTATCTTTAGTTATTAGCTGGTATTTAACATTGACCCGTTTGAGATTTAGTTCTCATGTTCAATAGTAAGTACAGGGTGGCCCAATCGAAATGTTAGCATTTGTTTAGTAAATAATTTAAAAAATAGAGACATATATTTGCTGATGAGTGATAGCCATTTAATATGGTCTTTGGAGATTCGTTTGTTTTACTAATTGATAAAAATATAGGTAGCGTAAATAATCGCCTTTACAGCGGCTGGCACAAAAGACTATTTTTCCGCATTTTGGACCAATACCCGAAATGCTGCAGGCTCTTTAGCGGCTTTATCGCGTTAAATATTGCTCTTAAACTCTTCGACAGTCCGTGGCATGTTTTTCTAGACATTAGACTTCAAATAACTCCATAAGAAAAATTCCGGTGGCGTCGAAGCGGGTGACACTGACCAGTAAAATCACTATATCTTTTTAGTAAGGGTCATCAGTGTGTCTTCAGTGCTCACATGCAGCCAAAACAGTCACGCGTTGGTCGTAGGGAGGTTTTTTGTGGATTAACTGAGGGTTCTCAACAGTTTCACACAAGCAATTTCGTTTGCAGACCGTTCCATTTAGCGAAAATTTAACCACGTCACTTATGCTGTCTAAAACCAGTGTCGGTTTGAAAGTTAGTTGCACACTATCCCCCTTTTTCTTGGCATATACGGTTCCATAGTAGAAATTCGCAAAGACTGACGCTTCGAAACTGGTGTCAAGTTAGAGGGTTTGAAAATGCTATGACTTTAATTGGGCCACCCTGTAGTTAGTGTTAGTAGAATAGTAGATACCTAGTTCGTATAACTATTTATTGCGCCTTTTGATTGCGTTGAGGTTTTAATAAGTAACCCATGCATACCTTATTTTGATAAGACATACTTACATATTTACATTCTAAATTCAGGGCATGCAATCTAAGATACGGATAGAGATGACACCTTATCAAACCATTTGTTTGGTTTTTGTCATCGACATCACTATACAAAGGTATATACAAATTCGAAATGGAGAGTCTTTGATTTGTTTCTTGTTTTAAGTTTGGGTAAAATTTCTTTAGTTGTAGAAATGTACTTATAACTTTACTTCTAAGATTCCTATCCCAAGGTTCCTAGGGTCGTCTCTATCCGTAACGGTCATGCACTAGATACTCACGTCCAACAAGTACAGAGTCCTCGTCTATCCACATCCACACCCAGAGAGATAAAAAGTAGGAAAACAAAGTTAATGCATTAAGTTAATGATCACGTGACATCAGAAATAAGAGATGATGTAAGTACCTACAAAAGTTTAAAGTAGAAATTAACCATCATCGTGGAGAGTTTGTATGGTCGATTAAGTAATGAAACCTTTTAATAAGCCTAAAAAAATTAACGCAATATAGAGCAATGATAAGATCAATCTTAGTTTGAAATGCTTGCAAAAGTAAAAAAACACACATCAATGCTGTAAATACATGAAAGTAAAGATGAAGCTTTTAAAATAACATCTCCTTAAAGGCATTGTTATGTTATGTATATCAAGGTAATCAAGCATAAATTCGTAGAATTTAATTCCAGCTATGTGTGGCTCGAACACTCTAGAAATCTAGACAAGGACAACTGATGAGCAAAACTTAATTACATGCAGTGCATCTAGTAAAACTAAGCATGCCACAGTGCAAGGCCTAAGGCCGGTAGGCCTTACCGATGGTGGGTCTCGCGATAAGGCCTGTCAAAGACAATGCCACACTCGCTGGGTTCATCTTGTCCCCTTCTAACACCGCTTCTGGGATATCGTTGTCCCTCATTTCTTCTTCACCTTCAAATTTTTGTAAACATGAGTTGGAAATATTTAATTATATACGGTCGACTGATGCATTAAGTAATAAGGATGCATGAAAGGAGCCTCCCCGTGTGGCACAACAAGACAGGTATGCGTTCGGCGCACTCTGAGCTATGGTCTGCGGACGGGAAGTCGGTAACGCAAACTAGCCGATCCTTTCACCAGGACTCAATGGCATTAGAAAGGAACGGATTCCTTAGGATAGGATCAGGCGCTATCCCTTCTTATATTAAGATAGTTGTTACGATTTTTATTGTGGTCCGGTGCGCGGTCGCCATTCCAGGAACTTTCCGCCGTAACGGCCATCGGTTCACGTATGTGATTGCTGGCTAATCGCTCGCTGATGGTTCGTATAACGGCGTCTCACTCTCTCGCGCTCCCACCTAGGTGCGAGAGTGAGACGACGCATGTTGCTATGACGCTAGCGCCAAAAACAATTTGGTAGCAATAACAGGAACTAAGCAATTATCGTGCAATTTCTGCTGTCGCATTGCTGTTGCAAAGATAGGTAATAGCCCTGCGGGTCTCTTCTGCGCACTGCGCACGATACGGTCGCGGCCTGGATCTGTTCCTGCGCGCCCCTTGCGCACGCTCTGTGCCTCAAGATGTTCAGTACGATACCTATACTTACAAACCCTCAACAGATCATATAATGACACTTACCGGCGGCAGGCTGAATCTAACAAAAAATCACCTAGCAACTAGTTTCTCGCCGTCATTAGTGTCACATTTTCATACTGTATGACAGCCAAAATAGCGACGAAACTGCAACTGTACCGAGTTTTCGTTAAATAATCAGCCCTCGGGTCTCTTCGGCGCGACACGCACGCGTGAAGAGTTCCTGCGCACCTCGCGCTCACGTTATGGCCCAAGATGCTCAATACCTATACTTAAATCAACAGTATGGGTATGAAAATGTTACTGACCGGGTCTATTCTGCGCGGTACGCACGCGTGGCACCGTCGCGGCCTGGAAGAGTTCCTGCTCGCCGCTTGCGCACGCGCTGTGCCCCAAGATGGCGGCCGCCGCCTCGCCCACGCGCCGGCTCGTGTCCTGCGCTCGGGCGCCTATCGAGCCCTACAAGTAAGGGTTACGTTAGCTAGCGGATTCACAATCTAGTGGACCTAACTTCTGGTTCAATATAGCTTCAAAAACACAAAACTCCTGTCGAATCGGCGGCGGAACATAAAAATAATTGTGATTTCTTCATTGATGGAGAAAAACGGTGCAAATATAGAATAGAATAGAATAGAATTATTATTTCATTAATAACAGCATTCATCTTTGGTATAGCATAGTAGGAATCAATGACGTAAGTACTTACCCCCACTCGAAACTGGAAATCGAATCGAACACAGTGGTGAAGCGTTCATAGAACTGTTTCTACTGTTAATACAGCTAAGTACTTAGGTAAGCCGTCTCACTCCCACTATTCCGTACCGAAGCGACGGCAAAGAAATCGGGTGAAGGAAATCGGATATAGTGTGCAAACTACCATACAAATAGTTCCATGACGCAATACGTAATCATTCCTACGTCCACCAGCTAACTTACGAGATACGGTTCGTAGTACTGCTTCATGCCCTTGGAGAAGTCCCCGATGACGCTGTAGGGGTTCCCGAGGATGTTGAGCCCCAACACCAGCACGTGGAACTGCTGGACCAGCTGCGTCCAGTAGTGACGCGACGCCATGTCCACCAGCGCCGGCACGGGGATAGGGGCATTGCGGACTTCTAGATACGCCATCCTGGTAATGAAAAGGAACATTCTTTTGTGATTTTAAGTTTAGAACCTAAGGATTTCTAGCTTAAAAGGGCAATGCAGTATCGAATCATTTCATTTGAATAGGAGCACGGCTGACTTTAGATGTTGGTTGTAAATTCAAAAGTAGCTCTTCCATTGATCGCATAAAATAGAAGACAAGGTAAATGAAAAAAGCTAAGTCTTTAGTAATATTACCTTAGTACTACATCCTTCATGTCACATAGCGAGGAACCCCACGAATTGAACAGATACTCCAATAAGTCACTATTGAACAACTTAGGCCTATTTTCCTTCTTATTGCCGAACCTCGATCGACTGGGACTATTCGTCTCCGCTAAATACCCCCTTGATGATAAACTTAGTACCACCTTTATCGGAGATAAGTGCACAAATTCAAATACTACACTTCTTTGCGCCGATGTTTGGCTCTTTATCGCAATTATTGGTAAAGGCATGTGTACTAACGCCAAATCAGCCCGTAGCCTGACGGCCGGCTTTTCTTCTATCTTCCAGTGGTTCAATATATCAAACACATGGTTCACAAAACCACGATCTAAATTCAAACAGAATTCTCTTACTAAAATTTTAACATGTTTGTACACATCTTGATTCAGACTAGGCCTATGTTGCTTCAATGTTTCTAATTCCATACACGGCTTCAATCCTCTGCTAGATCTAGCTTCAGGTGGTAAAGGAGCTGGGTACATTACACTAGGAAACACAGCTTCATTCAACTGATTGTCTATTTGGAACCTTTGTACCTTCATGTGGAAATATGAATGAGTGTCAGATTTACGGAATTGCAGCCAAATGCCGGGGTTATACGTTCTCCGTAACTCCGAGAAGAAGGGTTTGGTCATTTGCATTTTTTCTAAATCAATGTCTATGTATTCTTTAAGTTGGCATTTCTTTTGATCAGTCTGGTATTTCTCTTCGATCCAAGCTGTTAGGTCTGGTGATAATTGTTTCCATTTACGACTAACGTTCACTTCCCACCTAGGCAAGGAATCTGTTATACTGACATACGCTAATTCTTTTACGTTGTTTTGGTTTTGAACGCAAACAGACAAACTCACGCCTGATTGAGACATATAAACTTCATAGTTGGTCCTTTCCGAGTTGATTCTCGCTCGGTATTGGTATGCTATTCTTTCGTCTTGTGCTAAAGCAAAAACTCTTTGGTATCCTTCTATGTAGGAAATCCAGTAAACGATCACTTTATCTTTTCTCATTTTCTTGGCTTTCGTATGATTTTCTGGGAGATCTGAGCTATCAGAGTCATCGCTGCTTGAAGAGCATGGCTCGGGGGATTTGGGTGTTAAGCGTTTGAGAGTCGATGAAAGCTTTGAAGTCACACTGCTCGTTGCAACTAATGTTGAATGCTTCACAGACTGGAAGCTAACTTTTTCTTCGCCAAATCTGTGGAATGGATTAAAATGGTCAAACCCATCAAGTTTTTTTTAAGATTATCAATGTCGAAGTAGCATTTTTGTACAAGTTAAATATCTTGAAATCATTCGTCATCATTAGTTACCCGTCTTGATTAAAGTCAGCAACGAAGCCTTTGCCCTTGTTGTTGTAAATGTTCCAGAACAACGTCCTATCCTTGACGGGGTCGTCCCAGGTATACAGCATCGATTGATATGGGCTCAGTAGTGCAACCTAATTGATAAACGAAATTGGTTTTGTTAATATCATATTTGACGAAACAGTTCTAAATATCGTTGGGTATGATATGAAATCCACAGTACTACCTACTTACAACAAAATCATAAATTTACCTTAACTATTCAAGTTCCATACTCATATGAAGATTTGGCGATCCCCGGACAAGACAAATATTTGTGTGCATGAACATGTCTATTCGTTTTGGTCTCGGTGTTTAATATGTATGTATTAACAAAAAAGAAGTATATACCTAAGTATGTTTATCCGTTATCTAGTATCCGTAACACTAGTTATTCATGATACTTAATGTGGGCTAGATAATGGGTGTGATTGTATGGAAATATTTATTTATTATTTATGTTAGTGAAATGGAACGCAACCATTACAATACATACTCTGTGTAATAACAACTGTTTAAACTAATCTGTCGATCCTGTCACTTGTTGCCTTTGTCGCGTAACGTATTTACTGTAATAAAACGTTTATATTTCTTATAAATAATTGAAAGTCAAGAAGCTTTCCAATGATCATCATCACGACAAAAAAAACTAATTATCTAGAGCTCCTCTGTAAAAGGGCACGATAACACATTGGTCCCGGCTGCATTTGTAGTCGTAAACGCCCACAAATCTGCATTGGGACCACACGGTAAATCATGGTCGGCATATTCTCTTTATCCATCAATTGGAGTGAGTTGGAAGTGCCATGCAGTGCGGATACATTAAAATGTTTGATGCAGACGATGATGAACTGCAGAGATCGGTATGATATTAAATCATCCACATATAAATCACCTGTCCCGAGTCAGCCTGGTGCAGTTTCAGGAACAAGTCGTCGCATAAGTTGTCAATGCGCACGGGTGCATCACCCGCCACGAACGGCTTGAACGTGATCGTAAATGGCCGGTCTGTCCCTCCTGTCACATCTACGCAGATCGCCGACTGGAAGAAATTTAATAAGTTCACGTTACCTATCTGATTATTTATTCAGTAAAAGAGAATTTCAAACTCTTTAAGGAGGTTATATTTTAGCAATATTTACAAATTTACAGCATGATTGATTCCAATATTTATATATAATAAATAATTATAAATATAATATTTAATGTGATTCTCTAAAATAAAATTTAATTACCTTAAGAGGATCGTGTAGCTGTGAATTTTCATACAAAATGGGGTGAGAAGCGATAACGTTTCTCCCCCTTAAACATAATCCAATTTTGACATTTTTTTACATGTTGTTGATATATTGGATAAGTAGGGCCGTACATTTATATTTTAAAGAAATATTGCTCATAACAAAGATTATTAGCATCTCAATAACTAAAAAACTACCTCGAGCGTTTCAATTTATTTAAGTTACACTAAACCGAATCACTAAAAAAGAAGCCCTAGATTAAGGTGTACTGAATCAAATGACTCCAAAATTGCCTCATTTCGTAAAGGTTTAGGGGTTGGAAACGTTATCGCCCGAAACAATATTTCAGAAGGAAAATGTAGGCAATCGCTTTTACGACCCGCGACGCGTATCGGTAATACACAATCCTCTTAACAATAGGTACCTAGTTAATGTATATTTCGCATATCATAAAAACAAAAGAAAAATCTACAAATTTTTAACGTCATCATATTTGCTTATTGCAAGATAAAGCTCCGCTTTAAGTATGTGAAATTGTTATGCCCCCTATAATCGTCACATTAGTCAAGTACATGTCACAAACTTAAAATGTAAACTACCTATTATGTTGCGCACATTACATCATCGGACGTCATGTTTGCTCGCGTCCGAATTTCCGTCTCTAACACAATTAACACCGCTTTCAACTCAAGTATTATAAGACAGCGATGACAATTTCACTTCCTCTCAGTTTTCAGGCAACGTTTAACGAAACCGAAATGTTTACTAAAATAGTTCTCGTGCTTGTAGTGTTTTGTGCAGTGAATTACGTCAAAAGTGAGGAAAGCTATGGACAAAATTATAGAATGCCGGAATACGTGAGAATAAAGAGAGGGAAGTACTATTCGAATCCACCGATGAGGTTCTACAGAAGACCTCCGCTACCCCAACCGGTTAGGGGAATCTTTTCATACACCCCGCCACCCAATTTTATGGAACAGGAGTCTCCACATCCTGGAAGCTTTAGACCCGCCAAGGTTAGTAAACGTCCTCCACCTCCTAATGACGGTTTAGGCGAGGATGATATTAATAATCTTGTAAAACACCTTTCGAAACACGATTTGGATAAGATTATTAATATTGCCGGCGAGAAATATAAAGAATCTCCATTTGAAAAGTTTAGTAGTTCACAAAACGATCTTATAAAAGAAACTGACGATATAAATATTTACAAACCAATTTTACGAGAATTCGTAACAAACGAAAGGTTCTCGCATGGTGGACCTTATGTGGGTGAAAACACTGAAATAAAAGAAGACGTGGATTATGGTAATCGATCTCCGGAATTCTCAGCAAATACAGAAACTTTTAGGTTCATAGGCCCCTACGCTCCCAGTTATACCGGCCCTAAAACACAACTGACTAAGCCAGTTCAAGTGTTTTACTTGAATCAGCCGCAAAATTTAAACAACGAACTCCAAGATACTTCTGATGTTCCGTTCGAGACGCAAGAGTCTACAAATAATAACCAATTTTCTTTCGTCGATGCTTATATTAAACAGGAATTGAATAGTGCCCCAGCGCATCAAACTAAAGTAAACAATGATTTTACTCATGGAAATATAATGCAGGAAGAACAATTGCCAAAACCGGTAAACTTAAGAGAAGAACTAGACTATCAAACTTCGAACACAGATAATGTGCCTAGAGTCGTAAAAGCAAACTCTTATAAAGTCGAGAATTTTGGGAATCTTCCGCTTATGGATTATAATTCAAAATTGCACACTGTTAGCTCGTACCACGTTCCTCATTATAGTGTAAGTATTTTTAGGATAAAAATTAAACCAAAAGCATTTAAATAAGATCTACTGTTTTTCACTTTGCCATCAACTCAATTTTACAAATAATTGCACATCTGTGTGCAAATATTTATTTAGGTAAAACCTTTTAAACGTTAATTTCATTATGTTTAATTTATTCAGCAGACCTTCATAATTACAATATTTTTCATTAAGACAATAAAAATTCGCAAGTAATAAAACTATCAATATTTTATTACAGGTAATATCGCAACAATCTCAGCAACTTTCGTCACAGTCACCATCATCATCACAGCTCGTCCCATCACCGTCGTCGCAAAGCATAAGAGCACCAAAGATAGAATCAGCGCCACACCCTTCTGCAGCCAAAGAGCAGAGCGACGCCCACCTCAAAGCGATTAAGATATGGACCCACATGTCTTCAGGAACAGCTTACACTTTGCACGACGACGGAACCTTGTCTTTAGAAAGAGGACGTCCAAAACTGATTTATGGTCCATAGTTTAACATAGCTTCCTTTGAGAAAACACTATTGTATTTAAATAGAAGAGAAAGTGTCATTAAGTTTGTTGTAAATACTCGTAGTTGTAAGTTCACTGTACAAAAGACTTTTTATTATTATATTATTTAACAGTTTGTTTGTTGTTTATAATTACATAATTCAGTATACGCGAGAAAACAGTGGTGTAAACTGAGGTATATGTGGCCCAGTTTATGTCCTAAACGGTGTTATGAGTAACGTTAAAGGCTCTAATCGACTGTTTAAACAATCCGTTTACGCTCATTCATATCTTTACACGACCCATAACCAGTAATTCTACATTAATTAAATGAAATTATATTTTTTTATGAGGACACTCGGAACATACAAGGTTGTCACAGGGTTTTCTAAACAAAATTAAAATAATAAATATTAGAAAATCATAACGGATATGGAAGATGAAATTATAAATTAAAATTGTGATTTCTTTCTACACAGATTATTTACATAAACAGTATAACAACACTATGATTTGTATGACATAATTCGCAAATAGACTTTTAGCTTTCTTACAGTAACTTGGACGGTGTGAAAGTCGGAGGAGGAGCACTGCTGATATGGTACTCCTCTCCCTCTTTTCCAATATCAGCACTGTGAAGTGGTTGTTAGTGATGAGGAAGTGCTGGGACACCACAATAGAATCCCGGAAATCGCAATGCATTATCATGAAGTCGGTCTGGGGCTAGAAGGGGGTGAACTGTTGATATAGTACTCACTCACCACCTTATCTATCCTCAGCACTGTGAAGTGGTTCTTAGTGATATGAAGATGCTGGGAAACCACTGCAGAATCTTGGAACTTGCAGTGCAACATCATTAAGTGATCTAAGCTAGAATCCGAGCTCACTGCTGATATTGTACTCACCCCTTTATCCATCCTCAGTACTGTAAAGTGGTTCTTAGTGATGGGAAAATGCTGGGAAACCACTGTAGAGTCCCGGAACTTGCAATGCATCATCATGGAGTCAGTTTGCGGCCAGAAGGGGGAGCACTGTTGCGGTGCCAGATCCATCCAGAGGTCAGCTGCTTCATTTTCCTCCATGAAGCGGAGGTGACGCTTGGTGTCGTTGTAGACCAGGAAGTATGGAAGTAACGTCACTATTTTGGTCAGTTGAGGACATAGTTCAGAGAGGGTTACCTGTGGAAATAAAACTTAGTTAAAGTTTGCTGTTAGTTATTATTTCTCTTTTTGGTATGATAATGATTCTTCCTAACTATCAAAGTTTTTAAATTTCATAGTCAGCTACAGTTTTTGGTCTTCCGAGCCGCATTTGAAACTGTAGTGATGAAATCAATTATCAGATAAAAGTTGGGCAATACCTACGGGGTTTATTCAGTTATCAGTTTTCTTGCAGAGATAGCGTTTGTAGAGATATTGCCATAATCAAAAGAACTTTGTCATTAAACAATAACGCATAAAAATTTAATTAGCGACATCGTTAGGCATTCGGGAAGCTCCGTAAAATCTTCGCGGCAACTAACCTCAGTGTCTTTGACCAGTGTGTGTTGCCAGTGATGACTTATGGCAGTAAAACGTGGTCGCTTACTATGGGTGTGATACTTGGACGAATTAATTCGTCCAAGGTCTGGTAAGAAAGCTCAAGGTCATATAGCGTGCAATGGAGAGTGCTATGCTGGGGGTTTCCCTACGTGATCGAATCAGAAATGAGGAGATCCGTAGGAGAACTAAAGTAACCGACATCGCTCGAAGGATTGCTCAGCTAAAGTGGCAGTGGGCGGGACACATAGCGAGAAGAACCGATGGCTGTTGGGGCGGAAAGGTTCTGGAAGGGCGACCGCGACCCGGCCGACGCTCCGTGCGTAGGCCCCGACAAGGTGGACCATCGATCTAGTGAAGGTCGCGGATAGCCGCTGGATGCGGGTAGCGCAGGACCGATCCTTGGGGAAGGCCTATACCCAGCAGTGGGTGTCATATGGCTGAGACGACGGCAACTCGTTAGGCACACCTGGAGGTCGGGCGCGGCGGCGGCGAGCGGCCACGCCGAGTGGTGGCGAGGGACGACACAATACACTCACGTTGAGCAGCAGGCGGTAGTTGGTGCGGCGCTCCGTGTGCGCGCACACCACGAGGCCGGGCGCGGCGGCGGCGAGTGGTGCAGCGCGCGACCAGGCTGAATGATGCGCGCGCAGGCGCACGCGCGGCCCGCGTCCTCGCCCGCGTCCCGCCGCGCGCCATAGTAACGGCTCGTCGGTGACTTCGTGCCATATGTCCGTGTGCTGACCCTACACGCAGAAATAAAGAAAGTTATAGGTTATTTTAAGCCGACCATTCACAGGCGCGTCCATCCGACGGACAGGTCGCCGATGACAAGTCCGCAGATGAATCTACGTGTGAATGCGGAAAGCTGTCAAATATGTGAATTATTCACGGTTCGGTTTGCGTCTCGCGTATAAGTGGAGCGCTCGCTGGCACTGTCTAAACTGGAGTCTGGATTGAGAGAGGGAGAGAGAAATATTTGATTAACACAACAAACCGCTCGTGTAATTCGAAAAAACGATAACACCTTTGGCGCGGCTTGAGCCGCGAAGCTCGTATTGACTGGTCATCTAGCCAACTAGTCAACCCGTGACCACGGCAACTGAAAAGGTGCCGAATCGTCGGGAAACCGGTTTTTTGGTTTTGGTTATCAAAACCGAGGGAAATTACCAAATTTATAATTCGGGTGAATAAAACGCACTAAATATGTTTTAAATACTTATGTTTACACTAAATATGTTTGCAAAAGATGTTTTATTTCAACCAATATGGTAGGTGACGAAGTGGTGTTAGAAGAAAAAGAGGAAATTAGAGCGAGATGAAAACACTGCCATTAAATAGTATTTGTGACAAATGACAGAATGGTCCTACGCGCCGGATAAAGGGTAGTGTTCGACAAGTATAGACAAACTGCGTTTGAGCGAATGTATAACAATAACCGATTCACAGATAACGTTCAGCTTCTACAACAGCACTACCTGGTTTGCGCCGTTGTTGTGTTAAGTGTTTTGAAGTTACGAACCATCGAAGACGAACGTGAATGCAAAAATGGTACCATTCTCGTTCACATCTAGTGCCTACATCACATCACCTTGAGCTGCAGCGGCAGGCCAGTCTTGTTGATGAACCAGTGCTGCGCGTGCACGTGCAGGCGCCAGCACTCGTGCCGCTCCACCTTGAGGCACACGAGCAGCTGCCGCTTGTTGCTGTCCCGGTCGCACTCGCTCGTCATATTTATGTTCTTCTCGCTCACATCTGCGAGGAGATATTAAATTTAGATTTTTGCATTGGTTTGTTCCCGTCATCAAGGTATTGAAAGTGCAATTCCAACAATGCACGCTATGCGCCTGAACTACTTAATAAATACAAACTTCAATGAACGAACTGATACGAAAAACCATCTGACTGTCGCTGTTTTACCTTATTTCTGTGAAGCGGAAAGAAATGAAAAAGCGGAAGATATTTATGTTGATTCTCCTTTTTTCCATTGGGATACCAGACTAGACGTTATTTTTATAGAGGCACAAATTGTAGCATTCTGGGAATACATCAGCAAGCAACGAATTGTTGGCTGTTGGCACTAGGAAGGAGGACGTATAGCGCAACGTGCGGATGGCTGGAATCACCCTGATCACTTTGTAGGATCGGGCGTAAAACATGAACAAATTACCTGGTGATAAAGTAAAGCTCCCAGTCCACGGCAGTCCCATGTAATGAATGTCGAGCGTCAGCCGATGCGGCTTCGTCAGCTCCAACGTGTAGTTGTGCGTGCGCTCTCCAGCCTCCACCCGCACGTGCCAGTCGATGGCACTGCAGGACAACTCGAGCGCATACGGCAGCCGGTTGTAGATCGCCAATGGAGGGAGAACTCTGATCAAGTAGTTCGGAATCGCCCTGGTCACTTTGTGGGATTGGCAACCTGAGGAAATTTAAAAAAAAAACTGGCTTATTGCTTTTGACAATGCCAAAAAAACAGAAATCTGAAGACAACGAGATTAAAGATTTACAAACGGAGAAGAAATGTGAAGAGTCCGTAAAGTTCGTTATTATTTCGGCGGTATTGTCCTCAATTTCAAACATTACAAATATTAAATTTGTTAACAAATTCTTCTAGAATCTCTATACCTTCAATATCTATATACCTTCGTCTCTATAACCCTCTAACATACCTTCAACAGTTAATATTCTCATGGCAAATATTCTGTTGTCCTCTCCATCTTTGGCGGTACAGATCATATCGCGAGGAGTACCCAGATCATTTGCCAATTCCATCCACCAGATTCCTTGGGTGGCTGTCTGGTAAGACCTTGAAAGACAATTTGTATTATTTTTTTGGCATTACATGAGTATGATATAGATATATCGTTCCTTGAAAGTAGTTCAAAGTGTGGCAGTCAGATAAAAGATCAAAATATTTGAGATGGTGGGAAAAACGAATAGCGGATGATTCATTCTAAAGTCTTTTACAAATTTATTTGTATAAACAAATTGACTTTGACTTGGAAGGCTTTTTACAATGCAGTGATTTAGTTAAGTACCTAGTGGCCCTAGCGTGAGTGACTTTTATCGACACTCGATTAGTGATGTGCCGTTTCCGGGAATATTGGAAACATTGGGAATATTCCCAGAAGCGTTCCCGGCAATATTCCCAAAAGCGGAAATTTAGGGGAAAATTGCTTGTGTTGTATTACAGTATTTTTTTGTTGTATGCTAACCATTCTATTGGCAATATTACAAGGCTTAATGAATATGCCAAAGGTTAATTATCACTTATGGCGAAAATTTCCAATGTTCCTGGGAATATTCCCAGTAAATTTCCAATGTTTCCGGGAATATTTCCAATACCCATATAGTTAATTATAGTAAAACTGTAAGCGATCTAATTCTATACATTGAAAAGAATTAATAGAAAAAAATACCTCCCTCCAGAGGTCTTCTTAAACGAAACAGATACCAAAAATATAGTTTTTGATTTTTTTGTCTGTCTGTCTGTCTGTTGTCCGCGTTTCACACAAAAACTACCGAACGGATTTTAATGAAACTTTTTGTGTTATACAGCTATTGGTCGTCGCCAACATATAGGCTATAATTTATTATGAAGATCGCAATATCTGATGATAGATATATAAATACGGTATTAAGGAAAATTGTTAAGCGTGATGAGCATTTTCTATTGACGTACAAAATTTGAAGATCTGGTACACCTGATGTGGAACCCTAGCAGCCAAGTTAAACTATATGAGATACAAACATAGCGTCTTAAGAAAAGTTGTTTAACGTAATGAACATTTTCTATTGACGGAAAAATATCGAAGGTCTGGTACACCTGATGTTGAACCCTAGCAGCCTAGCTAAACTATAAGAGATACAAATATAGCATCTTAAAAGACATTGTTCAGCGTAATATGTATTTTCTTTTGACATACAATCTATACTAATATTATAAATGTGAAAGTGTGTTTGTTTGTATGTCCGTCTTTCACGTGAAAACCCAGCAACGGATTGACGTGTTTTGTAGTATGTGGGTAGTTTAGGAGCTAGAGAGTGACATAGGCTAATTTTAATCCCTGAAAAATATCACTTTCCCTCGGGCGAAACTGCGGGCGGTAGGCTATGTGATATAATTTTTTAATGTGTTAATATGCATTCATAGCGCTGTACTAATATATAAATAAAAAAGAAACAAAAGATTATTAGCCTAAATTAAATTAAACATGCTGCCGAAAATGGCTCCGTAATTTAAGCATAACGTTTATTGTCATAATATCATGTTCCATAATTTTAATACCAATAATCATCATGTTGCATATTATCGCGACGCATAATTTAAGAGTCCTAATATAGTGTAGGCTAAAATTGTTTGTCATAAGTATGAAAAGGCATAAATTTTGAAACGCAGAATAGGTTTAAGCATAATTTTTAAAAGCATAACTAATGTAAAGCATAATGATCACAACGAATAATATCTTAACGCATATTTTGTTTAAAGCATTATAAATTTATAGCATAATAATCACAATAAATAATAGAATTACGTTTTTTTTTAAATGTATTATTGCTGTATGCAGGCAGGCGTGCAGCATGCAAGCAGGCATGCAGCATGCAAGCAGGCAAGCAGCATGCAAGCAGGCATGCAGCATGCATGATTTCTGTCACGGCTCCGCGCTGCGGGGCTCTGGCGGTCCCACGCGAGCTTATCGTCGCAGATGGTTTTCAGTCACCACCTGCTCCTCAGATCGCGGGCCGCCTCGCGCCTACGTGGGCTTAAATTACACTCTAGGGGTAGGGCATACAAGACTGCGTGGAGTCGGTTTTTAGGCGATTCGTGTTTAATGTATGTATGCAAATAAATTAAAAAAGTGTTTTTTTTTAATAAATAAAAACTATTTTTTCTGGCGTTTCGCCGGTCGCTGACGCGGCACGCTCGCTTCGTTCGCAGTTCTAACCTAACCTTACCTAAAACGTCTGTTACAGTTTGTTGCTGCAGCCCCCCGTCCCCCCTTCTCTGTTTTTTTCCAAAATTCTTGAGAGAAAATAAATATATATCCGTCGGATTCCTCCTTAGTATCTCCGGGGGTGTCTAAGGGCGGTCGAAAATTTTGTTAGATTTTAGCTACGACGCACCGTTTTCGAGATATACGCATTTTTATAAAATTCAGTCTTGATAATTTTACAAGTCCCTGATCCATACAAAATCTGTTGAAATTTTTTAAAATCCTGCACCCCCTTTGCGACACCCTAACCCAAAAATATAATAGAAATTGTTATGTATCATTTTTTTTACCATAATTTTTTTTTATGACTACCTATAATATGCCAAATAAAATTAGGTTTTTCCTATAGTTATGGCAAATAAAATTATGCTAAGGGATTTTAGGACTGCGTAATATTAGGCCAAATGAAATTAGGGATTTCATTTATTAGTTATTTTCACAGCATCATGTCGTATGGTATTCTTTTGTGGGGAGTAGCAGCTGACATTAATACAATATTTATACTACAAAAACGAGCTATAAGGGCCATTTATCAACTGGGTTCCAGAACATCTCTTCGGGAAAAATTTAAAGAAATTGGTATACTGACAGCTGCTTCTCAATTTATTTTAAATTGTATTCTTTTTGTACGGCGTAATATCAAACTGTATACCAAAATTCTTGAGAGAAAATAAATATATATCCGTCGGATTCCTCCTTAGTATCTCCGGGGGTGTCTAAGGGCGGTCGAAAATTTTGTTAGATTTTAGCTACGACGCACCGTTTTCGAGATATACGCATTTTTATAAAATTCAGTCTTGATAATTTTACAAGTCCCTGATCCATACAAAATCTGTTGAAATTTTTTAAAATCCTGCACCCCCTTTGCGACACCCTAACCCAAAAATATAATAGAAATTGTTATGTATCATTTTTTTTACCATAATTTTTTTATATGACTACCTATAATATGCCAAATAAAATTAGGTTTTTCCTATAGTTATGGCAAATAAAATTATGCTAAGGGATTTTAGGACTGCGTAATATTAGGCCAAATGAAATTAGGGATTTCATTTATTAGTTATTTTCACAGCATCATGTCGTATGGTATTCTTTTGTGGGGAGTAGCAGCTGACATTAATACAATATTTATACTACAAAAACGAGCTATAAGGGCCATTTATCAACTGGGTTCCAGAACATCTCTTCGGGAAAAATTTAAAGAAATTGGTATACTGACAGCTGCTTCTCAATTTATTTTAAATTGTATTCTTTTTGTACGGCGTAATATCAAACTGTATACCAAACATGGTGATTTGCACGATCGTAATACTAGAAATAGAAATAAACTTATTATGCCTCGGTACCGATTAAAGAAGGTCTGTGGATCTTTTATGGGTCTAGGTATACGTATCTATAATAAAATTCCAGATAATATTTTGGATTTGCCTTTCGAAAAGTTTAAGATGAATGTAAAAGATTGTCTTCTTAAAAAAGGATATTATACTATAAAAGATTACTTGAATGACGAGACAGCTTGGTCATAAATATTTAATTTAATTTTCTTCGAAATTGTAGTGTCATTCAATAAATGTTTAGTAAAGTATTAGATTCAACTTTTAACACAAGTAGCTTGGGTATGTCATGCTCTATGTAAACATTTCTGCGGTGGTGTCGTGTGAGGCGGGTCGCTACGTTCCCTAAAATATGGTTGAGCGAAGCGATTGCTGGTTCATGCGTCATGCTCGTGAACGGGTGCTGCCAGCGGGATGGGTCTGCTCATGTCTGCTTGTGTTAAAATGTGTTGAGATATATATATTTTTGTTTTGATTTTATGTTATTTATGTTTTTTTAAGTTAAGACGCGTGGTACTGCTTGATCAGAATAAATAAAAATAAATAATGTTTTTCAAATTATTCTAATTATATAAAAGTATTCTTTTTTGTTAACTTACTTTAAATATGCTTTGTGATTATGACCCAGCTGATGCGTCTTCTACTAACATTGTAGGTTGTGTCTTACATTAATGCACTTTTATCTTTCTTTTTATTGCTGTTATTATTTTTTTATATATATTTATACAGCTTAACATAAGTACCTGAAGTACGTCATGCTCACTCAAACGTTTCTTCGGCGGTGTCGTGTGAGGCGGGTCGTTACGTTCCCTAAAATATGGTTGAGCGAAGCGATGGCTGGTTCATGCGTCATGCTCGTGAACGGGTGCCGCCAGCGGAAATGGGTCTACTTCAGTCTGCTTATCTTAATCTTGTGCTTAAAGGTTAAATATTTTTTTTTTCTTAAATAAATTGATACTGACCTGTATGTTCCTCACAACTTGCAGTACAGTAATCTTGTAATGCGAGAAATGTTGTAATGTATGATAGATAAGTCTTTCTTTGCCAGTTGAAAATTGTTTACGGTTACAATAACCATAAAATTTAATATTATAATTAGTATTTATTTTTGTGATGGAAATTGACCTTACTGATATGTTAAGGTCATTTTTCAATTTGACGACTCTGTATGAAATAAAACAGGGAGAAAAAAACAGCCCTTGACGAGTTTCTTGCCGGTTCTTCTCGTTACAAGGTCTCCCGCCGTAGGGTTTGTGAACCGATGGCATAGCTTCTTTGACGTTCATAAGTGCTTGTAACAGCCTAGACTGAATAAATGATATTGACTTTGACTTTGACTTTGACTATTATGCTTCATAATAATATGCCTTTAGACAGTTATGCTACTTAAAATTTATGTGAAGGAAAAAATATGTGACATTAATGTTATGCTATTTGATGATTATGCCAATTGATGTATGACAAACGACTTTAGGACAATTGACATTATGCGAAAAGTTCCGCCCCTGCCGAAAATCACTATTCCACGCGGACGAAGTCGCGGGCAAAGCTAGTAGTTATTTTTATATTTGTATACAATTTTACAAAATGAACATATATAATTTGTTTGTTCGTTAACAGTTTGTAGAAAGTAATCAAAAATTTTACTTTATGGTCTTTTTATGACTAACACAGCTAGCACAGCACACTCGACAATCAAAGCGACACTGGGGTAAACGTGTTTCTTTTGTTTTAAACTAGAGGAAAGGGGAGGGGGCGGCGCGGCGCGGCGGGACCCTCCCCTCGCGGCTCAAGCAAGTGCATGCACATACTTGTTGTTGCGTAACCGTGGGATTAAGAAGAAAATATAAATAGCACAGAATTTTTACCATACTTGAAAATATATTATTTTGGAAACTTTGGGAAAGTTTCCGGGAATATTGGGAATATTCCCGTAAGTTTACAACGAGTAAATTACTTGGAAATGGGAATATTCCCAGCGGCACATCGCTACACTCGATCAATATATCGCGTGATATAGTTGCATTTAAGTGAAAACTTACTCAAAGTTCGAAGGTAGAAGGAACAACTTGCAGTGGTAAGCGATATAGAGCGGCACGTTGTACGTGTCCTGGGGCGCGATCACCGCCAACCGCATTTTGTCGTCGAAGGGGTTGGTGAGGGAGCCGACCAGATCCGCGCCGATGGCTTGCAGGTCCGTCTTCTTGTAGAACAGCTCGAGGGCGTAGGAGGTCTCGTTGCGGATCTAAATCAATAAATGGTAACATTGCGAGATTTTTTTAAATCTAAAGAGCGAATTATATTAGTATATACGTCGCGACATTGATTTGGATATCTACGGTGATTAAAGTCGTTGCCGTGTGTACTCGGCAGAAGACTAATAATACTTTACCTCTTGTCACGAAAGCGAGAAACAAATGTTTTCTTGGTCTACAACCACGTATTTATGCAGTTTGAAAACGTGAACTTGAATATGAAGATAATACACGATTCAAGAAATTTTGAAATCTAAATGCGTAAGAAAACGAAATCTTAACGTAGAAACTGACCTGTAAAGGAGATCTGACAACGATCTTCTTATTGTTGTACTTGGACGTCCTTTCTACCACAATGTAATAGCGCGTGTTGTTCTTGCTAGGGTGGAGCACGTGCAGCTTAGACACGTTTCTTTGAGGACACAGGATCTGTCAGAAAACCAATTGAATACAGGATTCAGACTGTAAATTGCGAATATTATTTGTTCACGCATCACACACAAAATGAAACGTCCAGTTTGAATACGTTGACGGAACAACCTTTATTGACATTCTTATTTTTAAATTAGTCTATTACAAGCATTGAACATTACCGCCAGCCAAGGACTAACTAGTCCTTAGAAGCAGACTCGACTGGTAATACACACAGTTTCGTAATAGGCCTCTTGTATGTACCATTAGCACATTTCACCGTTACAACACGGACAATCCCGTCGTTGCCTGGATGAGTGTTTATGATTCTACCTAGTAACCATTTAGCAGGTGGAAGACATTCATTTTTTATGATGACTAAGTCATTAATGTTAACAGGATTATTAAGAGAATGCCACTTATATCTATGTTGTAAGGTGACTAAGTATTCTTGCTTCCACCTTTTCCAAAAGCATTGCAACACGTGCTCGATATGTTGCCAACGGTTAAGCCTGTTAGTTGGCACGTCAATCACATTCTCATGAGGTACTATGCAAGGTGGACCGAAGACCAGAAAATGACCTGGTGTCAGAGCATCATAATCGTCTACTGAGTCACTTAGAGCAGAAATAGGACGAGAATTGAGGCAACACTCTATCTGAGCTAGTAGGGTAGAGTACTCCTCGAAAGTTAGTCTTGTATCACCTAAGACGCGCTTTAAATGGTGTTTAGTAGATCGGACACCAGCCTCCCATAATCCTCCGAAATGAGGCGAAGCCGGAGGAATAAAATGCCATTCAGTGCCATCCGATGCTAGTATTTCTCGCAACTCTACTGGCAATGACATCTTAGCCCTATTCAACATTTTAGTTAATTCTAAATTGGCACCAATGAAATTAGTCCCGCAATCAGAATAAAGATGAGCACAGTGACCACGACGAGAAGTGAATCTTTTGAATGCAGCTATGAAAGCACTAGTAGATAACTCGGACACTAATTCTAAATGTATAGCTTTTGTTACAGTGCAAATGAAAAGAGCTATATACGCTTTATACGTAGTAGCATTCCTAAGCTTCGAAGATTTCAAGAGAAGAGGACCCGCGAAATCAACACCACTATTAGAGAACGGTGTGGCGACCGTAACTCGGGCTGAGGGCAGGTTACCCATCAACTGAGAAGCAAATTTCGGTGCATACCTTCTGCAATATACACATTGTTTAACATGAGATTTAACTAAGGACTTAACATTAGTTATCCAATATGTACATCTGATAACACTTAACATTAGCAAAGGGCCTCCATGTAACGTTTTCCTATGAGTAAAATCTATTATTAATTTGGATAAATATGAATTTCCAGAAAGTACAATAGGGTATTTGGCGTTATGAGGGATTGAGGCATTCTTCAATCTTCCCCCTACTCTTAATATGTTATTTTGGTCAATAAATGGACGTAGAAAATATAATAACCTTTTCTTTGAAATAGTTTCCCCTTTCGATAGCTGAGAAATTTCATCTTTAAAATAAGCAGCTTGAGAAATTTTAATGAGACGATTAATGGACTGTAATAGTTCGATAGTAGTTAAACACTTTGACATTTCGATACTTAAATTACCTTTTTTTATTACGCGCTGTCTACACACATTGATAAAGCGTAAACAGTACGCAACAATTCTCTTTAATTTTGTAAAACTTGAATATTTAGAAATTATAAATTCAGAATTTTCTGTGTCACCTTCACCTCCATATAAACATTGTAATTTGTTGTTTTTTAACTCTAAATCAGTTTCATGATAATCATGATCGGGTGTTATGCTATCAATATCATGCAACCATGGTGGCCCGTTCCACCACAAATTATAAACTGGCAGTTGCGCTGGAGTGGTACCCCTCGAGGCGGAATCCGCTGGGTTATCATTGGTAGACACATGATACCACCTACTAGCACGCATGATGTTTACAATTTCGGCTACACGATTACCCACAAAGGTTTTCCAGGAATTTGGTGGTTTTTGAAGCCATGCTAAAATTATGGTGGAATCGGTCCATCCATAAACGTTTTCTTCAGGCACGCTAAGACTTATTCTAACGTTATTAATTAGTTTTGCGGTTAATACGGCAGCACACAACTCCAGACGTGGAACTGATAACTGCTTGATTGGCGCTACCTTGGTTTTGGCTGCGAGCATCTTAACTATAACTTGAGAATTGCCGATAATCTTAGCATAAACGACACCGCCGTAAGCCGAACTCGACGCGTCACTAAAACCATGAATTTCAATGCGTAGGCTATCTTCACCAAACCCTATCCATCGTGGAAGATAGATGGTTGGCATACTGTTTATTTGCTCTTTGTAAGTTAGCCATTCCCTTTTATGACTATCAGGAAGTTCATCATCCCAGCCAAGACCAAGTAGCCATAACTTTTGAATAAACACTTTTGCAACAATTACTACTGGTGACATCCAACCTAAAGGGTCGTATATTCGTGCAATATCAGCAAGGACTACCCGTTTCGTAATTTTTGTATGAGACGCTTCGGAAAACTTGAAACTTAACTCAAAAATATCCTCTTTTGGATTCCATTTAATACCAAGTGTCTTTATAGATTTATCCATAATAATATCATATGACTCTTGTGGTTGGCTGTCATCACCATTGACACATTTTAAAACATTCTTAGAATTTGATCCCCACTTATATAGAACCATTCCACCCCGCTGCAGCAATGCAGTCAAATCTCTACATAACGAAATAGCATCTAATTCTGTATCACAACCGGAAAGCACGTCATCAACGTAACAGCTAGCCTCTAAGACACGCGCAGCATTAGGATACATACCTCGTTCATCACTTGCTAATTGTTTCAATACCTTTATAGCAAGGTATGGTGCACAGGATGTGCCATATGTTACCGTACATAGTCTGTATTCCGTGATACTATCAGCTGGGTTTCTTCTCCACACAATACGCTGATAATCTTGATCTTCGTTTCTTACCAAGATCTGCCTGTACATACGTTGAATATCTGCTACAAAACAGATTCGGTGTGTACGCCATCTTAAAAAAACATCTCTTATGTCACCTTGAAGTGCTGGACCAATTAACAACTTCTTATTCAATGATGTGCCTGTACTTGATTCTGTTGATCCATCAAAAACAACACGAAGCTTTGTGGTTGCACTCTCTTCTCTTATAACTCCGTGATGTGGAAGATAACAAACATCAGGCTTGTTTATTTCGTTGATTGGTACTTTCTCCATGTGGTGTAACTTTTCGTACTCATCCATAAAATTTTCATAACGTTCTTGAAACACCTTATTCTTTTGGAATCTTTTATTCCATTTGCATTAAACGTTTGACGGCAAGAGACCTCGTTTCTCCGAGCGGTGTGCCATTACACTTAGAGAATGGTAACGCTACTACATAACGCCCCGAGTCAGTGCGAAAATGTGTTCCTTCAAATATTTTCTCACACTCTGTTTCACTTGCAGTCAATATACGTTTTCTTGTGTTATCCAATTCTTCTGACTCCCAGAATCGCTGTAACAGTTCATCAATCTCGAGCTGGCTGTGTAATAACAAAACTTCCTTTATTTCAGTGTGCTTACTATCGATCTTTCCTGAAATAAGCCAACCAAGATGCGTATTCTGCGCAATCAGTAAATCGTACTTCTTAAGTCCTTCTATCATAATTTGTGCATGTATGTCTGCTCCTAATAACAGATCTATACCGCCAGGCTTTGAAAATGTAGGATCTGCTAAAGGCAATGTTCTTATCTCTGTTGGCAACTTAAAACTTAGATCTTGACGAGGCAATATTGAAGCAAGTGACTTTAAGACATGAGCGGTGACATTAACTATTGGCGTGTCATTGTTTACTGAGAATATGTTAAATTCAACTGTTTCTTTTGACACTGTTGATAGTTTGGGATCTATTCCGGTCACTTTGCTAAAATGTTGTTTCTTGCGTAAACCAAGACGCTGAGCTGCTGATGTGGTTATAAACGATGCTTGCGATCCTTGGTCGATCAGCGCTCGCAGTGTGTGCTTTTTGCCATCTTTGCCTAAGACTCTGACCAAAGCCGTAGCTAGCAATACATGTGCGCTAGTGATATCAGTGCTGTAAACAGCTAACTGAGATGTGTCTTCATCTTTCTTATCCTCCGTTTCACTTTCTTTGACTTGTGTAGCATGAGCTTGTTGTGTCTCATAGGATGGCAGATGTAGTAAAGAGTGGTGACGTCGCTTACATATTTTGCATGATGTAGTTTGCTTGCAGAAGAGTACACTGTGTCCTGGTACAAGACAGTTGAAACACAGTTGTTTTTCTTTAACGACATTTCTGCGGTCTTCTAGGCTCAAGGCAACAAACTCATTGCAGTTATAAATGTAATGATCTTTATTGCAAAGCAGACAAACAACTTGAAGGTTAGTCTTAAACGTCTTTATTGGTTGTTGTCGATGGACAGCTTCTCGTACTTGACTTTGTTGAGTAACTGCTAGTGCCTCTAATGATCTAAATCTCATTTCCATAAAATGCTTTGTAGTTGGAACTTCTGTGGTGCCTCCTAGCTTCTGCTCCCATAAGCGTTGACTCTCAATGTCAAATTTCGCTACAATTATATGCGTAACAAGAGGATCCCAGTTAGTGGTGGAAACGCCAACATTATTCAATGCATTCAATGATTCACATGTTGTGTCCAACAATGTGCGTAACCCCTTGGACGATTCCAAATTCAGTTTCTTTTGACCGATTAGGCGTGAGGCGTGTGACGTGTGCGTGTACTATGAGCCTTTTGTTATCATATCTTGCTTTTAAAACTTCGAGTGCCTTGTCATAGTTCGCTTCCGACAGAGGAAATTGTCTCAGTAACAACTCAGCCTCTCCTTTCAAACTAGTTTTTAAATAGTGATACTTTTGGATTTTGGTTAGTTCTGCGTTTTCGTCAATCAGTGACTTAAATAAATCATAAAACCCTGTCCAGTCATTATAGATTCCTGAGAATGCAGGAATGTATATTGCAGGTAGCTTCGTTCTAATACCTTTATTAGATGATGTATTTACTGCGTCTTGTTGAGTAAAGGTCGATTCTTGAAAAGCGAGCTCATCTAATTTTTCTTTCATCATGGTCTTAAATTCAAGATATGTATCTTCACCTGTGTAGTAACTTTCTTCCTTAAAATAGTTCAGGTTCCTTTTTTCATCAGCGGTACCCACTTTCATAATCTCAAGATGGTTGCCTTTAAAAATCTTAAAATTCGCCTCCAATAATTCCAATCTTGTTTCAATGTATGACTTACTAATTCTTGCTTTTGACTTCTTAAAATTTGAAAAAGATCTGGTGATTTGCGAAAAGATTTCATCTTGAGAATTAATTATTTCTATCGCACTCATTTCTAAATCTTGTTTTTTGACAGTAAAAAGATACTCTATGTATGTGACAGATAAATGTGCTCTTTTTTCTGAATGTTACTTTTTTACGCTGTATAAATTCAAAGACTACAATAATGTCAGACTGCTCTCTTATTTTATTTGTCAAATGAACAACTGACAATCTATTTTATAAAATTTTCAAACTAATATTTACGTAAAAATCTTGTATCTTTTTTTGAACTTATATTGTTATCACTATTTTTGTACTTTATATACTAATAATTATTGGCGTTGCTTACTATCCGGCTCGTTTTGGACCAAATGTTCACGCATCACACACAAAATGAAACGTCCAGTTTGAATACGTTGACGGAACAACCTTTATTGACATTCTTATTTTTAAATTAGTCTATTACAAGCATTGAACATTATTTAATGAAAACCTGTTATAACTTTTTAATTGTGCATTTTACAATGCTATTTTTATGTGATAAATATTAAACAAGAAAATATACTAGAAAAAAGCAACTAGTCTCATGTCGCCCTGACGGAACTTTTTAATTAATTGGTATTGGAGTGTTTATTTCCTTTGAGATTTGAGAGTCGATTGTGCGTGGGTGATCACCAAGGCTTTGATTCGAGAGAAGGCTTTACTAATCTCATTTGCAAAAACAAAACGGGCACCTAAGCAATGAACCATTTCAAATGTTAATATTGCTTTGTTTGATAATTATAGGTAGTTTTATCCTCACAATTTGGTAAATTAATAAGAAAATAATCGTTTTCATCAGTATTTCATAAAATTTAGATACAATTTATGGGAAATAATGCTAAACCTCGCTAGTAGTGTATGTTCGCTAGTAGTGCATATACTCATGAAGTAAAAATAAAAAAGTATTTTTGTTTGTTTTTCTTTAATAAAGTAAAAGCAGATAAATGTTTAGTATCGAGTGTGACCCCCTCTAGCTAAAATCACAGCTTGAATTCGTCTGGGCATGCTAGCGAGTATATCCCGGATACTTGCTTGCGGAATACGTTCCCACTCCGCAGTAATCATATTCTTCAGCTCTCTGATGGTCTGCGGAGCCGGGTGTACTGATCTCACACGCCGTTTCAGAACGTCCGAGACATGCTCTATGGGATTGAGGTCGGGACTTCGAGCTGGCCAATCCAAACGACGAATGCCGACCTCTTGCACATACGCATTAACATCGCGGGATCGGTGGGCGCGAGCATTGTCGTCCATAAAAATCGAGTCTTCACCTAGAGCGGCCAATGCGGGTTGTTCATGAGAAATTAGAACTTCCGTTATGTATCGATGCCCAGTCAGTGAGCCGTTTTCAATGAAGACTAACTGTACGATCCATTGAATTTATTCCTGCCCAAAACATAACAGAGCCCCACCATAAGGTGTGATTTCTTCGAAACATGCCTCTGCAAAGCGTTCTCCTTGTCTTCTTAGCACTCGCCGACGTCGATCTTCACCGAACAGAGATATCCTGGCTTCATCAGAGAGCAAAACCCTATTCCAATCTTCTTGAGTGAATGATTCACAATTTCTAGCGAACCTAAGCCTGTGAACTCTGTGCTCACGGAGTAATTTGGGGCCGCGGGCTGGGCGGTGACTGCGTATATTGGCAGCGAGAAGCCTCCTCCTGACCGTCCATAGACTAATATGCACATTTCTTACTTCTTCGAGGTTGTTCTTAAGATCCACATACGAAGATTTGCGATTTCTCAATGCGCGACTCACAAGAAAACGATCATCCCGTGGTTGGGTACATGGTTTTCTTCCAGAACCAGGTTTTCTCTCGACGGAACCAGTCTCCTGATATCGCTGCCAGGTCCTTTGGACTGTCGAGCGACTAACATTTAGCCTCCTAGCCACGAAACATTGGCTGAAACCCTCTTCAAGCAGCGCGATAATTTTGTAGCTTTTACCACTTTATTTAACATTTTTGATACAGCCAAACAGCAATAAATAAAGCTTTGACAGTCAAGGATATGAAATTAATCGATAAAAATTGAATAAAAGTTATGAAAGTCGATGTTAACTTCTGGAACTTCGCGCCAAAAATGTAGGATAAAAAGGGGTTTTCTGTAAAAATGAGCATCGAATGAAAATTTGAATTTAGAACGTACTTTTTTAAATACCACAGCATGTTTAAAACCGGCCAGTAACGTGTACAAACGATTGAAACCTTTTTGGTATTGTATCTTTTTAAGATGAATGAAAATCAAAACCGCTTGTTTTTTTTGCAAATGAGTGTATAATAATATTATGAGTTTATCGCTCTCACCATTCTCTTCAATGCCAAATGTGTCCTCACGAGGTGGTGGTTATGAGTGTGATGTTTATAAACACTCTTAAGCTGCACCTTTGACGCTCTGCCAAACCCGCTAAGGATTTGTGGGGTGAGCTTATGTACAGTCGGGGAACTTCTCGGTTTACCAGTAGAGTTTTTTTAGGAGGCTTTATTTAATAAAGTAAAAGATATGTAGAAAACGTTTATATCACAAATAATAGAACATTAACAGGTTTTTAATTTGAATAATAAATGATTTCTTTAACGTTAGTACTTTCCGAGAAAACGTTTCCCAAAAAAGCTCTACTGTTCAATCGGGAAGTACTCGATTGTACATACTCGCAGACAACCCATGGAAATGGTTTTGCAAGGAAAAATTATTGTATTAGACATAAGTGATTTTTTAACAAAATAAATAAATAATAATTAGAAATATTAATTAATTAGAAACAGAATTTCCACCTATTTTCCGCCGATTTTTTAGATGAGCGCCGCGATTTTTTATCGAAATTTATCTCGCTGTGTCTGGCGCGTTCATATCAGTACGGTGTGAGCGGGACAGACAGTGGGCTTACGCGACACAAGCGTCGAGAAACTTTTGTCGCGATGCTCATCTTAAGGAGAAATTTTTGTCGCGATGCTCATCAGGGGAGTCGGGAAAGTTATATGTGGGACTCGAACCCACTTGCTCGAGCCCTTGGGTGTTTCTTTCGCGAGCGGGCGGGGACTTACGGGAGAACGGTCGCCGTATCCACCGTGTGTGATGGAATTTGACCTTGCTGATATATTAAGGTCACTTTTCAATTTAACGACTGTATGAAATAAAACGGAGGAAAAAACAGCCCTTGACGAGTTTTTTGCCGGTTCTTTTCGTTATAAGGTCTCCCGCCGTAGGGTTTGTGAACCTATGGCGTAGCTTCTTTGACGTTCATAAGTGCTTGTAACAGGATTTATTTATGTGTAGAAATATATATAAACGTCTATGACTCAGGTACAAATGCTCATATTCATCATACAAGCATTTGCCCCTACGGGACCTCAGAGCAAGTGACACCTTGAAACCGGTGTACGAACCACTCAACCACGGAGGTCGTCAAATTAAATTAATGATATTGAATGCTATTTTTATACTTATGGTAAATTTTAAATAGAAAAATATTGGAAAAAATTAACTCGGCCACAAGTGAATTCTCAGACGGGAATCGAACCCGAAAAATGAATCGATTCAAAAATACAAAAATTACAAAATCATAAATTATTGGCAGTTGCATCTTAATCGATCGTTAAACACCTGAAAAGATGTTTCTTTCGAATGCAAGAATATTCCTAGCATTGATGTAACAACGCTGGCCTACAGCGTATTAAAAATATAAAAGTATTGGAGAATTTCGACGGTGGTTCGCAAGTCTCGGTAGCTCAGCGGTTAGAGCATTGGACCGGATTTCCAAAGATCGCGGGTTCGATTCCCGTCTGAGAATTCACTTGTGGCCGAGTTAATTTTTTCCAATATTTTTCTATTTAAAATTTACCATAAATGATATTGACTTTGCCTTTGGAATGAAACAACGGGTTTGTGGTACCGTGAGGTGCTGCAGGTCGTGCAGGCGCACGCCGAGCGTGAGCGCGGTGAGGCGGCGCAGCAGGCGCGCCGGCGCCGGCGTGCCCGCGCCCACAGACATGCCGCCCGCCGGGAACCCGCCCTCGAACACACTGTGTAAATAGGGTTAAATCTATATACTTAATTCATTTTCGCAAAATTTGTAACGACTCGATAGGGACTTTGGCGCGTAGTACGCGGCCGAGTAAGGTATCAAATTAAAGGTACTCGAGTCTATTTGTTCCGAAAACTATAAAATATACAAAATGTTAAAAATGATGATCACAAACTGCAATTAAAAAGTGTCATTATTTTCGCATAATTTGGAATTTTTCGTCGACGCCCTAGTTACGAATTAATTAGGGTTTGACGACCTGTTTGGCGCAGGGGTACTAAACCCGCCTTCTACGCCAGAGGTCCCGGGTTCGATCCCCGGACGGGACAAATATTTGTGTGCATGAACATGTCTATTTGTCTTGGTCTGGGTGTTTAATATGTATATTGTGTATGTATTTACAAAAAAAAAGTATATAAGTATGTTTATCCGTTATCTAGTATCCATAACACAAGTTCCTGGAACTTAGCGTGGGCTAGATAATAGGTGTGATGGTATGGAATAAAAATAAAAGAAACATTTTAACCGCCTCTTCGGTCTAGTACAACCACCGGTATCAGACTCAGGGGTCCCGGGTTCGTTTCCCAGCGGCGGATATCGTATTCGGTTTGGTTGGTGGTAGGACTTGTTGCAAGTCCGCATGGCTAGCTACCACCATCTTATCTAAGTCTGACGCCATAAGCATTGTTGTGTTCCGTCAGTTCGAGATAAGATAGCCAGTTCCTCAGTGGCTGATATATTCGGATACGGGAGAGGCTCGCTTCCGTCTTAAGCCTTATCAATACTTAACATCAGTATGATAAAGACTTAAGTCTCCCTGACGTTCATTAAAACAAATATCCACAACCAGGGCTTACAATGTTCACAACCGTCTACCCTGCCTACTGATTTCCTATATTTTGCTATCATGATTTAATTCCTGAGTAAGCCCCTTCGTACATCTATCTCCGACACCATATCTTGTAAACACGCTCGACGCGAGTTGCCTATTGTGCCATCGTAGGCATACCGCGGCACATACGGCGCACACGAATAATTTTATTATTAAACATTTATTTCGGACATAAAAATCGAAACACGTATGTTAGTAACATGAAAATCATATTTCTTGTGTTAGTACAAGTATAGGCCACCAATGCGACTCCTATGCTGAAAATACTTATAGCTACAGGCAGGAGTATGGAGTTGCAGCCAGCGGCGCAGCAGTGGCACCGGTTACCCAATGTGCTCAGGATGCTATTCGAGCTGCCGCGAACGCGTGCCCACAGCGAGGCGTAGCGCTTTCTGATGACCGTGTAGAAACAATCAGTTGGCGCCTCGGCGAACATTAATGATGCGCTACAATGGCAACCCAAACAACATTCTGAACGCGTTGTTATACTGTACGCGAATAATTGAACGCCATCTTGCAAATCACGGGGACGTAAGTGTTGACGTTAGTACCGGCTACGGCTGGTTTAGATTTTTTTTTACTATTCCTCGACGGTTTCTTCGTACTTTGGCTGCGGCGACTTACCAATCCCAATCTTCACCAACATCTGAGACTTCGGGTCGGCCTTCGTCCAAAAGATCAGCTCCAGATGTGTCACAACCTAAAATAAATATTGGAGGTATATTATCATCACCATTTGATTATTGTAAATACTTGTCTTAACAACTGTTACAGTCTTCTTACCTGGCGTGCTAGGTCTGCTAATGTCAACGTCATAGTCAGCTATGGCCAATACCCTGTCGTTGCCTGCCAAATCAGTTTCAGCAGATGTTCGAAGGTGGACGGTTGATCCAGGTCCTAAGCAATAATTTAACATGCTTTTAACGAAACTGAAATTATTACAGATTTTTCGTAACGATCTTCTTCAGTTTTAACTAGTGACGAGTACCAAAAAACAGCTTTTTGATTCCCGATACAACCAATTATTAGCAAGCAGGAATCAACCCATTTCAGCTATATCGATTGCTTCATATCGTGGTTTATCACATTTTTCTCTTAGCAATACAAATTCAGCAGTGACTGCAGCGGGTCTGTCGCTATAGGCAGAAAAAAAAGAGGCGAAGCCCTCGCTCTCGCCGTTATTGTGATGTTCATCGCGTGTCTAGCCTCCAATATTGCAAAGGTAACATGCAGGAATTAACCCGTTTCAGCTGTGAATAGTAAACAAATGCTACCACATAAGGAGATGGTACCACATTCCAAGGAGGTACTTTAAAAATTGGTTGGCATATAGCGTGGTTACTATATTTTTATTTAAGCGAGACAAACTCGCCGATATCATTAACGAGCGCCAGACCCAGTCTCAGCAGTAACGATGGCAGTGACTGCAGCAGCTCTGTCGCCACAAGCAGTCGACAGCGCTAACAAAGCCCGCGCTCCCACATTATGGAGATGTTCAGTGCGTGTCTACCCTCCAATACAATAAACGTACCATAATTGCAGTAATCAACCCGTTTCAGCAGTGATTAGTAAACAAGTAAGTACATAAGGAGGTCCTACCATATTCGAAGAAGATTCTATATCGATTGCTTTATAGAAAGGTTTACCACATTTTTATTTGACAGTTAAAAACTCACCGATATCATTGACGAGCGTCAGACCAGTCTCAGCAGTGACGATGGCAGTGACTGCCGCAGTTCTGTCGCTACAAGCAGTCGACAGCGCTAACAAAGCCCGCGCTCCCGCCGGCGTTATAGTGATGTTCAGCGCGTGTCTAGCCTCCAATATTATGTACGTGCATAGGCGCTCTTGGAAACTCTCAGTCTCCAACCCTGAGTCTACGCTGTCTTCGCGGACTGGTTCCTTGTAAAACAAATGTTTGATATGAGAAGGTATCGTACAACTTGATATACTTAAATTTGAAGCCCCGATTATAGCCAGATTTAACCTTCGCAATGTAAATAAGCTTATTTTATGAACAATGGGGTGACTCTTAGCCTTCATCATACCTGATGTTAAGTATTGATAAGGCTGAAGATGGTAGCGAGCCTCTCCGGAAATGCTCAATCACTGAGGAACTGATTATCTTGATATTAAAAACAAACATGTTAATGTGATTAAAGTGCCAGTGGTTAAGAGGGGAGAGTACTGGTTCTCTGAGATACAGGCCACGGCTTAGTTCAGATACCAGTCTCTCCACAATCTTTTGCTATGTGACTTAATTTTTATGTAATTATTGTTAACTTATTTTGTAAACGATGAGATCGTGTAGAGAAGAAATAAACAGTTATTTATTATTATTTATCTTATCTCTAACTGCCGGAACACAACAATGCTGAAAACATTGTTGTTATGGCGTCAGACTTAGATAAGATGGTGGTAGCTAGCCAGACGAACGAGAACAAGTCCTACCACCAACCAAACCGAATACAATATGTAACCCCGCTGGGAATCGAACCCGGGACCCCTGGGTCTAATACCGGTGGTTGTACCACTAGCCCAAAGAGGCTTTAGATGACATTGGCCACAATCACTTTGTTTTTTCGAAATTGTAGTGTCATTCAATTAATGTTTAGTAAAGTATTAGATTCAACTTTTAACACAGGTTGCTTGGGTATGTCATGCTCTCTGTAAACATTTCTGCGGTGGTGTCGTGTGAGGCGGGTCGCTACGTTCCCTAAAATATGGTTGAGCGAAGCGATGGCTGGTTCATGCGTCATGCTCGTGAACGGGTGCTGCCAGCGGGATGGGTCTGCTCATGTTTGCTTGTGTTAAAATGTGTAGAGATATATGTTGTTTTGATTTTATGTTATTTATGTTTTGAGTTGAGATGCGTGGCACTGCTTGATCAGGGTAAACAAAGCTAAATAATGTTTTCAATTATTCCAAATATATAAAAGCTTTTTTTATTTATTTTTTTAACTTTAATTACGATTGAGATTGTGACCCAGCTGATGCGTCTTCTAGTGACATTGTAGGTTGTGTTGTGTCTTACATTAAGGCACTTTTATTTTTTTTGCTGTTGCCATTGTGTTTTTTTATATTTATGCAGCTTAACATAAGTACCTGAAGTACGTCATGCTCACTCAAACGTTTCTTCGGCGGTGTCGTGTGAGGCGGGTCGTTACGTTCCCTAAAATATGGTTGAGCGAAGCGATGGCTGGTTCATGCGTCATGCTCGTGAACGGGTGCCGCCAGCGGAAATGGGTCTACCTCAGTCTGCTTATCTTAATGCTGTGCTTAAAGCCTAAATATTTTTATCTAAAATAAATTGATACTGACCTGTATGTACCTCACAACTTGCAGTGTAGTAGTCTTGTGGTGCGGGAAATGTTGTAATGTATGATAGATAAGTCTTTCTTTGCCAGTTAAAAATTGTTTACGTTTACAATAACCATAAAATGTAATATTTTCATTAGCATTTTCCTTTTGTGATGGAAATTGACCTTACTGATATGTTAAGGTCACTTTTCAATTTGACGACTCTGTATGAAATAAAACAGGGAGAAAAAAACAGCCCTTGACGAGTTTCTTGCCGGTTCTTCTCGTTACAAGGTCTCCCGCCGTAGGGTTTGTGAACCGATGGCGTAGCTTCTTTGACGTTCATAAGTGCTTGTAACAGCCTAGACTGAATAAATGATATTGATTTTGATTTTGATTTTTTTTTAATCGAGGCTTAGAATGGACACAACCTAAGTAACTTTACTAAAACTTGACAAAGACATTTTTTTCTTAATTAAAAATGGTCCTTCGAATGGGATATGCTCTTATAGAAGCTCTTGTTTTTAAATAAATCGACTCCAAAATCAATTTACATCATTATAATGCATGTTTGCATCTCAGTCTTACCTGCAGTGTAACAGTCTTATGCTCCATCTCTTTCTTGCTCTTATGATCACCGTCCATGAACGACACCGCCTTGTCGTTATCATCATTATCACTACCTTCTGCTTCGCTCTGTTCCGGTGCGGACGAATCTTCATCGTTGCTAAGGTCATCGCCACTTGAATCGCTGCCACAAAACAATCAATGTCGAAAAGAATTTGATAAAAAAAATAAAAAAGACTAAGTACTTTTAAGCGCTTTTCAGACTACGCTATAATATATAGCATATAGCTTATAGCTCATAGCACAACGATATCGCTCACCATACATTTACTTAAATAGCGTATAGTAAGCCAATAATATATATTATAGCTAACTGTGAACGTGTTCTAAGTAAATGTATGGTGAGCGATATCGTTGTGCTATGAGCTATAAGCTATATCCATCATCCATCCATCATCAGCCTGTGGACGTCCACTGCTGGGCATAAGCCTCTCCTAGCTCACACCTATTGTGGCGTTCATAGGAGGCTATTAGCCTACTGCTACCACGCTGGCCAGACGGGTTGGTAGAGGGTATGTTTCAAGTTTTCCTTCTCTCGCACAGGTGTTCAATGCTTCGTGCCTCTTAGTCGACTCTTACGACATCCCAGGCATGTAAGGGAGTGGTGACACTTGTATTCTTAGGCCGTCACCACACGGCATAAGCTATATGCTATCACATTATAGCGAAGTCTGAAAAGCGCTATAGTATCAACGTAATGCACATTTGCTTAAGTACTACTAAGTACTAGTGCAATAAATACTACCAATATCACAACACACACTAAACTTCTACCTTAGCGAAGGATAACTTACTCATTAAATAAGTGACCAAAAGCCGTCGCCAGCTTATCCATCAATCCATTTTCATTCTCCGAGTCCGATTCGTCAACATCCAGAGCTCCTAGTAGTGACACATTCCCAGCACTAAAATCAACACTATAGTGCTTGCTTTCCCGTCCATTAGGATTTCTGATGAACGTCATCTCGTTGTCGGTATCGCATTCGTCAGCTGAAGTCTCAGATTCAAATTCGTTCTTTTTCTTGGTTTTCTTTGGCTGATCAGCGATAGATGTATCTTCGACGTCCGGTTGGGATGATGTGTCGAGGCGTGATGACATTGGATAAGCTTTCGCCTAGAAGAAAACAGAAATTAATTAAAACATTTGATTGCACTGAATCAGAGATAATGATAGTTATCGTAGCTAACAACTAACTATTGAACTTTATGAAGTTGATAGTAGTTATTTTTTTTTAGTTATGTATTATGTTAGCGCTTGACCGCTATCTCGCCTGATGGTAAGCGATGATGCGATCTAGGATGAAACGCGCTTGCCTAGATTGTAGGTTATCTTGATAGTTAACAATATTCTAACAAAACCTATTCGCCCTGAATTTTTCAGTGATTGGTTGTATTAAAAGACTTCTTGACAACAACTTGAGCACCATTTCAACAGGTTTCAAAACATAGGAACATTTTGCCAGGCGACGCGGATGTCGAGCGAGACGCTCGTTGTAGCAGCTGTCGTAACCAACACTTCTTGTCAGGATCCAAATTCATAACTACATTTGCATCCCGCAAATAGACGCCGATATGTGTAAGCACGTATTATGTAGGAGTGAAATAATTCTTGACAGCTGTAAGACATCTTGGAATGATGCTAACTTAGGTTAACCTTGAATATAGTGGCAGCGAACTCCCAGGGCCAGTGCGTGTTCTCGTCGATGACCACAGGCTCGATCATCGGCTCCCAGGCGACTAGACGCTTGTTGTAGCAGGACTAATACCGATGTAGAGTAGCCAGTTTTTCAGTATTTTGTAGGATATACTTTGGGGAAAGTGCTAAATAATTGTACGACCTAGTTCCATCGGCCTGCTTCCACCATCAGAATCGACGACGAATCTCCTCAAACATTCTCTGCTTGGCCCTCTCCTTTTTGCGGTGTTTGTTAGCGATATTGAACAGTGTTTTAAAACTTCACAACTATTATGTTTCGCAGACGACATGAAAATCCTAGCACCTATCTCTACATCAGATGACGCTCGATTATTACAAGAAGATCTCATGCGACTGGATAACTACTGTTTGAGAAACCATCTAGATCTTAATCCATCTAAATGTAGCGTTGTCACCTACAGTCGGAAGCGAAATCTGATGCTGTTTGACTATAAGTTGAAAGGCACTGTATTGAAGCGGGAGACGGTCGTCCGGGACCTCGGTGTGCTTCACGATCATAAGCTTCTCTTTGATTCCCACGTTAACAGTGCAATTTCAAAGGCCTCGAGGGCTCTTGGGTTTATTATGCGCAGCTCCAAAGACTTCAGTCAGGCCAAGACACTAAAAATTCTGTACTGCTCACTCGTACGAAGTCATTTGGAGTTCGCTTCTCAGGTCTGGAGCCCCAGATATCTTACTTATATATCCCGTATTGAAGCCATCCAGAGGAGGTTTATGAAGTTTCTGTGTTACCGTACCAAAGAACGCTATGACTCGAGCCGTTATGATGAACTGTGCAAAAAACATCATATACTTCCATTGCAAATGCGCCGTGATATAGCTGATTTGGTCTTCCTTAGCAAAATTGCCACTGGCGTTATTGACTGTCCAGAGCTTTTATCTAAACTCACGCTTAGAGCCACCCCCAAGTCAGTTAGGTATAACCCTCTGTTATTCACCTCCCCTGCTTCTTCAAACTTTAGACAGAACTCTTTTCTTTGGCGAGCGAGTAATAATTTTAATATCCTTTCGAAACGGGTAAATCTTGATCTGTTTAACAGTAGCGAGGCGTCGATTAGGCGTATTGTAAGCCGCTTATTTTTCAGTGATAGCTGCTAAATTCAATGTGTCACAAATGAGTCATATTTTTAATTTATGTGTACGTGTATATTTAATAGTTAGGCTAGGCTAGTTAATTTTTTTTTTATGTATCTTATTTGTGAAGACCTGTAAATGGCTTTATGTTTATATTTAAGTTTTTTAATGTATTAGGTTAAGCAGTTGGTTTTCCAGTAAATAAATAAATAAAAATAAATAAATAAATAAGGTTGTAAAATAAAAGTCAAGATTTGTGTATCCTTACAAAGCCTAAAACCTACTAAAATTGTACCAAAATTTGAATAATTTAAACCTGGAATATAGTGGCAGCCAGCTCCCAGGGTCGGTGCGTGTTCTCATCAATCACGACGGGCTCAATTATCGGTTCCCAGACGTCGAGCCGCTCGTTGTAGCAAGTTGCCGCCACCGTTAATGAAGCGCCGCCGTGCAGCTGCCGCGACCAGTCGTGGAGCGTTAGCTCACTTGATAGCTGCGGGAGAGAAACAAATTGTTGACAGTCACTGAAAGCATAGTTTTTTGGCATAGAGTATTGTGTGTGATGCCTAGCATCGGAATACAAACTCTTTGTTATATTTATCTCTTTATAGAAAAGAAGCAGGTAGAAATATTTTAAATAGGAAGCCAACCACCAAGTCAACAACCAATCAAATTTTCCCTTATAATTATCAAAGTCGTGTTTCTTATTTAAAACACCTCCGAACACCACAGTAGACTAGCCGGTTGATTGAGCCCAATCTAAGATCTTGTCTACTTTCACTTAATCATTAGGTACTAGCGACTGCTCGCGGTTTCACTCTCGTGGTTCCCGTTCCCGTGGGAATATCGGGATAATAAGTATCCTATGTTTTAATCCAAACTGTCTACTATCTCTGTTGCAAGTTTCATCCAAATCCGTTCAGTAGCTTTTGCGTGAAAGAGAAACAAACAAACAATTAAACAAACAAACTAATATACTTTTGCATTTTTAATATTAGTAGGATTTACGAAGCGTTAAGGTCCAAAGCACACAACAACCCACGCTTGTGGGTTCTTAGTGCTTAAATTGATATCATGATCAGTCATTTTAAATTGTTCGCAGAGTCGAGGCTAGGCTGGCTGGGCCTTAAAACCTCAAAACGTGATTGAGGTTAACAGCTGCAGAGGCAATCGAGACCGATGGCGTAACTTGTCTTCCATCCTAAACACGTACTTATGTAAGTACTCTAAAATTAATTGTTATTTATTTAATTTCGTGATCATCGATTGTTTTTTTTTGCACACTTTGAATCAGATTAGTCACTCATGTCATGACTATTACTGAATCAGCGGAAAGTAAGGCAGTATCAATTCATTATCATACTACTGTTTTTTTATTCGACGATTCTAACTTTTTGACTTAAGTACCTTATTATTTTAACAAAATTTAAATAGATTCTCCTTACCTTCATCATCATCACCGGCACCCTCTCATTATGCTCTATTTCCAACGTGATTTTCACGCTTGGTATAGCCACCAGCAGCGTCTCGGCTGGCTTCACGCTCGGGTACTGCGGCTGAACGTAGCTCTCCTCAGGATTCAGCATCACGTAAGGAGTCAACTTCTTCGGAGACCATAGGTCTTCATCCTGCTTTTCCATTTTCGGGTGGTACGTGGCAAAGTTGAAGGGTTCTTTTTCATCAGGGATTGTGAGTTCTGTTGTTATTTCTTCGATGATGTCTGAAAATATTGTCTTGGAACTAAAATTTACTTTTACTTGGCGAATTTCTTGCAGATACTTTAATTTTAGCCGTTAAGTAAGACTATGTTTTTAAAGTTAAACTTATGAGTTTTAAATTTCGCAAAGACTTTGCCCTTTTTATCGATTTTACTAAACTGATGATCGACCTGGTTAAAGTTCTTAAGATTGCGAATATGTGGATTATTCATCAAACCCAAACCGAACACCGGTGTCCAGAGAACAATGAAATATCCATTGTGTCTCATAATCCGGGGTCTAAAAGGTTAATATACAAATCAACAGGTTTACTTATATTTTTTATCAACTTACCCATAACAGTGTGCACAGTAGTAGCTGCTATATGCACTTCCACCTCAGACACAGTCAGTTTGACTTTCACTCCTTCTTCCGCGTTCTTAAAGCTCTTGGAGAACTCAATGTCGCATGGCTTCAGTACCGGTTGTGGGGGCAGATTCTTCAGTTTGGATTGTAACTTTGACATCACCTGCAGACAGAAAAATTGGGAATTTCAAAATTTCCTTATGGTTAAAACTAGTAAAGATTACTTCTAGTAAACCTATTGCTTTTTAGTGATAAGTCCGCCATTTGTACCACTCTTGTGATGTCTTGTTATACGTAACTAGCGGCCGCTCGCGGTTTCACCCGCGTAGTTCCCGTTCTCGGGGGAATATCGGGATAAAAGTATCCTATGTTCATAACTAGGCTATCTACTATATGTGTACCAAAATTCATCCAAATCAGTAGTTTCGGAGCCAATTCAATGCAAACGAACAATCAAATCTTTCCTCTTTATAATACATGTATTGTTCTCCGTGTGTTCAATAAACAATATTGCATTCATTCATTCATTATATCTGATTGAAGGCTAGTTGTTTTTTGCTTTACTTTTTGCTGTCGCTTCTAGTGACGTAATAGTAGATTGTTTACCAAGGGCTGTATGACACCCATAACAGTCGAGTGTTTTGACGCCCGAACGAAGTGAGGGCGCCGATAGTTCGAGACTGTTATGGGTCCATACACCCGAAGTAAACACTCTACTTTTCATTTTGAATATGATGAAAGTAAAAACAAACACAATATTAAAAAAAAAAATTATGTAAGGTTTCTACGATTTTAATTATTTTATAATGTAGCAAAATAAGCTGTATAGGCTTCTGTGCCTTTGCCTACATACCTTTGGTAAATAAAAGTCCAAAGAGATTATAGTTATCGATTTGACATGACACCCCTATTCTTTTTTAAAATTTATTACAGCCCTAGGGCCGCCACATATCACTTTCAACCCGCATTTTAGGCAAGTTATGAGTTACTTTCAGAATATGAGACATGAAAAAACTTTTAAAGTAGAAGTTCATTGATGTTGTAGGTACTAAAAACTGGGTGTAACTATGGTTAATTGACAAAAAATCAATGTGTGTGTCAGTGTTAACGGTTAGGCCACGACACGTACTGTCGTGGCCTAACCTACATGTGCCGACGTATACTTGTAGTCCCCGCCAACTAGACGGCCAACTCTACCAAGCCTTTTAGGGATTTATAACGCATATGTTTATTTGTTCTGGGAGAGGCTCGCTTTAGCCTTATCAAAACTTAACATCAGGTTTGATAAAGGCTAGGAGCCTTCCCGTCGTTTATAAAAAAATACCTGTAGTCCAGCCAGGGACACGACCAAATTCTCAGAGCTGCAGTGGCTGGAATAGTCCAGCATGAGCTCGCCGCGCAGCAGCAGCGCGTGGCCCTCGCTCTTGCTCAAATCCGTGAAGAACATCACCTCGGGCTGTCGGAACTGGATCGATATGGATAGCCCGGGCGTTTCTTCGGCTATTGATGTCGCTGTGAAGGAAATATTTTAATTTAGTATAGCAAGTTAGCCGGGCGTTTCTTCGGCTATTGACTGTGAAGGAAGGATTCTTAAGCATGTTAGCCGAGAGTTTTGGACTTCCCGACATTTCGCCACTATTCCAGGGTCATGGTCTGGATGACTCAGTCATAAAACCCAAAAACAATAAATGACACGAAATCCAAAGTAATGTATTAACATTCGGTGTGGTTTTGTAATCCGCAAAGCTAGGCCTACATGTTATTCGGTCGTGTTCAATAGCACCAACCTGCAGAGTAGTACCCGCTGGAGTCGCTGCAGGAGGGCGGGCGTTGCGGACGCGGCGCTGGCCCTTCGCCCACGTACCCGTGGTTCACCACTCCGCCTTCCATGACTTTATCACCTGTGAATGGGGATGTTGCTACCGTTATTGTGGTTTAGAACTATGAGATCTGAGATTGGTAAAGAGTTTAACACTAGCCGCAACACATGGTCCTTCGAGCCGGATGCGGTCCGTGCTCTTTCCGTTATTATTTATAGTTAGTAGTATCTTTGAAATTAAGAAATGATAAAACATTACTATATTAAACTAAAACATCGCTAATATTGACCTGGCACGTCGTCCAGCAGCGTGCGCGCCAGCTGCAGCAGGAAGGCGGGCGCGAGGTTGGAGCGCGTCCGGTCCACGCGCACGTCCACCTGTGCGGCGCTGACACTGACCTGGCACGGCGTCCAGCAGCGTGCGCGCCAGCTGCAGCAGGAAGGCGGGCGCGAGGTTGGAGCGCGTCCGGTCCACGCGCACGTCCACCTGTGCGGCGCTGACACTGACCTGGCACGGCGTCCAGCAGCGTGCGCGCCAGCTGCAGCAGGAAGGCGGGCGCGAGGTTGGAGCGCGTCCGGTCCACGCGCACGTCCACCTGTGCGGCGCTGACACTGACCTGGCACGGCGTCCAGCAGCGTGCGCGCCAGCTGCAGCAGGAAGGCGGGCGCGAGGTTGGAGCGCGTCCGGTCCACGCGCACGTCCACCTGTGCGGCGCTGACACTGACCTGGCACGGCGTCCAGCAGCGTGCGCGCCAGCTGCAGCAGGAAGGCGGGCGCGAGGTTGGAGCGCGTCCGGTCCACGCGCACGTCCACCTGTGCGGCGCTGACACTGACCTGGCACGGCGTCCAGCAGCGTGCGCGCCAGCTGCAGCAGGAAGGCGGGCGCGAGGTTGGAGCGCGTCCGGTCCACGCGCACGTCCACCTGTGCGGCGCTGACACTGACCTGGCACGGCGTCCAGCAGCGTGCGCGCCAGCTGCAGCAGGAAGGCGGGCGCGAGGTTGGAGCGCGTCCGGTCCACGCGCACGTCCACCTGTGCGGCGCTGACACTGACCTGGCACGGCGTCCAGCAGCGTGCGCGCCAGCTGCAGCAGGAAGGCGGGCGCGAGGTTGGAGCGCGTCCGGTCCACGCGCACGTCCACCTGTGCGGCGCTGACACTGACCTGGCACGGCGTCCAGCAGCGTGCGCGCCAGCTGCAGCAGGAAGGCGGGCGCGAGGTTGGAGCGCGTCCGGTCCACGCGCACGTCCACCTGTGCGGCGCTGACACTGACCTGGCACGGCGTCCAGCAGCGTGCGCGCCAGCTGCAGCAGGAAGGCGGGCGCGAGGTTGGAGCGCGTCCGGTCCACGCGCACGTCCACCTGTGCGGCGCTGACACTGACCTGGCACGGCGTCCAGCAGCGTGCGCGCCAGCTGCAGCAGGAAGGCGGGCGCGAGGTTGGAGCGCGTCCGGTCCACGCGCACGTCCACCTGTGCGGCGCTGACACTGACCTGGCACGGCGTCCAGCAGCGTGCGCGCCAGCTGCAGCAGGAAGGCGGGCGCGAGGTTGGAGCGCGTCCGGTCCACGCGCACGTCCACCTGTGCGGCGCTGACACTGACCTGGCACGGCGTCCAGCAGCGTGCGCGCCAGCTGCAGCAGGAAGGCGGGCGCGAGGTTGGAGCGCGTCCGGTCCACGCGCACGTCCACCTGTGCGGCGCGCGCGGGCGCCACGCGCACCACGCAGTCGATCAGCGGTGGGCGACGCACGCTGATGCCGCCTGACGCGCGAGTGACGCCGCCTTGGCATTGGAAGATTCTAACCAGAAAAAAATTCACATTGAGCTCCTGAGGCAAACATCGACAAACAAAACATTTTACAGATGAAAGCTTAGAACAAATTACCGAGTTCGCTAAATAAATAGCTAACCGTCATTAAAACGTCACAGCATTTATCGTTTGTTTTCGAACTTTGTTTTTAAAGACCAGTTTCTAAACAACAGGTTTAATCTTTCTAGTAGTGAATGATGTATGCTAAATCAGTGACCATACACTTAACTATAACTGCTCGTTTGCGTAAGTTTAATTCAAACTCAAGAAATAAAAACACATTAATTTAAAACTGAAGTAAATTAGATGAGGAAATGAAATGGATAAAGTAATTACTTCTTTATAACAATAGTGGGATCTGGTCTGATATCCTCAATAAGGAGGCTTTGCAAACTTGCACGCAGCTCAGTGCTGCCGTCAGAATAGTACTCCATCTGCAATGTGGCTTCTCCGGCAGTCAATTTGGCCAAACCGTGGTTCAAATCTCGGACAGGAGAACTGAGCACTTCGTCCATGTCTGAGAACAACTTCAGCTCTACACCTTCGAGAGTAAACCTGGAATTAAGACAAATCTTCCATACTGTTAGTGTATCGGTACAGCGGAACATTTTTTAACATTTTATCAATATTTTGTGACTTACTTACCTCAATACCCCCTCTTTTCTAATGGCTTCACCTTGAGCTAAAAATGCTTGTAGCTTCTTCACTGAGACATCTGTAGGTGCAGTTTCTACTGGAGAGCTGGGAACGATACTCCCTGAAAATAACATTTGCTTAAACAACATGATTCTACAAACTGATTCCTGCCCCTAACATCAACACTGCTATATCACGCGTTATGATATGACGCATGATACTGTCTTGCTTACACTGCTGCGATGTAAACGGGACAGTGACACGTTATCGAGTTACAACTGCAGGTATATTGAAAAGTATATTTGTATTGTGAATTGTGATGAAGTTACGCACCAATATAATGCGCTTCGCTAAGATTATCGCTCCACACGGCGAGCATTGTAGCCAAGTCTTTCTGGCCGACATTAAGAAGGACGCTATCCAGAAGCACGTCAGCTTCCAACGCCAGGAGTTCCCGGTTGGTGTTACAGCTGGCGAGCTGCTGGTAACCCACTGCGCGCTTCATGTCGCAGCGGGCTGATACCGGCTCTAGGATTGGCTCCTGGGAACGGAAGGAATGGTAACTTTCAACGTAAAGTGTTGAGTGAGAAATAGCTACTGTTCACACATATGTTTTGATGTTTATCAGTACGGTGACAATATGTAGGTATATTGGTGCATTCTTTTAATTGTCGATAACATCTACCTCGTTGGGAATAAGAGAGATTTTTATAAAGCTATGTTCTGTCGACTGTCGAGGATTACAAAGGTTCAAGCCTTTGCTAAAACCTAAGAAAAACCTCGAAGAAACTCAGCAAGCAAAAGAAGTGAAACATCTCGGATTTATTTAAATCAAGACCACATTTTAAAGGTGATCGCTTTGGTGGTAGAAAAATAAGGCAAATACATATATCGAATTAAATAATATTTATGATTTTTGAATTTTTGCATTTTCCAATGCTATTTTTATACTTATGATAAATTTTAAATAGAAAAATATTGGAAAAAATTGAGTCGGCCGCAAGTGAACTCTCAGATGGGAATCGAACCCATGACCTTTGGAAATCCGGTCCAATGCTCTAACCGCTGAGCTACCGAGACTTGCGAACCACCGTCGAAATTCTCCAATACTTTTATATTTTTATTACGCTGTAGGCCACCGTTGTCACATTAATGCTAGGAATATCCTTGCATTCGAAAGAAACATCTTTTCAGGTGTTTAACGATCGATTAAGATGCAACAGCTAATAATTAATGTTTTATGAATTTTTGCATTTTCCAATGCTATTTTTATACTTATGATAAATTTTAAATAGAAAAATATTGGAAAAATTAACTCGGCCACAAGTGAATTCTCAGATGGGAATCGAACCCATGACCTTTGGAAATCCGGTCTTTTATACTTAAATAAGTAATATTAGTTAAGAATTTAGCGGAACAGTTGGTTGAATAACACTCACTTGAACTTCAAGAGTACCAGCGAGGGTCATAACAGCGCGCGATAGCGTGATGTTGACGAGTTTCACTAGAATATTGTCTATGACGGGAGTTTGCCCGGGGCTACTTGCTTCCTGACCCAAATTTACTTGCTTGAAGAAGTTCTCGATAGTCAGATCACCTGGACAAAAGCAAGGATCAAACATCAAAATAGAAACATCTTGAAAAAACAGTTGAAACTGAAAGTTTTATACTGAGAACCTTACCCATATTTAGCACCAACAGATTAGGAGATGAGGGTTTTTGAGGCAATAACAAAACAGGAGCATGTATCTGCAAGAAACATATAAACAAAGAACCATTAGATAATTCAAAAAGTTACAACTAGACTCTAAATTGCTCGGGGAATTCAACTCGCAAGCTTTGGATGTTTTCATTGTTGTGATTCGGCAATTCAGTGACAAGATAGCCAGTTCCTCAGTAGTTGAGGATTCTAGGAGAAGTGCGATTCCACCTTCAGCCTATGATAAATCTTAACTTCAGCTATGAAGAAGGCTAAGCGTTCCCCGTCCTTGGCAAAAAAATAGAGGTATAATAATAGGTACTTGTTACCGACCAATTTCTTTTTATGACATGCGTGTTAGAAACCGCTTGTCAATATTATAGTTTAGTTTGTATTATAGTGGCTACGCGAAGTCGCTCACCTCTATGACCAGATTGAGCCGTGCGGAGCAGGAGCGAAGCCCCTCTGCATGTTTCTGCGCCGAGCGCTCCGCTGCCGCTGCAGCCTCGCCCGCCGCTGAGCTTGGGACTAGGGGCTCTAGGAATTGCTGCAGAAAAAGAATTACCCAAATTGGTTCATAAGTGACTGAGTACAGAGTTAAAATCATTTAAAAAATCACACAACCGAATTGATAACTTCCTCCTTCTTTTTGAAGTTTGTTAAAACATTTATGTTAAAAACATTTATACATTTATGTATAGTTAGCAGTTAACTAACTGATATATTTCGTTTAAAGTAGGGAACCGCTTTGCTACGGTGAATGAAAGAGGAGAAATGGAAGGTAAAACAGTAAAAAGCAATGAGAAATGTGATGAGGGAAGGACAAACGAAATGGGAATTTATAATTTTTCTAGCCCGATGGCGCAGTGGTACTAATCTTACCTACTGCACCAGGAGTGAGTTTGAAAAGGGATGCGAATGCACCAAATCAGACGACATAGAAGGATCATGAGGAGATAGATCAACAATGGGTGAATCCAACGTTAAGAAAACATAACAAAAATCAAAACACACTGCACGAGGTCCACAAATAAGTGTCAAAAGGAGATGAAAGAAACATCCAAATACACTCACGAACAAATAAAGCGGGTCACTGAGTTATTTTCATACAAACATGCTCACTTTGTGGTACAATAAATAAAAAAGAACGTATATTTCTGGAAAGATTTTTGTGTCGATAGCAAAGTAATATGCTCAACTAAGTACAACATGTAAAACAATTCAAGACCATTTCTTGATTTCCTAAAATTTCAGTGAAACGAATGTTTAATTTTGCTTTCATATGAAGTTGTATAAAAGTGAATTAGTGTTTTTTTTTCTTTTTATGCAAAAAAAACTGAAGGCTTTCTTGAAGTTTTGATACTTTTATTCGTAAGTCCAGCAATCGCCTCATATATATATTTTTACATAAACTGTTGATACTTTTTGAATAATGAGACTGTAAGCATGTTTGTATGAAAATAACGCAGTGACCCGCTTTATTTGTCCGCGAGTGTAAAATATGTAGAAACATCCAAATAAAATAATATATCCCCCATGGGACTCCATGAGACTGGACATTCCTAATCCCACCTGAAGATGATGCAGTATACAGTAGAACAGCACAACGTGTAATCTTCCCACGTAAATACGGAGTTCTCCGTGGGCCTTCAATTGCTTCTCGTCGCCGTAGTACCGAGGAGCCGCGCGTACGTACTTGATTTCCAATACTCTGTCTTCATCTGGCCATATAAGCTAAAACAAAAAAATTACATTGTATTTTTTTCAGATACCTCTCCAATTATTATAGGTAATTGGTATGTCAACTAACAAAATGGAAGGTTCCCCTCTTCTAGTTATTGAATTATCAAATCAACAACCTAAACCGAAGTAATATAACGCAAGTCTTCTGTTTCTTCAGCCGTAACTCTACTGTTTATTCAATCAAAAGTTTCCATTATTGCTACTAAATAAGTAGATATTCGTGCCATTGAAAATCATTCATAATGAAGAATAATTGAATGAGTGAAAAAACACTAACTAAAGTCTAAAAAGTTATGTAATTTACGCATAATCATACCTTGGGATAGAGAGTGGCGTCAGACATATCGTCGACGTGCAGAGAGCTGAGGTACAGGCGGAAGATGCAGCGGTCGTTGGCGCGGAACACGCAGTCGCTCTCCAGTCCCGACAGACGCATTTCTAGTAAAGCGCACTCCAGGTGACACAGCTTCAGAGATATAGACGAGGCTCTGGTTAAAGAAGATAGAATATGATCTACGTAAAAATCCGAGATTGAGACGCATTGATAAATCAATTAAAATTGTATATTTTATACACACATGCTGCGATGTGTACATACTCAAATTTGTGTTTATTTGCTAAAAGGGGTATGCAATCTTGTATTATTAAGCAGGTTTTTGTTAATTTTGTCGTGATTAATTAAAACTTTCAGACCCTTCGTCTTGAATAGTTAAAAATCGATTGAAATGACATAATATCGTTAAAAGGTTTACCTGACAGAATAACTGAATTTCGTTGCCCCGGATGGCACGGGTGGGTCTGCTTCGGGCTTCATCAAAGAATTCCACAAAGAGTTTGCCTTGGGCATCACTAACTTTTTAATGTTCAGAGAGTGGCGATTTTGAATTCTGTGAAATAATATTAATTGATTTATTTGGTTCTCCATCTGGTACGACTAACAGTAGGTAATGAGCGTAGCTAAGCAACATAATTCCACATCACATAAAAATAAAAATAAATTGAGCAGCTGCAAAGCAACTTTGATGGGGAAAGTTTTACGTTTTAGTTATTCAATCAAAATGAACTACAATGATTTGGAAGCGATAGCGTTTTAGGCATTATATTCAATTGGCAGATTTTGAGGAGACATTTTACAGAAAGGAGAGGTCAAAGGTACCGAAGTCCCTAGATCAACGAGCATATGAGGATTATGATGAGAGTAGCGCAAGCAAGATTATATAGATTGTAGACAATGGACACCGCGGGCGGCTTGATTTATTCTTCACCCATAATGAAGACCAGTAGTGCCACAACAATGGGGACATTAAAGTGGCTGACGGACAATCATTGAGTGTACTCACTTGTCGACGACATACTGCAGATACTTGACGAGCGTGGTGAGCGCCCGCGCGTGCAGCAGCAGCGCCACCGGGCCCGTGTCCAGCACCAGCGACTGCTCCACGCTGTGGAAGTGCGAGCGGAACTCGGGGCAGTCAGCGCGAACCTGATAGGGGAAAATTGTGTAAGTAATGTAGTCTGCTAACACTCGGATTGGTCAAAAATAATAAGCTTGAGTAAAACAGTTCCTGAAGCAGATGCGGAATTTTATTCGTGATATTACGTGAGTAAATATGCCTTGATAATTTTGGACACAATTTCCAGAAATTATGCAAGGCTCAAGTGTTAGAATTCGCACTATCGGATCACACAGCACAAGTATTAACATGTCCAGTAAATAGCGTTCCGGTCTTTAAATACTGGCGTAAGCAGCGTAGAGACTTTGATACCGAAAATGTTTGAAAGTTTAGAGATTGTCTAAAACAACTGTCGTTTTCAGAAGTTTACGATACAGATGATCCAAATACAGCATTTAATTTATTCATGGAATCCTTTCAGTTATTTTATAATCTGTGTTTTCCTTATAAGTTGATTACTATACCTGTCATTAAAAGACCTAAATGGGTATCACGAGGAGTTAAAATATGTAGTAAGAAAAAAAGGTATCTACTTTGGAAACATAGATTGAAACCGACGAAAGAAAGTAAAGAAGCATTCAAAAAATATTCAAAACTGTATAAAAGAATTATTAAACTAACACAACGCGCACCAAAATGACTATTATATCAAAAAATCTGATAATAAAGCTAAGTCTACTTGGGCTATAATAAATAGTTCGAAGTCTAATATACCCAAAAATCATATATTGGAAATAAATGATAACAATAAAATCATCACAAAACCAGAGGACATAGCCAATATTTTTAATAATTATTTTATAGATAAAATTACACCTATACCTGGTTCTGGTGTAAATGTGACCTCCACTTTGAACTTAAAAAATACTTATAGTGAGGGACATGACGGTATAGCTACTAAAATAGTTAAGTCTGTTGGGGATCTGATATGTAATCACCTAAGTCACATTATTAATTTATGCATTAACACTGGCAGATACCCAGAAAACCTGAAATTATCTATTATAAAACCGTTGTTAAAAAAAGATGACAAACACCTAATGCACAACTACAGACCTATTGCCTTACCTTCTATAACATCAAACATTTTTGAAAAGTACTTTTATGGAGAGTTGTATACATACTTAGAAAACCACAACATGCTTTGTAAGCAACAAAATGGTTTCAGACAAAAAGGAACATTATTATGGCCATTTTTGAATTTATCAATAATATTTTATTTAACGTAGATAAAAGAAACCCTGTTTGCGCTGTTTTTTGTGACATGACACAAGCATTTGATTATGTAAATCATGAAATTTTAATAAAAAAACTTGAAACATACGGCATAAGAGGAAATATATTGGATTTAATGAAAAACTACTTGACGGATAGAAAACAATGCACATCAATTACAAGAATAAATCCTAAAACAAAATTAGAAGAGGTCTATCTGTCGGAAACACGTACAGTCAAATATGGTGTACCCCAAGGAAGTATATTGGGACCACTGTTGTTTATAATTTATATCAATGACATACCTAAATCTGTAAATCATCCGATGACCCTTTTTGCTGACGATAGTACCTTGACAATAGCATGTAGTAACCCTGACATTTATGAACTTGACATTATTAATTCATTGACATCAGTTATTTCATGGTTAGATAATAATAATTTAAAAATTAATCTTAGTAAAACCCTATTAATTCATTTTTCCCAAACAAAAAACCTCGCTCTTGACTTTAAAGTAATACACCAAAATACAGAAGTTTCTGCAGTAGATAGTTGCAGGTTCCTTGGACTCGTAATTGATAGCAGACTAGATTGGAAATCCCACGTGGAACAACTTAGTAAAAAAGTTAGCAGTGCGGCTTATGCGTTATTTAAACTAGCATTACTAAGTACCGAAGCTCTTCTTACAGCTTATCACGGATTAGCGGCGTCAATACTGAGATATGGTATTATTTTTTGGGGAAACTCAACTGATAAAGATACTGTGTTCAAAATGCAAAAAAAGAGAGCCTACTGCTAAATGCAATTGATAGATACAATTGCTGGTAGATCAAGGCCACCTACAGTTTTGGACCTATCGACAATTCGACATGTGAACAATGGACGTCGGTCATCGCCCACCTTCCTGTAGGTGTAGGCGATGTTGGGCATGTTGAAAATCTCGCTGGAGCTGGTGAGCAACTCGAGGTACTGGTCTGTGACTGCGTGGTGCTGCTTGTGGTGAGCTGGTTTATGATGGATGATCATCCCCACCTTCCTGTAGAGCAGGTTGAACAGCTCGCCGGAACTGGTGAGCAGCTCGAGGTACTGGCCGGTGGCTGCGTGGTGCTGCTTGTGGTGAGCAGGTTTATGATGGATGATCATCCCCACCTTCCTGTAGAGCAGGTTGAACAGCTCGCCGGAACTGGTGAGCAGCTCGAGGTACTGGCCGGTGGCTGCGTGGTGCTGCTTGTGGTGAGCAGGTTTATGATGGATGAACATCCCCACCTTCCTGTAGAGCAGGTTGAACAGCTCGCCGGAACTGGTGAGCAGCTCGAGGTACTGGCCGGTGGCTGCGTGGTGCTGCTTGTCGGTGAGTAGCGCTCGGCCCACGGCCAGCTGTATGGCGGGCCCGAATCGCATCAGTGCTACGTCCACGCAGACTTTGCTGACGCTCAGCATTATGTATGGACGGTCCGTCTGGTCCGTTGAGCGGGACATGTTGATCACTATATCACCTGGATGAGGAAATTAAAAAGGGTTGTATTTGAGTGGTCGAAAATATAAATTGAAATGACAAATTAACTTCTTTCGTTAAACAATACTTAAACGTCTTTGAAATTTGTGAATGCCATTGATTGAATCACTATTACAAATCTAGGGAATCCAATCTTGCGGGATTGGGGCCCAGACGAGATTTCGCCAGTTTATGAATTGTGAGAATTCAGAAAAACAATTCATATGAAACACACAACAACATGGATTCAGTTTCTAATTACACATATCGATAGTCCATCTTCTCAAATCAGTCCAAAGCTTACCAGTAAGACTGAGCACGCACTGCAAACGCAATAAAATATAACAGAAGGCTTTCTATACGAGCGCACGCACTTGGTGACTTTTTCAGTGACTGATTTTAAAAACGCAACTTGCTACATTTTGTTTGCGATTTGTAATCGCGCGGTTTTTTTTTGTCCCATAGTAAATGTATGGAGACGCACGCACCGTGATTAACCGCAGACTGATTTTCTGTTCAGTCTCGACCGAGCGGTCGCTGAGGTAAGTCGGCGCTTGCAGAGTTTATTAAGCAGAGGTTGCGATGTCGTCCGACTCGGAAGCGGTGACGTCTTTGGACGTTGATAATGTTTAAAAAATATATATTTAAGAAGTAGAAAAAGGCCGGCACTATATGATAAAACCATGAATCAGTACAGAGATAGAAATATTAGGACACGGTTTTTGCAGGAGGTTGTAAGTGGATGAATCCAGTACCTATGGTGGCGAGACGTGATTTATGTTCTCTGTTTTTTAGTATTAAAGCTACGACACATGCTGCTCGCCAGGAATCCATGATGAGACTGAAATAAAAATAAGGTAATCGCCAACCGCAGTGCGTGTTGATACGCGGTTTTGCGTTTTCAGCTCGGACTGAAACCGCTCGCGATTATTCGCAGTGCGTGCTAAGCCTTAAAGCTTAACCAACTGCAAACAACAACAACTAAACAGCCCCATGTAAAGCATGGTGCCCCATGGGGTTCTTGTTTGAAACTATTTTTAATTCTATTTTTAAGACCATGTATAACAAGAAAGCAATAAAAACGTAAAACTATACCTACCTATTTTAAGATTACCACATGACTCACCAATTATGAATCTCAACAGCACATTTATGGTGTTGCTAGGTGACACGTTATCATCAAAGCCGGGAAGGTCCACGGATCTCGCGTAAACTTCCATATCCTCGTCGCTGTGCTCTGATGAGACGAATGCTTGCGTAGTTTCTTGGAAGCCAAGTCGCGCGCCTGCTTTATCAAATGTTGATTCAGCAGCCCTTGGGATAACACGAGATGCAAGGTAAGAGGCTTACTCTCTTTTCGAATAATGGTTCAAGACACGTTCACTGTCAAGATCTATTAGAGTTCCTGAAATTATTATCATCAGCTGTTCACACTACTAAGGTCTTAGGTATTATGGTTATGGATTGATGAGGCGAACGAGACCATGACCTCACATGTTGGCCTAATGTAAGTTGCTTATAGAACCGCTACCTACAATCGCAAGCCGGGCGACCACTGCCCCGTGCTCCTCATTCCCCAAATATTGTATTTAAATAAGACTGCTCACCTATGCCGACTTAAATAAGCGTTGACAATTTTCTGCCTCAAATTCACCAGTTCCTTATACCCTGGATCTGCGTTAACCATATCCATCTGGAACAGCTCCATTAACTCCGGGTCCTCAATATCTTCCACGTAGTCTCCCGAATCCATGAACGACACGGGAACGGTGTTGGGCACTGGCACTGGCAAGTTATCGGAGAAATCTAGAAGAAGGCTGATGATACGGTCCGAAAGATTCAACTTTAGGCTTGATAGTGATATGTTCAGTTTGTATCTGTAAAAATAGATAGAAGATTTATAACGCAGCCCTTTTAATTTTTAAAGCACTACCATTTTTAGAAGATTGTCTGTTTTGTTTTCTGAAAAAAAAACCGCTGTATTGTCTTCTCCTTGCTATCATCCTACCTCGGCAGTAATTTGTAGTCTTTCTTGATGCTGTTGGAGAAAACCACTTGCGCCTTGATCTTCGGAATAAGATGCAACTCTGAGTCTGCGTGCTTCCGCTGCTCACGCCATGGTTCATCCCACTCGCAGAACAGAACCTGATAGAATATCAAGATGGCAATTTGTAAGAATAATTCTAATGAGCCAATATGATAGAGGAATAAAATTTTGAAAAAAATACCTGCAGATTGCATTCAGCATGTAGTCTGTCATACAAACGCTCTTCCAGTTCCATGCAAGTTGCATCTTCTAAAGTCAAGTTAGACGGCTGCAAGTCTGATTTCACTATGATTCGGCTGATGTCCAAGACCATCACACGCCCTGACCTGAATATCACAAAAAGTAGAAGTATAATGGTGATGTCCAGGGTGTTAGCTAAAAAAATGCCTCTGCCAAGTAAGTTTGAAAGAATCGAATAAAACAACAGACAAGAGACAAAAAATCTTTGTTTTCGTTCAAGACCACATACAAATGATAAAGTTAATTCAATTCATTTATTACATGAAACATTTGACTCATTATTTGTTAGTAACAATTGTACTTAGCCTATGTCTAACCATAATTAAATTATTACTAAATTATTATATTTACAATTCTAAGGCTGTATGCACATGACTCACACCCGCACCACCCCGGCAGATGTTGTGCAGCAATGAGTCACGTACCGACCGTCCAGTCTGCTTGCAATCATGCTAAGGATGCTGTTGGTGCTGCCCCGCGCCGTGCGCACCAGGGAGGCGCACCGCTTCCGCCTAGTCGCATAAAAGCAATCTACTCGCGCTTCTGCAAACATCCCTGATGCGCTGTAGCGTGGCAACATCAACAACACCCTAAAAGCCTTGTTGTACTTAACCCGTAGGGCGTTGTAGTCTTGACGAGTATAGTAGGCCCACTAGCTACACGGCACAATAAGCTCTAAAGAGAGTAATCTTAACATCATGTGTGCAGAGTGCGAACCTGCGAGCCAACATGTTTGCCCTAACTGATAACACCCTACGCTCCCTTGCAACATCCTCGTCGTCATTGAGATCGAGTGTTAACATATGACCCAGATATTTGAATTTGTACACCCTTTGCAATACACCACTCGTTCAGAACAAGTTTTCTCATACCACAAACAGAAGCACTGAGCAACACAATGTCGTCCGCGTAACTAATGTTGTTGACACTAACGCCATCTACGAAGCAGCCCAACCTGGTGCTGCTCAGTTCCTCTATTAACTATTAAGTATAAAAATTTATTCATTTTCGAGACCCGAAGTCCTAATCTAGAGAGAGACGTTCTGCTTCGCGGCATTATCAACCATCATCATCTAACTGTCGCCAGCTACATTTTGTCTAACAACTCTTCGGGAGACAGCCACAAACAAGTTAAGTCTTAAGTATAGTGCACGCATCTATGTTCATCTTTGCACAACCACATGGGGTCCACGTTGACTTGATGCAGCTTACGGCAACTGACGGCGAATACTAGCTACATATCACTAGCGAGCACACTTGATGACTTTTACGCCATCCGACGCAAACGAGTGGCATCCTTGCTTGACAGGGTACGGGGGAGTAGTAACATCATTCTGAGCACTATAGCGGCAAAGATGGATTGTCCAATCCTGAGATTCTGGATAGGGCTCCTTATTAAATGACATGATTTGTTAAATGTTTTTCCTTAATATTTACTAACATAGAATGTAAGATAAAATTTGTAACTAACAACAATTAATATGGACATTACATAAATATTGTAATAAGTAGGTATTTTGTATTTGTCTGAAATAAATGAATATAATATAATAATATAATATCGTCTGACAATTTATCGGGAGAAACCCGCTAACAAGATCAGACTTACTTGTGTACACATCCATGCTCAGGCACGACCACACAAGGTCCCTTGATATCCACGTTCACTTGAAACAGCTTGCGGCGGCTGACAGCGTACGCAAGCACGGCACGACTGACTCGCACCGCCTTCTCCGCCGCTAGGTGCAGCTCGTCTGATAGCTCATCGGGAGACATCGAGTGGGTTTGGAAGAAGTTTATCAGCTCCGTGAACGCGTGCTGGCATGAGAAATAATAAGAATACCATAATTAATAATTAACACTTCTGTAATCAGATCTTCAACTCGATGATATTATTTTCTTGTCGAAGATAACAAAGAATACACTGACTGTTCTTCTTATCAGTTAAAAGATGTCCTGAATGGCTGGTAGGGAAATAAATTTTTTGGACTATTCGAAAGCACTTATCTATAAGTCTATTTGATTAAAAAAATTGACCTTGGCTTTGACTGGAACGTAAAGAAAAAAATAAGCATTTTTACATGTATTAAAAATAATAAGCTTGAATTCATTTTTTTGTTTTCATTAAGCAAATTAAAATATTCTTTAATTTAGTTTTTATTTCATAAAGCTAGGTTCTTTTGAAGATATTGAAGATTTTCTAACCGACCCTTTTTTTGCGGTCCAGTGTATTAGTGTATACGCATAAGGAATCATATAGGAGAATGACCAATGAAGTATGAAGTTTGGTCTCAATTTGTATGACATTGTGCCCGAATGAGACCCACATCATTTTGTAGTGTTTTGAACTAATATTCAGTTAGAAAAAACACCATTACTCTAATTTGACGGATTCGTGAGAAATATGTTTATGAAGTTCATTATTTTATAGGTTATTTTATGGAAAACTGCCTAACTACATGATTTGATTTGACTTTGTCTTATAGTATGCATAATTAAGTTAGACATAATTATTAGTTTCTGTAGTAGGTAGGTACTTATTTAAGGCATTTAGTCTGGCAGTTACTGATACAAAACGGAACCATGTTTGACCATTCTCCTTTATTTATTTAAAAAAGGGAACCATTTTTGTATTTGTTTTTATTTTGAATGGGTTCGCGTTCGCTCTTGATCCCCATCTAGCACGTGTGCCAAAATAGGACCCATCCCATGACCACGATGGAGTGAGTGACCTAGCTCAGTAGGTGCCTAATTCCTACTCACCCTGGATTTGAAGAACTTAAAGTAATAAATATTAAACAAAAAAATATACTACAAAAAAGCAACTTGTCTCATGTCGCCCTTGCGGGATTCGAACCCGCATCCTTGGGAATCCGACCCAATGCACTACTAAACTAATTATGCTACAGAGACCAATGAGGATTTTTCCAGTATATTCACCTTTCTACGGTGTTGGCCACCGTCGTTTCATCAATGAGAAAATTATCATTGCTTTCGAAAGCGATTAAGATGGAACAGCCTGCAGCAATCTAATCTTAATATATAAAAGAAGAAAGTGACTGACTGACTGACTGACTGACATATCAACGCACAGCCCAAACCGCTAGGTCTAGAGACTTCAAATTTGGCACATAGGTTCCTTGTGAGGTCTAGGGGTGCACTAAGAGAGGATTTTTCGAAATTCTATTCAAATTCGCAGAGCTCAAAGTACTTGACGGATTGAGTTGAAATTTGGCATGTAGAAAGAAAGGATTTTCCCTTAAGGGGAAAGTAGAATCTACGCGGACGAAGTCGCGGGCGGAAAACTAATACATGTATATAAGGATTCCACGCGGACGAAGTCGCGGGTAACAGCTAGTTACTTATAAGTTTTTAATTTTGCATTTTACAATGCTATTATGTGATAAATATTAAACAAGAAAATATACTAGAAAAAAGCAACTTGTCTCTTGACGGGATTCGAACCCGCATCCTTGGGAGTCCGGCACTAACCAACTTAAAGTAACTTGTAAAATGCAAAATTAAAAAGTTATAACTTGAAGAACTTGAACTTTAACCTGGATTTGAATAAATATACTATCCTTACCTCTATGTACAGCAGTTCCACCGGCTCCATGAGCACACACAGCCCATAGTCCGCCTCAACGGTGCTGCACGGATTCTTCTCGAAATCCACGGCCAGTATGTTGACGCTGGTTGGCGCTTGACCTCTCTCCGCGCTGAATAGGGGCACTAGTTCGCCATCAGATGTTGCGCCTTCCACCACGATGCTTTCTGCTCTAGCTGATAACTGGAAAATTGAAAGAGTAGGTAAATCAAGTGGTAAATCTAGCGAACAAAAGTTAAGAAAGCTTAGTTAGAGCAATCTTTATTATTCCCAAAGACATCTGGCTTTATACATTCTGACCTTAATTAAAAAGAAGATAAGAATTTTAAGGAATTATCACATAACCCATGATTATTAACTATGTTTACCTTATATGCTTTTGCAGAAGGCCTAGTTTCTAAAGATGCAAGGAATTGAGTCAATGTGACAACCAGAACTTCTTTACTCCGGTTCATTAGAGTCAACGAACAGTTGGCCAATGTGAGATTCAATTTATGCTCTGTAACAGAAAAAGGGCTTTAATTATCTCTTTTATTACCAATTATGTACTGAACTAGTATACTGACGTAGGGACTCGCCTATATACTGTTTAGATTTGTCAGGCCTCTTCTCCCCCTCCACAAAGCCGATCAGTTCACAAACTTTCTTCTTCTCCGGGCTCGATAGATGGCTCCATAAGCTCTTGCATCGCTCGCTTTTGACGCACAACTCCACGTGGGTCTTCTCTTCCGTCTCACTCTCCGAATCCGGGCTGGTTGGCTTCCACCAGTCGAATTCACTTTCTACCACTTCAATCCTTTCTGGTTCTTGAGATAACAGCTACAGCAGAACAAAAATGTATCGATTTTACCAATAGAACTTACGGAAAACCCTCCGTAAGTTCTATTGGTAAAATCGGTAAATCACATATCTTTTTAAGGAATAGAGGAAAAGGGAAGCATTGTCATACTACTTCTGAAGTAACAAAAGAAGCACGCAAATTAAATACAAAACAAACACTCACTTCGAACTTTGCCTGTTCTCTAGCAATGACGACCGATATAATCGGCAAACTGTCTTCGCATTTCTGCAGGTCCAACTTCAGCTCTGTATCGTTGGGGCTCCTGAGGGTGCTCTTATAGGCCTTCTTGTAAACTTCATAGTTCTCTCTGTGCTTCTTAACGGCTGCCCAGGTGTAAGGTCTGACCCTCTGCTCCACAACCACGTTGTAGGCATAGCGCCACCATTTCTTGACGTCTTTTGAAAGGGGCACACCGGGATGGAGATGGCGATATTTTCTGTGAATTCACGACAAGCTTCTGTGAATAGTATAGTATATATAGAATAGTATAAGTATTCATTTTTGTCCAAATTGGATAGCTAGATCGAGTCATCAACCTCAAAACTTTTTTAACAAATCTAGAGAAACATCTGACAATCTCACCTATTAAGTTTGATCCTAGCAAAGGACGCCAGTAAGTTGTCGATAGACAAGTACTGCCTTCTCGACAGCTGCAATGCGCTGTCTTGCAGCACCGCGTCTAGCAGAAGTCGCGGCACTCGAGCCTCGCCAGAACGGTTTATGATAACCTTCACTTTGCAAGTCACTGGCTTCAGCACTGACAGCATGGAATGAGATACGTGATCAGAGAGAACAAACTACTGACAATAAAAAAATATCAAACTGCGTAACTTCCAGTATATCACAAATCATCCGAAGATATGTAGAAAAAAAATTACTTACAAAATTCAAAGTCCTCATGGTGCATGGAGAACTTGTCTAGTCCAGTGAGCATGTAATGCTTCCAATTGTAATACTGTATGGGTGTGATGTGAGCCGTCTCGTTGTCGTCCAAGGCAGTTGCTGTGGGGTTCCAATAGAAGGACAAGGATTCTATGCGCATCATCTGGTACACCGTAGATGCGTTTGCTGGAGTCACGCATTGTTTCCATTTACTAAGAAGAAGAAAATTATTATAAGGATTTCTGATCTACAAAAACTGTGTAAAGAATTGAAGCAAATATTTATTTAGTCATACCTGTTAGTGGTCTCAATCGAAAGACTTTGCAGACAGAGGCCGCATGCCAACGGCCCATCTTTCGAACTAATTGAATCCTCATATCTGACATGAACATTCCTGACATAAATCTGAAGGTTATCGACTATAGCAGTGAACAAGTTCTCAAAGAAATTCTGTGGTCCTTTCAATATTTCACTCTCGGCTTCTAAGTCTTGCAAAATCTTCCTTTTGGCAGCTCTCATAAGTCTTTTCTCTCTCTCGGGGTCGAAGTAGCTGTTGGAGATGGCAGGTCCTACTAGGACTAGAACATCCTCGATGTGGACAACCACGGGCTGTGTGTATAAGCCAGCCCAAGGTATCTGGAGATTGATGCGCCCGATGGTGCCGATTTTCACATCTATTGGCAGGTCTAATTCATACTGAAATTGATAAAATAAATTGCAGTGCTGGGCTCGGAGCCTTATCATTTCAACTGGTAGCTTAATGATGGGTGATTTGAGCTTACTTTATAAGTATCTCCATCTTTGCAAATTTATATAATTACGAATCGATTATCTAACTGAGCCTTATCATTCATTCAACAAATCAAGTACAATGTTGAAAACTCAATTCGCAAAAAAAAAATTAAAGCCAGTGCCAATGAGTTCAACTCCTACCACAACTTACCCTCATATTCTAAGTCGTTCCTCCAAAACTTTTTACACTCCACTCAACCTCGTCGTGGGTAAACATAGTAGTGTGCGCTAGGCCTAACACGGAGTGGCTACGTGCTCTTTGGCTCCTCCAGGTCCTTACGGAGTTATGACTTAGAATACCGATTTCGAGGATTATTTCGAAGAGGTTTTCAATGAGGTTTCGTTAAGTCGAGGACGAGTAAGTTTTGGAGGAACGACTTAGAATATGGGTGTTAGTGTCTTACCAAAGCTTCAGGCTTCAGCTTGAGGTCTGTGAGGTTGACATTTCCGGAGAATATACCCACGTTGAGGTTCTCCGTATCCAGGTCCTGGACGTACTTGCCCAGGAGCCGGTTGAGGATGCCGGCGACCGCGCCCTCGAACATGGTGGCGACGGTGATGGGATGTTAAGACTGCGGACAAGTGTTTGTCTTATTCTGTTTTCTTCTTAAATATAGTATGATGTGATTGTCGCGTGTAAAAAATAATAAAACATCTCTTAAGGACTACTTAGAATAAAGTTTTGTTTATAACCATGACATAATGTCTTAAGTATTTCAAAGCTATCATCGCGATCAAAGTCGCTATGTCTATTTTAACATAATATTTCTATACAACATTTGAACCCCTTTTTAAAACCTTGGGGTTAGTTCATGTCCAGAGCGTCTGAGTTCGAACGTCAAAATCGATGCCATTTTTGCAATCATCATCCCATAAAACATCAATAACGACACCCATATCGATTTTAACATTATTTACCCCTTTTTACCCCCTTAGTAGTTGATTTCCATAAAACCACAAAATGTTGGTTTGTTTTTTAACCAGTCTAATAATAAGTGACTTTTACTTTGAAAATAAAGGACTTTTCTTACACAATTTGATCCCTCCTTTTCACCTTCGGGGGTAGAACTTTCGAAAACGTTGAGATAGGTCAATATTCATTTTCAATCGTCAACCTAAATACAAAATTTAAAGATCCTATCTTCAAAACTGACAGACTTTCATACAAACTTTCATCCCCTATTTCACCACCTTAGAGGTTGACTTTCAAAAAATCCTTTCTTAGTGCACCCCTGCACCTCATAAGGAGCCTATGTGCCAAATTTGGACCTTCTAGACCCAACGGTTTGGGCTGTGCGTTGATTAATTATCAGTCAATCAGTCAGTCAGGACATTGAATTTTATATACAGGGTGGAAAAAAACAATGGGCCCTGGAGGGGAACTATCTTAAATCCTTTAGTTAGCTCACTTGACTGAAAGGAAACATTCCTTTATTTTTTAAAAGAATAACAACTGCTTTGAAACATTTATAAAAATACGCTCCCCACACCCAGGAAACGAACCAGCTAAAATATGTAAAAAATCGATAGGGTCAATCAATTAAAAGTATCAACTCTCTCTAACAAACATAATAAATTAAATTAAAGGAAACACATGAAAACTCAACTAATAAACTCAATGGGACGGATAAAGCACTTTTATTCAAGGCTCTTTTGAAAAAATTACAAAAAACTATGAATGCAGTTTTGTTTCTTTTAAAAAAAAATGAATGTTTCCTTTCAGTAAAATGAGCTAACTAAAGGATTTAAGGTAGCTCCCCCTCCAGGGCCCATAGATTTTTTCCACCTGTATATATATTATTTTAGCAAAAAACCAATTAGACTTTCCGTTTTTTAGAACAAAGGACTTTCCGGTAATAATGGGAAAATCCCTTCTTATTTTATTGCAAGTGGTTTCCACTATCTGATATAACCTGTATTATTAAGCTAATTGATTATTCTTTGTTTGTTTTAATAGTAAATATTGGTTAATGTTCGTTTAAGATTAGGTATAAATAAATAACCGTTAAATCTTTGTATACTTCCGAAATCTCGCATGCAACTTAAAACTTGATAGCCCTTGTAAAAGTAACGATAAAATTTTATTATTTTGCAGAATTTTATAACCTATTATATATTTTCCAAATGAAACTGATATTGGCTAAAATTAGTATTTATTTGAACTCGCTAATCACAAGGATATAATAATATCTAATCCACTAGAATTTGAAAAAATAATATTAATTTGGATAACTAAATAATCCTCAGCCATCAATAACAATTTAACAATTAACAACGCTCAACAATGCGACACTTACGACAGCAGCGCTACAAAACTTATTACCCAAGAGGACTGACATAGATATTTCCATAAGTACTATTTACCATTATTGTAAATTTCAACTAAAAGGAAAACGTCCATTCCCATGTAGATAATAAATACATATTCCCAAGAATCTCAACTTAAAGAAGTTACTGCAATTTTACCTTTTTATCACATTAGACACATCAAAATTAAAGTTTCGAAAGCATTTCGTTCGTTTTTTTTTTAATGTAACCAAAACAATTTCACAACACAATTTGCGTGGTAATCGCGATTACAAACGATGTTAGACGATAAGCGACACTCTACTGACGAATATTTAATATATATCTTTATCGCACCTCGATGATAACAGGACGACGATTTATCGATACCTACTACAAAGTAAGCGGAAACATGTTTAATTTGTGTAAGGATAAAACATTGAAAAAAAAACAACGGCTTGCACGATCAAAATCCACTATATCAACTTCATAAAAAGTTGATGAAAACGGAGACCAACTTGATTTGGCAGGTAAATCCATTAAAACTGACCTAACATCAATATGAAAGTTGGTAGTAATGAGAGATCTTTATATAATGGTTGAAATGAACTAATATACGTAGATCTTTCAATTGTGAGACTTTATGTAATCTGAAATAGGTCAACGGTAAATGGTCTTACGAATTTTCGAACATTGTCACGTGAGCGACTTTAACATTTTTTACCCATCCCAAAAATTTAAAACTCTGATGTGCACAACGCCGCTAAAGAAGGTTTCACTTCAAAAATTGATGAAACAATAGCACGTCTTGATATTTTACTTTTTCGTAGTCTTCTACGAAAAATTCCAAACTTTCGTAGCTTATGCTTCTACGAAAATTTTGAAATTCCTAACTTTTGTAGCTTTCTCCGAATTTTTTCAAAATGTTACTTACTAGTTTATTTGGTTGTTTAACCAAAAACAATAACAATTTAAGTATGCTTAATTTGAGTATGAATAAGAGGGATAAAAATACAGCTTGCAAAAAGTATAAATGAAACTACAGCACATGATGTGTATTTACTTTTTCGTAGTCATCAACAAAAAAATATTCCAAACTTTCCTAGCTTTCTCCAATTTTTTTAACAAAATGTTACTTACTAGTTTATTTAGTTGTTTTAAACTAGCTACTCAATCAAACATGCTTAATGTATGTATGGATAAACCGGAATAAAAATATACGTATAAAATAATAGCACCAGTATTTTCACGTTTCGTACTTACGAAAAATTCCAAACTTTCGAAGCCAACTACGAAAATTTTAACACAATGTTACTTACTAGTCTACGAAAAATTCCAAACTTTCGTAGCTTTCTACGAATTTTTTTAAACATAAAATGTTACTATTGTTTTTTAACTAAAAGTTAATAAACTCAAACAATCATTCTCAGCCATTATTCAATGATAAATAATCCTTGAGAAGTTAATTAAAGAAATTCGTATGCAGCAAGCGAAGTTAAAAGAATTTGTCTGAAGCTAAAGGTCGGGCCGGAGCTTTACAGACATCAAAATGCTAATCTACTTGGGAGTGAATTACTTACCGAGAGGCACTCGGCGTAGATAGAAATATTATATGATTACATTTAAATCCGGTAGCAACTAGTGGCTGAGAGGGTCTCAATGCTTGCAGCGTGATTTTGCCGAGGAAATATAAGTTTTCAAACTAGATACGGTCTTCTACCATTGGCGACTTTAGCCACCTTCATCATTGAATATTTCTGTCCTCTCCCGTAATCCTCAACAACTGAGGAACTGGCTATCTTACTGCCTTTTTAGGGTTCCGTACCTCAAAAGGAAAAAACGGAACCTTTATAGGATCACTTCCTTGTCCGTCCGTCAGTCAAGACCGTTTTTCTCAGAAACACGTGGAGGTATCAAACTGAAATTTATATCTAATACTCAGGTCTGCTGTCCCTTGGAGCTGTGAAAAAATCAAACTTCTAAGCCAAAGCAATCAAAAGATACAGCCGTTTACGCCGCAAATTTCCGCAAATTTTCGAAACTCGCACGGGAATTAAAACCTACAGGGTAGGTACTTCCCGGGAACTTAGAATCTTGAAATTTGGTACGAAGTAACGTCTTATAGTACAGATAAAGGAAAAATTGCGAAAACCGTAAATTTTTTGTTACATCATATAATAAAAAATATTTTTGAAAATTTTAAACGGAACCCTCGGTGCGCGAGTCCGACTCGCACTTGGCCGGTTTTTCTGTTTATGAATGTCCCTTACCGCGCAACGGTGTGCGTGACGACAGCGGCACGGCACCGTACCAATTGCTGGTGTAAGGTCGGATAGTTATACCGTGTTCTGTCTGATTTGCTCGAGTTTATAACGTAATTTTAATGGCAGAGACAAAACGCGGAATAACTAATCTAAGCTTACACCTGGTTTAGAAGAAAAAAGGGGTTAAAATTCTTTAGCGTTCATTACAAGGAAAATATAAAAAAGGCGATAGTAGATGTTAATAGTCTGTACCTACTTAGTTATTTAAAAAAAGCAAGCTGGACTTTTAAATTCTAAAGAAAAAGTTCGTTGGTAAATCTTTCTTAACGTTATACCTAGCTGCTTACAAACAAAACGTTAGATTAGATGGTGTTTTCCGTTACGAAAACTCATCGACCTATCGGTTCCCAGTGTGGCGTAATAGTAACAAATTACTCAATTAAATGTCGAACCAGTGCCATCAATCCCTCAATTAAGAGTTACCCTCGATATTTCCTCGACCTAAACACAGCGTAAAGGTCATCAGGCAAGCGCGATCATGTCTCGAACAATTGATAATTCCATAAACTCTCATCTGTGATCTAAAAATAGAACAATATCAAGGGCGACAGTCTACAAACTGAAGGCCAACTAAATAAAATTACTCACATGATATCCATTTTCTTTCATTCTTACAACCAAATTTACACTTAAAAAATCTTTACTGAAGATATTCCAAAAAGAATTAACAGAAAAATACATTGTCTTCTTTCTTAGCGATTTGTAATGCGTCAATATAAGAAAACGCAACAAAAGAAGATCGCAGCAGCAAATTAACATTTTTCTGTTTTTTCTCTAGGTCTAAAATAGGAAAAGAGGTGTGTTACCTAAAATTCACATGTTTTTTCAGCCAGTGCACTTGGGTTTTCCAAAGTTTGGTGTAATGACGTCAAAGGTGCCAGGGATGGTACTGAATGTTTTTGACAGGTGTCAAAGATTATCCAGGGCGCATGCCCTGGGTCTACGCATGCGCTGCGTTGTGGAGCGATGAAATCGTTTTGTGGAAAAACCGTGGGAGGAAACCGGCGTTCGATAAACGCGCGGATGTGACGTGTAAAGGAAATGTAGCTGGCATCCCTTTTCCTGTTGTTCCGAGGAAACATCTCAGATGGAATTATAGGACTCCGTAGAAAATCCACTGCTTATTTATCTTCACAGCTATTTGCAGTATGTTTGAGTAAAATCTAGCGATAAAGCAAAATGTCTACTTAGGTACCAAGGTTCTATTTTAGGTCAAAATATTAATAATATAGAAAACGATACCTAACTACACTAGTTACAAAGTTTTAATAATTTATGACTATCACAAACTAAAGAGATTGAATTGATTAACTTGAATGAGAATTTGAATGAACGACCTCCATGGTTGAGTGGTAGCACCGGTTGCACGGTGCCGCCTACTCTGAGGTCGGGTTCGAAATTTCGAAATTTGTATTCGTACTTAAGTCTTATATCTATATATATCGTTATAGTTAAATATGCATTATCTAAGTACCTACGAATCATTACAATGTATTTATATCCGTTACCTTAGTAAGTAGGTAACCTACGGGTATGTAAGACTGGCGCTGGCGGCGCGTTGGCAACATTTACACAAAAAACAAATTAGATTCAAAAATATTTATTTAACTTCGTTCATTAATATTATCATAGTAGAGCTCAACAGTAATCCAAGTTACGGGGTCCGGGGTAGAGATAGACACGCATTGCAGGCGCCGACGGGCACGGCGGGGGCGAAGCACTCGCTGGGGCACACGGGGCACGCGCCCGCGAACTGGCGCGGGTATGCGCACCCCTCGGTACTTGGCCACTGGGAGGGCTGGGCGCTCTGGGCATGATAAAATAACAGATTAAGGGCCGGTTCCACCACTTACTGATAAGTTCTTAGATAGCTCTGGCAAATAATTCGACATATCTTCTTGCATGTTACAACTGTCAAGTGATCTGTCATATAAGCTATCCATAACTTATCAGCAGGTGGTGAAACCGGCCCTGGCACTTTACGCACTTTCATCTTGCTGTCAATCAAGAGAGTGATGGAGCTTTAACTACATAACTCGAAGTTGTATTTATTATACATCTCTTACATGATGTAATAATCTCAACCCTTCAGGTAGATGGGTCATAGTGACTCAACAAAAATAATAGAGAGACAGATCCTGTTCTCTTCTCAGAAGACGACTCTTATGTCTGTTTTGTGCCGCTGGCCACCCCTGGAGGACAGTCTGAGGCTAGACAGCGGGAATAATCGTAATAAAAGATGTTTAAGCTGACCACATGATATCATACGCTGGGCAGTTCAGGTGCAGGCCTTGCGAAGGCCGGTCCTTCTCCAAAAAATAAGCCTGAACGTGCCGTAGTGAAGTGTAGTAACTAAATTTAAATTGTAAATATCACCAACTCATTGTGTAAATATGAAATTTAACCATAAATCACCGTGTACAACAGACGGTGATGTTATCAACTCTGTATGGGACTGTCTGTGGGTACAGTCCTTGCGAAGGCAGGTCCTTCTCGTCAGGCATCCTGGATGTGTCATAGTGACTAACTACCTAATATGAATAATATTGAGATGCTCACCCTAATGAATGAAGTTAAAGCACACCACATGATGTCATAAGCTGGGCAGTTCAGGTAGAGACCTTGCGAAGGCAGGTCCTTCTCCAGACAAGCAGCCTGGGCATGTCGCACTGCCACTGTCCACTCCGGATGTTCCGCCCCCAACTTCTCGTAGTGCTCAGACACCTTCTTCTTGTCCACCTTCCCTTCAACCAGCCAACCAGCCTCGCGGAAAGTGCACGTCATTCGGTCACACTGATAAAAGAAAAATGGTGGAATTAAGTCGAACGGTTGACTTTGAGAAAAAATCGTTTTAGAAACCTCAATGTAAATTTTAAAGACCTATCTATAGATACCACACGTAGGTAGGTTTGATGAAAAAAAAAAACAACGGATTGCACTCTGGGAGTGCCGGCAGAAGTGAAAACCGCTTAAATGAAAATAACGATCAAAATCCACTATATCTTGACCACAACTTCATAAAAAGTTAATGAAAACGGAGACCAACTTGATTTGGCAGGTAAATCCATTAAAACTGACCTGGCATCAATATGAAAGTTGGTAGTAATGAGAGATCTTTATATAATGGTTGTTATGAACTAATATACGTAGATCTTTCAAGTGTCAGACTTTATGTAATTTTAAATAGGTCAACGGTAAATGGTCTTCGTCAACGAATTTTCGATCAGGGTCACGTGTGCTGACGCGACTTTAACATTTTTTACCCATCCCAAAAATTTAAAACTCTGATGTGCACAACGCAGCTAAAGAAATCTACACTTAAAAAAAAATCAGTTTCAGTTCCATGCATACAAAAATAAAAATAAAATATATATATATATATATATATATATATATATATATATATAATATATATATATAGCTCCTTAATATATATTTTTTTTTGGGTAAAAAATATGGTGGGTAGGTGTAGGTAATCGGTAGTCAAGTGAATACCTAATTTAATATAATAATAATAGTAGAAACTTTATTAAATACACTTGTGTTTGTTTTTGTATTATACACGATACAAAACACATACATACAGAAAAAATGACATAAAAGAGGCACACACAATAGGCGGCCTTATTGCTACATAGCAATCTCTGCCAGGCATCCTTGAGTGAGAGACGGAACATTTCATGTGCGAGTTATAATATTGTCTTAACTGAAAAAATGAATAGTTTTATTATTAAATTGCATGTTTCGTGAGGTAGGTATGTGTAAATTATTGTAAAAGAGCGCATATCCCGCCAACAAACTATGTTCATAGTTTGGCGGGAAATTATCTAAGTGATAATTGTAACATACCACTTGATAAACAAATAATAAAAAAAAAAGTTCAACTCGCACTTGGCCGATTTTTTTTCTATTTAATATATTGATAGCACTAACCGGTCCCCGGGGACCGCGCTCGAATTACGCGCTACGCGATTTTAGACTCTATTGTTATTGCTTAGAGTCGAATTTATTTATGCTAAGAAAGTATGCAAAATACGAAGGGCGTTTCGATGAGTTAAGCCAAACAAAAAAAACTTACAGGACTGGCATTTCCTCCGCACTTACTGGTGATATTGTCTCCTATGATTTTAGGCAGTTTGATACAACTATAAATCTGAAAGAGAAACACAGATTATTATTTTTTCAGACAATTATATGACATAGTATAAACAACCCGTTGTGGCCACTTTGTTGACGACCGTTATAGTAGGTATATTATAACTATTGAGCTACTTAGAGTATATACTCTAGTTGGTAGAATGATTTGTAGGTGCATCGGTTGTTTAAGGTCGCCTACTCTGAGGTCCTGGGTTTGAATGATTTGTATGATGAACACAAGCATTTAAAAGTCTAACAGTCTTTATTTAAATAATAACTACTAGAGGTATTCTTGCTATCCTATACCTAGGCATAGGTTGGCGCCAACATTAGAAATATGCGCCGTACATTGAGGCTTTTGGAAGAACCGACTTCTTTTTTACAAATCAGTGTTATTAGTATGTACGATACATTAGTGGATGTTCGGTCCAACAACGTCTCGAGTCCGTCTTATAAAAGATTAGTCCCTACGGCATATTACAAATCTGGTTTGCTTATCTCCATTGATGTTGAAGGCGACTTCAGCGCCACTCTTGGGACGTCGGAAGATCTTCCATGAGATGGACTCTAGAACCGGTGTTTCGTCGTATTTTTTGGTTGTCGTTTTGAATTTTTCTTTTCATGTCTTTACTAACCTGAGCCGGCACTTCCCCGCAGTAGACGCGCGGCGGTGCAGGTGGTGCGACCGGCGTATCAGCTCTGCACGCCTGCAAAGATTACCTCAAACTTTATTTGTGTCGTGTGTCGGTACCAAAGACAGAATTAGGTAGATTCTTATTTATTTATTCATACAGAGATTGGGGATAAATGTGAAAACTATGACTTTTACCTCGCCTAAGACAGTTTTAATCAATTTTTGCCATAGAGATAGATTAGACACTGTACAAGAATATTATACGTAATTACCAACCTTACTACTTTTTATTAAGATAATTTGAAGAACCGACAGAGTATTAGAAGCAAATCAAAGGAGATCTTTCAGGCTCCCATTTTTGGGCCATTTACTGAAAGTGCCAGCCAACAAAAAAAATGGTACGTATGGTTAGAACTAGTCATTTGGAGCAATAAATGATATGGCACAAAAGTTGTAGGATTATTCTAACTCAAGGTACCTATACAAGTTCAAAGATTCGTAGTTTTAGTACGGTAAATAAAGAATAGTATATAAAATGCTAAAAAAATTGCATTTGAATCCAGATATCTCTTTTAACAAAATGATAGTGTAATCAAATCATATATTTAGGTACTTACCGCAATCAGGCAGAGGACCAAAACAGTTTCTTTAAACATTTTGATAGAGTTCCGTGTCCAGAGAATACTAAAATGATACTAAGTAAACACACCACAAATAGCCACGGGTCGTGCGTTGGCGCAGGTCAAATCCGATTAGTTCATCACTACTAATGTACTAATAATAAAAAAACCTTTGTCTCAATGTCTGTTTCTGTAGTTCTCAACATTTTGTTGATAGTTTGCTGTTTTTGTGTGTGTGACACAAATTTTATTTAATATTTATAAGGTTCTTTAGTTAAATACTGCGGATGAAGTATTAGTTAACAAACGCTTGTCTAATCTTTATCTTAATATGAATAGAATGCTTTTCTCCGTCAAATAGGTAAGTAGAGTTCCTTTGCGAAGCGATGGCTGGTTCATGCGTCATGCTCGTGAACGGGTGCTGCCAGTGGGATGAGTGTGCTCAAGTCTGATTGTGTTAAAATGTGTTGAAAATTTTATATTTTTATTAAATTTTATGTTATTTATGATGTTTTGAGTTGAGAGTGTGGCACTGCTTTATCAGAATAAATAAAAATAAGTAATGTTCTCTAATTAAGGTGGTAACTTCTATACAAACAAACATTACACAATTATTGGTTCATCATACCTTAATAATTCATAATTACATGCGCAACTAACTCGTTTCAGTTATTTGTTTGCGCGAAATAATAAAAAAAATGTACATTCATACATAAAATACGAATATACTAATATCTTATAATTTCAATAATTCTACGTATGTGTGTGTGACCCATCGCATTTATATACCTCATGTATGAAAGTACATTTTTAATTTTAATTTCATAATTTCGCGCAAACAAATAACTGAAACGAGTTAGTTGCACATGTATTTATGAATTATTATTGTATGATGAACCAATAAATGTGCAATGTTTGTTTGTATGGAAGTCGTACTATCTTAATCTAATTAAGTACATGAAAGAAATTAGTATTATTTTAATTTACTTTAAATACGGTTTATGATTATGACCCAGCTGATGCGTCTTCCAGTAACATTGTAAGTAACATTAATGCACTTTTATCTTTCTTTTTTTGTTGTTTCCATTGTATTTTTACATTTATACACTTTAACATAAGTACCTGAACTACGTCATGCTTACTCAAACGTGTCTTCGGCGATGTCGTGAGGCGGGTCGTTACTTTCGCTAAAATATGGTTGAGCAAAGCGATGGCTGGTTCATGCGTCATGCTCGTGAACGGGTGCCGCCAGCGGAAATGGGTCTACTTCAGTCTGCTTGTCTTAACGGTGTGCTTAGGCTTAAATATTTTTTATCTTAAATAAATTTCTATTGACCTGTATGTACTTACGTCACAACTTGCAGTACCTACAGTAATCTTATAATGCGAGAAATGTTATAATGTTTGGTATAAGTAAAGCTGGAACTTGAAGTGGTGTGCGAGAGTGAAGACCGACTTCATGTTAATTTCTCCCAGTTTGGTCAATCACTAACAATAATTGATGGAAACATTTCCATAGCCATTATTTTGGGTTTGTCTTCTAGCGATATTTCGTAGAAATCGGTCATGTCTAAGAGTGTTTGTTTATAAGAAAAACTAACTTTTGGAAAGTTATATTCGAATTATCATGCATTGTTTTTATTTTACTTTTTTTTATTATTTCTAAAGACGGAACCAAGGAGGGTTTTCCCCCATACATACTTTTTCTGTACTGTATACAGTTTTTGAGTTATGAAGAATATAATATAATATCACTAGACAGTGCTGAATTTGTAGGTACATGGAGTCCGATTTTGTTCCATTTAAAATTGGAATCAGTGTCTTGGTCACAGATATCAACGCACATTAGAGCTAGCGCAGACGACGGATAACGGAGGACTTTTTGTCCGCGATATGTCTTTGTTGTTAACCAAATAAGATTCAACTTAGACCACGTATATCCGCGAAAAGTACGCGATAGTCCTCGTTATTTATTCAACTTTACGTTCTTAGTAATAAGGTCGTGTCGCGGACAAAAAGTCCTTCAATGTCCGTCGTCTGCGCAGGCCATTACTGGTGAACTTACTATATCTGTGGTACATTCTTGGTGGTGTGGTAAATTCTTACGAAAACGCGTCCAAACAGGTTCAAAGTGAGTACGGCCTATGCGTTTCCCCGCCAAAAAAATGCCGTTTCTCATAAAAAAAAGTTTCCTTTAGCGTTCAACGAGTAGACGATTTGCCACTTGAGTAGGGTTACTATGCCTAAGTATTCGACTCTGTAACATGACAACCTCAGTAGAAATAATAATCTGTAAATATATTTTATATCTAATCGCCGAGACGCCAACCAAGATCACGGATCAGTACTAGTCTATTAGGAGGTCGTCACTTGTTCACCTTGATGAACTACGCTTGCCGCATTATAAACAAAAGTTAAGACAAACGAGCACAATTGTTTAATGTCTATTATTAAACTGATAGCAATCAATTATTACCATGTCAACAGGTTTTCTATTCTATAATAATTATTCCTACTTTCCTCTTATATTATGTTTCAAGATTGTAGATTTGTGTTTGGCAACGACATGTTCCTTTGTAAATGTTGTTGCTTCTGTTAAAGCTGATAAGTTTCTTGCAGCCGTTTTTCTTATCAGTCAAAAGATATCATGAATAGCTGGTAGGAAAAAAAAAATTGGAGCACTTATCTATAAGTCTATATGAATAAAAATCTTTGACTGACTTTACTTTTGAACGGATTTGTGTGAATGGTGCACAGATAGGGGGTTCCCCCGCGGGAACGCGGACCACGTAGGGGGTGCCCCCACGGGAACGGGGACCACGCGGTCCCCGTTCCGGATATCGGGATAAAAGGTGTCCACCCGCGTGGGTGGTCACTAGCAATACAGTACTAATAGGTACCTAACAGTTTTTAACCGACTTCAAAAAAAGGAAGAGGTTCTCAAGTCGATTTTTTATTTTATTTTTTTTTATGTATGTTCTACCATAACTTCGCCAGTTGTTAACAGATTTTTTATAATTCTTTTTTTATCTGAAAGAAAATGGTTTATGCGTGGTCCCATATAATTTTTACGAAGATCTGGCTAGTAGATTTTTCATAATCCTGAAAAATATCAATCACCTTTTGGCAAGTAGTCGTATACCTAGATGACATCATTGTTGTGTATGGGCTGATTTTTTAGTGTAATTATTGGCACATAATGTAACAAAAAAATCTGAAATAAAAACATTTTATAAAAAAAAAATCAAACCGACTTCAAAAAGTAAAAAATAAAACTTTTTTATTCTACTTTTAAATCGACGCGATTGAAATTAATGCTGATGACAATAATAACTGCTTATAATAAATAATTTTTAAATTTTATTATCTCTTGCGTGATAAGGCCTGTTATCATAGAGCACAAGTCAAACTCAATGTAACATGACTGTGTGACTGTACAATTTTTTTCTACACTATATACTACCAAATTCAGTTGTGAGATTTTTGTTTTCATTCAAGCACTTGTTACAAACTAGTTATTTTATTTTCAATTTACAAGATTGTAAATATTTGCCAATAATAATAAAAGAGCACAAAAACAGTCAAAAAAATATAATTAGTCTTTAATTCTATATGTTATGTATCACATACAGCTTTATCTTCCTAATTTCTCTCTCTTATATTATTAAAGAAATCTTTCTTCAACATGGGCAAGGCTTCTTCTCCGCTCATGTTCGATGGCAGTTTATTGTCAAAATGTGGGTACTTTGGATGCCACCAATCAAACACAACAATGTTTATAACAGTGTCTAGAATCACAGTGCATTCTGGCAGTATATCTCTTGAAACATTATGGCTGCCAGTGTTGAATCCCAGGTGTAACCTGTGGTGACGGAAACCCTGAGACAGGACTACACTGACTGATGAGAGGGTCATACCCATCAGTGGTGGCACCTCATAGAAACTCTGGCATGTCACCTGAAAAGCAGAAGGTATGGGGAAAGATAATTCATAGTAATCAAGGATAGTTATAATTTCATTTAGATTTATAATTAAATTATGATACAAATGCCAAATATGTTTATTCGTCATCACAGGTACACATTAAGTCGACAGGATATTTATGATGGCAATATCTTAAATACAAACCCACAACAAACCTCTGACGCAATAAGTTGGGTCAGAATAAACTGTGCTATTGGCCCAGTAAAACAAAAGGAAAAAAATTACAAAGTTTACGCAAAACTAACCTGCAATACTTGTGCATTATCCTCTGGATTAGCATCTATCCTTCCTAGCTCTTCAAGAAAATCAACTGTTGTTTCTAATCTTTGCATTGGACACTTCTTGAATTTGAAGTAAATCAACCAGTACTGGGGACCTTTACAAAACCACACATTGACACATCTTCGTTTAACGAGCTGATGAGGCTTACTGTCATGGGCAGCTTGCTGAGCAACTTTCTTAACAAATACATCATAAGTATGATACAAGGCCCTAATAACCCTTTGACAGAGACCATAAACTTTGTAGCTGTTCTCCAATCGCAGTCTCTCTGGCAAATTGGGATGATTCTCACAATGCCTTTCATACAGTAGCCTCCAAAATGACTCTCTTTTAGTGATTGTGTATGTTGATTTGTTTATACCAGCAAATCTTCCCACATCTTCAGGTTTTATGAACTTTGAAATCAAATACCAAACAATTTCTGGATAAACAATGCCCGGTCTGTCTTCAATATTGTCCTCACTTTTGGATTTATTTCTCTTTCTCCTACAGACTATGCTCTTGGTGCCGTCTTCGTTGATTTCCTCTACAAGGTCAAACTCCTCATCCTGAAGTTGGTCCCAAGACAGTTCAGGAGGAGGAGCAGTTTCAACAGATTTTTTCAACTTTCCAACTGGCTTTAAAGCATTTGCACAGTCATTAATAGTAAAATCTGCAAAAATACGTATAAAATAATGTTATTACCACCATTACTACAAATGCAAGTCTTTGAGCAGCTTAATAACAAAAAGATTTAAAGTTATGACTATGTATAGAAAATTTGGTTAGAAGCTACTTTACAGGGCTAAAATAAATGCTGTTACATACCTTGATTAGATTTTTTTTTGTTTCCTTTTTTCTTCGACATTTAGTTTTGAAAAATAATGTTCATTGGTTATGTTCAGATTAGATAAATGGTCTAACTTTTACAACTTGTAAGTATCGTCTTATTGTTTTCTTATCGATTAATCATGTCTATAGTTGTGAATTATTCGTGTGTAATTAAGAATAATGTATTCTAATTAATGTGTACTAAGTACTAGCACAGTCTATATATTTCCCGTACTATTGTGAAACTTTACTTTGAATAAAGGTCTGTATGTATTTTTTTTATGCCTCCTTTCCTTTCGTGTTCGTGTGCTTGACACAACTTGACAGTGACACTGACATAAATGACAGCCAGAAAGAAACAGATCAACTTTTTTCAATTAGGTTTTTTAAGAAACAAGCTACGGTCTAAGATCATGCTGCCTAATTATTTAATCAATTTTATAAAGCGTGGAATAGTGACCTCCTACAAAAATTGGGTAAACAAATTAAAAAAACTCTATTTATCTGTACCACTGAATTATTAATAAACATTTGATGTATTAGTAGGAGATCAGTAAAATTGGCCCAAAACAGTTAGTGTCGGCCAATGAAAATACAGTGCAACATAAAAGAGTAGAAAGTGGATTTTTGAGGAACTAACCAATTACAAAATTGTATACCTTATGGCATGGCAACACAACTTCCGGTTGTCACATAGTTAGTTTTGTTGTCAAACCTTTACAGCCTTATCACAAAAAAAATTAAAACACTGTTTAATTTAGACAGTGTTTAAATGTGATTTAAACACTGCCTAACTTAGACACACGAAAAACACTGTTTTGTAATAAGACCATTAGAGTCTTCCTTATTTTATAGTAATTTTCGTACTTAATCAATGGAAATAATGAAATACGAACACGAATAAGAAATTCGTATTTAGTGGCGGTGCCCGTGACTTTATCAAAAACGTGTTTCATTGATGAAAAAAATTCAAGCAGGACTACAACTATTAGCAATTCTGATAATACTACGAAAACGAATTTGATACTTGATAATTTTTAATAATTATTTGTTAAACCAACAAATCATTAGAACTTAGTAACCTACCCATACCCACTGAGCGGTAGCCGGTTATCGTACTAGACCTTTCGCGCTAAACTCTATTTTATGCAGCTTAGCCTTAGAGTCGATTTTAGTTAAGATAAGAAAAAGACAAAATAATTAAGTATTTGATAGATGAATTCGAACAAATAGTAACTGCTCTCTGAAATGTTAGAAAATAGTTGATTTAAAATCGTACACAATCATTTAAAATTTTAATCGAAAATCTACTTGTCTCCAAACAAGCCGTTTTTTTTTTATTTTATTAACAACGAGCCTTTATCATACCTGATGCTAAGTATTGATAATGCTGAAGATGGAAGCGAGCCTCTCCCGGAGCCGTTCTAGTCATTTGATAATTTTAACATAATAAAATGCTAAATACTGAAAGAAAAAATAATTATCTCTTTTGCCAGCAGCATAAAAAATATGGATATGGGCTTCATTTGACTTTTGAAGCTCATAAAATTACGTTATATGGTTATTTACCTGTTTAATGAAGCCCATATCTATATCTATAAATTTTACGCGGTAGGGCCCCAGATCTGTCACAAATAGATTAAATAAAACACTCTGGTATAAATCCATATAGATACTTAGATTTTTGCGACTGTTGTTGAGATGTTCATAGCACTATAGTTAATGCTCTCTTCATTTTTGGTCAATTAATGATTCATCATAAAGTTTATAACCTGCAGGTCTATCGGCTAAAAATATGAAGTTCATATCCATACGTTACATTTGAAGCCCATACCCAGATCCATGGATATTGGAGCAAACGCGTAACTTTTTTCTGGTTATGGACATCGTGAGTGAATGATACAACGTTCTCAGATTAGTATGATAAACAACATGTTTTCAGATTAGATAGTAGCTTGAAATTAGTGCGCTATGTTGGTAGCATGGTGTGAGATGTCAACATAGCTTAAACCCAGGGGTGCCAACTTAGCAGCAAAGGAATTAAAGTATTTTAAACTATACTTAGTTTTTATGATCATCAAGCGTTGATCAAGTACAAGCTAAAAACAAAGTGATTACTTTCTCAGTGGTACAAGCAGTGAATTTTCTGTTCCAAACAGACAGACAACAGTTTTCTCACATAGAAAGAAGGTAGGTACTTTTTAAATTTGTCTTTCGCTCCTTCTCATTGCTTTTCTTTTAACACTGTTCTGCAAACCTTCAACATTGTAGTTAAAAGTGACTAGAAACACGTCTACCACACAAAAGATTGTAATATATCTTGACTGTATAATTTATTTGTATTTTATTCACTTTTATATGATGCCAGCCCGCAAAGTCGTTTCGGCTGCTCAAATGTAGCATATTTTACAATACATGGAGTCAGATCGCGCCTTGGCAAGTGGCAAATTAGGCAATGGGCCACTAGGAAAGCACGCAGTCTGTCCGCCAAAAATGGGTAGACCTGGCGGCCCAACTTAAGGCCTTCGGGCACGGCGCAACCAAAAGTGCGATGAAGTGGCGAGATGTAAGAACGACTTGATTTTACCACATTAGTCGGACTTATTGTTGAGACTATCATAACTAACTAAACTGAACAAAGTTGGGTACCTCTACAAAGCATTAAGTGTATATACTATACATTTAATGCTTTCAAATATGAGTTTTGCTTAATTTATAACAATCTTGTAACCGCATCCAAAGTTTATGGGCTACAATACCATTTTGCATGTTTTTAAAATAGTATTTTTGTGAAAAAAGTATGCAGTGCGGAAGAAGGGACAAAAAGATCGTTGCATGCACGGGGAACTGGTGGTGGCCCACCAAAAATTATTCAGTGGCAGTGGAAGGAATCCAAGAAGTTAGGATTCCCTTTGAAGTTAGTTTCTTTTATTTTATTTATTTCAAAAGTATCAAAAGTGTTATGGGATCAAGTAATTTTTTTTTAATTAATAAAATATCTAATAAATATTTACCAAAATACCTACTGCTTGTATGCAAAACTAAAATTTCATGTAATGTAAATTCTTTGTATTAAAATCAACTCAACATTGGCACCACCATCTCCACTGGCACCGCCATCACGAGCACCAACAACGATACAACAACCTCGTTGTCATATAATATCTTCCCTTCAACACCAAACGAATCTCAACAGCAGTTCTCTGGTATTTTTTTATTCTTCGGTACTTTGTCTTCGGTCGCACGGCTGATGTACGTCGACTTCTCGCCATTAACGGAATGACGTCCTGGCACAAGATATTAAATTGATGCTTTGAGAGCCGGAATGCTGCGACAAACGAAGTATCAGGCAGCAGCATGGGTCTACTAGACTCACACTGCTGTTTCCGCTGTATCGCCTCCCTTTGTTTGATCCGATTCTCTCCGGCAGCCATTCGGGTAATACGGGAGAAGGGCATGACTTATTTACTTACCTACCTACACAAAAAAAAGAAAGTAACTTACGACTGTATTTTACTATATTATATAGTAATGTACAAGTAATTTTAATTTTTAATTACACAGCCGCCAACAGACTCTTTGACATAATATTATCAACACAAACAACAATAAGTAGGTATAAACAAACAAAGAATATTTTTTTACAGACTCCGTGGGAGTTTTCTTTCCCTTTCGTTGGCTTTTCTTTAATATGGATGTGGGTATGGAAACTTTTTTTTTACGCGATACTGATTCTAGGCTTCTAGGAGATTATGTTCATCATTCACTCTTTTTCTGACATATGGGTATGGATATGGGTTTCGGCAAAAATATGAAGTTCATGGAGTTACGCGGTACCAACTTGGTATGGATATGGACTTCAACTGTCAAATGCAGCCCATGACCATACCCAGATTTTTTACGCGATAGCCCCACTGGTCTTCACCAACCTTCACCAAACTATAACAACAATTTAATTTGTATTGTTCTCTCCAACATCAGGTACATTCTTATTTCTAAACGTATTTATTTTGCGAGAGAAATAATAAATTAAATAATAAAAAATAAATTGTTGTTATAGATGGTGAAGTCTAGGTGTAAGTCTAAGTATTTAATAAAATACTATTAAAAAGTACGTATAATTTGCAAGCTAACGTGATAAATAGAAGTTTCCAATTAAATAATTAATCCACGTGCAAAGAATCCACACGTCATTTGTCTTTCTTTCATCACGCGATTACTTTTACGAATATTTCTTACCCTTTTATATCGTTGGTGGTTTTTGCTTTTTTATTATATTTTTACTTGTTAACTGATTTTTATTAGATTATAATACCAAACTGACATTAAGTAGGTGTAACCTTTTGACATTTTGAATTAATTAGTGACTTTCAAAAACGCTAATGATTTTGGACACAACTTAAGTTACAATTTTAAATTGTGTAGTTGGAATTTTTAACCTATTGCGCGGTACAATAGATAATGTGCTAAATTACCTATTGCCGAAAGTTTTAACCTATTGCGGATCGTATGCCCGGCCGACCGTCACAAACAATATCAAATCAATTGAGTTTGGTTTTCTGATCCGCGATGGGTTAAACTAAATGAGTAAATGGAAAATAAATAATATTAAGACTTCTTAATCACTAATTATGTCCGAATCTGTTTTACTATACATCATTATAAATTATTTAATTAATTAACATTTATTATTACATGGGGATTTTATGAGTTTTGCGGCTTTCTGGGTGCCAGGGCTTGCTCTTTCATAACACCGCAATTTTAAGGTTAAGGTAGAACCAAACCTAAATAAAACGCTCCCTATGTACATACTTGTTGCTGATTAGGTTTGAAAATTAACCGGTTATATAAGCCCTGCTGGGTACTTGCCCCTTTTCAGTCAGTATTTTAAAGTCCGAAAGTATTTTAAGTCTCATGACCGTTTTAGAAATTACAGAAATACCACTTTATTATGAAAATAATTTTCAACCAGTGTCGCGAGAATGAAGTTATAATAAGTGATTTCTCTTTCTAATTGATCACAATAATGCTCTGACCTATGGCCCTACCGCGTAAAAAATATGGATATGGACATGGGCTTCATTTGACAGTTAAATGACCATATAAGTTAATTCTATGAGCTTCAACTGTCAAATGAAGCCCATATCCAATCAGTTGATAAAGATTTACTTTCATTGCGTAGACGTACTAGTACTACTCGTTTTTATCTCTAATCAGTAATGAACAAACGTCGATAGAAATAGTGCTACATCATTTTTTGGCTTCAAGTAGGTATTGAGCGCGCTTGCTCCAGTTAGGTTATAACCTATATAATTTGTGGGTTATCTGTGGGTTACCTTCATGCTTCATTTCATGCATGATGTTTCGATATTTTTTTGTTAAGTATGCTATGACGTAAATAGTGTACGATTAGTGGCCAAGCAATTATTCAAGTTTAATTTAGAAAATTAGTCCACTCAACGTATAGCCCAAAATGGGGTGGGTTGAGTTCTATTCTAAGGCAATTCATAATTATCTTTATTTAGATATTCATAATAAAAATAACTTAAGCCTTAGGCACTCGATATTGGACCTGTAAGTTTAAGAATAGCCTTAATGAATTTTAGAACATCCTAATGTTAGTGCAAAACAATTTTTATTGAAATTAAGATTGTGAATAGTCCTATACGATTATATGGGTGTCGGGGACTTATTTCGTGGCGCGGACCTATTCTACTTTATCTGTGGCAATTATGGCAACATTTTATCAAAGTGACGTTCTCATTCAAGATGGCAGACATGCCGCTTGAGCTAATATAGTATGGAATCGTAGGAGTACAAGTTTTAGGTGTGTCTTTCCTATTAGCGAACTAGAATGTCTCCCGAATTGTTGACTAAATTCTTATTCGAACAGTTCGATCATGTGAAGCTACGTATTTGTGTGTCGTGCGTTAGATTTAGGTAACACTCGTGCCGGAACATATGTAATAAACGGTGATCGAAATTGTGTTGTTCGGTGTATCGTGTACGTTTGTATTCTGCTTTGGTGGTAAATTAAAATGTGGAATATGATGTGCGACGTGATGCCCACGATATCCGAGGACAGTATCAGCCAGAGGAGTTCACAGTTATCTGGTGAAGATGCGAACTTCGAACAGCTCATGGTATCGATGCTCGACGAGCGGGATAAGCTGGTGGAGAGTTTGCGGGAGACGCAGGAGCGTCTTGGCGACTCGGAACTACGCCTTAAGGAGGTGGAGAAAGAACGAGACTCCTTGCACAGACAAATCGCTGCTAACTTACCACAGGTCAGTGACATTTGTGTTACTTTTCTTGGGTGGTTTTATCAATGCGTTATCTAATATTAGCGTAGCTCAAGGGCGACCACTGGTATGGTCTATGTAAACCTGGCTTAGTTAAAAGTTTTCATCTAATGGAGATAAATTTTAACCTGTGATAATTGATGAAGTTCTCTTGAACTTATTACAATAGAACCATAGATAATTAGCATATGGGTTATTTGACCCTTGTAAAATCATGTTTTACTTTTGAAATCCTCTTCCTTTCAACCACTATCTTTAAATCCACCTTTAATCCAATCCTATCTTTTTCTAGTCCATATCCTGCCAAAAGTATTATATGAAGATAATTATGTTGTGGTGACAGATATCATAAGTATCTATAAACAGTGGTAATATCAGGAAAAACATGAAGCCCAAGAAGCAATAATCTATTTTAATAGAAACTGTAATAAATTATTTTTTAGTAACTTCTTGTTTGTGTTAGCTAAATAGCTAACTAAAAGTTAGCTATATAAATAACTATTTTACAAATCACTAGTGTGAATGAGTTTATCCCACTTCAGTAAATAAAAGTTTAAACGAGACAAACAGTGTTACTTGAATATTTGTTTAAAGTTGTTTTCATTTCTAGTCTATGTGTCCATTCATTCTCTCAATGGTTTTGCCATAATGGTCATCATTTCGCAAATTTTTGGTATAATTTTCTGTACTAATTTAATGACACAATAATGACTTAAGAAACTGCTTTTTGATTCATATGAGACTCAATGGTTTAACACTGTGAATTAAGGTAAATTTGTTATCTATACTAATATTATAAAGAGGAAAGATTTGTATTTTTGTATGTAACGAATAAACTCAAAAACTACTGGACCGATTTTGACGAAATTTGGTATAGAGAATCCTTAGACCCCAAGTAGTAACATAGGCTATAAATGATCCCAAAATTCCCACGGGAACGGGAACTACGCGGGTGAAACCGCGCCCGGCCTCTAGTTTAAAATATAATAAGATAATGATAAAAATTTTCATAATTTTACATTACTTTTTGCATTTAGAACTAATAGCCCAGTCAAATAAGACTTTGAAGGTTACAATAATTCCCATAGAGCTGAAAATTGGTATGAATGTTCAGAATACCATTATAAATGAATTGTGAAAAGTCCCCATCAATCCCCCTTGTGCAAAAAATTTTATTGATGGTGAAAGTTTGCAAAAATAGGTTTTTCGCGTTTTTCAGCTAAACGGTGAGTTTTACAGCAAAAATAGTTCAGACAAAAATTGTAGATCATCCGATTCTCTACAAAAAATGTATCTACACTTTTTTTCATAAGTATTGCCATTTCCGTGATATAGCGGTTGAAAGAATTGAAAAAAATATTTTATTCGTAATATGCACGTTAATGTTCTTTTATATTCATTTTTGAACCGTTATATGAGTAAATACATGAGTCCCTATGTCTTATACATACAAATTATAAAATTCTTAGAATATAAATGAACGTCAAAAACTCCTCCCCTATTTTCATTTAGTCGCATGGCCTTGAGTAACATCTGTTTTTGGAGTAACAATTTGAATAATACCCATAATGTGAAGCGTGTTATGACCGTCTAGCGTATTTACATTTATATCAGCATTATCTGCTACATATTGAATAAATGTGCCAGTTTCAGGTGATAAGATATGAGGTGGACGATGAAAAACTGCTGCTGCCTCGTACATCATCGTATCATTATAAGATGCGCACAAACCAAAAGATGAAAAAATTTGTATAAGCCTTTTCGATCCAAATCGCCGATGAAAAAAAACGGAGAGACCCAATTGTAATTTGGACTTGAAAGACCTAGGCCGAACAGCACTCATAATACTATGGCTAATATTCGTGCATACTAATTGTAAATGTTCTAAATTGGAGCGTTTATTTTTTAAAATGACCTTCTCTAAGAAATAAGTCAGTGACTTTGGAATGTCTGTATCAATATCTTCAAACATACGACCTGGTGGAGGATAATTAGAATTATCTAACACTGCACATTGAATATCCTCTCGAATAATTGCTGCTGCAGCTTCTAAGATGCGAAATCGCTCTTCTTTTTTATCGGTTTTTTATTTTTCGTACCAAGCTTGATTTAAAATATCATGGTGACTATCAATAAAACATACGAATGTTGAGGATCCTGATTTTTCTGTAATAATAATTCTATCACCATACTCCAACTTCTATCGCATTTTAGTGGTTCTGTTATCTATTGTTGATTTTTTACAAATACTTTTCAATTCGTCTAATGTGAATAGACAATCATCGCTATTTTCAATATACTTAAATATTTCTCTCATCGCAATATTTGTAGCTTCATCTTTAGGACGACCGACTTTACCCCCAGTGGTCGGTTTCAGAAAAGAATTGTAGCAATCGTTATGATACTTAGCCTCGGCAGCGACTAAATCATATTCAAATTCAATTCGAGCAGCAACAGCTTTGGCTACATCATCACAACGAGTTTTAGCTATAGTTAGAATACTGTCTTTGAACGAAAGTGTAGTCACTTTAAAAATCTTACGTCGGTACTGCAGTGCTTTTTTCTTCTCCAACTCTTCATTTAATTCATTGCCGCAAAATAAACAACACTGGTTGAAGCAAAATGTAGTTTCACTTACTCGTGCTCTAGTACGAGGAGGACTTATTTTTGATGAACCAGCTTCTTCTTCTTGGCGCCGTCTTTTCACGGCATCAATGCTACTTTTTCGAGTATAATTTTTTCGACACTGCACATGAATTTTTACAGATGTCTGGTCTTTCAGGTACTCCGAAAACTCATCACCTCTTTCAATACTTGCATCAATTAATGCTTTCATGCCGCGATCAACAGTAACAACTCCACTTTCAGTCAAAGGTTGACTACAAATAAAGCAGAATTGCGACATTTTTTTTTAAAAACAGTAAAATGCACAAACTTTGTTACAAAATATAAGCGATAGCCACGAGTTGTCACTACGAAGGAATGCTTACGACTAACAGTATTTTGTTGAGTATGAGACCTTCGAAACGGAGCAGGTATACGAGCATCGCCACGCTGACAATTGAATGGAAGACAGATGTTACTCAAGGCCATGCGACTAAATGAAAATAGGGGAGGAGTTTTTGACGTTCATTTATATTCTAAGAATTTTATAATTTGTATGTATAAGACATAGGGACTCATGTATTTACTCATATAACGGTTCAAAAATGAATATAAAAGAACATTAACGTGCATATTACGAATAAAATATTTTTTTCAATTCTTTCAACCGCTATATCACGGAAATGGCAATACTTATGAAAAAAAGTGTAGATACATTTTTTGTAGAGAATCGGATGATCTACAATTTTTGTCTGAACTATTTTTGCTGTAAAACTCACCGTTTAGCTGAAAAACGCGAAAAACCTATTTTTGCAAACTTTCACCATCAATAAAAAATTTTGCACAAGGGGGATTGATGGGGACTTTTCACAATTCATTTATAATGGTATTCTGAACATTCATACCAATTTTCAGCTCTATGGGAATTATTGTAACCTTACCTCTATTTTAAGGACTAATTTGACTGGACTATAAGATATATAACTAGAACTTTATGTATAGCTGAAAAACAATAATTTTTTCTCCAACTTCTTTCTTCTTTAACATTTTCACGGACATGAATGCTATATATGCATATTTGTACCGTTGCTAGTGCGGATGCTTGAGCAGTCGAACTTTCGGCGACGATATTTGGGGCATATTTTTTTTATTAAGTATATCTCGTACAAAGTTTAAAAAGATTTCTTATTATCATTTTCCTAAGTACTTATTACATTTGTTGAAACAAAGAAGGCCTGACTAGGTCAAGGAATCTAATTGTTCAGCCATTGGAACTGAAAGCCATTATCATAACAAATTCGAAACTAGTTTTTCCTTGGACCAATTATTTTAAGACTACTCTCTGGTCTTATATGGCAAATTTTTTTGAAAATTAATTTATGTAAATGCTTCATTGTCTAAATGGTAGTATGATAATTCTTTGAATTAAAAAAAATGTGAGATTTAGTGTAAATAAACATGTAACATGTTTGAATACTAATCCTAATCCTAACTTATCTATACTAATATTATAAAGAGGAAAGATTTGATTGTTTGTTTGTTTGTTTGCAACGAATAAACTCAAAACTACTGAATGGATTTGGATGAAATTCGGTACATAGATAGTAGATAGCCTGGTTATGAACATAGGATACTTTTTATCCCGATATTCCTACGCGAGCGGCCGCTATCTAGTATTATATAAATGTGAAAGTGTGTTTGTTTGCCTTTCTTTGACGTCCTAACTAAGCAACCAATGGACTTGATTTTTGGCATTGAGTTAGTTGAAACGGTTGAGAGTAACATATGCTTCTTTTTATCCTCATATTCCCACGGGAACGGGAACCACCCGGGTGAAATCGCGGGCGGAGGCTATAATAAGGCTAGTATAATATAATTAACAAAAAGTAAGATCCAGATCTGAGAACAGTTACAATACATAATGATTACATTCATTTGCTAAGCTGACCCAGTTTCCATGTTTATATTTACTTCCTTACATTCAAGATCAATAAACATTATCTATGTGTGTCACGTGTTTCTGAATCAATTACACAACTGATAGTATTTTATCTTTCATTCAATTAATGATGTCTGTAGGAGATCTAAAGTTTTATAGTTTAAGGTTGTCAGGTGCGTGTGCTCATTTAAAATTTGTACGCAGTAGTACTTTTTTTTCTGTTTCGAGGGGGTAATGCGCCTTACGCATACCCTATCGCTGGTGGGCGATAGGACTATGTGGGTTTATCTTTTTTCAGGCGTACCCACTAAAATCCTCCCGGTTTCCGTCTGCATATCGCCAGGATTATATAAATGTGGCCGTTGTTGCAGTCTCCACCAGAACACATTAGTACTGTTACTTACATACAATCACAGTTTCATAATTTAAATAGGTATAGCAATCACATGTTAGAGATTTTAACACATAGATATTTAATATTTTATTAGAGATTAGCAAGTAGTTAATTTTTTTTCCTTGTGTTATTTTATAACTTGTACGCAATATTTGCATGCCTGTGTTATGGATCAAATATGTGAAACTCTAATGAATTATGACATCAATTGTACCATGTTTGTGGCGAATAAATGATTTATATATCTTTGTTTCAGTTTGAGTGTACATTGAATGACTTGTTTTCACTAGTTCACTGGGAATATCCATGGAGGTTTATATCGCTGAATGCTGAAAAACAGGCTTTCTTTGCCTAGTTCGGCAGCAGAGGCTTTTAAAAATATAATATTGTACTCATGTCCTTGTTCTAAGTTGGTTATTTGTAACATTATGTAACTTTTTGGTCAATAAAATATTATTATTATTGGTTTACTAAGTAACCAATAATAATAATATAACCAATAATAGTAAGTTTTTCTTGCGGAATTATGCTACATATTTTTCGTTTTCTGCTAAGATAAGGTGATTTTGACTGGTCACCCGATTTGACAACCCTGATATTTTACTTATGGAGTTATTTGCAGTCTAAAGTCTATTAAACATGCCGCGGGCTGGGAAAGAACTCAAGGCTCTATATGCTCTCTATAGCAGCTATAACACTCCGGAAAGTGGTTGAAAATACTGAAAAATAAGCTCATTGCTCCATCCACTGTAAAAGAGATTATTTACAGTTACGCTATATTTTCATCAAAAAGTAAACCGAACAAATCTCCAAGGACCAAATTAAATGGCCAATCACTCATCAGCAAATTAATGTCTCTATTTTTTCAATTATTTACTAAACAAATGCTAACACTTTAATTGCGCCAACCTATATAATGTATGCTTCTCGTAAAATCAATTGTTTAATTTAGAAACTACATACGATTCGTCTATCTAGACTGTAATCATAGTCAGATTTTAATTGATCTATCTTATCTTAGTGCCAGTACCAGCCTAGAATAGCACTGCCCCTCTCGTCCCGTGGGTGTCGTTCGAGCCGAGCCGACTGAATGGGCACAGACCTAACGAGGCGGGCAGCAGCTTCTCAAATCACGCCAACTGCCTATTCCTATCGCTACACTACACACCCGCCAAAAGTAGCAATTCCTAATACAAATGCGAAAGTATGTCTGTTGGTTTGTGTCTTTGAAATGAAATTTGGCTCAGATTATAGTAGACGATAGCCTGGATTAAAACATAGGATAATGTGATAAATATTAAACAAGAAAATATACTATAAAAGAGCAACTATAGTCTCATGTCGCCCTGACGGGATACATGAGACTAGTTGCTTTTTCTAGTATATTTTCTTGTTTAATATGTATCACATAAAAATAGCATCGTAAAATGCAAAATTAAAAAGCTATAAATTGGATAATGATTTCATACAGGGTGAAACCGCGGGCGGCTGCTAGTTATGGCATAACTGAATTAGACAAAACAGCTTGAATATTTTGGAAATTATAAGAATGATGCGTGATTTACTGTGTAACGGTTCAATAACCTATTTTCAGTTAGCCCTTATCTTAGTTGCCCTAATATTTGTGTTAATCAGTTCAAAATAATAATGTTGCTTTGCTTAGTAACGTAACCAAAATTGGCCTATCTATTACTAAAAAGGAAAAGATTAAGAGTCGTTTTTAGAGTGCTAACAGCGTACATTTTCAGGTATTCCTCGAAGCGCACCTAAATCATCATTGAGGAACCAATAAAAAATATTGTAATTTTATTCGTCGAAGCGCACAGATATTGACAATTTTTAATACTCAGTTACGAATACATTAAATTAAAATATTTTTATGTGATAAATATTAAACAAGATAATATAATACTAGAAAAAAGCAACTAGTCTCATGTCGCCCTGACGGGATTCGAACCCGCATCCTTGGGAGTCCGGCCCAATGCACTAACCAATTATGCTACAGAGACCATATATAGAAAATAGCATTGTAAAATGCAAAATTTAAAAGTTATAATAAAATATTTTTAGTTGAAAGTACCAGGATCGCATAAGTAACCAAGTGTTATTTTAGATGTTTTGAAAAGTTCTGATTTTATATTAAGGCATATTTTATTTAATTATAGGCAGCTAGCAGCTTTTCATGTAAGTATAGGTAACTCCGGGTTGATCATGCTGCCCTGGTACATTTAATTCAATATGTTTGATATTTTATTAATAATACTCAAGATACTCTATCGCAGTGTGAAAAATATTAAAAAAATAACGTGCATTATTTGATAACTGTTATAATCAGATTAACCCATCACTCTTCAAAATTTGAACATAGGTGCACTTCGAGGAATAAAATTATAATATTTTTAATTGATTCCTCGATAACGATTTTGGTGCGCTTCGAGGGATACCTCTAAATTCTGCCATCTCTTCAGTGATAAGCGGATTGGCATTGTTCTACTACTAAATTCGCGAGAATGACGTCACAATGGCCACATTATGTTAATAAACAATTTCTAGATAACAACACGTCAAAACTTTTCTCTGGTCAGCAGGGGGTCAGCAGGGACTGACTGCTCACTATGATTATCTTTGCTAGAAACTACCTCAAGATAAATCTACCTTGGTTACGTTCTTAGGGGTGAAATTGAACCTAGACGTAAATGTTTCACGTAGTTTTTAAGAGCCCTAACAACGTTAATTTTGCCATCTCTTCAATGATAAGCGTATTGACATTTTTTGAAGTGAAAACTTCTTTAGCGGCGTTGTGCACAGAGTTTAAAACTTTTGGGATGGGTAAAAAATATTAATGTGATCTGATCGAAAATTCGTAAGACTGCGGGAGTGTAAAGCGCCCCGGCGCCGGCGCGGTGTAGAAGAGGAAGTAATATCCCCCTCTCTTTGTACAGCGCGGCGAAAATGTATGCCTCCTCCTGCTGTTAAGTGAAAACTTCTTTAGCGGCGTCGTGCACATCAGAGTTTAAAATTTTTGGGATGGGTAAAAAATGTTAAAGTCGCTTCAGGACACGTGACCTGATCGAAAATACGTAAGACGGAGGAAGAGTATAGCGCCGGCGCGGCGCGTAGGAGAGGAAGTAATATCCCCCTTTCATTCTACCGCGCGTCGAAAATGTATGCCTGCTCCTGCTGTTTCGTTTAAGCGGTTTTCACTTCTGCCGGCACTCTCGGAGTGCAACCCGTTGTTTTTTTTAGCACTTAAAACCCGAGTATGACGTCACAATGTCCATATCCTACTAATATTATACATGCGAAAGTGTGTTTGTTTGTCCTTTAGTTTGTTTGTAGTTAGTTGAAAGGACAGAGTAACCTAAGCTACTTTTTACCCCGATATTCCTACGTGAACGGGAACCACGCAGGTGAATCCCCGTTCGGCTAGTTATGTTAATTTTAAACGTAATTAAATAAATAAATAAATGCATACAATCACACCAATTATCTAGCCCACGTTAAGTTTCACGAAGAACTTGTGTTATGGTACTAGATAACGGTTAAACATAGTATATACTTTTTTTTTGTAAATATATACATAATATACATATCAAACACCCAGACCAAGACAAACAGACATGTTCATGCATACAAATATTTGTCTTGCCCGGGGATCGAACCCGGGACCTCTGGCGCTAAAGGTGGGCTTAGTACCCCTGCGCCAAACAGGTCGTCAAAATTTAATAATAATAAGGTAATTTTAAATAATAAAATAAAAAATAAGGTAAATTTAATAATAATTAGGTAATTTTCAGATAACTACGCTGAAATTTTTCTCTGGTCACCAAGAACTGTCTGCTCACTCTCATTATCTGGGAGTTAGCGATGCTCAGGCCAAGTAATTACCCCCGCGGTGACTTGTATTATGTTTTGATTTATTACTGCATTACATTGTGATTATGTCGGAACGTTTCAAGGTAAAATCTAAACATTTAACGTTAAAACGACGTTTATTAGCTGTTTACAGTACTGTCGGATTTATTTGACGATCTTAAGGCGTTATACGACTGAAGCAGATAGCAATGTGAATACGACGCGCGCGGGAGCGAGACCGATTTTGCATTTAAGCGAAATACCACAAATCTCTTCGTAGTAAATAACTATAGCGATTTAAGAGAAAAGAAAAAACTTACCGATGTTAAATATTATTGGGTGTCCACTAATTAAACCAATTTCCAAAAGTATATGTAACCAAAATTGAGAATCATTTTGAATTTTCCTATTTATATGGCATCATTTCAAAAAGAAAAAGTGTCGAGGAAAAATCATAAAATCGTGTTTCTGAAACTTTACAAATCTAGATGAATATGACATCAACCGCCTCTGTGGTCTAGCCATACCATAATAACAATGTTTTCAGCATTTTTGTGTTCCGGCAGTTAGAGATAAGATAGCCAGTTCCTCAGTGATTGAGGATTCCGGGAGAGGCTCGCTTCCATCTTTAGCCTTATCAATACTTAACATAAGGTATGATGAAGGCAAAGAGTCTCCCCGTCGTTCATGAAAAAATAATGAAGAAATGTATATATTTTTACCAGATTTGCATCATCTCTAACCGTCCCGTATTCTTATTTCAAAAAGTACATACATTTCTATACTAATATTATAAAGAGGAAAGATTTGTATTTTTGTATGTAACGAATAAACTCAAAAACTACTAGACCGATTTTGACAAAATTTGGTATAGAGAATCCTTAGACCCCAAGTAGTAACATAGGCTATAAATGATCCCAAAATTCAGACGGGAACGACAACCACGCGGGTGAAACCGCGCCCGGCCTCTAGTTCTGTATAACGGTCTTAACGGTGATTCTTCCGGTGTGGTATGTTCATACTATGAGACAGGTTAGACGTGACGACATCCTGTATGGTTCCGTAAACGCACTTTACTAGGAAGAACGGAAACTTGTAACATATTGACTGGTAATCTGTCTGTTTGTATTGCCGTGACAAACAGACAACAAGTATGTAAAGTTGGAATCGATATTAAGTACTCAATACAAATCTAGATTCCAAATTAGCGCATTAAGGAAAAGTATGACGTTGTAATCAATAGAGGGTTCAGTTACCAGTTCAGTTCAGTTATGTCGCCCTGAGGGTCCGAACCCGTATCCTTGGGGATCCGGCCCAATGCACTAACCAATTATGCTACAGACACCTATGAGGACACGACGATTTTTTTAGTATATTCACCTTTCTACGGTGTTGGCCACCGTCGTTTCATCAATGAGAGAAATATCCTCGCATTCGAAAGAAACATTTTTACAAATGTTTGACTATCGATTAAGATGAAACAGCCATCTAATTATAACTTTTTTAATTTTGCATTTTGCTATGCTATTTTTATGTGCTAAATAGTAAACAAGATGATGCGGGTTCGAAGCCCGTCAGGACGACATGAGACAAGTTGCTTTTTCTAGTATATTTTCTTGTTTAATATTTATCACAATTAAATCTGTCTTAAAAACACCACACGAATGTTTTCTCTCACGTAACTGTTTAAGCTTGTGATAGGAATGTCCAAACTAATATTACAGCTTTCATAATTACGTTCCTCTCTCATGACGGAAAGCATACGGCCAAGTACTTAGTCAATCCATCAGAGCTTCGATAATATACCTTGACAAGTGACATGCTACCTTTTATCACAGAGAATAAAACTGTAATTTCTTTGAATTTCCGGGTCTATTTCAGTAAATAGAATGAGCCGGCTTGTTTTAACCTTAACGGTCCTATGTTTAGATCTCATAGAAGTTTTATGGGCGCTTTGTACACCGACATCTGACTTTTGTCCTAAAATGAACCTTGAGTGTATTGTTTTAAAGGCGAAGCATTGTATTTGTTAAGTTTATCGTTGGCTTTATTCCCTTGCAGGGCTATTTAGTAATGCATTGCTCGACAATGCTTAATGGTCTATCTTTGTCGATGATGGATTTAATAGCTCCCATATTGTATCGTTTTGTAAGCAATTAAGGATATTATAAAGCTGAAGTGTGTGCTATTGAGCTCTAAGTTTTGTACTTTGGACTTTCAATCGAGTTACTTGTGTTAAATTTTGGTATGAAGGAGCAGATGCTAGGAATCTGTTAGATTAAATGTTTCTGTTGGATAAGTGTTGTGGGGATATATCGGAAAATGTCCACGCGTCTAAACTTGTGCGGCACTACGGCACTAGTACTTAATGATAGGACAAATCATTAAGTAAATATTGTAAATTCATACCTGAATGTAAACCTATGAATCATCTGGATAGATATTTCTATACACACAAGTATTTGTCTTCGGGCTTTGTTGTTCGGGACCCCAGCACTCCTGCGTCAAACACCCTGACCTAGATTTACCTTACCACCAAAATACCCATTGTAAGCTGTCATCTCCACGTCTAGACGCAGCCTAACCCTTAACCGCGGAACCGACCGCGATGTCGCCCGAGCGACCTTCGTAAGTCACCCTTTGAACATCATTAAAACCAATTTATTATTCGGCGACTAGTGTGAGACGTGCTTTCAAGTTATTTTTATGTTTCTTGGGTTTTTTTTAATTCTTAATGAAGAGACCAGGGTTTTTGTCTTTCAGACATGCCAACCCCATCGTCACCTTATCCTATTCTGCTCAAATGAGAGGCAGCTATTGTGAAATTGTAACCAAGCGACTAAGTCCTTTAGTAATATCTGATGTTGGTCCCGACAAAATACCTTGAATTACCCCAACATCGAGGGTTTCTTGGGTGTGTGTAAGATTATTACCACGATAATGAATTTTGTACTAGAACTATATACGATTCGACTGACGACTGACATCCGTTAAACATCTGAGTTTAGCGTTATAATAAAACCCGTATTTTTCGCCGTGAGTTAAAAAATAAATTAAGTATTCGCGACCGGTGGACTATGGGACTCTAGGCCGCAAGCTTTGATGAGAATGCGACTACTGCTATATTCCAGAGTCCCGCTGTTAGAGACGACTTGCTATAGCAATTAAAATTTTATGGTAATAAAAATCTGCATTAGCATGTGCATACAAAACTTTTGAACATAACTACTTATACCTTGGACTTGACAACAATCGCTAAGGCACCAGTTTCAATTCCTTGATAAGTATAATATCAAGAAATAGAAAAGGCTTATTGTTGTTGTTGACCTTGACATGTCAGTGTTAATATTATGTTAAAGAAAAGCCTTCCTAATATCTTTGCTTACGTTGAAACAAAGCCTCCCTGATATCTTTGCTAACGTTGAAACTCTTGAAACAGCTTCCAGTAGAGATACGGTGGCATGAATTAATACGGGCTACGGTGGAATAAATTAATTCTGGTTCTGATTCAAACACCATTAAAGAAATAATTGGATTAAAATTTTATTGGCCACAAAATTCATCAGTTTAGTAAAAAGTGACGAGTGAATGATCAACGATCGAGCGACGTCGGTCGCGGCGAGCTTGGCTCGTCGCCAACAAACTCGGCTGCGAGTGCGCAGAAAAATGGCACCGGCTGTTATTAGCCCTAAAAATATTTTGATTAACTCGCGAAGGTTAACTTCAATGTTTTGCGTCATAGACAAGGCCCTTTAAATAATCTCTATAATCTTTATTTAGTTTGTTAGTTTTTTTTAAGTATAGCAGAACTTTCCATTCTTCTTCTTGACGTGTCAACTGTCGACTCTGGAGCCTGGGATCTCTCTTTTGAGGACCAAAATTCAGCCCCCGATATATACCTACAGTATATTTTTAGGAATATAATAAACCGATCGACTAAACATTATTAAACTTACCGACTGAAATACTAGGTTTGGTTGCGGAATAATAGGTTTAGGTTAGGTTAAATTGGCGACTAAGTCGCTCACCCAGTATTTTGTCGGTAAAAAACTCTTTTTTATCCTTTTACGCTAAAAATTAATAACCATCACTATAGCCTCTTTCACCCGAGAGGTAAACATACATAGGCGATGTTAAATTGTACATAGCATGACACCCACTGCTGGGTACGGGCCTCCCCCAAGGATCTCCACAACGATCGGTCCTGCGCTGCCCGCATCCAGCGCAACCCCGCGAACGCGCACCAGGGCCCCTACCGCGCAAGTGTCGTCGGCATCGACATCGACTTCATTTGACAGATGGATGTGACATATTGCTCTCAGTCTTTGGTGAGTTTTCGTTTTCGTTTTGCCATAATCGCCACGCTTGGCAGGCGATCGCAGTATGGTCAAATTTGAAGGAGACGCCGCTGCCCGTCTCCTGAAGGCCGAGTCCCTTAGTCGCCTTTTACGACACCCACGGGATGAGAGGGGGTAGTGCTATTCTAAGCCGACACCACACAGCAGAGTGAGAGTTTTTTTAGGGAGCTATATCTAAATCTATAGATATATCTTTAGAGATCTATAGAAAACGTTTATATCCTGGTTGGCGCAGGGGTACTAACCCCGCCTTCTGCGCCAGAGGTCCCGGTTTCGATCCCCGGACGAGACAAATATTTGTGTGCATGACCATGTCTATTTGTCTTGGTCTGGGTGTTTAATATGTATATTATGTATGTAGAAAAAAGAAAATATGAATGAATGTAATTACAAAAAAAAGAATATAAGTATGTTTATCCGTTATCTAGTATTCATGAAACTTAACGTGGAACTAGATAATTGGTGTGAGTTGATGTATTTATTTATTTATTATATCACAAATATTATTTGTGTGAACAAATATTAACATCAACAGGTATTTCATTTGAATAACAGATAATTTCTTTACCCTTGGTACTTTCCGCGAAAACCTTTCCCTAAAGGACTTATGGTCAACCGGGAAGTTCCCCGATTATATTAATAAGCGCTGACGCATATCGTTCTCATTTCTCCGTCTGTGGTCGAAAGTGGGCTGTCAAACTTTCAATCAATCAACTGAAGGTACACGTTTATTTAATACGTTCGCAACCTGATACTGCGATTGTATCGGCAACTCGGGTAGGGTTGCCAAGTGTGCTTCAAAATATTGTACGGACGGGCTATGCGTTCTTACTTTATAGCATACTAGCGGATCCTCGCGGTTTTACCCGCGTGGTGCCCGTTCCCGTGAGAATATCGGGATAAAATATAGCCTATGTCACTCGGGAGAAATGTAGCTTTCTAATGATCTAAGAATTTTCTAAATCGGTCCAGTAGTTCCTGAGATTAGCGCGTTCAAACAAACAAACTCTTCAGCTTAATAATATTAGTATAGATAATCTAAGTACAGCACTAATAGAGAAAGTTAAAATACATTTTTTTCCTAAACTACAACCTCCTATAGAATTTTACTGTCCCTGTGGTACAATGACCGGTGTCAGACCTAGAGGTCCCGGGTTCGATTCCCAGTAGGGGTCTACCTATATTGCGTTCGGTTTGAATAGTGGAAGGACTTGTAAGTCCGCTTTGCTAGCTACCACTATCCTAAATCACGTCATAACAACAATGTTTTCAGCATTGTTGTGTTCCGGCTGGCAGTTCGAGATAAGATAAGTAGTCATTGTATCACTGGCTTAGAATGCCGGTAGATGCGCGTTTTCAACTTCAGCTTAATCGATAGGTACTTAACATCAGGTATGATGAAGGCTAATAGTTTGCCTGTAATTCATTAAAAACGTTTATCTTAATTTTTTAATGAATTATTAAAACAAGATCGGCGCTCTTCACTATCGTAGCGAAGGCATCAGACGACTTCTAAACTATTGGATCTCAGGAACCACTTGACCCTAATGTTCGAAACTCAGTATTTAAACTTTTCTCATTGACATATATAGGTGTACCAAAAATGGTGTCTTTAGCTACTGTAGTGCAAGAAAAGTCTACTTACTAAAAGACATAACCTATCTACTAATACCTACTGTAAATTGAATTGTCTTTCTGTATTTTTCCTCTATGAATCTAGATATAAAGGGATTTGAACCTTTTGGCCTCGTCACCGGTACGCCATTTTGTCTCTTTTTTTTTAAATCGCGCTTCTCGAAAATACCTACATATTATATAAATTTAATGGATAGGGAACGTAAAGTTTTTTTTATGATCGACGGTGAGACTCTTCGCCTTCATCATAACCTGCTGTTAAGTATTGATAAGGCTAAAGATGGAAGCGAGCCTCTCCCGGAACCCTCAATCACTAAGGAACTGGCTATCTTATCTTAAATTGGAGGAACACAACAATGCTGAAAACGGTGTTGTTATTGCGTCAGACTTAAGATTGTGGTAGCTTAGCCAGGCGGACTTACTACAAGTTCTGCCACCAACCACCACAATAACAAAAAATGAACATGATGAGAACAAATAATATCAAACAACATAATGCCTGTGTCAGGTTAGTCAGATAATTGGAGTTAAAGATACAAAGATGATATTTTGGGTACTTGTACTATTAAGTATTCTGTGCTTTGGGTCGGCATTATTAATTTTTAGGGTTCCGTACCTCAAATGGAAAAAAAAGGAACCCTTATAGGATCACTTCGTTGTCCGTCCGTCCGTCCGTCCGTCTGTCAAGACCATTTTTCTCAGGAACGCTTGGAGGTATCAAACTGTAATTTATATCTAATACTCGTGTCTACTGTCTTTTGGAGCTGTGAAAAAAATCAAACTTCTAAGCTAAAGCAATCAAAAGGTACAGCCGTTTGTGCCGCAAATTTTCGAAACTCGCACGGGAATCAAAACCTACAGGGTACTTCCCGTGAACTTAGAATCTTGAAATTTGGTACAAAGTAACGTCTTATAGTACAGATAAAGAAAAATTGCGAAAACCGTAAATTTTTTGTCACACCATATAATAAAAAATATTTTGGAAAATTTTAAACGGAACCCTCGGTGCGCGAGTCCGACTCGCACTTGGTCGGTTTTTAACTCTTAAATTATCTGGCTAACTTGACTTTAGGGCATTATATATCATATTTCGTTAATTTTCGTTCCTCTGTGTGTCCCCTGTTCATTTATAAAGGTATAAACGTGCGACATCATTTTGAAAAAAATATATTTTATTTATATTTTAATTATAATACAAATTGCGATAATGTGATAAGTAATTTAATTAATAGGCAAAAGTTGCCGTCCATTTTAATTTGCTGTGCCCTAGCAGGGCGTCACTTGTACTTAACACTACTCATTTATAAACATCTTAGGATCTGTGACTAGCAATAAATACCTACGGGTCATAAATTCTGTCACATCACACCTATCGATTTTATAATTTTGAATGAATATTGAAAATCTATTTTTAACCGTCTTCAAAAAAAGGAGGAGGTTCTCAAGTCGACTGTACTTTTTTTTTTTTTTTTTTTTATGTATGTTCTACCATAACTTCGCCAGTTGTTAACAGATTTTTATAATTCTTTTTTTATCTGAAAGAAAATGATTTATGTGTGGTCCCATATAATTTTTACGAAGATCTGGCTAGTAGTTTTTTCATAATCTTGAAAAATATCAATCACCTTTTGGCAAGTAGTCGTTTACCTAGATGACATTGTTGTGTATGGGCTGATTTTTAGTGTAAGAAACGGCACATGATGTAACTAAAAAATCTGAAATAAAAATATTTTATTAAAAAAAAAAACCGACTTCAAAAAGTAAAAAATAAAACTTTTGGAGTCGGTGCTAGCTAGCTAAGGCCAAAAAAATATATAGTTAATAGAAGTGCAATGTAGAATGCCCTGGCTGGCACCGACTCCAAAAGTTTTATTTTTTACTTTTTGAAGTCGGTTTGATTTTTTTTTTATGTTCGAATTATAGACATACTGGGAATATAAAGACAAATAAGTTATAGTTTTATTTTAATCTGTTTCAATGGAGCGGACTTTGAAAGAAGATGCGGTCGTCTTGTTTGGTTCATTTCATTGTAGTTACGATGAAAGTCAAATTTTCGGTCTCGTTAAAAATTTAAATATTCCTTTGAGCTTTGCCTTTAGTTACTATCAAACAACACGGGGAAGATTCAAGAAGCGGAGAGAGAGAAAAATGGTCATCCTCGTACGAATCGGACGTTAGCGGCGGTAAATGTAGTGAAGGTGCGTATTCAAAGAAATCCGGCCCTAAAATTAAAATAGTTGGCATTACAGGCGGGACTTAACAGAACGAGCGGAGAAAGAGTTTTGAACGAAGACCTGAGGTTATAGGCTACTCATAGAATAAAATAATATCTCCTTGATCCATGCCTGTAAAAAAATATATTATATATCTCGTGTTTTGTTAGAACGATACGCAGGAAATAAACAAAGTCCGATGGGTCCGATTCTGTCTTGGAATGTGTTTCTCGAGTCCAGCGAGGCCTATCACCCTTCGCCAGTGATAGCTTGGCTCGGAGTGTAGTATTTTGGCCTAAAATAGGTGCTTCTCTCAGAAAAGAGTATGTACAACAAGATCAATGTACACCAAAATACAGTCCCGACAGACGTCATAGACTACTTCATCGAACCCCGTTAAAAAATCAGCAATGAGTCTTCATCAGGCTTCAGGGGCTCAAAATTATCAGGCCGCCCATGAAAATCGACTTCATCCGGCACGAAGATTCTCATCCGCCATCCTCTAGCCCAGATTACAATCAGCTTGAAAATGAAATTTGACCCTATTTAGAGGAGAGGATCTGCGTTAAACCACACCGAAAATTAAAGCCTCTCAATGCATCCTTCATTACAGCAGCCGCTAAAATCTACATGGACGCGGCGCGTATTTCTACAGATGCGTGGCTGCGAAGGTCAAGGGCTTGCATCAAAAATTGTGCCAGCTATTTCGAATTACTTTTATCAATCACTATAGTGTAAGATTTCTTTTCATGTACAATAAAATAAATATTTATTTGTAAAATCGGTTTTAACTTCACTGAGAACTCGTGACATAACTTATGACCCGATTAAGTAAATAAGTTGGCAGCCCTAGGCGGCAGGTGCGCGGGCGCATAGCGTCCAGTTCCCACGGTCAGCGACCGTTCCGGTGTATTGTGGCGCTGTGCGGATACTTTGATACTGTTCCTCTGAAATACAGTACCACGATCTGCAGTATTTTATCAATGAATCATTCATTTACAGTTATTTGATTTTTGGTGTAACATTTAGCGTCCTAGGCTGTCAAAGAGACTGAATTCTGGGTGACAATACTTTAGTGTCTGCCATCGACACGCTAATAAGGTTAAGCGTCCTACCATATTCGTTATTTCGTCAACATCACAAACATTAAACAGACTCTGATGTGTTACGACTATAAGAATTGGAACTATGCAAGGAATTTCAAACCATTTCAAGTTCATAAAAAGATAGACACCGAAACATAAATGCTGATCATTTGAATGTCTGTCCTGAATGAGGACCGAACCCTTAGCTACTAGACTACCAGTGGCGAAGGGTCCATCATACTTGCCAATTCCTATCGGCTTCCCTTGTAGAAATCCCACCCCACCGATCCACCATAATGTAAGTTATAACACTTCAAGTCGCGTGTGAATAGGTATCTTCTAGGCAAGCGCGTCTCATCCTAGATCGCATCATCGCTTACCATCAGGCGAGACAGCGGTCAAGCGCTGACCTACACAATAAAAAAATAAAAAAAATGGATCCACCATACACATAAATTTTTGGTCTTTCTTACCTTCGCTATATTTTGACCCCTCGCCAGTCGCCACTGGCAACTGTCTACAAAAAACGATTATTTTATAACTGTCGAAGCTCATATTCGCTCCCATCTCAACTCAACTCAATCAATGACGTATCCGAAGAAAAAGTAAATTGACTGAACAAAACACGATCTTATTAAAACAAAGCGGCTACGATCTGCATTAATAACAAAGTAAAAGAAGGCTTACTCGAATCAAAATTCAGAATTCCAGAGACGGAATGCGTCGGGACTCGGGAGACGGGAACGTAGGCCCGCCATCGCATTGAGGACATTTTTCAAAGACTTTCAATTTAGGTCGGTGGAGCAGGCGCCTCACTTCACGAATTATTCACGTTGAATTTTCACCATCAACATTCACTTCAGACGGTTTTATTAGGTAGTTGAAATAAGTATTCTTCACGGATTACAAAGCATTTTGTGGGTTGTCTATCTAACGAGAAGGCAAAAACATTTTTTTTTCCTGACTTTTCAGTACCTACCTTTGGAGAGTTTGGAGGCACCCGCTTACGGGAAGACTGACTACGAAGTATAATACAAGTTCATATGAATCTTGCCTTAAACCGATCTCTTCCAGACAGATAAATATTCCATATACCGAAATATTGGATACCTGTGGGATAAGTACTGGATCCAACCACATTATAATTTTTGCATAAAACTTCTAGCTATTTATTTCGACAGAACATAATTTCGAGAACATATTTTCAGAACAAAAACTCCGTTTGGAGTAAAGTTTTTTTCTTCTTAATCCCAAGTGGCCTCAAACGTCGCATTCACAGACTTCTTCCAAGTTTGTGCTATGTATGTAATGATATTTCTTAGTATTTAATCTACTATAAAATTCTTATTTTGATAAGCGGTATGGGAATGTCCTGCCTTGTATATTTAATTATAATTTATTGGAAACACAGATACAGAAAAACACAAGGGAGACATACTATGAGCGCTTTTATCTTAACCTCAGAATAACAAAAGAAATCCTTTGCTGAATCTAAAGTTCAGAATACACATATGCTTAATCTTAAGATTGTTGAAGTGAAAACTTCATTAGCGGCGTTGTGCACATCAGTTTTACATTTTTGGGATGGGTTATAAAATGTTAAAGTCGCGTTAGGACACGTGACCCTGATCGAAATTTTTTAAGAACATTTACCGTTGACCTATTTCAAATTACACAGTCTCACACTTGAAAGATCTGCGTATATTAGTTAATAACAACCATTATATAGACATCCCTCATTACTACCAACTTTAATGTTGATGCTAGGTCAGTTTTATTGGGTTTACCTACCAAACCAAGTTGGTATCCGTTTTCATAAACTTTTTATGAAGTTGTGGTCAAGATATAGTGAATTTTGATCGTTATTTTCGTTTAAGCGGTTTTTACTTCTGCCGGCACTCCCAGAGTGCAACCCGTTGTTTGTAATTAATATCATCTTGGACTCTCTTAATTATCAAAGAAAGCTTTATTATTTAGACACAAAACATGGTTCAAAATTATCTTGGTATAATCATCAGCGAATTAGCTCTACAGGCTTTAAAATTGAAGTTTCAAAATCTTTGCAACAACGTAAGATATGGCACAAACACGAAATGCCTTGGCTGACTTCAAACGCTCGTAAACACACGTTCATATAACACAACTCTTAATGCTTAGCGAGCGGCGTTATGAGCTAACTGCTTATGTTATGCAATCAGCATACTTTGGAGGAATACCTGCTGCATCTGTCGAGCTCAAATATTGACTGAACAAATTGTTCTCTCGTCCAGCGCTTTCTACATTCTTGTAATCATGGTTTCTGATGCCGCGGTAATTGGACAGTGTGCAGAATCCCAATTTCATTAGCTAAATTGTTATAAAAGGGGGAAAACGCTGTTGTAAAGTCAGTGTGCATAATATGCATAGTTTAAATCAGTATTAAGCTTAAAACCGTGTCGATTCTTCTTCTTTTTTTTATGTAATGGCGGTGCCCTTTTGGATTTCGCTAATGTAATTTTTTAGCTCAGTTGTTGCTGTGCCGATTAATGCCGGTCAGAAGTGACAGATTTGTTTTTATTAACGGGTAAGCCTTTTTTTTAACTGATGCCAAGTAATGATAAGGCTGAAGGTGGAAGCGCGCTTTCCCGGAATTGAATCCTCAACCGCTGAGGAACTGGCAATCGTAATTTTGTAATCGAGCCTATTTTCAACCGACTAAAAAAAAAGGGCCTCAGTTTGACCTGTATGTATGTTTGTCCGCAATTATCTCGCGTTTGGATGAACCGATTTTGATGCGGTTTTGAGAAAAGTATTTTGTCATAGGTGATAGATAAGCAGTTGACATGAGATAATAAGTGTAAACACGGGACTTCATCTACCATTAAACATTATTAAATAATAAAAAAAGACGGGTTGCACTCCGGGAGTGCCGGCAGAAGTGAAAACTTGATTATTAACGTTGAGCATGTTTGATATTTTGGAATGGTTAGGGAATAATTTTGCACCAATTGCTTTATCAGTATAAAAGTACTATCATTTATGTGGTAGAATACAATATTCATTTATTGCGCTATCGTACACAAACATGACAAACCATATTAAAGTGAACGTTAAGTTAGGTAATAAGATATAAGAAAACATTAGTTATTATAGAGAATCGAAAAATATATATTGACAATAAAACAAGAGACAAGTAAAAGACATTATCAACAGTCTGTCGCTAAGCAACCGAGACCATAGTCAACCTGTCACCTCAACATTCTCCATCCGTCCTACGCTTTTTCGATCAGGTCACGTGTCCTGACGCGAGTTTAAGATTTTATACCCATTACAGAAAAAGTGCTCAACGCCGCTAAAGAAGTTTTCACTTCAATAAACATTTTATAAAAAAAATAAAATCGACTTCAAAAACATAAAAACTAAAAAAATATTTTTTTAGAGTCGGTTTGAGATAGAAGGATGCACTCATAGATATCGTAACACAATATCGTAATACTTTTTTCCGTGATCTAAAGTGCGACAGGATGGATTGACATATTAGTTGGTTGTCAAATCTAATGTCAAATATTATGGATGCGTTCAGAAATTTAATTTGTGACAAAACTTAAGATTTATCAATATTAAAAAAAATATCTGATAGATTAACAACTGAACTTAGCTAAAATTAAGTTTCGCGAAGCCGACTAAATTGAAAATCAGTACTACTAATGATCTATTACATTTTGTGACTATTCAATTTGGTCACGTTCGCGATATCACTTTTGTTGAGTTTCGGAACGCGACATTAGATCCTACAACGCGCACGCGAAGACTATTTTGATAGATACGAGTATTATTGAATTTGAACTTTGTGCAGCAGTAATAAATTGCAAATTGACTCTTTGAGGTTAGGAACACACCTACATTGCTTAGACAACAGTGAGTGATTATAATTTAGTATGAACTTTATTGAATAACAATAAAGTTCAAATTGACTCTACATTTTATTTAGAAAACGTTTGTATAAGAAAAGGGCTGTTTTTAGGGTTTTCCCGGCAATTATTCGAATTTTTCTCACCTTTTAAACCTTCCCTAGACCTCTACGAACATTTCAAGACCAAGATAAGATAAATCCGTTCAGCCGTTTCGAGTTTTAGCGAGACTAACGAACAGCAATTGATTTTTATATATATACATTTTTTTTTTTAATAAACTAATAAGTTGAAAGACCTTAAGAAAACCTGTATTGATTGAAGCAATTTCGGAGTTTCCCACTTGGCTTGTTGGTATGTTTACTGAGGAAGTACTACTATTTGAGGTAGGTAGCACTGTTTCGTGGTTTCCGTATTGAGTGACTAATGTCAAAAGTTCTCTGGCGGGCGAGCAATGCGGGACTGATTCATTAGCGGGCATTTTAAGTTTATTGAGCCTATTGACAGGTAATATTTTCTGATTGTATAAGATACAGCCAAGCCAGATGTAAATACATATTGCAAACTACAGAGCACAAAGAAAATATCTTAGAAAAAAATTGTCTACATATCGCTCAGACAGACGGGATTTGAACCTGCAATTTTTAGGCTCTAACCGTTGAGCTGATTTCTAGTACATCTATCATCAAGCCAGTGGACGCCCACTGCTGGACATAAGCCTCTCCTAGCTCACGCCTATTGTGGCGTTCATAGGAGGCTATTAGCCTACTGCTACCACGCTGGCCAGACGGGTTGGTAGAGGATTTGTTTCAAGTTTTCCTTATCTCGCACAGGTGTTCAATGCGTCGAGCCTCTCAGTCGACTCTTACGACATCCCAGGCATGTAAGGGAGTTGTGACACTTGTATTCTTAAGCCGTCACCACGCGGCACACTGCTTTTCGGTATAGAGTTAGGTTATAGGATGGAGAGTAACATGGACTTCTTTTTACCCCGATATTCCCACGGGAACGTGAACCACGCGGGTGAAACAACAGTCAAATGCATGTTTCTTAGTTCCCACCCTGGCGGGACAAACAAAGAACGACGGGGAGACTTAGCCTTCATCATACCTGATGTTAACAATGATTTGGCTGAAGATGAAAGTGAGCCTCTCCCGGAATCCTCAATGACTGAGGAACTGGTTATCTTATCTTTAACTGCCGGAACACAACAATGCTGAAAACGTTGTTGTTATGGCGTCAGACTTAGATAAGATGGTGGTAGCTAGCCAGGCGGACTTACAACAACTCCTACCACCAACCAAACCGAACACAATATGTACCCCCGCTGGGAATCGAACCACAGAGGCGATAAAAAATTTCAGAACTGCTGTAACGAGTAAATGTGTTGATGATGTAACCTTCACTGCTGAGTGAAAACATCTGAGAAATCTGAGCAGACTCCGCTGGGTAGGACCAATGTTGTATTTGTGGGTTCAAGTCCCGTCTGAGCCCGTTCCCCTAAGTGTAAAGTAAAATTATAGGGTGGTTAGAGATGTTACAAATCGGGTAATAAATACATTTCTTCATACTTTTATCTAGATTTGTAATGTACCAGAAACACGATTTTATGATTTTGCCTCGACTCGACACTTACTTTTCATAATGACCCCCTAAAAATACGAAAATTCAAGATTATTCTCAAATGGGGTTGCATTGGAAATGATAAAAATGGGAGAACTAAATTTGGCAAATAATATCGTATTTTAATACAAGTACAGGAAAAATCTGATAATATACATTTGTAATAAAATCTTAACAAATATAGTCTTTAGTTTTGGCAATTGAATCCGGGAAATACTGCGAGACTCGATTTTTTTATGTTTTGCATTTTTTAGTTTAGTTATACAACTAATAATTGGATCACCTTAGTTCGTTAGTAATATGTTGTTCATATTCTTTGGTATTCTCGAATTAGCTAAGGCCAAACACTTCAGTTATGTCGCAAAAATCATATTATTTCTAGTACCTATGGAATTTGTAATTTTATGGAATTAAATTCGTTACCTTAAAACCTAAACAATACTCTTATTTACACAAGCAGTACCTATGTCATCAGTATAATACACGCATCCTCGGTCGCTTTATCGCAAATCGGATTGTCCGAGGGGTGCTTTCCCTTTTGAGGCGCGATAAGAATCAGTCAGACATGAGGAGGAAGAAATTAATTATAAAACAAGTAATTGTTACCATTCAAATGTGAGTACTTAACGTGACTATGTAATCATTGAAAGAAAACAACAGCTGTGGGGACAATAATGTGGCTGTTGCTGATGATAAGCCTGTAGCCCTAACATCGGCTCGAGCGAGCGGCTTTTATCGTCTGTCACTCGTAGCTCAATAATATGTCATTGTCGCTCACATCTTAACGGGGTAAGCAAGACAGCATCATGGTCTATTATCAATCGTCGGATATACCGACCGACCCGCCAAACAACAACTCTAGCGGGTTACGAATGAGGGGGATGATCAACAACGACCGGTCTCCAAAGGTGTGCTGCGGAGACAAGATGACCTAAGCCTACTCGTCGCAACCTTTGTGGCACCGCCCCAACCGGATGCAATCAGCTGCTGCGGCCGGCGGTCCCGACGACAGTTTTGTACATGTCCTGCCTGCATTACTCCACAAAATGTGAAGGGCTTGTGAAGTACATCAGAACGCAGAACCAATTTAATCCTGAGGGTCCAGCAGTTGGAGTCCCGCCACAGTGTGAACTTTAACTCATTTGTGATGAGGGTACCGAATGACAAAGTTTCGACCTTCATGGGTGTCCTGTTTCGGCGGTTTCGGGGTCGGCTATCGGACACCGCAATGCGCAACACGTTGGAGCTACGTTGCCTCAGACAGACATACAAATACACTCACGCACGTCAAACTTATACATAACACCGCTCTTTTTGCGTAGGGGGTTAAAAAGCCCCCAAATGCTGGGGCTACTGGACTACCTAGCCATACAAACCCGCCCCCGCTGCGTCTCGTGAGTTGCACCCACACACGCAGAGGCAATCAGTGCGCGACCGTCGATTCCCTTTCATGCGCTCGGATATCGCATGCTGCCGTAATGCCGTCACGTCACCTGCTCGCAACGTGTTTACATGCCGATTGTTATCTTGCATCATTTGAAAACAAATTGTCATTATGATCGAGTAACTTGGCCACATTTGAGGGTTCAAATCAAACAGGTTCAAACTATGACAGGAAGAATTCAGTGTCACGTCACAGCTGTTGTCTCGTCTTAAGTTTATGATGCTTTAGTTACACACACACTTTGTTGAGGTGGTTGAGGACTGTTTGAGACAGGTAACCCTAACCATAATGCGATATATCGTTCCTCAATTTCTAATATTAAAACAACTTAAAGTAGTTAAGTCCAGTGTGAATGAAATTATTTTAATTGTGTCATTTCCTTTGTGGTTGGTCGGTAGCAGTATATAAAATAATAAATTCTATCTTTAGTGTTTTGGGGTGGGACCATCTGCAATCATATGTGATTACGTGATTACATCCTGCTTTAGTTTCCTCGAAACTTCGAAAGACTTCCGGTATCTCATATACTTTACAAAAAAAAAAGTAAATTAAATAAATAAATGAATAATTGAATACAATCACACCAATTATCTAGCCCAATACTACGACTCAATGAAATTAATGACTTACAAAATAATCTGAGTAGATTTGAGAATTAACAACAATATTGGGTTCTTTAACCTCATTTCCTCCTCATCATCTCAAAATACTGTAACTAATAATATTTTTATTTCAATATTTTAAGAGCTATGTCAATGACTTGCCTTGTATAACATTCTTCGTTATAAGGTTAATAAATTACTCCATTATATTATATTCTATTCTATTCATTCGGAAATCTCCTGGTCCTGCTGAAATCGTCTGATTGTGAACATTTACTTTACACAGACGTATTCCTCGACGCGCACGTATTTTCAAGCGCACCTAACGAAGCGCACCTATATTAGTCCTCCTTTTAAATTATCAAAAATATTATAATTTTATTGCCTATTTATTTAACCTTGCGCACCTGAAAAGGAGCGCTTCGAGGAATAATATAGGTGCGCTTCGTTAGATGCGCTTGAAATTAGGTGAGTCTACTTTCCATGGCTTGAAGCTGTCCTGTCTCATACGTACGAGTACCTATAACTTTTAGCGCGCACTGTTCATTGAAATAAAACAACTTTTCCGGATATTAGACGCTATTATATTATATTTATATTTATTTATTTATTTAGCACCAACAAGATATACATCAGTAAATACAATAAGTAATATAACTAAAATGCAAAGTTACAGAGCTAAATGCTATCTCAGTTACGTGTTAAGAGTACCTACTTAAGTACCTATTGTGGAGAGAAAATAAATTTATTTTTATTTATTTATTTAGTTACAGGTACTACACAAATGCATAATGAGAGTAGCCGCTATTTATTTAATACCTATGATAAAAGTGTATTGTAACATTATGATTTTACAGTAGTACATAAATTTTATTATTGAAAATTAGAAAAACAAAAACAAATGTCAGAAGGATTAAAAAAAATATATACCAAATAGTCAATGTCAAAAAAAATAACAATGTTAATTATGTAATAATAATATAAAAACAGCAAAATATCAATGTCTAAATTACGATGTCAGATTTATGGATTACATATAAAAAGTTACAATAATAATAATAAAAGCGAAATAAGTTTACCATTAAATTACGTACATTAAATTATTAGAAATCAATTACCTATACTTAGGTGAAAATAATTTCACGATCTAAGATCGAATTGTCCGTGTATTTAGGTTTTTCTGGGGGTTTTTTGATGAGTTTTTTTTTAAATAATAAAAACGTAAAATATAGCGCGTAATATCCGGAAAAGTTGTTTTATTACATTGTCCAGACTCCAGTCTCATTGTTTGTTTTTGCTGATTCAGACTCGTACTGATTTATAATTCAGTACGAGTCTGATATTGACTGTTTTAGTCCAAATTCCATCAGTTACGGATTGATGCGTGGATTACTGACGTTTACTCGTCAATCCGAAAGTTTACTGTAATCCTAATAAACACTTCGTTTAGCTGGAGCGGAGTGAGCTGTTCGAATCGAAGATTGATTGAAAACCGCTCTTATTCGTTTGCGATAACGTCGCGCAAGGTTAGCGCGTATGTGATGGTGACTGTTCGTGAGATAATTATAATCCCGGGTTTCTATTACTTACTAACAGATTGTTTTGGCTACAGATAGTTAAGGCGATAGGCGATTAGGCAAAAAAAACACAAAATCACTTCGTATTAAAAAACTACAGCGATTTAAAAAAAATTCTTCTATACGATCCTAAATATTATTTGTGTCCACTTATTAAACCAATTTCCAATAGTGTAAGTAACCCCATTTAAGAATAATCTTGAATTTTCGTATTTTTTAGAGGTTTTTTCGAAAAGAAAAAGTGTCGAGGCAAAATCATAAAATCGTGTTTTTGAAACTATACAAATCTAGATAAAGGTATGAAGAAATATATATGTTATTACCAGATTTGTAACAACTGTAACTATGCTATAGTTTTATATCAAAAATTCCATACTTTTTCCGAGTAGCGTCTTAAATTTTGACCATAACAACCATAAAATATAGTATTATAATTAATATTTTCATTTTGTGATGGAAATTGACCTTACGTTACGTTAAGGTCACTTTTCAGTTTGACGACTCTGTGTAAAACAAGGAGAAAAAAATAGCCCAGGACGAGTTTCTTGCCGGTTCTTCTCGTTACGCGGTCTCCCGCCGTAGGGTTTGTGAACCGATGGCGTAGCTTCTTTGACGTTCATAAGTGCTTGTAACAGCCTAGATAGACTAAATAAATGATATTGAATTTGTTCTATGGACAATATGTCCGACAGTAATCCAAAACAATCCGTTAGTAAGTATAGAAACCCGGGGTAAGAATCTTTTCCAATAAATGTAAGCATTGGCGGACTCAGGCCTAAACTTTGAGCCAGTGGCAGACTGAAGTAAAAATAGAAACACCAAATGTTGCTGATGAAGTTGTTGATTTTCAACGGCTTAATGGTCCTTGAGTGTACCAAATTATTGGTATGTATTCCCTATCTCAAAACAATCTTATTTTGTAGTCATGGAGATTGAACAATCATAGTGCCAAAAATGTTAGTGATTATCCAAATAAAATTATATGAGAACGCATTCTATGGGGTGCAGGGAAAATAAAAAGTTAAAGGTCATGTTTTTTATTTTTATTAACGACGGGGAGACCCTTAGCCTTCATCATACCTGATGGTAAGTATTGATAAGGCTGAAGATGGAAGCGATCCTCTACCGGAATGAACTGGCTATCTTATCTCTAACTGCCGGAACACAACAATGCTGAAAACATTGTTATTATGGCGTCAGACTTAGATAAGATGGTGGTAGCTAGCCAGGCGGACTTACAACAAGTCCTACCACCAACCAAACCGAATACAATATGTACCCCCGCTGGGAATCGAACCCGGGACCCCTGGGTCTGATACCGGTGGTTGTTACCACTAGACCACAGAGGTGGTGAAATGTAGTGCTAGATAATCGATTTGTTCTATTTAAGAATGTTGAATGAATAAAAGAAGGTTATCTTAAACTTTCATTCACAAGCGCGTATCAAAACGGCGCCGTCTGTGAAAACTACGCCTCATTAAATATAAAACCAAAATTATATTTAGCTCGGCGGTATCCGGTGCCATAGCAACCGGTGAACCTTTGCCCTTACACCAGACCAGATGTAAAAATAAGATATTTTTTCCCGTTCTCCCGAACAAAATAACATTTTATTTATTTTAATTACTGCGTAGGAAAAATCTGTGGGAAAAAGAATAGTAGATAAAGGTCAGGGTTTAGTGGCATAAGCTAGTAATGTACGACGAGCTAAGCACTGAAATTGTGGTTAGTTTTTGATTCCTCAAGAACTAAATTGAGATTATTGAGATTAGATTGCGTGGCATGCGCATGGACATGGACTGATTGTTATGAATTCTAACAGAGAACCAATTTTTCCTCAATGTTGTGCAACATTGACTTTTGTTTTGTTATGTTAGAAGACCCGTTGACATTTTCTGTTTATTTTTTTTACTTTGTAGATATTGTAAGATCAATATTTCAGCAGAATGTCTGAAATATTGATTGAATTGTTTGAAATATTGTTTGAATAATTAATTGATTGAAATATTGATATGAAATATTTACCACGCCCCTTTGAAAGGTGCCATCAATTAAATAATACAGTATAAAATACTTTATATTTTAATCCATCAATGTTTGATTTGAATATTTTAACGTTTGATTTCAATATTCAATAGAGTTAATATCATTCAGACTAACCAATCATTGGAACAATATATGGTCACATAAACAGACCTCAAGATTCCTATACTAGACAGAACAAAGACACCAGCTCCGTAGTATCCCGGTCGTCCCCGGAGACTTTATCGATCACATGTGGTTATCAGCGATCTAAGTAATTACACATCCTGCAAGAGCCGGTGTTTACTGTCAGCAGCCTCTAGTATATGAGATTTCAAATCATACGTTACACTTTATCCTAACCATGGACTCTGCTCTGATTCAGTAGAAACGTAAATCGGGTTCACATCAATGTTGCCACTGAATAATTCAGACTACCAAAGACTATGACACATACGTCCCATAACTAGACCTGTGTGATTCCTATACTGAGACATCACGAAGATACCAGTTCCACAGTATACCAGTCGTCCCCGGAGGTTCTCTATCGATCACATGTGGTTATCAACGGCCTCAGTTATTACACATCCTGCGAGAGCCGGTGTTTACTGTCACCAGCCTCTAGTACCTACAAGCGATCTCAAATCAAATGTGACACTTTATCCAAACCGTGGATTCTGCTCTGATTCAATAGCAACTTTGATGTAAATCGGGTTCACATCAATGTTGCTACTGAATAGTTCAGATTACCAATTACTATGTCACATAACCAGGCCTATAAGATTCCTGTACTGAGACAACACGAAGATACCAGCTCCGCAGTATCACCGTCGTCGTCCCGGAGGCTGTGTATGGATCACATGTGATTATCAGCGATCTAAGTAATAACACATCCTGCGAGAGCCGGTGTTGACCGTCAGCACTTTCGTATTAGTACAGGAGATCGCAAATCATATGCTTTATCCAAGTTTGGTTCAACGCTCCGATTCACATAATAGTTGACACGAGAACGTGACCTAAAGTACCCAGTAAAATATGGATATCATTTATAACCTTTTTCATCTATGAACCTTGGGAATTATGGATATTAATTGGTGTGATTGTATGAAAATTTATTTCTGTCAGTACCTTTCCTTAGTTATAAGTAAATGAAATGATCCACATCTCGATTTTTGGAAACTGTTGCGGTGTATGAGATAATGAGACTCGTTTCAAGGAGATGTACCTCAGTAGCCATAATCTCGATGTTGGAAAACTAGGTGTGACTGCAGAATATGCATCAGTTTATAGTCGTATTTGCTCACGAGTATCAAGTTTTTCTTTTTAGGAAATCACCACCAACAAATTATGCAATTACAGTTGTTTTTTTAACTACTTAGTTCGCAAACGACCTAGATGCTTACGTCCTTGAGTTAGAGTGCAAATTGTGTTGTATTTCAGTACGTTTGCCACAGCGTCCTTGCCGCTATATTGAAACCTTAATCGATATTTGATGTTGTCGAGAAAATACTTGGGATGTCTGAAGACTTCTCGTATTTATAATTAATGGACGAATCGGAAATTTAAGCTGTTCTAATAAATCATGAAATTATTGCCGACTCTTATGAGGTATTATTGTGTGTTCTTTCTTATCTTATTTCAAGTATTTTTCTCAAACATGCTTGGAAATTTGAGCATTATTTTGACAACCTTCTTCGAGATAAATCAAAATTGCTGTACTGCTGTACTTGCTTACATGCGAGCAGCGGCCGGCAAAAGTTGTATGAAAATCCAAATCTGTCGTGGTTTAGTTTAATAAAAAAATGGAACAATCTTTTACTCCGAAACATGGCACCCAAGGAGTTAACTTGTCAATGGTATTATTTAAATTTCGAACTGACTTGGAAATAGAAAGCTGTTTATTGATTAAAAAAACTAATGAACACTTTAACGCGGAAAAGAACTATTTAAATAAAAAGTTCTGCCTCGATACTACTTAGTTTTAATGTCCGCGCATTATTTGAGAAAAGGACTATACAAGCCTTGGCCACAACTAAGCATTGATGGACTTACGTATATGTGCCTGTATTTACAGTTCGTCCATCAATGCCTCTTTTGCTGGCCGCTGCAGTAATGTACTAATGTGGTTGTTTGTGATACTTTTGTCTTTTGACGCCCTTGCTGGACTGGGACTGGAAGAAAAACTCAATATAGAGTGCCAGTTGCTAGTTTTTGAGTGTTCATAATAAAAGCCTAATAAAAAAATAGTATAGGTGATGTGATGGGCTAGTAAATAGCAACCTGTCACTAAATGTGTCCGGACAACATTCTAGATCCACAACACCAATGCTATGTGTGATTGGTGTCACTGGCGCCGTCTTGTCAATAAGTTGTAATACTTTTTTATATTGTATTATGATCTTCTTAAGACATTCAATCTTATTTAATACTTATCTATACTAATGTTATAAAGCTGAAGAGTTTAATTGTTTGAACGCGCTAATCTCAGGAACTACTGGACCGATTTAGAAAATTCTTAGACCATTAGAAAGCTACATTTCTCCCGAGTGACATAGGCTATATTTTATCCTGATATTCCCACGGGAACGGGCACCACGCGGGTAAAACCGCGAGGTTCCGCTTTTTGTAACTAAGCATAATCATAATCAACAATCCTGTACGCCTAATAATGTCCAAGCATAGTGATACTTTTTTTTTGTAACACCATCCGTATTTTGTATACTACCTATATTTAAAAATAAATGAATTTCTATTTCTATAAAACAATAGATCTATCACATTGGGTGGATTGCACCATGTAACTTTAACGATAACTTTGACTTTAACGGGGATTGACAGCTTTGACAACCATAAATCGGTTATAGTTACTGGTGCATCTCAGCCTTAGGAAAACTTTGAATACAAAGTAAGACTCAACGAGATTTAACCGCAGTGAATTCTGCGTGAGGATCGAGATGCTTATTAGAATAATGATGATTAATGGCAAACACATGCGCTCGCACCGACGTCATAATCACGGGGTCGGAATATAATAACTTGCGAAGTGTAGGCTACCTGAGTCTAGGTCTAGGTCTACTAAATTTATTAAATAAAACTATAAAAATATTGAAAAAAAAAACAATAACTATTTAGTGCCCAAATTGATCAGACGGCACTCGAACCCGCAATAGTTGGATGTCCGTTTCAATGCTCTCCCAATAGAGGTACCTGCTGCGTGTCCCTTCCCTACACTGGTACACGCGAGGACCTTCACTAACAGTGACGTTTCAGTGACTGAATTTTGGTCATCCATTACAAACATATGCTTAAGAAGAATAGAATAGAATAGAATAGAAAAACTTTTATTGGCCTAACACACATGACATATTGAAAACAGAAGTTAAAAATAAAGCAAAAAATAAAAACAAAAATTTAAACCGAACTACATAATACAACAAATATGTACTTAATTATATACTTAGCCTAAATACAAATAATGGATGGATGGATGGAGCTAGGTACTAAGACTTATGATTATGAGAACGCGTCGCAATCTTCTAGTATTTTTTTTCTTTTATACACTGTAGGCCAACGTTGTTTCACAAATGAGAGAAATATCTACGCATTGAAAGAAACATTTTTTTATTACAAACATATGCTTATGAAGAATAGAATAGAATAGAATAGAAAAACTTTTATTGGCCTAACACACATGACATATTGAAAACAGAAGTTAAAAATAAAGCAAAAAATAAAAACAAAAATTTAAACCGAACTACATAATACAACAAATATGTACTTAATTATATACTTAACCTAAATACAAATAATGGATGGATGGATGGAGCTAGGTACTAAGACTTATGATTATGAGAACGCGTCGCAATCTTCTAGTATTTTTTTTCTTTTATACACTGTAGGCCAACGTTGTTTCACAAATGAGAGAAATATCTACGCATTGAAAGAAACATTTTTTTCCAAATATTAATATAAGATGAAACAGCAATTTAATCATTTTAAGTTTTCGTACTAATTGAATGCCCTTTTATGGAAAACGTTCAATAAATCAGTATAATAAATAAATCAGTATATAGTATAATCAGTCAGTCATTCAATAAGTCAGTGTATCAGTCCGCGAGGTCTAAGCTGAGCTTTGCATTTGTGTGAGTGCACATAGATAGTTTGTAGGTATCGTGTAAAAAAACAAAAAAGCAACAGGTGTTGCTACTAGTACATCTATGAAAAGCTCAGCTTAGACCTCGCGGACTTGAAGGACATAGAGCTCTATCAATTCATATCGAAAGCACTTATCTATACCTAAGTCTATTTGAATAAAAATCTTTGATTTTGACTTTTTTGGACCAGAAGCGAAGTAAACAGAAGCGTGCATCACGCGTGTACATTTGTTTTTAATGGCAGGATGTTAGAAAAAGTAATCCCATACGTACATCTTATGTTTTGGCGCGCACTGTTCATTGAAATAAAACAACTTTTACGGGTAACAAACGCGCTATAGTAATAGCGCGTTGATATCCGTATAAGTTGTTTTATTTCAATGAATAGTAATCCCGCAAGGTGGCGCTGCTGTAAATATAGACCTGTCAAACGTTGTTTACTTTCGTACATGTGGATTATTATGTATTTTTAACCGACTTCAAAAAAAGGAGGAGGTTCTCAAGTCGACTGTATTTTTTTTTTAATTTTTTTTATGTATGTTCTACCATAACTTCGCCAGTTGTTAACAGATTTTTATAATTCTTTTTTATCTGAAAAAAAATATTTTATGTGTGGTCCCATATAATTTATACGAAGATCTGGCTAGTAGTTTTTTCATAATCCTGAAAAATATCAATCACCTTTTGGCAAGTAGTCGTATACCTAGATGACATCATTTTTGTGTATGGGCTGATTTTTAGTGTAAGTAACGGCACATAATGTAACAAAAAAATCTGAAATAAAAATATTTTGTAAAAAAAAATCAAACCGACTTCAAAAAGTAAAAAATAAAACTTTTGGAGTCGGTGCTAGTTAGCTAAGGCCAAAAAACTATAGTTAATAGAAGTGCAATGTAGAATGCTTTGGCTGGCACCGACTCCAAAAGTTTTATTTTTTACTGTTTGCATAAGGTGCAAACACCCCTCAAAAAAAAAAAAAAGTAGCACCACTAGAATCGGTATCAGACCCAGATGACCCAGAGGTTCCGCGTTCGATTCCTATCCCAGTAGACTTATTGTTATTCGGATTGGTTGGTGGAAGGACTATTCGAAAGCCTGCTAGCTACTTACCACAGTTTTATTAAAGTATGACGCCATAACAATATTTAAAAAAAATAATCTAGTATGTGTTCCGGCAGTTAGAGATAAGATAGTAGTTGAGAATTAGCCTTATGTAGATCGAACCCACTACACAAATGCTTAAACAGGATTTAGGATAAGTCATTTGTTTCTGATTACCAATCAATCGCCTTACCTCACCATCGATAAAGGTCCCTGAGGCTTCGGAGGTGGTTAGTGCGCATTAACCTAATTCTGGGCCATCAATTATTAACATAGGAAGTTAATCGAAGGACTCGGTCGACGCTCTCCGCAGCCACCGCGGCCGCGTGTTACTATGACTGCAATCAGTAAAAAAATATATATTTTCAGGCTATCAAATAACTTCACTATTAATAAGGATTCCGGCTGTACACGTTGGCCAACATTGTGGTCAATGCAACGTACATTACCTTCTTGGTAAGAACTCTTAAAACTTTTTTTGCTTCAAAATCAGTACAGTATAATGAATTGGCCACAATGTTGGCCAACGTGTAGAGCCGGCAGAAGCATTCTAATGCCGGCGCCACACTTTGGACCCAACATTGGCAAAAAATGCCTCAGGTCAGGAGGCTCCGCCAAAACATTTATGGTACCAATCAATCCTAACTATAATAATAACTATATAATAAATGCGAAAGTGTGTTTGTTAGTCATTCCTTCACGCCCTACCTATGCAACCAATCGCCTTGATTTTTGGTAGAGTTAGTTGAAATGATGAAGAGTAACATTGGCTACTATAGATAAGCATATAGACAAGTCTTTCTTTGCCAGTTAAAAATTGTTTACGGTTACAATAACCATAAAATGTAATATTTTAATTAGCATTTTCCTTTTGTGTTGGAAATTGACCTTACTGATATGTTAAGGTCACTTTTCAATTTGACGACTCTGTATGAAATAAATAGGGAGAAAAAAACAGCCCTTGACGAGTTTCTTGCCGGTTCTTCTCGTTACAAGGTCTCCCGCCGTAGGGTTTGTGAACCGATGGCGTAGCTTCTTTGACGTTCATAAGTGCTTGTAACAGCCTAGACTGAATAAATGATATTGACTATTGACTTTGACTACTTTTTATCCCGATAATCCCCAGGAACGGAATCATGCGGGTAAAACCGCGGGCTGCCGCTTTTACTAAATATTCGATAGACAAGATTCAGCAATTTAAAAGTTAATCCAAACTTGAATAAGTATCAGATATCACATCACATTACATAGAAGACAAGTACGGTTATCAACAGGTTACAAAGTTGATCAGATTCAGAGATAAGTAGCTAGTACATTATTATGGTACTAATTCATTGTAATACATTAATCTTTGATAATTTAACATCAATTAACATTTTGGAGCCGTGCTTGAACCTGACTAGAAAGATGTTAAAGGATCCATTAACGTGAGTATTAGTGTTGTTAATTATTAATTTATTTATATCGATAATAATATGTAACAAATAAAATATCTTCTAATTATAGTACTTTATTCCAATGGATATTCTTTACGTCTGTCCCTTTCGTCTTAAATTTTCTAAATAATAATATTTATAATTTAAAACCTTGTAAATTTTAGGCGCTGCTTTATCTGTTTATTTCTCCAAATTGTTGAAAAGAAAAGAAATATATCAATCAAAAAGAAAAGAAGTATATTACAGCGGCATTTTGTGACTTCACGATTCATTAGTACTACATAGTAGATCCCTCCCCTAGTCCACAGACCTATATCGAGGTATAGGTCTAGTCCCTTCAGTTGACAGTGACATCACATGAAGCTTTTATTGATTGAATACTAAATTATATTGACCTCAATCAATACATGTGAATTTACTAGTTACTCTAGTAAACAAATAAGCTTAAGGGTGCTGTCACAGGTGCTGTCGACACATCGAAGTATGTCTCTAGTGTAGACTAATATACTATAGTTTAAACTGTGATACGAATAATTTTTTTTTTTTTTTTTTTAAGAAATATCAGTTCAGGAAATAAAGTAAGCTACCTAAAACAATTTTTAAATTATAACTTTTTGATGTTGCATTTTATAATGCTATTTTTATGTGATAAATATTAAACAAGAAAATATACTAGAAAAAAGCAACTAGGCTCATGTCACCCCGTCAGGGCGACATGAGACTAGTTGCTTTTTTCTAGTATATTTTCTTGTTCAATTTTTAATTTATCGATAACATCGATTCAATATTAGCACAACACTAGTGAGCATCAGCTGTCTTTGTGTTTAACATGAAAACGCGTTCGTTGTCAGAATTCCGATGCGTGGGTAACTCTGAAAGGTCAGGGTAAGAGACAGGTAGGTGGGTATAAACAAATTGCGTCGGGCGCTAATGTTACAAAAACAAATCCTTAATTAATGTTTCTGTACGCCTTTGTAAGACGAGCTTGTAGCTTTGTGTAAAAAAAAATATAAATGTGTCTATATTCTATTTAAATAATAACTCAGTTATCGACATGAACAGTATTTTTTGTCAAAAAAGTTATCTTACAGAACAAATAACAAATTTAGTAGATTATATATATATAAGGTGTTAATTTATCAAATGCCGATCGAGCAACGGACTGCTCGCCTAACGGATAGAACACAATTTATACAAAAAGGTTTCTGGTTATTTTTAATATTTATTTTAGAATTTTCATTCTCTCGCGCTCCTACCTAGGTGCGAGATGAGACGCCCCGTGTTGCTATGAAACTAGCGCCAAATACAATTTGGTAGCAATAACAGGAACTAAATGAATGCACATTATAGTTCATCGTTTAGAGGCCGCATTGTTGATACGTGTCGAAAAGCAATTATCGCGCAATTTCTGCTGTCGCGTTGCTATTGCAAAGATAGGTACTTACTAGCCCTCGTCGGTCTTGTTTTGTAGCGCATTTAAGTCAAAGCTTAAACGTTGCTTACGTGTGGTGCTGAGCGGTCCCTGGTCTGTTTTTATGGCGGTCACTGTGGCCCGCTGAAATACGGAACTTTGTCCTATGCCTAACGATTCGAATACTTTCTCGATACTTTAAAAAAAAACTTATACTGTTAGCCCCATAGAAGTTTTCACACAAAATCAGTTTTAATTCGTCACTTGCTAGCAGGACACCAGTGTCCAGAGAACAATGGAATATCAGTTGTGTCTCACCCAGGGCCTGAGAGGTTAAAAGGTCTAACTTAAGACAACGCCCACGTTTTATAATACCCAACCCACTGCTTTTTGCCAAAGAGAGTCGAGGTTTTATTGTGCATTTATGTCAAAGCTTAAACGTCGCTTATGTGTTGTGCTGAGCGATCCCCAGGCTGTTTTTATGGCGGTCACCGGCGCCCGCTGAAATATTCAGAAGGGCCTGAAAGCGCCGACACTTGTTCACAGGGATATTCCTAAATTACCAACGGGATTTCATGTAAATGGTCGCCTGAAATAATGCTAAATACGTTTGCACGTTGTTAATAAGCTGTTTTGTGGAATTGTCGGACATTTACACTTTAAATAAAATAGTAATTTGTGTAATTGGATTTTATTGTTAATTAGCTGCCCGGCTTCGCAGCAGTGTACCCAGTACTCACCTAATGAAAAAAAATACACTATCTTCTATCTCATTCAGTCACATTTTACAGTAAGAGATTTTAAAAACTTTTTTGTACGATTTAAAAAATATATAAGTAAGTAGTTAAGTACTATGCTACTTAAGCTGTGTAGTGTCGGCTTAGAATAGCACTACCCCCTCTCATCCCGTGAGTGTCGTAAAAGGCGACAAAGGCACTCAGCTTTCAGGAGACGGGCAGCAGCGTCTCCTACACACTTGGCCATACTGCTATCGCCAACCTGCCTGCCAAGCGTGGCGATAAGGCAAACCCCCTTTTAGGGGGAGGCCTTTACCCAGCAGTGGGTGTTATGTGTCTGAGACGACGACGAGTTAAGTACTTACGAACCCGTGACGGCCCATGGCGCCATGAGTTCGCGCGCTTGGCCTGCGATTGTGAGGTTAAGCAACTTTCGCAATGGTCGGTCACGGGATGGGTGACCAGAAATTTACTATCTCGAGCACCTCCGTGCTTCGGTTTGGAAGGCACGTTAAGCCGTTGGTCCCAGCTGCATTTGCAGTCGTTAAAACCCACCAACTCGCATTGTTCCTGCCCGCGTGGTGGATCATGGCCCATTATCCTTATCCATCCTTAGGAAGGCCTGTGCCACAGAAGTGCAGACATTAAAAATGGCTGATGACGACGACTTACGAACCTTTACATTATCAAAAACACAACAAGGATAATCAAGTATTGTATTAGGGTAGAGCGAAAAACATTTTTCGTATTATGATGATCTCATAGTGTGGAAAGGGTGCCTTAATGGTTCAGTGTAATCCATACAAAATATTATTTAAATTGGTCTAGTCTAGGGTAACTGCCTCCGCCAGCTCGTCGAAATTTCAAAACAAGTAGATTTTTTACTCAAGTTTGACGGTATGTAAAGAATTAAATATGCCAATTATAATAATATTTATATTGTTTTTGATTTGTTACAATAGTCTATTTTCGTTATAAATCAATAAAAAAACGGCCAAGTGCGAGTTGGACTCGCGCACCGAGGGTTTCAAATAATATTTTTTATTATATGATGTAACTAAAACTTCGCAATTTTTTCTTTATCTGTACTACTTTGTTACTGTACCAAATTTCAAGATTCTAAGTTCTCGGGAAGTACCCTGTAGGTTTTGATGCCCGTGCGAGTTTCGAAAATTTGCGGCATAAACGGCTGTATCTCTTGATTGCTTTGGCTTAGAAGTTTAATTTTTTTTCACAGCTCCAAGGGACAGTTATAGACCTGAGTATTAGATATAAATTTCAGTTTGATACCTCCACGCGTTCCTGATAAAAACGGTCTTGACAGACGGACGGACGGACGGACGGACAACGAATTGATCCTATAAGGGTTCCGTTTTTTCCTTTTGAGGTACGGAACCCTAAAAAGCATAGTGTTACGTTAACTTTCTTAAAATAAATGGTGTGCGGTTTCGTGCGGGGAGGCAAGTTCGGCGCGCAGTGGTCGTGTCAGTCCCACGTTCGTTTATTTCAACATATCTATCTTTTTATGTTAGAGTTTAAACTGTGATACGAATAATAATAAAATATTTTTTAAAGAAACATCAGTTTTTAGTGCCATGTGGTGACGGCCTAAGAATACAAGTGTCACCACTCCCTTACATGCCTGATGGGATGTCGTAAGAGTCGACTAATAGGCTCGACACATTGAACACCTGTGCGAGAGAAGGAAAACTTGAAACAAACCCTCTACCAACCCGTCTGGCCAGCGTGGTAGCAGTAGGCTAATAACCTGCTATGAACGCCACAATAGACGTGAGCTAGGAGAGGCCTATGTCCAGCCGTGGACGTCCACGGGCTGATGACGGATGATCTTTTTTATGTAGTAGTGTGAAGCATGTCGAGAACTCATAGTGCATTCAAGCGTCCGCTTTTTAATGATATCGGAGATTCTAAAGGGAATTCTTCACCTACGTATGTAATTGTAATGAAATATTACGAATGGACGAGACTTCAACTGAAATTGTAACAAGGAACTTATCGTTAAGTTTTCGATAAAATATTGAACTGCTATTCGATATTTCAGCAAGCAAATGCAAGGAATTGACGCATTGCACCTGCCCGACCGATAAAAAGATTCTTAAACGAGAACATACGTTTTTGGGTTATTGGAAGGCACGAAGTATGTTCCCAACTTCACCAAGGCTGTTTGAGGTACTAACTAATCAGATATCAATTTCAATGCGTTAACCTATATTGACATGTTAAATTGGCAACAAACGATTACGGAACCACCGATCTTAAAACACTTAGTTGATCAATAAATTCAGCAAATTGTCCAATCGGATGGTGAGGATGAACTTTAATTTTTACGTCTTCCATGCCATACCCAAGCTGTTTAACGAGCTATTAAGTTGACGACAGAAGCTGCCACTTCTCAATATAAGATTCGACACAATTAGGAGCCATAAAAGCCAAATTGGAGTCGCGTAAGAAAATACCGAAATTTGAGACAGAGAATTTCAGACTGATTGAGGAGACGTTGTATTATATAAATTGTACTTCAGATTAAGTTTTATTCTATTTGTTGATTCAATTATATTGGTAGTATATTAATTTAATTTTTGAGTATCATTTATCATCTCTACCTGACTGTCTAAATCGCTTCCAGCGATAAGGCCGCCCTTGCTCACCATAATTTTAAGTTCTATGTAATTGTTCTTTCTTTTTATAATGTGTGTGTGCAATAAATAGTCTGTCTATCTATCTATCTATCTGTTATTTACTTTGGCGAACCCCAAACCAACTACATTTTTTTAGTATTTTTTTAACTTTTTAGCCCTAGCGGAGGCAGACGATATTATTCAATCGAATTGAAAAGGAACACGTATTCAGTCATAATAATTAAAACATGGCATAATGGCATTAATTCCTCACTCTCAGAATTCAAAATATAAACAAAAAAATATTTTCATACAACCGCGCTCCACCTTAGTATGTAGGTATCCTATCCAATTTAGGTGCAGTTGTTCTGAAATTCGCCGATTCGATTTAGTTCGTAAACATCACAGTATGCCAGAATGAAAGTAGGTATCTATTTATAGCGATCGGAAAAATTACCGGGACAAAAGGTAGAAGATATCTTTCTTACAAGAACGATACAGCACTTATTTTCAAAAGTTCCGCCCCCAACTTCGACACGTGGAATATCGCGATCCTTGAAAATCACTTCAACTTTTTCGTAACAAAAAGTAGCCTTAGATCCTTTTTAGGGTTCCGAACCTCAAAAGAAAAAAAAACGGAACCCTTATATATTTAACATCACTTTGTTGTCTGTCCGTCTCCGTTTATCTCGGGAACGCGTGGAGGTATCAAGTTGAAAATAAAACCATATATTCAAGTCCGTTGCAGTCTGTTGGAGCTGTAAAAAATCAAACTTGTGAATAAACGTCAAAAACCGACCAACCGTTTATGCCCCAAAAACGTATATTTCGACACTCAAGGGAATCAAAATTCATAGGGTACTTCCCGTTGACCTAGAACTTTGAAATTTAGCAAGTATATCGTCTTTTACTACGAATACAGTAAAAACTATACTTTTGTCATTAAATCATGAAAAATGTATTTTTTACTTTTGAAAACATTTTATAAAAAAAAATCAAACCGACTTCAAAAAGTAAAAAATAAAACTTTTGGAGTCGGTGCCAGCCAGGGCATTCTACATTGCACTTCTATTAACTATATATTTTTTTGGCCTTAGCTAGCTAGCACCGACTCCAAAAGTTTTATTTTTTACTTTTTGAAGTCGGTTTGAATTTTTTTTATAAAATGTTTTTATTTCAGATTTTTTTGTTACATCATGTGCCGTTACTTCCACTAAAAATCAGCCCATACACAACAATGTCATCTAGGTAAACGACAACTTGCCAAAAGGTGATTGAAATTTTTTAAGATTATGAAAAAACTACTAGCCAGATCTTCGTAAAAATTATATGGGACCAAACATAAACCATTTTCTTTCAGATAAAAAAAGAATTATCAAAATCTGTTAACAACTGGCGAAGTTATGGTAGAACATACATAAAAAAAAAAACAGTCGAATTGAGAACCTCCTCCTTTTTTGAAGTCGGTTAAAAACTAAAGAATCATGCAAAAATTTCAATGGTATCTCACATTTTGACTGCCTGATTTTACTATGACGACCTCCGTCGTTACATCAGTAAGTTGAAACTATTGTTATTCTCGCTTGTAACTTTGTGACAGTATAGTTTAAGCGTATAAAAGCTGAATCCTTTTTGTTTTGTTCAAATACGATAGGTAGTTTCGGATTAACAAAGCGTTCAAACATGATTCTTCGCGCGCTCCTCGCGTGTCGTCTCGTCATTCGTAGTTCTTGACTTAGAGCTCAGGAGAGTGAATCAAAAATAGAGCTCTAGAGCTCTATTTTTGATTCACTCGTCTCGAGGATTCTACTGATTCTCGTGCGACGTTTGAGTTTCCGTATTCCGTAAAAGCGGCCTTGCAGGTATAAACATAGCTTCGCTTTTCGCCTGTAGTACCGCCTCCCAACGCGAGCGCGCGAGGGGCAAAGCGAAAAGCGTGCTATGTCTACGCTTGCAAGATCGTGAATCGCATGATCGCCTCGCCGTTCGCCCCGCCACACTCGCGAGACGAGTGAATCAAAAATAGAGCTCCAGGAACCATTCTACGTGATGAAAAAATAAGAACAGTGTTTTTTTTTATTTTCCATAAAAAAATAAGAGTAAATAATTTAAAAGTGCTGTTTGTTTTCTTTTTTTATATTTTTATTTATTTAATACCTACTTCATGCACAAATTGTATGTAAGTACATAGGCGGATTTAATTCCGTAGGCATTTTCTAATCAAGTCAAGTAATTTTTATTAATTATTTTAGTACAAATATGACGTATAGTCACCGTTTTTTTTTTAAAAACCCCATCTTGGATTGAAAATGATTAAGTATACGTTCTTTCGGGAAAACTTAGGTTAAATCTGTGAGACTCAATTCCTGAACATATAAATACTATGTACCTCGGTGCCCTACAAAGTGCGGAACCCTCGATGGACGAGTCCGACTCGCACTAGTCCGGTTTTTATTCAATGTCTACAATATCTAAGTCGTAATTCATCAATTACTTTTGTGAAAACAACGGACCTATTGTTTAAAATTTAGGTACCTTTCACATATTATAAGGTAAAAGGTAAACCTTGGACGAATAGGGTAAATAGCATTGTAAAATCAAAAATAAAAATCTTAGCAAAACATTACTTCAAAGTTTGTCAGCTGCTTGATAAAAGGAGAGCTTTCTCTTCTTTTATCAAACAGCTGACTTCTGCCGCCCATGTTCTACGGTTGACGATAATGGTCTGATAATGATATATCATTATAAGAAAGGACTGTTTTTTTAACGACCTATTTGGCGCAGGGCTAATACCCACCTTCTGCGCCAGAGGTCCCGGGTTCGATCCCCGGACAAGGCAAATATTTGTGCGCATGGACATGTCTAGGTGTTCTTTTGTTTTTTTTAAATCGACGGGGTGACTCTTTGCCTTCATCATACCTGATGTTAAGTATTGATAAGGCTGAAGATGGAAGCGAGCCTCTCCCGGAATCCTCAGCACTGATGAGGAACTGGCTATCTTATCTCTAACTGCCGGAACACAACAATGCTGAAAACATTGTTGTTATAGCGTCAGACTTAGATAAGACGGTGGTAGCTAGCCAGGCGGACTAACAACAAGTCCTACCACCAACCAAACCGAATACAATATGTACCCACGCTGTGAATCGATCTCGGGACCCCTGGGTCTGATACCGGTGGTTGTACCACTAGACCACAGAGGCGGTTAAGTTTAATATATAAGTATGTTTATTCGTTATCTAATACCCATAACACGAGTTCTTCATGAAACGTAACAAATGATTGGTGTGATTATATGCAAATGTTTACCTATATTTATATTTTTGTCAGCTGTCGAGAAAGAACGGGGGAAAGTACACAGTACGTTTAGCTTTGAATTGCTGCGTATCTGGACAGTGTACCTACTACCCTTATTGTACCGGGTTATAAATAGCCGAGTCAATACCCCTGTCTGGTCGCTGGTGAAATAAATTTGTCCCTAATTGTATTTCGAAAGGGCCGCCGATGCAATATTGTGCAAATAATTTGATTGGCTCCATCCGTGAACAGAAGCCTTACCATCAGCTGACATTGTAATATTGCAATAATGTTGAATCGTCCGTCATCAGCCTGTGGACGTCCACTGCTGGACATTGGCCTCTCCTAGCTCACGCCTATTGTGGCGTTCATAGGAGGCTATTAGCCTACTGCTACCACGCTGGCCAGACGGGTTGGTAGAGGGTTTGTTTTAAGTTTTCCTTCTCTCGCACAGTTGAGCAATGCGTCGAGCCTCTTAGTCGACTCTTACGACATCCCAGCCATGTAAGGAAGTGGTGACACTTGTATTCTTAGGCCGTCACCACACGGCACAAATGTTAAATGTTAAAACAATAATATTTAATAGGATAGGCCAATAACAATATTGACCTGTCTTCGAATGCCTCCTTCTAACCTAGAGGGTCTCCTAGATGGTCCAAATATATAAAAAAACATAAAGATGTTTATATTGATTGAATTACCTTACTACTTCCAAACGCCTAAAGCGAATTTGATAATTGATGATTTCTTGTTTTAAAAAATTTGAGTTTAGAATTTCTTAAAAATATAATAGGTGCGTGCCATTAAATCAATAAATGAATAAATAATTTATTCAATTATCAAAACATTACAGTGTTAAAAACTTATAGCCTAGATTTTTTTTTTACAAATACTATAATTATATAATTAGCCTGAACAAAAAGGACTTACATTATACTTAAATTAACCAACCGAATAGAATGAATTAACAAGGTCATGACAAACAAACATACTACTATATAAATAATACACTTAATACAATAAATTTCGTAGGTACTGAAAACTTTTTATCATTTGATCACAACCATTATTTTTTCTGTGTCTCCGTAGGACATTCTTTGAAGAGCTTCATACAGAATGCTCCTAGTGCTGTGATAATTAAGAGAATAAATACCAAGATTCCCGTCTGAGAATTCACTTGTGGCCGAGTAAATTTTTTCCAATATTTTTCTATTTAAAATTTACCATAAGTATAAAAATAGCATTGAAAAATGCAAAAATTACAGAATCATAAATTATTGGCAGTTGCATCTTAATCGATCGTTAAACACCTGAAAAGATGTTTCTTTCGAATGCAAGGATATTCCTAGCATTGATGTGACAACGCTGGCCTACAGCGTATTAAAAATATAAAAGTACTGGAGAATTTCGACGGTGGTTCGCAAGTCTCGGTAGCTCAGCGGTTAGAGCATTGGACCGGATTTTCAAAGGTCGCGGGTTCGATTTCCCTAGAAAGCTCATAAAACCTGCGTCTCGCTTGAAACGCTCGTGGCCGCGCTTGACAGACTGATCGTATTCGATCACGTTTTTTAAGCAATGTTCGGTCCGGTCAGGTGTCGGATGGGTGACCCTCAAGTGGCTTTACAGCTGAGCGCTTCGTCAAGTCATATTTTTTTATCCGTTTATGAAGCGCGGTATCTAGTTATAGCAACGCGGAGAGACCTATGATAAATCTGCGTATAATACATAATTTTGAAGTTACTTTTTGCCGAATGGACGTGGTTTAATAAGAAAGGAAAGGAAAGAAAAAAGGTTAAAAGATTTTTTGTTCTGTATATCATTCTATTAATTTGTTCATTTAAAGTTCTAGCCCTTATTTGAAACCTGGGGCAAACTGACTGTGTTTAAAAATAGAGACACAAATTAGGTCACAATCTCGTTATTCTCCTAAGATAGCTAATAAACGTGACGCATTTGTGACATATTTGATCGAGAGTGTAGTTGTTTGGTCGAAAAATAGTCATGTTTATTTAATGTCGCTCACGTGCTGTTTGTTGTGATAGTTTTACTATGTTATAAGGCAAATGTTTTACAAAATCTAACTTTATTAAATCGGAATAGAGCACAATACACCTTGTCACAGGTAATGGCGAAACGCCAAGTTGCGTTCACTAATCGACATTTGATTATAGATTATGTTGTCGCTGTTTCACTTTCAGTTTTTTTTATAGAATAATTTCAAAGAAATTGCTTGGTAAAAGTTGTGGAATCAATTCAATGCTGAGTCATTAATTGTAGGAACTAGTGGCAACTGTCGCAGAGTAATGCTGAAGACCTATTTAACATTTCTCGAGAATTAATTAGCCTGAAAGAATTACTCAGATCAATCGGTTGTTTTATTTTCAGATATAATGATAATTTAACTGCCTCTGTGGTCTGGTAGTACAACCACCGGTATCAGACCAAGGGGTCCCGGGTTCGATTCCCAGCGGGGGTACATATTGTATTCGGTTTGGTTGGTGGTAGGACTTGTTGTAAGTCCGCCTGGCTAGCTACCACCATCTTATCTAAGTCTGACACCATAACAATAATGTTTTCAGCATTGACGACCTGTTTGGCGCAGGGGTACTAACCCCGCCATCTGCGCCAGAGGTCCCGGGTTCGATCCCCGGACAAGACAAATATTTGTGTACATGAACATGTCTATTTGTCTTGGTCTGGGTGTTTTATATGTATATTAAGTATACTTATGTATTTACAAAAAAAAAGTATATAAGTATGTTTATCCGTTATCTAGTATCCATAACACAAGTTCTTCATGAAACTTAACGTAGGACTAGATAATTGGTGTGATTGTATGCGAATATTTATTATTTATTTATTATTTATTATTGTTGTGTTCCGGCAGTTAAAAATATAGCCAGTTCCTCAGTGATTTGGGATTCCGGGAGAGGCTCGCTTCCATCTTCAGCCTTAGTATGATCAAGGCTAAGAGTCTCCCTGTACCTACACCATAAAAAAAAATGAAACTTTGATCTAAAATATCATTAGCTCCTTTTTTACCCAAACGAAACACATACTTAATTGCATAAATGTTATCATATCTGAGCATTTAGTACAAAGTGTGTGTAGCTTCGTATGTGACTATGACGTCGTGAAGAAATTAAAAGTCGTAAATGTTTTTTTATGAATGACGGGGAGACTCTTAGCCTTCATTATATCTGATGTAAAGTATTGATAAGGCTGAAGCTATTTAGGGGGTTGCTTCTGTGTTTCACACACAAAAGTGTAGGGACACAGGATAGCCAGCTTCTAAACCTCTTTCTTCGTAGAAAATACTTACCTAATCTCGCTATTAATATCCTATTGTGCGTAGGTACTATGTCCAAATCACCCGTATGTCTCCATGTAACTAAGTAGTTTTATCCGGCGCCGGATATTGAGTGCCGGCTGCGGGCGAGGACCCTGTGCCGGCTCTCGGCCCGGAGGTGGGCCAAGGTCTTCGCCGAGCGTATCTGGGCATGTTTTAGATGTGACAGGACTATACGAAAATGTACAAAATAAGTCGAAGAAAAAACGAGCCCGCTTGGTAAGCTGGTGGGTCAACATGGCCTGTTCTTGGCCAGTGCCCCAGCAGTAAGGAAAATTAAAAATGGCCGTTGATAAAATCCCGTAACGTCAGACGTACCAAACAGTACAATTGATGATTCAGTAAGCGCCATAGCACCCTTATCAGTATAAATATAAGAAAGATAAAAAGAAAGAAGAGAAATTATATCGAAATAGTGCGAGCTGCTGAAGTAACATTTGTTTCTTGTCAATGTTTCGCCAGTGGAAACGGGGATTTTACCAATTATTACACTTATTATTACTAACGTAATTTTACTAAAAAAGTTACTATTGTCTAATTATGAGGTTATTAATGGTCAGATAATCAACTATATTACATTTAATTTTCCGTATTGCTATTCGTATACTGTAGGTGAAACCCATCAAACAACTTGACCCCTCTTTTTCTAATTATTATCGAATTTATAAAGTGTAACATCACAGTCTATTAATTTCTAATCACAATAAAATATCCAAATTATCGCCGGAACCAGTTCGAAGTCAGCGCCTCTAGCGGCAGTTGAAAACATTACTTGCTAGCGGAAAAGCTTTTCGCAGTCTTCGCGCGTGGAAATGGCGGCTTTGTAGTTCGTGCTCCACCCGCTAGGTGGAGTTACGGGTAGATCAAGAAACGAATATGGCAAAACATGATTACTTTAAGATTTTGTAATTTTTGCATTTTTCAATGCGATTTTTATACTTATGGTAAATTTTCAATATAAAAATATTGGAAAAAATTAACTCGGCCACAAGTGAATTCTCAGACGGGAATCGAACTTGCGACCTTTGGAAATCCGGTCCAATGCTCTAACCGCTGAATCTTTTCAGGTGTTTAACGATCGATTAAGATGCAACTGCCAATAATTTATGATTTTGTAATTTTTGCATTTTTCATATGGTTAAAATTTACCATAAGTATAAAAATAGTATAGAATTCACATGTGGGGCCGAGTTAATTTTTCCAATATTTTTCTATTTAAAATTTACCATAAACATGATTACTTGTCATTTATTTAGCGTTTAAAATTATAATTTAAAATGCTATTTAAATAGCACATGGTAGAGATATTTTTACTGGTTATTTTATTTCATTGTTGGCTGATTAATTTGACTAGTATAAATATTAACAATATTTCTATTTTATTGCAGGTATGTCCGTGAGCTGCTGATGCTGAACTGTAAGCGGTACTGTAAGAGAACAAGACGCTGTATGATGTTGTTATGTTACGATGTTGTGCGTTGTACAGAACACTATAGATAGAAAGAGCCCGTTTTGCGCAAAACAGCAATTGCAAAGCAACCGTGTGGTTGCAATGGTGATACGTGACTTATCGCTGTCGCGTTGCTGTTGCAAAGATACGTAAACGATTTTGAATTTTGTGACATTGTAATGGCAACGTGTCTATTTTCGTGAAACTTCTTTCAATACTAATTACGTTACATGCTTCTGATCTCTTTAAACTTAACTAAAAACTTTTTATAACAAAACCGACTTCAAAAATGAAAAAGTAAAAAATAAGCCTTTTGGAGTCGGTGGCAGCCAAGGTTAGAAAAATAAAAGTAATAGAAGTGCAATGTAGAATTCCTTGACTGGCACCGACTCCAAAAGGTTTATTTAATTTTGTAGTTTTTTATTTTACAATTTTTAAAGTTCTCCCTCACTTCGGTTTGACTCAAACAAGTGTGTAACTAGTAGTTTGAGTCAAACCGTTTGACCGTAAAAACGACCGTTTTTTTCAAGATTTCGCCAACGTTATAACGTTCTAAACAAACCAATGTTATAACGTTTGAATTATTTCGATCGGTTCAGGCGTTCTCGAGTAAACGGTGAACATACATATTAGTCACGTGTATATAAAGATGTTAATTTAGTAAGTGCCGATCGAGCAGGGGCTGCTCAGGTCAATGATATAGAACACAATTTACACATTTTTTTTTGTTTTTTTTTATTTATTTATACATTTTATTTATCTTTTATATTTTAAGCATTAAACACCTTACTTAAACGAGTATATACGTGACGAATTGATAACCTCCTTCTTTTTTTTAAGTCGGTTAAAAATAGGAACTTCTTACTAATAATTATTATGCATATTAGATTTATTCAAAACATACAAGTCAGGAAAGTGCCAATGCAAAAACTGCCTCTACCATAAACGGTCTACAGTAAACGGATTAACAATTATCCATTCGACGAAGGTTCTCTGCCTCCTGGAGGCAAGCATTTGACCCCCTCGAATGGTTCATTGCCTCCTGGAGGCAAGTAAATAGGTTGCCAAATACAGTAGGGTTGAATTGAAGGGTTAATTTTCGTTTTTTTTTATCGCGAAAAAAGTGCGGAAGCCAGCTTATTGTTGTAACCTGCGTTGTAACATTTTTATAAATTATTATGTAGATTTTCACATACATTTATTTAGAAAATCTTTACGCGAACCTCTTAGTTAATAAATCAATCCATATCGCCAGATGCGAATATAAACAGAATCAATATTATTATGGATATTATTGTTTTATAATATATATGTACATGTGCCGATAACAAAGCGTTTGATCCTGACTCCCGTGGCGGTCGATTATTTATAGTGCGCGCGCGCATACGAGTTCATTCATTTGTTTGTTTAAATTTAGAACGCGATTGGTGCGCGTTGAGTCAGTTCGCCCGAAAGCGTGGGCGAGCGATGACGTCTTGATCTGCTTTTCGTTTGTATTTAGGTGAATCTCATTTCCTTCAGATATCTATTTACTAGAAAAAAAACAAATAGTCTTCTACTCCAGGGTTTATATTGAGTGGGCCCAGTAAAACGTCTTTCGAGGCAGTAAAACAAATAAGGCTGCAAAAGACGTCTCGGAACTCGTCACTACGCCTTAGGGTGTCTGAGAATTACCAATTTTATAGCCTAGAGGTGGGTCCCGAGTTTGGAAACTTATGTATACATACATACCAAGGAAGACCAACGCTGCACTCCGACACCACGATTCCATATGGGAGGGAGGTACAGACAAGGGAGAGCGGAAGAGGGTTAGAGGACAGATGTTGTAAAGGGAGGAAAGACAGTAAAATAGGAAAGAAAGAAAAGAAAGAATGAGATATAGAGTGGCCTCGAGAGGCGATACACGTAGAAATATATATATATATTTATAGAGTAGACCTTATAGGCGCCATTTAATTGTAATGTTAAGGGTGTACGTTCATAAAAAGATTTTAGGGTGTACATTGAAAGGTTTCAAGTTGGAGTAAAATGTGCATAACCAGATTGCAGAAGGCCTGTGTGATATTGGGTTTCCAGAGAATATCTGTAAACGAGAAAGGGGATCCCTTGAGGGTCTGGCAATGTGAGGTGTAGTTGAGCCTGGCCATGGCAAATCTTGGGCATTTTCCATGAGATTTTCGGGTTTATGCGGGGAAGTAGTGTCGCATGGGCATACGTCTGTCTCCTTCAGGTGAACACGTTGAAGGTACGCGTTGTTGACATGTCCCGTGAGGTACTGGGTGTGGAAGAAGGAAGGGGACACAGTGATGAAGAGTGTTATATTAGGTGGGTCGTAGCCCAGACAACTTAGAGACCCACTGTTCTACGCTGTTGGCAAGCGTCGTTTTTTCAATTAATAATAATGGCATTCGAAAGAGACATTATCATAAAAAATGCTTTGTACTCGTAAATGCGAAAAAGGTTAGTAATGATAAATCATACAGTTTTAAGATTTTTTAAAATTATTAAATCACCTCGGCTTCTGTTCTTCTTTCCTATATACCTAGTAGCCATGGATTGACAAACAGCCCGAGGTTGTGTGAGCAGCTGGAGACTCTTGCAAGTTATTTTTCAAGTTAAATATTTTAATAAATAGGCAAGTAGGTATTTGAACACTGAACATGGTAGCATTATTTTAATTGATTTTACAATAAATACCCTTAGGTAATCACGGCTGAAAATAGCATCATCCCTCAGATAAATGTCCGAAGCGTTGAAAACTTTGATGAGGGAAGCGTAAGAAACTCAGCATAGAGACGTCACCTTAATCGGTACTTTCAGCATCTCAAGTCTCACAAATTAATCATGCTCGTGTTCGCTAAAAGGGCCACCGAAGCCATCAATCTCGGCGAGACTGATGGCCGATTGGCAGATGTTAGACAAATGATAACGCGGTGGCGAAAAAATGAAGCGCCGATTTGTGGGGGAAGTTTGAATGAGTTGATGCAACAGGAAATTGAGGAGCAGACATCTTGGATTGTCTTACGCCGTCCTATTTTCTTCAGTTTTTCTTATTTTATGTCCATATTTAACCTTTCAGGCCCGGGATTTTGAGACATAATCACAATAGATATTCCGTTGTTCTCTGGACACCAGTGTCCGGTGCGGGTTTGATGAATTAAATAATGCCATGTCCATTTCATTAATACTTTTGTTTGGATTAATGGTAACAACAATAATAATAACAATAAATTTTATTTCGTATATAAGTTTTGTGTTCCAATAATTAGTGGCCTGAGTCCCCTTTTAAACATAAAATGCCTGTAAGAAGAGAGAATGGTAAACGTATACCTACATTCTAATGAATCTGGAATGAATACTCACATACCATGTAAAGGTATATCCTTTACACATCAGATCAATTACTGACGTAAAAATATTTAAAACTGCGCTCAATGGCTTCGTAACTGAAAAAGCTAACTATGGACATTAGAACTTTTCGATGACAAAATGAATGTATGATAATTAAGCAATAACATAACACTAGATCCTAAAAATACTCACATACTATAATTTACTAATTAATAAGAATAACAATAATAATGATCAATAATCATACTGTAATGTAACTAATTAATAATGTAATAAATAATGGCTTAAGCACTCTTATGTACATATACCTCAAGGTGTCAAGCATGGTTGTACTCAAAAATATTTTGTATCTGACATCTTGTAACACCCATGTTTATGAATAAATAAATGATATGATTGATGCTATTCATGAGACTGGATGAAATGAATTTCGTTGCCGTAACGACAATTTAATACGACTTTGTACACCCTTTGTGTATTATTTACCTACGTGTCATCATTACATAATATTCATATTTTGCACGTCTTTGATAAGATTGCAGGGAAACTTCGTTATAAGATTTCTGCTTTGCCTTTATGTTTAGTGATTTATGACTAAAAAGCCTATTGATGTTACTGACAAATAACTCATTAAAAGTTATATTTGTGTTAAAATAGCAATTTCTTTAGGCGCAGAAATACCACTCGCGAGAGCTTTGGATCTTTTTTATTTTGTCTAGGAGCTCTTTTTTTGAATCGCTCGAATGACATAGGTTGACGCGTCGCTATCTTTATTTCGCTCTGCAACGAGTGGGTGAAAGCCACTCGTTGCGATCGAGCGAATCAGAAATATGGACATGCTTATGCCGAACAAAAATCAGTAGAAATGAAGCGCTCGACGCGTGACGAGTGAAACAAAAATAGAGTGCCTGCTGTGCTCTAGACCAACTTTAAATACCTGCAATTCTGTAATTCGGTTCTAGACTTAAACTTGTATGATAGCTTCAAAGATACGCGAAGAACTCCGTATGGTATGACTAAAGATAGTGATACGACCAACTTTAAAGCTAGTACTAGCTAAAGCACAACGCACGAGAGCAATTTTTTAAGGGTTGAAAAAAGTAACTAATAGATGTGAATAAAAAAAGAAATAAAAAAACACATTATAATAAACTTAGCATTATGATATCAAATAAGCTTTACGAATATCGTCATTAGCCACTTTTAATGTCCCCACTGCTGGGGCACTGGCCTTCCTTATGGATGGATAAGGAGAACGGGCCATAACCCACCACGCGGGCCCAATGCGGATTGGCGGGTTTTAACGACTGCAAATGCAGCCGGGACCAACGGTTTAACGTGCCTTCCGAAGCATGGAGGAGCTCCATATAGTAAATTTTTGGTCACCCATCCCGTGACCGACCATTGCGAAAGTTGCTTAACCTCAACAATCGCAGGCCGAGCGCGCGAACCACTGCGCCCCGGGCTCCTCTTAACGAGTATAATACAATTATATTTTATTTTGAAACCTTGAAAGTCCTTAAACTACTTCCAAAAAAGCATGCAATGATGGAAGGTTCGGCGCAACGGATATTAAATAATAGACTGTAATCAATGATTTCAAAAGGAAGGATGCGCCCATCTGAACATTTGACATAAAACTGTCTCATACCAGTAAAATCAGAGCCATCTGTGAGCAACTCTCTCGAACTTTTCGCATCGCATAGGTGTATTAGAGGTCGGCAAAAAAGATTATAGAAGTGAACGATTTCGTTCAATTGGAGCTATCTTATTTATCACTCATCTAGTTTATTTGGGGAGCTAATACTATTTTTAAATGTTTTAATATTGTGTAACTAATTCAAAATAAAAACGTATGTTTTAAATTAAAATTATCTTTTCTCCTCAATCTGACAACACTGCAATTATTTTATATAGAAATAAACGAAAAATATTTTTATTTATAAATAATATTATCATCTTATAGAGGGACTATTGAGTAACTTCTCAATAATTTCCAAAAAACTTTGATGCAATATTAGACGTAGGTAATAACACCGTAACCCGTGCAATTGTCTCGCTTCCATACGCGGTGTTCGTAACCTACCTTTATTTTCGATTAACTATCGTTCTTTGGGTTAATTAACTATGGAACTAAAGGTCCAGCTTTCCATAGAAAGACTTCACTAAAATGCAGCTGATACAAAGTGAATGAAAAAAAAACTGTATGAATTGAAAAATCCTCTAAGTCTAGCCGATTCTTCACAATATGTTTAAAATAGCATCACAAAACATACTTTAAGTTTTACTCTATTGGCTCTTTGGCTATGAAAATATTTCCATAGAAACTAGCGCCATTGGTAGAACGGTGGGAGCAACTAAAAAAAGTAACTCTTTGTCGCTATGAAGGTATTTCTATAAAAACCGGCACCTGGTAATCGGTGATAGCGACTGAGTTTTCATAGTTTCGTTACATTTTGGCCTTACTTCATTGGTTTTAGTTCCTTTGACAATGACATCCTACAAGTGTTTCCACTGTCGTTATGTCAAGAATACGTTCGTTTCATAGTTCGTTTCATGACGACCGGTACGTATGTATACCGGTTTCAAGGTGTCGCCTACCTGTGAGGACCTGAGTTCGAATCCCGGTAGGGGCAAATGTTTGTATGATGAATACGAGCATCTGTACCTGAGTCATGGACGTTTATATATATTTCTACTTCATAAATACTTATATATGTATAATTACATGTATTAATATGCGATACTTTAGTATCCCATAACATAACACAAGCCTTACAGTACCTACTATGGGGTAATAGGTAAATAGGTGAGAGTTTAAGATATATATATCTAAAAGTATATATTTATATTTAAAAAAATATATAAAAAAATGGCTAGCTTTAGAATTTTAATAATTACGTGAGGACATTCGGATTTTTAAGCTTCGCCGATTAATCTCATTATGCCAGCTGCTTATAAAGGGAATTTTGAACCGTCTCCTTTCATACTAGACTAATGATTCATTCATTCAGTTTTTATGAATCGTTCATAATAATGTCCCATCTCTAGTGCTTTGATCTTCTGCCATTAACCCTGCTAGTGGTCGCACGGATTACATATTTGCTCATTCCGGTAGAATAACAGCACAATATCACATTTTTTGCATAACTGCTCAATATACGGGAAAGAGATAAAGTTCTTGAAATTGTTTCATCTACAATAGCTTCAAATCTTATCAATCGAAAACATTGTATAGTGCTAATCTGTGATGTTTATAATATTCTGAAGATGTTTATTCCTCGAAGTCAACTTATACTTATGGAAATAATGTGCGCGACCCCTTAAATACTTTTTCAAATTAATGCGTTATTTACACGAGTGACTGGACTTAGTTTTTCAGAATTACGGATCCAGCAATTGGGTAAGTATAGACAAGATTGGGCAGTAGTCTCAGCTGGACAGCACGTCAGTGCTGCCGCGTTCCTGTCCTGTCTCGATAGGAGCTATCAAATATTGCATTCTCTCAGTAGTCGCATTATACGTTCAAATCATATTTTCTTGAAATTGTTTCGGCAGTGGAAACGGCGGGTCCCGTTATTTAAACTTTTATACTTTTTGAATTCAGAACATCGATATTTGAACTTCGTACTTTAGTATGACAGTCAATATTATGACATAATTATCCTCCGGTAGAATAACATATTTTTTCTATTATCATATATATTTGGCAGACCCCTGTATTCCTCGCGACGACGTGTCGCGACCAATCAGGTAATTTTAGTACGCGACCACTCTAGGGTTAAGGCTGTCTTCGAACAATTCTTGTAACAGTTAATATCGTTTAAATAAAATTGTAAGACATGCAATAAAAAATATGTAAAGCTATTTACGGATTATACGATATTCCATGGATCTTGTTAACTATTAGGTCATAATTTTTGCACCATTTTACTACACAAATTCGGCATTTTTATGAAATGACAGCTAACGTCTTTCAACTTCAGTCTCCCTTAGACAACTGCATCGCCGTTGGCCCTAAACTGATATTTTAGGGCCAACGATTTGGCACGCTTTTTAGCACCGTTGGCCGGGTCCTTACGCTAGTAATATATAAGGCTTGGACGAATTAACCACTGGACACGAAACCCGAGAAGAATGTATGAAAACACGATCAACCAATTCTTGCGGGGGTGAGGGGCGATTACTAATGTCAAATAATGACAGTAGTGCTTGAAGTAATCGATATTTTTTTTATCGATAAGTAAGGAGTGAATGAATGAACCTATTGAGATTAATAAATCATGTGTGTTTTAAAAAAAATAGTAAGTTAATTGTTTATTTCGTGGAAAAATAAATAGCACGATAGGTAAGGAGTGAATGAATGAACCTATTGAGTTTAATAAATCATGTGTGTTTTAAAGAAATTAGTAAGTTAATTGTTTATTTCGTGGAAAAATATAAAGCACCTAATAATATGAAAATCTCATTAAAAAAATACCTCAAATTCATAAAAACTATACAATATGGTTTCCAAAGCGTTTGTGTTTGGGTTTATTTTGTGAAAAATGGGTAGATACATGCAACCTGATACTAGTACTGTACTGATAAGGCTTAAGATGGAAGCGCGCCTCTCCCGGTATCCTCAATCTCTGAGGAACTAGCTATCTTACCTCTAACTGCCGGAACGGACTTGGATAAGATGGTAGTCGCTAGCCAGGCGGACTTACAATTTACTTACTAACACTTTTTAAGTGAGTAAAAAACATTAATATTTGGTTTATATAATAATATAATTCATTATTTACATTAACTTCTTCAATCACTCGAGCTTTTTTATATAAAACTAAATACGGGTAATTAGTTCATTACAGAACCATTGTATAGGACATACACAATAGCAACCCCTCCATAAGTGTTTAATTTTATAATCGATTGCAATCCCTTTCAAAGGTCAAATAGTTGTGGCGCGATGCTATGTGATGCGATGTGAATAATATGTACCTTTTAAATGAAAAATTTAAAGGGATTGTGATAGACTTAAAATTAGACAATAAACCCCCTGTGTGCTTCTCGAGCTGTGATATCTCGTATTCTACATTTTTTTTGGAGCCAAAAATCTAAGTATACTAAAACTTATTGAAAATAATCATCGACATTAGAAGATCGTTGAGACTAAAACATTTTAATTACAACTCTAGTCCATTTACATTTAAGAAATATGCATATTTGTAAGAAAAAATATAAACTTGTTTTCACTTTATTAAAGATCTCAAAATTTACGCCACCGTACGAAATAAGCACAACCTAAACCCAAATTAGAAATAGTAGACTAGCGTTTGGATAGCGTATGGTCCAGCATACGCTATGACAGTATTAAACAACAAACTCCCAGAAGTTATAATTATATATAATTACCTATATTTAAGATAAAGCCAAGGCAGTATCTTTCTAGCAACTACTAGCTGAAATACTAATTGTAAGTATATTGCAACCAATACTTTATTGTAGTTTTAAGATTGTTTTACTTGAATATAATAAAACGATCTTAAAATTAAAATATTATAAGATTAAAAAATAGTATAATATAGCTAAGTACATACATTATATAATTAATTTTATTCTTGCTGTGACCTAACAAGGTCTATGTTAGAAACAAATAATAAATGTAACCACCATTTATGATACATTTTAACAAGAAAAATATTGGAACAAATGAACTCGGCCACAAGTGAATTTTCAGATGTGACTTGAACCCACGACCTTTGGGAATCCGGCCCACTGCTCTAACCAATGAGCTACCGAGTTTTGCGGACCACTGTCGAAATTCTCTGATACTTTTATATTTTTATACGCTGTAAGAATATCCTTCCTTGCATTCGAAAGAGAAAAAAAAACAAATGTTTAACGATTAATATTATGATGCAACAGCTAATAAGTTATGATTTTTTAATTTTTGCGTTGTCAATGCTATATTTATACTTATGATACATTTTAAATATTAATGTACAACACACCATGATAATGTAAAACATAAGTCTAATACTAAAAAACAATACCGTGACTGACTTACAGGCAAGGCAACGCACAGCCCAAACGGCTAAACCAATTAAACTGAAATTTTGCATACAGGTTCTTTTAACGATGTTGGCGAGCACTAAGACAGGATTTTTGATATTACCACGGAAACGGGAACCATGCGGGTGAAATAAGCAACATTTTTTTTAAAGTTTGAAGCTATATTTCAAATATAACAATCTCAAAGTTCGTAGGGTTGCGTCGTTTAATTACAGAGTTCCTATATTATCCGATCCGTCTATGTTATCTCCCTGCGTACCGCTTCCACCCAATTCTTCTTGTTAGGGGCTCAACTGTAAATCTGAAATTAATTTAAATAGTTCCTACATTAAAATTGGATTCGTTCGTTCATTTACATACATCGATATGTTTATCGATATGTTCAAGCCCTATACGACATATAAATGACAATTGAATGAATGAGTGATACGTATAACCCAACCAAATAACTTATGCAATATCTTTAAAGAATTTACACATACAATGATTACTTTTTGAAATGACGTATTACATTTTGTTTACATACCAAATTTTATTTATTTTACGAAAAATTGCTACTCTAATAGATTGAAATTATACTTACGCGTGAAAAGAAAAATGTTTTGATTGTCCGGTATGATTTTTACAAATTAAATCAGCGTATTTACCCATTTTTGAGATAATGTTCCACTTCGAGATCTCGCGTCATACTGACAACGCCATATTGCTTACTGTGTCTAAAAGGCAGGGTAAGTGACAGAGGGGTAAAGGCGAACGCGGTCCTCGTTACGCGTCCAGTGGTTAATTCGTCCAAGATATAAGGCGAAATGGAATTTAATAATAAAATTTTAAGGGGTGGTCAGGTCAAGTGTTTGCAATCTAAGAAAAATAATAAAAAAATCTAAAAAAATCTTTTTCTCCTAATAAAAAAATAAATTACGAGTTCGTAATTTACCTACTAGTTAATATTTTAAGTGTATTTTATTCATTATCAAACTTAATTAAACCTTGAATAATGAAAAAAAAACCATTAAATAAACTATTTAAAAACAGCTGATATTAAGCTAATTATTTTCTTTTCACAACTAATTTGAACGATTCGTTTCTAAGGTACAGTTAAGGCAAACAATCAATTGCAAGATCCAGGTAAGGCCACATTGTAGTGACAAACAACACATGTTATGAGCGTTGAGGTGAGTATTATGCTGTGATGAGTCTTATTTAAGCTGTGACGTGACTTTATTATTCAAACTTCCCTATTAAAACAAAATCAAGTTACAAATAAGTTTTGGTTAATAAATAGGTGTAGGTAAGTATAAGTAGGTAAGTAGTACTTACATGGCGTCGAACAGCAATCCAGTTTACTTAATAATAATATGCGTACAGCAAAAGGCGATAAGCTTTCCATCACACTTAACAGGCTTTGGACTGACAAAGTAATGTAATAATAATTATGTATACGGACAGTTGTTAATTGGTTAAAGGACCTAGATACTAGAATACTTTTATGTTCAACAACGCTCCTGACGAAGCCACCGACAAAACTCTACTCGAGCCGAGTAATCAGGAGTCATCAATTCCTGAACTCGCGTGTAGTGGTAGGGATGGAAAGTGTCCTCGTCGTGAAGAGTTCGCCACGCGTAGTACTGGCTTACTCCGAAAATTCTGGCAGCATCTCGAGTACTGGCCGTTTCGTGCTCTTCGAAGAATTCCACGATCCGTTCTTCCACTTCAGCTGACACCACTCTTGGTCTACCAGCATCAACTGGCGGTGGTGGATCCAAACGGCCATGTTCTCGGAAACGGTACACGGCATTCAGTATGGTGCGGTGACTGAGGCGCACTCCGAACCTCTCCTCGTAAAGCCGCGCAGCACTGCTTAACACTTCGCTACTTTCACGGTAACAAAATACCATTTCAAGGTACTCTCGACTAGTATACCTCCTAGGCATTTTTACTAACGCGCGTCGCGACCTGATAGCACAGAATGCACGAGGAGACTAACTAAATAAAATATCGAATCAAAGTAAAGCGCGAAATTTCACGTGATTATTAGGGGTGGGACACGAGAAAAAAAGAAAAAAATATTAATTTGTGTCCGAGTTAATATTTTCCAATATTTTTCTATTTAAAATTTACCATAAGTATAAAAATAGCATTGAAAAATGCAAAATCATAAAACATTAATTATTTTTTCAGGCACATATTATCTTGGTTTGCATTGCTTCGCAACTTTTTGTTTAGTCTGATCACATAAATATCTGGGCAACATCTTGCTCTAGTAGGCCTTATCTCTTACTGGGGATATAGCTAACTTATTGATAATATTGATATGATATATCACACATAGAGGCTTTCGTCGTGCGTGATACCTTAAAACTTGTATAAGTAATTAAGTTTATTACAAATTCTTTCACAATTACAAAGTGATTTTATGCAAGCCTTTAATTATCTTAGCCATCGTTTACTTCCAAATTAAGACATAAGCAGGCCATACACGCAAGTATGGCCTGCTTTAGGAAAAATAATTACATTTTTTTTTATTAATCTTTCTACAGAATAATGAAACTAGGATTACAGAATTTACACACCCAAATTTACTACCGTAATAATTTACAATAGATAGATAAGAAGTTTACTTGCTACATAAAAATTAAAATCAATAGGCAAAGAGGCAGCTCTAAAATAGCGGCTTTTCTATTGATGATTCATATTGCATGCGGTTTCATTGATCTACCGCCACTGTCATCGCCGACAAACGATGCCGCCACGGCCGCCAAACGCTGCCTATCGCTTTTCGGCACCGTCCGCGTCACTCGGCGGTCAATCAAAAAAGTTAGTGACTCGAAGATGATTGTTGTGTGCAGACGTGCAGTTGCGTGCCGCGTGCGGGCTGCATTTTCGTTTACGATATCGATCGGCAAAATGTGTACTAATAAACAAGCAAACGTGAGAAAAGTACTAACCAGACAGTGTCTCAGTGAGTGTAACAACAAATTAGTGTGTAACCCATCAATCAGTGCAATAAGGTTAATTAAGGAGTGTTGTGATGTATGAGTGAATGTGGTCGACAGCGACACAGGATAATGTATCCCTTTTTTGTATGCAGAATATGCAGATGATATCATCTGAATGGAACTAACTATTAAGTAAGTGAATGTAACTATTAAGTAAACTGGATTGCTGTTCGACGCCATGTAAGTACTACTTACCTACTTATACTTACCTACACCTATTTATTAACCAAAACTTATTTGAAACTTGATTTTGTTTTAATAGGGAAGTTTGAATAATAAAGTCACGTCACAGCTTAAATAAGACTCATCACAGCATAATACTCACCTCAATGTTCATAACATGTGTTGTTTGTCACTACAATGTGGCCTTGTCTGGATCTTGCAATTGATTGTTTGCCTTAACTGTACCTTAGAAACGAATCGTTCAAATTAGTTGTGAAAAGAAAATAATTAGGTCTCAGCCCAGGCGGTAGCTTTGCTGCATAGTAGGTAGGTACTTATGGCTCTCAGCTGACTGGCCGGGTTGACGGCCGGGCGCCGCGTCGTGCCGCGCCGCGCCGCGCAGCGCAGTGTAGCTTAATATCAGCTGTTTTTGAATAGTTTATTTAATGGTTTTTTTTTCATTATTCAAGGTTTAATTAAGTTTGATAATGAATAAAATACACTTAAAATATTAACTAGTAGGTAAATTACGAACTCGTAATTTATTTTTTTATTAGGTGAAAAAGATTTTTTTAGATTTTTTTATTATTTTTCTTAGATTGCAAACACTTGACCGGACCACCCCTTAAAATTTTATTATTAAATTCCATTTCGCCTTATATAAGTCAATGACTGTAATTCAGAGTAATATAATAATGTCTGTTTATTGTAGCCTGCAGTGCCTTATATATTTGGGTAGAGGCGAGTGTGTGTGAATATGTGGCGCCCCACTTTGGGCGCCAGTGCGCACGCGGAGAGCACTTTAATCGCTTATAATTTCAATAAACACAATATTCGAGTACACTTTAAGATTTTATTTTATATATCTGACCAAAAATTCATCTTCACAATTGCAATTCTGACATCGACTCCTTGACAGAAGTCAAAAGACGATCTCCTAGTAATTTTTGAATTTAGAAATAGAATGCCGAAAGAAAAAAGCCAAAAGGGACTGCCAGGATTATGAAGAGGTTGTATATGCTCGTCAAGGTGCGTACGGATAGCGCGTACACTGGTACGCGTAGTCAGTTTACGCGTGTCCGGAACGTCATGTCCATACTTGCAGCTACGCGTACACTCTTGGGGAACGCGTACCGTGCGAGCTAGCTCGCAACGCGAGCCGCCGCCAGTCGGTTTTTGGTCGCGCGTCAAAGAGGACGCACACGACCGGGTACGCTATATTTGGACGACAAAATGAATAGACACGCGTGTTCTTCGAGTTTATATCTTCCATAAGCCTATTTCCACACCCTAATCTTTCACGATACAATTCTTTCATCCACCATCTAGGTTTCCGTTTATTATTTCTCTTTTTTTTATTTAAAATGTGTTGAATAATGAGTAATGCCGCAGCAGTGGTGGTGCACGCAACCGCTAAGTTTGGCCGAGGCATGGCGAATGGCTGGGGCTCGCGTAGCGCTCTGGATCGATTGGCCTCGCGTACAAGTTTGCGGCGGTCCGTACAGGAGCTGTACGCGTATCCAATGTACGCGTGGACAGTGTTTCCCAACTACGCGTAATACAGGAACGCGCTATCCGTACGCACCTTCACAATGTCATCAGACATCTTGATGTCTTTAATAACAAATTCTCTCTTTATCAGAAAACTGTGTCCGAGCTTCTTGAAGCAGAAACATCTTAAATTGAAATTGTATAGATTGAAAGTAAAAAAAAAAAGAAAAAGTTAGTTTTGTAATCCAATTATTATTGTTTTGGTTCGCATAAGTTTCAAATAATTGTGCATGCTGTGTACGCTATTATTGGATTAAAGTCTTGGCTCATATATTTAGCATAGATTATAAGTTTTGTAATGACTTTAATCTGTAAGTGTACCTATAACAAATAAATAAATAAATGTCATATACACACTACAAGCAAAATAGTCAAATCCGGTGTAATAGCAGTAATAGCTGCTAACTTTCAAGTTGTCCTAAATTTCACAGTACATTTGTCTAAGAGGCACTTACTGAAAATATATGGCGACTCATTCCGTGCTCTGGATATTTCGGAGATTTTCACTTTAAAACCTATTTCCAAGTGTAAGTAAGTTAAGTTCTTTGTAGGTCTAGTTATTTATTATTGGTTATTTTTATCTTATTAATACTAACTTTCGTTGTTGCTCAGTTAATTTTAGTTTTATCGGCGATATAAAATTTATTATTATAACGGTTTGTTTGAAATCAGTAGTTTAGAAACTGTAAAATTGAGCAATTTCCCGGTAGACTAGTAGAGTTTTTAGGAAGCGTTGCTTAAAACAGGTAATGAGGGAAGTATAGAAAAAGTTTATATCACAAATGATTGAACATAATTATAGGTATTTCATTTTTAGGTATTTCATTATTTACACGAATTAAACACACTTTCGAGTGAATTAAACATTTCTGACAGTGATATCACAGATGAATTTGCTTAAAAGTTCAATCGAACACAAACTATACTATATATTATAGAATTTCCTGTAGTTAGAAATTCTATGAAAGTTACCTAAGCGTTTCTCCGTTGTTCACAAACGAAATCTGAGTACCTATCTACACACCACTAAAGACTTTTTATATCGTGGTCACAGTAAACTCAGTAAAAAAAAAACAACTGGTTGCACTCCGGGAGTGCCGGCAAAAGTGAAAATTGATTGATTGAGTGAAAATGATTTTTTCTATCTTTGGGCTAAAAAAATCACAGAAACCGTAATATTTATAGAATTTAGTACTTTTTTTTTTGTAATCACATACTTTGTCGATGACATGGTGTTTCATCGCTGGCCGCCGAAACATGTTTTTTTCTTAAATAACGGAATGTTTAGCTATCTGCTTTCATATAAAGCTTCCAAGTGGAAGTCGAACTCTCACATGAAGGGTTTCGTCCTCACCCAAGGTTGCCTGGAAGATATTGATGTTGCAATAAGACTGCCTATTGTGTGTTCCTCTTTTTTGTCATTTTCTCTGTATGTGTTTGTTTTTGTATCGTGTGCAATAAAGTTAATATTATTATATTAAATACACCTACCCAAAATGCCACTATAATTTTTCGCCTGTAAAAATTACTTTGTTTTACATAGTGTCTGTATGAATGACAAAGTGATATTTGCGGTTTAGGTAAATGTGCTATAGCTCAGAAACTGCATAATATATTTCGTTCAAACTAATTTTCGTTAAAAGTTTTTAGAAAGGTCTACAGCATATATATATTTTTTATTTTTCACTTTCTTATTTTAAAAGTTAGAGGGGGAGGGAGACACATTTTACCACTTCGAAAGCGTAAATCATTCAAACGGTTGACTTTGAGAAAAAACTGTTGTAAAAACCTCAATTTAATTTTTAAAGACCTATCTAAAGAACCTGTGTGAACTTGGCACCCGACTTTGGAAAAACTACTTTTTCTTTGTGTTTTTTTAAAGATTTCGATAAGTAGTGGATAGTAGTGAAACAATTTTCGTTAGTAGTAATATAATAAAAAAAATATAACGACATAAAAAAAAATTGTCCCCCGAAATTTGAAAAAACATGTTTTTCCAGCTGTTTTTTATCGATATACGTTAGTAGTGGATTGTAGTGCAATTTTATTCGTAAGTAGTAAAATAGAAAAAATTAAAAAAAATATTTTTGTTTTGAAGTATTTTTTTTAAAACGATATTTTTTACTTAAATTTTGTTTCAAGGCCTATACGATAACTACAAACGTTAAAATTCACTGAGGAAGGTTCGTAGACGTTAGTAGTGGAAGAATTTTTTGATTGTAGTAAAAAAAAAGTTGATTAGAACCACTTAAGTTGAGTCTGAACTGTTTCGGAGCGATCTTTACTGGATAATGTCTGTTTAAAGGTGTATACGACTACTACAAACGTTAGAATTTACTGAGGGAGGTTCGTAGACGTTTGTAGTGCAAGAATTTTTTATTGTAGTAAAATAAAAGTTGACGAAAAGCACTTAAGTTGAGTCTGACCTGTTTCGGAGCGATCTTTACTGGATAATGTCTGTTTCAAGGTGTATACGATTACTACAAACGTTAGAATTCATAGAGGGAGGTTTGTAGACGTTTGTAGTGGAAGAATTTTTTATTGTAGTAAAATAAAAGTTGATTAGAATCACTTAAGTTGAGTCGAACCTGTTTCGGAGCGATCTTTACCGGATCATGTCTGTTTAAAGGTGTATACGATTACTACAAACGTTAGAATTCACTGAGGGAGGTTCGTAGACGTTTGTAGTGGAAGAATTTTTGATTGTAGTAAAAAAATTAGTTGATTAGAAGCACTTAAGTCGAGTCTGACCTGTTTCGGAGCGATCTTTACTGGATAACGTCTGTTTAAAGGTGTATACGATTACTACAAACGTTGGAATTCACTGAGGGAGGTTCGTAGACGTTTGTAGTGGAAGAATTTTTGATTGTAGTAAAACAAGAAGTTGATTTGAAGCATTTAAGTTGAGTCGAACTTGTTTTGGAGCTATCTTTACTGGATAATGTCTGTTTAAAGGTGTATACGATTACTACAAACGTTAGAATTCACTGAGGGAGGTTCGTAGACGTTCGTAGTGGAAGAATTTTTGATTGTAGTAAAATAAAAGTTGCCGAAAAGCACTTAAGTTGAGTCTGACCTGTTTCGGAGCGTTCTTTACTGGATAATGTCTGTTTCAAGGTGTATACGATTACTACAAACGTTGGAATTCACAGAGGGAGGTTTGTAGACGTTTGTAGTGGAAGAATTTTTGATTGTAGTAAAATAAAAGTTGATTAGAAGCACTTAAGTTGAGTCGAACCTGTTTCAGAGCGATCTTTACTGGATCATGTCTGTTTAAAGGTGTATACGATTACTACAAACGTTAGAATTCACTGAGGGAGGTTCGTAGACGTTTGTAGTGGAAGAATTTTTGATTGTAGTAAAAAAATAAGTTGATAAGAAGCACTTAAGTTGAGTGTGACCTGTTTCGGAGCGATCTTTGCTGGATAACGTCTGTTTAAAGGTGTATGCGATTACTACAAACGTTTGAATTCACAGAGGGAGGTTCGTAGACGTTTGTAGTAGAAGAATTTTTGATTGTAGTAAAAAAATAAATTTATTTGAAGCACTTAAGTTGAGTCTGACCTGTTTCGGAGCGATCTTTACTGGACAATGTCAGTTTATAGGTGTGTATGATAACTACAAACGTTAGAATTTACTGAGGGAGGTTCGTAGACGTTTGTAGTGGAAGAATTTTTGATTGTAGTAAAATAAAAGTTGCCGAAAAGCACTTAAGTTGAGTCTGACCTGTTGCGGAGCGATCTTTACTGGATAATGTCTGTTTCAAGGTGTATATGATTACTACAAACGTTGCAATTCACAGAGGGAGGTTTGTAGACGTTTGTAGTGGAAGAATTTTTGATTGTAGTAAAATAAAAGTTGATTAGAAGCACTTAAGTTGAGTCGAACCTGTTTCAGAGCGATCTTTACTGGATCATGTCTGTTTAAAGGTGTATACGATTACTACAAACGTTAGAATTCACTGAGGGAGGTTCGTAGACGTTTGTAGTGGAAGAATTTTTGATTGTAGTAAAATAAAAGTTGATTAGAAGCACTTAAGTTGAGTCGAACCTGTTTCAGAGCGATCTTTACTGGATCATGTCTGTTTAAAGGTGTATACGATTACTACAAACGTTAGAATTCACTGAGGGAGGTTCGTAGACGTTTGTAGTGGAAGAATTTTTGATTGTAGTAAAAAAATAAGTTGATTAGAAGCACTTAAGTTGAGTCGAACCTGTTTCAGAGCGATCTTTACTGGATCATGTCTGTTTAAAGGTGTATACGATTACTACAAACGTTAGAATTCACTGAGGGAGGTTCGTAGACGTTTGTAGTGGAAGAATTTTTGATTGTAGTAAAAAAATAAGTTGATTAGAAGCACTTAAGTTGAGTGTGACCTGTTTCGGAGCGATCTTTACTGGATCATGTCTGTTTAAAGGTGTATACGATTACTACAAACGTTAGAATTCACTGAGGGAGGTTCGTAGACGTTTGTAGTGGAAGAATTTTTGATTGTAGTAAAACAAGAAGTTGATTTGAAGCACTTAAGTTGAGTCGAACTTGTTTTGGAGCTATCTTTACTGGATAATGTCTGTTTAAAGGTGTATACGATTACTACAAACGTTAGAATTCACTGAGGGAGGTTCGTAGACGTTTGTAGTAGAAGAATTTTTGATTGTAGTAAAATAAAGGTTGCCGAAAAGCACTTAAGTTGAGTCTGACCTGTTTCGGAGCGATCTTTGCTGGATAACGTCTGTTTAAAGGTGTATACGATTACTACAAACGTTTGAATTCACAGAGGGAGGTTCGTAGACATTTGTAGTGGAAGAATTTTTGATTGTAGTAAAAAAATAAGTTGATTAGAAGCACTTAAGTTGAGTGTGACCTGTTTCGGAGCGATCTTTACTGGATAACGTCTGTTTAAAGGTGTATACGATTACTACAAACGTTATAATTCACTGAGGGAGGTTCGTAGACGTTTGTAGTGGAAGAATTTTTGATTGTAGTAAAAAAAATAAGTTGATTAGAAGCACTTAAGTTGAGTGTGACCTGTTTCGGAGCGATCTTTACTGGATAACGTCTGTTTAAAGGTGTATACGATTACTACAAACGTTAGAATTCACTGAGGGAGGTTCGTAGACGTTTGTAGTGGAAGAATTTTTGATTGTAGTAAAACAAGAAGTTGATTTGAAGCACTTAAGTTGAGTCGAACTTGTTCTGGAGCTATCTTTACTGGATAATGTCTGTTTAAAGGTGTATACGATTACTACAAATGTTAGAATTCACCGAGGGAGGTTCGTAGACGTTTGTAGTGGAAGAATTTTTGATTGTAGTAAAATAAAAGTTGATTAGAAGCACTTAAGTTGAGTCGAACCTGTTTCAGAGCGATCTTTACTGGATCATGTCTGTTTAAAGGTGTATACGATTACTACAAACGTTAGAATTCACTGAGGGAGGTTCGTAGACGTTTGTAGTGGAAGAATTTTTGATTGTAGTAAAAAAATAAGTTGATTAGAAGCACTTAAGTTGAGTGTGACCTGTTTCGGAGCGATCTTTACTGGACAATGTCAGTATATAGGTGTGTATGATAACTACAAACGTTAGAATTCACTGAGGGAGGTTCGTAGACGTTTGAAGTGGAAGAATTTTTGATTGTAGTAAAATAAAAGTTGCCGAAAAGCACTTAAGTTGAGTCTGACCTGTTTCGGAGCGATCTTTACTGGATAATGTCTGTTTCAAGGTGTATACGATAACTACAAACGTTGGAATTCACAGAGGGAGGTTTGTAGACGTTTGTAGTGGAAGAATTTTTGATTGTAGTAAAATAAAAGTTGATTAGAAGCACTTAAGTTGAGTGTGACCTGTTTCGGAGCGATCTTTGCTGGATAACGTCTGTTTAAAGGTGTATACGATTACTACAAACGTTTGAATTCACAGAGGGAGGTTCGTAGACATTTGTAGTGGAAGAATTTTTGATTGTAGTAAAAAAATAAGTTGATTAGAAGCACTTAAGTTGAGTGTGACCTGTTTCGGAGCGATCTTTACTGGATAACGTCTGTTTAAAGGTGTATACGATTACTACAAACGTTATAATTCACTGAGGGAGGTTCGTAGACGTTTGTAGTGGAAGAATTTTTGATTGTAGTAAAAAAAATAAGTTGATTAGAAGCACTTAAGTTGAGTGTGACCTGTTTCGGAGCGATCTTTACTGGATAACGTCTGTTTAAAGGTGTATACGATTACTACAAACGTTAGAATTCACTGAGGGAGGTTCGTAGACGTTTGTAGTGGAAGAATTTTTGATTGTAGTAAAACAAGAAGTTGATTTGAAGCACTTAATTTGAGTCGAACTTGTTCTGGAGCTATCTTTACTGGATAATGTCTGTTTAAAGGTGTATACGATTACTACAAACGTTAGAATTCACTGAGGGAGGTTCGTAGACGTTTGTAGTAGAAGAATTTTTGATTGTAGTAAAATAAAAGTTGCCGAAAAGCACTTAAGTTGAGTCTGACCTGTTTCGGAGCGATCTTTACTGGATAATGTCTGTTTCAAGGTGTATACGATAACTACAAACGTTGGAATTCACAGAGGGAGGTTTGTAGACGTTTGTAGTGGAAGAATTTTTGATTGTAGTAAAATAAAAGTTGATTAAAAGCACTTAAGTTGAGTGTGACCTGTTTCGGAGCGATCTTTGCTGGATAACGTCTGTTTAAAGGTGTATACGATTACTACAAACGTAAGAATTCACTGAGGGAGGTTCGTAGACGTTTGTAGTGGAAGAATTTTTGATTGTAGTAAAACAAGAAGTTGATTTGAAGCACTTAAGTTGAGTCGAACTTGTTTTGGAGCTATCTTTACTGGATAATGTCTGTTTAAAGGTGTATACGATTACTACAAACGTTAGAATTCACTGAGGGAGGTTCGTAGACGTTTGTAGTGGAAGAATTTTTGATTGTAGTAAAACAAGAAGTTGATTTGAAGCACTTAAGTTGAGTCGAACTTGTTTTGGAGCTATCTTTACTGGATAATGTCTGTTTAAAGGTGTATACGATTACTACAAACGATAGAATTCACTGAGGGAGTTTCGTAGACGTTTGTAGTTATCATACACACCTATAAACTGACATTGTCCAGTAAAGATCGCTCCGAAACAGGTCAGACTCAACTTAAGTGCTTCAAATAAATTTATTTTTTTACTACTATCAAAAATTCTTCTACTACAAACGTCTACGAACCTCCCTTTGTGAACTCAAACGTTTGTAGTAATCGTATACACCTTTAAACAGACGTTATCCAGCAAAGATCGCTCCGAAATAGGTCACACTCAACTTAAGTGCTTCTAATCAAATTATTTTTTTACTACAATCAAAAATTCTTCCACTACAAACGCCTACGAACCTCCCTCAGTGAATTCTAACGTTTGTAGTAATCGTATACACCTTGAAACAGACATTATCTAGTAAAGATCGCTCCGAAACAGGTCAGACTCAACTTAAGTGCTTTTCGTCAACTTTTATTTTACTACAATCAAAAATTCTTCCACTACAAACGTCTACGAACCTCCCTCAGTGAATTCTAACGTTTGTAGTTATCATACACACCTATATACTGACATTGTCCAGTAAAGATCGCTCCGAAACAGGTCACACTCAACTTAAGTGCTTCTAATCAACTTATTTTTTTACTACAATCAAAAATTCTTCCACTACAAACGTCTACGAACCTCCCTCAGTGAATTCTAACGTTTGTAGTAATCGTATACACCTTTAAACAGACATTATCCAGTAAAGATAGCTCCAAAACAAGTTCGACTCAACTTAAGTGCTTCAAATCAACTTCTTGCTTTACTACAATCAAAAATTCTTCCACTACAAACGTCTACGAACCTCCCTCAGTGAATTCTAACGTTTGTAGTAATCGTATACACCTTTAAACAGACATTATCCAGTAAAGATAGCTCCAAAACAAGTTCGACTCAACTTAAGTGCTTCAAATCAACTTCTTGCTTTACTACAATCAAAAATTCTTCCACTACAAACGCCTACGAACCTCCCTCAGTGAATTCTAACGTTTGTAGTAATCGTATACACCTTGAAACAGACATTATCTAGTAAAGATCGCTCCGAAACAGGTCAGACTCAACTTAAGTGCTTTTCATCAACTTTTATTTTACTACAATCAAAAATTCTTCCACTTCAAACGTCTACGAACCTCCCTCAGTGAATTCTAACGTTTGTAGTTATCATACACACCTATATACTGACATTGTCCAGTAAAGATCGCTCCGAAACAGGTCACACTCAACTTAAGTGCTTCTAATCAACTTATTTTTTTACTACAATCAAAAATTCTTCCACTACAAACGTCTACGAACCTCCCTCAGTGAATTCTAACGTTTGTAGTAATCGTATACACCTTTAAACAGACATGATCCAGTAAAGATCGCTCTGAAACAGGTTCGACTCAACTTAAGTGCTTCTAATCAACTTTTATTTTACTACAATCAAAAATTCTTCCACTACAAACGTCTACAAACCTCCCTCTGTGAATTGCAACGTTTGTAGTAATCGTATACATCTTGAAACAGACATTATCCAGTAAAGATCGCTCCGCAACAGGTCAGACTCAACTTAAGTGCTTTTCGGCAACTTTTATTTTACTACAATCAAAAATTCTTCCACTACAAACGTCTACGAACCTCCCTCAGTGAATTCTAACGTTTGTAGTAATCGTATACACCTTTAAACAGACATGATCCAGTAAAGATCGCTCCGAAACAGGTTCGACTCAACTTAAGTGCTTCTAATCAACTTTTATTTTACTACAATCAAAAATTCTTCCACTACAAACGTCTACAAACCTCCTTCTATGAATTCTAACGTTTGTAGTAATCGTATACACCTTGAAACAGACATTATCCAGTAAAGATCGCTCCGAAACAGGTCAGACTCAACTTAAGTGCTTCTAATTAACTTATTTTTTTACTACAATCAAAATTCTTCCACTACAAACGTCTACGAACCTCCCTCAGTGAATTCTAACGTTTGTAGTAATCGTATACACCTTTAAACAGACATGATCCAGTAAAGATCGCTCTGAAACAGGTTCGACTCAACTTAAGTGCTTCTAATCAACTTATTTTTTTACTACAATCAAAAATTCTTCCACTACAAACGTCTACGAACCTCCCTCAGTGAATTCTAACGTTTGTAGTAATCGTATACACCTTTAAACAGACATGATCCAGTAAAGATCGCTCTGAAACAGGTTCGACTCAACTTAAGTGCTTCTAATCAACTTTTATTTTACTACAATCAAAAATTCTTCCACTACAAACGTCTACAAACCTCCCTCTGTGAATTGCAACGTTTGTAGTAATCGTATACACCTTGAAACAGACATTATCCAGTAAAGATCGCTCCGCAACAGGTCAGACTCAACTTAAGTGCTTTTCGGCAACTTTTATTTTACTACAATCAAAAATTCTTCCACTACAAACGTCTACGAACCTCCCTCAGTGAATTCTAACGTTTGTAGTAATCGTATACACCTTTAAACAGACATGATCCAGTAAAGATCGCTCTGAAACAGGTTCGACTCAACTTAAGTGCTTCTAATAAATTTATTTTTTTACTACAATAAAAAATTCTTCTACTACAAACGTCTACGAACCTCCCTCTGTGAATTAAAACGTTTGTAGTAATCGTATACACCTTTAAACAGACGGTATCCAGTAAAGATCGCTCCGAAACAGGTCAGACTCAACTTAAGTGCTTCTAATCAACTTATTTTTTTACTACAATCAAAAATTCTTCCACTACAAACGTCTACGAACCTCCCTCAGTAAATTCTAACGTTTGTAGTTACCATACACACCTATAAACTGACATTGTCCAGTAAAGATCGCTCCGAAACAGGTCAGACTCAACTTAAGTGCTTCAAATAAATTTATTTTTTTACTACAATCAAAAATTCTTCTACTACAAACGTCTACGAACCTCCCTCTGTGAATTCAAACGTTTGTAGTAATCGTATACACCTTTAAACAGACGTCATCCAGCAAAGATCGCTCCGAAACAGGTCACACTCAACTTAAGTGCTTCTAATCAACTTATTTTTTTACTACAATCAAAAATTCTTCCACTACAAACGTCTACGAACCTCCCTCAGTGAATTCTAACGTTTGTAGTAATCGTATACACCTTTAAACAGACATGATCCAGTAAAGATCGCTCTGAAACAGGTTCGACTCAACTTAAGTGCTTCTAATCAACTTATTTTTTTACTACAATCAAAAATTCTTCCACTACAAACGTCTACGAACCTCCCTCAGTGAATTCTAACGTTTGTAGTAATCGTATACACCTTTAAACAGACATGATCCAATTCTTCCACTACAAACGTCTACAAACCTCCTTCTATGAATTCTAACGTTTGTAGTAATCGTATACACCTTGAAACAGACATTATCCAGTAAAGATCGCTCCGAAACAGGTCAGACTCAACTTAAGTGCTTTTCGTCAACTTTTATTTTACTACAATAAAAAAATCTTGCACTACAAACGTCTACGAACCTCCCTCAGTGAATTCTAACGTTTGTAGTATTCGTATACACCTTTAAACAGACATTATCCAGTAAAGATCGCTCCGAAACAGTTCAGACTCAACTTAAGTGGTTCTAATCAACTTTTTTTTTTACTACAATCAAAAAATTCTTCCACTACTAACGTCTACGAACCTTCCTCAGTGAATTCTAACGTTTGTAGTTATCGTATAGGCCTTGAAACAAAATTTAAGTAAAAAAGATCGTTTTAAAAAAATACTTCAAAACAAAAATATTTTTTTTTATTTTTTCTATTTTACTACTTACGAATAAAATTGCACTACAATCCACTACTAACGTATATCGATAAAAAACAGCTGGAAAAACATGTTTTTTCAAATTTCGGGGGATAATTTTTTTTTATGTCGTTATATTTTTTTTATTATATTACTACTAACGAAAATTGTTTCACTACTATCCACTACTTATCGAAATCTTTAAAAAAACACAAAGAAAAAGTAGTTTTTCCAAAGTCGGGTGCCAAGTTCACACAGGTATCTAAAGATGGACACGTATAGGTTTGAAGAAAAAAAATATATTTACAGTTTCATTACCATGTATGGGGAGCACCCCCTTAATATATATATTTTTTATTTTTGTCTAAAAACCGTAAAGCGGGGGTTTACAGAATACATCTACCTACCAAGTTTCAACTGTATAATCCTCATAGTTTTGGAATAAAGTGGCTGTGATGACAAACATCGGACATGACGAATCTATAAGGGTTTCGTTTTTTGCCATTAGGCTACGAAACCCTAAAAATGATCGAACCCCTTTAAAAAGTGCCGGCCAAAAAACAAAAAGGCTTTATTCTGATGGATCTTGCGCCCCTTAACATTTATTATTATGGCACCAAAGCTGTAGCATGACTGATCTAGGCTTTATTAGGGTTTGAAGTCAGATTTTTTCTTACATTTTTCTTAAGTAAAGCTTAAACAAGCTTTTTTTTTGCCTGCCTTGGCTTTAGTGACATAATAATATATATTTTTTTAATTTATGTATTTTTCAATGCTATTTATATACTTATGATAAATCAATTTTAAATAGATAAATATTGGAAAACAATTACGTGGCCACAAGTGATTTCTCAGATGGGACCCACTTGTTTCCATTCCCATCTGAGAATTCACTTGTGGCCACGTATTTTTTTTAAAATAATAATAAATGTTAGGACAAGATTTATCAGAATCAACACTTACTTTTTCCGGCCGGCACTTTCACATTTGGACCAAAAATATATAATGTCCTTTAAGACTTTTCCTCGTCTCGTTTTTAATATCAATTAAAATGGCTACCCACAGTCAGGCGTCAGGTCCACTTATACGTGCCGAAACTTTTAACTCCGATCCGCTTTTAAATAATTATTCCCGTAGGCGTTCACAAATACCTGATTTGACTTTTAATGAACAAAATCATGAAAAATTCCCGAGACTTCTGAGCGGGTTGTAAGTATTCGTATTGCAATTTAAGTTCTTCTCTTTTTAAACCTGTTTTCGTAGAAATTGTGACTTTTTTTCTTTGAAACTTACTTTTCCTGACCTTTTTTGACGGAATTGAGTAACTGATAATAATGCTATTAGGGGTTTTTAAGAAGTTATACGGAAAAAGTACATACTTTTTGTTATACATCTATAGGTTAACGGTACAACACGGTTACAGATGTTACAAATCCGGTAACAAGATACAGTGCAACCTCGATATCGGAAGAGAACATGTAAATATTCGTTATATTAAGCAATTTAACCGCCTCTGTGGTCTAGTGGTACAACCACCGGTATCAGACCCAGGGGTCCCGGGTTCGATTCCCTGCGGGGGTATATATTGTATTCGGTTTGTTGGTAGTAGGACTTTTTGTAAGTCCGCCTGGCTAGCTACCACCATCTTATCTAAGTCTGACGCCATAACAACAATGTTTTCAGCATTGTTGTGTTCCGGCAGTTAAAGATAGCCAGTTCAGTGATTGGGGATTCCGGGAGAGGCTTCCATCTTCAGCCTTATCAATACTTAACATCAGGTATGATGAAGGCTAAAAGTCTCCCCGTTCTTCACAAAAAAAATCGTTAAACTGAGGTTTGTTATATTAAGGTTAGGTTGGTCTAAACTTTGTTAAAAAGAGGTTTTCTGCGACTGATAAGAAACACCTTTTACGTTGATAAGCCATTGCAACTAAAATCTTTAACAATAGTAACGAGTAGCATGTTTACATTACTTTTCATCAAACAACACTGATTGTTTTACGAAAATTTGATAGTGTTTGTATGAATGACAAAGTTATATTTGCGGTTTTGGAAAATGTGCTATAGCTCTGAAACTACTAAATAAATTTCGTTTAAACCAGTTTTCGTTAAAAGTTTTTATAAAGATCTACATCATATTTTTTTTTGATTTTTCACTTTCTTATTTTAAAAGTTAGAGGGGGGGGGGGGGATACACATTTTTCCACTTTGGAAGTGTATAACTTTCAAACGGTTGACTTTGAGAAAAAACTGTTTTAGAAGCATTTTTGTGTAAAAACCGTAAAGCGGTTTACAGAATACATCTACCGACCAAGTTTCAACTGTGTGATCCTTATAGTTTTGGAATTAATTTTCGTTGAAAGTTTTTAAAAAGATCTACAGCATATATATATTTTTAATTTTTCACTCTCTTATTTCAAAAGTTAGAGGGGGGAGGACACACATTATACCATTTTGGAAGTGTACATCTTTCAAACGGTTGACTTTGAGAAAAAATCGTTTTAGAAACCTCAATGCAATTTTTAAAGACCTATCTATAGATACACCACACGTATAGGTTTGATGAAAAAAAAATTCAGTGTCAGTTCCATGTATGGGGAGCCCCCCTTTCATTCATTTTATTTTTATTTTTGTATAAAAACCGTAAAGCGGTTTACAGAATACATCTACCGACCAAGTTTCAACTGTGTGATCCTTCTAGTTTTGGAATAAAGTGGCTGTGACATCTTACCACTTTGGAAGTGTATATCTTTCAAACGCTTGATTTTGAGAAAAAACTGTAAAAGAAACTTCAATATAATTTTTAAAGACCTATCTATAGATACGCCTCAAGAATAGGTATGATGAAAAAAAAAATTTTTTTTTAAATCCCTTTCGGGAAAAATGCTATATTTCTAAAACTGACAACCATATTTCGTTCAAACCAATTTTCGTTGAAAGTTTTTAAAAAGATCTACAGCATATATATATTTTTAATTTTTCACTCTCTTATTTCAAAAGTTATAGGACACACATTTTACAACAACACAAGTGTACATCTTTCAAACGGTTGACTTTGAGAAAAAATCGTTTTAGAAACCTCAATGCAATTTTTAAAGACCTATCTATAAATACCCCACACGTATAGTTTGATGAAAATTAAAAAACTGTGTCAGTTCCATGTATGGGGCCCCCCCTTAATTCATATATTTTTTTATTTTTGTGTTAAAACCGAAAAGCAGTTTACAGAATACATCTACCTACCAAGTTTCAACTGTGTAATCCTCATAGTTTTGGAATAAAAAGGGTGTGACATACATCGGTTTGGCCGAATCTATAAGGGTTTCGTTTTTTGCCTTTAGGCTACGAAACCCTAAAAACGCGTCGAAACCTGTCGCGACTGAATCACATGCTATGGGTATATAATGTCATATACCCATATATTATTATGACATACTGGTGGAAACGTTATATAAAGGTTTTGGGTTGACAAAATTCGTTAATTATTAGAGGTGTTTACACTTTTTTTGGAAAAGGATAAAATAATTTAAAAAAACGCAGACTTAATTATCCGTCGGGGGCTGCCATCATAACTTTAAATTTTAACATAAATATAAATAAGTAAGTATGTATAGCATAAAAATATCTCCAATTAATCACGTTACTATAAAACTGCTAAACTAGTTCATTTAATGGCTGTCCCCGACGGATAATTAAGTTAGTGTTTTAAATTATTTCATTCTTTTTAAATTTTCGTTATAACCGTCGTCGTGCCCTTTCAAGAAATTTTATTTTGCTCTTTATTAACTCAATCTAACGTACACCTATATATTTTTAATAAATAATTAAAAATATATAGAAGAAGAAGAAGAAACTTATTTTAGCTCTCGATAAGGAAAAAATTCCATTGGCAGAAAACAGGGATCAAGTTTACTATTTTTCTTTATCACACAGTTGTTTCCAAACTCTTTTTTCATTTACCGAATTGTCACCTTTTATATTGAATCGAGTGTGTCCCGCAGCGCGGGCCCATTCTGTCCTGATCGTGTTTTTACGGCGGGCACCCGCCCCCAATTCCTACGAAGGCTTACCCTTGTTACCAGACCAGATATTATTATTTCCTTAACAGGCTCGATTTTATATTATTCTGAAATTGATAAGGTCTAATTTGATTGGTTATTTGGTTAGAGAACATGTGTTATGATCACTTTATTTATATTAATTATTGATTCAGGTAAGTTATATCGTCGATAAGTCGTAGGATAATTAGATAATTAGAATTTTCGCAAAAACCCTAGGGATATTGCAAGTGGATAATTAGACAATAGTGTTGACATTTCTCAATCTTACTATAAAAGGAAAGGGTTCTTTAGTAACATTGAATATTATTATTATTATTTATTCTGATTGGCTTCATTTTTGGTTGCTCCCTGACTCTTATTCTGATTGGTTCACAGAAAGTTTACTACACGTGAGAGAATGAATTGACACTTGAAACGTCAAATCGTTAACCAATCAGAGAAGATGTTGTTTTGGACGATCCAACCAGCCAATCAGTGTTCTTATTTCATAATAGCCAGCGATTCTTTTCGCAATCTTACTAAGGCAACCAGTTTTTTTCGCAAAAATCCTTTTTTTTCAGGAGTACTGAGAAATTACAACGCCATTGTCTAATTATCCGTGTTTTCGCAATATCCCTAGGATTTTCGCAAAAAAACGATTTATCTATATATCCTACGACAGATATATTTAACCCTTTCCTGGACACTAAACGGCTATAGCAGTCATAACAATAAAAAATCTATTGTGTCTCGTTCACTGTCCGCGAAAGTGTTAATAATAATAAAACAATAAAAAATACTCAATCCCTTCTGAAGTTCCCAACCCATCACTCGGATTTCGATTCCCATTCCTTTTCCATACATGCTGTCCGTCTCTGGAATTCGTTGCCGGCTGAAATACGGAGTGTCGCACGATATCTCTTTTTCCAAAAAACGTGTGAAAGAGTTATCTGTCCCCTTGTTCTTAGCACTGACCCCATTCTGTATTTCTCTTAGCGATTATATGAATTTTATTAAATGTATGTATAGATACATTTTGTAGGTATATATTATTTCTAAGTATAGTGTATTTATTGATAATTTTGTTAAATTATTTATATAATTATTTGGACACACTGTCTGCCATTCTCAATATCCTTTCCTTTCACGGGCCGGCTGGAAGAAATTTCAATGTGAAATAAGCCGTGCCCCTGTACATTAATACTGTCTAATTGTTTTTCCTGTAATGTTGTGTGTGTACAAAATAAATAAATATTGCACACAAAGACAAATAAAGAAAACAACAAAATAACAGACAGAAAGCATACAAAAAGGCGGCCTTATCGCTTAACAGCAATCTCTTCCAGGCAAACTTGAGTTGAAAAAATAATAACGAAGAGGACAGAGGGGAGATATTTATAAATTTGTATCCCTTTCTTATATTAAACATTACGAAACAACATAAAAAACAATACGAAAAATGTTTCTTTCTTTTCTTTCCGTTTGTAACACGCGACCACGCCACCATAGCTTCATCTTGCCAGTCAAAAATTTTATAAAATTAAACTAAATATCGAGTGGATTGTAATTCATATTATAAGTAGAGTTTAAGTTTACAAAAAAGACAGTAAAACGTATTCCTTATTTCAAATACACACGCGGATAACGCCGCCGCTCTAACAAAATGTTTATGATATTAAACATAAAGCGGCGTGCACATTAGCGGCCGGTATTGTTTCCCGACGACTCGCAGCTCGTAAATACCGTTTGTTTCGGCTATCTCTTTGTGGCGATGAAGTCGCGCGAAAGAGATACGACGACAATTAGGAGAAGTTTTTTTTAAATGGAATTTGTAAATGCCTTTTTTTGTTTGGCAATTGCAGAAGAGAAAAGCTTGAGTAAATGTCATGACACGCTCCGGCCGTGTTAAGCACGACGACCGGTGTGCAGAAAAGATGGAAAGAAACACAATAGTGTAGTTAACAAGTATAATTCTATATAATAAATCTTTCAATGGTATCAGGTACTTTCCCTGAAAAGCTTAAATTTTCAGTAGTTAAGCCATTGTTTAAAAAGGGTGACAAACTAAACTTAAATAATTATAGGCCCATAACACTGATACCTATTTTGGCAAAGATTTATGAGAAAGTTATGCTAGAGAAACTCACTTCTTTCTTTAATAAATATAAGATTTTAAATAACGACCAGTACGGATTTCAGAAAACTAAGTCCACTACGCAAGCTGTTTTCAACCTTGTGAGTGAAACATTGACAGGCTTAAATAACGGTATGTACACAACAAGCCTCTTTTTCGACATGTCTAAAGCGTTCGATTTTGTCTGTCACAAATTATTATTATCAAAACTGGAACGATATGGCATAAGAGGTGTTGCATTAAAATGGATTCAGACATACTTGCAGAATAGAATGCAATTGGTACAAGTATCTCGGTTGGATAAGAATAAGGTAGCTCAAACATATAAATCAGAGTACAGGGAAAATCATTTTGGTGTTCCGCAAGGAAGTATACTCGGCCCGTTTTTATTCCTGGTTTATATTAATGACCTACCAAAAATAACAAATCACCGTTGCATTCTGTTCGCTGACGACATATCGGTAGTAGTAAGAACAATAACCAAAAATCTGGATGAACATAAAATTGACATTAATAATACTATTTCATTAATTATAGACTGGCTGCATAATAATAATCTTATACTAAATCTTAATAAAACTAGTTATCTTAATTTTAATAATAAAACATTTGACATAATCTACCAAGGACATATACTTAAAAAAGAGAATACAACAAAATTTCTAGGTATTGAAATTGACCAACGATTAGACTGGAAGAAGCAAGTAGAGGTAGTATGCAAAAAAATCAATAGTTTCACTTTTGCTCTTCACAAATTGACTAAAATAGCATCTAGAAGCACTGCACTTAGTGCCTACTTTGCCTATGTTGAGTCAGTACTCCGTTATGGGCTCATAATATGGGGAAATAGTGTTGATGTAGGTAAAGCTTTTATCTGTCAAAAGAAATGTTTGCGGGCCATATGTGGTTCTCCACCCGATGAACCCTGCAGACCTCTTTTTAGATTGCTCAAAATACTACCTTTGCCCTGTATTTACATCTTGGAGACTGCCAAATTTGTCAAATTAAATATGTCCCACTTTAAACAAGCGAAGGATGTGTACTTGCGAAGCACACGGAATGGTCATCGACTGGTCTCTGCCACGGTTCCTAGGAGCACCCTTTATCAGAGAAACTGTAACTGGATGTCCATCTCAATTTTCAATAAAATACCTGAAAGTATAAAACAATTACCCTTTAGCAGGTTTAAGACTGCATTATATAACTGGCTTTCTGAGAGGATGTTCTATAGTGTAAAGGAATTCTTGGGTGATAATAATTAATAAACCTACCTTCAACAAAAAGAATTGCCATTGAACATGTGCTGTGCTGCCATATGCTGTTGGCCACGCTACGTGCCACGTCACATACATACATACACATTTCATTCCTGTTGATTCTGGGTCATTTTTGGACATCACCTTTATATATTTGTAAAAAAACACAGTCATCTGTTTAAAAAAAATGTGATTTTAATTATAGAGGAAGAAAAGGCGACGATTTGTGCATTCCTCAACAACAACTCACAATACATGCAAACAAAATCTTTTTGTATGGCAATACGACTGTACAATAAATTGCCGAATAATATTAAGGAACTGCCCCTTAATAAATTCAAAGGGAAACTATTTCACGTCCTAATTGTAAAAACATATTATTGTATAAATGACTATTTGAACGATACAATCATTGACATTTAAAAAACTAGAAGGAACTTTATATAATAATTGTAGTTATGATTGACAATTGTAATTAAATTTCAGACATTTTTACTTTAATCACATTGACATCCACAATTTAATTATTGACTTATTGTTAACTGTATTTTTATTAATTGTATCTGGATTATTAGCATTCGTAATAACTTGTATCACTTTAACAAAATATTTGCACGTCGAACCACTCGACAGAATATGTTGGAAACCTAATTATAACAACTTTGTATTACCATATTTTATGCAAATAAATAAATAAATAAATAAATAAATTAAAGATTAAGTTATATTAACAGGGTGTGGGTTTGACGTGAACTTCGATTGGTAGCTCTCGCGGGAGCAAGAAGGAGACTTAGCTTTAGAACTGCCTGAGGAGGCAGAAGCGAAAGTCCGACGTCATGGACTACATTTGCAGCGGAGCAGTATGTTCAGCCTTGGTAGCACGGAGGGTCGGCTCGGTGTAGTAATGCGCACGTAGACACGAGGTGGAGACGTTTCCGGGTTAGACCGGAACAAGTGAGTAAATTAGTAGACGGAACAGGTGTAGATGCTGCTCGTGGATACGACCCCTAGTACGGGGATCGCGAATTCACACAATAAGTAAAACAGGATAACCAAGTAAAAAGAAAAAGCGGGCAATTTTCTCCCGGTAACTGTATTTATACAAAAATCTATCTAGAATGTTTCGTAATCAAAATTTGAAAGTGGGAGATTATTCACAAATTAGTTTTTAGGCGAATAATGTTTTGTCATTGGCATAGACAAAATGATGATTGTAAGACCGATCTGCACACGGTGTTTTGTCTATGGCCGAAGAAGTATGGAATATTAAAGTTACAAGAACATAATACTTTATAGAAAAATATGCAGACATTTTCTATATATAAATAGTTAAATAAAAAGAAATTAATTTTCGTATTCAATTAATTGGCCGAAATACGAAATCTCCCAGCCGTGAAGTTAGCAGTATCGAGGGTACGCAGTAATATTTTATGAATTAATTACGAGCGTTAAGTTTTATCAAAGCAAAATAAAATAAACAAACAAGTTAGAATGGTGAAGGAAATGGTTTTTTATTTAATTTAGTTAAAAGTTAGTGATAGATTAAGATTTAGGAGTGTACGGTTTTTAGAATCGTTACAACACCACCATCGGGGTACCAGACGCAGGTTAGCTTATCACCCGTACGTCGTAGACATTCCAGCGATCCGTACCAAGCGCTTTGCTGACACATTTCTTATACGAACCGCTAAAGAATGGAATGGGCTGCCTGCTCATGTGTTCCCCAATTCCTACAACGTTGGCCTCTTCAAGGGGAGAGTGAATAGGCATTTCCTGGGCAAGTATGCAACACCTTAGACCACATCCTGTTTGTAAAACACGATCGTGGTCAAATGCCTGCCCAGTTATTAAAAAAAAAAAAAAAAAATATGAACTCGTTAAGGATGTAAATTACTTATCTTAGCCTTATCGATGTCGTTAATAGCAATAAAGCAACAAGTTTCCATCAAGTTGTACCTAGAAATGAGGTCGACACTTCGGTTTTGACCTCAAAACGTCATCAATAGGCGCCATTGAATCATAGAGATGATCTCAATCATCAAATGATTGACGAGGCTTCTGGGCGAGCACAGTGACATACTGACAGGTCGTAACATTGCAAAATAGGTGTGAATTTTTTTCTATGGAGATTAGCCTATCCGTAGTATGAATTTTGAAAATTTTACGTAACACTGTATTACCTATATGAATGATCAGGGGACACACAAAGGAACAAAAAATGTTAACGTATATAATGCCCTAAAATGTCACGTTAACCAGATAATTTGAGTTAAAAATAAATAATGCCGAGCCAAAGTATCACCTTTGTATCTTTAACTCCAATTGTGTCAATAATCAGACACTTTAAGGCATTATGTTGTCAAATATTTTTTGTTCATCGTTACGTTCCTTATCCATTTTTATAGGTATTACAGTGCGGCGCGATTTTTTTATTTTTTTTTTAAATTGTCGGACCGGTAAATATAAATATTTCTTACACTCCCACCAATTAACCTAGCCCCAAAGTAAGCACTGTAAGGCTTGTGTTATGGGATACTAGGGTAACGGAAATAAATACATATTAATACATATATAAGTATATATGTAAACGTCCATGACTCAGGTACAAATGCTCGTATTCGTCATACAAACATTTGCCCCTACCGGGATTTGAACCTGGGACCTCAGAGTTGGCGACACCTTGAAAGCGGGGTGTACGTACCGCTCTACCACGGAGGTCGTCAAACCGGTGACGAGGGCAAAAGGTTCAAGCCCCAAGACTGACATTATTATCCCAACTGAATATTGTATTGTGAGTAAATTGCTCCACGTCTTTTCATATCTTTCATAAAATAGCACAGTTGGTATTCTAGTTGGAGGCATTATAAAATACTCGCAAATAATAAATGTAGAAATGGCAATTATTGAACACGAACTTTTTTAACCGCCTCTGTGGTCTAGTGGTACAACCACCGGTATCAGACGCAGGGCTGTTCAGGCGTTCGATTCCCAGCGTTGGTACATATTGTATTCGGTTTGGTTGGTGGTAGGACTTTAGGAAGTTCGCCTGGCTAGCTACCACCATCTTATCTAAGTCTGCCGCCATAACAACAATGTTTTCAGCATTGTTGTGTTCCGGCAGTTAAAGATAAGATAGCCAGTTCCTCAGTGATTGAGGTTTCCGGGAGACGCTCGCTTCCATCTTCAGCCTTATCAATACTTAACATCAGGTATGATGAAGGCTAAGAGTCTCCCCGTCGTTCATAAAAAAAAAACTAATTGCTATTTAGCTTTAACGTTATATTATAAATTAAGTAATTTGTTCCGAGAGTTTCTCCTTTAAGGGAATCTCTAACACTTCCTTAAAAGTCCCTCACATCCTAGTGCCTCAAACGTTACTGGCAAGGGTACAGTGTCAGGTTAGTGAGATAAATGGAGTTAAAGATACAAAGGTGATACGTTGAATTTCCGATCTCCTGAATTGAAAACTGTCAATGTCACTCTAGGAGCGCGAACATTCAAGTGCTAAACGTTGTGCTATAGAGCCTAAGGTCAGTGGGTCTACCATCATCTATTAGAAACCATCCTGTCATAAGAACGTTTTGTTTGCGTTTTGTTTTTAATGAAGTGGTCACATTTTGACACACTTCACGCGTTGATAAAGGAAGATGTCACAAAACTTCCGTCAAAAACAAGCTTACTTTAAAAGATTAGTAGTACGAAATAGCATGATAATATTGAAACAATATTGCGCTAACAAATTGCGGTAGGCCCCCAGGTCCCTATTCCGGTCACGCGTTCTCCCGGTATTCAAGACCCGATTAGCGGCCTCCCGTTAATTGTATCGCGGCCATCTTGCCAGGCCGTGGAGGTGGAAGGTTAAAGAAACGGCTTGGCAAGGAGATCTTTCAATACGTGATGTCAGAACCATAAACTAGAATTAGGAAAAACAAAGTTGTTTAGACTTGTCTGGAGACTAGTTATTAAGTGAAAAAAAAAACAGATGAATAAAGAAAAATACTAGAAAAAATCACCTCGACTCACAAGTTGTTCTCAATCGTGACATAAACCCGCCACAACCTTTGGAAATCCGGTCTACTGCTCTCCCAATCTATCTGATTTAGTTTGAGCTACTTTTTGTTTTTCTAGGAAATCTATATTAAAATTCATCATAATATATGATAGCATTGAAAACACAAAATTTAAAAACATGCTCATAAAGTCAGATGAACTAGTGATTCCAAAATGAACGATTTTACTTTACACTGCTGAAAACTTAAGTTAGTTCCTCGTCAAGATGCAAACTGTTCAGAACTAACGAATTCCAATGGACAAGTCTTTTGTGTTCCGCCATTTAATGTCTATTTGCCGATACCGGGAATTGCAACAAAGCGTTGGGAACAAAGCGGGACTCGAACCAGCGACAAATTGGCTGTCGAAGTTGGCGGGATAGCGGAGTCGGGTTAAGGCGGTAATTTTAATGGCAATTATTCATAACATTGAATTGATTTAGTTGCGTAAATATATTAATAAGGCGATTCTTTGTTCTAACAGTATACATCATCACAGAAATTTGTAATGTTGTGATATTATTTTTTGTGTTGTTGTTGTTGGTACCTGTCTCTTTTTCTTCTTGGCGTGTTGACTCTGGCTTTGTGAAGACCAAATGGCAGCCACCGACACAGCACTGTTAGTAGCTTTGTAAATGTTCTCGCGTGATGATACACAGATACAGATATGCAGTGCACTATAAAAGGTCCTGAATTGACTGTCGTTGACAGCAATATACATTAGGGTTGGCTGTTCCATCACCTTATCCATAATCATTGTCATTGATGATGACAATAAGGTATTAGCTTCAGAGAACCAAAGCGATTCCACTCTGTTCTGCAGTAAAATAATGTTAGTTACTCGATAAGATGCAAACTATCAGAAGTAATGAATTCCAATGGACAAGCCTTTTGTGTTCCGCTATTTAATGTATATTTGCTGATACCGGGAGTTGCAACAATGTGTTGCGGACAAAGCAGGACTCGAACCGGGGACAAATTGGCTGTCGGTGGGATAGCGGGGAAGTGCTCAACTATCGGGCGTCGGGTTACGGCAATGTAAATAATGGCGATAATTAATTAAATTGAATTGATTTAGTTAGCTGAGCGTAAACACATTATTATGGCAATTCTTTGTTGTAAATGTGTGTCCAGCATTTTTGTAATGTTTCAATTAGTTTAGTTAGAATTTTTAAATTTGTAATTTTCATTTATTTGTAACTAGCGACCGCTCGCGGTTTCAACCGCGTGGTTCCCGATCCCGTCGGAATATCGGGATAAAAAATATCCTATGGTTATAAACAGGCTATCTACTATCTGTGTACCAAATTTCATCTAAATCCTTTCACGTAGTTTGCTTATCGCTTTATTGATCGTAGTTTCGGAGCCTATTCAATGCAATCAAACAAACAATCAAATCTTTCCTTAGTATAGACAATTTAACGACCGTTAAGGGCATCAGTAGTGGCAATAACTGCGTATTGGGTAAACGCTCCCATGTTCGAATCTCGGTTAAAGCAAATGTCAGCATGATTACTTTAACAAAGTTCTTGAGATCGAAACCAGGTATAAACAAAATATGTCTGTGATGTAGTCAGACATCACAGACACACACACATACAAGCAATCTTGTTCACAGACAAGCAATCACTAGTAATGGTCGTTAGCTTTCACAGATAATCAAGTCAACATGTTTACGAGTAAATGAACGGAAAAACAATTAATTTATTCATAGCATGGCAATGTTCCCTAAATAATGGCCATATAAATTATATAACAGTAAAGAATGATTCGTCAAAGAGAAATTTTTCGGTGTAAAACCTCATATGAAATTTGAATTTTGAAAATGAATAGGTACACCACAAGCATTTTCCAAGAAAACCACTTTTAACAAAGAACGAATATCATATTCAATTACAATTCAATCTAAAGTCACAAAATACGACGGCACAGAAATTTGCGAACAGTAAAAACTCGTTACGTCACAACCCGTCGCAGTGCTACGACGCTACGATCGCGCCCGTAGTGACTACGGACGCGCCACGCCGGCTACGCGCTACGGAGGATGCGTAGCGAAGCGATAGAAAGTTTTACGCGAATTTCGTTCGATGAATAAAGCGATAACCGAACTACGTGAAGCGAGTAGTAACCGGAAAGTTAGAAAAGTTTACACTTAAGTTTAGTGGTTTGTGAAAAGTGTTTAATAATAGTTCGAGTTGAAAAGCTTTAAGTGTGACTTTTATTCAAAGATTTTATAAAATATCTCATAATTTATTTTGAAAATTGCTTAACGCTTAGGCGTTTATCGAGAATATCGAGATATTAATACAAGCACTTATTCCACAATTTTCTTCTATGTCTCGTATATTATTATTGGATATAACTCCGACAAGTTCGCATCTCAAAGTAATCTAGATAAGTTGCTAAATGTGAATCGAATAAGGACTACGTAGTTGAATTTGTAGTTAATTATAATTTAAAGGGTCGGATTGGAACCGTCGTCGCCAGTGTGATTAAGATAACGTTTGCAATAAACATCAAATTTAAAAAACAACGTTAAATAAATCCAAAGAAATCCTCTGCATTTATGAAAATGTAGAGATGGGCGAGGGAAACATCCCGGGGATTTACTTCGCCGGCGTCGGCGGGGCCAACGGGAACGGCTACCGGCTGTCGGCGCGCGGCGTGCGCACGCTCCAGGCCTTCCTGCGGGAGCATGGCGCCGCCTGCGTTCGCCAGTTCATGCAGGTGATGCGTCATAGTGCAATATACATACATACATGACGGGTACCGGCTGTCGGCGCACGCTACAGGGCTTCCTGCTGGAGCATGGCGCCGCCTGCGTTCGCCAGTTCATGCAGGTGATGCGTCATAGTGCAATATACATACATACATGACGGGTACCGGCTGTCGGCGCACGCTCCAGGGCCTTCTGCGGGAGCATGGCGCCGCCTGCGTTCGCCAGTTCATGCAGGTGATGCGTCATAGTGCAATATACATACATACATGACGGGTACCGGCTGTCGGCGTACGCTACAGGGCTTCCTGCGGGAGCATGGCGCCGCCTGCGTTCGCCAGTTCATGAGGTGATGCGTCATAGTGCAATATACATAGATACATGACAGGTACCGGCTGTCGACGCACGCTCCAGGCCTTCCTGCGGGAGCATGGCGCCGCCTGCGTTCGCCAGTTCATGCAGGTGATGCGTCATAGTGCAATATACATACATACATGTCGGGTACCGGCTGTCGGCGCACGCTCCAGGCCTTCCTGCGGGAGCATGGCGCCGCCTGCGTTCGCCAGTTCATGCAGGTGATGCGTCATAGTGCAATATACATACATACATGACGGGTACCGGCTGTCGGCGCGCGGCGTGCGCACGCTCCAGGCCTTCCTGCGGGAGCATGGCGCCGCCTGCGTTCGCCAGTTCATGCAGGTGATGCGTCATAGTGCAATATACATACATACATGTCGGGTACCGGCTGTCGGCGCACGCTCCAGGCCTTCCTGCGGGAGCATGGCGCCGCCTGCGTTCGCCAGTTCATGCAGGTGATGCGTCATAGTGCAATATACATACATACATGTCGGGTACCGGCTGTCGGCGCACGCTCCAGGCCTTCCTGCGGGAGCATGGCGCCGCCTGTGTTCGCCAGTTCATGCAGGTGATGCGTCATAGTGCAATATACATACATACATGACGGGTACCGGCTGTCGGCGCACGCTACAGGGCTTCCTGCGGGAGCATGGCGCCGCCTGCGTTCGCCAGTTCATGCAGGTGATGCGTCATAGTGCAATATACATACATACATGACGGGTACCGGCTGTCGGCGCACGCTCCAGGCCTTCCTGCGGGAGCATGGCGCCGCCTGCGTTCGCCAGTTCATGAGGTGATGCGTCATAGTGCAATATACATACATACATGACGGGTACCGGCTGTCGGCGCACGCTCCAGGCCTTCCTGCGGGAGCATGGCGCCGCCTGCGTTCGCCAGTTCATGCAGGTGATGCGTCATAGTGCAATATACATACATACATGACGGGTACCGGCTGTCGGCGCGCGGCGTGCGCACGCTCCAGGCCTTCCTGCGGGAGCATGGCGCCGCCTGCGTTCGCCAGTTCATGCAGGTGATGCGTCATAGTGCAATATACATACATACATGACGGGTACCGGCTGTCGGCGCACGCTCCAGGCCTTCCTGCGGGAGCATGGCGCCGCCTGCGTTCGCCAGTTCATGCAGGTGATGCGTCATAGTGCAATATACATACATACATGACGGGTACCGGCTGTCGGCGCACGCTCCAGGCCTTCCTGCGGGAGCATGGCGCCGCCTGCGTTCGCCAGTTCATGCAGGTGATGCGTCATAGTGCAATATACATACATACATGACGGGTACCGGCTGTCGGCGCGCGGCGTGCGCACGCTCCAGGCCTTCCTGCGGGAGCATGGCGCCGCCTGCGTTCGCCAGTTCATGCAGGTGATGCGTCATAGTGCAATATACATACATACATGACGGGTACCGGCTGTCGGCGCGCGGCGTGCGCACGCTCCAGGCCTTCCTGCGGGAGCATGGCGCCGCCTGCGTTCGCCAGTTCATGCAGGTGATGCGTCATAGTGCAATATACATACATACATGACGGGTACCGGCTGTCGGCGCGCGGCGTGCGCACGCTCCAGGCCTTCCTGCGGGAGCATGGCGCCGCCTGCGTTCGCCAGTTCATGCAGGTGATGCGTCATAGTGCAATATACATACATACATGACGGGTACCGGCTGTCGGCGCGCGGCGTGCGCACGCTCCAGGCCTTCCTGCGGGAGCATGGCGCCGCCTGCGTTCGCCAGTTCATGCAGGTGATGCGTCATAGTGCAATATACATACATACATGACGGGTACCGGCTGTCGGCGCGCGGCGTGCGCACGCTCCAGGCCTTCCTGCGGGAGCATGGCGCCGCCTGCGTTCGCCAGTTCATGCAGGTGATGCGTCATAGTGCAATATACATACATACATGACGGGTACCGGCTGTCGGCGCGCGGCGTGCGCACGCTCCAGGCCTTCCTGCGGGAGCATGGCGCCGCCTGCGTTCGCCAGTTCATGCAGGTGATGCGTCATAGTGCAATATACATACATACATGACGGGTACCGGCTGTCGGCGCGCGGCGTGCGCACGCTCCAGGCCTTCCTGCGGGAGCATGGCGCCGCCTGCGTTCGCCAGTTCATGCAGGTGATGCGTCATAGTGCAATATACATACATACATGACGGGTACCGGCTGTCGGCGCGCGGCGTGCGCACGCTCCAGGCCTTCCTGCGGGAGCATGGCGCCGCCTGCGTTCGCCAGTTCATGCAGGTGATGCGTCATAGTGCAATATACATACATACATGACGGGTACCGGCTGTCGGCGCGCGGCGTGCGCACGCTCCAGGCCTTCCTGCGGGAGCATGGTGCCGCCTGCGTGCGCCCGCCAGTTCATGCAGGTGATGTGTCATTGTGCAACATACATACATACATGACGTGAACCGGCTGTCGGCGCACGCTCCAGGGCTTCCTGCGGGAGCATGGTGCCGCCTGCGTGCGCCCGCCAGTTCATGCAGGTGATGTGTCATTGTGCAACATACATACATACATGACGGGTACCGGCTGTCGGCGCACGCTACAGGGCTTCCTGCGGGAGCATGGTGCCGCCTGCGTGCGCCCGCCAGTTCATGCAGGTGATGTGTCATTGTGCAACATACATACATACATGACGTGAACCGGCTGTCGGCGCACGCTCCAGGGCTTCCTGCGGGAGCATGGTGCCGCCTGCGTGCGCCCGCCAGTTCATGCAGGTGATGTGTCATTGTGCAAATTCAAATTCAAATTCAAAGATTTTTATTCAAATAGACTTATAGATAAGTACTTTCGAATAGTCCAAATTTTTTTTTTTCCCTACCAGCCATTCAGGACATCTTTTAACTGATAAGAAGAACGGCCGCAAGAAACTTATCAGCTTTAACAGAAACAACAACATTTACAATGGAACATGTTGTTGCCAAGCACAAATTTACAATTTTGAAATATATTTAATATAAGAGGAAAATTTTCCAATATTTAATTATTAGAATATTTTCCTTTTATCTAATTTATAATAGTTATGTTTTATGTTAGTATCACATCCATGCATTTTGGTCTTTTAAATAATCATCTACCTTGTAATAACCTTTGCTTAAGAGTGTCTTTTTAACATATATTTTAAATTTATGCAAAGGCAGCTCTATCAATTGTTGTGGAACTTTATTAAAAAAAGCTATACCTTTCCCCAAAAACGAGCGTCTACATTTTTCAAGTCGAAATTTTGGAACGGCAAGCTTATTCTTATTTCTAGTATTAAAATTATGGACATCGCTATGCTTAATAAATAAATCAAGATGTTTCCTTACATATACTATATTATCATAGATGTATTGTCCCGCCAAAGTTAGTATATTAATCTCTTTAAACAAATCCTTAAGAGAATCTCTCCGTCGAAGGTTGTAAATGGCGCGCACAGCTCTTTTTTGAAGTATAAAAACATTTTCTATATTAGCTGCTGAGCCCCACAACAACAGGCCATAGGACATTACACTATGAAAATAGCTAAAGTAAACTAGTCTTGCCGTTTCAATATCAGTTAAGAGCCTTATTTTCTTTATTGCGAAAGCCGCAGAACTAAGTCTACTCGATAAGGCTTCAATATGTGGATCCCATTGCAGCTTTGAATCCAATGTAATGCCAAGAAATTTTGTACTCTCAACTAACTCTACTACATTCCCATTCAAATTGATATGCATATCGACCTGCACTACGTTAGGTAATGAGAATCTAACAAACTTGGTTTTAGAAGGGTTAAGAGACATATTATTACTGTTGAACCAGTGTGCGACTTGAGAGAGAGCACTATTTACTTCGTCAGAACAATTGTTTCCTCTATCAATTTTAAAAATTAAAGATGTATCATCTGCAAATAGTACTGTCTCACATAAATTACTCGTGTAATGAGGGAGATCGTTAATATAAATTAAAAACAGCAAAGGGCCCAATATTGAACCTTGTGGCACGCCCATAATAATGGGGGCTCCAGTAGAAGCAGTATTATTGACAATTACTTTTTGATTTCTATTGTGCAAGTATGACTGCAAAAGGCTAACAGATTTCTTAGAGACACCATAATGTTCAAGTTTCTTTAAAAGTGTAACGTGATCAACGCAATCGAAGGCTTTAGACAGGTCACAGAATATACCAATTACGTCTTGCTTGCCCTCCCAAGCCTCAAAAATATGTTTGAGGAGTGCAATGCCAGCATCAGTAGTATTTTTACCTTTAGAAAAGCCGAACTGATTGTTATGAAGGATTCGATTTATTGTTAAATAGTCTAATAATTGAGAGTATATAACTTTTTCAAAAATTTTACTAAGTGCCGGTAGTACTGAAATCGGTCTAAAATTTGTAGGGTCACTTTTGTCACCCGATTTAAAAAGAGGAATAAGCTTACTACATTTCATTAAATCGGGAAAAGTACCTTCATCTATGCATTGATTAAAAATGAAAGCTAAATATGGAGCTATTGTATCAATAATTGATTTAATAATGTTGGTTGACATGCCCCATAAATCTTCAGTCTTTTTAATATTTATAGACTTGAAAGCTTTTAAAATGTCTTCACTATTAATATGTTTAAAATTGAATACTTTATTACACTTATCAACACAAGACTCTAAGAGGGCAGCAGCAACGTTTGGACAGGAATTCAACTTACTGGTAGTTTCTAAGGGTACCCGAGAGAAGAAATCTTCAAAAACACGGGCAACCTCAACGTCAGATTCAATTAATTTATCACCAACTTTAAGACAGAAGGATTTTACATTATTTTTAGTTTTCCCAGTTGATTGGTTAATAATATTCCAAGTAGCCTTTATTTTATTATCCGCTAATTTGATTTTATTTGAAAAGAACATCGCCTTAGCAGCTACACATACATTTTTAAACATTTGAGAATACTTCCTGACATATCCAATAAAATTTGGGTCACAGGAAGTATGCTTTGACGCATAGAGGTCATATAGTTTCCTTCTGCTTGTGTAAATTCCCGGCGTGGCCCAATCACTAAACTTTACTTTATCCGAATTACAATTGATCACTTTTTGCTTAAATGTTTTACTAAATTCGTCTTCAACCACATGAAATAAATCATTATAAAGATAATTAGATTCCATATTAGGAACTGGTAAAGACTCAATTTTATTAATTACATTGTTTCTAAATTCATCTATGCCCTTTTTAGTTATTGGCCTGCACACAATTTTCCGCTTAGGACAGACATGATGGTGCTCTATAGAGGCTTGTTGTCCACTATGGTCCGATTTAATAACATTTATTATAGATTTCTCAGTGACTACACAGTTTGAAAAAATGTTGTCTAAACAGGTGGCAGATGTGGGAGTTATTCGGGTAGGCTCATTAAAGGTATGTGATAAATTAAACGATTTAAATAAATTTAAAAATCTACTTGCTAGCTTCGACAACTTTGAGTCTAAAATGTCAATATTAAAATCCCCACATATGACAACCTGTGCAACATACATACATACATGACGTGAACCGGCTGTCGGCGCACGCTCCAGGGCTTCCTGCGGGTGCATGGTGCCGCCTGCGTGCGCCCGCCAGTTCATGCAGGTGATGTGTCATTGTGCAACATACATACATACATGACGTGAACCGGCTGTCGGCGCACGCTCCAGGGCCTTCTGCGGGAGCATGGTACCGCCTGCGTTCGCCAGTTCATGCAGGTGATACGTCATAGTGCAACATAATAGGTACATACATGACAGGTACCGGCTATCGGCGCACGTTCCAGGGCTTCTTGCAGGAGCATTGCGCAGAATTTACTGCGGTCCGAAATGCAATCATAGGTTGTGAAATCTTACCCACCGTAAATTGTAAATTCTTATAACAAATTGTTCCATCTTATTGTTATTGTTTTTATGATTCAAGGAGTTAAAATAATATGATAAAAACATTTTATGAAAAAAAATCAAACCGACTTCAAAAAGTAAAAAATAAAACTTTTGGAGTCGGTGCCAGCCAGGGCATTCTACATTGCACTTCTATTAACTATATATTTTTTTTGGCCTTAGCTAGCTAGCACCGACTCCAAAAGTTTTATTTTTTACTTTTTGAAGTCGGTTTGATTTTTTTTTTATAAAATGTTTTTATTTTAGATTTTTTAGTTACATCATGTGCCGTTACTTACACTAAAAATCAGCCCATGCACAACAATGTCATCTAGGTAAACGACTACTTGCCAAAAGGTGATTGATATTTTTCAAGATTATGAAAAAACTACTAGCCAGATCTTCGTAAAAATTATATGGGACCACACATAAACCATTTTCTTTCAGATAAAAAAAGAATTATAATTATTGCGTGAAACTTCAGCTCGAACAAGAATCTAATTGGTGGCAACACTGCCTAAGTGTACATTGGCTTTCCGTGCTTTTAATTTATATTTACTATCATTACGCTACAAACAAGCATCCTAGTGACCGTGATTTGTTAATCGCTTCATAGTGAATCAGTGATATCGTTTTCAACGTCTTTCATCACCCACGGAGCTAGAAAACCACAAAGATAAGTTGCAATTTAATACCCACAAGTTGCAAACAACTTGAGAAATTACTCATATACCCGCACTTTCACTAATAATATGCATGACAAATTCAAATGACAACGTCAAATTTGGTTTTGACAACTGCCAAAATCAATTGACAGCACTGGTTTTCATTTTGACAATTCTAAAAGTGTTGCCAGCTAATAAAAATTACCCCGAAATTGGCACTTTTCTCTAACAAATGGAAAGTATGGACACAAATAATATTACTTTCCGCTTTCCTCAACGACAACGAGCTACTTCACTCGGAGATATAACGGACTCATTCATACTCGATTCAACGAGAGAATATCAGTCTCAAATTTTTCTTAACCAAAGCAGTTCGCATTTAGAATTACAACAAAAAGCAGATAAACTAGAAAACGATTTACTTTCTGCGAATAATGAAATAGAAAACTTAGTTTCCGAAAATGAGAACTTAAAAAAAGACTTAGAAAAATCATACAAACTGATAGAAATTTATAAAAAAATTGAATTCAACGAAGGCGTAGGGACACCCTCAACTTTTCGTAAAAGAAAAATACCAAGAATCTTAACGACAACTACTCATGACAGAGAGTTATCAGACATAACACCTTGTAAACCACTGACTTGCAAAACTCAAGTAGAAATAATAGCTGATTTAAATATGGAAATAAGGCAACTAACGAGTGCACTGGAAGAAGAAAGAAGAAAAAATAATTGTTACAAGACTCAGATAAAATCGTTAGCGGAGTTAGAGAATGAAACTAAGCAACTAACTAGTGCATTGGAAGAAGAAAGAAGAAAAAAGAGTAATATTGACAGGGATATAGAAAAACTGATAAAAAACAAAAGTACAAATGAAAAGACAACAAGTAAAAATTTCAGAATTATAACTACTAAGAACGGCTATTTACATAAAATTTGGAAACTTCAGAAAAATATAAAAATCTTAGAAAATAGAATAAAACACCTGTTGAGAGAGGATAAAAAGTTAAAACAGGAATTGCAAAAATTGATTAAAATTAATAGTTTATTTGGAAAGGAAAGGTTACATGGAAATGTCACTGCTATATACGATGCTGGTAGTCATGGAAAAAAGGTAAAAACTAACAAAACAATATGTTTTTCTGATGAAATCGGTAGAGGACTAGCTGCAAAACTAACAGAAAATATAGAAAACCACGAAAAAGTTATAAACTATTGCAAACCCGGAGCAAGTTATGAGGCAGTATTAGAAAACTTCGAACACAAAACAAATACTCTGAATTATGATGACATTGTAATTATTTTAATCAGTAAATACAACGATAAAAATAAACCAAATATATCAAATAGGTATATAAAATATATAGAAAGTATCATACTTAACCCCAAAAGAAAGTTTAAGATGGTTGTGAGTGGGATTTGTTACAATGGTATTAATAATGCCGATATTTACAATATTAATAAGAAAATAGCACAGTTAGCTACCATGTCAGAAAATGTTAGATATTTAGAAATAAATCTCAATGTCAATGAATACAAAAAACAAAGTATAAACTACAACCTCAAAAAATTTATAGAACAAACAATATCTACATATATAACTAAAGGATACCAATCGTCCTCATCAATTCAATTCATAAAATGCGTATCAGAAAATACAGAAGAAAAACAGTCACCAATGACTTCAAATTTTTCGGGAAAACTACTCACCCCTGTGATAAAATAATACTACACGCGAACACTCAAAGCATGCACAATAAATATTTGGATATTGAATGCTTACTAGAAGAACATAACTGTGACATTCTGTGTCTAACTGAAACGTGGTCAAAAGATCATCAAGTCCCAGCTATGAATATTGAAAATTACGTACTTGCGTCATATTTTAATAGAACCTATTTCGATCATGGGGGTACAGCAATTTATGTAAAGAATAATCTAGATTATAAAGTACGCAAAGATCTTAATAATCCATCGTTTGAAATGAACTGTGAGTTGACAGCTATCGAGTTAAGACAGTCAAAAATTGTTATTGTATCATTATATAGGACTGGCAAGGACATCTCTCTTTTTTATGATATTCTGACAAAACTATTACATAATGTCTCTAGAGAAGGGAAACATATAATTATAGCGGGTGATTTTAATTTAGATGTACTTAAAAAAACGGACAAGAGAATACTCAAACTCGCTAATTTACTAAAAAGTTTTAACTGTCATTGGATGCTTAACTCACCAACTCGAACTCATGGCAAAAGTGCTACATGCCTTGATAACTTTATTGTAAACTTTAATAATTGTACGAGCAACGTCTTAGATTGTAAGTTATCGGACCACAACGTTATAAGTCTTAAACTCAAAATTGACGATAATATAAAAATGTCACAACCGGTGACCTTTTCGAGAAAATTTACTAAGAATAACATTAATTACTTTCATTATTTATTTTCTAAAGACTATTATGGTTTGAAATCGCAAATTCTATCAGCTAAAGATTCAAATGCTGGAATGAATATTTTACTTGACGCTATTAAACTTTATTACAATATTGCATTCCCTAAAACTAAAAATTATGCGCAAAGATCGTTTAAGAAGTGGACAACAAAAGGAATACAGACATCGAAAAATAACTTAATTAAATTAGAAATATTACATAATCATAAACCAACTGAACAATTACGAATTAAAATTAAAATATATAAAAAAATGTTAAGAAAGGTTATGAGCGCAGCGAAAAAAATGCAAAATGCTCATAGAATACAAGTGGCAAAAAATAAGATCAAAGAGACGTGGAAAATAGTAGGAGAATGTGTACAAAACGGAAATAAACGACGACCTAGATCAACTATCAAATATATAAAAAATACTAGACTAGAGAAAGTTACAGATGCTAAAGAGATTGCCAACATATTTAATGTTTTCTTTCGCAATATAGCGCATTCTTTAACTAGCAATGTCGACGTTAACATTGATAAATGTCTAATGTATCTCAACAAGGTGGTTAAACCAACTACCTCAATTAAATTTGACTCAGTTAATATTGACGAATTACATAAAATTGTTTCTAACTTAAAATCTACATTAGCAGTTGACATTTATGATATGAATACTAAAACTATCAAAGAGCTGATACTACAAAACCAATACCTAATGGAGTTGTTGCTTATAGTGGTGAATAATTGTTTGGAAAACGGAGTCTTTCCTGATGCTTTAAAGGTCGGCAAAGTTATTCCCGTGCATAAAAAGGGAGATACTTGTGATGTCAGTAACTATAGACCTATATGCATATTACCTACCGTGTCTAAAATCTTTGAAACTATCATCAAAGACAAAATAGTTCACTACTTTGAAGAAAACAATCTATTTACCACCACTCAATTTGGTTTTCGAAAAAATAGGTCGACGGAAATGGCGATAAGAAAAGTAGTACATTTTGTGTTAGAGTCCCTTGATAGGTCGCAGAAGTGCGCAAGTATCTTTTGTGATTTGTCTAAGGCCTTTGACTGTCTTCGTCACCATATTCTAATGTTGAAACTCGAGCATTACGGATTTCATGGAGTTGAGTTAAATATTATAAAATCATATTTATCGAATAGAACTCAGACCGTGGCTATTAAGGATAAAGTCTCAGATGTAGGGACCACTGATATTGGAGTGCCTCAGGGGTCGGTATTAGGTCCAATTCTTTTTCTTATTTATGTCAATGACCTAGTAAATTGTCTTCCTAATTGGTCATTCGTTAGTTTATTTGCAGATGATACTCATGTAGGGATCAATGATAAGTGTGATGCTAGACTCGAGCTTAAAATCAAGGAAGCCATGAGTTACTTAAAAGATTGGTTCCAAGCTAATGGTATACTACTTAATGACGACAAAAGTAAGATTATGCACTATCAATCGAGAAAGGGACTAAACCGAAACGTGTTAGTTACCGACACTACATTTTTGGGATACACTATAGATCATACTATTAGTCACTCTTATCACATAAATAAGTTATGCAAAAAGTTAGCTAGTGCAAACTATGCACTATTGAAACTTAAGCCAGTAACAGACAAAAGAGCTTTAATAACGGTGTATTATTCCTATGTTCACTCCCTCCTAAATTATGCTATCACTGTATGGGGAAATGCATCTGACATTATTCGCGTGCTGAAATGCCAGAAAAGATCTTTACGGATCATTAACGGGTTAAGAAAGCGTACGTCGGTGAAAAAATATTTTGTCATCAATAATATCATGACGGTGGTTTCATTGTACATATATAGAAACTTGATTGAAATCCACAGTCAAAAAGGCTTATTTCAAAAGCGAAAGGACGTTCATTCTTACAATTTAAGAAACAAAGAGAGGCTGTGTTTGCCAGCGATAAGATTGAAAAAAGTGCAGAAACAGGGCATATATAATAAGATAGCAATGTACAATAAATTACCCCAAAATATAACACAGTTGGACACGCTAGAATTTAAAAGCGCTATCAAACATTTCTTTACTTCTCATCCATTTTACTCCTTAAATGAATTCATGACAATGCGTCTAGAAGAATCTTCATTCTTGCAAAGGGATCATGTGTAATTTTTTAATTGCAATTATTTTAATTCTGATTTTTTATTATTTTCTTGTTTAATCTAATATTATATTATTAATGTTACCTATTTGTTACTATTATGACAACCTCAGGGCAATTTTATGACATATATTGCAAGTCTATGACTAATATTATTTGATAATTTTATATACTTTTAAGTGTAATTATTTTAATTTCTGAAATTGTTTGATTTATTACTATGATTATTATTGTTATTTTTAAGTATTATGACAACCTAAGGGCATTTTTATGACATATACTATAAGTCCGTGACATGTTTTTGAAGTATAAAAACTAATAATGACAACAGATTGTGTAGCTTATTTTTTTTTTTTTTTTTTTTTTTTTTCAGATTTTCATTTATACTGTAATAAGTTATATTATTAATATATTATTTTTTCAATATTTTAAGAGCTATGTAAATGACTTGCCTTGTATAACATTCTTCGTTATAAGGTTAATAAATAAATAAATAAAATAAATAAATAACAATTACCTGGATGATATAATTGTTTCATGACTTCCATGACATTAGGCCTCATATCTACGAAGATTATCATCGGATCTCAATGAGACTTATATGGGACCAAATTGACAGTGTACCCGATCGAACATAAAAATAATTATTAAAATCGGATCACCAACACCGGAGTAATCGGTATACATACAGCAGACAAAATAAAAAAAAAATCGCGTTGAATTGAGTACCTTCCTCCTTTTTGTTGAAGTCGGTAAAAACCAAAACGGAGAATTATAATTAATTCAAATTTATCTAAAATTATAATAAAATGTAATATAATAAATCAATATTGCGATTCGGAACGCATTATGACGTATTTTGCTTTCTAAAAAAAATGCTTTTCCACGCGAGGCCGCAAAACGCGAAATTTTCCACGCAGAAATTGAATGATAAAATCGCCTTTTCCGAGCGTGTGTAGTGATAGTGTGACCCAAGTGACCTTATTTGAGCTAAAGGTCTTGAATTAGATCCCCACCGAAAATTTCATATAATGAACATTTGTCTTGCAAATCCGTAAAATATCTGCTTATTATGAGACTTACGTCACAAATCAATTTATTTATTTTATTTATTTAAATCAATGAATTTGAAGTTGATCTGTAAAGAACCGGCAAAAGTTTCATGCTGACAAATTCCCTTGCAGCCGCCTGTATTCGAACCTTCCCTTTCAAAAGCAAAAGTAGGGAAAATCATAGCAGACACTAAAAAACCGATAATAGCAACTAATCAAAGCCACTCAAACCCTACTAGTCGGGCCGTGATAAACTACCTTCATGAATCAGCCATCGCACCCACGCGTAACTTTGTGACGAGCAAACTCAAGTTCTTCACTTAATCGGATAAGCTAAGGCTTTCTTGGCCCAGGTGCGGACAGCTGATGGTGCGGAACTTTTAACGAGGGTCAGAGGGCGCCACTTTCTTTGTCAATCAAATAATACTTGACACCCAGTTACTGAAAGGCACGTCAAATATAGCACATTTTAATAATTAATAAACTGATAAACGGCTTTGGGTACTTATAAGCCGCTTACTACAAAATTAGCGAGTTTAATTTTTTTTGTCTCTTGCCACCTTTGCTAGAAACAGTCAACTTGATTCAATAATTCTATTAAAAATAATAAACACCTGTCAAACTGTCACTTGCTTAGAAACCCAAACGTCTGCGCCAGAGGTTCCGGGTTCGATACAAATTTTTGTCTTGTCCGGGACAAGACAAATATTTGTGTGCATGAACATGTCTATTTGTCTTGGTCTGGGTGTTTTATATGTATGTATTTACAAAAACAAGTGTATGTGCAAGTATGTTTATCCGTTAGTTATCTAGTATCCATAACACAAGTTCTTCATGAAACTTAACGTGGGCTAGATAATTGGTGTGATTGTATGAAAATATTTATTTATTTATTACATAATACTATTTTCAGAAACCGGGTTTTTGTAGCTTTCAGAAATCCGGGACTAAGAAATTATTTTTTCTTAAAATCTTCATTGCTTTGATTAACTACTTTATCCGATCACTGTTGCAATGAAAAATATCAGCGAGCAAATGCGAAAATCCTCTGTTCAAAGTTATACTTCGCAATTTAGAATTATGAGACTGTTTTCTTTTTACTTTGTACCTGATTTCTTGTTCTGATTAATATTGCAATTTAATTGAATTAAATTGGTTCATTGTTTATTCAGTAGATGCGATAACAACTGAAATATGCCACCTTGCTGAACTGGGAGTGAAATAGAATGTGGCAGCTGGTATCTTTCCAGTGCATATAGTAAAAGTCTATCAATTGACAGGCTATATTCGGAAACTAAATAGGCGAAAGGCTGGAAACCCGTCACTATGGTTTCCAGACAAGATCTTATACACTCGTCAGCAAGAAACTCATTGGAAACTCAGCATTGGCCAGCGGAACTTCAGAGCCTCAGTCACCATCGCAAAGTTGTCGCACCATGACAATGGTCTTTTATAGGATACACTTTGGAGAGTGTGCGAGAGAACTACACGACCTTGTTTATTTATTTATTTATGGTATACACAACAGATAACAATCAATAACAACATGAAATGAGAGCAATGCAAGTTTCGAACAAAACTGACATCCAAATACGTGTACACACAGAAATTCATGCGATGCGAAAACATAAGAAAGAAAAAAACATAACTACAATAAACATTGACAATAAATTTCCTATATATGCAGTAGAATTTACATTAATCAAATAACATAAGATTATAGAATTACGTTAAAAATAAATTAACTTAAACAGTGATTATCTATGATTATTAGATTACATTATACAATTATAGGAAAAATATAATTTATAAAAAAATAATTTAACAGTGATCGGAGACATAAATTTGATTGAAATAAGTTATTAAATAATAAAGGAATTGAATATTATTAATATGAGGTAAAAAAAAAAAAAAAAAAAATTTTTTTTTGCTTGAGTCTTAAACACAGTCTGCTTTTCCTCCAGCCTCTTTCCACCATCGGGGTACCAGAGTTTAGCAGGTTAGCTTACCACCCGTACGTCTCGTTGACATTCCAACGGTCCGTACTAAGCGCTTTGCTGACACATTTCTTATGCGAACCGCTAAAGAATGGAATGCGCTGCCTGCTCATATGTTTCCCGATTCTTACAACCTTGGCCTCTTCAAGGCGAGAGTAAAAAAACAATTTGGTAGCAATAACAGGAACCAAATGAATGCACATTGTAGTTCATTGTTTATTAGGCCGCACTGTTGTTACTTGACGTAAAGCAATTATCGCGCTATTCCTGCTGTCGTGTTGCTGTTGCAAAGATAGATAATAGTCCCGCCAGCGTCGGGTAGCGACGAAAAACCGCTGAGCTACCGGTTCTTAACATCGCATTTTCGTCGTTCGCAATGTAACTTGCAAAAAGTTGGAAAACTAAATAGGTTATGGTCGGTATCTAACCGGTAGCTCAGCGGTTAGAGCATTGGACCGGATTTCCAAAGGTCGCTGGTTCGATTCCAGCCTGAGAATTCACTTGTGGCCGAGTTAATTTTTTCCAATATTTTTCTATTTAAAATTTACCATAAGTTAAAGGCTGTAGCTAATTATAGTTAACACCTGCGATAGGTTTATGAAGACATGGTTATTGTAAACTAAGCATTATGATTTTGCACACAGTTAAATTCAGAAAGTTCTTTTGAAACTAAGTGCAAGAAATAACAATCTAACGAAAATTCAACATTATTATGTTTTTTTATACTTAAATAAAGGTATTGTTTGTTTACACGAGACTACTAAGTAATAGGGACCATTATTATTTTGAAACATTGCTTCATGTTCGTAATATTATTAATATAAAAAATATAATTTAGTATTCAAGAATTTAAAAACTGAGCCTTCAGTCTAGATGCTCATGTTCTATCACTAAACCTAATACTTCGTGACTTAAGGAATATGTACATTCACCAGTCTTATTAGCTCGGGTAGCTTGACTCCCTAGCTCAAGTCTATTTATTCTGTGGCTCAAGTTTCAGCCAGCATCCATCTGTAGGCTGAAGCTGCTTATCTGTGGAGTGAGTGTATCATGGAAGCTTGACTTGGCACCAGCTGTTATCCTAAGATATGTCGTTGAGCAGTCAGCTTTACTTATGAGCTGGTATTTGTAATGGAAGTAAACAAATGTACTTATGTCCCATTTCCGTTTTTAGGGTTTCGTAGCCTAAAGGCAAAAAACTAAACCTTTATAGATTCGGCCAAACCGATGTATGTCACACCCTTTTTAATCCAAAACTATGAGGATTACACAGTTGAAACTTGGTAGGTAGATGTATTCTGTAAACCGCTTTACGGTTTTTACACAAAAATTAAAAAAAGTGAATTAAAGGGGAAATGAATTAAAATACATGGAACTGTAACTTAAATATTTTTTTTCATCTTACCTATACGTGTGGGATATCATTAGACAGATCTATAAAAATTACATTGAGGCTTCTAAAACAGTTTTTTCTCAAAGTCAACCGTTTGAAAGATGTACACTTCCAAAGTGGAAAAATGTGTGTCCTTCCCCTCTAACTTTTAAAATAAAAAAGTAAAAATTAAAAAAAAAAATATTATGTAGATCTTTATAAAAACTTTTAACGAAATTTGGTTTGAACGAAATTTATTTAGTAGTTTCAGAGCTATAGCACATTTTCCAAAACTATAACTTTGTCATTCATACAAACACTATGAAAAGCAAACTTATTTTTGCAGACGATAAATTATAATGGCATTTTGGCAATAATAATAATAATAGAAACTTTATTGCACAAGATACAAAAACAAACACATACAGAGAAAATGACAAAAAAGAGGAACACACAATAGCTACGTAGCAGTCTCTTCCAGGCAACCTTGGATGAGAGGCGAAACCCTTCATGTGCGAGTTCGACTCGCACTTGGCCGATTTTTTATTTGCTATTTGTGGAATTTAATTTAAAACTTTATTATTTTTGGAGAGATTCCTGCCTGTGGTTTATGACCAAAATAGTTAGAAATTAGTAAAAAGTATAAAAAACTATAACTATATAAAAATATGATTACTACTCGAAGTTAAATTGCCATGCTTCTGATTTTGTCAACATTTTTCTGGTACGTGTCTCCATTTATTTCCCAGTGAAATAAGCTTGAACAGAGTTGCGTTCCAAATCTTGGTACAATATCAAATGAGGGTTTGTTTCAATCTGCCGTTATGGATGTTTCGTTGGCGGCCTTGTGTCTGCGTGCGACGTCGCGACAAACGCTGCGTTTGACATACAAAATAAATATTCCATTTTATTTTATTTGTTACAGGTATGGCACAGACGGTTGCGGTAGCTACTTGTAAGTTGTAAGTACTTATGTCAAGAGTATGATGTAAAGTATGACCATATTTTCAACGAAATTCTCTCATATTTATACTCTATTTAGTTTATAATGCTTTGGATGTGTGACGGAAACTTAAAATAGATGAAATCTATTTTAAGTTTCCGTCAAATCATTAGGAATCAAAAGAGAAAATAAATTATCTCCTTTTCAATGCGAATACAATAAGTGCAAGTACAAAAAAGCATATAAATAAAAAGAAACTACAACCCGTTATTTAATCTAAAAGCCAACATAAGGTCAACTTTCAAAAGAAACATGAATAATATTAAAAAACCAAAACTGAAACGTGTTAATTAAGTAAAATTTATGAGCTGATTTTAAAATTTATAAAGCAGCCTTTAGCTATTCAATTCTCCGCTGGTTAATTTAAATATTTTTAGAGAAGTTTCAGTACGTCAAATATATCATGTCCAATTAGGCACCGCTCGGAGTCTCGGCTAGCCGCCATATTGAAAGCAAAGCACAGATTAAACTTAGCTTTATGAAGCACGACCGAAATTTCATTAAACCTAACAGCTTCTTTTAGTAATCTCAGTACATTTTATGAGATCAGATATTTAGAAGCCTAGTGTATACGGTTTTACTTACTTCACGAAAAAGTTGTTTTAGATCTCTGATACTTATGTAACGCCCGTAATTTATTGATATATAAAAACTTTGCCAAAGAAAGATAACAGTGAATTATGTATAAGGATTTTTCCAATAGGAACGTATCTTATAAGCTTATAGATAAACCCACCTCTTTTTCTTAACATTTTTGTGGAATGGATATCTAGATTATGATTTAGCTGATTTGAAAATCGTTTAAGTTCACAACAAAAAGGAATTATTCAGTGCTAATTTTCTTTAATAATTGATGCAAATCACCGTTATTTTTTATATCTCGCATTTTATGGAAATATAACCTGATAAGGAAGATAGCGTGGAAAATTATTCACCCCAACTATTTCGTGTAAGGGCGGGAGCTGTCCGCTGCAATTATATAGCAATTAGCGTTGGCTATGACTGTTTTAATGCATTTCAGTTCACTATTAAATCCACCTTGTCTAGTAATAAAACTAATTTATTACGCCGCGATACCACCTTGACTACAATTCTATTAAATTTAAGCGAAGAACTTTTCAACAAAGCAGAGCAAACGGCAAAGAGCTGAGTTTTTCTCCGCCGTTCCTTGCAAAAAGCTTTGTAAATCTGTATTTTAGTCTTGACTATACCTAATTTAAACCTAGTCTCCATTTTTATACATATAAATCTTTACCTTCTTACTAAGGAAAAGCTTTTTGTAGTTTAAACTTGGACTGTACAAAATGTATTTAGATAATGTTATTGCATTTTCTTTCTCTTTTATTCTTGAATGGAAAATATTATGGCTTATGGCATTTTATTCAATCAAGGATATCTGTGAAATATTCGGTTGATGGTAGGACTTGTTGTAAGTCCACCTGGCTAGCTACCACCATCTTATCTAAGTCTGACGCCATAACAACAATGTTTTCAGCATTTGGTGTGTTCTGGCAGTTAAAGATAAGATAGCCAGTTCCTCAGTGATTGGGATTCCGGGAGAGGCTCGCTTCCATCTTCAGCCTTATCAATACTTAACATCAGGTATGATGAAGGCTAAGAGTCTTCCCGTACTTCATAAAAAAAACCTTTAACTAAATAAATATGAACTGCAATAATCATTTTCAACGCCAGAGGAATAAGTAATTCAGTTTTATTATGTTAATTCCAAATAAAAAATATATTTTTTTAATACTGAAGTTCAGCCATGAAAAGTTATCACCCTGAATGAGCCTACTCAAACTGTAGTCCAATCCAAACAGCATTATATGTATTTTATGATATCTTTTATGCTTAAAACGTTGTTTTGCTAAGACTATCGTCTCATGTTTCATGCAACTAAGTCCTCAAGAGTAATGTGTGGACGATTTGGGCAAATTATATTTGTGTTACTGCTGCAGACTTATGTGGCCCTTTCCAGGCTGTTGGGCAAAGGAATGGATATTTACTGCGCCTGGAGCTGAGCTATAAAACACTGCAGGTACACAGTACAATATATTTTTTAAGGTATCCGTTATACAAGAATATCACTACACTACACCATAATACACCTATGCCCATATCTAATCAACTACATGCCTTACCTACTTAATAATATATTCCTCGTATCTTTTACTTTCTTTACTTTTTATCTTTTGTAAGTTATGTAACAATAAAGTACCTACATCTTTGTAATCCACTGTCATGCACTAGGGAAGAAGCGGGTCATTCCCAATACAAGTATCTTTGGATAACTTACAGGGAAGTCTCAGCAATGATTACTGAAATAAATGCATCTTTATTTATTTTTATTATTTTTACACTGTTGTCGGGTGGGGTTTGTCGTGGTTCCTTCTCCAGTCACAGTTTTGAATTTGTTGTCCTTCCGTTCCACTTGAAATTGAAAAATACAATAAAATAACTGTACAAACGTACAGCGGAATCAAATGGAGAGACAATTTGCGTAGTGAGTCTGACCGAAATTTAATTGCGAATACATGAAGATTGTAAGGGTTGCCTTGCTGAAGGTCTGCAGGTATCCAGTAGTGGACTGATGATGATGTTGACGGTACTAAAATCCTTGACCATTGCGTCTTCATAAATCAGATAAGTAACTGAAGTCTTAGCAACTCATTCTGGAATTTATTAAGGTCTCATGTGGTCATCCTCAGCCATTTCAATGTTGTACTGCAGACACTTAAACTTTCCTGATCTGGTTTTTTTTTCTTATCAGCTAAAAGAGTCTGAAGTAGGAGGTAGGGCAAAACTGACAATTCAGAAATGCGTGTAATATGCTCAATTGAATAAAGAATATTTTCATTTCGTTAACCACTAGCGGCCGCCCGCGGTTTCACCGGCGTGGTTCCCGTTCCCGTAAGAATATCGGGATAAAAAATAGCCTATTTGTTAATCCATTACTTGAAGTCCCTGCATACCAAATTTCATCTAAATCCGTTTAGCAGTTTTTGCGTGAAAAGCAAACAACCAAAAAACAACTGACATAATTTCACTTTTTTAATATAAGTAGTTTTAGCATAGACTCGTTAAAGTCTGTGGTATTGCCACACGATTAATTTCGCCAGCTCGGCGGCATATTTGTCGAGCGACTTCGCTCTGCCGAGCGGCATGATGAGGCATCACAGTAAATAGCTTAAGTTATTAACTAGACGTTTACTTACTTGTAACATACATCTGTTTCACTAGTATTTATTACAAACTTATTTCAGTAAACAATATTTTACCCAAAAAAGATTTTTGGGTAAAATATTGTTAAATAATCTTTTTGCTTTTGTTTCGCTTAGAGCGTTTCAAAGTGTAAACCATCGCTCATATTTTAACATTAAAGTTTTTATTGGAACAAATTAAGTTTGTCACACAATTTCTTATCAAATGGTCCTGCGAGCCGGACCGGGCGTTGATACTTGATGTAAACCATTTTGTTTTCATAATATTAAAATTTTATTATAGATTTCATTTTCATAAATCTCATTCAACATTAAATCACAAGCATCGACAGTTATTCCATTAAGCAATGTTACATACTACTTTCAATCTCCAACCAAATTCTAACTAGGCTTTAAGCGAATTACTATTTAAATAAACATGAAACCTTCCCTAATTTAATAAAATATCCCCAGTTCGTCCAAACCGGCGTAGGCTTTGCTGAAAATGTTTCTGATTAGCCTTAATCCTGAAGAAATCCTTGTGAAGGCCCGACAATCTTACAGAAGAATTTAATCAGATGTGGATAGCCCGCTAAAAAGGGCGTATTACGTTATCAAGACGTTGTAAAGCTGAAAAAATCTTAAAGAGTCTTAATAGCAATATTGACAAATGAGTGAGTTCCGATGTTTATCATCCATCGAATAAAAATAAAACAAATTGTATCTATAGCCTACTTTGTATGTAGTAATTAAATATCCATGATTAATACCGTTTTCTAGTATCAAGACTCTCAGACGAACGACAAACGGGCGCACATGGCAAGGCTAAAAGTGTTATTTGTTGGCTATGGAAACTCTGATTATAGAGACGCAATAACGCCTAATCTCTGGCACTGGATAACGGATTTATTACTTGACGAGGGTTATAGGGTATTTACAAATACGTGCCCGACGACATCGCTTCGCATAAGTGAAGTAACAAAATTATATGCTTGGGAAGAATTATTCCTTCATCGGGACCAGTTACGAAACTACGGTTACGTACACGGCTGAAGGGTACAGTATGCTATCTATCCCCGGGTTTCTATAACTTAGTAACGGATTGTTTTGGCTACGAAAAGTTTTGACATATTTTCCATAGAACAAATGTCAAAATTTTACTGTCTGTAGCCAAAACAATTTCATTAGTAAAATAACCCGGGGTATAGTGACAATGAGATAGAAAAATAAATGAAAAAAAAACCGTACCAAAAGTTCGAGTCGGACCCGCCCACCGAGGGTTCTGAACGTAGTTCAGGATTAGAGTCTTGCAGTTTTTCCGAAGTTTTCCCGAAATTCAGTTTCCGCAACTTAAAACTAAATTTTTCATGATTTAATTATAAATGTGTATTTTTACGATTTTGTTCTGTATTTGTAGTTTAAAGACGATAGATATTCCTTGCCAAATTTGTTAGTTCTAGGTCAACAGAAAGTACCCTATGAATTTTGATTCCCTCGAGATTGTCTAAGTATACGTTTTTGCGGCATAAATGGCCTTACCTTTTTTTACGTTCATTTGAAGTTTGATTTTTTCACAGCTTAAAGAGATTGTTTACCTGAATACCTATATGGTTTTAATTTTAACTTGATAGCTTCACGAGTTCCCGAGTTATTCTCGAAATTCAGTTTCCAAAACAAAAGACAATATTTTTATAATTTAATTGCAAATGTAAAGTTTGTAGACTTATTCCTGTATTCGTAAGACGATACTTTTGTAAAAGACGATATTCCTTGCCAAATTTCATAGTTATTGATCAATGGGAAGTACCCTATGAATTTTGATTTCCTTAATAGAAATCTACGTTTTTTGCGACATAAACGGTCCTATCTTTTTTTTACGTTGATATACAACTTTGATTTTTTAACCCCTTCAACAGACTGTTGACCTGAATATATGGTTTTCATTTCAACTTGATACCTCCACGCGTTTTCGAGATAAACGAGGACAGACGTACAACAAAGTCATCCTATCAGAGTTCCATTTTTTTCTTTAGAGGTTGGGAACCCTAATGATTCAAGACTAAGCAATAAGTTCGGATGGATAAAGCTTCTTTTGACTTTGCTCATAGAATTCAGACACCTTTCTCAGCTCAATCTTGACCATTTTTTATCTTGAGGACGTTGATAAGTGTCTGTTTAATCCTCTCACCTGTCCCGGGCGGGAAGTTTAGATCAGAAGGGATTCCCTGAAACCGGGGATTGTCGCAAATGACGGCTTAAATTAACTCCATTTCTTTCGCTAGAATTTCTGCTGTTAAGATAATAATGCTGACCTTTATTTATTTTCTTAAAAAATAGGTTAGGTACTTATTATCTTATCCAAATCCAAATTAAACAAGTCGGGTGGTTACAAATTGTTGTTAATTATATCAAAGTCAAAGTCAAAGATTTTTATTCAAATAGACTTATAGATAAGTGCTTTCGAATCGTCCATTTTTTTTCCTACCAGCCATTCAGGACATCTTTTAACTGATAAGAAGAACGGCCGCAAGAAACATATCAGCTTTAACAGAAGCAACAACATTTACAAAGGGACATGTCGTTGCCAAACACAAATCTACAATCTTGAAACATATTTAATATAAGAGGAAAATTTTCTTATACTCAGTTATTAGAATATTTTCCTTTCATACAATTACAATAGTCATGTTTTGTATCTAAACTTAAGTAGGATATAAAACACGAGTCTCCATTTGTTACAGGTACATAAAACGCGAAAGCAATGTCGGTACCACGTTGGGCGCCAATGAAAACCCAACGTTCTGAATATTCGACATGTTTGAATGCAACTGTAAAATTATATAGCTAATTAGTTGTTGATCATTATAGTTATGAAATAAGACTGCTTTAGTTGTTTTGTATATTTTTTGCAGAAATTTTGGTAAGACGTTGGGCGCCATTGAAAGCCTTTCTCTCGCAATACGCCACGCTTGTTTCATTTAACTGTAGACACCTCATGGAGTATTCCCCATCGGCCTTATTACTGTGTTTATTTCCGCCTTTTGTTTTTCTTTATTGGATTTGGCTCGGCGTGATCCACTCGGTCGTCTGTTTACGGCGTCATGAAACCTCCAATACAATAATCTTCATCATAATATCGTTCTGTTTTGTATTATTTTTTTGTCGTTTCCTTGATAGATTCTTTATTATATATAACCTTATTTACTTTTTTACTATGTTATTCGTTTACGTTTCAACTGTATTATAATAAATGACTGTGAATTGCAGAAGTCATTGGGATAAAAAATTTGTAAGCGTAGTAGTGCCAAATCATATTTTTCAAGTCTCTGGCTCGAAATGTTGGTCATAGCGGTCCAGCTCGGGAGGTAAAATATACCTCGTTACAATATATTATTTTTAAAATTCAATACAGGTCTAAAGGCAAGTTATGCCCAAGAGGCTACAGGCGCAACAAAAAAAGCGCAGCTACACTGTTTCCTAGAGGTATTGTGAGTTCGATGCCCTAGTAAAGCGGTTGCATTCGAGGTGCTGAAAGCGTGCGATCTCAAGTCTCGACCAAATGGCCCGCTTCGGCCGAGCGCGTGCTGCGCTAGTGATGGGACACATGATACCGATACAATTATAGGGATATGGAGCTGGAAGTGGAGGTAGTAGATTATTACATGGGAGCGATAGTTATTTGTTATGCAAGGCTGGAAAGTTGGTAATTAGCCGCGAGTTACCTCTATTGAAACCTGAGCAAGTAAAGGATTCTAGGATTGAACCACGAGCGTACCGAAAACCTGAACACTTTCTTTTACTAACAGACCGACACATTCAGTATGTGAGTCATTTTGCCAAACCTATTCCACTCGCTGTTACATGCATATTAACACCCACGCTCAAATCTTATGGATGTTCAATTCCTTCGGAAGGTTCGGATTTGCCGTCATTAACAACACCTCTTCGGAATTTTGTGTGTCAGAAGTTTTGCGTTTTCTTTTATTTTGATGTTTATGATATTTTCAAAAGAAAATATGATTATTCTATGGGACAAAGCTTTTTGCTAATTTATTTGTATTTAATTATATTTCTTTTTCTGTTCACTTCACATTGCATTATGACGACCTGTTTGGCGCAGGGGTACTAACCCCACCTTCTGCGCCAGAGGTCCCGGGTTCGATCACCGGACAAGACAAATATTTGTGTGCATGAACATGTCTATTTGTCTTGGTCTGGATGTTTAATATGTATAGTATGTATGTATTTATAAAAAAAATAAAAAAGTATATAAGCATGTTTATCCGCTATCTAGTATCCATAACACAAGTTAAGTTCTTCATGATACAACGTGGGCTAGATAATTGGTGTGATTGTATGGAATATATATATATCAAATCAAATCAATATCATTTATTCAGTCTAGGCTGTTACAAGCACTTATGAACGTCAAAGAAGCTACGCCATCGGTTCACAAACCCTACGGCAAGACCTTGTAACGAGAAGAACCGGCAAGAAACTCGTCAAGGGCTATTTTTTTCTCCCTGTTTTATTTCATACAGAGTCATCAAATTGAAAAGTAAGCTTAACATATCAGTAAGGTCAATTTCCATCACAAAAGAAAATACTAATTATAATATTACATTTTATGGTTATCCTAACCGTAAACAATTTTCAACTCGTAAGGAAGGACTTACATTTAACATTTCTCGCATTACAAGGTTACTGTAGGTACTGCAAGTTGTGACGTACATACAAGTCGATAGCAATTTATTTTAGATGAAAATATTTAATCTCTAAGCACAACGTTAAGACAAGCAGACTGAAGTAGACCCATTTCCGCTGGCGGCACCCGTTCACGAGCATGACGCATGAACCAGCCATCGCTTCGCTCAACCATATTTTAGGGAACGTAACGACCCGCCTCACACGACACCGCCGAAGAAACTTTTGAGTGAGCATGACGTACAGGTACTTATGTTAAAGTGTATAAATATAAAAAATACAATGGCAAAAACAAAAAAAAAGAAAGATAAAAGTGCATTAATATAAGACGCAACTTACAATGTTACTGGAAGACGCATCAGCTGGGTCATAATCATAAAGCGTATTTAAAGTAAATTAAAAATAATAATAATAATAATGGCTTTCATATACTTAATTACAATAATTGGAGAACATTACTTATTTTTATTTATTCTGATCAAGCAGTGCCACGTTCTCAATTCAAAACATCATAAATAACATAGAATTTATAAAGTTGAAACAAAAATATAAATATCTCAACATATTTTAACACAATCAGACAAGAGCAGACCCATCCCACTGGCAGCACCCGTTCACGAGCATGACGCATGAACCAGCCATCGCTTCGCTCAACCATATTTTAGGGAACGTAGCGACCCGCCTCACACGACACCACCGTAGAAATGTTTAAAGAGAGCATGACATACTCAAGCTATATATATATTGTAATATCTTTTTTTTTTTTTGCTTGCCTTCTCTCTGCCACAGACCACGGGGGACCAGAGTTGTACGCAACCCCTTAGACCGGCATATTGTAATATCTTGTTTTCAAATAACATTCCAAAGCCTCTCTATTTAGCTTTTGCGCCGACTCTAAATAATATCATAACTACCTTTTATCCAGTTTTTCCGCACTTCCATTAAACTTCTTCAGCAGTAGAAACATTAATTATGAAATTCCGCGATCCTTCGTGCACCTTTCAAAAACCCTGTAACTATCCCGTAATTGCATGGTAGGCTTTTCACCGAAGTTTTTTAGCTTCTGGTTGCCACAGACTGAACAATAAAAAAAAAACTTTAAATTTAAATATATAAAACAGCCATTACGGATTTTAACAATTATTGTTCATGACTTTTAAATTTTGCATTTTACAATGCTATTTTTATGTGATAAATATTAAACAAGAAAATATACTAGAAAAAAGCAACTAGTCTCATGTCGCCGTCATCCCGTCAGGGCTACATGAGACTATTTGCTTTTTTCTAGTATATTTTCTTGTTTAATATTTATCACATAATTATTGTTCATTTTCACATATTTGTGTTGAGACTAGCACGTATTTGTAAGCTTAACGACAATCAACTTTTTTTAGTTATGTTTCATGAGCGAGACCTTTCCTTTCTCAACCATAATTCCCTTACCTCCCTTAATGTATATTTCATGGCAATCAAATTATATAATAAACTGCCATCTGATCTCGTACAAGTACCGCTAGCCAAAAATAAGTTTAACCATTGATTGTTACGCTGGCTTATGGAAAACAACTTTTACTCTGTAAGAGAATACTTAGACTACAAACAAGTTAACAATAAATTTTGAGGACATTGACTCAAGAATATGACTATAATCTACTTATATTGTATTCATATTTTTTTTTTATATACTGACATTATCACGAGTTTTAGTTTGATTAATATTTAATAATTTGACATTGTACAATTTAAATGAATAAATGATTTTTGCATGCCTACAATATTTAAGGTACAATACAGTAGACCACAGTAAACACACACACATTGTCATCCACCTCAATTAATCACACTGTATTGAGCAAATAAATAATTTCTATTTATATTGCCTTTCAATCCAAAATTCCAAACCCCGTAACACGTTACGCAGGCAACAATCTAGATCGCAAGTTAATTGCGATAGCTTGTAGTGACTCATCTGCAAATTCCTAGGCTGTATACGTGCCACCATTGAAGATGTCTATCTCATTGTCACCTCCTGCGCCTTCACCCAAATTGCTGTTGCTTTCGACGGGCTCGTAACGAAGTTGTGAGCCCGAAGATTCCGGGTTCCGTCACGCACGCCTGAATAAGTTCTAGCGATTTCTCAAAAGTTTGAAAGAGCTAATAAATGGAGAGGTTCTGTGACATGAAAACGTAATTCGACGGGTTATTGAAGACGGGTTGGTTATGTAATTTAAATAGTGGCTTTTCCAATAGTATTTTGAAGGAAAAAACCGAAATTCATTGGTCTTGTCGACAAACAGTCGACCTGCTGACCATAAAGTCACGGGTTCGACTGCCGAAGACACAAATATTTGATTCTATTCAAATCTTTGTCTTATACACTTGTAAATTGAAACGATATATTTTTTTTTAAATCATTGTTATCTCTTTCTCATTGCGTGAGATGAGATCTCCCAACCCAACAATGATTACTGTTGTATAGAGTCCTTCTCAACGACAATCGAGATCGAGTGAAAGGTCCTTTGTATTTATTCTTGGTAGCATCCTGTGGGTCACTGTACCATCTGGATTACGAATTACGTTTGAATACAACAGCCCCTTTTATGAACGAGAGGGACAAAAGTTCGTTTATAAGTTAAAGAAAAAGAATATTCGCAAAATATAAAAGGGAAGAAAAGAGGTCGTGAAGATTTGCCGTCCTTTTCGTTCTTCTTAGAATCTTGCTGGGACTAGGGTTGCCAACCATACTTTAAAATATCATGTAGGATACGTTATTTTAAAGTATCGTTTTTTCTATCGCCATACTTATATTATCGCTGTGTAGTGTCGGCTTAGAATAGTACTACCCCCTCTCATCCCGTGGGTGTCGTAAAAGGCGACTAAGGGACTCAGCGTTCAGGAGACGGGCAGCAGCGTCTCATACAAACTTGGCCATAATGCGATCGCCAACCCGACTGTCAAGCCTATACCCAGCAGTGGGTGTTGTGTGGCTTAGACGACGACTTTATATTATACTTTTAAATAATTATAAACTATGGAAAATACTTTATTTCTGACATAATATGCGTGCGTTAGAATAGAATATTCTTACTGGCATAATTTCCGAACGAATTAATGATAATCAGGTGAATCGAAATGACGAAACGCCTGCTTTCTGAAGGAGCTCTTTCTAAACTGTCACTGTCAAAGAAATTGTCAAGTTCTTATTTCGTTGTTTCTTGGTTCTTTGTTTCGTTGTTTCTTTTCTACTGTAATGGAATCGTTTTCTTTCTGTTCCCGCCACATCAGCCTTCGCCGAGAGTTTTCTGGATAATGAACACGAAGTGGCGGTAGGTTAGAGAGGAACCGCGCATCATAAAATTTTATATAATTATTGATTTATTTTAAATTAAATTTCATTTTCGGTGAGTCTCATTGCTATTGCAAAAAACGATAATAATTATTAAATAGTGCAAGAGCACATAAGAACTTAAATATTAAACATTTTATAAATATTATTTTTGGAAAATACTTTGTATTTTCTTCAAATACTTTTATATACTTGACAAAAATAGTTGGCAACCCTAGCTGAGACACACACTTTCTTTCATATAGGGTGGGTGTTGACGGCTGGTTTTCGGTCACCTATCCCATGATTACCCACGGCGAAAGTTGCATAAACGCCACAATCGCCGGAACCGAAAAGAAACTCTGTGTAATTTTTAAAATAAACCAAAAGTAAGTCCCTATCTTTCGACTATGAAACACTCTCTTTAATTTCACCTTTTACACGAAACTAGATCAAAAGTAGCAAACAACGAACGCTTTTATAGCCTTCCAAAACTTAGAAGTTCCGTTGTATGTTAAAATACTGTAAAATTATGCAGCGGAACTTCGCCCTTATTCTAAAGAGTATAATGTCTAAATTATTCCGGTGCGAAACAGACAGCGAGGCGGAGTAATAGGGGTTCCGTGTACCTGCCTAGGTCTGAACAAGAAACATAAATCTGTTTTAGGTCAACGTTTAGACGGGCACGCGGAGAACTTGTTATGATATATGCGGTATGCATTTCTGATAGTAAGTTCAAGCAGGTGTCGATAGCTTATTCGTGTTGTTTGTAGACAACACTAGCACGAGATTAGATTAGATTAGCTCAGAGATTAGCACGAGAGAAAAATGCTAACTAATAATTATAAAACAAGAAAATAAAAAGCAGCTAGTCTCATGTCGTGAGACTAGTTGCTTTTTTCTAGTAAATTTTCTTGTTTAATATTTATCACATAAAAATAGCATTGTAAAATGCAAAATTAAAAAGTTATCTATACTTATAATAATATAATAATATATATCTATACTAATATTATAAAGAGGAAAGATTTGTATTTTTGTATGTAACGAATAAACTCAAAAAGTACTGGACTGATTTTGACGAAATTTGGTATAGAGAATCCTTAGACCCCAAGTAGTAACATAGGCTATAAATGATCCCAAAATTCCCACGGGAACGGGAACCACGCGGGTGAAACCGCGCCCTCTTCGCATTTATAAGTAAATAATAATTATAAATGCGAAGTGTGTTTGTTTGTCCTTCCTTTACGCCCTGACTAAGCAACCAATCGACTTGATTTTTGCCATAGAGTTAGCTGAAAGGACGGAGAGTAACATAGGGCTACTTTTTTTCCCGATATTCCCACGGGAAAGAAAACCACGTGGGTGACACCGTCAGGGGTACGTGTATAAATGTAACTCGCGGCCGCTCGCGGTTTCATCCGCGTGGTTCCGGTTCCCGTGGGAATATCAGGATAAAAAGTATCCTATGTTCATAACCAGGCTATCTACTATCGCGTACCGAATTTCATCCAAATCCGTTCAGTAGTTTCGGAGCCTATTCAATGCAAACAAACAAGCAAACAATCAAATCTTTCCTCTTTATAATATTAGTATAGACTAGCTGTGCCCGCAACTTCGTTCGCGTGAGGACCGGAACATCGTTTGCAATCCTTCCCGACTAAATTTTTGGTAACGCGGTCTTTTTAACCAACTTTAAAACAAGAAGAGGCTATTGAGTCGCCTATATTCTTTACTTTTTGAAGAGAATACTTAACACATGATACCATTAAATTACATTCTTAGCATCTTATCGCCTTCCATGGAGAAGTTTATCAATTCGCCAATATATACCTACTTACTTACCTATATTTTATAATAGAACTAAAAGTAAAAGTATTTATTAAAATGGAAAGTAGCATCTTTTTGAAGTCTTTTTTTTTTGTTGTGATGATAATAATTTGTTTATTAGATGGCCGATGCCTGTGACTTAGTTTCATCAGTCATGTTTCAATACGGTAAGTTGAGATACGGACTATAAACATATAAACAATTCTGTGGACTTAGATCAGTGGTGTTGGTGTGATGCCTTGGACGAATTAACCACTGGACGCGTAACGAGGACCGCGTTCGCCTTTACCCCTCTGTCACTTACCCTGCCTTTTAGACACAGTAAGCAATATGGCGTTGTCAGAATGACGCGAGATCTCGAAGTGGAACATTATCTCAAAAATGGGTAAATACGCTGAGTTAATTTGTAAAAAACATACCAGACAATCAAAACATTTTTCTTTTCACGCGTAAGTATAATTTCAATCTATTAGAGTAGCAATTTTTCGTAAAATAAATAAAATTTGGTATGTAAACAAAATGTAATACGTCATTTCAAAAAGTAATCATTGTACGTGTAAATTCTTCAAAGATATTGCATAAGTAATTTGGTTGGGTTATATGTATCACTCATTCAATCAATTGTCATTTTTATGTCGTATAGGGCTTGAACATATCGATAAACATATCGATGTATGTAAATGAACGAACGAATCCAATTTTAATGTAGGAACTATTCAAATTAATTTCAGATTTACAGTTGAACCCCTAACAAGAAGAAATTGGGTGGAACCGGTACGCAGGGAGATAACATGGACGAGGACTCAGGTCTTAGATAACATCTAAGGTCTGATGATGGAGCCAGAAGATAACTATAGGAACTCTGTAATTATACGACGCAACCCTACGAACTTTGAGCTCGTTATATTTTAAATATAGCTTCAAACTTAAAAAAGGTGCTTTTTTCACCCGCATGGTTCCCGTTCCCGTGGTAATATCAAAACATCCTTCCTTAGTGCTCGCCAATATCGTTAAAGGAACCTGTATGCAAAATTTCAGTTTAATTGGTTTAGCCGTTTGGGCTGTGCGTTGCCTATCAATCAGTCACGGTATTGTTTTTTTAGTATTAGACTTATGTTGTACATTATCATAGTGTGTTGTACATTAACATTTAACATTTATCATAAGTATAAAAATAGCATTGACAACGCAAAAATTCAAAAATCATAAATTATTAGCTGTTGCATCATAATTGATCGTTAAACATTTGTTTTTTTTCTCTTTCGAATGCAAGGAAGGATATTCTTACAGCATATTGAAAGTATAAAAGTATCGGAGAATTTTGACAGTGGTCCGCAAGTCTCGGTAGCTCATTGGTTAGAGCAGTGGGCCGGATTCCCAAAGGTCGTGGGTTCAAGTCACATCTGAAAATTCACTTGTGGCCGAGTTCATTTGTTCCAATATTTTTCTTGTTAAAATTTATCATAAACGGTGATTACATTTATTATTTGTTTCTAACATAGACCTTGTTAGGTCACAGCAAGAATAAAATTAATTATATTGACGTATGTACGTAAGCTATATTATACTATTTTTTAATCTTATAATATTTTAATTTTAAGATCGTTTTATTATATTCAAGTAAAACAATCTTAAAACTACAATAAACTATTGGTTGAAATATTCTTGCCATTAGTATTTCAGCTAGTAATTCCTAGAAAGATACTGCCTTGGCTTTTTCTTAAATATAGGTAATTTATATGCGATGTTTGTTGATAACTTCTGTTTGTTGTTTAAAACTGTCATAGCGTATGCTGGACCATACGCTATCCAAACGCTAGTCTACTATTTCTAATTTGGGTTTAGGTTGTGCTAATTTCGTACGGTGGCGTAAATTTTGAGATCTTTAATAAATTGAAAACAAGTTTATATTTTTTCTTACAAATATGCATATTTCTTAAATGTAAATGGATACTAGAGTTGAAATTAAAATGTTTTAGTCTCAACGATCTTCTAATGTCGATGATTATTTTCAATAAATTTAAGTATACTTAGATTTTCCAAAAAAAATGTAGAATACGAGATATCACAGCTCGAGAAGCACACAGGGGGTTTTTGTCTAATTTTAAGTCTATCACAATCCCTTTAAATTTTTCATTTAAAAGGTACATATTATTCACATCGCATCACATAGCATCGCGCCACAACTATTTGACCTTTGAAAAGGATTGCAATCGTTTATAAAATTAAACACTTATGGAGGGGTTGCTATTGTGTATGTCCTATACAATGGTCCTGTAATGAACTAATTACCCATATTTTGTTTTATATAAAAAAGCTCGAGTGATTGAAGAAGTTAATGTAAATAATGAATTATATTACTATATAAACCAAATATTAATGTTTTTTACTCACTTAAAAAGTGTTAGTAAGTAAATTGTAAGTCCGCCTGGCTAGCGACTACCATCTTTTCCAAGTCCGTTCCGGCAGTTAGAGGTAAGATAGCTAGTTCCTCAGAGATTGAGGATACCGGGAGAGGCGCGCTTCCATCTTAAGCCTTATCAGTACAGTACTAGTATCAGGTTGCATGTATCTACCCATTTTTCACAAAAAAAAAACTAACTAACGCTTTGGAAACCATATTGTATAGTTTTTATGAATTTGAGGTATTTTTTAATGAGATTTTCATATTATTAGGTGCTTTTTATTTTTCCACGAAATAAACAATTAACTTACTAATTTCTTTAAAACACACATGATTTATTAATCTCAATAGGTTCATTCATTCACTCCTTACCTATCGTGCTATTTATTTTTCCACGAAATAAACAATTAACTTACTATTTTTTTTAAACACACATGATTTATTAAACTCAATTGGTTCATTCATTCACTCCTAACTTATCGATAAAAAAATTATCGATTACTTCAAGCACTACTGTCATTATTTGACATTAGTAATCGCCCCTCACCCCCGCAAGAATTGGTTGATCGTGTTTTCATACATTCTTCTCGGGTTTCGTGTCCAGTGGTTAATTCGTCCAAGTGTGATGCTCATTCAAACACAGGCAGACGGACAGACATTAATTCTTAAAATGATAGAAATTGGTTCTCCTGTTTATGCTGAGTCCCCCTATAATTTTTTTTTTGCAAATCTAAGCAATATACAGACAAGATGAACTTTGATTCTTTGATTATAAGTATAGATGAACTTATAGGCTTAAAAATGTAAGTCCAATTAAACCTTGAGGTTCGTGATCAAAAGCTTCCTTTGCAACTTGTCGAAATCTGCACATCCCAAAAGAATTAATTAAGTTGCAGCCTTAAAAATATAAAGGAATCCGGTTTACAACGTTATGGTGTTCAGTGTACGACTAAACGTTTCCGTTACGCTCTTTACATCTCTCGTAATGGGTCTGTCAATTTTAATCAATTTGGTAAGGCTTCGATGGTTGCTGTGAGGCTTCTAAAAACAGCTATAGACTGGAAAACCAGCTCTGATATATGGGTATTTATTTCAGCTATTTTATTTGATCAAATTCATGAATAAAGTTCGAAATGAGCTTTCAAGTGAGTAGCGTTTTAGGAGAAAGGCATAATGTGATTCAGATTCAAATATTTATTGCAAGTCACAAGTATAACAAGATGGTACATAAAAACATTTTATAAAAAAAATTCAAATAGACTTCAAAAAGTAAAAAATAAAACTTTTGGAGTCGGTGCCAGCCAGGGCATTCTACATTGCACTTCTATTAACTATATATTTTTTTGGCCTTAGCTAGCCAGCACCGACTCCAAAAGTTTTATTTTTTACTTTTTGAAGTCGGTTTGAATTTTTTTTATAAAATGTTTTTATTTCAGATTTTTTAGTTACATCATGTGCCGTTACTTACACAAAAAATCAGCCCATACACAACAATGTCATCTAGGTAAACGACAACTTGCCTAAAGGCGATTGATATTTTTCAAGATTATGAAAAAACTACTAGCCAGATCTTCGTAAAAATTATATGGGACCACACATAAACCATTTTCTTTCAGATAAAAAAAGAATTATAAAAATCTGTTAACAACTGGCGAAGTTATGGTAGAACATACATAAAAAAAAAATTAAAAAAAAAATACAGTCGAATTGAGAACCTCCTCCTTTTTTGAAGTCGGTTAAAAATATAAATATGTACAAGTGACGACCTGCAAGGGCACAGCAACCATGAGGGACAGCTATTGCCGTTTTACTTACTATTAATTAAATTCATAGTATATAAAATTTCATTAAGTACATTAATTTTATATTATTTAAAATTACACTTAATTTAGCATTACAATTGATAATAATAATAAATACGAACTATTATAATATTGAATGATTATTTACGGTAATACTCTTTTATAAATAGTTAAATATACAATACAATAGTATTAATTTACAGAAAAAAAACATTTATAATTAATTACACAATTACCCAACTTTAGTTATTACACTGTAAAAAATTGCATATTATATATTAATTATGTATGCGTTGAAGTCTATAATTAATATTCTCATTATTTGAGGGTTTCGGTAGAAGCACGATTCCACCTTCAGCCTTATAAATAATGGTGAAGGCTGCGTTTTCCCGTGGTGAAGAAAAAAGTTTTTTTTTTTAAGAATAACGTTTAGACGATAGTTGTATTATTGGCGCGCTCCGCGTTGCTACAACTAGATACTGCCCTCATACATTAAGCTTTTGACCGTTTTACTCTGCCACAAACGGCACAGTCTACTGTCACGACGGCATACGGCGTCAACAATCATCCCTAGCAACCGAGTCAGTTGGTTGAAGAAAAACATTAAAATTTGTGGTCACTTTTTTTTAAAAACGACTCCCCCTTATTCTAAGTCGTTCCTCCAAAACTTACTCGTCCTCGACTTAAACCTCATTGAAAACCTCTTCGAAATACTCCTCGAAATCGGTATTCTAAGTCATAACTCCGTAAGGACCTGGAGGAGCCAAAGAGTACGTAGCCACTCCGTGTTAGGCCTAGCGCACACTACCATTTTTACCCACGACGAGGTTGAGTGGAGTGTAAAAAGTTTTGGACTTAGAATATGGGTGTTAGTCTTTACCATACCTGATGTTATAAGCATTGATAAGGCTGAAGATGTAAGCGAGCCTCTCCCGGAATCCTCATTTACTGAGGAACTGGCTATCTTATCTTTAACTGCCAGAACACAACAATGCTGCTTTTATCATATCTACCAGCACCCCGACCGCCTAACGGTATAGCTTGTGCTATCGCTATAGTTTTTCAAACCCCCTACAAGGGCTCTCTCTGACGCTATCACTTTCATACAAAAAATTTAGTAATTAATCCAGAAATGAATAGAAATATGTAGGAATTAGACAAAAACCCTATCGTGGAAGGGTTCTATGAGAGTTTGAAGTTTGATAGCTATAGCGATAGCACGAGCAATAACGAGACGAGCGAGAGCGAGACAAGTTGTTTTTTAGGGTTTCGTAGCCTAAAGGCAAAACACGAAACCCTTATAGATTCGGCCAAACCGATGTATGTCACACCCTTTTTATTCCAAAACTATGAGGATTACACAGTTGAAACTTGGTTGGTAGATGTATTCTGTAAACCGCTTTACGGTTTTTACACAAAAATAAAAAAATATATGAATTAAGGGGGAGCTCCCCATACATGGAACTGACACTGAAAATTTTTTTTTCATCAAACCAATACGTGTGGGGTATCTATAGATAGGTCTTTAAAAATTGCATTGAGGTTTCTAAAACGATTTTTTCTCAAAGTCAACCGTTTGAAAGATGTACACTTCCAAAGTGGTAAAATGTGTGTCCCCCCCTCTAACTTTTAAATTAAAAGAGAGTGAAAAAAAAAATGCTGTAGATCTTAATATAAACTTTCAACGAAAATTGGTTTGAACGAAATATGGTTGTCAGTTTTAGAAATATAGCATTTTCCGAAAGGGATTCGAATAAAAATTTTTTTTTATAGAGAGGTCTTTAAGAATTACATTGACGTTTCTATTACAGTTTTTTCTCAAAATCCGTTTGAAAGATATACACTTACAAAGTGGTAAGATGTCACAGCCGTACGTAGCAGTCTCTTCCAGGCAACCTTGGGTGAGAGGCGAAACCCTTCATGTGCGAGTTCGACTCGCACTTGGCCCGATTTTTTCTAGTATATTTTCTTGTTTAATATTAATCACATAAAAATAGCATTGTAAATTGCAAAATTAAAAAGTTATAACAAGCTATACCGTTAGGCAGTCGGGGTGCTGATGTTGAAGTATTGAGACAAACAACTGAGGAACTGCTGAAGAATCGTAAGACTTAACTGAAATACGATACTAAATATTAACTCCACAAGTCATTATTGTTACTCTGTTCTATAAACACAATGTAGGTAATCGGTGTTCATAAATCACGTGGAAGCGTGTTTATGAAATTCGGAGCAAACATCGCGTCAACAACTCATGAAGCCGGCACTTCATTATAAACAACCTGTGAATAATTATTTATTGTAAGTACTCCTAATATTTGGTATTATGCGTGAGTTTGAGCTAATAATTTATACTAATATTATAAAGCTGAAGAGTTTGTTTGTTTGAACGCGCTAATCTCAGGAAATACTGGACCGATTTAGAAAATTCTTAGACCATTAGAAAGCTACATTTCTCCCGAGTGACATAGTTTGACATGACTATATTTCATCCCGATATTCCCACAGGAACGGGCACCACGCGGGTAAAACCGCGAGGATCCGCTAGTAATTATATATACGACTACGTTTATGTTAAAACCTATTTCAAATTATACAGATGGCGTTGTCAATAAATGAACCGCGGTAAAAAAGCGGTTTGTTCCAAATATTAACTAATCAAATAATCTGGTCGCTGCACTGATTAAATTCACACAAAGTGGTTTTGATTTCTCAATCAATTTGCTGAGTTGTAGTCTGTATTTTTTAGGTACTCATCCACTACCTATCTAATATCTAATACCTACACTATCTAATAAATAAAAATAGCGGCTATCCGCGACCCCGCGTAGGTTTTGTTGGATGTCGCTATAGATGAGTACAACTTAGGTCAATAATTATTGGTCCTACGAGCTGGATTTTTAATAAGCGTTTCCTAGTCGGGATCTTCTGTAGATCTTCGCTGCAGCAAAATAGTAAGTGGCTCCAATTTCAGCCTTTTCTGCGATACATACTAAGTAAATGAAATGCGATGTTTTACCTGCTTCTAGATTTGAATGACACATACCAATGCAAGGAATTAAAGTGCGAAAGAGATAGACTACCTTGTTTACCTGTTCCAAGATTTCAAAGTGATAATCTATTACGATTAGAAAGAATGAAAGAAAAACTATTTATTGGCACACACACAAAATAATGATAACATAAATAAAAAAGAATAACAGTAAAAAAAAAAAAGAGAGTCCTGCGCCGGACGTGAACGCCCACCAGCACCCAGTTATTTTTATTAACGTTGTATATTAATATACAACGTTATTTTATGTTTACCCAAAACCTCAAAATGAAAAAAATGAATGAAACCGCTGTTTTTTTGCGATTTTAGTGTTGCGTCTATACAAAAAGTTGTTCGTATTGATGAGTTCTACAAATGGTTTTGAGGATTTGGGTAAACGTAAAATAACTTTGTTTATTATTATTTATTTAGACAACAAAGATCCATTTATGTAACAATAATGCTTTACATAATTACAAACTATGTTAGTATTCTATGACTAATTTAGAAACGGTGGTTTGTGCCGTGTGCCGGTATGCACATACCTATCTGATTGAGATAGGGATTGTTCAGTAGATAATAAATAGTTATATCTAAAAGAGATTACGTCTGTACCGCTAGCGATAAGTCACAATTATATTTCAGTATTTAAGCTCGTAGTTTAAGTAAGTAAATATACTTCTATACCATCCACTGGAGTATCAATACCTCTCCCGGTCTCTCGGTGTATTTGGTGACCCCGAAAGAGAACAACAACCTTCTGAACACACTCTACGCACAGTTAAGAAAGGAATAGTAGAAAACGAAAAATATGTCGCGTAATTCACTCGGTGCTGAGATTGGCACGGTCTAACAACTCCTGAGGATGCTCCGTGTGTGGGCGAAACACGTGTAGAGTAGTCGGTGAAGGTGCAAGGTGTGTCACTGGGCTGCATCTGCATTTTTTCTTGCGGAATTACGCGACATATTTTTCGTTTTCTACTAAGATATGGATTTCCGCCAAGTAACGCCTGATTCTATCAAATAAGAAAGGAATAATCATGTCTCAGCCATCCGGCTGCCAAGCGAAGACATACCACGCCGAATCACAAGAAGTGGCCACTACAACCGCGTCAAGGATACCAGAATTTTGGAAGGATCAACCTCGCCTGTGGTTCTGTAATCCACATTATAGGGCAAACGTGTTGCCCTATTCGCAATGACCTTCAGGATGGTGTTCGTGCTGTCCTTCACGCTGTTTAGCAAGGATACTTTTTTGCGCCTAACTGTTGCGAAACTGTCCATGTACGCTTCCGCAACCATAGCATATACAGGGTGTTAAAATACCCATATAGAAGCCGTTATGTATACGTAGTGTACATCAAACTTAAAAGACCCATACCGAAGCCGTAATGTATACGTACTGTACATCAAACTTTAAAGACCCATACCGAAGCCGTAATGAATACGTAGTGTACATTAAACTTAAAAGACCCATACCGAAGCCGTAATGTATACGTACTGTACATCAAACTTTAAAGACCCATACCGAAGCCGTAATGTATACGTACTGTACATCAAACTTTAAAGACCCATACCGAAGCCGTAATGTATACGTAGTGTACATCAAACTTAAAAGACCCATACCGAAGCCGTAATGCATACGTAGTGTACATCAAACTTTAAAGACCCATACCGAAGCCGTAATGTATACGTACTGTACATCAAACTTAAAAGACCCATACCGAAGCCGTAATGCATACGTAGTGTACATCAAACTTTAAAGACCCATACCGAAGCCGTAATGTATACGTAGTGTACATCAAACTTATAAGACCCATTCCGAAGCCGTAATGTATACGTAGTGTACATCAAACTTAAAAGACCCATACCGAAACCGTAATGTATACGTAGTGTACATCAAACTTATAAGACCCATACCGAAGCCGTAATGTATACGTAGTGTACATCAAACTTAAAAGACCCATACCGAAGCCGTAATGTATACGTAGTGTACATCAAACTTAAAAGACCCATACCGAAGCCGTAATGTATACGTAGTGTACATCAAACTTTAAAGACCCATACCGAAGCCGTAATGTATACGTAGTGTACATCAAACTTAAAAGACCCATACCGAAGCCGTGATGTATACGTAGTGTACATCAAACTTAAAACACCCATACCGAAGCCGTAATGTATACGTAGTGTACATCAAACTTATAAGACCCATTCCGAAGCCGTAATGTATACGTAGTGTACATCAAACTTAAAAGACCCATACCGAAACCGTAATGTATACGTAGTGTACATCAAACTTAAAAGACCCATACCGAAGCCGTAATGTATACGTAGTGTACATCAAACTTAAAAGACCCATACCGAAGCCGTAATGTATACGTAGTGTACATCAAACTTAAAAGACCCATACCGAAGCCGTAATGTATACGTAGTGTACATCAAACAAATAAGAATATGCAAAAATAATTGCTGGGAAACTACTTTGATTTTTCGTTTAAAAAAGGGTGTTATTTTTACACGCAAAAACCCGCGTGCAACAACGTGTACGTGTGTTTAGAGGGTACGAGTAGGCGGCCGGGATCCAGTTTCTTTGATTGGTTTTGATATTCATTGCGGATTTGTAACTTTAAACGATAATCTTTAAAAATAAATATTGACTTTGATCCTCAATAACTCCTTAACTATCGAGTTCCCAGGTTTGGTCCTATACAAGAAAATGATAGTACCGATGGGGAGAATACGTGGTTTTCGTTTCATTATTAGTCTTTTAACACCCTGTATTAACAAAATCTCAATTTTAGCTTTTCCAATTTTAGGTAAAAAAAGTAAGCACGTAAGAAAAACCTGGAGCTGGTGATTAAATCAATCGTGGACAAACAAAGCGACAATAAACTCGTTAATAAATTCATTTAACTTCAGGAATGTTTTGTCGGAAACGAAACAGAACAACACAAAAGTAACTTTCAGAAACGGAAGCCTAAAAATGTTTTTCAATTCCTAAACCACGAAATTAATGTTGATACAGTACACCCACGAAATGCGAAAGGTCAGAAAAACATTATTTTATTCAGATAATCTAATATATACTAATATTATAAAGCTGAAGAATTTGTTTGTTTGAACGCGCTAATCTCAGGAACTACTGGACCGATTTAGAAAATTCTTAGACCATTAGAAAGCTACATTTCTCCCGAGTGACATAGGCTATATTTTACGCCGATATTCCCACGGGAACGAGCACCACGCGAGTAAAACCGCGAGGATCCGCTAGTCTAACATAAAAATAATGAAATAGTGAGCTAAAATTACTACACGGAATTAAAATGTTGCTACGTATTGTGGGCAATAACGATAGAGAATTCACTTGTGGCCAAGTTGTTTCCAATATTTTTCTATTTAAATAAACAATTAAGTACTAATATTATAAAGAGAAACGATTTTATTGTCTGTTTGTTTGTTTGCATTGAATAGGCTTCGAAATTACTGAACGGATTTGGATGAATTTTGGTACACAGATAGTAAAAAGCCTGGTTATGATCGTAGGATACTTTTTATCCCGATATTCCCACGGGATCGGGTGCCACGCGGGTGAAACCGCGAGCGGCCGCTAGTTTATCATAAAGATAGAGAGATAGAGATAAACAACAAAAAACAAAAAAACAACGGGTTGCACTCCGGGAGTGCCGGCAGAAGTGAAAACAGCTTAAACGAAACAGCTGGAGCAGGCATACATTTTCACCGCGCGGTAGAAAGAGAGGGGGATATTACTTCGTTACTTCCTCTCTTACGCCGCGCCGGCGGCGGTCTACCCTCTCTCCGTCTTACATATTTTCGATCATGGTCACGTGTCCTGAGGCGACTTTAACATTTTTTACCTATTTCAAAAAATTTAAACTCTGATGTGCACAACGCCGCTAAAGAAATTTTCACTTCAAAAAAAAAAGTAATGTATAAAATTGAGTAATGCATGCTCCTTCTAATATGTTTCTTACCTATGTTCTGTGGTCGTGTTTATATCTGATTCGAGAATGCCACGTAGTCTGCGCTTGCGACGATTGTCTGATAACGAAACACAATTGGCCGACGCTTATTGTAAATTACTTTGCTCATTATCATTAATGTCGTCGCCACACGCACAACGCACCGTCCGACAATGGTACGCGTCGCTCCGAAAAGCGACGATATGATTCATTTTTGACGACCTGCCCCCTAATTGTCTAATTTCGAAATCTATTACAATCCTTTTCAAAGGTATTGTGATTCTGATAGTGATTTATGGAATTGTGTAACTTATAGTCGAAATCCCTTTCAGAACGAATGATGTTTTAAATGACACTTCCTTTGACACTTCTCCCTATATTTGAAAGATATTTTCAACTGTCACTTATATTATCGTTACAATGTGTCCGTTATCTAGTATCCATAGCACAAGTTCTTCATGAAACTTAACGTGGGCTAGATAATTGGTGTGTTGTATGCAATTATTATTATTATTATTACTAGCGGATCCGGCGAATTTCGTACCGCCTCAGAATTATTAAATGTCTATATCCGTATCTCATATACCTTAGCAGGGCCGCTAGGGTTCACATCAGGTGTAGGTACCAGATCTTTCAATTTTTGTTATTTATTTATTTCGTTAGGAAAACTTACAGCTCTAAAATAAATACAATATAGTTAAATATTATTAGGTGACTAATGAGCCATTTACAGGTTTTCACTTATAGGTAACTAGACATGGTGGAGTTTATTGACAAACAACAGAATATCTAATAATTGATTACTTAGGAGCAAAGTGCGATCAAAATACAAACACAAAATTAAAAATCGAAAAATGAGGTGGTAATCAAGCGACGCACTTCAGCAGGCTTCATGTTAAAGATGTCAATCGCGGGATGTTCCAAAGAGAATTTATTTATTATCGTCATCATATCAGACGCACGACACCCCTGTTGGGTATAAATAGCTATAGCCCTATCTTATACATAAGCTGGGCTGCCGGATTCTACATCAGGTGTGCCAGACCTTCTATTTATATACGTCAATTGAAAATACTTATCACGCTAAACAACTTATTCCAAGGTGGTATGTACGTATTTTTTATATTTTAGCTTAGCTGCTAGGGTTCCACATCAGGTGTACCAGACCTTCGATATTTGTAATCGTTACTCACAAAGGTAGAAGGATGCACTCATAGATATCGTAATACAATATCGTAATACTTTTTTCCGTGTTCTAAAGTGCGACAGGATGGATTGACATATTAGTTGGTTGTCAAACATCACATCAGAAAAAAGCATCAGAAAAAAGCAACTCGTCTCATGTCGCCCAGTCAGGGCGACATGAGACGAGTTGCTTTTTTCTAGTATATTTACTTGATTAAAAATTATCACATAAAAATAGCATTGTAATATGCAAAATTAAAAAGTTATAAATCATTATTATCACTTTTGATTTATCAATCTAAAAAAAAAACTGATAGATTAACATCTGAAGTTGCTAAAATTAAATTGAAAATCAGTACTACTAATGATCTATTACATTTTGTGACTATTCAATTTGGTCGAGTTCGCGATATTATCACTTTTGTTGAGTTTCGGAACGCGATCTTCCAACGCGCACGCGAAGACTATTTTGATAGATATGTTTGAATTTGAACTTTGTGCAGCGGTAATAAATTGCAAATTGACTCTTTGAGGTTAGGAACACACCTACATTGCTTAGACAACAGTGTGTGATTATAATTTAGTATGAACTTTATTGAATAGCAATAAAGTTCAAATGGACTCTACATTTTATTTAGAAAAGGTTGTATGAAAAAGAAAAGGGCTGTTTTTAGGGTTTTCCCGAATTTTTCTCACCTTTTAAACCTTCCCTAGACCTCTACGAACATTTCAAGACCAAGATAAGATAAATCCGTTCAGCCGTTCTCGATTTTTAGCGAGACTAACGAACAGCAATTGATTTATTTATATATATATATATATATATATATATATATATATATATATATATATATATATATATATATATATATAAGATAAGATAAGATTAGATATATATGAACAAAAAGCAATCTCGCATTGCTAGCATAGCAATGCGAGATTGCTTTTTTGCAAATTCTATAAGCCGCGTGTAACTAGAAATTATAACTATATAAAATAAAGCGAGAGTTTGACCATGTTTGTATTTGGAATTTATATAGTTATTATTTCAGTTCAAATATAATGTGAACTCTGATAATTAAACAATTATTATAAAAAAAAACAGAAATATAAAGCCAATATGTACTGCAAACCCAGTTGAGAAGCCCGTGGCGCAGTGGTTCGCGCGCTCGGCCTGCGATTGTTGAGCTTAAGCAACAGCTCAGGTTCGCATTGGTCGGTCACAGGATTGTTGACCAAAAATTTACTATTTCAAGCTCCTCCGTGCTTCGAAAGGCAGGTTAAGCCGTTGGTCCCGGCTGCATTTGCAGTCGTTAAAACCCACCAATCCGCATTTGACCCGCGTGGTGGGTCATGGCCCGTTCTCCTTATCTATCCATAAGGAAGGCCAGTGCCCCAGCAGTGGGGACATTAAAAATGGCTGATGACGAAGTACTGCAAACGTTACGGCATTGGAGCCGCACCTTTGCATTGTCTAATCATGCGTTGTTGCGCCGTTTTAAATAGACGAGTGAGCTGTCTGTCTATATGCCGATAACCTTGCCCAGCCCTACCATTGATAATTTATCTTTAATTCAAAACTTTATTTAAAACGAAGTCACATCTATCGCCATATTCACATCTATCGCCTATAGGACCGCCACCAGCGCCACATAACACTAGTATTTCACTTTTTCGAAAGGAAACCATTTTGATGAAAATAAATATGATTTGATGAATTTGATTTGATATTGATGAATGAATTGAATATGAATTTGTTATTCAATGGTTAACCATTTTTAGGGTTCCGAACCTCAAAAGAAAAAAACGGAACCCTTATAGGATCACTTTGTTGTCCGTTTGTCCGTCCGTCCCTTTCGCTTATCTCTGGAACGCGTGGAGGTATCGAGTTGTAATTAAAACTATATATTCAGGTCAACAATCTGTTGACGGTGTAATAAAATCAAACTTGTAAATTAATTTATGGTAAATTTTAAATAGAAAAATATTGGAAAAAATTAACTCGGCCACAAGTGCATTGACCGGATTTCCAAAGGTCGCTGGTTCGATTCCAGCCTGAGAATTCACTTGTGGCCGAGTTAATTTTTTCCAATATTTTTCTATTTAAAATTTACCATAAGTATAAAAATAGCATTGAAAAATGCAAAAATTACAAAATCATAAATTGTAAATTAATGTAAAAAATAGATAGAACTATTTATGTCCCAAAAAAAACCTATATTTCGACACCCTCAAGGGAATCAAAATTCATAGGGTGCTTCCCTTTGACCTAGAACCATGAAATTTGGCAAGTAATATCGTCTTTTACTACAAATACAGGAAAAAGTCTAAAAACTATACATTTGTAATTAAATCATAAAATTATTATTTGAGAAACTGAATTTCGGGAAAACTACGGGAAAAAACCCGCGAGATTTAATTCCTGAACTATATTATGTTCCTAGGTACCTACAAATTTGTGCGGTACTCTCGGTGGGCGAGTCCGACTCGCACTTGTCCAGTTTTTTTATTTAACCCAGTTGCAGTTATGAAACTAAATGCACCGCAAGGACGAAGTCGCTATTAGCGATAAACTGATAATTAACCCGTTATCTGTCACTCGGATCCTTAATCACAGGTGTAACTATGACATACATTTTCATAGCGTTGTCACGAAAACACACAATGCAAAAAAAATGTTTTACCTACATAAAAAATAGGTAAGTAATACGGGCTGCGTGTAAACTTATTGTTTTTTTTTTTGAACGACGACGGGGTGACTTCTAGCCTTCATCATACCTGATGTTAAGTATTGATAAGGCTGAAAGATGGAAGCGAGCCTCTCCCGGAATCCTCAGCCACTGCGGAACTGGCTCTCTTATCCGAACTGCCGGAACACAACAATGCTGAAAACATTGTTGTTATAGTGTCAGGCTTAGATAAGATGGTGGTAGCTATAGCTAGCCAGGCAGATTTACAACAAGTCCTACCACCTACCGAACCGAATACAATATGTACCCCCGCTGGGAATCGAACCCGAGACCCCTAGGTCTGATACCGGTGGTTGTACCACTAGACCACAGAGGCGGTTAAATTTAGTTAGTATTACTGTACTGATATCAACTGCTATGTGAGCTTCTATTTTACGTTAGCTCAACATTAATTTGCCTTTTACTGTATAAAAATACTTTAGTGAAACATGTTTATTTATGATTTAATTTATTTCATTACCATAGACATGCGTTGGTTAAAGTGCCAATATCATAATTTCATGACCACATATAGTCGAATTTTTTATTCAGTAGAGGGATTTGACAGGTTGTCAATGTTACTTAGAGAAAATAATGCTGAATTAAAATGTAACTATGGTTTCACCTGAGTTCTTTTCGTAATAACACGTGTTATGTGAGACTCCATTTTAACCCAATCTACCGTACAATTTTTATAATTATTATATTTTAATAAAAACTGGATACTGGCGAAATCCAAAGGGGAACCGCCAATAAATATAAGAAGAAGAAGAAGAAAATTTAACTATAATGATATTGAATTTGTGTGCGTGAATGGAATCAATACTTACCGAACTGGAACTGCGCAATACATTAGGAAAAACTAATTAAAGCAGGATTATTTTTACAAAGTGACATTGACACCTGTCAAATTACTCTAATGAATCAAAAATCCTAGTTGACATAACATGTATTTAAAAACAAACTTTACCTTCAGTTGCTAACACCCATATTCTAAGTCGTTCCTCCAAAACATACTCGTCCTCGACTTAACGAAACCTCATTGAAAACCTCTTCAAAATACTCCTCGAAATCGGTATTCTAAGACATATTTCCGTAAGGACCTAGAGGAGCCAAAGAGTACGTAGCCACTCCGTGTTAGGCCTAGCGCACACTACCATTTTTACCCACGACGAGGTTGAGTGGAGTGTAAAAAGTTTTGGAGAAACGACTTAGAATATGGGGGTAAGTACCTAGTGAAATATTTTAATAATTACTTATTCACAAAAAAACAAAGCTTTCTGTGTTTTATGATTAATGCGATGTTAATGTTTCTTATTGACTAAAAGACTTTTCTTTAACCTGTAAGCCGATGTAAATCGATTAATAAGCTCGGATTACGGCTCAGGCCGACCTCAGCCGCCGCGAACGAACGAATGATTAATTATCGCGGTTTCATTAATTAACGAAGATTACAATTGAATACAATCGGGACTTTAAATAGGTAATTAGCTAAAATATTTTTTTCATGAAAAGAAAAACAACATTGCGATGTTGGTCTGAAGAGCAATCTCTAGCTACGACATCTGGAATACGACATTTTCTGGAGCCAGAAATCTGTATAAAAAACACTGAACCTTTAACATTTTAGAATTCTCTGAGATATATTGAGACTAGTATTAAAGTTTTCATTTACATTTATTATAATCAAAACTACGTTAGGCTAGAAAAATTACGATTTTGAGATATCGCAGATCGAGAATAAGAGGAGTAAAAAACTTTTTATAAAACAATGAAAACTAACCGACTTCAAAAAACTAAAAAGCAAAAAATAAACCTTTTGGAGTCGGTCCCAGCCAAGGCATAGTAGTGCCTATACTAATTGAAGAGTTCCCTGGCTTTCTCCAAGATCCCATCATCACATCCTGACATGATGACAATGGAACCACATAAGAAGTAAGTATACCCTTTCGAACAAAAAAAGAATTACTCAAATCGGTCCAGCCGTCTTCGAGTAATCGAGTAACAACATAAAAAAAAAGATACCGTTGAATTGAGAACCTCCTCCTTTTTTTGAAGTCGATTAAAAAGAAAAGATAGCAGGAGCTGATTTTGTGAATAAACATAGACGAGTAGTAGTGTCTTCAGAAATATTGGGGCTTGCCATTGCAAACTCGCGGAGCCCCTGCCTAGTTAAGCCATTTGGAAACACCGCATATTTGAGGATAGCGTGTCGTACAACTGAGGTATAAAGCTGCCTGGCAAGTTCATTACTGTCGGTAAAGTTAAACAAATTGTATTTTGCTGCAATGCCCTCCTTGCAAAGGGAAGTATAGACGTAGCGACTAAAACCATTGCACCATTAGTTGATTGATTTGAAGACTTTTCTCTTTCACCGTCGCAATCGCAAGATCCGTCCATAATTGGGTCAGAAGAGTGCCCGGTCAATTGGACCGGCAGAGATCGGCCAATTAAAGACCAATTTGTCGGACGCCCGTCGCCAATAACATCACGAAACTACAATAGCTAATTGATTGAGTGGTGTCATAAAAAGACTTCGGGGTAGTTCCTGTAATTCTTTGTTTGCTGCCGTTTGTATGTGCAACTTTTTCCTGACATAAAACGATCTTCATCGTAGCGTATGGCCAGAATGCGTTATCCTAATAAACCCTATTTTATTTTAAGCAATTAGTATAAATTAGTAGTTACTAAAAACGATTGCAAAACAACGCTTTAGTGGTCAACAGTATCAAAATACTAGCCACCCCTGCAACAAATAAAATCAAATCTTTCACAAACCTTTATATGCCATTAATACACTGGACTGCAAAGAACAAGGGGTCGGTTAGAAAATGTTCAATATCTTCAAACTACCCATTTTTATGAGGAGCCGAGCCGAGCCGAGCCGGAGCCATGAGGAGCCCGTGGCGCAGTGGTTCGAGCGCTCGGCCTGCGATTGTTGAGGTTAAGCAACTTTCGCAATGGTCGGTCACGGGATGGATGACCAAAAATTTACTATCTCGAGCTCCTCCGTGCTTCGGAAGGCACGTTAAGCCGTTGGTCGCGGCTGCATTTGCAGTCGTTAAAACCCACCAATCCGCTTTGGGCCCACGTGGTGGGTCATGGCCCGTTCTCCTTATCCATCCATAAGGAAGGCCAGTTCCCCAGCAGTAGGGACATTAAAAATGGCCGATGACGACCCATTTTTATTATTTAACATTTACTCAAAATAAATAGCTTGAATTTTTTTTTATTTTCATTTGAACACATTAAAATATTCTTTAATTTAGTTTTAATTTCATAAAGCAAGGTCAGGTACTTTTGAAGTTATTGAAGATTTTCTAACCTAGCCTTTTATTTTGCGGTCCAGTGTATTATTTTTTTTTTTCATGAACGACGGGGAGACTCCTAAGCCTTCGTCATACCTGATGTTAAGTATTATTAAGGCTGTCAGATGGAATCGAGCCTCTCCCGGAATCCTCAGCCACTGAGGAACTGGCTATCTTATCTTTAACTGCCGGAACACAACAATGCTGAAAACTTGTTGTTATGGCGTCAGACTTAGATAAGATGGCGGTTGCTAACCAGGCGGACTTACAACAAGTCCTACCACCGACCAAACCGAATACAATATGTACCCTCACTGGGAATCAAATCCAGGACCCCTGGGTCAATCTAACCGAGATCTAAACACCGTATCTAGAAACATAAACAAATCATAGTCCTAGCTATTAAAACCTACGTACTAACTAATTACAGACTTTCACCCACCTTTCACCAAATAGGCTTCTGTTTCGTCAGGAGATAATTGTTACATAAGAGTCCTATTCGTAACATTCGTCAGAAAGATAATCCCGGAACCTATTCGATTACTGACATCAGTACCAATAATCCCCTTAATGCAGTGCAAATATGATTATTCGCCGCAAATTATTGTTGTTACACGAGCGCGCGTCGTGAGGGTGGCGTGACGGTGACGCGTCGGTGTCTGTCGCGCGTCACGTTAGCGTCGCGTCGCGCGTCGCCCAGCTGTTGTGTTCGGGGAACACAACGCAACACAACTACTAACCTATTAGGTACACATTTTAATACTAGAAATAAGAATAAGCTTGCCGTTCCAAAATTTCGACTTGAAAAATATAGACGCTCGTTTTTGGGGAAAGGTATAGCTTTTTTTAATAAAGTTCCACAACAATTGATAGAGCTGCCTTTGCATAAATTTAAAATATATGTTAAAAAGTCACTTTTAAGCAAAGGTTATTACAAGGTAGATGAATATTTAAAAGACCAAAATGCATGGATGTGATACTAACATAAAACATAACTATTATAAATTAGATAAAAGGAAAATATTCTAATAATTGAATATTGGAAAATTTTCCTCTTATATTAAATATATTTCAAAATTGTAAATTTGTGCTTGGCAACAACATGTTCCATTGTAAATGTTGTTGTTTCTGTTAAAGCTGATAAGTTTCTTGCGGCCGTTCTTCTTATCAGTTAAAAGATGTCCTGAATGGCTGGTAGGGAAAAATAAAATTTTGGACTATTCGAAAGTTATCTATAAGTCTATTTGAATAAAAATCTTTGACTTTGACTTTGACATGGCAGCAGGTCCGGCTGTGAAGTTTGGCCTTGAGAGCGTCCTTATGGTGCAAGCACAGACCAATATCGAGGTAGACGGTAAAAGTACATCTACCTTGCGTGTCAAAAGTTTGATCCACGGTCAACGCTTTACGACCTAAGTCAGTCCGCTTGAGACTACTCCCATGAAAACACGCGTCTCTCAGAAACGAAAATGGTTAATTGTGCAATGCTTTCTTGCAAGAACTCGTCAATAACATTTATAACATATTTGCTCGTAAAGGGTCCTTATTACACCAATTTCAATATCGCATTGTATCTCGTTACGTTCTTGTGCGTTATTGTAATGTAAATTTAATACATTGATTTAATTAATTTTGACAATAAATTACAACCATTTATCTATAACAAAAACACAAAAAAAAAATTGTTTATTTATTTCCTCGCAAATATGTTATAAAACGTTGTATGACATACGTGCGCTTTCATAATTACAGCCACTACCGCCCTTATATCATAATGTACCTACTATTTACACATCAGTAAATCTCGCTCGTGACGTCATCGTAGGTACGAAAAATTCGACACGCTAGGTTCTCATACAGTTTGAAGCGCTCTTTTCGTCTATCTCGATATAGATCTGTGGGTGCAAGTGTAAAGATGTCGTTGACTGCCCGTTTTACCGAATTCAAAAAAAGAGGAGGTTATCAATCCGATTGTATGCTTTTTTCAGTTGAAAAAGCCAACATATGGACTGGGTAGTGCGTATTACAGAATTCTGAATAAATATTCCGATGAATTGATAACATCCTCCATTTTTGGAAGTCTGATAAAAACTATTGGTACTTAAATTATTCTAATATTTATATCAATTCCTTGTAAAATATTTAAATAATTTCTTCATTAATATAATTAATTTCTGCTGTGTAGTGTCGGCTTAGAATAGCACTACCCCCTCTCATCCCGTAGGTGTCGTAAAAGGCGACTAAGGGACTCAGCCTTCAGGAGACGGGCAGCAGCGTCTCATACAAACTTGGCCATACTGCGATCGCCAACCCGCCTGCCAAGCGTGTCGATTATGGCAAACCCCCCTTTTGGCGGAGGCCTATACCCAGCAGTGGGTGTTATGTGGCTGAGACGGCGACGACGAATTGAAATAAAAGATTTTACCCTCTATTTTGCGCATAATTTATTCACACGAGTTTAGATTTAATATTCCTTGTATTTTAATCGTTTTCCGACGTTCCGGCACCTTTTAAGATGCCTTGGTTATCCGGAAAAGTTGTTTAATTCCTGGTAATTTTACAATGACCTTAAAAGTAAGATTACTTAAAGAGTTCAAATGTTGGCGTACCTCCACAGTCTTGATTCGCAATAAAGCACAAGTTACACATACGATCACAAACGACAGGTTTTTAGAATGGAATCGCAATCGCATGTTTATCGACGCTAATGCAGCCGGTCCGTCGCAGTCAGTTGTCGGCGCTGTTTGCCGACACAATTGATCGAATGCCTAATGTGTTTACTGACGACATGTGCTCAATGGATATCTACATTACATCATTTACTTCAACGCATTTTGCATGTCGTTGAGAGTTGACAAAATGGTAACCTAGTCTTAGATTTCGCGCGAAGCAAGTTATCTTGCTTATTATTCATCGTGCTGTCTCGCGCTGTATCCCTTCTCACGGGTAGGTACTGTTGCTTCCGATGTAGGCTGTCGTCACTTTTCTAGTTTAGGTTATGTCAGTTAGAGCCTGACATAACCTTCGACACAGCCGGTTGTGGGGTATCCATACAGGATTCACCACCTCCCTTCCCCGCGTCCGGAGGGATGCCTTTAACTCGAGAAAGGCGCAAAAAAAGGGCAACAGTGGGCCGGATACCCAAAAGTCGATTCGGCTCGAGTCCCGTCTGAAAATCACTAGTGAACCGAGTCGATTCTTCTAATATTTCTTATATAAAAAGTAAATGCAAAACAACTAAAAAATCATAAAGAAACAATTTTCGTCTTTGATGAAAGTATCGAAATGAAACTATGTAGTTTTGCAGCGGTGGAAATTTACGTGATTCAAGAAAGACCCGTCAAGCTGTTGTTGAACTACTTGAACAAAACAAATAATCGTTTTCTTTATTTAGATGAGGTAAATCTGTGTCATCTGGCTGAGTGGCTAAGCCTATTTCTGACATTTTAATGGCCGACCGATGGGACCAATTTTACTAAATGGCCAATTTTAAAAATGGCATTACCAAAATAGAAATAAAACAAATGCCTGTATATACCTTCCTGCTAAGGAGAAAAACTTTCTTAGTGAGATAGGTACCTATCTTATGAATTTCATCTTATAGGGGAAAATTTTAGTTATGACGTTTTAATAATATATGGACATTGATACAAAAATGCCTTTTTTTCTGGTGAATTTTCAGAATATTTGCCGCCGCACTGAAAATGATTAATACAATCCTAAATAAATATTTCATCGTCGTCGTCGTCGTCGTCTCAACCCTTAGGCCTCCCCCTAAGGGAGGGTTTGCCATAATCGCCACGCTTGGCAGTCGGGTTGGCGATCGTAGTATGGCCAAGTTTGTAGGAGACGCTGCTGCCCGTCTCCTGAAGGCCGAGTACCTTAGTCGCCTTTTACGGAACCCACGGGATGAGAGGGGGTAGTGCTATTCTAAGCCGACACTACACAGCTAAATCATCAAATCAAATCTTTCATACAACGCGGTAATTTAAAAATTAATTTAATTATACAGATACAGTCATACACACTTTGATACTGCTACGCATTCTTGGGAAAGCTCACTCGCTTGACAAGCTCAGCCTGTGAATTTCGCTATTGACCAGCCTTGCTTTTCTGATTAGTACTTTTATAAGATCACGAATGACATTTCACGTACAAATTCGAAAGTGATTTTGAAAAAGTAGGTACCTACTGATCAGGAGTTATTCGTCATATGGCGAGTGTGAAGCTCGCGAGTGCGCGCGAGTTGGCACCTTCTAATTTTATGTTTTATTTGTCGTTAACTCTCTTATTTTATGTACAGAGAGCTCCTTTTTTATTTAACTGTACATCATGAAGCGCGCGAGTTGACGACATAAAAATATGTATTGTTAAGGCAATACTCGAAAAAAATATGCTAAAGCGAGATAGCAATGAGAAAAAACGCGTACGGGAGCGAGACCGATTTTGCAGATTAGGCAAAAGCTCACAAAATCACCTTGTATAAAAAAACTACAGCGATTTTAAAAAATGCTTCTTTACGATCCTAAATATTATTGGTGTCCACTTATTAAACCAATTTCGAATAGTGTAAGTTATTTAAGAAAGTTTAAGAATAATCTTTAATTTTCGTATTTTTAGAGGTCTTTTCGAAAAGAAAGTGTCGAGGCAAAATCATAAAAACGTGTTTTTGAAACTATACGAATCTAGATAAAGGTATGAAGAAATATATATGTTATTACCAGATAGTAACAACTGTATCCATGCTACAGTTTCATATTAAAAAGTCCATACTTTTTCCCAGTAGCGCCTTAAAATCGGAAGGTGCCAACTCGCGCGCACGCGATAAATAGTAATATATATCTAATAATATCGCGAGTTCCTCCGTATTACCTATAAAGGTCCTGAGAAAAAGACTAATCATTAGACTCCTATTCATCCTATAGGTCCTAGGTACAGTCGGGGAACTTCCCGGGGTTTTTTTGGGAGCTTTATTTAAATAAAAACCGGACAAGTGCGAGTCGGACTCGCCCACCGAGGGTTCCGCACAAATTAGTAGGCAAATACCTTCTTAGGTACATAATATTATAAAATAGTTCAGGAATTGAGAAATTCCAGAAATTCCGAGACTTAAGATTACATTTTTCACGATTATTTACAAATGTCTAGTTTCAGATTATTTCCTGTACCTACTTATAGTAAAAGAGATATTACATGCCAAATTTCATAGTTTCATAGTCAACGGAAAGGTACTTTATCAATTTTGAATCCCTTGAGAGTGTCGAAGTATACGTTTTTGCGGCATAAATGGCTTTACCTTTTTTAGCGTTAATTTTTGAAGTTTGATTTTTTCACAGCTTCAAGAGATTGTTAACGTGAATATAAGGTTTTAATTTCAACTCGATACCTCCACGCATTCCCGAGTTTTTCCCGAAATTCAGTTTCCAAAACTAAAGGTTATATTTTTATGATTTCATTACAAAGGTGTAGTTTTTAGAGTTTTCCCTGTATTTGTATGAAAAGACGACATTACTTACCAAATTTAATAGTTATATATATTAACAGGTATTTCATTTAAATAATATAACTATTAGTATATTATTATTCTAATGAAATACCGGCACCAAAGATTTATTTATTTGCGATGGAGCGCTAGATAAACAGTCAATATCGATGTTTTAGTAAGAAGCCAGGGTGATTTATAGCATAATAATTGGAAAGTATTCAAAAGACCTACGCACTCGCATATTCAGTGAGCGCCTTATAAACCAAATTATTTAATGTCGTAAATAAAAGCGATAATTAAAGTTCGTGTGTTATAGAAATGCCCATTCCGTCATTTTACTGCCTATTTATATTTTAAACTGCTTAAACCATCGTTTTTACTGCTGTAGAAATTTACCAACCGCCAGAAAATTAAATAACTGCCCATTTTGTATTTCATCTTATCATAGTAACATCCCTTATGATTAAATAACAGTTGTCAAAATTATTTCCCATTTAAAACTCTACAAATTTTTTATTTTTTATTTTGTTATTAACGACGCGGAGACTCTTAGCCTTCATCATACCTGATGTTAAGTATTGATAAGGCTGAAGATGGAAGCGAGCCTCTCCCGGAATCCTCAACGACTGAGGAACTGGCTATCTTATCTCTAACTGCCGGAACACAACAATGCTGAAAACATTGTTATTATGGCGTCAGACTTAGATAAGATAACTAATTTATTTTAACTGTTAGTCTAGAATTAATTAATAGGCATGAGTTTACATTATTAATTATTCGCCATGATTAATGAATGCAATGGGTTTGTAACCGAAAGCCGAGAACCGAGAATCAGCCAGACGGCGGATAAAATAATTATCCTGATACAACTGTGGTGTTTTTTTTTAAATAAATATTTTTTACACTCACACCAATTAACCTAGCCCCAAAGTAACACTATAAGGCTTGCGTTATGGGAAACTAGGGTAAAGGAAATAAATACATATTATTATACATATATAATTATTTATGTGTAGAAATATATATATAAACGTCCATGGTTGACGACACCTTGAAACCTCTACCATGGAGGTCGTCAAAGGTGCTAGCGAATTAAAACATAATTTTAATTGATTGACAAGTGTTAATAAATAATTTAAAGCCTGTCTGCGCTGTAATGGACAGTCTATGATTTGAATGTAAGTAATTAATTGTATGATATAGGGGCTATGCAGCTCCAGTTGGAACTGTAGTCCTGCGACCTATAAGATCTATTGTAACTCGCCACCTTGTTATAGTATCTCTTTTAGCCTGGCGGCTTCCAGGAAGTCTAAAATCTTCGTAGCTCTGAGAGATTTTAGTTCCTCTGGCCGAATTATATGCCGGCCCAGGTGGATACTGCGTTTGTGAATTAGGGGTCCGCAGTCACATAGGAGATGTTTGGGTGTTTCTCTCTCTAATCCGCAGTAACGGCAAACGTCAGTGTCACTTTATTTCATGTGAAATTGGTGCCTTTTTAGCTTGCAGTGTCCAGTTAAGGCTCTTGCTATCGCACTTATGTTAGCTCTGCTGAGTTCTGTATGTAAGTAATGCATAATACCTACTTCTTTTAAGATACATTAAAACAAATATTGCCGTCGGGGAAGAAAGATTCTCGGCTGGCGACCACGAACTGGACGACGCAGCGTAGGGTAACCAAAGGTGACTGGTGACTGGTAACCTGGTGGAGGTTACGGGGAGCCGATGGCTGCAAGTAGCTCGCATCACAGTAGCTCTTCGTGGCGCTATAAGAAAGCCAATTTTCAGCAGTGGACTTTTAATGATGAGAAAATATTTGGAGACCAGAGGATGGACCGGAGATCCAAAAGTTGCGAGTCTGAACATCTTAGCTAAGAATGTTAAATTAAATACAAAAATTAATTCAGATCATATAATTTTTCATACATTAGTAGAACTTCTTATCAGTATAGAAATTCTACAAAAACTATAAAGTTTTTGTAGAGTTTTCTATAATATACTTACTAACCTTTATCAAGCACATAGACATGTCATAAAATAAACTATTTTTTTTTTATTTGTTTCAGGTATTTAAATACTGTAGCTGAGCTGTATTACTGCCTATGATTGGAACTAACCTGACGGTAAATATGAGAGATGAATGAATATAGTTGAAAAGATAATAGATCCGTCCGTATCCTGACAATACATAGGTACACGAAACCAATATATTTCCTTCAGTTTTTTTTTTGGTTTATAACCGATTTATTCTTTAATTCATAATTCAATGTTTGTCTTCAAGCACTTTAACACTGAAGTAAATTTACATTACAGGCCAACGTAGTTTAGCAACTTTGAGCACTTGATTAAATAAAAAAGAAATATGTAGTACCTAAATAGGTAGATGAGTAGACGACATATTACCTTCCGAAATGAATTAAAAAAGTTATAGTTCTCTCTTACAATTTTATACTTTGCATTTTATTTTAATTTTATTTTAATTTAAGTATATAAATATAACATACTACCATAACATACATATGCATACAAGGTCACACACACACACACACACACACACACACACACACACACAAACACAAGCCCAAGTACATTTTAAAGTATAGGAGTTAATATTTTTGTTATTAAATTATGAATAAAATTGTTATGAGAGAGCGATTTTCTCCTGGTACAGGTCAACCAAATAACCCACGTTTTTATGAAATAAATATTTCTTCATTTTCATTTTCAAATGAAAAGGTAAGTAAGTAACTAAAAAATATGTACCAATCACAGCTTTCTTGTATTCTGTCTGTATCTTACACACAGGTGTGTCCAAAAAAGTGTTTTATCTATGTATAACTTGACCATTTGTTGGTTTACATAGAGCTGATTGCATGTTTAGGTAGTCAAAACCTGTAGGTAACAAAATTTAAATTATCTGCAAACAGTATTTTTATTACCCCATCGAATAATAAAGTTCACCGTCTTTTCAATTACGAATTTATTAGCCGAAGGGAGCTCGACCGAAAGGTGAGCTTGGTTATAAAAACGTTTTCAGTATCGAGGCGGAGACCTTTCTCCTTCGTTTTCCCCTTTTCTTACATCTACCGGAGCTTTTTAGATTTTAAAAATATTTCGTCAGCCCTTGTAATTTCAACTGTGTAAACTGATAGTATTGTTATATTTCCCGGCTATTTCTAACCCCTAGTTTCGCCGCAACGCCGCCGGCCCGAAGCCCGAACGGAAACGGCAGACCGCCGAGAAACGCGACACAAACGCACGCCTCCCTTGCCGTGAAAAAAAAAGAAAAGGACGCGCGCCATTCGAATACGAAACGCCGAATTCCAATTTTGAAATGGAATAAATTTATTTTTTACAACTGCCAGTGACGTGTCGTGTGTGCATTGTGTGTGAAAAGTTAATGACCAGAGATGTGAAGTGTTTATGAAAAAAATTTTTTCTATGTGAAATAAATGTAGGCAACATTTTTCGTGATAGTTGTTTGGGCATTGTATTTTGTTCCCTCGCCTGGTTCGCAGATTAGCAACAGGCATTTGCGTCGAGGGACCGATGTTGCCGCTGGTAACACATGGGCAGATAATAAGTGTTACTGTTGAGGCCGTCCGTGCGTGATTCACTTGCTTCTTTTATACCTACATCTGAAGAAAAAATAAATTGCCTAAAAGGCGACAGCTTTATGTAAGGAATAAAAGAGACACATAAAACGTGGTAACTAAATTATTAATCAGCTCTACTGTATCTTGCGATGTTGGATATGTGGTAGGTAGGTTGAAGTAGTAGTAAGTTGAACAGTGCCAACTGACAGAGAGAACTAGCATTGTAAAAGAACAGGAACATCAAATAAAAATATAACTATAAGTTTAATATTTTTTAAATCTGGCAACTAAAAATACGGGGATTCGCTCGATTACTTCAGGACTTACTAAACAATATAAGGGTATGTGTTTGCTGATATCAAATAGATTTTAGATATTGGGTTCGACAATCGACATACCGAATTGAAACGATGTTATATTCGTTCTATTTGAAAGGATGCCTCATGGACCCCTTGAAGATACGGTCGATATCAACTAAAAATAAAGTACCTACAAATGCAACATCATTAATGGCCAGTTGTTAGATCAGTAGTTATCTAAACAATTACTTACATTTTCACGTATAATAAATTTCTTCTTCTTTTTATGTAGTGGCGGTGTATGTCTAATCCAAACAAATTTGACAGTTTATACGTCAAAATGTAACTGCAATAGGATTTTTAATTAAGGAGTTTCACCCGAGTTCTTTTCGTAATAACACGTGTTATGAGACTCCATTTTGTGGCCTCACAACACGTGTTATTACAAAAAGAACTCGGCTGATAACTCCAGTTTGAAGCCGGATTATTTTTACAAACTGACATTGGCACCTGTTATATTAGTCTACAGTACTCTTAGTAGAAGCTATTGCAATCACCAAATATCAAAATTTCAATATAGATGATGGTTGGAAGATACCACCAGCTTGGGTAAACTCGTACTAAGGGATCTGAATTAAAATCCGACTATAATGGTTAACTATATATATAAATACTTGCAACTAATTAAAACAAATATCAATGAAACCAAACAAACATAATACTAGCAATATTTTGTTAAGCTCTAATGAATATACCGTCTATGATAACTGCTGTTGACCAATGAGTCCTTATTGGTCGAGACCAAAGGTTAGACTTAAGAGGCTTAGGCGGCCTTAAAGCTTCCATCGCGAAAGTATCACTAAATTAATATTGAATTAAACAAACGCGTAGAAGTATAGTATAGTATAGTAGGTGAAAACCTATCACGTTTCTACGCGTTTAATACCCGTTTCAATTTTCAATATTAATAATGCAACTAGAAAGATTAAAAGTGTATATCACTAAATTGCTCTTACAATGAAGATTAATTTCACAAAATTTGATGACGCCGAAAAGTGGTTATCTCAAAAGTTAATCTATGAAGAGACATTATAAGAGGTTTTATAAATACTTCATTAGTTATACAAAACAAAGATGTTTTTTTTTTTTCTTACTTTATAAATATGTACCCCCGCTAGTTGTTTCTTAATTTTCGGAAAAAATAACACTTTTAGTTATGGGATCAGTTTGATTAAATAAAAGGTCTACTTACCAAAAATACGAAATTGTTCATGGTAGAGAAGCGAGCCTCTTCCGGAATCCTCAGCCACTGAGGAACTGGCTATCTTATCTTGAACTGCCGGAACACAACAATGCTGAAAACATTGTTGTTATGGCGTCAGGCTTGATAAGATGGTGGTAGCTAGCCAGGCAGACTTACAACAAGTCCTACCACCAACCAAACCGAATAAAATATGTACACCCGCTGGGAATCGAACCCGGGACCCCTGGGTCTGATACCCTTGGTTGTACCACTAGACCACAGGGGCGGTTGCTATAATTAAGGCCGGATTCACCACTAACACATAAGTACTGAATAGCTTACATGACAGTTCTTTTGACAGTTGTAAATTTGTAATATGAAAAATATGTCAAATTAGATTCCGCCCGAGTAAGCTATCCAGAACTTATCAGTCGGTGGTGACGGCTCTAAAAGTATTTATTTTAACGGCACTTGATAAAGAGAAATATAACATCTCTCAAAAAAGAGCTACAAAATCTGTAAATCTCACATTCATACGCTGGGCGCGCATGATGTAAGCATCCGGTTTACAAGTGTTCCCACTTGGCCCATTTCCCCACCTGCCCCTTGACCCCGGCTTATTAATAATAAATAACATATTGAGGCACAGGAAGCGGCACACAATGCCTAATAAACCCAAATCAATAATGCAATACCTGACTTATGACACAATATTTGGCGCCACTGCGGGCGAACGCGAAGGAATTTTGGATATACAGCCTTTTGTTATAGGACGTGGATTGGGTATTTGATTTTTATTTTCTTTTATTACTCATTTTGTGGGATATGAAATAATGGCCGTAATACGAGGTGATTGGAAATATCAGTATAATCCCGTACGTAGCACCTACCTATACGTCCAGAAAGTGTTAACTGACAAGAAGAACAATATTTTAAGATTTTTTAATAGTTTGCATTTTTCAATGCTATTTTTATACTTATGATATATATCATAAGAACAATATTGTTTTCCGATTCTCAAAATACCTTGGAGTGATGATCCTTTATCAATTTCATTGCAAAACAATCAGAAAACAGAAAGATCTTTCATTAAAAGGTAAAATACTGATCTTAAAATAGACGTCTACAGTTTAAAGCTTCACCGTTCAAAACGACTTAATGTTTCTGAACTGCCAAACTTCACCTGCGTATTAGGCGCCAATGGAGCGTCGACAGCTCACAGTTAGTGCGATAGTATACCAGAAACTCATACGCTAAGATTAAAATTCAGATATTGACAGAGAGCAATTTTTTTCACCCAAAAAACCAAACCAACCAAACAAATGTTAATGCAACAATGATACAAAAGACAATATAATATTGGTACAATAACACAGACAAAAAAATACCTTTGGGTCAATGGATCCCCTTTTTTTTTAACGAGTGGAAAATGCGTTACGCATAGGTACCTATGTCCCCTGGGAGAGCAAACAAAAGGTTATGTGGGACTCTCCCGCCGATGGGCCTACCCACTAATAACCACTCGCCGTGTCCTTCTTCCCAAAGTGTCTCGGCAATGGCCGTCGTCGTAGCATTTGTCCTTAGCCTCAACTGGGTTCACCTCGAGATGCAGAAACTACTTCTGCCATCCCATGGGATTTCTCCCAACCGTCAGAAAGCGCACTGCACGGATCAACCAGCTTGGGGTCCATAAACTTAAAAAGCAAGGTCTCCCAACCGAGCTCGGGACCCAGGGTCAATGGGTGCCCTGCCTCGGCACGTTCTGCCATGAATCATGGCCTATGATCCATTATTGATATGATATTAGTCCACGAACTTAATAAAATCGCAATCATTAGTCCGTATTGATACTCTCTCAGCTCTTAATTGCCTTATTTGTTGGCATTTCCGCTAGTTCTATCATTTTGCCATCTAAGCAGTACTCCAAAGAAGTCAGAATTAGTTAGATGCAGTCTGCAAACTTGCCTAAATCATCTCGGAAAACTGTTGCCGAGTGATTTACGGTCTTTAGCTGAGACCAGTTAGCATACACATTTAACTAGAATGGTAATTTTGAAGCCTTATCACTTGAACAATTAAAGACTTCCTCTTAACTTGTTAATTGACTTTATTATGACTTGATTTTATTTGAGAACGCTTTCGGCAGTTCTCCTTTCAGTATGTGGGTGGATGCTGATATTGGTTTTACCTTTTTAATAATAATAATAAAAAATAAACTTTATTGCACACGATAAAACAAATATACATAGAAAACACAAACAAAAAGTAGACATACAATAGGCGGCCTTATTGCTACGTAGCAATCTCTTCCAGGCAACCTTGGGTGTGAAAGAGAGTATATATAATAGGGAACTGGTGCAAAAAGAAAGAAAATTAATGAAGAAGAGTATGTATAATATTAATATGAGTACATAAATACTGATAGAGGAGATAAGGTACTATGTAACTATAAATTATGAGAAAGTGAAAGGAAATGACTTCTAACTTGATCGCTAAATGATCTAAGAGTTTGAGCCCTTCTGATACCCTCCGGTAGTGCGCTCCATAGCCGAACAGCTTGCACAGAAAAACAAGTAGGAAAGTAAGTCGGAAGAGTGTTATGTATGGTTATAAAATTCAATATTTGGTTAGCAGAACTCTCTTTTAGTTAGAACTTTCTTTCAAATCGCTTTCGACGCGTATGAGATATAGCTAAATAAATTGCTATTGACCGGTATGTAGGTACGTCAGTACAACTTGCAGTACAGTAACCTTGTAATGCGAGAAATATTATAATGTAAGTCCTTCCTTGCGAATTGAAAATTGTTTACGGTTAGGATAACCATAAAATGTAATATTATAATTAGTATTTTCTTTTTGTGATGGAAATTGATCTTACTGATATGTTAAGCTCACTTTTTAATTTGACGACTCTGTATGAAATAAAACAGGGAGAAATATAGCCCTTGACGAGTTTCTTGCCGGTTCATCTCGTTACGCAGTCTCCCGCCGTAGGGTTTGTGAACCGATGGCGTAGCTTCTTTGACGTTCATAAGTGATTGTAACAGCTTAGACTGAATAAATGATGTTGAATTATTATTGAATTGTATGCTGTAACTGCTACAGTTGCACAATGTATTTACCACGTACGTACTTGATGACGTCGGATAATTTGCAGTGCCCTTAAGTTTGTAGCGAAGGGGAAAACTTTGTTATCAACATATATTAGATACAACACCGAAATGCAATTTGCGTCTTTTGTCCTCCTCGCAAGCTCCCCTAATGAACAATATTGATTTATGCAGTCATGAAACTCCATAACTCTGGACACGAAACTACGGCACTGCAATCTCTTCCGCAGCGTTTTTCATAACAAGCGATCCATCAGGACCATTGCAATTTGTTCTCTATTGCCATGGATCACGGCTTAGGCGCTCCGTCTTGATTCCCGATAACGATCACGCGAAGGCGAGGTTTAAATTTAATTTTGAATTGCGACAACTATTTAACTCGAATTACCGCGATTCTAGGAATATAGAAATTTAAAAATGTCATGTTAGATTTACGTAACGTTATTTATACAGACTACAAGATTCGTTTCATCCTGTTGCTGGGGTTTCTTGAATACTGGGGACCAATGCTAATGCTTAGTCACAATCGTATTCCAGTGGTGTTTCAATGGTAGTGCTGTTTTACACAGTTCTAGTTACAACAGTGGTAATAAACACTACTATTGAAACACCATTAAGAGACGATTATAACAAACATTTAGCAGAATTGACCCCCTGTTATTAAATACAATCTATTGACTTTGTGAACACAAAGTCAATAGATTGTATTTAATAAGAACTAAGATTAGACCCGAGATTGTATAATACCACCAAATTTTGATATCGAGATCAACAAAGTTAATTTAAGAAACTTATTTTATGATTTTTGAATTTTGCATGTTTCAATAATTATTATTCCAGAACTATGAGGATTACACAGTTGAAACTTGGTAGGATTCTGTAAACCGCTTGACGGTTTTTCACAGTGGGTCAAGCGGAGGCTCGAACACCTAAATAAAAAAAAACATATATTAAAGGGGGCTCCCCATGGAATTGAAACTGAATAACATTTTTTTCATCAAACATATACGTGCGGGTGTATATAGATAAGTCTCTAAAAATTACATTGAGGTTCCTAAAACTATTTTTTTATCAAAACTTCCAAAGTGGTAAAATGTGTGTCCCTCCCCCTCAAACTGTGAAAATAAGAGAGTGGAAAATCTTAAAAAAGTATAATACAAAATACAAATTAAATCGGGTTATTCAACGAAAATTGGTTTGAACTAGATATAGTTAGCAGTTTTAGAAATATAGTAGAGTAGGTTAAAATTGAGGATCCTGGATCAGAAGAGCTCCAGGTCCCTCAATTTTACCATTGAAACAAAACATTGAATAGTGATTTAACCATTACTTTTCATGTTGCTTACTTTAAACTACTTTTTACCAATTAATTTAGTTAGTTTTTGAACGTATTGATTGAAGTTAACTGACCTATCGTCTCACTGCGAGGTTACAACAGTTGCTCGGTGTTTTAAATTAAAGCTAAGTTCTTTATATGGAAAACAGCACACTTAGCAATACGTGCGTTATACGGATAACAATAGTAGGTACTTAATGATAATGAAGATGTAGCTTACACTTAACCTTTGATGATATAATTTTAAAAGGATGCTAGCTAAAAACTTATAAAATGGGTCTAAAAAAATAAAACACGTTACTTATTATGTTAAATTTTATTTATGAAACATACCACTATTTTGTATTACAAATTACTTCTCTCAATCAGCTGCTGAATTTTTGATATTATATCACACGTGCTAGTGTAAATTTCATCAAACAACACCCCCTTCACCACATGTTGTACACACAATTCGGCTTTGCACTTGCATATCGTATCGTCTATACTATCAAATTTTTTCGCATCATAAACTTCAATACGTATGATTTTATATCCTTGCATCGGTGTCTTAATAAAACAAAAGTTAGTCGTTAAGGAATTCTCATCAGATCGTCGCTTACGAGACTCTTGAATGTTTTTATTTTTAGGAAGTTCGCTCAAATCTACAAAGTTGAATAATTCTTCAGTATCCTGCAATAAAATAAAGATATATTTAAGTATAAAAATTAAATACACAAACCACCTCACCACCTTATTTTCAGTTAAGTACCGAACAATACTTTATATTATAAGTGTAAGTAATTGCTACAAACAGTAATAAGTTTTGTAAAATAAATAAATACTTATATTATAAAATCTAATTAAATCACTAAAAACTTACCGACATAATTTATTTGGAATATCAAATCGTGCTGCTAGCGTAGCATGCGCACCGCGACTCGCTGTCGACGCTTATCTAGCGATGTCTGTTCTGCTCATATTAGTACGGTGTGAGCGGGACAGACAGTACGCTCGCGCGAGAAAAGTGTCGAGAAAGCTTTGTCTAGGTGCTCATGCTACGCATGCAGGTCTAGAAGTCTAGAGTGTAAATGGCGAAGTAGAAAAGTGATTGATTTTTTAAATATTACCCCCAATTTATACATATTCAAAATTAATCATAAAGTTCAAAATAGAATAGCAAAACAAGTTATTTATCGTGTTACCATATTAGGGATGACATACAATACAACACTGCATGAATTCTTCGCCGTACATCTCTACCTAGGTAGGTACCCACATGATGCACGTGCACTATTGTAAAATAATTATTCTACTCGACTGTTAACGAAAGCAATGTTTTAAAAATACTTAAGTACAGTTAACGGCACGCAGGGATACCACAACAGGGTAATCAAATTCGATCAGTTTTATACTTAAATGTCAATATTTAAATCTTTTTAGGTTCATAATAAATTGCAGATTTTTGTCAGTTTTGTATAACCTAATGTGCTGCTATAAATAATTTCTTACAATCACACCAATAATATCCCCACGATAGTTTCACTCATGAAGCACTTGAGTTAAGGATACTAGATAACGGATAAACACACTAATATACTTTTTTTTGTAAACACATACATAAAATACATATTAAACACCCAGACCAAGACAAATAAATATTTGTCTTGTCCGGGGATTGAACCCGAGACCTCTGGCGCAGAAGGCTGGTATAGTACCACTGTGCCAAACAGGTCGTCAGATAGTACGAATCTTAGTGTACCTAGTTAGTTTTTGTCACTTTAAATTATAATTGTTTTTGTATCACCACTCAAATACTTATTTAACAAGAGAAAAACGATTCTAATAGCTTTGTTTTTTATCGATCAACGTACGTAGGTGTATACCTCCCTCTATGACTGATGGGCATAACCGATTGCTAAACTGAGGATCACGGGTTCGATTCCGTAATGGAATAAAATATACATTTTATTAAATTATTAAAATCCTACTTAGTTTGTTACTCATTCACACAAAAACTCGCTTACGCCGCAGTTTGCGAATAGAGTTTAATTCTCAACCTTATTCCTATTGTATAAAAGCTATGTCTGAAAATGTAACTCTCACCGGATAGTAACGTTTGGACATTTGCAAACTCGCATTAGGCCCTCTGATCGGATCTGGATGAAATTTGCAATAGAGAACTGTGTTCCAAATTTCAACCAAACCAGTTCAGCCGTTTTTACATGATTGAGCAACGAACATCCAAACATCTTAACTTTCGCATTTATAATATTAGTAGGAAGTAAGAGTCGGATATTGAACTCGACAAAGAATCGGACTACAGACAATAATAGAAAAAAAATCTACATTGGCTCGATCGGAATCGAACCCGGGATTTGGAGGTGGCTAAAGTCAGTGGTTTTTTTATGTTTAATGTTTATAACGGAGTCGAACCCCTAAATAAGGTCGCAAATCACTACGTTACATTTAGGGTACTATAAAATTATCATAGCTTGGTAAAAATCAGTCGATCAGGTTTCTACTTTTTACTTATCTATACTTTTTAGATATAAATTTGTTTTCCTGTTTACTTAAAATATCTAATTAATTTGTAAGTCACCGTATAAAGTACCTATGTCGCGAAATATTGCTTGCGAGGCACTGAGAAACTGAGATCCACATCAATCCATTTTAGGATTATTATAAAGTAAGCATTTTTTCTAAGTGTGCATCCGTGTCGTTACATGAAGAGTATTGTGTGAAACATAATATTTAAGCCCATCCAACCTGGAGCACCTCACATCCAGTTCTCCTGAGGGACCAACAACAACTCTACAAGAAATCATCAACCTAATAATAAAACAAAATGTGAGTACCTACCTACCAAGTATATTATTTAACTAAGTACCTATAGTCATTGCAACTAGTGGGTGAATATGACTACTGAACTTACGATTGCGGGTTCGATTCCTGCAAGAGGAAAATGTTTGCATTTGTATGTGCGTCCCATACAGTACGAAGTATTCATAGTTGCCTGGACCTAACCTAACCTGTCATTGTTGTATTAAATGAATAAGTACTTATTATTTTATTAATAAATATAATTATTTAAGTACCTATTCAAAGTCTGTGTACGGTAGTAATAGTTAATTGATAAACAATATAAGTACTTTATCTTCGAAGCTGTTGTGTAATTATTTCAAATCTTTTTTTTATTTTTCGACAGGTCAAATCATCATGTTACCGCTACTGCTGACACTCTGTTTCCATCCGATGAAGATGTTAGTCATTCAGAAACGGAGAAAGAAACTGCGAAGAAAACTGACAAGCCGAAGAAACGGGTAGCAGCGCCTGCCACCACCGCCCCCGCTACCGTCGCCGGTCCATCGAAAAAGAAGCCCAAGATAAGACCTGTTTCTATGCAAAGTGCAAGAGCTACCGCCCAAGAATTGTTCGGTGACATAAGCGACAGCGATGAAGAACCACAACCACCGCCCAAGCCGAAAGGTAAAACCAAAGCACCAGTTTATAACTATTACACACGACGATTGGCGAACGGGCACTCTCGCCAAATCAATGAGAACAAGAAAGGCTCTCATTATATCGAGATTAAGGTATACAAAACCGAAGAAATAGAGCATGTCCTGCCTTTGAATAGATGGCGTCATGCCATCGTTACAATAAAAAATAAAATTAATGAGGATAGTGACAGTTGGCGTGTGCTATCCCAATTAATTGCGGCAACGCGCAAAGATTTTAAAGACTGCCCGCCAACTTTCGTGAGCAATTATTATTAAAGACCTATAACAGTGTAGTTGAATTAGTATTATCGTACTTGCATATTATATGTCTTTATGAAGGGCTGCCACCCAAAATAAAAAGCAGTTCTAACGAACATTATTATGAAACTAACATATAACCGTTTAAAGTGTGTAATTAATTTCTTTGTATAGATCTATTTTTATTGTACTTAATCTATAAGAAATAAAATTATATATTATTAAGTGTAAGGTCTTTTTTTTTCAGCCCCATCCGACGAAATGAAATATTGTGAAAAATGTAATACAGAATTAACAAGAAATGAATATCGATATCATACCAAAAGTAATATACTCAAATCTAATTGTTTATTAAAGACCGAATATAATAATATTGACATTATTGCTACTGCTTTTAAAAATCGAATCATGACATATCGTTTAAACCCCTCGCAGGAAGACGAGTACCATAAAATAGAGACGTTCCTGCAGGATAACAAACGAGTCATGATAAAACTGATCGATGAATCTGTAGCTAAAAATGTCTGTATAAAAGTTAACTTTGAATTGTTCGCTCATTTTATATTGTATAAAACAAATGAGCAACAGTTGAAATCATTTAATACAAAATATGAAATTATTTACAAAAATACTGACTTGAATATTTTTTTTATGAATATGATTGATAAAATTAATCAAAAAATTACAGAATTTGAACATTGTGAGTCTGGTTGGTCTTTTGTTGCGATAAGCCATCTAGAAATCAATGTTAACAAATATACCCCTATGAGAGGTGGCACTTATTTAGAATTACCTCCAAGTGTAAGAAATTCTAAAAGCTGTATAAATATAAAAAATTCTGACAACTGCTGTTTTTTATGGAGTGTTGTTGCGGGTATGTTTCCTGCCAAAAATAATGTATGCAGGCCATCTTCATATCCTCATTACTCTAGAGTTTTAAACATAGAAGGGATGTCATTTCCACCTTCGATCAGTGATATAAAGTTATTTGAGAAAAATAATTCTAAAATAAGTATCAATATATACGGTCTAAATAAACACATCGTAGTAGGCCCTTTGTATAAAACAAACACAAAAAAACAGAATCATTTTAATTTATTATATCTGGAAAGTGATGATAAAGCTCACTACTGCTTAATAAAAGACCTGGCACGATTAGTTCGTAAGCAGGTATCATTACACAAGAATAAAGTATATTTGTGTGATAGCTGTTTACAATTTTTTCCATGTGAAACAAAGCTTCATTCTCATGATTGCTCTAATGTGTTGACTGTGTTACCAGAAAAAAACAGTGTACTTAAATTTAATCACTATGAAAGACAGCAAAGAATTAATTTTATTATTTATGCTGACTTTGAATGTTTATTAATAGATCATAATGAAAATCAAACTAATAATACAACAACAAATAAAATTCATAAGCCTTCATGTTTTGCATATTATGTATGTTGTTCTCATGACGACTCCTTAAATAAATATGTATCTTATAGAGGCGAAGATTGTGTTGAAGTGTTTATCAAAAAATTAATTTTGGAAGTCAAAAGAATCCACGCTATTTTACGTGACAAAAAGGATATGCATCCTTTAACCACTGAACAAGAGAAATGTTTTCAAGACTCGAAAAAATGTTACATTTGTAAACAATTGTTATTCGATGACAAAGTTCGTGATCACGATCATGTTACTGGCAAGTATAGAGGAGCTGTGCATTCCCATTGTAACTTAATGCATAGATCCTGTCCATTCATACCGGTCGTTTTCCATAATCTGTCCGGCTATGATTCACATATTTTTATTGGTGAGTTGGCGAGATATGAAGGTACGATCAAGATTATTAAATCAGACGATAAAAACCACCCAATTCAAATAAAGTTCATTGATTCTTTCCATTTCCTAAGTACAAGCTTAGACACTTTAAGTAAAAGTTTATGTGAAAAAGATTTTGTACATTTGTTTTCAGAATTTAATGATGAATTTAAATGCTCTTTATTGAGAAAAAAGGGTGTCTATCCATATGAATACATGGATTCGTGGTCAAAGTACGATGAACCACAACTTCCCTCGAAAGAGCATTTTTATAATAACTTGAAAATGAATGATATATCCGATGAAGAGTATAACCATGCGAAAACTATTTGGAAATATTTCAATATTCATTCACTCGGTGAATACACAGACTTATATTTGAAATGTGATGTGTTATTATTGTGTGATATTTTTGAAAAGTTCCGAATGTTATGTTTAATATTTTATAATCTGGATTGTGCGTATTATATTACCGCACCAAGCTTAAGTTGGGATGCAATGTTGCTCTATACAGGTGTCCAACTCGAGTTAATTTGTGATTCAGAAATATATCAAATGCTTGAAAAGGGTGTACGCGGAGGCTTGGCACAATGTTCATATCGACATGCTGTAGCCAATAATAAGTACTTACCGGCATTTGATGACTCGAGACAGTCACAATATTTAATATATCTTGATTGTAACAATCTTTATGGTCATGCTATGACGAAAAAAATGCCTCTTTCAGAGTTCAGGTTAATGTCAATGGATGAAATTAAATGTTTCGATATAATGAGCATATCGGATGATGCTGATTACGGGTATATTTTAGAAGTTGACTTAGCATATCCTGATAGTTTACATGATTTGCATAGTGATTTACCTTTCGCTCCGGAAAAACTTATTCCACCAGGAGGAAAAACATCAAAGTTGATTGCTAATCTGTACAACAAATATAACTATGTAATTCACTATGTTCATTTAAAAGAATGCATTAAACATGGACTAATTTTACTTAAAATACATCGCATTTTAAGTTTCCGTCAGGATAACTTTTTACAAAAATATATTGATTTAAACACACGATTACGTCAAGCTTCAACTACTTCATTTCAGAAAGATTTTTTTTAAACTATTAAATAATGCAATATTTGGGAAGACTATAGAAAACAAACGTAAACAAGTTGATGTTAAGTTAGTAACAAATTGGAATGAACATTGTAATAAAACGAATAAACATTTGGGCGCTGAAAAATTAATTACACGTCCGAATTTAAAAAGTATAACAGTATTCAACGAAAACTTTATAGCTATACAACTAAACCGTGAAAAAATATGTCTTGATAGACCGATTTATATTGGCTTCACGGTATTAGAATACGCTAAACAGCATTTGTACAATTTTCATTACGATTTTATGAAATGAAAATATGGTGAAAATATTAAACTTTGTTATACAGATACGGATAGTCTTCTTTATTTAGTGCATACTGAAGATATTTATAGAGACATCAAAGATGATATAAATAACTTTGATACGAGCAACTTTTGCACTGAGAATCCGTATGAAATGTCTAAGGTGAATGCTAAAATACCCGGTTTATTCAAAGATGAACTTGGTGGTGATATAATAGTTGAGTTTATCGGGTTAAGAGCAAAACTTTATGCTTTATCATCGATGAAAACAAAAATAATGAAAGCTAAAGGAATATGTAAATCAGTGACATGTAAATTAAAAATGTCACAGTATGCTAAAACCTTGTATAATAATACTAATTTTACATGTAAAATGAGTATGATTAAATCAATTAAACATACTCTGTATACTCAACAAGTAAATAAACTTGTATTAAACAGATGTGATGATAAAAGGCAAATCCTTTCAAATCAAATAGAGACACTGCCTTGGGGTCACTATAGTTCTGATTTTCAAAATTTGTAAGCCAATGAGTGGGGCTTAGAATAAAATAAAAATTAATTTATTATGATGTAAGTATAATTAAAAAATTGTGTATATTATATAATATGTTGTAAAAATATTTGTTCTATTAAAAAAGTTTTTATGGAATACAGATAGCTTTTAAGTTATATACGAGTATACCAATGTTTAAAATCAAATTAAAATTATTTTGTACCTACCTATCTATCGAATTATAGTACTTAAGTAATTTTCTAATTTTAATATGGATTCATTTAAGTATTAATAATAAATAGTTGATAACGATAAAATGTATAAATGAAATATGTTTTATTGAAAATATATAACAGTATGTAACTAAAATAATTTATTATTTAAAATGTCCCATAACATAATTACCTACGCTGAAATAAAAGCACTGCTTTAGTATTGTATTTATTGCTAAAGTACCTGATGCTGACTAGTACGATTCAATAGGTAATTCATTTAAATATTGTATGTGCAATGTTTGAAAATCATTTTATTGATAGCCTTGAAACAAAACAGTCAAATTAAAATAACCAGATATGAAATTTTTAAAACAAAAACAGAGTTTAAAACTAGAGCGCATCTATCTTACCCCATTAAGTGAATGGAAACGTCATGGCAATTTATTACCAAATAGTATACGTTGTCTTGTTTGTGGTCCATCAAATTGTGGGAAGACTAACTTAGTTATTAGTTTATTATTACATCAGGATGGTCCACGTTTTAGTAATGTTTATGTGTATTCAAAGTCTTTATACCAACCTAAATACATATATTTAGAAAATGTATTAAATATAGTCCCTACAATTTCCTATAACAAATTCGATCACAACAGTGACATTTTAAGTCCACACGAAGCCTTACCCGATTCAATAATTATATTCGATGATGTTGCTTGTGAAAATCAAAGTAGCATCCGAGATTATTTTGCTATGGGTCGCCACAAGAATATCGATTGTTTTTATATAAATCAAACATATACAAAAATACCCAAACAACTTGTCAGAGACAATTCAAATCTAATAATATTATTTAAACAAGATGATATCAATCTAAGACACGTTTATGATGAGCATGTAGGGTCTGACATGTCATGGCGACAATTCCGTGATATGTGCTCAGTTGTTTGGAATAAACCTTTTAGATATCTTGTTATTAATAAGGATTGTGAACGTAATAAAGGCTGTTACAGAATGGAATTTGACACATTTATAGTTGTAGATTAATATACATAAGAGATTGCTATATCATTGATGAATCACTTTCATTTGTGATATAGAACTGAGTGCTATAATTTATAAAATGGAAAAACACCTTAAAAAACAAATTGTAAAATCTGCAGCAGCTGTTAAGAGGAAGGTTGAAATGTTAAAGGATGCAAAAAATACAAATAATGTGGTCTTAGAAACAATATTTAAACCCATAATTAAGCCTCTAAACCTGTTAGCAAATAAAAATGATAAAAAGAGTCCAACGGAAAATTTGGAACACAAACCAATAATTAAAAAGACTAAAAACAATGAAAGTGTAACATCGAATTCATCTATTGAAGATTTTGATGAATCTGTTTGTGAAGAAGAAGAAGAAGAAGAAGAAGACGACGATGCTAAAAATGAAAAACCCTATAATAAAACCTTAACTATATCACCTTCTGAAAACCACAATGTTAGTGATGGCTCATTTAAATCCCTCCAATCATCACCAAACGTTTCAAATCCATCATTATCATGGTCAACATCATCTGAAGTAATGACTAACATCCCATTTGGAATAAGAAATGAACGGGGGAAACTTATGCTTGGTAAAACTCGCGTTAACGATGATGGCAGGATTCTGAAAATAGGAAATAAATATTTTGAGAAAACAGTTGGTTTAAAAGAATTGTTGTACAAAAAGAAACCTAATCTAGATTTAATCACAGATGAAGATATGCATAATTATAAATACCTTCTCATTAATACCAACGCACACAAGCGTAGTTATGATCCATCCAAACCAATCAACAGCAACAAGGGATTTAAATATATGAATATAATAAAACCAATGTTTAAATTTTCTAGAACTATTACTACTAGTTCGGAGAATCTTCCGCACGGAAAAGGCATCGAAATTTTAAAAAAGGTTAAAAAGAATACGGACTATATTTATTGGGATGATCCAAATGAGTTAGTAGAACGGTTAAAACTATTATATGCATCACGAGATGCTGGAAACACAGGATTAGATAATGAAATTATCGCAATCATCGAAGAACTATACGAAGCTGGCATCATTAAGAAATATAAGTAACATGCAGCGTCAAAAATGAACAGTTGACTTACAGTAAAGATCAGACAAACACTGCAATGAATATAGATAAATTTGGTAATCACGTTCATAAACGTTTACGATTATCAGAATACATTGATACCTTAGACAATACTTTAGTTAAGTCGGAAACAGGTGACTACGACTTAAAATCATCAAAATTAAAAGGTGTATCATCTCCTGAGAATGACGATGAAGCTGTAAATAAAGCATATGTGGATGAAGCTGTTCAGCAATTGAGACATGAAATGAAAAAAAATAATAGTGAAGTTAAAATTTACCTCAATAACTTGGAAAAACTAACTAGTGAACGTTTAAGTACTTTATTTTATTCAAAATCTGAAATTGATAATTTGATTGAATCATACAAAGTTTAAAAAATGAGCAAAAGAGACGTAGTCGACGAACTCCATAGATCAGCAAGGAGAAATTTTCCTCGCCGATGCACAATCATAAAAGGAATAGATGATTTGTGGCAAGCTGACTTAATGGACTTTCAAAAGTACTCACATTTCAACAAAGGGTATAAATACATTTTAGTAGTTATTGATGCTTTATCAAAGTTTGTATGGGTTAGTCCTTTAAAATCGAAGGAGAAAAAATGTGTTACACATTCAATGCAAAATATTTTACTAAGTTCATCTCGAAAGCCTGTAAATTTACAAACTGATTTTGGTAAAGAGTTTTATAACGACACTTTTAAACAACTAATGAATAACTATCATATTAACCATTATTCTACCTACTCGGTAAAGAAGGCATCCATTGTAGAACGAGTAATCAGAACATTAAAAAGTGACCTTTTTAAATTGTTTAGCCTACACGGTCAATATAAATGGGTAAAAAAAAATTTGGAAGACGTCGTCCATTGCTATAATAATACTAGACACCGAATAACAAAATTTAAGCCCTTCGATGTTAATAAAACAAATGAGATGGAGGCCAGATCAAACATTATCAAATCTCAAAGTAACAAAACTGGCAAAAAATCTAAGTTCCAAGTTGGTGATTACGTTCGTATAAGTAAACATAAAGGGGATACATCTAATTGGTCGACGGAAATATTTAATGTGATTAAAGTCAATCACACAAACCCGCCAACTTACCACTTAGAAGATAAACATAAACAGAAGATTTTAGGTTCTTTTTACGAATACGAATTACAGAAAACAAAGTTTCCCAACATATTTCTAATTGAGAAAGTTATTAAAAGAAAAGGAAATAAACTTTATGTAAAATGGTTAGGTCTTAGTGCTGACGAGAACAGTTGGATTGACAAAACTGCATTGGTGTTATAATATAAATAAAGCGTCTTTATTAACACATTCAGTTCATTTGCATCGATGAAGGAAGGAAGCGGTATTGTTAACGACCTAATAAATAATATACCGTTTGAGTTACACTTACCCGGATATCAATTCTGCGGTCCTGGAACAAAATTGACAAAACGACTGCAGAGGGGTGATCGAGGTATAAACAAATTGGATGAAGCTTGTATGTACCACGATATTGCTTATAACAATAGTGATTTGAGCGTTCGACATAAGGCGGATTTAGAACTTTTGAATATGGCTAAAAAAAGATTAAAAGCGAAAGATGCTGGACTGGGAGAGAAAGCCGCTTCATGGATAGTAAAAAAATCAATGAAAGCAAAACTTAAAGCTGGTGCAGGAATGGGTTCTTTTATGGCAAAAGTGAAAAAAATACAATCTCAAATAAAAAAAATAAAATCTAAGAACAATCATGCAGCTATAAAGTGTGCATATGTTGCTGCGAGAAAACTGTTCGGTGATAAGAAAGGAATACGTATACCACGCTTTATTCCTATTCCAAAAAGCGGTGGGGTGCTACCACTCATTCCCATCTTTGCTGGATTATCAGCTTTGGGTGCATTAGCTGGAGGTGCTGCAGGTATTGCCAAAGCAGTTAATGATTACAAGGCTGCTGAAAAAAATCTTAAAGAATCCCAAAGACATAATAAGATGATGGAAGCTATTGCTCTAGGAAAAGGCGTGTATGTAAAGGCTCATAAAAAAGGAGCTGGGTTGTATACTTCAAAAAACTAATTAAGCGGCTACCCAGAAGAGCACTCACTAATGTAGATATAGTTGAACATGCGAAATACATTCCTTATTTTCGAGGTGTTTTTATGAGAGACACATTACCATCGAAACCTAGGAAAATAGAGTGTGCTATTCTAAATTTGGATAGTTCTGATAATCCTGGAACTCATTGGGTAGCCTACGTTAAACGAAATGATTACTGTGAATATTTTGATAGTTTCGGTAACTTAAAACCACCTTTAGAATTAATAAAATATTTGCGACACATGTCTATAACCTATAATTACATACCGCATCAAACATTTGGCACTATTAATTGTGGTCATCTTTGTTTAACATTTTTAAGAGACTTTTGGAAAAAACATTTATATAAAGAAAACATTAGAAATCGAAGTTAGTATAAATATGTCTTTCACCGTATCGATAACTGGAAGAGGAGCATCTTTGATAACAAACTACTCACCAACTTTAGAATTATGTGGAGAGTATGAGTGCGGACTTTTATATTTTTCTACTTTTAACTCTATTCCAAATATAGACGAAAAAAACAATAAGTTTTACTATGGTAAGGACAAAGTTATCAAAATACCGGAAGGATCATATGAGTTTCAAGATATTAGTGATTTTATAAAGAATAATGTCATTAATACTACATTGAAAATGACTTGCAACAATAATACTCTGAAAACTCGTATTTTCTGTTCTGAAGATGTTCACTTCAACAAAAGTGATTCATGATTTAGTAATTTTTGCATTTTTCAATGCTATTTTTATACTTATGGTAAATTTTAAATAGAAAAATATTGGAAAAAATTAACTCGGCCACAAGTGAATTCTCAGGCTGGAATCGAACCAGCGACCTTTGGAAATCCGGTCCAATGCTCTAACCGCTGAGCGGTTAGAGCATTGGACCTTGTGGCCGAGTTAATTTTTTCCAATATTTTTCTATTTAAAATTTACCATAAGTATAAAAAGTGATTCACTCGGAAACATTTTTGGCTTTGGTATGGAAACAGTAAAAGCTAATATAAATACTGAGTCACGGTATCCTGTTAGCATTTTATCAACACCCATCATACGCATTGAATGTGATGTGGTTAGTGGATCATTCGTGAATGGAAGAAGAAGTCATATAATTCACGAATTTGTGCTAAATGTACCACCTGGTTATCGAATAATTGATATACCTAAAAATATAACCTATTTTCCAGTTAACCAAAGTTCAATAAATACTATTAACATAAGGTTATTAGACAGTGAAAATAAGAAAATCAATTTACGTGGTGAAGAAGTACAGCTATATTTACATTTCAGAAAAAAATTTTAAATTTCAATAAAAACCCCTCTCCGTCTTGTATTCAAGTCAGTTCTCAAAGATCAGTTAGTAAACGAACACCGTTTCAGCTAAAAAAGAAACTTACTAAAAGTAATAAGGAATTTCTGAAGCTGGTAGGTTTATTAAAATGAATATTTTAAATATAACTCAGCCAACATCTTACGATAACAGCGTTGAAAGTTTCGAATATCATTCATACAAACCATACGTGACAAGTTTCAACAAGAATGACGAAATACGCATACCTATTAATCAACAAGATTTGTATGTACTACCATCACTCAGCACATTGTATATAGAGGGTACAGTAAATGTGTTTAAGAGCACCGCTACTATTAAGGAGAAAGTACCAAGTGTGGATTTTGTAAATAACCCTGCGTTATTTTTGTTTCAAGACATTCGGTATGAACTAAATGGTGTAGAAATAGATAAAATTAAGAATGCAGGCATCACTACTACTATCAAGTCTTTGCTATCATTGAATGAACATGAATCCAAAAGCGCAAAAAATTGGGGATGGTCGATTACTGGTACTACAAATGATAATGGCGGAGTGTTTTCCGTTTCAATACCATTGAATAAAGTATTAGGTTTTGCAGAAGATTATGAAAAAATCATCATTAACTGTAAACATGAGTTAGTGCTATTGAGAAATAATACTAATCTCAATGCCTTAAAATTGAAAGCAGGGGAATCAGTGGAGGATATAACGTTAAGTAAAATCATTTGGCGAGTTCCGCATATTAAAGTATCAGATCGTGAAAGAATTAATTTATTAAAGCAATTAGAAAAGGATCGGGCAATAACACTAGCGTTCCGTAATTGGGATTTGTATGAATATCCATTACTCCCTAAAACACGTAAACATACTTGGTCGATAAAGACATCAACACAAATTGAGAAACCACGATATGTTGTTCTTGGTTTACAAACCAACCGTAAAAATAATGCTGAAAGATCAATGGCAGAGTTTGACCATTGCAGTACGCGATGTAAGAGTTTTTTTGAATTCATCGTATTACCCCTATGAAGGGCTGAATGTTAGTTTTTCGGAACAAAAGTTTTCATTAATATACGAACAGTACGTAAGATTTCAGCAGTCTTACTATGGGCGTCGAGCAGAACCGCTGATGAGTTTGAAAGAATTCAGAGACGTTGCTCCTTTATTTGTGATTGACTGTTCTCGTCAGCACGAAACACTTAAGGGGTCTATAGATGTGCGAGTTGAAATCGAATCGATATAGAAATCCCTGATCAGACCACCGCATATTGTCTCATACTAAACGATTGCATATTCGAATACAAACCACTAACCAGCATTGTTAAGAAAATATCATGAATATGGATACTAATATAGGTAGGTACATGGTAGTAGCACTTATAAGAATTTTTTATAAGTAGGTACCTATGTAATACTTGTGTAAGAATTTTAAATAAAAAATACATATAAAACATATTACTAATAGTTTTATTTACCTACCACCTTCCTGAAAAAAGACAATCCTTTGCTTCACAAACTTATTTTACTTTGTTGTTCTATTAATAAATTACAAGTAATTACTTGCATCAATAACAATAGTGCATTCCTGATTGTCATGTGATACTCGTAGATAACTTATTAACAAATCACGGTTCGGTTCCAAGCAGACACTTCCGTTACGTGTGTGCTGGTCGGTCGACTTCTTAGCTTACTGCGACACACATACGCAAAAATAAGGCAGGTGTCGTTGAAAATGAGTCTACATCTTGCATTATTATGTAAAGATGTTAAGTAATGGTTGAATAGTGTTGTTTCGATGGTAAAAATGAGGGTCCTGGATCTCTTCTGATCCAGGATCCTCAATTTTAACCTACTATAGTAGGTACTTACATTTTTCAAAACTGCAATTATGACTTTGTCATATATACAAACAGTATGAAAAACAAAGTTATTTCTGCAGGCATATAATGATAGTGGTATTTTGGCTACGGAACCCTATACTGCGCGTGGCCCGACACGCACTTGGCCAATTTTTTTTATTTTCCGTATTAATACATGTATAAATGTTTCTTTTGGTCAACACTTGCTTTTTATGTCAAAGTCAAAGATTTTTATTCAAATAGACTTATAGATAAGTACTTTCGAATAGTCGCAACATTTTTTTCCCTACCAGCCATTCAGGACATCTTTTAACTGATAAGCAGAACGGCCGCAAGAAACTTATCAGCTTTAACAGAAACAACAACATTTACAATGGAACATGTTGTTGCCAAACACAAATTTACAATTTTGAAATATATTTAATATAAAAGGAAAATTTTCCCATATTCAATTATTAGAATATTTTCCTTTTATCCAATTTATGATAGTTATGTTTTATGTTAGTATCACATACATGCATTTTGGTCTTTTAAATAATCATCTACCTTGTAATAACCTATGCTTATGAGTGATTTTTTAACATATATTTTAAATTTATGCAAAGGCAGCTCAATCAATTGTTGTGGAACTTTATTAAAAAAGCTATACCTTTCCCCAAAAACGAGCGTCTACATTTTTCAAGTCGAAATCTTGGAACGGCAAGCCTATTCTTATTTCTAGTATTAAAATTATGGACATCGCTATATCGCTGTCATTACTTATTTAGCTTAATTTATGAATACTTAATTACTAAGATCTAATGATTTTACAAACAGTGCCTAAATGCATTCCTTTCCCTATTACGTGTACCTATCATACTTTCTATTATTTTCATCAAATCAACAAAATAACAGAAAAACTTTTACTTGTTTTTATTTCATTCAATCGATTCAAAGAGACCGCAAAAGCAATCATTTTTATTAAAACAGTATTTTGCTTTTCCAACTTTAGAAAAATACTCTCTCGTGTCACACAATTATTGTTCCTTTTATTTGCACAATCAAAAATGTTATTTTATGGAAAGTCATCGTTTTCCAATCTAAGCTTTCTCTTACACAAATTCTGTTTTTTCTTCAGGCTTCTGCAAATATTTGATGGCATTGATTAACGCTTTGGTTAATCGTCCCTGTTCTTCGAGGTTCAAAGATTCGTTTTAAATAACTCTTATATTAAATTATATGTAGAGATAGTCAGAGACATCTCTTATCTTCGTTTACCCTTATCCTAAGTATGTGGTTATATTAATCTCTACATTATTTCTTCTTGTATATTATGGCTTACTGTTAAATATATTACGTTTTGTATTATAAATAGTGTAGTGTAGGCAAAGATCTAAGAAATCGATGAAGTCATCAAAATTTGATGAGATACCTGAATTAACGAGGTATCCATACGTCAAGGAAGCTTACTTGCTCCTCTACTGTTTTGTGAATAGTTCTTTTCGAGTTTATTTTTAGAACCTTGTAAATGTTCGTGTGCTAAATTTAAAATTACTAATAAAAGTTGTGTGTAAGTTGGACAAACGTTATCGTTGAAACAAATTGCTTTCCCGAAGTTTATAATAGATTTTAAGAGAACTTTTCCCTATTTTCAGAGCCTTAATCCCGATTCAGGTTTGTTTCCCAAACATCTGTTTAATTTATGTTAGTTTAATTTGCTTTTATGATAAATATTTTCAATTGTTGACTGCTTCGTGTTTAAACAATTTATAATATCTATGTGAAAGGATCTTAACTTTCAGTCGGCTCCAGTTTTCACCAAAAAATATCATTTGTTATGTGGTGTAGATGTTGACTGTCATCAAAGTTGTCATCAAGTTAATAACTTATAATATCACTCATCCATCCATCATCAGCCTGTGGACGTCCACTGCTGGACATAAGCCTCTCCTAGCTCACACCTATTGAGGCGTTCATAGGAGGCTATTAGCCTACTGCTACCACGCTGGCCAGACGGGTTGGTAGAGGGTCTGTTTCAAGTTTTCCTTCTCTCGCACAGGTGTTCAATGCGTCGAGCGTCTTAGTCGACTCTTACGACATCCCAGGCATGCATGGGATTGGTGACCCGTGTATTCTTAGGCCGTCACCACACGGCAAAATATCAGTCATTCACACACAAAAAAATTTAAGTGCGCGGCAGTTGTCATTGTATATCGCTATAAAAGTCGAACATAGCACCGAGCTATTTGTTTTGCATTTTTTTTTACTACCTTACTTTTTTTTATTCGCTGCAGTTTAACTGTTTACATTAATTAAATTTGTGGATTACTGTAATAGACCTTAGGAATAGTTAATTTGTAATTAAGTAACTAGAATGCTTGTTGTTTTCCCGAAAAAAATAAAAAGTTTAAGAATTGTAATTTAAGTAGCAGTAAAAATAAATTTAAAAAAAACAGCCTCGGAAAACAACTTTCCGGTGAAAGTTAAATAAAATTAGAGTAGGCACGTGCGGAATGAACGTTCGACCACCTTCCCAAATTGTAACGTGGGTCTAACTATATGTAAATAGGGAAACCTTGGGCGGCCTCTTTCGCAGCTCTTTGTTTTACTACTTAAGGCCACTTCATAAATACACCACTTTATACACCTACCTGCATACGTTTGGCATGTCTGTAATTTGTAGTAGGTACCTCTTGTTTAAATATGTAGATTGCATCTTTCTAAGCATTAGATTACTTATGGCCTGCGCAGACGACGGACATTGAAGGACTTTTTGTCCGCGACACGACCTTATTACTAAGAACATAAAGTTGAATAAATAACGAGGACTATCGCGTACTTTTCGCGGATATACGCGGTCTAAGTTCAATCTTATTTGGTTAACAATAAAGACGTGTCGCGGACAAAAAGTCCTCCGTTATCCGTCGTCTGCGCTAGCTCTTATTTAAACTTATGTTGGTTCTTATACCTACTTAGAAAAAAAGAAAAATAATCAAGTAACATTTACTGGACGTATTCTTAATGATTGCAAACTATTTTTTATGAAAATTAAATAAAGAATCCGTTGAACGAATTCAGATGTAGGTACTTAAAAACAACGTACCTTTATTATTTATGGTGCAGGTACGTGCGTGACGTGAAAACAATAATTAAATAAATAAATAATTGCATACAATCACACCAATTATATAGCCCACGTTAAGTTTCATGAAGAACTTGTGTTATGGATACTAGATAACGGATAAACATACATACATAAGATACATAGAAAACACCCAGACCAAGACAAATATACATGTTCATGCACACAAATATTTGTCTTGTCCGGGGATCGTACCCGGGACCTCTGGCGTAGAAGGCGGGTTTAGTACCCCTGCGCCAAACAGGTCGTCAATTGCTATAAATAACTATCCATCCTAACCAGATGATATTATTAGAAAAATTCTTCATTCTCATTTTTATGGATGAAATAAAACCATAATGCTCAATAGCTGTTGATGTCTGACTGGAATGTTAAATATGTTTTATGTACTTGACCAATATAATCAAAACAACTTAACATATTTTAAACCACCAGCGGCCATCTTTAAACCCTTCGCTGCATCACAAGTTTGAAACTTTCATGATCCTTCAGTTCCCGACTATTTTATCTTCAGACTAATGCGAAATTTAATTAAGAAGAGTAATTTCAGACGAACGACTTAACATAATTACTTGACATCGCGAGTATGCCGGGCGATGGATTAAAATTTTGTTCAAATTAAATCGGGTTGTGTGTTCTGTTTTATATTTTAATTTTACATAGATGATTCGCAAATAATCGATGAACAGACATAAATGACACTTAGATAAAGACGACCACTTTAGAAAAAAGACGTAAAATTGGTAGTTTGTCATCTGATCGCCATTTTTCTTTGCTTTAGAATAGAATAGAATAGAAAATCTTTTATTGACATATATCACACACACACATGACATATTGAACACAGAAATTAAAAAAACATTTGCTTTCAGTGCGGCTGGTGCTATAAACGTATTATTAAAAAAACTGTGGTTTTGTAAACTGCCTGCAAGCAGCACTTGTTTGTGTTCCCCAGACCGAATCGTTTGAGCGCAGTGTATCTCGAGCTAATCTGACAGCGACGACTGCTATCGACATCCTCGCGTTAAACGGAACATGGAATAGGACCCTTTTTGTTATTGATACGGCTTCATCTATTGTTATATACTAATAAAACAATACCGTGACTGACTGACAGACAACGTACAGCAGCAAACGGCTGAACCGATTAAGCTGAAATATTGCATACAGGATCCGTTGGGGCCAGTCTATATTAATAGAGAGAACGGAATCCTGTCCTTGTGGTTGAAAATGAAAGAAGAGTTGACTGTAAAACTCTGTACTGGTTTATTAGACTTTGAAAATAGGTACAAGATAATATGCCCTACAATAAGAGCGAACGGTGACGTATTGGTATGTCGTGCGCGGAAGCGATATTGACCCCATCGTAGGTCCACTTCGTCCGTCGTATTTCTACGTCATGCCAAAGAATACTATCTATTACTAACGTAGTCATGCCGGGGTCCTTTAGGGGTCACGGGACCGGTCGCCGCGATGCTGTGGCCGACAGCGGCCATTAAGAAATTTATCATAAGTATAAAAAAAGCATTGAAAAATGCAAAAAAATATAATCATCTTAATCGATCGTTAAAAAACACCTGAAAAGATGTTTCTTTCGAATGCAAGTATATTCCTGCAATGATGTGACAACGCTGGCCTACAGCGCAGCGTATTAAAAATATAAAAGTATTGGAGAATTTCGATGGTGGTCCGCAAGTCTCGGTAGCTCAGTGGTTAGAGCATTGGACCGGATTTCCAAAGGTCGTGGGTTCGATTCCCATCTGAAAATTCACTTGTGGCCGAGATGACGTTTTCCAATATTTTTCTATTTAAAATTTAACTTAAGTATTAAGAAAAGATTTTTTGATAATCCCACGGGAACCACGCGGTTGAAATGCACGCAGCTGCTAGTTTATTATATTATAATATGTATAGTGGGATTTTCTGAAAGGCAGAATCGGGTACTAACTGTCGAATCGGTAACTAATTTAAACAATTTAATGCAGATTGGAATGCCGTTGGTGGCGGATGTTTGGAGAAAATTTGCATTTGTGCTCAACGAGTTAAAATAATAATAATAATAATAAGCATTAATTTCAGAATTTTACATCCATATTTTTATAGTTAACAATAATATATTACAACCGTTTATTCGAAAATTCGTTTAAATAAAGCCTGTGCAATATTAACTGTTTGAGTCGGAAGTGATACTCGTACAAGTAGATTGAATAAAAATAATGTTGTAAATAAATATAGATATAGTACCTACATAAGTATGAATCTATAGCTCTGGTTGGTGGTAGGACTTGTTGTAAGTCCGCCTGGCTAGCTACCACCATCTTATCTAAGTCTGACGCCATAGCAACAATGTTTTCAACATTGTTGTGTTCCGGCAGTTAGAGATAAGATAGCCAGTTCCTCAGTGATTGAGGATTCCGGCAGAGGCTCGCTTCCATCTTCAGCCTTATCAATACTTAACATCAGGTATAAATGTCAAGAGAAGAAACGACTGGTAGTAACTCTGTAAACAGGTTTATGACCTCAATAAAACTTCTTAGCTCTCTTAAAACTGTAGGAAAGGAATATAAAATTTGACCAATAGAAATAACGCCACGCCGCACATAAGTAAAGAATTTATTCCTTCTACTAAAATTGACTGACAAACAGAATTACAGCTAGCGCTTATCTTTATCAAGACCAAGTATTAGCTAGAAATTAATCATTTTCTAACTTCGCAAGGCTGGGCAAGGCTAAAGATAATCGGAACTTTTTCAGAACTGTGCAAAAAGAGACAAAACTTTGTACGAAACGTGATGTCGTTCGGCCACGCAGCCTTGTTGCGCGAACTGTCAAAAGTGTCATATGTAAGTGAAGAGCGGTCGTTGACCCCGCCGGCGTGCGGGTAGTCGTAAAAAAGTCATCCAAGTTTAAATAGGGCTCTGGGCACGAATTCGCTGCGTTACGCGTGTGATACGTCGGCGGTGCCTCGTTGTAATTTAATGCATGAAATTGCTAGATGTATTGTGGAGGGCTATAAACTTTGATAAAACTAATTTTGGCGTAAACTATTTATGTAGTGGTTTTGCAGCTGTTTTTACTAGAAAGATATCCTTTTTGAAATGCTTGCTATATGTTTTGAAATGGTTTTGAGAACTAAACCTTGAATGTTATTTAATGTTCGTCTATCTAAATAAGTTATGGTTCTTATTCTGTCATTACTTTAAACATAATTAAAGCTACAATACCTATATTATGCGTAGGTATTAGAATTTTATTAAAGCAAGCCGGCTTGTCAGCGTCTACCTACCTGTTGAAACTTAAGTGAGAAAATAGATTCGGGGTAGCAGGCTTTAGGGAAGAATTTTAATTTAATACCATAGAGAAAGGTCCTGTAAACGGTACCCTTAATATTTCCTTCATTCATATACATTATTAAGGTCCTTACTAAGCTTTAACTTATTTTGTACTTCATGTATACCAAACAACAAGTCTATCAAGATAATGGAGTCGATATCGTCAATCAATCCCAACAATACGTGAGATCGATATTCGTGTTTTGCATACCGCTTTTACCGCTGGCCTCAAGTTCTCAATATTTTTCTTCCTCAGTAAGGGTTATTGGGACTGACTTTGACGGAGTACATATCGTTACGATCCATCGAATCCTACATGGAGCAACAAGCTTAATCTCAAATGGGTGGGCGCAGATTCCTAGCTATTCAGTTCCTTCACTTTTATGGTATGAATTGTATCAGAATTAATTTTGAGTCTATGATTTTTTTATTTTTGCATGCCGAAACGGAGCCAGTAGCCAGTCATCCCATGACCACGGCAGCTGAAAAGGTTCCGAAACGCAGCCAGTAGCTAGTCATCCCATGACCACGGCTGCTGAAAAGGTGCCGAAATGTAGCCAGTAGCCAGCAGTCATCCCATGACCACGGCTGCTGAAAAGGTGCCGAAATGTAGCCAGTAGCCAGCAGTCATCCCATGACCACGGCTGCTGAAAAGGTGCCGAAATGTAGCCAGTAGCCAGCAGTCATCCCATGACCACGGCAGCTGAAAAGGTGCCGAAACGTAGCTAGTAGCCAGTCATCCTGTGACCACGGCGGCAATTGATAAGGGGGGCGATTGCGTAAGGTAATCGTATTCGTTTGACAGTTCATATCGTATTTAATCGGCTGCCATTTGTATGGAATGACATACAATATGATACAATATGAACTGTCAAATGAATACGATCACTCTTACGCAAAAGGTGCCGAAACGTAACCAGTAGCCAGTCATCCCATGACCACGGCAGCTGAAAAGGTGCCGAAACGTAGCCAGTTATCCCATGACCGCGGCAGCTGAAAATATGCCGAAACTGAGCCAGTAGCCAGTCATCCCGTGACCACTGCAGCTAAAAAGGAGCCGAAACGTAGCCAGAAGCTAGTCATGCCATGACCACGGCAGCTGAAAAAGTGCCGAAACGTAGCCAGTAGCCAGTCATCCTATGACCACGGCTGCTGAAAAGTGCCGAAACGTCGGGAAAACCAAAAACCCCTTAAAAAAAACACCGACAATTAGATCTTAACTCGTGAAATACAGCGCGCTTAAAATCCTAAAAAGTTGTTTTATTTCAATGTGTATTAATATCATTTATTGGTTTTTTAATTATATTTAGTGTATTATAAAACTGCGTGTCTGTAAAAAAATCAAAAAAGGCAAAGGCATTTGCACATTTGAAAACATCAAATTATGGCGCGAAACATTCCTTCCACAGATGTCGTGTATACAAAGAAAGAATAATTTAAACCGCCGAAACAGTTGACAAAAGTTAAGCAAAAAGAATTTGTTCGTCAAATGAAAAATAACACCTTTCCTCACGAGTTACAAACAACGTTCGAGTTTTTCATACAAATGGAAACACTTGGAGAGTTCATTGCCGACTGGTGACGAGAACGATACGGTGCCAATTACTCTTATGCTCATTTGAATAAGGTCCATTATTCCTTGACAAGTGCCATTTTGAATACGTTACCGGTTGTTCGTGGTTTGTATGGCAGGGGCATGAGTCAGCATGACTGACACACTACCGGTATTTTTAAAGTCGCTTTCTTTTATCGTCCTAAAATCTACTTTTATAGTAAAAATGTTTGTTAATGTTTGTTGTAAGGATTGGCAAATCATTCAAACCAAGATTCAACCCCTTAAAGTATACCCAGATTACGTACTCGTGTAATATCAAATTCAAATTCAATATCATTTATTCAGTCGAGGCTGTTACAAGCACTTATGAACGTCAAAGAAGCTACGCCATCGGTTCACAAACCCTACGGCGGGAGACCGCGTAACGAGAAGAACCGGCAACAAACTCGTCAAGGGCTATTTTTTTCTGCCTGTTTTATTTCATACAGAGTCGTCAAATTGAAAAGTGACCTTAACATATCAGTAAGGTCAATTTCCATCACAAAAAGAAAATAGTAATTATAATATTAAATTTTATGGTTATTGTAACGAAACAATTTTCAACCGGCAAAGAAAGATTTATCTATCATACAACATTTCTCGCATTACAAGATTACTGTACTGCAAGTTGTGAGGTATATACAGGTATAAGTTATTTAGACCCATTTAATTTATTAGTTAATTACCGATAAATAAAATGACAAAGGAATTTCGCACGTTTACCTAAGTCTTTTTTTTTTACCAAAAGTCGACTGCAAAACTTGATATATATAGATCACACGTTTCGTTATAAATCAGTTCTAAAACGTAGTCTCTACTACTTTCAACCGAACTATCGATCGGCTGGTCTGAGCTCAGATCATAACCAACTTAGTCCAATAATTAGTTTAGCCGTCGGACTTCGCGCGTTTTCTCTCTAATCTGTGTGTCAAAGTTTCCTTTTAGATGTTCCACGGAGGTTCCATCTTGTTCGGAATTAAGCACGTAGGCTCAAGGCTGTAAACCAAAGGTGATTTTTTGCAAGGGATGCTAATTAAAAAGATAGGATTTACCATTTCGCTTTCATTGCTTGTGGAATCGTATTGCATGTTTTTAGTAGAAAAACGGCTTTTACATCATGAAAAGATTTAATTAAATAAAACGTTGTTAAGTAGGTTTTTCATTAGGTACGCGTAGAAAAGGAGGCAATTTTAAATATGTAATTTGGTTCTTTCTTTTATTGTTTCCAATTAACATAGATATTTTTAAGCATTCAACATTGTAATGTAACACATGTAAGATCCTTGTAACAACAAGATGCAATAAAGGAATATGAATTATGAATGAATTAAAAAAAAGTCTATAGATACTACTTAGCCAATCTGATTTCTTGTGCGTAGTTAGTTTGGAAAGAACTGTTATTAAATGCTTGAGGAATTTACTCCATCCGTCAACGTGTAATAATAGGTATTTCGTATTCAGTAATTTTAGGTGAGTCGCATAGTTAGCCTTATTATTGACCAGAAAGAAAAATAGGGTAAACTACCCGGCCACCCTTAGCCGCGGTACCCAAGTTTAAGAATATTATACCCAAATTGTACCCACTATGGTCAGTAGTCAATATATTATTTTGATTTAGTTTTGACGTGACAACGTCTTCTAATTGGATGAAGCTGGCTGCACGCACGAAAAAATATGACTCATGCGGCGTTAGCTCGCTCTGAGGCGTTCCATTTAAGGCTTGAAGTGCAAGCGAGAGCGCGGAACGAGCGACAAAGAGGCACAATCGGCCTCCGCGTTCGGCAGCGTTCGACATCTGTCTCTCTCGTACTTGAGTGAGCGATGCGTCCGCGTGTCATCAGTATTTTCTTTTGGCGTTGTCACGTTCAACTATCGTCAGTAAACCGACTTTACAGACAACCGATTTTTTTAAATTGAGATTTTGATTTTTCGTAATATAACAGCATAATGGTAATAGTACATTATGATATAAGTGCGGTAAGTTGCATCTAGGCAATTTAAATCACGTTCAATCTACTTATATAATAAAATAAACATAGCTATACACATATATACGACAAAAAAAAATCGACTTCAATAACTAAAAAACAAAAATAATCGTTAATTTTGGAGTCGGTGCCAGCCAAGGCAATAAAAATAAAAGAATAGGACCTTAAAGTACTAATAGCTTTTTAGCTTTTGAAGTCTGGTTTTTTAACGCAGTTTTTTATTTTTTACTTTTTAGTGTCTGTAATAGGTCTTTTGGTAAACTACAAAAGGTTTTTTCTAGACTAAATTAGGTTTCATGTACATTTACAAAAGTATCGTGCAAAAATCGGTTATGATGACATCGTCCAATTTAACAAATATATGAAACATATACTGCTCATAACATAAAAACTACTGGGCGTAACTGGACCAAATTTTTATGGGACCAAATGGCAACTATTGCGCATCGAACAAAAAAAGAATCACGTAAATCGGTTCAGAAATCTCGGCGTAATCGGTGTACATACATAAAAAATATACCAACCGAATTGAGAACCTCCTCCTTTTTGGAAATAGGTTAAAAAGCAAAAAAATATCAGTTTGGTGTTGATGCCAGCCAAGGGTAGGTACTACTACTTTGAGTTCCTGTTCTATTATTTTTCTTGCCTTTGCTGGCACCGACTCCAAAATGCATATTTTTTGCTTTTTAGTTTTTTGAATATACCCTTTGCATTGATAGGCTTTCCGATCTGCACGGAAAGTCGATATCTGGCACAGACCACAGTAGTTCGGTGCTGGTATTGCACGGTTTAACAACTCCTGAGGATGCTCCGTGTGTGGGCGAAACACGTATAGAGTAGTCGGGGAAGGTGCAAGGTGTGTCACATCTGCATTTATTTGCGGGCGAGCGGGCGGTGCATCTTGCATGTAAGTTTTCTTGCGGAATTAAGCTTCATATTTTTATGTTTTCTACAATGAAACTAACTTAACGATTATGATTTTTAAAGTTTCATACTTTCTTTAACTTGTTCAAATCTCTCATAGAACTTAACAATTTTTAAATAGATATTTTTTAATAAATCTTATCTATCCTAGTGCTTTTATCTCAAAAACATTCTGTATTATAAATGGCGACCCACTAGGTTCCAGCATTTCAACGACGAATCGATATTTTATAGTGTCAACCCTCAGGTAGGGTTGCCAACTATAAAGAAGTAATAGAATAGAATATATCTGATTCATGAACAACAAATAAACAATATAACATTTTTATTTTATTTGTTAAGTTTACAATGCTATTTTATGCTATTTATCACAAAAAAAAATGCATTGTAAAATGCAAAATTAGATGGCTGTTTCATCTTAGTCAATAGTCAAACATTTATAAAAATGTTTCTTTCGAATGCGAGGATGTTTCTCTCATTGATGATACTAGTAAAATTCGACGTGTCCTCATAGGTCTCTGTAGCATAATTGGTTAGTGCATTAGGCCGGATGCGGGTTCAAATCCCGTAAGTGCGATGCGTGCATCGGATAAGTTGCTTTTTTCTAGTATATTTTCTTGTTTAATATTTATCAAACAAATAAAAAGTTCAGTAATTTTACTGTTCAAAATTGTTTTTTTTTAGTTAGTAACGCACTTTTTTCATTCGTAACTACTTCCCTTCATTGTAAAAGAATTCATTTGACGCTATAAGTATTTTCAGTATTTTAGTGTGCTTAGTAACTTTTATAAATGTTGACTAACGGCAGGTTTCAATAATATATCCCTAACAAGAGATAGGCCTATCTTGGTTACGTTACTTATCGACCACAGTTATTTTAGGTTATTTTGGGCTGATTAACAAAAAATCTAGGCAACAAAGCTCTAGTGAGCCTATCTCTTACTGAGGATACGTTTTTGAAACCGACCGATAGACGTCTACAGATAGATAAACTGTACAATTTTAAAGTGCGGTTGGTAGCCCTGCTTTCAGGTCCAACCGGTAATGTATCCGTTCACCTCGAGCTTATACCTTTTTTGTATTCATGAAAGAATTTACTTGTATCCAAGTCTAAAAGCCTTGACGTTCCAGTTAGAATGTTAGCGCCTTACTGTCTGGTGGCACGCCAACATAATGCCTTAGTATATTTTAAATCCTTTGTTTCGATAGTTTCACGCAATTTGTGCTTTGTGTTTAGGGTCCCGTACGTACTAGGAGAAGCAAAATCGTCTGTCAGAACCGAGTTCATGGATCCGAGTTCATGGATTTCATAAATTAAACCAAATCAGCTCATGTATTACTGTTTTTTTTTTTTTTTTTTTTTTTATAACACCAATTATCTAGCCCACGTTAAGTTTCATTAAGAACTTGTGTTATGGTTACTAGATAACGGATAAACATACTTATATACTTTTTTTTTTTGTAAATACATACATAATATACATATTAAACACCCAGACCAAGACAAATAGACATGTTCATGCACACAAATATTTGTCTTGTCCGGGGATCGAACCCAGGACCTCTGGCGCAGAAGGCAGGCTTAGTACCCCGGCTTAGTACCCCTGCGCCAAACAGGTCGTCAAAAATGAATAAATAATTTATTTCTTCTTTCTAAGCTAAAGTTTATTTGAACAGTGATTATATTAGTTAGATACGATAAACTTTTTCACTGACCTTGGACTTGTGAATGTGTATTAATATTATTAACCTTTCTGGCCCCGGATTATGAGACCAATAGATATTTCTTTGTTCTCTGCACACCGGTGTCCGGTTCGGGTTTGGTGAATTAATGCACAATGCAAGTTACGTTTATTAGTACCTAATCTGTGGTTACGTGTTAACTAACTTTTAATTAACTTAGGTATTCCTCTTAAAAAGAATTTGTACTTTTAACTAAAATAATTTCACATACTACACGACCAAGACAATTAGGCGCATGACAGGAATGCGGCTTTGCAATTTTGGCACCTGCAGCCCACTTCTATCACCGCACTTCTTTTATTATGTGATTATTTAGCGCTACAGTGATTGACTGATTGATTACCGCTTCTTGAAATTTTAGTTTTTCACTTTCATTTTTTAAACTTTTCTGCAGCTGTCATGCGCCTAATTGTCTTGATCAGATAGTATACTTACCGTGAAAGTAGCGGGGAACCGCAGGCTAATTATCTAACGAAAAATTACCTATAAAAGTATTCTTTCATCAAGAATCATTGTAAACAAACCGCCCATACTCAACCTAAAAACTGCTTTTTATTACACATTGTAGAAATATGTGCAATTCATAAATAGCTTTATTGTGTTGTCCAAGTTTGATATATGGTATTGGCTAACTGAAATTTAATGTATTTGTGAAATAATTTACAACGCAAAACTGCTTGAATGTTTGCTTATAAGCATAATTTCCATTAGATGGCTGGAGTATTTTCGCTCTGTCGTTATTATCACATTTTCATATTGTATCACAGCCACAATAGCGAGGGAACTGAAACTGGAGGTCTACTCTCTAAGCACGAAACCCGTAGTTTCGGCCTAAGTTACGGACGTTTCCTACTCCGTATCACCTACGGACAGCTTATTAGTTCGGAGACCCGAACTAAGAATGAATGAGAATACGTTTTGACATTGTCCCTACTCCCAATGTGTTTGTGCCGTTTATCCAAAACTAGTACATCTGAAATCAATAGAGAGTAGGCTCCATCCGTAGTTTCGGGAAACTTACGGACGGGGGCCCGTATCTTAGTTGACGGGCTTAGAGAGTAGGCCTCCTGAGCCGAGTTAACGTCAGATAATCGGCCTGCCGTTACCGCAATTTTAACCGCCTCTGTGGTCTAATGGTACAACCACCGGTATCAAACCTAGGGGTCCTGGGTTCGATTCCAGCGGGTACATATCGTATTTGGTTTGGTTGGTGGTAGGACTTGTTGTAAGTCCGCCTGGCTAGAAACCACCATCTTATCTAAGTCTGACGCCGTAACAACAATGTTTTCAGCATTGTTGTGTTCCGGCGGTTTGAGATATATAGCCAGTTCGTCAGTGATTGAGGATTCCGGGAGAGGCTCGCTTCCATTTTCAGCCTTATCAAACTTAACATCAGGTAAATTTTAAATAGAAAAATATTGGAAAAAATTAACTCGGCTACAAGTGAATTCTCAGACGGGAATCGAACCCGCGGCCTTTGGAAATCCGGTCCAATGCTCTAACCGCTGAGCTACCGAGACTTAACATCAGGTGTGATGAAGGGCAAGAGTCTCCTAGTCGACATAAAAAAAACACTAATAACTAACTAAATAGTTACATTATCGTCTCTATAAAGTATTGCAAAGCACTCACACCGCCGACGCGGCGTTAACGAGTGGAGCCGGGCTTTCTCCTATTACTTTAAACTGTCGTCTCGGGTTGCGGTTAAAAGCATCCGCCGGCGGTCACCGCTCTCATCTCGGTGGAACCCACCCACATTATCTAGTAGTTACAGCTACAGCTAATTTATATGTGTATCTCGTGTTTCTGGCGGAAGTAAAGTTAACAGGACGTCAGCACAGACCTTATATCAAGATAGACGGTAAAAGTGCCTCCTTTCGTCTAAAAAGTTGTACCACGCTGGCCAGACGGGTTGGTAGAGGGTTTGTTTCAAGTTTTCCTTCTCTCGCACAGGTGTTCAATGCGTCGAGCCTCTTAGTCGACTCTTACGACATCCCAGGCATGTAAGAGAGTGGTGACACTTGTATTCTTAGGCCGTCACCACTCGGCACTTAATTTTTATTTGTGATTAGTTAAATATTTGTATGCTGACATGTCCGCTAAATGTGTGTTTCTCAATTTCGCTTTGCATCTATGTAATGTACCACATTTATTTCAAATAGATTATTTTATGATTTTGTATTTTTTGCATTTTTCAATGCTATTTTTATACTTATGGTAAAATTAACTCGGACACAAGTAAATTCTCAGACGGGAATCGAACCCGCGACCTTTGGAAATCCGGTCCAATGCTCTTAGCGGTTCTTTAAAATAGATTATTATCTTATCTTAACAAGAAGTCCTACCACCAACTGAAGTGTCTCCGTCCTTTATCCTTAACAATAGGTACTTTAATATTACAAATATAGCTAATGGTAGGGCCTCGACGTATGTCGGGCTAGGAATAAATTATTGGGACCGGGAGTTTTGTCCATGAGGACTAAACATTTTTATTAGGTGCCTTACTTCATAATTTGGAAGACGGGTTATTTATTAGTATGGAATATTTTTTTTTGTAAAAGAAACTGACTTCAAATTCTAAAAGTAAAAAATAACTGTTTTGGTGTCAGTGCCAGCGAAGGCAAAAAGTATAGAAGTGCAATGTAAAATTGAAAGAATGTAGCATCAATGCCATCGTTCTGACCTTTACCGTTAGGAACTTACAGAATAATGTAATTGTCAATGTAACCATTATAAATACGAACGTAAACGCAACTGCCTGTCGGTTTATTTACATATCCACTTAATTTTAATTAACGATGAGTACCTATCCATACCAGAAAAACCTAGTAGCAGAGCCTTAGTTGAAAACTAGCAATGCGCATATGAATTTAAAATGAACTGGGGCCACTAATCGTCATATGATAAGAGAGAAAGACAGAGAATATACATTAAATCTGAACCACCAGCCAATCAGTTATTCGCTAGTTGTTCGAGTATATAAAATGTATGATAATGCAGTTACTCGCTGCAGATGCAGGTCGTATGTCAAATTTGACAGCAGCATCCGCCATCTTTGTTAGCTGAATGAGAAATTGCCTGAAATACGGTTAACTTTTGACAAGTCTGCGTCCAAGGCTAACCAACAAACATTATTTGCAGAATATATACTATCTATATAGGTATTTATTTAGGTGTACCTACCTACATATATATGCTTCGTATGCGCATTGCTAGTTTTTAACTAAACATATGTACTGCAAAAAGTACTTCTTACTATAAATAAGTTTTCCGAAAAATTACCTTTAATTGACAAGCTCGATGACGTTGACCCAAAAACATAAATTTGTATTTCTTGTGACTTGGTGGTGTAATATCTCCGTATGCCAGTACTTCGTTAGCCAGTGGCCCTTCTAAAAGAAAAAGAACGGTCTTCGTTATGATATCAGCTGTACAATCTACTAGTGTTTTTTTAGTAATAACTTAGCAGGCATTTGACCACCATCGTGCTTAACAAACAGCAGGGCTATCGCGTAAAAAATATGGATATGGACATGGGCTTCATTTGACAGTTAAATGACCATATATGGTATTTTTATGAGCTTCAACTGTCAAATGAAGCCCATATCCATACCCAGATTTTTTACGCGATAGTGCCCCAGGATGTGGTCTAAGGTGTTGCTTTTTTGAAAAAACACTTATTTCGAAGAGTAATATGGTTAAAGAAATTATTTGTGCTTTAAACACTTTGTATAAATCTATTACTTTTTGAAATAACGCTCCTTAAAAAGCTCTACTGGTCGACCGGGATGTTCCCCGATTGAACCTCACATCGAGAAGTTAGTTAAACGTGCTTATTACCATGCTCTGTTTGCAGTTCGGTGGTTTAACTTTAAACTGCACCTAACTTTCAGCTGTTTTTACTTAGTTGGTTGTAGAAACAAGTAAAGAGGGAATGCCAAAAATGTACCCAGCGTTGATTAAAATAATTTATGTAGGTATAGTGTTTTAGAGCATAGATAGAAGGTCATATACAGGCAATGTGTTTTTCCGAAAACCGTCACCAAAGGCCCACACAAAACCCTCAGCGAACCGCGTTTCATACCAGGTTTATTAAACAAATCTTCAGTTACACCAAAAGTAAGCTTTTTTGACAGATTTATAGCCTAACATCATCACATCATACATTAATATATTATCACTAACACTATAAGATAAATTTTAAATAGAAAAAAATCAACTCGGCCACAAGTGAATTCTCAGTTGGGACTTATTAGGATTGACTATCTTACGTACATCCTAAGTTTTGGCGCGCACTGTTCATTGAAATAAAACAACTTTTCACGAAGTAACATCTAATTGTCCGTATTTTTAGGTTTTCTAAGGTTTTTAGCTATTGCATAGCTTTTATCGCGGACTTTGAGCGCGGCGATGATCGAATCAAGAAATTCCGTAACGAAAAAACCTAACACCCCCCACTCCGTGTCATAGATTTTGGTTGCTTATTTACGATTGTGAATTACAAAATGGTCAATGATAAAAAATATAAAATTCAGTTTTTTTTTTTCACACAAATTTTCATACAGTTTTTTTCATCATTGACAATTTTGTTATTCACAATCTTAACTAAGCAACCAAAATCTATGATAATGGTAAAGCTATGCGATAGCTTTACCGCGGCAGTCCCCGAGTGCCACACGTATTTTTTTTTTAATTTTCCCGAGTTCCGGCACCTTTTCAGCTGCCGTGGTCACGGATTGATTGGCTACTTATAAGTCTACCATCGAAAAGTTAATTTATTTGTTCGTTCGGATACGGTTAGACATTTACTATGGCAACAATTATTATTGATTTAACATTTTGATACTGCAAGACCTAAAGATACGGTTAGCTCTTTTTGTAGATAAATAACAAACATAAAGATGGAGGTCGGCCTGCTTTCGAAGTTTTCTTGGCAGTATCTTTTTTCGAAAGTTCTCCCAATTCGTGAACTGCCAGTAGAATCATTAGTTTTTCTTTTGTTAATAATAAATAATTTAAATAGCAAACAAATCAAAATATTAAACTCAAAAATTGTTTCTATAGTAAAAATTATTAACTTTTAATTTGTAATTATCTAACCGTTTCCGAACGCAATAATAAATCAACTTAGTGAAGGAAGACTAGATAAGTAGCTAGTCAAGGCAACTGAAAAGGTGCCGAAACGTCGGGAAACCAAAAAACCTCAAATAAACCGGAAAATTATAATTTAATAAATCGCGCTAAATATTCCGCAAAAGTTGTTTTATTTCAATATTTTTCAATAATAATAATTTCAATATTTTGACTATTAAGATTTAGACTATCTTTCTTCACATACGAGTATGAGGATCCACCTCTGGTGTAAGAGTTTATCAAGCCGCTTATAAGGCATCTGGCTTGGCTTAACGACAGTTATGAAATAACCACAGCCGGGACCGACGGTTTAAGGTGCCTTTCGAAGCACGAAAGCGTTCAGTTGTAATATTGTCTACGTTCAGGGTAATGTGAAGTAGTAATGGTTACTTTCCATAAATCGGTTAAAGTTGACTAGTACAACTCAGCCTAACCTCTTTATTGAGGCGGAGCGTAGCGGAGCCTCTTATGTTGACTCTTTTGAAAATCTGTCCGCCCGGTCATAGCGCCCAGACCGTTTAACCGATTCTAATGAAACTTGGCACATACTTAGACATCAACCAAACCTAGGAGGTGACAAAAATTCGATGTCCTACCATCACCATAACCTTAGCTTTTGGCGCCAAAGAAGAGCCAAATTCGGTTTTTAGGGTTTTGCTCGAAAAGTATAGACTTTTGTGCATCGCGATACATTACAAATTTGACCAGAATGTAAATAGTGCGTTTAATGCAACAAACCGCGTCTAAATCCGTCATGTCCTCACAGAGTTATGCCAACATAAAGTTGTAAAAGTCCGACCAAATTTGACAATTTTTTAAAAAGTTTCAGAGGCTCGCGGCGCTCCGCCTCTCTTGGTAATATTAGTGTAGGTAGTTAGATTGTTGTCATGGAACCGTTCGTTAGTCTTGATAAGTTCCATACAGGCTAGAATTACTGAGACTGCAAATAAGTGAAGTGTACTACTAGGTTTCTCATACTGACGTAGTCCTTCCGCAAAGTTCGTTTACAGTCGGTCATTTCCGAGCAGCAAGTTTGGTAACACGAGGAGTTCTTTAGGTTGATGCGTAGCCTCGAAAGTTTTGTCACTAATTTAACCGCCTCTGTGGTTTAGTTGTACAACCACCGGTATCAGACCCAGGGGTTCGATTCCCAGCGGGGGTAGATATTGTATTCGGTTTGGTTGGTGGTATGACTTGTTGTAAGTCCGCCTGGCTAGCTACCACCATCTTATCTAAGTCTGACGCCATAACAACAATGTTTTCAGCATTGTTGTGTTCCGGCAGTTAAAGATAAGATAGCCAGTTCCTCAGTGATTGGGGGTACTGGGAGATCCTCGCTTCCTTCCATCTTCAGCCTAATATACTTAACATCAGGTATGATGAAGGCTAAGAGTCTCCCATACTTCATATAAAAAAAGTCGAAAAATCTATTTTAGAACAGTTTAGAACTAACAGTTGACCCTCTACGCGGCGCTGGAGTTGACCCCTGACCGCATAAAGGTAAAATATACCGCATGTTTATGTTCCGATTCGAGTTACTTTCTATGAATACTGCTATGCAAACTTTTTCAAGCACATTACATGACATGAGCATATATATACTAATATTTATATCCTATACTAATATTTGACGACCTGTTTGGCGCAGGGGTACTAAGCCCTCCTTCTGCGCCAGAGGTCCCGGGTTCGATCCCCGGACAAGACAAATATTTGTGTGCATGAACATGTCTATTTGTCTTGGTCTGGATGTTTAATATGAATATTATGTATGCATTTACAAAAAAAAAAAGTATATAAGTATGTTTATCCGTTATCTAGTATCCATAACACAAGTTCTTCATGATACTTAACGTGGGCTAGATAATTGGTGTGATTGTATGGAAATATTTATTTATTTATTTTATTTATTATAAAGAGGAAAGATTTGATTGTTTGTTTGTTTGTTTGCAACTAACTAACTTAAAAACTACTGAACGGATTTCGATGAAATTTGATACACATATAGTGGAAAGCCTGGTTATGAACATAGGATACTTTTTAATATCCCGATAATCCCACGGGAACGGGAACCACGCGGGTGAAATCGCGAGTGGCCGCTAGTTAAAAATAAATCTACGAATAGGTACCACAACAAAAATTAAATGTTGAAATGTTTCTTTTATCTAATTATTTTACCAAAATAATCTTTAGAGCGATGGTTTGAAAATTGCTTTAATTCATGCTGATGAAGATTTAAGTATTACTTACTTAAGTTATTTATGTATTTATAACCTACTTCGGGGTTTTTTTCGGCACAAAATTGTTCGTCAAACTTTTTCATCAGAATTTCAATCCCTTCAATTTGTTCCTTCAAAAAGTTATTAACATGTAAATGGGGTTTTGTTTTTGAAATAAAGACGCAGCTAACTTTGATTTTCTAGTTTTTCTACCGCAGGCCGTGTCGGTTCCCTCGGGAGAGTAATTGGAAGGAATAAGAAACCTCCTTGTGCGATTGGATCGTTACTGTTGGTCAAATTGATTTCATGTTTCAAGTCTAGGTCAACATGGCATTAGGTATTTCAACTATGGTAGTGGTTACAAAAAAAAACCGGTCAAGTGCGAGTCAGACTCGCGCACGTTGGGTTCCGTACCCATTATCTACAAAAACGGCAAAAAAGTCACGTTTGTTGTATGGGAGCCCCCTTAAATATTTATTTTATTCTGTTTTTAGTAATTGTTGTTATAGCGGCAACAGAAATACATCAACTGTAACTATCACGGTTCTTGAGATACAGCCTGGTGACAGATGGACAAACAGACGGACGGACAGCGGAGTCTTAGTAATGGTCTCGTTTTACCCTTTGGGTACGGTACCGTAAAAACATATGTAGGTAATTTATACTTGAACTTTCATTTTTTGCGTGTGTTGCAGCAGAATAAACTCTTGTTTTCTGCTAGACACCGATATTAATAATAAATTTACTAAATAATAATATATGTTATTCTCAATTTATGTACTTAAGAAACTCACGATCAACCAACTCGGTAAGAACATTTTGTATGTTCACTTTGTTATCGTAAACATTCGGTTTTAATCACAAACTCAAACGAACCGGTGAACCAGTCTCAGGGAGACGTGTGCCGAGAATTGTTCCACAAAGTACTCTGTTAACTGTTCCTGTGTTACTTTATCGAAAATAAACGTTTTTTAACTGAACTTAATGAGCTCATCTTGCATTTTTGCCTCTGCTTTTACATACATTCCCACGCTATAAAATCCCTTACAGGGTAGGCACAGACCTGGGGGGCTATCGCGTAAAAAATATGGGTATGGATATGGGCTTCATTTGACAGTTGAAGCTCATAAAATTATCATATATGGTCCATTTAACTGTCAAATGACGCCCATGTCCATATCCATATTTTTTACGCCTTTTTTACCCCTGTATCGAGATAGACGGTAAAAGTGTGCCAAAAGTTTGATCCACGGTCAAAGTTTTCTGACCTATGTCAGTCCGCTTGTGACCATTGCCATGAAAACACGCGTCACTCAGGTGCAGTGCTTTCTTGCAAGAGCTCGTCAATAACATTTCCACATCACTAAATCTCACTCGTGAAGTCATCGTAGGTACGAAAAATTCGACACGCTAGGTTCTTTTTATGATTTTTGAATTTTTGCATTTTTCATTACTATTTTTATACTTATGATAAATTTTAAATATAGAAATATTGGAAAAAATCAACTCTGCCACAAGTGAATTCTCAGATGGGACTCGAACCCACGACCTTTGGAAATCCGATCCGATAGGTTCTCATACAGTTTGAAGCGCTCTTTTCGTTTATCTCGATATAGGTCTAGTGGGGGTAGGCTTGGCATTTGGCAGACCATCAGAGCTTGAGAATGAAATGGGTAAACATCACTCTTACGTCCCGGCTACACGCCACGTCTTCCCTGAGACTATGCCTGCACAAACCGCTTTGCGCAAGTAAGACGTAGCGGATCTTGCCTGCGTGTAAAACGCACTGTTTTAACTGAAAGCATGCTTTCAGGGCCCGTAGACAAAGTAACATCGTTATGTAGCGAAACGATAATTCAGTTCGTTATTGTCTATATGCGCCAATTAACTTGCGGTGAGACCACGTTATTTAGCGCGGCTTAAGCCAATGCGCCTTCCCATACATTTAATTATTTTCGAACGTTATCGGTCGGTGCCCTCACCACGAATGAATTGAAGCTCACATTGTGGCGGGACTCCAAACACTCCACCCTCACATTGTACTTGGTCTTCACTCTGATGTACTCCACGATATCATCAGATTTCGTGCTGTAGTGCAAGCGGGACACGTACAGCAGCGTTGTCGGGATGGGCGGACGAAGCAGGTGGTTGTGTCCGGTCCGGGCGGTGCCGCACAGGTTACGGCGGTTAGTTAAGACGGTGCAAGTAGCCGGGACATTATAATCACACCTTCCTTATCGACGACGCCACATTTGATATTGGTTGGGTGGGTCTGAGGTATTGTCCGGAAGCAATATTGGTTACCAACACATTGTGCATCGTGTATACTCCAGCCAACTTACGGAAATGATGTTCCATTGATAGGCTTTTTATTACTATTTGCTCTCCAAAGCTAGTTGCTGCCACATTCTGTTTTTCATGGGAGATGCGTCTGCTTTTCATTGAAGTAAATCAACTTTTACTGATTAAGATACTCAAAGTTAAAGATTTTTATTCAAATAGACTTATAGATAAGTACTTTCGAATAGTCCAACATTTTTTTTCCCTACCAGCCATTCAGGACATCTTTTAACTGATAAGAAGAACGGCCGCAAGAAACTTATCAGCCTTAACAGAAACAACAACATTTACAATGGAACATGTTGTTGCCAAACAAAAATCTACAATCTTGAAATATTAAATAAAAGAGGAAAGTGTAGAAGGAAGACACAGTTGGTTAATATTATTCCCTTGTAGGCTAAAGTTAGATTGATGAAAGGTTATAGACGGATATTAAACGAATTATAGAATGAGATATTCTAGGTAATCTAATTCCTAGTTATGACTACTGTATCCTAGAAACTTGAGACATCCCATCTAACTGAAGACGTAAAATTAATGCCCACTTTATGACAGGTAGGACATCACCATAAAGTAGATTGGCGATTCGTAATCGAGTCGTAAAGACGACATAATCGCGACATATGATGTGTCCCACGCAATTTCTATGAAGATCGTATAATTTTAGTTTACTGGAACCATCATTATAACTTCGTTTGGTCACCTCACCACCTCTTTTATATTGTCATAAATATTGCGAGTTTATTTATGTGGTAATACGACCACCACCAAACGTAATCTTTTCGAAGCAAGAGCTTGGAAAGATTTAAACTTTCTGTAGGTCAACTAATTGCACCGTGGCTATCTCGTTTCGGCATTAATTCTTTTTCAAATATTTCTGTAATACTTTGCGTTCGGAAATTATAGAAAAAATATCGTCAAATTAATGCAATTACAATCCAATCGTTCTGCCAGACTCCGTTAGGCACAGCTTGTCCTTCTTAATTGATAAAATTGTTGCCGACCTAAAAGTACCTACTTAAATTGGTAGCTATATCTCAAACCTGTCAATATTTTCTGTAGTTTATTTCGGTTACAAGTCGACTCTCGCAATTCTGGAATAATGGAACCAAGGATGGCTGTCAAACGACGGTAAAGAGGGGTATGACAGCTCCTTGCTGACAAAAAGGTAAATAAAACCGCAAATTTATATAAACTGTTTGTATTTGTACGGTATAAAAGAAGCAAGTTTCTTCACGAATAAGAAGGTACAACCAATAAAATTGTTTGTGTATAAAAAGAACAATATTTCCAAAAATAAAGAAAACCGTGACGTTGGAATGACAACAGTTATCATAAGCTATTAACGAAGTAAGTTAACGTTGCCCAGCGTGGCCAGCTATGATTGTCAGACATGTTCGACAGAGATAAAAGTGATATCTACCAATACAATACAGTAAGATGAATGATAAACGTCAGTAATTAATAGTGTTACCAATACAATCAGACTAGTGATGTGGCCTTCAAGTGTCAGTAACTCCAGTGTCAAATAGTGTAGTGGGAGTGTAGTCGCACGCGCAAGCGGGCGAGCATGGTCGCGCGGGATGCAGCGCGTCGGCGCGTGCGCGTGGCTCGGCGCCCCCTGCGCGCGCAAGAACGGCGCTGTCTGCACCTGCCGAGTGCACACAACGCTGCTCCAGGTCTGTGCAGCACTATTCATCCTCTCTTTCATTTCGATTCGTGAGGTTTTACCAACGCGACGACCATTTGCGTCTGCAGTGTCTATAGGATCACTACTGCTCCAAGAGCATTGTCGCACGGGATACAGCGCTTCGGCGTGTGCGCGGGCTCGGCGCGCTTGCGCAAGAACGGCGCCGGCTGCAGGTCTGTGCAGCACTATTACTCCTCTCTTTCATTTCAGTACGAGAGGTTGTCGCATCTCGATCACGTGTGTGTTACAACGAAAGTGTCTAGACGGATCACTCCAACCATCCCAGCTTAACGCTACTGCAGGTCTGTACCTCTCCTACTTTTTAAAACAAGCGGTTTTCGCAAAATGTCCATTTGCGTGCGGAAGGTGTCTTGCCGGTACATTCTAGGTTTCAGCCATTCCAGCTTAACCAGATGCTCCAGATGCGCGCAGAAATTGGCTATATAAATGATGATAAACAAAACAATATAGAGTAAGTGCTAATCTATCAACACTCCGTAACTTCTTGATTATTGCCCTAAAGTTATCGAATTAATTTTCTCGGGCGAGCAATAAGCAATAACCAGTTTTTGTTTTTTGAAGTTTTACGACCATTTTCTCAACCATATTGGCCATTAAGCTTGTTTTTCTGTGAAACTGACATTGCGATGCCATCATTCGATTGATTAATTTGAACGCTGCATTAACACAGAGGTATTTGGCCACGAAAAAAAACAAGTGCCGACTGGTCAGCGTTGTGACGACGTGTTTTCCTTTTCTTTTTTCTAGCGGCGGAAATTGATTCAGCGTGCGTATCTACTGAAGCCTGCCCCTCTGTAAATTGAAACTATTTAGGTATTGGTTTATATTTTCATTTGCTCGATTTCACTTCTTACCGTTAAATGTTATTTATTGAGCTTTTGTATTGTTTCGGATTTTTTCAATAAAATTCATGATTATTGTAAGTTTTTTTCTTATAAAGCACCTAAAGCGAAACGGAGATATATAGTTTTAAACTTAAAGTCTAAAATGAACAAAAATTTAAGCTAAAGCTGAGACTTAACGAATTTAAAATGATTAGCTTAATTTTTACCATAAAACTATATCTATCCCCCGATAAATTGGTTAATGAGATGCTGAAATCGTCCTTGTAAATATTTGATTATCAGGATTACACTGGTTAATGAAATTCCAGGGCGGGCTTTGTGCGCGCGGCAAAAGGCCGTGCCCGTTGCTGGTGTCAAAAGCACCTTGATTGTGGTTCAGCCCCTTCAGCTGTTATGCCAATATAGGGTAATGTTAAATATGAAAATGTAAAAAAATATTGTTTACTTTTTTATGAACAACAGGACTTAGACTTCATGATACAGGGAGCCTATTGCGCTACGTTAAACAGTCAAAAGTGTAACTGGCAGGAGGTATATTGTGCCAAATTAAGAAGTCGTAGAGTACGCTGGTAGCCTAGTCGAAGTTGAAGTTACTATGTGACCAAAACAATTAGGCGAGTGACAGCGAAGTTTTTTTTTTTAAACTAACTAAAAAACCAAACTTCAAGAAGCGGTAATCAATCAGTTAATCGCTGTAACGTTAATTAATCAGATCTTCAAGAAGCGGTAATCAATCAGTTAATCGCTGTAACGTTAATTTATCAGATAAAAGGAGAATTGTGGTGATGGAAGTGGGCTGCAGGTGCCGAAAGTGCAAAACCGCATTCCTGTCATGCGCCTAATTGTCTTGGTCGTGTAGTTATTTGTTTTGTAATGCGGTGCCCGCTTCGTACTCACTTCTTTTGACAACAGGCTTGCTAATGTTAAGTAATGACAAGGCCGAAAGCGGAAGCGCGCCTCTCCCGAAATCCCCAACCACTGAAGAGCTGGCTATCTTATCTGCCAGCCGGAATCAACAATGCTGAAAACATTGTTGTTATGATCACATCCTTGGTTTCTCTATAAAAGTTTGGATTCTTGTTCGGGAGATGAAATCAAACAGCTAGCGTATTATACCGTGTAGCAACATCGATGTTCTGATAGCTGACAGCAATAAAGCCTGCGATACTGATGATATTGCGCTTTTTAGTCATGCTAAGGCAGAATGCCATAGATCTAAGTATCTAACTAACCATAAAAAGTAGCTGGCGAGAAGTCTTTGCGCTAACAAATCAGGGAGAACTGAGTGCTGTGTCAGTGCAATCTGTGCCTGCTGCGTCGACCATCGATACTGGGGACTCCATGCTTTTCAGACTACGTGGGATACACTATTCTACATTCTAATATTGAATTGCAAACATCGATAAAATATTTTATCATGGGCGTCCCAGGGTTCACCGAAAGCACATTTCGATGTATTTTTTTTTAGTTTGCGGTTAAACTTAAACTTAATATAATTTATTCAGTCTGGGCACTAGTCTAAGCTGTTACAATCATTTATGAACGAAAAACGTTATCCGATATTGTCCGTAATATTTGGCTATGTCAGTTTCTTGTGAGATGTCACTGCAAACTACGCCCGCTCCCGCCTCCGATATACTGGTTGGTACTGGAGACGCTGCGCTTTTTAGTCATGTTAAGATAATTTAATACTTGATGTCATCTGGCATCTATCTATCCAACCAAGGATACAATGTAGCTGGCGAGCAGTCTTTACGCTAACAAATCAGGGAGAACCGAGTGCGGTGTCAGTGCAATCTGTGCCCGCTACGTCGACCATCGATACTGGGGATGCTATACTTTTCAGACTATGTGAGATCTACATTCAGTATTAAATTACAAGTTATATTTACTAACTTCCGCCTGTGGTTCGCGTTACCGTGAGAATACCGGGGTAAAAAAAAGTCTGTTACTCTATGTCCTTTCAAGTAACTTTATGCCAAAAATCAATTCTATTGGTTGCTTAGTTAGGGCGTGAAGGGAGGACAAACAAAACAAACATACATTAGCATTTATAATAAATATGAGTTAGGACTAGGATTAAGATAGCTCTTAGATTACATTACTTTCTATGGTCGTCCCACGGTTCACCGTATTTGGGTATTATCTATTAGATTAAATCACAATATTTGCAATAAATTATTATTATTAGGGTAGGAATAGGAAAGCAATAAACTTTAAGCTTATTATACTTATGTAAAAAGCTTAGAGTTTATAGTAACTAGTCCTACCCTACCCGATGCTAGTGCTAACTCATATGGCAAAGAAATTCCCAGTAAATACAAAATGATTGGTCGCCCCACTCCTCCCGCTCGCTGCTAGATGCAGGCGGCATCGGCATAAAGATGGCGCGAATTAGGCCAATGAACATTTCACCCGCAAACCAACCGCAAATCAAGCCTTTTTCAACGCTTTATAAATTCCATTAAAAATAAATTAGTGGGTTTACTTAGCCAATTAGGTATTTAATAAATATTTTTTAAATACTTATAACAAATTGTGTTATTTGATTACGAGTTTACCACGTGCCATATTTTGGCTAAACTAATGAATACACAACACTGTAAATCTGTGAACAGTCGTATGAGTCTTTATACCTTAGCTCGTAATCTATATATATATAAAATTCAATGTCCTGACTGACTTATTGACTGATAATCAACGCACAGCCCAAACCGTTCGGTCTAGAAACTCGAATTTTGGCACATAGCCTTATAAGGTGCAAAGATGCACTAAGGAAGGATTTTTTAAATTCAACCTCTAAGGGGATGAAAGTTTGTATGAAAGTCTGTCAGCTTTGAAGATAGGATCTTCAAATTTTGTATTAAAAATGAACATTGACATATCTCGGCGTTTTTGAAAATTCCACCCCCAAAGGGGGTACTTTTTAATCTGATAAATAGCACACTTACGGTAGTGAAACGTGGTCGCTTACTATGGATCTGATAAGAAGGCTGAAGGTCACCCAGCGTGCAATTTAGATGGCTATGCTCGAAGGGAAATGAGGAAATCCGTAGGAGAACTAAAGTAACCGACATCGCACCAAGGATTGCTCAGCTGAAGTGTTAGTGGGCGGGACACTTAGCGAGAAGAATCGATGGCCGTTGGGGACGCGGACGAAGTCGCGGGCGAAAGGGTAGTCACATACATTTTTATACAAATTCAACCGCCCACTCATGCTGAAAAACGACAACTGACATTAAAAAAATACAAAGTTATCGCATGATTCCACCCACCCACGAATTGTGTATTCTTCTTGCGTAACAAGAAACGTGAATGCAATGAAACTATATAAACATTTTGAAAGGTCACGAAGTCCAATCCTCCGACCTTATCCACCATCAATCTTCGACAGATCTTTGAAGCTACAATCGGATGCTGAATATATCCTCTATCCTTGTCATTTATAACGTGCGAGACTGGGATTGATTCATAGAGGGCTCCAAAAGTTGAGTGTATTAGAATAAGTAACAGATATTGTATTATTATAGTAAGATTACTGAGGTGTTGAGGAAATGGTAAACGATTACTCAGCACATTTGTTGCTCGTTTGGGGTTTATTATTGTAGAACTAGGTTAGTTCTGAAATGTCATAAAGACGTGGCTTGACGTGGCTAGTTGACCATTTCATTAGAAGACTAATATTTAATCCTAAAGATGTCCAATTATTTTTTTACAAAACTGTCGCAAAAAAATCATAGTTTATTTTTAGCTTCTAACTACAGTTAAATTTCAGTCATGTCCATACTCTGTAAGACTATGGAACGTGTACTCAAGACCCATGTCGTTTTGTCCGTCACACAGGTGGCAGTATCAACAACTAAAACTGGTATAAGTGTTTGTTTGTTTTTCATTTGCTGCTGCGGAGTAATTCGTGTCCTCAAAGTAAAATAGACGAGTGACGTTAATAATTAGAAAGGTTTAGTTAGTAATTATAATTATGAAAAAAGCATCAATGTTAGCTTGTCGTGTCAGTAAATGTCGAATGGTCTGAGGGTCTGAGCATTTAATTGTTATTTACTTATTATTCCAAATCATTCATAATCATTCGTAGCCCCAATTAAGAATATGAAAAAAAGTAATTTCGATAATTGTTTTTCTATTAATAATTTTTTTTACGATATGTATCGTCTATAGGGGAGGCATCTGAGCATTTCCTGTTTCTATGTGACATAGAGGTATTCCTCGAAGCGTACCTATGTTCAAATTTTGAATAGTGATGGGTACTAACTAACTGAAAATAACAATTATCGAGTAGTTTTACGTATTTTTTTTTTTCGAATTTTTATACCAATGAAATATTAACCATGAGTAACCAGGAGTTATACTTACTTGAAAAGCTGCTGGCTGCCTATAATTAAATAAAATGCTTTAATATGAAATGAGAACTTCTCGAAACATCTAAAATAACTCTTGGTTACTTATTTGACCCTGGTACTTTCAACTATAAATATTTTAATATATTAAACTAAGTATTCGTAACACCCCTCTAAATGAGTATTAAAACTTCTGTCGATATCATAATATATTACGTTTCCTTCAGGCTCTTCCCTATGGGTGCGCTTCGAGGAATAAAATTACCATATTTTTAATGGATTCCTCGAAGTGCACCTAATAGGTTCGCTTGAATTTAGGTGCGCGTCGAGGAATACCTCATGACATGATGCATCATTCACACAAAAAGTGCATCATTCCATCCATGCACTTTTTGCGCGCTTGCAATATAATGAAGTGGCAGCTCTTTGAGGTTCACGTGATAAGGCGGTTGTTTAGTCGGCGGTGACCTGTTTCCTGACTCCCGGGAGACCAGGGAAGCCAACCGTTCTGACTCTGATTCGGACAGACCCAAAGACAGTCGAACACTAAACAATTTTTGCTAAAAAACTTTGGTTTTTGAAACCATTTTTTTCCTAAACTTAAAGTTAAGGAATATATTGGACGGATGGTGCTTTTCATTATTTTTAATTAGAGTTTGATATCTACTTTTGTTAAATAACTATGAGTTTTCATCGTCGATATAAATTCCAGTATCGAAGTTTTGGTCAGGTAAGTTCTGGTAGCTGGAACGTAACTTAACATATTTCGAAATAAAACAGCAAATACCGGAAACCAGAATCACGTCTCGATTTTTGGCATCCAGGGCCGTGGACGTAGGTCGCGTGACTACTGTTTTTTTTATAAACAACGCTTAATCCGTAAAAGTAAAAGATTTGTTGGACCCCGGATGGTTTGTCCGTAAAAATCGTGAAAAAATGGTGTCCCTACCATGCACTCTCCCGCCTTTGATTCGCCGCCGCCAAAGTGCTGGCTGTGAGTTGTGACACGCCAGTGCCTTAGACTATAGCTCCAACCTGCAGGATTTCCATGTTACGTCACTAGTACTACATCTTTGAAGATCTTATTTTAACAGCTTACTTATGAATATTATTTTTGTTTCAGGAGTTTGCAACACTCACGAAGGAGTTGAACCAAGCGAGAGAGCAACTGTTAGAGCGAGAGGAAGAAATATCGGAGCTCAAAGCAGAAAGAAACAACACCAGGGTAAGTTGGAGAAATATCCACTTTGACACCAATATACGAGTAATAATCGTTTTGCTGCTGTATAATCTATCTATAAATAGGGTCCAGATATTTAGTGGTTGGCCTTTATGAATATGATGATTGGCTATTATGTTTTATTTAGTTTTTCTGGTGGTAACAGTTAATGGGCAATATTAATCTGAGCAAATAAATAAAAAACTTCAATTCAACTTAGTAATTTTTGATAAATATTAAACAAGAAAATATACTATAAAAAAGCAACTTGTCTTATGTCGCCCTGACGGCCTGATGTTTGACGACAAGTTGCTTTTTTCTAGTATATTTTCTTGCTTTATATTTATCACATAAAAATAGCACTGTAAAATACAAAATTAAAAAGTTGTAATTAGTAATTTTACATAAATCCGAGAGGACGGTTAATGGATTTGAATAAATTGTCCTGTTAATTAGATTTTGTCTCTCAATTATTTCATAACACTTTTTAATCTATTTGTTTCTTTAAAAAATTTACTACAAAACGTTTAATGAGTGTAAAGATTGAAATACTCATTATTTCATTCCTGTCATGGCGTTTTTTTCTCGGTCTAAGCCTAGATTACAAAAGTCACTTTCTGTATTTTCTTAACGTAAAAGTTATTCCTATTTAACTGTGAACAAATAGATCCAGAGCAACAGCCGCTGTGGGGGCCGTACAGTCATATTAGCGTGCAATAAGAGCAAATTAGGCGTAACCAGGAGCTATGCCCTTGGGAACAGCTAACCGAGCTTATGAGGAAATAAAGGCTCGTATGCACTAGGGACGTAACTCGATTTAGCATGGAAATGTATTTCTAGTGTTATTTTATGCTGTCTTTAAGAGTTCGGTGCAGTAGGTAGCGCGTTGGTCTACGATTTCGAAGGCTAAGCTTTGGTCGATTATGGGATAGCGGACCAAAAACTGATTTTAACTAGCAGCTTCGTGCTTTGGTAAACGCATTTAAGCCGCTGTTCTCAGTTGCATTTGTAATTGTAAACAATCTGTTGGAAGTTTTTTGGCTAAATTTTTTTTTGTAGGGTCTGAAATAAGGGATAATAGTTAATTTAGGTAACAGCATGCGTAGCGAATCACGACTTTCATCTTGTCATTTTCGGCAGGTGAATAAAAGGTGTGATGAAATACTTTTTTTTACATTTCGATGCTTCGAGTTCGGCGTCATATCCAAGCGTTTTGGTCATGCTTAAGTAAAAAAAATTACGAGGACGAAGTTGTAGTTATTCTAAAATCCTTTCTTGCTTATAAGAAACATCCCAAAATATTGACAGATAACGTGAAAAGGGCACTTATCCCAATCACATAATCTTCTATTATCCATTGACAACAATAAAATCTACATTGTTGGCTGAGGGTCGAGGATTCAAGTTTATTTATGTCTCCAATATGTTTATCTGCCAACCGCTGTCAGGCCAGGAGTCCATTAGACTGATGGGCTACCACAAGACGAGCTCGAGTTTCTCAGTTTTATGTCTTCTTGTTATTTTTAGTGCTTCAGTCTTGGGAATTGATGGGAATTTAAAGTAGTCTAGTTTAAAGAGCTGTGTAGTAAAAATTTTGTTTATTGAGCGAGTTTTATTATTTTGACGGTTTAAAATAGATTATGGGGTGTGTTACTAAAAAAAATTATGGTTCAAATAAAATGTTGCTTAGATTAGAGCACTTTTTAGGGTCACATAAAAGAACTAATTTTTCTTTATACTTGAAGAGTTTTGATGTACTTTGTACCAAATTCGTGATCCATTTCGAAAAGTTTTCAGCATTTTTATTATCCTTCAGTTAAGAGTTATCATAATAATCAGTAGTGTCATGCACTAGTGACAAATTAGCTAATTTATTTTAGTATAGAGAAATATAAGCCATAATTAGGCTGTTCATGCCATATTTTGATCACATTTACAAACGAACCACCTCATTATTAATACTTTTCCTAATTTTCCAGCTACTACTCGAGCACCTGGAATGCCTGGTGTCGCGGCACGAGCGCTCGCTGCGCATGACGGTGGTGAAGCGGCAGGCGGCCGCGCAATCTGGCGTCTCCTCGGAGGTCGAGGTCCTCAAGGCGCTCAAAAGTCTCTTCGAACACCACAAAGCTCTCGACGAGAAGGTACGATTTAGTCTTTATTCAATACTCAGGTGAATAAAAGGCGTGTGCCTTCTTTGGATTATTGGATCCAATACCGACGCGAAAAAATCTTTGTACGGTGACATGAGCCAGTGAACACCTGGTATGCTTGGTTTGGCGGCACGGGCGCTCGCTGCGCATGACGGCGGTGAAGCGGCAGGCGGTCGACTAGTCCGGCGTCTCCTCAGAGGTTGAGGTCCTGATGACGCTCAAGAGCCTCTTCGAGCATCACAATGCTCTTGACGAGAAGGTATAATTTTTTAATTCAATATTGAGGCGAAAGAATCTTAAAAAAATATATGTTTTTGGGAACGCCTGTTACCATGGCGTCAAAGATGTGTAAGTAGTCCAATCGGTATCATATTACTTCCATAGCACCAAGCTGCTGTCGAAAAGATCTGCCACAGCTTCCATCTTCATTCCACTTTATATCATGTTATGTAATTAATATACCTGATTGATTTGATACCGTACCGTACCATTACAAAGCATGATTCAGTCCTCCTCTTAATAAAACGCTCGGTCAAATCAGAATCTTGAACTTTTATATTTTTAATACGCTGTAGGCCAGCGTTGTTACATCAATGCTAGGAATATCCTTGCATTCGAAAGAAACATCTTTTCAGGTGTTTAACGATCGATTAAGATGCAACTGCCAATAATTTATGATTTTGTAATTTTTGCATTTTTCAATGCTATTTTTATACTTATGGTAAATTTTAAATAGAAAAATATTGGAAAAAATTAACTCGGTCACAAGTGAATTCTCAGAAGGTCGCGGGTTCGATTCCCGTCTGAGAATTCACTTGTGACCGAGTTAATTTTTTCCAATATTTTTCTATTTAAAATTTACCATAAGTATAAAAATAGCATTGAAAAATGCAAAAATTACAAAATCATAAACAGAGTCTTGAAGTCCAAATAAAAAAAATTCGTTAACTAACAGCCATGTTATTAAAAGTGTGTAATTGAAGCAGATATAAGTAATACGAGTTAGCACTGAAACATTGGGAAGACCCTATAATGGGCTCCGATTTAACTTGCTCTCTCTATAATTTCCATGCTTTTTCGTGTCTTTTGTCCTATTTGTCAATTGTCAATTGAGTCTGCGTCACAGATTTCAACGCAAATTACTATGAAATTAACATATTTAACCCGGCGTGAGTGAGGTCGGGTATTTCATACCCGAGACGTTTTTAAACGCAGATTATCTAATTTTACTGTTGCCTTGCGAGTCTCGTCTTTGCAGTAGCTGGAGGGAAGGGTTTGAGGGGTGAGAAAAACAAAAAACTGCTGTTCAAAATGTGTTCAATTTTTTTTGTTAAATTTTTTCCTAATTGTATGGAGTAATTTTGGTGTTATGTTACCTGATCTTTTCAGACGTTTCAGTTTTTTTTTTATAGTGGTTAGATACTATTGTTAAATTGATTTGCCGAAGAAGTTCTAAATTTTGATACATTTTTATGCGAAAAGAAGTTTAACTACTTAAAGATTTATTTTTAAGAAATTTTTGAGACTTTGTTATTTCAATGAAAAATACGCTTTTTCTACTTAATTATATTTTTACTGATCCAGTTGAATGGACACTGTTATATTTATATATCTCAAGAAAAAAATCAAAATACACAATCATAGTACAAAAAAATTAAGCTTGAAGTTTCGGGTATCTCCTACCCACCTCATAGCTAGTGTAACAATTTCTCACCTCATTCATGCCGGGTTAATATAAAACATCATTGATGCTGTTAGCATCTCCATAAAATCCGGCTCTACGCTATCCGCAATCCTTTTAAAATTTAATAAAGAGCCGTCCTTGAATTTTTGTAACTTTCACTTTAATAGCCCATTAAGTTTAACTTTAACTTATTAATTTGCTCCACAGGTCAGGGAGAGGTTACGGGTGGCGTTAGAGAGAAATACGGCCTTAGAAGAAGAATTAGCTTTAACCAAAGAAGAAGTAAGTACATTATACATACAATTAATTATTATGCCGTGTGGTGACGGCCTAAGAATACAAATGTCACCACTCCCTTACATGCCTGGGATGTCGTAAGAGTCGACTAAGAGGCTCGACGCATTGAACACCCGTGCGAGAGAAGGAAAACTTGAAACAAACCCTCTACCAACCCGTCTGGCCAGCGTGGTAGCAGTAGGCTAATAGCCTCCTAAGACCGCCACAACAGGCATGAGCTAGGAGAGTCCTATCTCCAGCAGTGGACGTCCACAGGCTGATGATGATGACATACAATTAATACATGTAAGGAATAGGTACAGACAACAGCAAATCCGGTTTTAGGAAACTATTCAATTTTTACAGTTGATTTTGAACCCAACGCGTTAAAGTTCAAAGTCAACTTGTCAACACAACTCAACTTGTCGTAAAGTCAGTTTTGAATTGTACACAAACTTGCCTTAAACGAAAACAAATGTATTAATAATATATTTGTTAGATCAGAGTCCTTATTACACGTTGACATTCACTGTCAACGTTTTCGATAACTATCGGATGCTCTACACATGTCGATAAAACAGTCTATACAGGATATGAAATACAAAGCTTTCGTTTGCGTAAACTATCGCTTTGACCCTGGCTCTTTGATCAGAACTGATTTGAATACTTAGAAAAGTTAAAAAAGCTCTTTTCCTGCACAGTAAGCTTATTACGAATTTGGCAAACTTGACGTTACAGTCAACGGTAACGTAAAATGTAGCTCTGTCTCTTTCATTTTTAGGGACTGTTTTACCGACATGAGCAGTTTATCCGATAGTCTACCTACGCTAACGTGTCCTGTAAATGTCATGTTTGGCAAACTCGTAATATCGGTACAGACGGGACTCGGCACTGCAACCTTTGGTTGTCCGGTCAGTTTTAATGGATTTACCTGCCAAATCAAGTTGGTCTCCATTTTCATCAACTTTTTAAGAAGTTGTGGTCCAGATATAGTGGATTTTGATCGTTATCTTCGTTTAGGCGGTTTTCACTTCTGCCGGCACTCCAGCGGGGCGACCGCCTAACTCAAAGCTTTTTTTCGGTAACGCACTCCGCGAAAGCCGAAGTGAATTTTCGGCGTTGACTCCGAGCGACTGCCTAACTTTCTGGCGCGCTTGATGTAGCGTCGGCTTTCGTCGAATGAACGAACTTGAATGACGAGAGTGGTTTCAACCAGTGTGACCAGATTCAGTATTTTAATACTTTTTCAGTATATTTTATCGATTTTTCTGGACTTCAGTATTTTTGTAGGTATATTGTAAGGAGTCAGTATTTTTCGGTATATTTCGGATAAATAATCCATTTTCTCTAAAGAGGTGTGTATTTTATGTTTTAGATGTACAAATATGTAAGTAGGTAGGTAAATAAAATCTTATGTGTATGAATAACATGTAGTTTCTAATCATCTAACACACCTGCACAAAACTGAAAGATTTCTTGGATTATTGGGACTTTTATTCGCAAGTCGAGTAATAGAATTACACTTTGACGTAAAAATTTTCGTAATTTTCGTAAAAATTAATCTGGTCACACTGATTTCAACTCACCATAACGACTTTGAAGTTTGACATTGGCAAAATTCGCGAATTTTATCACATTGAGAATAACTACTATATAATTTGTGGAGAATAATACTAATCATTAGTACTAGTGTGAGATAAAACGTTATTTTTTGAGCATAAATTAAAGTGTATACCTACTATTAATTATTGAATAAAGCATCATTATTACAAAGAAAGAAGAAATAAATACGACGTAAGTACTACTTTTTATCATTAGAAGAAGCAAAGAGTTTGTTTTGGGACTGGGATCTCATAGCTTTAAAAACTAAAATTAAATGGCAGCGCACTTTCAACCAATTAATGTATTTCTGTGTGTGCACTTTTATAACAATAAAGAAGTAGGTTTTCTGCCGTAGGCCAACTACTTGCATTTTGCTTGTCTTTGTACGTTTTCAGTTAGTTTCACGCAATAAATGTATTTATGTGTGTACTTTATAACAAAAAGCAATATAACTTGAAAAATACTTGACTTTTATAACATAACTTGAAAAAAGCAATTTTAGTACTAAATACAAAGCACAGAATATTAAAATCGAAAATAATTATCGTAAGCTGCGAGCTTACTGCGAGAGAGTAGACACTGTTTTCCTGACAGGTAATCTGTCAGTTTTGCCGCCATGTTGTTAACGCCGAAATACTTAGGCGGTCGCAGTTATCTGTCAAATCCATACATTATCATTCGTTCTTTCGGCTGTCAAACAAAAATAAAGTTTTGGCGTAGAAAGTGTTCTTAGGCGGTACCGAATGACAAGATGACGTCACAAACTATAGCTTTATTCCAAACATTTGAGTTAGGCGGTAGAGCTACGGGTGCAACCCGTTTTTTTTTTAAATAAAAACGTCATAATAAGTCTTAATAATTGTTCTTCCAGCTCCAACAATATAAGGCGTCGAGTGGGCAAGACGGCGACAAACCGAAGGAAAACGGCACCGCGCCCGGCGCCTCGCCCGACGGCCACAACGGGGAACAGCCGCAGCATAAGGTGACGCCCACACTCATAACACATAGACACACACGTGTACACACACACACACACACGCGCACACACCCACCAAACATACACCCACACATCTCCTATGGTAATCATACGGTAGTTTTATAAAATACAAGTAAGACGAAGTAATTTTCTTTGTATAATTTGAAAGATAACTGGATGAATGATTTACATTCTTAATGAGTGATATATGCAGTCTACTTAATTATTGATGAATAAAATGAACATATAATAAAAAAGGGAGTTTTTCTGGTAAGTGAAGTCGCTTCTTACATAGTTATATTTACAATAACACTTTACTTCATCACAAAACAAAACTGTACTTATTTTATTACTAAGAAAAACACTAGCAGAATTTCTTCAGACACAACATTTTTGTGTAGAGACTAGCACTAACAACACAAAAAGTAAACATTAAATGATTAGTTTTACTAGCATTTACAAAGTGTCACACAGGAAAGAACTAAAGACAGCAAGATTTATGTATAGTGGCTTACTCTAATTCATAAATTTGGTTCATACACAGTTAGTACGCCAGATATTAAATATCTGCAAGACACATTTTCAACCTGCTAAAAAACTGCTAAAGAAATGAAAACTTTGTGGTAACAAAAGGCGACTATACAGTCGGGGAATTTCCCGGTTACCAGTACTGTTTTTTCATGAAGCTTTATTTAAAAGCAGTTTTATAGAAAACGATTATATCACAAATAGAAGACCATTAATAGGTGTTTAATTCAAATAATTAATGATAACTATTAACCTATTATTTTTTTAATAAACATTTCCGAAAAAAACTAGTAGTCAACCGGGAAGTTCCCAAATTGTTCATAGAACTTTCAAAATCCGTGTCACTTTGCAATTATTTTCATCTGACAAAAGTCGTAAAGAATTTATGAATTAGGGTCTTAAGAAACTCGCAAATGTTAGAACGCCTTAGTGGAGTTTTGCTCAATTTATCAAGAATTTTGATTACTTTTCATGACATCGCAAAAAAGCGAAAAGCTAAAATAAGTTGAGTAAAACCGTTACTAAAGTTTGAAGTCTTGCTTGTTTAACAAATGGCGCCGTCAGTGGTTCGTTCAGCTAGTTAATAACAAGTTAGGGTTTTTTATGACCCTCGTAAAAGTTACAACATTAAATGAACTGAAGGTTTATGAATCAATTTTGAATAGAGATAAAAGAATATAAAGTGAAAAGCATACTCGATTTACATCCTAACCGGATACGAACAGTTTATGTAGTTTTAATTTTATACAAAAACAAATATTTTGAGCATTATGTAGACTCTGGTGGCGCCATCTGTGCAGAATAATGTTTTTAGTGTTTTATTTTGTAATTATTTGATTTTGACGGTCGACACAGGATCAAAATAGTGTAAACGGCGAATCAGAGTCCAGCAAGAGAATCACTGAGCTCCATAACACGATCGCCAAGCAGGTCAGACCGACAAACATACATGCCACGCATATACTGAAAGATATTTTGTGTACTTTGATTGGTATTTCATTTAGCACACCCTAATCATTCACTAAATCTGGCCTGCTCACTATTTACATTGCAAACAAGTGATAATAAATTTATTGATAAATAAAAATGACACGGTCTTAATTTTCCTATTTGAGATAGAATTAGATTTTTTGCCCTCAAAGTACACATTTCATACCGACCCAAGCTTCCAAGGTTGGTCGCTAAAGCACGACTGTGTCGCCATCTGTGCGTCAATAACTGAAACTAACATTTGTCAAATGCAGAGCTTATTTTTGCTTTACCATTAAAAAACATATAAATTGTGCCGTTTTATAATGTAGTGCATACCCTCAAACTAGAATAAAGTAAAATATACCTTAGACAGAATGATTAAAAATGCTTGCTTGCATACAAAACATATTAAAACGAAGCATGTTAAACTTGACCTCAATAATAGAATATAACAAATCTTACTAGTTATTTAGTGATACCTTAGAGAAAAATACCTCCATATATTGAAATAAAGGCATCTTTATGAAGAAGTTTTCTGTCTGTTAAGTTAACCCAAATTCATAGAACTGTTTAGAAATTCATCTAAATATCATAGAATTGCCTTTATTTCTATATCGATAAAGTTAGTTTATTCGGAAAGCAACATTGTGAATAATGAATATATTGTTCAATTACATACCTAATATAGGTTTTTTCTTTTAATTATGTTGCTTTCTGATCATACTCGTACCATAAAAAGGACGTGTGGTTTTCTTTTTAGTTTTCAATAAATATTTACGAATTTATGATTTTTGTAATTTTTGCATTTTTCAATGCTATTTTTATACTTATGGTAAATTTTAAATAGAAAAATATTGGAAATATTAAAATATTTACGAAATTGCAGAAAGAGATGGTACATCCGTCCTATAATATTATACTATTAGATCCTACCTACCCTACACTTAGAAAGTTAGTAATGGTACTAGACCCAGCGGTAAAAAAATGTAGGGTAGAAGCCCTAGTTGAACTACCTCCAACCTTAACGCTATGTAAATAAGGATTAAATTGAATTGACCACAACCAGTGGGCCTACCGCGTGAGTGTCGTCGGCATCGCTGTCAACTTCACTTTGAGAGCCGACGGCGTTTTCGTACAACGCAACTTCAACGTGATCGTCCTTATAATCAGCTCCCTAATTGTCTAATTTAAAAATCTATCACAATCCCTTTCAAAGGGATTGTGATTGTGATAGTGATTTATGGAATTGTGTTACTTATAGTCGCAATCCCTTTCGGAACGAATGATGTTTTAAATGACACTTCATTTGACACTTTCTCCATTCATTTGAAAGATATTTTCGTCGGGCACTGTGACGGCGGTGTAGTCGCACGCGGCTATGAGATGAGGAATAAGTGATACGATGGGACGGAGAACTCGTCAATGTGCTGGGCCCGTATTCACTATGACCACTTACCGATTCCTTGCTTAAACCACGCCAATGTCGTATTTGTTTTAGACTTTTTCAAAATTCGTTTTCTCTATGAAATTTACAAATTCTAAAGTTATTTTACTTGTTTGATAATTATACAACTAGTGACTTTCATGTACTTGTACAATAACTTTATAATTTGGAAGTATCTTGTAGAAAACGACTTTTGAAAATGTCAAAACCAAGTACGACATTGGCGTGGTTTGAACAAGGAATCGCTAAGTGGTCATAGTGAATAAGGGCCCAGTGCGCGTTTTCGTCAGCTCATCAATTCCGAATCTCAACCAGCTCATACACATCTCATTCCACGATCAAAGAACCGTGTGACTACCAGGGCCCTTATTCACTATGACCACTTAGCGATTCCTTGTTCAAACCACGCCAAGGTCGTACTTGGTTTTGACATTTTCAAAAGTCGTTTTCTACAAGATACTTCCAAATTATAAAGTTATTGTACAAGTACATGAAAGTCACTAGTTGTATAATTATCAAACAAGTAAAATAACTTTAGAATTTGTAAATTTCAAAGAGAAAACGAATTTTGAAAAAGTCTAAAACAAATACGACATTGGCGTGGTTTAAGCAAGGAATCGGTAAGTGGTCATAGTGAATACGGGCCCTGATCTGAGAGAGATATCTTGAGAAAGGTAGTAGAACATAATTGAGTATACGTCGCGTGCGCGGGTCAAAGCAATACCAATACACTCTTGTACAATGGCGACCGGCGTCCGCGCCACCGTTCGGTCGCGGTTCGAATTGAACGGTTGAACGCGTGAATGAGAGAATGAGTCAGTACGTCACGCCCCTGGCGGGAACAGGGACTTTGCCTAGACAGTTCAATTTCGTTCATTCAATACCTTTCAAAAAGCGCCCCGATCACCATCCATCCATCATCAGCCTGTGGACGTCCACTGCTGGACATAGGCCTCTCCTAGCTCACGCCTATTGTGGCGTTCATAGGAGACTATTAGCCTACGGCTACCACGCTGGCCAGACGATCGTCCCGATCACAATCCCTATCAAGTGTCAAATAGTGACGGCCTGAAGTATGTAAATATCTTTCAAATGACAAATTGAAAGGGATTGCAATAGATTTTTAAATTAGACAATTAGCCCCCAGATTCCTTTTCCATAGTCAGTTAATACTCGACTCTGTTTGCGACCGAGACAGCGCTATAGCATCAGCGCTTGCGTGTGAAGGGTCACGCCCATATTCGACAAGTCGACGACGTCGACGACACTTACGCGGTAGTGGCAAAGGTCGTCTACACTTTTTTTTTATACTAGGAGTAATGCTTTCACGCATCCCTCGCCCCCAGGTGCAGGGGCGATTCGAATTGTTGGACTCACCTGGGCGGGTACTACCAAACAGGTCGTCTACCCTACATTGATATACAGTGGGATAATGGGCTTCGTAGAGCGTCGTCGCTGTCACCTAGTACAATGTGTGATGTTTCTAGACCTTTATCCCACCTTTTAGCTCTTTGTGCATACTTTATCGCCGGTTACTGTAAGTCTTAAAGCCTTGTATCCATCTAGCAATAATTGAACCGTCACACAGGACCCTCAATATATTGAACAAGTGATTGATTTACTATTTGGTATCAATTGGTCGAATTTTGCGCGTTAATTTTGTTTAGTGGAAACAGGGCTTACGTTTTAGATCTGTCAAATAGCATCAGTTCCTATAGATATGTTTACTATTTGACCGATTATATAATATTTAGATTAATAAAAATATAACTCTATAATTCCAAATTTTCAGTTAATCTCTAAAAACCATAGATATAACACCACATCACATTACTAACACTATCATTAGGCAATCACTAACATCCATTGTACACCCTGTATAGTGTATTATGTAATGATCATAATTTGTTCCATTAATTTGTTTTTGTTGAAGGTAAGTTGTATTGTAATACATTTAAATTGTGTACATTGCATATGTATATGAGATTAATAATTGAAGAAAATGCCCCCACTCTAAATAAATGAACTAAAACAACAATCTTCTTATAATCAGAATAATGAGATATAACTGCATTACTTTATAATCATTGCGTAAGCGAGCTCGCCTTATAATACTGATTTTTTTTTAACGAGAAACTAATCAACTTGGAGTCTTTTATTAAAATTATGCTTTTAAAACAATAAACAACACGAGTTTTGAAATCTAAATCATTAAATTAAATATCTTTTCCTTTTTTTATGTTAGTTTAGACAAAAATCTCTTGTTAAAATCAATACAGCCTTTTTAGCATTACCAGCTCTTGAAAGATTCACATATGCAGTTGAAGTTGAAGTTATATTTTTCATTCAACTCTCTACCATAAGGAGAGGATTTATACTAATCGAGCTATGTCGTGTACAGGAACATTTGTTCAGCTGGTAAAAAATAACAAAGACAAAACTTTTCTTGAGTTCATCAAGCTCAATCTGCCTTTATAAGCATGTCGTGGATAGATAAACTAAAGACGCTTTATCGTAAACGCAGTCAGCCGAGTTGAGCTCGTGGCAGCGGCGGGTGGCGGAGCTGAACAACAAGGTGTCTGAGCTGGAGGAGCGGCTTTCCAAGGGCGAGAAGGAGCTCGTCAAGAAGCAGGACGAGTGCGCCAAGCTGCAGCGAGACCTGCGCGAGAACGTCGCGCAGAAGGAGGACCAGGTAATGTTCCACTACATACTAGCACGTATGTCATCATCATTTGTCATTCTAATGTTCCCACTGCTGGGGCACTGGCTTCCTTAAGGATAGCTGGATAAAGAATTGGGCCATGACCCACCAGTCGGGCCTAATTGGTTGGTTTTAACGACTGCAAATCCAGCGGCTACCAACGGCTTAAGCAGCAAAGAGGAGCTGGAGATTTGATGTGCTTCTGCTCACTGCTCATGTCGATAAAGCAGTTTCTACAGGTTGGTCCAAGCCTGGTCGATATATATATTTTTTAAAGGTTACTTATAAAAAAGGTACCTATAAAAAATATTATCAACCAGGAAAAAATATCGAAAGAACTTGTTTTTAGATTTATAAAAAGTTTGTTAACCAAGAACAACCAATCAGCCTGGATATTTTGTTTATTTTTAGAAAAGACGTGTCACTTTCACATCACACAAAGGAAATGCCAAAAAATATGTGGAAAAGAGAAAAATAAAAATTTATCGAGATATTTCATTTTTTTTATCTTGCAATCTGGTGAGACCGTTTTTATTTATTGCGGATCCTAATTGGCCGCTTGGTCAACTATATATAAAATAATATATATCCACCAGGCTTAGACCATTCTGTATAACGAATATGGTTTGCCAAACTTATGGCCACTGTATATTTATTTATTTTATGTCCGAAAATAAACCAACAGCTATGTTTAACACAAAAGATAACTTATCTAGCAACAGAAAGCCAATTATAGGTCATCACAGATTCCAACAAAGTTTACAAAGAGCATAATTTTAAATCTAAATTAATACTAAAACAGTACATAATTATGTCTCGTTGAAAAAATCTTTGCTCATGATTCGCTTCATCGATGCCTCATTCATTGCAAATAGATCTAAGTCTGCCTGTCGCGGTACTAAGTTAAAACTATTACTCGCACGCCATAAATATGTATTCTGTCGGTAATTTGACGATGCAGGTAAATGATGGAAATATATTTTTATGTCAGGAGGAGAGGATAACGACCCTCGAGAAGCGGTACCTGAACGCGCAGCGCGAGTCCACGTCGCTGCACGACCTCAACGAGAAGCTCGAGCAGGAGCTGCAGCACAAGCAGGCGCAGCTCAAGGTAACCACTAAAGTGATATACATCCGCGAGCGGTCAGAGTGGTGTGGTCGTCGTCGTCGTCTCAGCCACACGACAACTGCTGGGTATAGGCCTCTCCCAAGGTTCTTCACGACGATCGGTCCTGCGCTGCCCGCATCCAGCGCGACCCCGCGACCGCGCACCAGGCTATAGATTTTTCAAACCCCCTACAAGGGCTCTCGCTAACGCTATCATTTCCATGCTAAACATGCAATAGCGAATTTAATATATCCAATATTGACGTTCATAAGTGTTTGTAACAGCCTAGACTGAATAAATGATATTGAATTTGAATAGATGAATAGAAATATGTAGGAATTAGACAAGAACTCTATCGTTGAAGGGTTTTATGAAAGTTTGATAGCTATAGCGATAGCACAAGCTATACCGTTAGGCGGTCGGGGTGCAGATCGTCGGTCCACCTTGTGGGGGACCTACTCGCGGAACGTCGAGTGGTATGGGATGGGACGTAATTATTTTACTAGGACTAGTTATACCATCACATCTTATGATCTCGATTGCCTCAAATGTCCGAGATGGTGGGAGCCTGATGACCTGTGCTTACGGGTATTTTTTACCTATTTCAGGCATCAGTCTCACACAAACTTAGCTAAGATTAGTACCTGAGATTAGTAAACTAAGAGTTTGTGATGAGAAATAAAGATTAATTTATTATTATTATTATTATTTTACGATCTCTAGAATTATGAAATTACACAAATATGTTTCTTGATTGATGAAAATTCTCATTTTCAAGGTTCCGTCGCATTCTTATCGCTCGCGGATTGTACTTAGTCATTGCCTGTGGCCCACTCGTGTGATGAAAAATCATCTCCTTGCAATTTGAAAGAAAGGATATACGACCCAGCTATGGCCACTAAATACCCGATTGTGTGGCCATAACAGGTGTTTTACCCTATTTAGTAAGAAAAATGTAGATAAGTATCCCCATTTAACTTGGCCATGAGTTGATAAACAAAAGGTTTTTTTAAATGATAACCTAGTAAAACCATTAAACATAGAAAATAAAGCCTTTTTTGAGTACACTAACTCCTGTGGTAGTGTTCCATGTTTAGAGAATGATTTGAGTAAATGAAATAACCAATAATAACTTCCATAGTAGTCTCTGTTCGATGTGGCAACATTTAGAGCTTCCAGATTGTTCTAAAGACGCTACTGGGGCGAGTCGTTCGTCTACACACCTATTCCCTACATTCTACTCGAATTCTAGAACATCGCAATATAATAAAAAAAACTTGAACTGCAACGGCCAATGCCAATACAGTGCGACAAGGCTTCTAATGAACGTGGCAAAATAAGGAACTAACGCGAAACGTCATTTTTGACAGTTATGCAGCTGTGTGCCCGCGTTAATTATAGGCCTTGTCTTGTCTGTGATCTCTCCATTCTCTGTGTAATCTTTCACTACGGGACGTTAGCGGAATTTGTTTAAGAAACAAAGAGGCCATAACTTTAAAAAAATAGGCCTTGTCCCACTTGTGTTAAGGCCTGGCTAAAAAAAGAACTAACACCGCTTTTCTGGTGTTTACGTCAAATTTGACAGTTACAGCGCCCCCGTCCGCGTTCATTATAATCGTTGCCGCACTGTAGACTCCGCGCCACCAAAGAAGTCCCGCGGATTAAAAAGGAACTAAAATTATCTCCACAGTAATAGAGTTTATTTTCGAATGTTGAACGGGTCAGACCATAGACTGCAGCGCCTCTCTCAAGGGACTTTTTCCGTGGCGCGGACTCTAGTACTGAACCGAACCATTCTCCGAACACGGTTTGCACGTAGCGCCATGCGCCTCATCGCCACTCGCCTTAGACCTGTATATATCGCGCAGCTGCAAGAAGAGAAGATCGCGGCGATCGAGGAGAAGCTGGAGCTGTCCACGCAGAAGCTCGCGCAGATGTCCTCGCTGCCCGAGATGGAGGAGCAGCTCAAGGCGCGCATGGAGGCTCTCAACCAGGTAAATATGACCACGTTACTTTGTTACCGGCGACCGGTCAGCAGTATTTACCAAAATGGTTTGAAACTAGAGCATTATTATCGTACTTGTGATGCTATTCGGATTAAGACAGTATTTATCTCGGTTTCCATTACAAGTTATCCTAAATACTTATCCAATAAAAAAATGCTAATTGCAGTTTTGTATGAAAAAAAATACTTAATGGATTTTTTTTATGGGTAAATATTTTGGATTTTTTTTAAATAGAAACCTGGATAAATACTATCTATAATCCAAATTGCCGTGTGGTGACGGCCTAAGAATACAAGTGTCACCACTCCCTTACATGCCTGGGATGTCGTAAGAGTCGACTAAGAGGGTCGACGCATTGAACACGTGTGCGAAAGAAGGAAAACTTGAAACAAACCCTCTACCAACCCGTCTGGCCAGCGTGGTAGCAGTAGGCTAATAGCCTCCTATGAACGCCACAATAGGCGTGAGCTAGGAGAGGCCTATGTCCAGCAGTAGACGTGCACCGGCTGATCATGGATAGATGTATAATCCAAATAACATCACAAGTTCAGTCAATCATGCTCAAATTTAAAATTATTTTGGTATTACGCTTGTATGGGGACTGACATGTCGCGGGCCTCTTAAGGCTCAATTTATGTTGCGGTGGAATGGAAACGAAAAAAATTTTTGCAACTAAATTGTATATACTATATCGAGTTTTATGTCAATCGTGTTACCGTTTAAATTAGATAAAGGCTAAAATGTCAGAGAATACGCGAGAATTCCACGGAAGTCGCGCCTTCCAGCGACTTCTTTGGCTTTTAATTTGAAAGTTAACAAGTTACATAAAGTTCATTTTAGTTACGTACTAAAATGAACTTTATGTAACTTTAAGTTCGTTTAAAAAATTCAATCCAATGCAATGAAAATTGAGCCCAAGAATTTGGCTAAATTTGATACCTTTTCCAATATAGAAATTGTACTTTTTATTATTCAAAGCGCGGCCGCTGCTGTGAGAATGCGTTCCAGATAATTTCCAGTCAGAAAAGATATTAAAAAATAAGCTTTATCTACTTGACTTGACATAGAGAACTGATATGAAATATGATCTTTCATGAACGCATTTTCTCAGCAACCGAAGTTTAGGGATGAAAATCTAGCTTTACCGTTTTACCACAGATCTATATCGAGATAGACGAAAATACCGCTTACTTCCATGATAAAAACCTAACGTGTCGAATTTTTCGTACCTACGATGACGTCAAGTACGAGATTTTGTGATGTGGAAATGTTATTGACGAGCTCTTACAAGAAAGCACTGCACAATAAACCATTCTCGTATCTGAGTGACGCGTGTTTTCATGACAATGGTCTCAAGCGGACTGACTTAGTTTGGAAAATATTGACTGTGGATCAAACTTTATACACGTAAGTTAGGTAAACTTTTACCGTCTTTCCCGATATAGGTCTGTGGTTTTACTTCTTTTAATACTTTTGTTTAATTTGATGCTAAAATCTTCCATTAAATACTGTTGATTTGGAAACTGAAAACATTAAAATTCCTTATGTTTTTAGAGAGAGATATGTTTGCTGTCTAAAGTTTATTAAAATGCCTAGACACGAAATGCTACGTTAACAACTGGTATTAGTATCGGCAGAGTGATTTGAGTCATAAATAATAAACTTCCAAATATTAATAATTATGTTTGCAAGAAGATGCAATGGAAAATATGTTTTTAATTATTAATAAAAATTTGATCTAAATTGATCCATAGTTTATTTAGAGTAACGGGACTCAAATCTCTAAACAATCAGTATTGTAGAACGCGAAAGTCTATAATCTTAAATATCAATGTTTGTAAGTCCTCCCAAAGGTTCTGCCAGGTTTGTGTCAGCAGCCCAGGTACAGCTTGTATCATATCCCTCGAAGGGAATCATGCTTCGAGCATATCACCATCCTCTCATGATCCATTGTAGCGTGAACATAACAGTATTGTGAAGTGTGAATAAACTAAATGAATATTTTGAATTAGCATAACATACTAAGTATAGGGATAGATAGACCCATGTAGAAACTGCTAAACTATACAAAAAATAAGATATAAAATATATAATGAAAAATAATTTCAGTTGTACTTTTGTGGAAGGTTCTAATCATAACAGTTAATAAAATACTAGTATTTAATTAACTGTTATGATTAGGATCTTCTTATTATATTCTTATTATCAATAAAACAGAGGATCATGCAAAATATTCTATAGGCAACGTCAAACAACAGCCGACGGAATAATACTGTTAAAAAAAACTTGTTCGACATCTGCCCCTCTACCATTAATTTTTTTTCGTTTACTGTTACTGAAAACAAGTTATATGAAAATCTGTAGTTTACCCTATAGAGGCGTTGTACAGATTCTCATACACATTGTCTTAAAAAATCTCTTGATAGAGGAGCAGCCATGGCATTCTTTTTCTTTACAGTATTATGTCGTAGGCTTATGGCTTATTATGTCATTTTATTCCAACGATGGGTTTAACCTTATTAATTCGAAGTAAAAAATGATGGGGAAACATTTTTCGCATGATCCTTTGTTAAACCACTAGCCATAACAAACTAAGCGATGCAACAGTAAAGTAACAAGATGACCGTTCAACGAAGCTGGGCCCACAGGCTCAAGAGCGGCACGGGTCGGCGGAGGACCGCATCCAGCGGCTGGAGGCCAGCGTCGAGGAGAAGAACGCCGAGCTGGTCCGCCTCAACCAGCGTCTCCGCATGAACGAGGAGCACAACACGCGCCTCTCCGCCACCGTCGACAAGCTGCTGTCGGAATCCAACGACAGGTCAGATAAACGTTCTATTTCTTACACGACAGTTCAGGGTTCATCAATCTTATGGCCCCACCACAGACCTATATCGAGATAGACGGTAAAAGTGTACCTAACTTGCGTGCCAAAAGTTTGATCCACGGTCAAAGTTTTATGACCTAAGCCAATCCGCTTGAGACCATTGCCATGAAAACCCACGTCACTCAGAAACGACATTGGTTAATTGTGCAGTGCTTTCTTGCAAGAGCTCGTCAATAACATTTACACATCACTAAATCTCGCTCGTGACGTCATCGGAGGTACGAAAAATTCGACACGCTAGGTTCTCATACAATTTGAAGCGCTCTTTTCGTCTATCTTGATATAGTTCTGTGGGCTCCACGCAGAGAGCAAATCCCGCTGCTTGATGATGTAGGAAAAAGTCGCTTTAAAGTGGCAAAAAGTATTAATATGACGAGTGGTCTTGTTTCATAATATTGGATTAATTTTGATAATTTCTTTACCTTTATTCTAAAAAGTTTAACCCCCTATTCTCAGATAGAAGACCGCTAAAGGTTCTCGTTCAATTTAGTGAATAACTAACTTGTTTACCTACTCAATTAATTAAATTAAACTGTTTCTATCACTGTACCGAATTTCTTCCATCCAGGTTACAAGTCCATCTAAAAGAACGTATGCACGCTCTAGACGAAAAGAATGCCCTCACGCAGGAGTTGGACAAGACGCGCAAGTACGCGGACGAGCTGATGGCCGAGAAGCAGGACATACTCAAGGAGCTCGCCAAGTGGCGCATGGAAACCGAACAGGTGAATCCTCGTTTTTTTTTCATTTAGGAAACTTTTATTGTTCTCTTGATTTGGGATCAATCAAGTTCGGGGGATCAGGACAGGATCCACGATGGGGCGAGCTAATCCAAAAGATGCCTATTCATTCACCCTGGCTTTGAAGACGGGTGGTTTTTAAGTACAATACTCGGGAATACGTTTTACATTGTTAGATCACTTTTGGATTATATAAGGGGTTTCATAAGAAGACCCGTAAAATATTTCAAACTCTAGTCATATGTCAGTTATGCCCAATTTACACGGGTCAAGTCTTTAGCGAAGTTAGTAAGTACCTACGAGGTGTAAATATCGGACAAGACATGTGGGCTTGCTAGCTGCCTTACATAGATCCATATTAAATCGGGCGCAGTCTGTTTTACTGTCTGCCGTTCTGTGTTAGTTCAAACATAACTAAATAAATGACAGTACTACATACTAATGGCCTGCGCAGACGACGGACATTGAAGAACTTTTTGTCCGCGACACGACCTTATTACTAAGAACATAAAGTTGAATAAATAACGAGGACTATCGCGTACTTTTCGCGCATATACGCGATCTAAGTTGAATCTTATTTGGTTAACAATAAAGACGTGTCGCGGACAAAAAGTCCTCCGTTATCCGTCGTCTGCGCTAGCTCTTAAAGAAATATGAATGTCAATTAATTAAATGAAAAGTGCATAAAGTTTTTTTTTAATTAACAATTTGGGACTCTTAGCCTTCATCATACCTGATGTTAAGTATTGATAAGGCTGAAGATGGTAGCGAGCCTCTCCCGGAATCCTCATCATTGAGGAACTGGCTATCTTATCTCTAACTGCCGGAACACAACAATGCGGAACACATTGTTGTTATGGCGTCAGGCTTAGATAAGATGGTGGTAGCTAGCCAGGCGAACTTACAACAAGTCCTACCACCAACCAAACCGAATACAATATGTACCCGGGATCTGATACCGGTGATTGTTACCACTAGACCACAGAGGCGGTTGAACATAACGAACATAAGACGTTCTTTCCTTAAGTTGACTTTAGTAAGTACGTATACCAATCGAATAAGCCCTTCTGACGCTGGCGTTTCGTTTGCAGCTAAAGCGGCAGATGCTGGAGCAGGAGATCGCGTTCAACATCCAGCAGACGGACGCGCTGACGCGCTCGCTGTCGCCGGCGCACGCGCCCCGCACGCCGTCGGCGCTCTACCAGCCCAAGGTAACGCCTCCTACTCTAGAAACGGGTAGAAAGAAAGAAAGAAGAAATAAACATTTATTGACCATACACTAAACGTTATGAAAGGAAACAAACAGTAGGAAAAAAGTACAATAAACAAACAAAAGAAAAATTAAAAGTTACTAATAATGAACAGAACATCAAAATATATAAAAGTGCGCAGGCCAATAAATACCCCGTCTCAGCGTGATGCTACTGTGTCAGTTCAGGTGGGCAAAGTGACCCAGTAGCGCTGTTCTTCTAACGGGGCTGGATAATTTTGATACAGATGAACAAAGTCAGACAGACAGAATATAATAAATAAATAGTAGTCATATGTATGAGATAAGATGAATAACAACATAATATATGTACTTTAGTTATTAATTTAGTAGTAGTATAAAATTAACATATAAAAATAAAAGAAAAAAAAGTTTGGTGGCAGTATGTTCATCATCTTTTGCCTGAATTTTGGGAGAAACGACAGTCTGTGATTTAAAAAGTAAAATTAAATGTCACTTTCACTCACTTTTGCAGCCACGTCGATTTCGCCACGTAAAACCATGTGTTTGGCCTTGTTTTGTTATGTTAAGAAATGGGATACGATAATTTTATTGTATGAGGGTACATTCATGTATACAAACATGCTTACAAATCCCTTCTAAGAAAGATAAGTCTTTCTTTGCCAGTTGAAAATTGTTTACGGTTACAATAACCATAAAATTTAATATTATAATTAGTATTTATTTTTGTGATGGAAATTTACCTTACTTATGTTAAGGTCATTTTTCAATTTGACGACTCTGTATGAAATAAAACAGGGAGAAAAAAACAGCCCTTGACGAGTTTCTTGCCGGTTCTTCTCGTTACAAGGTCTCCCGCCGTAGGGTTTGTGAACCGATGGCATAGCTTCTTTGACGTTCATAAGTGCTTGTAACAGCCTAGACTGAATAAATGATATTGACTTTGACTTTGACTTCCGAGGTTGGCAGAACATCAAATGTAGCTTACGAGTGATATGTATAATATCACAAATAACATAATATAACGACGACGCCAGTTTGGCATTAGTCTAAGATATTAGGGGACAATAAACTTTTCATCACATAATGCAGCTGTCCCACAGCCAGCGATGAGCGAGTAGCGAGGAAAGATTTATAACTAGTATATGCATCTCTTTTGTTTACACGGAATGTATTAGTATTATACGTTTCTTGAGCGAGAATAGTTAGTCGCGTACTTGCCCGCGGTGGGAGGTGCCTAAAGGGTGGGGATACAACCTATTATTTTATTTAATTCGTCGTCGTAATTGCGGCCGTTCTTCTTATCAGTTAAAAAATGTGCTGAATGGCTGGTAGGAAAAAAATGGACGATTCGAAAGCACTTATCTATAAGTCTATTTGAATAAATATCTTTGACTTTAATGATTTTGTATAATTCTAATTTACTGTTCCAGCTGGACGGCTCGTGGGAGAAGTTGCAACAAGCGCACGTTTTAGCGAACGTGCAGCAACAGTTCGATGTGTCTAGCGACGCTGAGGTGCGTAGCCAGATTTTTACATCGTTATATTTTCTTTTCCCCGACGACTGTTACTTTAATTGAATCGTTACATCATTTCTCATAATGGAACTTTGCTAAAACATGTGCTTTTGATATCAAAACCAACAAAGAAACCTTACAAGTACGAATGTAAACTTTTAAATACTTTTTGTTATAGACTACTTATTGTTGCGCCACTCAGACTCTAAAAACATGTTTATCAGTTAAATTATCATTTCAATAGTTTATTTCAATACTGTACATCAACGACCTGTTTATTTATAAATGCCGTTGCGTCTGTTAAAGCTGATAAGTTTCTTGTGCCTGTTCTTTTTGCCAGTTTCTTTGAGATGAACGTTGCATATTAGGTAGGTATGTACAATCGGGAAAGTTGCCGGTAGTAGTCCACTTGCCGCGCAAAATCTCTTGAACGGTCATCAGTGGTTGACGTTGTTAGCCTCTACGACTTTCAAGTGGTTTGTTTCAGAACGACGAGTCAGACGGTGGCGTGGAGGGAGGCCACACGGATGCAGCAGCGCTGGCGCTGATGCTGCAGGAGCAGCTGGACGCCATCAACACGGAGATCCGCCTCATCCAGGAGGAGAAGCAGACCACGGAGGCGCGCGCCGAGGAGCTCGAGTCCAGGGTTAGTCATCATCGTCACTGTCGGCTGATGCTGCAGGAGCAGCTGGACGCCATTAACACGGAGATCCGCCTCATCCATCCTTTAACAAGCTGACAGAATTTGTCAGAATTCTCTCAGCTGTAAACTATTTCATCATCATCAACAGCCATTTTAACGTTCTCAATGCTGGGCACTAGCCTTCTTTATGGATGGACAAGAAGAATGAGCCACGCGGCCCAGTGCGGATTGGTGGGTTTTAAAGACTGCAGGTAGAGCCGGGACCAACGGCTTCCGAAGCACGGATGATAGATGTAATAAAATAAAACATTATTTGGGCTGAATTTTCACTATACGATTGCTGTCTGACAAGGTGTGTGCTCTGATGACGGAGATAGTGAAAATCCCGCTTTATTCACCCCTTTATTTTTTGTTTGTTAAGCAACGTTCCGACCGGTCAAGTGTCGGATGTTTAGCCGTAAAGTGGCCCTTCAACAACAACTGAGCGCTTCCGTGCTTCGAAGGGCACGTTAAACCGTCGATCTTGGCTGTCGGCATATCATAACAACCGTTAAGCTAAGTCAGAGGCCTTGTATGTGGCTTGATAAACTGTGACACCAGAGATGGCCACTAATCCTCATACGATAAAGAACGGATTTAGTGAAATTTAGTTTAACCGCCTCTTTGATCTAGTGGTACAACCACCGGTATCAGGCCCAGGGGTCCCGGGTTCGATTCCCAGCGGGGTACATATTGTATTCGGTTCGGTTGGTGGTAGGACTTGTTGTAAGTGCGCCTGGCTAACTATCAACATCTTATCTAAGCGTGACGCCATAACAACAATGTTTTCAGCATTGTTGTGTTCCGGCAGTTTGAGATAAGATAGCCAGTTCCTCATTGGCTGAGGATTCCGCAATTATTTCCGCCCATGTTCATTATGACCACTTACCGATGCCTTGCTCAAACCACGCCAATGTCGTATTTGGACATTTTCAATATTCGTTTTCTCCATGATACTCACAAATAATAGAGTTATTGTACAAGTACATGACAGTCACAAATTGTATAGTTATTATACAAGTAAAATAACTTTAAAATTTGCAAGTGTCATAAAGTAAACGAATTTCGAAAATGTCGAAACCAAATACGAAATTGGCGTGGTTTGAGCAAGGAATCGGCAAGTGGACATAGTGAATACGGGCCCTGGTATGATGAAGGCATAGTCTTCCCGGCGATCATAAAAAAACCTGTTTTATTGACCCCACCTTATTTAATTTAAAACTAGAATTATATAAAAAATGCTAATAATAACGATACAGCGACATCGATACTGCTCACAATATTACATTTTTGTTTTCTCTTCCAATTTATATTCTGCTTGCCTAATAATCGGTGTAACGTGTAGTGGACATGACTTGACCTTATTTTGTATACGATGTTACTTGCTGAATAAATAGTTAGTATTAGTATTTGTATGTACCGTGGTGTCGTGTCCCACAGGTGGGCAGCTACGAGCACATGAACGCCCTGGCGCCCGCGTCGCCGCCGCGCGCCATCCACCACAAGTACCACACAGTGAGTGTCGTTGTTCTTATACTTGCACTCCCTTACACGCCTGGGATGCCGTAGGAGTCGACTAAGAGGCTCGACGCATTGATCAACTGTGCGAGAGAAGGAAAACTTTAAACAAACCCTCTACCAACCTGTCTGGCCAGCGTGGTAGCAGTAGGCTAATTGCCAGCGTGGTAGCAGTAGGCTAATGGCCAGCGTGGTAGCAGTAGGCTAATAACCTCCTATGAACGCCACAATAGGCGTGAGCTAGGAGAGGCCTATGTCCAGCAGTGGACGTCCACAGGCTGATGATGAGGATGACTCACCGTTATGATTCTATACTTCAGCCATTTTAGAGACAGAATTTTTGTAAACAAACCGCCCATACTTAAAAAGTTCTTACTTATGTTGTCCATGTCTATTATCGTTTGATATATGGTATTATGATCCGATCCAATGCTCTAACTACTGAACTACCGTGACTTGTTAGTTGCTCAGTGGTTAGAGCGTCATGGGTTCGAGTCCCATCTGAGAATTCACTTGTGACCAAGTCGATTTTTCCAATATTTTTCAATTACTAAAATGTATCATTAGTATAAAAATAGCATTGAAAAATGCAAAAAATCTAAAATCATAAAAATATAGTATTTAAAAATTTGTTTTTAATCCGACGTGTCCTCATAGGTCTCTGTAGCATAATGGTTAGTGCATTGGGCCGGATTCCCAAGGATGCGGGTTTGAATACCGTCAGGGCGACATGAAACTAGTTGCTTTTTTCTAGTATATTTTCTTGTTTAATATTTATCACACAAAAATAGCATTGTAAAATGCAAAATTAAAAATTTATAAATATAGTATTAGTTTACTAAAATATAATTTATTTGGGAAATAATTACGAGAAATGCTCAAATATTTGTTTACAAACATTCTTTGCTGGAGTATAGCATTGACTTTTCTTTTAAACATGCAGACTGATTATTGTGTAATCATTGACACTACAAACAGTACAATACAAAATGTTAAATATTCCGTAAAGGTCAACAACCTTTTTTGTTGTAGTTACAACTTATGTTACAAGAAGATCTTGCCCAAATCTTTATACAAAACTGATCTTTTATATACCAACATTTATTCAATAGCATTGTAATAATGGAAATAAAAAAAAACATATAGCATAGAAAAAACAAACTTATAGTAATAATTTTGTACTCTTATGACTGTAATACGTTTTAAGATTATCGATATCGAGTTTGGATATTCTGAAATGTATAAATAAAATATAAAATTATATCCCTTCGAGCATTATACCTATGGATATTATACTTTTTCACCGATACACCGTTGTGGTAAGAAGTATAATTTACAATATATCCTTTAGAAGAAATACTCGAAGTAAATAAGTTATATAAAAACGGACATCGCAATCGAGTTCAATCATGTAATTATTTCGTCTGTAAAGTGCAATAATATAGGACTGTAAATGATGGTCGGTTTACCGATTCTGGTTTCAGCAAAAATACTACAGAAAATGCTTCAATATATGCATCAAAACAACAATTTGCTGTCCAATCTGTAAAGATTGGACAGCAAATCGTTGTTTTGATGCATTTCAGTATGTTTTTGATATGCAGTGTTTTTGTAGGTAAGGTTAGATTTCAAGTTTAGGTTATTTATAGATTAATACTAATGAAACAAATACAACATAGTAAACATTCCGTTTTCATTCAAAATGTTAATTAAATACTAGCCCAAACTACAAACGTAGTCCGAACTAGGCTTAGGCCGTGCTTAGTGCTCCTGACGGTCAGGGCTAGGGCCGCGCTCACTTTGGACACGAATTGTTCGTACGTATACATATTAATCGCCGTTCGTACAAATCGAGTGCGCACACTGGTTTGCTTTTCTCCGTCATATAGGAATCGCGTTTTACGCACGAACGCATTTTAAAATCTCAACAAGGATTGTTTTCGGACGTCAGAACCACACGTACGTACGTACGACTCTCGCACTCAGTAAGTGCGCTCCCATCGTACTTGGAAGGTGCGCGTGCTTGTATATATGGGTTCGTACGAGTAAAATTCGCACGAAAAACCCATCCAAAGTAATGCACGGCTTAACGGTTACTGCGTACGAACGCACTTGTAGCGTATGTGGAAGCGGTCTTTGCTGCTCTTAATGCACGCATCGTTTCTACGGCGATAGCCATGAAAGATCGACATCAGTCCTGGTGCTCTATTTTTGATGCACTCGTCCCGAGGTTTCTATTGATTTTCGTGCAACATTTGAGTTTCCGTATTTGCGTAATAGCGACCTTGCACGGCTTCGCTTTTCGCCTGAAATACCGCGTCTGATCGCGATCGAGCGAGAGGCAAATCGAAAAGCGAGTTATGTCTACACGTGCATGATCGCTTTTCGCCTGATCGCCTGGCCACTCGCGATACGAGTGAATCAAAAATAGAGCCCCAGGAACGTATTTTTGAATCATTCGAATTCGTATTCGCGTACGGAATCGCAAGATTTGCATGCGAATGCTAAAACCAATTTGAAATTCCAATTGATTCGAGCGAAAAAAGTTTGACATTTAGCACTCGATGTCATTTTCAAATTGACATTGACTTGACGGATAGTTTGACAACTTAAAAACGTTTCGTTTCACGTGAGTCAAGTCCGATTCAGAATCGATTTTTTTAAATCTATCAGCTTTTAAATATTCTGCGTTAAATGAAATAATGTCAAGTAAGTTCGAGAAAACGACAACACCGTATTCGAGTGATTAAAAAATGCGACAAAACGGAAGTCGGTGAATTTCAATTCGAATGCGAATTGAATTCGCATGGAAACTTCGAATGATTCAACAATACGTCTCCTGACCGTCGAGAAAGCACTTTATACGGCCTAACTTGTGGTGTGGTGGTGTGGTGGCAGGCGCCCGCGAGCATGTCGCCGGCGCACCTGTACCGCGCGCCGCCCGCCGCCGAGAGCCTGCCCTCCAGCCAGGTCGGGATCATCTTATGTTTAAGCCTTCGCGAGCTTACCTTGTACACCGGGATTGACTAATTACCCGAGAAATATTAAAGGGTAGAACTGTCTATCAGTGGCGAAGGGTTCCGTTAAAGCTCCCCTTTTAGAGATCCTACCCCAGCGATCAACCATGCGGATCATAATATTTATCTCATTAATTATTGTCACCGATTAGTTAAATATACATGGACGCGAGGCAGTAGCAAATTGAACGAAATGTTTAATTTACCATGTATATTATTGTCTGATTCGTAGATTTTTCTGGGTCCGGCTTACCTTCCCCATGTTTCCACTCCTCGCCACTGCTACCTATCAATACAAATTCTTACTACGGCGCTTGTCACGACATTTGCAAAAATAAAGAACCAGTTGATTCTTCAATACCTTCTATTCCTATGGGATACTGACTACTTGTAAAATGTAGATTGTTTAATACCTTCTATTCCTATGGGATACTGCCTACTTGTAAAATATAGATTGTTCAATCCCTTCTATTCCTATGGGATACTGACTACTTGTAAAATGTAGATTGTTCAATACCTTCTATTCCTATGGGATACTGACTACTTGTTAAATGTAGATTGTTCAATACCGTCTATTCCTATGGGATACTGCCTACTTGTAAAATATAGATTGTTCAATACCTTCTATTCCTATGGGATACTGACTACTTGTAAAATGTAGATTGTTCAATACCTTCTATTCCTATGGGATACTGCCTACTTGTAAAATATAGATTGTTTAATACCTTCTATTCCTATGGGATACTGACTACTTGTAAAATATAGATTGTTCAATACCTTCTATTCCTATGGGATACTGACTACTTGTTAAATGTAGATTGTTCAATACCGTCTATTCCTATGGGATACTGACTACTTGTAAAATATAGATTGTTCAATACCTTCTATTCCTATGGGATACTGACTACTTGTTAAATGTAGATTGTTCAATACCGTCTATTCCTATGGGATACTGCCTACTTGTAAAATATAGATTGTTCAATACCTTCTATTCCTATGGGATACTGACTACTTGTAAAATGTAGATTGTTCAATACCTTCTATTCCTATGGGATACTGCCTACTTGTAAAATATATATTGTTCAATACCTTCTATTCCTATGGGATACTGCCTACTTGTAAAATATAAATTGTTCAATACCTTCTATTCCTATGGGATACTGACTACTTGTAAAATGTAAGTAGGCTCCCTACAAATTTATTTTTAACAAGTTCAAATTTGTTATGAGTTGTGGTGACTAGTGCTATCGTAAAAGTTGTTTGTATGGATGCGTAGATTGCCACCCTAAAGTTTCTCGGATAATTAAAAATGCACGGTACAGAATAACCCACGGATGCCATTTGTAACCACTAAGTTTGCTTTATCCAGCCCACTCCTCGCGATCGGCATTGGCCTTGTTCATCCATTACCCCTGATAAAAATGCTCATAGTTCTCAAAATTGTCCTTGCTGCTGGCTTAGCTTACCCCGTATTTCGTAACTGATCGGCTACCAAAGTATTACATGTTTGTCTGATCTGATACCGGCTGTGGTTTTAGAAGCCTGCCATGTGATGAACTTGCTTACTCAACGTTACTGGCACATACAATTGATGGGTAATTTCCCCGTCATTAAAAGCTTGACTTTTGTGTCCCTAAGCTTGCTTGTCCTGTATTTACCTAACACTGTATTTATTTACCCCATATTTACTATGCTATACAACTTACATGCAAGTCTGCTGTAATTCATATAAAACTTGAATAACTAATAACCAGCCATCTTTGTAAAATATTTAATTTGCCCGTTAGATACTGAACATTTCCTTAATACAAATAAAAAAAGTTTCTCAGATATTCCATAGAATGGTGAAATATCTCAACACACCATTTTACGTCATAGTACGTCATTGCCATTTGACGATAAATAAATATTATTTATTTATTCCTATCCTAAAATCACAAATGAATCCTAACAGTATCCTCAACATATCAAACAATATTTTAATTAATTTACATCTAAATATAAGATATTTTAATAGCACTTTTGTAATAATATTTTTTGATTGTTACACAGTCAGAAGTCAGCACAGTCTGTAACTCTTGATTACACTGTGGTAGTAGTGTTTAGCCCAATCTTTGACAAACCGTAGTAATCAAGTAGATTTAAAAGCGAACAGCTAATAATGAGAAAGAAAGAAAGAAAGAAAATTAATTTTATTGAGACAACAAATATGTACACGAACAATTAAACATTTTATACAGTAAACACAGAAAACATTGTCTCAAAACGGTCCCGGCTCAGCATAATGCATAGTCTATGACCAGCGCTGATCTTCCGCCGGAACCGGTTTGTTGACTCCGCACACAGATAAACAAACAAAGTAACACAAAAAAACAACAATTAAAAACAAAGATTATATGTAAAAAAATAAAAAAAAAATAAAAAAAATGAGAAAGAAAACAACAAAAAATACCAAAACGACAAAGACTGTGTGAAAGCACCATAATGTGTGTGCTAGAGCCGGGGTAAGCTATTGAAAAAAAAACATAAAAAAAGAACAAAATGGCTGAGGGAAAACTTTTCGGTTTTCCAAAGCCAAACAAAACTTTAGCCGAACTAGTTTGTGACTACAATTATTTAAAAGCTTTGCAAAACTTAGTAAAATACAAAACAAATTGCGTGAAGTAAGTACGGTTACAGTATAACACTTACTTAATTACTTACTTTGCAATGATAAATTGTGTCAAAGATATAATACAATGTTAGAAAATACAAGTCTAAAATTAAATGGTGTTTTTATATGAGCTTATTATATTAATTAGATAGAGTTATTTAAGCTTCCCGAAGCTTTATACGTGCTTGTGTTTTGTATAATAAATGTATAAGTACAGTATTTATTAACCTACTTGCGACCGCTCGCGGTTTCTGTTCCCGTGGGAATATCGGGATAAAAAGTATCCTAGGTTCATAAACAATCTATCTAGGTACTATCTGTGTACCAAATTTCATCCAAATCCGTTCAGTTCTTTCGGAGCCTATTCATGCAAACAAACAAACAATCAATTCTTCTAAACTAATCTATCTCATCTAATCTAAACAATATGTCACGTACTCGGACATGCGATAACATGTCAAGACTTGACACTTTGACCTTGAGATCGCACTTATGTGTCTCTCGTAGTAGCGGCCATTTTCGTAGTGCAAGTGTGAAACCTGGCGTGCTGTTGTCTGTACATGTAACCGTATTACTTTTTTATTATAAGGACGTACATTCTCTCATTTGTGTAACACAAATCCCAGCTTAGTAATTTTAATTCACGCCTAGTACACATCAAATAGTTTTAGATTCTTATTTAAGTCCATACTTAGAATATTTATGTATTCTAATAAAAATTTTACACTTACTAAAATGTTATTTTAACCCTCCGAATAATTTATATCACTGATTACATAATACTACTCGTATTTAATACCTTGCCTTTAGCCATTTAAGACAAAAGTTGTATAAGTAAGTAAAGTAAGAAAACGTTTAATTTTTATTTCAACCGTAGTAAGTTTTGTATCCGGGTTATTAGTTTGTTTATTGTAGTTTCTAATATTGTTTAATTATAATACAACTTTAATCCCTTTTGTAGATATGAAGTTTTAAATTGGAGCTTCGTTCACATTTTAGCGCTACGCAGTTTGTTCAACGCGTAATGGCAAATTTCGCTGTATTTTTCTAACTTGTAATAAGTAGAATTTTCGGCCTCACCTGAGCTCGAAATGTGTAGGACACGATTCAAATAGAAACATGAAATATTTCACACATTTTTTAATTCAACTTCAATATTGGTAGTAGTTTTTAAACAATAGGCTATTTGACAGGTTTTGAAAATCCATTTTATATTATGTAGTGGAATTTAAGGAACCCAGTAAAAGTTGTTTTTTTTAATGGTACATATTTGCTGAGAAATGCCAAAACACTACTTTGACAATATGGCGCTGCAATGGGTTCGGTGACGTCACTTGCCTGTATTCTGCATATCATCCACATACGTAGTCAAACGAGGTTTACAAGCAGGTGACGTCATTATAAAATCAGGAGCGTTTTGTGTCACGTATTTACGGATTTTTTAATAAATTTATAATTATTTTCAATTTACGTTAGTAAAAAACCGTTTTTAAACTCATAATTTATACTGATAACAGTAATTGACACTTTATTTTTCGCATTATCAAATAGCTTATTGTATGGAACTATTTATTCTTTCGCACACTTGTCGCTTAGTCTAATTACATGTACGAGTATTTCATATAAAAACAAATCTGACTTTAGATATTTCCAATCAACAAATAGCCGTTTTCCCGGTGTTTTATTTACAATTCCCCCTTCCACCAACAGCTTCAGCTATGCGAGGACGGTAGCGTAGGCGTAGGCCCTCACGTCGGGCAAGAAGGCGCGGAGAGCCCCCTGACGGCGCGGTCGCTGCGGCTGGAGCGGGCGGCGCGCGCGCTGCACGCCGAGCGCGACCGCCTGCGCACGCACTACCAGCCGCCTTACGACTCGTGAGTACACTGCACACGACACGAACATACATACTAATACTGACGGCGCGGTCGCTGCGGCTGGAGCGGGCGGCGCGCGCGCTGCACGCCGAGCGCGACCGCCTGCGCACGCACTACCAGCCGCCTTACGACTCGTGAGTACACTGCACACGACACGAACATACATACTAATACTGACGGCGCGGTCGCTGCGGCTGGAGCGGGCGGCGCGCGCGCTGCACGCCGAGCGCGACCGCCTGCGCACGCACTACCAGCCGCCTTACGACTCGTGAGTACACTGCACACGACACGAACATACATACTAATACTGACGGCGCGGTCGCTGCGGCTGGAGCGGGCGGCGCGCGCGCTGCACGCCGAGCGCGACCGCCTGCGCACGCACTACCAGCCGCCTTACGACTCGTGAGTACACTGCACACGACACGAACATACATACTAATACTGACGGCGCGGTCGCTGCGGCTGGAGCGGGCGGCGCGCGCGCTGCACGCCGAGCGCGACCGCCTGCGCACGCACTACCAGCCGCCTTACGACTCGTGAGTACACTGCACACGACACGAACATACATACTAATACTGACGGCGCGGTCGCTGCGGCTGGAGCGGGCGGCGCGCGCGCTGCACGCCGAGCGCGACCGCCTGCGCACGCACTACCAGCCGCCTTACGACTCGTGAGTACACTGCACACGACACGAACATACATACTAATACTGACGGCGCGGTCGCTGCGGCTGGAGCGGGCGGCGCGCGCGCTGCACGCCGAGCGCGACCGCCTGCGCACGCACTACCAGCCGCCTTACGACTCGTGAGTACACTGCACACGACACGAACATACATACTAATACTGACGGCGCGGTCGCTGCGGCTGGAGCGGGCGGCGCGCGCGCTGCACGCCGAGCGCGACCGCCTGCGCACGCACTACCAGCCGCCTTACGACTCGTGAGTACACTGCACACGACACGAACATACATACTAATACTGACGGCGCGGTCGCTGCGGCTGGAGCGGGCGGCGCGCGCGCTGCACGCCGAGCGCGACCGCCTGCGCACGCACTACCAGCCGCCTTACGACTCGTGAGTACACTGCACACGACACGAACATACATACTAATACTGACGGCGCGGTCGCTGCGGCTGGAGCGGGCGGCGCGCGCGCTGCACGCCGAGCGCGACCGCCTGCGCACGCACTACCAGCCGCCTTACGACTCGTGAGTACACTGCACACGACACGAACATACATACTAATACTGACGGCGCGGTCGCTGCGGCTGGAGCGGGCGGCGCGCGCGCTGCACGCCGAGCGCGACCGCCTGCGCACGCACTACCAGCCGCCTTACGACTCGTGAGTACACTGCACACGACACGAACATACATACTAATACTGACGGCGCGGTCGCTGCGGCTGGAGCGGGCGGCGCGCGCGCTGCACGCCGAGCGCGACCGCCTGCGCACGCACTACCAGCCGCCTTACGACTCGTGAGTACACTGCACACGACACGAACATACATACTAATACTGACGGCGCGGTCGCTGCGGCTGGAGCGGGCGGCGCGCGCGCTGCACGCCGAGCGCGACCGCCTGCGCACGCACTACCAGCCGCCTTACGACTCGTGAGTACACTGCACACGACACGAACATACATACTAATACTGACGGCGCGGTCGCTGCGGCTGGAGCGGGCGGCGCGCGCGCTGCACGCCGAGCGCGACCGCCTGCGCACGCACTACCAGCCGCCTTACGACTCGTGAGTACACTGCACACGACACGAACATACATACTAATACTGACGGCGCGGTCGCTGCGGCTGGAGCGGGCGGCGCGCGCGCTGCACGCCGAGCGCGACCGCCTGCGCACGCACTACCAGCCGCCTTACGACTCGTGAGTACACTGCACACGACACGAACATACATACTAATACTGACGGCGCGGTCGCTGCGGCTGGAGCGGGCGGCGCGCGCGCTGCACGCCGAGCGCGACCGCCTGCGCACGCACTACCAGCCGCCTTACGACTCGTGAGTACACTGCACACGACACGAACATACATACTAATACTGACGGCGCGGTCGCTGCGGCTGGAGCGGGCGGCGCGCGCGCTGCACGCCGAGCGCGACCGCCTGCGCACGCACTACCAGCCGCCTTACGACTCGTGAGTACACTGCACACGACACGAACATACATACTAATACTGACGGCGCGGTCGCTGCGGCTGGAGCGGGCGGCGCGCGCGCTGCACGCCGAGCGCGACCGCCTGCGCACGCACTACCAGCCGCCTTACGACTCGTGAGTACACTGCACACGACACGAACATACATACTAATACTGACGGCGCGGTCGCTGCGGCTGGAGCGGGCGGCGCGCGCGCTGCACGCCGAGCGCGACCGCCTGCGCACGCACTACCAGCCGCCTTACGACTCGTGAGTACACTGCACACGACACGAACATACATACTAATACTGACGGCGCGGTCGCTGCGGCTGGAGCGGGCGGCGCGCGCGCTGCACGCCGAGCGCGACCGCCTGCGCACGCACTACCAGCCGCCTTACGACTCGTGAGTACACTGCACACGACACGAACATACATACTAATACTGACGGCGCGGTCGCTGCGGCTGGAGCGGGCGGCGCGCGCGCTGCACGCCGAGCGCGACCGCCTGCGCACGCACTACCAGCCGCCTTACGACTCGTGAGTACACTGCACACGACACGAACATACATACTAATACTGACGGCGCGGTCGCTGCGGCTGGAGCGGGCGGCGCGCGCGCTGCACGCCGAGCGCGACCGCCTGCGCACGCACTACCAGCCGCCTTACGACTCGTGAGTACACTGCACACGACACGAACATACATACTAATACTGACGGCGCGGTCGCTGCGGCTGGAGCGGGCGGCGCGCGCGCTGCACGCCGAGCGCGACCGCCTGCGCACGCACTACCAGCCGCCTTACGACTCGTGAGTACACTGCACACGACACGAACATACATACTAATACTGACGGCGCGGTCGCTGCGGCTGGAGCGGGCGGCGCGCGCGCTGCACGCCGAGCGCGACCGCCTGCGCACGCACTACCAGCCGCCTTACGACTCGTGAGTACACTGCACACGACACGAACATACATACTAATACTGACGGCGCGGTCGCTGCGGCTGGAGCGGGCGGCGCGCGCGCTGCACGCCGAGCGCGACCGCCTGCGCACGCACTACCAGCCGCCTTACGACTCGTGAGTACACTGCACACGACACGAACATACATACTAATACTGACGGCGCGGTCGCTGCGGCTGGAGCGGGCGGCGCGCGCGCTGCACGCCGAGCGCGACCGCCTGCGCACGCACTACCAGCCGCCTTACGACTCGTGAGTACACTGCACACGACACGAACATACATACTAATACTGACGGCGCGGTCGCTGCGGCTGGAGCGGGCGGCGCGCGCGCTGCACGCCGAGCGCGACCGCCTGCGCACGCACTACCAGCCGCCTTACGACTCGTGAGTACACTGCACACGACACGAACATACATACTAATACTGACGGCGCGGTCGCTGCGGCTGGAGCGGGCGGCGCGCGCGCTGCACGCCGAGCGCGACCGCCTGCGCACGCACTACCAGCCGCCTTACGACTCGTGAGTACACTGCACACGACACGAACATACATACTAATACTGACGGCGCGGTCGCTGCGGCTGGAGCGGGCGGCGCGCGCGCTGCACGCCGAGCGCGACCGCCTGCGCACGCACTACCAGCCGCCTTACGACTCGTGAGTACACTGCACACGACACGAACATACATACTAATACTGACGGCGCGGTCGCTGCGGCTGGAGCGGGCGGCGCGCGCGCTGCACGCCGAGCGCGACCGCCTGCGCACGCACTACCAGCCGCCTTACGACTCGTGAGTACACTGCACACGACACGAACATACATACTAATACTGACGGCGCGGTCGCTGCGGCTGGAGCGGGCGGCGCGCGCGCTGCACGCCGAGCGCGACCGCCTGCGCACGCACTACCAGCCGCCTTACGACTCGTGAGTACACTGCACACGACACGAACATACATACTAATACTGACGGCGCGGTCGCTGCGGCTGGAGCGGGCGGCGCGCGCGCTGCACGCCGAGCGCGACCGCCTGCGCACGCACTACCAGCCGCCTTACGACTCGTGAGTACACTGCACACGACACGAACATACATACTAATACTGACGGCGCGGTCGCTGCGGCTGGAGCGGGCGGCGCGCGCGCTGCACGCCGAGCGCGACCGCCTGCGCACGCACTACCAGCCGCCTTACGACTCGTGAGTACACTGCACACGACACGAACATACATACTAATACTGACGGCGCGGTCGCTGCGGCTGGAGCGGGCGGCGCGCGCGCTGCACGCCGAGCGCGACCGCCTGCGCACGCACTACCAGCCGCCTTACGACTCGTGAGTACACTGCACACGACACGAACATACATACTAATACTGACGGCGCGGTCGCTGCGGCTGGAGCGGGCGGCGCGCGCGCTGCACGCCGAGCGCGACCGCCTGCGCACGCACTACCAGCCGCCTTACGACTCGTGAGTACACTGCACACGACACGAACATACATACTAATACTGACGGCGCGGTCGCTGCGGCTGGAGCGGGCGGCGCGCGCGCTGCACGCCGAGCGCGACCGCCTGCGCACGCACTACCAGCCGCCTTACGACTCGTGAGTACACTGCACACGACACGAACATAATAAATAAAATAATTCCATACAATCACACCAATTATCTAGCCCACATTAAGTATCGTGAAGAACTTGTGTTATGGATACTAGATAACGGAAAACATACTTGTATACTTTTTTTTTTTGTAAATACATACTTAATATACATATTAAACACATAGACCAAGACAAATAGACATGTTCAAGCACACAAATATTTGTCTTGTCTGGGACATACATACTAATACACTCACGCAGTATATACTCACTCCAGTTACGCCTCACTTACGCCACATGGAGACCAGCGGGCTGATTCACAAACCATCGAACACGGAATCGGATTCTATGCTCTTTGTCTATTCTGAAGTGATTCACAGTGGTGCATACAACGCATGCAATGCATACATTCCGCTGACGGGATCGTTTCCGACTGTTTGTGAATAAGGCCGCAGTTCCACTAACTTTGGGCGTAAAATAGCTTAAATTTTATCGTTACTGCTGTTGCCCTATAAATTACTTCAATCGAAGGACAATTTACATTTGACTTAGTACGTAGTTTTCTAACTGCTTTCTTGAAAAAAAAATGTTTTGATCTTGATTGTTACTAGAAATAATTCCTAATATTAAGTTTTTTCAGCTTTGTAACTAACAATTACCAATTTGTTACTAATCAAATTACGCTTACATAATATTAACACACCATTTTCCTTCTCTTTCACGCCGCCAGGACTTCAATGATGGCCGGGAGCCTCGCCCGATTCCCAGTTCACAGGTGCTTACCAATTCCCCCTACTATGCCCAGGTTGTCTCTGTCGGAAGCGAACCTGTCTACCGCCTGGTGCGACTGTCCCGACACACTCTTCAACTACGTACCTCATAGACTATGCATGAAGTCTAATCTTCATAAAATGCTGGACAACTATTTATTTTACCACCCTTGCCTCGTGAAATCTGCGAGCTATATTTGATTGTTGGCATTGGTCAGCAAGAACTAAAGGTCGGATTCCACCAAAAGCGAGTGCCGCACAAATGTGCAGCACATGTTTCGTGCACAAACTCAAATAGTGCGTCAACTACGTGGCTCTATGTCCACTGCTAAAGTTTTGAGTATTTTTTGTAAGCGAACAGTGCTTGAGAATGTTTGCTAAAGAGAGTCCACCGAAAGGAACATTTGTGCAGAACTCTGTGCGACACAGTTCCGCACACTGGTGGAATTGCGCCTTAATACTGGGAAAGTTTACTAATGAACAATGCTTTTTGTACCTGTGCCGTCGTTTTCTCGCCATTATTGGTTTGGAACTTATGTTGTGCATGTTACATCTGGGCTCCTACCGCGCAAGTGTCGTCGGCATCGACATCGACTTCATTTGACAGATGGATGTGACATATTGCTCTTAGTATTTGGTAAGTTTTCATTTGTGTCAAATAGAAGCAGCAATGTGTCACATCCATCTTTCAAATGAAGTCCATGTCGATGCCGACGACAATTGCGCGGGGCCCTGTTTTACAAAAAACCGCTTATTGTTTAGACGATGCTACTCGTAAGAGCTTAGAAGTCTCCTTAAATTCGAAAGAATATTTGATTACAATTTGTTTTGCTCAATTTGTCTGTCCACTAAAAAATATAAGAGTATACTGCATAAGATGTATAACTTTAGCTTTTATATTATAATTTGCTGTAAATAGAAAGAATATGCTTGTTAAGTCCTATGTTCGTATACAGGATGGAAAAAATCTATGGGCCCTGTAGGGGAACTACCTCAAATCCTTTAGTTTTACTGAAAGGAAACATTCCTTTATTTAAAAAACAATGCATTCACAGATTTTTGATAAATCTCTTACCTATACCGGAAATCGAACCGCCTTAAAGAAGAAAAAAATACATCCTGTACTTTTATGGTAATCGATAGTCTTAGTATAAACATCAATTGAGTTCAAGTAACTTTGGGCCTGTTTCACAATCTAAAAGTAAGTTCTAAGTAGCTTACTTATAAGATGATTTGACAGTTGTGATATGAAAAATATGTCAAATCATCTTTCAAGTAAGCTACTTAGGGCCGGTTTCAATAATCTATCCATAACAATAGGTACCTTGGTTACGTTACTTAGCAACCGCTGTTATTTTGGGTTATTTTAGGCTGATTAACAAAAATATCTAGGCAACAAAGCTCTAGTAAGCCTATCTCTTACTGAGGATAGGTTATTGAAACCGACCGTTAGTGTATCAAATTAAAGATCAAGCATGGTAAGATAAAATATTAATAGTCCAATACACTTTATTGTACCTACAGTAAGTAGGTAGCATACTAAAAAAAAAATAAGTTCTTAACTTTATATTTATCGAAATGGGAGCAACAATACACAGATTTGAATTTTTAGGTAATTAACATTTTTGGACTAATATTCACCATAAAGGAGACGATACGCGAGATCATTGGATGAAAGTATGTGTCAATAAAGTTTTTTTAACAAGCTTTTCAGGATTTGTCTTTAATTTAAGACACAAGTTTCTTAAGCTAAATTGATCTTTATACTCAAGACTATCCATTGGTACCATAAAAATACAGGGTGTATTTTTTCTCATTTATGCCGGTTCGATTCCCTGTACAGGTAAGTGACTTATCAGAAATCTTTGAATGCAGTTTAACTTTTTTTTTTAATAAATGAATGTTTCCTTTCAGTAAAATGAGCTATCTAAAGGATTTAAGGTAGTTCCCCTCCAGAGCCCATAGATTTTTTCCACCCCGTATATTATCAGAAATTGTATATGCAACAAAGGTTATATAAATGTATGACACAAACTAACTCACAAATTGTTTATATTTTGAAAATAAAAATGGAATTACTAAGGGTCTTAGTGTTCATTTGCTGTGGCCCATCAGAATGGAATACGGTACGTGTTGATTTGTTGTGTTCCCCTTTCCATTAGACTAGATGCATAGAACTTCGCCACTGCTAACACAAATCCATAGTAATTCCATTTTATAAGCTTCCCAGCGAGAATCGACACACGTTTTGTGTTTGCACTCGCAAATGTCGCATTAAGCTTCCTGCCATGCTTATGTACAGCCAAACGCAACGACGGCTCATACAAAACGTCAAATTTCTTCAGACAATTCCGAACTTAACAGCTTACTTCTCTAAGTTCAAATTCGATTGGAGATTTTTTACAGTTTTATAAAGTCTGACCTGCTGTTGACCGTATTTGTGAATTTATCAACTCGCTCGAGTTCCCTAATTTTGAACTTTGTTAGTTTCACCTTATGATACCGAATCTAGCTACCACCTGTACCGACCCCATCAACACAACAGTTTAATCAATCATTTGTTATACATGCTAGAAAATTTTGGTGTGTTGCTACTGGCGTCCAGTTGAGTCAAATTAGACTACAAATACGTACATCTTATGTTTAGCGCGCACTGTTCATTGAACTAAAACAACTTTTACGGATATCAACGCGCTATGTTTCACGAACTAAGTTGTAATAGTCCGTATTTTTTTGAATTTTTATGGGTTTCGGCACCTTTTCAGCTGCCGTAAGCATATCTTAATTTTCTTCATAAAGGCGGAGGTCAGCCCGCTTTTGAAGTTTTCTTGGCAGCTTCTTTCTTCGAAGGTCCTCCCAATTTGTGAACTGCCAGTAGAGTCATTTGTTTTCTCTTTTGTTAATAATAAATATTTAAAAAAATAATTAAATCAAAATATCAAATCAATAATTTTCTTTTCATCGTATGAGTTATCTTTTCGAGGGTAGACTTATAAGTAATCCGTGAACACGGCAGCTGAAAAGGTGCCGAAACGTCGGAAAAATCTAAAAGCCCCTAAAAACGTAAAAATACGGTCAATTGCAACTTAGTTCGTGAAATATAGCGAGTTTGATATCCGTAAAAGTTGTTTTAGACTACAAATGTCTCGGATATCCAATATTCGAACATAATATCGTTACTTGATCGATTTACAAATGCACATAAAGTCTGTTTGACATTTGCTTGATTTGTTAACAGATTTGTGGTTATCAAAGCTGTTAAATACTAGACATTTTGTCACGTTTTACCGTTATAATTAGATAGTGCAATCCATACATTTGCCCACCATTTGTAGCGTTAAAATTAGACGGTGCCAACCAAACCTAGTTAAAAATCCTTTGAGAAAAAATCACGTTTTTAATAGGTTCATTTGTATGGATTTGACAGAAAACATGAACTAGAAATCTATTCCACCAGCAGTTCGAGTCAAGAGTCATTAGGCGGCCTCGGCATGAGCAGCATGAGCAGCGGCGGGGGAGGGGGCGGGGCGTGGGGCGGCGCCTCCCCCGGATTACCGAGGGGCGTGGCTGCTGCCGCGTCAGCTGTTTCCATCGCTAGTATGCACCAACAGAAGAAGAGGGGTATTAAAAGCTCGTTGGGAAGGTTCTTCAGCAAAAAGGAGAAAGCGGGGATGCCGGTAAGTGCATTGCAAATACATGTAGGTTTTGACTAGGTTCTCCCACAGCCTGCCGGGGGGTGTTGCTGCTGCCGCATCAGCTGTTTCCATCGCTAGTATGCACCAACAGAAGAAGAGGGGCATCAGGACCTCGTTAGGGAGTTTCTTCAGCAAGAAGGAGAAGGCGGGAATGCCGGTAAATATTTTGCAATTAGGTGTAGATCTTTATGTAGTCTGGGTATGAGCAGCACGTCTCCCCCGGTTTACCGAGGGGCGGGCTGCTGCCGCATCAGCTGTTTCTATCGCTAGTAGGCATCAACAAGAGTGGGATCAAGAGCTTGTTTGGAAGGTTCTTCAGCAAATAGACGGCAGGGATTACGCACTTACCACCGCGTTACAAAAAGATGTAGGTTTTTAGAAACTTATCCTATTATAGGTAAGAACCGTTAAAGTCAACTATGTAACAAAATGTTGAGATTTATTTTGCATAAAATTTATTAAGCGATTACTAATTCCTAACTTAATTCTAATGAAACAAATTAGTTCAAGTAACACATTTCAATTAAAATTATTGATGTATTTTTCACGTCCCAAATGGCTTAATTGTTGTTTAACATATCTGACTCTTTCTGCCACAGGACCTCCTTTTGCCCCAAGGCTTTAGCACTAGCTTTAATCGCAATATTGAAGAAATGGCAATGAAAATACAGCAAATCTAAACAACAAAAGCTATTCTTTCTAAAGTAAACTTTAATCGAATCTTAAAACCATGATAAATTTTAAATAGAAAAATATTGGAAAATATCAACTCGGCCACAAGTGAATTCTCAGATGGGACTCGAACCCACGACCTTTGGAAATCCGATCCTATGCTCTAACCACTGAGCTACCGAAACTTGGCCAGCGTGTCACATCAATGCAATATCCTTGCATTCGAAAGAAACATCTTCTAATCATCATCTAAGTTGTTTAACGATAGATTAAGATGCAACGGCCAATAATTAATGATTTTGGATTTTTTGCATTTTTCAATGCTATTTTTATACTTAATATAAATTTTAAATCAAAAAGTTATCAACTGGGCCATAAGTGAATTTTCAGATGGGACTCGAACCCACGACCGTTGGAAATCTGGTCCAATGCTCTAACCACTGAGCTATCGAGACTTGCGGACCACCGTCGAAATTCTCCAATACTTTTATATTTTTAATACGCTGTAGGCCAGCATTGTCACATCAATGCTAGGAATATCCTTGCATTCGAAAGAAACATCTTTTCAGACCTTAAGACCATGCTAAGATTACGCTTATAATTCCGATTGTGCTGGTCTACCTGTCTGGATTTAATACAATAGACTAACTATATGGTACTTGTGGGTCGCGAGCGAATATTGAGTAGGCCCTGTAGAACGACACAGCAACTGACAGAGCTAGAGTAATTTCCGTTTCTTTTACATTCCAATAACAAACAAGACTGCAGTCATCGGAGCTTTCCGTGAAACCGTCCGTAAACCGTCGGTCCCGGCTGTTGTCATTTCATTACAGTCGTTAAGCCAAGTCAGAGGCCTTATAGGCGGCTTGATAAACTCTGACACCAGAAGTGGCCACTAATCCTCACTCGATAAGAAGAAGGTGACGAGGCCTTAGTTAGACTAAGGTATTTGAGAATTACCAATTTTATGCCAACTTTTCTATAAGACAGTCTAGAGGTGGGTCCCGCTTTAAACTTGTAATATATAGGTAGTAGCCCAGACAACTTGGGAAACACTGCAATAGATAGATCTCTTTACCAAACTATAAACAAATTCACCATTAAATTTGACGATCTGTTTGGCGCAGGGTTACTTAACCCGCCATCAGCGCCAAAGGTCCCGGGTTCGATCCCCGGACAAGACAAATATTTGTGTGCGTGAACATTTCTATTTATCTTGGTCTGGGTGTTATAAATGTATATTATGTATGTATTTACAAAAAAAAATATATAAGTATGTTTATCCGTTATCTAGTATCCAAAACATAACAGCTTTATGAAACTTAACGTTGGCTAAATAACGTAACTGTGATTTTAAGAAATTATTTATTAAAAATAAAATGTTCCGTGTCGCACAGATGCAGGGCGGCGCGCGGTCGCTGTCATCGGCGTCGTCGCTGGGGCTATCGGCGCTGGCCGACGACGCGCCCACGCCCGACGCCGCGCCGCCGCCGCACCACCAGGACCTCGCGCGGGCCAAGACCAAGTCAGTATTCACTACGAACACACCATCTCTGAGGCTACTCGCTATGAACACACGATCCCTGGGGCTACTCACTATGAACACACGATATCTGGGGCTACTCACTATGAACGCACGATCTCTGGGGCTACTCACTATGAACACATGATATATGGGGCTACTCACTATGAACACACGATCTCTAGGGCTACTCACTATGAACACTATATCTGGGGCTACTAACTATGAATACACGATCTCTGGGTCTACTCGCTATGAACACATGATCTCTGGGTCTAATCGTTATGAACACACGATCCCTCGGGCTACTCGCTATGAACACACGATCTCTGGGTCTACTCGCTATGAATACACGATCCCTGGGGCTACTCACTATGAACACACGATATCTGGGGCTACTCACTATGAACACATGATATCTGGGGCTACTTACTATGAACACACGATCTCTGGGGCTACTCACTATGAACACATGATATCTGGGGCTACTCACTATGAACACACGATCTCTGGGGCTACTCACTATGATCACTATATCTGGGGCTCCTAACTATGAATACACGATCTCTGGGGCTACTCACTATGAACACACGATATCTGGGGCTAATCACTATGAACTCATAACGTATTCACTAAGCACCCTCAGGAGTGGTTACCCATACATCCATATCGGTAACTAAAGTTAGATAAATATTAAACAAGAAAATATACTAGAAAAAAACCGGCCAAGTGCGAGTCGGACCGAGGGTTCCGTAAAATATGTTTTATTATAATAATATGATGCAACTAAAAATTTACGGTTTTCGCAATTTTTCCTTTATCTGTACTATAAGACGTTACTTCGTACCAAATTTCAAGATTGTAAGTTCACGGGAAGTACCCTGTATGTTTTGATTCCCGTGCGAGTTTCGAAAATTTGCGGAAATTTGCGGCATAAACGCTTGTATCTTTTGATTGCTTTGGCTTAGAAGTTTGATTTTGCACAGCTCCAAGGGACAGAAGACCTGAGTATTAGATATAAATTTCAGTTTGATACCTCCACGCGGTCCTGAGAAAAACGGTCTTGACAGACGGACGGACGGACAACGAAGTGATCCTATAATGGTTCCGTTTTCTCCTTTTGAGGTACGGAACCCTAAAAAGCAACAGTCTCATGTCGTCCTGACGGTGACTGAAAAATAAAGTTAGATAACCATGCAGCTACGCTACCACGCCGTTCGCGCTATGGAACGGGCCGACGGTGGTGGCGTGGCTGGAGCTATAATTCATGTTTTACCATAGTTAAAATATTTTAACCGCTACAGATGGCCTAGCATGAGCAGCTTTTATCGACTCGATAACTCGATAGCGTGTCACTGTCCCGCTCATATCTTAGCTGAGTAAGCAAGGCAGCATGATGCGTTGAATCATATCGCGTGATATAGCGGTGTTCATGCTAGGGGTGCAGGCTTATCTAGCCTAGCTCCTCGTGTTTACCAATTCGCGTAGTTTGCGAATACTATAGCATTTATTACTATACATAATTTTGATGCAAGGTTGCGTTCATGATAGGTCGGGCAGATCTCTATATCAAGTAAATAAAGGTCGTTTTCGAATATCTTACTTTTTGGGATAATTGAGAATCATAACGATCTAAGCAATTGGCCAACTTGTGTTCTTTATTTGATTAACTCGTTGCGCGTAAAGCGCTTCGTTTCTACTGATTTTCGTTAGCCATTTGAATTTTACATATTTTTGAATCGCTCAACCGGCCTCCACCCTCTCGCTGCAATCGAGTGAAAAATAACTAACGACACATGAATTAAGTCGCAAAATGCATGGCAGCACAATGTCATACGAGCGATTAAAAAACAGATTCTCGGTAAATTGGCTGTTATTATAAATTTTAAATAGAAAAATATTGGAAAAAATTAACTCTAAAAAACTAACTAAGAGATACAAGTGAATTCTCAAATGGGAATCGAACCCACGACGTTTGGAAATCCGGTCCAATGCTCTAACCGCTGAGCTACCGAGACTTCGGTCTCGGTAGCAATAGGTAGTATAATTTTTTTCCAAGATTTTTCTATTTAAAATTTATTATAAGTATAAAAATAGCATTGAAAAATGCAAAAAATAAAAAATCATAAAAAATTGGGTGTTCTTTAACGACGCTCATTAACATGTGCGCAGAGATCGGGATTACCGCCACGAGTTACTCGGCGAGGCGATGCGCGCGGGCACGCCGTTCGCGCTGTGGAACGGGCCCACCGTGGTGGCGTGGCTGGAGCTGTGGGTGGGCATGCCGGCGTGGTACGTGGCCGCCTGTCGGGCCAACGTCAAGTCGGGCGCCATCATGTCCGCGCTCTCCGACCAGGAGATACAGAGGGAGATCGGTCAGTACACACTTCTTTTGTAGGATACTAGTAGCGAAGCTCTTCAAAGTCAAAGTCATTATATTTTTATTTGTAATTGTAATTGTATAAAAGGAAAATATTCTAATAACTGAGTATAAGAAAATTTTCCTCTTATATTAAATATGTTTCAAGATTGTAGATTTGTGTTTGGCAACGACATGTTCCTTTGTAAATGTTGTTGCTTCTGTTAAAGCTGATAAGTTTCTTGCGGCCGTTCTTCTTATCAGTTAAAAGATGTCCTGAATGGCTGGTAGGAAAAAAAAATTGGACGATTCGAAAGCACTTATCTATAAGTCTATTTGAATAAAAATCTTTGACTTTGACTTTGACTTTCGAATCGTCCAGTTTATTTTTCCAGGACATCTTTTAACGGACAAGATGAATGGTCGCAAGAAACCTAACTTCCTCTATAGGATAGGGCTTTAAATATTACAGTGTTTAGGATATGACTAATTTGTCAAAGTTATATCTTTAATCAGTCATTTTGTTACTTCTGTTTTACAGTGTACAGGTTATTTTTTTATATTTTATGAACGACGGGAAGACTCTTAGCCTTTATCATACCTGACGTTAAGTATTGATAAGGCTGAAGATGGAAGCGAGCCTCTCCCGGAATCCTCAATCACTGAGGAACTGGCTATCTTATCTCTAACTGCCGGAACACAACAATGCTGAAAACATTGTTGTTATGGCGTCAGACTTAGATAAGAACGTGGTAGCTAGCCTGACGGACTTAGAACAAGTCCTACCACCAACCAAACCGAATACAATACCCTGGGTCTAATACCGGTTGTACCACTAGACCACAGGGGCGGTTAAAGATTTTATATTTTTTTATTATTAAGTAGTTAAATTAATTTCATTTTGAACGCGAAACTGGCCTTTAATCACGTGGCATTTACAGATATTTCTTAAAAAATATTGGATGTCTTACTGTCTCTTTTAGTCTATATTTAGTTTGTAACATACTAAGGGCTGATGTTTTAATCTTCAGACAAAAGTTCATGGGGCTTAAACAAAACAAAGAATCTCTATTTTTAGTTCGGTAGGCTTCGCAAATATTCTCAAAATGTAAATCTAATTTACTCAACATCTATTCGCGCTCTTATGATGTATAAATTATAGCGAATTTCGAAACTTTTCTATTACTATTCTATTCACGAACTAACATTGACAAAAGCACATCTTAAGTTACTTCGGCAATCATAATTGAAACAAAACAACTTTTGCGGACTATTTAGTGCACTTTATTTACCCGAAACATATATTTGGTACTATATTTTTGGGCGTTTTTGGCTGACTGACTCAGAGTCAACCCGTGACCACGGCAACTGAAAAGATGCTGAAACGTTGGGAAACCAAAAAACCTACAAACGTCCAAAAATATAGTCTATATTAATATTATAAAGAGGAAAGATTTGATTGTTTGTTTCTTTGTTGGCATTGAATAGGCTCCGAAACTACTGAACGGATTTGGATGAAGTCTGATTATGAACATAGGATACTTTTTATTCCGATACTCCCACGGGAACGGGAACCAAGCGGGTAAAACCGCTAGTACCAAAATATATGTTTCGCTACAAAAAGTACGTTAAATAGTCCTCAAAAGTTGTTTTATTGTAACATTAACCTATAACCACAGGCATCAGCAACCCGTTACACCGACTGAAGCTACGACTGGCGATCCAAGAAATGGTGTCGCTGACGTCACCGTCCGCGCCGCGGGGGACCGCCTGCGCCGCGCTCGCCTTCGGGGACATGAACCACGAGTGGATCGGGAACGTGTGGCTGCCGGAGCTCGGTATGTACCAGTCATTATGTCGTGTCCCAATGGTGACGTCATCGTCCGCCCGCGCCGCGCTGGCCTTCGGGGACATGAACCACGAGTGGATCGGGAACGTGTGGCTGCCGGAGCTCGGTATGTACCAGTCATTATGTCGTGTCCCAATGGTGACGTCATCGTCCGCCCGCGCCGCGCTGGCCTTCGGGGACATGAACCACGAGTGGATCGGGAACGTGTGGCTGCCGGAGCTCGGTATGTACCAGTCATTATGTCGTGTCCCAATGGTGACGTCATCGTCCGCCCGCGCCGCGCTGGCCTTCGGGGACATGAACCACGAGTGGATCGGGAACGTGTGGCTGCCGGAGCTCGGTATGTACCAGTCATTATGTCGTGTCCCAATGGTGACGTCATCGTCCGCCCGCGCCGCGCTGGCCTTCGGGGACATGAACCACGAGTGGATCGGGAACGTGTGGCTGCCGGAGCTCGGTATGTACCAGTCATTATGTCGTGTCCCAATGGTGACGTCATCGTCCGCCCGCGCCGCGCTGGCCTTCGGGGACATGAACCACGAGTGGATCGGGAACGTGTGGCTGCCGGAGCTCGGTATGTACCAGTCATTATGTCGTGTCCCAATGGTGACGTCATCGTCCGCCCGCGCCGCGCTGGCCTTCGGGGACATGAACCACGAGTGGATCGGGAACGTGTGGCTGCCGGAGCTCGGTATGTACCAGTCATTATGTCGTGTCCCAATGGTGACGTCATCGTCCGCCCGCGCCGCGCTGGCCTTCGGGGACATGAACCACGAGTGGATCGGGAACGTGTGGCTGCCGGAGCTCGGTATGTACCAGTCATTATGTCGTGTCCCAATGGTGACGTCATCGTCCGCCCGCGCCGCGCTGGCCTTCGGGGACATGAACCACGAGTGGATCGGGAACGTGTGGCTGCCGGAGCTCGGTATGTACCAGTCATTATGTCGTGTCCCAATGGTGACGTCATCGTCCGCCCGCGCCGCGCTGGCCTTCGGGGACATGAACCACGAGTGGATCGGGAACGTGTGGCTGCCGGAGCTCGGTATGTACCAGTCATTATGTCGTGTCCCAATGGTGACGTCATCGTCCGCCCGCGCCGCGCTGGCCTTCGGGGACATGAACCACGAGTGGATCGGGAACGTGTGGCTGCCGGAGCTCGGTATGTACCAGTCATTATGTCGTGTCCCAATGGTGACGTCATCGTCCGCCCGCGCCGCGCTGGCCTTCGGGGACATGAACCACGAGTGGATCGGGAACGTGTGGCTGCCGGAGCTCGGTATGTACCAGTCATTATGTCGTGTCCCAATGGTGACGTCATCGTCCGCCCGCGCCGCGCTGGCCTTCGGGGACATGAACCACGAGTGGATCGGGAACGTGTGGCTGCCGGAGCTCGGTATGTACCAGTCATTATGTCGTGTCCCAATGGTGACGTCATCGTCCGCCCGCGCCGCGCTGGCCTTCGGGGACATGAACCACGAGTGGATCGGGAACGTGTGGCTGCCGGAGCTCGGTATGTACCAGTCATTATGTCGTGTCCCAATGGTGACGTCATCGTCCGCCCGCGCCGCGCTGGCCTTCGGGGACATGAACCACGAGTGGATCGGGAACGTGTGGCTGCCGGAGCTCGGTATGTACCAGTCATTATGTCGTGTCCCAATGGTGACGTCATCGTCCGCCCGCGCCGCGCTGGCCTTCGGGGACATGAACCACGAGTGGATCGGGAACGTGTGGCTGCCGGAGCTCGGTATGTACCAGTCATTATGTCGTGTCCCAATGGTGACGTCATCGTCCGCCCGCGCCGCGCTGGCCTTCGGGGACATGAACCACGAGTGGATCGGGAACGTGTGGCTGCCGGAGCTCGGTATGTACCAGTCATTATGTCGTGTCCCAATGGTGACGTCATCGTCCGCCCGCGCCGCGCTGGCCTTCGGGGACATGAACCACGAGTGGATCGGGAACGTGTGGCTGCCGGAGCTCGGTATGTACCAGTCATTATGTCGTGTCCCAATGGTGACGTCATCGTCCGCCCGCGCCGCGCTGGCCTTCGGGGACATGAACCACGAGTGGATCGGGAACGTGTGGCTGCCGGAGCTCGGTATGTACCAGTCATTATGTCGTGTCCCAATGGTGACGTCATCGTCCGCCCGCGCCGCGCTGGCCTTCGGGGACATGAACCACGAGTGGATCGGGAACGTGTGGCTGCCGGAGCTCGGTATGTACCAGTCATTATGTCGTGTCCCAATGGTGACGTCATCGTCCGCCCGCGCCGCGCTGGCCTTCGGGGACATGAACCACGAGTGGATCGGGAACGTGTGGCTGCCGGAGCTCGGTATGTACCAGTCATTATGTCGTGTCCCAATGGTGACGTCATCGTCCGCCCGCGCCGCGCTGGCCTTCGGGGACATGAACCACGAGTGGATTCATGACTCATTCTAGTCTGTCTCAATGGCTCGCCATCCAGCAGATGGTGAGCTAACGTCACCTTTATTAGCTCGCCTTCGTGGAGCTGCTGGAACTCGAAAGACTTGCTCTACTCGTATGATCTGTGTCAATGGCTCGCTATCCAGTAGATGGTGACGTCACCTTTAGCTCGTGGTGGATCGGGAACATTTGGCTGCCGGAACGCGCTACGACACTCGACCGTGGTGTTCTTTTTTTTTTACTAGCTTACTCCATCGACTTCGTCCATGTGGATAATTGGAAGATCGCTAGAAAACTGTATGGTTAAAAACTATCCTGTTAAGCTGTATACATTTCAACGGCAGTCAAATATGTGTTGGGCATACATGTAATAGCATTGTTTGGTTTCAGGTCTACCTCAATATAGGACAACGTTTATGGAATGTCTCGTGGACGCGAGAATGTTAGAGCACTTAACAAAAAGAGATTTACGGACGCAGCTCAAAATGGTAGACAGTTTTCACAGGTAAGTTACTCTGCATCTCCTTGTTTTTATTATATATTTCGGCAAGGAATATCAAGTGTCGGATGTCGTGTTCGCGTGTGTGATTGTTGTTTGTTAATTATTCGCATTAAATAATAATAACTTCATAATCACACTTTTAGCATTCGGGCGAATAATAAAGAAAGAAAGATAATTTCTTGCGTTGTTTCTGCAAACACGAGGAGAGTTTGACAAAAAGTTTCTCATATGTTCAAAAACTTTCATTTTTACCCATGACGGTATGGAGACGGTATATGCGTTTAGGGTGAGAGGCTGTTTATTTTTTTATGTGGTTTGTGCAAACCAATGTTGCCATTTATTTTCAAAACTACGAGTCCGATTTTGAGGCGGTTTTTAAAAATATTACAATCCTTTGAATCTATTACAATCTACTACAAAAAGTATCCCTAATTAGGGATCTAAGTGTACTCCTAGACAGTAAATTGCATCTGGACGCACATATAGATAGTGTTGTAAACAAAGCCTTTCAAATGTATGGCTTTGTCATGCGTACTTGTACAAATTTCAAGCGTCTTTTCTCTTACTTAGCCTTATATAGATCCCTTGTTAGATCACAATTGGAATATGGAACAATTGTATGGAATCCGTTTTACCAAAAATATAATGATCAATTGGAAAGGGTTTAAAAAAATTTTGTACGATCGGTCAATTATAGATGCTTTCGCACTAAATCATCATACTCTGAAACTCTCAATAAATTGTCTCTGCTTTCTTTAAGGTCGCGTAGAATGCTTATTGGTCAAACATTTCTATACAAAGTCATAAAGAATCATTTTAATTGCACTCATTTAATCAATAACGTTTCCTTAAATATACCAAGTGGCTCTCAACGTATACGCAACTCAAGAAAACATAAACTGTTTGCATTAAAAAAATGTAAAAGTAATACTGGTAAACGTGCACCCCTACGTCACGTTATGCAAAATTATAATGATCATTTTGTGGGCATCGATTTATTTAAGCTCTCCCCTGGGCAGTTCAGGACCGAAGTCCTGACGCATCTTCAAAATCTAGATACAACGTTAATGTAAGATCTATAAATTGTATGTAACTTATAACCTTAATAATGATATTAGAAACTACTAAAATTTTAAATGTATGTTGTGGATAACGTTGTTGTTTGCAAAATTAGTAAGATTTAATTTAAGTTGGTATATATAATCTCATTTTGTAAATATTTGTTATTCCTAATAAAACAAAAAAAAACCCTTTAAAGGTATTGTGATAGTGATTTACGGAATTGTATAACTTAAAGTCGCAAGGAAATTGTTTTAGGCTCTAGACAGACGGACTGCAATTCAACTGCAATCCCGATTGCCAGATGCAGTTCCGATGCAGTTTAAATGCAGTTGGCACGACTGGAATGAAACTGCAAGCTAACTGCCCGTCAACGTGCAGGTGCATCCGGTGTAACTGCACGTCGACTGCACACAAACTGCTGGTCGATCGGCAGTTGGCTTGCAGTTTGATTGCAGTCTTGCCAACTGCATTCAACCTGCATCGGAACTGCAATTTGGCAGTCGGATTGCGTTGAATTGCAGTCCGTCTGTCTAGAGCCTTAAATGACACTTCATTTGACTCTTCTCCATACATTTGGAAGATATTTCCGTGTGTCACTTTGCTTAGACAGTTCAATTTTGATTATGAATAAATTATTTATTATTATTATTAATTTCGTTCATTCAATACCTTTCAAAACGCGTCCCGATTACAATCCCTATCAAATGTCAAATAGTGACGGCCTGAAGTATGTTAAAAATCTTTTAAATAACGAATTAAAAGGGATTGCGATAATTTTAAAATTAGACAATTAGCCCGCGGCTTTGATTGATGCATGTTCTTAGATAGGTGTTACGGTGACAACTCACCAGGGGGCGCTGCAGTAAACATTTGTTTTGCAAACCAATGTTGCCATTTATCTCCAAAACTACTAGTCCGATTTTAATACGGTTTTCAGTAATGGGTTTGGGCAAATTTGTTTGAGCAAAACCAAAATTACTAGTCTGATTTTGATGCGGATTTCAGTAATGGGTTTTATGTAGTACAATGTACATAATGTATAATCTATGCTTTCTAAGAAGTCAAATTATAAATTTTGAAAACACCCACGACGCGACGGTTTAAACTTGATTGAAAAAGAATAAAATAATAAAAAAATACCCGACTTAATTATCCATCGGGGGTTGCCTTCATTATAATAAATATATCATGTTGAAATTAATTAATACATATAAATAAATATAGCAATAAAATATCTCCAATTATTCAATCACGTTACTATAAAACTGCAAAACTAGTTCATTATGGCAGCCCCGGACGGGCGACGGATAAGGAAGTCTTGGGTTTTTTAAATTATTTTATCCTTTTTGAATCGCGCTTTAATCGTCGCGACGGTTAAAGCGTCGTCGTCGTGAGATTTTTCAAAAGTTTTATGATATGTACAAAACAAGGTTGTCTTTATTATTTTAATGCATTATTATTACCATTAGCCATCGGCACTAGCATTTTCGGACTTTTCATGGATACGTTTACTTTTTAACCAACTGATGCAGAAAGAGAGATGTTATTAGATCTGTCTGTGTCAATGTTACGATGTCGGTTGCAGGTGACGATGCGTTCGGTTCAAATCATTAGATGTACAAAATGAGTACTGAGCTTAACCGTATCCGTTCACTTCTGTTCATCAATAGAACGTCGCTACACTTCGGCGTGGCGTGCCTGAAGCGGGTGGGCTACAGCGTGCGCGTGCTCGAGGAGCGGCGGCGGGCGGCCGAGCACGGCGTGCGGGACGTGCTCGTGTGGACCAACGAGCGGCTGCAGCGGTGGCTCGCCGCCATCAACCTCAAGGTCAGTGTCGGGGCGGCCGAGCACGGCGTGCGGGACGTGCTCGTGTGGACCAACGAGCGGCTGCAGCGGTGGCTCGCCGCCATCAACCTCAAGGTCAGTGTCGGGGCGGCCGAGCACGGCGTGCGGGACGTGCTCGTGTGGACCAACGAGCGGCTGCAGCGGTGGCTCGCCGCCATCAACCTCAAGGTCAGTGTCGGGGCGGCCGAGCACGGCGTGCGGGACGTGCTCGTGTGGACCAACGAGCGGCTGCAGCGGTGGCTCGCCGCCATCAACCTCAAGGTCAGTGTCGGGGCGGCCGAGCACGGCGTGCGGGACGTGCTCGTGTGGACCAACGAGCGGCTGCAGCGGTGGCTCGCCGCCATCAACCTCAAGGTCAGTGTCGGGGCGGCCGAGCACGGCGTGCGGGACGTGCTCGTGTGGACCAACGAGCGGCTGCAGCGGTGGCTCGCCGCCATCAACCTCAAGGTCAGTGTCGGGGCGGCCGAGCACGGCGTGCGGGACGTGCTCGTGTGGACCAACGAGCGGCTGCAGCGGTGGCTCGCCGCCATCAACCTCAAGGTCAGTGTCGGGGCGGCCGAGCACGGCGTGCGGGACGTGCTCGTGTGGACCAACGAGCGGCTGCAGCGGTGGCTCGCCGCCATCAACCTCAAGGTCAGTGTCGGGGCGGCCGAGCACGGCGTGCGGGACGTGCTCGTGTGGACCAACGAGCGGCTGCAGCGGTGGCTCGCCGCCATCAACCTCAAGGTCAGTGTCGGGGCGGCCGAGCACGGCGTGCGGGACGTGCTCGTGTGGACCAACGAGCGGCTGCAGCGGTGGCTCGCCGCCATCAACCTCAAGGTCAGTGTCGGGGCGGCCGAGCACGGCGTGCGGGACGTGCTCGTGTGGACCAACGAGCGGCTGCAGCGGTGGCTCGCCGCCATCAACCTCAAGGTCAGTGTCGGGGCGGCCGAGCACGGCGTGCGGGACGTGCTCGTGTGGACCAACGAGCGGTTGCAGCGGTGGCTCGCCGCCATCAACCTCAAGGTCAGTGTCGGGGCGGCCGAGCACGGCGTGCGGGACGTGCTCGTGTGGACCAACGAGCGGTTGCAGCGGTGGCTCGCCGCCATCAACCTCAAGGTCAGTGTCGGGGCGGCCGAGCACGGCGTGCGGGACGTGCTCGTGTGGACCAACGAGCGGTTGCAGCGGTGGCTCGCCGCCATCAACCTCAAGGTCAGTGTCGGGGCGGCCGAGCACGGCGTGCGGGACGTGCTCGTGTGGACCAACGAGCGGTTGCAGCGGTGGCTCGCCGCCATCAACCTCAAGGTCAGTGTCGGGGCGGCCGAGCACGGCGTGCGGGACGTGCTCGTGTGGACCAACGAGCGGCTGCAGCGGTGGCTCGCCGCCATCAACCTCAAGGTTTGTGTGAGGCTATTTTTTCTATTTTCTCAAAAAGTCCCATTTAGTCAAAACTCGCCCACCTTACTGTCTCCGCCGAGTCGCTATTTATTGTCTCGGCACTCTACTCGGTGCATGTGATCAAGGTATTAATTGGGTTTATCAAACAAGCTTTTTTTAGACATACTTATACATTAAACATAAAATAACTATAGTTAATCCTTATTATAAATACGAAAGTATTTTAGTTTGTTATTCTTTCACGCAAAAACTACTGAACCGATTTAGATAAAATTTGGCATCCAGATAGAAGATAGCCTGGATTAAAATATAGGCTACTTTTAATCCCGATATTCCCACGGGAACAGTAACCACGCGGGCGAAACCGAGGACAGCCGCTATCTTAATCCTAACTTATATTATAAATGCGAAAGTGTGTTTGTTTCACCTTCCTTCACGCCCCAACTAAGCAACCAATCAACTTGATTTTAGGCATAAAGACGAAAAGCAACAAAGGCTACTTTTTATCCAGATATTCCCACGGGAACGGGAACCACGCGGGCGAAACCGAGAGCGGCCGCTATTACTTATAAATATATACCAAAGTTTAAAACAACAATAATATCACAGCCTATCTATGTATACAGTCGTCCGACGGACACGTTTGGCCAGAGCAATCGTGTGGGGGAGCGCGGCGAGACCGAGCTGCCATACGCTCACTCGGGACAATGCCATATGTCCTGGCAAATACTATGAAAGTAACTATTAAACAAGAAAATATACAAAAAAAAACAACCAGTCTCATGTCCTGACGGGATATGAACCCGCATGAGAATGGTTGTTTTTTTTTCTAGTACATATATTTTCTTGTTTAATATTTATCACATAAAAATAGCATTCGTCGTCTCAGCCACATAACACCCACTGTTGGGTATAGGCCTCCCCCAAAGGTCTACCATAATCGCCACGCTTGGCAGGCGGGTTGGCGATCGCAGTATGGCCAAGTTTGTAGGAGACGCTGCTGCCTATCTCTTGAAGGCTGAGTCCCTTAGTAGCCTTTTACGACATCCACGGGATGAGAGGGGGCAGTGCTATTCTAAGCTGACAGTACACAGCTAAAAATAGCATTGTAAAAATAAATGCAAATTTTAAAAAAGTTATGAAAGTCTTGTCAAAAGCGGCATGGCCGCGAGGTTTCAAGGGCATTGTCCCACTGCAGCTCCTCAGTCCCACCGTGATAGTATCGTCGTCCTCACCCGCCACATAACCCCCAGGAGTACGCCAACAACCTGTCGGAGAGCGGCGTGCACGGCGCGCTGGTCGCGCTGGACGACAACTTCGACGCCAACAGCATGGCGCTGGCGCTGCAGATCCCCACGCAGAACACGCAGGTATTATACATTTTTTATTTATTTAGGTACTGTAACGCGTGTGCGCTACTTTTCGTCTACGGAAAATTCGACTAAAATAATTCGTCTAAAACAATTCGACTAAAACTATTTGTCTAAAAAACAATTCGACTAAAAACAATTTAGGTTACGTTAGTGGTATTTTAGACAAATTGTTAATTTAATACCGATTTGACATTAAGATTATTATTTAAATTTGATTTGTATAATTGTGCTGTTAAGAGAATTTTGACCATTGAATGTTTTTAAATTGTTTTTCGAATATTTCGACACCTGCAAGCAAGAACATTGTTACTCAGTTTTAGGCAGTATTGAGTTAAGATGATATTCATACTAAGCAAAAAATGCGATTTTTTTTACACTTATCATCTATATATAAATTCGTTATAATTTAAAATCTGCAGCGTGTAAAACGTCTCAAAAACATTGTATCTCAGACATACAATTATTTTATTCAACAATTTCAAATTTAACGAACATAACAGTTTCATACAATATTGATTGTATGTCGGAGTTACAATGTAATTCTACAAAGACAAATTTTATTGTAACTCACTAATTATATACAATAAATAAATAAATAAATAAATACCTATATACATATATGGCATCAAAATTATACAAGAGTTAACCACGTTTTCTTATATGGTTAAGATCGATTGGTATTAGGACTTATTGGGAAATTGCTAAGATTTTTTTTAATCTTTGTCGTGCTCTCCTGTAAAATACCAAAAACTGAGTTATCATGTTCTTGTATGCAGGTTTTGAAATGTCATTGTAATTTTATTTTGATTTATATTTTTTAATTCATCGTTATTTACTTAATTATGTTTCGGTCTAATGATTTTACCATGAACATTGGACATTTATTGTATACTATTTACTTAAAATTTATACTGTATTCTAGCAAATAAATGATTTATGATTTAAGAATAGCTTTTAAAAAAGAAAAGTACGAAAAGTCTTACGTACTACGCTCGTACCGGGCTCGTAAATTTAAGAATAGCCTGAGTGGATTTTGAGCAATTTTTTAATAAAATTTTGCTAGGTAATAAATAGTCTTTTGAGAAATGTTGTCATTATTTTCGAAAAAAGAACACGCGAAGTATCGAATTTACGGACAAAGAAAATCAAATCCATTGCAGGAGCGTTTTTTTAATTTGGAACATTACAAAGAGTATATAACAACTCCAGCAAGCCGTTTCATACAACATTGCTGGAGCGCTGTAATGTTCCAAATTCAAAAAGACGCTCCTGCAATGAATTTGATTTTCTTTTAGTAATTATTAAATGTATAATATAAAAAGTATTTTATTTCCCTGCATTCTTTTGAGAAAAGCATTATATATGCCACGGCGGAAATGGCAGTTACCTGTCTCGTATTAGTGAAGTCCTCGCCTACGGTTAGGCCTTCAAACTCATACTCGACCTGCGATTGCCTATTTCACGGCCTTTGCAATAATGTACTATTACTCAAAACTGTAGGTATGTAATGTGGTCATTATTTTGACAACCTTGTTTTAGCAAAGTCGACCTTGCCGTTCTGTTTCAAGGAGCGGCCGGCAAAGTTTTGCTGGTCGCTATTTTGACTTCAACGTTTAAAAAAATCAAATGCAATAAGATTTTATTTAAAACACAGCTGTTTGTATTTATAGAGATAGGTACAAAAAGATTTTATTCCATATTTGGCTGTATAGTTCCAACTACCATTGCTAAAAAAAAAAAAAAAAAAAAGACGGGTTGCACTCCGGGAGTGCCGGCAGAAGTGAAAACTTGATTATTAACGTTGAGCATGTTTGATATTTTGGAATGGTTAGGGAATAATTTTGCACCAATTGCTTTATCAGTATAAAAGTACTATCATTTATGTGGTAGAATACAATATTCATTTATTGCGCTATCGTACACAAACATGACAAACCATATTAAAGTGAACGTTAAGTTAGGTAATAAGATATAAGAAAACATTAGTTATTATAGAGAATCGAAAAATATATATTGACAATAAAACAAGAGACAAGTAAAAGACATTATCAACAGTCTGTCGCTAAGCAACCGAGACCATAGTCAACCTGTCACCTCAACATTCTCCATCCGTCCTACGCTTTTTCGATCAGGTCACGTGTCCTGACGCGAGTTTAAGATTTTATACCCATTACAGAAAAAGTGCTCAACGCCGCTAAAGAAGTTTTCACTTCAAAAAACAAAGAAGTAACAAAAGCGCGGTTCAGCGAAAATTTTATTTTTATTTTGTGAAGAAAATAATAAGAAATAAATGAAGTAATAAATGAAGAAATAATACAGCAGTCAAACGCCGCATTAGAATTATCGCAAACTATTAGTAATATCAAACCGGGAAAGTCGATGTTGAATTTTAGTAACTGTACTTTTCATAATTGTCATTTTAATTCAATTTCTAGTTAGTTAATATATTTTTTATTGAAATTACTTGCTGATTTTATTTAGATTAGGTACTTTTGAGTAAAGCACTATACAAGCCTTGGCCCACAATGACTGCTTCGCTGGTCACGCTATGATTGCCTCGAGCTAGCCTAGCTACTCTCTAGGCCTTACAGCTTGGCCATCATTGCAGCCCTTGCTCAAGTGCTGCACGCTGACCGCGCTGTGTCGTCCTGTCGGCCATCATCAGCGCGACCAGCAAAGTAGTCATTATAAAACGCGGCAGTAATGTACTATTTCTCAAACATGCTTGGAAATATGAGCATTATTTTGATACCCTTTTTCGAGATAAATCGATATTGCTGTACTGGCCACATACATGCGAGCAGCGGCCAGCAAAAGTTGCATGAAAATCCATACCTTTCGTGATTAGCGGCCAAATAAATTGCATAGTAAACTCATATTTAAATAACTTATCAAAGGTTTTATTTAAATTTCGAACTGGCTTACAAATTGAAAGCTGTTTTAGAAAAAAAACACGAAATGAACATTTTAACGCGGGAAAAAATATTGTTGTTCGTCGTTCGTCAGATTTAATATCCGAAATTTTTGAAAGCAGTTTTAATTTCCGCGCATTATTTGAGAAAAGTACTATACAAGCCTTGGCCACAGCTAGGCATTGATGGACTTACTTTTGTTTTTACACATTAGTCCATCAATGCCTCTTTTGCTGGTCGCTGCAGTAATGTACTAGGCAATTCTTAACTTAAGCGCAAACGGGTGTTAGTCTGTTTGAATTTAGTGCACTGAATTTAGCCATTAGTAAAGCGAACTTAATGGTGGTCGAGTTCCGCGCAGTACTCAATGAACCCTATTTCCTTAGGCGCGACAGATCCTGGAGATGGAGTACGCCAACCTGCTGGCGGTCGGCACCGACCGCCGCGCCGACGCCTCCTGACGCGCGCCGCCGCCGCCGCCGCGCGACTAGCCGCCCGGCGCGCCCACTCACGGCTCCTATGGACTCCACGACTCGTCACCGCACCTGGCATTGTGAGATATGTACTGAACTTGTCTGCTACTGCGTGCGGGGACTGTGGGAGCGAACGGTGTCACCGCAACTGACATTGTGAAATATGAACTGAACTCGTCGACTACGTTAACGGTCGGTGGGAGCGGACGATTTCCCCCCGTGTTACACTATGAATATGAACTGAACCCCCCCCCCCCCCCCCCCCCCCCCCTGTAAAATATGAATTTGTCGCTCCCTCCTACTTTTACTGTAAGGACGAACGACGTCACCGAATCGTAACTCTGTGAACTTGTCGTTTCATCTTAACCTGTGAAACAGGACTGAGGTTGTTGTTTACTAGAACTCACCACAATATTGATGCAAATAATCTAGAGTGTCTATAGTATTTGAAATAACTGCGCAATATAAACTTGTCGTTTTCTTCCTACTACGTCAACTGGCGGTGGGAGCGAATTAGAACATTGTGGAACTTTAACTTGTCGTTTACTACAGCTCCTACGCGCTGTGGGAGCTAACGATGTCACCATAACTTACATTGTGAACTGGACTTTTCGTTTACATTACAGTTTCCTATTTTCTGTTAAAATTAGCATATTTGGTTTCAAACCTTCTACTGTATGAATATACCTACCTGAAATATATTAAACCGCCTCTTAGGAACGAGTACCAATATTTTTAGGTAAACTTGCGCGTCTACGCGTACACATTCGATGTTATCTATACCTAATGTTGAACGAATTCTGTGAAAGCGAGAAATGCGATCAAACTGAAGGCACTGACGTTTCGAAGGGTCATCATCATTTTTGACAGCTAAAATGTCGATACCAAATGTTATTTTTAACATTACGATTTCGACTGACAGAATTCGAATTCGTCAGGATACAGGGATTTCCCCCATGCTCCGTCTTTCTACTTAGATCTATGTGACGTAATACGTGAATGATTAAGGAAAAATTTATTCTGAAAAATTACTGAGAATAAATTCGACATCCAAATCAGGTATTCGTAGGAACGTTGGTAAGACGGTATTCAATTTAAGTCTTTTATTAGGTAAAATTTACGAAAGACTATTAATCAAGGCGCGTAATTAGACAATAATAAGCGCCAGTCTATGCGCGCTCTATAGTTGATAGTGCTAAAATCTATCTATAATCATCTAGAAAAAATTACGTCATTTCTATAGTACAAACTCTTATATTCAAAGAGTTTTCAGCGATGAAAATGGGCTAATTGAAGAATGTTTCTCTACATCACATTGTTAAACTTTTAATTGCAGTTTGCCGCTAGTACCCAAGCATATAAGTGTTTGTTATAATCCAATACATATAGATAATATTGAATGAAATAATGAAAATATATGTTCCACATATTTCTAATATATTACAAATTATTATTTAACTATTAAGAGTAAACATTTTTTACTCTCGTTGATAAATTTAAATACCGGATTGGTAGAATTTTACATTACAATGACGCATATAATATGCACAAATGAATAAAAGAACTCTCTTACAACAGTATGAAACTATACAAGTCGATTAAAATCTTATGGTCTAGAAAATATTTACATGTACACAGATCGCAACACGTAACTAAAGCGCGGCGAGACAAAAGATGTGCAGTGAGTGATTAGTGTTTGTAGAAACTATCTGACCAAAGACTAAGCGCATGACAGCTGAGAAAAGCTTAAAAAATCTAAGTAAATAAACCAAAGTTTCAAGAAGCGGTAATCAATCAGTCAATCACTGTAGGGCTAAATAATCACATAATAACAGAAGTGCGGTGATAGAAGTGGGCTGCAGGTGCCAAAAGTGCAAAGCCGCACTCCTGTCATGCGCCTAATTGTCTTGGTCGTGTAGTACTACGCATCTTTTGTCGCCGCATTTGAGGGAAGTTACGTGGCGCGACCTGTACTAGATTATACTATCGATGATGTTAGGGAATGCGAGATTGATGTAATGAGTCAATGAACAGTCATTTCTTATTTCATTCGCTCTTTAAATGTTATCTTATGTATTCGTTATCATGAAATTAAAAATAAGATGTCTGTTAAGACAATGAAAATTTGAATGTGGCAACTCTGAAATGTACGAATTATGATGTGGAATGTGATCATTAATTTACGATTCCGATTTAGAAAAAGCTAGTACAAATTAAAGAATGCAAGATTGTGAGAAATGTGTACATTTGACAAATTAGTCTTGGGGTCGTTGCCATATTCAAATAATGAATAATGTTGTTGATACATACAATAAAGTTTTCATTAATGTCTATATTGACTATTAAATATACAGTTGTAGCGAAGTTATGCTTGATGAAGATATGAATAACGAAAGTGCTCTAATGTCGTAGTTTTACTATGTACTTAACGTGTATTCCAGTATTTATTGTTATGAATACAATGTACCTAGTTTATACGGAGGTGCCGTGTCTATGTGAGTCTTAGACGAAATCTATCACCACTCATTTACAATTTGTAATCAATTATATTACTTTCTTCGTCCCTATAGAATAGAATAAATAAATTTAATGTTTTCTTTCATACATCCTGCTCAACAAGGCTCTAGAAGTCACATAGCGCGGTAGGTCTAATTGAAAATTTTCATACTCTGATGCCAAATATTAGTTACTTTATGACTAATATATTACGGTCTGGTTTATCGTGAGAGAATTTTCATCGGTATAAATAAATATTCGGACGACCTCTTATCGTATTTTTTTAACGGGGACGCGAAACGAGAGCTGGGCCACGGTGGCCTCGAGCGGGCCCGGGTGCCTGCCACAACCTGATACTTATGGTAAATTTTAAATAGAAAAATATATTTGAAAAAAAAATCAAGTGAATTCTCAGATGGGACTCGAACCCACGACCTTTGGAAATCCGGTCCAATGCTTTAGAGCAGTGGTTAGCCACTGAGCTTTCGAGACCGATAGTTAAAATTTATCATAAGTATAAAAATAGCATTGAAAAAAATCAAAAATCATAAATGATACTTGTGATGTTAGATGTAGGATCGATCGATCGGGCCCCTCCGCCCCGCCCGGCTTCATATCTGTCTAAGTGCCTCGCAGAGGTGTGTGTATATATTTAGCTTTACGTAGATCATCGTGTGCCTCTCGGTTTGTGGGTTTGTTTTATGCATACGATAAACACTACCGTTTATATTAATAATAATAATAATAAAGATATTTAAAGTTAAATCACAAACAATATAATATTATGATATAAAGAGTTACTAATAGTCGCAATACGCTTTATCGCTTGTTGTTAATTTGTACTCGAGTGCCGGCTCTCGGCCCGCCGCCTCGGCCGGGGCGCACAGATACTAGTCTTGTGTACAGTGTTAACCGCATTGTTTTGTAATCTTCTATTTTATTAACTACTTATAGCGGAGACGATCGAGACGTAGCTAGGTATATTTTTGTTATAACTTATACAGATAATAAAGTGCGCGGATCGTTTATGCTATTCAGCGTAGTGCAATGTGTAGAAAATACAATCTTTTGGATTCTGTGCACGAGTGAGATAAAACGCGTTGAAGTACAATTGCATTTATTAGATTTGGACTTTTCGGATCATTTGTGTTTAAAAGTTTATGAAATATTGTGCTACATTGAATAGCATGTTGATTGAATTACATTTGCTGAGCGGTGTATGAGCAAATCGGTGTAATCACTAATATATTTTTTTATTTCACTAGTACAATTATAGCCTACACAACATTCTTAGTTGGTTATTTATTAGGTACTAAGTTCTTTTATTAACCTACACTGGTCATGCACCACTCAGAATGTCTTCGATAGTTAATGAAATTTTTAAATTGTATAGCTAACCGATTTTAATTTTGTGGAATCTTTATTAGTAGCGAATATATTGTAAATATGGTTTCTATGACATAGCGTTTCTATCATGAGTAGTTAAAAAATGTAGCAATATTTAGCTAGGATGTGTTCAAACAAGTAGATTGTTATTTTATTATTTTTAATGTTTTATTTATTAACTAGGATTTATTATTTATTATGTTATTAGCAAGGTTAATAGTGACACATGTCCGTACATATTCTCGTTTTGATTATGGAATAATTACCTCATAATCGTGTATGTCTGCTAAAGTCATATGTTATCTATCACAATTAACATTATTTCAAAAATAAATACAGTCAAAATAAAATGGGCTGCTATTGTACTTTAATAAGATAATGGTGTATAGTGTATGAGGAACAGTATTAATATAAATAGAAGAGTAATGTGTGGCCACCGGTGAGAACAAAATTTGTTTAAGCCGAAAGCAACGTATGAAGTAATTTCCAAAGTTTTATATCGAAATTATTCAGTATGTTAAAGTAATCATATGTTGTGGCTGACATTAGGCAGTTTTAGAATAACGAAAATATGAGCGAGTGCTCGTGGCAATGGTGATACATGTGCGTTATGGTGTATTCTACATCTCCTTTATTGGCACATAGGAAGTCGTTTCGCTGGGTATCGACAATAATAATACCTAATGTGAAACTAGCCGACCGCAGACATCAAGCGACGGCTATGTTTAACTGTCAATGTTATAACAAATTTATTAGGTGCTTTGACTTGTTGAAAACGCTAACATATATGTCACCCTTGTTGCGACTCGCCCGAAGCGACAAGTCTTCGCATGTTCCGTGCTGTTTGTTGTGTTAAGGCGGCTAGTTACGCGCGCATCCTTCGAACCCAAACAGAAACCCAATCATGCTGGAAGTATTCTTCCGTAAGTTAATGAATGTTTAATTATTCGATTGGCTGTTTGTAGTACATGTGTATTTAACAAACGTTCGAAGGCAGGCCTGCTGTTTCAGTATGCAGTCTGTAAATTGTCAAAAATAAGAAAAATTAAAATTATGTATATAAAAGTGTCACGTCTATTGGGCCGGCAATGCTCAGTCGTGGTTGGGTGTCTGTGAGCCTTGTAGTATTACATGACGTGACCGTCTCGGACGTTCCACGTCACTATATCATTCGTACACATCAATCGCTTCGTTATGAAGTAAAACTATATTATAAATAGCGACACAAATTTTTATAAAAGCAAGTATGATATTACGTTTACGAGAGGTTATTTAGTCATTCGTTAGTGTATAGCTTTTCGATGTAGCTGTGTTCCGTAAGGGGCCCGGCATCACGACCGCCTCCCCGAAGGACCTTGTAGATATCGCCCGTCGTCCAACGGTCAGCCCGAGCGGCGGAGCCACGCCCCTCCTCAAGTGCCAACAGTCCGGCAGCGCTGCGGCACAACGCCCGACGAACAATAACTAGTATAATTTAGGAACTCCGTCACATTCCAGCGAACATTTCGGTGTTAAGTAATCATAACTTCTTGTCGAACAAATGAGATATTTTTCCATACTCTGATCCCTGTGGCTCGCGCTACCAAAGAGTAAAGTTACCCTCAATTTAAGGAACTAATGTAAAATAGTTTGTTAGTGAAATTTCGAATGTATATATAATTTTGCATAAATGTGTTGCATAGCTTCGTATAGAAGGGAGTATTTAATGAGAAGTTTGTACTGCTAGCGTGCCAGTCAGTCAGATTATCGCGGTTAGCGAGCGATCCCGCACGTGCCAGCGGCGGCACGACATTCCAGGCTTGCTGTCACTGTCATGCGTAACCGCTTCAGCCCTCAACTATGTATTAGCGAATGTACGGAAGTGGTACAGGGCATCTGTAATGTCTGAATTCAAAATTGTTAACCTAGACAATGATTATTTTGACCAATGTAATCTGAAGTACTGTGTAACCTTTGTAAAAATATTTATCAAATGTGCGATGACGGCATACGTTATGCATAATGATAAGAGGTAAATACAATTTACACGATATATACCTTGTTTCATTTATTTTTGTCTCTTCCATAGTTTTCTAGTTTGGAACTGCATTCTTTATAGATAGTTTCAAAGTAGTTTCATTGCATATCTATTTTTAACCGACTTCAATAAAGGAGGTTATCAATTCGTCGCGTATATGTGTCGCAGCCATCTGGTTAAATCTGCCTTTTAATTGAACGGCTAGCCCGTTCATTGAACGCCGGCATTCAATTAAATGGCTAGAGGACAACTAGCCAAAATGTAGAAAGAAACTTTAAACGACTTCATATTTAGCTGTTTCATGAAATCGGCCGGGGTAAAATTACTTTATGGACCCACTATTTTGGTAGTTTTGGGTTTTAGCAAAGAGACTTCTATGGTTTGAAAAAAATAACCACAAAATATTTTCAATGGGCTAGCTTACAATCAGCCAACTAGTTGAACGTTGAGTGATGCTATTTCAATCAATTATCGGCCTAGGCATTCAATTGAATGCCGGCGTTTAATGAATGGGCTAGCCTTCCAATTGAATGGCTGATTTATCCAGATGGCTGCGACATCTAATAATATAAAAATGAATCGCTTAATGTGTTGCTAAGCGCAAATCTCGAGAGCAGCTGAACCGATTTCGCTAATTCTTTATTTGTTGTGCTTACTATTGTCAGGAGAAGGTACTTATGAAAGAAAAAATTGAAGATCGAAATACCTGATGTGGAACCATAGCAGTCAAACCAAACTATGAGAGATATGGAAATAGCAACTGCGGAAAAGTTGTTGAGCGTAATGAGCATTTTCTATTGACGTACAAATATCAAAGGTCTGGTATGTACTCCTGATGTGAACCCTAGCAGCTAAGCTAAACTATAAAAATTCGTACCTACATAGCGCCTTGGGATAGGTTGTTTAGCGTGATAAGTATTTTCAATTGACGTATATTAATCGAAGGTCTGGCACACCTGATGTAGAATCCGGCAGCCCAGCTTAAGTATAAGCGCTCTTACGCACTAGAGATACGCTTAGAGATACGAATATAGCGCCTTGGGTAAGGTTCTTCAGCGAATGAGCACTTTCTGTTTAGGTATAAGAATTGATGGCAGTTGGGGCAGAATGGTTTCGGAATGGTGAAAGCGCACCGGGCGATGCTCTGTGGGTAGACCCCCGTCAAGGTGAACCGACGACGACGATCTGGTGAAGGTAGCCGCTAGATGCCAGCAGCGCAGAACCGATCATTGTGGAGTTCTTTGGGTGGGGGCTATACCCAGGATGCAGTGGGCGTCGTGCGGCTGATATGATGATGATAACAAAAAATAAAGATCTGGGCCCTGTTTCATAAAGATTACAATTGTCACCGATAGGTGACAGGAAAACTTGACAATTGTACTTTGCTAAAACATTGGTGCTATCTGGGTACTATAGGAAAAGCCGACGTAATTGTCAAATTGTCGCGACAATTCTACAATTTAGCTTTTCATAAATCATTTGGTCTTACATATTTGTAATCGGAAAATCTGACTATATTTGTCAAATTGTCGCACATTCTTGATAGGCATCCTTGGTCTGTGTCAGGATGAGGAGTGACAGTTATTTTTCTTTTATAAATTCTTACTTGATCGAAAAAGTTCGTAAAAGGATTTTGGAAAATAGAACGTCATAATGTATGTTTGCTTTTTATAGGAAACCTACCTTCTGCAATGACGCGATTATGAAACAGGGCCCTGGTCCCTACACCTTATATGGAGCGCCTACACCTTTTTTTTATACTAGGAGAAATGCTTTTCGCATCCCTCGCCCCCAGGTGTAGGGGCGATTCGAAATGTTGGACTCACCTGAAGTACACGACCCATACAAACATATAGACCACGCACTCCCTAGGGTAATACCAACTAAAACTCCTAGTACTTGCCCTCCAGGCCGCCATTGGTCACGGGGGGTAGGGTTCGCAATCACCCCTAAAGACCAGGCGGCCGTGGCCCGATTACCCGGGCCCCCTCGCGGCTGGAAGATGGCCGAGCAAGTTTAGCCATCTTCCCAGACGGTGGAAATCGTGCAAGGCCAGTGTTGGTACACCCACTACGCCAGCGTGGTTTCACTATAGGGGAATGAGTCGATCATACCGACGCCTCCTTCCCCTTAACCGCCTGCGGCGGATACGAGCCGCATGAGCGTCTTGCTCGCGAGCACTCTCCGCTGTCTCCTTCTGATGGATCACATCCTCGCAGAAGGAGACTGATCTTACTGACGATGCTAGGTAGGGAGAGATCCCTTCCCACCAATGCCACGAGTTCCCGACGCTGAACCGACCACGCAGGACACACCTCGAGTGTGTGCTGCGCAGTGTCCAGCTCCGCGTCGCACTCGTGGCATTTTGGAGTCTCCTCTCGCTGGATTTGGCGCAGGAACTTACCGAAACAGCCATGGAGCCTACACCTAGCAGCCCTTCTAAGGTATAAGAGATACAAATATAGACTAGACGACATTATTAATTCTGAGGCGGTACGAATTTCTCCGGGTCCGCTAGTATGTATATATTTTTTTATGTATCTTCACCGATTACTCGACAACGCCTGAACCGATCGAAATAATACAAACGTTATAACATCGGGTTTATACCCAACAACGTACCAACTTTAAAAATTTAAAAATAAAAAACTTGTTTATAAAAAAATAAAGACCCGACTTCAAAAAACAAAAAGTAAAAAATAAACCTCTTGGGAGTCCGTGCCAGCCAAGGAATTCTACATTTCACTTCTTTTACTTTTATTTTATTACCTCGGCCTGGTACCGACTCCAAAAGGTTTTTTTTTTTGAAGTCGGTTTTTGTTTAAATTCTGATATTTCCTAGCCTAGTTCCTAATTTTCTATCGAAGATCATTAGGATAATATTTATCTCTAGATCTCTCTTAATTCAATTTTATGAACAGTGCTATATCATAATAGTATAAGGGGTTGAGCAAGGAAATTGTGATTGCAGCATGAAAGTAGAAATAATTATTTTCTATTTGTAATAAAATTATTTTTATTACCTAATCCACTCTACATCTGCGGCTTTTTTTTGCTACCCATTTTACTTAAATGCCTACAAATCTTCTTTTTCAATTCCTTCTGTCTCTTTATACGCCGCCATTCTTCATCTTCAAGTTGTTTCTTGTGCGTCTTCAGCCGCTCCGCCGTCGCCTCCTTCTGTATTTCTTTTTTCTTTTCGAAGTTGGTTTTCAACATCTTCATTACATTAGATACCTTCTGCTCATACGGATTCTTGATGACTGCCACCCTATCTAACGTAGTTTTAGGCTTTCCAGAGAGAGTAGTAGTCTTTTCTTTAGGTTTAAACTTATAAGGTAGACCTTTCTGCAGTACTTTCGGTATCACTAAAGGTTTAAAAACTTTCGGTTCTCTTTTTATTTCTGTGTAGACGGAATCGGTATTGGCCTCACTCTTGATATCTCGCTCTCTCTTGAGCTGCCCTTTCGTTTTCATTCCTTGCCAAGCATTCTTGGACCCGAGAGGTAACAGCAGATTCACGACAGGAGCATAGAACTTGGTGACATCTACTTTGAACCATGTCCTGCAGAAAATAATGTCGCTCATGAGTATTTTATCTTCGAAAGTCGCTCTAAATGCGCCTTCTGGCTTATTCAAAGCCTTTTTAATCTGCCCTCTGATTCCTGATACCGTCTTTATCCTAGCCCCTTCAAACTTAGCGACTTCTAGGGTGCTAGTAAACATATCTTTGATAAAAGCAGTTTTTTTGTATATTTTGAGAGGTGTACCAACTAGTTTTAGCTTCTTTACTATCTGGGTAGACTTGTTAATTTCATTCACACTGCCTGTAGCAGCTATTCTGAATCCCAATTGTTTTATTTCGTTAACATTGTTGTTCACTGTTTGTAAAGCTAGGAATCCAGTATTTTGAGGTGTAACTGGCCCATAAAAATGCATGTTGCATGTGACATGTTCAGGTGTATATTTTAAATACCTACATTTCAAATCATCTTCTATCTTAGAATAAATGGGTAAAGTTTGGAAACGTCGCCATCCAAGGGAAATAATTAATGGATCATTCGTTTTTAAAATTTTCTTATACCACCTGTGTTTCTTCACTTTACAAGAGACAAACCCTATATTTTGTTCTGCCATGTTGAGTACTCCAATTAAGATAGGGTGTGTAGAATCAAAGTTTGTAACAAATTCAGAAGGCATATTTTTAAACATCATCCGCACATATAAGCCAGGTCTAAAACCCTCCACTTCAATCCTCAATCCATTATCTAGATTCTCAAATACTGACTTATTTAATTCTGACTGCTTCAGTGCTTCAGCTTTCAAGTTTTCATAATAAGAATGATCTCCTTTTATTCTGTGGTCATCAGGATTATCATATTCTGCATCAAATTTTGCCTTTAGCTTAAGCTTTTTGTCTAATATTTCAGATTTTGTTGGTTCTGCCTTTCGTTTATTGCCAGATTCTGTTTTAGGAAAATCTTCAGATTTCTCACTAGCAATATGCTTCTCACCAGTTTCTAAATCTTCAAAATCTCCATAAACTTCTTCGTCGTCTCCATCACTGGCGTCATCAAGCTTCAAGAGCTCTGAGGCATCTTCATCGGCAGACCTCTTGCCAGTAACAAAACAGTTAATCAAAAACTGTTTGTTAGCTTCACTGGTCCAGTCCTTTAAAGGTGGCTTGTCTAATGCATAAAAGAATGAACATTCATCTAAATCCAGTCTCTCTTTTTCCTTGTGCTTCTTTTTTTGGGTGTCAGTAATTTTCTTGAATAGACCTCCAATTTCTTCTTCATCACTATCATTGTCAGATTCTTCATTTTTATCTTTAGTCTTGTTTCCTATTTCAAATTCTCCATAAACTAGTTTCATTATATTTTTTGAAGTATTTTGTCGTTCAAAATAGGCTTCTGTGGCTTTTTCACTCATTTTTTCTTTCCATTTTATGCCAAAGTCTTCAGTTTCTGATTCAACTTCTTCCTCATCATTGGGTTGTTTTTCAGCAATATCATTATCATCATCCTCATCAGTTTCTTTGTCAGACTCATTATCCCAGGGCAGCTTATTGCTTTTGCCAATTTCTTTTTCACTTTGATCTATGCCACTATCATGATCAGAGTCTGATCCATCACCTTCATCAGAACTAGAATCATCATTGCCTACATCTTTGTTCTTATTTTGTTGCAAATATTCATCATCTTTCAACATGTCTGGGTAAATAACTGCTCCTCCACTGAATAACTGGAAGCCGGTCTCTTGCATTTGTTCATCAATAGTTTCTGTAGTTTCAACGACATTCTTCAGCAAAGCTTTTTTCTCATTTGTTTCTTCATCTTCTTTTTTATGGGAATGGGACCCTTTTAATTCTATATAAACTGCATCTTTGTCATATACTATACCACCAACACCTGAGAAAGGAGCATATATTTGCCTCTCCCTCTCCATTAGGTGACGTTTCTTTACACTGTTTGGTAAAGGACATGGATCTGGCAAGTATGAAAGTTCATTAATCTTCATATCACCCACACCTGAAAGTAATAAAAAGACCTCAGATTAACATATAGAAATGTTAATGGTATTATGAGTAATTTTAGATTCCTGTTTTGAATAAGGTCATGCTTGAGCTTACCTGCAATATGCACCATTGAATCTTTCATAAGGGGCACTCCTCTGACATATCCATACAGAATTATATCTCTGTTGACTTTAGGATCCTTTCTTATGATCTCTTGACTCGTAACATCTTCCATTCTGTCAGCCAACACATATGAATGGGTTGTTCTCCAGCTCAGAGGTCTAAATTTCATCACTGAAATGAATCTTGCAAGATTCTTTATTTCATTTCTTAAATATTCCCCATGAATAATACCAGAAAGGTAAAAAAGTTTAGCCCCAGGATATACTTCCGTCCAAAAACGGTGCTTCAGAGTCTTTTTTGTTGTTTTTAATGTCTTAGCATTCTTTATCATATCAAGATGAGTCAGAACACCCATAATTTTGGGCATACCATGTACTTGACAGATATTTAGAAACTCAAATATCTCCATTTCAAAGCCAAAACTGGCATCGCAGAGCAACAGAACTAGATCAGCACATTTCGCTATATCTATCATTGAGTTTATATCATTGTTACATTCAATCAGAGTGAGTCGTCGCTTCTTGGAGGTAACAATAGTAATAGGGCCGTTAGTGCTTGTGACATTGGTCTTGATAAAACTTTTAATAAGATTATTTATCAATGTAGTCTTGCCGACTCGTGGCGGCCCGACGACTGCTACAATGATCGGCGGTGGCTCGACAGGCGTTTTATCCACCTGGGGAATATGCTGTTTCTTAGCAATAACATCCTCGCGACGCCGAAATTGTCGTTCCGCTCTTACAGCTGATTGTATAGCAAAAGCCTTTGGATTCCTCTGTCGAGCACTAAGGTTAGACGTGTCTATCTGCTTCTTTTTCTTTTTCTTCTCGGCTTTTCTTCCAGACTGCTTAGCCCGATGCGCCTTTTTCTTATCAAATGCACTTTCATCAGCCATTTTTATATATTCGATTGATAGTCAATTTGCAATTTTACATTTCTTGCAATAAAAAAATATATATTCACGTGTTTAGTATAATGCGGCTGACATTGACCACAAACATAGAGATACAACAGAACTATGGAGGCGCCCTATAGATCTATATAAAATTTGCTTATACAAATATATATTAAATCGATACATTATTATCAAATCGATGTTTGTCTCTTTCTAACTCACCTATGTTTGCGTATGGGTAAAGAGACGGATAGTTTTTGCACAGTACACATTTTGGCAACATTTTCATGTGACGTCATGAGCGTTTTGACGCGTGCCGGCATCGCCATCTTTAGTTCCAAGTTCTGTGGTAGATCTGCTGTCAAATTTTTATGAACTATCAACAGTTTTGTTTATTTTTTGATAAATACGCACAAAAACCTGGTTCTGTTCCATTCAGAGCCTTGCTAGAGTTGGGAACATCATGTCTTCGTGTTGTGTTAAGCAGTACGGTGCAAGGAAAAACATTAATCAACCTTCATTGACTCTCCATAGGTTAGTATTAAATTTTCACAATTACTGTTGAATCTAAAACGATATTGTGTAATGAAATATAAGAAAAAGTTGTTTTGAAAGATTATAAGGACATATATTGTTTTAAGTTGTGGTATTTCGAAGTTTTTTTCATATTAAAGTTCGAGTTGTATTGCATTGTAAAATTAGTGATGTCATGGGTTGTGTTGAAATATCGATACATTTGTCATTTTATTCATCAATGGTGTTTTGTCAAATAGATTTCCTTCGAACAAAATTTCGAAGCAGAAATGGATAGAGGCTATTGGTCAAGAAAATATAAACACACGACATAAAATTTGGTATGTTTGCTCTGATGCATTTTGATGAAAAATGCTTCTACAGAACTTTCGATGTAACAAGATTGCGTGACTCTTTTGGTAAGTGATTTTTACATTGTAAATAATTTTATAAAGCAGAATAGTGTATTCTTCTATCTTATTCTGAATCCTATTATACTGAAAGTTTGTAGAAGTTGTATCAAAGCTATTAATATATTTTCAGCCTAATCAAATCTGTTTGAAGAATCAAAAGAGTCGGGAAATTACTAGTTCACTAGAGGTGCGTCAACATCTACTACGGTGAGGATATGTTTTATAGTTGTCTTAGAAAAAGTAAGAGAATTAAATTGATTGTTTTTTACTGTTTGACTTACTGTACATAAGCTATGCGTGATATTACTTTACGTAGCTATAAAATTGCTATTAAACATAGCTTTAGTACAGTATAATAGTGATACAATTTTTTACACACATGACCTTATCATTAACTAAATTAAATTGAAAGTAATTATTGATTCTTTTGTTCATTTTCAGCCTATCAAATATTTTTCAACCAACCAGGCAAAAACAAATACTATCAAGTTCAATCTCTCAATAATCAATGCGATGGTCAGTATAAATAAACTTTATAATATTTGACTTAATGTAATATAGGCTAGGTTAATTATTATTAGTTTTATAAGTAGTCTTTTAAACCTGATCATTCCTTTTATTTTCAGATTCAATAAAAAAAAAATAAGTCTTGCAGAAAAGTGTTCTTAATTAAAGAAGAAAGTAAATTTAAACGAAAGGGTACGAAGACGTGATAAAAAGATTGCTATATTCGTTAATGTAATAGAAGATCTTCAAAGAAGAAAATCAATTAATATTGATGAAACTGCTATTTTGGAAGAATGTACAGGATCAAAAGATTTTTTGAAGAGGCAAATTGCCAAAGCCAAATCTCTATACCTTTGAAAAGTATGGCGAAGAAAACAGGAAATTCGCCCTCACTCTCCATTTATAATTCAAAAACTTAAAATTTTATGAGGAAAACCTAAAACACTTGTTTACCACACCCTCGGACACTAAGTAAATGGTACCAACATGTAAATGTTGAAACTGGCTTTACTAAAGAATCTTTGGATCTTTGGAGATGGATGGATGGACTGCTTATTAAATCGATTATCAAGGTTATCTCGATCTTAGGTTCCGATACCATGCTAAAAAATTTGTGATACAGTATTGTTTAGAAATTATTTTATTATATCAGTATTATTTAGAAATGAATAAAAAAATAATACTATATTTTAAACAATCAAACGTAACTTATTTTTCCTCCTCTCACTCCTGTATACCATACGTGTTTATAGTCAAGTGTAATGTAAGTAATACGTCAATAAAGGTAATTATTTAAGTAACTATTTTGTATGAAAAAAATGCATAAGTATAATTTACTTTTAATTAACTAGGTAGGTAGTTACTTACACTTGACTATAATAAATACAAGTGTGAACTCTCGTATTTATAATAGAAGGCAACTAACTTCTTGAGTAAAAGTAATTCAAACTTATACAATTACTTTCATACAAAATAATTGCTTAAGTAATAATTACTTTTAATGTAGCTTAAAATAGGCATACATAGACAATGAGCTGTTTTCTTAAAAAAAAATGCTTTTACCTTTCAAACGGATTCCATAAGAATGAGTTTGATTATTAAATTTAGCCCCTTTTTATGCTATGGCCGTACCTACGTGTATCGCCCCGAAGCTTCGGACAATGCCACGATACACGCAAGTGAGGCCACATGCTTTAGCGCGCTAACACTTTTGGTGCTTACTTCGGAACGATACTCGCAAGTGGGAAAATTTTTAACGTCTATCGTACGAACTGTCGGCCCGAAAGATCTGAAATACTATAATAATTATTTATCTATATATTAAACTTAATTAAACGCGCTAAACCCAATTACATAATCACGTAAGACTATTGGAGATGGACTTCGCACTACATTATGTAACCTCCCACCCCAATTGCCAAATAAATGCTTAAAAAAGCAAGTGAAGTAGTTGGTTTCAAATCCATTTCTGGGCCTAAGCCGGCCTTTTTCTGTTCTGAGGAGTATAAATTAATATTTAAAACGTATATTTATTATAAGTTTTAATTGTTACTATTTCGATATCAGCTATTCAATATGGTACAACACTAGGGTGAGCGGCCATATTATGCGCCAAACATAATATAGGTATGCACGCTAATTTTGTAGGTATGGCTGGTCCATATATTTACAAGTCAATGACCACAAACATCACAAATTTTATGACATCGGATGATCTGACATTGGCATTTGTTGTTTTTTGCTTCTTATCTTTTGGAACGTGCTAAGATCAAAGACCATGCTGCCACATTGTTACTGCTGTGACATTCACAGCAATTTGCACTAAACTTGAATCGTCTAAGGCTATGCTTATCTATTTTAATATAGCCTTAATGGATTTACAGAACGTTATATATATGGTTAATGCGAATTTTTTTTAAATTAAATATTGTATTATTAGAAACAAGTAAATTAAAAAGTATACGTTTTCTTAATTTACCAAAACTGTAATTTAACTGTTTTATCGAAAGAGGCAACCCTAGCGTTATTAATTAGATTTGCTTTAAGGTGATGTGACCGCGCAGAGCTGTGAAGCAATAGCAAGCTTACGATTGAAGAATACGGCGGCTATTAGCTATCTTTGCAACAACAACGCGATTAGATAAGATAAGATAAGATTTTATTTGCCTTTATCTTTAACATAATTTAAAAGTTGTTACAACATACATTTGTGATCAACATGTTAAGCTAACATATAGATAGCATGCAAATTATTAAAATATACGATTTCCAGTACATAACAAAAGACAAAAGGTGTTTTGGAACCCAAGACATGCTTAACTCACAAATATCGGAATAAAAAGAAGTCAATCCAGACTATCTCCTATCTGAGTGTCAAATTTAATCCAAATCATTTCAGTAGTTTTTGCGTGAAAGAGTAACAAACATCCATCTAGACTGCATTTATTTTTGCAATATTCAATTTAAAATTATATTGTTGTGGATGTTTTGATTGATTAGATTGTATGTAATTCGAATTGTCAAGATTAATTTTTAAATTATTTAGTTCTAGCCATTTTATAATGTTGTCAAATTGTATTATTGATTTCTATTTCATGATTAAAAATTTAATTTTTATCTGATGTCACAGTAATAGAGATGTCATCCGCAAATAAAATACATTTATGTCTACATATTTCAGGTATGTCATTTAAATAAAATTGGTCCTAGCATGCTACCTTGAGAAACGCCAACTGCATTTTCTCTGTAACTAGAAGTAAGTATAATAATATGAATTTACTTCATTATTTTTAAAGCGTTGAAACCAACACAACACATTGCTTCCGGCCAGTTAGGTAAGTCATGTATCACCATAGCAACCGTGCGGTTTTCGCCTCTGCTGTACTGTAGTCTTAGTGGTAATAATATAATAGTATAATATAATAGTGGTAATAGTATTCGGTTTGGTTGATGGTAGGAGTTGTTGTAAGCCCGCCTGGCTAGCTACCTATACCACCATCTTATCTAAGTCTGACGCCATATCGACATTTTTTTCAGCATTATTGTGTTCCAGCAGTTCGAGATAAGATAGCCAGTTCCTCAGTGGCCGAGGACTCCGGGAGAGGCTCGCTTCCATCTTCAGCCTTATCAATACAGGCTTTAGTGTCTCCCCGTCGTTCATAAAAAAAAAACTGACGCCATAACAGAAATGTTTTCAGCATTGATGTGTTCCGGCAGTTAGAGATAAGGTAGCCTTATAGATGGTGATAACCATTTAAAAAACAAATCTGTTAAAAATTAAATGATAAATATTTTTATCACTTAATTTTATCTGTTGATAATATTAGTTGATTTTTCAATCTAATCATAGATTTAACTGGTTTTTAATTTAGGTAAACGTAGCAAACGAATATTAATAACGCGTTGAATCAATGAACTTTCCTTCGTACTTTAACAGGCTTAACACTTACGTTACGTACGCTTCAACTGACTATAATACTTTACGACTAATAATATTTAATCGAAGAATAATATCATAAAGAAATGAACTGATAATATAATATTAGTCCTCCTCATCGATTTCGATGACGGCGACCCTGACTTATTATTTTGTTTTTATTATTATTAATGTAGTAACCTAGGGCTATAATCCTTGCCTCCTAATGTGGGCTCTTATGTGGCTGGCAAAACCAAATTTAGTTTTAAATATCCTGCCGCAGATGCTACAGTACGGTTGGCCCTACGAGTTAATCGAATAGTTGTAGGAGTGCTTAGGTCGTTCTTTGCGAATTTGGCGTTTTATGTCAAGTGTCTCGAGTCTGTTATACTCAAACTTTTTTACACTTTTGTGGATGGTAGAGCGCCAAGATGACCTGTTAGATGCAAGCCTCTCCCAGTTGGTGGTATCAATGCCGCATGCAGTTAGATGCCTTTTGAATACGTCCTTAAAACGCAGATATTGGCCTCCAAGCTTCCGCTTCCCTTCTGCTAATTCAGAGTAGAATACGACTTTAGGCAAGCGGGTGTCATCCATGCGGAGAACATGTCCACACCATCTTAGTTGGCGTTGCATGAGGAGGGCTTCCATGCCGACCATTCCGGAGCGACGCAAGACCTCAGTATTGGGTACACGGTCCTGCCATTTGATCTTTAAGATGGACCTCAGACACCTCAGATGGAATGTGTCTAGTTTTTTAATGTTGGTCTTGTAGAGGCACCATGCCTCTGAGCCATATAGTAGGGCTGGTATTACAAGTGCCTTGTAGACATTTATCTTTGTTTCTAGCTTAAGATCATGCGAGTCCCAGACACGTTTGGCGAGTCGTTCGAAGTTGGCCGCGGCAGCTGCAATACGCAGAGGTAGCTCTGAGGCTAAGGTGTTATCGCCTCGTATATTGCTTCCCAGGTATTTGAAATGCCTAACTTCCTCCAACGGTTTTCCATCGAGGGTCAGTGTAGTTCTGACAGCATCGCAACCCCCGTGGTGGTTGTTTCATTACTTGGGTTTTGGTAGCGCTGATAACCAAGCCGAATCGTTGACAAGATAGATGCAGTGTGTCTATGCGAACTATGACGTAGTCCAAAAGATGCCAATACTTTGATCTAGGGTGCATCCACGAGGTTTTATATTTTTCGGCAAGACGGAAGTAAGTGTTAGTAATACTGAGATCGAATTTGCACATATCGATAAAAGTCTCAATCCGTTGTCGTTACATTTTCCGACTCCGTGTTTGCCGAGGGTACCATTCCAGAGATCCTGTTCAGTACCTACACGAGCGTTAAAATCACCCAGTAAAATAATCTTGTCGTGCTTCGGGACACATTTAAGCACTTGGCGAAGGTGTTGGTAAAATTCTTCTTTAACTTCATCCGGTGAAGGCAGCGTTGGGGCATAGGCACTTATAAGATGAGCATACTTATTATTAACAATTGGAAGACGCAGAGTCATGACACGGTCATTAATGGCCTTAGGTGATTCATCGAGATCTTTATTCAATCCATTCCTAATAGCAAAACCTACTCCGTTTCCCGCTCTTTCGCCCGCGGGACGTCCACTCCAGTAATATGTGTAGCCACTTAGTTGTTCACAAATTTCGCCACTTTCATTTAGGTGAGTTTCGCTGATTGCCGCTATATCGATTTTATAACGGGCCCTTGCTATTAGAGCAGTTTTTCTTTCTGGACATAGGTTGCGTTCATTATCCAATAAGGTCCGTACGTTCCATGTGGCAATGCAAAGTTTTTTAGGTTGAATGTCTGAGTTCTTACTTTTCTTTTGTGTCTTTCGACCGCATTTGACGATGTGTAAGCGCCCGCGGTTAGGCACCCACATGATGGGTGAAACGGACTATTTTTAGGCCACCTTTTCTAGGCCTCCCCTGTGCAGAGGAAAGCAGAGCGATCCTAAATAGGGCTGCTTTGTCACCAGTTGTGCTGCCGAACCCAGTTCCGTTTCAGTCGACTCCAAGAGCGACTACTCTCCCCTAGCCGCCTACGTGCAGGGTGCTAACTAAAGTCTCGGTACATCGTTACCTTAACCCCACCGCCAACACCCCATCGCCGCAGGTCTTTTAGATGCTCAAGGATAATATAATATGATAATATAATAATCATTATTTGAGAGCATTACTTGAGTTCTTTACCCTAACCTCGTCGTTTCTGACTAATATACGCTATGTATCGTATTTTTATGAGTTATATGTATATATATATTAATATTTATGTATTATTCGTTTATGTAGGTATGTATGCATTCATGTACGTACGTGTATATTTATCTATAATGTTGTTAGCTTGTTAATCACTGTCTTTTTATTGTTTTTTTAATGTGTGTGTCTACAGCTTCCTCATAAGACATAGAGGAATTCTAAGCATGCCATATTTTAGTGCATATTAGGAGCAATCAAACGTGTCAGTGATATTTTAGGTGCAACCATAACTTCGTTACTAGGAGTTTTTTTTTGTGTGTTAGCTGGAGAAACGTGTCCCCAGCTGACACATGCCGTTTTAAGGCAAACCAGTGAGGTTAGGGCTTTAGACTATAGTCAGAAATTTAGTGCACAATAGGAGCAATGAGAACCAAAAAAACTAACCTTCACACTCAAATACTGTTGAAACTACGATCATTAAAGTGTGTGTTAGCTGGAGACCCGTGTCTCTGGCTTACACACACCTGTATCTTCGTAATTATTTGAGGTAGGATTATGTTTTATACCTCAAATTTTAGAGTCGAATTGGAGCAGTAAGCTCCAAATTTTTCTAATCTCTGGCTCGAATAGTTTTTAAGCTACGAACCGATAAGCATGTGTAAGCTGGAGACACGTTACACGTTTTGAATCACTGTAACCGTATAAGTTAGAGTCTCGTATTAAGAATCAAATGATACCTTATAATAGGAGCACACGGCATGCAAAATTTCAAATTACTGGGCTTCTTAGTTTCAAAATTATAGGCAAAAAACTGGTTTCCCGCCAAAAAATTCAAAATAAATGGCTCGGACGCAGCTAAAGCGCGGTTGCCGTTCCGTGCGCTACACTGTTGCAATCGACTTTGAACCTAACGGCTGGTATTAATTCGAGTCATTTTAGTTTGCGCTTTCGATCGTTTTAATTTCTGTTTTGAGAATTTTAGACCAGGAGCCGTCCGATATATCTACGCTGATTACATACCATCTTTGGTAGTTACTTATAATTGAACTATCTGATTCTCTTATGAAGTACTTTCTAAATGTTAGTGTTAGAAAATTCACAACATTTGTTGATATAGGGCATGGATGATGGGCAATTTTCTATGAAACCTGGGCGTTAAACCAACAGAAATGGAACTACAACTTAGTACTTAGTACTAGAAAATGATTTTTTGTTTATTAACTATCATAAGCCCCCAGTTTGCTTGAAAATAACCAGAGCGAAATACACTATTATAAATTCTGTATCTAACTATACTTTTTTCTCTCTTATTAATTCAGTGATTAGTTCTCTTATTAATAGGCTGATTAACCTATAGTTCATAGAACAAAGAAAAAAAATCGGAGACTTCCTTAATACTATTTTTTTTCCGGTAAAACTGGGAATTTAATTAGGCGAACCTTAACACCTTATTATTAATATTTAAATTATATTTGCTTTTCGTTTTGACACAACTGCTCAAAAATAATTAGAATGTTTTCATGGTTCACGTGATTTTAATTTCCTAAAATTTTATTAATATTCACCATAACCAGTGATCGGATAAAGTTAATTTTTGGCTGAAAAATTGTGGAAGCAGCTTCTTAAAACATTTTGTTTTTTTTATATTAATCCCAGGATTCCAAAAAATTCGGGAATGCAAAAGTATTCGATAACATAGTGTGGAAACAACGACTTTAGCATTATGGTACTTATTATAAAATAATCCGGGACTCGCAATCCAGGTGTTGCAAAAGGGGTTACATATTCATATTTTAGTACTTTTATAAAAAAAACTGTCGTCACACAACTGTCGTCACAAAAATAAGGTATTTTTCGACCCCCTACGTAACCCATAAAACCCCCTTTCAGCATCAAATATCAATAATAATAATAATATCAATCATATCGATCGATTTTGTATGGGCAAGCGACTTATCCAAATTTTAGAGTGAAATTACTATAGAAACTGCCCCCTAATTGTCTAATTTCAAAATCTATCACAATCCCTTTCAGAGGTATTGTGATTGTGTTATTTTCGTCTGCCACATTTGCTTAGACAGTTCAATTTCGTTTATTCCATACCTTTCAAAACGCGTCCCGATCACAATCGCTTTCAAATGTCAAATAGTGATGGCCTGAAGTATGTAAATATCTTTGAAATGACGAATTGATAGGGATTGCGATAGATTTTAAAATTAGACAATTAGCCCCCTGAAGAAATTTTGAGCTTGTTCTTTTGAACTTTTTATCATGTCAATTAATGCTGAAAGGGGGTTTTATGGGTTATGTAAGGGGTCGAAAAATACCTTATTTTTGTGCTATGAAACGTACATCATGTACGATTCGTAGCCCTCGTCATTTCAAAGATATTTACATACTTCAGGCCATCACTATTTGACATTTGAAAGGGATTGTGATCGGGACGCGTTTTGAAAGGTATGGAATAAACGAAATTGAACTGTCTAAGCAAATGTGACAGACGAAAATATCACAATCACAATACCTCTGAAAGGGATTGTGATAGATTTTGAAATTAGACAATTAGGGGGCAGATTCCAATGTAATTTCACTCTAAAATTTGGACAAGTCACTTGACTATACAAAATCGATCGATATTATTGATATTATTATTATTATTGATATTTGATGCTGAAAGGGGGTTTTATGGGTTACGTAGGGGGTCGAAAAATACCTTATTTTTGTGCTACGATGCACTGTTTCCGAGATATATCAAAAAATATAGAAGAGCAGCGGAGGACTTCGATACTGTTTTTATATTTATCAATTATATTATTATTTCACAATATTTTAAAATATTTATTTGACAAGGCAACTGTTCATATCTACGCACGACGGGCCTCTCTTGCTTAATTTTATAAAAAACAAAACCAGCCAGCAACGCCGGTGTTGCGGCCTCCTTGTAGAGCGGAGACATGTATAATCTCCACAGTACTTAAGGTACCTCTAGATTAGTTTAGGTTAGAACTGTGACAAAAAGACGCGCGAATCGAGCTAGAAAAGCGAGTCTGCCGCGGCAGTGGCCGGCGAAATTCCAGAGACGACAGTTTTTTTTATAAAAGTATTAAAATATGAATATGTAACCCCTTTTGCAACACCTGGATTGCAAGTCCCGGATTATTTTATAATAAGTACCATAATGCTAAAGTCGTTGTTTCCACACTATGTTATCGACTACTTTTGAATTCCCGATTTTTTTTGAATCCTGGGATTAATATAAAAAAAAAAAACAAAATGTTTTAAGAAGCTGCTTCCACAGTTTTTCAGCCAACAATTAACTTTATCCGATCACTGGTTATGGTAAATATTAATGAAATTTTAGGAAATTAAAATCACGTAAACCATGAAAACATTCTAATAATTTTTGAGCAGTTGTGTCAAAACGAAAAGCATTTATAATTTAAATATTAATAATAAGGTGTTAAAGTTCGCCTAATTAAATTCCCAGTTTTACCGGAAAAAAAATAGTATTAGGGAAATCTCCGATTTTTGTCTTTGTTCTATAAACTATAGGTAAATATACTCAGCCTATTCCAATCACTGAATTAATAAGAGAGAAAAAAGTATAGTTAAGAATTTATTTATTTTAGAATTTATAATAGTGTATTTCGCTCTGGTTATTTTCAAGCAAACCTGGGGGCTTATGATAGTTAATAAACAAGAAAATATTTTCTAGTACTAAGTACTAAATTGTAGTTCCATTTCTGTTGGTTTAACGCCCAGGTTTCATAGAAAAGTGCCCATCATCCATGCCCTATATCAACAAATGTTGTGAATTTTCTAAAACTAACATTTAAAAACTACTTCATAAGAGAATCAGATAGTTCAATAAGTAACTACCATAGATGGTTTGTAATCAGCGTAGATATATCGGACGGCTCCTGGTCTGAAATTCTCAAAACAGAAATTAAAACGATCGAAAGCGCAAACTAAAGTGACTCGAATTAATACCAGCCGTTAGGTTCAAAGTCGATTGCAACAGTGTAGCGCACGGAAAGGCAACCGCGCTATAGCTGCGTCCAAGACATTTATTTTGAATTTTTTGGCGGGAAACCAGTTTTTTGCCTATAATTTTGAAACTAAGAAGCCCAGTGATTTGAAATTTTGCATGCCGTGTGCACCTATTATAAGGTATCATTTGATTCTTAGTACGAGACTCTAACTTATACGGTTACAGTGATTCAAAACGTGTAACGTGTCTCCAGCTTACACATGCTTATCGGTTCGTAGCTTAAAAACTATTCGAACTAGAGATTAGAAAAATTTGGAGCTTACTGCTCCAATTCGACTCTAAAATTTGAGGTATAAAATATAATCCTACCTCAAATAATTACGAAGATACAGGTGTGTGTAAGCCAGAGACACGGGTCTCCAGCTAACACACACTTTAATGATCGTAGTTTCAACAGTATTTGAGTGTGACGGTTAGTTTTTTTGGTTCTCATTGCTCCTATTGTGCACTAAATTTCTGACTATAGTCTAAAGCCCTAACCTCACTGGTTTGCCTTAAAACGGCATGTGTCAGCTGGGGACACGTTTCTCCAGCTAACACACAAAAAAAAACTCCTAGTAACGAAGTTATGGTTGCACCTAAAATATCACTGACACGTTTGATTGCTCCTAATTTGCACTAAAATATGGCATGCTTAGAATTCCTCTATGTCTTATGAGGAAGCTGTAGACACACACATGTTTTTTTAGTACAAGAGTATGTGTAGTGTAATAGCACCGCCCGCTGTAGTTTGTGCGCAGCGGTAAAGAGTAGGCTATTAGAAAATGCAAGTTTGTACTAACATTTCATAGAGAGTTGTTTGCAAATGCGACAGAAAAGATGAAAAAGGAATGGATTTTTGAGGAACTAACCACATACAATAAGTATGTTTATCATTCAAATAAAACTTTGTTACCGTACGTTTGCACTACAAAAACATTGAAAGAAAACATCGTCTCCATCTGGGAAAATTAACTATTTGTAATGTAATACCTAATCTGTGATGAAAAAAAATAACTGTCAGTGAAATCGACAAAGTCGTAGAGCTGTTTTCATTCAGCAATCTTTTTAGAATTTCTTTTATTTGGATGATGATAGTAAAAAACGTGTCAACTAATGACGGTTTTGGTGTGACCAATGTGATTGTGATTTAGAAACCAATAATAATATTATGAGTTCTTCGGAAGTCGACAGCCGCAGTATCACTTTATCGATGTTAGTATTATTGACGTATTTTTACTAAATAAAGAGTGTTGTGCTTTTCTATTCATTTAAAATATAAAGCAAATACATGATTTATATTACCTATTGATTTAGTCCTACTGCAGTTCCAACATTTAATTACTTGACTGCTTGTGTAGAGGTCATTGCTCTTTAAAGTATAGCGATAAATAAATCTAGTCTATTAATTAGATAATATTAATCTAGAAGGTACATTATAGTTCTAGCAACTTGCACATGAAGATAGCAATGAATCAACTTCTTTTCTCCAACATATGCCTCATCTTTTGTTTACCTTATGTCTACTTAGTGGTGCTAAATTCAATGCATATTTTATAAATCTCAGTGTTTAATTAAAACCACACAAAAGCTCTGGTTATTAAATTCAATAAACTTTTTAATGTTTTAGGCGCAAGTCTGTGGAGAATTTAGTGATATCATCCCAAGATGCCATCGGCCAGAGCATCAGCCAAGCTCTCAACTTCTCTGGGGTCATTTCGCAGCACGCCAACCAGATCATGCAGGAGACCAGGTGCGATGAAGGCTCTACTAGATTCTTACAGATAAAACAAAGTATAAGATGCATAAGAGCATTATCCATTTTAAATGTTATAACTAAGCAAACAACATTTTATAAGCATACCAATCAATTTATACCTACATAATGTGAGTATCTATCTGATAGGTAACTAACACCAAATGTTTAAAATGTTTTTTTTTTGTTATATTTGTTTGGCATATTAAAACTTATTATAAGTATTCCAATTTGAAAAATTTTGGTCAACTAAGATGAAGAGTAATCAGTTGATTGCCTTCAATAAAACTAAATTGTTGATACTAAATATAAACTCATTCAGTAGAGTCTATAGCTACCTATTCTAATATGTTTTGTTACACAGTGAGTCACTACGAACAATTAACAAAAAGTGTTCTCAGAGAGACCTTGAAAGCGCGCAATTTCACAAGTTACACCTCACCATGTCTTGCATTATTATATTCTTGAAGCCTGACCTTGTTTCATAATAACTGAAATATTCACTTGATTATAAAGTCCCTGAGTAAACAAAAACAGCTGCTGAATACTTTAAAATTGAATTTATTTTATAATTAACATGGCTATCACTTATTTAGTCTTGGTTTTGATGTGAAATAGATATCTACCATAAAGAACTATTGTTTTAACTTGAAAATCCAATATCAGCCATATCATATAATCATCTACATAAAATCTTAGTCAAGTTTTCCAATAACTACATTTTGTTTCATCATATTGAGCAATTTGAGCTTTTGAATAAAGTGCCGAGGGATTCACCATTACATAACTTATTTTGTATGCAAATTGGTTTTACTATATATATCTGTTTTCTATAAAACGTATAACAAACTACAGAAATCGAAATGCTGTACTCCAAAGTACTTAAAGCACTATAAAACAACAGATCAGATTACCAACTGTACAGCCTCAACATTGACATTGAATAACAGGTAAGAGAAGTTGTCAATTCATGAAACCCTTCACGAGTCTTCTGCTGAACAAATAATCTGTATTAGTGCGTCGTTTTTGTTGGAGTGAAAAAATAGCATTAAACTAGAGGCAGCCCGCAGTTTCACACGCGTGGTTCCCGTTCCCGTGGGAATATCGAGATAGAAAGTATCCTGTTTTAATTCACGCTATCTACTAAGTTTCAAATAAAAATTAGCAATAATCGCACAGATATCGCGCGATCGATGCGGAACGTCAAAATAAAAAAAAACCGGCCAAGTGCGAGTCGGACTCGCGCACCGAGGGTTTCGTAGGATATTTTTTATTATATGATGTAACAAAAAATTTACGGTTTTCGCAATTTTTCCTGTATCTGTAAAGCAATTATCGCGCAATTTCTGCTGTCGCATTGCTGTTCCAAAGATACGTAATAACCCCGCGGTTCAGCAGTTTTTGCATGAAAGAGTAACAAACTGACTGAATTTCGGATTTATAATAAATAATAAGTAGGATTCGGTAGCTATACCAATATGACGTCCAAGCAATTACGTAGTAGACTGCAAATTGCAGTCTGCTGCGTAATTGCTTACTGATTTGTTACTGATTTTATTTTATTTTATTTTATTTTTATTTATTGAAAAAGATTCACCAACGACATATCTTTACACATTACAATTTAAAAATTAAAACCTGACTAGGCCAAAAGACATGCCTTTACAGGTGAATACAGGTGAATACAACTGATTTGTTTCGATCTCTTTGTCTGCTGTAAAAATATTAAGATTACATGCGGCCGACCGCCGCGCTGTTTCATACGCTTGGTTCCCGTGGAAATATCGGGATAAACAATATTCTATGTTTTATATTTGTATATCCAGGCTATCTTATTTCAGTATGCCAAATGTCATTCACATCCCTTCAGTAGTTTTTGCGTGAAAGAGTAACAATCATCCATCCCTCCATCCTCACAAACTTTCGCATTTATTACGGTCGACTGTCTTGCAAATCCGCTGGGGTATTACTTAAAAATTAGCAATTATCGCGCGATCGCTGTGGAACGTCGAAACAAAAATGGTATTACGTATGTGATTGCTGGCTTATCGCTCGCTGATGGTTCGTATAGCGGCGGCGTCTCACTCTCTCGCGCTCCTACCTAGGTGTGACAGTGAGACGCGCCGAGACGCTGCATGTTGCTATGACTCTAGCGCCAAAAACAATTTGGTAGCAATAACAGGAATAAATTTAAGAGAGAGAACAGGACCATTGTAGATTCTACATGCACATTGTAGTTCATTGTTTGTTCGGTAGAGGCAGCACTGTTGATACGTGTCGTAAAGCCATTATAGCGCAATTTCTGCTGTCGCGTTGCTGTTGCAAAGATAGGTAACAGCCCCGCCGTTTTATCTTTTGATTTGGCTTCAAACTTGGTCAATAAAGGTCTCCTGTGAGTTCTGCCTTCCTTAACTTCCTCCTCCAGTTCGCTCAATCAAGACTACAGTGTCGTCTCCAGAGACGTTGATCCAGCGTCTACTTAAACCAAGTGTCCAAGTCGCCAAATTATTTTTGGATTACCTCTTCTTCAGTAAAAATAATCTATTTCATATTCTTTTCTATGTCCCCTTTATGATGGGTTTTCGCGTAGCGCATAGTATTTACCATCCATCCCTATGATTCAAACTCCCTATAAATAACAAAAATCTTCATTTGAATGGTTTTTAGATTAGTGCGTTCAAGCAAAACATTAACGCAAACAAGCTCTTGCTAATGAAACTTTTTTGACTGCTGTCCAGACCTCGGTATAGTAAACAGGAGACGTATTTTTTAATCACTCGAATCACATTTGCATCTGGAATCGCAAGATTCGCATGCGAATTCCTTTGTTTAACACCGCATGCGCATGATAATCTTGGAGGATTCGCATGCGAATGTAGTCTAGTGATTCAAAAATACGTCTCCAGTACTTTTTTATATAAATTGTCTACTGCAAACATACATACGTAACATAACATAGTACACCTACATCTCAACATACTATGCTATGCGTACTTACGTAGTTAAAGAATGGGAGTGCTATTATTGGCGTAAATATTTACGAGTAAATAGACACGCCATATTTTTTTAGAAAGTTCAATATATTTGCGCCTTATTTAAATATAATTAGTGGCCTCCTTTCATCCCCTTGCGCCTTGTGTATTGAAAAATACCGGAATCATAAACTTCCTGCATGCAGATAAGACATAGGCTGAATGTCTTAAGTATAAGAAAATGTCTCATAAAGACGCACATGAATGTTACCTTGTTCGTAAGAAAGAGTTATGATAGTCGCCTCTCGCTGTATGATCATTTCTCCTTCCTCCTGACTTCCCATCCAGCTTCTGAGCTATAGGTCACTGAGGGTTCTGAACTTTTGTGGGCTTGATGCCCCCATCAGCAATCCAAAATCTCAGAACACTCAGGTACCTACAGCTCCCTCAGTGAGAAGGAACATGGTTGGAAATATGAGATCGTAATACGATGACAATATGCCTATTCTGTAACTCTGGCAGCGTCTACGTCAGTGGTTAGCCGAGCTTGGAATAAGGTGTAATTAGCGAAATTTCCCGGTAGTCCTCTTGCCGCGCGAAATCCCTTATAAAAACTGGCTATCGTTATTTCAATTTTTTTTGCCATTTCTCCTTTTTGGGAAAAAATAGAGAACATTGGGAAGTGGGAACCTTCGACCTAGAAAATTAGATTGGGGCTCATACTATGAGGAATTGTGTAGACTTTAAAAAATAATAGTGACCTTTCTTGTCAGGCTTTCCTTGTCGTTTTTTTTTCGCAGAAAACTAAAAAAGTCGCCCATGTGCGAGTCGAACTCGCACATGAAGGGTTTCGTCTCTCACCCAAGGTTGCCTGGAAGAGATTGCTATGTAACAATAAGGCCGCCTATTGTGTGTTCCTCTTTTTTGTCATTTTCTCTGTATGTGTTTGTTTTTGTATTGTGTACAAAGTTTCTACTATTATTATTATTATATTAAATACACCTACCCAAAATGCCACTATAATTTGTAAAAAAAATAACTTAGTTTTTTATAGTGTTTGTATGAATGACAAAGTAATATTTGCGGTTATGGAAAATGTGCTATAGCTCTTAGCTGCTAAATATATCTCGTTCAAACTAATTTTCGTTGAAAGTTTTTATAAAAGTCTACAGCATATATTTTTTTAGATTTTTCACTTTCTTATTTTAAAAGTTAGAAACACATTTTACCACTTTGAAAGTGTATTCATGTATCATTCAAATGGTTGACTTTGAGAAAAAACTGTTTTAGAAACCTCAATGTAATTTTTAAAAACCTATCTATAAATACCCCACACATATAGGTTTGATGAACAGTTTAAGTTCCATGTATGGGGAGCCCCCCTTAATATATTTCATTTTAAATTTTGTCTAAAAACCGTAATGCGGTTTCACTCTCTTATTTCAAAAGATAGAGGGGGAGGGACACACATTTTGCCACTTTGGAAGTGGCAAAATGTGTGTCCCAAATGGTTGACTTTGAAAAAAAAATAGTTTTAGAAACCTCAATGTAATTTTTAAAGACCTATCTATAGAAAAAAAAACAGTTTCAGTTCCATGCATGGAGTGCCTTATTTATATATTTTTTTTAATTTTGTATAAAAACCGTAAAGCTTACAGAATACATCTACCTACCAAGTTTCAACTGTGTAACCCTCATAGTTTTGGAATAAAGTGGCTGTGACATACATCGGACATGACGAATCTATAAGGGATTCTTTTTTTGCCATTAGGCTACGAAACCCTAAAAAGGGAAAAAAGTTGCGGTTTTTCAGCAATAATTCAACGCGTTTACATGTTAGAATGCTGGAAATCTGGATAAATACTATCTAGGTGGACCCAAACGACATAGGTACAAAAACTGCAAATTTAGCGCAATATCGGATGTCTACATTAAATAAAAAATACTTCATGGTTTAATTTCGTCTTACCAGCAGCTTTTTATGGATGAATCTCAAACTCGAATTATACCTCCTCTATTATGTTACATAATAATATGTTCGTTATTATTACCACAAATCTTGTACCTATTTGAAGCTTGGTTACTTGTACTATTAAGTATTCTGTGGCTTGGTTTGAATTGAAGCCATTTAACACAACTAAATAAATAGAGTAGCTAATTTTACTTAGTTAAAACTTTGATTAGTAGTACCCACGATATTCTCTTTTCGAAAATGAAAGTAAGGTATTTTTTTGGTAATTTTCCTTATTTTTATTTTTCGTAACTGCTCTAGTATTATCGTTTTGGAACAATAAACATGTTATCACGCACCTATTATCTTATCATTTGAATAAAGTTAGTGCAATTAGCGGCGTGCAGTGTCGATTCATAGCTGCCTGCGTGAGATTGGTTGTGGTCTGTCGACGTAGTGATGGTACAATGAATGTGTCCGACAAGTATTTAGTGAAATACTCGCTATGGGAGCCTACGAAGCCAGTCAGTATAATAAGGTAGAATAGATTAGCAATACACAATTTCATCAAAATGTTTATATTTTTTTATTCACAAATTCCGTTCTAATCTTTTGTTACGTGTATTTTTCTTTGTTAACTTGATCAAAGTCCTTGTATGATTGTGCTAAGGTAAAATATAACTATTACTACATTTTTGTGATTCGTCATTTGTAGTGAATGTTAAATGGTACATTCGGGGAACTTTCCCGGTTGACCGGTTGAGTAGAGTTTTTTTAGGAAGCTTTATTTAAAAAAAGAAAAAGATATAAGTACAGAAAAAGTTAGTATCACAAATAATAGAACATTATCAGGTATTTCATTTGAATAATAAAATATTTCTTTAACGTTAGTACTTTCCGAGAAAACGTTTATAACTCTACTGGTCAACCGGGAAGTTCCCCGATTGTTCCTAAGAAAAGTGATTCCATATTTTTTGCTCGGAGTGTAGTTAATAAATAAATATAAATAGTTGCATACAATCACACCAATTATCTCGCCCACGTTAAGTTTCATGAAGAACTTGTATTATGGATACTAGATAACGGATAAACATACTTAAATACTTTTTTTATAAATACATATTAAACACCCAGCCCAAGACAAATAAACATGTTCATGCACACAAATATTTGTCTTGTCCGGGGATCGAACCGGGACCTCTGGCGAAGAAGGCAGGGTTAGTACCCCTGCGCCAAACAGGTCGTCGTCGTAGTTCAGTGCACATTATAGAAATAATCTGCACTGTATTAGACCATGTAAAGTTACTACTGCAAAGTAATAACGAACCTTTTTTTTCTTACACACAATGTGAAAGAATGATAATGTTTATGTTACTTGTCATGTTCTAGTATTCGTTGTGAGGAAGAGCCAATTGAACCACCTTGACTTTACGTTCTTACTTACTGTTGTCACTGTTTTGTTAACTTAGAGCCATTGTATGACGACTGATAATATTTTTAACCCTTAAACACGGATGGTAATCATAATGTTATAGCGCTGTTTTTTTTATTCACAGCGAGGAATTGGTTAACCTTCATCATACCTGATTTATGATAAGGCTGAAGTGCTGAAGGTGGAATAACACTTCTTCCGGAATCCTCAACCACTGAGAAATTATATACTAAGTACTAGTAAATTTATCGTGAACGAAAAATCTGGTTGGTGGTAGGACTTGTTGTAAGTCCACCTGGCTAGCTACCACCATCTTATCTGAGTCTGACGCCATAACAGTTGTGTTCCGGCAGTTAGAGATAAGGTAGCCACTTCCTCAGTCGTTGAGGATTCCGGGAGAGGTTCGCTTCCATCTTCAGCCTTATCAATACTTAACATCAGGTATGATGATGGCTAAGAGTCTCCCCGTCGTTAATAAAAAAAAACCTAATTAAAGGAAAAACTTTAATTACTATTTTTCCTAGTAACCAGAGATCCAAGTAGGACGACCAATAGAAGTGTGTTATTCCTATCCTAGTGTTATTTCATATTATTATTTTTTATGATAAATTTAATTAGTTATCTTAAAAAATGTAACAGTAGCAATGAAACTTTCTCAATAGCATGTCATGTATATAAAAAAAAGGGCGTTAATAAAACCGACATCAAAAAGTGAAAAAGATAAACAAATGAATTGTAATTCTATAATTAATTGTTTGAATTTGCGATTAAAATTAATATTTTAACTTTTTTATCTTTGATTTGATTCATTCCATTCAAAGTTGTAGGAAACCGGATTGAGTGAATTTGTTTTTCTTACTTTGCACGAAACTGAAAGTTTTCTTGAATTTTTAGGACTTTTATTCGCAAGTATAGTATTAGACTCATACATCAACGTACAAAATGTTTACATAACTGTTTATACGTTTTGAGTAATGAGACTGTAAAGTGAGTATGTTTGTATGAAAATAAGGCAGTGGCTCGGTTTATTTGCTGACAAGTTTATTTTATTGTTCAAATGAAATACTATTAATGTTCTATTATTTGTGTTATCTATGTATAAAAGTTTTCTATAAATCTATTACTTTATGAAATAACCTTGCACCCCCTAAAAATATCTATTGGTTTACCGGTACGTTAGTTATTTGAATAAGGCTTACCAACTAAACATGCAGGGCATTCACAAATTAAAGAACAAAAAAAAAACCATGTATGCATTAAAATTGTAGGTATGCACAACATTCAAAGTAATAGATTTATCAAAAAGGAAAACAAATTAAGTTACAAAGACACATAAATTCAGAGAACTTAATAATAGTATCATATTTTATAAACAATGAAAAATCAATGAGATCAAATAAAATACAATAAAATCAAATCAAAGATAAAAAAGTTAAAATATTAATTTTAATCGCAAATTCAAACAATTTATAGAATTACAATTTCAAATGCAAACAATCAATTAAAATATATAAATTTAAGTTTTCCGATTGTACAGTAGTGTTACCAAATTTCTCTCGGGTTAAGTAAACAAGTCTGTCTATTATGTAAATAAGCAGTTTGTATTTGCGACTCCTTACCTCGAGTTTCAATCATATTTAGTTAAAAAAATATTTTTACCAAGTTAAACATATTTTGTGGAGTTAATAAGCTCATGTGAAAATACAAAGTGTAATTAGTTTTATCGATCGCGTGAATTATTAATAAAAGTTTGCGGTGTGACTAAGTTTGGATACACATTGTTGTGTTTAGTGATATTATCATAATGACCGAGCCTGTTTATTTGGGCTTTAAAGGTACTTTTAACTTAAAGAACGCCGCTAGTTTAGGAAAGATTAAAAATACAATAAAATGGCACGTTAGTTTTAATAAAAAGTAAGTACTTACTTAACGCCTGTATAAATAAGCAACGAGGAGTTCGGTGGGGTCGATTAGAGTCCGCGCCAGGAAAGAAGTCCCTTGAGAGGGGCGCTGCAGTCTACGTCCGACCCGTTCTACATTTGAAAATATTCTCTATAACTATAGCGATTTTTTTATTTTTTTAATATTCCGCGGGACTTCTTTCGTGGCGCGGACTCTAGCGTTCGGCCTGCGATCGCGTATATGCAATTTTCCCAATGGTCGGTCATTGGGTGACCAAATCATAATTATCTCGTTCTCCTCCGGTGCTTCGAAAAAAAACATTAAGGTGGTACGACTTCTATACAAACAAATATTACACAATTATTGGTTCATCATACCTTAATAATACATAAATACATGCGCAACTAACTCGTTTCAGTTATTTGTTTGCGCGAAATAATTAAAAAAATGTACATTCATACATAAAACACGAATATACTAATATCTTATAATTTCAATAATTCTACGTATGTGTGTGTGACCCATCGCATTTATATAGCTCATGTATGAAAGTACATTTTTTAATAATTTCGCGCAAAGAAATCACTGAAACGAGTTAGTTGCACATGTATTTATGTATTATTAAGGTATGATGAACCAATAATTGTGTAATGTTTGTTTGTATAGAAGTCGTACCACCTTAACGGCCAGTTTCAATAATCTAACCCTACTTAGCAATCGCTGTTATTTTGGCCTGATTAACAAAAATATCTAGGAAACAAAGCTGTAGTAAGCTTATCTTTTATTGAGGGTAGGTTATTGAAACCGACCGTAAGTCATATGCCCTGTATTTGCAATCGTTAAGGCTGGGAATACACGTCAGATTTTTCTATCCGATAGTCTGATCAGACAATCGGAAGGCCTTTCGTGCCAACATTTGTTTGCATACGCAATACACATCCGATCCGATAGTCGGATCGGACGTCCGAGTCGGAAAAAACGCTACGCGATTTTATTGTCTTATCCAAATTGTTTGAAAGCTGCTGCATGCATACTTCTGTACAGAGACGAAATAGACGTTCGATTCTCCTTTCGATTTGCCAGTTGGCTCTCTAGCGCATATTATTTAACTCTTTGGTCTGAGTTTAGAAAAAGTCGAATGCGAACCTAGGTTCGAAGTCTGTTTAATGACCTCCAAGTCGGCCATGGGAGATTATGGCCGTAAGCTCTCTGCGAGTGTGGAGAAAGTTGAGAACGATGTCCAGTATCTTTCCCCTATGTAAAGAGAAAAGGATCTCTTAATTTTTATAAAAGCAAAACCAGCCAGCAACGGCCGTCTACCGGCCTGCTTGTAGTGCGGAAACATACGATCTCTATATTCTCCACCTCCTTTTCGATATAGCGTCTTAATGTCCATCGACAACGCGCGCGGGCGCACAGTGCCCGAGGCGCAACTGCACCTTCCCTGTTTTGTCATTTCGTAACCGCCTGTTTACGGTCATTCTATGACAGTCACCGAGTACAATCCAATGATGCTTTAAGTTCCGGTTACATACCTCTTCAGGTCAATTTTAAAAATTCTGCCTAGGGGCCTAACCATCTTCTCTTTGCGATACTTTTTAGGCTGTGAGTATAGGATGCGGCCATACGGCGCGTATAGCGGCATCTCATTCTTACGACCTGAAAATAACCTAAAATGAGTCGCATTACAGTTGTTAGTAGGCTTCCAGGTGCCAACGGCTTAACGTATCTTCCGAAGCACGGAAGAGAACAAGATAAATTATGAATCACTTGTATTTAATATGAAAAGAGAGAGAGAGTGAAAGTTTTTGTTCTTTTTCTTCTTCTTATCGAGTGAGGATTAGTGGCCACCTCTGGTGTCAGAGTTTATCAAGCCGCCTATAAGGCCTCTGACTTGGCTTAACAACTGTAATCAAATGACATCAGTCGGGACCGACGGTTTAACGTGCTGAACTCCGAAGCAGGGAAGCGCTCAGTTATAATGCCACTTTACGGTCACCCATCCGACACCAGACCGGGCCGAACGTTGCTTAACAAACGTGATCGAATACGATCAGTCTGTCAAGCGCGGCCATGAGCGACAGTTTTTGTTTACTCTTTATACTTATACATAATACAAAAAGTTGCTGTATTTGTGATGCAGAAACTGTCTCCTAAATATTTTTAATATTTCTGTTGCGCATCGTAATTTCAACATCTAGAGTCCAAATGAAACTTTTTTTTATAAACAACGCAACAATTAAAGTTCGTGATATCTGATGATAAATAACATAAGCTATTATTGGATTAAAGTCTTGGCTCATATATTTAGCATAGATTATAAGTTTTGTAATGACTTTAATCTGTAAGCGTACCTATAACAAATAAATAAATAAATAAATAAGCCTGAAGGAAAGCCCGCCCCTCCCGGAATCCTTAACCTGTAGGAACTGTCTATTTTATCTAAGTGCCGGAACACAAACAATGTTGAAAACGCTATATTGTTTATGATTTTGTAATTTTTGCATTTTTCAATGCTATTTTTATACTTATGGTAAATTTTAAATAGAAAAATATTGGAAAAAATTAACTCGGCCACAAGTGAATTCTCAGACGGGAATCGAACCTGCGACCTTTGGAAATCCGGTCCAATGCTCTAACCGCTGAGCTACCGAGACTTGCGAACCACCGTCGAAATTCTCCAATACTTTTATATTTTTAATACGCTGTAGGCCAGCGTTGTCACATCAATGCTAGAAAATATCCTTGCATTCGAAAGAAACATCTTTTCAGGTGTTTAACGATCGATTAAGATGCAACTGCCAATAATTTATGATTTTGTAATTTTTCCGATTTTTTTTTTCGATTCCCGTCTGAGAATTTACTTGTGGCCGAGTTAATTTTTTCCAATATTTTTCTATTTAAAATTTACCATACGCTATATTGTGTTGGCGCAGGCTTAGAAAGAAGGTGGTAGCTAGCTCGGCGGACTTACAAAAAGTACTACCACCAACCAAACCGAATCCGAAACTTACCCCCACTGGGAATCGAAACCCGGGACCTCTAGGTCTGATACCGGTGGTGTAAACCACAGACCTATATCGAGATAGACGAAAAGAGTGCGTCCAACTATATGAGAACCTAGCGTGTCGAATTTTTCGTACCTATGATATCGATACAGTGCCTTGTGGTGACGGCCTAAGAATACAAGTGTCACCACTCCCTTACATGCCTGGGATGTCGTAAGAGTCGACTAAGAGGCTCGACGCATTGAACACCTGTGCGAGAGAAGGAAAACTTGAAACAAACCCTCTACCAACCCGTCTGGCCAGCGTGGTAGCAGTAGGCTAATAGCCTCCTGTGAACGCCACAATAGGCGTGAGCTAGGAGAGGCCTTTGTCCAGCAGTGGACGTCCACAGACTGATGATGTGATGATATCGATTTAGTAATGTGTAAATGTTATTGACGAGCTCTTGCAAGAAAACACTGCACAATTAATCATTTTAGTTTCTGAGTGATGCGTGTTTTCATGGCAATGGTCACAAACGGACTGAGATAGGTCGTAAATCAATCAAACTTTTGGCACGCAAGGTAGGTACACTTTTACCGCCTATCTCGATGTAGGTCTGAGGTGTAAACAATACCTCTACAACACAGGCAGTTAGAATCAGCTAGGCGATTGCGTAAAGTCAATCGTATTCATTTGACAGTTCATGTTGTATCATAGTAAATGTCATTCCATACAAATTGAATACGATATGAACTGTCAAATGAATACGATTACTTTTTTTTTATGATTTTGTAATTTGTGCATTTTTCAATGCTATTTTTATACTTATAGTAAATTTTAAATAGAAAAATATTGGAAAAAATTAACTCGGCCACAAATGAATTCTCAGACGGGAATCGAACCCGCGACCTTTGGAAATCCGGTCCAATGCTCCAAAATTTACTATGAATACGATTACCTTACGCAATCGCACCCCAGATGATATTATTAACTTTATCCTTAATATTTTCAGGAGCGTGTCCCGGTCGCCGTCGCCGTCGCCGCGGCACACCGACGCCGGTCCCGAAAGCTTAGACAATGACAAGGTATGCTCTTCGTAATATATTCTACCAGCTTTCTCTGACTATATATTTCTCTCCAAAACATACGAAACGGATATCCCTGATCCATACTTAAGAACTTAGGGATTCATCTTATATGTGTTATTTATTACATACTGAACGTCAAGAAAATCGCGCCTTTTAAACAACAGTTTACAAATAAGTATACGGCGTGTACTCCCAACAATGGCCTCCTTTGAAAACACAATAAATAAACTTAATAAATAACGTTTCATAGCATTAAAAAAAGCATAATGACACAAATTTGTTTGGCTGTGCCTCTATCTACTTTCTGGCTCCGCCTGAAAACCAGCGTCACATTAATATGTGACAGAAGCTGAGGTCGGTCTGTCCTTTAGTTTTATAACTTTAGCGCCTTAAGTTGCATTGGATAATATCACTCAGTCACAAAAAATAACCAGTGTTTAATATTATTTTTATTACGTTGCTACGATGATGGGGAAACTATGGAAAAATTTCATAACGGCTTTTTATATCACCCACATTATAGTTTTTCAGTTAAACTTTCGCCGCAGTTAAAGTAGCAAGTGCAGTATATATATTTATAGCGTATTTACAAATGTCAATGATCAAATTTCGTTCTTTCGATTGATCATTTCTGCCTCTTTATTTAAAAAAAACTCCAGCACCTGTCGTGTTGAAAGATGGAACGAAACTATGAAGAATTAAAATAAAGAGGACTTGAACCCACCAGAAATATTTTATTAGCTTTTAATAATAGTCAATTCCTTAATTAGACTTACGAGAAGACATTTCATCTTTACCTACATATACAATATTCGAACCGAGACCAAAAGAGCCAACGAACCTAATATGTTCTATTATAGATGTAGCCCGAAATCCATAGAACGAAAGGGCTAATGGGGGTGACAATAGCAAACCAATTGTTTATTCTACTGTCGATCTCAAAACGTTCTTTGATGAGGCTCATAGAGATAATGCCGACAACACCCGAGCTTTGCACCAGGGGCCCTCCAGAGTCCCCGGGGCAAATGGCTGCTCTGTCCCCGCAGCGGTGACTCAAACACATAACTGGATAAATCATTTGACGTTCCTCCGAACACTTCCTCACTAAGACGTCCATCACTTGCAGAGGTTTTCTTAGAGTCAGAGTGTCGCCAAAGAACGGTCCCTCGTCTGTAATGCCATATCCAGCTGCGACAGACTTTTGACCGACCAGAGTCGAGTTGTCCACCGCGCTGAGTTTTCTATAGCGAGCTAACTTAATCGGAGTAGTTTTCAAAAGACCGACGTCATTTTTCAGCAAGTTGTGTTCTAATAGATCAGATCGGTGGTAAGACGGATGCTTTATCATTTCTTTGACGACGCTGAAGCTGTCATTGGTCCAAGGGATACTGTACGCTTAGCTGTATCCGTATGACTAGTTGCGGATCTTTGAAATCAGTGCTACGTTTAATCCTTTCGAAATCGGCTATGCAATGGGAAGTAGTCAATGCCTAAGTTGACGTTAAAACGCTGGCAGTGCAGATGTGAATGAAGTTCATTAGGGTTGCGTGAATTGCTAGTTTTGGTGTCGATATGCTAACGTCCACTCTGACGATGTTGGTGTAATATTCTGAGCTTGCGTCTTATCCTCCGGTGATGCGCCAAATGGATTTTTTTGCATGAGAGTTGCAAGCTATCTTCATTATTAATAAGTAAATCATACAATTTCTGTTACGTGTCGTGGTATAACAAACTTTTATTCTGGCAATCAAAACTCAAATATTTGAATGCGAAACTTATCGAAGTTTATAAAATATTGTTAGCACTCAATGTAGTTGCCATGAAATCTTTTATTGCTTTATATAACTGTTCAAGTATTCAAAAAAAAAATATAAATACATGCAGACATGCGTAAAATATCTTTCACTAGGCAATGCAGATCTTGAATTTGTCCCGAAAACAAATTAATGTAGCATTTACTGAACTATTTAAGAAGAGGACTTTCTCAAATAATCTAGTTAGTATGGAGTTTACCTCGCCTTGTTTATCTGCTTTGTTGCGCAAGTAAATCCTAAAGTGTCTATGGTAAAACCGGTATATTTTCTATTACTGGTGTTACTAGTTGTCGTTCATATGCTTTAAAATCCATCCAAGGTAAGGACTAACGGGAGTGGCGCCTGCTTCATAGTTTGTGTTTATTGCCTGTAAGCGCGAGTTGCAACCATCAATATCACCATTCGAGATAATTGCGACCACTCCAGAAGGATGCAGCAGCGGCCCCCCGGAGTCCCCTGGACATAAGGTGCCGTTGTCTGAGCATCGGCGATACATGCATAACATTGGATAATACGCATTTCTTATATCACTGGGGCACTTTGCCAATACCACAGTCATTACTTGCAGAGGTTTTTTTAGAGTCAAAGTGTTTTTGAAAATCTCTCCATCTTTTGTGGTACCGTAACCAGCTGCGACAGTTTCATGTCCCAAAATAGATGAGTAATCCAACGCACTGAGCTTGCGATAGTGATTTAAGTTTATGGGTCTAGTTTTCAAGAGAGCGATATCATTGGTGGTATGAGCAAAATTATGAGAATTTTTATATGATGGATGTGTAATCATCGCAAGAATATCACTGAACTTGTCGCCGGCACCGGGAATGTCCATAGCGCTGTTATATCTTACGTAGTGTTTGCATTTGCGAGAATGAAGCATTATCCTGGCGCACTTATTTGGTTTGTAGCAGTGAGCGGCAGTCAATACCCAAGTGGATTTTAAGGCCGTGCCAGTGCACAGGTGAGATCTGGTGTATTTCCGTGACCCCGGTTGGCGCTGGCTTCGATATTCTAATCGGACGACGTCGTGGTATACCTCGGGATCTGCGTCCCGCCCGTCGACGACGCGGGGTATCGCTTGTCCAGCGTCTGATTTCAAAGCCATCATTATGAATAAAAATACAGATCTTACGACCGTGCTCTTCATTGTACTCTTATCGTTATCACTATTTGGTAATAAATAACTATTGGGTTTATAGTTCCCGTTTATTTTAATAAAATTAAAAACAATAAGGAAAAAAATAAAAACAAATGTTTTATTTTCTTACTTATCTAAGCCAATATATACTTTATTATTTGCAATTAAATTTTAGTTAAGCCAATCCTTCCTTACTATATTATATTTACACTATGAGGTCCTGTGTTCGAATGTAGGGACAAATGTTTGTATGATGAATACGACCATTTGTACCTGAGTCATGGACGTTTATATTTATTTCTACACAAATACTTATTTACGTAACGTATAATTATACGTATTTATATCCATTACCCTTTTTTTTTCTTTTTTTTTATAGTGAGGGGAATGCTTTTACGCATACACTGAGGTTATGCTATATACATCCATTACCCTAGTATCCCAAAACACAAGCCTTATAGTGCTTACTTTGGAGCTAGGTTAATTGGTGGAGAGTGTAAGAAATATTTATTATCATTTTATAAATGAGAAAGTGTGTTTGTTTGTCAGTGCTTCATGCCTTAACTAAGCAACCAATCGGTTTTATTTTTAGCATAGAGTTAGTTGAAAGGACGGAAAGTAACATAGGCTTACTTATTATACCGATATTCCCACGGGAACGGGAAAGCTAGTTTACAATAAACATTAAAAATGTAGAAGCATATTATGAATATATATCTTTTAGAAGGCAATACAGATCTTTAGCTGTAGAAAGGAAAACGGAACGAAATAAAATTAGTAGCAAACTCGTAATAGGGGATTACGAGTTTGCTTAACATGACATTTACAGGACTCGTGAGCGTAGACTATCGGATACACTGCTCATGTCGGTAAAACAGTCGCTAAATATGAAAGAGACAGAGCTACATTTTACGTTAACGTTTACTGTAACTTAGTAGAAAACGAAAAATATGTCGCGTAATTCCGCAAGAAAAAATGCAGATGCAGCCCAGTGACACACCTTGCACCTTCACCGACTACTCTACACGTGTTTCGCCCACACACGGAGCATCCTCAGGAGTTGTTAGACCGTGCCAATCTCAGCACCGAGATTCTGACCGGGCTTCGGCATTTTTTCTTGCGGAATTACGCGACATATTTTTCGTTTTCTACTAAGATATGAATTTCCGCCAAGTAACGCCTGATTCTATCAAATGTTTACTGTAACGTCAAGTTTGCCATACTCGTAATAAGCCTACTGCTATGGGATTGCGTAAGCTAATCGTATTCATTTGACAGTTCATATTGTATGTCATTAGTGTCAAATTCCATAGAAATTGCAGCCGATGGAATACGATAGAAACTGTCAAATAAATACGATTTACTTTACGCAATCGCACCCCAGATTGTATGGAAGGGCTATTGTAGAATGAGTTTGCGGGGTTCTTTCTTCTTGTGTGTGACTTCTCTGCCGGCACTCGCAGTATTGAGTACGCGGACACCTTCCAGTAGGTGTCACATGGGAGTACACAGATTTCCATACATCCCTTGAGAAAATGGAAGTACACAAGATATTTATTTTTATGTATTTATTTTAAAAAGGTAACAAGCAATTATATAAAATTAAATATAGAGATATACATAAAATCGATCTAGGATGCAACCCTAAACAATGTACACAGCAAGAAATGACAAATGGCAAATAAAAAAAGCAACTATAAAAAGATAGCTTATCCTCTAACACAATGGAAGTACACAAGAGAGCTCCATACGTCTCTTCACACAGTAGCAATTCTAAAGCTTTAGATGAGATGAGGGCAAGCCAGAAATTACCAAATATTGCTAAATCTCCGTTTCTTTATTTTGCGAGGCCGATTTAAAGGAAAGAATTGCTTTTTTGGTCTCCGTACCAGAATAGTGAAAAAGAAACCTTATAACCATTTAAACCGGTACGACTATGTCTGTCTGTCACAGCTGGATATCTCGAGAACTACTAATACGAGGACTAATAATAACTTGACATTTTTAATGATAAGATGACGTTTGCAAACTATTTTGCAAATAAAAGAGATTTTGGCGGAATTTCTGTGAAAATCGGAAGAAGCCATTACTTAAAAAATAAAGAAGTGATGCCTTTTGCAATAGGGGATGAAAGCGTGTCTTAAAAATTCGAAGTGGGGCCGCTGTTACATTCTCAAAAAATTTTTTAGTCCGCAAAGTTTCGACTAGTGATGAAAAATTAAAAATAATTTTTGCTCCCTCGAAATTTGCTAAATAAAACGATGTCCGTAAATAGCATACTTTTTCATAAATCATAAAAAAGTGATTATTAACTTATTTGCTTTTCTGTCACCATAACTACTTGTGGCTAAGATTTGTAAATTAACTGTCCGCCTGTGCGCCTATCAACCTGTCCGCCGTCTATCCTACTTTTATAAAGGACTAAACGCAAAGTAACATATCCAAAATATTTATATATGATCGTACGGAACCTTTAGTGCGCGAGTACGACTCGCTCTTGATTCTCCCGCGAAGTGCCTGCTTTTTTAATGATTGTCCACCTTTGTCCTTCAATAAACATCCAACACAAAGAAGACTCGAACTGTGGACACACACAACACCGACCCACACTTTATCATGTCTGAGAGTCTACCCCTAGACAACGACCTACCCTGGAGCACCTGGAAATCATTAAATAGAATCTGTACTGGTGTTGGCAGGTGCGGAGTGAACCGGTAAAAATGGGGGTATTTGTCGTTGCTAGAGAGCAATGATAAATGAGCTTCTGGGGCAACCCATACAATGCAGCACTTGCTCTCCTGCCCAAACCTCCCCACTGCCTGCACCCAACCCGACCTTAGTGAGGCCAGCCCGAAAGCCGTTGATGTAGCGCACTATTGGCGAAAATTAATCTAGGCAAAACTTCTCGAAAAGAAGAATATTTAAATAAAAACATAAAAAAATTATATACACTCACGAAGGAAGGAATAGGCCTTTTGTAGTCGGTGTCGCAGTCAGCCAAGACATTCTACATTTACAAGTTAGATCATGTCCCGTAGTTAAGAACAATAGAAATCGGACCATAGCCCATACACAAGGATTTCATTTCCCTTAAGAAAACGACTCAAGATTGCTTGAGAACTACCGAACCAATTTAAAAATTACAAAAAATGGGACCCACTTGGGATTGGAAAGAATGCCTTTATGTCGCAAGGTTTCTGGTCCTACTAATCCTCGTTGACATGTTTCAAAATCCACCCAAGGTAAGGACTTACGGGAGTGGCAGTTGCTAGATATACGTTTCTTAGTGTCAGTTTGTCTGAGCAGCTTTCAACGACACTTGCCGCAACGACTCCGACCACTCCAGAAGGATGCAGCAGCGGTCCCCCGGAGTCCCCCGGACATAAGGCACCCGTGTCTGAGCATCGGCGATACAGGCATACCATTGGATAATACGCACTTCTTATAACACCCGGGCACTTTGCCAATACCACAGTCATTACTTGCAGAGGTTTTTTTAGAGCCAAAGTGTTATTGAAGATCTCTCCATCTTTTGTGATACCGTAACCAGCTGCGACAGTTTCATGTCCCAAAATAGATGAGTAATCCAACGCACTTAGCTTGCGATAGTGATTTAAGTTGATTGGTGTAGTTTTCAAGAGTGCGATGTCATTGGTGGTATGAGCAAAACGATCCGAAGTTTTATACGACGGATGTGTAATCATCGCAATAATATCGCTGAACTGGTCGTCGGCACCGGGAATGTCCATAGCACTGTTATATCTCACGTAGTATTTGCAGTCGTAATTACGAAAAAGTATTATCCGGGTGCACAAATTTGATTTGAAGCAGTGGGCGGCAGTCAGTATCCAAGTAGATTTTAAGGCGGTGCCAGTGCACAGGTGAAATCTGATCGGTTCTTGTGACGGTTGGCGCTGGACTCGATATTCTAATCGGACTATGTTGCGGTATATCTCGGGATCTGCGTCCCGCCCGTCGACGACGCGAGGTATCGCTTTCCCAGCGTCTGATTTCAAAGTCATCATTACGAATAGAAATGCAAATCTTACAACCATACTATTCATTGTATCTTTCTAAGTATTAACTATTTGGTAATAAATGTATTGGATTTATAGTACTTGTTTATTTTAATTATAAATGATATACCACGAAGGGTAACAAAAAAATAAAAGCAAATGTTTTATTTTCTTACTTCTTATCTAAGTCAATAATACTTTATTGTTTGCATTAAAATTGTAAAGGTGAAAATAAACAACATACATTCAAAATGTAGTAGCATATAGACAGCCCTGAGGTAGCCTGCCTTCTACGCAGAGGTTCCCGGGTTCGATACCCGGACAAGAGTGCTATATGTGTGCATGAAAATGTCTATTTGTCTAGGTCTGGGTTTTTAATATGTATATTATGTATATATTTACAAACAAAGTATAAAAGAATTTAGCTATTTTAATTTTAGGCGTTTAAATTTAAGACATTATGATACGTACCCGTTTATCCATTATCTAGTATCCATAACACGAGTTCTTACGATTCTTACCTTAGGCTAGATAATTGGTGTGGCTGTATGAAATTTATTTATTTTTATATGGAATAAATATTTTTCAGAAAGCAATACAGATCATTTACTGAAGAAAGGAAAACAAAATTAAATGAAAATCAGTCTAGGCTATTGTAGAATACATGACTTTCCGAGTTCTGCTTCTTTGCCGGCACTCGTAACATTGGCTATGCGGACACCTACTGGACTCACGGTTTCACGGGAGAACACAGATCCCCATACATCCCTTCACACAATGGAAGTACGCAAAAAGCTCCATACGTCCCCCACACAATGGAAGTACACAAGAGTGCTCCATACATCCTTTCACACAATGGAAGTACACAAGAGAGCCCCATACATCCCTTCACACAATGGAAGTACACAAGCGAGCTCCATACATCCCTTCACACAGTGGAATACACAAGAGAGCTCCATACATTCGTTCACACAATGGAAGTACGTAAGAGAACTTCATCCACCCCTTCACACAACGGAAGTACACAAGAGAAGTCTAAACATCCCGTCACGCAATGGAATGACACAAGAGAGCTCGATACACCCCTTCACACAGTACCATGTCTAAATAAAGCTTTAGATGAGAGCAAGTCAGGAATTTCCTAATATTGCTACTTACATCTCCGTTTCTTCATTTAGCGAGACTAGATTGAAGAAAATAATTGCAAAAGCCATTACAAAAAAAACATTTCCTATGTAATTGTAACTGTCCGTGTGGCCAAGATGAATGGCCAAAAGGCTAATAGTCAATTAATCGAAATAAAAAAATCTATATAATTCGTTGATATTTTCTATTTTTTTACTGATTCTTCTGTATTCTCTTATTTATTATTATTATACCTGAAATCCAATATTAATCTCCATATAAAAATAAAGATCCAGCAAAAAAACAATTGATTTAATGTTCTAACTATATTCTTGACGAGGTTTTATGATTTATTTATGTGTTTCAAAATCCAGCCTATATATGGACTAATGGGAGTGGCAAATGCATCGTACAGTTGCGTTTTAGTCTTTGAGTAACAACCTGCGATGTAACTCCACGAGATGACGCCGACCGCCCCCGAGCGGTGCAGCAGCGGCCCCCCGGAGTCCCCTGGACACAACGACGCCGAGTCTGCACATCGCCGATACAAGCATAGCATCGGATAGAATATTTTCTTTATTCTAGCTGGGCATTGTGCCGATACAACAGACATTACTTTCAAACTTTTCTGGTGAGCCGAGCCAGATCTGAAGACTTCTCCGCTTCTTGTGATGCTGAATCCGACAGCGATAATCTCGTGACCCAAAGTAGATGAGTAGTCTAACGCGCTGAGCTTACGATAGTGCTTCAAGTTAATGGGCGTAGTTTTGAAGAGAGCGATGTCATTTTTTGAGTGGACGAATCGGCTGTCTCCATTAAACAATTTGTATGATGGATGAGATATCATCGCTATGATATCACTGAAGCTGTCGTTGGTCCCAGGAATGCTCATAGAGCTGTCGTATCTAACGTAGTATTTGCAGTCTACATTGGGATAGGCGCGTTTGATTTCGGGGCACGTGTTAAATATGCAATGGGCGGCTGTCAACACCCAAGTGGGTTTTAAGGCGGCGCCAGTACACTTATGCCTTATTTCTGCTACTGCCGAGAGTCTCTCGATTCTCATTTCCAATCTGACGATGTTGTGGTATTTCTCGGGCTCTGCGTCCAGCCAGTCGACGATGCGATCTATCGGTATCATGGCGTCAGATTCGGAGAAAATAATTATTAACAAGAATGTATATCCTACTCCTATAACCATACCTTCCATTCATCAACTTCTTATTAAATATTCGAGAATCACTGTTAGTATTAAGCATACATTTTATTGCTAAAGAATGTTTATTGTAACGAATACATGTGTAAAATAATAAAAACTGGTTTTCCAATTCCCTTTTTTCTTATCAAAGTCGATAAATATTTTAGTGTTTGCGTAAAATGTTGAGTGCCAACCAATTTCGTTTACTATAATTTGAATACTTGCGTCCGCCCGTGACTTCAGGCTTCCGTCGCGTGGGATTTGTTATACAGGGTGGCAAAAAAACGGGGCAAGAAGGGCAGTTACCTTAACCGATGTAGCTACATGAAAACGTTCTTAGGAAATCCTTAATTTTTTGTGAAATATTGGATTTTGAAAAAAAAAAAATACAATCAGCGGATTTTTTTTCTTTTTTTAGTTTTTGATGCGTATCGGAGCGTATTTGAACCTGTTCCTTATGAGGATCAAAACGGTCTAAGACACCAACTGAGGTATGAATACTAGAAAAGTCGGAAATCACAAAAAAATATTTCCACATATTCGCTAAGAAAAAAAGTTCCATCAACGAAGGTACTCGTCGGCGAAGCGGATACGGCGGCGTGTAACGCGTGCGCGGGATATGAGTTTTTTGCCTTTTTGCGATTACTAACTTTTCTAGTACTCATACCGCAGTTCGTATCTTAGAGTGCTTTGATCCTCATGAGAAACGGATCGATAGGCATATAAAAATATTTTTGAAATCGAGCCATTTTCCTGCTGACTGCTTTTGTTTTTTTTTTTTAATCCGTGAGTGCTGTTCTATATTTCTCAAAAAATTCAAGATGGTTTCCTAGGAACGTCTTCATGTAGCAACAACGGTTCAGGTACCTGCCCTTACTGCCCTGTTTTAAATTTCCACCCTGTATACTCAAGATGATCTAAAGATTTTATATCTATTTGTAGTTACCTGTTACTGTTTTGTTTTGTTTACCATTTGACATCTTTACATTTTCTTTTGACTACCTACTTGTACTTATTTAATGACATCGTAATATTATTGACATTTGCAGTTTTAGTATTATGTATGTTTTGTTTACTATTGACATCTTAATAAATATGTTTTTTATTATTATGATCTATTTAATTTTGTTACTTTTAAACTGACCATAATTAATTTGTCTTTATAATAATTATTATAACATACTGGCGTTTTGGGATTACTGTAAGTCAGCATGTTCACAATTTAATTGATAAATAAATAAATAAATATCGCTGATACTATCATTATTATTGATTTATTCGCATAAATGTCGTTGTATCAATATGTTACAATTTCACAAAATAAATACAGAGATACTAGTAACTTGTCACGTTCAGTTACAGTCGACAAGGCATAATGATGAACGTGAATGAGGGCGCTGTAACTGTCAAAATTAACGTAAACACAAGATGGCGGTGTTAGTTCCTTTTTTTGCTACGTTAATTATAAGCCTCTCGCACTGTAAGTAGCGTTGCTGTCATTTTCAATCTCATTACAAAGGCAAAGAGATTGAAAGTGACAGCAACACTACTTTATTTAAATATGAGTTGGTACCTATTTTTACATAAAATAACTTAATGCATTTAGCCTCATAAGAACCTAACAAGCCATTGAACATCGCAACGCAACATGATAAGACAGTATTAACGTTCAAATCATACCAGCGCAGAGTCAAAGTGTCAATCTGAAACTTAACATAGCAAATTCACCTTTGCCTCCACAACGTAATGCACATCACATACGCAGACGCGTGAATGCGCTTCTGTACTGTATTCTGTTCACCGAAACGTACTAGTACGGAAAGACTATTTGCTCTTGATTGGCGAGTAAATCCTCAGTGCCGACTAGTTCGTTTCAGTGAACAGACTATAGTGTGAATTGACCCGAGTTTGATCAGGTACCAACATTTCTTTAGTCCTGGAGTTAACGCGAATATGCGCTCTACTATGCTATGTGTTTGATTTGGTAATTGAAATGTGTGCCGGTCGACAGTGCAGCGAGACGTCGCTGGTGGTGCCGTCGGGCGGGTCGGGCGACTCCGCGTCCGTGTCCAGCGCCGGCGAGCTCGCCACCGTGCTGGGCGCGCCGCCCAGGGGCGACAGCTCTAAGGTACTCTTCTCGACCATTGCTTTATTGAGCTGGCCATAGACGATAGGTTATGCATGACGGTTTAGACCTTACAGGCATAACCATCATGCTTATGCTTATCGTTTGTGCAGATATCCTTGCACACACGCTAGGATATGCATGATGATTATGCCTGTAAGGTCAAAATAGTCATATATAACCTATGGTCTATGGCCAGCTTTACGTCTGCCTGGGAGTGCAAGCCTCCTTTGGACTGACTTTCCACCAGAGATTTGCTATGCTGCTAGGGTATGAACGCTAAGCTACGAAACTACGTGACTTTTTCCACTGATGTTAAGCTAAGAAGTTAAACGAGCAGGATGTGCTATGAAGACGCGCCGCCGCGAGGTGGCTGTGCGAGGAAGAAGCACAGCTCGAGCTATGCGATGTCGATACAATAGAGAAGGCACGGGCAGCGGTGCGCCGGCGGCGGCTCGCGTCCATAGCACTTATATATAGCTCGCATCGAGAGCACGCTTCCACTATATAAAAAAACAGGATAGTTGATCCCGTTTCCACCAGTGCTAATCAATAAATATGATTAGTGGATATCAAACGCATGTTACATTACAGGCCGCGCCAAACTTTATTGCGAGTCCGAAGTTGGTCGCAAGACGCGTCGCAGTAGCTAATTTTGGGTGTCAGCGGGAAGAAGCGGGACGTAATGCTGCGCAAGTAAGCTCTCGCAGCTAACTTCGGACTCGCAATATAGTTTGGCGCGGACTATACCAATTACTGAAAATATGTAGCTTAATTCCGCAAGAAAAACTTACATGCAAGATGCACCGCCCGTGCGCTTGCAAATAAATGCAGATGCAACATACTGACACACGTTGAACCGTCACCGACTACACTACACGTGTTTCGCCCACCCACGGCTCGGTGCGACATCTGCATGTAAGTTTTTCTTGCGGAATTAAGCTACATATTTTTCGTTTTCTACTAAGATATGGATTTCCGCCAAGTAACGCCTGATTCTATCAAATAATAAACTTGTTTTATCATGAAGTTGTATAAACAGGTTACATCGCCGACGCCCCCGCGGGGCGCGGAGGGGGGCCCGCGGGCCAAGAAGAAGAGCTGGTACACCGCCCTCTACCCCACCTACAAAAGCAAGTCAGACGACTTTAAGCGGCTGTTCAAGGACTTGCCTGACGACGAGAGACTCATTGTCGGTGAGTTCATCGTCATCTCAGCTACATGACACCCACTGCTAGGTATAGGCCTCCCCAAGTATTTCCACGACGATCGGTCCTGCACTGGATTTAGGCGCATTAGGGCTAATTCTCATTATGGCAACCGACTCGCTAATGGACTACTTCTCATTATGGCCACTTCTCATTTTGGCTACTTCTCATTATGGCATCTTCTCATTTTGGCTACTTCTCATTAGGGCTACTTCTCATTAGGGCTATTTCTCATTAGGGCTACTTCTCCAAATTTGGGAATGTTTATTGAAATAAGTACTGTCTTTATATTAGAAACATGTTTATTCATTCATAAGAGATCACTGAAATTATTTTGAGAATAAATCAACATTAATTGAACCAATGAACCATTTTAATAGATAAGTAAACAATAATATTATAAGTATCACTTCTTGTAATTACTTTAGTCTGGTTTGAAACTAAAATTTATTTATTTTTAACATACACAAATCAATAGTTAAAGGATAGGTAAACATTACTAGGTGTCACTTCTTTTAATTACTTGAATTTCAATAAAAACAACATTATTCCACACAATAATCAACCAACAATATTAATTAGGTATATCTTTATATAAGCATAAATCAACACAACAATTAACAATCAGAATTAATTAGATTCCTTTATATAAGAAGCTGGTAATAAGTCATTTTCTTAAAAAAAATAATAACTGTTATTTGACCATTTGTTAGTAAACGTCAATATACATAATTAAATAAACTTATTTCAATAAACATTCCCAAATTTGGAGAAGTAGCCCTAATGAGAAATAGCCCTAATGAGAAGTAGCCCTAATGAGAAGTAGCCCTAATGAGAAGTAGCCAAAATGAGAAGTGGCCAAAATGAGAAGTAGTCCATTAGCGAGTCGGTTGCCATAATGAGAATTAGCCCTAATGCGCCTAAATCGCACTGGATTTAGGCGCATTAGGGCTAATTCTCATTATGGCAACCGACTCGCTAATGGACTACTTCTCATTATGGCCACTTCTCATTTTGGCTACTTCTCATTATGGCATCTTCTCATTTTGGCTACTTCTCATTAGGGCTACTTCTCATTAGGGCTATTTCTCATTAGGGCTACTTCTCCAAATTTGGGAATGTTTATTGAAATAAGTACTGTCTTTATATTAGAAACATGTTTATTCATTCATAAGAGATCACTGAAATTATTTTGAGAATAAATCAACATTAATTGAACCAATGAACCATTTTAATAGATAAGTAAACAATAATATTATAAGTATCACTTCTTGTAATTACTTTAGTCTGGTTTGAAACTAAAATTTATTTATTTTTAACATACACAAATCAATAGTTAAAGGATAGGTAAACATTACTAGGTGTCACTTCTTTTAATTACTTGAATTTCAATAAAAACAACATTATTCCACACAATAATCAACCAACAATATTAATTAGGTATATCTTTATATAAGCATAAATCAACACAACAATTAACAATCAGAATTAATTAGATTCCTTTATATAAGAAGCTGGTAATAAGTCATTTTCTTAAAAAAAATAATAACTGTTATTTGACCATTTGTTAGTAAACGTCAATATACATAATTAAATAAACTTATTTCAATAAACATTCCCAAATTTGGAGAAGTAGCCCTAATGAGAAATAGCCCTAATGAGAAGTAGCCCTAATGAGAAGTAGCCCTAATGAGAAGTAGCCAAAATGAGAAGTGGCCAAAATGAGAAGTAGTCCATTAGCGAGTCGGTTGCCATAATGAGAATTAGCCCTAATGCGCCTAAATCGCACTGGATTTAGGCGCATTAGGGCTAATTCTCATTATGGCAACCGACTCGCTAATGGACTACTTCTCATTATGGCCACTTCTCATTTTGGCTACTTCTCATTATGGCATCTTCTCATTTTGGCTACTTCTCATTAGGGCTACTTCTCATTAGGGCTATTTCTCATTAGGGCTACTTCTCCAAATTTGGGAATGTTTATTGAAATAAGTACTGTCTTTATATTAGAAACATGTTTATTCATTCATAAGAGATCACTGAAATTATTTTGAGAATAAATCAACATTAATTGAACCAATGAACCATTTTAATAGATAAGTAAACAATAATATTATAAGTATCACTTCTTGTAATTACTTTAGTCTGGTTTGAAACTAAAATTTATTTATTTTTAACATACACAAATCAATAGTTAAAGGATAGGTAAACATTACTAGGTGTCACTTCTTTTAATTACTTGAATTTCAATAAAAACAACATTATTCCACACAATAATCAACCAACAATATTAATTAGGTATATCTTTATATAAGCATAAATCAACACAACAATTAACAATCAGAATTAATTAGATTCCTTTATATAAGAAGCTGGTAATAAGTCATTTTCTTAAAAAAAATAATAACTGTTATTTGACCATTTGTTAGTAAACGTCAATATACATAATTAAATAAACTTATTTCAATAAACATTCCCAAATTTGGAGAAGTAGCCCTAATGAGAAATAGCCCTAATGAGAAGTAGCCCTAATGAGAAGTAGCCCTAATGAGAAGTAGCCAAAATGAGAAGTGGCCAAAATGAGAAGTAGTCCATTAGCGAGTCGGTTGCCATAATGAGAATTAGCCCTAATGCGCCTAAATCTAAGATCTGAGTTCACCGTCTGATTCGTGGTTTGAAACATCTTTCTGTTTCTGTCCCTTTCAACTTCAAACAAACGGCTGAAACACAATGACGTCAAGCGACGTTTAGCGTTAATCGGTCCATTAGTCTGTTGGTGAAATATATACCTTTCTGAAATTTCGGAATGCAAGTCGACTCCTGTCTCTTTATTATTACGTCGTCATACCTATATCTACCTACATACCTAATTTTAACCGACTTAAAACATTAAAATCGTTATCCGGTTTTTAGATTACTCGTGTGCGCTGCAAAAGGATATCCTAGTGCACGGGCGGTTATACGCGTCGCAGAACTACATGTGCTTCCACGCGTCCATCTTCAGCTGGGAGACCTCGCTGGCGCTGCGCTGGAAGGACGTCACCGCCATCACCAAGGAGAAGACCGCACTGGTGAGTTAGCCCCTAACATTTGTTTAGGGTATTTTTTTATCTTGAACTAGCCGCCGCCCGCGGTTTCACCCGCGTGCTTCTCGTTCCCGCAGGAATATCGGTATAAAAAGTAGCCTATATGTTAATCCACTACTTGAAGTCCCCACATACAAAATTTCATCCAAATCCGATCAGTAGTTTTTGCGTGAAAGAGGAACAAACAAACAAATAAACAGACATACTTTCGCATTTATGATATTAGGAGGATGGGTTTGTCTTGCTCTTGAAGCCCGAGGTTAAGTCAAGACAGGATCTCTGATGAAGCAAGAAAATGAACTCAGAAATACAAACGCACATAGGGCATTCGATTCCTTTGCTGTGCGCATTATAAAAGATGTTGAGTAGCGCTTGGTGATAGAGTTAGTAATATGACGACCTCCGTGGTAGAGTGGTACGTACACCGGTTTCAAGGTATTCTACTCTGAGGTCCTGAGTTTGAATCCCGGTAGGGGCAAATGTTTGTATGAGGAATACGAGCATTTGTACCTGAGTCATGGATGTTTATATATATTTCTATATATTAATACTTATTTAAGTATATTTATATGTATTTATATCCGTTACCCTAGTATGGGATACTAGGGGTGTTATGGGAATAACACAAGCCTTACAGTGCTTACTTTGGGGCTAGGTTAATTGGTGTGAGTGTAAGAAATATTTATTTATTATATCAACCAAGGATGGTAGCCCGCAATGCACTGTTGATGTTGAACTTAAGACACAACAAGATTGTTTGCATTAAATCTTTTGCTTAAATTACTACATACAGTGTAGTTAATACCAGGTCATCCACCAGGGATTTCATTTGATTTATATTTCGGTTTAACAAATAGCCTTTCCGCAGGTGATCCCCAACGCGATCCTGGTATGCGCGGCGGGCGACAAGAACTTTTTGACCTCGTTCTCGGGCCGAGACAAGGCCTACCTCATGCTGTTCCGCATCTGGCAGAACGCGCTCATGGACCAGCCCATGACCAGCCAGGAGATCTGGCAGTGGGTAAGTCATTTATTGTGATACTCTACCTTAGGTACGAGGGCAGAGTGATGAGGCCTACCTCATGCTGTTCCGCATCTGGCAGAACGCGCTCATGGACCAGCCCATGACCAGCCAGGAGATCTGGCAGTGGGTAAGTCATTTATTGTGATACTCTACCTTAGGTACGAGGGCAGAGTGATGAGGCCTACCTCATGCTGTTCCGCATCTGGCAGAACGCGCTCATGGACCAGCCCATGACCAGCCAGGAGATCTGGCAGTGGGTAAGTCATTTATTGTGATACTCTACCTTAGGTACGAGGGCAGAGTGATGAGGCCTACCTCATGCTGTTCCGCATCTGGCAGAACGCGCTCATGGACCAGCCCATGACCAGCCAGGAGATCTGGCAGTGGGTAAGTCATTTATTGTGATACTCTACCTTAGGTACGAGGGCAGAGTGATGAGGCCTACCTCATGCTGTTCCGCATCTGGCAGAACGCGCTCATGGACCAGCCCATGACCAGCCAGGAGATCTGGCAGTGGGATCTGGCAGTGGGTAAGTCATTTATTGTGATACTCTACCTTAAAACGAGGGCAGAGTGATGAGGCCTACCTCATGCTGTTCCGCATCTGGCAGAACGCGCTCATGGACCAGCCCATGACCAGCCAGGAGATCTGGCAGTGGGTAAGTCATTTATTGTGATACTCTACCTTAAAACGAGGGCAGAGTGATGAGGCCTACCTCATGCTGTTCCGCATCTGGCAGAACGCGCTCATGGACCAGCCCATGACCAGCCAGGAGATTGGCAGTGAGTAAGTCATTTATTGTGATACTCTACCTTAGGTACGAGGGCAGAGTGATGAGGCCTACCTCATGCTGTTCCGCATCTGGCAGAACGCGCTCATGGACCAGCCCATGTCCAGCCAGGAGATCTGGCAGTGGGTAAGTAATTTATTGTGATAGTCTACCTTAGGTACGAGGGCAGAGTGATGAGGCCTACCTCATGCTGTTCCGCATCTGGCAGAACGCGCTCATGGACCAGCCCATGTCCAGCCAGGATATCTGGCAGTGAGTAAGTAATCAAATCAGAAATCAGAACTTGGGTAACTGTTGAAAAGGAAAGCTTGAAAATTGGGCTGATTTAACACAATTTCGGGGTGAGTCTGGTAGGTCATTCATAGCCCATTCTTTTTATCCATCCAAGGATCTGGAACTCAATTTTTATTCACTCGTGTCGAGGTTTCTACTGATTTTCTTGCGACATTTGAGTTTCCGTATTTGCATTAAAGCTACCGTGCATGTGTATATGTCGCAGCCAACTGGTTAAATCAGCCGTTCAATAAGAGGGCTAACCCGTTAATTAAAAGCCAACTAATAAGGCAACTTTTGAATTGAGTATCTATTCAATTGAGTGATGGCGGCTCCTGGTCTTCAGAATGATTATGGCTGGTGATTTCACGGTTTTAAAATATTTATCATTGTTATAAGTTTCATTAAATGTCTCAGTTTTTATACTTTTCTTTATAAAAGCATTTTGCATTTTATCGCTCACTGTTTAACTTAAAGTTTAACTTGAATACCGATAAACATTATGACAACGTAACTGTGTTCTCTTGTACATGAATAACTTTCGAGTCTGTTGAATTCTGGTGAATCGACACTGGAAATCAATGACTTCGTTTATTTAAAAAAACCTTCATTGACCGACCTATTATACCTTGACAGAATTCTTGATAGACAAATGCGTCACGGCCCATACAAAATTTACCATACTCCGGCGCAAACGATTTAATAGGAAAATAAATTATTGATATTCGCCATTCTCATAAATCGTGGCTAATATTTAAGATTTACCTTCCAAAGAAACGAATTTTAGAGAAAGTTAAAGCAGAGATTTTCGTATATTTTAATTTTTAAGTCACCAAGACGTAAAAAAATATTGGACTTAAAACAATACCTATCTAAATTTAAGAAATCAATATTTTATTATTACGGCTTAAATTAATAATGGCCGCCAAAAAAAATATTTTTTTTTACATCGAAAAGTAATTCAAATGTTTATTTCTTCTTTTTTTATTCGTTTTATTCACTGTTCATACTATTTAAAGGAACTTTTAAAGCGAACACGTCACTTAAAACGAGAACCACGCGGGTGGAACCGCGGACGGTCGCTGGTTCTTAATAAATAGCCAACTATTTTTCGTTACTACTTACTGTTTCTGTTAAAGCTCACAAGTTTCTTGGGTCCGCACGAGTAATTATTATTTAATCTATTAAATAATAAAGAGTCAACCGTTCATAAAAAAGTAAATATGTTTTTTATTATTATTATAAAATCTTATTAAACATTTATTAAAAACAAACCTATATTTCATTGCCTGCTTATATGTCCTTACACTAATTTACATTTTATGTCAATGTATGTATGTATTTATTATAATATGACATTCTTTGGCGCAAGTCTAAGTTCCATAATACCGGCGGGGACCCTATTGACCTGAAGGCCATATTATTGTATTTTGTGTTGCTTTTTAATCTGTATCGTTTTCATGTTTTTGTGTGTACTTTGTATTATGGTCTTTTGTGTTAATAAAATATTTCTCTGTCTCTCTCTCTCTCTCTCTCTCTCTCTCATAATGATGTCAACGTTTACATGCTTCGGCTACTCGCCACTGGCGCCATCCGGCGCTAGTGGAGCTCAAATTCACACGTACAGGGCACTGACTCGGATGCAAAGAAATCGCCGTGGCGTTATTTCATACAAACAAGCTCACTACACGGCGTAATAAATAAAAAAGTATTTGTATTTCTGTGAAGATTTGTGTGTCTATAGTGAGGTCAAATGTACAACAAAGCAATTCACATATAAAACAACTGAAAAAAACTTCTTGATTTCCAAAGCTTTCAGTGAACCTGAAATATGTTTAATTTCGATTTTATATAAAGTTGTAGGAAGCCGGATTGAGTGAATTCCTTTTTCATATTAAAAAAGAAAATATAAATCGTTTTTCTTACTTTGCTCATAACTGAAGGTTTCTTGAATTTTCGGGACTTTTATTTAATAGTCGAGTGTTCGACTCCTACATCGACGTATTCATTTTCACATAACTGATAATATTTTAAAGAAAGTGAGCATGTTTGTATGAAAATAACGCCACTGTGCGATTTCTTAGCACCCGAGTTGTCATTTTTCAATCCTACTGAAAAAAGATAGGATTTTTGCGACAAAACTGGTTGTCTTACGGCCGGTTTCAATAATTTATCCCTAACAAGAGATAGGCATATCTTAGTTACGTTACGTTACTTAGCAACCGCTGTTATTTCGGGTTATTTTAGGCTGAATAACAAATATATCTAGGCAACAAAACTCTAGTAAGCCTATCTCATACTGTAGATAAGTTATTGAAACCGACCGTTAGTAAGACTGCGAAAAGAATCCCTGGTTATTATGAAATAAGAACACTGATTGGATGGTTGGACCACATCTTCTCTGATTGGTTGACGACTTGACGTTTCAAATGTCAATCTATTCTCTCACGTGTAGTAAACTTTCTATGGGAGTTTCACCCGAGTTCTTTTCGTAATAACACGTGTTGTGAGGCTCCATTTTTAACTCAATCTACCGTACAATTTCTATATATTACAAAATATATTTACTTGACATTGGCAAAATTCGCGAATTTTATCGTGAGCACACCATTAATTAAGAAAGAAGAAGAACTTTCTATGAACCAATCAGAATAAGAGTTAGCAAGCAACCAAAAATTAAGTTAATCAGAGTAAAGAATATCCAATGTTACTAACAGCCGTTCCCAATAACCTATCATTAGTAACAGATAGGGTTACTATAGTTTGGTTGCTTAGTTATTTCTGTTACATTACAGGAAATAACAAAGATTGCCTAGCAACTGAACAACAGTAGGCCTATCTCTTACTGAGGGTAGATTATTGGGAATGGCCGTAAAGCAACCAGTATTTTTTGCAAAAACTATCTTTTTTCAGTAAGATTGAGAAATGTCAACATGATTGTCTAATTATCCATGTTTTTGCAATATTTCAAGGTTTTGACGAAAATTCTATTTATCAAATCCTCCTACGACATAAATATTTATTTTCCACATTGTTATGAAAAATATCGCATACTTGTTTGCGCCAGAGCTAGGTAATTTTGTTACAGATCAAATACACATATGGAAAAAAAAATGTAATTTTTCGCATGTTTTGGTTCATGTTAGTTATTTCCATGTTAGCCATTGATATTAATTAAACAAACTATAGACATAGATTCAATACATTATAATGAACATTGTGGCATATTTTTTATCTGCGCCAGAGCTTGACATTTATTACAGATCAAAAATATACACTTGTAAAATATGCAATTTTTTGCATGTTTTGTTAAAATATTTCTATGATAGCTATCGAAATTAAATAAACTATATATTTAAGATATATAATTTCTTCCTATCTTTGTCTATTCTTCATATTTTCCCGACGTTTCGGCACCTTTTCAGCTGCCCGGGATGCTTTCACGGGATGACATCCACATCTGACAAAATTAAAAAACCCCTAAAAATACGGACAATTACAACTTAGTTCGTGCAATATAGCGCGTTTGATATCCGTAAAAGTTGTTTTATTTCAATGAACAGGGGCCTTACCATCAACTGTAATGCAATTCATTGTAGGTTGTGAGAGTGGGATGCTGCCATATGGCGCGTCTAGCGGCGTCCCGCACTTACTACCTGATAGTAACCTAAAATTAGTCGCATTACAGTTGATGGTAGGCCCCCAGTGCGCGCCAAAACATAAGATGTACGTAGATTTGTATAGTTTCAGACACACGATTTTATTAATTTTTTTTTCGAAATGATTCCTTAACAATACGTTTTTCAAGATTATACTCGAATGAGGTTACACATACTATTGGGAATTGGTTAAATTAGTAGACACGAATCATATTTAGGACCGTATAGTTTTATTTTCTCTTTAAACGCTTTAGTTATTTGCGACGAAGTTATTTCGCGGTTTTTTCGCCCAATCTGCAAAATCGGTCTCGCTCTCGCGCGCCTCCTTTTCTAATTACTATCTCGCTTCACGCTTCAGTCGAGAAGCCCTTTAATAATACACTTTAACGTGTACAATATAAGATTTAAAGTCGATTGAGCTAGTTAAACATATAGAAATTCCAGAGTTCATTCATACCGTACGAAATGATGGATTCCAAAAGCGTTTAAAAATAGCAAGATCTGTCACTATCTGGCTCAACGATTCTGCTATTTATCTGTGTTTTTTACAAACTAATGTTCGATGAATTATGCAGATCTGACCTGACTGCGATTTCGTCCATTGTTGGCGATCGCGTATCGTAAGCTATGCACATATTTCGCGAATCAAACTGTTTACAACACATAATGTTATGTATATGTTTAAATATTTTTATCTAAGTTTATAAAGAGTTTTTGTTCATTTGTTTGTTGATAAGGTAATTTTTATCTGAAGTTTCTGCTCCTCAGTAGTCTGAGTCTGAGAGTGTTTGTCAATCAGTTTAGAATTTATTTATTCACTTCATTGTTGAGAGCAAATAATGAAAAACAAAATAACACACCTTAATATAACGCTAATAACCCTACTGGAAGGAGAAAGGGTTTTTGTTGTTTGTTGGTTGGTGGTAGGACTTGTTGTAAGTCCGCCTGGATAGCTACTACCATCTTATCTAAGTCTGACGCCATAAAAACAATGTTTTCAGCAGTGTTGTTTTCCGGCAGTTAGAGATAAGATAGCCAGTTCCTCAGCTTGATGGAAGGTTCTGGGAGAGGCTCGCTTCCATCTTCAGCCTTATCAATATATCAAGATATTAACATCAGGTATGATAAAGGCTAAGAGTCTCCCCTTCGTTCATAAAAAAAGACGAAGACAATGAGACAGTAGGTATATCTCAAAAGCCGACTGACAAAGCTTAATATATTTTTCAACATCTTCGAAAGTTAAAAGCTACCATATCCCAAGTTAATTGAATCTATATTAATTTAACAGAATAAATACGGGAGAACAGGGCCTTACCGTCAACTCTTTGCTATTCTTTTTAGGTTGTGAGAGTGGTATGCTGCCATACAGCGGCGTCTCACTCTTACTTCCTAAAAATAACCTTAAATGAATAGCATTATAATTGCTGATAGGCCCCCTGGAGACGAGTCCCACATAACCTCCCTGTCTCCCCGGGCGAGGGGGTGTATGTACTTTTATGGGATGAAGCCGCAGGTATTCTCTAGTTCGTCAAAAAATATATCATAAAAAACGTTACTGGAGCAAGACACGTGTCGCACCTTCATTACCATTTCAAACTAATTCTAATATCTCAGTGTTGGTCTTCAACAGAACAGAAAAAGAGCGAATTTTCCGCGATCGGCGTGGCGTGGAATACATTACCTCAAATCTATGTCATCTGTCTGATTTGAGGAGTAGCTTTTTTGTACTATAAGGCCGCTTGTACACGCAATTGCCGTCTGTCGTGTCTGCTGTAGACTAGGTTAGGTAAAGTGGGGGTGTTGTGGTGTCCGAACGCAATTAGATGATCTTCATCTGATTTAATATTAGGCCGCTTTGTAATTTGTGAAGTTTAGTATTAATTTACAACAAGTTTACAAAGTTTGAGTTGAAGGTAATGCGGCAGCTTTGGTTCCAATGTTTTACCTATTATGGTATTATTTAGTTAAGTATATGCTAATACGAAACCAGAGTTGACGTCTCTTTTAAACCACCCACCGTTACTTTGGTTCACGTTTTGCAATTACACCAGTCACCAATAGAGCTTCAGAAATTACAAACCACGACTATTAGTACCTACGCACAAAAAAATCAGATTTAAAGACACACAAAAAGTTTTTTTCTACGGGTCACCGAAGTCGATAAATTAAGTCGATTTGAATGCCAGATGGTATAGAACGCATATTTGTGCATGCCTAATTTGTCTGAACGGAAATCTGATCCAATATCACCCTTAAAATAATACTACAAAAACAACGTAACGTGACACAGTGTTTATACAGCACATTTTGTCTCATTACCATAGAGCTAAATAAATTCAGATCGGTTTTAAATAACAAATGCTTTGGAGTGGGCAATAATGCAAGGACGCAGTCCGCGCTGACTCCTCTGCGCGCGCGCCGCCCGGACACAGGTTAGTAATAGTAATAGTAATAGTAATAATTATTTGCATAAAACACGGTACAATTCTGTTCTTAAATTATTCTAGTGTACGTACTGTATGTGTATGCGTGTTTTACCGACATATCGATAAGCAAACTTGTACCTAATCTCGTCATGCTCTAAAATAATATGTAATTTAACATTTCTCCATACATTAAATTAAATCATTTTTTTTTTTTTAAATAGCTACTACAGTTCAATTTTTAAATATTTAAATACTGAGTACATACAAGAAAACAATACAAATCAATACACACAACTTTGCAGTATGATGTCCATTATTGATGTGTCGGATGTCAGAAATTTACATGTCAAAATTTAAAATTAGGTTAGCTAGATGGTTACACTTGGCTAGTTTAATATTAAAGATTAATCGATTTGTTTTTCATATTAATTTATGTGTGCTTAAGATGCTATATCGAAAAGTACGTACTTTTTGGTATAACACTATAGGACGGTTAGAGATGTTACAAATCTGGTAATAAGATAATATATTTCTTCATAACTTTATCTAGATTCGTATAGTTTCAGAAATACTGTTTTATGATTTTACCTTGATACTTTTTCTTTTCGAAATGACCCCTTAAAATACGAATTTTCAAGATTATTCTCAAATGGGGTTACATAACCTATGGAAATTGTTATGATAAATTTTAAATGCTCTAGCTCTAACCACTGAGCTACCGAGACTTTCGGACCACCGTCGAAATTCTCCAAAGTATTAAATAAAAGTAATTGTATTGGAGAATTTAGACGGTGGTGGACTGTGGTCCGCAAGTCTCGGTAGCTCAGTGGTTATAGCTAGAGCATTTAAAATTTATCATAACAATTTCCAATAGTTTATGTAACCCCATTTGAGAATAATCTTTGGGCCGGATTTCCAAAGTTCGAGTCCCATCTTAGAATTCACTTGTGGCCGAGTTGACTTTTTCCAATATTTTTATATTTAAAATTTATCATAAGTATAAAAATAGCATTGAAAAATGCAAAAATTAAAAAAATCTGAAATTGGTTTAATTAATTTTGGTATAGTTATTTACTACGAAGTGATTTCGTGGTTTTTCGCCTAATTTGCAAAGTCGGTCTCGCTCTCGCGTGCGTCCTTTTCTCATTGCTATCTCGCTTCAGTCGAGTAGCCCTTAACCCTTTAGCTTTTGACGCTTGATGTTGAGCGCGCAATGTATTAAAGCAATTCCGTAGTGCGTCTGTGATTGATGAGCCTTCGATTCGTCAACAGCTGCAGACCAGCCCCCTGATTATATAACTTGTTTCTATCAAAGCTTAATTGAAAGTGCAGTCACATTGCTGCTTTAGTAGTAATCAATGTGACAACTATCTTACTAAAGCAGCAATGTAACTGCACTTTCAATAAATTGCAATCGAACAAATCGATCTGTTAGTAACAGAGTTAGATAAACAACTAGCAGGGGGCTAATTGTCTAATTTTAAAATCTATCGCAATGCCTTTCAATTCGTCACTTGAAAGATATTTACATACTTCGGGTCGTCACTATCTGATATTTGATTTGGATTGTGATCGGGACGCGTTTTGAAAGGTATTGAATGAACGAAATTGACTTGTCTAAACAAAGCGACAGTCGAAAATATCTTTCAAATGTATAGAGAAGTATCAAATGAAGTGTCATTTAAAACATCATTCGTTCGGAAAGGGATTGCGACTATATGTTACACAATTCCATAAATCAATTTCACAATCACAATACCTTTGAAAGGGATTGTGATAGATTTTGAAATTAGACAATTAGGGAGCAGGCTTTGCTAAATTGGCAATTTTTTTCTAATCGACGGTGCATTTTAGCCGTTGAGTTCGGAATTGACTGATTTAGCCCTATTTTATAACCCGTAGTTGCCGTTGACTATTGATCAGAATAGGTATTTCATTTTACGATTTTATGCTAATAAAATGGTTTAAAAGTGGTCTGCAAAATAAATGTTGGTCGGTCACTCGGCCGATTAGAGAACATTGTGATTGTTGCTTAGCTTTCGCAATCGATCGAACAAGTTAAGCTTTTAAGCGTTATGGTCTTGGGTTTGTGCCCGAGGGGTTGATAAAGGCCTGTTTACATTTTTCTATTTAGCATTTTCGTTGCGATGACGTAAGTTCACGTGTAGACTAGTGACTACTCTAATTAGTACGATTTATAAATAAATATACGTAATACAGTGTGTTCGCACGCCCTGAAATTCACTAATCTATATTAACGTTAGGTATCTGTCACAACACTGTTTATCACACCCACGACAAACTCGCGTAGCCGTCGTAATATGATCTTTACTGCGTTGCTATAAGGTCATTACAATTACTAATTCCCATGACTTGCTGACAACTGGATATGAAATAGAGACGTACCCGGTTCGGTTTCGGATAAACTATTTGTGTGGATTTAGGTAGTTTTTATTATAAATATAATAACTGAAACGTAGTAGGTATTAGTCTTCTCCACAGACCATAGATATCGAGATAGACGTAAAGAGCGCTTCAAACTGTTTGAGAACCTAGCGTGTCGAATTTTTCGTACCTACAATGACGTCAAGAGCGAGATTTAGTGATGTGTAAATGTTATTGACGAGCTCTTGCAAGAATCAAATGCACATTTAACCATTTTTGTTTCTGATCGACACGTGTTTTCATGGCAATGGTCTCAAGCGTACTGACTTACGTCGTAAAACTTAGACCGTGGATCAAAGTTTTGGCACACAAGGTACGTACACTTATGCTGTCTATCTCGAAATAGTTCTGTGGTCCGCTCATTCGAATTAGTCTGCAAAAATAGTTAAAATGTTTTTCGTTCCCAATTTTTCGGAAATCAATTCATTTCGTAATAATGCAATTTTCTCTACTTACAATTTAAACGTAGAGTCAACAACACTTCAGCCTTTTCACTTGCCCTACGAAAATCGCCCTTATTTTCAAGCTACTTAGGGGGGCGCTCTCAAGGTCTACTAGTTAGTAGAAATGTGCTTTACTCTATCTAGAAATAGGAAGAAACCGAGAAGGTCCCGGGTTCGATCCCCGGACAAGACAAATATTTGTGTGCATGAACATGTCTATTTGTCTTGGTCTGGGTGTTTAATATGTATATTAAGTATGTATTTCCAAAAAAAAAAGTATATAAGTATGTTTATCCGTTATCTAGTATCCATAACACAAGTTCTTCATGTAACTTAACGTGGGCTAGATAATTGGTGTGATTGTATTCGAATATTCTGAAGATCCACTACTGAAGTGATTGGCAGTGAAAATGCATACATTCCGTTGTCGGAAAAGTTTCCGACTGTTTGTGAATGCGGGTAGGCTAGATAAAGTAACAATTCGAAAACGATAACGAAGTTCGAAAATAATTAAATGTAAGGGATTGGCGGATACGCATAAGCCGTGCCAAATCACGTGGTCTTACCGCAAGTTGATTGGCGCGTTTAGACGATATCAAAATTACTTGTCCTTTCGCTACATAACGATGTTACTTTGTCTACAGGCCCTGATCGGTATTTTTTGTCTATGTTTTAATTGTTTGTTTGAAAATGTAAAGTGTTTCTAAATCCCTTTTTTCTGTATGGTTATTGATAAATAACAATACTTAACATCAGCTATGATGAAAGCTAAGAGTCTCCCCGTCGAGAATAATTAAAAAATATATATACGAGGGTGGATTGAAAACTAGTCGGCCTAACCAAGAAAATAAACACATACTAAATCAAATATATTTTTATTTTTCTACATAATCACCATCAAGTTCAATGCACTTTTGCCACCTTACCTTCAATGCATTTAGACCGTTGAAAAAAAATGATTCTTCCTTAGAGTCAAAATATGCGTCTACTGCTGCTTTGACCTCGTCGTTTGTCGTAAATCTTTGACCTCCCAAGTGCTTTTTTAGGTTAGGGATCAGAAAAAAGTCTGATGGTGCCAGATCAGGTGAATAAGGCGGATGCGGTAACAGTTCAAAGCCACAGTTGTGGAGTTCAGCTGACGACGACGAACACGAGCGTAATCTTGATGAAACAGGACTTTTCTTCTGAGTATTCCTGGACGTTTTTCTTTTATTTCTTCTCGTAAACGACGTAGTAAGGTGCAGTAGTAATCAGAGTTTATGGTCTGACCCCTTTCAAGATAATCAACCATAATCACACCCTTCGAGTCCCAGAATACTGAAGCCTTCACCTTATTTGCCGACAAAATCGCCTTAGCCTTTTTAGGGGTGGTGAACCAGGTCTTCTCCACTGTTTTAATTGTCGTTTTGTTTCTGGTGTACAGTAATGAACCCATGTTTCGTCCATAGTAACAAAACGATTAAAAAAATCATCTTCATCGGCTTCAAATAACTCCAAACAGTCGCGTGCAATAGTCAATCGCATACTTTTTTGTTCAACTGAAAGCAGTCGCGGAATCCACCTCGCAGACACCTTGTGGAAACCCAACACTTTGACTATGATGTTTTGAGTTCGTTCATAAAAGATGCCTATAGTCTCGGCTATCTCTCTAATTTTTAATCTGCGGTCTCCCGTAATTAAATCAAGTATTTTTTTATATTTTCGTCAGTAGTGGACGACGAAGGCTTCCCAGAGCGGGGTTCGCCTTTCACACTCTCTCTACCACGCTTGTATTCTGCTATCCATTTTTTGACGGATGAATATGAGAGAGCGGAATCCCCTAATGTACTGACCATATCATCATGGATGGCTTTTGATGACAGCCTCTTCTTATGGAGGTACTTAATGACGGCACGCTGCTCGATTTGCTCCATTTGCTGAGATTATGTCCGATTGCTTTGTTAATAAATTTATAAAATCACAACTAAGTATAGCACACCTTTCAAACTTCACACAATTAACTAGTCTGAACTGAACTAAACTATGTGGGTAGAGTTGATTTTTAGAATTGAATGGATCTGTGTTAGGCCGACTACTTTTCAATCCACCCTCGTATATGATGGTGAAAAAATTGAGTCACTCTCTTATAAAAGGGTGTACTGGCTTTTTTATTTCTTAACATTACACGTTTCTTAGTTCAAAGTAGGTTAAAAAAAAACATCTATATACGAACATAGTCCATCGATAAAGTTTGATTTCGGATTCGCCTGAATCGGGCCATCTCTAATATTAACTAACAGTTTACTGTGTTACAATGTAGTTTAATACAACCGTTGTGTAGATCTGCATTGTTTTCTTTACTAATGAATTGCTTAGTTATTGTTATGATTTTAAATAATTTCTTTCAAGATTATAGGTACTTATAAGTAACACTGAATAAATATAGCATAATACAATGTATTATATATACCTATGTCATAGGTATAGAGTGTATTAGTGATAAGTGAAGCAAGATCTATAGGTATGTAAATGTGTATTAAAATTTCATTATCTACAAAACGTAGATTAGAAATGATGTCACACGTGCTTATATGTGCCGATGTGAGCTGGTAAATAATATTTGAATAACAAAATGTTGTAAAAAAGCTACAGTGAAATTGCCAAATCATCGGGAAAACAATAATAATACAACATTTTGTTGTTAAACGTTATTGTATTTTTTTTAACTATATACCTACAATCCAAGTTCAACAATAATGTTTTTTTTTCAATAAATAAATAGTACGCACGAAAAGCTACTCTATTTTAATGTACTTTTAGCAATTCTGGTAGTTAGACGATGTTCTAAACGTTATTTATAGATAATCCCATGTCGACGCTTTTGCTGTCCACTTGTGTGCGGTCGGTTCCGCTTCCGCAAAAGAAAAAAAAGAATCCGAAGATTGAAACGCTTTTTTTATTCTTCGGGGGTAAAGTTCGTATTATAAGTCAAGCTTTGAAGCCATTACAGTTTTGGTTTTTATGCATTCTCGTATTGTCAGGGGATATATGTTATAAACACTATTTACTCGGTTATTATGTATTATTAAGTGTGGGACTAAAGAAATGGTACTGACGTATTGCCCGCTCAAAACTGTAAAAAGTGTGGAAATAAAGAAGCTTTATTATTATGTGACAGGTGCACAGCTGCTACGGCGAGGAGCTGGGGTTCAACTCGGACGACGAGGGCTACGGCCGCGACTTTCCCGAAGAGTCCTCGCTGCCGCCCGACGCCGCTGAGGTATGAATCAAATGTTTCATATGACCATATTACTATTTAATATCGTCATCAGCCATTTGTAATGTTGTGTTGAGGCACTGGCCCCACTGTTGAGGCACTGGCCTTCCTTATTGATGGATAAGGAGAATGGGCCATGACCCACCACGCGAGCCCAATGCGGATTGGTTTGTTTTAACGTCTGCAAATGCAGCCGGGGCCAACGACTTAACGTGCCTTACGAAGCACGGAGGAACTCGAGGTAGTAAATATTTGGTCACCAATCCCATGAGCGACCATTGCGAAAGTTGCTCAACCTCAACAATCGCAGGCGCAAGCGCGTGAACCAAAGCGCCACGTGCTCCTCATTTACGGTCGGTTTCAATAACCTACCCTCAATAAAAGATAGGCTTACTAGAGCTTTGTTGCCTAGATATTTTTGTTAATCAGGCCAAAATAACAGCGGTTGCTAAGTAACATAACCAAGATAGGCATATCTCTTACTAGGGTTAGATTATTGAAACTGGCCGTTACTATACCTAGATAAAGATAGATTACGATAAAGATATATTTATTTGCAAAAAACATGAGTAACAAACTAATGATGATTGAATTAGATCTATCACGGTCAGCATGCAAAAAAAGAAATTCATCAGGTAAAGCAATTATTACATTAAAATTATAATTCATTTGATTAAAGAACAAAATTAAATATTAAACAAAATTTTATTGAGAATCCTTAAAAAATATATACACTCGGTAGCAAATAAGTCGAGCCATTGCGTTATCTTCATACAAACATACTCACTTCACGGTCTTATAAATAAAAAAAGTATGTGTATTTCTGCAAAGATTTGGGTGTTGATGGCGAGGTCAAATTTTCAATTAACCAATTAGTATTTAAAACAACTGAAAACATTTATTGATTTCTTAAAATTTCCGTAAAACAAATGATTAATTTTCATTCCATATAAAGTTATAGGAAACCTGATTGAGTGAATTTGTTTTCCTTACTTTGCACAAAACTGAAAGTTTTCTTGAATTTTTGGGACTTTTATTTACAAGTCGAGTATTCTACTCATACTTCGACGTACAAATGTTTACATAAATGTTCATATGTTTTGAATAATGACACTGTAAAGTGAGCATGCTTGTATGAAAATGACACAGTGGCTCGATTTATTTGCTACCAAGTGTATATATAAGTTCAAATCCAATTTCATGTCACAAATTTGAAACATGTCATGAATAGTGTAAGTGTGGAAATAAATAAATAAATAAATAAATATAAAATCAGAATTAAATTAATTTATGTAAGAGTAAAAAAACAGTCATGCATGTAACGGTTAATATAATGTATTAGAATGATTAGTTATTTAAGAAATCCTGTATAGAGTAATAACCCTTTTCAACCAGAAAGCTTTTTAGGTTGGCTCTAAACAAGTTGTTATTAAGGCTTTTGTAGTTTTCTGGTATTTTATTATAAATCTTTGGAGCCATACATATAACACTGTTTTGTAAAAGTGTCATCTTAGCAGCATGCATACATAGCCTATCACCATGACGCCTGTTACGTACAACAAAACCATTAGCAAGCAGCAGCTAGTCTCAATATTACTATGTACCTATCTCTACCTTTATCTCCCAAAAGGGCTTAGTTATTTATTATAGGAATAAGTATTTTTCAGAATATGTCATTTTCGGAAATAAAAACATCTAGCTCGTTTCGTTGAACAGATTATAGCTTTCCCGGGGATAGCCAAGGGCTGGTAATATAGCAATATTGTTTTCATGTCTCATATTCTGAAAGTTACTCATAACTTGCCTAAAATGCGGGTTGAAAGTGATATGTGGCGGCCCTAGGGCTGTAATAAATTTGAAAAAAGAATAGGGGGTGTCATGTCAAATCGATATCTGTAATCTCCTTGGACTTTTATTTACCAAAGGTATGTAGGCAAAGGCACAGAAGCCTATACAGCTTATTTTGTTACATTACAAAATAATTAAAATCGTAGAAACCTTACAAAAATTTGTTTTAGAATATTCTGTTTGTTTTTACTTTCCTCATATTCAAAATGAAAAGTAGTGTGTTTACTTCGGGTGTATGGACCCATAACAGTCTCGAACTATCGGCGCCGTTACTTCGTTCGGGCGCCAAAACACTCGACTGTTATGGGTGTCATACAGCCCTTGGTTAACAATCTACTATTTCATCCCATCTATTCGAAAAACGCTGATTGATTCGCCTCTAAGTGCGAGCAAAGTAAGTCTTTTCTCCAAGAGACTTTTTCACGGGGCAGAAATGAGATTTGAATTTAAAACATTAACATCGTCCCTTAGTGCTCGGTGACCAAAGAGATCGCACGAAAATATTGTATGAAAAATTCACTGGCCGATTATTAGGTGACCGGCGCGTGCAGCGCCGCAAAAGAAAAAAAAAAGAAAAACGCGCGAACTACGTATTACCCTTGTATTGGACTTTATTGGAGTAAACAGTGTTTTGTGATATTTGCAGTGCAATAATTGCGAAAAATGAGTTCCACAAGCAGCGACAGTATTTTTTATTTTTTAAACTATGACTATAACATTTCAAAATTGCACAAATGATTCAAATATTAATATTAATTTTTAAGCTGTTACTTTATATATTTTTTAACATTATAACATTATATTGGTGTTTAATATTTTTTTTATAAATACATTCATTAGTTGTATCTAGAAACGCCTCTTATTTCTTTTTCCCATAGACGGGGATGAAAAGTAGAGTGTATCACTCGGCCGCAAAATATATTTTTGGCTCGGGCGACGTACTTTGAATCCTTCGCTACGTTCAGGATTCTACTAAAGAATCCCTCGCTACGCTCGGGATTCTACTCTAGGATCCCTCACTTCGCTCTGGATTCAAAAAAGCGCCCTCGCCGTAAAAATATTATTTTGCTCCCTTATGGTACAATCTACTATTTTAACCCCCGATGCAGCGCAAAGACGGGTGTTATAAGTTTGAAGCCTATGTCTGTCTGTCTGTACGTATATTCGTAGAGCCTAAACGAATCAAGCGATTTTAATGCGGTTTTTTTTTGTGTGTAATTTAAAAAGGATGAAATGAAATAAAGATTTAAAATTTTATTTTTTCAAGATTTCACTTATTTATTTGTAATACCTACGATGGTTTTGATATCTCTAACAGGTGTTTTACCGTTTCTTGCTGGTTCTTCTTGTTACGCGGTCTCCCGCCGTAGGGTTTGTGGGAAAATGCAGGTGAAACTGCGGGCGGAAGCTAGTTTATAAAGCTCATTTCGAATATTGAAGGCGACCACACATGACCGGAAATTGTTGATTTTCTCAGACTTCCGCTGAATTTTTGACGCGATTATCATATGATCCACGTTCAGCACAACTTTTCTGATCGTGTGTTATTTTATCGTGGTGTCACATGACGTAGGTATTTAACCCAGATGTTACTGAATTATAATATTGCATTCGAACTTTACTATATTTTGTATGCGGTTAAAAAAATACTAAATAACGTGCGAAAAAAAATATGAAAATATATTTTCCTTGTGGAAACTCGGAAAATCTGCGTTGTTTATAAGCAACGCTAGTATAATAGCCCTAAATACCGCTTTTTATCAGTATTGAAAAAATTATGTGTTGTACTTATAATATGTTCTTTTAAAAGGACGGTAGTAACAAGTGGGTTAAGGACCGGACGGACAGAAAACAATGGGATCTTACACACATAACGCTCGGCTCTTATTATTAATTTTTATGAAGTACAGGCAGTCGTGGCCTGTCTTTGCCAACAGAAACGATATACGTTATGAAATGTGTGTGTCTACAGCTTCCTCATAAGACATAGAGAAATTCTAAGCATGCCATATTTTTGTGCATATTAGGAGCAATCAAAGCGTGTCAGTGATATTTTAGGTGCAACCATAACTTCGTTACTAGGAGTTTTTTTTTGTGTGTTAGCTGGAGAAACGTGTCCCCAGCTGACACATGCCGTTTTAAGGCAAACCAGTGAGGTTAGGGCTTTAGACTATAGTCAGAAATTTAGTGCACAATAGGAGCAATGAGAACCAAAAAAACTAACCGTCACACTCAAATACTGTTGAAACTACGATCATTAAAGTGTGTGTTAGCTGGAGACCCGTGTCTCTGGCTTACACACACCTGTATCTTCGTAATTATTTGAGGTAGGATTATGTTTTATACCTCAAATTTTTGAGTCGAATTGGAGCAGTAAGCTCCAATTTTTTCTAATCTCTAGCTCGAATAGTTTTTAAGCTACGAACCGATAAGCATGTGTAAGCTGGAGACACGTTACAAGTTTTGAATCACTGTAACCGTATAAGTTAGAGTCTCGTATTAAGAATCAAATGATACCTTATAATAGGTGCACACGGCATGCAAAATTTCAAATCACTGGGCTTCTTAGTTTCAAAATTATAGGCAAAAAACTGGTTTCCCGCCAAAAAATTCAAAATAAATGGCTCGGACGCAGCTATAGCGCGGTTGCCTTTCCGTGCGCTACACTGTTGCAATCGACTTTGAACCTAACCGCTGGTATTAATTCGAGTCACTTTAGTTTGCGCTTTCGATCGTTTTAAATTCTGTTTTGAGAATTTCAGACCAGGAGCCGTCCGATATATCTACGCTGATTACAAACCATCTATGGTAGTTACTTATAGTTAAACTGTCTGATTCTCTTATGAAGTAGTTTTTAAATGTTAGTGTTAGAAAATTCACAACATTTGTTGATATAGGGCATGGATGATGGGCAATTTTCTATGAAACCTGGGCGTTAAACCAACAGAAATGGAACTACTATTTAGTACTTAGTACTTGAAAATATTTTCTTGTTTATTAACTATCATAAGCCCCCAGGTTTGCTTGAAAATAACCAGAGCGAAATACACTATTATAAATTCTGTACACTATACTTTTTTCTCTCTTATTAATTCAGTGATCGGAATAGGCTGAGTATATTTACCTATAGTTCATAGAACAAAGACAAAAATTTCAAAGATATTTACATACTTCAGGCCATCACTATTTGACATTTGAAAGGGATTGTGATCGGGACGCGTTTTGAAAGGTATGGAATAAACGAAATTAAACTGTCTAAGCAAATGTGGCAGACGAAAATAACACAATCACAATACCTCTGAAAGGGATTGTGATAGATTTTGAAATTAGACAATTAGGGGGCAGTTTCCATAATAATTTCACTCTAAAATTGGGATAAGTCGCTTGCCATACAAAATCGATCGATTTTATTGATATTATTATTATTATTGATATTTGATGCTGAAAGGGGGTTTTATGGGTTACGTAGGGGGTCGAAAAATACCCTATTTTTGTGCTACGATGCACCGTTTCCGAGATATATCAAAAAATATAGAAGAGCAGCGGAAGACTTCGATACTGTTTTTATATCCAGCAATTATATTATTATTTCACAATATTTTAAAATATTTATTTGTAACTGTTCATATCTACGCACGACGGGCCTCTCTTGCTTAATTTATTTAAAAACAAAACCAGCCAGCAACGGCGGTGTTGCGGCCTCCTTGTAGTGCGGAGACATGTATGATCTCCACAGTACTTAAGGTACCTCTAGATTAGATTAGATTAGAACTGTGACAAAAAGACGCGCGAATCGAGCTAGAAAAGCGAGTGTGCCGCTGCAGTGGCCGGCGAAATTCCAGAGACGACAGTTTTTTTTTATTAAAGTACTAAAATACGAATATGTAACCCCTTTTGCAACACCTGGATTGCGAGTCCTGGATTATTTTATAATAAGTACCATAATGCTAAAGTCTTTGTTTCCACACTATGTTATCGACTACTTTTGCATTCCCGAATTTTTTGGAATCCTGGGATTAATATAAAAAAAAACAAAATGTTTTAAGATTTTTCTGCCAAAAATTAACTTTATCCGATCACTGGTTATCGTGAATATTAATGAAATTTTAGGAAATTAAAATCACGTGAACCATGAAAACATTCTAATTATTTTTGAGCAGTTGTGTCAAAACGAAAAGCATTTATAATTTAAATATTAATAATAAGGTGTTAAAGTTCGCCTAATTAAATTCCCAGTTTTACCGGAAAAAAAATAGTATAAAGGAAGTCTCCGATTTTTGTCTTTGTTCTATGAACTATAGGTAATAGGTAAATATACTCAGCCTATTCCGATCACTGAATTAATAAGAGAGAAAAAAGTATAGTTAGGTACCTAATTTATAATAGTGTATTTCGCTCTGGTTATTTTCAAGCAAACCTGGGGGCTTATGATAGTTAATAAACAAGAAAATATTTTCAAGTACTAAGTACTAAATAGTAGTTCCATTTCTGTTGACTAAACGCCCAGGTTTCATAGAAAATTGCCCATCATCCATACCCTATATCAACAAATGTTGTGAATTTTCTAACACTAACATTTAAAAACTACTTCATATGAGAATCAGACAGTTTAACTATAAGTAACTACCATAGATGGTTTGTAATCAGCGTAGATATATCGGACTGCTCCTGGTCTGAAATTCTCAAAACAGAAATTAAAACGATCGAAAGCGCAAACTAAAGTGACTCGAATTAATACCAGCGGTTAGGTTCAAAGTCGATTGCAACAGTGTAGCGCACGGAAAGGCAACCGCGCTATAGCTGCGTCCGAGCCATTTATTTTGAATTTGACTTGGTTAGTTTTTTTGGTTCTCATTGCTCCTATTGTGCACTAAATTTCTAACTTTAGTCTAAAGCCCTCTAACCTCACTGGTTTGCCTTAAAACGGCATGTGTCAGCTGGGGACACGTTTCTCCAGCTAACACACAAAAAAAAACTCCTAGTAACGAAGTTATGGTTGCACCTAAAATATCACTGGCACGCTTTGATTGCTCCTAATATGCACAAAAATATGGCATGCTTAGAATTTCTCTATGTCTTATGAGGAAGCTGTAGACACACACATGTTATGAATGGTGGCCCTTATCTCAGCCTAGTTTTACGGTATAACGACGGGACACTACTGTATGCGATAGTGAATCTTACACATAAATGTAGGAAACGGAAATGATAGTCGGCTAGGAACGTACTTTTCCGTTAATAATTCTTGATACAAGTTTACAGATAGTACCAATTTGAGATATTCGTGTGGTGCTGCAATACAAACAATGGCCCACCTCAAATTTCTAAGCATTTTTACCACTTTACAGCGTTTAAACGAAGAAACAAACGTCTTAAAATAGATTTTTGTTAATATTTACTTAAAACTTTTTTTTTTTTTTTTTTATTGATTTTATTATAGTTATTATTCTTCTTTATTATTATTATTATTAATTATTAATTTATATTGTAGCGTGCGATTTTTGATGTTAAATGCCTGTCATGCTGTGTACACATACTTGTGGAGTTGCAGCCTATCATAAATCTTTATCTGTTTGTACTGGTCTTCATGTATTTGCTGTCACTCTGTTTTGTGTACCTAAATAAATAAATAAATAAAAACAAAAGTGTCGGTGTTTGTTACCTTATCTCCTCTCAGATAAATTGTAAATCTACCACTACACTGTGTGATATTGTTTGCTGTGTCTCTAAAGAAAGTTTGTAATAATTAGGAAAAACGGAAAAAATGCTAAGTTTGTATTTTCTTTCGAGTCCCCGATATTTCGGCGCAGTTGCATGCGCCATGATCACGGAGTAACTCCTAATAATGATTGTAATAGTGACCATGAAAGTTTGGTATTTCTAATTTTTATAGTCAACAGCAAGTCTGACTTTGACATTTGCAACGAAAAAGAAACTCTTCTAATAATTTGTACAGTCAACACCGCGTCAGACTTCACAGCTGCGCCATGATATTAGGTACGGTGGTTATCGTGGCGCAGCCTGAACTGCTGACGCCGTTACTAGCCAAAAAATTGAGTCATCACGTTTTTTGTCAATTTATCTTAGTAGCAAGGAAATAAAGTCGTATATCTCAACTCGTTATCTTAATATATATCGATATAATCCTCTTGTTCGATCGCATGTGCAGACACGTCACCTACAAAGCCGATACGCTATCGATGCTCGCACTCGCGAAGATATCACGATGTTTTTGATAACACTAGTTCTCGATTAACGTTGGCGGTGTATAGTGGAGCACTATGGTCCGCATACCTAAAGTCTTGATCAAGAAGAAAGTGAGTGAATATATTGTTATCTTAATTGTACCTTAGTTGTAAACTTTGGAAGTTTCTGTTGGTCCTTAAAATATATAATTTACTTTTCTAGTATAAAGTGGAATCCGAATATTATTGTGGTGGAATGTAATACATAGATTGTGAGCGTGTGAATGTACAGATAATTTAACATATCATAACTGTCAAACCATCGGCCAAATGGGCTATTCGGAACTCGTATTTTGATTGTGAAACGCCTCATTATGTATAAAGTAGCTGGTACTTTATGCCTGTCCTCGCTTTGGGAGTTCCCCGGAATACGCGAGTTCTCGGGCTCTAATTCAGTCCGTATGTGCGCTTAAGCCATTGACTAAAGGTTCATTCCTAGTTTCTACATAATGTATTTACAATTTCATTATTTACGATTTTAAAGTCGCGCTGACCGCATGCTGACCGACAGCGTTAACAGCCGAGATGATATGAACTTTTGAAAACGTTTTTGAATAACGCGTAGCTATCACCGCGGACGTTCAGCATGACAACACATTTTGCTCAAAAAATTAATAAAGCATTTATTGATCTCTTCACATATGGCTCAGGATTAAAACTTTTTAAATTTTTGGAAGAGACTATTCCCTGAAAAAGAATAGAATATTGTATTCGCAGGAATGTGGTGCGTAAAATGACCATAATATCGTTAAAAGTGACGGGCACATGGACCCAGCCTGAGCATGCACAATTTGAATAAATTGAATTTAAAGATATAAAAATGATACTTAATAATGTCATAAAATAATAATTAATACGTAACGTCACAATCAATTCAATAAAATTCGATGTGGATATAAACACAAATCATAAAGTTAAAAAAACAGTAATAGTTATCATCATCTGTAGGTTACATGTCATATTAACTTCAGGAAGAACCTGAAGTACAGATTACTAGATGACTACAAGTTAGGTACTAACAGCATTATTATCAGCGCGACTTAGGTTCGTGGTTCAACTATGTAGGTAGGTTTTTTTTCTCATTGGTACGCGTACGGTATTTTGTTTATTTATGTATCTATAATATATATATATAGTATTAGTATAGTATGTATGAATTTGTATATTTATGTATGTATAAAGTGATGTACGTTTATATATCAATGTTAACAAATCGCATGTTGTACATACCGCTTTAGCTGCTCTGTTACCCTAAAAAATTACTGGTAGATAATACTTTTAGTATTAAGTCCGCCTTTTGTACCTGACTTTGTGTTTATTGTACAATAAAGATTAAAATAAATAAATAAACAATGTCAGCCTTAAAAAGTTATTCGTCTGTAGGATCTGGTGGAGTCGATGGAGGCGGGGGGCGGGGGCGCGGACGACGGCCGCGGCAGGACGCAGCCGCCCTCCGCGAGGGACTCCGACCCGCCGCTAGGTAAGAAAAAATAACAATTTCCTAAAAGCCGAAGCCACACAGCAGCTGCTAGGGCTACATGCCAGAAGACGCACTTTTTAATCATTCGAATTATCACAATATTCGCATGCGAATCCTTATTTTTGAAATTCCGATTCGCATTCACAACGAGTGGTGCCGACCACTCTTTTTTAGGGTTTCGTAACCTAATGGCAAAAAACGGAACCCTTATAGATTATGTCTGTTTGTCCGTCCGTATGTCACAGCCACTTTATTCCATAACTATGAGGATAACACAGTTGAAACTTGGTAGGTAGATGTATTCTGTAAACCTCTTTACGGTTTTTACACAAAAATAAAAAAAATATAAGTAAGTTTTAAAATATGAAAGTGAAAAATGTAAAGAATATATATGCTGTAAATTTTTATAATAACTTTCAACGAAAATTGGATTGAACGCAATATATTTAGCAGTTTATTGCTTATTGCTACATAGAAATCTCTTCCAGGCAACCTTGGGTGAGAGACGGAACCCTTCATGTGCGAGTTCGACTCGAACTTGGCCGATTTTTTATTCAAACGATAGAAAGTTTGACGTATAGCACTTAATGTCATTTTCAAATTGACATTGACATGACGGATAGTTTGACAACTTAAAAACGTTTCGTTTTAAGTGATTCGAGTCCGATTCAGTATCGGTTTTTGCCAATCTATGGAGAGTTAGTTTCCGGTTTTAAAATATTCTGCGTAAAATGAAATAATGTCAAGGGAGTTTAAAAAAACGGCAACACCATAGTCTAGTGATTAAAAAATGCGACAAAATGGAAGCTGGTGAATTTCAATTCAAATGCGAATTGAATTCGCATGAGAAATTCGAATGATTCAAAAATACGTCTCCTGGGCTTTAGGAGAACATCGACCTTAAATAATAATAATAATAATTGCATACAATCACACTAATTCTCTAGCCCACATTAAGTTTCATGAAGAACTTGTGTTATGGATACTAGATAACGGATAAACATACTTATATACTTTTTTTTGTAAATAAATACATCATATACATATTAAACACACAAACCAAGACAAATAGACATGTTCATGCACACAAATATTTGTCTTGTCCGGGGATCGAACCCGGGACCTCTGGCGCAGAAGGCGAGTTTAGTGCCCCTGCGCCAAACAGGTGGTCAAATTAAAATACAGAATAGGTCGTCAAAATAGTAATAAACTTTCTAACCGACCAACTAGGTGGATGGATTGAGTGGTCCGTTAGTAAGAAAGGGGATGATGATGTGTCTTAAGTACATCATCATCAGACATTTTTAATGCCTTCCTTATGAACGGATAACTAGAATGTGCCATGAGGACACCACGAGAATAGGTTAGTTTTAACGGCTGTAAATATAGCTGGGAGCCCGGGACCAATGGCTTAACATTCCTTCCGAAGCGCGGAAAAGCTCCAGATGGTAAATGTTTGAAAGAAAGAAAAGAAAAAAAAAAAATTATTTGGGATAAACACGACAATAAGACACATCAAAGTAGCACAGAAAAAAGAAGCACAGTTTGTCCCAAAACGGTACCGACTCAGCATAATGCTTGGCATTTTGGCCAGCGCTGGTCTTCCGTTCGGTACCGTTTTGGTGGGGCTGAGAGCCATGTTAACCGGAACATCAAATAATTATTATTACCACATACAACAAAATACTACAACTAACTACAAATATAGACTTACACAATTTTGTTGTCTGGTCACCTATCCTATTTATCCCATGTTAGGTTTACAAGCATTAGTTTAGTATAAGTTCACAGTAGCCGGGGGCGTCCCGAATAGCATAACAGTAAATGAACAAGCTGGTTAGTATAGTTCGTAAAGTCAACAGAACTACAAAAATCGATCTAATTCCAAATGCAATAAGGGCTCTCTCAAGAACATTGTAAACCAAGTATATGAACGCACGAGACTCAGACTTTGTAGCACTTTTTCGTACTTTGTGTTGAATTTTTCGTACCTACGCTGACGTAACTAGCAAGATTTAGTGATGTGGAAATGTTATTGACGAGGTCTTGCAAGAAAACAATGCCCAATCAACCATTTTCGTTTCTGAGTGACGCGTGTTTTCATGGCAATGGTCTCAAGCGGACTAGATTAGGTCGTAAAACTTTGACCGTAGATCAAACTTTTGGCACGCAAGGTTTTACCGTCTTATTTCGATATAGGTCTGTGGCGTAAAGTCAACAGAACTACATACATTTTGTTCCAAATTCGATAAGGGCGCGCTCTCAAGAACATAGTAAACTAATAATATGTATGCACGAGACTCAGATTTTATAGTTTGCCCTTATGTCACTCGTAATAGCGGTGTTAATCGTAATGCAAAGCTGAACGCGCTGTTGACTGTACGTTTAAAGTTAGTAAATGGGGGAATCATCTGGTTAGGGCTGTAAAAGGCGTTTAGGGTATTCCCATGCGTTCTTGCAAGAAATAGGGAACTTATCTTGTTTATGAAAGAGTATTTCAAACAAGTATTTGTTTTTAACAATAATGGCAATCCGCAAAGGATGTCCTCTGTCTGCGTCGAAGCGTGATATTGTATATTATATTATATTATATGACATAGGACTCGGTCCGAGTCACTCGGACAATATGCATTTATTTAAAAAAATATTAGGTGCAATATAATGTATTCCAAAAGTTTGAACCAGGTACAATTTTGGTTAGTGGTAGGACTTGTTCTAAGTCCGTCTGGCTAGCTACCACCATCTTATCTAAGTCTGATGCCATAACAACAATGTTTGAGGATTCCGAGAGAGGCTCGCTTCCATCTTCAGCCTTATCTATACTTAATATCAGGTATGTTGAAGGCTAAGAGTCTCCCCGTCGTACATAAAAAAATACAATCGGGAACTTGCCGGTTGATCAGTACTTTTTTGGGAAACGTTTTCTTGGAAAGTACTAAGGTTAAAGAAATTATTTATTATTCAAATGAAATACCTTATAATGGTCTTATTTTTGTGATATAATTTTTTTTCGTTTTATATATGTATATCTATTACTTTTTTAAAAAAAGATCCCTGAAAAAGCTCTACCCGGGAAGTTCCCCGAGTGTACTAACTGACCTGTTTATTTTGTTACAATAATAAGTCTGTTCACAAACGTTAACTTTTCGCGTGTAAAGATAGACAGATATTTTTTTTAACTATTTTAGCGTTGAAATATTAAAAATACTTTTTGGGCAAATTCACAATAACTATTTCATTTATAGTTATGTACAGATTTTTACATACAAATACCTAGTACCTAATATTTCATCATGTAAAGGTATTTCTTATTTCATAATTAACAGCCTACCTATCGTTTTTATACGTATTATTTAAGTAATACTATTACGAGATAGTAAAAATCTTTATAGAAAGATAAAAAGAAACGTGTAAACAAGTAAATCTTGAATTATTAAACTTTTAATTTTAGTCTCATTAACTAATTTCCGTATCTATTATAGGATTATAGCAATGGCTAAGTACCATAAATACAATAACATTATTCACATTATAGCGCTAAATCAGGAGTCGGGACCTGCCCAGTAAATTCTTAAAACAATAAAGACGTGATTAGCTACTTAGTTCATTTTCTCTGGTCAAGCAACTAAGTTGTGACGTATAAATGGAACAGTAGATGTCGTTTACAGACCAGTGTTTCGTTATGCCGTATGAGTGAAGGTTTCGTCTTAACTTATAAGTGTAACTTACGGGAACTGTTTTTGTGGAATATGAAAGTTCATTAGTCGGTTTTATAAAAAAAATATATTTTAAAAGATATGTGGGGACTTATCGCGTGGAATATGTTAAATCGCGCGATTTCGTACTACATGCTAAAGAATTTGGACGTGAGAGAGACCGATGGGTTTGTGGTGGTAGACCGGCAACTCTCCCCTCTTGTAGAAAACGTGGTGGACGAGATTGCCACCGCGGCGGAGCCTGGTCACGATCTGGATCAGCAGTATCTGGATTGGTTAGGTGCGACATTTTTTACTGCTTGTTTTTGTAGACAACGAGGAAGTTAAGGAAAAAGAAATACATATTTTATTAATTTTTATATTACAAATTTTTAATATATATATTTTTTAAATAATCAAATCTTTTTGATATGTAAGCAATAACTCTTCCGTATACTCAACCACTGAGAAACTGGCTATATCACTCTGAACTATTATTTCTAACTGCCGGAACACAACAATGCTGAAAACATTGTTGTTATGGTGTCAGACTTAGTTAAGATGGTGGTAGCTAGCAGTGGCGAGGAGTCAAAAATATGGACAAGGTAAGCCGGACCAACAATTAATCCGAAAATTCTCTTAACTTTATGATGGATCGGTGGGGTGGGATTTTTAATGGAAAACCGATATCCGATATCGACTGTTCGCCACTGGTAGCTAGTCAGGCGGACTTACAACAAGTCCTAGCACCAACCAAACCAACAAAACAAAATGTTCACCGTTACACGTTGGTTTCAGTAACGAACGGCGACGCGGCGTACCGGGAGGAGGAGGGCGGCGACACGCTGCCCACCGACATGTCGGAAACCAGCGACAGCGAGCCCGACAAACCGCACAAGTATGTCACTCTGTTTTTTTTGTTTCGATGGGGAAATGCGCATACCCCCTGTGAAATACCAAATTAACCGATTCATTGCGGATGACGCCATGGAGCGTCATTGATAATTTTTGCGTATGGCGTTTGACGCCAAATAGCGTCATAAATAATTCCTCTGAAATTCTGTACAATGACTATTTAGAGAGTTCTAAATAAGCAGAACTTCCATTATTTGCCACGTAGGTTATACCTGTATAATTCGTTTTAGGAAATAGTGCCAGTTTAAAGACTTCAGAGGTTGCAAACCTTTTGTTCCCAAATTTGACTTCTTTTGTGTATGGCGTTTGACGCCACATGGCGTCATAAAGAAAATTCCTCCAAAACTGGAATGAATTTTAAGAGAGTTCTTTATTATAATGAGAAAACAATATCGGCCTCGCCACATAACTTGGCATTTGTCATAGTCGGAAAAGTAAGCCTTATTCCCATGTCATAATTTTAGTTCCAGATATTGACACGCGCCAAATTAAATGGCGCGTAGGTATCTACTTTATAACTTTATAACCACAAGCGAATTTTTCGTGATATTCTTAGCAAGCCCTTTTGTTTGATACCCATATTGTAGGAGTAATCAAAAATAACTAGTCAGCCATCTTGGTTGTTCCGCCATATTGGATTTGGAATGACTTCACTTTATTTTTCGTGTTTTTCTCAGCAAGCCGTTTCATTTGATATCCATATTGTAATAGTGCATCAAAAATATATACAAAGCAAAGCTTTTTAAAAAGTGGAGGGGCGCGTCTTCGTGGGTGGTGGGACATATACCTTGCCTACTCATTTTTGCGTAAAACGGGTGACTGTTGGGGCAGAAAAGTTCAGACCTTTCGTTTGACTAAAACCGCAGACGAGGACGTCCAACTATTACTAATTATGGTGGACATAAGCACGACTCCACGACGTGATAAAGATCGCAGGAATACCCTGGATGCAAGTTGCGTATGTCATGATGGTTTTTAGATTTAATAACTTAAATAAAGATACTCTTTTAACACATTTTTGTAAACCCCTACTAAAATTACACAAAAGGTTTCAACACCTGATCCAAATAAATCACTTACAATCTTATGTACTCAGCAAATATGCTACTTTTCCGCCGATTGCACCGAAGATTAGGTATCGAATACCTACAGAGTAACTGTAATTTGCTTGACAAAACTGTCAAATCACATACATTTTTAAACCGTAAACCCTGTAAAAGTACAACGTTAAAAATCTTGGTGCAACCGGCGTATTTGGAAGCTCGGAGCAGCGGCTAAACATTACATTCGGATGCCGGTTGCATCGACTTGTGTTGATGTCTGCGGAACAGAATCGGTCACAAAAAACGCTATTCCGATACCGTGTTTATCTGAACGCAGGAAGACGTGATGCAGCATCGATAGAATCTCTAAAACGCTCGATTTTACTACTATGAACGAACGCAGAAAGTCACCAAGACGCGATACAGTTGCAAAAACGCCGCGCCGATCGTCCGATGTAAAAATTAGTATGTCCGTTATCCCCATACAAAAACATTTGCAAGAAAACATGTTGTTAATTATAATGCGACCTCCGAGAGGATGTCCAAAACCACTCGAAAGGACCTGTCAAATAGTGCATACTTACAGCGGCCGCATTATACGTAATATCGCCATCGAGGCGTAGGCTCTTAGTCTGTAGATAAGAGTATTTCTTTTGGTGTATTTTAAAACATAGGTATTTAATTATCCGTCGACTAAAATATGTTTTCTGTTAAAACGTTTTTCTCACTACTCTAGAAGTAACCAAAAATTTAAAAATTAACAAAGATAAATCAAGAGTACTTAGCAGACGCGTAAGACGGCAAAGAATGTTATCGCAATTAAATAATGGGCTCTTTATCAGATATTCAAACTTGTTGATAGTAAGAAAGCAACATTTGTTGCCTTAATATTTGTTTACATTTTCGTTAAAAAGTATCGTCCTTAATTAATAACATTGTTTTTAGTGGATCATATTATATTAAAGACAATAAAGGACGGTCCAAACATGTATGGAGTGTGGGACAACAGGGCTTTATTTGTCAAATCGAGTCCATATCTATATTTTTTACGCAATAAATAAAATAGAAATGTATGTCAATTTCGACTAATTTTCTCGAAAAAAAACCTTGCTGGAACTTCCCCGATTACTTTAGAATAGTATTCTTAGACATTGATACAATGCGACAAGGCTTATAATAAACGTGGCAAAAAAAGAAACTAACACGAAACGTTATTTTTGGCCGTGTCGTGCAGCGCCTCTGCCTGCGTTAATTATAATTATAACCATTGTCGCACTTGTGATAAGGTCTTTAATGAACGTGGCAAAAAAGGAACTAACACCGCCATCTTGTGTTTACGTAAATTTTGACAGTTACAGCGCCCCCCTTCGCTTTTATTATAATCCTTGTCGCACTGTAAGAACGTTATCGGTATCCGCAGCGGCGGTGAAGATGAGAAATGCACGGCGAGCCACGAGGGCCAGTTGCTACTGCAGCAGGAGGTGCCCTTCAACATCGACCAGCTCTTCACCATGATGTTCACCAACTCCAAGTTTAACCTGGAGCTGCTAGCCGCTCGGGGCACGACGGACTATGTCCAGGTAACGTAGGACCTTCTTCATAAACTGCTGCAGCAGGAGGTGCCCTTCAACATCGACCAGCTCTTCACCATGATGTTCACCAACTCCAAGTTTAACCTGGAGCTGCTAGCCGCTCGGGGCACGACGGACTATGTCCAGGTAACATAGGACCTTCTTCATAAACTGCTGCTGCAGGAGGTGCCCTTCAACATCGACCAGCTCTTCACTGTGATGTTCTACAACTCCAAGTTCAACCTGGAGCTTCCAGCCGCTCAGGGTACTACAGACTACGTATAGGTACCGCAAGACCTTTGTCGTAAACGGTAAACTAAATTTTCATCTAACTCCGTCAGCTATTTCAATGTCTCTTTCAATTTCAAGTGTCAGGGGGTTACTGACGTTTGGGACGAAATAACTTCACACTTTGTCCGAATTGCCACTTTTTAATTTAATAATTATTTTTTCAGTGATGATTCAGACACAACCGTAGTTAAAGCGGTTTTGTAAGTCATATAACAATCACGAATTTACCATAATCATTGTTTACAGGCACCGTGGCAGGCGCAGGGTGGGCTGAAGTGCCGCCAGATCAGCTACACGCTGGGGCTCACGTCCGGGCCCATCGGGCCCAAGGAGGTGCACGTGACCGAGACGCAGGTACGTCGCTAGTCCCGGCCCATGGCCCATAACAAGCAAATACAAATATCTTTATTCATAAAACATGCACATTTACAATTAACAGTGTATTAGTGTGAACGCGAAAGAGCGCCATGCCGCGTAACTATTGATATTTTATACATTAAATAAAAATAAAAATCTGTCTATTCATCACACCTCTGTTACCCCATAGAATAGCAGTTTTACCCCCGCGGGGATAATAACTCCCAATTCGGAACCAATGTCTTAAACCAGGCCCGTCCAACATACGGCCCCCGGGCCACAATGTGGCCCGCATAATTCCTTTATCCGGCCCGCGACAACATCAATAGCTAGGAGAGTGCTATTGGGCATGTCATTTGGCCCGTTACGGTTACAAAAATACTACACCTGGCCCTCCACAGAATTATGTTGGACACTGTCTTAAACCCAACAAACGCTAAATATAGAGTTTCGAATAATCTTTATACATATCTTACTTACAAACTACACCTTTGAGGCTTGCCAACCGGGATATACCTACTGCGTGATTATCGTGATAATTTATTGTCTCACTAAAACGTGCTATTTATATGCCCAGGTAATGAACAAGTGCTCGAAGCCAGGAGTCCTGTACTCCATCGACGCGTGCAGCGAGAACTCAGGCATTCCCTACGCAGACTACTTCAGTGTGCGAGTGCACTACTGTCTTGCGAGAGTGGCAGAGTCTAGGACATCACTCGCTGTCACTGCAAGACTCCACTATAAGAAGACCATGTGGAATACCATCAAAGGTTAGTCCTTTACAAAAACTAACCATTTCCTACGCCGAATATTTTAGCGTGAGGTTTCACTACTGCTTGGCAGACTTCAGGACTTCATTCGCTGTTACCGCGAGACTGCGTTATAAGAAGACCATGTGGAATACTATCAAGGTTAGTCTTTTACACTTACAAAATGTGTTACTATTTCCTACGCCGAATACTTAGCGTGCGAGTCTTGCGAGAGTGGCAGACTTTAGGACTTCGCTCGCTGTTACCGCGAGACTGCATTATAAGAAGATCATGTGGAATACTATCAAAAGTTAGTATACTTCCACGTCCGACTGCACTGCCTGGCGAGGGTGGCCCGACTCTAGGCCTTCGCTCGCTGTCACTCGCAAGACTCCTCTATAAAAAGACTTGGTGGAATACTATCATAGGTTATTACTATTCAGCGTGCGTGTGCACTACTAAAATTCATTGTTGGTAAAATCATTTAAAAAATGATCGAGAGTTTAACAAACTGTCATGCATAATATGCTTGGTTGATATTTCCAAAGCATTCAACTCGGTGAAATGACCGACATTGTAAAAAACCCAGTCATAAACGTGGGCACTTCCGTGCTCAGGGAGCTGACAGACCACGGACGGGAACAGTTTCAGTGCGGAGAGATGACTTCCTTATTGTTATTCGTCTCGTCCGGGAATCGAACAAAGGACCTCTGCGTAGAAAGCAGATAAGGTTGGTGATAAGTGTACGGTCTTAACACCGCACATCTTTTGCTGACACGCGACATACTTAGCGCGCGTCATAATTTGTTTACTTTATTAATTATATTTTAAATCGTGTTCGAGTACGCAATAGCGCTTGCACTAGACGGTCGAGCAAAGAGTTACCTACAACTTATAATTTACTGTATTTTTATATTTACAATAAACAACTATTTTAACTTCGGTGACTTCTTTATCTGCGTGCTACAACTAACTATCCATCATCCTAAAGTGTATGGGACAAACTGGCCCGTACATTTTTGTGGTCCTTCGAGAACTATTAGTGTTTTGGTGTTTCTTTGACGGCTGTGGCAGTAGCGAATCGGTTTGACTGGCCTCCCACAAGCGGGTCTCACCAGTTGAATTGAGACGAGAACGCACATACTGTTGCGGTTTGATTAGAGCACTGAGCACTGAACATACCAGCGATCGAGTGTCTACAGCATCGACTGCTCAACTAAGAACTTAGAAGGTCAACTTTTGTGTTAAACTAACACATCTACACAACTACTTCATCTGTTTCTACGTGAACTGCGTGTGAGCGGATTTAACTTCAACTTATACCTACTGGTTTTCGTGAGCTGCGCGGAAATCTGAACATCATCATGGAGAAACTACAACTCCAGCAAGCATGCTTTGAAAACATCAAAACATTGTGTGCGAACTACAAAAAAGATCCTAAGGTACGGAAGACGGAAGATTACTTAACTAAACGGATTGTCTCTCTTGACTCGCAGTGGATAGATTTTGCTGAGAGGCATGAAGTTCTATTGCAAGAAATTGATGACAAAACTATAAACTATTTCTCGGACAACATTTACGAAAAAACAAAGACTATGTATGAAGTAACTATGAGGGATATGCGAGCTTTACTTGACCGACTTACCAAGGATGTCAAGTTCGATTTGACAGGATTAGCAAGCGAAGATTCGACTGTAAACATCAAAACTTTGCTGAGCAAACAAGAAAATAATTTCAAAGCTATTGACAGAGCCATGTCTAAGATCGACTTGAAGAAAATTACTGAAAAATGGGAGATGGAAGATCACCTTTCCACCCTTAAATCCAAGTGGGAACTTATTGAAAAATATCACTGGGACATCGAATCTGCGCTACAGGACGAAAACTGTGAAAAATATTACGCTACTTTTGTTGGAATCGAAGATAAATACGACGAGTTGAAGAAAACGCTTAATAGCAGAATTTGGACAACTGGCCACTATGAAAGGTCAACGCCTCGAATTGAGGTGCCTGAGTTTTCTGGAAGCTACACACAATGGATTTCCTTCAAGGATCTTTTCTTGGAAACCATCCACAACAACCCATTGATCAATAAAGCTCAGAAAATGCAGCACTTGAAGACGAGATTGCGTGGGGAAGCTGAGAGATTGGTCCAGCATCTGAGCATAAGTGCAGAAAATTATACATCATGCTGGGAGATACTTATGCAGCGCTACGATAACATCAGACTTCAATTTACGTCATACGTTAACAGCATCCTTAATCTGCCTACTATCCAACAGCCTGACGCTTATAACCTGAAACGAATGCATGACGTCATTAACGAATGTTTGAACGGACTGACAAACATACGAGTCGACACGTCTGGCTGGGATCCTCTCATCGTTCATCTTATGACTATGAAACTTGATTCCAATACTCTCAATGAATATATGAAGGAGCTTCCAAACCACAGAGACTTGCCTACTTTAAATGATTTTCTTTATTTCCTTGAAAGCAAGTTCATGGCGTACGAGAGCCTGAAGAATGCAAAAAAGGACTCAAACAAACAAACTACTAATTTTACAGCTCCGAAACCTGTCAACAAGAACTTTTATCCAAGAAAATTTAACTATCAACCTGCAAAAAAGAACGACATCTCAAAGGTTTATCATGCTACCTACGGACAATGCCCTCTATGCGAACAAAATCACGTGCTCATGCAATGCACACGTTTTATTGAAATGGACACAGCGCAGCGATCGAATATTGTTGCAAAATTACATGTCTGTAAAAACTGCTTATTTAGCCATGGAAACAAAGAATGTCAGTCGACGAAGAAATGCAAAGAGTGCAATTTAAATCATCATACGTTATTGCATAATTCGAATGTCAATAAACTTACTGAAACTAAAAATAACTTCAAAAAATTTTCAAACCAGAAACCATCAATATCAACTTCGCAATTGCAACCCTTACAACAGCAGCAGAGTTCTAATCATTTGTCAGGGGATGAAATGGAAGTTTTGTTGCCGACTGTACAACTCGATGTCTTGTCTGCGGACGGGACTAACATCACCCTTAGAGCCCTGTTGGATCAAGGGTCGCAAGTCAACTTAATCTCACAGAACGCCGCTCAACTGCTACGATTACCGAGACAAAACCTTAACGCTACAGTAACGGGAGTGGGATCTGTGTCTGGAAACTGCAAAGGTCAACTGCAACTTACCTGCAAGTCAATACACTCAGACTTCACCCTTAACTTTCAAGCCTTAGTAATGAGCAAATTAACTAATAACTTACCCAACACTACATTCAAGAAAGGCGACTGGTCTCATCTTGAAAACTTGAAACTTGCAGACCCACAGTATAACATCGCTAATCCAGTAGATCTATTATTGGGAGCAGATATATACTCAGAAGTCCTTTTGGATGGAGTCCTGAAGGGCAGTCAACTACAATCACCTATTGCACAACAAACAAAATTTGGATGGATCTTATGCGGCAAACTGAAAACATACAACTGTCACGTGACTTTGATCGATTTGAACGAGCTAACTAAGTTTTGGGAAAATGAAGATATCAACCCTGGAATCAATGATGTATCTGCAAACGATCAATGTGAAATATTTTACTCCCAAACTGTTCAAAGAGCTTCGGACGGAAAATATATAGTGAAGATGCCATTTATTGCTGACTTTGAGAAAAAACTTGGAAACTCGAGAGCGATAGCTGTGTCTCAATTTTTACAACTTGAAAAAAGACTAGAACGCAACGAAAAACTCAAATTGATGTACAAGGACTTTATAAGGGAATATATTAACCTAAATCACATGAGACCAGCCACGTGTTTGAGAACTTCGGGAATACAATGTTTTCTTCCCCATCACGCGGTCTTCAGGACCGGTTCAACCACTACTAAGCTGAGAACAGTTTTCAACGCATCTCAAAAAACAACAAGCGGATACAGTCTAAACAGCTTACAAGAAAAAGGGCCGAATCTACAAAAAGAAATAATATCGCTTATTTTGATGTGGCGAACTTTCAAATACGCTTTCACCGCTGACGTGGAGAAAATGTATCGCTGTATCTGGCTAGCTGATGAACACCAACCCTTACAAAAAATCATCTGGCGTGATTCACCCGACCAGCGTCTCAAAGAGTACCAACTCAGCACCGTCACTTATGGTATGAAAAGTGCACCCTGGCTGGCAATGAGAACGCTAAAGCAGCTAGCTATTGATGATGGTCACCTTTATCCTGAAGCTGCAGATGCCTTACGAAATAACTTTTTCGTTGATGACCTGCTGTTTGGGCACAACTCGCTTCCTGGTGCCTTAAAGCTACAACAAGACCTACTTACTCTATTAAAAGGCGCCGGAATGAATCTACGAAAGTGGTTATCTAATGATCCTGCTTTACTAGCAAACCTGGAAGAAAATCAAGTTTCGACACAAAATGTATTTGACTTCAAAAATGAAGAATCGGACTTGGTTGGAATCCGAAAACTGATTTATTTTTATTTAATTGGAACTTAGAAACAACTACAAGTCAACAATCTCTAACTAAACGGCAGTTACTATCTGAAATATCAAGACTCTACGATCCTTTAGGGTGGTTATCGCCAATAACAGTAGCAGCTAAACTACTTTTCCAAAAAGTTTGGATTAATAACAAAATCAGCTGGGATGAACAATTAACAACAGATATACAAAATGAATGGTATAATCTAAAACTGGAATTACCAATAATAAGAAACATGAAACTCGACAGGTGGATTGGCGGCACGCGCCATGATATACAATTACTCGGCTTTAGTGACGCAAGCGAGAAGGCATATTCTTGTGTCGTATATAGCAGCGTTATCAGTGAACAGGGAACACCGACTATAAAACTACTCACTGCGAAGACTAGGGTTGCCCCCTTATCGCAGAAAGCCACTTTGCCTCGGCTCGAGTTGTGTGGGGCATTACTTTTGGCCAAACTCATAGAAAAAATTACAAAATCGCTTCCTGGGTACAGCATCTCTATAAAAGCATGGAGTGACTCACAAGTTGTTTTGGCGTGGTTACAAGGTGAAACATCAAGATGGGAGAGATATGTAGCTAACCGTGTCATGCAAATAAGAAAAGTTATTCCTGCAAGCCTATGGCAGTATGTACCATCCGAGCAGAACCCGGCAGATTGCGCATCAAGAGGCATGAACCCTAGAAAACTTGCTGACTTCGAACTTTGGTGGAATGGTCCAGAATTCCTGAAACTACAATACCAACAACAAGCACAAGAAAACATAACTTGTTTGTTTACAACTCAAACAGACATCTGTAAACCAGAATCGACAGCCCTAGAACATAAATGGAAAAATAATTTTATTTATGATTTACTAACTAATCGCAGTTCATTAACACGAATACAGCGAATCACGGCCTGGATTATGCGCTTCGTCGGAAAAATTCGTCGTATTACGAAACAAGACACGCCATACCTAACTACAGCAGAAATAGCGGACGCAAATAGAAATATTATTTTATTTGTACAGAAATCACAACTTAGTGAAGATTACAAACATCTTGTCAAGAAGGAGCCTGTTACAAATAAGAGTCCCATGTACAAACTAAATCCTTATATGGATGAGGAGAACATCATTCGCGTCGGTGGAAGGCTGAGCAACTCAAGCTTACCTTTCGAAACTAAGCATCCCAGCATTCTACCACACAAAGGACGATTTACTCAACTTTTAATCGAGCAAGCCCACTTGAAGATGCTGCACGGCGGAGCTCGACTGACTTTGGCCTACCTTCGGCAAAGATACTGGATTATTGGCGGAAACCGAGCGGTCAAGTCACAACTACGTAACTGTATCCAGTGTCATCGCTTTAAAGCAAGTCAAAATCATCAACTGATGGGCGACCTACCTCAACCTCGAGTAAATCCAACTAAACCGTTTACCCACACAGGCGTCGACTTTACAGGTCATGTGGAGGTGAAGCTTAACAAAGGAAGAGGCGTACGCACATCAAAGGGGTACATAGCTATCTTTGTGTGTATGGCCACGAAGGCTGTACATATCGAGCTGGTATCAGACCTGAGTACCGAAACTTTTATAGGTGCTTTCCAAAGGATGTGTGCTAGACGCGGCACCCCGAAACACGTATATTCCGACTGCGGAACGAACTTTATCGGAGCCTCAAGGCTGTTACGCACAGAATTTGAAGACTTCCAACAACTGCTGTCACCAGAATTCTTCGATGAAATTGCAAAGCTAGAAGTGGAGTGGCATTTTAACGCTCCTGCCTGGCCCAGCGCTGGGGGCCTGTGGGAAGCGGCCGTGAAGTCGTTCAAATATCATCTGCGACGAGTACTCGGGGATCAGAAGCTCACTTTCGAAGAGTACACAACGCTACTTACCAAAATCGAAGCCTGTATGAACTCCCGACCTCTATGCCCGCTGACCGAAGATCCTGAGGAGTTTTATAACTACTTAACTCCTGGCCACTTCCTCACCGGCAGTCCAATGACCTCACTTCCAAGATCTGATTACACAGACATCAACATCATCGACATAAGACGGCGCTGGCAACTTACCGAACACATGTTCCAGCAATTCTGGAAAAACTGGTGCAGCGATTATTTAAACCAACTTCAGATACGCGCTAAGTGGAACACTCCAAAAGCAAACATTCAAGAGGGTGATATTGTACTGGTTAAAGAAAACAACCTACCCCCTGGAAAGTGGGCTCTAGGACGGGTTATACAACTACATCCTGGGTCCGACGGCTACGTGAGAGTGACCACAATACGAACCCAAACTGGAACGTTCAAGAGACCTATAATAAAATTAGCACCATTACCGATACCAAACTGTGAAACGGACCCGAAAAGTCAAGATATAAATAAGCCACCTGAAACAATAAAAACTCGACAAAATAAAACCGAGAAACTAATTAAAACTACGAAGAAAACTACAAAGAAATGCTTACCTGCACTATTTACAACTTTGTTTACAATGCTTGTTATGTCAACAAGCGCACGCGCTCAGACAATCGGCAGTGACGCGACACCGGCGTCTGGAACTCAAATATCTACGATAGAAGCCGGCCGCCCGATTTACTACGATTCTATCGGAAAAATGCAAACCATACATGACGAATGGATACTTCTCATGTATTACAACTTAACTAACTACTTCGACGGAATACAACGAGTACAAAACTATCTGGAAGGCGTCAGCAGTTTGTGTGAAAAAACGGATCCTCGTTACTGCAAACCTACGCTGCAACAACTATACCACGAGTTGGACGTAATTGGTTATTACAACAGTATCCTGCTGGCTCCCCAGAAACATCTTACTAACCGAAGGAAGCGAGGACTAATTAATGGAGTGGGTTCGATAGCAAACAGCTTATTCGGAATTTTAGATCAAAGTTTTGCCGAGAAATACAACAATGACATACAGTCGATACAGAATAACGAGAAACATCTACTAGATTTGATAAAAAATCAAACGTCGATTGTGGAGCTTCAAAACAGTATCTTAAAAACGAGCGAAGACAACATTAATCGACAACTAAACTTACTGGATGATTTTGTCAACCAAACGGAATCGAATCTTGTACAAATGGAGTCACAAATAGAAATCGCAATGGCCACAAGCTACTTTAGCACGGAATCGCTCGCTTGTTATCTACTGATTAACAACTTAAAGAAAATTCAAGATTTATTTTTCAATACATTAACTGATGTATACAAGGGACAGATAGATGTGCATTTGATAACTCCGGCTAACCTTGTGAAACAGATAACAGAGATTTCTGGGAAGTTGCCAAGGTCACTCGCCTTACCCATAGAAGATATTAGAGGGGACATAAAAAATTTGTACAAGTTGTTATACGTAAAAGCACGTGTAACAAATACTTACTTTCTATTCGAAGTGCACATTCCACTCACTTCGAACGATGACTTCAAACTATATCGAGCGATTCCATTACCGGTCGCAACAAACACAGGAAAATACGCAATGCACCTAAGTACCGAATACATTGCGGTGGACTTAGAAAAGAGCACATATGTTTCGCTTACCGAAGGAGAAATAAACTCGTGCATACAAATAAAAGTTAATAATTTTATTTGTAATAAGAACTTGCCAGTCTCCGATATACATAGTAACAATGCGCCTTGCGAAGCAAAATTACTGGGCCATCGCTCGGCCTCGCCCTGTGGAATAAAAACAATCGACTGCAAGGACACATGGATTAAATTACATGCACCGAACAGCTGGTTGACGATTTGTTGCGAGACTTGTACATTACGTACTATATGTGAGAACGATGTTGTGACGTCACACGTCATGAATAGTTCCGGGATTGTGACTTTAGCACAAGGATGTGTGCTACAAACGGAACAGTCTCTCATCCATTCGCATAACCAATATTATAGTAATGTAAAACTAAACTCCGGCTTTATTACACCATCACTAAATTCGCCGATAAACAACATAGTCAACGTAAAACATTACAACTTTAATCTGTCTCATATACAACTATCCGATGAAGATTTGAGACTAAAGAAAGTGGACGAGCAACTTACTTCCCTTCGCGCTCAGGAGGAACATCTGCCGACGACTATTAGCACCCATGACATTCACCAGTATGTTATCTGTTACTCTATACTGGTACTGGCTATTATTATCATCACCATATGGGCCTTACGAAGATGTGGAGTTTTGTCGTGTCCTAATTGGTTTAAAAAGAAGATCACAGACGACCAACCAGTATATGAAGACATCGAGCTACAACCAATACCAAAGAAAAATCAACCACGCAAAGAGAGATCCAGGACTAAGACATCAGTGAAACTGCATGACGAGCGTGCAGTCTACGCCAAACCCATTGCTGGGAAAAGCAACGTTGCTTTTAACTTTGAAAACTAATTCTTTGCTTTGTAATGGTTCCTCTTTATCTCGACAGTTTCTTCCTTTTCTGGTTGCCAACATGTACGGTCTTAACACCGCACATCTTTTGCTGACACGCGACATACTTAGCGCGCGTCATAATTTGTTTACTTTATTAATTATATTTTAAATCGTGTTCGAGTACGCAATAGCGCTTGCACTAGACGGTCGAGCAAAGAGTTACCTACAACTTATAATTTACTGTATTTTTATATTTACAATAAACAACTATTTTAACTTCGGTGACTTCTTTATCTGCGTGCTACAACTAACTATCCATCATCCTAAAGTGTATGGGACAAACTGGCCCGTACAATAAGACTTGTTGTAAGTCCGCCTGGCTAGCTACCACCATCTATCTAAGTCTGACGCCATAACAACAATGTTTTCAGTATTGTTATTCCGGCAGTTAAACATAAGATAGCCAGTTCCTCAGTGATTGAAGATTCTGAGAGAGGCTCTATTCCATCTTGAGCCTTATCAATATTTAACACCAAGTATGATGAAGGCTAAATCTGGCTTGTTGTTCATAAAAAAAATTGTGAATGCAATTGTCTTATCTTGTCTTATCTTTACTTAGTTTTACAATGATGGACGCCCTGACCACAAAGCCTGAATTGTGTGAAATATCATAACGGGTTTAAAACCGACTGATAAGGACGACCTCCGTGGTAGAGTGGTACGTACACCGGCTTCAAGGTGTCGCCTACTCAGAGTTCCCGGGTTCCAATCCCGGCAGGGGCAAATGTTTGTATGATGAATACGAGCATTTGTACCTCAGTCATTTATATATTTATTTATTAAAACAGTGTACTTACTGGCTTACAGTTTGCCCAAAACGCCAGCAAGTTAGGATAAGTGCATAATTATTCGTAGAATTATTTTGGCACTATGTTGGCGACGTTGGTGTGACACCAGACAGGCTAAGAGTCTTCCCGTTCATAAAAAAAAACGTCATTAAGGTGGTACGACTTCTATACAAACAAACATTACACAATTATTGGTTCATCATACCTTAATAATACATAAATACATGCGCAACTAACTCGTTTCAGTTATTTGTTTGCGCGAAATTAATTTATTTTAATTCCAATAATTCTACGTATGTGTGTGTGACCCATCGCATTTATATAGCTCATGTATGAAAGTATATTTTTTTAATAAATTCGCGCAAACAAATAACTGAAACGAGTTAGTTGCACATGTGTTTATGAATTATTAATTAATGTGCAATGTTTGTTTGTATGGAAGTCGTACCACCTTAATATGCTGCAATGCATGCTTGCTTCAGGTTTCCTGGAGAAGAACACGATCTCGGGGCTGGAGCAGTTCTGCCGGCTGCTGCTGGCGCGCCTGCTCGCCGAGGCCGACGCCGCGCCCGCTGCCAGGAAACGACGCCAGAGGAGAAACACCGGTCAGTGTTAACACTCGACACCCAGACGCACCACAAACAATATGTTTTTTCCTCTTCTTCTTATTTAGAAAGAAAGAAAGAAAGAAAGAAAATTATATTTATTTGAGACAAACACGATAATGTACATAAAAATAACACAAAAAAAGGCACAGGTTTGTCCCAAAACGGTACCGACTCAGCATAATGCTTGGCTTTTTGGCCAGCGCTGATCTTCCGTCGGTACTGTATTGGTTGGTATTTATGAGTTCTGTTTTCGTGCTCTTGTCGGTAAAATCATTTCCACTCCCTACACTTTGTTGTTTTGCAATTTTCAGGACTTTAATTTAGGGAATGCAGCATATAATTTTTTTTTTTATTTTTGAATAATTTGCGTTTTGCAATGTTATACATTTTCTAATAAATGAATAAGAAGTCTTCGGTAGCTCAGTGGTTAGAGCAGTGGGCCGGATTTCCAAAGGTCGTGGGTTCGCTTTTTCTAGTCAAAATTTATCATAAATATTTGTTCCGGTGTGACCAGCCCAGACGTTATGGTTTCAGGCTTAGATAAAATGGTGGTAGCTAGCCAGGCGGGCTTACAAGTCCTACCACCAACCAAACCGAATACAATATGCACCACCGCTGGGAATCGAACCCGGGACCCCTGGCTCTGATACCACTTGTACCACTAGACCACAGAGGCGGTTTTTTAATAATGAAGAAATGTTTTCTTCTCACATTAATATTTAGGGTAATTTACCTCCAATGACCGTTTTTTTTTCCACCCTATATATTGGTACTCTATAAATCTCCAAATTGAAACCAACATATCCTTTTAGACTTCTAAACTATGCTATGCATACGATAGTAGAAGTCTTATGTGCTGACCCTGTCCGTGTGTGCGCATAATTCAATCTCGAGAACTACTATAGCTAGAAAGCTGAAATTTTCTGAGGTAATACATAGCCATGTCAAACCTCTAAATACGATAGTTTCGAAGTCGTCTGATGCCTTCGCTACGATAGTGAAGGGCGCCGATCTTGTTTTTTTACCAGTGTCAGCGCAAGAGACGGCAGTCGCAACAGCGGTGAAGCTCCCCGTGCCGGGCATCCTGTCCCCCCGCGCGGCGCCCCGGGCGGCGCCCTCGCGGTGGCTGCTGGGATGTGTGTTACTACTGCTGCTGATCAACGCACTCTTATACTGGCGGCTTCACCAAGCTATAAATAGCCAGCCTACAGACAGGTCAGTCCAGTTCTAGGGCTTTTTCATCGTGGGTACTGGAGTTCCCGGTAAGGGCTAGTTTCCTCTGCCCTGGGAATTTTAATCGGGAAACCCGGTTAATCGGGAATTCAGTAAACCTCTAAATTTGAATATGAAACGTACATTATAATAAGTTTGTTGATCGCACAGGAAATAACTACAGACGTGAACTATCTGCGGTACTAAAATTAAACCCAGGACCCCTAGTTTAATTTATGTACTAACTGGTTTTGAGGTTAATATGGAAGTTGTTCAGTTGATAAATGTCTATAAATAACATTGATATAATGGATTTCGAAGATCAAAATTTATTGAAGAAGACTCAGTGATGAATCAGTTAATATACTTTACGATAATATACGATACTTAGGGCTTAGGCTTCACCACTTACTGATAAGTTCTGGATAGCTTATCTTGCAAATGATAAGCTATCCAGTACTTATCTATAGGTGGTGAAACCGGCCCTTAACATTGCATAGGTAATTAGGTACATACGATAAACGATGTTTAGTAACTTTCCTTTAGATCTCTAATGTTCACTCCTCTTTTTCTTGTCGTCTTTAAACCAGCAGGGCTAACAAGCGCGACCATGAGAAAATTCGAGATGGGATGAGAAAAATTGTCAATCTCGATAATTTTCTCGCAATTCGCAACATACGCGCCACGAGAGAGAATCATCAAGTCGTGAGATATCCCTTCCATGACGAAACGTCAAGTTTTATTTTTAAATGAAAACACTGATAATCATGTGTGTCTATGGTGACCAAAACCACCCATACACAACAAATTGAATGAATGAAATGTTAAGCAAGGCCAATAGTCTTGTTGTCAAGTTCATGAAATTAAAAAATTAAAATGTTTCTTTTGCGATTATCAATAATGACAAAGATAGCCCTATTGTCAATTTTTAAACCGGTGTCTTCACCGAAACGTCACACTCACATGTGTCATTCTTGTCTGAAGTCCGGTCCGGCTGTGGTTTTGTTTATTTTATTTTGAATTTAGGTAGTTGAATTTAGGTTGAAATGGCATTTAAAAAAAAACGTAAGTATATAATTATATTCGTTAGTTCTTGATAGTATAGTTTGGTATTTGTGATTGTATGATTGCTCGCATTTAATATTTATATTCGTAATCTTAGTACATTCGTATACTAAGTAGTGTATCTATTGTTTTAGCATCAGAAGTAACAAGGCACAGATAACGTATTTGTGCCTTGTTAGTCCCAGTATATGGCAGAACATAGACCATAGGCTTTGTGATCCGCCACAGCGACTGGAACTCTCTGTGCGAAGATCGAAAGGGTCGCAGACGTCTCGTATGCGCTTCCTTTCGATCCGCCTATTCCACCTCTCTTCATATATAGTTAATAAATAATTGTAATACGGCACTGCCATTTTTCGCAACACTTTTTACATTTCTCCAGCTATCTCTTCGAACAGAATGATCGACGACAAATAAATCGAAACTAAATGTCAAACTCGATTATTTATGAGAAAATATGGCGCGTATGTTGCAGTTTAAAGAGAAAATTTCTCGAAGTCTAGGTTTGACAGAACGACATGACAAAATGTAGTGCAATGTTACCGACAGTCGAGAAGTAGAGATATGTCATCTCACCACGAGAAAATGGCGTGAGAAAATTATCTCGTGACGTGCATGTTATCCCTGCAGGGGCTAACTGTCTAATTTTAAAATCTATCGCAATCCCTTTCAATTCGTCACTTGAAAGATAATTACATACTTTAGGCTGTCACTATTTGATATTTGATAGGGATTGTGATCGGGACGTGTTTCGAAAGGTATTGAATGAACGAAACTGAACTGTCTAAGCAAAGTGACACACGAAAATATCTTTCAAATGTATAAAAACATCATTCGTTCCGAAAGGGATTGCGACTATAAGTTACACAATACCATAAATCACTGTCACAATTACTATACCTTTGAAAGGGATTGTGATAGATTTTGACAATTAGGGGGCAGTTCTTCCGAAATATTTTTTTAGTAATAAGAGGGTAAGAGTTTGTAATACTTAGGCCAAAGTAAAAATTGTAATATCCGTAAGACATGACAAAGCTACTTTTTTTCGGAAGCAATTTTATCCGCCATTTAATGATACTGATGATTTTGTACGTAATCGTCCAGGAGTTAGCTGTGTAGTGTCGGCTTAGAATAGCACTACCCCCTCTCATCCCGCGGGTTTTGTAAAGGCGACTAAGGGACTCAGCCTTCAGGAGATGGGCAGCAGCGTCTCCTACAAACTTGGCCATACTGCGATCGCCAACCCGCCTGCCAAGCGTGGCGATTATGGCAAACTCCCCCTTTTAGGGGAGGCCCTATACCCAGCAGCGGGTGTTATGTGGCTGAGACGACGACGACGATCATCCAGGAGACATATTTTTTTATAATTCGAGTTACTATTCGCATACGGAATCGTAAGATTCGCATGCGTATGCTAAAAACCGTATATTTTTAATTCCAATTCGCATTCGAATCTGCTACGAGTGGACTATTCTGATTCGAGCGCTAGAAAGTTTAGCACTTAATGTCATTTTCAAATCGACATTGACATGACGGATAGTTTGACAACTAACACAATTCAGTATTAGTTTTTTTAAATCTATGGAGATTTAGTAGTAGTTTTAAATATTCTGCATAAAATAAAATTATGTCAAAGGAGTTTAAGAAAACGGCAACACCGTATTCGAGTTATCAAAAAATGCGACAAAGTGGAAGCCGGTGAATTTAAATTCTCATGCGAATTGAATTCGCATAAGATTTTGTCTTGGCCCCGGGGCTCGATTGGGATCAAGTGCAAACCCATTCAAAGTAAAAAATAAACAAACAACGGGTTGCACTTTGGGAGTGCCGGCAGAAGTGAAAACCGTTTAAACGATAATAACGATCAAAATCCACTATATCTTGACCACAACGTCATAAAAAGTTGATAAAAACGGAGACCAGTTTGATTTGGCAGGTGAATCCATTAAAACTGACCTGGCTTCAATATGAAAGTTTGTAGTAAGAGAGATCTTTATATAATAGTTGTTCTTAACTAATATACGTAGATCTTTCAAGTGTGAGACTATGTATTTTGAAATAGGTCAACGGTAAATGGTCTTACGAATTTTCGATCAGGATCACGTGTCTTGACGCGACTTTTAACATTTTTTACCCATCCCAAAAATTTTAAACTCTGATGTGCACAACGCCGCTAAAGTTTTCACTTCAAAAAAAATCGAATGAGTAAAAAATTGGTGTCCAGGTTAGTTCACGAGCTGGGCAAGAGCCAAGCGGCGCAGTGGGGCGCGCTGCTGCAGGCGCACGCGGCGCGCCAGCGCGGGGAGCTGCGCGCCTGGCGCGGGGCGCTGGACGACACCAGGAACCATCTGCACCAGGTATCATCATATACATTGGTCAGGGCAGGCGATACTGCGCGCCTGGCGCGGGGCGCTGGACGACACCAGGAACCATCTGCACCAGGTATCATCATATACATTGGTCAGGGCAGGCGATACTGCGCGCCTGGCGCGGGGCGCTGGACGACACCAGGAACCATCTGCACCAGGTATCATCATATACATTGGTCAGGGCAGGCGATACTGCGCGCCTGGCGCGGGGCGCTGGACGACACCAGGAACCATCTGCACCAGGTATCATCATATACATTGGTCAGGGCAGGCGATACTGCGCGCCTGGCGCGGGGCGCTGGACGACACCAGGAACCATCTGCACCAGGTATCATCATATACATTGGTCAGGGCAGGCGATACTGCGCGCCTGGCGCGGGGCGCTGGACGACACCAGGAACCATCTGCACCAGGTATCATCATATACATTGGTCAGGGCAGGCGATACTGCGCGCCTGGCGCGGGGCGCTGGACGACACCAGGAACCATCTGCACTAGGTATCATCTTATATATTGATCAAGTCGGGCGTTACTTGGCGGAAATCCATATCTTAGTAGAAAACTGGAGTAGTCGGTGTAGGTGCATGGTGTGTCACTATGTTGCATTGCGGGCGAGCGGTGCATCTTGCATGTAAGTTTTCTTGCGGAGTTAAGCTAAGTACATATTTTTCGTTTTCTACTAATGATAATAATTGCATACAAACACACCAATTATCTAGCCCACGTTAAGTTTTATGAAGAACTTTTTTTTATATTCGATGTACTTACTTTTGACCTCTATCTGGCTGAGGAGCGTAGATGAGGTCTAATATGGAGCGAGTTCGCCCAGAAGAAGCATGTTCACTTGTACCTTGGAAGAGGTTTGGGTTGTATGTGCTCAGGAAAACAGACAACTTGTGTTATGGAACACTAGATAACGGATAAACATACTTATATACTTTTTATGAGTGGCGACGCCAGAGGTACCGAACCCGGGACCTCTGGTGCAGAAGGCGAGTCGTCAAGAGGTATGCGAGATTACACTTTAAAGAGTGAGGGGAATGCATTTACTAATACCCGAAGGTTAAACTGGGCTTAACTACCATAGCTAGACCGGTGACAACCGGGACAGCACAGTTGCGTGCTCCTACTGTTCCCGATCGATCATACCAACTCCAGTCTTCCTGTCGAACTCAAAAGCTTTATGTAGCCAGAGTATTATTTGGGACACAACACACGATTTATTTCCGAACAAATGGTGAGTATATATGTGTGAGTTCTAAATAAATATTGACAGTACTTGATAATCTTATACATAGGCTGCTAGTTGTGCGGTCACGTTGATTATCAAAAAATTATTAACTTGTATCCTCAAAATTCCGTGTCAGTCCAACGCACGTTCTGCTCACTGCTGCAGTTCATAAATAATTGTCGTTAATATTTTAATAGAATTAACAAACATCACAAGATAGAAATAGTGCCGAAAACACTGGCGCTGTTGCCCCGCTGAATACAAAGACGTTGTTATTGTCCTTAATTGAAATATTCCGTTCTAGACTGAACAAGCACTGATGAAGTTGCTGGAAACCATCAAACCGTCGCTAGAAGGCGCGCCGCCTGAGTCCCAGCTGCCGGAGGATCCGCCTCCCACCACTCCGCGCCCAGATCTCTAAACCTGGTAATGGTAAACTCATCCCAGTTCGTTCTAGAACCTTCATGCGTCCGCTACGCTTAACCTTCATCAATTAATATAACGGGAAGTTTGTCTCGCAGCGCTGCCGATATAAGTTTGATCACGTGGGTGTAGTCGGTCGTCGTTGACGATCTAAAACCTCAGATTTTTAACCAACAGGCAGGAGATTGACAACGTAAACGAGGTGAAATCTGCCAGTTATTTTCTCGTTTCATAAAATGTAATTGATGAAGGTTTGAATGAAACCGAGTGTGGTAGAAATGTGCAAAAAGAGGTTTACGAGTTTTTCATTCGTCGCCGACGATATAGTAATAAATTACTTGATGATTTACTACCTAGGCAAAAGACAATGAAGGTAAACTATCACGCAGCGTTGCTTTAATAATAAAGCATCAAAAAGTTAATAAATTACATATGATAAAGAAACAGCACGCGTCTGTTACCCGCTCAACGCAGCGAACGCTCATAAACCTGGTAAATCGGCTACGCGATAAGTAGTTAGTTACCGATAAACAAGTAGATGTACGGACGATAAAAACCAATTGAAGCGTCTTTGAATGTCAATTCCTTACTTTTTGTTACAATTGAAGAGAACTATCTGCCGGTGTAGTGATCATTTATCATTTAACACATTCGCGGACACTGAACGAGACAATAGATATTTTTATTGTTATGACTGCTATAGCCGTTCAGTGTCCGCGAAGGGTTAAGAAAACTATAGATTCTACAAAAAAATGTGAAGGAGAGTTAAAAAGAATGTGATAATGCTATTTTTCATAGTAAAGCTGTTTTACACCACGCACAACGCTGCGTCAAGCGCGACTTTAGAAAGATGTAAGTTTAGTTCCAAGTTTATATATAAACCGCGGGTACCACACTGTCGCATACACGTTGTGATTACTATCATAAGGTCAGAAGTCAAGCTAAATTGATTACAATTTACAGGTATTGAGATGAGAATGACAATAATCTTATGCAACGCACGCTCCGAATGTTTTCCTATGAATTATCTAACGCAGTGTAGTGCGTGGAAGTGAAAGATCCAATTACGGTATGTTATCGCTCGCTTCGTCGAAGTGACAATTGAAAGTGAGTGAAAAGAACTAATCGTTAGCTCACATATTTCAATAAACCCACTCTTGTTCCTGTTGTATATCCATAATATGGTAAACGTAAACTTTGTGTTGTTACAAGGCAGTAAGAAGGTAACTTATACCTGGGGCCCGATTCCCGCGCCTACGACATCTCGAGAATACGACATTTTTTGGAATCAAAAATCTGTATTAAAAGCTCATTAAAGCAATCTTCGACATTATAGGATTATCAAGGATAATTGAAAATAAAGAATTTTGACAGTAGTAGAGATTTTACTTACATTTTTAATTAATAAATTATGGATATAAAAATGTCGAGTTGGACATATATCAGCGCGAGAATCGCCCCCCTGGGCCCTTATTCACTATGACCACTTAGCGATTCCTTGCTCAAACCACGCCAATGTCGTACTTGGTTTTGACATTTTCAAAAGTCGTTTTCTCCATGATACTCCCAATTTATAAAGTTATTGTACAAGTACTTGAAAGTCACAAGTTGTATAATTACTAAACAAGTAAAATAGCTTTAAAATTTGTAAGTGTCATAGAGAAAACGAATTTTGAAAATGTCGAAATCAAATACGACATTCGCGTGGTTTGAGCAAGGAATCGGTGAGTGGTCATAGTGAATACGGGCCCTGATGTGACACTACGGACGATTTTTGGAAAAATAGATTTTAATTCTTGTTAGCTAAAATCAACTAATAACCAGTTATCTTTTGTTCCTCACGGATTAAGCCAGTACCACGTGAGTTACTGATTTACAGATGCATTTTAACTCGTTAACTGAAACTTTAAGCTTTTTCATTGCTTTAGTTTAACAATCGGCTATTTTAGGTTTGGCGTGCCGATATATCAATACAAGTGATTATAATAGAGGATGCCTTCGTTTATTTTAACTACGGCAGCAGTCCATATATCTGCTTCAAAATTTATTTTAAAAGATAAACATGACAGCTGCGCACTTTTAATATTTCTTATAATGTAGGTAATTTATAATGTTCAGAACTTTTATTTCCTGCTTGTTTGCTTCTAAAATTAACATATTGCCGAAAGGTTTCTTTGCTACGAAAACCTCGCAGGCCCCACTGTGATAATTATTATAAAATTATTTTATTTTTAATTCCTTAGTGAATTTCTTTTATAACGTAATGACGCGTGGCGTTTATCCGTTTTTTTATATTTATTGTGTTAGATAGTTGCAGCGATGTTTTATGGTCGGTTTCAATAACTTATCTACAGTAAGAGATAGGCTTACTAGAGCTTTGTTGCCTAGATATTTTTGTTATTCAGCCCAAAATAATGCAAAATAACCCAAAATAACAGCGGTTGCTAAGTAACGTAACCGTGATAGGCCTATCTCTTGTTAGGGATAGATTATTGAAACCGCCTGTAAATCTACTGCCAGGGAATAAGTTAAGTTTTAAAAAAACATCACAACTTTGTTAAATTGTTTATGGACTATGCATAAAGAACAAGTGACAGCAATAGAAAATCACAATTGTTTCTAAGATTTCTATTTTGTACTTATACATACTGGTAAATTATAAAGCACCTGTAATTTTATTCTTGTTTATATAGATTTCTAATGTATATATTTGCAAGTTTTGGCTATTTATACTTTAAATCATGGTATTTATCGCTGCTCGAACAGTGAACTTTGAGTAACAGCTCTACCAAATATTTTGAGAAATCATGGTTTAATGAAATTAAATCCTAACACGTTTATTTTATCATTAATTAAGTATAAAACTTTTAGTTGTATCGCCAAACGTAACGTTTCGCTACATGTAAGTGATTTATGTTTAAGTACTTATGAGGATTGTAGTTGCCTTGTGGAATGTGTAACGCGGGTGAGAACACGTTTGTTTATGTTCAAGAATTTTAGATATTGGCATCCAATAAGACGCCGATGCATTTATTTCTTAAGAAAAAATTGGGAAAAGTTTATAGTACCCTTGAACAAAAAATCTAATTGGGTAAATTTTTGGTTAGCATTTTAGTTACAAGACTCTACAAGATTCTCAACCTTAATCTCATTGTATTAAGGCTGTCAAAATTTAACTTTTACGCGATAGTAACGTTTGGATATTTTCAAACTTGCACTAGGGCCACAGTACTAATGTTTCACTCAATTGGATTTTAACAGATATTTTTTGCTACTAGTTTACATTGATTGTCATGACATTAGCAAACTCATTGTTCATTCGAGATTACTTGATCCATAATAAGTTGACTTTGTTAGTAATATTTTCTTCACAACCTGAATTTTTAACAGCACAAGCGATTACTGACGAAGTATTCTTCCATTCCATATTATAGAACTCATAAATTCCAATTGCAATTTACATTTTGGTGTAGATACTTTTTTAAAAGCTGTATCGAGTTTTTGAACAAATCATCTATAATACATTGCGAGATATCTAAGCTACTCGTACAATAACTATATCGTGCAAATATTTTGAAAGTACGTGGTAATTTAATAGCCGCATACGAATTCTAGATAGTTGAATTATGTATATGAATAATTATTAAATAAAATATTCGTTTACTAACAAACTGTGTAAACTAATATCGCTGGAAAAAACAGTTACTTACTGTGCTTACATGGTTTGTTAGAAAATCCTTTAGGGCCTGCGCAGACGACGGACATTGGAGGACTTTTTGTCCGCGACACGACCTTATTACTAAGAACATAAAGTTGACTATCGCGTACTTTTTATGGATATTCGCGATCTAAGTTCGATCTTATTTGGTTAACAATAAAGACGCGTCGCGGACAAAAAGTCCTCCGTTATCCGTCGTCTGCGCTAGCTCTTAGAGTACAGTGTTTCAGGACTGAATATACTTACAAAAATTATCAACGTTAAAGTACGAAATCTATTTTATAGATTGTATGAATGTAGTTAGCAGAGTAGTGAGCTATGTAATTAATTTCATCGTTTCTCAATTTGTTTGGGCACTAAAGTTCTGAATTTGCTCAATGATCCTAAGCAACTGCATTTTATCAGTTTGAGAAACTATGATGTCTACGTGTGCATGACGAGTAAATGTAATGTATGATATAAACACAAAATTATTTACCGAACTAGGATAATGAGAAATATTATTATATATATTTACTATTAAATTATGAAACGTTACGCGACGAATCTAGAGGTTTATAAATAAAATTAAAAAAAATAGGAATACGTATCCCTTCGTGTGGTAGCGTACCATTCAGTTGTATTAGGTGTAACGATCTCTTCATTATTGTGTATAAATATTAGTTAATTTTTGTGGTGCTCTAGTTTTAAAGATTTGTTTGATATTATGTATGTGACGTGTCGATTGAGGCACGCGAGCTTTTATTTTTTATCAAGATTCCATCAATTTTATTTCCTTGTCTTATTTATATTCTAAATTATAAAAAAATACACGTGTCAAATAAACTTTTATCATATAACAATATTTTGCACAGCTGACAATACTTTTGTAATGAATAAGACAAGCAATATAATATTTAATACTTATTTACTACATACCTACATTGTAAATCTTCATTCCAAATAGTTTGATCTGAAAATATGTTATTATTTATAATATAAATGTATTGTTTGTGGAGAGAGTTGTAGATTCCTATTAGCTGTATGTGTGATGCATTTGAGGCTGCGCACAAATGATTCCGCTGCAGCCGTCTTACTTTAAGTTAGACAATTATAATTCGCAGTATTGAATAAATATTTTAATGAAGAACTTCCGTTTTTTTTTTATTCGACGACTGTTATCTATTTTATAAAGTAGTAATCAATTATTAACTTTTTTTAATTTTGCATTTTACAATGCTATTTATAAGAGCTAGCGCAGACGACGGATAACGAAGGACTTTTTGTCCGCGACACGTCTTTATTGTTAACCCAATAAGATTCAACTTAGACCGCGTATATCCGCGAAAAGTACGCGATAGTCCTCGTTATTTATTCAACTTTATGTTCTTAGTAATAAGGTCGTGTCGCGGACAAAAAGTCCTTCAATGTCCGTCGTCTGCGCAGGTCATAAGTGATAAATATTTTTAATATGTCGCCCCGACGGGATCTTCTACGGGACACAGTTGCTTTTTCTAGTATATTTTCTTGTTTAATATTTATCACATAAAAATAGCATTGTAAAATGCAAAATAAAAAAAAGTTATAATTAGATGGCCGTTTCATCTATCGATAGTCAAACATTTGCAAAGATGTTTCTTTCGAATGCGAGGATATTTCTCTCATTGATGAAACGACGGTGGCTAACACCGTAGAAAGGTGAATATACTAAATAGTAATCTAGTTCATTAGGTAGCCCTTATGTAGAAAGTCACGCACGCGAGTAAATTCAATAGTAAATTCGAGTAAATCCATACCTCTACTTTACTATTAGACTACAAGTAATAAAACAACGATTCAAGCTAATTTATTTATTACGAAAAAAATACTCACCATTATTGAAGCTCTCCAATCATTCAAACAAGATTTAATATAGCTTAAAACCTATTTAATGTTCATAAAAAAAAGATTCCGTCGAATTGAGAACATCCTCCTTTTTTGAAGTCGGTTAAAAATACTATAATCCTGTGAAAACCTAACAAACTAGGCATATAGGTTCATTCATTACGACCTTTTCCCACATATGTCCCGTTTCAAAAGTTCTTCTTGCAGAAATGTCCACTTCACTGAAAAACTTTTGAAACTAAGGAAAAATATGGAAAAGGGACATATTAACCCGAAAGATCTTGAGAAAAAGGACCATAGGAGGGCTTTGGGTAAAAGTCTCGCCTCTCAGTTGAACCACTGCAACAATGTGGCGATTAATCGATAATGATATGTTAATAAAATCGGCAGCTGTTAAAAACCAATAAATTGGTAAGTGTCTGGTTAGAGTCCCATCCGAGAATTCACTTAAGGCCGAGAATATTTCCAATATTTTTCTATTTAAAAGTTTATCATAAGCAATAAATTGATTTACTAAAACATGTTGCGGTATTCAAACTAGGCCCTCCGTATCAGAACGACAATTTAGTAAAAGGTCTTTGTGGGATAAACGACTTAGAAGTAAAACAACCTACTAGTAAAACGTCTGAAATTAAAATTCGTCAAAGTAGAACGTCTGAAATTGAATCGTTGTTTTATTAATTGTAGTTCATTAGTAAACTAGACGTATGTATTGAACGTACTCGCGAGCGTGACGTAACGTCTGAAATTAAAAAACCTCATCTTTGGCTCGCAGAAAATAAATCAAAGACAATAAAGTTATAATTATTGTAATAAAAATATTTTTTTTATTATATAACAAATAAAAACTTTTTTCATAGGCACTTATGTGATAACTAAAATGTGTTTATTATTCATTTTTGTCATCTGCCAATATAATGAAGTTTTATTTTGTGCACTTGAATGTACATTATAGCATACGCAAGTCCTTTTGCCCAACATGACGTGTTTAGTTTCAGCCGTTCTACTAGTATGTACGTCGAATTTTAATTTCAGACGTTTTACTAGTAGGTTGTTTTACTTTTAAGTTGTTTATTCCATAAGGACCTTTTACTAAAATGTCGTTCTGATACGGAGGGAATCTAGGAGGCTGTACACAGACCTATATCGAGATAGACGTAAAGAACGCTTCAAACTGTATAAGAACCTAGCGTGTCGAATTTGTCGTACCCAGGATGACTGCTGATAATCTATTGATGAGCTCTTTCAAGAAAGCACTCCACAATTAACCATTTTCGTTTCTGAGTGACGCGTGTTTTCATGGCAATGGTCTCAAGCGGACTGACTTAGGTCGTAACATAAAACTTTGACCGTGGATCAAACTTGGCACGCAAGGTAGGTCCACTTTTACTGCCTATCTCGATATAAGTCTGTGGAGGCTGTAGGTAATTTCATGCACGTGAAGCAGATCACATCTGGTGTTTGATTTGTTCTTTAATTCATCAAACCTGAACCGGAAACCGGTGTCCAGAGAACAATGGAGTATCCACACTGTCTCATTATCCGGGGCCTGTAAGGTTAAAATCTAAGCCAAACTACAGAATCATCTGCTTCAGAGGATTCTTAGGAGCATTGAATAATTATCGCTTTACCAAATTCTATTCTACAGTACGCAACCACTGCACACTTACCAAAATCACGAGGAACCGAAAGAAAACCACAAAGTCTCTGACACTGTGTCAAGATTTATTTTCAAAATCCATCATACACAGCAGTCTGAGGTTAGCCTTAACCTAGATTAGTCTAGATCTATTTGTTGTCGTCGTCTTTAAAGACCATAGTGCTGTGGCACTTGCCGCAGTAGTGGCGGTCCTCCATGACGGCCATGAAGACTCCCGCGCCGCACTGCTCGCCGGTGCACTCGCGACGCAGTCTGTGGATCTTGCCATTCTCGTCCACCTGCGAAAGCAAGGATTTTAGCCATGGGATTATGGTAAGTTTAGCAGTTAATGTAATAGTATACATTTTTACATCTAGCAGGAAAAACAGCTCTTGAAGAGTTCATTGCCGGTTCTTTACGTTACGTTACAAGGTCTCATTGAATTTGAATACCACATCCAATGTTCATAGAAATCCAATCCAATGAATGTGAATCCAAAATGCAAAATAATATCAAAATCAAAATTAGTCTATAAGTCTTTTTAATCAAATTCAAAAATAGGTGGTCCTAAGTTTTCGAATCCCATCATAAATTAGATTATTATGTCATAAAAACTTCTCAGGATCGACATCCGAATATCCGAACGATCCTACAAAACACATGCATATGGAAATTCCAAAAAATTATGCCTGTTCAAACCTGACTGAGAAAGTAAAAATGACGAAGTCGTAACACCGCGTGATCTCACCCTATTCGACCACCACAGCGTGAACAAGTCGCGACTCGACCGTGTGACTAATGGCCCTAACTAGCGGTATTCGTGTGAAATCATGATGTTTGTATTTGCAAAGGGCGCTTATAAGCGCCACTCAGTGGCAGAGGTATTCAAAAAGGAAAACTCGGATTCAGAACATTCTGTCGTAACAGGCGTGTATTCTCAGTAGGGCAGTGGAGTAGTCCCATAATGGGACAACTGGTATTTTTTTCCCAGAGGTTCCATTAACTAGACTACTGATAATTTTAATCCCGAAGGTGCCATTGCTTCCATTTTCAAAAAACAAATAAAACCGGCGGGGCTATTTCCTATATTTGCAAAAGCAACGCGACAGCAGAAATTGCGCGATAATTGCTTTACGTCACGTATCAACAGTGCGGCCTCTACCGAACGATGAACTACAATGTGCATTCATTTAGTTCCTGTTATTGGTACCAAATTGTTTTTGGCGCTAGCGTCATAGCAACACGCGGCGTCTCACTCTCGCACCTAGGAGCACGAAAGAGACGCCGCTATACGAACCATCAGCGAGTGATTAGCCAGCAATCACTCGCAAACAAGAATAGAGAACTAACATACCTTGTAGAACCTGAGCACAGCGAGCTTGACCTTCTTCTTCTTGTGCTTGATCTTCTTGGGGGTAGAGTAATTCTTCTTCTTGCGCTTCTTGGCGCCACCGCGGAGCCGCAGCACCAGGTGCAATGTGGACTCCTTCTGAATGTTGTAGTCGGAGAGGGTGCGGCCGTCTTCCAGCTGCTTGCCAGCGAAGATCAACCTGGGGTGGAATGGTGGGTTGTAAAGTTATGGGTCCAATAGCGCGTGCGCCTGGCTGAGCCGAATCGAATTTCAACCTACATCCTTTTACAAAAAGTTACGTTTCTGTGATGGATACGCAGGAAGAAATGCGATTCAATTCATCTTTACTGTCGCTGTGTGTGCTTAGTGGACTCCAGGCTTAACAGCTGCTGGTTACCGACTGGCCGGATGGCGAAGACTGAACCTAGTTACTTCCTAGTACCTAATCTACCGAGCTACTTTTAGATTTGAAATATTACTTCGATTACACATATTTAACGTATTTAACAGTTCTCTACAGTCCATTTGGTATCACAAATAAAAATCCTTATATCCATATACTACTAATAAAGAATTGTAAAATTCTTGCAAAATAAAATATAATCACCTCTGCTGGTCAGGGGGGATTCCCTCTTTATCTTGAATTTTAGCTTTGACATTTTCGATGGTGTCAGAAGGCTCGACCTCAAGGGTGATGGTCTTGCCCGTTAGGGTCTTTACGAAGATCTGCATCTTGGATTACCTGGAATAAAATATTATTATCTTAGACTTGTAGAAAATAACCTATGAGTTTGACGGTCTGCCTGAAGTGCCAACACCGCAAAGGAATTATAATAATAATAATAAATAAATCATTAATACAATCACACCAATTATCTAGCCCACGTTAAATATCATGAAGAACTTGTGTTATGGAAACTAGATAGTGGATAAACATTCTTGTTTTTTTTTAAATAAATACATAATATACCTACATATTAAACACCCAGACCAAGACAAATAGACATGTTCATGCTCACAAATATTTGTCTTGTCCGGGGATCGAACCCGGGACTGGTATAGTACCCCTGCACCAAACAGGTCAATCAATTACCAAGTAAACATCTGTTAATCATCAAACCATATTCCAGATTAATAGTTCACAACTCTGCTTATAATCATAGTTAAAAATTCTCACAAATTAAGGGGCAATGTAAACAATAGTGATTGTATGGGTGGGTTGGTTCCTAATGATTTCATTATGATGACTGCTGTTACAAAACAATGTGAAATAGTTAAAAAAACAATAAAAATCCTGTGCTGTCCTGTTGAAATGTTGTCAAACACTGCATTTATATACCAGTTATCTGCCACTAGTCATGTCAGTTGAGCTCTTCAGTGTTTGCCAACCACATCAAATAGAGTGCAGTGTAAATTGTGTACTTTTAAAAAAAATTGAATTAAGTGTTGTGTTAGATATTAATTGGAACTAAAATCTTTTGTGCAATCAAAAATGTTGTGTGATTTGGCTTTGATGTTCAAAGGTAACATTGGTATTTTTTTTTTCCCTCATACACAGTAAAAATTAAATAAAAATCCATAAAAGCTTCACAGTGTTTATTTAGAACCAATAAAATTACAATAATTGTGGAATAAATTACACTAACAGTACAGCATTGATGCAACCATCATTCTCTGGGTTGTTGGTAACTTGAGCGTACTTTCCCCACACAACCTTGCCAGCCTGCGTCACCAGACCCAACTCGGAGATGTTGATTTCTATAACTGTACCCTTAGTTATAACTCCAAGACTCGTGTACATCTGTGAGCTAGGATTCTTCTTGACACCAATGATAGGTAGACAGAATGTCGCTTTCAACTCGGGATGTGTTACATGTGCCTTCTTGAAACGCAAAGCCATAGGCCGGATGAATCTTTCAAACTTGGGTGGTTTACGTGTAAAATTCTCACCAACATAAGTTACTTTGGTCACCATACGTTTCCAGGCTTTCCTCTTTGTTTTACCAGACTTTAGAACTTTGAACACCTCTGCGTCTGCCTGTGCTCTGACTTTGGGTATTGGCACGTCCCACTTGCCAGCTTTCTCTTTGCGTTTCTGTTTGATCATGTTCGACAACACTTTAGCGCGGGACTGCACATCTCTGTCCAGGAGGTACACAGGCAGCGCGCCCTCCGCGACTTTCTCAGTATTCTGTTTGACATTTTTCTCCTCGTGTGCTTTGATCTTCTTTTTCATCTGTATTTTCTCATTGCGGCGCTCTTTGTTGTAGATCTTAGCCTTGATACCGCGGAGCTTGCGCGCCTTCTCTGCCCTCTTGTGAGGCTCACGCGCCTCACGTTTCCTCTTTCTTTCCTCATAGTCGAGTCTCCTACCGTAAAGCTTTTGGTGGCGTTCAATATATTCGTTCTGCGGCATTGTGGTTGCTTATTCGGCAACTACAACAAAATTACCACTGTATCACTGATTATTCTCTATCTATTATAACCTCTCTTCGACCAAACTTGATAATCTGGTGCATGTGCTTGCTAACGCGATATAAAAATAATATTCTCACCTTCCAACATGCACCACTGAGACTTTGTTCAGTATTAACTTGACAATTTCAATGATTTCTTCATTCGAATTAAAATTGTGTAAATCCACGTGTAATTATATTTTAGTTATGAACCACTTCCACGAGGTATAACTTTTAAAAAATCGTAATTACACAAAAAATAAGACTTGCTAATCATGAAATAGAGAAACTTTAACGAAATTACGCATAAAATTAGAGAATATTTCACAAAATTTGTAAACTCACCTTACGCCGACACCATGCCACAAGGAAAAGGAAACGCAGTCTTTTTTTTTTTAATTTTTGACAAATAACGAAATATGAATGTCGCCAATATATAATATATTTTGTCATTTAGTAGATTTTGGTAGATAATAGTGCAAGTTTTACGTTACAATAAAACTTGTATTATTGTAGCCACCCTGAGTTTTTTGCACTCGATGCCTCCATAGAAGTTTCTCACTAGGAGGTCTTAATGGGATGCTGTGCATCGTCTCTGCCCAATAATACAAGTTTTATTGTAATGTAAAACTTGCACTATTATCGGCATTGGCACATTGTGACGATGCACAGCATCTGTGAGAGACGTGTTTATTAGCTCCTGGTGACTGCATGATGACGCTTTGTGACAATAAGTATGTATGCTTGATGCACAATGTATCTGAAACATACCTTACACACACATTTCAGGTTGTCTAAGAAATAAAAAGTTGAATTTATACTAATCAAAATGCTATTTATTTACACACAAAAGCTTAGAAAAAGTCTTAAGTAAAAATCAGGTATAATTATTTAAATGATTTAACTATTTAGCATAGATTTAATCAACATTATCCAAAAAGTTTTAAACTTATATGCATAATTTCGGTTTCATTAAATTGGTTGGAAATTATCAATCAAAACATTCCTTCTAGATGCGGCATCCGGGCCGCTTTTAATTTGTCTACAATAAAATTTTGCAACTGTATTTCCACTACGCCAATTACCTCGTGAAAGTATCTCGTCTAAAGGCAAGTTTTCCCACCCAATTCAAGGAAGCCACAGCAGAGCGCACACTGCCCGGAGACGCCTTGATGTCGGCATCTCTAAATACAGTTTTAATCCAGTTGGCAATGAGGGTTCGAGTGGCCACTTTTTCTCCACCCGTGACAGAGATAAAAAAGAGCATTGTTGCACTCCGCTGTCCGCCTCTGCTCACCAAGTTCTAAAACCTTACGTATCCAAAACACAGGACATATACAATGATTTGAATTAATCTTAAGTTTCCAACCCGATTGCCTGTATGACGCAGTATCAGTTTTAGAACCGAATACAGGCCATAGTATAATATGATCACCTATATCTATAAAATACTCTGGTGACACTCTCAACAATGTCAGGTCATGAACTCTTCTACCGGATGCTAAGAGTAAAATACAAGCAAGTCTACGAGAAGCTTCAAATAGGTTCAACCGGGCAGGAGAATTCGTGCTCTACCAAGCAATCAGGTCAGATGGATCCCATATGCTTTCTCAGGCTTGGGTTGCTCCAACGAAATTGATTTTAATATGTGTTTAACTTAGAAATTTTAATTTAGATCGTTATTAGGTCGGCCTAAAGTAAGAATCACAGACTTATGTAATAGAATAGTAGAATAAGATATTTTTTCACATAAATGAAGATACGCTAAATCTATATTTATACTAATATTATAAAGAGGAAAGATTTGTATTTTTGTATGTAATTAATAAACTCAAAAACTACTGGACCGATTTTGACGAAATTTGGTATAGAGAATCCTTAGACCCCAAGTAGTAACATAGGCTATAAATGATCCCAAAATTCCCACGGGAACGGGAACCACGCGGGTGAAACCGCGCCCGGCCTCTAGTATTTTGATAAAGAATTACCATCAGGATGCTTATGATCAAAGTTCGAGTTTTCACACCATTTTATCCAGCGAAGCCAGGCTGGTCTATACGTCTTCAGGGTTGAATCTCTCCAGCTAAGTTTGAGGAGAGATTTCTCTGATTCAGTCCAACCTGTTATTGCGTCCGCCCACCCCCAATTTTCCATACTAAAAGTTTCATTTCTTGTACCTGAGGAGGAGGCTGCCCCGTAGTCTGATCTATTAGCACGCGATGAAGATTCTTCACCCTCATTGATTGGCCTAGGGCTCTCTGGCGAAGGTCGGGTAGCCAATACGCTCGCTTCCACAGGGGTGCTACCAGAAGAAACGTACCGCGTGCTGTGTTCAGATGATGTAGTACTCTTGGTATTATTGACGGAGGTGGAAACAGCCAAGCCAGTTGGAACGTCCAATCTCTGCTGAAAGCGTTGCAAAATGCTGCCGATGAGTTTCTCGAGTCTTTCGACACATATTTCTGCACAACCTTGGTGTTCTTTGACGCAAAGAGATCTTTTTCCGGCGTTTCGTACTTCTGGAAAATTTGATTCGTTGCTTCTGGCAATAGGTGCCATTCTGCTGATATCTTGCCTCGTGACAGACTGTCTGCAATTTGGTTGTACCTTCCCGGTAGATATTCCGCTGTGAGAGTTATTTTCCATCGGTTTAGCAGTTGAAACAGCTGATGTGTCAGTTCCAGTAAAGGTTCTGAGTGTGTTCCCCCTTCGTTTCGAACATAGGCCACCACTGTTCGATTGTCCGATTGAATAATGACTTAGTCTTACAAATACTTCTAGCAGACACTAACAGTATTTTTGAATATTAGTAGGATTGTTGCCACTGCGTCGCTGGAAGTCACCATTCAGATTCACTGAAACTATTATGGCGTCAGATAGCTCGCTCAGCTGGCAATGTCTTGTATTTGTTTTTCGTTGTCAGCAGACAGCAGAAACTTCTGCTGCATATCCTTCCTATCTACTTTAAAATATTATAAATACGAAAGTTTGAGACGATGTTTGTTTGTCTTTCACGCAAAAATTACTGATTGGATTTGGTTGAAATTTTAGACAGCCTGGATTAAAACATAGGATTTTTTCTGTCCCGATATTCCCACGGGAACGGAAACGGGTGAAACCGCTGGTGGCCGCCAGTATTTACTATTTATTTATTTTGTTAACATTTTCTATGTTTTTAATAATATATTCACAATCAATCGTATTATAATAATCATTTGGAAGGGTTATTAATTTATTTTTAACAGAAGAGATTACGGTGGCAGTGGTAGTAGAAAGCTTATTTTTTATGGCAACATTGTTGCATTGTAGTAATGTCAAACAATTTTATATCCACGCTGGAGGCTTGGGGCCTGGTTTTTTATTAACTGTCAAACATTGGAATGGTATTCGTGGAAATTAACATTTGTCAAAAAATGTTTTGCTGCTATTGGTTAGAATCAAGTTGAGACGAAAATAAAAAGTAGTTCTCACCAATCACAGCCAAGTGTGAAAGAAACTAAGAGGAAGCTAAAATTTATTGCGAGCGAGCTTCGTTCGACTTTGTCCGTCCGAAAACGATTGATTGAGAACGAAAATACGGCCCTGATATTATCATCGGGACGCTTTTCTTGTTTTTCCTTGCGAGTACAAAACAGAAGCCTGAGGCTCAAAGTTTTTATATTTCGACTTTTCTATTATGAACACAACAGCATCGTACATTTCAGGTATGTGCAAATATCGTATCGTTACAAAATTATTCAACCATCTGTATAGATAGCTAAGGTTATTTTGTAAGCTTACGTTACGATTTGCGTGCTTCACAATGAAATCAAGGTCAAAGCAGTATAATATAGTAGATTCCTGCCTACCTATGTATGCTTACTAGTTACTATAATATTATGATAGGCCTGGTAAACAAGTCTGTAAAATACTCTTTTTATGTTGATTTCTCTATCTAAGTATCATCCAATACATAACATTGTAAGTGTAATTATTATGATACAACTTAAACCTTACAGTTTTGCTATACCCCAGCTGAATACAACACCAACCTTCTACAATAATAGGGATGTTTTCCACCATCAAAATGTATTATTATTCCAATCTTCGGTCAGAGTCCTATCTAAAGAAAATAAGCGTCAAAGGGCTAGCGATAACTATTCAAAACTTATCTTTCAGTGAAAAAATTGGCCCCTTAGACTTGTAAGCATATTAGAGACTTCTCTTTAATTTACTTTTATTGTGGAATATCTGGTACAGGTCTCTTCATAATGCCAGCAACAGTTGCAGAACAGTCAGTCACCAAATCCCGAGCCTAGCCTTTCTAAAGATCAGTTTATGAAAACTACTGCTATTTCATTTATAAAAATATTCTGCTTCTCATACCTGCCATAATGAACAGACCTTTGATTACGATTACATACTTTTTATTTATATTCTTGTTCCAGAAACTACATGGAGCCGACGCTGTTCAACCGAGACAGTATTCAGTGTGCAAGGAAAAGAAACTGGTATGTGACTTAATGGGAACAAATAATTTGTTTGTATGATTTTTATCTGATTTGCATGGTTTGGTTTTACTTGTTTCCAATCATTAGTGTAATCATTATTTTGATAATAGTAGTGTGACCACATTTTATAATATGTAATTTATATTCCTTTCCTCTTAATTAGAATATTTTGGAGATCCTCTTTTGCAATGTCTTTTGTATACTTATGTATATTATGTTATTTAATAATTTTGACTTACTTATGTATATGTTATAATATTTAACACATTGACCGCCAAGTACAAAAAGTGTTTTTAATTTTGTGGACTTTACTTTTTGGTAAATTAGTCTTTTGTTTTTTGCCATATTTTTAGAGCTGTAAGTCGTACAGAGACCCCACTTGGACCGAAACAACCGTGGAGGCAAGACAAATCTGATTCCATAATAAAATGTACTAAAACATGTATTCGGCCGGAAACATTGGCCTCTCAATGAAGCACTGCCCGTGTTCCAAAAGATACACATGGCCTCAGGAAATGGCACCTTGTGTTTTCAAAAGGACACACATGACGCTCAACGTGTGTTAATTATTTTGTTTTCACATATCATTGATAATTATAACCGATTTACTAATATTTGAAAATGAATCCATCATGGCCTAAAATGTATATTTATTGACTTTAACTTGGATAGATATTGAATAACTTTATTTTCGTCCTCATAAATGACAAGATATAATATGGCGGGAAAATTCCGGACGTGATGCGATGCGTAGGCGCAACCAGTGACTTCTTTAAATGCCCTCCTCACATACCACTACGGGTCAGTTCAAACTGAGAGGAAAAAAGCTCAAGCAATTTTCATATGCCACTCAAAAATAAACTTTACTACCATTGGCTTAAAAGTATTACTCGATTACGCTCGCCTGACCTCGAGACCGCGCTAGCATCTTTGTCGATGTTAACATTAATGCACTTTTAGCTATAATATGTTGTTAAAGTTTATTTTCGAGTGTCAAATAAAAATTCCTCGTGCTTTTGCCTCTCATCTGAACTACTACTACTACTACTACTAATGTTATTCATATAAATGATCTATTTGTTTTTCGAGATATTGAAAGTAGTATTGGACATAGCCTGCCCTTTTTACTACCTATACATAACTACGTACACAAGTCATTTCATAAGTCATTACAGTTACATTACAAAATATATTAACTTAGCTATAATTATAAATATATAATCATAGCTAAGTAAATATATTTTTCATAAAATTTATGATACTGACAATATAGACCTGTAATAAGTCTGTTTGCTGTTATAAAAAAAGGATAGATATTGAAATAATAAAATAGATGTCTATAAACGGAATAAATAATCTTGTGAGAGCATTTATCAACACGTTGTATGCAGTACAACTACAGCGTCCACACTGACGAAGTCGCGTGCGCCCGCTCTAGTATAAATTAATGTCACTATTTTCCTTTATTCATGGGCATCGCGACGCGATGACGTGTACGCTATCTATTATCACTTCAGTCAGCGTCGCACGCGCATCACATTGTTCATAGTCGTTCTTGCTCACATGCATGACTCAGGCAGGCAGGTCAGTCATACGGACACTCGCATTGCACTGCACGGACTTGTTCTAACAAGTTTCTGGTATTACTTTACTTATTTAGGTATTTTTGTCTTTTTCATACGTCACGCCAAGTTGCGTGTTCATTTTTCGAGTTATCAACAAAAAATGTAATTATCTTGCCTTAATTACCTCAATAGCGATTCTATATTTATGACTTATTCAATTAGGTTCGGTGTGGTGGCTAAAAGCGTTTTGGATTTCCCAAATCTATGCTTGATATTTTTACTTACCCTCACTGGGATGGTCAACTCGTCGCAAAAAATAAAATTACCTACAGTTATAATGATGAAAACATCCGTTTTACACTCTATTTTTCTAAGAATCAATTCTTATTCACCATCAACAATTTTATTGCTGTCCCGATACAATGGTGGACTTTTATAATCCCTAATGATCCCTAATGAAATCTTTGGTGGTGGAAACCCCATGTCATTCGTTAACAAATGTAGTGATCCGTTGATCCCCATTTCGTCCGCCATTACCCGTCTTGTTAAATCTTGTTTGAACATGAAAGAGTTCTTTTCTTTATGTATTTACAAAACAACTTTATTTGAATTAATGCGTCATTTCAATGATATCATCGTTAGTCAAAGAATTTTGAACATGCATTTCCTGTTTATAGTAAAATGTACAGTTCTTTTAGTACCTATTATTGGTCCTGTGTTCACGTTTTGCTCATGGAGGTACTCGATTTAAAAATATACATAAAAATAAATACATCTATGTACTATATTTAACCTACTTACTTATTAAATAATATGTTTTATATAGTTGTCATTATCTCTTATTTAATCTTCCATAATATTATTTACTACTATACAGTATACATGTAACTGTGTATATAAATACTTATAAGTATTATACAACAATACTGCAAGTGGTTTATAGGTTTGATCTTTCCTTCAATTAGGTAAATTTATCCAAACACGCAGTTTTGTTTTAGCTGCTGTTTCCTTAAATCACTGTTATTTTTTTAATCTGCGTGGTGTTTTTTTTTGGGGTCTCCTACTTGATATCGAATGCCTTTTGCTCGAATATCAAATACTCGAAAACCTCACTTTGAAAAATCATAATATCGATAGTTGATTATTAGATCGATGCATCAACATCTCGAATGATGTGAGCCCGACGGATCAAATGCGTGAAGATGGTAATCATGAAGCATCATTTTACGAAAGATCATAACAGAAAACTACCTATTTAGCGTAAATATTAAAGATTTGTTCCCCAGTCGCCCCACTTAAAAAAATCTCGATACGAATTAAAAAGTATGCCCCCTTCGTCCCAAAATTTTATTCCCGTTTCGCCCCATTTCATATTACCGATTCGCCACACATGTTATTATACTGCCAACTTACGTTTTCGTAAGTACAATCAGCAAACAAGGCTTCGCATTATTTTAATTATTATGTATTTTACATCAATCGATCAATTACTTACTTACTTTTATGTTCAATTACGTATATCATGAATACTTAATAAATTAAAAAAATATTTTAAGTTGAAAGTACCAGGGTCGCAAAGCTAACCAAGAGGTTATTTTAGATGTATTGAGAAGTTCTGATTTTATTTTTGTTTTATTTTAAGATTTTTTTTAAAACGTGTTAGTGGCAGCAGCTTTTTATGTCTAATAAATAACTCCTGTTTGGTTATGCTGCCCTGGGCCCTATTTAATAAACGTTACAATACGACAAATTTGTAAATAAGTGACATATTTGTTAAGTTTTGTAACAAGTGCTGTTTAATAAACCTAACAATTATGTAAGAATTTTACATGAGAAAATCTAACAAATAGTACAATTATAAATGCTGTTTAATAAACGTTTACGTGTGTAGAAAACGCCTGTAGATTTCAATGAAATATTAAGGTACTTTTGATTCATTATTTGACTAATTTCGTTTGTGTTATTTGTTGTTACATTACGATGTGGGGGCGAACCTTTGGGGCCAATGGGGAATAAATCGGTTGAGAGCACACGCATCATTTATTTATTCAATTTTAAATTTCATAGTCTGCACGCATTCGATTCTTCCGTCGAGCATGTCATGTCATTTGAGATTGCTTCGATCTAGCGAACTTCGAGTTTAGGTCGTTCGAGTTTTTGATACATCGATCTAGTGAATTTTCGAGCTTGGTTTATAATTTGTCGATTTTATGATTCCTCGAGGAAAGGTTTTCGAGCATCCGAGCAAAAGGTATTCAATTTCCAGTAAGATACCCGATTTTCCTATTGTGGGAAGGCCTATTATTAGCAGTAGATCATCATTTAAGCTGATGATGATATTATATTCTATTATAGATTCGATATAAACTTTCTAATTGGTATACTTATTTAGCAGTAGTTTAGTTATTCATAAAATGACGCCAGTTCGAAAAGACTAATAGTTTTGATGGTAAAATTGTCAGTTTCCTGTGAGTGCATCACACCCTGTCGGCCCCAGGAGCCAGGGGTGAGGTGAGCCTTCAGGATGGACCCTGGAATTCCACAGCAGACCTTACTGTCCTTTTAATAGGACAACTCATTCAATACCAAATGAACTTTTATTAGTTTCAGTGCATTCTTTTGTAGTGTTAGCGGTATATGTAATGTAATCATTGAATGACAATTATGCAAGAATATTTGATGCTAAAAATAGACGCAGAGAAAATCCTTGACAGTTATTTTCCAAATAAAACCAAACCACATTAACGTTTTCAATAATGTATTCGCAAAATAAAACTCGTCAAGAAAACAAACAAAGACATGGCACCATTCAGAATTACAGCTCTGCTGTAGCCTCAAACATGCCACGGGTTATTTTTATTTAAATATTTCTAATATTAAAAAGTTAACTAATATTTGCAAATGACACTTTTCTAATTTATAACTATAATTAATTATTTTTGCAAAATTGACTACTTGTACAATTAGATTAGTAATTTAAAGATAACAGATGTCATTCATGGTAATTTTGATTGTATTGATTCGAGCAGAGAAGTCAAAATAATTTTAGTAAGTTTTTAAAGATTATTCAAGTATGTAATTTAAATTTTGTTTAATATTAACGGAGGAAGCAAAATACTTTTTATGTTATACCAAGATAAAAAAGTTTCTTGTATATTTTTGACTTCTTTGCTACATTTTACTGTCATCCATAACATAGTTATTTTTTGTATAAGTTTAAAATTGGAAAGCCTGTCTAGAGTAATTATTTATACCTGTTGATTTTTTTTTTATATTTGAAGATCTTCTGTTTCAGTTGACAAAAATTATGATTTTTTAATCAATAAAAAATTATTATAATTGATTGTGTAAAGAATCATATTTTGTTAGCTGAAAACAGTGATGATAGCATGGTTGATGAGCCTGAAAAGTGATTTTTTTGTCTATAAGAAACTTGTTCAAATTAACAGTCGCATGTTGATTGTTGTGAGGTTTACACATGAGCTCTGAGAGCAATATCAAAGTAATATCTTTGATATTTCAATCAATATTACTTCAATATTGCGAGTAGAGCCTCTTTTCGTATTTAAATTTGAATGTCACAAATCACTTTTGGACCCACCATTGTGTAATTTATGCATGCTCATTGTTTTGCAAATCGACGTGGAATCAGATGCATGTAGATGTGTTATCATATTTTGGCAGTGGAAAAAATACAAAATTTACTCAAAAAAGAAAACAGTAAACTGGTGTCGAGCTAAAAAAAAAAAACATTGTACAAAAACATTGAACTGAAAGAAAAATAGTAAAAAAAAAATGAAGTCAGTAAAAAAGTGAAATTGAAGAATAAAAGAAAAAAGAGCTGGAAAAAAAATTAAAAGAAAAGAAGTCTATAAAACTGTTTGGAGTTAAAGGTTTGCGCCCTGTGGCCTTGTCTAACGTGCGTGGTGTTTGTAGATTTTGTGCAAGACTCGAGTGACACAGAGTTGGGCAGCTGCGATGAGAAGGACGTCGAGTACGAGCCGGCCACCGAGTCGGACGAGGAGGCGCCGATATCCGCCGACTCATCAGGACAAACTGACGTAAGTTTGAATAAAATATATCTTATAGTCTTAGAACTAAATGCATCTTGCACTAGAGTTTAGAAGCACCATTAAAAAAAAAAGAAACACACAGCACTAAACACCAAACATTTCTGACAAATATAACACTTCACTTAATGCTCATGTTTAATAATTGTCTTTAATTAATAAAATGCTTTAAAGTTACTTGGATTCACTATAAATGCCGTTCAGATTTTCGTAATTTACGAATTTTTTCATTAAGCCAATCAAGGAAAATATTTAATTTTCTCTTTCTTACTTCTATAAAAAAAAATCCTTTTGAATGCGAGGATATTTCTCTCATTGCTGAAACAACGGTGGTCGTAGAAAGGTGAATATACTAGAAAAATTCGACATGTCCTCATAGGTCTTAATAGCATAATAAAATTGGTTAGTGCATTGGGCAGGATTCCCAAGGATACGGGTTCGATTCTCGTCAGGGCGACATGAGACAAATTGCTGTTTTGTAGTAAATTTTCATGTTTAATATTTATCACATAAAGAAAGCATTGTAAAATGCTAAATTAAATAGATAAAAATACAAAAATGTATAATAATTATTATAAAGTTAACATATACCTAGTCGGGTCATACGTTCTGTCACACCTTTAGATTTATTTCATGTACAATAAAATAAATATTTTTTGCAGTTTTACACACTTATAGGATTCAATACTACTTATTTTCAAGTATTAAAAATCAATGCATGTGTTCACTCCAGAACGAGGTGAACGCCGTGGTGGCGCTGCTGTCCGGGGAGGAGGATTTACAGCTGGCCGACTCCGAGGCCGGCTCGTACGTGTCCGACAGCGAGCTGGACCTGCCCGCCTACTGGAGCTGCGCGCGCTGCCACGCCGCCAACGACAACACGCGCTACCGGTACTGCCACAAGTGCTTCAAGGTGAGTCACAGCCTCAGCTGGCCCACTCCGAGGCCGGCTCGTACGTGTCCGACAGCGAGCTGGACCTGCCCGCCTACTGGAGCTGCGCGCGCTGCCACGCCGCCAACGACAACACGCGCTACCGGTACTGCCACAAGTGCTTCAAGGTGAGTCACAGCCTCAGCTGGCCCACTCCGAGGCCGGCTCGTACGTGTCCGACAGCGAGCTGGACCTGCCCGCCTACTGGAGCTGCGCGCGCTGCCACGCCGCCAACGACAACACGCGCTACCGGTACTGCCACAAGTGCTTCAAGGTGAGTCACAGCCTCAGCTGGCCCACTCCGAGGCCGGCTCGTACGTGTCCGACAGCGAGCTGGACCTGCCCGCCTACTGGAGCTGCGCGCGCTGCCACGCCGCCAACGACAACACGCGCTACCGGTACTGCCACAAGTGCTTCAAGGTGAGTCACAGCCTCAGCTGGCCCACTCCGAGGCCGGCTCGTACGTGTCCGACAGCGAGCTGGACCTGCCCGCCTACTGGAGCTGCGCGCGCTGCCACGCCGCCAACGACAACACGCGCTACCGGTACTGCCACAAGTGCTTCAAGGTGAGTCACAGCCTCAGCTGGCCCACTCCGAGGCCGGCTCGTACGTGTCCGACAGCGAGCTGGACCTGCCCGCCTACTGGAGCTGCGCGCGCTGCCACGCCGCCAACGACAACACGCGCTACCGGTACTGCCACAAGTGCTTCAAGGTGAGTCACAGCCTCAGCTGGCCCACTCCGAGGCCGGCTCGTACGTGTCCGACAGCGAGCTGGACCCATTAAGTTATAGGTATAGGTAGAGCTTAATACTCCCAATATCTACTTGAAGCTAAAATTTCTCAAAAATACAATCGATTTAAATTGTGTTTTTAAAACCATTGTGTTGTGCAATCAGTAAAAATGATGCATAAATGTCTTCGCGTACGTGGTGGTGGAACTAAGTGGAATCCAGGACGCCCAACTAATCTTATCACATTAGTGTTAAAATAGGGGAATTCCCTGCCTGCGTCTGTATTCCCGGGATCCTATAATCCTGGTATATTAAAATTCGAGTGAATAGGCTTCTTCTAGGCAATCTCGTTCCATTTTCGGCCTGGCAATAATGAGGCTAAGAGCAAACCTGTTTAAAGTTAAAAAAATAAAAATAAACAGGCAGAATTCTCTAGAGAGTGAGATAACGCTACATAGAATTTTGGCCTCAAGTAAGTATTGGGAGTGATATATCCACTTTAACTACAATTTTATGGCTGGACCTGCCCGCCTACTGACAACACGCGCTATCGGTACTGCCATAAGTGCTAAGTAAGGTATGTTGTCATCATGTTGTAATGTAATTTTAGAGCCGGGTCCACAGCTCCAGTTTTCTCACAAAACTTATTAGAAAAACGGACAAAATACGGTCAAAGCCCGCGTGGCTTAACAGTTTTGTTAGAAATAAAAACACGAACTTGAACACGCTCGCGAATAGATCTCCCGGATAATATATCGTAGCGAGGTATGAACGTACAGCCGCCAAAATTGTTTTTGAATTGGTTGGCGGTGTCCTTTACTGAATTCTTATGTCCCGGCTACACGCACCGTCTTACCTGAAAGCACTGTAAGTACTCGCACAAGACACGCCTTAATGTAGCAATGAGTCTGTAGAAACAATCTACTGAGCCAAAAACTAGACATTGGCGAAATCCAAAAGGGTACCGCCACTGCACAAAAAGAAGAAGTACATGAAAGCATGCCTGCACAAACCGGTTTGCCAAAGTAAGACGGAGCGTGTAGCCAACAAGACGGTATCCCGTACAGGGCCCGTATTCACTATGACCACTTACCGATTCCATGCTCAAACCACGCCAATGTCGTGTTTGGTTTCGACATTTTCAAAATTCGTTGTCTCTTTAACACTTACAAATTTTAAAGTCATTTTCCTTGTTTAATAATTATACAATTTGTACCTGTCATATACTTGTACAATAACTCTATAATTTGTGAGTATCACGGAGAAAATGAATTTTGAAAATGTCAAAACCAAGTTAGACATTGGCGTGGTTTGAGCAAGGAATCGCTATGTGGTCATAGCGAATAAGGGCCCAGGACTGAAAGCGCGCCTTGTGTAATCATTGCAATGTTAAAGATTTGGACTGTGCAAACTTGAACTGCACGGTTTTGTCTGCACGTCTAGCTGGTCCAGTCCGCGCCTCTGTCCATCAAAATTGTTTCATATAGTCATAGAGTCGTCATAGAGTTCCCTCTCAAAAGAATGAGGACTGCGCCGTCCTCAGTGTTTAGAGAGAGAGAGAGAGCTCTATGAAATGTGTTAAATCCTTCGAATATCCTTTACATTTTCATACATTTTCTACGTATGTCAGCGGAAACAATTTTGACGGACTGAGGCGCGGACTGAACGCCCGGCCACACGTGCAGGCTAAGTTTGCGCAGACCAAATCTTTAGCATTCCAATGATTACACAAGCCACGCTTTCAGGACTGCACGAGATACCGTCTTGCCGGCTACACGCTCCGGTCTGTGCAGGTATGCTTTCAGGTAAGACGTTGCGTGTAGCCGGGACATTAGACTCATACTTCTAAATACTACAGTTACCACCCGTATTTATGACATTTCATTTCCCAGTGAATTAGAGACTTGTAGTAATTTATGTTGCCCAATTTCTATAAAATATCACCAACTTCCTTTATTCAAGAGAGGAGGTTTCTTGAATAAATGAAATGACAAAAAAATTATAAGCCATTTTTTTTATTTAACAGAGATCGGCATCTTTATGTCTATTACAATTTCACAATATTACATTACAGGTACGAAAGAACTTTTTCCCGCCAAGACCGAGACGGAAGGATAAACGCATAACGTCCAGCCAGGAACTCCCAGTCCTCCTGTCTCAGGATTCAGGAGTAGAGTCCCACAATAGCCAGGAGATCGTGAACAGCCAGGAAGGCCAGGAGCCCAAGTCCCAGGATGTAGGCGAAGGCCCGTCCCTCGGGCCAGGTAAGGGCACCAAAAGACGCGCCGATTCCGCCGAACGTACATTCAAAAGACCGAGAGTAGAGTCCCAATCCGACGTCGAGAGTAAGACGGATGTCGACGTGGCACCGTTGATCAAAACGATCAGCGATCCCTCCGTCACCATCGAGTCGCTGGAAGCGTATAAAGGTTACAAAACGGATTCCAAAGACCTGTGTATTATTTGCTTGGTGGAACCTAAGACCGGTGTGTTCGTGCATCGCCGCGTGGCGCACATCTGCTGCTGCTACCGCTGCGCCGTCAAGGTGTGGTCCAAGGCCAAGCGATGCCCGATATGCAATTGCAAAGTCAGCAATGTTCTGAAAGCGGTGGTCATGTGAGTGGTTGTGAGGCTGTACACAAGATGTGAGTGTGAGCTTCGTCACACAGTGATTGTCGCTTTTTAAATCAGTGGGGAAAGTAGGAACTGGTCGTTTGGTTCAGACATAGGTCGCAAATCAACTGGCGACCTTGTGTAACGACGGTGCGATGGCCACTGTCCTTGCTTCTACCCTTAGGGGTATCACTTAACCCGGCGAGGATGTGGTGAATATAGTTACGTGGAGGTTTTTGGGGGGGGTTTTTGACCCTGTGATTGCATTTTAGATGAGTAAATCGATATTTTTTTAACAAAACATTGGAGATGATTTTATAACTTGAGTTATATTTTATGGAGTTTTGTAAAAAAGTCTGATTTAATAGTAAAAAAAAAAAAAATTTATTATATTAATTTTAGCAAAGGCCTAAAAATAATCAATTTTAGCAAGACTCGAAGAGATGAAAAAGACAAAAATTAAGCAAACTTCATCATTGCAATTAGGATTATTTGGTATACATTTAGAGATCAATCAGTTTAAAAAACTAATCAATTTAATTGTCTCTTAATGCAGCACATTCTTGGCCCTTTTTCACTTCGCGCACGAGTGATTCCTGCGGCTGCCTGTTTAGCAGTGCTTGGCGTGCTGACCCTTAGTATCAGCTACTGATACATTCAAAATTGTTCGGCGGCGGGAAAAAACGACCCTCGATAAAAATTTGCAGGGTCGAATTGACCCCTCCACTTCCTCGCCGGGTTAACGATATGATGAGAACTTAACTCCCAAATAATGTTACGATGATCATGCTTGCAACATCCACAGTATGAGAGTAGCGATGTTCTAAGCTGAGACGATACTGACAGTTACGTTCTATATGTTTATACATATTTTTCTTGATTTTTTCGTGCAATGTTCGCACCCCTCCTTGGGCACAATTTCTGTGTGACGATGTCGAGTTTGGTATAGCGTGGAAATGTAAGTGAGTTGAGCGCTAAATTCTTTTAAGCGACGCCTTCACCCAATTTCTGAAGCGTTATAATACATATTTTTTTCGCTAGTCAGTCTAATATTGATGTTTGAAAATCAGATTATTGAAGTTAGGTTATAGGTATACAGGTAATGTGAAGCGTTTTAAACTCGTGATATTCTAGCCGGGAATATAGTTAGGTTAGCATTGTAACTTACGTTTGTTTAATGAAAACAGCGCTTTTTTATGATAGCCGATTATAGCAGAAAAATAATACTTTTTATTAGTGTTTTTGGTTATATTCCTTTACCAACAATGCACTTGATAGTAATCTCTTGAATTAAAAATATGTAATAGCTGAGTAGTTGACAATTATAGATTCAAATAATTAAACTACGATACAAAACAACTTATACGGTCGCGCTCTGTTTAATAAAACACATTTTGATTTTGAAATAAAAAGCCCCGTAAGGCCTCCCAATTTGTGAAACGTGTCTTTTTTTTTTAAATAAACTAAATAATATTTCAGAGAAGTGTAATCCTACCTTTTAGCCTTATTATTGGTTAACATCAGGTTTGATTTAGGCTCGTTTACCCATTGAGATAAAAAAAAACATAAAATAAGTAGGTGATCAAAAAAGTAATTAATAAAAAAGTACAATAATGTACATAATCGCTTTTAGTTTCGATTTAAGTTAATTCCCAAGTCGACTACTCTTTGATAATAAATAACTTTTTTAATGGAAACCCCATCAACAAGGAAATTTTAAATGCGTTAAATAGTAATATTAAAATAACATTAGGCTGTGTATATGTTGTAAATAAACAGAGTTTAATATATGTTGATTCATTAATAAATAGGCAATGTAGGCTAAATTTAAAGTAAATTGACGATAACAAAAAAAAACATCACACTTTCTCTTTATTGATTAGTAAAAAGGAAATGTAACGCATTTTTTATGGAATCGAAGTGTTGATAATTAATTTTAGTCCGTGTTGTCATTTAGCTGATAATTCTTGTTTCAATTGAAACAAAACGGAAATTAGGATTTTATTAAAATAAATTTGAAACAATCGTTAAATCTTTCAAATATCATTATCATTTATACTGAGTTTTCAGATATATTACGTGTTCGGTAACACAATTCACTGTAAATGTAAATTTATAATGTTAAAAACAGTCCTTGCAAACATATAGTATTTGTTTGAGTTGTCTTGCAAGTTTTTATCTGAGACGCGTTAGAAGCCTTATAATATAACTTAGTCTTAATTCAATAGTTATGTGACTTATGTGTTGTAGATATTTCATTATTAATAATAATTTTAGTTTTCAATTTGCGCTATATCGTAATGTAACCCATCGCTTGTATTATGCACATTTAATATAAAATATACTCTATTTAGGTCATATTTAATATTATGTCAGATTAGTTCCTTTTGCGCCACACGCTCCTTAATAACTTAGGTAGGTAGTAGGTACCTAATTTAGGAAGGTATTCTTTTGTTATGAATAGGCTACGAGAGAATTGGAAATGAAGGTTTCAAGCAAAAAAATCTTATTACCGGGTAAATTAATTATCATATCAATGTCCCCATCCTAAACCTTAGTTAAGTTTAATTTTTCTTATCATCTAACTAATCTTTGATATTTATTAAACAATGCTTAAAACTTCTAAATAAGAACAAGAATTTATTAACGCACAGGTTATGTTTTGGTATTCTGTTTATTTGATTCTGTTCAATAAAATATAAGTGTTTATCACTTATATTTTATTATAAGTCGCTTGACGAAGTAATAAATGGCGTCTTGTCAGTCCGAGCTTATAATTTGCTAATTTTATTCAACAATAAAAATGTGCTGCCTAGTACGCTAGAGCTAAGTGTCTCTTCCCGTTATAACATAAAAAAGAACTAGGTTAGGTAAATAAGTAGCTGGGAAAGAAACTAGAAATAAATTAATTCAGCTCATTATAAAAATATTTCAAATATTTTAAATGATTGCAATCACTACACACATTTTAGAATGAAATATTTTTAGACACTTTTAAACTTTCGCGCTGCATTATAAATATTGAAAATTGAAACGGGTATTAAACGCGTAGAAACGTGATAGATATTTCACCTACCTAATTTTCTGACAGTCAGCCCGTGACCACGGCCGATGTAACTTGGCCGAAACGTCGGGAAAATTAGGTAGGTGAAATATCTATCACGTTTCTACGCGTTTAATACCCGTTTCAATTTTCAATATTTATAATGCAGCGCGAAAGTTTAAAAGTGTCTAAAAATATTTCATTCTAAAATGTGTGTAGTGATTGCAATCATTTAATAAAATTTCCATAGGTATACATTTTGCTCTTGCATACGTTTTAAAATAAATTTCAGTAACGGATTCTTTGACACCAAAAAATATTTCAAAAAAATTAGGTACTATAATTATGATAGCCGGATGGAGTGGCGAAGCAGCACAAGTAGTTTAAGTTTTAGTTATGTATGATTGGCAATAACAGTTGTTGAATTTGTGTAAATGTGTTTAAATAAGAAAAAAAAATGAGAATTTGTGTTAGGGACTAATTGCAAATTCATCTGTTTTGTCTATGAGTAAAACGAACCCACCACCCTTCCCTCCGCAAAGAGGATTATATTGATGTTATTTTAATTAAAGTAATAAAGATTCTATTATTATTTTTGTAAGGAAGTGTCCGTGTGTTGTGTGGTGTGCTAGTTTGACAGCGTTGCTTAAGCTGAAATAGTGTGAACTTTTGATGAACGAAAGGTCTTTCCTACGAAAATTAATGAAATTAATAATTATGCCACGGCGACGGATACCTGTACGAAATTTATTTAACCATAAATTAAAGACTTACTACGATGTAAAACTCCTTTTTTGTCTTGTTCTATGATTTATGTTTCTTAATTTTGTGTTTTATATCTACGTAAATCTTTGATTTATACGTGTCTAACTATTGTACAATACTATTGTAGTTATATTTTATGAGAGAAAAAAATAATAAAAGAATGAATAGAAAGAGAAAAGGAATATAAAAGATGCAAAAAAAATAAATAATAAAATTTTTCTTTTTCAGGAAACTTGATTTTTATTGATACTCAATCCCAATACCTATCCACTTAGAAACAAGTTGTAGTAAAAAGACATATGTTTTTGAAGAAAACTTAGTATTTCCCGCCATCCTGATTTACAGTCTCTAGAAGTAGAGACTGTAAATCAGGATGGCGGGTGTACTCTGATTCTGAAACAATGGCTAAGTATCTAAGTTTGAATCATCGACCATAGGTAACTTTAACTTTAGAGTGTCTATAGTATTTGCTTTAATGTTCTCCCTTGGACGAATTAACCATTCGTCCAAGTGTTCTCCTATTGATTCTGTAAACAGCTAATGAGAACTGGAAAATAAAATCAATCAATGCGTTTAAAAAGCGCCTGTCTATTATCAATAGCAATTACGAAATCCTTATATTTATTTTTCAACATTTCAAAAAATACGGGAATCCAACTTAATGATCCTGAAGGTTTTTTTATTAACAATTTGTTTTTTTTTTTTTTTCAAAATTATTGTCTTATTTTATTATATTTGAAAAATATAAAAATCCAAATAATTGAAGCATTTTCTGTAAAAAAAACTTTAAAACAATGTTATTTCCGAAACTTCCCAAAATAAATAAATGATTTTTGGGTCTAAGGTCCACTTGCAGCAAAATTTGTTAGGGTTCATTTGCAGACAAAATTGGCTACCTATATCTCGATTTTGTTAAATCTAGATCTACAAAAATGTCAAATATTTAAATCTTTAAAATATTTAAACTGCAAGGTGGGTTTCCAATAAACGCTAATAATGTTCAGAAAAAGAAATCACCACTGCAGGATTTAACGTGAATTTTAATTTATTTTGACTGGACTAATAATGTGAACTGAACTGCCGTCACTACACTACCACCTACAAGCAAATCGTGCCGCCGCCTCTACCCACCTGGACTGCCCTCTGTAGCACAGAATACTTAATAGTACAATCTGTAGTCTAGGTAACAAACAACCACCGGTATCAGGCTCAAAATCTCGGGTTCGATTCCCAGAAGGGGTACCTAGTTACCTACATATTGTATTCGGTTTGGTTGGTGGTAGGACTTGTTGTAAGTCTGCCAGGCTAGTCAGTCGGGTACAACGAGGAACTTCCTGGTTGATCAGTAAAGTTTTTTTAGAAAGTTATCTCAAGAATTAATAGGCTTATACAAAATATATCTTAATAGGTATCTCATTTTATAGATTAATTATTTCTTTAACTTTAATACTTTCCAAAGTATTGTTTCTCAAAAAAACTACCAATCAACCGGAAAGTTTCCCGATTGTACCTAGACCTACTTACTATTTTTATGTCTGACACCCCAAGCAGCAAAATGTGGTCTAGTAATTGTCCTGGAACCACTATTTCATTAGGACTATAACGGAGTAGTAAGCAATTATAACCACGGAAAAGGGCCCAATTTATAGGCGTATTTTACCTAATTAAATATCTATAGTAGACTTGGTGAACACCACGTTGACCAATAACGACCTTAAACTTGGATTACGTAAAACTATTTGCTCCCGCGAAGCTAACTATCAGCGCTTAATAGAACCAAACACGACAATAACGATCATAGTGAATATCTTTCAAGCTCATACAAAGTGTTGTGAATTGGTGAATGTTGAAAGATTAATATTGATATAGGTAAGTTATTCATTCATTTCTTCTTATTATAAATATTATTTTGAATATTAATTATGAGTATTAGTTAACAATAAGTCAATATGTTTAATGTCATATGGTGCACATATATTTTCGGTGAAGTTTAATGAGTTTCCTATCAAAATTTTTAAGCGCCCCTTGAAATTAGAGTTTTCATCAAGTTAAGTTTTAAAATAATGCTGGTCACAGTAACACATGCAATGAAAAGTCGCCATTTTGACAAAGTTGGTTTTCCCAAATACATTAACAAACCGTTATAGGCGCACTTTGTTTAATAATGGTAAATATCAGAACCATAGCTTGGCCATATTGTTTGGAATTAGAGTTGCGCAAATATTTCTAAAACCGTCCTTATTTTATATATTGCTGTTAGGTTAGCTACCTTTGTATTTTTAATGTATTGGTTTAGGTGTCAGCATTGAAAACGGTATTTTTTTTTATGTATTTGTTTAGGTGTCAGCATTGAAAATGGTAATGTTTCTGGACGTCGATCGCCTTTTGACCAAAAGGGATTTTCGAGCTTTAAAAACCTGGAACGAAACACACTTCTTGCTGTCTCACAAATGTCGTGGTTGTAACCATAAAGTTGCAAAAAATCTTACAAGAGGGTCACGAGCACGACACTTCGTTCTGAATAAGGAATACATAAGATCATTGTTAGAAGAAGATAGTTTCTGGTGTGAAAAATGCTGCTTCTATTCAGTTTATGACCACTTCACCAGTGATGAATGTGAATTTGGTAACTGAGTTAATACTAATACCAGTAATTTCTGTCAGTTTAGGTTAGTTTCTCTTTACCTGTACCTATAAGTAAAGAGAAATCAGACTTTAGAAACAATATTTTATTAAAATAAATATGTATATATAGGAAAAATGTGATAGTAAAAAACCACCAGTAGCTTTCAGGTGGGATTCGAACCCGCGCCTCTGGCTACCTACCGAAAGGCTTACACGACACGAGTACACGACTCGTCGAATTTTGCTATCACTTGTTAACGCTGTAGGCCTACAGCGCTGTATATATATATATATCGCACCTCCAGTCGTAAAGCGGCTTAATCCAAAATGACTGTTTTTTGGGAAATGCAGAAAACGTGTTTCGGTCCTCGACAGTTTTTAGTATACTACACTATAACTTAATGAAATAACGAGCTATTTACAAAATTCAAAGTTCCACATGTTATTTGGTCTAAAGACTACTGATACGGATAAAAAAATCTTTAAAATATTTAATAATATAGGAGTAAATAGATGCTGAAAAAAAACTTCCAATAAAGAGTCAGTTTAGCAATACAAACATTTTTGAACGTTTGACTCTTGTACAACTATGTCTCTTTATTTCTAAGCACTACGTATTATTGGATGACTTATTTACAAATAGTCCCCTTTAATTCTTAGCTTCAATATTTTAATGCGGAGGAATATTCAATGATGCAGTTATGTACTAAAATATTTCGACGGTATGAGAAATAAAACATAAATTCGAATCACATTCTTTTATTACCTGTTGATATATATTTCTTAATTAATCAACGTTCGTAATATTATTTGCTACCAAGGTTCAATTTTGAGCTCTCTGCTGTTTTTAATAAGTATATATTAACGATCTCCCTTACTACGCGAGTAATTTATGTAAGACAGTACTATTTGCAGATGATACATCTTTAACTTTTAAAATTGATAGAGGAAACAATGGTTCTGACGAAGTAAATAGTGCTCTCCCTCAAGTCGCACACTGGTTCAAGAATTACTCTTGAACCAGAGATTTGTCACTTAACCCTACCAAAACAAAGTTTGTTAATACGTACATCTTATGTGTTGGCGCGCACTGTTCATTGAAATAAAACAACTTTTACGGATATCATCAGTCATCCCGTGACCACGGCAGCTGTAAAGGTGCCGAAACGTCGGGAAAATCAAAAAACCCCTAAAAACCCTAAAAATACGGACAATTACAACTTAGTTTGTGGAAATATAGCGCGTTTGATATCCGTAAAAGTTGTTTTATTTCGAAGTTTGTTAAATTTTCATTACCTAATGTAGGTTAGGTCGATATGCATAGTAATTTGAATGGGGATGGAGTCGAGTTAGTTGAGAGTACTAAATTTCTTGGCATTACATTAGATTTAAAACTACAATGGGATCCACATATTGAAACCTTGCCGAGTAGATTTAGTTCTGCGGCTTTCGCAATAAGGAAAATAAGGCTCCTAACTGATATTGAAACGGCAAGACTAAGTTACTTTAGTTATTTTCATAGTGTAATGTCCTATGGCGTGTTGTTGTGGGGCTCAGCAGCCAATATAGAAAATGTTTTTATACTTCAAAAAAGAGCTGTGCGCTCCATTTACAACCTTCGACGGAGAGATTCTCTAAAAGATTTGTTTAATGAGAATAGTATACTAATTTCGGCAGGACAATACATCTATGATAATATAGTATATGTAAGGAAACGTCACGATTTATTTATTAAGCATGGCGATGTTCTTAATTTTAATACTAGAAACAAGAATAAGCTTGCCATTCCAAGATTTCGACTTCAAATAGGTAGACGCTCGTTTTTGGGGAAAGGCATAGCCTTTTTTGATAAAGTTCCACAACAAGTGATTAAGCTGCCATTGCATAAATTCAAATAAATGTTAAACAAAACGCTCTTAAGCAAAGGTTATAACAAGGTAGATGATTATTTGAAAGACCAAAATGTATGGAAGTGATACTAACATAAAACATGACTATTGTAATTGTATAAAAGGAAAATATTCTAATAACTGAGTATGAGAAAATTTTCCTCTTATATTAAATATGTTTCAAGATTGTAGATTTGTGTTTGGCAACAACACGTTCCTTTGTAAATGTTGTTGCTTCTGTTAAAGCTGATAAGTTTCTTGCGGCTGTTCTTCTTATTAGTTAAAAGATGTCCTGCTGGCTGGTAGGAAAAAAAAAAGACAATTCGAAAGCACTTATCTATAACTTGAATAAAAATCTTTGACATTGACTGATAGTTTGGACGAACTGCTGAATGTGTAGCTGAATTAGCATGCCTTGACTGGTTTGAACTTGATAAACCCTTAGAACTTGACGAACTTTTAGAGCTCGACGACGGTGAACTGGATGAGGAAGAACTGGATGACGACGAACTAGTAGATCTTGATCTGATGGAAGCTTCAACTATTGGAGAAGATATTTCTTGTTCATTTTTAGTCTTTTCTGGATTTTTTTTACCTTAAAGTAAGATGCATATTAGTAAAAAGCTTGATCACATAGTGGGTTAGCGCGCCGGTCAGCAATCGTTACAGTCAAGCAGTGTTCGTATGGGCTGGTTACTTTCTATCGGAAACTCCTCTGTGCTTTGGAAGGCACTTTAAGCTGTTGGTCCCGGTTGAAAATGCAGTAAACATCCTCCAATCCGCGCTCGGCCCGCGTGGAGTGTTACGGCCCGCCCTTTTTCTTCCATAAGGACCATAAAGGCCATAAGAGCCCCTGTGCAGCGGGTATATAAAAAGGCTGATGATGTTGATGAAAAATCATAATTGTTAAAAACTATTATAATAATGTAAAACGTGTCATAAAATAATTAGATTACCTACCTCAATTTGACTAGTATCCACTTGCATTTCGGGCGTCTGTGTCAACAGGATTTGGTTTTCAAGTATAGGTCACTACCTAGAACAGCTTACTGTCTGTTATAAGCTTTTTCAACATTCTTTACAATCTGGAAATCAAATTGGAATTTCCAAAAGTCACATCCTTTATCTTCCTTATCTACCCATTATATTCCCAAGTTAAGATTCTTCAAGATCTTGTCTTATGGACATTACACTGCAAACTGGATATTATTATTAAATTAAACGTACTTAACTTTCATGAATAGTTTTATTTATTTATTTATTTATTTATTTCCACACTTACATCTATTATTACAGGATTACCCCAATACAATAGAGTAACTAATAATTAAAACAATAAAATAATAACAATTACATAATTATGTTTGCCATTACAAATTATTAATCTATATTATTCAATTTATAAAAAATAAAATAGAAATAATTAATCATTCCTCAACAAAATATTATAATATAACAAATAATTCAATAACTAATTCAACAAGTAATAACAATATAATATAATTAATAAATAATTTTCAAAAATACAATTTAATAATTCAATTTATAACAAATGGTGAACATAGCCGCTCGCACGAATTCACTCAGGGAACAAAAGAACACGTCAGTATCATTGGATATAAGGTTGAGAGTGCGCAGTGCTCGCGTCAACGGAGCTTCCCTAAGTAGGTTGGTCCGCGCTCGCGGCACGACCAGCAGGTTAGGCCTGCGCCTGCGCCAAACGTACCGGTCCGGAACACACAAGCCTATTTGACTTAGCACAAAAGCGTTTTGTCCCTCCTTACTCTTAGTTCGTTGTAACCGACCATGCCTAATACGAATAATGTTGGATACATAAGCGGATAAAAGGGGTACACTCCATATAATTTAAGGTACAGATATCTTACGAATTTATTCTGAATCCGTTCCAGCATGAGATTGTACTTAGTTTCGTGAGGGGACCATATTACCGCATTAAATTCTAATTGGCTTCTTACTAGCGCGTTATATAAAATCTTAATTAATGTTAAGTTGAAATTATTTAAATTACTAACCCTACGAAGGACGAAGCCCAAATTTCTATATGCCTTCTTACATATATTTTTAATGTGTGTACGAAACGTTAGCTCACTGTTAAAACATGTCCCTAGATCCTTGACTTCGGTCACTCTTGTTAAGGGAATATTTTCCACCTTATATTCGTATTGGGGTGTGGTGTGAGCGCGAGAGAATGTTATGGTCACACATTTCGTAGGATTAAAATGCAGATGATTTTCCTTACTCCAAACAACAACCCTATGTCCCTCTGCAGTCTTTCACAGTCATTTTCATTTCGAATCTCCAGAAATAGTTTTAAATCGTCAGCGAAAAGCAAGCATTTTGCATCCTCAACAACTTGTGCTAGATCGTTGATCATAATAATGAATTGCAAAGGGCCAAGATTACTACCTTGACTCACGCCTGACCTGGTAAAGTAGGGCTCAGAAGAATATCCTGCGTATTCTACGTATTGTTGCCGATCTTGCATGTAGCTAGCAAAAAATTTAAGCAAGTGGGGGGTAAAACCGACGCCTGCCAACTTTTTTAGCAGTACGTCATTCTGAACTAAATCAAATGCTTTTTTAAAATCAAAGTAGGCGGCGTCGACCCGCCCCCCACCATCCACCACTGGTGTAATATATGACATGTACTCCAGAAGATTGCTGGTAGTACTTCTTGCTGGCCGGAATCCATGCTGAGCTTCTGACAACTGTGAGCTAAGCTGCTTGAGAATGTGTTGTTGAATAGCTGTCTCTAATACTTTTGCGGGGGTGGATAGAACTGCTACCGGTCTGTGTTCCTCTATACTCGTACCCGCACCTTTTGGTACTGGAACTACCCTCGTCATTTTCCACATCTCCGGGAACTGTGCCTCTCCTAAACATTTATTATAAATGTATAGCAGTGGCTCAGCAAGCACTGCCCAACAGTCCTTAAATATATACGGCGGAACACCGTCTGGTCCAGTAGACTTCTTTGGCTTAAGATTTTTGAGCGCACGTTCAACTTCACTCAGGCGGAGGTGGTCCAGGTGGACACGCGCCGCACCGTTCTCCCCACCGGATTCCGATATCGCCACATCGACATCCAGCTTAGCTCGTTCAGTGCTATATACCGCTCGGAAGTAATTAGCAAATTCTTTGGCGCACTGATCGGTTGCTAACACTTCATCGTTCTTCATAAATTTTTTAGGGTTCCTACCAGATTTTTTGGAATTTATGTAGTTCCAAAAAGATTTTGGGTCGTCCCGTAAACGACTTTGTACACATTGTTGATACCGATCTTATCTGTTATCTGTTTTATAAATAAATCAGTACTAAAAAATCATTGTATGAACCTAGTATTCTAATTTTGCTACGTAGATAGGTACTAAAACGTTCTCACCTTATAAAATATGGCTCTTGCGTACTTTTAGTAAAAGACGAACTAACGGACAGATCTCTTTCAGTAATCTGCACAAATATTTTTTTATGTTAATAATAACCTCAGGTAAGAATAAATATCAATTGTTTTAAACACATACTTCAGCCTGCATTTCTCTTTCTGGTGTTGCTCCGATGAATAATGGACTTTTATTTCCTGTGAAATAGGTAGTGAAAATTATATAATGTGTAAACTAAACAGAAAAGACACCGATTTAGTTGCGTTTAAAGAAATATACATATTAAATTAAATACTGATGCAATGACACAAGGTACGTCGGGTATTTTATTAAAGAAAACATGCATGTTAAATTGTAACACAGTAGGTACTTATCTCGTCTTCTCGTGTAGTCAGTACCATTCCCAAAATATGGTGAACTCTTCTCTTCATTATGCTTATTTAAAACGAATACAAACGAGTTCACTGTTTTTTTTTTTGCAAAAAAAAAAAGGAAATAAACTGTCCTTTGCCTAAATGCAACATCAGAATTTTTGTTATATTTATTCAGAAACGGACCTAAGCACCATAAATCCAGAACGTTATAAAAAATAATTAATCAAATACAGACTTAAAATATAAAAAGCCGGTTATTCTGATAAAATATTCAGTAGTAAACGAACCCCATTGGGTTTAGGTCACAAAAATATCTCAGTTTACAGTGATGAAGTGACCCAAAACAAACTTATGTCACTTTACGATTTAAAATGAATGTAATAAACTTACCCCAAGTTTGTACTACAGTGACACATAAATAAATAAATAAATAAAATAAATAAATAAATATTTCCATACAATCACACCAATTATCTAGCCCACATTAAGTATCGTGAAGAACTTGTGTTATGGATACTAGATAACGGAATAAAGGTTTATACCACTTCTCTACTTATTGCGCTGCATGTAACTCTGACGGCTTGTTACGCAATACTAAATACGTCACTTTCGTAATTACGAAAGGCGCAGGATTCGTTGATAAGAAAGAGACGCAAGATTGGGTTTCTCCTTATCTAGCCTTAATAGGGCAGTTTCTGATTTACTAGGCGATAGAGCGCGCTTTTTTAAATCGTTCTGTATACTTAACTCAATTTACCAAAATTTTGGATTGGGTCAGTTTACGAATGGAGGTGCGATATATATATAGTTATCTCTGCTAAGAGTTGTTTGATCCAGCGGTACATATGATCAGTTTTTTGTTGATCCGCCAAAATTTGTTGATCCGTACTCGATTTGTTGATCCAATACCTTAAGTATGTGAGTTATTGGCACCGTTTCGGATCAACAATTGATCGTCAACAACTATCTGAAAGTAGCTAAAATTTATACAAATCCACCCCGTACTTATTTGATCCAATTTAAACGGACCAATCACAGATCGCAGATGCGTTCATTGGTTAAGATCATCAATTTCTAAATCTGTATAGTCCGCGACGTCTAAGCTGAGCTTTGCATTTGTGTGAGTGCACATGGATGTTTGTAGGTATCGTGTAAAAAAACAAATAACAAAAAAGCAACAGATGTTGCTATTAGTACATACCAGTAAGAGGTAAATTTCTGTTGCAAACAAATATTTTCTATAGTACTGAGATGACTAGAATAGTTTTAGACTAGATTAGCCGATTCTTTGTGGAGTTGCAAAGTTGGACCTATTAGTCAAAGTCGTTCATACTCATGAGCAGAATCAGCAGAACCTTTTAAGTGGCTAAAAGGTTTTGCGCTTATCCATAACTTTTTTCTAGTATATTTTCTTGTTTAATATTTATCACATAAAACTAGCATTGTAAAATGCAAAATTAAAAAGTTATAATTAAATGGCTGTTTCATCTTAATCGATAGTCAAACATCTGTAAAGATGTTTCTTTCGAATGCGAGGATATTTCTCTCATTGATGAAGCGACGGTGGCCAACACCGTAGAACGGTGAATATACTAGAAAGATTCGACGTGTCCTCATAGGTCTCTGTAGCATAATTGGTTAGTGCTGTAGGGGTTATCCTACACACTTTAGATGATATGTATGATATGCTCTGATATTGATATGATATAAGGATGCTGATAGGAAATGATATAAAGGAGTTCAAAATGATACAACCGTGTCGAGTGCAAACCGTAATAGAACTGATTTATTGTGATATAAATTAAATGCATGTTAAAGGCGCGTGAAAATAAAGTGCAAGTTTGCAAATTACAAATGTTGCAATAATTAGGTTCAATGTGCGGTTCACCGTACATATTGCCGCACCGAGAAGATTCAAGATGAGAAAGAGTAATCTAAACAATGTTAATGTGATTAATATTAAATGATATAAAAGATGATAATGATACATATGATTTTAGACACAATCAAAATAATAAAATTAAATTAAAATTGTCTGTTTTAATTGCAACACACAACGCACTAAAGTTAGTTGCTTGTTCGTTACTGACTGTCACTGTCTAGTCTGAATTTAGTAAGTTTGGGAAACACCCTCGAATAATTCGAATCACTTATTTTGGGAACAACTTTCGAATCACTCGCGCTAGATACATTTCGACGCGCACTCACTCGCGGACCTTTCGACACTCTCACTTCACTGACACTGTCGTGGCTGCTGCTGGCGACGACGCCCCCCAAGGGCGCCTCAGCCCCGGGCACGGCCCGAGGCTGTTGCTGTGGCTGCTGCTGCTGCTGGCTGCTGCTCGCACCGAACAGAAACCGGAGTCTGATCTTGCGTACCAGTATGATACAACCGAGACCAACAACGATGATAACGATTATGATGTAACTGCCGTAGATTGCGTAATGATGATTCTCGTGGACGGACAACTGACTTTCAGCTTGTTCCATTAACTCATTTATCTGCTTATGTAATTGATGATAATAAGCTTCGTGGTTTTCAAATTTCGTAAAATTCATGCTGGTATCCTTCATGATATTATTAAGCATAGACATTTCTGGTACGGAGACAGGCTGATTTATATTAATCTGATTGAAAAAGTGATTATGTGCGAATATAGTAAGTTCGTCGCTTTTAAGTGTGCAACCTTGACCTATCTTGATAATGCCTCGGTCAGTCAACCTTTTCATTGTCACACCTGACGGACATAAAATGCGGACGTTGCATTCTTCACAGCACGTGAATATCCATGTGTTATCGGCTTTCAATTTGACCCACATTTGTTTACAAGTACTTACTTGCGCCTTACATAATGAAGGACTTGTGTTAGCCGCAGAATTGACGTATTTAATATTACATAAAGATTGTTCAAGCTTCATGTCATAAAATGGCTGTGTTAAATGGCATAGAAGAGATGATGGTAATTCAAAACATGTGTAAAGATCGTTATCTGTCAAAAAGATTGCAGTATCCTTTCTTAGGTTATATGCAATATATGGTACTGCTGGGATAATCTGATACATTTCATGATTTCGTATTTGTGGAATGCTGATAAGTCTATTTAACTCAAAAACTTCGTTACTTACTATAGGTATTTTGATCTCTATTATTAGGTAGTTAGTAGTGACCCTCGAATATACTCTTAGTAATTTGTAAATATCCATTATGTTCTGTTTAATCGGTAAGGCGAGATCGCTGCTTAATTGTCCTGCTATGACATCGAGTTGATACTGTAACTGTCCCGGGGATAGCAAATGTGTATCTAATCTGCCGTGGTAGATATCAGTCACGGTGTTCAGGAGCGTGCTCTGGATGCGCTGGAGGTTCCCTAAGATGACGTTTGCTGCCAAGGACGACGAAACTATATACATGTTGTTGTTGTAGCTTATTTGTACCTTGCCGACTTCTAATGTAATGTTAGTGATATGCTGTCTAATAATTTCAAATTGCTGTCTCATTGTGATTTCGTTTCGCTGAATAATATTATACTCTGCTTCTATGATACTTGTTTGATTTTTTATTAAAGTTTGTAAGTGATTTTCATTTAGTGATATCTTTTCTATGTCCCGTTCATATTGCTGCGCGAACCTTTCATCTAAAACACCGAATAAGTAATTTGATGCCACACCTATTCCGTTGAAAAGCCCTCTTCGTTGTCTTCTGTTGTTATTATTCTTCAGTAGTATGCTATTATAATGATCTATGTCGCTAAGTTGTTGTACTAACTGTAATGATAAGGTTCTGTATTGAGTATGCTGATATCTTGTGTCCTCACAAATTTCTTTGATGTGTGCGACATAGTTTCGTATATCTGCTATTCCTTTCCAATAGGTCGTCATGTTATAATAAATGATTAATTTCCAGTCATCTCTTATATACTTTAAATCTGATGTTTTGTCGAAAAATAATGTTTGATTTTCTGGAAGCGATGTTATATTATACGAACTTGATGTAACTGATTGATAACTAGGCATGATGCATGTAAATAACAATAATGTATAAAATATTTTATGTAAAAAGTTTGTTTTAAAATGTCCTTTGTTTTGATTGCGGCGAACTCGATCCGCTGATTGTGCTTCTTTGTTTAGTAATGTATTATTATTTTGTACTGGCAGCAACACTAATTTGTTTATTGGTCTTTTTATATTATTGGTTTTAGTTTTCAGAGATACTACTCTTACGTAACCATCTTTACCGGGGTGCAGCTCGGACACCCTGGCCAGCGCCCATTTCGCAGGTGGTAAGTTCTCCTCCTTGATTAATACGATGTCATCTTTTTTCAGGTTTGGAGTCGGAGTCGTCCACTTTGATCGTGTTTGTAGCTGCTGAAGATACTCTCGAGACCATGCTTTCCAAAATTGCTTATTCATATTTTGAACAAGGCTCCAGCGCTGTGAGATGCTAATATTTTCAGATTCAGTTTGTGGGCGTGATAGTAGAGGTGAACCAATCAAGAAGTGACCCGGTGTCAGAATTTCATCTTCCGCGTTTTCAGTGATGGCGCAGAGAGGTCTCGAGTTCAGACACGCCTCAACTTGGTGAAGAAGAGTGCTGAATTCCTCGAAGGTAAGTTTTTGTTGACCAATCACGCGTACTAAATGATGTTTTGTGCTCTTTACTGCTGCTTCCCACAGTCCCCCAGCGTTTGGCCAAGCGGGAGCGTTGTAATGCCAATCGATATCCATGTCCTGAATTTTATCAAAAAACTGTGTGTCCATACTGCTGATGATTTGTTTATATTCTGCTTTTAGAACCCTATTAGCTCCAACGAAGTTAGTTCCGTTATCACTATAGACATGCCGCGGTGTTCCTCGACGGCTGATAAATCTTCTAAACGCTGCTAGGAATCCCTGCGTGCTCAGGTCGGATACAAGCTCTAGATGGATAGCTTTGGTGGTTAAACAAATAAAAACTGCTATGTATCCTTTCAGAGTTTTAATACCTCGTCCTTTGTTAGCCTTCAGTTCGACGTGACCGGTGAAGTCCACGCCTGTGTGTGTGAACGGACGGGACGGGTTTACTCTTGGCTCCGGGAGGTCTGCCATAATTTGATGTTTGCTTTCTTTACTAAATCTGCGGCATGTAACACAGTTTCTTAACTGATTTTTTACTGTTCTCAAGCCGCTGATAATCCAAAACTGTTCTCTGATTACTGATAATGTGAGTTTAGGACCTCCGTGTAATGTCGCTTGATGTGCTTTACTGATGATTAATCGGATCAGCTGATTTTTACTTGATAAAATTACAGGATGTTTTGCACTGCTACTGATATTTGAGTTACTAAGTCGGCCACCAACCCTTAAAATTCCATTGGTATCAATGTATGGATTCAGATTCAATATGCTACTATTTTTTCCAACATGACCTAATTTTCTGATATCATTCAATTCCTTCTCAAAGTCTTGTTTTTGTACTGTCTTTATAATAAAATTGAATGCATTATTTATTTCTGAGACGGTCAGTGTTTTTGCGGGAGTCACGTTACTATCGTTCCGCACGCGACCAACGTAACGTAACACCCATGCTAGCACTCTTGTAGCGTGAGTGAGAGAGCTATACTTATTTAAAAATGTACTAATAAATAATTCTGATTCATTTGGTAGTAAGGCAACGTTTACATGTGCTGATTTCACTTCTATTTTTGGGGTCTCATAATCAATTTTACCCATGTTTTCAGGTTTGAAATTTAGTAACCATTTTGGTCCAGACCACCATAACTCGTGTTCCAGCAGCTGCGAAGCTGATATTCCGCGCGACGCGCAGTCTGCTGCGTTCTCTTTTGATGATACGTGATACCAATTTGACGCTGGGATGACGTCATTGATTGCTTGGACTCGGTTAGCTACAAACTGCTTCCATTTTGATATGTCACCTTTCAGCCAACCAAGTACTACCATCGAGTCGGTCCATGCATAAATAGTGACGTCATCTGTTATAAGAGTTTCCCTGATCTTCTTTATTAATTGTGACAATAGGACCGCTGCACACAATTCCAGCCGTGGTAGTGATATTTTCTTATTTAAGGGCGCTACTTTAGTCTTTGCGGTGAATAGACAAGATGTGTACTCGCCCTTATGTTTTGATACAACGTAAACCGTACAGGCGTATGCTCTTTCGGAAGCGTCAGCGAAACCGTGAATGATAAATGAATTTTCTGTATTACCTACTTGTCGTGGTATTTTAAATTGATTAATATTACATAAGTCTTGTCTTATCTGATACCATTCTTTTTTATAGTTTTCTGATAATTCATCGTCCCATGATATTTCTTCCTTCCATAGATTTTGGAAAAACAGTTTTGCTTTGATAGTAATTGGCGATAACCAGCCTAACGGGTCAAAAACCTGTGATATTTCGGCCAGAACTTGACGTTTAGTTTGCTTTGTTGTTATTTCAGTACATAGTTTATTATGAAAGGAAAAAACGTCATTAACAGGGTTCCATTGTAGGCCAAGAGTTTTTCTCGATTCCTTGCATTTAAACTCAAATGTAGAATTTAATTGATCGTCTGATAAGCATGATAAGATTGAAGATTGATTACTGGACCATTTTCTCAGATTCATACCTGCTCCTTTGAGAATATCAATAAGCTGTGTTATTAATTGTTTTGCTGATGTTTCGCAATTATGCCCTGATAACAAGTCATCCATATAAAATGATGTTTGCAGTTCGGCAGCGGCTAATGGGTATTTTTCACCATCGTCTATAGCCAACTGTTTTAGGGTTCGCATGGTCAGATACGGAGCAGCCTTGGTTCCGTATGTTACGGTAGTGAGACAGTACTCTTGTATTTGTGAATTTGGCGATTCTCGCCACAGAATCCGTTGTAGATTTTGATGTGATTCGTTGATAAATAAGGTGCGGAAAGCTTTTTCGATATCAGCTGTAAATACGTAATTATACTGTCGCCACTTCAATATCAGTGTCTGTAGGTCTTGTTGCAGATTGGGGCCGCCATGCATCAGATCATTTAGGCTTTTTCCAGAGCTTGTCTTAGATGATGCATTAAACACAACGCGAAGCTTCGTTGTGGTGGAGTCTGGTTTTTCAACGCCATGATGTGGAAGATAGTACGTTATCTCATTTGTGATGGATGCTGGACGCATGTGACCTAATTCTTTGTATTCCTGCATGAATGATTTGTAGCTTGCTGCAAAATTTGGTTTGCCTGACATCTTACGTTCCAGCTGCTTAAATTGTGCAAACGCTTTTGGTTTCGAGCTACCCAACTGATTTTCATAGTCTTTTTTCATAGGCAAACTAACTTGGTATCTACCATTATCTAAACGAACCGTAGTTGACTTATAAAAATCTTCACAATACTGATCATCATTTGATAACTCTGATGTTCCACTACTGATATCTTCGACTTCCCAATATCTTGATAAATCTGATAATTCCTTTACGACCACATTGCAGTGAAAAGTACGAATGTTTCCTGATAGTATCCAGCCTAACCTGGTCTGTTGTGCAATGGGTGCATGGGACTCTCCCTTGATAAGGCCGTTCATTATGATCTCAGAATACACACTTGCATCTAATAAAAGGTCAATGGGTTTTGAAAGGTTGTATTCTGGGTCTGCTAAATTAATGTTTTGAAGATGTTGCCATGATTGTTTATTAAATGATATGTTAGGTAGGTTGTTGATAAGAGACGATATAACTAACGCCTGCGTATAAAAGTCGTAGTCATTATAAATTGATTTGCATTCTAATAAAACTACTCCTTTACTTTGCTTTGAGTCGTGTCCGATGCCCGAAATTGAAGCATGATACTTATTTCTAGGTAGTTGTAACATTTGTGCTGCTCTCTCTGTAATTAATGATATCTGTGATCCCTGATCTAGTAATGCACGTAAAGTAATATAACGACCATCGCTGGATTTTATCTGAACTAAGATAGTCGTTAGTAAAACTTCTTCATCATTTTGCGCTACGTGATTAGCAGTAAATTGTTTTTGTGACGTATTCGCTGATTTGACATTTACAGCTGTTGATTTTATAGCGGTCTTCGAACTCGTCGCCGTTTCCGTCGGTGATTGCGAAAAAGCGTCATGAAGTTTCGTATTATGCTCACCGTTGCAATGTTTGCATCGTTTGAGCGAAATGCAAACATTATTAAAATGATGATATAAACAATTTTTGCATATTTTCAGTTTTGTAATTGTATTTATTTTAGCGTCCGGGGTCATTGAATTGAAATTGTCACATTGAAATAAATCATGTCCCTGGTTACAAAGTGGACAGCGGCGCGTGTATGCTGCATTTGACTGATAATTCTGAGCCCCAAATTTCTTATGATATGATGATAATTGTTTCTGCTGATTAGGGTAGAAAGTACTTCTCTTGAAAGTATTTTCTTGATTTTGATAAAACTTGTTTCTGTTATGCTGATTTTGAACGGGCTTCGGTGTTTCTTTTCTAGTGACAGGTTCGAGAGCAATGAACTTTCCTTCAATAAAATTCATAAACTCTGTTAAAGTTGGAAGCTCCCTTGGTGACTCACGAGCCTCCTTATACTCACTAAAAGTTTCTGAGTCAAGCTTTTTTGATACCAAATGTACGATGAGAGGATCCCACGAATTGGTGTCTACTCCCAGGTTGTGGATGGCATGAATGCATTCTGCAGTGACGTCATGCAACCGCTTGATTTCTGATGCTGTCTGGCGCTGTACATTTGGCTGATTGAGCAGGATTTCTATATGCTTTGTGAAAATAAGCTGAGGGTTATTATATCGATGCACAAGTATTTCCCAAGCAGTATCATAATTTTCCTCCGAAATATGTAAATGCTGAATAAGCCTTTCCGCTTCTCCCTTTACCTTTCCCTTTAGGTGCTGCATTTTTTGTGATTTTGTCAGCATATTATTGTTGTGGATAGCAGCCGAATATAAATCGAAAAATGTGGGCCATTGAACATAGCTACCAGCGAAAATTGGAATTTCCAAGCGTGGAGTAGATTGCTGAAGGTGGCTCGTAGATGATAATTTCTGATTTAATTTTCGCTTGATGTCCTTGAACAGCTGCTCATGTTCACTTAACTCGATGTCATAATCACCGTTGCATCCTTGGGTGATGTTGTCGATGTCTAAATGCAGGACATCAATCGCATTCCATTTCGATTGAAGATTACGCAGCTCATCCTCGATTTCCCATTTTTCGGTTAATAGGTCAAGGTTTATTCCGCTCAGTGATCGCTTAAATGCTCGGAAGTTAGTTTTCTGCTTAGATAGCAAATCTTGTAGCGGATTGTTTCTTGGTATTATTTTAGGTTCGGCGGAAGAGGGTTGTCGGTATGCAAGTAGTACCTGATGAGTATCCCGAAATATCTTCAAAGTCTTCTCATAAACGTTTTCTTTAAAATATTCCTCATCTTTCGAATAATCACTCTCTAAAAGTTGACTATGGTTCTGATCAAACTCTCCCCAGAGGTTCTCTAGCGTGTCTATGCGTCTCTTGATGTAGTCAGGTGTCTTTCTGCTATCGGAGTCCTTGCTAAAGTTCGACTTAACTTGCTTGATGCCATCCAAAAGTTCTGCTTGGCGGTTCATTACAGCTTTCATCTTAATGAGTTAATAGAAAATGGAACAAGCTTACTGATAGCTGCTGATGTTCTGGTACTGGATATCGTAATACAGTTACGATTTTTCTGCTCACGATGATTGCTGATACTGATGGGTAGTGATGTTGTCTCTGCCGTGCAGCCTTGGGGCGCACAGGCAAAAGGCAAATCCAAGAAAAAACACAGTTTCCACTTAGTTACTGATTAACTAGATCACAGTTTTTGTTTTATAAGAAAAAGTCACTGATAATAATAACTGATTTCACTGATATTAAACTTGTTTTTAAATATCGATAACTTTCACTGATATTGAAAACTTAGATTTTATAATTGCGCAATACACTCGACAAACAAAATTCCCTATTCGACACAAATCCGCGAAGTGTCGAAAAGGACGGGTGATAGGTAAAAATAAATAATAAAAGAATGATATTTAAAATGATTATACAATATAACAATGCTATGACAAAAAAAAATACGTATTTATAATGATTGTATAATATATATATATATTGTTTTTGTATAAGGACTATAAATTTTAAAATGTTAGGATGCTGATAAAAAGGTTCGAAGGACCAAAAATATGTAGGGGTTATCCTACACACTTTAGATGATATGTATGATATGCTCTGATATTGATATGATATAAGGATGCTGATAGGAAATGATATAAAGGAGTTCAAAATGATACAACCGTGTCGAGTGCAAACCGTAATAGAACTGATTTATTGTGATATAAATTAAATGCATGTTAAAGGCGCGTGAAAATAAAGTGCAAGTTTGCAAATTACAAATGTTGCAATAATTAGGTTCAATGTGCGGTTCACCGTACAAGTGCATTGGGCCGGTCTCCCAAGGATGCGGGTTCGAATCCCGTCAGGGCGACATGAGACTAGTTGCTTTTTTCTAGTATATTTTCTTGTTTAATATTTATCACATAAAAATAGCATTGTAAAATGCAAAATTAAAAAGTTATATCCATAACACGTTGTAAGTATAGCATGGGTATCTGCGTCCCAAAAAGAAACAACCCCCGCGTTCCGTGGGAAATTATAAGTAGCTAAAGTACTGGCTGATAAAATTAGCTATTGATGGGAGTCCCAGTAGAATTCGAGAATGGTTTAGATTTACAATTGGATCTGGTTGATAGGTGGCGTGATGTCGATAAGGTGGTACGAAGTTCGCCGGATCAGCTACTTATCAGCATCAGCCATTTTAATGTCACCACTGCTGGGGCACTGGCCTTCCTCATGAATGGATAAGGAGGACGGGCCAAAACCCACCATGCGGGCCCAATTGGGAATTGGTGGGTTTTAACGTTGCAAATGCAGCCGGGACCAACGACTTAACGCGCTTTCCGAAGCACGGAGGAGCTCAAGATAGTAAATTCTTGGTCACCCAACCTGTGACCGACCATTGCTAAAGTGGCTTAACTTCAACAATCGCAGGCCGAGAGCGCGAACCACTGCGCCACGGGCTCCTCAAACCAGATAGTTATAATATAAGTTAAATGGTACAGGCTCGTAGTACCCGAAGCCTTTGTTGATAAATGGGCTATCCATTTTTTTTTTTATTAGGACTCCTGTTGTTCTGGAGATTACCGCGTTCAAACAAACAAACTCTTTAGCATTGTGTATAACTAGCGGCCGCCCGCGGTTTTTCCCACGTCGTTCCCGTTCCCGTGGAAATATCGGGATAAAAAGTAGCCTATGTGTAAACTGTAACTACATACCAAATTACATTCAAATCCGTTCAGTAGTTTTTGCGTGAAAGAGGAACAAACAAACAAATACCTAAAAAAACAAACTGTCACACTTTTGCTGTAAATTTTTTTTTTTTTTTTACAATAAATAGGCTTACTCTTGGCTTAGTTCTGAATCGTTAGATTAAGAAGAGGCCTAAGATGGAGCGAGCTTGCCTAGAAAAAGCCTATTCACTCGAGCTTTAAATATACCAGGGTTGTAGACACCCGGGAATACAGACGCAGGCAGGGAATTCCACTCTCTGGCTGTGCGCATAATAAAAGATGAGGAAAAGCGCTTTGTACGCAGACGAGGTATATCAACCAGGTAGGGATGATAGCATGCGGTACGTCTGGATTCCCGGTGGTAAAAAGGAGCTGGCGGTATGAGCTCATGCAGCTCAATAGCACACTCTCCGAAGTACAATCTGTAGAACACCGATAATGAAGCAACTCTTCGTCGATGAGGGAGACTGTGGAGCTTGTTGTTCACCAGATTATCATCCCCAATGAGTTTTCTGGCTCTGCGTTCCACCGAGTCGAGTGCGGCCAGCTGGTATTTTGCTGAACCATCCCAAAGGTGGGAGCAGTATTCCATGCACGGACGAATTTGTGCTTTATATAACATAAGAAGCTGTTCCGGCGTGAAATACCGCTTAACCCTATTTAAGATGCCCAGCTTTTTTGCCGCAGTCTGAGCTTTCAACTCGATGTTATCGCCGAAGTTGAGACCTGATGACAACTTCATGCCAAGAAGTTCAAGATTCTCAGTGATTGGTATAGTTGTACCGCGGAAAGTAAGAGTCATGTCGAAAGGACTCTTTTTGGCGGAGAATAAACACGCCTGTGTTTTGGCAGCGTTAAAACTGACCAGATTGTTGTCACCCCAATGGGAGACAAGACTTTAGTAGGACAGGATACTAGCAACGACCCGCGGTTTCACCCATGTGGTTCCCGTTCCCGTGGAATTATCGGGATAAAAACCTTTCATCTAAATTCAGCAATCATCTAATTTTAACCGCCTCTGTTGTTTAGTGGGACAACCACCGGTATTAGACCCAGGGGTCCCGGGTTTGATTCTCAGCGGGGGTATTATATTTATTATATTAACATATTGTATTCGGTTTGTTTGGTGGTAAGACTTGTTGTAAGTCCGCCTGGCTAGCTACCACCATCTTATGTAAGTCTGACGCCATAACAACAATGTTTTTTGCATTGTTGTATTCCGGCAGTTAAAGATAAGATAGCCAGTTCCTCAGTGATTGGGGATTCCGGGAGAGGCTCGCTTCCATCATCAGCCTTATCATTACTTAACATCAGGTATGATGAAGGCTAAGAGTCTCTCCGTATTTCATAAAAAACAAGTCCGTTCAGTAGTTTTTGCGTGAAAGAAGAACAAACAAATAAAGAAACAAACTGACATACTTTTGCATTTATAATATTAGTAAGAAGGATGTATCAAGTACCTACTAGCCGACCACCACAATTAGGCGCATAACAGGAATGCGGTTACCTATTAAATATTAAAAACATAACTCTAATTCGACACCCGCACCCGTGAAGAAAGAAACTAAGAACACTTGTTACTTATATAGATGCAGCTTAGATGTCGTTTAAAATTCAATTAGATTTAAAAAACATCTAAATATCGGTTAAACTATCAGAAGCATACATTGAAGTTGCATAACGACGTTGAAGTCAATGATGAAAAATACATTCATAATTAAGTATCACAAACTTACCTTTCGCTCAATCTTTCCAACACTGATAAATCTGACATTGCCTGTTTGCTGATTGCACTTTTTTGCACTTGAAATGGATAAATTCTTAGATCTTGCCACTACACTGTAGTATTCGATAATGAGCCGGCCGAGTGTGGTGTGGTGTGATTTAACCGTTAAAATAAACAGAAAAAATATTTTATGATTTTTGTAATTTTTGCATTTTTCAATGCTATTTTTATACTTATGGTAAATTTTAAATAGAAAAATATTGGAAAAAATTAACTCGGCCACAAGTGAATTCTCAGGCTGGAATCGAACCAGCGACCTTTGGAAATCCGGTCCAATCCAAAGAGCATTGGACCGGATTTCCAAAGGTCGCTGGTTCGATTCCAGCCTGAGAATTCACTTGTGGCCGAGTTAATTTTTTCCAAACCATAAGGCCCAACTAACTCCATGCTTGCTATTATAGGCGTGGCAGCAAATACTAGAACTGTTAAGAGAACATTATAAGTGCTGGAGGCCTATAACATCTGCACTATAGCATAATTTTGCTGCTTGGGACGGACACCATAACAACAATGTGTTCAGCACTTGGACGAATTAACCACTGGACACGAAACCCGAGAAGAATGTATGAAAACACGATCAACCAATTCTTGCGGGGGTGAGGGGCGATTACTAATGTCAAATAATGACAGTAGTGCTTGAAGTAATCGATATTTTTTTTATCGATAAGTAAGGAGTGAATGAATGAACCTATTGAGTTTAATAAATCATGTGTGTTTTTAAAAAAATAGTAAGTTAATTGTTTATTTCGCGGAAAAATAAATAGCACGATAGGTAAGGAGTGAATGAATGAACCTATTGAGTTTAATAAATCATGTGTGTTTTAAAGAAATTAGTATTAATTGTTTATTTCGTGGAAAAATAAAAAGCACCTAATAATATGAAAATCTCATTAAAAAAATACCTCAAATTCATAAAAACTATACAATATGGTTTCCAAAGCGTTTGTGTTTGGGTTTTTTTTGTGAAAAATGGGTAGATACATGCAACCTGATACTAGTACTGTACTGATAAGGCTTAAGATGGAAGCGCGCCTCTCCCGGTATCCTCAATCTCTGAGGAAATAGCTATCTTACCTCTAACTGCCGGAACGGACTTGGATAAGATGGTAGTCGCTAGCCAGGCGGACTTACAATTTACTTACTAACACTTTTTAAGTGAGTAAAAAACATTAATATTTGGTTTATATAATAATATAATTCATTATTTACATTAACTTCTTCAATCACTCCAGCTTTTTTATATAAAACAAAATATGGGTAATTAGTTCATTACATAACCATTGTATAGGACATACACAATAGCAACCCCTCCTTAAGTGTTTAATTTTATAATCGAATGCAATCCCTTTCATAGGTCAAATAGTTGTGGCGCGATGCTATGTGATGCGATGTGAATAATATGTACCTTTTAAATGAAAAATTTAAAGGGATTGTGATAGACTTAAAATTAGACAATAAACCCCCTGTGTGCTTCTCGAGCTGTGATATCTCGTATTCTACATTTTTTTTGGAGCCAAAAATCTAAGTAGACTAAAACATTTTAATTTCAACTCTAGTATCCATTTACACTTGTTTTCACTTTATTAAAGATCTCAAAATTTACGCCACCGTACGAAATTAGCACAACCTAAACCCAAATTAGAAATAGTAGACTAGCGTTTGGATAGCGTATGGTCTAGCATACGCTATGACAGTTTTAAACAACAAACTCCCAGAAGTTATCAACAAAACATCGCATATAAATTACCTATATTTAAGAAAAAGCCAAGGCAGTATCTTTCTAGGAATTACTAGCTGAAATACTAATTGCAAGAATATTTCAACCAATAGTTTATTGTAGTTTTAAGATTGTTTTACTTGAATATAATAAAACGATCTTAAAATTAAAATATTATAAGATTAAAAAATAGTATAATACGTACATACATAAATATAATTATTTTATTCTTGCTGTGACCTAACAAGGTCTATGTTAGAAACAAATTATAAATGTAACCACCATTTATGATAAATTTTAACAAGAAAAATATTGGAACAAATGAACTCGGCCACAAGTGAATTTTCAGATGTGACTTGAACCCACGACCTTTGGGAATCCGGCCCACTGCTCTAACCAATGAGCTACCGAGTTTTGCGGACCACTGTCGAAATTCTCCGATACTTTTATATTTTTATACGCTGTAAGAATATCCTTCCTTGCATTCGAAAGAGAGAAAAAACAAATGTATAACGATCAATATTATGATGCAACAGCTAATGAGTTATGATTTTTTAATTTTTGCGTTGTCAATGCTATTTTTATACTTATGATACATTTTAAATGTTAATGTACAACACACCATGATAATGTACAACATAAGTCTAATACTAAAAAACAATACCGTGACTGACTTACAGGCAAGGCAACGCACAGCCCAAACGGCTAAACCAATTAAACTGAAATTTTGCATACAGGTTCTTTTAACGATTTTGGCGAGCACTAAGACAGGATTTTTGATATTACCACGGGAACGGGAACCATGCGGGTGAAATAAGCAAATTTTTTTTTAAAGTTTGAAGCTATATTTCAAATATAACGAGCTCAAAGTTCGTAGGGTTGCTCGTTTAATTACAGAGTTCCTATAGCCATCTTCTGGCTCCATCATCAGACCTTAGATGTTATCTATGACCTGAGTACGTCCATGTTATCTCCCTGCGTACCGCTTCCACCCAATTCTTCTTGTTAGGGGTTCAACTGTATATCTGAAATTAATTTAAATAGTTCCTACATTAAAATTGGATTCGTTCGTTCATTTACATACATCGATATGTTTATCGATATGTTCAAGCCCTATACGACATAAAAATGACAATTGAATGAATGAGTGATACATATAACCCAACCAAATTACTTATGCAATATCTTTGAAGAATTTACATGTACAATGATTACTTTTTGAAATGACGTATTACATTTTGTTTACATACCAAATTTTATTTATTTTTCGAAAAATTGCTGCTCTAATAGATTAAAATTGTACTTACGCGTGAAAAGAAACATTTTTTGATTGTCCGGTATGATTTTTACAAATTAACACAGCGCATTTACCCATTTTTGAGATAATGTTCCACTTCGAGATCTCGCGTCATACTGACAACGCCATATTGCTTACTGTGTCTAAAAGGCAGGGTAAGTGACAGAGGGGTAAAGGCGAACGCGGTCCTCGTTACGCGTCCAGTGGTTAATTCGTCCAAGGTTCAGCATTGTTGTGTTCCTTCCGGCAGATAGAGATAAGATAGGTAGCCAGTTCCTCAGTGGTTGAGGATTCCGGGAGGGAAGGTCTTCCAGCTTCAGTTTTATCAATTTTAACATCAGGGTATGATAAAGGCCAGCCTCTCCCCGTTGTTCATACCTAATAATAAACATAATGTATGTCTGTGCAGTAGACGGATTCAATTGGACTCTAAGATCTCTCTTTCGCATTTCCCGTGATGCGAAACCGAGTCTATTTGGCGCATCATAGTCTATAATACCTAGGTACTCTGCATCTGCATAATATTTTTTATGCATCAGTTGTGAAGTTTAAATACTTATAAACAACTCGTAGATAAGTAGGTAAAAATACCTATGTAATCTACAACAAAGAGCATGCATGCTCCAGTCTTTGATTACACTATAAAATGCTGCCAGGTAGTCGTCATCAAATAAGAAGCCTTTCGCCATTGTTTCTAACAAAGCTATAGAATAGAACTTGATGAATCACCATTCATACGTGGATCTTTAACATAAATATTATTATTCGGTATCGGGCCGCGAGCCTATCGTGTCCACCCTCCCTGTACGCGCCCGCTGTGAACGGCCGCCCGCCCGCGCCCGCCCGCACGTCAGTCGAATTTTGACGCTGAAACGTAGTGCACGGTTATCCGCCTCCCTTCCACCACATCACTCCACTTGGTGAGTTATTTCATATTTTCTTTTTAAAATGATTTTTAAATGTTGAAAGAAAAATGTGAGTGCGTGACCTGCAATGTCACACCGGCACCGGGCAACCATTGGGAAGTTGGAAGCCGGAGCCGGCGCGATCTAAGTGAAAAGTTGATACAATCGCATGTCGTGTTCTTATGGATGATTAGTTTAGAAAAAGGTCTTTAAACTTTACAATAAAATGGTACGATCGTTAATAATTTAATCTGAGAGAATCACTTTATCAGATTACTTGTTTTGTTCGTTCCGTTGTTCGTGGATTCTGTCGGTGTTGTTGGTATGCATTGACGTCCGCCTTAAATGACATTAATTTGATAGTGCATTCTCCCCGAAGACACGTAGCATGTAAAACAGTTCATCACTATGTCCAGCCAAAGAAATCACGTATGAAGCACAATAGGACAAAAATACGCGATGGTATCGCTATTGTAATTAAGAATTTTATTTATGGTTTAATATGGTTCTATTGTTGTCGCCTTTTTTATAAATCAATAGGGTAGGAGAGAAAGTACTGTAGGTAGTTAGGAAAATAGGTAATTGTATCTATGGTCCTAACCTAAAATAAGTTAAATTTAAAATTTGGATACCTATTTACAATTTATAATACGTTAGCATCATTTTATTACACCGCTACATACATACATAACGATCTACCTTACCAACAGGATTTTCCTTATTAGCAGGAAGATATTGATTTGATACTGCCTGTTTACAAAAGTCGGCCATATTATAATACTTTAAAGTATACTTAGGTACATGTACCTACGTTGGGTGGGAGTAGGTATCTAATTAATTTCGTTTGATGTGTAACTGTGCAACCCTTTGTTACGATGATTAATTTAGTCCAAGTTGACGAAGCAGCCCAAGGCGCAGGGGTGACTCAGATTAAGGGAGATTCAAATCCGAACGAGATTACGAGAGTCGAATGCGACAAAGAAATATTCCCGTTATAGGTACCTTTGTCTTACTCAGCACATTAATCAACTTTTTTCACACAGCAATTTCGAAAATTTATGTGGACGCGCTTGAAATAAAGCAGAATTAACTGTTTTGTCACGGTTTGTTAAACAACATGCTAGATTATGTTAATAAATACAATTACACCGGTGCGCTAACGATCCGGTTTTGACTCAAAATTCTCCTTTTATCTTCAAAGTCTGCTTCAGCTTTATTCTCAATATTGATATTTTTAAGGATGCTTTAATAAAGTCCTCCTGTTGTGGTAGTAACGAACTCTGAAGTTTGTATCAGTTGGTGTGTACTAAAAATAGGTATGGTGACTAACACAGTCTTGCCACATGAGACACCCAATAACCGTCTGGTTTTTGTCAAGTAATAAACACTTTAATCTGATGGACTTAGCTGAGTAGGGTGTCCTTGAGTTGCATTAGGGGGGAGAATTCCTTAGTAGCAAGTGCGTTACGAAATTTTCTCAATAGACGTAGATACTTAAATTATACTGTTGCTTTTCCTTCAGTTAGATTTTTCGGAATTTTAACCTTTGACGTTTCCTTCGTATAAATAATCTGACACTTCGATCTGAAAACGAAGTTAGATGCAGTTACAGAACATGTTCTTTACAAAGTAAATTGGTGTTAACTTTGGATAATATAAGAGATAGAAATTAATTAGATAGGCATCTAGTCCAGTTAGGGGCATTGTGCTACATGCTCGTATTGTTTAATGCGCATAAAGCACTGTTGATTACAAAAGTGTTATTTAAAACCGGTCCGTGATATAAAAACGCGTTCTTAACTTTCGCCGCTTTCTCGTCTCCATGGCAATCATTCTCAAATCATGAATTAAGCTGATCCCATGACTGACTGAGAGTTAAGTTAAATTAATTTCACGTCAATTTATACATAAGGTGCAATTATTTTGAAGCCTACGGTTGTGAATGTAGCTATTGCTCGAACGTCTACTGTTTTAATTTATTTAAAATCATCAACTAGTATGATGCGTTAATGTAGTAGGTATATATTATACTAGCCTTCCGCCCGCGACGTCCGCGAGGAATCAAGTTAACTCGCAAACTCCATTCATCAGAATCAAAAGTATTTATATGTCCATCTCCACGTTATAAGTTACGTCCATACCAAATTTTACTAAATTCGATTCAGCTGCAGCGGTTCGCGTTATAAGGATCTGCCAGACAGACATACAGTTACTTTCGCATTTATAATATTAGCATGGATTAGTGTGAATGGAAAAGTATTTCACGTCACGAAGTACTTACTTAGGTACCTATAAATTGTAACGTAAAAAATATTCCAAAGCATCAAATTCGCGGTCAAAGTTGCTACTTATGTAAATTTTTACATAACTTTTCCGGCTCCGGCTCCATACATTTTTGGGCCCGTTTCTAAAAGTGCCAGCAAACAAAAATAAAATGATACGTATGGTTATAACTGGTCATTTGGAGCAATAGTTGATATAGCACAAAAGTTGTAGCATTACTCAAAGTTAAGGTATACAAGTTCAGATACCTAAATAGTACTTAGGGATAATAAATAATAAAATAAAAATAACTTTATTTTTCTATCACAAATAGGGTTCTCAATTAACTAGTGCTATGGGGTGTATATAAATCATATTATTTATGCCGTTAACTAGATTCCCGTTTTATTTAAATTCCATTTAGCTATGATGACTACAGGAAATAATTTATTTAACAAACCAATACTTATTGATAAATAAACATAACTGAATAGGTATGTGTAATTATTAATTAGTGTTTGCTATTATGTATCTATTTTAATTATTATAAATTAATTTATTTAAGTATTTTATCTAATCTGACGCCATCACAACAATGTTTTCAGCATTGTTGTGTTCCGGCAGTTAAAGATAAGATAGCCATTAGCCAGTTCCTCAGTGATTGGGGATTCCGGAAGAGGCTCGCTTCCATCTTCAGCCTTATCAATACTTAACATCAGGTATGATGAAGGCTAAGAGTCTCCCCGTACTTCATAAAAAAAACAAAAAAGAAACTATCTTGAAGTACCTACCTAAGTAGGAATCTATCGCTTAATAAATAAGGTTAATAAAAGAAGGTTGAAATAAAATCAAGGAAGAAAATCGATCATTGAACGACCTACGTTTATATATATTTATCAAGAATCGTAACGTAATCTGCGGAGGCATATATGTATGAATCGAATGTTTGTAATCAAATCTGCTCAGACAGGACAGTGGTTCACACGACAGAATGAGAGCGAGCCAATCCAGACTATCACATTAGAGAGGGACAACACAACTTCCCGAATACGCGAATCGATTGCCCGCAGGACCAAACGCACCCCTAATGCCTAAACTGTTAGGGCTGTCTCTGATAAAATCCCTAAAAAACTAAAACACGACAAATGCCAGTTAAAATAAATATCTTCATTACCTGCATCGCGGATGCGGATGGCTGTTGAATACGCCGGATATTGGTTGTTAGCATGAAAGTAATTAATCAGTTAATTAGCGTTACATACAATACATCTTTGCATGCAATTCAATTTTTTAACACGTTTAACACTTAGTTTGGCGAGTACGTTTTATAACATTATTGCATTCAGAAACGCTAATTGACCACAGTAATATTCAGAAATAAGAAATGAATTATACAAATACTTACTTGCCTTCAATGAAAAGTAGATGTTAATGAATGAGACAACAATATTGAATGATCGTCAATTTGTTACTGATAGACCCAAGCTAGGTACCCTACGTGTTGGTTTAAAGATCAATAATATATATGAGGGGAGAGCAACACACTTGCTTCGGACCCCGTCTGTGCGTAATAATAACAAAATGCAACATAAAAACATTATTTGACCGTAAACTTGGGAGATATTTATGACTTCTTCCAGCTTATTTGCCGTAACAAAGTCTTCTGGGATGAAGGAAACATCGTAGCAACTTCATAATTAATTCAGAAATCAATAAAAATACTGGTTAGATAGTTCCTATCTAAACAGTATTTTTATTGGTTTCTGAATTAATTATGAAGTAGCTACATAATAAGATCTTGCACAAGTCTGGCATTTACAAAAACAATTAAGAACATTTTCAGTTAGTTTTGGGGGTAATTAAAACATTTTAATATTTATGATATTATTAATATGTTGCTTATTCACAAGACGGAGTGAGATGTTTAATTGGTTTAATGCACTCTAGTAAAAAAATGGGAGCGCATCGGTGACTAGCTTAGCCAGCAGCCATCCGTGAGGTATACTTGAAAATTTTATAATTGCCGGCCAACTTGACGCTCCATAAAATTTTAGACGTATCTCAGTTGCCTCCTCTGAAGGTCAATGACACCGCGACTAGCCGACTCCGATGAATTTTGAACACATACCGAACTTCATAAATGGTGTAGAATCCGTTGAATCTAGCTTAATTAGTGTAACGTTACCTGATTTGAAAGTAGAATCGTCTGAAATCACCAGTTTGTGCAAATCATTATTCATGGAGGTCATTTTGTTTTCCCATTACACTGCACATCACGACTTCACGAGTCATGAAAGGACTTTGTCTAAGAACAACCTGCTAACTGTGTAAGATATGTGGTACACCTTGACTTGAGTCTATACAACTCAACTGAAGGGATGTGTCTGTTATTAAAGCGATGTAAATGCGCGCTGCTACGAGCTTTAACAATAGCGAGACGACAATCGACATCGGTTTGCGACTTGTTTGTTTGTGACTTACACGTGATTCTATGCAAAGTTTAGAAAATTACGAAATAAGGGTTGAAATAATTAAATACTCTTTGATTGTTGCTAAAGTTTGATTATAATAAGATTTCATGACCATAGCTGTTTTTTCTGCTTGAATAATTAATAAATAAAGTTCCATAAGTAGGTATAAGTACTTATTTTCTTTTTTTAAAAAGGAACTGGGCAGACATTAGACCACCGTCGTGCTTAGTAAACAGGATGTGGTCTAAGGTGTAACATGCTTGCCCGGGATGCCTATTCACTCTCGCCTTGAAGAGACCAAGGTTTTGGGAATCGGGGAACACATGAGCAGACAGCGCATTCCATTCTTTAGCGGTTCGCATTAGAAATGTGTCAGCAAAGCGTTTGGTACGGATCGCTGGAATGTCAACGACGTACGGGTGATAAGCTAATCTCGTCTGGTACCCCGATGGTGGAAAGGGGCTGGCGCTGGAGGAACGAGGTCGTGCAGTTCTCTCGCACACTCTCCAAAGTGTATCCTATACCGATAAACATGCAACTTTGCGGCGGTGACTGAGGCTCTGAAGTTCCGCCGTGGCCAATGCTGAGTTTCCAATGAGTTTCCTGGCACGGTTTTCAATCGATTCCAAAGCTCTAGCTGATACTTAGCCGAAACATCCCACAGCTGACAGCAGTACTCCATGCACGGTCGAATCTGCGCTTTGTATAAAAGAAGCAGCTGATTCGGAGAGAAGTACCGCCTAGCGTTAGAGAGGACGCCCAGTTTCTTTGCAGCACACTAGAGTCGATGCACTCGCCAAATTGTACAAAACATGAAGATTATTTCATCATCCGTTTATCTTTGTCAAATAAAACTATCATACAGTGGACGGGTACTTAGGATAAAATGCAGTTCAATCAGTTTATTTGATGGCATTGAAAAAGTTTTATCTCGACCGTTTCGTAAGTTGGTATCAATAGATGCTGCAAATAATCTCTAATCATAAATATTAGTTCTTCGACACTATTAAAAACCTGCTCGACAGTCGTCGTAAAAATAATAAAAAATGAACAATTTCATAAAGTAAAATGTAAAGACGGTGTATCAGACGTGCGTCTTTTTTAAGCACCTTCTGTGATTACTTGAAATACACATACACATAATAACTAATACAAATTAACTCGGCCACAAGTGAATGCTCAGATGGGAATTCCCATCTGAGAATTAACTTGTGGCCGAGTTAATTTTTTTCCAATATTTTTCTATTTAAAATTAACTATCATAAGTATAAAAAAACATTGAAAATGCAAAAAAATAATCATAAAATAATACAAATGACTTAATATTCGATATCTTAGACCTGAACATAGGTATAGGCGAGACAATATTAGCTTTAACCATAAGGCCAAAAACTGATAATTTAATCAACACAAACAAATATTTCTGGAACAGACGGATTTGCTTTGTCTTTTCACACCTTTATCGAATCGAAAACTGATTAACAAGTATCATAATTCGGAACTTCTATTTTGATTAGCACTGGCTTTATTATTTAGTAATGAGAATGATGCTCAGCTGTTTCAAATCTCGATCGATCTATCCATCCATAATATAATATTTAAACAATTTCTGAGGTAAAGTTAGGATTATTGTAAGTAGCTTATCAAAATTAGTGTAGAATAATAGAAAATTGATCTTGTAATAATAATGTCATCTACATAAAATGCATCAAAATCAAAAGTAACGGAATCGATTTGAAACCGTTTCAATAAAATTCTTCTTATCAGTTAAAAGATGTCCTGAATGGCTGGTAGGAAAAAAATATTGGACGATTCGAAAGCACTTATCTATAAGTCTATTTGAATAAAAATCTTTGACTTTGACTTTGATGTAATGTTTTCGGATTGTATAAATGTGCACACCATTAAGTACCATATACGAGACACACGAGTAGTATCTACATTATGCATATTATTATGCATCTCTTTTTATGGAGTCTAACGCCCAAGGCTGGCGCAGGCATGTGTCACGCATTGCGCTCACGGTCTTAGCTTGACTGCAGGACTGACTGTAGGAATGCTCCTCAGTTAAAAATAGAAGCAAGGTCATTGCGGATGCGGTTATCCGATACCGCAATAAGATAATATCTATTCGGTCTTACAAGATCTCTTGCACAGAATTTGACCGCGATTTTACATGGAACATGCAGTCATTGAAACTAGATGATATGATTTGCCAATCTCATGTAGCCTTTTTAGTAATGATTTTAGATTTCAAGATGACGACAACGGATTTGAAAAAAACATTTCCAAATTCAGACATTATCTTTATATTCGGCTGTTCTTTAGAATGTTTTATCATCGGTTGCAAACATGGATGAATCATTGTCGTTCGACGCGTTATCTGACAAAAAGGCGTTGGCTACCAGCAACACTGTATCGTCCGATGATGTATTATTTATTTTGTTATACAGGTCTTTATCATAATTTTTAATCCGGGATTATTGTTGTTTTTATCTGCACTGTTTTCCTAAGTATGGCATTACAATGAAATCTACAACTGTAATATCCATTTTCTATTCCAGAATTGACATGAGAAAGGACCAGTGGCTTTTTTTAAAACTTTTACCATAAAATACATATTATAAATAGTCCAAAATAATGATTTTGCTTTTGACAAATGAGCTGGCACCGTAACCTGGCAAAAACAGCACGCGTTGAGGCCAGCCAGCGCGAGCGTACTGCTTACGGTGAAATTTTAATAAGTTTAAACTTTCTACGGTGTAAAATGTGTCGGCGGCAGCGCTTGGTCTGAGTCACCGGTTCACTGCTCGCCTCCCCCTCTCGGGCGCGACGCAGCCGACGAACGATCGATTCAACAATATTTTTTTCGCAAGTCGAATTTCGCCGGCCGTTACTCAATCACGAATCGAGTTTGCATAACAATGGTCACATCATATTCACGATACCAAGTACCTTCCCTCGGAATCATAGCGTTGCGGATCGAACGAGATGAGACCGCAAACTCTTCAGCTAAAAATGTGCGATTAGAAATGGTGGCTCCTAACGTTAAACTTGAGGTATTATTTCAACCAACCAACCACCTTACGCCACCATATGGCGTATATTGTACGTATATGGTATTAAACGTATATGGTACTTAATGGTGTGCACATTTATACAATCCGAAAACATTACATTTTATTGAAACGGTTTCAAATCGATTCCGTTACTTTTGATTTTGATGCATTTTATGTAGATGACATTATTATTACAAGATCAATTATCTATTATTCTACACCAATTTTCATAAGCTACTTACAATAATCCTAACTTTACCTCAGATTTTTTTTAATATTATAGTATGGATGGATAGATCGATCGATATTTGAAACAGCTGAGCATCATTCTCATTACTAAATAATAAAGCCAGTGCTTATCAAAATAGAAGTTCCGAATTATGATACTTGTTAATCAGTTTTCGATAAAGGTGTGAGAAGACAGCAAATCCGTCTGTTCCAGAAATATTTGTTTGTGTTGATTAAATTATCAGTTTTTGGCCTTATGGTTTAAGCTAATATTGTCTCGCCTATACCTATGTTCAGGTCTAAGATATCGAATATCAGCTAAAAATGTGCGATTAGAAATGGTGGCTCCTAACGTTAAACTTGAGGTATTATTACAACCAACCAAGATTTTTTTGTTAAGACTTTTTGGGGCCACCTTACGCCACCATATGGCGGCCCGGTCACATTTTTTATGGCGCCACGAATTAAGACTCGTTTTTGTACTTGTCGTTCCCGTTCGGTTCTTAACCTTATAAGGTTTGAAAAGGAGCCATGACACCGACAGTTAACTTAGCATGATTATTGTTTACTATAATAGGACGTTGATTTTTATCAAGAATACGATGTCGACTGCATTGCATGAAACACATGGTCGTACCGTACACCGACATAATATAATATAATTATGTACCTACAAAATGTTTGAGAAATATGGTCGTTTCGTACTTTAGTTTCATACAAGTCATAGTCCTCGTAAACAACAGTTCAAATTTATATTATCACCAATATTAAGGCTTAGGAAATGAATCACGGTGAATAGAAGGAGTGACGCATGTATAACGAAAGAAATGTGGATATTAGAAGTTGAGGTCGATTACTTATTTAAGTAGTTAGGAAAAGGATTGACTCAGTCGTGTTATCGACTAGTAACATTCTTGTTTTGACTCATTGCTAATGGTTCTATAGGTTGTTGAACGTATCCGAGAATTTTAATGGCTTACTCATTACGTGTCCCAGTTGCATTGATATTCGTCGTTTTTTTCCTTATTTCAAGCGTTATTTGATGATGTGAAACAAATTCTGAAAAACAAGGTTCAATGTATTCTTGTACAAATAGCGTGCCGTACTTATTTACAAGCAATGTAAAGAACTATGCTTATATAGCTTTACTTCCGAAATAATTTTAAATACATTTTATTCATCTTACTTGGTTTAGATTCAAAATAATGTAATTGTATGTAGACGAGACGACCTCCTTCCGCCGGAGTCCGTAAAAATCTCGAAGGTCCCGAATTTATCTATTAATCTTAATAGTTTTATACATAGCCTTTACCCATTATTGTTTGTACAATCGGGGAACTTCCCGGTCGACCAGTAGCTAATAATCTTCTATTATTGGAGATATATAAACGGTTTCTATAAATCTATTACTTTTTGAAATAACGCTCCCTTAAAAAAACTCTCCTGGCCTACCGGGAAGTTTATATATATATAAATGTACAACTATACTTCCCTATCTCATTAATATCCCTATGCCAAATTGTGCTGTAAAGCTGTGTTCGTATTGTTTACATTATGTTCAGGATCATTATTGTTCGCCTGAAGAGCTCTCGATAAGTACTGGCTGGCTCTAATTGCCAGCCATCTTGGGAAGGCGCCATTTTGGTGAATGGATTTTCCTTCCCAATGGATTAATTTATGGCATTCCATTAAATTACTGTGAACGCAATGTTTGTGCAAATAAATTAATATTGATCGGACCGTTTTGTTTTCATTATTGGATTGGTGTTACGGTACAAACTTCGATTTCGATAGCGGCATAGGTAAAGGGACAGTTGCTTTAACAAATGGAGCCCACAAGGCACAAATTACTTCAATTTGCATAATCATAAATCGATTTATCACGAAACTATTGTAATAAACAGAAACCTACGGGAGCCATGAATGGTCTGAACAAAATGTAATAATTTTGACAGCAAAAATCACTCATTATTGTTAATTTACTATTAAATTATAGTCTCCTCATGAATATAAAACTATTGTACAAAATAGGTACTAGAAGTACAGAGAACAAAAACAGGAAGATATTACAGAAATATAACGCTGATATAAATAGGCAGTGGGGGAAAAGTTTAACTTGTAGCGATTCACGCAAAACTGCTATGGTTTCCAGTCAATTTTAACATCCTCTCGAAACAAAAGACTATGTTTCGCCGTGCCGGCAGGATGTAGCCCAGTTTATTATACAAGGCGTGTAGGGGCAACAATGACCGATGAAATTCGTATTCGTGATGCGTTTGAGTCACGTAGGAGGTGTATCGCTCTCGATGACAGTTCTTTACACGGGATGACGGGAAGGCGGGAATGAATATACACGTAGACATTACACAGTAGATGTGTGACGGAATAGACTTCTCAATAAATCCTTATTTAATCTCTTAATTATCTAAGTCTGACGCCATAACTTCAATGTTTTCAGCATTGTTGTGTTCCGGCAGTTAGAGATAAGATAGCCAGTTCCTCAGTGATTCAGGATTCTGGGAGAGGTTCGCTTCCATCTTCAGCCTTATCAATACTTAATATCAGGTATGAAGAAGGCTCTGATCCCCCATGGCCTACGGCAGTATGACGGCAAGCAGTGAGGGGTTTAGCTGGTAGTACCCCCCCCTCCGGGGGGTACGGGAACCCCCTGAATGGGGGACGGGGGCTGGTTTGATGCTACCCCGAACGCCCGCCGAGCCTACTAGGCTTGACGGGGTGTCGGGGGGCAGTAAGGGTTAAGGTGCTGGACCCACGAGCCCGGTATTATAGGTGAGCCCAGCATGACCGTTTAGTATGAGTAAATGCATTCCTCTCACTCAAAACAAAAAAAAAAGGTATGAAGATGGCTAAGAGCCACGGTCGTCGTTAAAAAAAAAACCCTCTATTCTGGAAATACTTAAAAAGCACCTATCAGTGTTTTTTATTAACATTAATAACGAACACTACTACAACCAAAGAAAACTAACTTCCTACGACGGAGGAAGAGCTAAGAACGTGGGTGATTCTTCGTGTACAGTTACTAACCCAGAATAAGAAAGAGACGTTGCAGATAAAATGGACCCAGCTAACTGTTACATACAGCTGTAATGTAAACATTGCGATGCACCACATGCTACGAAAGTTTGAGAATCTCATTTACAATATCCATAGTTAAGTACATATAATTATAATTAATGATTTACGTTCTTAACGACTCTTGCTTGGTAGGTCTCTTAATTTTAATACGCTACTTATCTTTCACATTAAGTTTACCTCTGAATTTATGTATTCACTTAATTGGCATGAATTTATCGTTATTTCACATGCAAATGAACTTGAAGACGTTGCAATTTGACTTGTAAGTAGTATGATTAAATCGAAAGTCTCATTGTTTGTTAACTAGCAGCCCGGCTTGGGTGTGTTATGGTCGATTTAGTGGACTAACTCGAAACGTGAGTACCCACTCGATGTATTATCATAAAATCCGTTACGTTACATGTAGGGTTATCTACTATTTAATTTGAAAATTTCTTAAAAAAGCCTAACATTTTAGTAAAAATATACACATTGGTATGGGAAGAAGTTAAAACCGATTAAAGAGTAAACTATTTAATATTACATAATTATTATAATGGACAACATTTCAAAAATATATAATGCAAATTTTCCTATGCATAACAAAACTAGATGTTAAAATACGAGACACGTATATTTATTTTTTATTTTGAGCATTATATTTGTGTATTAAATCAGTATTTCAAAACTGGCACATTCTAAAAGAGCGTAAGTGCGTTCTCAGGAAGTTAAATTGGTAAGGCTGTTGCTTATTTCGGATTTAAAAAAAAAACTGACGTAATGGTTTCTAGTAGTGATGTGACAGTGGCAGAACTTAAATATCGATAACTACGTAAAAGTTGTAATTTTCGTTATTAAACCAAAACATGTTTTAAAGATTAACACTTTGGTTAAGATAAAAAAAACATAACAAAAAGATATATAAATTTAAATTTATACGCACAAATTTGCGTTCATGAACAATATAAATATTTTGGGTATTTAGAATTGAAATGTTTATCAAACCATATTCAAACTTTAGGTATGGTATTTCATTAGTGGAACAAAAAAGAACCACTTCGTTAAACACACACAAATTCCTGACCCGTGGTCCACCTGCCTGGCGTCGCGTGGTGGTTTACCTAGCAAACGTAAAAGTAAATCTATTTAGCAATAATCATAAAAACAATGTATTACAAAAAACTCAAAACAATCACAAACTGTTTTTTCCTGAGGTTTTTATTGGCATTATGTAAATTAGAAAATATCGAATATCGATATCTTAGATTTTGATCGCTCTTTCACTACTTGAATTGACTTGACTGTCATTGTCAAATCAGCCAGAGAGAACCATTTTTTTTTATATTAGACAAAAATGCAAAGGAATGACGGGATCAAATGCCTGACTTTCTCGATTTGGACTACATTTTAGTTTTTATTTAATATCGCACAAATTACCGATCAGAAAATTCTAAAATAAAAACTGTGAGCTTATGACACTAAAAACTCGAAATGGTTTTTTTATTTTAGTGCTTTATTGAAAATGAAATGTTGTCCATTGATAGCTTCTTATACTCTATCTAAGCAAAAAAAAATGAGCCGGCGAAGTCCAGACGAAAGTCTAGAAGTGCGTACATGTCCTGACAAATCCGGACAGATGGTTACCCTATTGACTTACGTACATACATACCTAGTACCTACTCGTACGTGTAACGTACGGTTGACTCAACATCTCTTTGTAAACGAATTAGAACGCAGTTTTTTTGTTTTGCTCAATACAATGGATAACTCATGCTGATTGGTTTATGGTCGGAAATAACTCGGTTTGTAGACCGACGTGGAAGCTCAGCTGGAAATGTCAGATACGAAAATACTAATCTATTTGCGTATTTATTGAGTTCCATTCATAGTCTACTTTATGATAATGTCATTGGTGTAAAAAACTACACCACCACAAGTTAAACATAGGTACACAACTAGTCTCATGTCGCCCTGACGGGTACACAACTAGTCTCATGTCCCGTCAGGGCGACATGAGACTGGTTGTTTTTTTTTTCTAGTATATTTTCTTGTTTAATATTTATCACATAAAAATAGCATTGTAAAATGCAAAATTAAAAAGTTATAAATAGGTACACAAGTTTACAGAACACGCCATTATCGCACAATTTGTATAAAGTAGAACTGTTATTGTGTACCTACCTACCCAGAGGCTAGAATTGTGGAAACTCTTAGGTAGAACTTTATCTACGCGCAATAGTCAATTGTACAGTCAACAACACGTCACGCAACGACCTTGAGAAATGGCGCTCTCAGCTCTCTCTCAAGATTACATTGAGATATGTAGAGTTCTTTAATACTCATACTAATAATATTTCGAATGCTGAAACCTAAAAAGTTATTAGGTAGGTACCATAGTTCCTTTTGCTTATGGGGAGTGAGTGCAATGCAACAGAAATATAAAAGTTGACGTGCTTCCAACTGTATAAATCTAAAGTTAAAATACGCCAGTAACACGTTTTCCGTTCATTATTATACACCCTGCTTGCTTTTTTTCTGTCAATCTCTCCATACTGTGGGTTGTCTGGAAGAGATCGTTTTAAGCGATAATACCGCCCTTATAACGTTTCAAATTATTAAAACTTTATTGTAAATGTAAAATGTACATAGGTGTTATAATAAAGTGTTATTGTATTGTATTGTAAGACCTACTTACTAAACCCCGTTTCCTTTTATTCCAGTAACCAGACATGGCCTGCTCAGTAGACACCCCCTCCCTCAAGGACCTGCCCAAGGTGGCCACGGACCTGAAGAGCCAGCTCGAGGGATTCAACACCAGCTGCCTTAAAGACGTCGACACCAACGAGAAGATCGTGCTGCCTTCCGCTGAAGGTGCGTTTTTTTCTTTACTACCTACCTAGTACTACTCATAGGAAAGTAGAACCCCCGCAGTGTCTGTTTATGAGGGTAAACTTTACAATTAGCCACACGAAAAGAGGTTACAAGTATGTAGACTGTGGCCATATTTCTATATTGTTGCAATTGTTGCGGACTACAGATAACGCAAAGTATCTCAATGGGAATTTGCTATAAAAAGTGGAGTGCATGTACTATTAAGTATTCTGTGGCAAAACTTACTTGCAAGTAAAAAAAAACTGGAGATTAACAGAGTGAAGGAATTTTTAATTTCTTACCAGACTTAGCGAAAGAAAAGCAACATACAGCAATACTCCAAGGCGTAGAACGATTTCAACCGTCATCTCTTCGGCGGACGGAGACCGTCGAAAAGATTGTGCTTCCAAACGCCTTAGGTACCTACATGTGGGTGAAAAAATAACGCAATAAATAACCTTGTGTGTATGTCGCAGCCAACTGGTTAAATCAGCCGTTCAATTGGAGGGCTAGCCCGTTAGTTAAACGCCGCCGCCCGCCGGCATTAAATGAAATTGCTAAGGGACAACTAGCCAAGTGGTTGAATTAATCGTTTAACGACTTGGCTGAACGTTATATTTAGCCGTCTCATTAATTGAGATGTTATAATGACATATACTTATAATGACTCAAACTTTTCGTGAAAGCTTGTAGCCGGCGGTGTAATATCAGGCACATTTTTATCACACATTTTTATTATATCAATATTGATAATTAATAAAACACTGTAAGTTATGTTGAAACGAAAAAAACGCATAAAATTACCAGCTGATGCGAGCTATCCGACGCCATATTTGTTTTGAGACTACCACTACACTTGTATTATTTATTAAGTATTCTGTGCCACTCACTACCAGCACCCCAGTGGCAAAAAAAAATACTAAATTTGAATCACGTGGCTGAATTAACGTCAGCCATCTTCAAAGGGCTAACTTACCTCTACCTATGCCAACTAGTTAAACGCTAAGTGATTTTAGTTCAATCAACGATCAACCTAGGCATTCAACTGCTGGCGTTTAATTAACGGGCTAACCTTCCAATCATATGGCTGATTTAATCAGATGGCTGTGACATCTACATTGCATTGCTACGGATATCGGATTCACTAATAAAATAAAGTCTAGGTGACATTAAGGTGGTACGACTTCCATACAAACAAACATGCACAATTATTGGTTCATCATACCTTAATAATTAATAAATACGTGCGCAACTAACTCGTTTCAGTTATTTGTTTGCGGGAAATAATAAAAAAAAATGTACTTTCATACATAAATCACGAATAAACTAATATCTTGTAATTTCAATAATTCTACGTATGTGTGTGTGACTCATCGCATTTATATACCTTATGTATGAAAGTGTACATTTTTATTAATAATTTCGCGGCAATCAAATAACTGAAACGAGTTAGTTGCACATGTATTTATGAATTATTAATGTATGATGAACCAATTAATGTGCAATGTTTGTTTGCATGGAAGTCGTACCACCTTAAAACACTTACAAATGTAATAAAAAAACTCCATAGTGTTTGTAAACAAGCTCTAAAAACAAGAATGCCATGATCTTAATGCTATATTATTTAAAATAATGCCTGGTTTTATAGACACATTTTACTTTCTTAACCCGTAACCCCAGAGCAGCCGTTCAAAAAAAAACAAAACCGCAAAATTATGACATGGTTTGGTGAGGTGACGTGTGCTCATTTTAACTTAAATTTGAATTGAAATTATTATCATTTCATTCCTATTGAACAGATTAACAATAACTTTTTTACTTTGTGGTATACTTGATAGAATGTAATGATTAATTTGAGTTTAAAGGATATATTTTAATAGCATGTTTATTGCGATTGCGAGTGATGTTAGTGGTCTTTTTGAACTTCATTCAAATTTCCCGCCGTTTCGTCCAAAATTTTAAAAGTTAAAATGTCTTTGTCTATGCATTTCAGATGTTGCCACAGAAAAAACCCAAAAATCCCTATTTGATGGAATTGAAAAGTTCGATGCCGCCAGTTTGAAGCACACGGAGACACAAGAAAAGAACCCGCTTCCCGACAAAGACGGTATAAAACTATTTTATACTTAATAACTACTGAACAGCATGTATTTTAATTTTTTATCACAAATATATTTCTAACTGTTTGCACCGCTGTGCTGTGCTACATAATTTACTTGTACTTAATAAAATATGAGAAATAATAAATTGAGCCACAAAAATGCTAAGTAAGCACCTAAAATACTGAAATGCGTGTCCATTTCAGTATTTTAGGTGCCAACTTAGTATTTTTGTGGGTTAGGTTAGGTTGGTTTGGTGATCAATTAATTACAACCCATAAAATATTAGTATATTCTTCTTCACGTTCTGCATATAACACTATAAATTATAGTTTACGTTAAGTAGTTAATTGGATTTCGTCGAGACTTAATTTTGCGAACGTCAATCTCTTCAAATTGCATATTGACGTTGTATATCCTCAGTTATAATTACTGAACTATTGTTTCTCAATTTTAATATAAATTCAATGCACATCTTACTTGCGTTACTGATTTCTATTGCAAATAATTAATCAAACTGCAATTTTTTAGCATGTTATTATTTGTTTGCCTTAAAATAATTGTAATTTTAATTTATGCAGCATTATTTCTATTTAAAGCTTTTTTATTTATTATTTCGTGCACGATTCTGCTTATATCAGTTGTGGCAGCGGAGAAGGCACACCAGAACCTCTTAGATGGCGTGGAACACTTTGACAAGACTCAGATGAAGCACGCGACCACTGAAGAAAAGAACCCTTTGCCGCCTATTGAAGGTTTATTTTCAGCTTGCTTTTTTTTGTTCTGATTTTGCAGTTGCCGCTTATGAGCAATGCCTTGTATATTTAATTTAAAGCAGGAATAGTTTATGCATAACACTATAGGTACCTAATATATACCTTATTATTCCTTATAGGTACCTAATATAAACCTTATTATTCACTAGCAGCTGCCCGCGGTTTTACCCGCCTGGTTCCCGTTCCCCATGTGCATATCGTGATAAAAAGTATCCTAGTTTTTATCCAGGATATCTACTGTGTGCCAAATTTCAACCAAACCAGTTCAGTAGTTCTTGCGTGAAAGTGTTACAAACATCCCCACAAACTTTAGCATTTATAATACTAGCGGCCGCCCGCGGTTTCACTCGCGTGGTCTTCGTTCCCGTGGGAATATCAGGATAAAAAATGTCATATGTTTTAATCCAGCCTTTTAACCACATCCGTTCAGTAGTTTTTGCGTGAAAGAGTAACAAACATCCATCCAAACTTCCTTACAAACTTTAGGGTTTATAATATTAATAGGGTAGTAGATAGTAAGATTGTTTTTCTTACACTATGTTTCGCACTTTATTGACAAAAGGTACCTAAGTTTCACGTAACACAATATTCTATCTTTTTTAATTAGACTCGATTCAATTCAAATCAATATCATTTATTCAGTCTAGGCTGTTACAAGCACTTATGAACGTCAAAGAAGCTACGCCATCGGTTCACAAACCCTACGGAGAACCGGCAAGAAACTCGTCAAAGACTATTTTTTTCTCCCCGTCCTACAGAGTCGTCAAATTGAAAAGTGACTTTAACATATCAGTATAGACTGGACATATAGTCTCCCGCTGGCCGGTGCTATAGAGCTTTGCGAACCGACTGTGTAATTTATTTGACATTCTAACTAGACTGCGTAAAATATAATAAATTTTGAATAGCGGGGCCAAGTTCTCAGAATTATACTATACCTTCCAACTCTTCACGTTTTGATTTAATTGATCACTTTTTTACTGATATGTATTTTTTTATACAGCCATTGAAGCGGAAAAAGAAAAGAACAAGTTCTTGAATGGCATCGAGAACTTCGACCCCACCAAGCTGAAGCATACGGAGACCTGCGAGAAAAACCCCCTGCCCACAAAGGACATCATCGAGCAGGAGAAAACTGCCTGAACGGCTCCATCCAAGAAACTCGCAACTATATTTCGCTAGTATCGCTGTATTTTAAACTCGATGTAAGTTATGTAACAATTCAGTCTGCGAAGTTCAGTCTGTCATTTTTTAATTTATTATAACAGCTGTCTGAAAGATCACTATAAGTGTAGGCCAGGTGAACTTCGTAAACTGATCATTATCATTAGTTTATAGGAACCGAAATTTCTATGTCACTTTTAACGGTATATATTTTAAATAAGTGTATTTTATGAGCATTTTGTAATTTATTTTATATTGAATGAATAATTAAGTATTAATGTCCAGTACTGATTTATTTAAGTCGGGAACACTGCACCCCAATAAATAATTTGGTTTACTTTTTATTTGTTTGTGCTGGTGTTCTCTATTAGTTGAGATATTTAAGGTATTCTTGAGATTTAGTACGCATCTAAGTGTATGACGGTGATGCTCTGGTCAATAAATTAGGAGTGTAGTTACCAAGTCTCGTTTGGTTCTAAATTTATCTCTGGCCCTAAAATCGCCGTTGATTAAGAAATACAATAACTAATATATCATCGAAAATATTACTATCATAATAACAATACTTGCTCAACCATGTAATGATAAGTAGGAATTGGTCTGATTTCAAAAGCAATAGTTTCACGGAAGCCATTGTTGATAACCATTGTGAAAAACAATAATATTTTGTATTGTATACACATCAATAATATAATTTTTCAATTTTATAATAATTATGCTATCGATGCCAATAAACCATTTTTATCAGAATTTTGTATGTTTTACAGACGGTGCTTTTTTATAAATACAGATAAAAAAATATTTGCTTTTATTATTGTCTAACCCTCATCTTATACCCACTGAGTGGGGGCAAATTCCACTGCTAATTTAATGGCATTCCACTATGCCCCACTGGTGGGGCGGCTTGGCGGGGCAAAGTCGAATAATAATAATTGCATATAATCACGCCAATTATTATCTAGCCCATGTTACAATTCATTAAGAACTTGTGTTATGGATACTAGATAACGGATAAACGCATACATAAATACTTTTTTGTAAATACATAATATTATATAAAGACCAAGACAAATAGACATGTACATGCATACAAATATTTGTCTTATCCGGGGTTCGAACCTGGGATCTCTGGCGCAGAAGTCGAGAGTGTATAGTACCCTGCACCAAACGGGGGGCTAATTGTCTAATTTTAAAATCTATCACAATCCCTTTCAGTTCGTCATTTGAAAGATATTTCCTTACTTCAGGCCATTTGACATTTGAAAGGGATTGTGATCGGGACGCGTTTTGAAAAGTATTGAATAAACGAAATTGATCTGTCTAAGCAAAGTGACAGTTGAAAATATATTTCAAATGTATGGAGAAGTGTCATTTAAAACATCATTCGTTCTGAAAGGGATTGCGACTAAATTTTACACAATTCCTTAATCACTATCAAAATCACAATACCTTTGAAATGGATTGTGATAGATTTTGAAATTAGACAATTAGGGGGCTGGTCGTTAAAACAAAAAAAAAAAGACGGGTTGCACTCCGGGAGTGCCGGCAGAAGTGAAAACTTGATTATTAACGTTGAGCATGTTTGATATTTTGGAATGGTTAGGGAATAATTTTGCACCAATTGCTTTATCAGTATACAAGTACTATCATTTATGTGGTAGAATACAATATTCATTTATTGCGCTATCGTACACAAACATGACAAACCATATTAAAGTGAACGTTAAGTTAGGTAATAAGATATAAGAAAACATTAGTTATTATAGAGAATCGAAAAATATATATTGACAATAAAACAAGAGACAAGTAAAAGACATTATCAACAGTCTGTCGCTAAGCAACCGAGACCATAGTCAACCTGTCACCTCAACATTCTCCATCCGTCCTACGCTTTTTCGATCAGGTCACGTGTCCTGACGCGAGTTTAAGATTTTATACCCATTACAGAAAAAGTGCTCAACGCCGCTAAAGAAGTTTTCACTTCAAAAATTCAAAGATTCTCTACACAGCACGCGTGTGCACAGCATTCAACAAAGCTTATGATATTATGAGGAAATTACTATATCGACGGACGGGTTGAGCTTTATAATAAACTGTATTTATTATATTTGTTCACTAGATTTTAAACATATTGTATAGGGCAGCATTATTCATGCTGATAGACTTCGATCATCAACACCTGACAGATCTTGAATTGCCAGATATTACGGCAGTTGCCGTATCAAGAGCAACACCGATTGGATCGAACGCGAAGTTAATATTGATACCTACATACAGCCATGCTATCGCGCTATCAATTTTTTTTTTATTAATTTATTCATGACCTGGATACAAAGTCCTTCAGTCGCATACATATTATTATAGTAGGTACAAGAGGTAATCAATTTCAACTTAAATCTTGACAACAATATAAATAACAAAGAGAAAAATTGATTGAAAAATCCTGACAAAACACTTTTGACATGTAAAACAAAAAAAAACGACAACTACATACATAAAATACTAACTTAACAATTAAAGTAATGTTTCATAAACTTAAATTTTCTCTACACTATTTACAATATATTTATACAAAGGAATAAAAAAGTCAGTATTGCTAAGAATGTCTTGAACGCGGCGGGGTACACTGATTGGGTTTTGATTATGGGTTTGAACTGAAACGAAACTGTCAATGTCACTGAGCATTATTGACCGTTGGTTGGTAAACTTTGAACAATTGAAAACAATGTGTTGTAAATCAGCATCATCTTCAGTACAGCAGTGTGGACATTGTGCATTATTGTAAACCTTGATTCTGTATAGATGCGTTGGAACCAAACAGTGGCCGAGTCTCATTCTTGTGAGAACTGTAATAAATCTTCGGTTTCTTTTAGGATCACCTTTAACATACCAAGGATTCACTGGTAAGTCTTTCTGTATTTCAGCATACCACCTGCCTTTAGTTTCTAACGTAGTGTTCCAATAGTCATTCCACAACTTCCTAATATTTTCCTTGAAGTAAACATAGTAATCAGTAAACGGAAGTTGAAGAGTATAAGTGTGGTCTTGATCATGTTCCATGTGTGTCAAACTGTCGGCAATCTCATTTCCTTCTATGCCACTGTGGGAGGGAACCCAAACAAATTCTACATTTATACCTAGGTTAATAAAATTTTCTATCATACTAAGAATTTTACACAGAATAAAGCTAGATTTGTAAGATGAGGGTCCATCAAATAAAGAAGTTAGTACACTTTTAGAATCAGTTATTACTAAAATATTTACACTATTTACATTATTCTTTATATACATTAAAGATTGCAGAATAGCATAACTTTCAGCTGTGAATATGCTAGAATTGTTATTTAATTTGATACACTCACAGTAATTAGCTTGAGGGTCATAAAATGCTGATCTAACATTATGTTTGTCTTTAGAACCATCTGTGTATATAAAGTAACTATCATCCCTATTATTTTTAAATTCTATAAAATCAAATTGATTAGATATTATATCTAAGTGGATCTTATTTCTATCATAATTAACAAGACTATTGTAAGAGCATTCATAAATAGGCCATTTATTACATTTGTATGTATTTTGTGATTTAGTTTTAACATTGCTATAAATTTGTATGATTTCAGTACCAGAAAGAAGTGACTGTGGAGTTAGACTAGAACCTGCCATGGAGTGTAACAGTTCTGTCATTTTACTGAGTTTCAAATTTAAACAATTGTCAGAGGATAAAGTTTTTAACAAGAATCTCTCAGCTAACTGGAGACGCCTAATAAATAAAGGAGGTATGCAAGTTTCTACTTCTAATGAGTTAATAGGGGTGGAGCGCATTGCTCCGCAAATTAGTCTAAGACCTATATTTTGTATAACATCTAATTTCCTGAGATGGGTGGTACTAGCATTCAAGTAGGCTAAACTACTATAATCAAAATGGCTTCTGACTATACTTTTATACAGCATGGTCATAGTCTTAGGGTCTGAACCCCAATAAGTACCTGCCAAATGCCGTAAGAGATTAATAGCTTTCATGGCCTTTTTACTAATATAGTCAATGTGTTTATCAAATTTTAATTGTGTGTCGATAATAACTCCCAAAAATTTATATTGAGTGACAGTAGGTATTTCAGTGTTATTGTATTTAATTTTTATATCGGAATAATTTTTACTAAAAGTTAAAACTGAACTTTTCTCTGGACTTACATCTAATTTAAGTTTATCATGGTAATATGTATACAGTTGTTTTAGAGCATTATTAATATTGCTTTTTGCTATATCTATATTTTGGTTAGAGCTGTATAAAAGCAAGTCATCTGCAAACTGCAAAATATTAACATTATCTGTATTTACATGTTTTAATATTTCTGATGTGTATAAGTTGTATAATAAAGGAGAAAGTGTAGCACCTTGCATAGTTCCTTTATTAGCTACACTAGGACCATGCAGCTTGTTATTGTACTTTACATAAATGGTTCTGTCCCTTAGAAATTTAAACAGCCATTGATGTACAGGTCCTGTTACTCCTATATCATGTAGTACTTGGATAAGCTCTTCTATATTGACATTGTCAAAAGCACCCTTAATGTCTAAGAAGACACAAACCATGTTAGAATTACTTAATTTAACTTCTTTAATATCATGTATTAATGATACAAAGCTTTCAGAGCAACTTTTACCCTTTCTAAACCCATGTTGCACCTCAGGAATTAGATTATTACTTTCTGAAAAGTAGTCTAAACGTAACTTTATCATGTTTTCAAATAATTTTCCCAAACAAGATGATAATGATATTGGTCTGTATGAAGATGAAATATTTTCTGGCTTATTCGGCTTTAATATGGGAACAACACATTGAGTTTTCCAAGCTTCAGGTATGATGAGATCTTGCCATAATTTATTAAAAATGCAGAGTAATATGTTTTGCGCATTTGGATGTAACTTTTTTATTAATATATATGGAATATTATCCAAACCTGGTGTTGTGTTCTTTCTAGTATGTAATGACTTAGTTAGCTCATTAAAAGTAAATGGTTCGTTCAGAAATGAATTTATTGTATTTTCATCAGCACTATTGAATAATGAAAAAAGTCTATCTTCATTGAAATTGTTACTGCTGGATAAATTGTCTAAAAAGCCAGGAACCCATTCATCATCAAAGTTTTTATTATGGTTGTTACTCCCAATTTTTTTGAATTTTTTAATGTAATTCCATATTCTTGAAACAGGTGTCATTCTATTAAAACTACTACATAAATTTTTCCAAGATTCTGAGCTCTCATTTTTTATAATGAATTTCTTTTGAGCATCTAATTTTTTATATTGTATATAATTGTCAATAGAGGGATTAAGTTTGTATTCATGTAATGCCTCTTTTGAAGACTTAATAGCATCTTCACATTTTGGATTCCACCAAGGAGAAGGCTTTCTATGGATGTTTTGATTTATATTTTGTCTTTTAGGGATGGTTAGGTCCCTTAAATCATTTAAAATATTTACAAAACTATTATACACTTCTAGACTATCTTCATTTTCAATGTCTAATTCAGAAAACAGAGTTTCAGATAGGGTATAAAATTCTGGCCAGTTAGCTTTATTATAGATATATTTTTCTTCCACAGGACCCACTTCATATTGGGATGGTTGGACATTCAAATGAAGAGATACTGGGTAATGGTAGCTGCCTAAGGGATCATCCTGAACATACCAGTCACACAAATGAGCAATGGAGGGACTAACAAGAGTAATATCTATTGCTGAAGCTTGTCTATTAGGATGTGGACAAGTTGTTGGTGTGCCATCATTTACAATGCATAGATCTAATTCATCTATTAAATTATACAAATTGTTTCCCCTATTATTATTACTGTTGCAACCAAAACTAATATGATGTGCATTAAAGTCACCCATAATTATGCAAGGTTTGGGAATATTATTTAAAATGTTTCTTAACTTATTAGTGTCAAATCTGCCACTATGAGGTGGACAATAAACACAAAGAACTGTAATATCTCCGGACTGTGTCTTAATACTTACTGCTATATTTTGAATGGTTTCATGGAAGTTTGTATTCAACAAATTATATTTCAAACCATGTTTAATGAGAATACCTACACCATTGTGTTTACTAATTGAGTTTTTGTAAATAAAATTGTAGTTAGGAAAATTTGGAATTACTGATTTATCGGTGAACCAAGTTTCATTTAGCAAGCAAATGTCGACTTGTTTATCTATAAGTAACTTCTGTATAAGTGTTTTTTTGCTCTTTAAACTTTGTATATTAAACTGGACTAAATGTAAATAATTATCCATTAAATTAAGTTTGATATTAATATCTCTTTAATTTTCTTAGTAGTTAAGGGAACTTTGCTATCATTTTTATTACCTAGAGCTATTAAAGATTTTACAATGGCATTCAAAATAATTTCGTTATTAGCTATTTTATTAACATCTAATTGTACATCATTATTTATATTACTTACTCTGTTTAAAGGAGGGTAGGATTTCGTGTCACTAGGGGCTGGTGGAGAACTCACCACAGCGGCATAGTTTTGTGTAGAGTACTTCCTCTTATTTTCTTCAAATTTCTGCTTTTTGATGGGACAGTCTCTAGATATAGCCAAGTGGTTGCCTCCACAGTTGATGCATACAATTTCCTCCACGTCACACTCCTTATACGAATGCTGTCCAGCACATGATGAGCACATCTGTGAACCTCTACAAACTTTGGCTGAATGATTGAATTTAAGGCATTTAAAACATTGCAGGACAGGTGGTATGTATTGGTGAATCGGATAACGGAATAATTGGATATAAGCATACTGGGGTAAGGTTGTTGATGCAAAGGTGACAGCGACAGTGGTTAAGGGTATCAGAGTATTATCTGTTTTTTTCATAAATCTTTTGATGGAAATTACTTCAGCATCACAAACAATATTTTTATAAATCTCTTCATTTGACATATCTTTGGGTACGTACCTCAGTATACCAATCTTTTCCGTTAGATAAGATGGGACGAATGCCCTCATTTTATTCTTTGACAAGAAATCATCCATTTTTAAAAAGTAGTTTGCAGACGTGGCTTTCCTGAATGTTACTCCGATCTTATGTGCATTAATTCTATGCACACCAGTGATATCTTTAACATTTTCGCTGAAGAGTCTGGTTAAAATAATGTGTCCGTTTCGACTGCTCGGCCACAGTGTCCCAGAAAAAAACCGACTACGTCAACATTACGAAGTAATTTGTAGAAAACTAATAAAGAAAACCGCAAATTTGCAGAACCGATATTCAGAAAGTTATAAGGGCTTAACCATGGCCGCGCAGTCGAAACGTGGAGAACTGCGCGGCCACGGAGATCTCAGATACGGGAGCTACATAGACATCTCATTCTTTTTGCTAATCACTGATATGATTTCGCAGAAATTGTAGAAAGTCTTAATAGAGCCTTAAAGTATGTACTTTACGAGCTATAGTTCTTTAAAGTCGTGGCCGCGCAGTTGAAACGGTGACAGCCGAGCGAACATAGGGATCTCGGAAACGGAGCTTCTCAGAGGTCCCATTCTTTTTGCTAATCAGAGATACGATTTCGCAGAATTTATAGAAAGTTAGAGTAAAGCCCTAAAGTTTGTAGTTCACGACCTGTAGATCTTAAAAGCCATGGCCGCGCAGTCGAAACGGTTAGAACCGCGCGCCCACTCAGATCTTAGAAACGGAGCGTCGTAGAGGTTCCATTCTTTTTGCTAATCACTGATACGAAAGTTGATAGTATATAAATGGCTGGCATAAGGACCTGCATGATATTTAAATAAACCCCTGCGTGTTTCAAGAAAACGCCTAAAATTTTTGAATAGTTATATCATGATTCAGAGATTGCTAAGGTACTGAGTACTTACTTTTGCAACTACTATAGGTACGTGCCTCGTACCTAAGATCTTTAAATCTCAATTAAATTAGATATTGCGTGTAATTGATTAAATATTCCGACGAAGCGTCGAAACGTTTTGTGAGAAAAATTACCTGTAAAGCTAGAAGTAGGGTGACCATGATTTGTATTGCGTCAAACAGACATTTCCAAAGGCGTCGCCATTTTAATCACGTAGGTATTACTTATCATAATGAGGTATACGTATGGTTAGTTAGATGAGGAAAGTACGATAAGTACAGATACGAAAATATTTATACCGTTTTGATCGGTAGATTCTACATAAACCGTGAAGTCTCCCGAGCTGTTTTCTATGAATAGTCTCTTATAGTTCGGTTTAGTATAAATTTTATACTTATCGGTTTGTTGCGATGCCGATGGAGCGCTGGAAACATGCTCGCGTTTCCTCTTTCTTTTTTCCGCAGGGTCCTCCCCATCACTAGGGGGACCCATTATAAGTTTGTTTTACGTCTTCTGATGTGGATTTGTGTAATTACGCCGTGAAAATTAACTTTTATTGACAAAGAAAATTTAAAGCTGCCGCTCTGTTTGACTTCCCGCCAAAAAGTCTCGCGCTATCAAGAACTTAATAAGTTACCTACCTAATTGTTGTTTTAGGCATGTATTTTTTAATTATTCGAAATCTCTAAAGCATTTGTGAACAATTTTGAGAATAGAATACTACATCTGGGGGCCTACCATCAACTCTTATTGCGATTGAGATAAGGGTCTAAACTGAACTGGTTTGCTTATTCGTACCATGAGGTCCTTAAGTCGATCAAGTTTCAACGACGTCAGCAGCGAGCGATTCAACGCAAACTGAATCGCTAAGACGTATCATTCATTCATTTTTCGTACCATGACCTCATTTTTGACTTAGGTGATGCCTAAACTGCTTCGCTCCTATGTCATTATTGGCAATCCAAATTAAGTTACTAAATATTTAAAAAAACTGATTTGTTGAGTATTTTCTTTATAATATAGTAATTTTAGAATCAAGGTATAAATTAAAGGTGTTTTTTATGTATGAGTGTTAATTAAGCTATTTGTTATAAGTAAAGGTTAGTAGTATCTATTGACTTTTTTTATGATTTATGTATTTCTTGTAATATTTGTTTTTAAACATATTATGTTATTATTACATTTATTTTAGATGTGCGACGAATTAATAATTATGGAATATTTTTTCGAAAATGATAAAACAGTTAGTCGTAAAAGACGACGTGAAATGCGGGAGCAATCAGACCCTTTTGAATTAGACGACAGAGAGTTTATCAAAAGATATCGCTTAACAAAGGCATTGGTTTCTCGATTGTGCGACGAAATTCGACCACTGATGAAGACGCCAATAAAATCAACAGATTTGTCCGTCGAAACAAAGGTACCTATATATCAAATAGCCAATAATCATACGTCTTCTAAGAGCCTAAGCACATGGGGCGACCGTGAATCGCGCGTATACGCGCAGTTACAGCGCTGCGGTCGCTCGTAGCTTCCGCGTTTTGATCAGTCTCCTCGTCAGTTCTATAGATTCAAACACGCGTATACAGCTTCAAACGAGTTTTGAATATCGCGTTTTATGCACGTTTGAATCGATATAAACGCAACAGTCAGCATCTACGGCGCCGTAAAGGCGTGTATCGGAAACGCGCGTCGTCTGCGCGTTTAAAATACGCCGTGTGCTTAACTTTAAATCAAACATCAATATATTTTTTTTTCATCCTAGGTCCTGACTGCTTTATCGTTTTATGCCACTGGGTCTTATCAGAGGCCCATTGGAGACATTGGTGGGCATGCAATAGCACAGCAGACCGTTTCCAAAGTTATAGCAGAAGTGACTGCTTGTTTAAATACATCGGCAATGAGAAAAAAATATATCTCTTTTCCAAAAACTCTGAATGAGCGAAACAGAGTAAGAGCTAGGTAAGTGTAAAGTGTTAAGATAGTTAAAATATAGCTCTGCAAATGTTTACTCTAAATGTTTATTCTATAACTATAATAACTTATTTATTTACATAATATTCAAGATTCTACCAAAATTTTGCAATGCCTGGCATTCTGGGATGCATTGACTGCACTCAAGTCGCAATTGTGAGGCCACATCAAAATGAAGAACGATACTACTGCAGAAAGCAGTACCATTCCCTGAATGTGCAACTAGTAAGACAGATATAGATGTAACAATTGATTTTAATGAGATGTTATTTAAAGAATTTATTTTTTATAATCATGTTCAATACTTTCAGGTGTGTGACGCGGAAATGACTATCACCAGTGTGGACGCCAGTTACGGTGGAGCAACACACGATTCTTTTATATGGAATGTGCATCCCCTGAAGACATATTTAGAAAATGTTAATGAATCGACATGGTTGATTGGTAAGCTAAACACAGTTCAGATTAAAATTAGATTCCTTTTCTACATAACAAGGCATGACCTCACTTACTATATCTTGTGGGGTGGAGATAGCTAGATATATATTAGTATGTATAATCAACCAGGGTAATTTGTAAGCAATGTTGATTGAAAACAGTCAAGTTTTAGTAGTATTTATCAACTTTTTATTCAAACCCACATCATTCAAATATATTTGAAATATTTCAGGTGACTCTGGGTATCCATTAAGAAAATATCTCCTGACTCCGATCGTGGACGCCGCGCCGGGCTCGCCGGAGGCCCACTACACGAACGTTCATGTCCGAGCAAGAAATACAATCGAAAGAACTATCGGACTTCTTAAAGCACGTTTTCGCTGTCTTCTTGTGCACAGAGCTTTACATTATAAGCCAGAAGCTGCTGCATCTATTACAATTGCTTGTGTAATTTTACATAACATTTGTAATAAAGCAAACGTCGCTGTGCCTGAGCTAAGCAATGAAGACATGCTTCTAGAAGTCCAAATGCAGATAGACATGAACGCTGTGAGAAGTGAAAGAGCCAGCAATAATCGAGATCTTCAGCAGGGCTTGATCACCAGAGATGCTCTCATTCACCGTCTGTGGGAATCTCGCTAGGCCTGCAATTATTTCAATAACTAGCGGCCGCCCGCGGTTTTACCCGCGTGGGTCCTGTCCCCATGGGAATACCGGGATAAAAAGTACCCTATGTGTAGTTCCACTACTTGAAGGCCCTACATACGAAATTTCATCAAAGTCCGTTTAGCAGTTTTTGCGTGAAAGTGGAACAAACAAACAAATAAACAAACAAACAAACAAAAAACCTTCAATCCTTTGCATTTATAATATTAGTAGGATTATTATTTTTGTTTCTTTTGGTTAAAATAAATTGAATTGAATAATAAAAACTTGTTTTGCTCTGAAGTGTTTATTTTTATGTGCGAAATTATTTTAAGTTCGAGATCTTCAGCAGGGCTTGATTACCAGAGATGTTCTCATTCACCATCTGCAGGATTCTCGTTAGGCCTGCAATTATTTTAATTATTATTATATTTTTTCTTTTTAAATGAAATTGAATTGAATAATAAAAACTTGTTTTGCTCTGAAAAAGCGTTATTTTTATGAACCAAACTATGTTAAGTTAACAAGCATTCAATAAGCATGAAAAAAGACAAGAGCTGTTTTTCCACATAAACCCCATTAATATTATAATATTTACAATTAAAATTGGCATTAAATCAGATTGCCTTTTACCTAGATCGTAAAATATCCTGAAGCACCCTTAACTCATTAATTAGCGAACCAACTAATGTGTTTAGGTGACGCGCTATATTGTTTCTCTCTTCCGCAATCCCCATAAGCGCCCGACGCCCTGCGTCCTGAGACATAGGCGGGTCCCGCCGCAGGCGCCGGCGTCGCGGCGAGCGTCGCGGGGTGGGTTGAGCAGGCAGCGGCGAGGTAGTTTGGGCTGGCAGCGGCGGGGTAGTTTGGGCAGGCAGCGGCGGGGTAAATTGAGCTTGCAGCGGCGGGGTGGTTTGAGCATGCAACAGCGGGATGACTTGGGCATGCAGCGGCGGAGAGGCCGCTGGCGGAGGTGGTAAAGTGGCCACACCGCTGCTGGTGGAGATGGTGAAGTGGCCACGCTGTGTAGCCTGAGGCAGGGGTGCCATCATCCTCGACAGCTCCTCAGTGTATGGCTGTAATAATGACAAGGACTCCCCTTCCGAGGCACTTGCAGACGGGATTATAACTCCCGGTACTTCCAGTACCTGCAAAATTTTGAATTAAATATTTTGTGTTCATTTATTTACTTATTCTTTAGTGCACACAACAGTAAAAGGCGGACTTAAGGCCCTTAGGCATTCTCTACCAGTCAACCGAAATGGGTGTAAAGGAGTGATCCAGGCGGCAATAAAAAAAAGTTAATCTGAGAAAAAAAACGTCATTGGACAAAATTACGCAAACCTACAATAATACATCGTTAATTTTTGATGAAATAATATGAAATAATTTATTCTAAAAAGTACCTCTTCTGCAAATGGCTCCACTCTCATGCCTGGTAGGCCTACTCCAAAGTCAGGTCCCAGAAAATCAAGAAATTTTTTTTCTAAGTCCGTAAGAGGTTTTACCCCCGACGGGCCACCCCCTGTCTGCCTATGGGAAGTCCTTGCAGCTACAGCCATTTTTTTAATTTTGACTTATAGTCGTTCCAATACTGAGAACAAATAGAACTTGAATTTAATAGTTTGAAGTATCATGGTCTAACTCTAAATGTTTATAGGTACCTACTGGTGTCCTAGGTAAAATTGTAAATATCTCTTTGTAGTGCACTCCAATACTCCAATGGATCCTGTCTTAGCCCCCGGGCTTGATTGGGATCAAAAGCAAACCCATTTAAAGTAAAAAAAAAAAAAAGGTATTGTGGATTTTTTCAGCGTTACAGCTTTGCTTAACTTTTTTGCTACAAGTGACCACTTTATGCAATAAAAGTCCATATAACTACTGGTCGAACCTTAAACGTTTATATCCTGGTTTCCTAGGATCAACGTGCAAGAAGTTGCGGGCCGGCCCCTTTTGTAATAAATAAGTCATATACACACCTTGCACCAACCTTTCCAGTCTTTAATTGCCCCATCTCCATAAGAATTGAGCTGGTCGGCTATTTCCCTCCACATTCGCCGGGAATATTCTCTGGCCTGTATAGTTTTATTATACCCTAAGGCCATAGAGATACAACAGAACTATGGAGGCGCCCTATAGATCTATATAAAATTTGCTTATACAAATATATATTAAATCGATACATTCTTATCAAATCGATGTTTGTCTCTTTCTAACTCACCTATGTTTGCGTATGGGTAAAGAGACGGATAGTGTTTGCACAGTACACATTTTGGCAACATTTTCATGTGACGTCATGAGCGTTTTGACGCGTGCCGGCATCGCCATCTTTAGTTCCAAGTTCTGTGGTAGATCTGCTGTCAAATTTTTATTAACTCTCAACAGTTTTGTTTATTTTTTGATAAATACGCACAAAAACCTGGTTCTGTTCCATTCAGAGCCTTGCTAGAGTTGGGAACATCATGCCTTCGTGTTGTGTTAAGCAGTACGGTGCAAGGAAAAACATTAATCAACCTTCATTGACTCTCCATAGGTTAGTATTAAATTTTCACAATTACTGTTGAATCTAAAACGATATTGTGTAATGAAATATAAGAAAAAGTTGTTTTGAAAGATTATAAGGACATATATTGTTTTAAGTTGTGGTATTTCGAAGTTTTTTCATATTAAATTTCGAGTTGTATTGCATTTGTAAAATTAGTGATGTCATGGGTTGTGTTGAAATATCGATACATTTGTCATTTTATTCATCAATGGTGTTTTGTCAAATAGATTTTCTTCGAACAAAATTTCGAAGCAGAAATGGATAGAGGCTATTGGTCAAGAAAATATAAACACGCGACATAAAATTTGGTATGTTTGCTCTGATGCATTTTGATGAAAAATGCTTCTACAGAACTTTCGATGTAACAAGATTGCGTGACTCTTTTGGTAAGTGATTTATACATTGTAAATAATTTTATAAAGCAGAATAGTGTATTCTTCTATCTTATTCTGAATCCTATTATAGTTTGTAGAAGTTGTATCAAAGCTATTAATATATTTTCAGCCTAATCAAATCTGTTTGAAGAATCAAAAGAGTCGAGAAATGACTAGTTCACTAGAAGGTGCGTCAACATCTACTACGGTGAGGATATGTTTTATAATTGTCTTAGTAAAAGTAAGAGAATTAAATTGATTGTTTTTTACTGTTTGACTTACTGTACATAAGCTATGTGTGATATTACTTTACGTAGCTATAAAATTGCTATTAAACATAGCTTTAGTACAGTATAATAGTGATAAAAAATTTTACACACATGACCTTATCATTAACTAAATTAAATTGAAAGTAATTAATGATTCTTTTGTTCATTTTCAGCCTATCAAATATTTTTCAACCAACCAGGCAAAAACAAATACTAACAAGTCAATCTCACAATAATCAATGCGATGGTCAGTATAAATAAACTGTATAATATTTGACTTAATGTAATATAGGCTAGGTTAATTATTATTAGTTTTATAAGTAGTCTTTTAAACCTGATCATTCCTTTTATTTTCAGATTAAAAAAAAAATATATTTAAGTCTTGCAGAAAAGTGTTCTTAATTAAAGAAGAAAGTAAAAAATTTAAACGAAAGGGTATGAAGACGTGATAAAAAGATTGCTATATTCGTTAATGTAATAGAAGATCTTCAAAGAAGAAAATCAATTAATATTGATGAAACTGTTATTTTGGAAGAATGTACAGGATCAAAAGATTTTTTGAAGAGGCAAATTGCCAAAGCCAAATCTCTATACCTTTGAAAAGTATGGCGAAGAAAACAGGAAATTCGCCCTTACTCTCCATTTATAATTATCAAAAACTTAAAATTTTATGAGGAAAACCTAAAACACTTGTTTACCACACCCTCGGACACTAAGTAAATGGTACCAACATGTAAATGTTGAAACTGGCTTTACTAAAGAATCTTTGGATCTTTGGAGATGGATGGATGGACTGCTTATTAAATCGATTATCAAGGTTATCTCGATCTTAGGTTCCGATACCATGCTAAAAAATTTGTGATACAGTATTGTTTAGAAATTATTTTATTAAATCAGTATTATTTAGAAATGAATAAAAAAATAATACTATATTTTAAACAATCAAACGTAACTTATTTTTCCTCCTCTCACTCCTGTATACCATAAGTGTTTATAGTCAAGTGTAATAATAATAAAAAAAATAATAATAAAATCTTTATTGACATAAAATAAACAGAACATAGCCAGACATGACACTTAAGTACCTAAACTAGGTCGAACCTGTTCTTATAGGCACTTATGCTCTTTGTTATAAACAATTTTTTGTGTGCGCTATGTGTTTGTGTGTGTGTGTGTGTTTATGTATGTATGTGTATGTATGCATGTGTGTGTGTGTGTGTGTGTGTGTGTATGAGTGGGTGTCTATATACTATAAAAGTTACTTTCTATGAACAAAGATATTTTTTACAATTGTTATGCCCTGCCTTGCATCACAAAATATTATTTTTGTATTTCGATTAGTGCTTCCGTTGACTGATAATCAAGTGTTAACAACCACGTTTTTAAAGTATTCTTACAAATGTAATTTGATTGGCCAAGAATATTATTAATTTTTATAATTTTGTTGTACAATATCGGTCCTATAGCATATGAAAACCGGTAAGCGAAACTAGTTTTACACGTAGATCTAACAATACATGGTCTGCGTCTTAGATTATTATTACAATTGTTTTGATATTGTAATGCGTGCTGTTTTAAAATTATTTCCAAGAAGTACAACTGGCGAACTGTAAGGACCTCAAAGTCACTGTACAGTTTAACAGTAGGATATCTAAAGGGTAACATATTAATGACTTTTATCACAGCTCTTTGTGCCCTTTCCAACGGTAAAAGGTTACTTTTGAGTGCGCCTCCCCAGACCCCAATACAATAGGTCAATACAGACTGACATAATGCAAAGTATAATGTTTTCAATAGTTTTTTATTAGCAATATGTCTGATTTTCCTAAAAATTGCTGTAAGCCTTCGTAGTTTTTGTGTCAATATCTTAATATAAGGTGTAAATGTAAGGAGCGAGTCTAATGTAATCCCAAGATATTTAAATGTAGTAACATTTTCTAAATTTGAACAGTTACAACCGTTAAGCGCCGAATTACAATTTGACTGATGCACTTTGATGGAAAAGGATTTAGAGCACGGTTGCGTCTGTTCCGTTATAGTAAAAGTCATGAATTTAGTTTTATCAGTGTTAATGGTCAATAAATTGGTTGTTAGTTGATTTTTTATGTTCGTAAGACCAGTTTGAGCATCAGCAAACACCTCCTCCCAACTACCGCCAGTAAAAATAAGAGCTGTATCGTCCGCAAAAGCCACAATTCTACCATTCTTGAGCACAGAATTTATGATATCATTGATATAAACTATAAAAAGAGTGGGTCCAAGAACACTCCCTTGCGGGACGCCGTATTCAATTGTTTTACTATCACTCACAGCTGTAGAAATTTTAACGGTTTGTTGCCTGTCACTGAGATAGCTATTAAAAAGGTCAAGTTGACTGCCCCTTATTCCAATGCACTCCAGCTTCCGAAGAAGAAGGGGTATGGAGACCGTGTCGAAGGCTTTTGCTAATGTAAGTAATACGTCAATAAAGGTAATTATTTAAGTAACTATTTTGTATGAATAAAATGCATAAGTATAATTTACTTTTAATTAACTAGGTAGGTAGTTACTTACACTTGACTATAATAAATACAAGTGTGAACTCTCGTATTTATAATAGAAGGCAACTAACTTCTTGAGTAAAAGTAATTCAAACTTATACAATTACTTTCATACAAAATAATTGCTTAAGTAATAATTACTTTTAATGTAGCTTAAAATAGGCATACATAGACAATGAGCTGTTTTCTTAAAAAAAATAATGCTTTTACCTTTCAAACGGATTCCATAAGAATGAGTTTGATTATTAAATTTAGCCCCTTTTTATGCTATGGCCGTACCTACGTGTATCGCCCCGAAGCTTCGGACAATGCCACGATACACGCAAGTGAGGCCACATGCTTTAGCGCGCTAACACTTTTGGTGCTTACTTCGGAACGATACTCGCAAGTGGGAAAATTTTTAACGTCTATCGTACGAACTGTCGGCCCGAAAGACTATAATAATTATTTATCTATATATTAAACTTAATTAAACGCGCTAAACCCAATTACATAATCACGTAAGACTATTGGAGATGGACTTCGCACTACATTATGTAACCTCCCACCCCAATTTGCCAAATAAATGCTTAAAAAAGCAAGTGAAGTAGTTGGTTTCAAATCCATTTCTGGGCCTAAGCCGGCCTTTTTTTGTTCTGAGGAGTATAAATTAATATTTAAAACGTATATTTATTATAAGTTTTAATTGTACCTATTTCGATATCAGCTATTCAATATGGTACAACACTAGGGTGAGCGGCCATATTATGCGCCAAACATAATATAGGTATGCACGCTAATTTTGTAGGTATGGCTGGTCCATATATTTACAAGTCAATGCCTAAGGCTAATTCCCTGTTTTTTTGTAGGAATTCCCAGAGGGTCTCTAATTGGGCATACCTCACCCTTCGACGCGTGGGATCACTAAAAAAACAAACTACCTATTTAAAATACCAAAGCAACATGAGTTTCAATAAAAAGTATGACAAAGTTTTGCTTACGCCATTCCAATATTTTTTGGTTTTTGTCACAATTTTTTCCGTTGATCCGTAACAAAGTTCAAACCATCAAACAAAGAGTATGTAATCACTACGTTTTACCATTGACTTGTAAATATATGGACCAGCCATACCTACAAAATTAGCGTGCATACCTATATTATGTTTGGCGCATAATATGGCCGCTCACCCTAGTGTTGTACCATATTGAATAGCTGATATCGAAATAGGTACAATTAAAACTTATAATAAATATACGTTTTAAATATTAATTTATACTCCTCAGAACAAAAAAAGGCCGGCTTAGGCCCAGAAATGGATTTGAAACCAACTACTTCACTTGCTTTTTTAAGCATTTATTTGGCAAATTGGGGTGGGAGGTTACATAATGTAGTGCGAAGTCCATCTCCAATAGTCTTACGTGATTATGTAATTGGGTTTAGCGCGTTTAATTAAGTTTAATATATAGATAAATAATTATTATAGTCTTTCGGGCCGACAGTTCGTACGATAGACGTTAAAAATTTTCCCACTTGCGAGTATCGTTCCGAAGTAAGCACCAAAAGTGTTAGCGCGCTAAAGCATGTGGCCTCACTTGCGTGTATCGTGGCATTGTCCGAAGCTTCGGGGCGATACACGTAGGTACGGCCATAGCATAAAAAGGGGCTAAATTTAATAATCAAACTCATTCTTATGGAATCCGTTTGAAAGGTAAAAGCATTATTTTTTTTAAGAAAACAGCTCATTGTCTATGTATGCCTATTTTAAGCTACATTAAAAGTAATTATTACTTAAGCAATTATTTTGTATGAAAGTAATTGTATAAGTTTGAATTACTTTTACTCAAGAAGTTAGTTGCCTTCTATTATAAATACGAGAGTTCACACTTGTATTTATTATAGTCAAGTGTAAGTAACTACCTACCTAGTTAATTAAAAGTAAATTATACTTATGCATTTTTTTCATACAAAATAGTTACTTAAATAATTACCTTTATTGACGTATTACTTACATTACACTTGACTATAAACACTTATGGTATACAGGAGTGAGAGGAGGAAAAATAAGTTACGTTTGATTGTTTAAAATATAGTATTATTTTTTTATTCATTTCTAAATAATACTGATTTAATAAAATAATTTCTAAACAATACTGTATCACAAATTTTTTAGCATGGTATCGGAACCTAAGATCGAGATAACCTTGATAATCGATTTAATAAGCAGTCCATCCATCCATCTCCAAAGATCCAAAGATTCTTTAGTAAAGCCAGTTTCAACATTTACATGTTGGTACCATTTACTTAGTGTCCGAGGGTGTGGTAAACAAGTGTTTTAGGTTTTCCTCATAAAATTTTAAGTTTTTGATAATTATAAATGGAGAGTAAGGGCGAATTTCCTGTTTTCTTCGCCATACTTTTCAAAGGTATAGAGATTTGGCTTTGGCAATTTGCCTCTTCAAAAAATCTTTTGATCCTGTACATTCTTCCAAAATAACAGTTTCATCAATATTAATTGATTTTCTTCTTTGAAGATCTTCTATTACATTAACGAATATAGCAATCTTTTTATCACGTCTTCATACCCTTTCGTTTAAATTTTTTACTTTCTTCTTTAATTAAGAACACTTTTCTGCAAGACTTAAATATATTTTTTTTTTAATCTGAAAATAAAAGGAATGATCAGGTTTAAAAGACTACTTATAAAACTAATAATAATTAACCTAGCCTATATTACATTAAGTCAAATATTATACAGTTTATTTATACTGACCATCGCATTGATTATTGTGAGATTGACTTGTTAGTATTTGTTTTTGCCTGGTTGGTTGAAAAATATTTGATAGGCTGAAAATGAACAAAAGAATCATTAATTACTTTCAATTTAATTTAGTTAATGATAAGGTCATGTGTGTAAAATTTTTTATCACTATTATACTGTACTAAAGCTATGTTTAATAGCAATTTTATAGCTACGTAAAGTAATATCACACATAGCTTATGTACAGTAAGTCAAACAGTAAAAAACAATCAATTTAATTCTCTTACTTTTACTAAGACAATTATAAAACATATCCTCACCGTAGTAGATGTTGACGCACCTTCTAGTGAACTAGTCATTTCTCGACTCTTTTGATTCTTCAAACAGATTTGATTAGGCTGAAAATATATTAATAGCTTTGATACAACTTCTACAAACTATAATAGGATTCAGAATAAGATAGAAGAATACACTATTCTGCTTTATAAAATTATTTACAATGTATAAATCACTTACCAAAAGAGTCACGCAATCTTGTTACATCGAAAGTTCTGTAGAAGCATTTTTCATCAAAATGCATCAGAGCAAACATACCAAATTTTATGTCGCGTGTTTATATTTTCTTGACCAATAGCCTCTATCCATTTCTGCTTCGAAATTTTGTTCGAAGAAAATCTATTTGACAAAACACCATTGATGAATAAAATGACAAATGTATCGATATTTCAACACAACCCATGACATCACTAATTTTACAAATGCAATACAACTCGAAATTTAATATGAAAAAACTTCGAAATACCACAACTTAAAACAATATATGTCCTTATAATCTTTCAAAACAACTTTTTCTTATATTTCATTACACAATATCGTTTTAGATTCAACAGTAATTGTGAAAATTTAATACTAACCTATGGAGAGTCAATGAAGGTTGATTAATGTTTTTCCTTGCACCGTACTGCTTAACACAACACGAAGGCATGATGTTCCCAACTCTAGCAAGGCTCTGAATGGAACAGAACCAGGTTTTTGTGCGTATTTATCAAAAAATAAACAAAACTGTTGAGAGTTAATAAAAATTTGACAGCAGATCTACCACAGAACTTGGAACTAAAGATGGCGATGCCGGCACGCGTCAAAACGCTCATGACGTCACATGAAAATGTTGCCAAAATGTGTACTGTGCAAACACTATCCGTCTCTTTACCCATACGCAAACATAGGTGAGTTAGAAAGAGACAAACATCGATTTGATAAGAATGTATCGATTTAATATATATTTGTATAAGCAAATTTTATATAGATCTATAGGGCGCCTCCATAGTTCTGTTGTATCTCTATGCGTTTTACCATCAAACACAGACAGACAACTGCTATTGTCTAAAAGAGTAAAATGTTTTACCGGCACTGGCTTGAAGTATTTTTATAGATAAAATGGTATCATGTTTTACAAAAATCATTAAAATTAATTGTCTAATAATTTCTTCGCGTTAATTATGGTTAACTTGTTAAAAACGGAATGATTGTAAGGTATTTAAACTTAGCGGGATAGATTGTCTGAAAAAACAAGTCGCAGAGCCTAAATAAACAAGTAAAGTGCTCTGATTCAATAGCGGATCAGAGACACAATCATTCAGTCATTCACTTTTAGCGATTCACATGCGTATCAGTTTTAAGTAGCTCATGGTACGAAATAAAGCAATTTAGTTTGGGAATCTAAATTGAAACGCACCTCTTTTGAGTCACTTCATAAAAGTTGATGGTAGGCCCCCTGTTGTCTCTAGAAGGGATATGCTTTGTCTGCTGGTTCTGTCACTGTCACTTGGATACACATGGTGGGGTATTATAAAACAGCATGATTCTAGAAAAGCCCATAACTGATTTCGATACAGTCAGATGGCTTCTTATACCACAAATGAAGAGGGGCTGATTGTACTCATCAGTTTTCTGAATAATCTCTCGCTCTGTGAACATGTTATCATATTGCCGTATCCTCCACAAAACCCGGCATGCTTCGGAATTAGAAATCGGTAAGTCTTCGCGCAAGGCGGTTTGTGATGACTCTAGAAAACCGCTTATAGACGAGTCTTAGAAGCGAAATAGAACGAGTTCTTCAGTAAGGTCTTGTCTCTTTTTTTGAAGAACAGCAGCCAGCGTAGCATGCGCACCGCGACTCGATGTCGACGCTTATCTCGCGATGTCTGTCCCGCTCATATCAGTACGGTGTGAGCAGGACAGACAATACGCTCGCGCGAGAAAAGTGTCGAGAAAGCTTTGTCGAGGTGCTCATGCTACGCATACAGGACGACACTCCTTCTCTACGCCTCTAGAGTTTTCCCATCGATCGTAGAGAACGGTTTTGGTGGATTCGAGCTCCTTCAGTACCTGGTTTGCAGTTTGCTTTGGAGGGCTCAGCTTACTCCTAACTTCTGACCTTCTCAAAGCAGATGGCACCAGGAGCTTTTGCTTTATAAGAGTATTTATGTAATACCTACCGCGCAAAGTATTTTCAACCTATACAACCGAACGCAGTGTGGATTAGTAATTAATGCAAATATAGTTAAATCAGTATAATAATCAGCAAATAACCACCTACTAAATTTTAAAACAATAGTTTCCAAACGTTGCACATAATAATATTCAGTTTTTGACTGGGTACCAATGAAAAAAGTATTCAAATAATTTTTAAATAGAAAAATATTGAAAAAATCAACTCGGTCACAGATGGGATTCGAACCCACGACCTTTGGAAATCCGGTCCAATGCTCTAGACTAGAGCATTGGTGAGATATGTGGTTGATTCTGTACTTCGTCACAGAACGCAGCGTCATACAGACATCTCATCACCTCGATATGTCGCCAGTCAACTTGGCATCGCTAATGAGACTCCAAACCCTACCTCGCAAGTGTCGACGGCATCGACATCGACTTCATTTGACAGATGGATGTGACACATTGCTGCTTCTTTTTGACACAAATGAAAACTTACCAGACTAAATGCAATATGTCACATCCATCTGTCAAATGAAGTCGATAACGATGCCGACATTGCCGACGACATTTGCTCGGTAGGGGCCCAGCCCATTTCTACAGATTCAAAAGCCTTCTCATAATCCACAAAATTATTTCAATAATTTTAAAACTCATTTTTTGTTTTTAATTGTATTGCGGTAGTTCTTTAAGAGTCTTGTCGCCCTTCTAAAAGGACAAGACCACCACACTTCCGCTCCACGCTTCTGGAGTTCTTCCACTTATCAAACTTACTAAGTCTTATGTTTTTTCACTTATCTATTCATAACATCATAAGAATGATGATAGGATAGCGATAAAAAATCGCTAGCGTCGGTATGTAACTGCCAGCGTAGCATGCGCACCGCGACTCGCTGTCGACGCTTATCTCGCGATGTCTGTCGTCCTGCGGCCCTACCGCGCATGTGTCGTCGGCATCGACATCGACTTCATTTGACAGATGGATGAATGTGTGGAAATACTTTTTCACGATTTCTGACTTTTCTAAATCGGTGAATGCAGTTCAAATTTTCTCAAAAAATTAAAGCTTCCTACGAACGTTTTCGTAAAGCTACATCGATTATGGTACCTGCCCTTCGTGCCCCGTTTTAAATTTCCATCCTGTAAACATAATAATCTCACTTTTATTCATCTACATAAATCTTTGTTGTTATTTGATTTGAAAATGTTCTTCTTCTTATATTTATTGGCGGTTCCCTAGAGTTTACTAAAGCTATAACTACCTACTGCACTGATCTATGTCTGTGACCTACTGGCACTACAATAAAAAGAAGAAGAATATTATTAATTTTAAATTAAAATTACACGAATAAACACAATGTAAATCACAAATAACTTGTTAAAATGAAGAAATATATATCGATATTATGTAAGTATTTATCTCGTTATACTAAAAAAACCTCGATATACAATATCGATATTCAAAGAAGATAGATACTCTCATTACTCAAGAAAGCCTTCTATATCTCCGCTAGGAGTAATAGTATTCTGTGCGTAGTAACTAATACCTAATCTGTGATTTTCATAACATAAACTACACTAAGCTAAATGAGCAACTGAGCAAGAAGAGCTATATAGCTCTTGACTGAGTAAAGAGCTAAATAGCTCAAAGCTCTTATCTTTTCTGAGCTAAATATCTTATGGCTAATAAGCAGTGCGAACGCACGGTTATGTGAAAGAAGTTGCCATTAGTAAAATATAAAGAGAAAATAAAAATATTTTCGACAAAGACATTATTATTTAATTAATATAAATAAAAAGATAAAACTATTAGCATCTTCCAATCCCAAAAAAATAAATCATAAATCCAGTAATTAAGTAGGTATTATTTGAATTTTTCATGGTTTGCTGCACTTTTCTGTCATTTGCCCAACAAAATTTTTGATTATCATTGTCTCGTTCGTGCCCTGCCTGTGCCGTGCCGTGCGCTAAATGTGCTGTTGTTGATAAGGTTTCACAGATCAGCCTTTAAATTTTTATTGTGAAGTGAAATATTATTTTAGAGGGCATAGATTAAAATATTACAAATAGATAAATAAATAATAGTACATATGGTAACATTAGTGCAAAAATGCTAAAATTGAGAATTTGATTTTCCTTCCCGCCGGCTCTGTACTTGACGGTTTGGTTTTCGTTTTGGACTTTTGGCACGTGCAATTCTCAATCAGATCTCTTGGAATAATACTTCGGATTTCTAAATACTGTTCGACACTGATGCTGACTATTGGGAATTATCATTTCGGTAAGTATCTTGATAATGCTATTTATGCAGACGCTCGTCCTAACAATTTTGCACGTGTTGTATATCGTAGACAGTAAAACAACCATTTGCATTCGCCAAACGATATTATAGCTACGATATGGTTTTATAGTCAATGTTATGCTTGTTTTCGTTTTGTTTATTATAATTCAACCAATCCACCTTGAAAAACAATGTTAGTATTATTCGCCTTTAATGGTAGAAGCGTCATTTGTTTTTGTTTACCTGCAGATTCTTAGCTGTTGTACAATGTCGCCTTCTCCAATCCGTTGTCGTGGACCCTGGAAAATACATAAACGTTCCTCGGAACCTGACAGGTGGCTAGATGAAATGGGTTTTTTTCGAAAACACACAGCTAGGGACTCCAGCTGTCTCTTTAGAGCTGTCTCTGAAAACATCTATAACACCCAAAGATACTTTCACAAAGTGCGTCTAGACTGTGTTCAATTTATGATTTCAAAAAGGCATCTATTTGAAGGGGTAGGACATATTTTCTTATTGCCTTTCATTGTTGTTTTTTTTTCATAATTTTGGTCATAAATTAATATTTCAAATTTATGTTGTAGTCCTTGAATTGTAACTATGAAAACTATGTGAAAGAGATGTCAAACTCTTCAGAGTGGGGAGGGTTTACTGAAATATCTGCCATGAGCCACTTGTATAGGTAAGACGCTGCAAAGTTTTGTATGCATTTTTAATATCACTTTCAAAATTACATAAACATGACTCCTTCAAACCCATTTCAGACGTGACTTTACTATATTTGAAGCTAACAACGGCCCACAGACAAAAATTTGTAATGGCTATGGGAAAACTATTTACTTGTTTCATTCACCTGAAACTAAACACTTTGATGTGGTATATACTAAAGAAGTTATAACTACATCAGCATTTTGTCAATGTAAGTTTGCAGTTATCATGATTTAACAACATCAAATACTAATTAGATTTCAATAATAACAAATTACAAAAATATATGATTTTTCTATTCTATACTGCTTCCTGTTGTCCTGTGTCATATTTTAATTTGTGTAGTGTAAGTTGCATAAATAATTTGATTTGATTTGCACTTGTTTGATTCTGTTTTATTTGCAAATTCTTGTGTGAAATTGTGGTTATTTGTAGCTTTGGTTTATGAAATACTTTATGATGGTGTGTATCAACTGAAAGATCTGCCTTATGCTGTGGATAAAATGCTTCATGATAAAGTGCCCACCAATCACATTGAGTACTTCATGTCTGAAAATGTAGAGCGGCGCAAGAAGCAGAAAGAGAGGGCAAAGATTTTTATTGAGGCCACTAATGAAGAGGGAAAGGATAGAAATAACAATGCAGTCGCATTGAAGTGCAAGCATCACACTGAAGATCTGGAGCGTGCCAGCCTGCTGAAGGAGTCGCTCAGTATTTTCGTGTTTAACCGCAGTCTCATACAACTTGAAAACGTCTGCATGAATTGTTTAAATGTGAACAGTGCAAAAGATTTGCTTGATAATGGTATCACCCCTTTTCCATATAAAGTTGCGAAAGCTTTAGATCCAGATATTTATCGAAATATTGAATTTGATGTTTGGAGTGAAATGCGACGAGGTACCCTCTCTTTCTTGTGATAATTGATTTAAAATTATTGAGTTGTATGGTAAACTAATTTGGTTTTGCAGAGTTGCGTTACGGTGCTAGATATTCCGATGGCACCACTCTTCAAGTAGGTGTGAAGTGTTTGTGTAGACTGCAGCCGGAGCAGTCGGTGCCGTATCACTGCCACATTCAGGAGATGCGGCCGGACGGCGGGCCGGTGCTGGTGTTCATTGAGGAGTTAGGGGAGAAGCGCGTGCTTAATTACGACCAACTAGAGCCTCTGCCCCAGGACGAAGTCCGCCCATGGGCCCCGCCTTATAGATTCTCTCGGACCAATTCTCAATTCTTGACTCTTAGCCAAATGTTGCAACAGATAGGTTCGATATTATTTACTTTTTTGTGCACGAGTTCGGCGCAAATCAGTTCCACCTCGAATTGTGTTCAGATATACCCTCACTATGCTAGCTCACGTCTGAGAGACTTAAATCATTACTCTTCATATCATGCTCCTAACTCTTGCACTTATTACATGTTGCTCTCACAATACCCCCATTTACATTTCATTTCACAACATCCAGGCAACATCACGCGAAAACAAGGCTTGAGCAAGGCCCGCAGTAAGGTGAAAGGCGCTCTCGATGACCCCAAAAGCCCTGAGAAGGCAGTATCGCAAAAGCCTAAACTGAATTGGAACGAAGAGAGGCCCGAGGGCGGCGACGCGCCTCCCTATGTGACACAAACTAACGTTGACTTCTCTGCATATCAACATTTGGATTTTATTAACTTTGAACCGATGCCTGTTAGTCTGTCCTTAGTATTGTAGTTGTATTAGAGGTCTATGTTGTCATAAGCATGTCATTTGATTTCTTCAACCTTTGCCTATTTGATGTCTTTTTATAAAATAAGGTTCCTATTTGCTAGTTGCGGATTTCGTCAGAGTGGAATAAATGTTGGGTACTTAGTCTACAAATAACTCCTATTAGCTTTATTACTTGAATGTGTGTCTTCAAACAATGAATGGCCTGCAAAAAGTTTGCCGTGATAATAATAGTATGCAACGTTTGTGACCGGATAGGAGTTCCCTTTAATCCAATGAGGTGCTTATGAATGGAGACCCCACATCTGCCATATCGTAGCTATAGTCGCCGTTGGACGCTTTGCTTTTTTTTGTAGTTAGCAGCAGCTTGTATGGCAAGGTAAGTGATTTCAGGTTGCAATGTTGGTATCGGCAGTACACTATGTTTAGAAGTAGTTATTAGATTTAAGTATTTTAGTTGATAATTGTTTTGAGGTGTAACATTGATTAAATGTCCTTATTATTCTTAGTTGTTGTAGTTGAGACTGGTATGTTGGTTTGGGATGATGGGTCATGGTCTCGTGGTTACCAGTGGAGTAGCTACTGCTGAGTCAACTCATAGTTGAAACCTAAGCTTTTTAATTGACAAGAGACGTGACAATGTCGTATTTGTCGAGATTTGTAATATTCAGTCTTTAAGAGCAAGCGCACATTGAGCCATTAGTCGCGGCCACAAGCTGCGGACGAGATTTTCATACGCGTCTAGTGGCTTGACTGAACCACTAGTGGTCGCGTTTAGTGGCTCAATCACATATCTATATCGAGATAGACAGTAAAAATGTACCTACCTTGCGTTCTAAAAGTTTGATCCACGTTCAAAGTTTTAAGACCTAAGTCAGTCCGCTTGTTGTCCGTTGTTCATTGCCATGAAAAAAGAAAAATAAAAATTTAAAAACCGACTTCAAAAAGGAAAATATAAAAATTAAAACAAAAAAATAACAAATAATAAAAACCCATAATTACAACAGAAACCGTCTTTAAAATATACCTTTTAGTGTTGGTGCCAGCTAGAATGAAAAAACTGAACAGAGGCACTTACCTATAACTAGAAGTGCAATTTAGAATGCACCATTGATGCCCTAAATGGCACCGACTCCAAAAAGTATATTTTGAAGACGGTTTTTCTGGTAATTATGGGGTTTAATTATTTGGTATATTTGAAAGTATACCCTTTAAGAATTATTCAAATCGGTTCATAAATGAGAGGTAACAAACATTAAAAAAACATATACATAATTAATAACTTTATCTTTTTTTGAAGTCGGTTAAAAACGCGTCACTCAGAAACGAAAATGGTTAATTGTCCAGTGCTTTCTTGCAAGAGCTCGTCAATAACATTTAGACATCACTAAGTCTCAGTCACGACGTATCAATAACATTAAGACATCACTAAGTCTCAGTCACGACGTAATCCTAGGTTCATTCTCGTACAGTTTGAAGAGCTCGTTTGTCTATCTCGATATAGGTCTGTGGGCTCAATGTGCGCTTGCTCTAACTACCGAGCACATTGTAACATTTTTTATTTGTCTCTAAGGCCCGTTTTACAGAACGTTACTCGAGCAGTGTTCTGTACTTGAGAGCAGTCGCTACATGCGTTGTATAAGCGCGTTCCTTGCTAACTGTACTCAAGTATCAGGGGCCTTACCATCAACTGTAATGCGATTCATTTTAGGTTATTTTTAGGTTAAGAGCGCGGGATGCTGCTACCTTAAATGAATCGCAGTACAGTTGATGGTAAGCCCCCAGATCACTGCTTGAGTCACGTTCTGTAATACCTGCCTAAATCTTACAACAAATCAAAGATAAGATAAAGGAGGTTTATAGCAGTAGCTTCCCCCTGTATCCCTAGCATTAGCGTCTTTTATCGACAAACGTAACTCGGCAACGTGTCATGTGCTGCTCACATTTTAAGGGGTGAGTGAGCAAGATCGTGCTCTGTATCATATCGCGTGATAGCGGTGGGGGGCTGGTGTGGCATGTAGCGAGCTGGTGTAAATTGTGCGTTGGTCCGCAGGTTGAAGTTGAAGCACTGCCCCTGATGGTGGACTGCCGGCCGACAGCGGGCGCTGCGCCCCACGAGATCGCGCACGCCGCGCCCAACGGAGCCCCGCCACCGGACAACCACCATAACCAGGTACATTTGGATCATTTACTGCTGCAAGTTGCCCTTAGCAACTTCTAAGTTAGATAGAAGCTGTTCTATGCTGTTTCATTCCATTTAAGATTATTTTGTTATATCGCGACAGACGAAAGATTTTCCTACATTTTACTTAATATTGGACTTATATTAACTTTATATGCAAAAAATAAAATAACTTTTGGATTTTTTTGTTTTTGAAGTCGGTTTTTTTAGTCTAGTTTTTTTTTTACAATTTAGTGGCTGTAATTGTAAACTACAGTAAGTTTTTTCTAGATTAGGCTTAAACAAACTTATCGTGAAAATTACATTGTTCAAGTTAACAAATATGCTAATATAAAAACTACTGAACCAAACTGAATCAAATTTTTGTGGGACCAAATGGCAACTATTCCGCATCGAACAAAAAAAAAACACGTAAATCGCATCAGAAATCTCGGCGTAATCGGTGTACATAAATAAAATAAAAACATACCGGCTGAATTGAGGACCTCCTCCTTTTTGGAAGTCGGATATTTCTCAGAAATAAAGGAATGTTCTAGAAGTAGATCCCCTGTACTCTAAGACCCACACTATGTAAAACATTAAACCCAGAGTCCTTGCTATTTTTGTATGCACTAACCCTGGGTTAAATGTTAACCTAGCTTGGCACAAGTGGGCCTAAAAAATGATAATTGTGATTCTTTTATGAATATAACTAAGTGCTTTTTCTAATTTCTTGTCTGTCCATTCTTGTAAATTCGAGCAACTCCTGGTTAGTACTTACTAACAGTACAACTGACCGATCGTGTGTGTTTGACAGCCGAGTGGCAATAACGAGATGGGTGGGCACGCGGTGACTTCGCCCGCGGCCGTCCGCGCCTCCACGCCCGCCACCTCGGGCGCCGTCTCCGCTTACACTGGGAATGTTTACTGTAAGTCGACTAGAGGAATTCATAAATCCGCTAGCTAGAGTAACTAGTAAAATAAGGCAACCATTCTTTTAGGCTAACATTACATATCATAAGTTTACTAAACACCAACTGTAACTTGTATGCCTATCCGAATCCAATACAATATAATAAATAAAACTTGAATTCTTCACCTGCCAACACCAATCTGCTCTCAGTATATTAGTTGTATGTTTCAAAGTCAAAGTCAAAGTCAATGTCAATATCATTTATTCAGTCTAGACTGTTACAAGCACTTATGAACGTCAAAGAAGCTACGCCATCGGTTCACAAACCCTACGGCAGGAGACCTTGTAACGAGAAGAACCGGCAAGAAACTCGTCAAGGGCTGTTTTTTTCTCCCTGTTTTATTTCATACAGAGTCGTCAAATTAATAAGTGACCTTAACATATCAGTAAGGTCAATTTCCATCACAAAAGGAAAATACTAATTAAAATATTACATTTTATGGTTATTGTAAACGTAAACAATTTTTAACTGGCAAAGAAAGACTTGTCTATCATACATTACAACATTTCCCGCACCACAAGACTACTACACTGCAAGTTGTGAGGTACATACAGGTCAGTATCAATTTATTTTAGATAAAAATATTTAGGCTTTAAGCACAGCATTAAGATAAGTAGACTGAGGTAGACCCATTTCCGCTGGCGGCACCCGTTCACGAGCATGACGCATGAACCAGCCATCGCTTCGCTCAACCATATTTTAGGGAACGTAACGACCCGCCTCACACGACACCGCCGAAGAAACGTTTGAGTGAGCATGACGTACTTCAGGTACTTATGTTAAGCTGTATAAATTAAAAAAAAAAATACAGTGGCAACAGCAAAAGAAGAAAGATAAAAGTGCCTTAATGTAAGACACAACACAACCTACAATGTCACTAGAAGACGCATCAGCTGGGTCACAATCTCAATCGTAATTAAAGTTAAAAAAATTAATAAAAAAAAGCTTTTATATATTTGGAATAATTGAAAACATTATTTACCTTTGTTTACTCTGATCAAGCAGTGCCACGCATCTCAACTCAAAACATCATAAATAACATAAAATCCAAACAACATATATCTCTACACATTTTAACACAAGCAAACATGAGCAGACCCATCCCGCTGGCAGCACCCGTTCACGAGCATGACGCATGAACCAGCCATCGCTTCGCTCAACCATATTTTAGGGAACGTAGCGACCCGCCTCACACGACACCACCGCAGAAATGTTTACAGAGAGCATGACATACCCAAGCAACCTGTGTTAAAAGTTGAATCTAATACTTTACTAAACATTAATTGAATGACACTACAATTTCGAAAAAACAAAACTAAATATTTATGACCAAGCTGTCTCGTCATTCAAGTAATCTTTTATAGTATAATATCCTTTTTTAAGAAGACAATCTTTTACATTCATCTTAAACTTTTCGAAAGGCAAATCCAAAATATTATCTGGAATTTTATTATAGATACGTATACCTAGACCCATAAAAGATCCAAGGACCTTCTTTAATCGGTACCGAGGCATAACAAGTTTATTTCTATTTCTAGTATTGCGATCGTGCAAATCACCATGTTTGATATACAGGTTGATATTACGCCGTACAAAAAAAATACAATTTAAAATAAATTGAGAAGCAGCTGTCAGTATACCAATTTCTTTAAATTTTACCCGAAGAGATGTTCTGGAACCCAGTTGATAAATGGCCCTTATAGCTCGTTTTTGTAGTATAAATATTGTATTAATGTCAGCTGCTACTCCCCACATAAGAATACCATACGACATGATGCTGTGAAAATAACTGAAGTACACAGTCCTAGCAGTTTCTATATCAGTCAGTTGTCTGACTTTTCTCACAGCGTAGGCAGCAGAACTAAGCTTGCCAGCTAGTATTGCAATATGTGGACTCCATTGAAGTTTACAGTCCATAGTTACACCCAGAAAGACTGTTGATTCTACTAAATCTAATTTTTCATTGTTCATAACAATTTCCATGGGTACTTTCTGAACATTTGGTTTGTGGACTTTGAAAGGGCATTTAAAGCGCAAAAAAAATGTATCCGGGCACTATGTGGAATAAGTAGTAGAGTTTCTTGTAAGCCTTTGTTTAAACAACACAAAATATTGACACTTCCTTGTATTTACATTGCTGAATTATGTTTGTTAGTAAAAAAGTACCCTGAATATTTTGTGTACAACTCGGAAATTAAAAGTAATATAAGAAGTTGTAGAAAAAATAAAATAATAATCCCGAAATGCAGACTAACGCTATTTAAAAAGAACGTATACTTTATGGCCATACAAATATTTAATAAGCTTCCACAGGACCTTAGAGATTTACCTATGGATAAAAACTCATTTAAAAAATCCCTATTGAGGTGGCTATTAGAAAAAAACTTTTACTCTGTGAAAGAATATTTGAATATGTAGGCTTAAATGGTTATTTTCCTTTATAATGTAATTTTAGCTTTGCTATTTGACTATGTTAAAATGAATAATGAATTTAAATACTATGATATGAATTATTAAGAGATATGTAAAATTAAAACTGAATTGACATTTTAATTACAATTAAATGAATTATTATCTTATACTTTCTAATGTTAATAATGAATTTGACATTTTAATGCTTAATATTGAATGAATTATGATAATATTATGTTCATTTTAAAATTAATAATTTCACTTTTATTTTGTATTACGACAATTAATTTCAATAATTTTTTGCATGCCTGGCAACTGGCAAAACATGCTGAACAATGTTATACCTATTTAAGATCTGTTTATATCATACCATGTTTAAGAGCAAATAAATATTTCTATTTCTATTTCTATTTCTATTTCTATTTCTATTTCTAAAGAAAAAAGAACGCATTTAGTTTTCTTTGCATTCAGCTGTAGATTATTATAATTAAACCAAGCTAGTACTTGCGAGAGTGTTTTGTTTACATCGTCAAGTTTTATTCCTATCAATGTTAAATATTAAAGAAGTATCATCCGCAAACAAGACAATCTCACATAAGTTTTTGGCAAAGAAAGGCAAGTCATTAATATATACTAGAAACAGGAAAGGGCCCAAGATAGAGCCTTGGGGCACGCCTAGTTTTATATTTGAGCCGGCAGATTTCACTCCATTAATATCAACGGTCTGAGTTCTGGAACTGAGATACGACAGTATTAACTTTTGAGCATCACCTTTGATCGCACACATGTGATTTGTTTTATTGATGAACGCATTATCGTACGAGCGGCACGTGTCTAGTTCAGTTTCCTCACAATCTTCAACATTTGCTAATTCCCACAGCGTCCCACCCCGCGGGCTTAAACCTTTGCGTGGGCTACCTCACCGTGGGCATAGGCGGGATGAGCGGCGGCGTGGGCATTAGTGCACCTCACGTGGCGCAGCCAAAATTAGTATTTGTCTATTAAATATACTAGAAATAATCGACGAGCCTCCAAGTTGCTTAGACGGTACTTTGAACCCTTAACCCTTGCTTTTCCGGTCCACTGTTCTTAAATTGAGTTATCGATACTTATGGTGACACATTGAAATTACAGCGTTGGTTCATCAATCATAGGAATATCCTCGCAGTAGCCCTAGTTTTAGCAGAATTTTGACACCTGGTCCGTTTCCGCAGCGTCCCACCCCGCGGGTATGAACCCTAACGTGGGCTACCCAACCGTTGGCATGGGCGGCATGAGCGGCGGCGTGGGCGTGGGCATGGGAGCTCCCAACGTGGGCGTGGGCGGCGCGCCCTACGTGTGCGGCGTCAAGTCCTTAGTCTGGTGTGCTTCTCCGCCCCCGCCCCATGCTCCTCCACCTCCACCGCACGGGGTTAACCCGCACGTGTTCAAGAGCGTCCAGGCTAATGGCGCGGACCTGCCCATGAATGGTGAGTCTGTTTCTTTTACGGCAATTTATTCGTGTTTTTAGGGTACTGAATTGAAGCAGACTGTTCTTCGGAACAAGGACTGGACCAAATTCTTAAAGGCAAGCAGGGATCTCTATACCTCAATCCCACAGCCTGTCTACTTACGTTCATCATCTTTGGATCAAAGCCTGGTTTGGACCAAAGTATGCAGCGTTCTCTATCCTTTAATACTTCAGCCTGTCTAGTGTCAAGTCCTTAGTCTGGTGTGCTTCTCCGTCCCATGCTCCTCCACCTCCACCGCACGAAGTTAATCGTGTTTAAAAGCGTGCAGGCTAATGGAGCGGATTTGCCTATGAATGGTGAGTGATTTATCTTATAGGTCTTCTTGATCAGCTCGGTTCAAAATGGTAATGGGCCAGACACATGAGCCCTGAACTGACGACCGCATCTGCTGTAACAGATGACTTCTCAAATGCATACTGACGTCTCGGCAAATATAGTGTAAGTAACATGCCTTCTTATTAGATAGACCGATAACCTGAAATTGCGACTTACAATGCATTTCACGACTTGACAGTGCCGAGCAGTGTTGACTGCTTGGTCCGGCTTACTTGCAGTAGATGGAAAACGAAGATCTCATGCTAAGGACTTGAGCCTTTCACTAAACAGTGATTTAAGTATCTGCACTCAGCCTGATCTATCAGAACTGCGGGACTACAGTATTATCTCCTGACTAATTGCCTATTAATGATGGTGGGTGGGGTATATACTTACGTGTGCGGCGTCAAGTCCTTATTATGGTGTACTTCTCCGCCCCCACCCCATGCTCCTCCGCCTCAGCTGCACGGGGTTAACCCGCATGTGTTCAAGAGCGTGCAGGCTAATGGCGCGTACCTGCCTATGAATGGTGAGTCTCTTTTCACGTTAGACATAGTTTTACAGGCTCAAATCATTCTGTAACGCAGCAATAAAAAAACAACGATCTCCTGAAAGTGTGTCTATGCTACGCTATGATGACAATACTTATCAGACAGCGTCGTCAAGCAGTGGCCAATTCCAGCGATTCAGTGGATATAATAAACGTTCGGCGAGGCGAGACGGGGATACGTAACAAGATAAGTCCAGTCACTAGTTTGGTGTGGCCTGCTCGCCGCAATGATGATGAATGGTTTATGTTATTATTTTACTAATTTTTATAAAAACTTTGAGTGAAATTGAAATTGACTGAAAATAATCCGAAAATTCTGGTTTCATGACTCGAAACAACAGTGTTTCTAAGGCCTTTGATATAGAAAGCGCCCCAGACTATATTTCGTTTGTGAGGCGCCATAAATTTTAATTTCTCAGCCCTGCAGGGCTAAGATGAGCGCTGCGACTATTTGTCGAAATTTATTTCGCGATGTCTGGCGCGCTCATATCAGTACGCTGTGAGCAGGACAGACAGTGCGCTTACGCGATATAAGCGTCGAGAGTTTATCGCGGTGCATGTCCCATTTCTCACGTGTTTGGATCTCGTCTCAACATAAATATCAACACAGATTTTAGGATTTATTGACATTTTTTATTTTTATTATTATATTTCTATATCCCATGGTGTATTTTGACATCCGTAAAATTTATTTGTGCTTTGTTAATAAAATTAGAATCTTTAGTTTTACAGATTTGACATTGATTTTATTTGCATTATTTTTATTGTTTTAGACCTTCAAGTATTGATTTTTTTTTATATATAGAGATATTTTTTATTATCATATTGTGTAGTTCTACATTCATAATTTAAATGACTGCTTTCTAGATTTACATTAAGTAAGAACTTCTGACATTGACATTTATTTTATTGAATAATTTGCCATTCCTAATATTGAAATTGATTGTGTTTATAGCAATATTATTGTAAGATAATAACGTAATTTGCCATTTGTAACAATTGTCACAATTGTCACTCTTAAAACCGTGTTGGATGAATGTCTGTTTGTTTTTAAGGCATGTATAAATAAATCAATAATAAGAATCAAATATGTTTTCACCTCACACGCTCTGAAAAGGAGGTTTTGTCAATCAGTTTAGGCGTAGAAAATAGCTTTTTGCGGCCTAGCGCGGCAAAGTACTTTTTTAATTTAATACCTAAAAATATGTCGTAATGCGTTCCGAATCGCACTATTGACTTTTTTGTTATATTTGTTTCTTTTTTTTAAATAGCTTTAAATTAATTTTTAATACTCCGTTTTGGTTTTATTATATTATTTTAGTTCATTGAATCATAAAAACAATAACAATAAGATTAAACTATTGTTATGAGAATTTAATATTAGGCTGGGTGAGATTTCACAACCTATAATTGGATTTCGGACTGTGACATAAATCTTTATTTTTAAATTGTCTTTGTCTTGTACCTCACTTTAGTGTCAACATTTACGGAATCGTTTTTATTCTTATTAATAAGTAACAATATATTCCTACTTTAAATAACTTTGAATTCACTATAATACTCCCTTTTTTATTATTTTAGTTTTTTATATCATTAAAACAACGAGAATAAGGTATATTTAGATTAAACTTTATGTTTAAATTAATCCTAGAATCCTTCACTTGCTCAGATTTCAATAGAGGTAACTCGCCTCTAACTAAATAACCAACTTTCCAGCTTTGCATAACATATAACTACTGTTTAGATATCCCGACGCTCCGCTACTACTTCAACCTGGGCGTGGAGTGCATGTGGTCGGTGTACGGGCCGCCGCCGCCGCATCCGCCACCGCGCCACTACTCGCCGAGGGATCTCACGCAGGTAACGTGCACAACACAACACACAAACTATACGCAAATTACCACACGCAAACACAAACCGACAATTTTTTTTTATTATTTTTATGAATGTAGGGGAGACTCTTAGCCTTCATTATACATGATGTTAAGTATTGATAAGGCTGAAGATGGAAGCGAGCCTCTCCCGGAATCCTCAACCACTGAGGAACTGGCTATCTTATCTCGAACTGCCGGAACACAACAATGCTGAAAACATTGTTGTTATGGCGTCAGGCTTAGATAAGATGGTGGTAGCTAGCCAGGCGGGCTTACAACAAGTCCTACCACCAACCAAACCGAATACAATATGTACCCCCGCTGGGAATCGAACCCGGGACCCCCGGGTCTGATACCGGTGGTTGTACCATTCACTAGACCACAGAGGTGGTTAAAACATATTTTAACACTAGCTTATACAGTGGTGGTCACATAAATAACGACACTAGCCGATTTTCATACAATCGAGGTAACTTTGGAGCCTTGGCTCTCTGCAAATGATTGATTGAGCTGTGATCTGATAATGGCCATCCAAGGAGTGAATGGAGGAGATCCAGATTGCTATGCATGCAAATAGACAAAAGTAAAATCTTATTAGTTATTAAAAAATCTTAATATTTTGCTGCTGACTTACAGAATTTAATTTTTACATACTTCAGGTTGTCATTACTTGAAATTCGATAGGGATTATGATCAGGACGCGTTTTGAAAGGTATTGCATGTACAAAATTGAACTGTCTAAGCAAAGTGACAGACGAAAATACCTTTCAAATGTATGGAGAAGTGTCAAATGAAGTGTCATTTAAAACATTATTCGTTCCGAAAGGATTACGACTATAAGTTAGACAATTCCATAAATCACAATCACAATAGAGATCACAAGGGATTGTGATAGATTTAGAAATTAGACAATTCAAATTCAATATCATTTATTGAGTCTAGGCTGTTACAAGCATTTATGAACGTAAAAGAAGCTACGCCATCGGTTCACAAACCCTGCGGCGGGAGACCTTGTAACGAGAAGAACCGGCAAGAAACTCGTCAAGGGCTATTTTTTTCTCCCTGTTTTATTTCATACAGAGTCGGGGGGGAATTAGAGGGGAGGCAGTATTTGATTGATTAGCAAAAAACTTGATTGTACAGAATACTAGGTCACTGATTGATTAGGAAAAAACTTGATTGTACAGAATACTAGGTCACGGATTGATTAGGAAAAAACTTGATTGTACAGAATACTAGGTCACTGATTGATTAGGAAAAAACTTGATTGTACAGAATACTAGGTCACTGATTGATTAGGAAAAAACTTGATTGTACAGAATACTAGGTCACTGATTGATTAGGAAAAAACTTGATTGTACAGAATACTAGGTCACTGATTGATTAGGAAAAAACTTGATTGTACAGAATACTAGGTCATCCAAAGAGTTGCTGACTAAATACATGTTTACTCATCAAGATATTCATTCCAAAGTACATAAAGTTATTTGAACCACGATCTTATTTTTTAGGACATGCAGCAGATGAACATCCACGATCGTAATGTGGGGGGCAACAACGTGGAACAAAACCACAAGCACAAGGCGGGCGACAACAAGCCGCCGCCCTCTGCTGCCAAGCCGGCGCAGCGACCGCTGCTCGGGCCCAGGTCAGTTGGTCCCAGGTTCGGTTCCTGTAGAATGTGGTGGCAATGTTGGTGACAAGTGAGGGACAGAACCACAAGCACAAGGCGGACGACAACAAACGGCGCAGCGACCGCTGCTCGGGCCCAGGTCAGTTGGTCCCAGGTTCGGTTCCTGTAGAATGTGGTGGCAATGTTGGTGACAAGTGAGGGACAGAACCACAAGCACAAGGCGGACGACAACAAACGGCGCAGCGACCGCTGCTCGGGCCCAGGTCAGTTGGTCCCAGGTTCGGTTCCTGTAGGATGTGGTGGCAATGTTGGTGACAAGTGAGGGACAGAACCACAAGCACAAGGCGGACGACAACAAACGGCACAGCGACCGCTGCTCGGGCCCAGGTCAGTTGGTCCCAGGTTCGGTTCCTGTAGGATGTGGTGGCAATGTTGGTGACAAGTGAGGGACAGAACCACAAGCACAAGGCGGACGACAACAAACGGCACAGCGACCGCTGCTCGGGCCCAGGTCAGTTGGTCCCAGGTTCGGTTCCTGTAGGATGTGGTGGCAATGTTGGTGACAAGTGAGGGACAGAACCGCAAGCACAAGGCGGACGACAACAAACGGCGCAGCGACCGCTGCTCGGGCCCAGGTCAGTTGGTCCCAGGTTCGGTTCCTGTAGGATGTGGTGGCAATGTTGGTGACAAGTGAGGGACAGAACCGCAAGCACAAGGCGGACGACAACAAACGGCGCAGCGACCGCTGCTCGGGCCCAGGTCAGTTGGTCCCAGGTTCGGTTCCTGTAGGATGTGGTGGAAATGTTGGTGACAAGTGAGGGACAGAACCACAAGCACAAGGCGGACGACAACAAACGGCACAGCGACCGCTGCTCGGGCCCAGGTTCGGTTCCTGTAGGATGTGGTAGCAATGTTAGTGATAACAGTGAGGAACAGAACCACAAGCACAAGGCGGGCGACAACAAGATCGCTGCTCGGGCCCAGGTAAAAGCATTTCTAGTATAAAAAGAAGAGCAGTGAGACATAGGGTCGGCTGCTGTGGGACAAGCAGGGAGCAGATATGGACAGCCGTCACCGAATGTTGGAGTCGTCGAATATGTTTGTATCGCCGGGGGCGTTGCAACATGCAGTGCTGTGCAATCGTCAGTCAATTGCAGTGATTAATTCGTGCTTCTGTTATTAAAATACATGACAACATAGGGTAGATTGTGCCCACTCGTGAGGCTCGGTTGTGGCCGATTTAAACTTTATTTCTCATGATACTTTTTAATCGAAAATACTTAAATTCTTATGATAAAGTGTAAGACGACCTCAAATAAAACTCCAACAATAACACTCTCAGCACACTTTTATTGTTCGTAACTTGACACTACAAATATAGCTTAAACTTAGAAGCACTACAAAAACACTTTTTCAGACTACCACTCGCTATTTTGATCGTACCAACACTGACTCAATTTGCCGCCCCTCGCCATAAGAAAAACAAGGCGCCATCTTTTTTTCTTTTCCGGAAGTTACCATTTTGTAATAACATTTCTACTCTAGTCGATTGATGGTACTTACTATAAATTGTAATGAATAACATATATAAAATATTTTTTGATTATGCTTATGAATTGTAAAAATTAGAAAATAATACGAGAACCTTACAAAAGGATTTTGATCATTTTTATTATGGAGGCTGGCCTCGTTCCAGCACCCCGACCGCCCGACGGTATATCTTGTGCTATCGCTATATATATAGGGACGAGGCCAAAAGTTCAAACCCCTTTTTATTAAACTTTATGTATGTCGCAGCCATCTGGTTAAATCAGCCGTTTAATTGAACGGTTAGCCCGTTCATTGAATGTCGCCATTCAATTTAATGGCTAAAGAACAACTAGCCAAAATGTTGGATGAAACGCTTAACGACTTGGCTAATTGTCATATTTAGTCGTTTCGTTAAATGGACTAAGGTAAAACTACTTTATGAACCCACTATTTTGGTACTTTTGGGGGTATTAGCAAAAAGACTTCTGGACTCACGCTCCGCTACGCTTTGCGTTCGCCTTAAATTTCTAACCCATCACGTGACCTACAGGGCGAAGGCAGCAGGAGTACAAAAAATACTTTAATAATTTTTAGTAGATCTATTTAACAAAAAAAATGCTAATTTCCAACGAATAAAACATACAAAAACATTGTCAGCTGAGCGAGCTATATGACGCCATATTTGTTTTGGTGACACCAGCGCCGCAGTGGCAAATAAAAAACTAAATTTAAATCACCTGCCTGAATTCACGTCAGCCATCTTCAATGGGCTACCTTACAATCAGCCAACTAGTTGAATGTTGAGTAATGTTATTTCAATCAATTTATCGGCCTAAGCATTCAATTGATTGCCGGCGTTTAATGAATGAGCTAGCCATCCAATTGAATGGCTGATTTAACCAGATGGCTGCGACATATACGTAAGATTAAAGTTCAATGTGGCCAAGACCGGCACCCCGAACGCCTAGCTTGTGCTATCGCTATAGCTATCAAACTTCAAACTCTCATAAAACCCTTTCAACAATAGGGGTTTTGTCTAATTCTTACATATTTCTATTCATCTATTGGATTAACTATTGCATTTTTATTATGAAAGTGATAGCGTCAACGAGACCCCTTGTGGGGGATTTAAAATATCGATAGATATAGCGATACGACAACCTATACCGATATGTCAGTGTCAGTGGTTGCAACCGTAGCTCTTTCTATAATCTTTCCTTGTTTTTCGGTTTATTATCGAACACTTTCATAGCTTAGGTGTTTCGATATACCTACTTACCTACGTAGTACCTACAACGTAGCGCGGCGCATCACCCGGTTCAAGGCAGCGGTCACTCGTCAAATATACTTATTTTAACAATTAATATCAGTTATGATAAATTTGAAATAGAAAAATATTGGACAAAATTATTCGGCCACAAGAGCATTGGATTGGATTAATATTAGTGCATATTTTATCGCGTTATCGATCGGATCTACTCAAACATTGTCTCATTATCTTTATAACACTGTCATTTTCATATAGTTTAAACAGTAACATTACAGTTTTGATAGTTTTTAGTGATCTTTTGTATTGACTTAACCACAATTTTATTTTTTATTTTTTTTGGGAGTCAAACAATATTTTAATACATATAAATAAAAAATACTATAACAAACAACATAAATCAGTAAATTTTTCACCAAAAATTAACGCATACTAAGCAGTTGTAATTAATCTATAAATAAATTTAAATTATAATATAAATCAAATAGTAACATTAAACAATTTAGAAAATTATATCAATTTCAATATTTTAAAATATCAAGTTAATTAAATTAAGATGAGTAAAAAAAGGAGAATACACACAAAATCATAACATTGAATTGAGTTAAATAACTTAAACAAAATACAATCAAATAAAAAATCAAAATTAATACAACCAATACAACCACACAACAAATCAAAACAAATTATAATTAAGTAGAATGATTGAGTTCGTCTATTATTTTCCGCCTGTAAATATATAAGCTTAGATTAAACATGTCAAGGGATTTGAATGCATCATTAAACATTTTACATGCTCTGTATACAAATGAATTGGCGGCATAGTTGCTTTTTACTAATGGAACTCAGAATACGTTTTTATTTGTAGAACTAATTCGGGGACACCTTATCCAAATGTTACCTAACAGAAAGGGCGAATCTATTACGTTATTCATGATCTTATATAGAAAAATCTGATCTGTCTCAATTCTACGATTATATAGGGATCTATTAAATATCTCATCAGTATTGGCTCTGCAGTGAGGACGCCTAAATATGATGTGTTTAACGAATTTCAGATAATTTTTTTTGAGGCTGCTGATGTATAATTTGTACTGGGGATTCCAAACATTCGATGCGTATTCGAGATGGATCTGTAAATAAATAATTAAAATAAAAGGAACATTGTTGAACTTCACTTGAAGTCTCTACCGATTTTCATTATAAATCCCAGCATCCGGTAGGCTCTAGAGCATATGGATTCTATATGATTATTAAATGATAACTTTGTTTCGAGAATTACTCCCATATAAAGTGATTTTATATTAAAATAACATCTTTCTCTGAACATTCCTTGTTTCACACCACTCATCCCTGGGCCCTTAGCCAAAGTTACAATTCAAAAACGATATCGAAGTTCGAAAAGTATTAAATGTATGGGATTGGCGGATTGGCATAGGCTGCGCTAAATCACGTGGTCTTCGTCGTCGTCTCAGCCACATGACACCCACTGCTGGGTATAGGCCTCCCCCAAGGATCTCCACAACGATCGGTCCTGCGCAGTCCGCATCCAGCGGCTTCCCGCGACCTTCACCAGATCCTCGGTCCACCTTGTCGGGGGCGCCCACGGAGCGTCGTCCTGTGCGCGGTCGCCATTCCAGAACCTTTCCGCCCCAACGGCTATCGGTTCTTCTCGCTATGTGTCCCGCCCACTGCCACTTCAGCTGAGCAATCCTTCGAGCGATGTCAGTTAGTTTAGTTCTCCTACGGATCTCATCATTTCTGATTCGATCACGGAGGGAAACGCCGAGCATAGCCCTCTCCATTGCACGCTGGGTGACCTTGAGCTTTCTTATCAGACCCATAGTTAGCGACCACGTTTCACTACCATAAGTCATCCAGGCAACACACACTGGTCATAGACTTTCATCTTGAGACACTGCGATAAGTTGGACGCGAAGATTTTACGGAGCTTCCCGAATGCTGCCCAACCGAGTTGGATTCGACGGGAGATCTCTTTCTCAAAGTTGGACTTACCTAACTGGATTGTCTGTCCAAGGTAAACGTAGTGGGCAACAACTTCGAGTGTAGTGTTCCCAACGTGAACTGGAGTGGGTACAACATGGGAATTCGACATAATTTTCGTCTTATCCATGTTCATCCTAAGACCCACTCTTTGGGAAGTACTACGAAGATCTTCGAGCATTGTGTTCAGGTCCTCCAAGGTCTCAGCCATAAGGACTATATCATCGGCAAAACGAAGGTGTGTCAGATACTGGCCATTAATGTTGATGCCGAGTCCTTTCCAGTCCAAGAGCTTAAAGATGTCCTCCAACGCAGCTGTGAACAGTTTCGGAGAAATGACGTCTCACTGTCTCACACCTCGCTGCAGTTGGATGGGACTTGTGCTCTGGTTCTGTACTCGGACCGACATGGTGGCATGTTCGTATAAGTACCTTAACACCTCGATATACCTATAGTCTACTTGACACCTCTGGAGAGACTGCAGCACCGCCCAGGTCTCTATCGAATCGAAGGCTTTCTCATAGTCCACAAACGCCAAGCAAAGTGGCAGATTATACTCCTCGGTCTTCTGTATAACCTGCCGCAGCGTATGGATGTGGTCTATGGTGCTAAAGCCTTTTCGGAACCCGGCTTGTTCGGGAGTGGTCTTACCGCAAGTTAATTGGCGAATATAGACAATAACGAATCTAATTATCGTTTCGCTACATAACGATTAAAAATTAAAAATTAAAAAAATCGTTTATTTGCCTCAAAAACATAGAAATGTTGATATATTACATATTTGAAAATTTTAAGTGCATGTAAGTACCTACTAAAATTTTTAAGACAAAAGGGTATATATATGACTCAGTGACCGCGGGAAACCCACGGTCCCTTCTATTCTGTCACAACCTCACTACATAAAATATTTTTCATGTCTCATATTCTGAAAGTAACTCATGACTTGCCTAAAATGCGGGTTGAAAGCGATATGTGGCGGCCCTAGGGCTGTAATAAATTTGAAAAAAGAATAGGGTTTATTTACCAAAGGTATGTAGGCAAAGGCACAGAAGCCTATACAGCTTACTTTGCTAAATTATAAAATCATTTTGTAACATTTTTCTTATTTAATATTTTTTTAGAATATTCTGTTTGTTTTTACTTTCCTCATATTCAAAATGAAAAGTAGAGTGTTTACTTCGGGTGTATGGACCCATAAGTCTCGAACTATCGGCGCCCTCACTTCGTTCGGGCGCCAAAACACTCGACTGTTATGTGTGTCATACAGCCCTTGGTAAACAATCTACTATATACTGTGTCCTCATAGAGAGCGACACTACATACATAGCATTATATTTTGGAACATCGATAGCCAAAGCGATGTTACTTTGTCTACGGGCCCAGAACACTTGTTATATATTAGTGTTGCTTGCAGGTTCAAGCGCGGCGGGAACAACCAGGACGGCAACCAGAACAACCACGGGCCCAACAAGGGCCACAACAACGTCGCCAACAAGGGGCCCAACAATAGGTAGCTAATTATAACTTTTTAATTTTGAATTTTACAATGCTATTTTTATGCGATAATGTTTAAATAAGTAAATATACTAGAAAAAAGCAACTTGTCTCATGTCGCCGTGACGGGATTTGAACCCGCACCTTGGAAATCCGGCCCAATGCACAATTTTCAAAACGCTTATTTTCAAACACTTCTTTTAACACTTCCGGATGCGTTTACTAAATACACTTTATAACGCTCACTCTTTTCCGCAAATTTATTTATTTATTTATTTATTAACATCAACAAGATTAACATTATATCATGCGTAATTAAATATTTAGCTTAAACTTAAACTAAATGCAATCTTAATTATAGATGTTACACATAAGCAATATAAAAATTAAAAATATTGTTTTAACATGAACAAGACAAACAATGACGATAATATTTATATGATTAAGATTCGAGGCAATAGAAAATAGATTTATTACATATAAAAAAAATTAATAGCTAAACATTTAAATCGATTTGTCATTTAAAGCTATGTAAATTTTTTAAAATCAAAATAATTTAATTAATACAAATTCAAAATAATAAAATTATTGGAATTAGATTCATTTGGTAAAAAATAGTGATCACAAGAAATACATTAAATATATAAAAAAGAAAAAAAAAACTCGCAATCTTCGTCCGTGGTATGTTCGCGTGGCGCTTAAACAATGATCGTCCTACGTCGCTTACATTACACCTACATTAGTACATTACTGCAGCGGCCAGCAAAAGAGGTATTGATGGACGAACGTGTAAATGTGGGCCGAGGTGAAGTTGAGACACACATACGTAAGATTATCAATGCCTAGATGCGGCTAAGGCTCGTATGTACTTTTCTCAAATAATGCGCGGAAATTAAAATTACTTTTCCAAATCAGACGAACAACAATATATTTTTCACCTCAAACACTCTGAAAAGGAGGTTTTGTCAATCAGTTTAGGCGTAGAAACTCGCTTTTTGCGGCCTAGCGCGGCAAAGTACTTTTTTAATTTAATACCTTAAAATATGTCATAATGCGTGCCGAATCGGACTATTGACTTTTTTCTTATATTTGATTCTTATTTTAAATAGCTTTAAATTATTTATAATACTCCGTTTTGGTTTTATTATATTATTTTAGTTCATTGAATCATAGAAACAATACCAATAAGATTAAACTATTTGTTATAAGAATTTAATATTAGGCTGGGTGAGATTTCACAACCTATATAGGATTTCGGACTGTGACATAAATCTTTATTTTTAAATTGTCTTTGTCTTTTACCTCATGTCAGTGTCAACATTTACGGAATCGTTTTTATTCTTATTAAGTAACAATATATTCCTACTTTAAATAACGTTGAATTAACTATAATACTCCCTTTTTTATTATTTTAGTTTTTTATATCATTAAAACAACGAGAATAAGGTATATTTAGATTAAACTTTATGCTTAAAGAATTTTTTACCGGAAGTTGACCGCGGAAACAACCATAAAATGTTCCTCGCTGTTGTGAGGTGAAAAATTGTGTGTTGCGCTCGGCAGAAAAGTTTTTAGCGTTTTATACCTTTGAAATCCTCGCTTCGCTCAGGATTCAATCTTTGAACCACTCGCTACGCTCGTGGTTCAATCCTAGAATTCTTCACTTGCTCAGATTTCAATAGAGGTAACTCGCCGCTAAATAACCAACTTTCCAGCCTTGCATAACAAATAACTATTCCCGCGTTAAAGTGCTCATTTCATTTGTTGTTTTTTAAAAAAAAAAAAAAAATCTGTTTGCAAACCAGTTCGAAATTAAATTAAACCATTGATAAGTTACCTCCTTGGTTGCCATATTCCGGAGCAAAAGGTCGTTGCATTTTTAAATAACACGACAGATATGAGTTTACTATGAAATTTTATATGGATTTTCATACAACTTTTGCCGGCCGCTGCTCGCATGTATGTGGCCAGTACAGCAATCAAAGAACATAAGCGAAGAACCTAGCTGGGTCTGTGTAGGACTCATTTTTTTATTCTCTGCATTTCACATCTCAATGCTATAACACATTATTACACACCCTACACACACCTAGGCCGAAACGCAATTATTTTAGTTTAATTGATAGTATAAATGCTGTTAGATGTTACTGCACTTAGTGCAGTAACGGGCCCTTTTCTAGTATTGATATATTGAAGAAGTTTGTCAAAATAATGTTCACATTTTAAACCGCCTCTGTGGTCTAGTGGTACAACCACCGGTATCAGACCCAGGGGTCCCGGGTTCGATTCCCAGCGGGGGTACATATTGTATTCGGTTTGGTTGGTGGTAGGACTTGTTGTAAGTCCGCCTGGCTAGCTACCACCATCTTATCTAAGCCTGACGCCATAACAACACTGTTTTCAGCATTGTTGTGTTCCGGCAGTTCGAGATAAGATAGCCAATTCCTCAGTGGTTGAGGATTCCGGGAGAGGCTCGCTTCCATCTTCAGCCTTATCAATACTTAACATCAGTATGATGAAGGCTAAGAGTCTCCCCGTCATTCATAAAAAAAAAAAAAATTCCAAGCATGTTTGAGAAAAACATATTGCGCCCTCAGGCAATGGTTCAACAACAGCCGCGGGCAGGAGCGCGGGGCGGGGGGGAGCTACCCGGGCGGCGGCGGCGGCGGCGGCGGCGGCGAGGAGTGCCCGCCCGAGCCGCCGCTGCTGACGCTGCCCTACATCCCCTACCCGCCGCCGATCTACCCCATACCGTACTACCCCGTCGAGTCCGACCCGGGTGAGCGAATATCATTTATTTCATTACATTTCCATTGTAAAGATGTCCAAAAGTGTATGAAGTCTGGGCCACGTTTGTGTACAGTATACTAAAAAATTTTTAAAAACACGATAAAACGTTTCTAATTAACAATAATGGAATCTGGAAGGAACAATAAATATGATGTAAAAACACTTCAAATAGTACATCATGGCAGAAGATGTCATTTTGTCACTGTCAATGTCAGTCTATAGAATTTCTTCTTCTTTTTTTTTTATTTTATTTAATGGCGGTTCCCTTTTGGATTTCGCCAATGTCCAGTAAAAATATTTTTAAAATTAAATAAAAATTGTACGGTAGATTGAAATAAAATGAAGTCTCACAACACGTGTTGTTATGAAAAGAACTCGGGTGAAACTCCCGTCAATAGAATTACAAAGTCGGACACAGAGAACTCGATGACAGTGACACTGATTTGCATGCATTATATGAAATTGTATTGTTCTCAGGAACAGTAATTTTTCTCCATCTTTGGGCGGTGGTGTACGTAGACGTGGCCCACCTGTCCTTTTTTATAGATCAGGAAGCCTATCTTTTTGTAGAACTTTTTTTTTATGATCTTTTAGCAAACATTTGTGAGAAACTATTGAATTTGTAATTATATAATTAGTTTAGTAGTACTTTAACTTTATGGAGATGCACTATACTATACTGGTTTATTTTGATGTTCGAAGTCGCTGTTTTTATGGCTTGTAACAGGTCAAATTTTTACCGTTAGTGACTTATATATTCTTATTGAGGACATGGATAAAAATAAACTGGTGGTTTTCTGTATATTTCAGTGCTATAAAATTAGCTTAGGTTAGTTTGGTAATGCATTAAATACAATGGTTGGGCTTAAGATGGAGTTACTCAACAACTCGTCCCACACGCTTACGGCCCATTTGTACTGAGTCGCTGTCCAGAACTATACTGATATATTGCCAGCCTATCGCCTAAAATAGTTTTCAAATATATCTTGTGCATAGATAGGCTTTTATTATCTGCACTAGAAAGTTTGCTAGCTCATCCATATTTTTCTTTCGCCCCCCAGTCCCTTAGATGTACACACACACACACACACATTTATCAAATGATATGTACTAGACTACGAACTATATTAACCAGCCAGTTTGTTTTTGATAATAATATATTATTATTATTTAGAGGTCCATTTGTTAGTAAAATCTAAAACAAGTTGTTAGTATAATTACAAAATTCAATGATAAATAATAAATAAATAATATACAATAATTTTTGCTTTTGGAGGAATCACCAGCTCCTAAGATACAGGATTAGTCCTAGTTAGGAGTTGGGGACCTGAATTGTTAACATTGTCATTGTGACTTTTCTCAATAATGAGTACCTATTGTTTTAGTTCTACAATGTTATTGTTTGTTGACAAATAAAGTTTTTATTTATACTCAATAGTTTATTGCAAAACCATAATGTACATGTAGATGTTATAAAATAATGTGAGACAAGTGTTATGGACCCGGTTGGGCACGCAATTAGGGCTAGAAGAGAGAGGGGCCGCATTTCATCTTTAGAAATTATATGATGACAATTTGAATTATAATTATTATTTTGCAGAACCAATATATGTATGATCAATAAAATATAAATTTTCGTGTAAATATAGCATCACTGTTTTAATTTTTTATTATATCATTTAATTTATTATATATTTTTATACAGGAACTGAAGGGTACTTGAAGATGTTATTTATCTTGCGTTCCACAACTGTTTCTTAGTACTACAGCTAGTATTTGGTCCACAGCGATGATGGGCATGATGGGCGGCATGGGCTACGTGGGCTACGAGGAGGGCGGGGAGTACGCGCCCATGCCGTACTACCCGCACTACCCCCCGCCGCCCCCCCACCACATGCCCCCCCCGCACACGCTCGAACACAAGTGAACGGTCAACGATTGTAATGTACTGTTATTGGCTAGCTCGATGTGTATCGCGATCGCTCTCGGTTTGGCTATTTGTGTTCGGTATTCGGTAAACTTTTGTGTTTTTACAGAACGTGGTCTGAAGTTAGTCTCGGTTGAAACTTGTCTCTCTTGGTGATGCTGTCTGTTTGTTTTTACCCTAAACCAGGGGGGCTACCGGCTAAAAAATATGGATATGGATATGGGCTTCATCTGTCATTTAAATTCCTTATTTTGATAGATTTTTGCTTCTTTGTTTTGTTGAACGTTGCTATCTAGCTATTGTTAAACCTGACGTCACTAAACGGGGATCTGATAGCGGCAATTTTTTTTACAATATTGACTTAAAGTTCCGCAAAACGTATGATGTTCATATCCATAAAGTTACGCGGTAGCCCCCCAGGTCTAAGTTTAGACTACGTTTTGTAGTAACACCATATTGGTGTTATTAAACGTGGTCCAAAGTTAGACTCGGTTAGTAGGTACTAATGGCAGCTTCAGTTTAAAATAATGTCTAACTTTAAACTATGTTTTGTAGTAAAGCTAAATAGGTTTTACGAATCTCAATATTCCGATGGATTTAGAACCTTAATAACACTTTAATTAATGTAAAGTTCAAAATCGGTAGAGAAAGTTTGACACATTTACAGTTTATTCAAATTGATAGCGTTTGCGATAGATACTTGTGTTATGTAATTTGGAACAGCTTTCAATAAAACCGACTTGCTTAATTTAGTAAAGTATCGATTTTCACGTTACAACATTTAAAATTAACAGAAAAAATCATAGACTACATAGTGATAACAAACAAAAAGAGAAATAGACCAGGATAAATAAAAACAACATTCTAATATATAAAACATATTGTTAAAATATATTGGAATTACAAACAAAACCTGTTGTAACAAGAGTCTATACCAAATTCTTAATTATTGTTATAAAAGAACATTGTATCACACTATTTAAGTTAAAAACAGTTCAGAAAATAATAGTCTTCAAATAACTTGTACAACGTAGGCAAAACAAATTACTATAGCTTGTCATGGACTCATCATGGCTAGAAATTATATTTTAAATAAGTCGGTTTTAAGAATTGGCTTCCGTTATTTTTCAAATTCTACACCTAAAGTTTACATGGGCACCATTGGTTGCTTATTCTTAGTCAACTTTTAGAAGCTGTTCCATAAAAGATCTTTGGCTATTCTTATGTTCCAAATCTGTACTTGTCGGTGACTGTGGCTTATTATTTGTTAATTTCAGATATATTCATACCTCATTGGTTTGTTGATTTTCAACAGTTTTTTGATATAAAAAGTTTCGTGGAACACAATTTACAAAGTTTAAAAATAGTGACGAAATCCAGGTTCTATCGTCGTTTTTTATAAATTCAAAGTTTACTCTTTAAACTTTCGGTGCATTATTATGCATTTGCCTATTGGCAGACGGGTTGTCTAGGACATTTCAAGACAAGTGAAATTATTTTCCACATTTTTGGACATAAAAGTGACCATGAACCTAGATTGGAAACAGATTGACAACATGTTTTCATGATAACTAAACATTTGATCTAAAATTTAATAGCGACAGTCGCCTACGATACAGTTAAGCCAAACAAGCCTCAAGTCCAATTCTAAACACGCAGCTAGATGATTGTTTTATACAACATTGTTTACTAAGAATTGTCGAAACAATCATCCAGCTGATAGATCGCGGTCACCCATCTCCGGGGCCGCCGGTCTCATTGGCAAACAACGATATTGCTCATCGAAAACGGTATACGATTTAGACTCGTCACAGCGAAGGTCAATCGCCGTCGCCGTGACGGGTCCTATGCTGTGTTATATATTATGATGTATTAAGTATATATGTAATTAGGAGTTGTCAATTATTCGGGCAATAAGTTCAATATATTTGCAACGTTTCGATTCCACTAGCTTTGTTTACGGAATTTACAGGAGGTCCCTATTGACACAGCATAGCGGCGCTGTTCATACAGAGTAGATGCGAGTCTGTGCGATTGGTGTATGTTAACTATAGTGTATGAGTGTCGTGTAGTCAGGAGTGAGGAGCGCAGGAGAGCTGACGTAGACTGACCGCCGCCCTTGACCCCTAGCGCTGTCCCTCTTCACACGGAACGTTCGACAGAGACAGACGCACCCGCTGTGATCTATACGACTGAAACGTGCCCCCTTACGATTTGTCCCCAAATGGTTTTCAAAATTTTTATTCCTAAGTGTTCATTGGTGCTGCGAAATTTGTCGAGGTTGACAGGGTTTTTGAAATATTTTTGTATGGATCGGCATTTAGATACTTACGTCGCGTAGGTGTTAGGCGCTGTGTATCATTCCTTAATGTAAGGCGAACTGTAAATTATAAGCCAACGTTGTAATGTAGCTCGTATCGGACGTCGCAAATTTAAGTTTTTAGGTTTCCGCCCGACGCGTCGCGCTCGCGGCTCGCCGTCGGTCTCAGAATTTCTCTTTAGTACATAGATAATTGTAATTTTAGTTGTAACTTTTTTATATTTACCGTCGTTACTTTAAGTTCCTAAAGCAAAAACTCCCGTTAAGTTTATGAAGCTTCGCGCACTCGAGTCAATTACGCCGCGAACGTCGGAAATCTCTTTAAGGCGTTAGCGCACGTACACACGAGAACATAATTCGAACATAGTTTTACATAATGTTCGTGCACCACCACCCCGCTGTATTATCCGCTATCTGATATTTGTAAAGCAGCAAAATTCAAATACTAAATAACTACTAAATACTAAAATAACGTCTTGATAAATTTATTTGACGAACAGTGAAATAAAGAGTTAAATGTGAACCATATTCTTGCTTGAAATAAAACAACTTTTACGGATATCAAACGCGCTATATTTGACGAACTAAGTTGTAATTGTCCGTATTTTTAGGTTTTTAGGGGTTTTTTTTATTTTCCCGACGTTTGTTCCCGGCACCTTTTCAGCTGCCATGGTCACGGGATTACAACGTGAATTATAGCGCGTTTGATATCCGTAAAAGTTGTTTTATTTCAATGAACAGCTGTACGCTAATGTACGCTACAACATAAGATGTTCGCATATTCTTGCTTGTTCGTGCGCATACGCCTTTTAGAATATTGTGCGTAGTTGTGTTGTTGGCAGGCGAGCTGTGGGCGCGCGGGCCTTAGTTTAGTTAGAGTAAGCGAAATTTTTTTTTTCGCAATAAGTCTACCGCGTAAGTGTCGTCGACATCGCTGTCAACTTCACTTTGACAGCCGACGGCGTTTTCGTACAACGCAACTTAAAGTTATTCAATTCCTTTACCATAGTCAGTTAATACTCGACTCTTTGTGCGACCGAGACAGCGCTATAGCATCAGCGCTCGCGTGTGAAGAGTCGCGCCCATATTTGACAAGACGACGACGTCGACGACACTTACGCGGTCGGGCCACAGATCTCCGCGTCGATATCGTCGAGCGTTTTGCTTAAATCGAGTCCTACTTTGATCTCATCGTAATTCTGTCACGAGACGATAAAATCCTGGTGCTTGGGTAGTCGTATATACTGTAGCAGCGCTCCTCCCGACCGCTTGAGGCTAGTCTACGCATTTAGCACGCGGGAGCCCCGTATCGAATGTGCAACTCGAATGTCTCCACTGCAAACGAACATTCTTATTGGGTGATGGTAGGTTAGTTCTTCTATTAAATAAAGTGTACCCCCTCTCGTAACGTGTTTCCCGTTGTGAATTTATCTCGATAACTTTTCGACTTAGGTGTACCGGTATAATAGGAAAGGTTTATTCCGAAATTCTATTTTGGCGTCTAGGAAATTGGCTGTGAGTCGCTTGTAATCTCAGATGAGCTTGGAAATATGGGCAGAGTAATTTTATGTAGGTAAGGAGTCGAAATCACAGTAGGTTTGAAGTCAAAAGACGTAGTTTACCCATTTTTGGAGTCTTAAGGTATATTTAGCGAGCCCGACCTCCGTCGGCAAGTGACTTGTGAAACTCTCAATCCGCCCATGATTTTTGATCCCTACTTTATTATTCCTGCATATGTATGACATATATATTTTTAAGTATATATTTAAACGTAACTACTACGTAACAAAATCTTAATTGTTTGTACAGAGCGTTGTTAAAAAAATTAAAAAGTAAAAAAAATATAAGTGTACTCTTCTATAGGCATATGTGTGATGTTCAGTGTAAAGTCAATTTCGTGTTTTTCAGTATTAGTTTTAAATCACTAGGAGTTAGAATTTATGTTAGTCGTTAATTAATGTTTACGTAAACATAGTCTAGTGTTACTTTTTTTAAGAATACCGTCAGTTACTTTAATCTCGTCAGGAAGCTGCGCAGGAGTGGCGCGTTTTGTTCCCACTAGTGTTAAACATTATGTGCCAATGTTGAGATCGTATTTTAATTAGAAATTGGCAGTACATCAGACCAATATTCATTCACCGACTGCCAAAGAACAAAATTCTTGTTGTCATATCAGTTTTACATAATAAATGTCTACAATAATTGTGTTGTGAATATACTATATGGATAGATGTACGTCGTAACTGTATGGTTGTATAGAGCTCAAAGTTAGCGTTGTGTCCGCCTTTGAGATGTTGTTTGTATTTTTTTTTCCAAATTCCATCAAATAAAAGTCAACTGATTTTTGAACTTGTGTTTGTTTTTCTTTGAAACCAGCAGGCTGATCAGAACACCTAAGTATATCAATCAATAAAATGCGATTACATAAACGGTTTTTTTTTATTGCTATTCACTTTCTATCGATAAGATAACAGACTATATAAACTATACTCCAACATGAAGTTGCTACTTAAACTAATAAGACTTATTTAAAAAGTCAGTGCATCGTTATGCACCGCAACAGTGATATGTACGTTCATAATTTAACAGCTTTATTCCACAGCTTTTTTATGGATACTAGTCATGTCATTCACATTTTACTGTTTATTACTTGTTTACAATAATCTAATTTTAACTTATTTATTCTGTGTTTTCTTTTGTTTTTTATACTGTGTAATAATAATTCATTATTATATTATTATATCTCGTTATCTTTTTTTAAATATAATACAATTACATTTATTTCAATGGAGAACTAATAGAAAAAGAGTTAGATAATCAACAGACCACAGTCTAAACATAATAAGCAGTCGTTGCACTCGGCCGATTTGATGCGCTTACACGGATCTCGCTGGTTTTCGCTGTAGTCCGAGCCTAAAAATGTAGCGAGCGCGCGTGTAGCGGCGGGTATCATTTCGGCCGGTGGTAGGCATAGCATAGACTGGACTGTGACCACCTGCGTTATAAGTCTAAGTGCCTATTTCACCATCTATGATTAGGCACTAAGTTCTGGTTAAATTTAAAAATGGAACATAATTTGTATGAAATTAGTTGTCAAGTAAGCTACTCAGAACTTACTCCTAGATTGTGAAACAGGCCCTTATACTAGTGTTTATATCAAACTATATTTTACTTGTAACTTATATGATTTTTTTTTGGACGACGACGGGGAGACTTAGCCTTCATCATACATTTTTTTAAATAAAATTATTGCTTCCAAAATGTAAGTAATTTGACAATTCATATTTTAACATAAGCTAGGACTTACAAGGTAATATGAATATGTATCTGCTGCCGAGCTAGGCATACGCCTGTATTATGGCTATCTTATCTTTAACTGCTGGAACACAACAATGCTGAAAACATTGTTGTTATAGCGTGTCGGACTTAGATAAGATGGTGGTAGCTAGCCAGGCGGACGTACAACGAGTCTTTCCACCAACCAAACCGAATACAATATATACCCCCGGCTGGGAATCGAACCCGGGACCCCTGGGCCTGATACCGGTGGTGGTTGTACCACAGAGGCGGCTATCAACGATGGCCTATAATTTAGTCTCATATTTCGGTTCCCAAAACTTCCTAAAATCTAAAACCGAAAGGAACCGGAGACCGGAAAAATCTGAAGTCTTATTCATTTAAACCGTAGATAAAAACAATACACTAATCTACTATATAATAAAGAGGAAAGATTTGTTTGTTTGTTTGCATTGAATAGGCTCCAAAACTCCTGAACGGATTTGGATGAAATTTGGTACACAGATATTGGAAAGCCTGGTTATGAACATAGGATACTTTTTATCCCGATATTCCCACGGGAACGGGAACCACGCGGGTGAATCATAAATATTGAAAATGATTGTTGTTAAAATAGTTGTGACTACAAACAAGCGTAGTTGTGGGTAAATCTAATAAATATTTATTTCTTAGAGGAAAAATATAGGGGACCGGCGGACCCAAGAACGATTATTCGAAATATTTTTAGGTCCAACAAGATGCAAGAATGCCGCAGCTACGAAGTCGAAGGATCACTGCCACCTCGCATCATTACATAATAATCAAACCTACATAACAATTTCAACCTTACTGCCAACATGTCAAAGATCAACTTAGATTGACTAATAAGTATGCGAAGTTGTTACGAATCGTGCGCACACGAAATTATCCAGTTGACATTTCAATACTTCCACGATAAACAACTGTCAAGCCGGTGTTTCTTATTAGTTTATATGGCAAATGATAAGGTGAATTGAATAACCAATTGAATTATTGTTATAGTTTACGACGGGCGTCGGTCATATTGGTTTTGTTGATTTCGACGAATTAGTGAAAGGTATGTAACTTCATTTTATTACAGTCGCAACACACGATGTACCTTTTAAGTGCTTACTATTAACCACTCTGAAAGCGCTTATCAATTGAATCTGCTATCAGTTATTCAATTAAAATAGTCGAACGCTTTGTTAAAATTGTAATTATTTATGAAGATTATTAGGTATTTACTACCACCTGCAATAGGTTTAAAAAACTGTGACGGGGCTCCTAGTCCGGCAGCACTAGAGTCGCCGGAACGTCGGAACCGCCGCACTCGTTTAATAGAATATTAACCAAATAAAAGAATCGTTCTCAGAGACTCGTTTTATTGTAATGAAAATAAGGAAAATAAGGAACTGAAACAATATAAAATACAAAGATATAGAAAATTATAAATACTTAATCTAAATAACGAGTAAAAAAGTAGGTGTGCTTACCCCGTGTATCGGGTTCCTGATGTATTAGAGAAAAATAATTATTTACACAACTAATAAAACGTACCGTTCAGGTAGCTGGTTTCTGTATGATTACGTCAAAATGAGCCGAAAAGGAAACGTGGAACGGAGAAAATTTGAATTTAGACAGAACAGATAAAAATATAATTTGATTACCATAGAGTGAGACTACGGAGTTTCTAGCCATTATAGAGGTTTCATCCATCTATAAGGCTAGAACGAAATGGCATCGTTACAATACCGGGGCGGCCGGCGCAAAAAAATCTTTAAGGATTTTTTTGTAAAAGAAACAATATGGCAATGATAACGATGTCGTTTCTGCACTTAACTTAATTTGGAAAATAAATAGGTAGTAACAAACAAGTCTCTTTTATAAAAAATACAATATAAGTAATAAAATATTAACTAATTTAATGGATGTGCATGATAGAATTTTGAGTATGTGAATGGTTTTTACAGTGAGAAATTTACACTAGGACAATTAGTAAAAATAACGTTTTGTTTTCCGCAACGAAAACAAACTTTATTGGTACTAGTGCAATCTATCAAGTTGTGGTCATCTGTTCGGCAACGAGGACAAGAAAATATTTTCCGCTGTTGAGTAGTAGAAACTGCATGAATAGGTGTTGATGGCGTGTAGGTACGTGAATGCGTACTATTATCAAAGCTGTGAGACATTGGAAACAATTTTTGTTTCGATGAGGTAGGTAAAATATTGGAAAAATCATTAGAGTTTGAATTTGAAACTTCTAAACAGTTTTCAAACCATTTACAAGATTCAAGTAATGTATTTACTGAAGATAAATCATTAGGTACTAATCTGTGACCGAACTCTGGTCTCAAATTCCGTCTTAAAATTTCAATTTTCTGTTTTTCTGTCAATGGTTCATGAAGTTTATGGAATAAAGATTCCATTGTGGCAAAATAAATAATAACTCTTTCGTTATGTTTCTGTTTACGTGAATCTATAAATTTTTTGAGCTTGTAATCATAATCCGTAATCTCAAAATATTTATAGAAGGAGGTTTTAAAAGTTTCCCAATCCCTTAAAAAATCTTTGTTGGCTCTAAACCAATCCAAAGCTATTCCCGAAAGTATATCGTAAATGTGGGCAAATAAGGTACTAGGGCTAATATTCCTTGCAGTAGCAAATTCTTCCACTTTTAGGATAAACTGTCTAGGACAACCTTCGCCAGAGAAGGAGAATTTTTTAATTTCGGTGTTTGGTCGAGTATTTGCAATATTTGATAAAGTTTGTGTTAAAGTATCAAAAAATGAATTAGGAATAACATTTTCTTGAAAAGATTCAGTTGAATGATAGGTAGTTGTTGATGGAGATGGCTCGAGAGATCGGAAATGTTGTTCAAGTGTTTTAAGTCGATCCCAAAGAGATTTATAAACTTGAATGTCCTGGGGTGAATTTTCGGTGTCAATTTCTATTATAGACAATCTATTACGAACGTGGGTAATATAAGGTAATATTTTCGCTTTCCTATTAGGATAGGAAGATATGGTTACATCAATTATATCTAAACATTTTGTTACTTCCTCCGTATCTAAAATAAAAGTATACGGGCTTGATGAAGATGGTGGGTATAAATTCGGTTCCGATAAAATAGTAGTTAAAAGTTCACGTAATTCTATGGCAGTTTGAGTCGGTTGAAAATCCGCATTACGTAATTTAAGTTCGTAAATAATTTCAGGTTTATTTAATTGTGAAATATCCATATTTATCTTCGGTAGTATAGTGGTCAGTATCCCCGCCTGTCACGCGGGAGACCGGGGTTCGATTCCCCGCCGGAGAGCCAGTGTGACGGGGCTCCTAGTCCGGCAGCACTAGAGTCGCCGGAACGTCGGAACCGCCGCACTCGTTTAATAGAATATTAACCAAATAAAAGAATCGTTCTCAGAGACTCGTTTTATTGTAATGAAAATAAGGAAAATAAGGAACTGAAACAATATAAAATACAAAGATATAGAAAATTATAAATACTTAATCTAAATAACGAGTAAAAAAGTAGGTGTGCTTACCCCGTGTATCGGGTTCCTGATGTATTAGAGAAAAATAATTATTTACACAACTAATAAAACGTACCGTTCAGGTAGCTGGTTTCTGTATGATTACGTCAAAATGAGCCGAAAAGGAAACGTGGAACGGAGAAAATTTGAATTTAGACAGAACAGATAAAAATATAATTTGATTACCATAGAGTGAGACTACGGAGTTTCTAGCCATTATAGAGGTTTCATCCATCTATAAGGCTAGAACGAAATGGCATCGTTACAAAACGAACGCTTACGTTAAAAGTGTGATCCAACCCAGCCTGGCCACAACGCCCAAAAAGGCGGTGGTTATCTCTGTAAGCTGTGCGGGTGTGTACTGTCTGTACTCAAGAGTATTCAGTTTGCACCGTTACATTTTTTGTAGCCGGGCTACATCGCATGCAACCTTAGAATAGGCGTTATTATTCTAAGCATGCAACCCACCCAGGCCACGTTTGTACCTAATGAAATTGGTAACTTTATGCGATTATATAGGTATGAGGTCATTGTACGGATCGAATACAGCCGGAAATACGTTTTTTTAACCGACTTCAAAAAAGGAGGAGGTTAATAATTCAGCTGTATTTTTTTTGTTTGTAACCTTAGTAGGTACTCGGTCATTTATAAACCGATTTGAATAATACTTTTTTTGTTTGAAAGGGTATACTTTCAAGTTGGTCCCATTGTCGATTGGTTGGTCCCAAGAAAGGATCTGATGATGAGACCGTATAGAAATTGAGGGAACTCTTCAAATATAACTGGCACACCTACCTATATCGATTTCGATGTTTTCCTGTATAACTCTTGCACTTGCTTCCGAAATCACCATTTGGTGGAGTAGAACGGATGACGAACGTCATCGGAATTCAATATAATCTGCAGCATAATTGATAGCGTTGTACAGAATTTTAATGTGCTTAACATTGCTTAGAACTGAGTATTATTTTTTAAATTTCAATAACGAAACAAGAATAATCAGTGAGGTGTTTAGATTATGTATTTTTTCTATAAAACAATAATATATCGGTATAATCGGTAGCTCAGTGCTTAGAGCATTAGACCGGATTTCCAAAGGTCGTGGCTGAGTTGATTTTTCCAATCTTTTTCTACTTAAAATTTATCATAAGAATAATATATTTTTTAAAACGATTGACAAGATGGGTTAAATGTCCTGTTTGTATGTGTCGTAGGATAATTTGATAAATAGAATTTTCTAAAAATCCTAGGGATATTGCAAAAACACGGATAATTAGACAATAGTGTTGTCATTTCTCAATCTTACTGAAAAAAGATAGGGTTTTTGCAAAAATACGGGTTGCTTTAGTAACATTGGATATTTTTTATTCTGATTGGCTTAATTTTTGCTTGCTTGCTAAGTCTTATTCTTATTGGGTAGTTGGGTGGATGGAGAGATGAGAGAATGGATTGACATTTGAAACGTCAAGTCGTCAACCAATCAGAGAAGATGTTGTTTTGGACGATCCGACCAGCCAATCAGTGTTCTTATTTCATAATAGCCAGCGATTCTTTTCGCAATCTTACTAAAGCAACCAGACTTTCGCAAAAATCCTATCCCTTTTCAGTAGGATTGAGAAATGACAACACCATTGTCTAATTATCCGTGTTTTCGCAATATCCCTAGGTTTTTCGCAAAAAAATCTTTATCTAATTATCCTGCGACATATGCACAGTTATTCGACATGGTATGCATTTATGTGAACCTCAACGTCATTAATTCTAGTACTATGCCTTGTTCATTCATCTTTTATGAATGAATTAATTAATAAAAACCATTAAGTATTGTGCATCATAGACTGTGCTTTCATAAGGAGCAGACGCTTATCTGTCACGCGGTCTTCTATCAATAGGAGAGTTGTTTTGGTTGATCGGAAAATTGACATAAATCGAATGCGTCGGCCGCTATCGCCGCATTATCGTTAAGACTTTACAAGTGATAACAAGTCTCAATTGATTGTTGACAGTGGTGCTGTGGACTACTGTTTTGATAGTGAGTATTTGGTTTGTTAATAGAAAATTTAGAGCCTGTCTTACAAGTGCTGGTAAGTCTTAAGTTACAACCATTTCTCTTAACAGATAGTTTCATACAAAATCCTGTGCATTTTTTTTAATTAGATCACTCCGCTCGTGGTCAATGTGTGTAGTGGTATGATTTGACCGATTCCCAACTTTTGCTTCCAAACATCAAATTAAGGCCATGATTAGGTACCCGCCTTAAATTGTTAGAAAGTGCGACTTCAGCTTAGTGTTAAAACTAATTTCAATTAAAACCCATTTCAATTTTCATTGCAAGTGCGATAGCAAGAGCGATCTTATGTTCAAAGTTGTGGCGGGTTATTATTTTCAATTACAGTAATAAATACAAATAATAATTAATGTGCGCGCAGTGTGTACTCATTATTACATCAACTTATTTACACCTACTTATTTGATAACTTAAAATAACGACAGCTCTCTTGGCTCTGTCCTCATTACAGTTTCCTTTCCATGGTCACTGACCAATCTAAAAACGGAATGAAAACTGTTCAACATACCTACTTTGCTGAATTTCGTATTCAGGCGCGCCGCCGGTCAAACTGCATACAGCACAGCAGACTGCACTGCGCAATGATCCAAAGATTTATAAAAATACGTAAGATAAATGTTGGTTGAGCTAGGCTAGCCAGCCTAGGCTACAGAGTGTGGCGAGCTCGGGAATATTTTTTTTTCTTGGTGACAGCAGCAGTTTTTCTTTTGCTATAATAAATACTGCTGATATTTCCCAGATGTCATTGAAGGTAGAGAAGGTGACGGAGCCGCTGGTGCTGGGCGAGGGCCCGCACTGGGACGCCGCGCAGCAGGCGCTCTACTTCGTCGACATCAAGAGCTGCTCCATACACAAGTACAAGCCGAACACCGGGGAACATACGAAGACGAAACTCGGTAAATACTAGATAGTTTTATAGCAATGTTTGTTAAACTTGTGATTTACAAAAAAATACATTCTTCAATGCTATTTTTATACATACTTATGATAAATTCCGGGCCATGCTCTAACTACTGAGCTACTGAGACTTCGTCTACTATGCTACCGAGACAGTCTTGGTAGCTCAGTCGTAAAAGCTTTGGAGCGGATTTCCAAAGGTCGTGGGTTCGAGTCCCATCTGAGAATTCACTTGTGGCCGAGTTGATTTTTTCCAATATTTTTCTATTTAAATTTTATCATTAATGCTTCTTAAGTTTTTTCACCTTACGTTTGATCGTGAGCGTGTTAGAATTTTGTGGTAGGTACTTCATAGGTGAAGTACCGTCAACACTTCAGGTTATACTTGCACCTCGTCTTCCTTAGGAAGGATATTGGGCCATGCATGAAATGACCCACCACGCGCTGGCCCAATGCGGATTGTTTGGTTTTAACCACTCCAAATATAGTCGAGAAACTTGTCAGAAGCACTGAGGAGGCCCTCAGTGCGTCGTGAGATGGTATATTTTTAAAGTCGACTGTTTTTTTTATGTATCTTTTAACATAACGTCATAAGTTGTCAACAGATTTCAATAATTCTTTTTTTATTTGAAAGTTCATAGTTCAAGTGTGGTAGAATTTTTAGGAAGATCTTGCTGGTAGTTTTTCATAATCCTGAAAAATATGAATTGCGTTTTTTCGTCGTTTTTACATACAATGATGTCATCTAGACATCAATGTAGGTACCTAAGTAAAAAAAATTCAAAAAACTTTTTTTTTATTATTATTTTTTTGACATTGACTATTTGATATATATTTTTTTGAAATAAAACAACTTTTACGGATATCAAACGCGCTATATTTCCACGAACTAAGTTGTAATTGTCCGTAATTTTTAGGTTTTTTAGGGGTTTTTTGATTTTCCCGACGTTTCGGCACCTTTACAGCTGCCGTGGTCACGGGATCGTCATCCCGTGACCACGGCAGCTGTAAAGGTGCCGAAACGTCGGGAAAATCAAAAAACCCCTAAAAAACCTAAAAATTACGGACAATTACAACTTAGTTCGTGGAAATATAGCGCGTTTGATATCCGTAAAAGTTGTTTTATTTCAATGAACAGTGCGCGCCAAAACATAAGATGTACGTATATATTTTTTTTATCCTTCTGACATTAAGTTTTGTTTTTTTAATTTTCAATAATAAAATTTATGTACTACTGTAAAATCATAAATACATTACACTTTTATCATAGGTATTAAATAAATAGCGGCTACTCTCATTATGCATTTGTGTAGTACCTGTAACTGAGATAGCATTTAGTTCTGTAACTTTGTATTTTAGTTATATTATTGTATTTACTGATGTATATCTTGTTGGTGCTAAATAAATAAATATAAAAAAAAAGTTACATCGACTTCATAACCGACATTGAGAGAGAGAGAATGGTTCGCTGTCATCTGAGAAGTCGTAAGTCGTAACATCGTATATTCCAATCGAAATCGCATGCACAGGAGGAACAGTAGGCTTCGTAACGCCAGTAGAGGGCACCACCGACCATTTGTGGCGCCAGAGCTGCTGCGGAACTTGGGCGAGGTGGACCGGGGGAGCCCGCCAACAGGCTGCCAGGGATCGGGGACGCTGTTTGTTGTATCTATTGATGCGGTCTACCTCGTGCGAATGCTTAAGGTGGAACGATTTTCATACAAAAAACAGTCGAGATAATCTTGGTAGATTAACAGAATTAATACTTAAATATATGTGCAACTATTTCTTTTCGGGTATTCATTTGCGCTTAATTAATAAACAAACATTGTTTCATTCAGAAATCACCTATAAATGAACACAAAATTTTTGCAAATATTACGTGTGTGTATGTGACAAATGTCGTGTACGTATACAAAAATCGCGACGTTGCCATTCCATGCGGCTAAGACGCGCAACGCGCGAAGTTGCCGCTCTTACGTTTGTCTCGATTTAATAATTGTTTAAATTTCTCTTTACTAGATTTTTCAGCTGTGTTGCCGTTGCGTCCCAAAAGAGATGAGTTTCGTCAGTAATAATTTACTTTGGGATTATGATATAAAGTTGTGATTTGTAGGATTTATCCTGACTCCGATTTTGAAAAAATGCTAAACACGACTTTACATTTTGTTTTTTATGCGTAAAACTTTTTTCTCCCATCACTGTCAAAAAATGGAAAATAAGATTTTATAAACAAAAAAAAAAGAAAAGAAAATTTTATCTGCTTTGTGCAAATAAAATTTACTTGTATTATGTAACGTACTTAATATTTAAATATTTTATTTTTTCAAATAGGTATTAAATTGTCCGGAATCACATCTACGTACTGACAACACCGACCGTTCCGTATTTGTCATTTGTTTATAGTGTTTTTTCGTTGTGTTGTTGTGACTAGGGATGGTCAATACTACTGACTAAAATTTCAGTGAAATGAAAATGAAATATAAACGAAACTTATGAAATCTTTCAAAACGGGTTGAAATATTTCAGTTTTAAGTGAAATTTATTTTCTGACTAGAAATGATTTATTTTACGTACATCCTAATGATTTAACGATCTTAATGATTTATTTTATTAATTAATATTACAATTTTAACGTATTAAATGATAATAACAGACTTAATTTTGATTTAACCGTTAAGAAAGTTAAGAAAATAATCTAAGTATTCAAGTACAAATTCTTATGATGTTTTTACTTAGCCTTTCAAAACATCATAAGTATGATGATAGGATAGAGATAAACATAGACTAAACCAAATACAAAACAGGAATTTGACGTCACATATCACTTGACTATTGATGTTTCGACTATGAATCAGGACATTTGCGCGAAAAGCTAATAACGCGAAAGACTCTTACACGAAAAGCCGTTTGCTCGAATAAACATTTGCGCGAATAGTGCACAAATGTAATTAAATTTGCCTCAATTATTGGTCAGTTAGCCTTCAAAAACATTTTCACCGTACAGCGCATGAATGAATGTTAGCGCTATCTCAGCACTTTTTTTTCTAGATTGTACTTAACATTACATAATACATATTAAAGATACACAAGAGGTTAGCACTTTTTATTTTATAACCTCTCAGGCATCGGAAAACGAAACACAATAGATATTTAATTGTTTCCAACCCCGGTGTTCGCTGCGCTGCTTTACGAATAAGTATTTGTTGAATAATACAATTTCATTTTGTGGTAAGTTCTTAATAGTAATTTTTTTTGGGGCATTTTTGCTTACTTACATGTTTTATGTATTAATATTTTATAATATCAGTATCTTTATAAAATAAAACACGAAATTAGTTATATGCACATAAGTGCCTTTAAAGACTCAATCCTCAGAAACACGTGAAGTATAAAATTGATATTAATAAAGATTAAAGTGGTTCCCCCGAACTGTAAAAATCAAGCTTCTAAGTTTTTACATCACCATAATAAATTATCGCAGTAAATTAAAGCTTTAAAGGTAGAATTTAACAAGATTTACAAGATGTAAAATTTCACCACATAAGTAAACAAAAAGAGTAAGTATAAAAATGGCGTCTCGAGCTTGATTCCAAAACTATTATAATATAAAATGGAGATTGTAACTAACAAACAAGTAGACAAAATATGATCATTTGCGCAAATTTATATACGCGCCAATATACCGAAAGGAGCTAAATGTATTGATTTTAAATAAAACTAATATAATAGTATTGTAGTATTGTACTAGCGGATCCTCGCGGTTTTACACGCGTGGTACCTGTTCCCGTGGGAATATCGGGATAAAATATAGCCTATGTTAATCAGGGATAGTGTAGCATCCTAAAAGAATTTTTGAAATCAGTCCAGTAGTTTTTGAGTTTATTCATTACATACATACATACACATCTTTCCTCTTTATCACTACATAGTATAAAGCAAAGTCGCTTCCCGCTATCTGTCCCTATATATGCTTAGATCTTTAAAACTACGCAACGGATTTTGATGCGGTTTTTTTTAATAGATAGAGTGATTCGAGAGGAAGGTAAAATAACCTTCAATATATAGTAGAGAAATACTGTAGTTTTTAAGGTTTCTAATGTGATGTCGTAAATGATTACATTTTTTCCGCTTACATTGCAAACGCAGGCTGAACCCTACGAGATTTATCAATATAAGGTAATAAAATAAGTATTTGTACACCTTGAAAATGTCTACAGAAAACTCCGCGGTGGTTTAAGTTTATCTCTTAAGGATAACCCACAATAGCATAAGTCGTGTAGTCCACGCGGGCGAAGCCGCGGGCGGGAAGCTAGTAATATTATATAGTATAGAAGTATAGAAAACGGTAACATGATGATCCAACAACCACCACCACTTTTTTTTTGATTGAGGAAACACTGCAATTTTAATCAAAATCTTCAGCAGTGGTTTAAAAAAAAGATATTATAATGGGCAAACACACTAAGAAATCTTAAAATTTAGAGTATCAATTACATTCTTGTCACTTGTGCAATTTAAAAAAGTTGCAATTGCATTTGTTGCAATTTATACATCAAAATTAATATTGTGATGTTATTTAAATAAACAATAATATAAAATAAATAATAAAAAAATAACAAAAAAAAATCTACCATCAGAAGTCTCGAACCCTAACTCTTTGATACCTAAGCCGAGTACGTAGACCGCTGGGCTACTTTATTATTTTCAGCTGGGTCGAAATATTCTACTACAAGAAACTCAGAAATAAGGTATGCATGTGTGAGTGATTAGTAAAATTGGGAGACAGAAACACTCTCTCGAGATATTTGGATGATTTATGTACTACAAAAAGATAAATGTTGGTTTCGAAAATTCAATATTTATTTATAGAATGCGCTGATAGTATTTTGAGTTAAAAAGATACAAAGAACAATTAACAAATAAATAAAAACTACTAAATAGCGAAAGTAGCGCCATCTAACGACCGTTAAGCTTTTTGTAACTTAATCGTTCCACCTTAATGCGTATTGGTGGGTTTAACGACTGCAAATACAGCCGAGACCAAGAGCTTAAGGCGGTACCCTGACCGAAAGTGGCGCCGCGTTGAATTTTATTTAATATCGTAATTCTAATTCACAATTTTAATAAAACTTTACGTGGAATTCTTAGAGCCCATAGTCTAGTATTTTTAGACGGTATCATTACATTCCCTCGTAGTCACTGCTAGAAGTAGATAGCAAAACTGCTAAAAGTGGCCGTTTTTGACACATTTGCTATCTACTTCTGCGAATGACTATGACGAGATGTAGCGATACCTTCTAAAAATACAAGACAATGGGCTCTAAAAATTCCACGTAAAGTTTTATTAAAATTAAATAAAATTCAACGCGGCGCCACTTTAGGTCAGGGTACCGCCTTAACGTGTCTTACTTACCTGAACGAAGCATGAGGAGCTCGAGATGGTAACTTTTGGACTCATCCCGTGACCGAACATTCCACCATCGAGCTCCTCGATGGATATGAAGAAGACAAGCGTTAGTCTTCGTTACGATAAGTATAAGTAGTTTGCCGAAACCGTACTAGGCTAGAACCTTTGTATTCACAGGAGGAACAGTAGGCTTCATAGTGCCAGTAGAGGGCACCACTGACCAGTTCGTGGCGGGGGTGGGGCGCGAGTTCCAGGTGGTCGAGTGGGACGGGCGCAATGGGTCCGCGCCGGTGCTGCTGCGGACCTTGGGCGAGGTGGACCGGGAGGAGCCCGCCAACAGGCTGAATGATGGCAAAGCGGACCCTAAGGGAAGGCTGTTTGCTGGTAAGTCTTTCTTTTATTATTTTTATTTACTCTCTTGCTTATACCGCATGGGCGCGCTCAAGGTCAACATGTGCTACAATCGGGGACCTTCGCGGTAGACCAGTAGTCTTTTAGTCGCCTTATTCCAAATTCTAAATGCGAAAGTGTGTTTGTGTGTCCTTCCTTCACGCCCTAACTTACAGTCGAGCCTAACAGTCAATCGACTTGATTTTTGGCATAGAGTCAGTTGAGAGGACAGAGAGTAACAAAGGCTTTATTATCCATATATTCCCACGAGATAATAGAAAATTAATAGGTTTTTCATTTGGATATTAAATTATTTCCTGGATTGTACAAAATAAACCTGTAATATTATTTTCACCTCACACGCACGGAAGAGGAGGTTTTGTCATTAAGTTTCATCGTAGAAAATCGCTTTTTGCGGCCTAGCGCGGTAAAGTGCTTTTTTAATTTAATACCTGAAAATATGTCATAATGCGTTCCAAATCGCACTATTGACTTTTTTGTTACATTTTATTCTTACTTTAAATAGCTTTGAATTAATTATAATACTCCGTTTTGGTTTTATTATATTATTTTAGTTCATTGAATCATAAAAACAATAACAATAAGATTAAACTATTTATTTTAAGAATTTTATATAAGGCTGGGTGAGATTTCACAACCAATGATTTGATTTCGGAACGTCACATAAATCTTTATTTTTAAATTGTCTTTGTCTTGTACCTCATGTCAACATTTACGGAATCGTTTTTATTCTTATTAATAAGTAACAATATATTCCTACTTTAAATAACTTTGAATTAACTATGATATATTTTTATTATTTTAGTTTTTTATATCATTAAAACAACGAGAATAAGGTATATTTAGATTAAACTTCATGTTTAAAGAATTTTTTACCGGAAGTTGACCGCGCAAACAACCATAACATGTTCCTCGCTGTTGTGAGGTGAAAAATTGTGTGTTGCGCTCGGCAGAAAAGTTTTTAGCGTCTTGTACCTTTCAAATCCTCGCTTCGCTCAGAACATTCTTTGAACCACTCGCAACGCTCGTGGTTCAATCCTAGAATCCTTCGCTTGCTCAGCTTTCAATAGAGGTAACTCGCCGTTAAATAACCAACTTTCCAGCCTTGCATAACAAATAACTATTAATAAATATATATCACTTTCATTCACTATAAATCACCAAATAAAGTTTTTCTTAATTAATGTGTATTTAGACAAAAGTATTTTATTATTAAAAGACTTTTATAAAGCTTTTTTTATCAATAGTGTGGTAAACCTACGGTCTTTTACGATCTTGTCCGCTAACCCCGCGTTTCTATAACTTATTAGCGGATTGTTTTGGCTACGGGCACGGACGGTTATATTAGTAGTAGGGATTCGAGAGTTCTAACACAGTGTCAGAACTCCCATCCCCCCCTTCCACCACCCGTCTCCCCCCTCATTGCCCTTCCACAACCCATCCTCGGGTCGTCCAAAAAACACCCCCATTTGAATCGATTGCGCTGGGTCCCAGAGAGATATCTCTAACCCTTTCTGAGATACGTTTTTCTTAAATTCAGCCCTACTTGATTAACTAATTAATCCTCGGGCTTCCCTAATGACGCGTTCTATGTTAATTACACCTCAGTCATTTTTCACAATGCCGCTCATTACTTAACTATCCCTTAACTACTTTAATAAAATCATTCATATTTGTTGCATAACTACGATCCGTACCTATGCATGTTTTCGAACAAAATACCGCCTCTCCTAGTCTACCTACCTACCCAGGCAAACCGAACATACACAGTTTGTTGAAGCTGGAGCTTGAACATAGAGCTTGAGCTGTGAACACATATTTCTCTTCTACAATCTTAATTTGGTTCATTAATTTCTCATTTATTTGCTTCCACTACCATAACAAGTTTTACAAGTACTTTTATTATTTGATTCGACAAATAACTTTGCTCATTAAATTATCAACTATTTGCTTTCACTATAACAAGTTTTATTCAAGTTCTCAGTTGTTTTTTGAACTTTTAAACATAAAGATTGAATAAAATCATCCATACTGACGTTGATATAATGCATCATATTATAAAAAATGTATGAAATAAGGTTGAAATTTGACACCTGAATAAACGATTTATTCTGTTAATATTCCCTTCTTTTCCTTCATTTCAAAGGTTTTTAAAATAAAGATCAAAATGAAATTGAATACCCAACCTAAAATACCCTTGGCGAAGCAGTCTTGTCAGAACTTGTTGTTTAACATACAATTACATGTGAACACCATATTTTTCATTCATTATCGAAAAACTTTATTTACTACTTTCAATAAAGTTTCAACTAACTTCTTCTCTTCATTATTTAAGTATCAAATGTTTGCTTATAAAAGCATAACAAGTTTATTTAAGTCTTATCCTTTGAATTAGTTTACTTTGTTTTATCAGTGATTGTCAAACACATTAGAATCTAATGATATGAACTAGTATAAAACAGACTACGTGAAGTTGATTGTGAGGTGATTCATTACAATCGCTGACATGCAAGCATGTTATATATTTTATAACACTGAACCTAAGTTTTGGTTTGAACATTGCCAACTGATACTTAATAATGGTAACTTAATCTCAAATCTAAAATAGAATTATCCAAATGGTGCTCCTCCTACCGTGTAGTAAACCTGGTTAAAGTTTGCAAATAAGTTACAATTTGAAGACATGGAATTCACTTTCTTATTTTTATTGATATATTACTCGAATGCTTCTTATGTTGCAAATAAAATAAAATACAATTATTAAAAAAAATATCCTAAATATTCGTAATAAAAGTGAAGTGATAATTTATTATTACCTAAATCGTTCGTAGGTAATATGCATCTACAAAATGGATGTTAATATTAGTTTAGATATTATGCTAATAAACTAGTTCACACTGCTATTCACAACTACAATATATTTTTTAGATGTCTTAAATAATTAACACACCCTCTTATACGCATACGCAACCTACATTTGTATTTCTTGCAAGTAAATAGGTACTAATTATTTCTTTTTTATTTGTATAAACAGAAGGCATACTTTTAGAGAAGAAATGTTTTCTTTAGCATTCATATAATAACGTTTTTTATTATTATTAATATAAACTGCATTTTTTTTTAAAGAATTTACTGTTATCGTCTTTGAAAGAAAACAATGCTTACCCACAACGAAATTTTATAACTAATAAAATGATACAGTAAATAATATTTAACAATTCAATATTAAGATTTTTTTATGCAATTATGTAAATCTATTTATTATGTACACAATTCGAAAATTTGTTCCGTCTTCATACTCATCATTAACTAACTTAAAAATTTAGCATTGTCCAATTCCACCAAAAATTCTAATATTTCACATTGTTGAGAGCTACCTCTCGAAGTTGAAAAATGTTCAAATTCTCGATGATGAATGAATCTCTTCCTCTAAGTCAAACATTGATTTCTTTTTTTACCTAAGCAACACACTTACTTCTGCTCTCCATTTGATAAAAGTAAAAAAAATGACGTTTTACTTATTGAAATGTTAGAATATCATTTTTAATATTTATTAATTTTGTTCCTTATAATTAAATTATTTAAAAGAATTTTGGATCCATGAGCATTTTCATCGATATACTTGTTAATTTCTTCATGATATTAACAAACATTGTCGAACAAGATAAGGAAAATTAGAAGACATAAAAAGATATCGTATGTTTACTAATGCATTCATAAAAAAACTGTAAAATTATTTTATCAATTTAATGTTATAGTCTTTTAGTCTTTGAAAGAAAACAATGATACAGTAAAATTAATAATAATATTCAATATTTCATAAATAGTTTTTTTTAATGTGATCATATTTTTATGATGTACACAATTCAAGAACTTGTTCCTTCTGTCATAATCATAATTTCTATTTGATCGACAGGTATTCCTGATAGTTTCTTCATGATATTAACAAGGTTTGTTTTGAAATATAGAATTGTTCAAAACCAAACATTACCTAAGCATTTTTTATGGTAAATTTTAAATAGAAAAATATTATAATATTTTTCTATTTAAAATTTACCATTAGTATAAAAATAGCATTGAAAAATGCAAAAATTACAAAATCATAAGCATTTTTTCTTTGTGTTCGTTATTTCCACAACATGTTTTGTTCAAATGTTCATTTTTTTTTTAATTCTGCAGGAGTTTTAAAATTTTCGCATCGGAGAATAAAATTGTAGATAAATAAATGAATGATTTTGTCTGCTTGATCCAATTCAAAAAGAAAACGGTGTATGTATACTCCCAAAGATATTTTATTTGAATAATAAAATGATACATTCAAAAATAGTTTACAATTCAATATTTGTTATTCTAAATTAAAAGAAATCAGAGATATAATTATCACAATACCACATCTTGATTCACATAAAAAAAAATAATGCACAAATATTTTTTGTGATGAACTCCATTCCAAAACATGTTGTATTTCTTGTAGTATTCATTATATAACTTACAAAAATTAGGACAACCTTTTTCACATAATTCTATTATTTCATATTCTTAATATAACTCTCGAAGCCGCATTATTTTCTACAAACCTATTTTTTTATTTTTGTCTAAATAAATAAGGTACCAGAATTCGTTGAAATTCTTAATGATCAATTAATTAATCATTCGCTCGAAGTCAACCCACGGTTTTATTTTCCAACCTAACGCATATTCTTTTGTTCATCATTTAATAAAGTTTTTAAAGAAAGGCAGTTTTATCAAAAAATGTCAGAGTGAAATCTTTATTAGCAATTGGCAATTCCTTTATAGTGAATTTATTTTTTAAATCTTTGAACCCTTGTAAATCCACGACTAAGTATTGCATCGATTTTCATGATAGTTTCTTACGGAAGAATATTTTTGTTGTAGTTGTTAATATTTCTTGTGTCCATGAGCTCTATTTTTGATTCCCTCGTCTCGAGGTTTCTACTGATTTTCGTGCGAGCGACGTTTGAGTTTCCGTATTCCGTAAAAGCGACCTTGCACGTATATACATAACTACGCTTTTCACCTGTAGTACCGCCTCCCAACGCGAGCGCGCGAGGGGCAAAGCGAAGAGCGTGCTATGTCTACGCATGTTAGATCGCTAATCGCGTGATCGCCTCCTCATTCGCCTCGCCACTCGCACGACGAGTGATTCAAAAATAGAGGTCCTGGATGCATTTGAAAAATCTTTTATTATAAATCGTCGAGTGTCCAGTTCGTTGATTGTAGTTATACTTTTGCTTGTTGCATGTGGTTTCTTCCCTCTGTCATAGTAATAATTTATATTTTGAACATTAGGTATTCATGACAGTTTCTTCATGATATTAACAAGGTTTATATTGATATATAGAATTGTTAAAAAACCAAACAGTATTTTTTTTTTTGTGTTCGTTATTATTACAACAAGTTATGTACAAATAACGATTACTTTTTTAAATCCTACAGAAGTTTAAGTTTATTATGTTTTTACCAATTTTTCGCACTCTGAAAAGATGATAAGTTACTTGATCCAATTCAAAAAAAGAACGGTGTTTGTATATCCCCAGATATATTTTATTTGATTAATAAAATGATACATTAAAAAATAGTTTACAATTTAATTTGTTATTCTAAATTAATATAAATTAAAGATATAATTATAACAGTACCACATCTTGAGACACATTACATTTTTTAATGCACAGATATTTTTGTGATGAACACAACTCCAAAACTTTTTTTTCATTGTTGTTGCAATCATTAAGTAACTTAAAGCCATTATGACAACCTTTTTCACCTAATTCTATTATTTCACTCTGTAAATAGAACTCTCTAAGCCATATTATTTTCTCCAAATCTTTGACTAATACTTTTTCGTCAATTAAATAAGGTAGGTACTAAAATTCGTTGAAATTCTTGATGATCAATGATTCCTTCAATCCAAGTCAACCCACGGTTTTTCTCCAACCAACGTATATGCTTTTGTTCATCATTTCATAAAGTTTTCAAAAGAATAAGGTGATTTTATAAAAAATATTAGAGTGTAATCTTTCGTAGCGGTTGCCAATTCCTTTATAATGAATTTATTTTTTAAATCTTTGAACCATTGTAGATCCACCACTATTGTAACGATATTCATGATAGTTTCTTAAAATAATTTGTTAATGAGATTGTATTGATCAATGATTTTATGCACATTCAATATTTACGTTTTAACGTATATTTCTTGCGTTCAGATGCATTTTAAATAGCTTTCTAATATTATTATAAGTATAAATTGACTGTCGAATTTATTTGTTGTGGTTATACTATTGCTTGTTGTAGGTGGTAATTCACTCGAAAACGCCTACATCAGATGTCAGAACGCTTGCTAATTTTTAAGACATAAAGAAAAAAATACATTTATTAGATGAGTTGCTTTTGATCCCATCCTTTGTTGCACGCCCCACAGTAGACTAATCTACTATAGTTTAGCTCGTGTCTCCTATAAGGGTTATTCAAAAAAACTTGCTTCTTAGAGGTTCGCTGTTTGGTCTGTTTATCTTCTTGATAGAGTAGGTGTTGTGTCAAAGATGTGTTTGCTTCGTAACCAATGGTAGTGCTGTCACTAAAGCAGGATGTGGGTTGTAACAATAAGTACAAAAAATTGTAAGTACAACAATAAATATAAACCAACATCATGTAACAGACGAGGAGGTCGATAGTTACGAACAATTAGCAAATATCAGGTACAAAGAAGTATTTAAAATACAATACTTACATCCGTTTTAGATAGCCTGTTTCTCAACAGTAGTCAATGTAATAACGTCTTCTATGGCATTTTGTTAGGAAATGGAAAGCGAATGTGATCGTTTTTATACTAGTTCATATCATTAGATTCTAATGTGTTTGACAATCACTGATAAAACAAAGTAAACTAATTCAAAGGATAAGACTTAAATAAACTTGTTATGCTTTTGTAAGCAAACATTTGATACTTAAATAATGAAGAGAAGAAGTTAGTTGAAACTTTATTGAAAGTAGTAAATAAAGTTTTTCGATAATGAATGAAAAATATGGTGTTCACATGTAATTGTATGTTAAATAACAAGTTCTGACAAGACTGCTTCGCCAAGGGTATTTTAGGTTGGGTATTCAATTTCATTTTGATCTTTATTTTAAAAACCTTTGAAATGAAGGAAAAGAAGGGAATATTAACAGAATAAATCGTTTATTCAGGTGTCAAATTTCAACCTTATTTCATACATTTTTTATAATATGATGCATTATATCAACGTCAGTATGGATGATTTTATTCAATCTTTATGTTTAAATGTATATTTCTTGCAGTCAGATGCACTTGAAATTTCTTTTGTAATGTTATATATCAGCTGCCGTGTTCGTTGGTGGTGGTTAGTGTTTTGTTTATTATAGTACTTCACTCGTACGTCCGCATGTTTCCAGTGATCCGATAGCGAGACGTTCGCCAATTTTTTTAATTCATAGATCTCGATCTTTATTAGGTGATTCGCTTTTGATCCATTACCATAATTTGTAGAAATATATGAGACCCCGTCGTTTGTTACTCTGCCTACAATAGACGACTGAACTTTTGCTTTTTACTTCTACGCGGGTTGTTCAAAGAATTCCTTCAGAGAATCGCTGCTCGGTTCGCTGCTGCTATTTCTCTTCTTAAGGGTATGGGCTCGAAGATGTGTCCTCATCATCAGACATCGGAAAGTAATATTTATAAGTGTTTTCCTCCTAGTTGGTGGTAGTGTTATTATCGAGGTAAGATATGAGCAATAACAATGAGAACAAAGAATAATAAGTACAACAGTAAATATAAATCAACATCATGTAACTTAATAAAATAAAATACTCACTTCCATATTTGCTGTCTTGACTCTGAAGCCAGTACTTAGTCTATGTCTTCAATGAGGGCGAATTATATTTTGTTAGGAAAAGCTAAGTTGTGGTTGTTCTTATACTAAGTCAGATCATAACATTATGATGTGTTTCTCAATCAAAATGTTCAAAAAACAACTGAGAACTTGAATAAAACTTGTTATAGTGAAAGCAAATAGTTGATAATTTAATGAGCAAAGTTATTTGTCGAATCAAATAATAAAAGTACTTGTAAAACTTGTTATGGTAGTGGAAGCAAATAAATGAGAAATTAATGAACCAAATTAAGATTGTAGAAGAGAAATATGGTGTTCACAGCTCAAGCTCCATGTTCAAGCTCCAGCTTCAACAAACTGTGTATGTTCGGTTTGCCTGGGTAGGTAGGAAGACTAGGAGAGGCGGTGTTTTGTTCGAAAACATGCATAGGTACGGATCGTAGTTATGCAACAAATATGAATGATTTTATTAAAGTAGTTAAGGGATAGTTAAGTAATGAGCGGCATTGTGAAAAATGACTGAGGTGTAAATAACATAGAACGCGTCATTAGGGAATCCCGAGGATTAATTAGTTAATCAAGTAGGGCTGAATTTAAGAAAAACGTATCTCAGAAAGGGTTAGAGATATCTCTCTGGGACCCAGCGCAATCGATTCAAATTGTTGTTTTCATATAATTTTTTTTGACACAACACAAAACCTGACGTACTGGAGAACCGGTCTACGTCATAATTTATAAGTGAGGTGCATAGCACGAGGGCCAGACTTCCGTTGGTGAAAATCAACACGGAGTTTTATGTCATTAATGCAGCGACACGCTAAATGCATGAAGGTGCATATCATTCTGGATGATAGTGTGAAATCCGGGTAGGTGACATAGCAAAACATCAATACGATTAGAGTTATTGTACAAATCCATGGTTACAGTGATTTTAATTCGATATACAGGGTGGCGAAAAAAGACGGACATTGGAGGGAAAGTACCCTAAATATTGAAGTTTTACACAAAGGAACCATTCCCTTATTTAAAAAATAAATTAAACTGCATTCAAAGATTTTTGAAAAATCATTTACCTGCACCGGGAATCGAACCGGCCGGCGGAATAAGAAAAATAACATCGTGTACTTATGGTACAAATCGATAGTGTTAATCATAAAGATCAATTTAGTGTGAATAGTATCCAAAATTAAAAACAACTCTTAGAAACCTATTTAAAAACTTATCTATCGATTGAACTCGCGTCTTGTCGGCTTTAGTATGGAATTATGGTGAATATTAGTAAAAAAAAAGTCAATAACTTATAATCAAAGTCAGTGTATTGCTACATATGGTTCATATTTCGAGCTACTAAATAAGTTAAAGTGAACTTCACTTTTATTTTAGTTAGCGTGAGTTAGAGGTAGGTAGAATAATATAGAAGGTGACAGAGTTGTTGAGTGATGCATAGTCTTTCTCTCTTTACTACTAGGTTTATGTATTCATAAGAATTTCTTGTTTTTATTTTCTTAACATAAAAAAAAAAAAAAAAAAAAAAAAACCGTCCGTATTTAGGAGCATGATGTGGCAGCCTTTAATAGAATTTTACATTTTGCATGAACTTACCAATTGTCGTTGTTAATCCTATGTAAGATTCAATGTAATTTTCACTGGCAGTCCTAATAAATAAATAAATAAATATATTGAACGTTGTTATCTTTTATCTTTCCTGGTTTTGTCTTTAATTTAAGACAATATGTTACTGAAGCTAAATTGTTTATACTTAACACTATCGAATAGTACCATAAAAGTACACGATGTTTTTTTTTAAACAAGCTGGTTCGATTTGGGAATCGAAGATTTTTGAAAAATCTTTGAATGCAGTTTAATTTATTTTTTAAAATGAAGGAATATTTCCATTGGGCAGAATTTGTTTACATCAATATTTAGGGTACTTTCCTTCCAGTGACCGTCTTTTTTTACAGCCTGTATACGAGTTTCTCTGAGAACCAGAATAGTATTATTGTTGAAACAATAAAAATGTCAGGGCTCGTATCTCTGAAAGTTAAAATGTTTCAAGAGATAAACAAAGTACAGCATTTACATGTTCGTCAATAAACACGTTTGTCATACTTTGTCTACTTAATGGTACCTAAATAAAATAATACTTATAAAATGTCTTCTAGTAAGTATCTAAGTATTGTAAGTACTTTGAAAACCATTGTTATGGAAATTAAATATTTAGCACAAATTAGTTTTAAAATACTTCCAAAGAAACGTCTCAAGAATATGGCCAATAATGAACAAGCATCTTTACGAGCGACGACCGCAGCCTTTGTACAAAATACAAGGTTAAAAACATAAGTTGCTTGGATTATTGTCTCGAATTTGAGAGATAAATGTTTCGATGTCAGCATTAACATTAAATTATGAAATCATATTCAGCATGGGTGTATCTTATGGCGTCAGACTTAGATAAGATGGTGGTAGTTAGCCAGGCGGATTTACAACAAGTCCTACCACCAATCAGAAATCATAAAAAAGCGAATAAGAAAAGGGCTTAATTCTACTAATGTTTAGTATCAATCGTATCTCAATAATGTTTCAAATGTTTTTTTTTCTACAATTTGGGTGTTTTCATTTTTTTTTTTTTTTTTTTAGTTTTGGACGACCCGAGGATGGGTTGTGGAAGGGCAATGAGGGGGGAGACGGGTGGTGGAGGGGGGGGGGGATGGGAGTTCTGACACTGTGTTAGAACTCTCGAATCCCTACTACTTATATTGTGTAATTTTTTCCATAGAAGAAATGTCTTTGTCTTTTATCAGGTACAATGGGCCCTGAAGACGTGCCAGGGCAGTTCACAATGAGCAAAGGGTCGTTGTTCCGGCTCGACGGACCAAAGCTGACGACGCTGGTGGAAGGGGTCAGCATCTCCAACGGCCTGGCCTGGGACCTGAAGGAGAAGGCCTTCTATTATACGGATTCCTTGGAGTACAACATCAGAAGATATGACTACGATGTTGAGACTGGAGATATCTGTGAGTTTTGTTTGTTTTAAATGGTATCTCCGCTCTAGAAACAATAAGCGTTATTATGTAATGAATTTGCGTATAATATTATTTTGCGTGTGGTTCTTAAGATAAAATGCTTATGGTGGATAAGTAAAATATTCTAGTTTTCTCCTTTAATCTCCTTATCCACCCATAAGGAAGGCCAGTGCTCCAGCCGTTAATAAATGGCTGATGATTATGATGGTTATTGGTGATTGTTGCTTGAAGAGTAAAAAGTAGCTCTATGAATAATAAATACATAAATAATTGCATACAATCACACCCATTATCTAGCCCACGTTAAGTTTCATGGAGAACTTGTGTTATGGATACTAGACAGGGATACACATACAAACGCAACTAGTCTCATGTCGCCCTGACGCGATACAAATAGACATGTTCAATTGTTCATGCACACAAATATTTGTCGTGTCCGGGGATCAAACCCGGGACCTCTGGCGCAGAAGGCGGGTTTAGTACCTATCCAGCAGCATATCTCTTTAGCATGCAGTTGCTAAAGAGATTATGTTTCGTCAAAAAGATTATTGTTTTGGTTTGAAGAGTAAATCTTCTTCGTGTATCAATTGCGTAGGGAATAAATTAATATTTAACCGACTTCAAAAAATAAGGAGGTTATCAATCCGTCCGTATATATATATATAGTCCTTTTCCAACACTTGTTTGATCCAGCGAAATTAAAAGAGTACTTTGTTTGTACATATATATATATATATATATTTTATAGGTATGTTCACCGATTACTCGAGAACGCCTGAACCGATCGAAATGATTCAAACGTTATTACATTGAGTTTCTTCCCAAGTTGGTCCAATTTTTTGAAATTTTGAAATAGGTTCATTAGTTTTGAAGAAATCTTGAAAAACTGTCGTTTTTTCTGTCAAGTGGTTTGACTCAAACTAGTAGTTGCCTACACTACTAGTTTGAGTCAAACCGAAGTGCGGGACTTATCCTGACTTTAAAAATTGTGAAATAAAAAACTTTTTATAAATTAATAAAAACCGAGTTCAAGGGACTGACTCCAAAAGGTTTAATTTTTACTTTTTGATTTTTGAAGTCGGTTTTTATTTTTTTATAAAAAAATAGCCGCTAATCACTGCCCCCTCCCGCGGTGCTTCTCGATGTGTTTTTTTTTAAGCAGTTAGTGAAATAATAATAATTGTACCTTTTAAATAAAAAAAATATTCTGATGTTGGTAATAAAACTCAATTTAATCTTATAACTTTTAATAAACTTTTGCATGACTGTGTCTGGATGAATGTCTTGTTCAAACCTATATGCCTGTGTCACATTAAAGCAAAATTAATAATTGTAATTCCATTTTCCAGCGAACATGCGCTACATATTCGACTTCAAGAAGAACAACGTGGAGGGGCTCCCCGACGGGTCGACCATAGACACGACGGGCAACCTGTGGGTGGCCGTGTTCGACGGCAGCTGCGTCATCAACGTGGACCCTCGCACCGGGACCTTGCTGCGGGAGATACCCATACCAGCTAAGCAAGTGAGTTAATCAGATTATGGGCAGTTAAAATGCCCTCTAGAGACGGGCCCACTTAGCACTAAGCGGTCCCCGGGGACTGCACTCGACTTTACGCGCTACGCGATTTTAAACTCTATTGTTATTGCTAAGAGTCGAATTATTTAGGTATGGTATGGGTATCACATCGAAACAGGTGTTTCGATGAGTGACACGGCGTACCCATTTACCGGGAGTTTGTCGTATTTGACGGCAGCTATGTCTTCAACGTGGACCCCCCGACCAGTACCCTGCTGCGGAAGGTACCCATACCGGTTAATCAGGTCAGTCATAGCCAGCAGAGTAAGGTCATAGTTCGATCAAACGCAGAATGAACTAAACTCGATACAGAATCGATCTAGTAGCAAAACGCCAATAGGTGATGCTGAAAGTTGCATGTCTGATATGACTGTTAAGGGTTGGACCACACTCATCGGCACGCTTTCGCCTATTTCCGTCGGTCTATCCTTTTCTATCGCTCGGAACCGCTATTTGCTAGACCGAGAAAGACTGGAGGAACGCTTGAGCATGCGGCGGTGCGATAGCGTTCCTACAGTCTTTCTCGCTCTGACTAGTAACGGTTAGGAGCGTCATAAAAGGATAAGGCGACGGAAAAAGGCGACACTATAATTACCTTCGCGGACTACGTCTGCGTCCCATTCAGACGCGATGCGAGTCTGCGTCTCACTCAGTTCATAAAAGACGAAGACGTTAGAAGACGATCCCGTCAGGGTGACGTGAGACTAGTTGCTTTTTTCTAGTATATTTTCTTGAATATTTATCACACAAAAATAGCATTGTAAAATGCAAAATTGAAAAGTTATAATAACTTAAAAGACGTTGGGAGCTAAAATGGCCTTAGTTTAGAAATAAAAATAATTCACAATTTTTAAAGGTAGAAGAGGTCCCATGCCTACGCTGATAACCTTATGACAACTCCTCATCACCTTTTACAAAATGCTGCTTTTCCCGGTGCAGGGACGTTACTTATTGAGGAGTTTTCCCGATACTTCATCATCAGCTGCACTTCATCACATGCATTGAGTCGAGCATAAATTGCTTATGAACTACATTAAAGTAATCGTATAGCTGCCGTGAAATGCTAAGTATTTAATAGTTCCGATGACCATTTGTGGTCTTCTTCATCAGTTCCACTTCACCAAATGGTGCATTCCGGCAGCATATGCATAAGCTACTATAGAAAACACCGAAATCGCTATAGGAGTGCCTATAATATTTGAAGAGTTCCCTGGATTTCTCCAGGATCCCATCATCAGATCCTGACATGATGACAATGGGACCACATGTGAAGTATACCCTTTCGAACAAAAAAAGAATTACTCAAATCGGTCCAGCCGTCTTCGAATAATCGAGTAACATACATAAAATAAAAATAAAAAAAGATTCCGTCGAATTGAGAACCTCCTCCTTTTTTTGAAGTCGGTTAAAGACAATTTACGTGGTGTCTAATCATATTAAAGCCATTATAGCTCTTTATGTGTCAACGGAGTCACCGGTTAGCTGCATATGCAACAGCATCATGCATACAAACGCCGATACGTAACAGTCGCCTACAAAACTAACACGTCATACTTACCACTAGGTGACCTCCGTGACCTTCGGGGGCCCGAACCTGGACATCCTGTTCGTGACGACGGCGAGCATGAACATCTCCGGCGAGCAGAAGCCTCCGTGTGGCGCCACCTTTATGATCACCGGCCTCGGCGTGAAAGGCCACCCTAATGTCAATTACAAGTTATAAGCAGAAAAAACTCATTAATGATTCAATAGAAATTGTAAAAAAAATACATAACGCCACTTTAATTTATATCGTTCGAAAATGTTAGAAACTAAGACTTTAGATATTATTTTGATGAATAAATAAAAAATCGTATTAGCCTCCGGTTCCACTAGAGCAGTGTTTCCCAATTAGTGGTACGCGTACCCCTTGGGGTACGTGAGGTAGCATCAAAGGGTACGCGAGCTATCTCTTAACTAAGATATTAAATCAGTATAAAATAATTACCTATGGAATATCTATACTAATAATATAAAGCTGAAGAGTTTGTTTGTTTGAACGCAAGCTGAAGAGTTTTTTGTTAATCTCGGGAACTACTAGACCGATTTAGAAAATTCTTAGACCATTAGAAAGCTACATTTCTCCCGAGTGACAAAGGCTATATTTTATCTCGATATTCCCACGGGAACGGGCACCACGCGAGTAAAACCGCGAGGATCCGCTAGTAATGTAATAAAGGGGTACGCGAGTACGAAGTATTTTTTGGAGTGGTACGTAGTAAAACTAATTGGGAACCACTGGAGCTAAGTTATGTTGCTAAGAATGTTTTGCACACCAATAGGATTACGTTATTATCTAAGCTTTGAAATTCTATTGTCGTAAATCTTTAGCAACGTCGCTTAAGAGCTAGCGCAGACGACGGACAACGGAGGACTTTTTGTCCGCGACACGTCTTTATTGTTAACCAAAAAGATTGAACTTAGATCGCGTATATCCATGAAAAGTACGCGATAGTCTTCGTTATATATTCAACTTTATGTTCTTAGTAATAAGGTCGTGTCGCGGACAAAAAGTCCTCCAATGTCCGTCGTCTGCGCCGCCCCTAAAGCTAAAGACGTGAAACCTATTCCTATTCCTTCAACTTTTATTGAAGCAAATAAAATAAATGTATTTAGGTATATTCCATTTACATTTGAAAAAAATCACTCGACCATTTGTTTGTGTGTTTGTTAATATTTCACTTCTTCTTCTTTTACATTGTTTTATAAAATCAATTGAAAAATGTATTATAATTTGTTATTATTACTCTAAGGAATATATTTATTACTGGAAAAAGGGTTTTATTTTTCAAACGTCGAAAAAAATTTTGATATCTTTGGACATAATATGTACGATGTTATATGTCATTAGACGCATTTGCACATTTCATTTTACAAGGAATGTTAGTCATTGATATATACCTACATAAAGAATAGAAAAGGCTCAAAAATAGAACCTTGGGGAAACGGTCTGGTTTTGGAACTGAGAGGTGTCTTTTAAGATTTTTCAATTATTATTTTACTATCTTGTAGAATGTATTAATATAGAACTAAATGGGTATACTTTTATAACGTCGAATTCAATCAGGGTGTTTAAAATCTATCGCAATCCTTTCAATTCGCCATTTGAAAGATATTTACATACTTCAGACCGTCACTATTTGACATTTGATAGGGATTGTGATCGGGACGCGTTTTGAAAGGTATTGAATGAACGAAATTGAACTGTCTAAGCAAAGTGACTGACGAAAATATATTTCAAATGTATGGAGAAGTGTCAAATGAAGTGTTATTTAAAACATAATTCGTCCCGAAAGGGATTGCGACTTTAAGTAACACAACTCCATACATCACTATCACAATCTTAATACCTACCTTTCAAAGGGATTGTCATAGATTTAGAAATTTGACAATAAGGGGGCTGGTTACACTCGGTAGATAAAACACAAGTTTAGTAATCAGTAGAGGTATATTTAATTAAGTCGTACATTAACATTGGGCAGTCCCCGGGCCCCCAGGGCTGCCACCCTGAACGTGGCACCGGCTGGCGGTGGCTGCGGAGTGCCGCGGTCCATGGCAGCAGTGGTGACGTACAACTCGTCGAATGCCTGCCCTCCCCACGTCGCAGATGTCACCTGGAGCGCGGGGATCGGGACTTTCTGGAGTATTTTGCCGGCTCGGGGGTCTATTTTTATGACCTGGAAATAAAAATCAGAGAATTTTTCACACTGCTCTAGTAGAGATATTAATAAACTAAGACCTAAGTTATCAAAAACTACAGATTTTTATAACTAAGGTTATTTCGATACCGAATTTAAAGAGACAATATAGTAGAGAGAATATACTGGTTGTAAAAGGACCCACACCGAAGCCGCAATATATGCGTAGTGTAAATTAATAATCAGGGTAATTAATAATCGCAAGCCGCTTTACTTATATAATAGGCTAGTATGGTCGAAACGTAATCGTCTTGCTCAGTTCATCGTTCCTACTCACCACACCACTGCATTTAAGGGTAGCTTCAAATACGCTGCAGCTAAGTTGTGGAACATATTCCCCCACCTTTGCGTAGCATTTCTTGTTTCACTTCTTTCCGTCACCGTATAAAAGATAACTATTTTAATTTGCCGGTCAGTAATGCAGGTAGCATTAATTTAATTTTGTATTACTTACATAAGTATTTATCCGTATCATAGTCTAGGTATCTACTTTGAATATTTATTTCATTGTTCTGTGATGTTGTCCTATAAAATATATCTATAAAATGGTAGAATGTTTGGGTTTTAATTAAAAATTATTTTATTTTGTTTCTTTATAATTATATGTTATAGTTTAAGTTTTCATTTGAGCTTAATGTTCATTGTTTGACTGTGCCTCTATCTACTCTCTGGCTCCGCCTGAAAACCAACGTCATATTAACATGTGACAGACGCTGAGGTCGGAGACCATTTCGGCTACTACGATATTATTTGTTACTATTGTTTCTATGTGTAAAACTGTTTGTTAGCCGAATAAAAGTATTTTCTTTCTTTCTTTCTAAATCAAACTAAAGAATATGTGAAAATAATTGCTGGAAAACTACTTTCATTTTTCGTTTTCGAAACATGGGTGTTTCGTTCATTTCGTTTATTCAATACCTTTTAAAACGCGTCTCGATCACAATCCCTATCAAATGTCAAATATTGACGGCCTGAAGTGTGTAAATATCTTTCAAATGACGAATTGAAATTGATTGCGATAGATTTTATAATAAGACAATTAGCGCCCTGGCATTAAGGCATATAGTTCACAAGAAGCCAGAATGAAAGAATGGCTATCACTAGGTTTTGCTATCCTATCTAGCATGATATTTAGATTTATTCATTGTACGTTTATCAAATTTTGGAAATTTAACACACCTTCTCAACACACATACATGCACTCCCATACCTAACTCACCGAGAGGTACTTTCAACACACATACATGCACTCCCATACCTAACTCACCGAGAGGTACTTTCAACACACATACATGCACTCCCATACCTAACTCACCGAGAGGTACTTTCAACACACATACATGCACTCCCATACCTAACTCACCGAGAGGTACTTTCAACACACATACATGCACTCCCATACCTAACTCACCGAGAGGTACTTTCAACACACATACATGCACTCCCATACCTAACTCACCGAGAGGTACTTTCAACACACATACATGCACTCCCATACCTAACTCACCGAGAGGTACTTTCAACACACATACATGCACTCCCATACCTAACTCACCGAGAGGTACTTTCCACTTTTTTTTGTTATTTTTGCTGTTTTGTCTTTCTTACATATACACGCACCGTTTTTAAGTCCTCACACAGTTTTATTAATATTTGTAAACCTCCCAGGGGGTGTAACCTGGCGACCCGTAACACAGGTTTTCCTTCTTCGGGCACCAGTTCTCATACTACATGTAGCCAAAAAGAAATGTGTTTCTGTACTTAACGTTAAGACTATGTGACGTATGTATGAGAAAAATAAAGATTATTCTATTTAATTATTTATGAATAACTAGCCTCGCGATCGTGTATCTCGTGAATTACTCGCACTACATCCTAGAGTAAAGGGAGTAGCTGAAAAACAGCGTTGGTGGCGACTCAGGTCAAGACCGACAGAAGCTGAGCTAACTCCTTTAACGTCCTACAGTACGATGACCTGTCTTGCACAGGGGTAGTGATACCTGCCTTCTGCGCAGAGGTCTCAGGAGCATAATCATATGCATGAACATGTCGGTTTGTCTTGGTCTGTAAATTTAATATATTTTGTATGTATTCATAAAAAAAGTATTTATAGGTACTTATATTTATCCGTCATCTGGTTTCCATTACCTTACCTTAACTCCTTTTGTCTTTATAGATTGTAAGACTCAATTATTTTAATAATTATTGTGTTGTTGTAATGATTTTAAAGACAATAATAGTAGATTAGTAGCCAAGGGCTGCCCGAGATATTTAGGCGCACGAGCGCAGCGAGGGCGCCTATAGTTCGAGGGTGCAATTGATGCTTACACCCGAGCTAACTATTCTGCTTTACATCTCGATTGTGAGGTAAGTAAAAAAAACCGGCATTACAAGAATAAAACATTTTATTTGTTGAAATTTATAGTTAAATGAGAACAATCCCAAAAACAAACAATATTTAAAGTAAAAGTTCCCGAGTTTTTTCATTAAAAAGAATCAAGTAAAGAACTTTTTAATTTTTTTTTCAAGATCGAAATTGAGCTTCGCCGTTCGATATTAAATATTGAAGACTGATAGCAAAGCGACCTCTTTGGTCATTGGGCTGAATGCATGATGTCTATTGCCAGTATGATGGTTAGATGTAACTACGCGAACTTTTTGAAAGAAAGAAGTGTTTTTTTTTTTATTACTAGGGCTTTTCTAGCTACATTATTACCCTAGAGCGCTAATTAGTCACCTACAAGCCCCATTTCAATACTCAATACTCAATAGTTTATTGCAAAACCATAATGTACATGTAGATGTTATAAAATAATGTAAGACCATTGTTATGGACCCGGTTGGGCACGCAATTAGGGCTAGAAGAGAGAGGGGCCGTATTTCATCTGAGAAATTATATGATGATAATTAGAATTATAATTATCATTTTGCAGAACCAATATATGTATGATCAATAAAATATTCATTAACACTATAGTAACATTTACTAGTTAGTAGCTCTTTTAATTTTCGCATAAATATAGCATCACTGTTTTCATTTTTTATTATATCGGGTAATTTATTATATATTTTTATAGAGGAACTGAAGGTACTTGAAGATGTTAGTTTTAATCGGAAATTTGGTAATATTAATTTATTTTTATGTCGTAATAAGAACCTACTTACCGAACATGAGAGATGTAAGCGATTACATATTATTATTAATTTTTGAAAGTTTCTCAGCTCCGAGTTGTATGAAAGACCTACACGAGCGCATCAAGTGTAGATCTCATCTTATATCTAAGAGTTGATGCTAGCATCTTTCTGTAGGAAGTGTCGGACGATCCTGCATCTGTTCAATATTGCTGCCCTGCATTGCAAAGTACTCATTTGGCCGAAAGTCTAATAATTTAATGCTATTGTGTAGTTGCTTCGGGATGACAACTATATTATTATTATCCCGGGCGTTAAGGAAGTCCTATCCCCCAGCTTTAAAATAGCTGATGCTAATGTGTAAATACCTGCTGATTGTCGAAGTTTGCGACCCAGAGGTTGCCGTCGGTGTCGATGGTCATGCCGTCCACGATGCCGGTCAGCCCGTGGTCAGCGTACTTAAAGATCAGCCGAGGGTTTGCTGCAATCAAGTGAAGTGAGTAGCAAGCAGCTTGTGTCTATCATAATCATAATCATAATCATAATATTTTATTTGCAAAGAATGTAGGTAAGTACATACAGTGGTAAAAAAAGATTTTGGTTCCTGTACATTCTGCCAATATTTTAGCATGCAAATAATAAAAAAACAGCATAAACAGTTGTCAATTAGGCACATATTTAAGCATTTATAAATTAGTAAGGAATTACAAGTTGTCTTTATGTTAAAAAAAATATATGTTTAGTTATGTCAATATAAAAAAAAAAATGGATACAAAAACAAATATAATTATGATATGTCAAAACTTATCAGCTAGATATTCGGTAATGGAATAGTAACATTTTGCTAATAATATAGATGTCAATTTCTTTTTAAACTTATAACTATTTAATTCCTTAATTTTGTCAGGTAGTTTGTTATAAATTACTGGTCCCATTCCCATTACACTTTTCTTTAGCAACGCTGTATGGTAACTTTCCAAACTTAACATATTTCGGTATTGCGAACGAACTTTTATTGTCCTTTTCCGTGTTTGGGAAACTTTTGTAAATAAATGCTGGTTGGACTTTACAAATACCGCCATCTCCAAAATATATAATGACGGTACAGTCAAAATCTTTAGGGACTTAAACACAGGTACACAGCTGTCGGTCATGTTCAACCCAGACATCGATCTAATGCAGCGCTTCTGAGCTTTGAAAACCATTTCCCTTTCACTGCAGTTACCCCAAAAAATTAAACCGTACCTTAGAACTGAAGCAACGAGACCATGATAAGCCACTATTGTTGTTTTAGAGTTGACTTTTTTAGAGAGATAATATAACACATACGCGCCTTTACTCAGTTTCTTACATATTTCCTCTATATGTGGTTTCCACGTTAGCTGACTGTCAATTAACAATCCCAAGAATTTTGTGGTGTTAACCTCTTCCAACGCATGACCTTGGTAGTTAACATTAAAATTAGATTGGCGCAGTCTTTGAAAGAAATGAACTAATTTTGTCTTCTGTAAATTAATAGTTAAGTCATTATTGTTAAGCCAGTCAATTATGTCTTTTAAAGCGTCATTAATGCTATTTTCATAAATGTTGTAGTCAACACATTTAATTATGGCTGTACTATCATCAGCAAATAGGATCATTTGTTGTTGGACATTGCCGGGTAAATCATTGATATAAATTAGAAACAACAAAGGGCCTAGTACACTGCCTTGTGGTACCCCACATTGAATTTCCCTTTCAGATGACAAATATATTTCTTCTTTCTTTGTTTTTTGGCTTATTCTACTAATTTCTACAATTTGTTTACGACCGTTAAGATATGACTCTAACAGTTTGTACATATTGCCACGAATGCCGTATGCGAAAAGCTTTTCCAACAATATCTTATGATTGACCCGGTCAAAAGCTTTCGTCATATCAGTAAAACTATTTGAAATTATTTTTTACCGACTTCAGAAAAAGGTAGGAGTTTTACAGTTTGTCTGAATATTTCTTTATAATGTTACGAAATATTTATTAAAAATGTAACAATATTGCGAGGATTTTAATTTAACCACCACCCGCGGTTTTACTCGCCTGATTCCCGTTCCCTTGCGAATAAGGGATAAAAACGTATCTAATAAATTATTTGTGTGCCAAATGTCATCCAAATACATTCAGCGTTTTCACGTGATTAAGTAACAAACATCCGAACTTTCAAATTTATTATATCATTAAGATAGGATACTCACAGATATCGCCAGTCTCTACGTCATAGTCGTATCTCCTGATGGCGTACTCAAACGAGTCAGCGTAGTAAAATGCTTTCTCCTTCTCGTCCCAGCACAGTCCGTTGGAGATGTCGATGTCGGTGGCGAGACGGGTGACGGTTCCGTCGCGGTCGATGCGGTATAGGGAACCCTTCTTGAGGTGGAACTTGCCAGGCTCGTACTCGTGGCCCATTGTACCTGGGTATAATATGTAAGTAATTGGTTTATTTGGGAAGTTTTTAACACCATCTAGTACTAAAATGGATAGAGCTTGTATTATGGTAAATTGAACAACTAGAGCAGGTTTCCCAAACTATGGGTCGCGGGCGAATATTGAGTGGGCCCTGTAGAACAGCACACCAACCGACATAGCGAGATAAATTTTCGTTTCTTTTACATTCCAATAACAAACTCACTTTTACTTTTTGTACTTGTTATTGGAATATTAAGGAATTTGATCCATTCAGTCGGAAAAAAATTGTAAGTAAGAAGTAAGCCCTTCATCCGCGTATGTAACCATAGTTTCGTAACTTGTTTTGAGTAAGGAATTATTCTTCCTTGTACGTAATCAGTTTCGATGGAGGAATTATTATTCCTTCTACGAAACCACAGTTACTACACAATCGTATTTTTCCAGTTCCGCGCATAAGTCGAAGTCCTACAGTACGATGACCTGTCTTGCACAGGGGTAGTGATACCTGCCTTCTGCGCAGAGGTCTCAGGTGCATGAACATGTCGGTTTGTCTTGGTCTGTAAATTTAATATATTTTGTATGTATTCATAAAAAAAGTATTTATAGGTACTTATATTTATCCGTCATCTGGTTTCCATTACCCTTTCGGCAGAGTACGTTACCGTAGTTTTGGTTCTTAATGATATGTTAAGACTAGTGTTAACCACCTTATCGCATTGAAACAAATGGAAACAAAATACAAAATAAAAAACAAAATAGATTAAATATAGTAAAGTGATAAGTTTGTATATTGTTTACATGTTGTATAATGTTTATATATCTCGTGACTGTACGTACTGTGGTTCGTAACCGCGGTTTCGTAAAAGGAATAATAATTCCTCCATCGAAACTGGTTACGTACAAAGAAGAATAATTCCTTATTCGAAACCACTTACGAAACTACGGTTACGTACGCGGCCGAAGGTGAAGTAAGTTGTTTATTTCCATTAAACAGTTAACAGTATTACATTGCTAGCTCTCACACTAGGCTTAGCGTTTTTTTTATTTTTAAGTATGTCTTTGTTTTGCGTGATTTGTTTCAAATAAATTAAATTGTCTTTCTTTCTTTTTTTCTGAACAAGACTGAACTAGGGCCCGAGTCCCGAGCTTGGAAACTTGTATTAATGGGTCGTAGTCCTTACAATTTTGGAAGCCACTGCACTAGAGTCACTAGATCAAAGTCAGAAATGTCAGGTTGTTATGTATTTCATCAGTAAAATTATGTTTCATGGTCAAGGTAGTAGTAATAAAAAGTAGTAGTAAAATTTGCATAGTCATTACCCATATCTTTAATGAAATAATCATTTAATAATTAATACAACATGGCCTACGTAAAAACAAAACTTAGAAATTACAATTTAGGCGTTTAACGTTTTTAACATAGCTTTGGGTTAATTAACTGCCTCTGTGGTCTAGTGGTACAACCACCGGTATCAGACCCAGGGGTCCCGGGTTCGATTCCCAGCGGGGGTAGCATTATTGTGTTCCGGCAGTTTGAGATAAGATAGCGAGTTCCTCAGTGACTGAGGATTCCGGGAACCTATTGTCAGGGCTGTGGTCATCAACCGCGGTGACTGTCCGTAGCACCTCCGTGCCACCCTCAGCGCCGTCCCATCGCACTTCAACCACGGACCTTCTTTCCTTTAATAATATAGACTAAATAGTTACATTGATGTCATCAAAACTTACCCGCAAACATCATTCCTCTAGGATCAGCCTTCGCATCATTGAATCTGTTGTCAGGGCTGTGGTCATCAACAAACGGTTAGCGACCGCATTATTTACTCTTCCACACCTTCCCACCACACCTCCACCAAGGACTTTTTTCCTTTAATGCCATAGAATGGAATGCTTCAATGAAAAAACTTACCAGCAACAGAAAACAGTCTCCTCTAGAATCAGCCTTTTGTCAGTGCTGTGGTCCTCGACCACGGCCATTATTCATGCCACCTCCGCTCCGACCCACCACACTTATACTGCGGATCTTCTTGCCTATAATATTGTCGACTAATGTTAATGGAAAAACTTACCAGCAAACAGTCTTCATCTCGGATCAGCCTTAGCATCATTGAACCTATTGTCACGTCGGACCCCCGGGCCGACCCGATGCACTTTCACCACGGACCTCCTTTCCTTCAATGATGTAGACTCAATAGTTACATTGATGACATTTAAACTTACCGGAAAACAATATTCCTCTAGGATCAGCCTTAGAATCATTGAACCTGTTTTCAGGACTGTGGTCATCAACCACGTTAGCGACCGCATCATTTACTTTCACCAGACCTCCACCAAGGACCTTTTTTCTTCTAATACTATAGAATGGAATGCTTCAATAAAAGAACTCGCCCGTAAACAGTCTCCCCTAGGATCAGCCTTAGCATCATTAAACCTGTGTTATCAGGGCTGTAGTCATAAACCACAGCCATTGTACAAACCAGCTCCGCGCCGTCCCACCATACTTCTACTACGGATCTTATTGCCTTCACCTAAAGTTGATGAAGAAACTCACCAGCGAACAGTCTCCCCCTAGGATCAGCCTTAGCATCATTGAACCTATTATCAGGGCTGTGGTCATCCACCACGGCGACTGTCCGTAGGACCTCCGCACCGCCCACAGCGCCGTCCCACCGCACTTCAACCACGGATCGCCGTAGACCAACCACGAAGTGGTGCTTCTTGCCTTCGATGGGGATTATGAAGGTGGGCATGCCATCTGTAACAATCAGATGAAAATTAACAATCCATCCATACGCTCTCGCCGTAAATCATCTTCAGCTTTAAGAGAACTAGCCACATATCAAGTGTCAACAAAAAAAAAAACAAAAAAAAATGGGATCTCCTGGGACCTGTTTCATAAAGATTACAATTGTCAGAGACAGGTGACATAAGGATTTAAGGATTGTTTCATAAAACATTGATGCTATAGGAAAAGCCGACATAATTGTCAAATTGTCGCGACAATTCTACAATTTAACGTTTCATAAAACATTTGGTCCGACATATTTGTCAAATTGTCGCACTTTCTTGGTCTGTGTCAGGATGAGGAGTGACAGTTATTTTACTTTTATAAATTCTCACATGATCGAAAAAGTTCGTAATAGAATTTTGAAAAAGAGAACTTTATAATGTATGAAAATTTACCTTCTGCAATGATGACAAAGGTCAAAATTGCGTTGATCAGTGACAAAAAAAGTATGTTGGAGCATAGTTGACAAATTGTCGACTTGTCAAGCTTTATGAAACAGGGCCCAGGGGTGTCATTAGATGAACACGCCCATTTAAAGATTATTATCTTTATTACTTACTTATATATATTCTTGAGGTTAACGGTTAAAAAAAGACTGCAATATGATAGGTAAACTAAAAACAAACAAAAAAACTGATATAAAATATTACTGCCATTAGATTTAATGCTAATAATCTTATCTTTTAGTATCTATTTCATCTGTTATATCGTATTCCATATCAACAACAAAAACCATCCATCAAATAAGTGATCGGAAGACCCCAAAGTACAAATTATATAATTTTCATGTAACTTTCTGATAACGTATCGGTGATTATAAAGAGCACTCACGAGGATAGGGACTTTCGAAACAGGAGTGTGGCGAAGCTCTATCATGGCCCTTCTAGAAATCTTCAGTTCCTGAAGGCTGCTGCTCCAGTTCCTTAACAGTCAGTGTAAATCAATTGACTCTTTAGGAACTGGAGTAGCAGCCGGAGTCATCATACAAAATATTCGTTTATAGCAACATATTTTTAATTGAACTAAAGTTTGTAGAGTAATTATTTAGTCAGATTTCAATCACTGCATTATTATAAGATGTGAATTAATCATCTATCTGTTAAAAAATCATCATTCATTCACTATCTCAATCATAAATATTTTTATTTAATTTGTGTTAAGCCTCCTGATTAGAATCGAACTAACGATTGCAATCATCTGATGATTTGGATACGTCAGCCGAAAAGTAATAATTTGCCAGCATTTTAAATGCAAAAAAATGATGTTTCTAGTAAGACAGCATGGTACTTACCTACCTAGCTCAGACTTGGTGTGCTTGCCGGTGGCTGGCACGTATTTGGGTAAGGACTTGTCGAAGATGCTGACGAAGTAGAGCGCCTGCTCGGTATGATGTTTCCAGTGAGCCCCCCTGATACTTACCTAACTCAGACTTGGCGTGCTTACCGGTGGCTGGCACGTATTTGGGTAAGGACTTGTCGAAGATGCTGACGAAGTAGAGCGACTGCTCGGTATGATGTTGCCAGTGAGACCCCTTGATACTTACCTAACTCAGACTTGGCGTGCTTGCCGGTGGCTGGCACGTATTTGGGTAAGGACTTGTCGAAGATGCTGACGAAGTAGAGCGCCTGCTCGGTATGATGTTGCCAGTGAGACCCCTTGATACTTACCTAACTCAGACTTGGCGTGCTTGCCGGTGGCTGGCACGTATTTGGGTAAGGACTTGTCGAAGATGCTGACGAAGTAGAGCGCCTGCTCGGTATGATGTTTCCAGTGAGCCCCCCTGATACTTACCTAACTCAGACTTGGCGTGCTTACCGGTGGCTGGCACGTATTTGGGTAAGGACTTGTCGAAGATGCTGACGAAGTAGAGCGCCTGCTCGGTATGATGTTGCCAGTGAGACCCCTTGATACTTACCTAACTCAGACTTGGCGTGCTTGCCGGTGGCTGGCACGTATTTGGGTAAGGACTTGTCGAAGATGCTGACGAAGTAGAGCGCCTGCTCGGTATGATGTTGCCAGTGAGACCCCTTGATACTTACCTAACTCAGACTTGGCGTGCTTGCCGGTGGCTGGCACGTATTTGGGTAAGGACTTGTCGAAGATGCTGACGAAGTAGAGCGCCTGCTCGGTATGATGTTCCCAGTGAGACCCCTTGATACTTACCTAACTCTGACTTGGCGTGCTTGCCGGTGGCTGGCACGTATTTGGGTAAGGACTTGTCGAAGATGCTGACGAAGTAGAGCGCCTGCTCGGTATGATGTTCTCAGTGAGAACCCTTGATACTTACCTAACTCAGACTTGGCGTGCTTGCCGGTGGCTGGCACGTATTTGTGTATGGACTTGTCGAAGATGCTGACGAAGTAGAGCGCCTGCTCGACAGCGTCCCAGTGCGGGCCTTCGCCCAGCCACACGGGCGAAGTCACCGCCTCCACTACTGGCGCCATCTAGTGAGTAAATAGTAAATAAATCTTTATACTTCTAATAAATTTTTATTTCTGTACTTTCCGATACCTGTATTGTGATGAAACTTTGGAAGTGTGCTCTGGGGACGCCCGCGAGGGTTCCTGACCCAAAAATTGTATTTTTTTTTTTTTTACTTGGCATGGGAATTCATGCCTAGTCAGCTGACTAGGCATGAGTTTCAATAAAAAGTAATAAATTAATCCCTCGTTGCAGTAAATGTGGTTGTAGGGACACAATGCTTCGAGTCGTAAGGGTACACTAGCCGTAGCTGTAGTAACCGTAGCGGACCGTCTTAGTCGCAGGTATATTAACCGATAAACCTTGCCATTTAGAGTTCAGACGAAGGCGCTGCCCCGTCATATTGTGCCCCCGCCATCTCCCCAGCCCACCCCACCCAATCCTGTCGTTCCCCCCCCCCCCCCTACCACCACCTAATTATAGCCCTACCCTGTTTACGTAAGCTGTGGCCCGTTCGCAGGCGCTCACTGCCTCCCCCATTATGGGGGTCTCACGGGTGGCTTCACTGACCGCGCAGAGGGCCACGCAGCAAACTCCGACGGGGGCACCCATTCGTCAGTAGACAGCCGCTCAAGCGGCACCCAACCACCATGGGGCAGTGTTCCCCATGAGATGACGCCCGGGGAAGGAGCAAAGACTCGAACCCGTTCCAGCCAAGGCTGACGTACACGACAGCAGTTTAGAATTCGTCAGAGTATAGTAGTCACTGTTTATAGAGTCACTCTTGAGCAGTCATTCGCACAGTCGCACCCCCCTACACGCGTACCTGCCGGTCGGTAATGAATTCTTTGTGTAGTTGAAATATACGGAGTTAGTAAGTGGCAATCGTTATTTGAATAAATTCCTTCTGATAGTAACTAATTAGAGAATTAGAGTCTGTAATATACAAACTCAAGTTATCTTATTATAAACCCTAAAGTGGTCAGAAATTGCATTGTATATATTTTTTTAAAACAATATTGCAGGGGATCAATTTCTACTAACGTTTAGTCATAATCGGATCTTCATCGTCTTTTAGTTGTAGTGTTATTTACACTGTAGTAGCACAATGTAACTAAGGAGCTAACAGTGGGACATCTGCCTTGAAACCTCGTGCAATGCCGCTTTTCACAAGACTGTCATAGTATTCGACAGGACATATTATGTCATGTCCCGAGTGAGCGTATGGCAGCTCGGTCTCGCTACCACCCCCGCTCGCCCCGCGAACCCCGCACGATTGCTCTAGCCAAACGTGTTCTTCGGACGACTGTATGCATAGATAGACTGTGATAGTACTATCTCTATATATAAGGCCCGTGTTATCCATTCTAATGTTCCCTCCAGGGCCATGAGTATAACACCTAGAACCTTCACTAATAGCTTCAAAAATCACCAAAAAAATGTAGACTGCCGGAAATATATAATATTTTTTTTAAATTGACCTTATCAAGGTCAAAGGTCAGAAAAACTTTTTTCTCAAGTGCTTTTTTCACACGTGCGTAGCACGCGCTTATATTCTGTAACATTAGCAGAATTGGAATTGTTTCGTTTCCCACGACCAAATAAAATGGTATGCAACGCAGAGAAAGATATTGGTAATGATGAAGTACCATAGTAGTAAAACGTATAAATTATACTCAACAATTATAAAAACAAAAATCAATTAAAAATATGCTCAACTGAATTGAATTAAAATAATAATTATAAAATTGTACCGATAAAAATAATTAAATTGGAGATTGAACAAGTGCACTTTTAAGAATCATCACTGGTCGGCCCCCTAATTGTGTAATTTCAAAATCTATCACAGTCCCTTTCAGAGCTATTGTGACTGTGATATTTTCATCTGTCATATTGCTTAGACAGTTCAATTTCGTTTATTCCATACCTTGTAAAACGCGTCCCGATCACAATCCCTTTCAAATGTCAAATCGTGACGGTCTGAATATCTTTCAAATCAGGAATTGAAAGGGATTGCGATGGATTTTAAAATTAGACAATTAGTCCCCTGATCACTGAAGAATGATCTCTAAATGATAGATTATTTTGCATTTACGAGGAAACAGTGATTTATTTACTAGTTTATTCATAGCTCGTCAATTTAGTTCGAAGTTAGAACGTCTTCATGGTGCTTATCTTCATACAGATTATGTTTACGATTATTTGCGTTGACTGTACTTGTACATTTCATCTGAGTATAATTAACTCACCAAAAATAAATAAAGGACAAAAAACACCTTCTTAAAACGTTGCATCACAATATTTATTTATATTAAAATTTAAAATTAAAAATAAAATTCAGCCTATTTTAGATATTGACAAAATGCCAGGCGATTTGAGCTAAGCTATTCTCTGTAACGGGTTCAGGTCATAAGTACTAGGTTTAGATAACAGTAAGTTTAATTCAAGTAACATGGAGCTTGAAGATAGACGCTCTAACTAATTTAATAAACAGTAAGATAAAAAACTTATAGGACAAGCGCCGACCTATCATACCATTGTATTAGACCTATCTTAACATATTAGTACCTGTATTCGCAATAAACATTATTTGATTTGATTATTTTTGTTATCAAGGCTCAGAATAAATGTTCGTTGGCCTGTCATTATTTAGATTCCCCCATTTTTAGCATAATATACCCAGTTCCTAGCAGTAGGAGATAATGACAGCTATTAACGTGGTACTCATATCATAAGTACAATTACACTGATTCAATTAAATAGTGGGAAACTACACAAACACTACTTTTCCTAAGTTTCTGATCCATTAGAAACCGATTTTTGCTTGTTTTTGTATCGTTAATAACAATTAAAAAAATAAGTATTTCAGAGTCCTTAACATGACTCATAGATCAATGCTAGATTGCTGGAGTTCAAGGCTTGTCAAAAATACTATCCTATTATAAATTAGTGACCGCCCGCGTGGATACCGTTCCCGTGGGGATATGGGGTTAATATGTATCCTATGTTTTAAACCAGGCTATAAATTATCTGTGTGCCAAAGTTCATCCAAATCTGTTCAGCCGTTTTTGTGTTATTGAGTAGTAACTTATGAACATCTAAATATCCAAACTTTGACACCCTACTAGATGAACTTGATGATGATGAAATTAATGAATGGATTTGGATGATATGTGACAAACAATTCGATTATTATCTGGATTAAAACAGGTTTTTTTTTATACCGATAACACCACGGCAATAGGAACTAAACGCAAACCGTGCAGACACTATTTATATTATATTAAAGGTCATACATACTCACTGTTTTCTTAGATTTAAGTACTGAAAGACACTTCGATCCACTGCGCGGCTCGCGGCGTAATCTGCAGGTTCATTATCGTGATCGCTATATATTCACGTGTATCTAATCAAGCCATCGACTTATAGCGAGATAACGCATCTCAAAGTTTAAACGAATGCGGGAGTTCTTCATTATGTTCAAATTTTAATACAATTTCATTGATCATATTAATATGTTCTTGAAGTAGGGTAGACAAGCCGGTTGCGGTCACCCTAAAGTTTATTAAATTAAAGTACCTACTTTAATTTGATTCTTATTGACATAGAGTTAATGTTCAAAGTGGCCATACCACAACACTACTTTTAATTAATTTAATGACGGAGTTAAAGAGTAAAAGTCATTGGTCCATAAATTCAATCTGGATAAATGCTCTGTCATTTCCTACACACGCAAAACCAACCCCATCAACTTTGATTATACAATTAATAACTCGTCGCTAGCTCGAGTCACGTCAATTCGTGATTTAGGTATCCTAATGGACTCTGGTCTATCCTTTAACTTACACATTGATAATATAGTCAACAAAGCTTTCCGACAACTGGGTTTTATTCTTAGAGTTTCAAAGCCTTTTAAGCAATCGCATACCCTTAAGCTACTATATTTTAGTTTTGTTCGTTCAATCCTTGATTTTGCTTGTATTATATGGAGCCCTTTTTATGCCTGTCATATTGGCCGCATAGAAAGAGTGCAGAAAAAAATCGTAAAAAATTTGGACTTCCGTGAAAATCATGACCACGTAACATATGAAGACTCACTTAGGCGTCACTCAGTGACTACTCTTGAGAACCGACGAATAATGTTTGATCAAATTTTTCTATTTAAAATCTTGAATAACTTCGACTCCCCTCACATTTTAGAAAAAAATTGTATAAGAGTACCCCGATCCAGCTCTCGCTCACAAAAATTATTTGTCATTCCTGTGTACAAATCCGTGTATACCAGTAATAACTTCTTTCGTCGTAGTATCGACGTATACTGCAAAATGTTTGATCATATTGATATTTTTTGCAATAGCCTAACTGTTTATAGAAGGCTGCTTCACACTAGAATGTCAACAACTTTGTTATAATTGTTTCTATTTTTTGTTTCTTGCCAAATTATTACAACCACAGAATATAATATAATACTATACTAGTACTTTAACTTTCCAACCTTAAATTATTGTTAATTTAAATACCTTTTTGTTGTTTACTTTTCCAATTACTTTTAAACTGTATGTACCGTATTATTATGCTTTATGGGACTATTAGGTCTATAAGAACATGATATTTTGTTTTTGTCAATACCTATCTCTGCATGACTGTTTGTTTCCTAAATAAATAAATAAATAAATTCGAATATTCTACGCATTCTATGCACAAAAAAATAATTGTGGGGTCCTTCCATCATTGATAAAATATGAAGCGCTTTTCAGACTACACTATTATATGATAGCATATAGCTTATAGCTCATAGCACAACGATATCACTCCCATACATTTACTTAGAACACGTTCACACTTAGCTATCTATCCTTCTATACTAATATGACCAAATTTCTTTAAAATCGGTCCAGTAGTTTTTGAGTTTATTCGTTACATACAAAAGTACAAATCTTTCCTCTTTATAATATTAGTATAGATAAAGAGGAAAGATTTGTATTATTAGCCCCTGCTCGATCGGCACTTGATAAATTAACACCTTATATACAAACTCCAGAAAATTAAAACCAACTAAACACCAGAATGGGGATTAACAGCACTTTTAGGCCGGTAGTACAGAACGTGACTCAAGCAGTGATCTGTACTTGAGCACAGTTAGAAAGTGACGTCGCTACATGCGGTGAATAAGCACGTCCCTTTCTAACTGTTCTCAAGTACAGATCACTGCTTGAGTCACGTTCTGTAAGACCGGCCTTAGATTTATAACCTATCGTGTACATGCAGCTCGTCGCGCAGGTGGCGGCGTGCCAGGCGCACCACGACGCGGCGCGGGCGGCCTCCCGCCCACGCGCTCCGCGAACACTACGTCGCGCTCATCCAACGTGACTTCCAGGCGCGCGGCCAGCACCGTCACCGACTGGACGACGCTCACGCCCTTCTCCTCCGGCAGCTGCCCGATATCCAAGTCGGACAGGAGAACATCCTGGTCGCGGTCGTTGAGCTCCTGGGTTACGCTTAGTGAGAGCTCAAAGACGCACTCTTTGAGCTCTCACTACGCGTGACCCCGGAGCAAGTGACGGTGGCGACTGGTCCAACTGGCCTGATGCTGAGCGTGCTGACTGATCTCTTGAAGAATGTATACTACTTCTTAGGAGTAGCTTCCTGCGATGGCGGGTAAGAGAGGCTTTCTTGCACTGCCGGGTACTGCCTGAAGTGTAGTGAGTCGTATAATGTTTCAGAGCTGATAGGAATGGACTGAGTCTTTCTCAGTCCATTCCTATCACCTCTGAACAAACAAACATAACGAAGTTCAACATTTATGCAATCATTAGCATTGTGCCGAGGTTTCGGGTGTACAGAAAATAGAAATAGAAAAATATTTATTTTGACATCACACAAAGGTACACATTAACACAAACATATTACATAGAAGTATGAAAAAAAGTACAAATTAAACAAAAAAGAAAGAAAACAAACAGAGTAACAATAAAAAAGAAACGCGTACAGTCGTGTGATGACAAAACTGTGCTCAGCTCAGTATTAGCAGCAAGCATCAGATAGCTTGCTGCACTGGTATTCTGCTGAGCACAGAAGTGACATCAGAGACGAACAGAGCGAACAAAGAAAATAAGAAATTAAGAAATAAAAATAAAAAACGTAAAACATTAAAACACGTAAAATTTAATTTTGTGTAAGGGGCCCACTACATGCCATGTCATCCGCTCCGTGTGTTGTGCTGTGTGACATGACACGTCATTTATTGACATGTCAATGTCAATTGTCATGATTATTATGTTTCGCCATGTTTGTTAAAGAGACAAAATAAAATTATTAAGAAACGTGGTCATGACGTGGCAATCGTGGCATGAGGTGGCATGGCATGCATGGCAAGCCAAACATATTATTGTGGACACCAATTTACATGATGACAGATGATGACAGACAGATGGCGCTGCCGTCTCGCAAACAGTGAGCTCCGTATTAAATATTGTAAAAAAAATAGTAAAATATCGTTTTTAGATCTGAAAACAGTTTGATAACGAAAAGTGTTTTATAAATTTAACGCACAAGTGTGATCTTCATTAAAAAACAGGTATTATGAGTAAAAAACCACGGTGAAGTGCTAGTGGAAGAAATAATAAAAATAAACAATAAAACAAAACAATTAACCGTACATCACGTAATAAACAATCTCAAAATCAGTGTTACACCAAAGCAATAGTGAAATACGCAGTGTTCAAGTGTTTTTCTTTGAAAATACATAAAAGACTAACGTTAATTTTATTCAAATGTTGAAACAATTCAAGCTATTGTAATCCCTAAACACTAGAGAACAAAATCCAATTCGATGTGCAAACAGTGCGGGTAATAGTGCAGTGACAATCAGCTGTGACTCAGCCGACTCAAGTTGAAGGACGAATCGACTGCATACGACATACACCGACTAAAGCTGATATTAATACAGTAGATACTAAGTAGTCCATTATTTTGTCATCCACTTAAAGCGGTTGTGTAGCTCGACGGTACAAACACTCGCTTTAGATTCGCCGAACGTCCGAGGATCAAATCTCAGGAAAATATTAACATCTTCTTTTCACTTTTTTTTTCCATTATCATTATCATTGTTATTTATAATTTTACTTGTTTATTACTGACAAATCACGCAAAACTACGATGGAAAACATTACCATACGTAAGAAGTTAACAAGATCTCAATCACATTTAGACTTATCAATGAACTCGCAAGACTCGACGATTTTAGATACTACGATGTTAAGCATTAACAGTGACATACAAAATAACGACTGTTCTTTTACCACACATTATTTGCAAGAAATTGAAACATTAAAAAAATTACAAGAAAGATCCAACGCAGAGATTGATAACTTAAGTTTAGAGAACATTGACCTCAAGAAGACTATTGACAAGCAGCAGAATCAATTACTTATATTAAAAAATATAACACAAATAGGAAAAGCTGGCCAAAGAACCATGACACCACGACGTAGAAGCATAATGAACTCCAATATCCACACTAGAACATCCCCTCTGCATTCAACTAAACCTGTAATGTTTAACACACCGACGGCGCACACATCACATGCCAGGGAGATTTCTGAATCTAAAACATGTATGAAGAGGTTATCTAGCGCAAACTTACCTCTGGATCATGCGGCATTAAAGTTAGATTGTACCACAGAACCACCTGTAACATCGGAAAAAAGCCGATATAATGAAAATCGGACAAATGTAGTGATTCTGGGAGATGAACAAATTAAAGACGTTTCACAAAAGATACATCACCTTCGAAAAAACCTACAGGATGATCCATATAGTATAACAACGATTGTAAAACCACAAGCTACATGTACCCAAGTTCTTAGTAGCTGCAATCACCTTGAAAAAACTCTTAATAAAGACGATATTGTTATTTTGGCAGTTGGCTTGAATGACAAGAATCTGTACTTGCTATTTTCTGATTTAGGCATAGCTCTGTACAAATTGAAAAATTTTAGGGTCTTTATTTTGAATGTGCAATACAATCAACACCTAAATAAAAAGTTGCTAAATTATAATATTACGCAACTAATAAGGAAATACGACAATTGTAAATTAATTGAAATTCACGACCGTAATTTTATGAATAATAAAAGTTTGTATATTAAAAACGTATGTTTGAAAATAAATGTAGAAATTGATTATATTCAATATAAAAATAAATATCTTGCACCACAAAAAATAAAACAGTTTCTAACACAAAATAATAATTGTGTATACCCAAGCGCGCCCTCTATTAAACCAGAAAATGTAAATATGAAAGTGCTGAAACAGAAAACAATACCGTTCTTTTTCCAAAAAACAAATCCAGAAAATTCAAATAAATTAACCACTGAGTCAAATCAAAAAAACGCTTTTTCTTGAATAATGGAAAAAAGAATGTTACGCTTTTTCACCAAAATATAGCCAGTATTTTAAGCAAACAAGATATTTTTCAGGTGGCATTATCAGAATTAAACAAAGATTTGGTTAATATAGACATTATATGACTGCTATTCGATAATTCAGCAGAGTATACTAACACTACAAAAAATACTCGTCAAACACAATCCGCATTTGTGCAACATACAAACATTAAATACGCACTTCGACATATACTTATATATTTTATTATAAACTTAATTACAAATAAGCTAAAACTAATCAGCCAACAACATACCATCACAGTCTGTTTGTGTATACCTAAATCATTTGATATTATTATAAGATTCAAGCAAAATCTAATTATCACTAACACTACTTCACATTTTTACCTTTTATTAAATGGGTGACACGCTACAATCGTTACACGAAATAGACGAAATTAAAATAGCTGATGCGGTTGAGTGCGATCTTACGGACCTTAAAAAACATATAACTATAAACAAAAATGACCTTACCATTATATCTCAGAATATTGTTAGTATATACCGAAACTTTGACGACTTTTCTCTTACTCTGTCTACTTTACAACTTGAAACAGATATTATTACGTTTACGGAATGCAGGCTAAACCAAAATAAACCTCTCCCGCAACTTAGCAATTACGTAGCTTACAGTACAACTAATCAACTCAACCAAAATGACGGGGTTGCAGTTTATGTTAAAAAGTCCTTAAAGCATAAGGTCAAAGAAGTAAAACTGCATCACGCATCATGCCTTCAAGTTGATGTATTAAATAACACAGTATTGTGTATTTATAGATCACCGTCAAATTTAAATGCAGAATCTTTCGTTAACTCTTTAAGCTCTCACCTAGAGTATCTCACATCACAGCGCAGCATCATAATAGCAGGTGATATCAATATAAATATCCGGCCAAAACCTCTGGAACCATCGCACGAGTATAAAAATAGAATGTACTACTTAGATACGCTCGCTAACTATGGTATATTAGCAGGTCATACTCTACCAACAAGACAACAAAACTGCCTAGATCATTTCATGTTAAAAATTAATAAAATTAAATATAAAGCATCAATAGCTATTATACCTACCACTACCTCGGATCACTTCACTACATTTCTGTCAATCTCAAAATTAAAAAAATATCAAAATGATATAAAGACTAAGACTACCATAAACTTTGAAGCTGCGTTGAAGTACCTACAGACTAAAACTTTACCGGATTTATTGTTCTGTGAAGATCCATTAACTGTCACTAATCACTTAATAGATAAAATCGTTGAAAGCATTAAATTAAATACTGTAGTTACTGCTGTACCATGCAGTAAAAGAATTGTACAACCATGGATCACCACAGGGATCTTGCGCTGTATAAGAAATAGGAATAAGCTCCAGAAACAACTAAGAAATGATCCTTTTAATGACATTCTCCGTATAACATACCGACGCTACAGAAACTATTGTAACAATTTAATAAAAAAAATAAAAAGAAAATATGACAAAGACAATATTATTAAATCTCTAAATAACAACAAATTACTATGGAAAAATATTAAAAACATTACATATACAAATAAATCACACAATGTTAACACTGAACTGCTTAATGTAAGGTCTTCGCCTACTGAATCTGCAAACTTTATAAACAACTTTTTCGTGAACATTGGAACGCAACTTGCAAATAATATTCAACACAACACAAGTTACAGTACAGGCACAGTTTCAGATAACATAACGGCATCTCCGAACTCCTTTGTTTTACTTTCTACTCATATAAATGAGGTAAAAAGAATAATCTTAAGCTTAAAATCGAATAGTGCCCCCGGTTGGGATAATATATCTAATGAGTTTTTGAAATTAGCTGTCGAAGACGTGTCTCCTATAATCACACACCTGGCCAATTTATGTTTCGAAAATGGTGTCTTTCCCAAACCATTGAAACAATCGGTTATAACACCTGTGTACAAGGGTGGGGATAGAGACGATATCAGTAATTACAGGCCTATTTCGGTCCTGCCGGCAATTTCAAAAATTCTAGAGAAGCTACTAAATACAAGGTTACTTAATTATTTAGACAAATTTGATATATTATCACCTACACAGTTTGGTTTCAGACGGGGAAAATCGACAGAAGATGCAATCACTGACTTGAGCTCTCTTGTAACTGGGCAACTTGACCAAAGCAAGAAATGTCTGTCGGTTTTTCTGGATCTGAAAAAGGCCTTTGATACCGTCTCCATCCCTATCCTTGTAGACAAGCTGGAAAGAATAGGAATAAGAGGAACTCCACTCTCTCTCTTCGAAAGTTATCTGTCTGAGAGGAAACAAATGGTAAAACTCTCTGGGTGCACTAGTGAGGAGGCGGATGTGACATGCGGTGTGCCACAAGGTAGCGTTTTAGGACCTACCTTATTTCTCATATACATCAACGATCTGTGTTGTATGAATATATCTAACGCTAAAATTCTGTCATACGCCGATGACACCGCCGTAGTCTTTACTGGTGAATCATGGGAAGCTGTCAAAGTTTATGCTGAGACTGGTCTAGCTACAATCGCTCTATGGCTGCAAAAAAATCTCCTCACTTTAAATACATCTAAAACAAATTATATGTGTTTTAGTATCTACAACAGTTCGCAGCCACATAGAGATTTTAGCCTGAAAATACATGAGTGTACTGAGGATGTCAATAGAAACAATTGTAACTGTCCAACAATACAAAAAGTTTCTCAAACTAAATATTTGGGTGTTATTGTGGACCAAAGGCTGTCTTGGTACCCTCATTTGGAAAACGTTATAAGTAGAATCAGAAAACTAATTTGGATTTTCAAAACACTCAGACATGTAATACCAGAAAGTATTGAACATAATGACTCTTCTAAATATCTCCTCAACCAAATATATATATCTCTTGCTCAGTCTGTTATAACTTACTGCATCCCAGTCTGGGGTGGTGCTGCGAAGACCCAGTTCCTCGATTTAGAAAGAGCTCAACGAACACTTATAAAGGTCATGTACTTTAAGAATAGACGATTCCCTACTGACAGTCTTTATCGCATTAGTGGCCTACTCTCTGTCAGGAAATTATATATCATTATGACCACCCTCAAAACCCACAAATCCTTACCCTATGATCCTGGAATTTACAAAAAACGGCGAAAAGATACTGTGGCTAAGCCAATAGCTAACAAGACTGCATTTGCATCTCGGCAATTTAAATCACGTTCAACCTACTTATATAATAAAATAAACAAAGCTATACACATATACGATAAAACAAATCATGAATGTAAGAAACTTCTACTAAAATGGATTCAGTCAAAAACATACGAAGAAACTGAATCATTACTGTATTGCACTTCATGACTGCTGTAGAATAGGTATATTAATCAACAAACACACACACACATATGCACACACACACATGCACACACACACGCACATGCACACACACACGCACACACACACACACAAGGAAATACACGTTGCATAACTTTTCTTCTTCTTTATTTGTCTATAACCTAATTGTTGACAAGTTACTCTAATTGTAAATGTATAAACTACATTCATTAAGAATATTTTCTATCATGTTGTGTTCACCCAGCAGACTATTATATGTCTTTTATAATGATGTTCTGATCCTAAGATTTGATAGAAAGTTACTTATCGTAGGGCTGGGTGAACTGGTAATATCGGTGTTATAAACTTGTACAAGAACCATATCGCCTCTTTGTTTTTCTAAAATAATTAGCTAAGGAAGAGCGGAGCCCCCAAACACAGGCTATATTCGCTTAAATGGAGGCTCCAATCACCATTTAATTAATGGCAAAGTGTTGTTACTTAATAAAATTTTATTTTATTTTTTTATTTTTTATTTTATTTATATGCCTATCAGAAACTTTTATGAAAAAAGGGTCTACAAATAACTTGCAGATAAATAATTACCATGTAGCAGCTTCATATTGTAGAAATGAGCGCAGAGGAGGCACTTGCATATTATTAAAAAATTACTTAAACTTTAAAATACTTGACATTAGAGAATCAGCACCTTATGTTTTTGAGGCTTGCGGTATAGAAATATTACAATACAATTTGATAATTATATGCATTTATAGAACACCAACATCTAAGGTAGAACTATTCTTAAACAACTTGGAATCTTTACTAAATAAACTGACAAAGAAATTAAACAAAAATATCATACTATGCGGTGATTGGAACTTAGACATGTTAGACGTAAATAAATACTCAAAAGAATTACCGAGCTTACTACTGAATAATAATTTAATTAATCATATTTACACACCCACTCGAAAAAAATCGTGTCTAGACTTTATAGTCAGTAACTTGAAATGCTCTGTTTTTTCAAAGACGCACTGTCTATGCTTGTCAGACCACGAGATGGGACAAAGCATTACATTTCAGCTAAACACTACTCCAAAACACCTCGTTAAACCTAAAATATGGTTCGAAAATAGACGTGATATGTCCATTTCAAATAGAAATAAATTTAAAGAGTGTATTGCTGCACTCTCATTTAAAGAAATCTATGAAGAATCAGACACAGAAAAAGCATTTGACTGTTTTCATGAATTGATCGTTTTATTTTACAATTTATGTTTTCCTATACTAAAGATAAAGAAAGTAAACAAACCAACCAAAAATATTTGGCTAAGTAAAGGCATTAAAAAATGCTGTGTTAATAAACGACGACTTTACCTTAGCTACCGTTTGGACTCAACAAATAAGACACAAAAAAGGAAATACCACCAACAATACACTAAAATTAAAAAAAAATGCATACTAGAGTCACACAAGAAGATAAACACGCAAATAATCTCTAAGTCAGAAAATGTTTGCAAAGCATCGTGGGACCTAATCAAAAACAATACACAAAATAAAGTGAACGCAAAAGAAATACACCAACTTAAAGTTACACACGAGAATCACATATATGACCCCCAGGATATTTCTAATGAATTTAATAGATATTTTATTAATCACACAATTAAAAATAATTTTGACATTAATACCAAATCTAATTTATTACATGACATTCCAATTTCTCCAAATTCAATTTATCTTAACCCTGTAAATGAATATGACATTATAAAAAAGATAAAAGAATTAAAAAATACACATTGTACCGGATATGACGACTTAAGCACAAACATAATAAAACAAACAGCTAATCTCATCGCCGGTCCCCTCGCACACATTATAAATTTGTCATTTGTACAAGGCCAATTTCCTTCTGCATTAAAGCTTTCAGTAGTGATACCCTTACACAAAAAAGGTCCTTCTGATATAGTGGGAAATCACAGACCAATTACAAAATTATCGATAATTACTAAAATTTTCGAAAAAGTTATGCTAGATAAAATATATGCGTTTCTAGGCACTAATGGCATACTCAAAAATGAACAGTTTGGATTTAGGAAAAATTGTTCCACGATATTAGCATGTTTTCTTTTTATAAAAAATATAACACAAGGCCTTGACGCAGGGCTAAATACTTTAGCAATATTTCTCGATATGAGTAAAGCCTTTGACTTCATGAATCATCAACTATTGTTGAATAAATTAGATAGATACGGCATCAGGGGAACAGCCTTAAATTGGATACAAAGTTACCTGACTAATCGTCAACAATGTGTTCAAATATCTAGGATACAAAATAATTCAAAAAAATATTATACCTCTGAATTTCTCACTAACAAATGCGGCGTTCCTCAAGGCAGTGTTTTGGGCCCATTATTATTCCTTCTCTATATCAATGATCTGCCAAATGTCACTGAACAAAACTGTATCTTGTTCGCGGATGATACAACTCTTATAATTAAATGCAAAACTAAAAACGAAATGCAATTAACTGCCAAGACAGAATTTGATAAAATAATGACATGGTTAAAAAATAACAATTTGAATATAAATTTGGACAAAACTAAATACATACAATTTAAAACAATTAATAGTACTAATACTGAAACTGACATTAATTACCAAAATACAACTGGCGTAATAGAAAACGTAAACACGACAAAATTTTTAGGTATACAAATTGACAATTACCTAAACTGGAAAGCACAAATTAATGGAATAGTAGCTAAATTAGATCGCTTTGTTTATGCACTAAACAGAATTAGACAAATTGCATCCAAAACAGCAGCTCTGCAAGCGTACCACGGATATGTTGCATCGGTACTAAGATACGGTGTAATTTTATGGGGTAATTCAGTAGATACGGTAAAAGCGTTTAAAGCGCAAAAGAAATGTATAAGATCTGTTTGTGGTGCAGGCTATTTAGATAGTTGTAGGCCTCTCTTTAAAGCTTTAAATGTTTTGCCCCTTCCTTGCTTATATATATTTGAAATGGGAATCTTCGTTAAGAAATACCAAAATCTTTTTGCATCAAACAAGGACTATGAATATTGAGGTCGGAGAGACAACGACCTACGTATTCCGAGTCAAAGATTAAAGTTATATTCTCAGAATGCATACTGTATGGCGATACGAATTTATAATAAACTGCCACGTGACATAAAAACTTTGACATTATATAAATTTAAAAATAAGCTTTTTACTTTTTTAATGGAGAAGATGTACTATTCTGTTAAAGATTTTTTAGAGGATAAGATTGTATGAATAGTTCAATAGTATTAATATATTTTGCATTGACATTGTAATAATTTATATATATATTTTTTTTATTGTTGACATTAATTATTAATATTTTTTATGTTACATTTGACATCTTGTTTGCTATATAAAAATGTCTTAAGTTAATTGTAGGAGAATTGAATAGAATTTAATCAATATTTGCACGTTGCTCAAGGCGACAGAATATGTTGGTCTATCTCTGTAAACACGATCCGAATTGTAACCATATTTTGGCAAATAAATTATTATTTATTTATTTATAAAATTATCCTATAACTTGTAATACAGTGAGATAGGCACGCTTTGTGTCACAAGTTCGACACGTTCTTACTACAATACAAGATAGTGAAACATGTAGTGGACAAAGATATTTAACTACAATATCTTTGGTAGTGAAGTAAACAACTCTCAGCCGTAGTCAGCCCCAAGGCCAAAACAACAAGCCCCCAAAAAACCTCAGTGCGCATGACAAACAGGCAAGTACTTTTGTTAACTTATTTGTGAATCAAGTAAAAATGCTTTTAGAGTCTTACTAAAGGTTGTTCCAACACTTTGAGGCCGAGTACTTGAAGGACCCACGAAATGCGGCGGTCCTGTGTTTGGGAAACTGTATCTTATAAGAGGCTGCTCTGGTGTTATATGGATTCCTGTCTCTTGCCCAGATGATCTTACTATAAAGGTATTCAGGTGCTTTAGTGTGCACAACGTCAAAAAGCAAGGCGGCCAAGTGGAGGTCTCTGCGGGATTTCATTTTAAGTAGTTTCGAGCTGTTCAGGAAAGGCGTGACATGCGTCCTAGGTGGGATGGAAAAACAGAAGCGTGCGCAGGCATTCTGAACACGCTGTAACTGACGCTCAGTTCTCTTAAGGAGACATGCACCGGTAACAGTGTCAGCATAATTTAATTTAGAAAGGACCAATGTCTCACACAATCTAATTCTTATTTCCTCTGAAAGGAAAGTAAGATACCTGTATAAGATTTTAAGACGATAGAAGCAGTGCCGAATAACCTCCAGAGTGTGCTTTTCAAAGTGCATATTAGGTTCGAAGATCACCCCCAGGTTTCTTGCCTCAAATACCATTTCAGCAGGCTGGTCATTAACAGTGACTACTGGCCCATGTTCCAGAACACGGGAAACCTGCTTATCAGATCCAAGAACCATAAATTTCGTCTTATTCGAATTTAAGACCAGGCTGTTTCTGTTTGACCACTATGACAAGCGGAGTAAGTCGTCATTGATCTTCTTTACTGCATTGTGTGTGTCATTGGGATCAAAACTGAGGTACACCTGAACATCATCTGCATATAAGTGGTATTGACAATATTTAATATTCTCAGTAATGTCTGCTGTATAGATGACGAGGATCCAGTATCGACCCCTGTGGAACACCCCTAGTTATGGCCTTGCATTGTGAAAAAGCTACTGAACCATCATCGCTTTTCACTTCTACAATTTGCGAGCGATTATGTAAATAACTATGGAACCAACAGACAGTTGCCGTGACAAAACCATAGTAGGAAAGTTTGGAGAGGAGCAGCGGAACATTCAAACAATCAAAGGCGCGCGAGTAGTCGAGGAGAACAAGCAAAGTACTCATACCCATGTCTTGAGCAGTTAATATATCATCAACGACATTCAGAAGAGCAGTTGAGGTGCTGTGTCTCTCACGGAAACCAGACTGAGTCCTGGGAATCAGAGAGTAAGTCTCCAAGTACTTTACCAGCTGATCACAAACAGCTCTTTCAACTATCTTTGAAAGACAGGGTAGAATACTTATTGGGCGAAGATCACAGACACCTGCAGGATTCGATTTCTTAGGGATAGGCTTGATGAGTGCAGTCTTCCACCAGTCTGAGAATTGAGAGTCAGACAGAGATCTGTTCACCATATCAGTGATCGCACAGAGACTCTGCGTAAGATTTAATAGTACCATCTTTAGAGAGACGCCATCAACCCCAACTGAATTCGAGTGAAGTCTATGAATTATGTTAGCAACAGCCGTCTCTGAGACCGGGGACAGTGAAAAGGTTGAAGTGCCTCGCCTATGGTGCTCAAAGTATGTCAACTGAGAGATGGTAGTGGGAATGGTGTGGGGCAAGTATAGGAAATGGTCATTAATGAGATTAGGATCATTACATGGAAGAGGTAAGTCCTTGTTATTTTTTGCGTTTATATTTTTTTCGAGGTTTTTCCACAATGTTTTAGGATTGTTAATATTCCTGTTAATATTTTGTTCAAAAAATACCTTTTTTTCTTGGAACAAGGCAGAAATGACAGTTGACTTCATGTCTTTGTAATACGTCTTGTGCGATTCACATTTTGTTTCTTTCCATCTAGCATGAGCCTCATCCCTAATGCGCATCATTTGCCTAATGGTGTCAGTAATCCATGGGTATGATGACAACTGTTTTGAGAGGCGCGTGGAGTTCGAAGAGCTGCAGCATAAGTGAATTAAACGTTGCAACCATTGCGTTAAGATCTGGTAAGTTCTTGATATAATTCCAGTCAATCTGACCTAAATCCCTTTCGAATAGCTCAGGAATAATGTCATTATATGGCCTATATGTGATGCAGTACGGGTAAGGTTTTTCCTTCCGGATATACAGCTCCATTGAAACAACGGCATGATTACCCAGTTCAGGAATGTATAGGACATTAATATTCTTTGCTGGAGCATCAGTACAAATAAGATCAATTAAAGTTTCACTATGATCAGTAAAGTGAGTAGGTGAATTAACATTTTGATTTAGATTTATTGATTGCAAAAAAGTAGACATTAATTTAGTCTTATTATCATTCGGATTCAACATATTCACATTAAAATCTCCCAACAGGACAATATAGTTATTATGGCCAAGTGCGCAAACAGACTGGGACAGAGCATCAATGAAGATGTTAACATCCATCCATGGTGGTCTATAAGCAGTTCCGATTGCAACCTGAAGAGAATTGATCTTTATACTTAGCCACATCTGCTCCACATTTAGTGAATTGGGAACAGTACAGGTACGCACAAAAATACCCTTTTTTATGTAGAAACCAACCACCCCACCTCGCCCCTGACGAATTGTAGCAGGACGTGGAATGTGTCGAAGTCGATAGCCAGGCACTGTAGGGGCACGGCCCTCCTCCCCCTCCCTAAGCCAAGTCTCATTGATGGCCATTATGACTGATAGACTATTCATCATGTGCAAGAATTCATCATGTTTAGTGCTAAGAGAGCCAGCGTTGAATAATCCAATTTTAAGTAATTTACTAGACATGCCGTTTAAGTTTAATTATATAATGTATTACTAGAGAGTTGTATACTTCTTGAGGGCACACATAACTTATGCCAAGTGTAACATTATGCAAAACATTTACTAAAACACCATCCATACAAGAGCCTAGATACTTAACATTGAAATTCGTTTTAACCAGGCCTACTGCCATATTAACATAGTATGTAAAACAGATCATTTGCATTGTCAATGTGAAATTAATTTTAATCAAAATTTCATGCTCATTTAAGAACAGATCATAACTAATAATGGTTGAGAGATGCATTATTATTTTTTTGTATTGGTGACTAAAGAGTATCATTATCACTACAGGGGAAAACACATTGTTGGGCAGGATACAATGATAAGTAAAATACGATATATCCACAACCTGTAGTTACTGGAAATTGAACTATAGGAAATATTATTATAGTACTATAGTCAGCTGCTTTCATTGCGATGATTATAGTAATAGATGTCTCTTGTGACAGATTACTGACAACAAAATATTCCAATAGTATGATCTTGTGACTTTTAATGCTCCTATGATGAAAATATACTATTTTGAGCCATTGTAAACATAATGTGACTGTGTAACGATTAAAAAGCATGCAACGCCGAACAAAAGACAGTGATAACAAATAATGTACCGCACATAAGAATATTAAAGAACAGGTTTCTCTACAGGCATCGAGTCATTTATTGCTACCGAAGGCACGGTCGACATCTGCAGCAGAGCGGAAGTAGTGGATCGTAGAGCCGTCCGACTTCTATATATGACTCTTCTACTGAGCAATACAGGAGGAACGTATTGCTCAGTAGAAGAGTCATATTATATAGAAACGTTAGATAGGGATTCGAATGATATACTATTTTTACTATCGTCAGTCTGAGAATATGAGGAGATAAGTTGTTGTTCTTCTGATGAATCAAAAGAGGTTTTTTGCCTACTGCTAGTTTTTATTCTAATTGATTTTACTCTTAATATACAAAAACAAACTATTAAATTTTATGATACAGGTTGCAGCACTGGACTTTTCAGGTGCTAAATACTGTTTTTTATGAAAAAAACCCGGTCACCCTAAAGTTTATTAAATTAAAGTACCTACTTTAATTTTATTCTTATTGACAGAGTTAATGTTCAAAGTGGCCATACCACAAAACTACTTTTAATTAATTTAATGACGGAGTTAAAGTGTAAAAGTCATTGGTCTATAAATTCGAATATTCTACGCATTCTAATGCACAAAAAAAATTGTGGGGTCCTTCCATCATTGATAAAATATGAAGCGCTTTTCAGACTACGCTATAATATGATAGCATATAGCGTATAGCTCATAGCACAACGATATCGCTCACCATACATTTACTTAGAACACGTTCACACTTAGCTATAATATATATTATTGGCTTACTATACGCTATCTAAGTAAATGTATGGTGAGCGATATGGTTGTGCTATGAGCTATAAGCTATATGCTATTATATTATAGCGTAATCTGAAAATCGCAGTACAAATGCAAATCATGATTTTGACAGTTATGATTATGTTTATCGGTAAGAGTATTAAACAAGATTTTGATTAATTTTCGCAACAATAGATCTTACTTTGATATAAAACGTCCGTTAAAATGATGAGCCTGATACGCATACGCGTTCGCCTGTCCTGTTGCTGTGGTAGTGACTGAATATGTCAGTAATTACTAATTAGCGTAATGCAACCAGTGAAAGTAGGTATATGTTTTGTAAAAATCAGTGGTCTACTTAGGGAAATAAATAAATAAATATTTCTTACACTCACACCAATTAACCTAGCCCCTACAAATAATATTAAGGTTACAAATAATAAAAATAAGTTGTATATCACAAAAGTATGCTTGTATTGACCTTCGTTGCCACGGTGTCGTAACTCGTAACATCGTAGAAAAAACATATATTCGTAAATTCTAGTAGTGTAACAAGTTACTGGACCACAAGCACGCAAAATTACGGGAATACCCGGTTTGGCCACCTGGCAACGCTACTTGTACCTACTACTACGATGGAGATTAACAACAGGTTCAATAAATCGCTTGACACTTTGTTGCAGTATAGCTTAAACGTATTACGATAAGTAGTTTCAGATTTACAAGTTTTCAAACTACAACTACTCTTTGCGTGATGTCATTGTATACCGTTTCATACAAAGAAGGCGACTCTGACCATATTGGTCAAGCGTGAGCCGCAAGCTGCATACAAAGTGTTATATAGTGACGTCACAAAATGAAACGCGACGTTAAAAAATTTAATATCTCTAGGAATGTACCACATATGGAAAAATAAAAACCCAGTTTTTTTTTCATGTACACGATAGGTTATAAATCTAAAAGTGCTGTTAATCCCCATTCTGGTGTTTAGTTGGTTTTAATTTTCTGGAGTTTGTATATAAGGTGTTAATTTATCAAGTGCCGATCGAGCAGGGGCTGCTCAGGTCAAGGATACACAACACAATATTGATTTTTTTTTATTATTTTTTTTAAATTCCTGATTTTGACCGCCCGACTCAAATAGATAAATCACCCATTACTTACTTAAATAATAAATAAATAAATAAATAAATGTTTATTTTCAGTTACTAGGTAGTTTCACAAAAATAGGTGTTGACTTCTTCTATTAGGTACAAACGCACCTGTGTCAGAAGAAGTCCCTCTTCCTTAACTTAGTTTTCATTACTAGGTACCTTATTTTAATAGTTGAGTGATGAGGTTCACATTTATTTTAAATTTAACAATTTAACAATGATGTTATTATGATGAAAACAGAAAAAAATATATATATGAGCAAAAACTTTACACATAATTTAAAAAATAATAATAATAAAATTGTGTAAGTAGTTGACAATAATTTATCTAAGTGAATAAGAACAAGTCTGTGAATTCGAGTGTTTGTGCGTGTGTGTGTGTGTGTGTGTTTGTGTGCGTGTGTGTATGTGTGAGCGTGTGTGCGTTCGTGTAGCGTGCGTGTGAGTAAGTGAGAGTGCAAGACTGAGGTTGTACTTAATCGCCTAAAGTTAATTAGTAATAAGAATATTTTCAGTTTCGTTATAGTCTAGACACTTCAGCCAATCAGCGGTTACTTTTTTACATTCTCTTAATGTCATGGGGTATATTTTTAAGGTTTTATTTATTTTATTGTAAATTTGAGAGGATAAACGCGAGAACTGATATTGGGCACAACGCGTGTGTACAACGACTACAGGGGCTACCTTATCATTCCTTCTTCTGTTTAGTTTGACAGGAAAGTATTCTATAGATTTGTGGATTTTCAAAACAATGTGAAGTATGTAAAGCTTTCTAACAGTTAGTAATCCTGCGATTGAGTATAAACTTTGAGTAGAAAATCTCCTTGTTTTAAAATACATTACTTTAAGCAATGCACGTTGAGCACGCTCAACCTCTAGGAATTTGGTTTTGAGTGCTCCTCCCCACAGTGTAATACAATAAATGGTTATTGACTGTGCCAATGCCACATATATCTCATTTACTAATTTTTTATCAGCGATATGCCTTAATTCTTTAAATACCCAAATCAACTTACGCAATCTACTAGAAACAAGATCTATATGATTATGCCAATTTAGTCTTTGATAAAACTTAAAACAAATTTTGTTTTACGTTTGGTTTTGCTTATGCTGAATATTCAATAAGTATCTAATGCTTAAAATTTTAAAGATAAATAAATTCTAAAAATTACATTTTTTTTTCAAAAATATTGTTGTTGTTTAAACTGTTATCTATATCGTTGACCTGAGCAGCCCCTGCTCGATCGGCACTTGATAAATTAACACCTTATATACAAACTCCAGAAAATTAAAACCAACTAAACACCAGAATGGGGATTAACAGCACTTTTAGATTTATAACCTATCGTGTACATGAAAAAAAACTGGGTTTTTATTTTTCCATATGTGGTACATTCCTAGAGATATTACTTTTTCCTAGAGTATATACTGTTTCGACTTTTGAATAGCGACTCATAATAACATTACATTTGCAGGTGGCTGCTACTAGTTTTTTGCTACCGATGGCCCAAATACCTTAGACAGGTCCTCGTCCGACCGAAACTGAAAAGCAGGCCTCCCATCAGCCTCCCGAGCGAAAATGCGGCCCCTCTTCGTCCAAGTATAACGCCACTGTAGTTTGCGGCACTCCTCCCTGACGCGGTGGAAGAGCTGTCTGTTTGGGCGTGTCAGGCGCTCGTTGATGAAGACGCGCATACCGGTGCGGCGAACGCGTGCCGCGCGCAGCCACGACGCGGCGCGGGCGGCCTCCCGCCCACGCGCTCCGCGAACACTACGTCGCGCTCATCCAACGTGACTCCCAGGCGCGCGGCCAGCACCGTCACCGACTGGACGACGCTCACGCCCTTCTCCTCCGGCAGCTGCCCGATATCCAAGTCGGACAGGAGAACATCCTGGTCGCGGTCGTTGAGCTCCTGCTTGAGGTTCTCGATGATGCGCTCTAGCTCAGCGGTACCCCCGAATGCGGCTTCGCTTTTCCAGAGCATCCAGCCTCCGCTCGTAGTCATCTTAGATCAGATACTCGTATGCTGCTTGACACACGATTGAGGATTTGCCCATAAAGATCGATTTTCTACACGCTCACATGAGCGAGTGCGTCTTTGAGCTCTCACTACGCGTAACCCCGGAGCAAGTGACGGTGGCAACTGGTCCAACTGGATTGATGCTGAGCGTGCTGACTGATCTCTTACCCGCCATCGCAGGAAGCTACTCCTAAGAAGTAGTATACATTCTTAGGAGTAGCTTCCTGCGATGGCGGGTAAGAAAGGCTTTCTTGCACTGCCGGGTACTGCCTGAAGTGTAGTGAGTCGTATAATGTTTCAGAGCTGATAGGAATGGACTGAGTCTTTCTCAGTCCATTCCTATCACCTCTGAACAAACAAACATAACGAAGTTCAACATTTATGCAATCATTAGCATTGTGCCGAGGTTTCGGGTGTACAGAAAATAGAAATAGAAATATATTTATTTTGACATCACACAAAGGTACACATTAACACAAACATATTACATAGAAGTATGAAAAAAGTACAAATTAAACAAAAAAGAAAGAAAACAAACAGAGTAACAATAAAAAAGAAACGCGTACAGTCGTGTGATGACAAAACTGTGCTCAGCTCAGTATTAGCAGCAAGCATCAGATAGCTTGCTGCACTGGTATTCTGCTGAGCACAGAAGTGACATCAGAGACGAACAGAGCGAACAAAGAAAATAAGAAATTAAGAAATAAAAATAAAAAACGTAAAACATTAAAACACGTAAAATTTAATTTGTGTAAGGGGCCCACTACATGCCATGTCATCCGCTCCGTGTGTTGTGCTGTGTGACATGACACGTCATTTATTGACATGTCAATGTCAATTGTCATGATTATTATGTTTCGCCATGTTTGTTAAAGAGACAAAATAAAATTATTAAGAAACGTGGCCATGACGTGGCAATCGTGGCATGAGGTGGCATGGCATGCATGGCAAGCCAAACATATTATTGTGGACACCAATTTACATAAAATTATCCTATAACTTGTAATACAGTGAGATAGGCACGCTTTGTGTCACAAGTTCGACACGTTCTTACTACAATACAAGATAGTGAAACATGTAGTGGACAAAGATATTTAACTACAATATCTTTGGTAGTGAAGCATACAACTCTCAGCCGTAGTCAGCCCCAAGGCCAAAACAACAAGCCCCCAAAAAACCTCAGTGCGCATGACAAACAGGCAAGTACTTTTGTTAACTTATTTGTGAATCAAGTAAAAATGCTTTTAGAGTCTTACTAAAGGTATTACGTGTTTTCAGCGCACGGATCGGTGGCGGCAAGTTGTTCCAACACTTTGAGGCCGAGTACTTGAAGGACCCACGAAATGCGGCGGTCCTGTGTTTGGGAAACTGTATCTTATAAGAGGCTGCTCTGGTGTTATATGGATTCCTGTCTCTTGCCCAGATGATCTTACTATAAAGGTATTCAGGTGCTTTAGTGTGCACAACGTCAAAAAGCAAGGCGGCCAAGTGGTGGTCTCTGCGGGATTTCATTTTAAGTAGTTTCGAGCTGTTCAGGAAAGGCGTGACATGCGTCCTAGGTGGGATGGAAAAACAGAAGCGTGCGCAGGCATTCTGAACACGCTGTAACTGACGCTCAGTTCTCTTAAGGAGACATGCACCGGTAACAGTGTCAGCATAATTTAATTTAGAAAGGACCAATGTCTCACACAATCTAATTCTTATTTCCTCTGAAAGGAAAGTACGATACCTGTGTAAGATTTTAAGACGATAGAAGCAGTGCCGAATAACCTCCAGAGTGTGCTTTTCAAAGTGCATATTAGGTTCGAAGATCACCCCCAGGTTTCTTGCCTCAAATACCATTTCAGCAGGCTGGTCATTAACAGTGACTACTGGCCCATGTTCCAGAACACGGGAAACCTGCTTATCAGATCCGAGAACCATAAATTTCGTCTTATTCGGATTTAAGACCAGGCTGTTTCTGTTTGACCACTCTGACAAGCGGAGTAAGTCGTCATTGATCTTCTTTACTGCATTGTGTGTGTCATTGGGATCAAAACTGAGGTACACATGAACATCATCTGCATATAAGTGGTATTGACAATATTTAATATTCTCAGTAATGTCTGCTGTATAGAGGATGAAGAGGATTGGACCCAGTATCGACCCCTGTGGAACACCCCTAGTTATGGCCTTGCATTGTGAAAAAGCTACTGAACCATCATCGCTTTTCACTTCTACAATTTGCGAGCGATTATGTAAATAACTATGGAACCAACAGACAGTTGCCGTGTCAAAACCATAATAGGAAAGTTTGGAGGAGCAGCGGAACATTCAAACAATCAAAGGCGCGCGAGTAGTCGAGGAGAACATGCAAAGTACTCATACCAATGTCTTGAGCAGTTAATATATCATCAACGACATTCAGAAGAGCAGTTGAGGTGCTGTGTCTCTTACGGAAACCACACTGAGTCCTGGGAAGCAGAGAGTAAGTCTCCAAGTAATTTACCAGCTGATCACAAACAGCTCTTTCAACTATCTTTGAAAGACAGGATAGAATACTTATTGGGCGAAGATCACAGACACCGGCAGGATTCGATTTCTAAGGGATAGGCTTGATGAGTGCAGTCTTCCACCAGTCTGGGAATTGAGAGTCAGACAGAGATCTGTTCACCATAGCAGTGATCGCACAGAGAGACTGCGGAGGAATGTATAGGACATTAATATTCTTTGCTGGAGCATCAGTACAAATAAGATCAATTAAAGTTTCACTATGATCAGTAAAGTGTGTAGGTTTTTTTTTTTTTTTAAATATAATTTCATCGTGCGATCAGTCTTCTTGACTATGAGCAGATTTGTTGTTGATTTACATAACATGTAGAGTCCGGTGCTCCATCGAGCTGCGAACCCATTTCTGGTACAGCCTAAGCAGAGGTTGCTATATCCGGTAATTTGCGCCTTTTCAGACGTCTCATGTAATCCGGCAATGTCAATTGTTTGGCTAGTTCATTCGGGTGTTTATCTAGCCTTTTCTTATATTTGTCGAGAATCAAGCTGATTTCTTCTCTGACAGTGCTGATTTGGAGATGTTGATGAACTTCAGTGTTACGAATAAACCATGGAGCGTCAGAAATTTGCTTCAGGATATAGTTCTGTGCTCTTTGAATTTTGTTGACGTTGGACTCACTCGCCGAACCCCACAATTGAATTCCGTAGGTCCAGATGGGTTTAAGGATGGCATTATATAGGAGTAGCTTGTTGTCCAAAGATAACTTCGAGTTTCTTCCTAACAACCAGTTCAATCCTCTGTATTTAATATTGATTTCATCCCTTTTCGTTTGTATGTGCTTCGACCATGTAAGTCGGCGGTCTAAATGTATACCCAGGTATTTGACTGTATCACTGGTGGGTAGAAGGCTTGAACCTAGACTTACTCTTGGGCAATCTTTCTTTCTAAGAGTGAATGTTATGTGAACTGATTTAGATGTGCTTGCTTTGATCTTCCATTTTCTTAGCCATTGGTCTATGTTTTCGAGGCTTTCTTGTAAGAGTTCGGAGGCTTTTTCTGGGCTTGGGCTAGTTGCCATAATGGCAGTGTCATCTGCGAATGTAGCTACTGTTGTTCCCGGGGTTTCAGGTAGGTCCGATGTATAAAGACTATATAAGATCGGCCCCAGAACGGAACCTTGTGGTACACCCGCTAGAATTTCATGGAAACCAGATGTGCAGTCATTTTCTTTCACTTGGAAGATCCTGTTTTCAAGATATGACTCCAGTATTCCAAAAAAAGTATGTGGAAGAAGTGAGTAGGTGAATTAACATTTTGATTTAGATTTATTGATTGCAAAAAAGTAGACATTAATTTAGTCTTATTATCATTCGGATTCAACATATTCACATTAAAATCTCCCAACAGGACTATATAGTTATTATGGCCAAGTGCGCAAACAGACTGGGACAGAGCATCAATGAAGATGTTAACATCCATCCATGGTGGTCTATAAGCAGTTCCGATTGCAACCTGAAGAGAATTGATCTTTATACTTAGCCACATCTGCTCCACATTTAGTGAATCTATTTGAGTCGGGCGGTCAAAATCAGGAATTTAAAAAAATATATAAAAAAAAATCAATATTGTGTTCTATATCCTTGACCTGAGCAGCCCCTGCTCGATCGGCACTTGATAAATTAACACCTTATATACAAACTCCAGAAAATTAAAACCAACTAAACACCAGAATGGGGATTAACAGCACTTTTAGATTTATAACCTATCGTGTACATGAAAAAAAACTGGGTTTTTATTTTTCCATATGTGGTACATTCCTAGAGATATTACTTTTTCCTAGAGTATATACTGTTTCGACTTTTGAATAGCGACTCATAATAACATTACATTTGCAGGTGGCTGCTACTAGTTTTTTGCTACCGATGGCCCAAATACCTTAGATAGGTCCTCGTCCGACCGAAACTGAAAAGCAGGCCTCCCATCGGCCTCCCGAGCGAAAATGCGGCCCATCTTCGTCCAAGTATAACGCCACTGTAGTTTGCGGCACTCCTCCCTGACGCGGTGGAAGAGCTGTCTGTTTGGGCGTGTCAGGCGCTCGTTGATGAAGACGCGCATACCGGTGCGGCGAACGCGTGCCGCGCGCAGCCACGACGCGGCGCGGGCGGCCTCCCGCCCACGCGCTCCGCGAACACTACGTCGCGCTCATCCAACGTGACTCCCAGGCGCGCGGCCAGCACCGTCACCGACTGGACGACGCTCACGCCCTTCTCCTCCGGCAGCTGCCCGATATCCAAGTCGGACAGGAGAACATCCTGGTCGCGGTCGTTGAGCTCCTGCTTGAGGTTCTCGATGATGCGCTCTAGCTCAGCGGTACCCCCGGATGCGGCTTCGGGGCTTCGCTTTTCCAGAGCATCCAGCCTCCGCTCGTAGTCATCTTAGATCAGATACTCGTATGCTGCTTGACACACGATTGAGGATTTGCCCATAAAGATCTATTTTCTACACGCTCACATGAGAAAGAAAAGAAAGAAAGAAAAATTGTTTAATGGTTATTTTACACAGTAGGAACATTACATAATTGCATTACACTATAAAATAACCAAATTGGTCGCTACTCAGGTATGCTATGACCTGACACAAGGCCACAGCTCTGGTCTTCCGTAGCGCCAACGTGTGCCAGTGACAATTTTGCGGCACATGCATAGCGTAAAGATTACTATAGTTATACCTAAAATTAGTATTTAAGCTGTATCAAAAGTAAATATATAATAACAATATTAAAGTTATATGCGTATTAACAAACATCAAAATTGTGTATCTTAAATCAACATATTAGTGAAGTTAACAGTTGCACTATTACGATATCCATAAAATCACCAATTGTGTGTGTCCCTTTTAGGAAATTTTAAACATTTTGAGAAACTGCTCGTTACAACCGCAACAAATACAGCTGTACAAAATACCGAATGCACGAAATACAGATGTAAGTACGAAAGTACGAGACGGCCACCTATGTGTTAGATTTCTGCAAATGAAGTAAATGCCTTTCAAGTTGATTTTTGAAAGAATTAACTGTTTTGGAGTTTTTGACCGGTGGTGGAAGATTGTTCCAACATTTGGTGGCAGCATAACGGAAGCTGCCACGAAAGGCGGCCGTTTTGCACCGCGTATGAACCAAACGTGTACCGAAGCGTCCATTGCGGTTAGAAAAAGCAAGCTTTTCATATAAATAGGTTGGCTGTCTTTTTTCGATAACACCAAAAAGCAATGTAGCAAAATGAAGAGTTCGTCGCGATGCCATGTTCAAAAGTCCAAAGCTATTTATATATGGCGATATATGTGCTCGCCGTGGGATGGAGTAGCAAAACCTAATACATGCGTTTTGCACACGTTGAATAAGTTTTCTAGAACGTGCGAGTAGACATGCATTAAACACAGTGTCAACGTAGTTTAGTTTTGAAAGGATCAGCGAGTTACAAAGCCTAACCCGAATATCTGTGCTAATAAAATCACGAATTTTATAAAGAACGGAAAGTCTATAGAAACAGTTACGTACAGTCGATCATGTGAGCGTGTAGAAAATCGATCTTTGAGCTCTCACTACGCGTAACCCCGGAGCAAGTGACGGTGGCGACTGGTCCAACTGGATTGATGCTGAGCGTGCTGACTGTTCTCTTACCCGCCATCGCAGGAAGCTACTCCTAAGAAGTAGTATACATTCTTAGGAGTAGCTTCCTGCGATGGCGGGTAAGAGAGGCTTTCTTGCACTGCCGGGTACTGCCTGAAGTGTAGTGAGTCGTATAATGTTTCAGAGCTGATAGGAATGGACTGAGTCTTTCTCAGTCCATTCCTATCACCTCTGAACAAACAAACATAACGAAGTTCAACATTTATGCAATCATTAGCATTGTGCCGAGGTTTCGGGTGTACCTACAGAAAATAGAAAATAGAAAAATATTTATTTTGACATCACACAAAGGTACACATTAACACAAACATATTACATAGAAGTATGAAAAAAAAGTACAAATTAAACAAAAAAGAAAGAAAACAAACAAAGTAACAAGAAAAAAGAAACGCGTACAGTCGTGTGATGACAAAACTGTGCTCAGTTCAGTATTAGCAGCAAGCATCAGATAGCTTGCTGCACTGGTATTCTGCTGAGCACAGAAGTGACATCAGAGACGAACAGAGCGAACAAAGAAAATAAGAAATTAAGAAATAAAAATAAAAAACGTAAAACATAACACGTAAAATTTAATTTGTGTAAGGGGCCCACTACATGCCATGTCATCCGCTCCGTGTGTTGTGCTGTGTGACATGACACGTCATTTATTGACATGTCAATGTCAATTGTCATGATTATTATGTTTCGCCATTGACTTGTAAATATATGGACCAGCCATACCTACAAAATTAGCGTGCATACCTATATTATGTTTGGCGCATAATATGGCCGCTCACCCTAGTGTTGTACCATATTGAATAGCTGATATCGAAATAGTTACAATTAAAACTTATAATAAATATACGTTTTAAATATTAATTTATACTCCTCAGAACAAAAAAAGGCCGGCTTAGCCCCAGAAATGGATTTAAAACCAACTACTTCACTTGCTTTTTTAAGCATTTATTTGGCAATTGGGGTGGGAGGTTACATAGTGTAGTGCGAAGTCCATCTCCAATAGTCTTACGTGATTATGTAATTGGGTTTAGCGCGTTTAATTAAGTTTAATATATAGATAAATAATTATTATAGTATTTCAGATCTTTCGGGCCGACAGTTCGTACGATAGACGTTAAAAATTTTCCCACTTGCGAGTATCGTTACGAAGTAAGCACCAAAAGTGTTAGCGCGCTAAAGCATGTGGCCGCACTTGCGTGTATCGTGGCATTGTCCGAAGCTTCGGGGCGATACACGTAGGTACGGCCATAGCATAAAAAGGGGCTAAATTTAATAATCAAACTCATTCTTATGGAATCCGTTTGAAAGGTAAAAGCATTTTTTTTAAAAGAAAACAGCTCATTGTCTATGTATGCCTATTTTAAGCTACATTAAAAGTAATTATTACTTAAGCAATTATTTTGTATGAAAGTAATTGTATAAGTTTGAATTACTTTTACTCAAGAAGTTAGTTGCCTTCTATTATAAATACGAGAGTTTACACTTCTATTTATTATAGTCAAGTGTAAGTAACTACCTACCTAGTTAATTAAAAGTAAATTATACTTATGCATTTTTTTCATACAAAATAGTTACTTAAATAATTACCTTTATTGACGTATTACTTACATTACACTTGACTATAAACACGTATGGTATACAGGAGTGAGAGGAGGAAAAATAAGTTACGTTTGATTGTTTAAAATATAGTATTACTTTTTTACTGACTGCTTATTAAATCGATTATCAAGGTGATCGAGATAACCTTGATAATCGATTTAATAAGCAGTCCATCCATCCATCTCCAAAGATCCAAAGATTCTTTAGTAAAGCCAGTTTCAACATTTACATGTTGGTACCATTTACTTAGTGTCCGAGGGTGTGATAAACAAGTGTTTTAGGTTTTCCTCATAAAATTTTAAGTTTTTGATAATTATAAATGGAGAGCAAGGGCGAATTTCCTGTTTTCTTCGCCATACTTTTCAAAGGTATAGAGATTTGGCTTTGGCAATTTGCCTCTTCAAAAAATCTTTTGATCCTGTACATTCTTCCAAAATAACAGTTTCATCAATATTAATTGATTTTCTTCTTTGAAGATCTTCTATTACATTAACGAATATAGCAATCTTTTTATCACGTCTTCATACCCTTTCGTTTAAATTTTTTACTTTCTTCTTTAAAAGAACACTTTTCTGCAAGACTTAAATATATTTTTTTTTAATCTGAAAATAAATGGAATGATCAGGTTTAAAAGACTACTTATAAAACTAATAATAATTAACCTAGCCTATATTACATTAAGTCAAATATTATACAGTTTATTTATACTGACCATCGCATTGATTATTGTGAGATTGACTTGTTAGTATTTGTTTTTGCCTGGTTGGTTGAAAAATATTTGATAGGCTGAAAATGAACAAAAGAATCATTAATTACTTTCAATTTAATTTAGTTAATGATAAGGTCATGTGTGTAAAATTTTTTATCACTATTATACTGTACTAAAGCTATGTTTAATAGCAATTTTATAGCTACGTAAAGTAATATCACACATAGCTTATGTACAGTAAGTCAAACAGTAAAAAACAATCAATTTAATTCTCTTACTTTTACTAAGACAATTATAAAACATATCCTCACCGTAGTAGATGTTGACGCACCTTCTAGTGAACTAGTCATTTCTCGACTCTTTTGATTCTTCAAACAGATTTGATTAGGCTGAAAATATATAAATAGCTTTGATACAACTTCTACAAACTATAATAGGATTCAGAATAAGATAGAAGAATACACTATTCTGCTTTATAAAATTATTTACAATGTAAAAATCACTTACCAAAAGAGTCAAGCAATCTTGTTACATCGAAAGTTTTCATCAAAATGCATCAGTGCAAACATACCAAATTTTATGTCGTGTGTTTATATTTTCTTGACCAATAGCCTCTATCCATTTCTGCTTCGAAATTTTGTTCGAAGGAAATCTATTTGACAAAACACCATTGATGAATAAAATGACAAATGTATCGATATTTCAACACAACCCATGACATCACTAATTTTACAAATGCAATACAACTCGAACTTTAATATGAAAAAAACTTCGAAATACCACAACTTAAAACAATATATGTCCTTATAATCTTTCAAAACAACTTTTTCTTATATTTCATTACACAATATCGTTTTAGATTCAACAGTAATTGTGAAAATTTAATACTAACCTATGGAGAGTCAATGAAGGTTGATTAATGTTTTTCCTTGCACCGTACTGCTTAACACAACACGAAGGCATGATGTTGCCAACTCTAGCAAGGCTCTGAATGGAACAGAACCAGGTTTTTGTGCGTATTTATCAAAAAATAAACAAATCTGTTGAGAGTTAATAAAAATTTGACAGCAGATCTACCACAGAACTTGGAACTAAAGATGGCGATGCCGGCACGCGTCAAAACGCTCATGACGTCACATGAAAATGTTGCCAAAATGTGTACTGTGCAAACACTATCCGTCTCTTTACCCATACGCAAACATAGGTGAGTTAGAAAGAGACAAACATCGATTTGATAAGAATGTATCGATTTAATATATATTTGTATAAGCAAATTTTATATAGATCTATAGGGCGCCTCCATAGTTCTGTTGTATCTCTATGTGTTTCGCCATGTTTGTTAAAGAGACAAAATAAAATTATTAAGAAACGTGGTCATGACGTGGCATGAGGTGGCAAGGCATGCATGGCAAGCCAAATATATTATTGTGGACACCAATTTACATAAAATTATCCTATAACTTGTAATACAGTGAGATAGATAAGTTAATAGAATAAACTTAAGATACGGCATCATTATTTGGGGAAATTCAAAGTAAATTAATAGATTATTTATCTCCCAGAAACAGTGTATACGTGGACTAGCTGATATTGACTCAATGACTTCATGTAGACCGTACTTTCGTAAATTTAAGCTGTTGACGGTACATTGTCTATACATACTGGAATGTTGTTTGTTCGTAAAAAAACACCCAGAACTCTTTGCTAAATGGTCTGAACACTGTAATTTTAACACAAAGAACACTGATAGACTACTATGTCCTAAGATTAAAACAGCTTTATTCTCAAATAACTGTTACCCCATGATAATAAATTGCCGAATGAATTCAAACAATATCCGATTAACATTTTCAAACACAAACTAATGACGTGGTTAACTGGAAAATGCTATTATGCGACAAATGACTTTCTCAAAGACGAAATCATAGGTTCGGTACTCCATTCTTAATATACTAATTTTAATGCAATTTAGAGACTGTTTATGTAATTAATATTATAATAACATTTTGCATGCTAAATAAGCAAGGTATGTTAAGCAACATTATTGATAAGTTTTCCCATCATGTACAACCATATCTTATGCATTTAAGACTTATTCGAATTTAAGACCAGGCTGTTTCTGTTTGACCACTATGACAAGCGGAGTAAGTCGTCATTGATCTTCTTTACTGCATTGTGTGTGTCATTGGGATCAAAACTGAGGTACACCTGAACATCATCTGCATATAAGTTGAAATGTTATTATTTTTGGATAATGGGACATTTGAATAAAAGACGTGTTATAGGTAGTCCGGTCCAGTCTTTATTGCCAAAGGAATATTTTATTACAAATATCGTTTCCCATGGAAACGCTGAGGTAAGTGCAACTGTACACGTTGCAGCCGTGAGACCGTGTATGTACTTAGGTACTCATGGTTATGTTACAACTCCCCCGAAAAGTATAGGGTACACACCCCTATTTATGGAAAAAAAAATGTTATAACTAACACAATTCTAGCAGTAAAAAAAAAAACTTAAAGTAAACATTTTTTTGTTGTTTTACACAATGTATTCTCATAAACTAAATGACAATAACACTATGATCCTACTATTATTTTTACAAAACAATTCATATACAAACTATAGCTTTACATAATAGGTTTAACTAGACCTAACTAGAATATGATAAAAAATACAATAGGTGCATGTATTTAGTTTCATGAATTATAAGGTCTAGTATTATTTTTGTGTATTAACAATTCTTTATTATTTTTCATTATTTTAACATTTGGTGTTACTTCTTGTATAACTCTAAAAGGACCTTCATAAATACAATCTAGCTTATTACCTACTTGATTTTTCACTAACACTAAATCTCCAGATTTATAACTAACAGAATTACATTTTCTATCGTATTTAATTTTTCTTATTTCCTTACTTTTCAACAAATTTTCCTTAGCATCTAGTTGCGCCTTTTGTAAACGGTATTTTAACTCTTTAGGATAGTCGTCGAAGTTGTATAAAGGGTCGATGTCCCTGGTCAAATTGCTTGGTAAATTACAAACTTTACCAAATACTAACTCGTATGGAGTGTACTTAGTTTCGGAATGGACACTCGTATTAAACGAAAAACACCAATAAGGGACCCATTCACTCCAATCGGACTTATTATTTTCACACTGTATTCTGAGATAAGCGGCTAAATGTTTATGAGTGTTTTCTATACCACCCATAGTCTCGTGGTGATAAGACGTAGAGTGTAATTTTTGAATGCCTAATAGTTTGCATATTTCACTCATAACAGAGGAAGTAAATTCCGTTCCTTTATCGCTTAAAATCTGTTTGGGTATACCGTAACGCAATATAAAATTATTAACAAATGACCTAGCTACAGTTTCGGCGTCCTTCCGCGGTAAAGGATACGCTTCCACGAATTTGCTTAGATCGCACTGTAGAGTTAAAATATACTTATTATTATAATTGTCTATATCTAACGGGCCCATAATATCTAAACTTAGCTTCTCAAGTGCCGAGTCGGCTGTAGTGGTAATAGATAAGGGTTCTCGCGTATTTTTATTGCAGAACTTTTGTATTTGACAACTCCTACATTTTTTTACATAATCCATTACGTCATTTGACATTCCGGGCCAAAAATAATATTTCTTAATATTATTTAGCATACGGTTCATTCCTGCGTGTCCGCTTGTGGGCAGCAGGTGGAAGTCGTTTAAAATTGTTTTTATTTCATCCTTATCGGTAACTCTTATAACACCTCTAGTAATTAATATTTGAGGAGACGCTATTTGAAACTTACTCATGCTGCGCAGCAAATATTTAATATTTTTATTGTTACTTTTATTTTTTATAATAAGTAACTGTTTTATATTAAGTTTCAAGCACATGTTTTCTAAGTCTCTCGCTAACTCCTCTTGGGATGATAACGATCGAGAAAGAAGAAAAATCGCGGATTGCGATGGTACATATGTGCATAGATTAGCGTTAGAGACTAAAATATTCTGGTCATTTTTATATTTATTTTTTAACGTTTCAACAAAACGTAGCTCTATTATTTCGTCAGGTTTTTTCAGTATTTCAACAGCGGTAGGTTGATCAGACCAGCCAGCTGTTGGAATGCTGATAAAGGACTTATCACTTTCGTTAGTTAATTTTTTGCGTTGGGCTCTAGTTAAGACAGAAATAACTTTTTCATGCATGTTTTTTAAGTCTTGTGACGTTACCGGGAGTCGACTTAATGCGTCTGCAGCTGCATTATTCCGACCGGGTACGTACTCGACAGTGAAATCATATTCTTCTAGGTAAAGTCGGAATTTCGTTAAACGACTAGAAGGGTCTTTTAAATTAAATAAATATACCAATGGTCTGTGGTCAGAATAAATTATGAATTTTCTGCCATACAAATATGGTCTAAAGTGACGTACGGCCCATACAATTGCCAAAAGCTCTTATTCGATAATTGGATATCGAGTTTCAGCAGGCTTTAAGCTCCTACTGGCGTAAGCTATGACCTTGCCATTGCCGTTAGACAATACGGCGCCTAAACCGGTTTTTGATGCATCGGTTTGTAATCTAAAAATGTTATTTTCACTAAAATTGCAGGGATAGTCTAAAACTGGAGGGTTTGAAAGAGCAACTTTTAAGTTTTGAAAAGAATTTTCGCAATTTTCATTCCAGTCGAATTTAACTCCTTTTTTACATAACTGGTTTAAAGGGTGCACTAAATCTGCAAATCCTGAAATAAATCGTCGGTAATAATTAGTAAACGCAACGAAACGTTTTACTTCGTCGGAGGACGTTGGCCTTGGATAATGTTCTATCGCGACAATTTTGCTTGGGTCGGATAAATACCATCTGATGTTATTTTATGGCCTAGGTACAATATTTCTCTGCGTAAAAATTCACACTTAAGTGGATTTAACTTAAGGTTCACTTCTCTTAAACGGTTTAACACGCTCATTAGATTTTTATTGTGGTGATCAATGCTTTTACCTATAACGATACAATCGTCTAAATAAATGAAACATTTATCGTAATTTAGGCCGGACATTGCTACTGTCATAAGTCTCGAGAAAACACTAGCACTCGTTTTGAGCCCCATGGGGCAGCGCTTCATTTGGTATTGTTTTCCGGCTGTGAAAGTAGTATATTTACGCGATTTACTGTCTAAAGAAAGTTGATACATCTTATTTAAGCTAAAAGATGTATATTTTCGCGAGTCGGGATTTAAAGATAATTGATAATAAGATTGGGATAAATCTAATTTGGAAAAATAAATGCTTCCGGACAACGAATCTAGTATTTCTGTGATATTGGGCAAAGGGAACTTATCATCTTGAATCTTATTATTTAGTTGCCGATAGTCGACGACTAATCGCCATTTCTTTTCTTTAGATCTATCAGCTTTCTTTGGAACAACGAGAACTGGGCTGGACCACTCAGACACCGTCTCCTCTATGATATCATTTTTTAGCATTTCTTGAACTTGATTTTCAATTTCACCTTTTAACGCGTGTGGGATGCGATAAGGTTTTACGTAAACCGGGGTGACATTATTTTTAAGCACTATATTGTGTTCCATTATGTTGGTAACACTTAGAGAGTCTCCGGGCAGATGGAACACATCTGCATATTTCGCACAAATTTCCTCTATACTAAGTTTTTCTTCGCGATTCAAATGACTTAAATCAAGTAAATTAAATAAGTTCTTTACACGTTGAACCGATTTCTTATTACTTTCTAGTTCACAAACATCAAAATTATTAATTGATTGTAATATAATGTTCGAAAAATCATAAGTAATATTTTGGTTTGTCGTATTTAAAATCTTTAAAGGAATCTTGCCATTTAATGGTCTAGAAATCATTCCTGCCACAAAAACACCATTCATTATTTCTTGTGATAAAATCACGCTATCTTCTTTACTCGAACACGGTATATATTTTACTACTTCGCATCGAGCGGGTATCTCGTGTATATATTGATTGTTGTTGTTACTAATAGGTAAACTAACAACAGCTCTGTCTTTTGAAATAGTTAGGAGGCGCGTTTCATAGTTTATTATAGCGTGGTAACGCTTCAAAAAGTTTTCGCCTATAATGCCATCGGCATCACATGTAAGATTCTTAAAAACATAAAATTTTTGTTGAAAAGACACATTATTACATACTAAATTTAGGTATATGTATCCTTCGGAAACTAACTTACCGCTAACTCCCTTAATTACAATTCTATCATAATGCAGTTCGTTATCTAAACGTCCTTGACATTGCTCTAATAGCCACTTATGTTTTAAAACACTGAGGCTTGCACCACTATCTACTAAGAGACTTATATTACTACTACCTATATTTGTACGCAACTGGACTACACTACTTACGTTATAATTAAGCACGAAATTATTAGTTTTAGGAACGAAAAAACTCGTTACTTGGCGTGTTTTGAGTGTTACCACGAATATCACGATCCTCAGAGTTGTCTGACTGTATCTGAGAGACACGGGCGGGGTACGGATACCTATTATTATGACCTCGGCGACGGTTGCTTCTAAAAATTCTGCCCCGAGTTGCATTCGTCGATAATCTATTATAATTAGACTGATTGATACGGTAGCCCTGCCTTGGTGCGATATTATTGCCTTCGTAGCGAGGCCTATTCGTAGTGTTCTGATAACGCCTATTACTCCTACTGTAAACGCGTTTTGGGTTGCGTTCGAAGTTCATAACCCCTACTTCGGGAGTAGCCGTAGATAATTTTTTATCTAAGGCTGTTTGTATAGCTTCCGGCAGTGAACTAAACTCGCGGGATGTTATTATTGTACTTAACCGTGGGTCAGATAAACCATCTGCAAAACGATCGATCGCGATTTTTTCGTTAATCGGGCGCAAGGTGTCATATTTCTTTGTGTCACCGTCAGCCTGCGATAAGGTCAAGTTTACAAATAGTTCCTCTAAATCCGAACCGTATTTTTCGATACTTCGACGACCTTGTCTAGCGCTAAATAATTGGGACTGTATTGCGACAGCGGATTTTTTCTGAATTAAGAATTTTCGCATATCCGAAATTAAGGACTCTACAGAACTGTAATTACTTTTTAGCCTTAATTTAGCACTAGACGATAATCGGCTTTTTAGGACAAAATTAATCAACTGTTTATTGCCAGTTTCGTTAAGCGAGTCAGTATATAATGAAATGTTATCAATTAATTGCATAGTCACATCCTCTTTATTATTCATTATAGGCAATAAGGCTAAAGCCGTTTTCATATCAAAATTATCTTTAGCCATGATTACGTCTTTATCTAACTCTGAACCGGAACAATACTCTGCGTCCGAGCTGGACATTAAGTTCAAAATTTTTTGATAGACTAATTGAATTATAAATGAATGACTAATTGACTAATTGAACTAATTAAATAAATGACTATTTGAATTCATAAGTGCTTGTAACAGCCTAGACTGAATAAATGATATTGATTTTGATTTTGATTTTGAATATCTTGAATGAGCTTATTTATGTATAAAACACTTTCGCTGCTTATCTCAGAATTTTCTATTTTTATTTTTATACTAGATGAAATATTCTGTAATCGATTATACAACTTCTCTGCTAGTAACAATTTTTTTTTAGCGCTCTCGGGTTGTTGCCTTCGAACTGATCCTATTTTCGTCAAATAGATTTTAATATCATTTAAATTATTATATAATGTCTTCAAGTCCGAAACGCACATAATATGTACTATGCCTAAATTATAAAGTATCACCTAACACACACGAGTACTTACATATTTTCTACCGAATAGAATTACAACATGCGCATATAAGAAAAAGAAGAAAAAATCGTTAGTCGTCTAATAGTTAGAACTTATTGCTAGCACTTACTTCGTTAATGTAGCTGTCCTTTTTTTTTCACAAGGGCACTTCACTTTTGGGCATAGAACGTAAGGGGCAAATAATTAACAAAAAAAAAAACAACAAGAGATTCTATAGGGTCGGGGTATTTTTGGGAACTTTGAGCGAGGTGGACTGGCATCTCTCGTTTCTGCTTTTCTTAAGTGCTGGGTCGGGCAAGGTTGTCCATAGAGGCGGCGTTTAACTCGCGTCTCAAGGTCTTGATAGCACTTTTGCGACACTTTTTGAAAAGGTAATAAATTGTAGCGGCGGAAATGAGGACGACGGCTACTATCATTAAAGATTGCAGAATGTGGTTCGTGTGATCTGCCTTATTAGTTTCTGCGTTGGCTGCTGCAGCACCGTTTGCATTTTGGGCTATTACGACTTCTTCCTTGGAATACTGCTTTCCCATGATTTGTGTTTGACACTACACTCCACACTGGATGCTAATTTATTTACGTTTATAAAATTTTAATTTTACGTTACACTTTAATGTTTACCCCGAACTGGCAGGGTCGCCATGAAATGTTATTATTTTTGGATAATGGGACATTTGAATAAAAGACGTGTTATAGGTAGTCCGGTCCAGTCTTTATTGCCAAAGGAATATTTTATTACAAATATCGTTTCCCATGGAAACGCTGAGGTAAGTGCAACTGTACACGTTGCAGCCGTGAGACCGTGTATGTACTTAGGTACTCATGGTTATGTTACAAAGTGGTATTGACAATATTTAATATTCTCAGTAATGTCTGCTGTATAGAGGATGACGAGGATCCAGTATCGACCCCTGTGGAACACCCCTAGTTATGGCCTTGCATTGTGAAAAAGCTACTGAACCATCATCGCTTTTCACTTCTACAATTTGCGAGCGATTATGTAAATAACTATGGAACCAACAGACAGTTGCCGTGTCAAAACCATAGTAAGAAAGTTTGGAGAGGAGCAGCGGAACATTCAAACAATCAAAGGCGCGCGAGTAGTCGAGGAGACAAGCAAAGTACTCATACCCATGTCTTGAGCAGTTAATATATCATCAACGACATTCAGAAGAGCAGTTGAGGTGCTGTGTCTCTTACGGAAACCAGACTGAGTCCTGGGAATCAGAGAGTAAGTCTCCAAGTACTTTACCAGCTGATCACAAACAGCTCTTTCAACTATCTTTGAAAGACAGGGTAGAATACTTATTGGGCGAAGATCACAGACACCGGCAGGATTCGATTTCTTAGGGATAGGCTTGATGAGTGCAGTCTTCCACCAGTCTGAGAATTGAGAGTCAGACAGAGATCTGTTCACCATAGTGATCGCACAGAGAGACTGCGTGAGATTTAATAGTACCATCTTTAGAGAGACGCCATCAACCCCAACTGAATCCGAGTGAAGTCTATGAATTATGTTAGCAACAGCCGTCTCTGAGACCGGGGACAGTGAAAAGGTTGAAGTGCCTCGCCTATGGTGCTCAAAGTATGTCAACTGAGAGATGGTAGTGGGAGTGGTGTGGGGCAAGTTTAAGAAATGGTCATTAATGAGATTAGGATCATTACATGGAAGAGGTAAGTCCTTGTTATTTTTTGCGTTTATATTTTTTTCGAGGTTTTTCCACAATGTTTTAGGATTGTTAATATTCCTGTTAATATTTTGTTCAAAAAATACCTTTTTTTCTTGGAACAAGGCAGAAATGACAGTTGACTTCATGTCTTTGTAATACGTCTTGTGCGATTCACATTTTGTTTCTTTCCATCTAGCATGAGCCTCATCCCTAATGCGCATCATTTGCCTAATGGTGTCAGTAATCCATGGGTATGATGACAACTGTTTTGAGAGGCGCGTGGAGTTCGAAGAGCTGCAGCATAAGTGAATTAAACGTTGCAACCATTGCGTTAAGATCTGGTAAGTTCTTGATATAATTCCAGTCAATCTGACCTAAATCCCTTTCGAATAGCTCAGGAATAATGTCATTATATGGCCTATATGTGATGCAGTACGGGTAAGGTTTTTCCTTCCGGATATACAGCTCCATTGAAACAACGGCATGATTACCCAGTTCAGGAATGTATAGGACATTAATATTCTTTGCTGGAGCATCAGTACAAATAAGATCAATTAAAGTTTCACTATGATCAGTAAAGTGAGTAGGTGAATTAACATTTTGATTTAGATTTATTGATTGCAAAAAAGTAGACATTAATTTAGTCTTATTATCATTCGGATTCAACATATTCACATTAAAATCTCCCAACAGGACTATATAGTTATTATGGCCAAGTGCGCAAACAGACTGGGACAGAGCATCAATGAAGATGTTAACATCCATCCATGGTGGTCTATAAGCAGTTCCGATTGCAACCTGAAGAGAATTGATCTTTATACTTAGCCACATCTGCTCCACATTTAGAGAATTGGGAACAGTACAGGTACGCACAAAAATACCCTTTTTTATGTAGAAACCAACCCCCCCACCTCGCCCCTGACGAATTGTAGCAGGACGTGGAATGTGTCGAAGTCGATAGCCAGGCACTGTAGGGGCACGGCCCTCCTCCCCCTCCCTAAGCCAAGTCTCATTGATGGCCATTATGTCGACTGATAGACTATTCATCATGTGCAAGAATTCATCATGTTTAGTGCTAAGAGAGCCAGCGTTGAATAATCCAATTTTAAGTAATTTACTAGACATGCCGTTTAAGTTTAATTATATAATGTATTACTAGAGAGTTGTATACTTCTTGAGGGCACACATAACTTATGCCAAGTGTAACATTATGCAAAACATTTACTAAAACACCATCCATACAAGAGCCTAGATACTTAACATTGATATTCGTTTTAACCAGGCCTACTGCCATATTAACATAGTATGTAAAACAGATCATTTGCATTGTCAATGTGAAATTAATTTTAATCAAAATTTCATGCTCATTTAAGAACAGATCATAACTAATAATGGTTGAGAGATGCATTATTATTTTTTTGTATTGGTGACTAAAGAGTATCATTATCACTACAGGGGAAAACACATTGTTGGGCAGGATACAATGATAAGTAAAATACGATATATCCACAACCTGTAGTTACTGGAAATTGAACTATAGGAAATATTATTATAGTACTATAGTCAGCTGCTTTCATTGCGATGATTATAGTAATAGATGTCTCTTGTGACAGATTACTGACAACAAAATATTCCAATAGTATGATCTTGTGACTTTTAATGCTCCTATGATGAAAATATACTATTTTGAGCCATTGTAAACATAAAGTGACTGTGTAACGATTAAAAAGCATGCAACGCCGAACAAAAGACAGTGATAACAAATAATGTACCGCACATAAGAATATTAAAGAACAGGTTTCTCTACAGGCATCGAGTCATTTATTGCTACCGAAGGCACGGTCGACATCTGCAGCAGAGCGGAAGTAGTGGATCGTAGAGCCGTCCGACTTCTATATATGACTCTTCTACTGAGCAATACAGGAGGAACGTATTGCTCAGTAGAAGAGTCATATTATATAGAAACGTTAGATAGGGATTCGAATGATATACTATTTTTACTATCCTCAGTCTGAGAATATGAGGAGATAAGTTGTTGTTCTTCGGATGAATCAAAAGAGGTTTTTTGCCTACTGCTAGTTTTTATTCTAATTGATTTTACTCTTAATATACAAAAACAAACTATTAAATTTTATGATACAGGTTGCAGCACTGGACTTTTCAGGTGCTAAATACTGTTTTTTATGAAAAAAACCCGGTCACCCTAAAGTTTATTTAATTAAAGTACCTACTTTAATTTTATCCTTATTGACAGAGTTAATGTTTAACTTCTCGTATGCCGAGATTCTAGACACAATATAAAATCAATTGTGTCTCGCGTGTATCTACGTTCCGGCATACAAAGGGTTAAAGTGGCCATACCACAAAACTACTTTTAATTAATTTAATGACGGAGTTAAAGTGTAAAAGTCATTGGTCCATAAATTCGAATATTCTACGCATTCTAATGCACAAAAAAAAATTGTGGGTTCCTTCCATCATTGATAAAATATGAAGCGCTTTTCAGACTACGCTATAATATGATAGCATATAGCGTATAGCTCATAGCACAACGATATCGCTCACCATAAATTTACTTAGAACACGTTCACACTTAGCTATAATATATGGACCATTCTCATTTTTGCGATTATTTTTTGTGCATTTTTACTAAAAATCTAAATATTTGTGTTTAATACTTTAATCTTATTTTTGAATATTTGTAGTAGTTAACTCTAATGGGATTTTAACGAATATTTGCGATATATAAATATTTATTAAAACTGCGGCTAACCAAGTGATGAAAAAGTCACCTCCATGCTATGTGCAAGATCCATTTTCGTATACACAGAACATCATAAGTATTTTTCTTTTATATTTGTAAACTATTTTGTATCACTTGCAAATAATACACAAAATAAACTTTCAAAAAAATATTAATTACTAAAATTTAAGATAAACTAAATAATTGTACACATTTATTAACATTTGTGCATGGACTTCATGTCACTTCCGTGGGTAAACTTTCTGAACGCAGCCGAAACGAAACGCATCGGTAATCACCGTAATTGAATGACAACAAACGTCAGCGTCAACGCCATCTTACATATTTGTGACAGTTTGTCACTGTGGTGTTACAACGTTTGGAGCGCGGACTCATGAGGTATGATTTTTTTAAAATTAGCAAACAATTGCAGTCACTTTTGTGGGTAGCATATCAATGAGAGTTATTTTAACCATCATCTATCATATATTGCAAAATGGTGTACTATTGCAGCCGTAATCTGGGTGTTTCTCAGCTTTTTACTACAACGAATTTGAGGTTATGAAAAAACGATTTGTACTCCAAAATGTCACCTCCATGGAAGTCACCCACGTGGATTCCGTGGATCCATGGAGGTGACGTATTATCCACGGCAGTGACCAATTTTGTAAGCTTTTTGTATGGGATTGTTTTTTTTGTCAATAACTATTTCTTTTTGTAGCTAGATAATCATGGCACCCTCAAAGAAAAATCAAGATGAGATACGACGCCAAAAAAAAAGAATGCGAGAGGCGACGTCGAGAAAAAATTAAGTCCGATCCACAACTCTACGAAGAGGCTAAAGCTAAAGAAAGAGAACGTTACAGAAGGCGAAAAGAAGAAAAGAAAATTTTACCTATTGATAAAATGACAGAAAGAAAGCAAAGAAAACAAAGAAAAGAATGGCGCAAGAGACAAAAGAACTGCAGAGAAAATAGAAAATGTAGGGAGAGATTATTGGCTCGTCTACTTGATGACTCTCCTCCTTCCAGCGATGACGAAGTTGGACAACCGCCAGATAATATTGGACAACCAACTGTTGATGCTGGACAAACCTTCTCTGATGTTGAACAAACCTTCTTATGATTCTAGAACACAGTCTCCATCTATCGCAAGCACACGATCTCGTTCTGTTGCAAGTTTACAATCACCCTCTGTTTCAAGCCGACAGTCAGCATCTTACAGAGACTTATCTCCATCCTTGTTGGGAAATTTCTCGCCTAGCAGACTCGATTCACAAAGTGACAGTAGTACAACATCATATAAAAAAAAAATGGGATTGAAAACCATGAAACATAATAGATATGTCATAAATAAGAAACTTAAGCTCCAAGAAAAGATGATTGCTACTCTGAAAAAGAAGGTAAATGCTTTGCGAATGCAAGCAAGTAGAGAAAAGGTATCAACTACTGTTGAACAAGATAGAAAAAAAACAAAAGTAAAACAACTCAATACAATAGGAGATAAGAAGATAGCTGTCAAAAACTTTTTTGAGAACGATGAGAATACTCGACTTATGGCTGGAAAAAGAGATGTTATAACACGAAACAAGGTTAAGAAACAAAAGAGACTGCTAAATGATTCACTTGGAAATCTTTACAAAAAATTTATTGGCGAAAATCCATGCAAAATGAGCTACGCAACTTTTTGCAGACTTAAACCCTTTTGGGTTTTACAAGCAAGCGTTGTGAAACTTGAAACCTGCTTGTGCGTTATTCATGAAAATCTGTCATTTATAGTCGAGAAATTACATTTTTTGCGAGTTTTGCCATGCAGTTCAATAGATGAAATTGCCAAAAAAGTTGTTTGCAATGTCAAATCGAACCCTTGTGTATTACGACACTGTGCCGTGTGTAAAGACAGAGTTCCTCCAATCAATACCTTTATCGATTCTCCTACAACTTACAGAAAATGGGTTGTCAAAAAAGAAAAACGAAATATTAACGGAATTGAAAAAAATATTACAAGGACGGTCAAAGATTCTATAGAAACAACTAAAGTTGATTTGGTCAAACTTTTTCAACAGATTCCAAAATTTTTGATACATAAACAAATAATTACAAATCAATATGAATACATAAATACTTTAAAGAAAAATTTTAAAGTGGGAGAACTATTACTACACATGGACTTTTCGGAAAATTACTAGACAACATATTCACAGGAGATTCAATCGGTACATTTCGGGGCCTCACGTCAGCAACTCACTTTACACACAGTGGTTGCATATTACAGAGATTTGATCACTAATCAAACTGTAATGCGCTCTTTTTGTACACTATCGGAAAGTCTTCGCCACGACGCTGGTGCCGTTTATGCTCACATTTTACCTGTAATACATCAAATTAACGAACTGACACCAAAACTCAGTCTGCATTTTATCAGTGATGCTCCCGCCACGCAATATCGCAACAAATGCATGTTCTACATTTTCAGCGGAATGGTCATATTCGGCACCTGGACATGGAAAAGGAGCACCCGATGGTGTGGGTAAAGATGTATCCGATATGCAGACCTTATTTCAAGTGCTAAGTTCTCAGGAATCTAATATTACATACATGTTAGTGCAAGATAGTGACATTGCGCATATTGACTCAATGATTCCCAGAGATTTAAAATCCATTCGAGGAACAATGAATACGTATCAAGATTTTGGTCAAAGAACGAAGAAAATGCGATCTTTTTAAGACGGCTCAGCTGTGCAATATGTGACAAAGATTGTGAGCATTACGGGATTGGCAAGTATTTATATACCCCTAGCCCTAGAGTTATCAATGTCGAATCTTTTCCTAGCTCTATCCAGGATAACACCCAGGAATTTCCAGATGACACTGAAATTGCAACTGAAGAAACATCATTCACGTCTGACAGACCCCAGTTACCAGTGAAACTTGTGATCGAGAATTGATTGTAGGTAGATGGGCTGTGATTAAATTTGTTTGCAAAAAGACAGACGTATTTTACATCGGCAAAATCGTCACCGCTATGGATTCTAAGTACTTGATCAAGTTTTTGAGAAAGAAAAAAAGTGTTGGCGAGTACACGGAGTTTATTTGGCCGCAATGTGAAGACGTGTCAGAGGTAAACTACCGCAACCGTATTGCGGTCGAAGAAGTACTTTTTATTTTAAAAATACATCGTTGAGTTCATTCCCTAATCTACGATAGAATATTTATTATGAAGCTTTTACTATTTTTTGTTTGTGTAAAATTAGTTACACTTTCTTTCACAATTTTAAAGGTTATCAAGGTTTTTTCTTTATATCTTCAAAAGGTTTAATGGACATTTTTGGAAGAATTTAGCTTGTATGTTACATATCCTCGGTACCAAATAGTGTCATAATTATATCGAATTAAGATGTTAACTAATTAATACGACTATGTGACCTCATTTTGTAAACTTAGAAGTCTGATTTATGTTCCTGACAAATAGTTATAAGGGCCTAATAAATCATATGGAAGAAGTGATTCCTACATAATAAAGCATATAAGGATTAAGCTGATTGAAAATAAATAAAACTAAATCAAAATATCGTTTTATTTGACTGTAATTTCTGTAAGTTGGCTAAAAATACAAAAAATGTCACTACCATGGGTCATGGGTCACCTCCGTGTAGGCAAGTTTTCTTTTTCCCTGTTTTTCTTGGAAACTAAGATGAAAATAGCTCGGCTCGTTACTGATTCTTAACGTTGGCTATAATACCTTTCTTTTGAGACCCATTTTAAACGTATCAAAAAACAAAGTTCTTTTTTTTTAAATCGTGCCCGTATTTGAGAATGGCCCATATATTATTGGCTTACTATACGCTATCTAAGTAAATGTATGGTGAGCGATATGGTTGTGCTATGAGCTATAAGCTAAATGCTATTATATGATAGAGTAATCTGAAAAGCGCAGTACAAATGCAAATCATGATTTTGACAGTTATGATTATGTTTATCGGTAAGAGTATTAAACAAGATTTTGATTAATTTTCGCAACAATAGATCTTACTTTGATATAAAACGTCCGTTAAAATGATGAGCTTGATACGCATACGCGTTCGCCTGTCCTGTTGCTGTGGTAGTGACTGAATATGTCAGTAATTACTAATTAGCGTAATGCAACCAGTGAAAGTAGGTATATGTTTTGTAAAAATCAGTGGTCTACTTAGAGAAATAAATAAATAAATATTTCTTACACTCACACCAATTAACCTAGCCCCTACAAATAATATTAAGGTTACAAATAATAAAAATAAGTTGTATATCACAAAAGTATGCTTGTATTGACCTTCGTTGCCACGGTGTCGTAACTCGTAACATTGTAGAAAAACATATATTCGTAAATTCTAGTAGTGTAACAAGTTACTGGACCACAAGCACGCAAAATTACGGGAATACCCGGTTTGGCCACCTGGCAACGCTACTTGTACCTACTACTACGATGGAGATTAACAACAGGTTCAATAAATCGCTTGACACTTTATTGCAGTATAGCTTAAACGTATTACGATAAGTAGTTTCAGATTTACAAGTTTTCAAACTACAACTACTCTTTGCGTGATGTCATTGTATACCGTTTCATACAAAGAAGGCGACTCTGACCATATTGGTCAAGCGTGAGCCGCAAGCTGCATACAAAGTGTTATATAGTGACGTCACAAAATGAAACGCGACGTTAAAAAATTTAATATCTCTAGGAATGTACCACATATGGAAAAATAAAAACCCAGTTTTTTTTTCATGTACACGATAGGTTATAAATCTAAAAGTGCTGTTAATCCCCATTCTGGTGTTTAGTTGGTTTTAATTTTCTGGAGTTTGTATATAAGGTGTTAATTTATCAAGTGCCGATCGAGCAGGGGCTACTCAGGTCAAGGATATAGAACACAATATTGTTTTATTTTTTATTTTTTTTAAATTCCTGATTTTGACCGCCCGACTCAAATAGATAAATCACCCATTACTTACTTAAAACAAATTTTGTTTTACGTTTGGTTTTGCTTATGCTGAATATTCAATAAGTATCTAATGCTTAAAATTTTAAAGATAAATAAATTCTAAAAATTAATTTTTTTTTTTCAAAAATATTGTTGTTGTTTAAACTGTTATCTATATCGTTGACCTGAGCAGCCCCTGCTCGATCGGCACTTGATAAATTAACACCTTATATACAAACTCCAGAAAATTAAAACCAACTAAACACCAGAATGGGGATTAACAGCACTTTTAGATTTATAACCTATCGTGTACATGAAAAAAAACTGGGTTTTTATTTTTCCATATGTGGTACATTCCTAGAGATATTACTTTTTCCTAGAGTATATACTGTTTCGACTTTTGAATAGCGACTCATAATAACATTACATTTGCAGGTGGCTGCTACTAGTTTTTTGCTACCGATGGCCCAAATACCTTAGACAGGTCCTCGTCCGACCGAAACTGAAAAGCAGGCCTCCCATCGGCCTCCCGAGCGAAAATGCGGCCCCTCTTCGTCCAAGTATAACGCCACTGTAGTTTGCGGCACTCCTCCCTGACGCGGTGGAAGAGCTGTCTGTTTGGGCGTGTCAGGCGCTCGTTGATGAAGACGCGCATACCGGTGCAGCGAACGCGTGCCGCGCGCAGCTACGACGCGGCGCGGGCGGCCTCCCGCCCACGCGCTCCGCCAACACTACTTCGCGCTCATCCAACGTGACTCCCAGGCGCGCGGCCAGCACCGTCACCGACTGGACGACGCTCACGCCCTTCTCCTCCGGCAGCTGCTCGATATCCAAGTCGGACAGGAGAACATCCTGGTCGCGGTCGTTGAGCTCCTGCTTGAGGTTCTTGATGATGCGCTCTAGCTCAGCGGTACCCCCGGATGCGGCTTCGCTTTTCCAGAGCATCCAGCCTCCGCTCGTAGTCATCTTAGATCAGATACTCGTATGCTGCTTGACACACGATTGAGGATTTGCCCATAAAGAACGATTTTCTACACGCTCACATGAGCGAGTGCGTCTTTGAGCTCTCACTACGCGTAACCCCGGAGCAAGTGACGGTGGCAACTGGTCCAACTGGACTGATGCTGAGCGTGCTGACTGATCTCTTACCCGCCATCGCAGGAAGCTACTCCTAAGAAGTAGTATACATTCTTAGGAGTAGCTTCCTGCGATGGCAGGTAAGAGAGGCTTTCTTGCACTGCCGGGTACTGCCTGAAGTGTAGTGAGTCGTATAATGTTTCAGAGCTGATAGGAATGGACTGAGTCTTTCTCAGTCCATTCCTATCACCTCTGAACAAACAAACATAACGAAGTTCAACATTTATGCAATCATTAGCATTGTGCCGAGGTTTCGGGTGTACAGAAAATAGAAATAGAAAAATATTTATTTTGACATCACACAAAGGTACACATTAACACAAACATATTACATAGAAGTATGAAAAAAAGTACAAATTAAACAAAAAAGAAAGAAAACAAACAGAGTAACAATAAAAAAGAAACGCGTACAGTCGTGTGATGACAAAACTGTGCTCAGCTCAGTATTAGCAGCAAGCATCAGATAGCTTGCTGCACTGGTATTCTGCTGAGCACAGAAGTGACATCAGAGACGAACAGAGCGAACAAAGAAAATAAGAAATTAAGAAATAAAAATAAAAAACGTAAAACATTAAAACACGTAAAATTTAATTTGTGTAAGGGGCCCACTACATGCCATGTCATCCGCTCCGTGTGTTGTGCTGTGTGACATGACACGTCATTTATTGACATGTCAATGTCAATTGTCATGATTATTATGTTTCGCCATGTTTGTTAAAGAGACAAAATAAAATTATTAAGAAACGTGGTCATGACGTGGCAATCGTGGCATGAGGTGGCATGGCATGCATGGCAAGCCAAACATATTATTGTGGACACCAATTTACATAAAATTATCCTATAACTTGTAATACAGTGAGATAGGCACGCTTTGTGTCACAAGTTCGACACGTTCTTACTACAATACAAGATAGTGAAACATGTAGTGGACAAAGATATTTAACTACAATATCTTTGGTAGTGAAGCATACAACTCTCAGCCGTAGTCAGCCCCAAGGCCAAAACAACAAGCCCCCAAAAAACCTCAGTGCGCATGACAAACAGGCAAGTACTTTTGTTAACTTATTTGTGAATCAAGTAAAAATGCTTTTAGAGTCTTACTAAAGGTATTACGTGTTTTCAGCGCACGGATCGGTGGCGGCAAGTTGTTCCAACACTTTGAGGCCGAGTACTTGAAGGACCCACGAAATGCGGCGGTCCTGTGTTTGGGAAACTGTATCTTATAAGAGGCTGCTCTGGTGTTATATGGATTCCTGTCTCTTGCCCAGATGATCTTACTATAAAGGTATTCAGGTGCTTTAGTGTGCACAACGTCAAAAAGCAAGGCGGCCAAGTAGAGGTCTCTGCGGGATTTCATTTTAAGTATTTTCGAGCTGTCCAGGAAAGGCGTGACATGCGTCCTAGGTGGGATGGAAAAACAGAAGCGTGCGCAGGCATTCTGAACACGCTGTAACTGACGCTCAGTTCTCTTAAGGAGACATGCACCGGTAACAGTGTCAGCATAATTTAATTTAGAAAGGACCAATGTCTCACACAATCTAATTCTTATTTCCTCTGAAAGGAAAGTACGATACCTGTATAAGATTTTAAGACGATAGAAGCAGTGCCGAATAACCTTCAGAGTGTGCTTTTCAAAGTGCATATTAGGTTCGAAGATCACCTCCAGGTTTCTTGCCTCAAATACCATTTCAGCAGGCTGGTCATTAGTGACTACTGGCCCATGTTCCAGAACACGGGAAACCTGCTTATCAGATCCAAGAACCATAAATTTCGTCTTATTCGGATTTAAGACCAGGCTGTTTCTGTTTGACCACTCTGACAAGCGGAGTAAGTCGTCATTGATCTTCTTTACTGCATTGTGTGTGTCATTGGGATCAAAACTGAGGTACACATGAACATCATCTGCATATAAGTGGTATTGACAATATTTAATATTCTCAGTAATGTCTGCTGTATAGAGGATGAAGAGGATTGGACCCAGTATCGACCCCTGTGGAACACCCCTAGTTATGGCCTTGCATTGTGAAAAAGCTACTGAACCATCATCGCTTTTCACTTCTACAATTTGCGAGCGATTATGTACTATGGAACCAACAGACAGTTGCCGAGTCAAAACCATAATAGGAAAGTTTGGAGGAGCAGCGGAACATTCAAACAATCAAAGGCGCGCGAGTAGTCGAGGAGAACATGCAAAGTACTCATACCAATGTCTTGAGCAGTTAATATATCATCAACGACATTCAGAAGAGCAGTTGAGGTTCTGTGTCTCTTACGGAAACCAGACTGAGTCCTGGGAAGCAGAGAGTAAGTCTCCAAGTAATTTACCAGCTGATCACAAACAGCTCTTTCAACTATCTTTGAAAGACAGGATAGAATACTTATTGGGCGAAGATCACAGACACCGGCAGGATTCGATTTCTTAGGGATAGGCTTGATGAGTGCAGTCTTCCACCAGTCTGAGAATGGACAACATTTCATTTTCTATAAAGCACTAAAATAAAAAAACCATTTCGAGGTTTTAGTGTCTTAGGCTCACAGTTTTTATTTTAGAATTTTCTGATCGGTAATTTGTGAGATATTTAATAAAAACTAAAATGTAGTCCAAATCGAGAAAGTCAGGCATTTGATCCCGTCATTCCTTTTCATTTCTGTCTAATATAAAAAAAAATGGTTGTCTCTGGCTGAGTTGACAATGACAGTCAATTCAAGTAGTGAAAGAGCGATCAAAATCTAGGATATCGATATTCGACATTTTCTAATTAACATAATGCCAATAAAACCTCATGAAAAAACAGTTTGTGATTGTTTTGAGTTTTTTGGAATACATTGTTTTTATGATTATTGCTGCATAGATTTACTTTTTATGTTTGCTAGGTAAACCACCATGCGACACCAGGCAGGTGGACCACGGGTCACAAATTTGTGTGTGTTTAACGAAGTGGTTACTTTTTGTTCCACTAATGAAAGACCTTCAATTTCAATATAGTTTGATATATATTTCAATTCTAAATACCCAAAATGTTTATATTGTTCATGAACGCGAATTTGTGCGTATAAATTTAAATTTATATATTTTTTTTATTAAGTTTTTTATCTTAACCAAAGAGTTAATCTTTAAAACATGTTTTGGTTAAATAACGAAAATTACAACTTTTATGTAGTAATCGATATTTAAGTTCTGCCACTGTCACATCACTACTAGAAACCATTACGTCAGTTTTTTTTTTAAATCCGAAATAAGCAACAGCCTTACCAATTTAACTTCCTGAGAACGCACTTACGCTCTTTTAGAATGAGCAAGTTTTGAAATACGTATTTAATACACAAATATAATGCTAATAATAAAAATAAAAAATACGTGTCTCGTATTTTAACATCTAGTTTTATTATGCATAGAAATATTTGCATTATATATTTTTGAAATGTTGTCCATTGAGAGTCAGACAGAGATCTGTTCACCATAGCAGTGATCGCACAGAGAGACTGCGGAGGAATGTATAGGACATTAATATTCTTTGCTGGAGCATCAGTACAAATAAGATCAATTAAAGTTTCACTATGATCAGTAAAGTGAGTAGGTGAATTAACATTTTGATTTAGATTTATTGATTGCAAAAAAGTAGACATTAATTTAGTCTTATTATCATTCGGATTCAACATATTCACATTAAAATCTCCCAACAGGACTATATAGTTATTATGGCCAAGTGCGCAAACAGACTGGGACAGAGCATCAATGAAGATGTTAACATCCATCCATGGTGGTCTATAAGCAGTTCCGATTGCAACCTGAAGAGAATTGATCTTTATACTTAGCCACATCTGCTCCACATTTAGTGAATCTATTTGAGTCGGGCGGTCAAAATCAGGAATTTAAAAAAAAAAATAAAAAAAAAATCAATGTTGTGTTCTATATCCTTGACCTGAGCAGCCCCTGCTCGATCGGCACTTGATAAATTAACACCTTATATACAAACTCCAGAAAATTAAAACCAACTAAACACCAGAATGGGGATTAACAGCACTTTTAGATTTATAACCTATCGTGTACATGAAAAAAAACTAGGTTTTTATTTTTCCATATGTGGTACATTCCTAGAGATATTACTATTTCCTAGAGTATATACTGTTTCGACTTTTGAATAGCGACTCATAATAACATTACATTTGCAGGTGGCTGCTACTAGTTTTTTGCTACCGATGGCCCAAATACCTTAGACAGGTCCTCGTCCGACCGAAACTGAAAAGCAGGCCTCCCATCGGCCTCCCGAGCGAAAATGCGGCCCATCTTCGTCCAAGTATAACGCCACTGTAGTTTGCGGCACTCCTCCCTGACGCGGTGGAAGAGCTGTCTGGTTTGGGCGTGTCAGGCGCTCGTTGATGAAGACGCGCATACCGGTGCGGCGAACGCGTGCCGCGCGCAGCCACGACGCGGCGCGGGCGGCCTCCCGCCCACGCGCTCCGCGAACACTACGTCGCGCTCATCCAACGTGACTCCCAGGCGCGCGGCCAGCACCGTCACCGACTGGACGACGCTCACGCCCTTCTCCTCCGGCAGCTGCCCGATATCCAAGTCGGACAGGAGAACATCCTGGTCGCGGTCGTTGAGCTCCTGCTTGAGGTTCTCGATGATGCGCTCTAGCTCAGCGGTACCCCCGGATGCGGCTTCGGGGCTTCGCTTTTCCAGAGCATCCAGCCTCCGCTCGTAGTCATCTTAGATCAGATACTCGTATGCTGCTTGACACACGATTGAGGATTTGCCCATAAAGATCTATTTTCTACACGCTCACATGAGCACGCACTCGATCATGTGAGCGTGTAGAAAATCGATCTTTGAGCTCTCACTACGCGTAACCCCGGAGCAAGTGACGGTGGCGACTGGTCCAACTGGATTGATGCTGAGCGTGCTGACTGTTCTCTTACCCGCCATCGCAGGAAGCTACTCCTAAGAAGTAGTATACATTCTTAGGAGTAGCTTCCTGCGATGGCGGGTAAGAGAGGCTTTCTTGCACTGCCGGGTACTGCCTGAAGTGTAGTGAGTCGTATAATGTTTCAGAGCTGATAGGAATGGACTGAGTCTTTCTCAGTCCATTCCTATCACCTCTGAACAAACAAACATAACGAAGTTCAACATTTATGCAATCATTAGCATTGTGCCGAGGTTTCGGGTGTACCTACAGAAAATAGAAAATAGAAAAATATTTATTTTGACATCACACAAAGGTACACATTAACACAAACATATTACATAGAAGTATGAAAAAAAAGTACAAATTAAACAAAAAAGAAAGAAAACAAACAAAGTAACAATAAAAAAGAAACGCGTACAGTCGTGTGATGACAAAACTGTGCTCAGTTCAGTATTAGCAGCAAGCATCAGATAGCTTGCTGCACTGGTATTCTGCTGAGCACAGAAGTGACATCAGAGACGAACAGAGCGAACAAAGAAAATAAGAAATTAAGAAATAAAAATAAAAAACGTAAAACATTAAAACACGTAAAATTTAATTTGTGTAAGGGGCCCACTACATGCCATGTCATCCGCTCCGTGTGTTGTGCTGTGTGACATGACACGTCATTTATTGACATGTCAATGTCAATTGTCATGATTATTATGTTTCGCCATGTTTGTTAAAGAGACAAAATAAAATTATTAAGAAACGTGGTCATGACGTGGCATGAGGTGGCAAGGCATGCATGGCAAGCCAAACATATTATTGTGGACACCAATTTACATAAAATTATCCTATAACTTGTAATACAGTGAGATAGATAAGTTAATAGAATAAACTTAAGATACGGCATCATTATTTGGGGAAATTCAAAGGAAATTAATAGATTATTTATCTCCCAGAAACAGTGTATACGTGGACTAGCTGATATTGACTCAATGACTTCATGTAGACCGTACTTTCGTAAATTTAAGCTGTTGACGGTACATTGTCTATACATACTGGAATGTTATTTGTTCGTAAAAAACACCCAGAACTCTTTGCTAAATGGTCTGAACACTGTAATTTTAACACAAAGAACACTGACAGACTACTATGTCCTAAGATTAAAACAGCTTTATTCTCAAATAACTGTTACCCCATGATAATAAGAATATTTAATAAATTGCCGAATGAATTCAAACAATATCCGATTAACATTTTCAAACACAAACTAATGACGTGGTTAACTGGAAAATGCTATTATGCGACAAATGACTTTCTCAAAGACGAAATCATAGGTTCGGTACTCCATTCTTAATATACTAATTTTAATGCAATTTAGAGACTGTTTATGTAATTAATATTATAATAACATTTTGCATGCTAAATAAGCAAGGTATGTTAAGCAACATTATTGATAAGTTTTCCCATCATGTACAACCATATCTTATGCAAATAAATTCTATTCTTCTATTCTATATTGATTTAATTTAATGTATGGAGAACATTACATAGTATTTTAGAGCATGACGAGATTACAATTTTGCTTATCGATATGTCGGTAAAACACGCATGTACGTACTTGAATTTTAAGAACTGAATTGTACCGTGTTTTATGCAAATAAATATTACTTACTTACTTACTTTATATTCTATTCTAGGCACGCTTTGTGTCACAAGTTCCACACGTTCTTACTACAATACAAGATAGTGAAACATGTAGTGGACAAAGATATTTAACTACAATATCTTTGGTAGTGAAGCATACAACTCTCAGCCGTAGTCAGCCCCAAGGCCAAAACAACAAGCCCCCAAAAAACCTCAGTGCGCATGACAAACAGGCAAGTACTTTTGTTAACTTATTTGTGAATCAAGTAAAAATGCTTTTAGAGTCTTACTAAAGGTATTACGTGTTTTCAGCGCACGGATCGGTGGCGGCAAGTTGTTCCAACACTTTGAGGCCGAGTACTTGAAGGACCCACGAAATGCGGCGGTCCTGTGTTTGGGAAACTGTATCTTATAAGAGGCTGCTCTGGTGTTATATGGATTCCTGTCTCTTGCCCAGATGATCTTACTATAAAGGTATTCAGGTGCTTTAGTGTGCACAACGTCAAAAAGCAAGGCGGCCAAGTGGAGGTCTCTGCGGGATTTCATTTTAAGTAGTTTCGAGCTGTTCAGGAAAGGCGTGACATGCGTCCTAGGTGGGATGGAAAAACAGAAGCGTGCGCAGGCATTCTGAACACGCTGTAACTGACGCTCAGTTCTCTTAAGGAGACATGCACCGGTAACAGTGTCAGCATAATTTAATTTAGAAAGGACCAATGTCTCACACAATCTAATTCTTATTTCCTCTGAAAGGAAAGTACGATACCTGTATAAGATTTTAAGACGATAGAAGCAGTGCCGAATAACCTCCAGAGTGTGCTTTTCAAAGTGCATATTAGGTTCGAAGATCACCCCCAGGTTTCTTGCCTCAAATACCATTTCAGCAGGCTGGTCATTAACAGTGACTACTGGCCCATGTTCCAGAACACGGGAAACCTGCTTATCAGATCCAAGAACCATACATTTCGTCTTATTCGGATTTAAGACCAGGCTGTTTCTGTTTGACCACTCTGACAAGCGGAGTAAGTCGTCATTGATCTTCTTTACTGCATTGTGTGTGTCATTGGGATCAAAACTGAGGTACACATGAACATCATCTGCATATAAGTGGTATTGACAATATTTAATATTCTCAGTAATGTCTGCTGTATAGAGGATGAAGAGGATTGGACCCAGTATCGACCCCTGTGGAACACCCCTAGTTATGGCCTTGCATTGTGAAAAAGCTACGGAACCATCATCGCTTTTCACTTCTACAATTTGCGAGCGATTATGTAAATAACTATGGAACCAACAGACAGTTGCCGTGTCAAAACCATAATAGGAAAGTTTGGAGGAGCAGCGGAACATTCAAACAATCAAAGGCGCGCGAGTAGTCGAGGAGAACATGCAAAGTACTCATACCAATGTCTTGAGCAGTTAATATATCATCAACGACATTCAGAAGAGCAGTTGAGGTGCTGTGTCTCTTACGGAAACCAGACTGAGTCCTGGGAAGCAGAGAGTAAGTCTCCAAGTAATTTACCAGCTGATCACAAACAGCTCTTTCAACTATCTTTGAAAGCCAGGATAGAATACTTATTGGGCGAAGATCACAGACACCGGCAGGATTCGATTTCTTAGGGATAGGCTTGATGAGTGCAGTCTTCCACCAGTCTGAGAATTATGAAAAAAAGTACAAATTAAACAAAAAAGAAAGAAAACAAACAAAGTAACAATAAAAAAGAAACGCGTACAGTCGTGTGATGACAAAACTGTGCTCAGTTCAGTATTAGCAGCAAGCATCAGATAGCTTGCTGCACTGGTATTCTGCTGAGCACAGAAGTGACATCAGAGACGAACAGAGCGAACAAAGAAAATAAGAAATTAAGAAATAAAAATAATAAACGTAAAACATTAAAACACGTAAAATTTAATTTGTGTAAGGGGCCCACTACATGCCATGTCATCCGCTCCGTGTGTTGTGCTGTGTGAGTGTGACATGACACGTCATTTATTGACATGTCAATGTCAATTGTCATGATTATTATGTTTCACCATGTTTGTTAAAGAGACAAAATAAAATTATTAAGAAACGTGGTCATGACGTGGCATGAGGTGGCATGGCATGCATGGCAAGCCAAACATATTATTGTGGACACCAATTTACATAAAATTATCCTATAACTTGTTATACAGTGAGATAGGCACGCTTTGTGTCACAAGTTCCACACGTTCTTACTACAATACAAGATAGTGAAACATGTAGTGGACAAAGATATTTAACTACAATATCTTTGGTAGTGAAGCATACAACTCTCAGCCGTAGTCAGCCCCAAGGCCAAAACAACAAACCCCCAAAAAACCTCAGTGCGCATGACAAACAGGCAAGTACTTTTGTTAACTTATTTGTGAATCAAGTAAAAATGCTTTTAGAGTCTTACTAAAGGTATAACGTGTTTTCAGCGCACGGATCGGTGGCGGCAAATTGTTCCAACACTTTGAGGCCGAGTACTTGAAGGACCCACGAAATGCGGCGGTCCTGTGTTTGGGAAACTGTATCTTATAAGAGGCTGCTCTGGTGTTATATGGATTCCTGTCTCTTGCCCAGATGATCTTACTATAAAGGTATTCAGGTGCTTTAGTGTGCACAACGTCAAAAAGCAAGGCGGCCAAGTGGAGGTCTCTACGGGATTTCATTTTAAGTAGTTTCGAGCTGTTCAGGAAAGGCGTGACATGCGTCCTAGGTGGGATGGAAAAACAGAAGCGTGCGCAGGCATTCTGAACACGCTGTAACTGACGCTCAGTTCTCTTAAGGAGACATGCACCGGTAACAGCGTCAGCATAATTTAATTTAGAAAGGACCAATGTCTCATACAATCTAATTCTTATTTCCTCTGAAAGGAAAGTACGATACCTGCATAAGATTTTAAGACGATAGAAGCAGTGCCGAATAACCTCCAGAGTGTGCTTTTCAAAGTGCATATTAGGTTCGAAGATCACCCCCAGGTTTTTGCCTCAAATACCATTTCAGCAGGCTGGTCATTAACAGTGACTACTGGCCCATGTTCCAGAACACGGGAAACCTGCTTATCAGATCCAAGAACCATAAATTTCGTCTTATTCGGATTTAAGACCAGGCTGTTTCTGTTTGACCACTCTGACAAGCGGAGTAAGTCGTCATTGATCTTCTTTACTGCATTGTGTGTGTCATTGGGATCAAAACTGAGGTACACATGAACATCATCTGCATATAAGTGGTATTGACAATATTTAATATTCTCAGTAATGTCTGCTGTATAGAGAATGAAGAGGATTGGACCCAGTATCGACCCCTGTGGAACACCCCTAGTTATGGCCTTGCATTGTGAAAAAGCTACTGAACCATCATCGCTTTTCACTTCTACAATTTGCGAGCGATTATGTAAATAACTATGGAACCAACAGACAGTTGCCGTGTCAAAACCATAATAGGAAAGTTTGGAGGAGCAGCGGAACATTCAAACAATCAAAGGCGCGCGAGTAGTCGAGGAGAACATGCAAAGTACTCATACCAATGTCTTGAGCAGTTAATATATCATCAACGACATTCAGAAGAGCAGTTGAGGTGCTGTGTCTCTTACGGAAACCAGACTGAGTCCTGGGAAGCAGAGAGTAAGTCTCCAAGTAATTTACCAGCTGATCACAAACAGCTCTTTCAACTATCTTTGAAAGACAGGATAGAATACTTATTGGGCGAAGATCACAGACACCGGCAGGATTCGATTTCTTAGGGATAGGCTTGATGAGTGCAGTCTTCCACCAGTCTGAGAATTGAGAGTCAGACAGAGATCTGTTCACCATAGCAGTGATCGCACAGAGAGACTGCGGAGGAATGTATAGGACATTAATATTCTTTGCTGGAGCATCAGTACAAATAAGATCAATTAAAGTTTCACTATGATCAGTAAAGTGAGTAGGTGAATTAACATTTTGATTTAGATTTATTGATTGCAAAAAAGTAGACATTAATTTAGTCTTATTATCATTCGGATTCAACATATTCACATTAAAATCTCCCAACAGGACTATATAGTTATTATGGCCAAGTGCGCAACCAGGACGTGGAATGTGTCGAAGTCGATAGCCAGGCACTGTAGGGGCACGGCCCTCCTCCCCCTCCCTAAGCCAAGTCTCATTGATGGCCATTATGTCGACTGATAGACTATTCATCATGTGCAAGAATTCATCATGTTTAGTGCTAAGAGAGCCAGCGTTGAATAATCCAATTTTAAGTAATTTACTAGACATGCCGTTTAAGTTTAATTATATAATGTATTACAAGAGAGTTGTATACTTCTTGAGGGCACACATAACTTATGCCAAGTGTAACATTATGCAAAACATTAACTAAAACACCATCCATACAAGAGCCTAGATACTTAACATTGAAATTCGTTTTAACTAGGCCTACTGCCATATTAACATTGTATGTAAAACAGATCATTTGCATTGTCAATGTGAAATTAATTTTAATCAAAATTTCATGCTCATTTAAGAACAGATCATAACTAATAATGGTTGAGAGATGCATTATTATTTTTTTGTGTTGGTCACTAAAAAGTATCATTATCACTATCACTACAGGGGAAAACACATTGTTGGGTAGGCTACAATGATAAGTAAAATAAGATATATCCACAACCTGTAGTTACTGGAAATTGAACTATAGGAAATATAATTATAGTACTATTGTCTGCTGCTTTCATTGCGATGATTATAGTAATAGATGTCTCTTGTGACAGATTACTGACAACAAAATGTTCCAATAGTATGATCTTGTGACTTTTAATGCTCCTATGATGAAAATATACTATTTTGAGCCATTGTAAACATAAAGTGACTGTGTAACGATTAAAAAGCATGCAACGCCGAACAAAAGACAGTGATAACAAATAATGTACCGCACATAAGTATATTAAAGAACAGGTTTCTCTACAGGCATCGAGTCATTTATTGCTACCGAAGGCACGGTCGACATCTGCAGCAGAGCGGAAGTAGTGGATCGTAGAGCCGTCCGACTTCTATATATGACTCTTCTACTGAGCAATACAGGAGGAACGTATTGCTCAGTAGAAGAGTCATATTATATAGAAACGTTAGATAGGGATTAGAAGAAAAAAAAAAAAAAAATTATGATACAGGTTGCAGCACTGGACTTTTCAGGTGCTAAATACTGTTTCTTATGAAAAAATCCCGGTCACCCTAAAGTTTATTAAATTAAAGTACCTACTTTAATTTTATCCTTATTGACAGAGTTAATGTTCAAAGTGGCCATACCACAAAACTACTTGTAATTAATTTAATGACGGAGTTAAAGTGTAAAAGTCATTGGTCCATAAATTCGAATATCCTACGCATTCTAATGCACAAAAAAAATTGTGGGGTCCTTCCATCATTGATAAAATATGAAGCACTTTTCAGACTACGCTATAATATGATAGCATATAGCGTATAGCTCATAGCACAACGATATCGCTCACCATACATTTACTTAGAACACGTTCACACTTAGCTATAATATATATTATTGGCTTACTATACGCTATCTAAGTAAATGTATGGTGAGCGATATGGTTGTGCTATGAGCTATAAGCTATATGCTATTATATTATAGCGTAATCTGAAAAGCGCAGTACAAATGCAAATCATGATCTTGACAGTTATGATTATGTTTATCGGTAAGAGTATTAAACAAGATTTTGATTAATTTTCGCAACAATAGATCTTACTTTGATATAAAACGTCCGTTAAAATGATGAGCCTGATACGCATACGCGTTCGCCTATCCTGTTGCTGTGGTAGTGACTGAATATGTCAGTAATTACTAATTAGCGTAATGCAACCAGTGAAAGTAGGTATATGTTTTGTAAAAATCGGTGGTCTACTTAGAGAAATAAATAAATAAATATTTCTTACACTCACACCAATTAACCTAGCCCCTACAAATAATAATAAGGTTACAAATAATAAAAATAAGTTGTATATCACAAAAGTATGCTTGTATTGACCTTCGTTGCCACGGTGTCGTAACTCGTAACATCGTAGAAAAAACATATATTCGTAAATTCTAGTAGTGTAACAAGTTACTGGACCACAAGCACGCAAAATTACGGGAATACCCGGTTTGGCCACCTGGCAACGCTACTTGTACCTACTACTACGATGGAGATTAACAACAGGTTCAATAAATCGCTTGACACTTTATTGCAGTATAGCTTAAACGTATTACGATAAGTAGTTTCAGATTTACAAGTTTTCAAACTACAACTACTCTTTGCGTGATGTCATTGTATACCGTTTCATACAAAGAAGGCGACTCTGACCATATTGGTCAAGCGTGAGCCGCAAGCTGCATACAAAGTGTTATATAGTGACGTCACAAAATGAAACGCGACGTTAAAAAATTTAATATCTCTAGGAATGTACCACATATGGAAAAATAAAAACCCAGTTTCTTTTTCATGTACACGATAGGTGATAAATCTAAAAGTGCTGTTAATCCCCATTCTGGTGTTTAGTTGGTTTTAATTTTCTGGAGTTTGTATATAAGGTGTTAATTTATCAAGTGCCGATCGAGCAGGGGCTACTCAGGTCAAGGATATAGAACACAATATTGATTTTTTTTTATTTTTTTTTTTAAATTCCAGATTTTGACCGCCCGACTCAAATAGATAAATCACCCATTACTTACTTAAAACAAATTTTGTTTTACGTTTGGTTTTGTTTATGCTGAATAAGTATCTAATGCTTAAAATTTTAAAGATAAATAAATTCTAAAAATTACATTTTTTTTCAAAACTATTGTTTTTGTTTAAACTGTTATCTATATCGTTGACCTGAGCAGCCCCTGCTCGATCGGCACTTGATAAATTAACACCTTATATATTTTGCAACTGTACCTATAGATAGAAAGGAATTTGACCATGCTTATCAGTCATGCGCAGGAGTCAATAGTCAATAGTCAATAGTCAAAGATTTTTATTCAAATAGACTTATAGATAAGTACTTTCGAATAGTCCAAAAATTTTTTTCCCTACCAGCCATTCAGGACATCTTTTAACGGATAAGAAGAACGGCCGCAAGAAACTTATCAGCTTTAACAGAAACAACAACATTTACAATGGAACATGTTGTTGCCAAGCACAAATTTACAATTTTGAAATATATTTAATATAAGAGGAAAATTTTCCAATATTCAATTATTAGAATATTTTCCTTTTATCTAATTTACAATAGTTATGTTTTATGCTAGTATCACATCCATGCATTTTGGTCTTTTAAATAATCATCTACCTTGTAATAACCTTTGCTTAAGAGTGACTTTTTAACATATATTTTAAATTTATGCAAAGGCAGCTCTATCAATTGTTGTGGAACTTTATTAAAAAAAGCTATACCTTTCCCCAAAAACGAGCGTCTACATTTTTCAAGTCGAAATTTTGGAACGGCAAGCTTATTCTTATTTCTAGTATTAAAATTATGGACATCGCTATGCTTAATAAATAAATCAAGATGTTTCCTTACATATACTATATTATCATAGATGTATTGTCCCGCCAAAGTTAGTATATTAATCTCTTTAAACAAATCCTTAAGAGAATCTCTCCGTCGAAGGTTGTAAATGGCGCGCACAGCTCTTTTTTGAAGTATAAAAACATTTTCTATATTAGCTGCTGAGCCCCACAACAACAGGCCATAGGACATTACACTATGAAAATAGCTAAAGTAAACTAGTCTTGCCGTTTCAATATCAGTTAAGAGCCTTATTTTCTTTATTGCGAAAGCCGCAGAACTAAGTCTACTCGACAAGGCTTCAATATGTGGATCCCATTGCAGCTTTGAATCCAATGTAATGCCAAGAAATTTTGTACTCTCAACTAACTCTACTACATTCCCATTCAAATTGATATGCATATCGACCTGCACTACGTTAGGTAATGAGAATCTAACAAACTTGGTTTTAGAAGGGTTAAGAGACATATTATTACTGTTGAACCAGTGTGCGACTTGAGAGAGAGCACTATTTACTTCGTCAGAACAATTGTTTCCTCTATCAATTTTAAAAATTAAAGATGTATCATCTGCAAATAGTACTGTCTCACATAAGTTACTCGTGTAATGAGGGAGATCGTTAATATAAATTAAAAACAGCAAAGGGCCCAATATAGAACCTTGTGGCACGCCTATAATAATGGGGGCTCCAGTAGAAGCAGTATTATTGACAATTACTTTTTGATTTCTATTGTGCAAGTATGACTGCAAAAGGCTAACAGATTTCTTAGAGACACCATAATGTTCTAGCTTCTTTAAAAGTGTAACGTGATCAACGCAATCGAAGGCTTTAGACAGGTCACAGAATATACCAATTACGTCTTGCTTGCCCTCCCAAGCCTCAAAAATATGTTTGAGGAGTGCAATGCCAGCATCAGTAGTATTTTTACCTTTAGAAAAGCCGAACTGATTGTTATGAAGGATTCGATTTATTGTTAAATAGTCTAATAATTGAGAGTATATAACTTTTTCAAAAATTTTACTAAGTGCCGGTAGTACTGAAATCGACCTAAAATTTGTAGGGTCACTTTTGTCACCCGATTTAAAAAGAGGAATAAGCTTACTACATTTCATTAAATCGGGAAAAGTACCTTCATCTATGCATTGATTAAAAATGAAAGCTAAATATGGAGCTATTGTATCAATAATTGATTTAATAATGTTGGTTGACATGCCCCATAAATCTTCAGTCTTTTTAATATTTATAGACTTGAAAGCTTTTAAAATGTCTTCACTATTAATATGTTTAAAATTGAATACTTTATTACACTTAACAACACAAGACTCTAAGAGGGCAGCAGCAACGTTTGGACAGGAATTCAACTTACTGGTAGTTTCTAAGGGTACCCGAGAGAAGAAATCTTCAAAAACACGGGCAACCTCAACGTCAGATTCGATTAATTTATCACCAACTTTAAGACAGAAGGATTTTACATTATTTTTAGTTTTCCCAGTTGATTGGTTAATAATATTCCAAGTAGCCTTTATTTTATTATCCGCTAATTTGATTTTATTTGAAAAGAACATCGCCTTAGCAGCTACACATACATTTTTAAACATTTGAGAAGAGAGAGTTGTGAAGATGCCAACAGCAGCGTTGTGAGATAATGTTATCATAAAGCCGGATGCAAGCGAGGCGTGCATCACAAAGCCAACTTTCCCGTGATAACTTCTTAGGAGTTAACAACTGTTATAGCAGTCATAACAATAAAAATTCTATTGTGTCTCGTTCACTGTCCGCGAAAGTGTTAAGAGGATAGAGAAAAATATTAAACAAGACAATATATTCTACAAGCAACTTGTCTCATGTCAGGGCGACACTAGACAAGTTGCTTTTTTCTAGTATATTTTCTTGTTTAATATTTATCAGATAAAAATAGCATCGTAAAGTGCAAAATAAAAAAATGATAAAAATGATAGAGATAATTAAGAGGATAGAAATACTTAAGAGGATAGAGATACTTAAGAGGATAGAGATAATCTTGCCCTAATCATTTTAAAGCCCGGGAGTGAGTTTTCATACCGTTTAGTTACTTTAATTGATTGCTAATTTTTTATTAATATGTTAATTTATAATTACTTTTACACTATAGAAACGCAATGCTACACTGAACAGCATGTCAGTATTTACGTTTGCACTGCGAATACCGCCGCTATCACGAGTGACATAAAAGCACTCTCAAGAACTGTAAAGCTTAGCCTGTTGTATGTCGTGTGTAACATAAACATACAATACAAAGTGATCGTACAGTTGCTAAGATTCTAACATATATCTTGCTTCTGTTTCAAGACATCCTAATTCATTCAAATCCGTTAAGTTAGTAACTTAATATAAGTTAATCTATACTAATATTATTGAAGAGGCAAGATTTGATTGTTTGTTTTCAACGAATAAACTCATACACTACTGAACACATTTGAATTCGGTACACAGATAGTAGATAGCTTGGATACTTTTTATCCCGATATTCTCACGGGAACTGGAACCACGCGGGTGATACCGAGGGGGGAAGCTGATTCCTCATAAACGTTGTCCGATTTTAGGAACTCTGAACTCTCATAAACGTATGTCATAGCGGATAGATATTTTTATAGTTACGATACTAAAATCTATGTAACATTAAGGGCCGGTTTAACCACCGACTGATAAGCTCTGGATAGCTTATTCGGCAGATAAATTGACGTTTTTCATATCACAACTGTCAAATTATCTACCAGGTAACCTAATCTGTCGGCAGTGAAACCAGCCCTAAGAATTTTAAATAATTTATCAATAAAAGAAAATTCTAAGATTTTTAGAGAAACCATTTACGAGCGAAATGATATTTATTTATTTATTTATTTATTTATTTATTTATTTATTTATTTATTTGACCATATTATAACATAAAACGTTACATTTGGCATGTCATAGCGTTACAATAGAAGAATTAAATTTTAATCTTAAGTAGGACAAACTAGGATTCAGTCATAATTATATTGGATAGGTCATTCCATGTTCAAGTGCTTAGTCAACTAGTCATAACATAACTTACGATCTATGTATTAAGAAGCTATCACAGTAGGCACATACAGCTGTTTATTTGATAAGCAAATAAATTAAAAGAGCTAATAAGTTAATTAATTAATTAATGTCACTCTAATAAAAATATATAAGATAATATTTTCGAAACGGCAAACTTCCATCGAAAGGAACTACGATATTATTTAAGAAGCTCGGTAATAAAATTATCGAAGGCTCCAGATTCAGTGTCAGGAAAATACCAGATCGACAGTCGATAAATGTGCGTCAGATAAGATTATGCAAAAGATAACAAGTAACGACTTACGTAAGTGTCTTGCGCCTAAGCTCACCGGGCAGTGCGCGGATGGTGGTCACCCATCCTTAGTCGTCCAGGGTAGGGAACTGCAGTACTTCCATGCCTTTCCCATACACGCAAACTGTGATTGAATCCCTGTCAAAGATTTTTGTTGTAAAATTCAGTGTCAATTAAAGATTAGTTGCAATAAATAAATGCTTGTTAAAAGAAATTGTAAAGACTGTGATATCGAGAACATCTTGTCCAGAGAATTGAAACTGAGAATAGTAGAAGGTAATTTGTAGTTCTAAACTGAACATTGGTCCTACGAGCCGGATTAGTAATAAGTTCTCGGTAGTAAAATTCTCTTTTATACAGTACAATCTGATAGAGATAGGCCCATAATTTTAATAAATTAATAAAAATTACCTACCTACAACTTTCAAGAACCTCCAACCCTTGTATATCAGCTACATCACTGAACATCTGCTTCCGAAACACGCAGCTGATGCCATCACCCACAGTCCACCTACACAGGGTCACCCTCTGGTCGACGGAAGTCGTCAATAAATGTTCATCGACAAACTTGATGCCCGTCACTTGCGAGCAATGGTACTTATCCGTAGACCATTTACTCTTCACATAAGTACCTTCTATTGAACTAGGCACTTCGAATAATGATAAAATTATAGCGTTATCATCGCCTCCCGTAGCCACTAAAACTTCCTTATCTGATATTACCTTAGTATCAATGCTGTTTATACCAGATTTATTAGTTCTCGTTGTAAAGAATGGAACCATTTCCTTTTCTAAAGATTGCCGTATTTGCCACAAAGAAATTTCTCCTCTAGTTGTGCAGGACATAAGGATACGTTTCTCAGCCATTGTTATACAAACTGTTTTTAAAATACATGTATTATGATGTTTAAATTCACCAACCAAAAGGAACTCTTTGTTGGAATAAGAAAAAACTCTTAGATAAGTATCCGAGCAACCTGCATATACAATAATTCTGCCATTTTCTTCTAAAGTAATTTCAAGATCCATGATCCTAGTCTCAGGGTCAAAATCAATGGTGCTGTTCCTCCAAGTTTGGTTGTTTCTTCTCTCTTTGTCTGTTCCTTTGACCATAAAGTTTACCAACTCCTCTGATAAAACCTTTAGGTTGCCGTTATCATTAACAACCTTCATCAACCTCATACAAATCTGAGCTCTACCTCCTGCTGACACCATTAGTATACCATCGTCATATTCCGCTAATCTTAACGTTCTTATGTTTGACAACTGCTTAAATACGACTTCATCTTGAAATCTTTGATTCGAATCAACCGACGAAACTCTTAATGTTGTATCTTCACCCCCAGTCACATAGAATGTTACAGGTGAATCAAATTTACTATCAAAAGTTTTTAAGCAGTTGATTTCTTTTGAATGCGAACTTTTTATTACGTATTGTGGCATAATTTTGCTCATTTGAAAAATGTGAGAATGTACATCACAGTTTTTAACATACACAAACTTAATAAATTCGTCGTGATCGTCGCCTACTTTATCTATGTACCTTACTATGTCCCACGACCTGTGCCCACCGCCACATGGCACTTCGAGAATTTTGCAATGATTCTGAAGATCGAATACAACAAATGTTCTTTCTTGGAAACCACATACTATTCTTTCATCTTTATCAATGAATTTTTCTACCCACTGGAAGTCCAAATCTTTACTGCTCATATATTTAGTTGACACCTTGTTAGCTTTAGTTAATAGGAAATACTTGATAGTCCCATCACGCCCCGTTGTTATAAACTCATTGTTTTTAATCGTAATAGATGTTGGGCCATATCTACCATGAACCTTACTGAATGTTTTAAATGGATTTTTATTTCCTTGAAAATAAACATGGACTTTTCCACATCTGTCTCCCACAACCAGCCATTTATTTGAGTTCATGGTTGCTGCCGTGAGCCATCTTTCTTTACAAGATGGAAGAATGAAATCATCAATGGTTTCTACATCAATGTCCCTTGAAGTTATTAATGTAATAACTCCCTTCTCTGAACAAAAAACTAAATGTCTATTTCCTGCCCAATGCATAGATAATATTTTAACTAGATTTAGTCTAGTGTCTATTATATTAGAAATTAATACATCACCCTTGCAATTTTCAGTGAAAACATCAAGCTTCCCATTTATATCACCAACTGCTATTAACTGTTTACAACTTGATATACTGAACAATTTGTATGTTGAATCATGATTTAGTTTGTGGTTTGTTGCAGTTTTATCATTTAAATTATAATAAATCAAATTATCACAATCATCAAGGACTACAAGGTTTTTTCTGGCCGTGAATGCAATTTTCTTTGGGTTTTCATTAAAGTTGAAAAATTCACTCTTCCCTTTGTACGAGGCAGTTGTAAGTGGATGAGCAATGACTGCACAATCACCTCCACCAGTGACAACCGTGCTTGTACCTGCATCAACTGACCAAATGCATCCGTTTTGATGGGTCATATATTTTTTTTGTAAGTTTCCCTCATAACTCCAGTAGCATATAGCAGAGTCCTCCCCAACAGATATGATGGACTCATCAGTAACGCAACTACGCATCACCCTAGCTGCATGACCGTATACTTCATGGCTACATGTTATGTTGACATTTCGCCAGTATTTAACAGTATCTGCATTAGTTTTAGATGTAGACTCTGCTCCTACTCTCCATATTCTAACTGACCTGTCATCGGAAGTGGTTACTATAAGTCCTTTTTTAATGTCAGCTGATATAGAAAAAATTACTCCCTGGAAAAATAAAAGGATATTGTCAAAATAACACAATGCTTGTGTAATCAAACTATTGTGACTATAAAAAAATACTGAATCAGATAGAGTTAATGCTTCAGTGCAGAAAAAATAAAGCAAATTGGACAACTCAACAGCGGCTACGGCACTACAAAAACCACCACTATTACGAGTGATGTAAGGGCGCCTCTCAAGGTCATAGGTAAGGTAAAACCGCAGCTGCTGTTGACTGATCATACTTAGAGGTTGGTTTGAATAAAGTTCACTTTCACATTAGTGAGATTATCAAATCAAAGATAGATAGAGCATGATGATCGCTTTTTTTAAATAATGTTAAAGAAATAAGCAACAAACCCTGTGTCCCTTCAAGTAATGAAAAGGTTTGTCTTCAGTTGGGGTATGTATAATGACATCAGAGAACACAGTCCCTGCCAACACAAGCATACCATCTTGCAAGGCAAGCAGGAGACCACTATACATTATTGAATTTTCTTTACTGGAGTACTGGGATATAATTTCACCTTTACTTATATCCCAGACCTGCAAAATATTGTTTAATTCTTTTCTATCTATTTAAAATTCTAATAGTAATAAATTATTTTCAAAGTAGAATAAAGTTTATTTTATTTGATTTTAAAGGACAACCAACAAAACATAAACTGGTACAAAGAACCATGACATCAACTAAGTCATGGTTTACTTTATAGGTCACACAATGTAAAATACTACTTAAAATTTGTAATCTACTTAGAAAAATAAATAAAAACGTAAGAAAATCAGTGCATTGGGCCAGATTCCCAAGGATGCGGGTTCGAATCCCATCTAGTTGCTTTTTTATAGTATATTTTCTTGTTTAATATTTATCACACAAAAATAGCATTGTAAAATGCAAAATTAAAAATGTATAAATAAGAAAATCATTATATATAACAAATTATAGTGTAAAATGAACAGTACCTGTACAGTATTGTGAGCTGTTAAGATTGCTATAGTATTGTCAGTTAACCAGGCACCAGAATGCAACCAGTCAATGCAAACTATTGGATACATGGTTCTAACAACTTTGACATCACTTTTGTCGTCTTTTGGGCTTTCTAACTTTATTATTGTGAACTGTTTTCCACCGAAAACAAGTACATTGCCTTTGATTTCATGAGGTATAAATCCATAAATCTTTTGACCAGTCAAACATTGTATTCTATGTAAACATTTATAATTTTCCTTAGAATAAATCAATACAGAGCTGCCAATTCCTGAAAACAGTTTTCAAAGTCAAAGTCAAAGTCAAAGATTTTTATTCAAATAGACTTATAGATAAGTACTTTCGAATAGTCCAACATTTTTTTCCCTACCAGCCATTCAGAACATCTTTTATCTGATAAGAAGAACTTTAAAAACTGATGGGAATTTAAAGTGGATGTTAATCCACACTTCGAGTTAGTTTAGTTCAAAGTTATTTCACACTATGTAAGTTACACAAAACTTGCCAGCTAAAATATATTCTTGATAATTTCTTACTGCTGTTACGTCAGTGCGTATCATCAGAGACATTTTTCGGTCTTTAATTTGTTGTTGATTAATAATTATTATATTAATTAACGCTGCGCCGTAAGTTACATACAGGATATTTTATTTCACACACACACCACAACACACACTGCTGTTCCTACATGTCATTCATGTCATTTACGATGTGTCAATGCAGAATCCGCACTAAAGGCAAAGGTATCGAAGTCGTAAGGTCTGTAAGAACTTTATTTAAAAATCTTCAATCAAAGAATACTAGCTAACAAACACCTATACAAAACGATATAAGTAACATGGATGATTGATGGAAAGGAAACACAATTTTATTCATAATTTAAAATATATTATTAGTTTTGAGTCACACAGTTTTATTCAGATTTGTATTTATCTAATGGATAATGTTCTCCGTAAGTTTTAAGGTGGTCCTCCATTTCTTGCATTTGTTTCCTGTAATTAAAGAAAAATTCAAACATAGTCAAGTTAGTTAAATAAAAGTTGTATAACTACATGTAGTAGTATTAAATCATGGAACCATTATGGATATGGATATGGGCTTCATTTGACTTCAACTTTGAGAATAATTTTGACAATAACAGCGCCCCCATCCGCGTTCATTATGATCCTTCCTTGTCTGTTTATGGTCTTTTAACTGTCAAATAAAGTCCATGTCCATGTCGAAGGCGAGTTATATAATTGTAAACTCATACTTAATCCGATTAGCTAATGGACAACATTTCATTTTCTATAAAGCACTAAAATAAAAAAAACCATTTCGAGGTTTTAGTGTCATAAGCTCACAGTTTTTATTTTAGAATTTTCTGATCGGTAATTTGTGAGATATTTAATAAAAACTAAAATGTAGTCCAAATCGAAAGTCAGGCATTTGATCCCGTCATTCCTTTTCATTTCTGTCTAATATAAAAAAAAATGGTTGTCTCTGGCTGAGTTGACAATGACAGTCAATTCAAGTAGTGAAAGAGCGATCAAAATCTAAGATATCGATATTCGATATTTTCTAATTTACATAATGCCAATAAAACCTCATGAAAAAACAGTTTGTGTTTGTTTTGAGTTTTTTGGAATAATGTTTTTATGATTATTGCTGAATAGATTTACTTTTTATGTTTGCTAGGTAAACCACCACGCGACACCAGGCAGGTGGACCACGGGTCAGAAATTTGTGTGTGTTACGAACGAAGTGGTTACTTTTTGTTCCACTAATGAAATACCAGACCTTAAATTTCAATATGGTTTGATATACATTTCAATTCTAAATACCCAAAATGTATATATTGTTCATGAACGCGAATTTGGGCGTATAATTTTTTTTTTTATTAAGTTTATTTTTATCTTAACCAAAGTGTTAATCTTTAAAACATGTTTTGGTAAAATAACGAAAATTACAACTTTTATGTAGTAATCGATATTTGAGTTCTGCCACTGTCACATCACTACTAGAAACCATTACGTCAGTTTTTTTTTAAATCCGAAATAAGCAACAATTTAACTTCCTGAGAACGCACTTACGCTCTCTTAGAATGAGCAAGTTTTGAAATACGGATTTAATACACAAATATAAGGCTAATAATAAAAAAAAAATACGTGTCTCGTATTTTAACATCTAGTTTTATTATGCATAGGAAAATTTGCATTATAATTGTATTGTTATAATTCCCAATTTGGGTTAAAAGAGTTTTAGGTTCCCTGGTGCTACAATATAGCAAGCTGGTGCAATGAGCTCGCCTCAATCAGACTTTTAACATTATGTTTTACATCTGCCTAGGCATTTTGTAAAACGGTGAATTCTACAATTTACGCCGTAGGGTCCCAGCATTGGAAGAAACAGTAGGTAGCACTTACTGGATCCTGGGTGGCATTTCGTAGTAGACATCTTCTAACATCTCCTTCCACGGTGGGAGTTTCTTTTTCTCAGCTTCTTGCATTGTCTTCACAACACGATCACGAGCCTCTTTCTGCAACGCCTTGTCAGAATCAGCATCCCAGTAACCTGAGGAACAAGCAAAAGGTAAATTGTATTTCGTATGTCGATAATCGAAGCGTAGCTTTATCCTTCGCGCAATCTGAGGAAACTCGCCTTTTTGTTCTAAATAAAGTTTGAATTTGTGGATGGGGCTTTCGTCTCCGCTCCATTTTTGTATTTCTTCAATGCTTCTGTAGGCTGTACTGTCATCAGATGTAGAATGGTGGCCAACTCTGAAACAGATTTACAGACACGATAAGTTATGTCCTCTAGAGTAGCTAGACGGAATAAAAATTTTCCATCCATCATCAGCCTGTGGACATCCACTGCTGGACATAAGCCTCTCTTAGCTCACGCCTATTGTGGCGTTCATAGGAGGCTATGAGCCTACTGCTACCACGCTGGTTGGTAGAGGGTCTGTTTCAAGTTTTCCTTCTCTCGCACAGGTGTTCAATGCGTCGAGGCTCTTAGTCGACTCTTACGACATCCCAGGCATGTAAGGGAGTGGTGACACTTGTATTCTTAGGCCGTCACCACACGGCACTTAAGGAGATTTGAGTGTTCGATCGATAATGGAGTACCTAGTCATTTTAAGCTCTAGGCAAAAATCAAATGTAGTTAAATTGTGTTCTAGACAGTTCTAGACCAACTCAATCAGGAACAGTGGCCCTACCGCGTAAATGTCGTCGACGTCGTCGACTAGTCGAATTTGGGCGCGATTCTTCACACGAGAGCGCTGATAATATAGCGCTGTCTCGGTCGCACACGGAGTCGAGAATTAGCTGACTATGGAAAAGGAATCTTAATATTAGCAATATAACGTTGAAGTTGCGTTGTACGAAAACGCCGTCGGCTGTTAAATTGAAGTTTACAGCGATGCCGGCGGCATTTACGCGGTAGGCCCACAGGTCTGTTTTCAGCCACCGCAGTTTTCACAGCAGCGTTGACAGTGTGAGGGTCAGTGCCGTCAACGCGAGCGGTGCGCAGCCCCAGCGCGACCAAAGACTGTATCCCTCCCTACAATACTGTACCCAGGAGGCACCGGGGAGATAAAATAATAGCTATGATGATGAGGAGAAACAAAAGACTTACCTGTAGGACATAGCCTCGATAAGCACAGGGCGGTTTTCAGCGACGGCAGTGGTGCGCGCGGCTCTGACGGCGGCGTAGACGGCCAGCGGGTCGGTGCCGTCCACGCGCGCGGTGCGCAGCCCCAGCGCGGGCCCGCGCGCCGCCACGCCGTCGCCGCGGTACTGCTCGCGGGTCGGCGTCGATATCGCGTATCCGTTGTTTCTGCTGCGGTTAGGAAGACATTGTTGACATGAGAGAGGAGCAATTACGCTACGTCACGTAGATTTTGAAAGGATAGACTTGTATAGTTTGGTTGGTGCTTCACCGTGTTCTACACAAAACGTAATAGGTACTATGCCGTTCAAATATTAATAGGATGGACTCTTGGCTTACTTCAGAATCGAAAGTACCGTTTCCAAATAATTAATATAATTAATTAATCAATGTAACACATTTTTTTACAGACAGGACTTCGTTAAAGTCGAATATAAGTACATTATGATGAAAGTAAAAACTTCATGAAACTTTTTAGTGTCGTGAAATTAATGCATGCATTGTGAAACATGTTTATTTGAACGTACATTTGTTGATATGACAAATTAGTGTCGTGGCATTAATTTTATGCCACGAATTTCATTTTGTATATTATTTATCCTTGATTTCTTTTGTTGCATACCGTACTAAAGTGAAGTTAGTTGGACAGAATAAATGACGTCACAAAATGGCACATGTTTCATCCAATTCTTGATTAAATGGCATAGTATACTTAGAAAACGTTATGGTCGACAAATAAAACTAGTCACCAGCACCACGCATGTATCACGGACTTCCAGTATTATAGGTGGGGTAGAAGTTTCGGTTGCGACCACTAATTGAACCTTCAAAATGAGGATTAATTAAAAGTGGTCCCAACCAGGGCTTAAATGGCCATTACCGGGTCGTCTATCACTATACTATGGATAGTCAACATTAAAATTAGAGTCCGCGCCGCGCCAAGAAAGAAGTTCCCTGAGAGCAGCGCTGCAGTCGCGTTCAACTTTCGAAAATAAATTCAAATTCAAAACTCAATATAATTTATTCAGTCTAGGCTGTTACAAGCAATATGAACGCCAAAGAAGCTACGCCATCGGTTCACAAACCCTACGGCGGCAGACCCTGTAACGAGAAGAACCGGCAAGAATCTCGTCAAGGGCTGTAATGCTATATACTTAAATAAGCAATGAGGCGGGTGTGAGGCGGGTCGCTACGTTCCCTAAAATATGGTTGAGCGAAGCGATGGCTGGTTCATGCGTCATGCTCGTGAACGGGTGCTGCCAGCGGGATGGGTCTGCTCATGTTTGCTTGTGTTAAAATGTGTAGAGATATATGTTGTTTTGATTTTATGTTATTTATGATGTTTTGAGTTGAGATGCGTGGCACTGCTTGATCAGAGTAAACAAAGGTAAATAATGTTTTCAATTATTCCAAATATATAAAAGCTTTTTTTTATTTATTTTTTTTAACTTTAATTACGATTGAGATTGTGACCCAGCTGATGCGTCTTCTAGTGACATTGTAGGTTGTGTTGTGTCTTACATTAAGGCACTTTTAACTTTCTTTTTTTGCTGTTGCCATTGTGTTTTTTTATATTTATGCAGCTTAACATAAGTACCTGAAGTACGTCATGCTCACTCAAACGTTTCTTCGGCGGTGTCGTGTGAGGCGGGTCGTTACGTTCCCTAAAATATGGTTGAGTGAAGCGATGGCTGGTTCATGCGTCATGCTCGTGAACGGGTGCCGCCAGCGGAAATGGGTCTACCTCAGTCTGCTTATCTTAATGCTGTGCTTAAAGCCTAAATATTTTTATCTAAAATAAATTGATACTGACCTGTATGTACCTCACAACTTGCGTCAAACTCACAACACACGTGCGGGAAATGTTGTAATGTATGATAGACAAGTCTTTCTTTGCCAGTTAAAAATTGTTTACGTTTACAATAACCATAAAATGTAATATTTTCATTAGTATTTTCCTTTTGTGATGGAAATTGACCTTACTGATATGTTAAGGTCACTTTTCAATTTGACGACTCTGTATGAAATAAAACAGGGAGAAAAAAACAGCCCTTGACGAGTTTCTTGCCGGTTCTTCTCGTTACAAGGTCTCCCGCCGTAGGGTTTGTGAACCGATGGCGTAGCTTCTTTGACGTTCATAAGTGCTTGTAACAGCCTAGACTGAATAAATGATATTGATTTTGATTTTGATTTTGAATCCAAATGTTAGTTCCCGTAATATTCTGCAGAACTTCTTTCGTTGTAAATCCGCCTGGCTACTTACTTCGTGGCGGCGCGGCGTGCCATTACCAAGATACGTAAATCATAAATATAAGACTAAGCGTTACCGCGTAGGTCATAGAAAAAAACTGCTACCTACTCTTGGACGAATAACCATCCAAGTACCTACTACTAACGTTTATATTTTATGTTACACATACATATAAAAACATAGTTAAGTACATACTTATATCTATCTCTACATCTCAAAACGTACCACAGCATGAGGACAGGGCACTCGAGGGTAGCGGCGAAGTTAAAGGCAGCATGGGCGTCACCCTCGGAGGCAGCGCCGTCGCCGAAGTAGCACGCCACGCAGCGGTCGTTGTTGGGAATACGCTTGAACGCGTACGCCGCGCCCACCGCCTGCGGCATCTGGGTGGCTGGGGGACGAACACAGGTTGATTAATCTTTCACATACAGGACAGACTAAGATAAAATGTACTACCGAATGGACTCAGTTTGCAACTTCTAATTAAAGGTAAACATTAATCAGGATCGTGATTTTCATGAGTCCTGGGGGGCTATCGCGTAAAAAATATGGATATGGACATGGGCTTCATTTGACAGCTAAATGACCATAATTATATGGTAATTTTATGAGCTTCCACTATCAGTCAATTGAAGCCCATACCCAGATTTTTTAAGCGGTAAGGCCTCAGACCAGCGTAATAATATGGATATGGGCTTTATTTGACAGTTAAAGCTCATAAAATTACCATAAATGGTCATTTATCTATCAAATGAAGCCCATATCCACATTTTTTACGCGCTAGGGCCCAGTTATTAAGCTGGTGAAGATTGTATTTATAAAACTATAAAAAAGGGAGGAACTTTTAATAAGTGAATGTATGGTAAACGATCCAGTTGTGACCACCCGAAGCCTCGGTTTTGGCCGCTTTCATTTGATCCTTGTTTACATAACGTTCAGGTTAAAAGTGTCCACGACGGTCAGGGGCCACTACACGAGAGCTGATTATCTAACGAAAATTTGGTTCAGTTTCGTCGTTCTTCTACCTGTCACACAGTGTGAAAATGAACGAACAAGAATGATGAAACTGAATCTGAACCGAGTTTTCGTTAGATAATCAGCTTGCCGGTTGCCACTCTTCTATGAGCCACCTACTGGGCTCGCTAACGGGTGGGTGTAGGAAACCTTCCTTCGTTGATCGAAGAACGAATTCTGAGGTGTGAATAATGCGTAGTAGGTAAATAAAACAGTAACAAACCCTACCTAAAGGACTAGACAAGGTGACAAAGTTCAGCTGCTTGCTGCCATAGTGCACGGGCATCTGGCGGCCCTTGCCCGGGTCCTCGCAGTTGCCGTAGCACTGGTTGAGGATCTCCGTGAGTGTCATCCCGCGGTACAGCACCACGCCCACCTCCCGGTACTGCGCGAAGATCAGGTCCGAGGGGGATAAAGCCGCTGCACTCCCCACGTGGATGCCTTCTTCGCCGTAGTTCGTCATGTAAAACGATATGCGACCTTGCCTGGAGATGAGACAATTAAACGATATTAGCATTTTAAACTTTCATGGATATTATCGCTTACTATAATAATTATGAAAAACAGGATTTATTATAGAGTCCCCTTTATTTCAGCGAAGCTTTGCATGTGCCAGGATCACTGATCGTCAGTACAGCGTTCGCTGCGTGATGGTCATTCAAGAACCCTTACTTGCCTTCGAAAGCACTTATCTATAAGTCTGTTTGAATAAGAATATTTGACTTTGATCTTACAGCCTTTTGCGTGTCTTATTTCCAATATCTCACAAATGAAAAACGTTCGCAAAACCCTCTCCCCTATTAACAAAAGTGGAGTAAAGCACCTTGGAATGAACTAATGCTGAAAGGAAGTGAGAAACAACACTAGGTCTAAACCTAGGTGTAAACTTTAGTCCACGTTTATAAATAAGAGGAGAGAGAGATTAGCTACATTTAACGATGCAACGTAGCTAGCTGTTACCTTTGAGACTCATAAAGTATCTTGTCCAACTGACTCAGCTGCACCATGGTCTTGTACATATTGAGTAACGTGTCTTTGTCTATACTAGGCTCCTCCCTGGCGTCGATAACCTGGAAGAGAAATTAGTCATTGTACAGATGACAGCTTATCCGTTCGTGAGAATCTGCGTGTGTGTAGGTATGGTTTTTTCTCATACCTACCTACATGTCTCTTTATCCATCATGTGATAAAGGGTACATGACCCAGTAGCGGCCACTTTATTTTACTAGTTTGTTCCTTAGCATTAAAGTTCAAAGTCGCCACAACTGGGTACCACAACATATCACAACAAATCTAGATCAGTGGCCACAACTCCTATCTATGTACTTCATTCGTCCTTCAACATTCAATTCAACAAAGCAAAGCACTCTACTTGGTATTTAACCCCTTTCGTGATGGGTGAAGAACCAGGGGTGCGAATTGCGTAAGGTAATCGTATCCATTTGACAGTTCATATCGTATTCGATTGGCTGCAATTTGTATGCAATAACAGTTAAGTATTAATTTATGTATGATATAATATAAAATGTCAAAAAAAATACGATCACTTTTACGCAATCGCCTAGCAAATCGCTGCTTATAAGGGCAGGACAGGGCTCAAATTATTATTGCCTAGGCTTACTTGTCCATTATTGTCGAGCACCCTGTAGATGGGGATGGGGTCATAACTGGTTTCGCTGAGGAACTTCAGCTCGTTGACGTAAGGTGCGCGCGCACCGGGGAACTCCGCCACTTTGCCATTCTGGGTAGACTCCGGCTTCGTGTGGGTTGAAAGGAGCTGACACAAAAAAAACATTGTGATGGCTTAAAATAAGACTTACCATTGTAGACGAAAGGTGATGTTTTATTCATTTTAAAATGTAAAATAAAGTTAGTGGAGACACACTCTAAGCGTGGGTCTGATGTGGTCTAGTGAACCCTTTGAATTGGACCCGACCGGACATCGACACTTGGTATATACTTAAATTCACAAGTCTAGGTATGTGAATTTAAATATACCAACTTGTCACTTTCATTTCGGTTAGTTCCATTACATTAGTAAGTCGGTAGGTACCTAGGTATAATGTCATGGACATTATTTTCGGATCGAAACGCCTATAAATATTAAAATAGCAAAATGTAAATATTTAGTTAAATATTTCTTTACCGAATGACAAGAAAAGAAAGGGATTTAAATGTAATTGAACGACCGTGAAGATGGGTCGATGTTTATTTTTGATAACAAAATTGTTAAGTAATAACACTGGTAAAAACAACTGTGACGAGCAGCGTGACGTTTACTCTTATTTACATGTGATTCGGATTACACTGATTGCTTAAGTTGATTAAACTATGGATTAAGTTGTTCACTGTCACTAGTTTCAAACTTCTTTGCAACTTTTTAAAAGTATGTATACTCTTCATACTGGTTGATTTATTACTTAATAGTTTAAAATATCACAGTACCCGCAATGCTTGTCGCAAGCTATTGAGTCTTAACGCACGCGCACCGCTTTGGAGCGCCATTTTGATACTGACGATACACACACACTTTATTAATGAGTGGTGGTTTGTCGTACGTTTTCACATTAGCAAGTAAGATAAGGAGTTTGCCTTACCACAGTGTAGTTGACAAGACAGTAATATTAGATTTTACGCCCTGGCTGCCGCTGGCGCATGTCACATGCCGCGTTCGCCTGCGAGCGGACTTTGGTAAGCCACAGTTTATAAATTGTGGTTAAGTCATTAGGCCGGGGCCTTTGGGCAATAATTTCATCAATGAGGATATTTCAGCTTCGAGATATAAAAAAGAGTAGGCGACTGTTGTGCCCACTTTTAGCTCCAGTTATGGCCACTTTAATTTTTTTACTTCGTGTAAGGTTCAAAGTTGCCTCAACCGGGTGAGTGGCAATAATCGCGGGGCTATTACCTGTAGTTGCAACAGCAACGCGACATCAGATTTTGCGCGATAATTGCTTTACGTCACGTATCAACAGAGCGGCCTCTACCGAACTAACGATGAACTACAATATGCATTCATTTAGTTCCTGTTATTGATGCCAAATTGTTTTTGGCGCTAGTGTCATAGCAACACGCGGCGTCTCAATCTCGCACCTAGGTAGAAACGCGAGAGAGTAGTGAGACGCCGCTATACGAACCATCAGCGAGTGATTAGCCAGCAATCACATACGTAATACCATTTTTATTTTGACGTTCCGCAGCGATCGCGCGATATATCTGCGTGATAATTGCTAATTTATAGGTAATAGCCCCGCCGCGGTTGACTGGGCTACAAAACTGGCATATTACCCTACCTACACCATAACCGGTGGGCTGGGCCACAAAACTGACATTTAACCTACACCATCACCGGTGGCTGGGCCACAAAACTGGCATTTACCCTACATTAAATGAACAACCATTTACTACTGTTGTAATTATTAATGTAACGATAGTTTAGTTGATTAAAGAGGTTAAAATCATCTTGCTTTCAATAAAGGTAGGTATTTTTTATTATTCTAGACTGGGCAAGTATATGACCACCATCTTAAATAGGTAGATTTTATTATTTGTAAAAAATTCACAATAAATTATTAAACTTACTGACTTATACTTTTACTTTGTAAACTAACAATCAGGCGGGTCATTTATTATCGCATTATCATTGCCTAACAACACATGTATGTACATACATAAGACTATTGATTTCCTCTAGTGTTCATAAAAATGGATTAGGGAAATAAAATAGTACGTAGGTCATTGATTTATATACTTATAAATTATTGATTATTGACCTAGGTAAGTAGGTACTAAAAATAGTTCAACTTAAGGGCCCGTACAAAGCCAAATACACATTTTTGATCAAGGATTTCACATAGTATTACTAGATTTATCGGCCCCAAAAAAATACTGTAGAAAGTAGACTATAGTACTCAGTAATGTGATTGACAGAAACATGATTGCTAAAACTTTTCTCGATAGAAAAAAATCGTAAAGTTACTTCCAATTTTGTAGTTTTTCAATGCTGTGTCAACCGCTATTAAACCTTTAGTCTTGAAACTATTATTAAAAAATACCTTAGCTAGTTGTCTAGTTTTGTGATTGACGGTTTTTTAAAATTTTAAATAGTTCATTAATAATAAATTAAAAACGATAATGTCGCTTACGTCGATGTTTTTAAAACAGACACCGGTGTTTGCATCTCTGTCGCATGCGTTATTTCACGGTATTTCTGTCTGATTCGCGCCTCGCTCTTCAGTCGTGAGTGCTCCATTGAGACGTGTGGACTGCGCTTGCCTTACGCTCCGCGACGATTTCGCACGTAGATTATTTAAAAAGTCTATTTGTTAATCATAACCTAGGTATAGGTTATTATAGCAAACAGAGATAAAAAATAAGCTTTTGTAGAAATTTGTAGAAAGTAGACAAGTATTCGACGAGCAGCATATTAAGATACAAAACTGTCAAATATCTGTCAGAAATCAGTGCCAATTTAAATGTTTGAAATTGATTAAAGATATTATTTGACTGTACTTTTTAGATAAAAGTAGTAATTTATTATAAGTAAATACATAGTATACTTTTTTTAGTTAATAGCCATTGCCCCCCTCCCCCCGGCACACAGTTTTACGCAAAGTTTTTAAGCAAAATGTTTGCAATTATGATATAACCTCCCTGAACCAAATCCCCCCCCCCCTCAAACAAATCCTGGATCCGCGCCTGTATTATATTCTATGTAAATTCCGAACAAGACCAATTTGGTACCTCATTGGTCACATCGAGGAACCAAAATATTGCTTGGCACTTACTTATAGTAATGCAAAGTTTAGATGACGGAATCATTAAGACGGAATGATCAGAATTTCTTTTCTTTATTTCCTCGAGCTGTACCTGTTTCCGGTTTTTATTTCAGAGCCGAGTCTAGTAGTAACAGCATTGTAACAGGTAGCTCAATGTTCAATTCTGATATGACGGTGCAGGAAGCTACGAATGTCGAATGTATTAGTCCCAAAAGGTATCTTAAAATACCCAATACCTTAAAAGTGCTTTGGTGCATGACAAAACAAAACAGTTATAAAATGTATTATTTTTCGGTTTTTTAGAATCGTATTGGCAGATCTTACAAACATAATTCCTGATGTTACTTCTACTTTCATTAATGATGAGCAGCAACAACATTTAGATAATGACAATGTGAGGGCTAAAATGTAAGTAAGTTTGCAGACAGTGGTACCAGTATCGAGAGTAATAAAAGACTTAGACTTAGACGGATGGTAGATCTATTCGTGTGCCAATAACATCAACCCGCAACAATCAACAGTTCTTTCGTGACCATGGCGCATGCAACTGCGCTGAAATGTCGGAGTCTCAAATATAAACAGGTACATGGTGTAAATCCAGTCCTAGTTTATTCTAGTAACTTCAATAACCATGGAAATTTAAAAGAAGATAAGCTTGTAAAATTAATAATACTTATATTGTCGAAGACATTATACAACCCTACATGTTTTTATTGTTAGACACAAATACATGTTATTGTCTCTTTTTCAGATCTGAGCATAGAAGTGGTTCAATGTCCAATTTTGATCTGACGTTGCAAGAAAAAAATACGGATGGCGAATGTTGTCATTACAAAAGGTTTTTAAAAATACCCTTATTGTTTTGTACTGTGTGTGTATGAAAATTTAGAAAATTGAAAGAGACGACAAACTTTGGGAGACCTTTATGCTACCGAAACTAAAAGACTTTTATATGCAACATGTTTTGCCAGAATTAGTGAATCCTCGTCAGACTCGAAATATGCCCTTAAGGTGGTACGACTTCCATACAAACAAACATTGCACATTGATTAGTTCATCATACCTTAATAATTCATAAATACATGCGCAACTAACTCGTTTCAGTTATTTGTTTGCGTGAAATAATAAAAAAAATGTACTTTCATACATAAATCACGAAAAACCTAACATCTTATAATTTCAATAATTCTATGTATGTGTGTGTGACTCATCGCATTTATATACCTCATGTATGAAAGTACATTTTTTTAATAATTTCGCGCTAACAAATAACTAAAACGTGTGTTAGTTGCACATGTATTTATGAATTATTAATGTATGATGAACCAATTAATGTGCAATGTTTGTTAGTATGGAAGTCGTACCACCTTAAGCAGTCCGCTAGTAAATGTAAGCAAAAATAAACGAAAAGGAGCAATATCAATAAGTATTGAAGCTAAACGTAAGAAAATGTAAATAAAAAATTGGTTGCTTGTTGAATAGTTTATTATTTTTCACGCTTCCATCTTACATGGGTTTTGGGTATATTATAATATTTTTTTTGCATTTCTATACTAAAATCAAGAATTAATAAGAAAAGGATCTTTGTGTTGAGTGTATAAATTACTATAATTATTATTGAGAGACGTACTGAACCCCTGTCAGAACGTGTAAATTGCGTTTTTTTCATATAAATTTCACGTAAGCAAAACTCACACTAGGCATACAGACCAATGGATCCCAAGATGGTTATTAACATATGTAAAACGAATAATAATTCGGGAGGTTCACCAAACCACATTACAATACAAAATGTAATGTCGCACATTTTTTATATATTTATTACTTGTATGTTTATTATTAATCCTCAGGTTACCTAAGGATTACCATAATAAAAAGTACTCGTCTCCCGTTTTTAATTGCGCTACACTGTTGCCAATCTGAAACAGAAAAAACATTATAAATATTATTAAAAAACGTAATTTATAAAATAAACAATAAACAGTACTCACCAGGAATTTCTATTTGAATGCATTAAGTATGTGTATATACATGCGACACTTGTCTCTGTTTTCTTCATTACACTGTGCACGTAAACTCAAGCGAACTTTTTCTCGGCCTGCGATAACGACACGCGCGGAGCTAGTCGACAGCGGCATAGGGTGCGGGACGCGCGGGGGAAATCCTTATTTCTTCTAGCTTTGTATGGCCCCTTAAAGACTCGATATCTATCGCCTTTCAGTCTAATAGCCAGCCAGCCAAACTTGTTTCAGACTCATTTCTAATAAATCAAACACGAAAGCATAAGTTGGGGTTGGGGGCCTGTCCAAAAATTTATTATCTTTGCGATAACAAGATAATTTAAAATCAAAGTAAGTAACTAACAAAGATAACAAATCGTCGTTGTAAACGTGCACGTGTTTATAACATTAATGCTGCTGTTTTTTGATAACTTCATTATGTGTCCCGACCACAGATCCCGACCATTTCATGAAATGCCGGTTGTGGTCTCACTTTGAACCTTATCGCTATGAAAATAAGGATTAAATGAAAATGCAAAAAAATATGGGTGGGTGTGTACCACGTAATATATATGGGGAATATGGCTTCATTTTATAGTTGAAGCTCACAAAATGACCATGGTCATCCATCATATAACCATATTATTTTTTACCCATACCCATATTTTTTATGCGGTAGCCGGGTTGATCGTCTACGTCTTTTGAGTTTTAAGAAAATCACTCGTAAAACGAGCGGAGAACTTTAGAGATGGAAAGGGTATACCGGGTACCCGGTTGTGGGAACTCTGAGCCCCCATTGTGACCACTTTGAATAGAATCCTTATTACAAAGTACCTAGGTACTTCACGTGCTCATTCTCTACAGTCTACCAAGAAATTAGAGCAAGAAATTGGTTTAGTCTCTCGGTTTCTTATAGAAAATAAAAGAAATAATAAATAAATAAATTCTTTATTTACTCTTCCACAATCTTTATACATTATAATGGCGGTTTCTTAACATAAAAATATAAATCATTAACAAAGTTTGTGAGAGACTGGTGTCTGAACTGAGCATTAAGCCAGTATCTCAGGACACCAGTACTCTCCCCGCTGAAGGGAAATGAGTTGAACATAATATTTAAAGTTTACCTTTAGGCAAAAAAATATGTAATACATTTCATAAACTAGAAAGAAGAGGTGTTAAAAACACAAAGAATTTAATTACTTTAAATAAACAAAACTTAGAGGACTAAAGCTCAGGTGCCTAACAAAAACAATGAAATTAATAACAGCAAAGAAACGTCTGGAAAAGCATTTGGGTAGACAATAAGCAACTGTTACGTATTAAGTGCGTCTATAAGAATATTATTATAAAGTAGTGAGCTTTTCTCTAAACAATGACAGGAACAATATTAACTTACTCTACGCTTTTCTTTCCAAGTCAAGTCATCACACGAAGATGTTCACAACAAAACATAAAACAAAGTTCTATTAAAATAAATAAAATGAAGAATAGGCTGTATGGTAAAAAACCAAGGCTGTACAGCTTCTAAAAAATTCCTTCCGTCATTATTACGAATTGTCAATTGAATTTGTCATTGTCAATATGTCAATCTGAGTGGCAACAAGCAACAGTGGAGGTTATAGACAATTTATTGATAATTTCGCTTTAGTTTATTTAGTTAATCTTCAAAATGCCTTATTGGTATTACGATAAAAAAGACTTACAAAATACACCATCTTTTCGCGATGGAATCAGTAATGAAACGGAAAATCGGTATCGAAAAGAAGGTGCAAGGTTTATCATAGATACTGGATCCAAAATGGACTTAGGTTATAATACAGTGGCCACTGGCGTTGTTTATTTCCATCGATTCTACATGTTCCATTCGTTTAGAACTTTCCCTAGATATATAACTGCGTGTTGTTGTCTGTTCCTGGCGGGTAAAGTGGAAGAGACCCCAAAGAAGTGCAAAGATATAATAAAAGTTGCGAGATCCTTACTTACTGACCAAAAGTTTGGTACTTTTGGTGAGGATCCGAAGGAGGAGGTCATGACGTTGGAGAGGATACTGCTGCAGACTATCAAGTTCGACCTGCAAGTTGAACACCCCTACGGCTACTTGCTCAAATATGCTAAATGTCTCAAAGGAGACAAGACCAAGTTACAGAAGATGGTTCAGATGGCCTGGACTTTTGTAAATGACAGGTATGTGTGGACAACAACAGATGGGATTATAGTTTTATTAGCTAAGAGGTTATAGTATAATAATTAAAACAAGAGAAAATAACTACATTTGTGGTAAATTTTGCTAACATTAGATGTCATGGTGTTAGTTAATCATTAACAACATGCATTCATCAATATTTTGCTATTTTCCTCAAAATGTATTGTAGTTTATGCTTGAGTACACATAATATTTGATGCTTGAGAAGGAATCTTATGTTTTATTATTATATTCCTGTAGGTGCAATTGTTGTAAATAAGCAATGATCACTGATACACATGATTGTGGTAAAATGTAAAAATGAAAAATTTATTTTTTCAATTATATCACATTATTCATATCACACACATTTTTGAATTGTCAGTTTTGCCATATGACCCATTTCAGACTCTTAACTGACAAGAAAAAAAAATGTATAAAAATGTATAAACAGTATTTTCTTGTATTTACTTTCCTGTGTTCAAATGGACGTAGTTACGCGAAAAGGATCCAATCCACACAGAGTCGATTCTGAGATAGAGGCCATTAAAGATTAGAAAGTGTTAAAAGTGTCTCTAGTCGAACATTATTACATTGAGAGTATTTCCTTTTGTGTTGACGATTAGTTATTTTTTTGCACTTCATAATGGGCGTAAGTTGTGTTAAACATACAGTACAATTTTATTATGAAAATGGCAAAAATGTGTGTCTGGATTCTTTTTAATAAAAGCTAAATATTATGGGATGCTGCTCAAAATGATTTAATCAATAACGATCCAGATACTATTTTACTAACTTATTTTAATAAAAACAAGAAAAACTTAAAATAAAACAATGTTATTAATCAAAAAAGTTAAGCTTAATAGATACATTTTAACAAAAATTTTAGCACCCTTTCAAATTGTCTATACAAGATGTTGATGGATTTAAATTTTGACTTGACAGATCACTACCAAGAGATAAGTATATCAATCTTGGCAGTTATCTGTTTCAACTTCAAAATCAAGAGTTAATCTGTTAAATCCTTCAACATCTTCGACAATCCGAGCATTACCCAAACCCAATGGCAAACGTCTCCCCGGGAATGCATGCAGTGAGTCAGTGTCACTGTCACATGTCAAGTTGTCTGATAGATCTAGTCACTTCTGTTCAGAAATAAATGAGTTCCCATTGTTAGGACGCTTGTGCACTACACGGAATTTTACCGTCCGGCAGTCCGATTTTTTACGGTCCGGTGTGGCATGAAAAAAAAACGGATGATTGGCTTGTGCACTTGTCCGTCTTTTTACTCCCAGGTGCAGCGCAGTTTAGGGTAGATCTCTTTGAAACTACACTCCACGCACGCGTAAACGAAAGGAATGATGAGTTTCTTGGAACGTCGGCAATTGCTTGCTTTATTACTTTCTCATTTAAGGATTCAGAAGTATAAATATTAGTTATTGTTTACAATAAAAATATATGTCCATATGGGAAGTCAAAAAAAATCCCTCAAATGGGGTAAAAACTGGGTTTGGTCTGTTGGTGGTGGCTCCGATACAATAAACGTTTTTTTTTCTGCCGTTTTTTGCTCGATATTAATAACGGCAACAGGTAGACATTTTATTCACAGAATGTTTACAACTCGGTCAAGCTAAGATGATACCTGAAGCCCTACACTAATTCTTTCACTCGATTCTGTCATGCCCGGAGTGTGAGAGGGACGGGTATATCCTGCAGGTGTCATGTTAGCTCGACCGAGTAGTAGTTGTATATTTATTTTAAAATAATTAATTAAAATACAACAAACGTATATTTTTTATGGTACGGAACCTAGTTCTAGCGTGAGTCCGACTCGCACTTGGCCGTTTTAGTTGTGCACTATGTAAGTTACACCCTTACCCCTTCATGAATATCACGGACCGAACGCAGCGCAGTGCACAAGCTTAAATACTTTTTTCATTGCTGTCATCCCGGACCGGAAAAAAACGGCGTGGAATCGGGAAAAGTAAAAAGTCGGACGGTAAAATTACGTATAGTGCACTAGCTAGCATATACATTTTATGGCCTGCCATATCGGACCGTAAAAAATCGGACTACCGGACGGTAAAATTCCGTGTAGTGTACAAGTGCCCTTAGGGTAGGGACGTATAAACTATTGTAAAACTGGCTAATTAGGGAAACTGACGAGTGATAGATAACCCGACCCAAATAATCAATTAAAATTTATGTACCTAATCCAAAAAGTCTATTAAAACAAAAGAAACGTTTTTTTGTACTTGCATTCCAAAACTTTGCAAAAAGTCTATTAAAAAGTGAAAAATAGCAACCAGGATCTTTTTTGCGGTTTCTTTTTATTGAAATTAATATTTATTCAGAAGGTGCCAATTCTTTTGGTATATCTTTGAAGTGGAAAAACTATTCGTACAAAAAGATTCAAGCATCTTGGATCATTCTTGATATTTAAGTAGAAAAACATTCTAAAGAATTTATTTAGCATAAAGGTTCCAGACAGCCTGGATCCTTTCAAATATTTTATAAATGCTGTTACTTCAGTGGTCCAGGCAGTTTAGATCTTTTTTGTGATTTGTTTAAAGCACTTATTCCGTAGATTAATATTTTCGCAAAAACTATTCAGGTAATTTGGATCTGTTTTAATGATAAATATTTAGTGTCTCCCCTATAAGTGGCTTGGTATCTAGTCGTCGCAATTATGTCAAATATTGTGTTTTTCATCTGGATCTTTTTTGACATGAAAGATATCATCGCAAAGACCCCCCTGGTATATATAACTCAATTTCAGAAAAATTGTGGTTTGGATCCTTTTCGCGTAACTACGTCCAAATCATGTCCAAAAGTTTACCTTAATTTCTTCACTACCAGCCTTTACATGTGTAAGTTTCCAACAGTTTGTGTACAACATTGTGCCTGCAATGGGAGCCAGAGGTGATAGCGGTAGCGCTCATGTTCTTGGCCGGCAAGCTTAGCAAGTTTGAGGTAGTGGACTGGAACGGACGGACGCCCAAGCACACTGCCTGGTGGGATATGTTTGTTGAAGATATTACTATGGAGCTGCTGGAGGACATATGCCATCAGGTATGAGTAAATCTAATGCTATAATATAATACTGCTCCGTTACTTATCCATCCATAAGGAAGGCCCGTGCCCAAGCAGTGGGGACATTAAAAAAGGCTGATAGTAATTACTGGCCAAACATATTAAAATGTGACATACATTTAACTGACAACTGACATTCCAGTGATCCGTACCAAGCGTTTTGCTGACACATTGCTAATGCGAACCGCTAAAGATTGGAATGCGCTGCCTGCTCATGTGTTCCCCGATTCCTTCAACCTTGGTCTCTTCAAGGCGAGAGTGAATAGGCATTTCCTGGGAAAGCATGTTACACCTTATATCACATCCTGTTTACTAAGCACGATGTTGGTCAAATGCCTGCCCAGTTACTTGTAAAAAAAAAACTGAATTAACAGAGTAAAATACTTGTCAAGGTAGATAACAACATTTTGATACACTTGAAAGTTTTGCCTGTTTGTATTCAATGCTTGGACTATAGAAGACTTAGCGTGAGTTTGCAAATGTGCAAACATTACCATCGCGTGAGAGCAAAGTTTTGACAGATAGCCTTAATGCAATGGGAATAAGGTTGAGAATTAAACTCTATGGAGTTTCTCGCGAGTTCTTTTCGTAATAACACGTGTTGTGAGGCTCCATTTTTAACTCAATCTACCGTACAATTTCTTTAAATTACAAAATATATTTACTTGACATTGGCAAAATTCGCGTATATAACGTGAGCACGCCATTAATTAAGAAAGAAGAAGAAGATTAAACTCTATTCGCAAACTGCGGCGTAAGTGAGTAAGGTGACAAAACTCACACTAAGCACTCACTATAATGTAAAGAAGTAACAGGTATATTTAATAACAAAGTTACTTTATCCCTTTGATCCAGAATATAATGTATGTCAATGCAAACTGGCCATCTTGATTTTTTTTATACCATCGGACTGAAGATAAACTTTATGTTTAGCAATTGTCCACGTATATTTACTTGCTAGGCAGTTAGGAACAAGATATATTCAAAAGAATGAAATAAATTAAAAATATTTATTTGTTCCATTCCAGGTGCTAGATTTGTACTCGATGCAAGCGCAGGCGTCGGGCGCCGACTCCCCGCCGCTGACGGCGCCCGCGAAGCCGCCAAAAAACGAGAAGAAACCGCCCTCCGGTACACCGCCCACTTCCGTCTCACCTGTCGCCCCTGCCCCCGTTAAGGTCAGACACACAGATACCATTAAATTGATAAAGTGTATGTTTAAAAATAGTTACATGTCTTCTTGAAATATTTATCACAAAAAAGAAAAATTGTTTAACCCTTTGACTGTCGGAACGTAGATCCACGCGAGACACAATTCATTTTCTATTGTGTCTGAAATCCCTACAGACGAGAAGTTAACGTAACAAAAATCACCAGTCTTCATTTAATTTTTTTAAATTTAAATATCTTAAGTACCCTACAAGCCCTACAACCCATTGACAATTTCTTGGTAAGGTGAGACAGAAACATGGTAGAATTGATAATATATATTCAATGATATATTATCAATTGAATTAAAAAGTATTTCCTTAAAGTATTTATCATAATTTAAATGTAATCATTATAATAAAAAGAGCGAAGACGAATAAAATCGGAAAAAATATTTTAGTTTTAGTAACTTTTAAGTCCCATAATTGCTGCTCTGCTGGAGGAGGCTTATGTGTCTGCAGGACACGTTGAATTATAAATGAAAATGTTATTGGTGTCTTTTTATGTATACTTCATTATCAGCAATAAAGGCTTTTGTATTTTTTTGTAAGTTCTATAATTTGGTAGTTCTTTGCTAAGTAACAACGTTCTCGTTTACAGGTGATGACACCAATAAAGAACGGCGCGGAAGTGAAGCCCCCCGAGTTGCCGATGCCGGAGCTGCGGTTCCCCCTGTACCCGGCGCCGCCGCCGCCGCCGCTGGCGGGCGCGGGCGCCTACTGCACGCCGCCCCCGCGCCTGCCGCCGCCCCCGCGCCTGCCGCCGCCGCCGCTGCTGTACGCCGCCCCGCCGCCCTACTACCCGGCGCGCCCGCCGCCCAGACCGTACTACCCGCCGCCGTGACGGGGTTAACTTACGATATTGTGTATTTTTTTTACAGAAATATATTATTGATAGACTGCTTTTTGTCGTTTTTGTTATTGCCCCTAGTAACTTTTAGTTAACAAGAAAATATACTAGAAAAAAGCAACTAGTCATGTCGCCCTGACGGGATGGGACATGAGACTAGTTGCTTTTTTCTAGTATATTTTCTTGTTAAATATTTATTACATAAAAATAGCATTGTAAAATGCAAATTTAAAAAGTTATAACTTTTAGTTGTTCTTTCGGCATTCAATAAAAAACACATTGAAGTAACATCTTATGTTTTGGCGCGCACTGTTCATTGAAATAAAACAACTTTTACGGATATCAAACGCGCTATATTTCCTCGAACTAAGTTGTAATTGTCCGTATTTTAGGTAATCAAAAAAACCCCTAAAAAACCTAAAAATACGGACAATTACAACTTAGTTCGAGGAAATATAGCGCGTTTGATATCCGTAAAAGTTGTTTTATTACATTGAAGTAATTTTAGGTGGACCATGGCGTATAGACGTTTTTGGTTAGCATATGAGCCAGCGCAGACGACGGATAACGGAGGACTTTTTGTCCGCGACACGTCTTTATTGTTAACCAAATAAGATTCAACTTAGACCGCGAAAAGTACGCGATAGTCCTCGTTATTTATTCAACTTTATGTTCTTAGTAATAAGGTCGTGTCGCGGACAAAAAGTCCTTCAATGTCCGTCGTCTGCGCAGGCCATATTACTCATCATTTAGGTGAAGCGGCATAAAAATAGTGCCCGTGGATCACCCAGGGCCCGTATTCACTATGACCACTCACCGATTCCTTGCTCGAACCACGCCAATGTCGTATTTGGTTTTGACATTTTCAATATTCGTTTTCTCCATGATACTCACAAATTATAGAGTTATTGTACAAGTACATAACAGTCACAAATTGTATATTTTATGATTTTGTAATTTTTGTATTTTTTAATGCTATTTTTATACTTATGGTAAATTTTAAATAGAAAAATATTGGAAAAAATTAACTCGGCCACAAGTGAATTCTCAAATTCCTAGCATTGATGTAACAACGCTGGCCTACAGCCTTGGACGAATTAACCACTGGACGCGTAACGAGGACCGCGTTCGCCTTTACCCCTCTGTCACTTACCCTGCCTTTTAGACACAGTAAGCAATATGGCGTTGTCAGTATGACGCGAGATCTCGAAGTGGAACATTATCTCAAAAATGGGTAAATGCGCTGTGTTAATTTGTAAAAATCATACCGGACAATCAAAAAATGTTTCTTTTCACGCGTAAGTACAATTTTAATCTATTAGAGCAGCAATTTTTCGAAAAATAAATAAAATTTGGTATGTAAACAAAATGTAATACGTCATTTCAAAAAGTAATCATTGTACATGTAAATTCTTCAAAGATATTGCATAAGTAATTTGGTTGGGTTATATGTATCACTCATTCATTCAATTGTCATTTTTATGTCGTATAGGGCTTGAACATATCGATAAACATATCGATGTATGTAAATGAACGAACGAATCCAATTTTAATGTAGGAACTATTTAAATTAATTTCAGGTTTACAGTTGAACCTCTAACAAGAAGAATTGGGTGGAAGCGGTACGCAGGGAGATAACATGGACGTACTCAGGTCTTAGATAACATCTAAGGTCTGATGATGGAGCCAGAAGATGGGTATAGGAACTCTGTAATTAAACGACGCAACCCTACGAACTTTGAGCTCGTTATATTTGAAATATAGCTTCAAAGTTTAAAAAAAATTTTGCTTATTTCACCCGCATGGTTCCCGTTCCCGTGGTAATATCAAAAATCCTGTCTTAGTGCTCGCCAACATCGTTAAAAGAACCTGTATGCAAAATTTCAGTTTAATTGGTTTAGCCGTTTAGGCTGCGCGTTGCCTTGCCTGTAAGTCAGTCACGGTATTGTTTTTTAGTATTAGACTTATGTTGTACATTATCATGGTGTGTTGTACATTAACATTTAAAATGTATCATAAGTATAAAAATAGCATTGACAACGCAAAAATTAAAAAATTAACTTATTAGCTGTTGCATCATAATATTGATCGTTAAACATTTGTTTTCTCTCTCTTTCGAATGCAAGGAAGGATATTCTTACAGCGTATAAAAATATAAAAGTATCGGAGAATTTCGACAGTGGTCCGCAAAACTCGGTAGCTCATTGGTCAGAGCAGTGGGCCGCATTCCCAAAGGTCGTGGGTTCAAGTCACATCTGAAAATTCACTTGTAGCCGAGTTCATTTGTTCCAATATTTTTCTTGTTAAAATTTATCATAAATGGTGGTTACATTTATTATTTGTTTCTAACATAGACCTTGTTAGGTCACAGTAAGAATAAAATAATTATATTTATGTATGTACGTAAGCTATATTATACTATTTTTTAATCTTATAATATTTTAATTTTAAGATCGTTTTATTATATTCAAGTAAAACAATCTTAAAACTACAATAAACTATTGGTTGAAATATTCTTGCAATTAGTATTTCAGCTAGTAATTCCTAGAAAGATACTGCCTTGGCTTTTTCTTAAATATAGGTAATTTATATGCGATGTTTTGTTGATAACTTCTGGGAGTTTGTTGTTTAAAACTGTCATAGCGTATGCTGGACCATACGCTATCCAAACGCTAGTCTACTATTTCTAATTTGGGTTTAGGTTGTGCTAATTTCGTACGGTGGCGTAAATTTTGAGATCTTTAATAAAATGAAAACAAGTGTAAATGGATACTAGAGTTGAAATTAAACATTTTTAGTCTCAACGATCTTCTAATGTCGATGATTATTTTCAATAAGTTTTAGTATACTTAGATTTTTGGCTCCAAAAAAAATGTAGAATACGAGATATCACAGCTCGAGAAGCACACATGGGGTTTATTGTCTTTTTATTTTTCATTTAAAAGGTACATATTATTCACATCGCATCACATAGCATCGCGCCACAACTATTTGACCTATGAAAGGGATTGCATTCGATTATAAAATTAAACACTTAAGGAGGGGTTGCTATTGTGTATGTCCTATACAATGGTTCTGTAATGAACGAATTACCCATATTTTGTTTTATTTAAAAAAGCTCGAGTGATTGAAGAAGTTAATGTAAATAATGAATTATATTATTATATAAACCAAATATTAATGTCTTTTACTCACTTAAAAAGTGTTAGTAAGTAAATTGTAAGTCCGCCTGGCTAGCGACTACCATCTTATCCAAGTCCGTTCCGGCAGTTAGAGGTAAGATAGCTAGTTCCTCAGAGATTGAGGATACCGGGTGAGGCGCGCTTCCATCTTAAGCCTTATCAGTACAGTACTAGTATCAGGTTGCATGTATCTACCCATTTTTCACAAAAAAAACCCAAACACAAACGCTTTGGAAACCATATTGTATAGTTTTTATGAATTTGAGGTATTTTTTTAATGAGATTTTCATATTATTAGGTGGTTTTTATTATTCCACGAAATAAACAATTAACTTACCTACTAATTTCTTTAAAACATACATGATTTATTAAACTCAATAGGTTCATTCATTCACTCCTTACCTATCGTGCTATTTATTTTTCCACGAAATAAACAATTAACTTACTATTTTTTTAAAACACACATGATTTATTAAACTCAATAGGTTCATTCATTCACTCCTTACTTATCGATAAAAAAATTATCGATTACTTCAAGCACTACTGTCATTATTTGACATTAGTAATCGCCCCTCACCCCCGCAAGAATTGGTTGATCGTGTTTTCATACATTCTTCTCGGGTTTCGTGTCCAGTGGTTAATTCGTCCAAGCCTACAGCGTATTAAAAATATAAAAGTATTGGAGAATTTCGACGGTGGTTCGCAAGTCTCGGTAGCTCAGCGGTTAGAGCATTAAAATAATAATTGCATACAAACACACCAATTACCTAGCCCACGTTAAGTTTCATTAAGAACTTATGTTATGGTTACTAGATAACGGATAAACATACTTATATACTTTTTTTTTGTAAATACATACATAATATACATATTAAACACCCAGACCAAGACAAATAGACATGTTCATGCACACAAATATTTGTCTTGTCCGGGGATCGAACCCGGGACCTCTGGCGCAGAAGGCAGGCTTAGTACCCCTGCGCCAACAGGTCGACCGGATTTCCAAAGGTCGCGGGTTCCATTCCCGTCTGAGAATTCACTTGTGGCCGAGTAAATTTATTCCAATATTTTTCTATTTAAAATTTACCAAAGTATACAAATTGTATAGTTATTATACAAGTAAAAGAACTTTAAAATTTGTAAGTGTCATATAGAAAACGAATTTTGAAAATATCTATCCCAAGTACGATTTCGGCGTGGTTTGTGCAAGGAATCGGCAAGTGGTCATAGTGAATAAGGGCCCAGGTGAACTAAGCAGGTGGACCACGACCCAAGAAGGAATAATTCAAAATTCTGTGATTTAAGTAAGAAATAAAAATCATTTATTTCAGGCTACACAAAATAGATATAGTGATGACAATAAAATACAATCACCACAATCACATTGTCTCAAAACGGTACGTACTTTTGGATAGCTTATAAAAAGATGATGCATAAGTATTTATCTTTGAATGATTGTACTCGGAACCGCCATCACCAAAGTACGGGTAATACGGGGGTGGAGGTAGATTAGGTAGTAGGTTTTTTTTAATACTAGAAGAAATGCTTTTAAGAAAGAAAGAAAGAAAATTATATTTAAATTACTTTGCTTTTACGCATCCCTCGCCCCCAGGTGTAGGGGCGATTCGTATGTTGGACTCTTGGGTACTACCAACTAAAACTCCTAGTACTTGCCCTCCAGGCCGCCATTGGTCACGGGGGGTAGGGTTCGCAATCACCCCTAAGACCAGGCGGCTGGAGGTAGATCCCTAGACCGTATTACCTGCGTTGTGTAATTTTTTACAGGAATATATTATTGATAGACTGCTTTTTTGTTTTTGTTGCCATACTCGATCCTAAAAGCTCTACTTAGATTTCTTTGCGCCTTTTTTTCCCCGACATCGCATGCAACTAAGATAGACAATTATAATGAAAACAGGAATAGTATTCTTAACATTTGAAGGTGGCTTACTTCATAATGAAAAACTATAAACTCGTCATAAGATTTTATTGTCAATACAAACATCACAAATTTTGAGAAAAATTGTTGCTTTTACGCATCTCTCCAAATAATTAGTATTAAAATTATAGATGAGAACAAACACTTCGTGATTATAGGTAAAATAAATACATTCAATACTGTTTTTCACACAAAATGTTGATATAAATTTGATATAAAATTTATTAAATATTAAATAGATTGAAATTCATACATAAACAAACAGACCATAGCGCTCACCAGACTTTGTGCACACAAAAACATTAAAATCAGCTTAATACATTTTCCTTAATAATAAAAATAACACACTTAGCTGCCATTCGACTAGAAAAATACAAATAGGTTGGGCTCAATACTGAAATTGAAGTAAATTAATCCCATTCAAAAACTAAAACGATAGAAATTGTTCGCATTACCCATGAATCAGACAACGCAACTTGACGATACCGCTCTTTTCAAAATCTCTTTGGGATCCCTTCCAATGTTGAAGGGAAGAAAGAGATTGACAATATTTATCGTATGTAGAAAGGAAATAACAGAACTGAGCCCACGTACGTATATGAACACAGTCAGTGCAACACGTTATAAAAAATAATACCTACACTTGGAACATCATAATATAACACATATCTAAGATTTGAGTTAAACTTGTTTGAGATATTAAGTATGGACATCATAACAATATTTCTATCAATGCGTTTTCTAAACTTCATAATAATTCAATCTATCAAATAGATCTATAGTTTAAAATAGAACTTTGAGCAAGCTTTTAAATAAAAAGTATGTATTAAAAAGTTAATTAAAAATGTTGCATTGAGTTTTAATAATGTATAAATAATAATATTACAATACAACTAAAACTAACGAAGGCACGCACATTGACACCATCAGATCGTAAATAATCTCCGATAATAAGGCACATGATTTCAACTTACATCCTATAAAAATATTGAAACTAGTAAAAATTAGTAACTATTTATACATATAAAAGTTTTTCTACATATTTAGTATTTTACAGTATAGGCACATAGTTATCTACGAACTAGCAATACTTTTTGACATGTTTTTTATTCACTGCACTATTTTGTTTCCAGTTGTATAGATACAAAACATAACGAGACAAAGATGGAAGATTGTCGGATAGACTTGCTGGAAGCAATATTGGTGTATTTTTAACAATACTTTTATTTAAAATCAATAAATATTGGATATTCAACATTGATTTTTTGAAGGCTTATTGCAACTTTTGTATTACTTTAAAACAGGGATATAAAACTTGTAGTTATATTGAATCTAAATAAAAGTATTACTGAAAAGAAACACCTTCTATAGGCACATATTCAGATTAGTCTTCTAGAATGGGAGAGGAACACAACATGACGCACTGGGGTGAGAGAAACAACGATATATTCGCACTTGCGCATCAAATTACTACTTTATCATAATGCAACTGTACTCGGTCAAAAGATTTTTAGGAATTTAATTTTGATCCTGTCTGCCATTAAATTTTCAATTCAAGATTCTTTGATGGGACATCATAGCCATAATATTAATTCCTGATATAGTGTAAAGGTTCCTTACGGTGGGTGGCGTTCATATTAGGCGCGAATGTCTCAGGTGTCTGAGCAGTAGGAGATGCAGGAACCGGTCTAAAGGAAGGCTGTCCACCAGCCGTCCTATGAACACCGCTAAATCAAACGATATGATATAGCGATGATGGATACAGCGCTAAACGAGACCTGCCGGATCATTACGGGCTGCCTTAAGCCGACCCCGGGAAGTTAGCTGTACCCACTAGCTGGTATGGCGCCTCCAGATGTCGGCAGGGCTGTAGCTAGCTCCGCTGAAAGAGCTAAGATGGACAGCGATTCACGACACCCTTTGCACGGTCACATTGCGGTGCGCCAGAAGCTAAAAGCCGTCGCAGCTTCGTAAGGTGCGTCGAACCGTTGTCCATCGAACCCAAACATGCGAGGTGCAACCTATGGCGTGAAAAAGTGACCCTACCTATTCCTTACGTCCCCATTACTGAAAGCCTCCCCCCTGGCCATGATCTACCATGGCCGATCTGGAAGTCTTTAAATAGGCTTCGGACTCAGACCGGCCGGAGCAGAGAAAACATGGTCAGGTGGGGTTTCGGCTGGTTCCGCGGAATGCCTTTGCGGTGCAGTCCGAACGATGGCCCACCTAACATCGTGCCCTGCGTGTATGCAGGAGGATCTCATGATAGCATCCGACAAGGCTGACAAAGTGGCCGAATTCTGGGCCTCAATACTTTAGTCTGCCATCGACACGCTAAGAAGAAGTAGTGACGTTATCGAGTATCGAGAAAGCCGCTTATGCTCTACAGGGCTTTTACGCATTACCAAGTATGGGTGAAAGTTCCGTCGGGTCTAGGGCTACAGGGCTTTTACGTGAAGACCTACGTATGAATGAAAGGTTCCTTACGGTGGGTGTTGTTCATATGAGGCGCGAATGTCTCAGGTATGTGAGCAGTAGGAGATGCAGGAATCGGTATAAAGGCAGGCTGTCCACCAGTCCAGCACGTTGCTCGTGGAGTAGACCGATGGTGCGGGGGATGTCCAACTCCTATAATACAATTACATTTTATTGTCAACTGGGGAGTTTAGTTGCGGATTGGCCTGCGACTGTAGCGGTTCAGCAACTTGCGCAATGGTTGGTCACAGAATGGGTAACCAAAAATTTGCCTTCCGATGCACTGTTCTTCTCTTTGTATCGGAAGGCGCGTTAAAACCTTTGGTCCCGGGTGTATTTGCGTATTTGCAGTCGTTAAAACCCACCGATCTGCATAGAGTCCGTGTGGTGAGTGATGGCCCAGTCTCCTTATCCATCCTGAGGAAGGTTTGTGCCCTCATCAGTGTGAGTTAGGCTGTTGTGGGCCGAACCTGTATTTCTTGTGCTGCACCTACGCGATAACAAGACAACATTCAAATTCAATATCATTTATTCAGTCTACGCTGTTACAAGCACTCGTGAATGTCAAAGATGCTACGCCATCGGTTCACAAACCCAACGGCGGCGGCGCCGCGGCGGAAGTCCTTGTAACGGGAGGAACCGGCAAAAAACTCGTTAGAGGCGTCAAATTGAAAAGTGACCTTAACACATCAGTAAGGTCAGTTTCCATGGCTTTGGGCAGCAGTACTATCATCGTGAAGATAGCTCACCTGGTTGTTATCCAGTATGTGCAGCAGTAGATGTGCGGCTAGTGCTGCGCCGGCGCGAGAAGCTCGAGCTCCACAGATGGCTAACGGCCATCCTCCTCCTCCTTCACCCTCTGACTCACACGCCATACGTAAGCTGTTCACCTCCGAGAGGAACGCTGTGGGAAAGAAAAGTACTATTTATTAGCTGCAATAAATTATTTACAATAATAATACTGAATCATCTGTGGAAAGACGGGTATAATTTTATAGATGACGTTAGTCATTGAATTGTATAATAAAGTTGCAACTTTTTGTTGCGTTTTAGTCTTAGCGATCTCTTATTGTTATTTAACCTCAGACGCGGTCTTGTTAAAATTGCACGAATTATTTTAGAAAAGAAAGGGAAAGGAGGAAAGACTAGAAATAAGATAATATACAAAAAGTGAGAATGTTACGTGTGGCTCGCCCAGGAAGTCGTCAGCGTTGGGCGGGGCGGGCAGAGCCGCGGGCCAGTTGCGGTAGCTGACCATGAGCGGCGATTATTATACTAACGGCCGCTCGCAGTTTTACCCGCGTGGTTCCCGTTCCCGTGGGAATATCAAGATAATGCGTATCCTACGTTTTTAGCAAGGCTATCTACTATCTGTGTATCAAATCTTAACTGAATCCGGTCGGTAGTTTTTTTTTCGTGAAAGAGTGAGTAACAAGAGACAAACTTTCGCATTTTTATTATTAATATGTGTCGCAGCATCCGGCCTCCTTGGACTGTCGTATGACTGACTGGCCCACGGACGACAGACGGACCTATGTCAGATGACAGTCAGTACTGACGAAACGCCTAATTACGAAGATATAGCGATTCCCTTTGCTACTAAGACCTGAGGATGACAGGAAGCCACCAAGCCAACGACTAAGGCAAGGATCGGCTTCCTGAAGACGTCGACAACAATCTAGTTATTGTTACATACCTAAGGAAATCATCAGTGTCGGGTGGGGCGGGGAGAGTAGCGGACCAGTTGCGATAAGCGACCAAAGTCAGTGTTAATGTGAGGTTATGTCAGTGTAAGAGTGTAGCTCACCCAGGGAGTCATCAGCGTCGGGTGGGGCGGGCCAATTGCTCTATTATTATACTAGCGACCGTGGTTTCACCCGCATGGTTTCCGTTCCCGTGGGAGTATCGAAAAAAGTAGTAGTAGGTTCGAATCTAGGCTATGTCTATGTGCCAAACAGCCAAATCCGTTGAGATTTTTTTGCGTGAAAGAGCAATAAACAGCCATCCACCCGCACAAACTTTCGCATGCATAACCGCCTCTATTGAAAAAGAGATGATTATGACATACCCAGGAAGTCATCAGCGTTAGGCGGGGCGGGTATCGCAGCGGCCCAGTGGCGATAGTACACGTGCCACAGCTCGCACGCGTCCGCCGCAGCAAGCTCATGCTATTTTACAGTGTAATGTGAGTGGTGTATGTTACAGTGTGAAGTAATCAGTGTGAGAGTGTAGCTGAAAAAACAATAAACAATCATCCATCCGCACAAACATTTGCATTTATATCCGCCTCTATTGGAAGAAGAGATGATTATGACATACCCAGGAAGTCATCAGCGTTATGCGGGGCTGGTACGTGCCATAAATCGCGCACGCGCGCTGTTAAACTGGTCAGTGTAAGTAAGAGAACTCACCCTGGAAGTCATCAGCGTTGGGTGGGGCGGGGAGAGTCGCGGGCCAGCTGCTATAAGCGACCAGTGTCAGTGACAATGTAAGGTTATGTCAGTGTATGAGTGTAGATCACCCTGGAAGATCGTCAGCGTTGGGCAAGGCGAGCAGGGCCACGGACCAGTTACGATAGGCAACCAGTGTCAGTGTCAGAGTGTAAGGTGTCAGTGTAAGAGGACTCACCCAAGAAGTCATCAGCGTTGGGTGGGGCGGGGAGAGTCGCGGGCCAGCTGCTATAAGCGACCAGTGTCAGTGACAATGTGAGGTTATGTCAGTGTATGAGTGTAGATCACCCTGGAAGATCGTCAGCGTTGGGCAAGGCGAGCAGGGCCACGGACCAGTTACGATAGGCAACCAGTGTCAGTGTCAGAGTGTAAGGTGTCAGTGTAAGAGGACTCACCCAAGAAGTCATCAGCGTTAGGCGGGGCGGGCAGCGTGGCGGGCCAGTTGCGATATGCGACGTGCCACAAGTCGCGAGCGCGGCCGCCGCAGCGCAAGCGCACGCGCGCTGTGGCGCCCCACGCCGTCGCTGAGTACGAGCGACAGGTTACCTGGAACTGGACGTGGGAATGGTTTGTGTCATTATAGCGCATAAGTCCAGTTGTTGCCAAGGCTTGTATAGTAGTTTTCTCAAATAATTAAAACTACAAAGGAAGGAAAAAGGAAATTAAAACTACTTTTCGGAATCAGAATTTAATATTAGACGTACAAAAAAAAAGGAACTTGTCTCATGAATCCGGCTCAATACACTAACCAATTATGCTAAAAATACTTAATTGGTTAGTGTATTAGGCCGGATTCCCAAGGATGCGAGTTCGAATCCCGTCAGAGCGACATGAGACAAGTTGCTTTTTTCTAGTATATTTACTGGTTTAATATTTATCACATATTATACACTCATTTGCAAAAAAAACGGGCGGTTTTGATTTTCATTCATCTTTAAAAAGATACAATACCAAAAAGGTTTCAATCGTTTGTACACGTTACTGGCCGGTTTTAAAAATGCTATGGTATTTAAAAAAGTACGTTCTAAATTCAAATTTTCATTTGATGCTCATTTTTACAGAAAACCCCTTTTTATCCTACATTTTTAGCGCGAAGTTCCAGAAGTTAACATCGACTTTCATAACTTTTGGCTGTATCAAAAATGGTAGAGAAAGTGGTAAAAGCTACCAAAATTATCGCGCTGCTTGAAGAGGGTTGCAGCCAATGTTTCGTGGCTAGGAGGCTAAATGTTAGTCGCTCGACAGTCCAAAGGACCTGGCAGCGATATCAGGAGACTGGTTCCGTCGAGAGAAGGCCTGGTTCTGGAAGAAAACCATGTACCCAACCACGGGATGATCGTTTTCTTGTGAGTCGCGCATTGAGAAATCGCAAATCTTCGTATGTGGATCTTACGAACAACCTCCAAGAAGTCTATGGACGGTCAGGAGGAGGCTTCTCGCTGCCAATATACGCAGTCACCGCCCGGCCCGCGGCCCCAAATTACTCCGTGAGCACAGAGTTCACAGGCTTAGGTTCGCTAGAAATTGTGAATCATGGACTCAAGAAGATTGGAATAGGGTTTTGTTCTCTGATGAAGCCAGGATATCTCTGTTCGGTGAAGATCGACGTCGGCGAGTGCTAAGAAGACAAGGAGAACGCTTTGCAGAGGCATGTTTCGAAGAAATCACACCTTATGGTCTGTTATGTTTGGGCAGGAATAAATTCAATGGATCGTACAGAGTTAGTCTTCATTGAAAACGGCTCACTGACTGGGCATCGATACATAACGGAAGTTCTAATTCCTCATGCACAACCCGCATTGGCCGCTCTAGGTGAAGACTCGATTTTTATGGACGACAATGCTCGCGCCCACTAGCGAGGTTTAGCATTATTTCCCATAAATTGTATCTAAATTTTATGAAATACTGATGAAAACGATTATTTTCTTATTAATTTACCAATTGTGAGGATAAAACTACCTATAATTATCAAACAAAGCAATATTAACATTTGAAATGGTTCATTGCTTAGGTGCCCGTTTTTTTTGCAAATGAGTTTATTATCATTGAAGAAAAAAAGGCAAGAATATAACGAAGAACTTGGAGATTGTTGTGGTGCATGGTTAAGCAATTTTCGCTAACATATGAAAAGCCAGTTCCCTGCCACTAAACACATTCAAATGTCCAATGAAGTATGTATTAATCTTTTCATTACATATTGTGACAGTCACAGGTGATTAACGCGTTGACCATGCATCGGCAACGCGTCGTACAATTTTTTCAACTTAATGTTTAAATAAACCAGAAACAAGATAATTGTGCATATTTGTATATATTAGACGTTGTTTAGCTAAGTTATATTGTATTTTAAATGCTAAAGGAAATATATAAAATATCCACTTTAAGTTCTCGTACACGACAAAAAGCTGACATTTCAATATAACAGTGCGAGTTGAGTTGTCATGGAGTCGGCGTTTCGTCGATGTGATGTACCTTTAGAAAAGGGGGATCGACAGCATCCAAAGTCATGTCCACCAACTAAACACTTGCCTTGCCTCTACTCCCATGCTACAGTACGGTTCACGAAAGATGGCGTTTTGAGTTCCCCTTGGAAGTGCGGGATGAGGCGCGGGCGAAATGCATTCGGAATACTTGTCGTTAGAAAGAGATAAATAGATATCATTACTGTCCAGCCTCCCCTATATTGCCCTTGCGCATGCGCGGTGAGGCCGCGACACCGGCCGCCATATCCATATTTTTACATCTCATTGCACTCTTTTTCGCCATAAAGTCACTTTTAAAATTTTACTCTGTCAAAATACGAAATATTTTTTTTATTACCTGTGTGAAATTAAATATATTTCCGCTCTCTAATTTATCCGATATATTTTTACACCGTCTAAAGACGCAGGAAGGCATGTTTTATGCAAAATTTGGATTCGAATGAGCCGCGTCACAGATTGTCAAGTCTGCGTGTCTCTACTATCTGCCTTTTTTCTTGCCATTTTGGAGAGCTGGCAACGCATCTGATCTCATCTAAGGCATCAGTTATATTATTTCGTTGGCAGCAATCGCGCGATAGAGGCGGAACGTCAAAATATTGGTATTACGTATGTGATCGTTGGCTAATCGCTGACTGATGGTTTTAAATTTCGAATCCTCTTTTGATATGAAGCTAGTTCTAAAACAATTTAGTAGCAATAACAGAAACAAATGAATGCACAATATAGTAAATCTATTCGGTAGAGTAATGCCAGTGAGGTGCTGTGAGCGACGTCGAACAATGAAATAGCTTTTTTTTTTTTTTTTTTTTTTTTTTTTTTTTATTCAGGCAAATTACACCCATTGATAGAAATATTAAACATATTGGATAAAATTATAAAATACTTAATTATAAATTTTACATTATTATTAAATTAAAATAAAATTAATGAAATCAAATACTATATAAATAATGTAATACGTAATTAAAATAAAACAATTCAATAAAACAATATAATAACATTAAATTAAAAACATACACAGCGAAAGGTCGTCAATATTTCCTCTCCGGCATTGTCTCTGGGACATGTCTTCTTGAACAATGCCAGATGTAAGGACAGTCGATCCTTCCCGCAATCATCGCCAGGACAGTGTTGGTACTGGCCCGTACTCTGCACACCAGTGATGCAGCTCGTTTGCGCATGGTTGCGTGAAAGCAGTCGGTATTTGCCTCCGCAAACATACCGGACGCACTGCAGTATCGGGGTAGCCCCATCACTGCCCTGAATGCGTTATTATACTGGACGCGGATGGCGCTGTAACTTCTCATACTATAATCAGCCCACAAGCTACATGTGTAGAGCGAAGTACAGTATGCTCTGAAAAGCGTAACCTTTACCTCTTTTGAGCAACGTGCAAATCTGCGGGCGATCATATTTGCTCTTACCGACAGCGCCCTCCGCTCCCGGTCCATGTCTGCATGGTCCTTGAGGTCTACGGTTAGAACATGCCCCAGGTATTTATATTGCTTAACCCTTTCTAGATGAACACCCTCAAAGACCATAAATTGGCTCTTTTTAACATTATATAATAATCCGTGACCACAAGCATATTCCTCACAGATTTTTAATAATTTCCGCAAACCACATACCGATGCACTCATCAGCACCATATCGTCTGCGTAACTTAAATTATTTACACATATACCATCAATGTGACAGCCGATATGCAATGAGCTGAGTGCTACGATAAGGTCGTTAACATATAAATTGAACAGAGTTGGAGACGTTAACCCACCCTGCCTAACTCCACACTCGAGCTGATAAGGATCAGACATTGCTCCCGCCCACTTAACCCGGTTAGATTGGTGTGCATACCAATACTGAAACACACCAATAAATTCTTGCGGAAAATTTATATTCCTAAGCTTGTCCCACAGCAGGTCATACACTACAAGGTCGAAGGCTTTCGACAAGTCAAGGAAGCAAGCGTATACGGGTGTTTTGCGATTGGTGTAGTATTTGACGGTGTGCTTTAAACACAGTATTGCACTCTCAGTGGATAGTCGAGTACGAAACCCGAACTGGTTATCATGCAGAACTAAGTATTTATTTAACTGTGTGTTAAGCAGACCGTCGAACACTTTAGCAATAATAGTGGCGAGAGAAATAGGCCTGTAGTTATTCTTATCGGAAAGGTCCCCAGTTTTATTTTTCACTACAGGCACTACCACTGTTTTCATTAATTCAGCTGGCAAGTAAGAATGACTTACACACAAAGAGTATAACATAGCCAAAACTCTAGCAATGTGTGGTCCAGCGTGCATCAGGTGTTCAACGCTGAGACCGTCATGCCCTGGAGATTTGCCTCTCGAAATCAGCTTCAATGTTTCAATTATTTCATTCGCTCGAAAGGTAGCCCCAATTGGTTGATTATTCGTGTCATCATTAAGCACCCCCATCCCCGAACGCAGCAACTGAGATTTCACGGAAAAGTGATCCTTGAAGAGATTCGCAATCTCTTTCGGGTCGCTTACCCCATCGACGCTCACAGGAAGGTCAGGTCGTATATTTGCTTTATTTGTACTTTTCCAGAAGCCACGAAAATCCCCTTTGCAATGTTTAACAGCCAGAGCGTCCATTCTAATTTGGTCCTGATTATTTTGGCACCATTTTAACCTAGACTTGAACACTCTTCTGCTATCACACATCTCTTTGTATAAAAACCCGGACCTCGGCCTGCCACAGTGCAGCCAATCTATGAACTTCAACTTGGCCATCCTGTGAGCGTCGCTGACGTGTTTGTTCCACCCTGCAATGTACGCCCTACCATCATCTTTCCTCGAGCCTCCACAACTCGCCGCTGCCGCTTCACGGAGGGCAGACACAATGTCGGAGTAAAGCCTGTCCAGAACACGCCTGTGCCCACGGTCACTACAATAAGTATCAGCACATTTCACACATTCCTCAGGAAAATCAATAAATTTTAACCGACTATGACACTCTTTAGCATATCTAGATATTTGTTTCTCGCTTCTGGTACCCCATATTACTTTCTTGTTTTCATTATTAATTTTGGGTGTGATCTTTGGAGTTAAAAGTTTAAGATTACACGTAATGATAAGCGGGAAATGATCCGACCAGAGTGTGTCATATTCGACATGCACATTAACAGCGGCCTGCTTAGCCGAGTGAGTTGCTATACAGTGATCAAGCCAGCTGGTGGTCCCGTGCGCATCACTTAAATAGGTAAAAGTACCCGAGTTCACCCCCAACATGTCGACATCGATGCATGACCATTGTTCTTCATTACAAATACCTGAAAGTTCACTATAAAACAACTCACCCGGATCAGCATTAAAGTCGCCAAGAATAAATACAGACTCGATTCCATATTCGTCAATTACAGCACTTATTACACTAAAACAATCAGTAAAATCTTGCAAATTTTCGACAGAATTTGTTGGCAAATATACACTCATAACAATCACAGGTCTATCACAGGTTGTTATTTTTATTGCACAGATACGAGCACTATTACACTGCAATACCGACACCTGTTGAAACGCACTATATCTCCATAGCAACGCTACGCCTCCAAAGGGACGCCCGCGTAAGATGCCTGTAGACGTGTCAACCGCAGACGTCGCAGTATATCCAAACCCGGAGTCGATCGTACTAACGAATGGTATGTCGTGTGGTAACAACCAAGTTTCCTGGAGACAAACCACGTCACAAACACGGCACAAATGCCTGACGTCCTCAATGGAGCGCTTTATATTTTTGCAGTTGTATGTCGCAAATCTTATGTGGCCACTATCCATTGTTTGGTTTGTGTGAGCCGTCCGCGGCAGTAGAATCTGCGCTGTTCGTTTTTCTGTATTTGAAGTTAACAAACTTTCTAAATATGACACCCGCAGGCCAAAAAGTTTCATCCATGTACATTTGTATATTAGCCTCCGATATAAAGAACTTGTATGCTTTATGTCCCCTTTCAGACTTCATATTTATACGCTCTAAAGACACAGTTTCCTGAGTTTTATTATATATATGTTTGATTATATCACTTTCTGTTGTCAACAAATGTACATTCGTAATAAACATAGGGATTTTCTTATCCGCCGCTCGGAACGTGCATTCTAAATCTTTAGCAATACCTGACTTGCCCAAGAAACGATATTTGGTTTGTTTTTTACGCTTAGTTACTTTATGCCACCCGTTATCGTTATATGTGTTTTCATTTGTCAAAGTTTTGCATTCGTTTAATGAGCCCACGGGCGCATCACCATCCGTTGCATTACTACTGCTGTAAGTATCAGCTGCGTTGTTATTAGATGCGCGAGACATCTCGGTAGAGGAACAACCACACGGGATCGGCGCCGTCGCATTATGAGTCACAACCGAGCGTTCCCCCTCCGTGTCGCAGCTAGCGCGCGCGCTCGCCTCATGACCGGCCAGCGGAGTCAAAACGTCCTCCGCTACGATGCACTCTGTATTCGAATACCCGCAATTCAATAACGAATTTTGCTGATCATTCGGAACGTTATTTAATCGCTTAATATTGTTGTCATTTAACTTAATTTCTCTATGGTGAGCAAATGGCATGGGTGACCGGCTATTCGGAGCCTCCTTATCACAAGCATCGTGACTCAGGTTTTGATAATCATGCGATATTCCCATGGGGCCGCTGTCTAACCAGGCACCGCGTTTTGTATTAATTTTAAACGAAGATGTTGGAGGCATCGGCATGGAGTCGCTTTATAAAAGAAGAATGTCCGATTTTAACTCGATGACACTGTCCTGTGTAGCATAAGTCGACTTAATACTATCGATTTCGGCTTTCAGTATTTGAATGTCTTTTAACAATTTGGAACAATCCAAATGATCCATCAAAATCGGCGGAAGTTTGTCCAGTTGTCGCGCCACAAAAATAGGAATTATATCTGGTTCCGTGGATTTGAACACATTAATTATATCAGCCATGTTGCGCTCCTCTTTTCCCCTATTTTTCCTCAATATTTTTCTTATGTCCGTTGGAATAGATTCAAACAAAAGTGACTTCGAGTTCTTAATTTCATCACTCGTAAAAGTAGCTGTACAGATTCGCACAAGTGACACCTCGTCCATGATCGACACCTTATTTTGGATGAACGATAACATTTCATCTATTACGATGTTACACACACTGCACTTCACAACGTTCGACATTTTGTAAGGAACAAAAGCGGTGGTCAACAACAACAACACACCCGTCGCTCTTAAGTACTCTTAAGTACACTTGAACGCCGAGCGAACATTGAGAGACAAAAAGTTAGTAAAAGAGTCGCGCTGCATTAAATAAGGACGAAGAATGCGAGAAATTTCTCCCGCGGAAGTGAGTGAGCGAGACAGAAATAGTGTCTCGCTCTCTCGGCCGCTCGTGGATTGTCGGGAACGGTCGAGACGCACACGTCGCGAATATTCTATGCGATTCTCGACTTTCCGCGGGCGGTATAAAAGCGGCACGCAGCGCAGCGTATAGCATTAGTGACTTAAAAAGTGTATTGAGTAAGCGCATCCGGAAGTGTTCAAAGAAGAGTTTAAAAATAAGTGTTCAATAAGAGTTCTGAAGAGTAATAAGAAGTGTTCAAACAAGTGCAGCGAATTAGAAGTGTCAAGCGTGAACTGTTTTTAAGGAATAATAGATTTTAAATTATTCAAAGTGCAGATAATTTAGTGGTCGCGGATTTAGCTGATTTATAATCTGTATTGAAGTGACTTTGATTCAGTGCATTTATTTAATAATAAAATATACTGTGTTAAATAATAAATAATTGTTTATCTGTACTGATCAACGGTTCTTCAGCGTATCATTGGACGTAGTGGCATTTTCCAGCCAGCATTTACTAAGTGTCAGTTGTGTGACTAAGCGCTCGTCCACGACATATTTTTGGTCCTTCGAGCCGGATTTGGAGACGAAGAGCATGCCGAAGTCCACGTCCATTTCGAAACGTTCAAGAAGTAAAAGAAGAGCTAAAGAGTCAACTCGCGCCGCGCCATATCACGAAGTTATACAGCATCGTGAAGAGGATACTTCTTCATCAACTCCTGCAGAGCAGATCGACCTCCAACTTAAAAGTGACGAAGTGCGATGCATTAAAGACACTGCTCAATTATCGAAAGTTGAGGGTGAACTCATACCGCAACTTCTAAATGACGAAGGGTCGTTGCGGAGGAGTAGTGTCGGCATACGTTCCGATGCCATCTCCAAGAAAATAGCAGAGATCAACGCAAGGATTTCGGTGGCCAGAAGGGAAATGGAAGCCGCTGAAGCCAAACTTAAGATGGCGCGAATAAAATTAGAAGCTATAGAGTTGGAACTACTTGAACTTGAATCTGAAGTTGTGAGTGTTCACGCCGAAGAGTGTCTCCGTGACTACGACCGACGAGACACGCAGGAAATAATTATGGATAAACCAGTCAAAGAGAATAACGTTGTGCAAGAACTAGCTGAGGCGATTGCCAAGCTCAGCGAAAGGACAAAGAGTTGTGAAAGTGTTGAACTGCCACACTTTAACGGTGCCAGCGAAGAGTGGCTGGCATTTAAAAGGTCTTATGTAGATACTGCCAAAGACTTCAGCGCCACGCAGAACTTAGCGCGACTACGAAAAGCTGTACGAGGAAGCGCCAGAGAAGCTGTAAAGAGTCTTCTGTTCACTGCCGAAGATCCGAACGAAGTTTTGAAGGGACTAGAAGCGCGCTTTGGCAGACCTGCGGCTTTAGCATTGGCAGAACTGGAAAAGCTAAAGAAGCTTCCAAGAGTGGCAGCGGGCCCAAGCGACATATGTATATTCGCCAGCCAAGTGAAAAACACCGTCGCAACTATTAAAGCGCTTGGGAAAGATAATTATTTATCTTCTCCGGAAACTGTGAAAACTGTTATTGAGAAGATGCCATCAGTTGTGAAATTTCGCTGGTTTGACTTTTACAAGAAACATCAAGATGAAGTGTTACCAGAGTTGATACTCATCAGCAACTTCCTGGAAGAAGAAGCAGCTGTATGTGCAGACTTCGCTCCACTTGAAGAGTTCCCGGAAGCGAAGTTCAGACGCCTACATAGAGCTCCTCATGAAGAGTTTTGGGAGCATAAGCATTGTGGACCATGGAGGAATGAAGTGATATTGAAAGAAAACTGGAGGCGCCCCCACTTGGCTCCACCTGAAGTGTCTCCGGAACAGAAAGGCAGCGGGCCCCATAAGATGTACCACGTTCGCGTCACTCACGAAGGTTCCAAGGAAGCCGCGAATATTTGTCCGGCGTGTCAAGGAAACCATTACCTGCTGCAGTGCAAGATATTTAGAGGTGCCAGCATAAGTGCGAAATGGGACATGGCAAAGAAGGAACATCTATGTTTTAAATGCTTGAGATTTAGACACTCGCGCATCACATGCCGAGCTGCCACTTGTAAGAAGTGTGGAAGATGGCATCACACAGCGCTGCACTCCGATATACCTCCAGCTAAGGTAAATGAAAAGCCACAAACAGCTATAGCAAAGGAAGAGCCACCAATGACAACAGATCACCGAAATGATGATAAGTGCCCCCCGCCGTGTTTCAGAGCTGAACGTCGTCGCATCCAAGAAGAGAGGTGCTATGCACCGCGGGGAAGATTGTGAGCGACGTCGAACAATGAAATAGCTGTTTGAACGCCGAGCGAACATTGAGAGACAAAAAGTTAGTAAAAGAGTCGCGCTGCATTAAATAAGGACGAAGAATGCGAGAAATTTCTCCCGCGGAAGTGAGTGAGCGAGACAGAAATAGTGTCTCGCTCTCTCGGCCGCTCGTGGATTGTCGGGAACGGTCGAGACGCACACGTCGCGAATATTCTATGCGATTCTCGACTTTCCGCGGGCGGTATAAAAGCGGCACGCAGCGCAGCGTATAGCAATATTGTAGTTGCTCCGCGTCTCGTCGTGACCGGTCGTGTGTGTGCTCCGCTGACCCGTTCGCGTTGAGCCCCCCCGTGCTCCGCCGAGTGCCGCGTGATCGCAACTCCCAGTGCTACTACGTCGAGCCCCTCTCCGTAGTAGCAGCCTGCCGTGCCCCCACGGGTAAACCAAGACCAATTTGAACTTTGCCGCGATATAGACGCTCATCAGTGTTAGTGTTGTCCCAAATTGTGTCTCCAAAACCCAGTTCCGAGGGTTTCACAGAATATTTTGTGAAAAATATTTCTGTGTACCCTCACTTTCCAATCTCACCCTTTTCCCCCTCCAAACACTACATCTCTTCCATTTCCCTTACTCTTTATCCCACTACCCACACGTGACTTTTTATTTTCGTGTGACTTTTCGTGTTGTGTTGTACTTGTCGGCTTCATTGGTGTCGACAATGAAGCCCGGCAAGAAAAGGACCAAGCGCGATCGGCCGGCCGACAACGACGGAGATAACACCTCACGCGTATCGGCCCCTCCTGTACCAGCGCCGCGACCATCGCTGGCGCTGACCGCCGCGAAAACTACGACGCCCAAACCCAAACCAGCGTGGTATGAGTGTGACCCTCGACTACGCTCGCCATCGCCCACCGCAGGGGACGAGAAGCGCCCCCGTACAGGGCCGTCTCCCCCATCCCGTACTCCTACGCCGGAAGAGTACGTTCCCGTGAGAACGTGGAGCGACCCCGAGGTACATCGCCACCGGACTCTCACCCCGGAACCCGCCGGAGGGATCGAGGAGCACCTCAGCCCTCTCCCTCCCCCCGACGCAACTGACTCGACGTCGTATGCCGCGCTCGAGGAGAGTGAGCGATCACCGGTGCGGTCCTACGCCCAAGCCGTAGAGACCCCGGCGTCGCCCCCCCGAGCGTCTCCGACCCCCGCCCAATCTCAGCCGCCCTCTCAGCCTCAGCAGGCCAGGGGCTACCCACCGATTGTGGCCGACTCACTGCCCAACTGGACCTCGCACTTTAAGTGCTTGAAGGACCAGCTGGGCCACATCCCCAATGCGCGCCCCTTTGGGAAAGGGGTGCGCTTTCTAGCCAAGACGCCGGAGGAGTTCAGGTGCGTGCAAGCGTACCTGACAGAGGCGGCGAAGACGGAGCCAGGTCTCAGCTGGTTCTGCTACTCGCCGCTCACCGACCGGCCAACCAAGGTGGCCATCCGTGGCCTCCCCGCCTCTACCGACCCCGAAGACATCCTGCAGGCAATGCGGGACCTACACTTCCCCGCCACCCACTGCAGGCCTATCCTTGGAAGACAAGGCCGCCCGGGCTGCTTGTTCCACCTGGAGCTCGAGCACCTCCCCCAGGCCGAGTTGCCACGTCGGAGCTACTGTACATGCCCGGCGTGATTATAGAAGGCTGGCGTCCTCGGCCGGGACCGGCACAGTGCCACCGCTGCCAGGCATTTGGCCACTCCAGCGTCAACTGCCACCGCCCGCAGAAATGCGTGCGGTGTGCGGGGGACCACCCCGGCGCGCAGTGCACGCAAGCGCGCACCGAGCCGCCCGCGTGTGCAAACTGCGCGCAGGCCCACACTGCCAACGATAGGCGGTGCAGAGCGTTTCTGCGCGAGGCGAGGCGCATGGGGACCAGCGTTCCCCCTCCCATGCCGGGAGGAGCCGAGCGCGCCCCCGCCCGCCCCCGCCCGCAGGCGACGCCAGCACCGCCGAGCGTCGACACGAGTGACGCGCAGGCTGGCGCTACGCTAGCGCCGCCCGCCAACCCGCCCACTGAGCGCGGCGCAACCGCGCCTGACTGCCGACGGCGCCAGCGCGGCCGCGGCGGCCGCCGCCGCCGCCGCCGCGCCGCTGCCCAAGCTACCGCCCACCCGGCGGCCGCCTCATCACCGACACCACAGGCGTCGGTTTTTCCGACGCCCCCGCCGTGGAGAGCCACTTGGCCGACCAGGCCGACCGAGCCCCCCCCCACCCCCTCCCTCTGTCCCTATTCCACAGGCGACGGAGACTCGAGCCCCGCCGCAACCCCAAACAACCCACTGTTCCCAGCCCCGCCAACATCAACGGCGGCCACTAACCCCTTCCCTGTTTGCAGAGGTCACCACACTTGCACTGGAGGCGATACAAATCATCCTCCAGCAAGTCACTTCCGGCAACGACATTCTACCCGCCATCAACCAGGCCATGCTCCACCTGATGAGCCTCGCTCCCCCAGCGCACCAAGCCTGAAGATGGAGACGCGGGCCACCACAGAGCCACTTTCCCGGGAAGAAGAGAGGGCGCCGACTTCACGTGCTCCCACTACTTCCCCGACCCAAACCCCCCCCCCCTTCCCTCATTCCCTACCCCTCACCCACAACCCAAGTTATAACCCCCACCCTAGTTTGTGTAAGCCGTGGCCTGCTCGCAGGCGCTCGCTGGGCCTCCCCCCTAGGGGGGTCTCACCCGGTGTGCAGACCGCGCTGAGGGCTGCGCCGCAAACCTCCAGTGGGAGCACCACTCGTCCGCAGGACGGCCGCGTAAAGCGGCACTCAAACACCGCGGGGCTGTAGCCCCGTTGAGAAGATGCCCGGGAAAGGAGTGAAGCACTCGACCCCGAACACCCGCCTAGAGCGGAAGAAACCCGAGGCGTATAGCATTAGTGACTTAAAAAGTGTATTGAGTAAGCGCATCCGGAAGTGTTCAAAGAAGAGTTTAAAAATAAGTGTTCAATAAGAGTTCTGAAGAGTAATAAGAAGTGTTCAAACAAGTGCAGCGAATTAGAAGTGTCAAGCGTGAACTGTTTTTAAGGAATAATAGATTTTAAATTATTCAAAGTGCAGATAATTTAGTGGTCGCGGATTTAGCTGATTTATAATCTGTATTGAAGTGACTTTGATTCAGTGCATTTATTTAATAATAAAATATACTGTGTTAAATAATAAATAATTGTTTATCTGTACTGATCAACGGTTCTTCAGCGTATCATTGGACGTAGTGGCATTTTCCAGCCAGCATTTACTAAGTGTCAGTTGTGTGACTAAGCGCTCGTCCACGACAGGTGCCTTGGTGATACGTAACGTAGAGCAATTAGGCTATTTGACAATGCGAAAAATAAAGTGTCAATTACTGCTCATGTCTGCTTGTCTTAAAATGTGTTGAGATATATAATTTTGTTTTGATTTTATGTTATTTATCTTGCTTTAAGTTAAGACGCGTGGCACTGCTTGATCAGAATAAATGAAAATAAATAATGTTTTCAAATTATTCCAATTATAAAAGTATTCTTTTTTGTTAACTTACTTTAAATCTGCTTTGTGATTATGACCCAGCTGATGCGTCTTCTACTAACATTGTAGCATTACATTAATGCACTTTTATCTATCTTTTTTTTTGCTGTTGTTATTGTATTTTTTATTTTATATTTATACAGCTTAACATAAGTACCTGACACATGCTCACTCAAACGTTTCTTCGGCGGTGTCGTGTGAGGCGGGTCGTTACGTTCCCTAAGATATGGTTGAGCGAAGCGATGGTTGGTTCATGCGTCATGCTCGTGAACGGGTGCCGCCAGCGGAAATGGGTCTACTTCAGTCTGCTTATCTTAATGTTGTGCTTAATAGTTTTTTTTTTTTTTATAAATTGATACTGACTTGTATGTTCCTCACAACTTGCAGTACAGTAATCTTGTAATGCGAGAAATGTTGTAATGTATGATAGATAAGTCTTTCTTTGCCAGTTGAAAATTGTTTACGGTTACAATAACCATAAAATGTAATAATATTATAATTAGTATTTTTTTTTGTGACGGAAATTGACCTTACTGATATGTTAAGGTCACTTTTCAATTTGACGACTCTGTATGAAATAAAACAGGGAGAAAAAAACAGCCCCTGACGAGTTTCTTGCCGGTTCTTCTCGTTACAAGGTCTCCCGCCGTAGGGTTTGTGAACCGATGGCATAGCTTCTTTGACGTTCATAAGTCTAGACTGAATAAATGATATTGACTTTGACTTTGTTATCAGTATAGATTAAGAGTTTAAAAATGGTTATTTATTATCGTAAGTTGAAAATAATAATTTATTTATTTATAAATCCGTAAATAAAAATTCATTTTTTTAAACGCTTGTCACGTGACACAAAACACTCCCGATTGGTCGAGTTTATGATGACGTCACCTGCTTGTAAACCTCGTTTGCCTACTTATGTTAAATTAGCTTTCAAAACTGTTTTAATAAGATTTTCCTAAATTATTCATTGTTTTTGTATGATTTATTTACAATATTTTACAAATTCTGTCTAGTACATTTACCATGGGCAACGATTTTGTAAAAGCAGACAGCAGAAACCTGCCCCAAGTCGACGCAATCATGGTCGGATTATTTTTCAAAAATAACGACTTTTATGCTTCGGAGCTAAAAAATGTGAAAACAGCAAAGTAAGTTAATAACACTTTAGTGGTAACTTAAATTGTATCATTAGGAAGTGAAATAATGATGAACTTCCACAGCAAGCAAGAACTTTTGTAGGCTATAAATGTTATTAGGTTAGTTTTGCGCAGTTTCGTGAACATAAACGATAATTTGTTTACTTTTGCAGGTCTGCAAGGGAATCGTATGGGGATGATGCCATTGGATATGTGCAACTGCGTCGCGAGTCGGATCTTTGCACAATAAAGTGTAAGATTTGTCCAGAGCCCAAGGAGCAGCTCTTACAATGTCAGGATGGTGATAGACGAGAATAAGGGTGAAATTGTTAGCTGTCAGTGCTTGGACTGTGCTTCTGTGACTGAGCTTCAGCTGGAGGCTGTAAACATGCAGTGGCATTCCTCATGTGGACCCATCGTCGCACAGAGGAACCTTGTTGCACTGAGGTGGAATGTTTCTGGAAAAAACCAAGGCTCTCCATAGTAGGTACAACCTAGAAATATGTGACTGTGGAACAGTTGTGCAAGCAAGCTCCACAATGTGTAACCAATACTAGCCTCCTAGCCTCATCGGATGGATCTTTAGTAGCTGCGATCATGGGAGCAAAACCCCATGAAAAGGGGCCGAAGACTAGAATCTTCAGTGATTAAAACTGTGCAAAATATACTGAAAAAGAGAGTGAAGCCCTGCGGACTGTTTCTGTCACAACAATACCCCATGATTGCCGCATCTCCAGATGGAATCTGTAAAGATGCTGTAATTGAGGTCAAGTGTCCAACAAGTGAAAGTAGCAAAAGTAATTACATTCGTAATGGCAACATTTCAGAAAAGTACCGAGCTCAAATTCAACTGCAAATGTTTGTTAACAAAATGAGGAAAGGTTACTTTTGTATGCTCACCCCGACTTTGAAGATTCAAAAAAAGTGGATGTTATTGTAGTTGATTATGACAATGAATATGTAAGTAATTTGTTAATAAATGTTGTTTCATTTTGGAAAGCAAATATTTTCCACTATTAATTCGTAGTGTTACAGTATCTAATTAAAATATTTTAGGCCAAGTTCATAATAAATAAATTTATTCTTAAGTTATTAATGTAGGTACAACGAAGGATACATTAAAAAAATTTATACTAAAGGTTTTCAAATGTTTTATTTATTAAATTATAAAAATCCCCAAAAATAAACAGAATGCGCAACTAAGTGATTGGATACCTATATCTATACATATCCAGAAAGGCGTGGCAAAATTGCAGTACAGAAGCATTGAATGCAGTTTGTGTGTAACTGTAAAGCTTGTGGATTAGTTATAATGCTGTCAGTCTAGAGTCCTATTTGTAAAAGATATAATAACAGCATATTCTGAATAAATGAACTATTTAATAAGATAGTCTTGAATGTTTATTAGTGCAAACAATATAACAATAATATCATCGAGTACTCTTAAGAAATTTTTACTAATGACAGAGTGTTGCTTTAACATGTTAAACTCTCTTATACGCCTTATGACTCTTTCCACATGAATCCTTAAACTAGCAATATTTTTTGTTTGCCGTACTTCTTCTTTAGATAACTTGGACCCAGAGGCTACACTAGGAGGCCTTAACAGTTTGATTCCTTTTTTACTCAATGTTTGTTCCACATGCTTGAATCCTCTATCAGCTAATATGACAGTACCTGGATCAAGATAATCTAGAAAGTTGCAATTTTCCACAATAGTGACATCACTTGCTCTGCCCCCAAAACCAGGAGAAATATATTTGACGAGACCATACATGATATCAAATACTTTACAGTATTACCTTTCTTATAATCTGACCAAGTTAACGCTTGAAAAAGGGCTTTGGAAGGCTTTTGTATGTCAATTTCCAGGCAATCAATAATACAACTTATATATACTCCGTCTCAATTCAATTTGATGAAAATGTAAACAAACCTGTTTCATTAAAAATTCTCACACTTTCGGCCACTAAATGGATTTAAAAACACATTCATAAGTAATTAGAAGGTTTCAACTTATATCTCACTAATTTGTTCCAAAGATTGTAGTTTGTTTAACATTTTTAAAATTAGTTGAAAAATTTATGAAGAAAAGTGAGGTTATTTAACGAAGCAAAAATATTGTCTAATCTGTGGTCGCATAGTGCTTGATTGGATTGAGACAGAGTATAATTTTTTTTTTTCAAACACATTAATATATGTTCATGTGGTATGTGGGTATATTTATGTATTAAATGAACTAAAAAATAGCAGTCAACAGGGATTCCAATATACATCACAGGCTTTTTTACAATTAGGCGCAAAGTATTCTGCAATTTTTTCAAAATCTTTTGTGCATGCAAAGGTGGTACTAGATTCAGACACCTTTGATGGAGTAACTGCAAGTGATGAAGAATCTTGTTGTAGAGGATTTTCTTTATGTAAAGATACATCACTCTCTGATTTTTCATCATCAATAAAGTCAATCCTTTTCTTTATATTATTAGCACCAGATGCAGATGGCTTTTCATGACAAAAGTATGGACTAATCTTAAATGGAGAAGTGTAACTAGACAAAACAGTAGGTTTGAGTGGAGAAATAGCTGTATCTCTTGTTAGGGACTTAGTTCGCACCGCCTTACTTCTAATGTGCACTTTATTTAAAGAATGACACTGGACTGATTTTTCAACTGTTCCAACAGGTTCTGTTAATGTACTTTTGTCACATATTTGGGATAACTCTGAAAAAAAAAGGATTTATCAATTTATGAATAATGCAGAAACTATATGATATCTGTCTTAGTTAACTGGGATAAAGCTCTAGAAGTGTAGAAATAATTTCAGTACAATTTAGAAATTAAGTTTGCTTACCTTTTGTACAAGCTTCAACTACAGTAGCAGTTGGCTCATCATTGGTTATTATAGGTTGTTGCATGTCTTCACATTGTTTAACAAATTCCATTCTTTGCCGTTTGACAAATGCAGATCGGGAAGAACCAGCATCACACATTCTTTTAATGCGATCTGGCTGGCAACGAAATTTAGAAGGCAAAATTTTATCTTTCAAAATTATTTTCTGGCTGAAACCCATTTTGTACTGATAGTAATTTGCCATGTCATTTTCTATCTGTAACAAACAAACAAGTTAGTCGGGATCTTTTAGTGTAATGCTTATTGAAATCATAAGACTCTGTAGCTACAATTTTAACTAATATTACGGAAAACAGCGGAAATATTTAAAGTGTTGCAAGAGACATTCTGTAAACATTATAGGTATTATAACCTCAAATTAGTAACGAAAATAATTACATTCTGAATGTAATTACTTAATACAAAATATAAATATTATGTTTACTTACATCGAAATGGTCTTCACAGAAGAAAATATTTGTACTATTCGCTATGTCATTAGGATCCCTCCAAGAAAGTCGCAACCACTTTCGGCGCACTTCGACTTTCTTTGGAACACTTACAAATAGTTTTTCCGGAGTTTTTAACGACGTATTTGTACATTTTGGAACTGCACACCATTTGTAACTCATTTTGTTACATAAATCACTGATAAAATGTACATCCAATCGCACTTTCGTTTTTTGTTTACAACAAATGTATGTGGATGATATGTGCCACAGATCGGAATACAGGCAAGTGACGTCACCGACCCCATTGCGGCGCCATATTGTCAAAGTAGCGTTTTGGCACGCTATTTAAATATTGAATTTTTAATTTGATATTTTTCAGCAATTATGTACCAGAATTAAGAAAAACAACTTTTAAAGGGGTACCTAAACTCTACTACATAATATAAAATGGATTTTAAAAACCTGTCAAATAGCCTATTATCGCGCAATTATTGCTATCGCACTGTTCCTGCAAAGATAGGAAATAATAAGGGGGCGGAGCGTTTTAGTGTTATTTTATTAAAATTAAAATATTATTTTGTCTTGACAAGTAAATAATTAAGTAGCAAGCATAATATTTAATGTTGTATCCAAATAATTTGCATGCCATAACCTTGGCAAAACATGTGTGTCCTCAAAAATTTAACACCTTTTTATACCATGTTTTAGCAAATAAATGATTTATGATTTAAGTCTTTTCATCATGAGTGTACAAGCGCAGGCGGCCGCAATTTGTGGTCATCTTTCGTGAACCGATGTGTACCTAACGTGACTCACCTCCCCCATGTCGACGGTGGCGTTGTCCCTGGGCAGGTAGTGCGGCCGATCGTCGTCCCCCACGAGGGCCACGAGTCGTGCCCCGACTTGCCACACGCACTCCCAGACACCCGCACAGCCACAGTTACAGGGCCGCCCCGGGGCCCCTGTCCCCGTTCGACCTGTCCCCACTTTTATTACTACGTAGAACCGCTGCGAGCTGCCCACTGTCATCTGTGTAGAAACGAAAAGTCATGCGTTTCATTTCACTCAATTGCATTTTGAAAACTACTATCACGAAAGAGGGAAGACATAAGAGCTCTACCAAGGTCACACTGTAAAGTCTGAATTGTTGTTGTGGATACAAAATAAGTATACCAAACTAAACATACAGATTTCTAGTTCGAAACCTCGTAAATACTTTAAAATGTACGGTAAATAGAGGGAAAGTAGATAAAAGATCGGTTTCGTTGGTGGTAGGACTTATTGTATGTCCGCCTGGCTAGCTACCACCATCTTATCTAAGTCTGGCGCCATATCAACAATGTTTTCAGCATTGTTGTATTCCGGCAGTTAGAGATAAGATAGCCAGTTCTTCGGCGATTGAGGATTCCGGGAGAGGCTCACTTCCATCTTCAGCCTTATCAATACTTAACATCAGGTATGATGAAAGCTAGGAGTCTCCCCGTTGTTCATAAAAAAAAAGATAATATTATTCCATAAGATGAAGATTTAATTCTCTTTTAATCAAATTCCAGCTCAATCTTCTATACAAATACTAAAAACGGAAATGCTAATTAAAATCTATAGATATTGTAAATTGAAACGGGTATTAAACGCGTAGAAACGTGATAGGTATAATTTCACCTACCTAATTTTTCCCGACTTTCGGTCAAGTTACATCGGCGGATTAACTTGTAAAAAGTTTGTTAAAAGTGTATAAAATCTATAGATGTTTTTACACGTGCAATTGGTAATTCAATCGGTTCAAATAAATCAATACAACAAAACATGCACCACTGCAGTTATTTTTCTGCTGCTATAAAAATACAATACAAAATATCTTACCGTAACATGCGACGCGTTTATATACCCGTGCGGGTTAGCCGGCGTTGGCTTCAACCTAACCCTATTATCGTCGTAGGGCAGGCTGTCTACAGAGTACCCGTTGAGGGGAGCGTGTTGAGGCAAAAGGGCCGTTTGGACCGATCCTCCCTTCTCCCTCCCCTTCGGTAAGCGCTCGAAGGCAAACGAGATTTGGTCCTCCGACATTTTTCTCTCTAATAGTTGGCACTGTGGAGGAATGTTGTGTTAAAATAAAAATTTTGGTAGATAATCTCATTGCGACCATTTCAACCTTTAACGCTAAGTTAATAAGGATAAATGAAAGTGGCCACAGCCGGGACTCGCAGTAGTCGTACACTGGCAAGATACATATGCTGTTAAATCAGAAAATAGAAACATGGAAAAGTGGATTACTACACAGGGGGATTACTACATATTCAGGGGTAAATATAGTAATAGTTGACTGAAATCCGAAAAACTGCATTTTATTTATTTATAAAACTGAAGTCTCGGTAGCTCAGTGGTTAGAACATTGGACCGGATTTTCAAAGGTCGTGGGTTCGAGTCCCATCTGAGAATTCACTTCAAAATTATAAAAACTATATTGTGTTCAGAAATGAGTAATAGTAAAATCGTGTTCCTTAACTGAATGTTCATTCTCAACAAAATTAACATTATCCTTGTTATTTTGTTATGCATAAACGTTTACAGCAACAGAAATTACGCTACGCTAGTTTAAGAAAATCTATACAACTTCTGAAATTTCATAAAATATGTACCAATGTTTTTGGTTATCTTTAGTTCTGGTTAATCCGAAAACGATGCATACGAACCAGATGGCATTTGCCAACCGATAACGTATTTAGTTCATTAGTAATGTGATGGCGAAGTTGATAAATAATAACAATTATACTGCATTCAGTAACATAATGTAACAGTGATAAATTTTAAATAGAAAAATATTGGAAAAAATCAACTCTGCCACAAGTGAATTTTCAGATAGGACTCGAACCCACGACCTTTGGAAAACCGGTCCAATGCTCTAACCACTGAGCTACCGAGACTTGCGGATCACCGTCGAAATTCTCCAATACTTTTATATTTTTATGCGCTGTAGGCCCGCGTTGTCACATCAATGCTAGGAATATCCTTGCATTCGAAAGAACATCTTTTCAGGTGTTTAACGGTCGATTAAAATGATTTTAAAATTTTTCCATTTTTGGAAATCCCGTCTAAGAGCATTGGACCGACATTGGAATATTTTTTTTTAATTAAAATTTTCATAAATCATAAGTATAAAATTTGCATTGAAAAATACAATAATTAAAAAATCATAAAAATTATGTAACAGATATACGTTACAATTGTCACGCAATTGCGTGGAGATTAAAAAAGATGATAATGGGCGTTTTATTTCAGTTATTATCTTAAACTTCTCGAAATGATTTTTGTAATGTTTTAAAACCACAGCAAGTTTGAATTAGAGTTGAGGATGTAACAATGTACTTTTATTAGGTAGAATGCGTGTATGAAATGAAATTTATTTACACAATCTAGGCTTATCAACAAGACAAGCGCTTATGAACGTACACCATTGGTTAGCAAAATCCTACCGCGGGGGATCTTGTAACGAGAGGGTCCTTGTAAGTATGCTTTCCAAATAGAGAAATAAGAAAAGAATTTGAATGAAGTACTCACCAAAGTTTCTTTGGTAATGCTCGGTGGCAGAGGTTGGAATTTTGGCAAGCCGGTGGACCACCGGTGTTTATTAGCCGGCTGCGGCGCGGGCTTCGCCCTGTCGCGGCCCAGCGTGGCACTCCGCACCTCGGCCTTCGCCCCCCGCCCCATGAAAACTCCCCATCGCCGCCTCTTCTTCTCCTTACTACTCACGTTCGTCTTCCCGTCATCCGTCACGTTTATCGTCGAACTATCCGACATACTCAGCCCGTGGCTCGCGTTAGACTGGTCTATCGATATCGATGTAACATTTTCTTTGTTTATCGTATTGTTATTCGATACTCGCGTCGATAAACTCTGGTACGGGGTCTCGTCGTCTTTCACCGACAACCTTTCCACCGATAAAGCTACGTTTTCAAACTCATCCGTCTTATTGATCGAACGATTAGAAGAATGCATGTCTTTAGGCACGCTCGACTCTCTGACTCCTTGAATTATTTGCGCGTTCACGTAGTGACTGTCCGGATTGTCTACTCTGATCGGTATGTAATTTGGCACGTTTAATGTTTGTTTTAAATTCCCGTATTTGTTTATGCTCGGATGACTGCTGTTCCTTTCGTTCAGCCTCGCGATTTCGTCTGTCGTTGTTAAGCTTTGCGCGCGATCTCTCATCGTGACTTTATCGCTCTGCCAGGGCAGCGGAACATTTTCGTATATCGGTTCTTGAGTGTCGTTCACTTTGATCGGTTGCGTCTGTGAAAGCACTATGTGTCTTTGATAAGGCCTATGCATCGGCATGGAGTACATTATATTTCCTCGTTCGTCGTATACTTTTTGTATGTTATCTGATATGTGGTGTGGGTCGATTATGATGTGCGGAGGGTTCGGTTCCAGGACTGAGGCGAGATTGTTGTAAGTTCCGTGGGTAGGCATCATGTTGGGTCTGCCGTAGTTTATGACGTTGTGGCTTCCGGTCAGGTAGCCAAGGTACTGCCTGTTGAGAGCTGTTCTTGTGGAGACTAGATCAGGGCTGGATCCGGAGACGTGGGCGTTGATGTAACCTCGGTGGTAGTTCAACGCTTGGCTGGCGACAGCTAAGTCGGGAGTTGAGTTAGATGCAAGGCCGTTCGAGGGGTAGGGAGGGGGTGGTTTGTAGACGTTGACATAGTGCATTTGAGGGTTGATTTCGGGTTGGACGTTGGGGTTAACGGCGAAGGGGTAGTTGAGGTAGTTGAGCGCGTAGAAGTCGTCGTAGTGACGGTGGATGTCGGGCTGCGAGCCGTACGCGGGTTTCGCTGGAGAATGGCTCTGGTATCGGAGTTGAGCTTCAGCCCGTTGCTGCTGGTACTTCTGCTGTATGGCTGTCTCGTAGTCGGGCGCGGGGCGGTATTGAGGTAGTAGGGCCCTGGGGATAGAGGATATTGATGTAGCTAATCCCGGCGACTATTTTAACTGGAGTTATATTTTTGAATCGCTCGTATGAAACACGCATTGTTTCGCTCGACTGCAACGAGTGGGCCCTCGAAGCGGTCGAGCGATTCAAAAATAGGGAAATTTGCTTGTCGAACGAAAATCAGTAGAAGCTAAGCGCTCGACGCGCGACGAGTGAATCTAAAATAGAGCTACTGTTGTTGTTTGGCTATAAGAGACATATTAGCACCTATTCCTAGGCTGGTCGTTCAGTTCAAGGCAGGATGTGGAGTGGGCGCGATGCGCGGCGGTCAGCGGCTGACTTCCTTCCCGTGTCTCCCGCGAGTCCAGCTCCTCGCGGCTCTCCGATAGACCATGCTCCTGTACACAAACGTTAATTATTTAATATAGATATATAAAATGTGTGCACTTGTTTTAGGGTTTTTGTCTGCTGTATTTTATTGTGCCAAATAAATAAAACAGACAGCCAACATATATGCCGCTCTATTACGTTATTAAAAGGATTCAACCCACCCGATATATAAAGAAAAGGATGTTCGCTAACTTTAATGCGTTCACCATATTGCTATTTCTTTATAAAATTTTAAACTTTGGCGTTCCATCATAATTATATATTAAAACAACGGGAATAAATCGCGACATTTGTTATGTAGTACAATACAACTATGTACTTACAGCTTGACGTTTCGGCTATGTTGCAATAGCCGTGGTCACAATCACAAGCTGATGTTTTTTATATAATTGCTATTTCTTTGTTTTATATTGTATTTTGTAATATATTTTGTTTATTTCTATTCATATTAATTCTTGTGATACAAGATGTTTGCAGAAATCTTTTTAAAGAAAGTGGAAAACAAACCAAGCGTGAATTTGTTCACTGGCTAGAAATTATCGAGTCTGTTGGAAAGTGTAAGAAACTGAATTATTTTATAAAAACACAATTTCTTTTAATACATTAAACATTTTACCATGTTTAAATCGACATTTATTTTAGAAAACCTATTTCATAAGTACTCATTTGATCATTGATAAAAATGACGGTTTTCAAAACTGACTACGTTTAAAGAAAAAAGACGAACGCACATTATCATATTTGATGAAACAGCAGCACACGACGACACGCATCTTCACATTTATACAACTAATTTGCACTACAACAAACTGCGAAACACATAACAACACTCGGCCACTGACCAACACCGATGTTTATGGTTTTCACGCGACGCGCGTGCGCGGGCGCCGCTCTAGCTGCGAGTATTCACTTTGGTTACCACTTTTTAATTAGTAACGCACCATTGCGTTGACGTTCGCTAGATAGATGTTAATGATTAAAAATCGATTCAAAAATCAAATATATTTTGCCACTAAAATGTTTTGATTGAGACATTTAATACAAGAGATGTAAATGAAATGAGCAATCTGAATCTTATTAATATTCTATAATGCCTTTTTAGAAAAATAGAAAGCAGTGGATCTTTCGGACTTGTTCACGGTTCTATTTTATTCCTCTATCTACTACCTGATCTAGTCAGGTCAGTCAGTTACTGAATAATACAATAAAATGAGTTAAAACTACTATACTGTTATATTATCGACATTGGGCAGTAACTTGTTGATGTTTTTTTTATGAACGACGGGAAGACTCAGCCTTCATTATACCTGCTGTTAAGTATTGATAAGGCTGAAGATGAAAGCTAGCCTCTCCCGGCATTCTCAATCATTGAGGAAGGGCTATCTTATCTTTTACTGCCGGAACTCAACAATGCTGAAAACTTTGTTGTGATGGCATCAGACTTAGATAAGATGGTGGTAGCTAGCCAGGCTGACTTACAACAAAACCACCAACCATTAATTATGATAACATAAAGCTCAAGACTTACTTGTAATGACAATATTGTGCTGTTGATGTTCATTATGTTGGTGATCAATAAATAAATAAACCAAACCGAATACAATATGAACCCCCGCTGGAAATCGAACCCAGGACCCCTGAGTCCACTAGACCACAGAGGCGGTTTAATGTGATGTTAATATGATGGTCAATCTGTGTGAATCATACCCAAGTTGTTTTCTTTATCGTAATTAATCAAGTATGATGGAGAATATAGTCTCACTGTCTCGGTGGCTTTCGTTTCGCTGTAAACCTACCCATCTACAATTACATATTATTATCGGCACGATTTCTTCTACAGAGTCGACACTATTGAACGTGGAGACTAATCAGTCCCCTTACTCTTGAGTCTTGACGTGATCGGATTGAGATCGAGAAATTAATGCCAAATAATGACTTAAAATAAGTATTTAAACTAAAAATTAATACTTGAAATGTTTAAATAAAGTAATAATGTACTCTAGTAATCGATTTTAAGTATTAAAATAGACTCATCGTCGGAAATCAGTAATAATTTATTGACATTCGATCTCGATCTCAACGCGATCCCGTCAAAACTAGCCCCCCAGATGAGAATAGAGATCGATTCGATCAGCACAACCAGTCTCTTAAAATGTGCAGGTAAATCATGCCATACGTACATCTTATGTTTTGGCGCGCACTGTTCATTGAAATAAAACAACTTTTACGGATATCAAACGCGCTATATTTCACGAACTAAGTTGTAATTGTGCGTATTATTTTGTTTTTTAGGTGTTTTTTGATTTTCCCGACTTTTCGGCACCTTTTCAGATGCGGTGGTCGGAAAATACGGACAATTACAACTTAACTTGTGAAATATAGCGCGTTTGATATCCTTAAAATTTGTTTTATTTCAAATCATGCAATGTCATTTTGTTTAAGTTTTGACAACAGGGCCCTTATTCACTATGACCACTTAGCGATTCCTTGCTCAAACCACGCCAATGTCGTACTTGGTTTTGATATTTTCAAAAGTCGTTTTCTCCATGATACTCTCAAATTATAGAGTTATTGTACAAGTACTTGAAAGTCACAAGTTGTATAATTATTAAACAAGTAAAATAACTTCAAAACTTATAAGTGTCATAGAGAAACCGAATTTTAAAAATGAATCCAAATACGACATTCGCGTGGTTTGAGCAAGGAATCGGTAAGTGGTCATAGTGAATACGGGCCCTGGTGAGTTGCAGTAGAGTTCTGTCTGCACTGCGTGAGAGTGTCTCTGCGCGTAACGTTAATGTGTGCGAGCGGCAATTCATTATGGGTGGTCTCTCTGCTTAGGCCCCGCCTGCCGTCTTACGTAGGTAGATACTTTGTGGTAGATTAGTCCCCGTTATTTTTATTTATTTATTTAATACATACACATGCCAGCTTACAGAAATGCATTTCCAACACACCAGCAAGTCATACAGGAACAGTTAAAATAACAAATTACTTTAAATAAATTCATAACAATAACAATCATATGATGTCATTATGAAATAAAAGAAAGTCAAATTGCTAGTTAGTAAAGTAAATTCAATTAAGTCGGTCATTGGAAAAAAAACTAAAGATGCAACATACAATAAAATAAGGAAATTACAATACATTAAAGTTAAAAGAATAATAAGTTGTTATCTGTGAAACAGTGCTGTCGACTATACATGCGATTTATCCTGACTTCCTAGTCAGTGGCGCGTGCACAGTCTCCTCTCTACCGCATATTGACAGATATTAATAAATTCCTAGCTGACCAGCCTGAGTGTGATGTGTTTATGGATGAATTGAGATTTATCTCACGAGTTTGTTTACACTTTTGTGAGAAATCTGAACCCAAATCCACATGTGTGTAATATTTATTTTGTGTTAATATTTTCATTTCCGTATTATCTTTCTGTTGTGTACTAGTTACTGTAAGTGGCAATATTTGCCGTTGTAATTAGATAAATAAATAACTAATATAATAAATGTGAAAATATTTGTTTCTCCTTCTTTCACCTTCACGTAAGCAACAAATCGACCTGATTTCTGGCATAGAGTTAGTTGAAAGGACGAAGAGTAACATAGGCTTTTCATCCCGATATTCCCACGGGAAAAAGAACCACGCGGGGGAGAAACCACGGGCGGAAGCTAGTCCATAATAATTAAATTAATGTTGTCATGTCTTAACACTCAAAAGAAAGTTTTAATACCATTACTTCATATTGAAAATGTAACATCGCAATTAACGTCCACTTTTCCGCGTCACTTGACGTTACCATTACGTAAAGGAATTCGCCGCAACACCGCCATTAGTATTCAGTGATGGTAGCGTCGGTACGGTCTCCAGTTCATATATGATAATGTCAGCTTACTTCAGCATACGGCCTGCCCACCGGATAATGCTAATTGCTTAGCTGTTTGCAAAATGTAGTGACCCTTGGATCTATTTAGAAACGCATCTATACTATTATTATAAAGCTGAAGAGTTTGTTTGTTTGAACGCGCTAATCTCAGGAACTACTGGACCGATTTAGAAAATTCTTAGACCATTAGAAAGCTACATTTCTTCCGAGTGACATTGGCTATATTTTATCCCGATATTCCCACAGGAACGGAAACCACGCGGGTGTAACCGCGCGCGGAAGCTAGAATTAAGCGTCATGAGCAACTTGTGTTATGGATATTAGATAACGGATACTTAAGTATATAGGTATATTTTATTGTAAATCCATACATAATATACAATATTAAACACCGAAACCGAGACAAATAGCCATGTTCATGCACACAAATATTTGTCCTGTCCGGGGATCGAACCCGGGACCAACAGGTCGTCAAGGTTAATGTTATTTTGTTTATAATTTTAGTAACCAGCTGTAAGAAAAAAGCGCGATAACCCCTCTCCCACCCCCCAACTCGAAAGGAGGAGGGTGATGTGCGCAATCATCAAGTCACAAAGAGTTAATTACCTGGAAGTTAGGCCTGGGCTGCGGCTGGTCAGTCAGCGGGCGTTGATGGCGCATGTAAAACGTGTGCTGCTGTATGCACATGCGCCACACGTACTTGCCGTCTTCGGGGCTCGGCAGCGCGAACGACGCCGAGTCCGCCTGCCGGCAGCACTCCACGCTGAACGTGCGCTTGTGGTTGATCACGTTGGTTATATCCATCCATCTGTCGATGAAGGTTCTGGTGAAAAACTTGCTGATGATTCGAATAAATAAAGCATAGGTAAAAGGCGAGCGTAAATATACGTTTCTGTGCCGATATTCTTAGATCTCGGAAGACTGATAGAAGAAAAAATGTTCAATCTGATGATGCTGACCTTTTCCCCAGCCTTGCTAGTGACGCATACATTTCTGCTTGCACATATGCAATGCAGTCCTGCTGACATATTGCTTTCCACCACCGGGTAACCAAGAAGTCGTGTCTGTTCTCTGGTAGAAGGCGAAGGTGTCATCCATAGGCTGCTCAAACATATGCCTATGCTTGCAGTATTATTTGTAGGCATGTTGTGGTGATTAATTACCAACTAACTTATAGAAGTGCGGTGTATCTGTGTCACCAGTAAGCAACCTATAGAAGTGCGGTGTATCTGAGTCACCAGTAACCAACCTATAGAAGTGCGGTGTATCAGCGTCACCAGTAACCAACCTATAGAAGTACGGTGAATCTGAGTCACCAGTAACCAACCTATAGAAGTGCGGTGTATCTGTGTCACCAGTAACCACCCTACAGAAGTGCGGTGAATCTATGTCACCAGTAACCAACCTATAGAAGTGCGGTGTGTCTGTGTTTTCCGGCAGCACGCGTATGCCGGTGAGCGAAATGGCTATGGTGACTTCGCCCCCGTCCCTCTGGTCTCTCGCCGCGAACATCTCCTGGCCATAGCCGCGCAGCTGCTGACATGTTGTTATGAATCCTTCTTCTGCTTGCGCCTGAACAATGATACATGATTAGTCCGTTTTTCGGCAAAAGACTTTGTTTTTATGAAAAATCATTATGAGTACCTATGAGAGTACGATCTAAGAAAACCTATTTTTCATCATCGTCAGTCTTAGCCCGCCAATATCGTAAAGGGACCGAGTGGACAATAAATGACAATTTATATTCATTAACATCTTATATATAAAATTCTCGTGTCACAGTTTTCGTTCCCATACTCCTCCGAAACGGCTTGACCGATTCTCATGAAAGGACATTATTAATATTGGTATATTATTTGATTATTATTAACCACAGGTATTTAAATGTAAAAAGAAAAAGCATATTTTAAACTATATTAAAATAAAATGAATTATTTTATTTATCCCTTCAAATTATTTTTTAAATTAAAGAGTTTTTCAATAGCACCAAGGTATCTTTGACAGCCGACGGCGGCCATGCTGGATTCTCTATTGGCGCGAATTTTTGTTTGACAAATCAATTAAAAGTTCGACATTTTGAAAAAGGTGTCCCTAAACAAAACAACAATACTTTGAGTATTTATGATGAAGTAAGCATATGAGTAAATAATTTTCTCATACTAATATTAAAAAGCTGAAGAGTTTGTTTGTTTGAACGCGCTAATCTCAGAAAACTTGGACCGATTTTTGTGTTGGATAGTCCATTTATCGAGGAAGGCTATAGGCTACTTTATTTTATCCCGATATTCCCACTGGAACGGGTACCACGCGGGTAAAATCGCGAGGATCCGCTAGTTGGTATAAAGTATACTAATAATACTACTGCCTAGTATTATTTGTACCTAATAAAGTAAAAAGTGGGCATGCTATCTATAGTCATTTAAGCTACCTTATGTCAGTTGAAAAAAAAAATAATTTAGTCTAATAACAAGCGTTTTCAACTAAGTCACCCCTTCGATTCAAAGTAAGACCTCAGTTTACTGTATTCAAAACGGCAGATTAATCTGTCGGAAACGTTTCGTGTGTTTACGAAAAACTTCAATGGTGCTCTCAAGATTTGGGGACAAGACATGGCCTCCAAGATCATGTGATTTTGGAGGCCAACCCAAATCTTACTCTTAAACGTAATGTTTATGTTCATAATTATCTAACTGCTAAACCGATTTTGAAAACTAAGTTTCATAGTTACTCGGGTAATAATATTACAGTCTAGTCTTTGCAATATGTGCAATTAGGCTGGTTCTACAAAGGCAGTGATCACAGGGTGTCACAGGTAAGTATCATTTGCAAACTCCCTACCGAAGAAGGTTAGAATAAAACACAAGTATTTGTTTATTTATTTATTAGAAAAGTTACAAATCATTCCTTACTAGTATTCCATCTAAAAATGTAGCAGGTGGGTTAATATTATCCTGGAAGCGTGCCCATCCCAAATACCATACAATGGTGGCAACATGAGAGCAACAACCAACAGTTCGTTTTCCTATTATGCAACTGCAGTAGTATGCACAGATACTTTCCTCCCAATTACTTGTTGAACTGTCTACTATAATATATGTATAATATACAGTTCGGCTGTGGTGCCGTGATTTTATGCGTCAAATTATTTAGCAGATTTTGTAATAGAAAGCTATTACAAAATCTGCTAAATAATTTGACATAAATCACCTCTCCAAAGCCCTATTTAAAATTGATTGAGCATCAATACGGTCGGTAATAACGGGATGAAAGTTATTTATTATGGCTGCTGCAATTTTAAAATCTACTATTAGATTTCTTGACATTCGATTGAAGTATTGGTTTCGAAATATTTTGTAATCCCGTTTGAACCGACCGTTCACAATTTCTACCACCCAGGTGGGTGGTAGAAATTGTGAACGGTCGGTTCAGGTGCAGGTCGGTTCAGGTGCAGGTGCAGGTGCACATAGTAACTAGTCTTGATTCATTAGCTTGTCTTGTTGACAATTGATTTTGTCCTACACTTAACGAAAGAGGTTTGTGGATTGCATATCCAAGAGATAATAGTAATTGTAAGGCGTCCCCAAAACCTCTGTCCAAAATAAAAATGTCATTTCGCTGGTAAAACTGCCTAAGTTCCGATGCCTCATTACTAAACAGACGATTCATAATCTCAGCATCGGAATCAGTAGCGGCATATGGACCACATACATCTATAATATAGCCATCTCTTGTTACAAACATCATTGGTTTTACCAAATTACGGAATTTATGTAGGCTGTACGATTTCTTTTGGAAGTAATAATTAGAAGACTTCTGCATGTAAATATAGCTTCCATCGCATATTGTTATAGGATTTCGTGCTGCTGTTCCAAATATTCCTTGAGGAATCAACAAGTTCCTGTTTGATATTTCTTCCCTCGTGATGTGTTGCAATCCAAGATGATTAGGTACATAATTTTCTTTTAAGCAATTTCTAACTTTCCTTAAATAATTTTGGGCCATCGATTGTGATATTGCAAATGCACTGGCAATTCTAGCAAATGAATCGCCCGTTCTTAGTTTTATTAGAAACACACCCAAAGCTTTTTTGGGTTTTTTGAACATTGTGTTCAAATATATCTCAACACAATGGAATAGAGCAAGAAAATTAATGACCGTCAAGCCAGTCCAATATCGACATACCTCATCACTTACATTAGCTGTATTTTCGAAGTCAATAATATTGTCATTATTCTGGCTAACTTTTAACATATTCTCAATATATGTTTCGGTAAATGTGTGAGATGTAAACTCATATGCATCCAAAAAATCCCAGTCATATGTTGCTGCATGAAAGGCACAAATCCTAGCACCTTCTGTGACATATACTTTTTTCTCGATCAACGATTTTTTCTTATTAAATATGGGCACACGCTGACGTTCACTGTTGCCACATTCGGGTACAAAACAATGTACTGGTGTATTTGGAGTGCGGCAATAGTTATGTAGTTCGATAGTTTGAACATGATTTCACACATTTCCTGCATCACTTTCTGCCTGATCTGCTGGGGCTGGAACAGGTTCTGCAACCTGTTCAGGTTCAGGATCTGCTACTACAGGGACAGGTTCTGCTACCACAGGTTCAGGTTCTACTACAACTGGTTCAGGTGCTACTCCTTCTTGTTCGGGTTGAACCAAATGTCTATTATAATGTGCACGTTGCCAGCATCGATTGCATACTCTAGCATCCACAGGGATCTACAAAAAAAAATTTTTTTGATTAATTTTTAATACACAAAGAATCTATTTAATTATATACCAATATATTTTGAAGAATCTCTAGAAAAACTTTACTGTGAACAAAGGCTATCTGGAAGAGATCTCTCTCAGCAATATTTTATAAATATTTATTTGTTTAAAAAGGTTAAATGTGCATAAACAATACAATGTTTACCTATCTTTATCTAAATTAACAAATGAGAGATACAAACCTGACGCGGATGAATAACTTGAGCAATATAGATCCTCTCCGGTCTGCCAACTGGTATCAAACGAGAACGTCTTCCAGTAGGCCTTAATAACGATATATCGCAGCAAATGCAATGATTTACATTTGAGACCACATTTGGCATATCTAGTTCATGGAGAACACGATCCAGGCATTCTTGACACAAAGAGTCACCATCAAGAACCTAAAAGATAAATAAACATCACAGTTATTTTCATAAACAAAAAAGCAGAAAATTAGGAGTTCCTTACTGTGCTTCGGAGGGCATATACAAATGTCAGATGTCAGTCTGTTTTTTATCTTATTGATAGCAGAGATTTGGCCATGTCAGGGGCCTCAGGATCCCAGAGGCAATTTTATTTATTTTGACTACATACATGGTCATATCCTTACACGAAAAGAAGAAACATAATTGAATCTTACCACATCATTTCTCCATCGTTCAATGACATCAACAATGTCAGGCCCCATGTCTTGAACATGGTAAACATCCTGACCTTCTGCAGGTCTGTTGCAGTTGCAGCAATTCATAATGAATATTCTGCAAGATTTAAATTGAGTTGAGTTGATGTTTAGTTTTTTTTTTATATTGCTGTCTTACCACTTGTTTTACAGTGCTTTTAGTTTGTGTTTTCTTAATAGTAAATAAATAAGCAGATGGGTGCAGATTTATTTGGATCCACTTATACTAGAAACCTGACGTAACTTGAATTGCGTGCAAGCAAGTGCTTTCAAGTTTTTGAGCTAAGTTTGTGCTGTGCAATGCAACTTTAAACATACATGCCAAGTCAAGGCAAAGTTACTCGCAACTCGCAAGTAACATGCATTGCGTTTACAATACTGTTTTTTTTTATATTGCTGTCTTACCACTTGTTATACAGTGCTTTTAGTTTGTGTTTTGTTAATAGTAAATAAATAAGCAGATGGGTGCAGACTTATTCGGATGCACTATATACTAGAAACCTGACGTAACTTGAATTGCATGCAAGTAAGTGCTTTCATGTTTTTGAGCTAAGTTTGTGCTGTGCAGTGCAACTTTAAACATACATGCCAAGTCAAGGTAAAGTTACTCGCAACTCGCAAGTAACATGCATTGCGTTTACATTACTATGTATATGTACAAAAATACCATGCATGTTTCTTTGGGTTTTCATTGCTCAAACAAACTGCATTCTACATGCACCTTGCACGTACATACGCTTTGTAATGTATTCTTTAAAATAAATGACGAAAAATGTATATATTCAAATAAAATAAATGTGGGTACTTACGTATAAAACACAACACTGATTACTTTCGCAATCGTAAGAATCCAAGTCATGGGCAACAGTCCAGTTCAACGCGCCAAGTTTTTCGTGTAAAACAGGAATCGGAAACAATTTAAACAAGAGCCAAGGGTCGGTATTAACAGAAATCAATAGGAAAATCGTTATCGACGCAAACGCACAAACACACAGCATAGATTTTTATTTTTTTATAGTTTTGGCTTCTTCCGTTTTCCACAGAAATTCCGCCAACGTCCCGTAGTGAAAGAGACACGGTTTATAGAGAATTTGCCCGGTGAAAAAAGCACGTTTTCAAAGTTTATACCTTGATTTTCTTTGTGGAACCTACGGACAAACCACAGCATAGATAGGAGACTGACAAAGAATGAATGACAGTTGACAGATGACAATACGACGAACCATAGAGATACAACAGAACATTTGAGAGATAGTGCGTTCCGTATCACGCTCTATTTTATTGTCGCCAGATTTTATATTTTTATTAAAGGTCCGCTTTAAGTTAATATAATCTAGATATATTTTACATACAATATTAATTAAAAAAGAATTAAAGAAACTGTACTTCAAATCATTGTTTGTTGTTAAATTGTTTTGTGCTGTATCTGACAATAATGCTATTATTAAAATCGGCGAAACGGAACGTCAAAAATAGTGTTGTCAAGAGCATTGCAACACTTAGAGTGTAGCAATCTTACGATTTCAAAATCCATCTAACCAATTATTAAAGATTAAAATAATTAATTTGAAGGGTTAAATAAAATAACGGATTTAATTTTAACGAAGTATTTTTTTTTCTCTTTCAATTGATATATCACATATGTATGGTTAAAGGTAATTTTAATAATATACCACGCTTCATATAATTTCAATTATTTCCTTTTGTGAGCGTATTGAGTAGGTCTGAGAATCGGCTACTATCTATTGTTTATCCCGAAATTCTACGGGAGCGAAGCCCCGGGGCACAGCTAGTATTCATATATTATCTTAACTTAAATTCGTAACTACATTTTCCGTTTGAAAAAAGTTTGCAACCCATTATGGAAATCTACCATCATTTCCATAAAGCTAAATACGTAGAGCAAGTCACTTAGAATTTTTTAAAGTTAGCTATTTCGAATGTAGTCTTTTAACTTTAACTGCAGTGTTTTGAAAATATTTGACTGTAGACTGTTAGACAATGGCAATTTACTTAAGTAGTTAATAAGTATGTCCTTTGCTAGTGGACTGTAATATCTGGGTGACATCACTGTGCGTTGGCGAGAAAAGTAATAAAAAACATAACTAAGAAATTGCTCAACCAAGTTGCCTATAGCAAGTTGCTTTGGCAGGTTTCGGCGTAGGTAGACCACGGAGAAGTGGTCCTTATCTGACCTTCCATATTTGGATCAAATTCGCTGACAATATTTTTTCTTGTGTTAAAATGTATAATCGACTATGAATATCTTAAAATAAACATTCGATACCGACTGGTGGTTTCAGAGATTAGCGCGATCAAACATACAAACTTATCAGCTTTATAATATTATAGTAAGTATAGGTACTTGGTAGACAGTATACATCAGTAGGTGACTGAAATGAGATACAGCATCGTCTCATTGCAGTTATTAACGGAAATTGCTTTTCAAATACATTTTCTATTATCATAGAACGAGTTGCAGACAACAGATACGCATTGAAAGTCGCTTGAAAGTAAACGGTTTATGTAGTAAGAAGTTAATTTACGATAACAATGGGACGACTCTATTTAATGCTGTGAAAAAAAAATTACTCATTTTCATCAAAACGTGCGAAATCATATTTTACTTTTGAGTGTTTATTTTACTTTGCCTGTGTAAGAAATTCGGGAAGTTTTGAGGCAAATACATCGCCCGCCCGCGATTTAGGCATTCTCATCTCAGCTCAGCCACCGGCGGTTTACCGCGACCTTCACCAGTTGAACAGATCGTCGGTCGTCGTCCGGCAACTGGCATTGGTTCTTCTCGGTATGTGTCCCGCCCACTGCCATTTCAGCTGAGAAATCCTTCGAGCTATGTTGGTTACTTAAGTTCTCCTATGGATCTGCACATTTCTAATTCGACACGCAGGGAAAAACCGAGCCTAGCTCTCCCTATTGGACGCAATACCTTGAGACTTCGATTTCGTCAACGGGTACTTTTTCCATTTACTCATCGAACTCTACTCTCCTATTGATTGGCAACTTTTTGAACTGAAGAGAAGTGCAATCAAGTCGACACTCCGCAATCCAATTTGCTGAGAGCTAACTGATTCAGCTTGATAAACTACGATTGTGTTTAGGTAGAGATATACGGGCAATTCAAGCAGTAAAGCAGTTAGCGGCGCTAATTTAACGGCCTGCATATTATGTAATGCCGACGAATGTAAGAGTGCTGAATGACACATTGATTCCATACTTTTCCCAAGGATTACAGACCATCAAATAAGGATTCCGAAAATAAAGTTTCATGCGCCTAACGCTCGCGAATAACAGTTGAACGTTGCGAGAGCACATAAATTGCAACAAATGGCAGATTACCGACATTCCACGGCCAAAGTGGGTTATTGAAATGGCCCCATGGCGCTGGGAACGAGCATCAATGGCTCTGAGCTCGAATAAAGAGTGCTTCTCACACCTCTCGCATAATTAGCCGTCACGACGTCACTATCGGCGGCATCTAACGAGACAATTTCACGTTTTTACGGTGGTGGCCGGCGCTATCGGCCGTTACGATTGTTTACTAGATACGGCGGACTAATAACAACGCTCATTGTTCCTCGCTTTCGTTATGAAACAGATATGCTGTAAGTGTCCCACAGCGTTGTTAGAGTAAAAAGACACCAAGTCTATAAAATGAAAGTATTACTTATTTTATATGAATGAAGATGTCATTCTTATCTTCTTGTTTTTTCATATGATTTTTCCCAAGTGTAATACATAGGACACTAGCGACCGCCCGCGGTTTCACCCGCGTAGTTCATCCCAGGGTTCCTTGATTTAAATCAAGTTGATTGAAAGCACGATTTTTATGAAAAGAAATTAATTAAACGCTGGGATGGGAGTGCATATTAATCAACTGTAATGTTTAAAAACAATCTTATTACAAAGTACGATAGGTGCAAGCTAAGTTATTACTCAAAATAAAAATGTACAATCAAATATTAGATTTTTTGTGTCAGTAAAAATGTAACAATAACTAGCGGCCCGCGGCTTCCCCTGCTTGGTTCCCGTTCCTGTGGGAATATCGGTATAAAAAGTACCCAATGTTTTAATCCAGGCTATCTTCTACCTGTGTGCCAAACTTCAACCAAACCGGTCCAGTAGTTTTTGCATGAAAGAGTAACAAACATCCTCACAACTTTAGCATTTATAATATTAGTAGGATAGGATAGTAGGATGATAACTTTCTTTCATTACATGCATGAAATGTAAGTAAGGAATGGAAGTAATAATCACAATAATGTTATCAAGAACTCAAAACTCAAATTGTTTTTTTCTGGTCGACCTTTTTTTGGCGTGGTTGCCAGCGCGAAACATCTCTTCTACCTTAATAAAAATATTGCCCACAAGAAAAACTAGGGTAGTACTCGCAAAACGTAAAAAAAACACATTTTTTTTATAAATCTGATATTTTGATTAATATAATTATAATTTTTTCAACCCTGGTTGTTCTCGTACCCGTGGCAATAAGTATCCTATGTTCATCACCAGGCTATCTACTTTCTGTGTACTAAATTTAATCCAAATACATTCAGTAGTTTCCGAGTTTATATGCTTCAAACACAAACAAACAATCAAATCAATTATTCATTAGAGATAGAGAGCTTGTTTTATTATTTGAGATTGTTGAACTTGGCCCCTGCACTACCTTCTGTAATACAAATGAGGGAAAGTTTGTACAAACAGCACCTTGATATGAGAACTTGAAATGATTTATGTTTTCTCTGTTATCTTTTTTCATTAAGCACATTAAAACATATCATATATTTTTTTTTAGTAAGCCTAAACTTTTCACAACTATATTTTATTGAGCAACTTGTGGCATAAAGTGGGTGGTGTGATTATCTAGGTTACTAAAGATATCAAATTAGTCAGACTACCTTTAAAAGATAATTGCATTTAGGTTAGGGTGTGTCCCAAATTGCTTATCATTATCTATTATTTAGAAATATTTACACACCAAATATTATTGAAAGGAATTTGACAAGGAAACCATTTAGATTTATTAGAATTTAAATAAGTATATAATTTGAGGTAATTTATAGTGATCAAGTATACTGGCAGATGATTTAGAAAAAGTATTTGTTACATTTGTGTGGTAATTTAGGTCTAATTATTTAAAAATAAACTCTTTTCAATAAACATACCTGTGACATGTTGTGCAAAGCCATATGGTGTTGAATGACTGCTGCCGTCAGATATTCCAGCTTTCCAGATTCAGCTAAATTACTGCCATCAATTATTTGTCCTCCATCGAGAATTTGCTTTGGAAAAGTCAGTAAATTCTTTAAATATTCAACTGTGTGTCTTTCTCGGTCATGATTTCCATACTCAGCTTGTCTACTATATGACGCCAACAGAACAGCCTGCTGACAGTCACATATTATACGACCTTCCACTAAATCATTCTTTAATTGCAAAAAATAATGATAGCGGGTCACTTCATCTGTGATTAAACTGGTACCAGATATTACGTAGTACATCACCCGTAAATAAAGCTGGTGGGAAGAAGCGTATTTGTCTAACTGGCGCTTCAGCGGTCGATCTAATTGCACCCATCGTGGATGTTGATGCCTATCGATGTAACGGAGCCCGAAGAACTCTGGCTGGTTAATAGCTTGCCTCTGGCACACGTTGTCGAGACACTCCTGCCCTGAACTGTCCACAGATAGCGTACAATCTGCAACACCACCGTCCAGCAACTCGACACTTATCACAAACAAACTCTTCGACGCTACATTGTACTGCCGCGTCTTCTTCAGCTTCAGCTTGAACGGCATCTTCCTGCGCTACCCAGCACTGATTTGTAATAACATCACATAGAAAACAAACGTTACTTAACAATTATGGCATAGGAATGTAACAAACGCTACTTCGGTTTGGTTACGAGCAACTCCAATAAGAAACTGAGGTGTGCGGATTTTTCCTTTGCTTGATTATGTGAAGTAAAGGCGATGACGTATAAATTGAAACTAAAAGCAATAAAAAATGCCAGGTAAACAATAAAATACAAAACCACACATTCACAACACGGTCATCGCAAATGACATACGTTTGACATTACAAAAGTTAGTGCTGCCATTCTTAAAATTATAATTAAATGTTTCCATGCATTGCTTGCCAAATTCTACCACAAGCATCGCGTAAAAAATATGGATATGGACATGGGCTTCATTTGACAGTTAAATGACCATATATGGTAATTTTATGAGCTTCAACTGTCAAATGAAGCCCATATCCATACCCAGATTTTTTACGCGATAGGGGGGCAGGCGCCCGGCCCACCCGCCATAGTAGAGCAACGCGGCTTCCTCATGGAATTATAGTTGTAAGAAGTGTTATCAATATTACATAATTTAAGATTATTATTATATCTATTTATTGTTAAAATTATTGCATTGATTACTTAAAATTCAAATGTATTAAAAGTATCTATGTTGACGAGTCGAGTATAAACGCAAGTACCATTTTGGCGGGAAAGTATAGCGGTGGGGAAAACGTATGACAGTTCTGGCTAATGGCGGACAAGGTAGTTGAATTGCAGACGTCGACTCGTCAACATATGACCCTTGATTGTGATCTTAGAAATATAAAGTTTCTGAATATAAAGTGTGTGTGAAAGTGTATTTAGAAGATATTAAAACAAGTGTGCAAAGTAAGTACTCTTTTATTCATTGTCGTTTCCATTTTTTCCAATCTGCTGAAATACTGTGCATAATAGTGAAATACAGGCCGGAATCCTACATTTCAGAAGTGGGATAATGATGGACAATTATTTTTGCATGGCTGTTTTTTTCTCTCTCTCTTCCTTTATTTTACATGTTAATTTAAGTGTGACTAAACGAGATTATGCATCAGTCGTGCAAATAAAGCTTTTTATTTTTGAAAAACATAGTCTCGCGCCTTCTTATAATGCTTAGTTAATATATATGCAGTAATTTGACCTTGGTTTCATTATGAATGGTTAGTAAATCATCAGAACTTGTAGGTTATTTTGTAACAAAGTCGTCTTATTCCTTTATATATACCCATGTGCACAATTATACTATTCTTACCATTATAGTAGGAGATTAATCATAGCTAACTTGAACCTTATATGAATCATCAATGATTGAATTTTGTTATACTAAAATATAATGTTGGCTACTTATTAATATAAAACAAGGATTATTTTAAAAACATGAAGTGCTAATTAACAGGGTATTCGACAGATTTGAAACAACAGAACATGTTTTAAGATATTTTATTTATGACCCAGTTAACAAATATAACATTATAAGTACTTTTAACAAAGCAATAAATTTTCTGTAAATGCTTTATCAATTTATATAATATCAATTCATAAAAAAGATCAGTTCTTGACGAAATTCCCGCCGGTTCTTCTCATTATGAAGTCTCTTGTCTTTAGGATTTGTTTGTGAACCGATGTTGTATAGTTTCTTTGATATTCACAAGTGTTTGTAGCAGCTTACATTGAATAAATGATAGTGACTTCTGAATGCCCGTAGAATCATATTCTTTCCAATCTAAATGGACAGATTACCGCGCGAATCATTTATTTTTCACATTCCAGTGGACAAGCCGATAAGAAGTGTGTACACCCCGTCGCGACCAACAAGTGTCAACCGTCGGTCGCGTAGTCGGGAAAGAAGATCGGCACCATGCAGGCGATCACGATGCTCTTCGCGCTCACTCTCTCCAGGGCACGAACTTCGTGATTTGAAGCGCCGCAGCCATGTGAGCCGCCACTCCGGCAGCCGTGTGAGCCGCCACTCGCGCAGCCGAGCAGGCCACCGCCGCTACCGCAGCCGAGCAAGCCGCCGCTCCCGCAGCCGAGCCAGCCGCCGCTCACGCAGCCGAGCCAGCCACCGCTCCCGCAGCCGAGCGAACCAGCGTTCCTGCAGCCGGGCCAGCCGCCGCTCTAGCAGCCGACCTAGCCGCCGTTCCCGCAGCCGCGTCAATCAACGAGTTTCACAACAATCTTATTTGAAGAATACCGGTTAGGCGCGGAAGCAGTGCAGTATGAGGACCCCGATAGGCTATTGGCATATCTTCGAAATGCTAGGAATAGTCGACCCCAAGTTGATCGTAGGGTAATCAAGGGACAGTCTAGCAGTAAGGGTCAAGAGGTATCAGCTAAGCCTGTAACCAAAGATACTCGTTGCTTTAACTGCAAACAAGAGGGTCACGTGGCCTCATCATGTTCGTTCCCCATAAAACGGTGTGATAGATGCAAAAAAATGGGACACAAGACTGAGCAATGTTTTGCTAATCTCCCATCTAGTAAAGAAAAGACGGTATTAACAGTTTCTGGTGATAAACTCGGCGATAAATATTTTAAAACAATAGAAGTCAACAATGTTCCTTTTAATGCATTTATAGATTTTGGGAGTGAGTGTTGATTGATGAGAGTGTCTGATTTTAAAAAAATCGCTTCTACCTTAGATACCAATGAGCTACCAACTTTGAGAGGCTTTGGGAACTCGCAAGTTCAAGTGATAGGTAAGCAACGAGTTCACATAGCAATTGATAAAGTAGTCGCAGATATTGATCTTTTTATTGTACCGGATGACGCCATGCATGTGCCAGTTATGATAGGTCAATCGTTCACGGAACAGCCACACGTATTGGTATATAAAACAAGTGACCATCTACACTTGTTGCAAGCTGATGAAATCTTTAGACATAACTTTAAAGTTAAACTATTCTGCCTTGATGACATTATCATATCAGATGGTGTGTCAGTTATTGACGTGCGCGTGGAACCTGTCATGACGGGCGATGTGTATGTCGATGGCGGACTTAGGTTAATATCTGATGTGAGGTTTTCGGTACTTTCGGGTCTATACAATTTTGATGTGATCGGCCTAGGTAAATTAGCTGTTAGTGTACCTTGTAGTAGTTCTATCACTATTAACAAAGGATATTTAATTGCTCGTGGACATGTGGCAAAGGAGGACAATGACTCTGCCTCTCAGGTTATGCAAGTCTCTACGTGCCGGGGTGAAACGGTTGTACCTATTAGGGACGTAGATATTAAAGTGGGCGATGGCATTTCAGCAGCAGATAAGGAGCAGTTGCTATTACTGTTGAATCGTTATAGAAAATGTTTTGCATCAAAGCTTTCAGAGTTGGGAACCACTACTGCTGGTGAAATGTCAATCACCCTCAACGACGATCAACCGGTTGTGTACCGGCCTTACAGGTTGTCAATTAGGGAAAAGGAGGTAGTAAGGGACATGGTTTCAGAATTGTTAGAAAATGGGATAATTCGACCCTCTACCTCTCCTTACGCTAGTCCGATAGTCCTAGTACGTAAGAAAACCGGCGAATACAGAATGTGTATCGATTATCGGGCATTAAATAAAAAGACTATTAGGGAAAACTATCCTATGCCCCTAATAGATGACCAACTAGATGTTCTGGCAGGACATCAATTTTATACAACACTTGATTTGGCGTCTGGTTACTACCAAATACCAATTCGGGATGATGACCAGTACAAAACAGCGTTCGTAACACCGGACGGCCACTTCGAGTTTACTCGAATGCCCTTTGGTCTCGCGAACGCTCCTGCGACATTCCAACGTATTATGAATCAGGTGTTGGGTTCTGCTCGCCATAAGGAAGCCTTAGCCTATCTAGATGATGTTATCATTCCTGCCAAAGACTTTCCTGAGGGTTTGAGTAGATTAGAAAATATTTTAAATATGTTTTCAAATGCCGGACTTACTCTTAAACTTTCTAAGTGCTTCTTTTTCGGATCCAACGTTGACTATTTAGGTTTTGAGGTGTCGAGAGGGGGTATCCAACCAGGATCCCGAAAGATAGAAGCTGTTGATAATTTCCCTGTTCCACAAAATCAGCATAATGTCCGTCAGTTTTTAGGACTTGCCAGTTTCTTTCGACGTTTCGTACCGGGATTCTCAATTATTGCCAAGCCACTAACTAGGCTTCTGAAAAATAATGTAGACTGGGTATGGGGGGAAGAGCAGGCTTTAGCATTTAAAACTCGCAAAGAGAAATTAGTCGCTAAACCAACTTTAGCTTTATATAATCCCCATGCTCCAACTGAGCTCCACACAGATGCCTGTAAGATAGGGCTGGCTGGTATCTTATTTCAACGAAGTGAATGTGGTATGTTACGACCCGTAGCGTATTTTAGCCGCCAAACTACACCGGAAGAGCAAAACTACGCCCCTTATGATTTAGAAACACTCGCGGTTGTGTCTGCGCTGAATAAGTTTCGAGTTTATCTCATTGGGATGAAATTTAAAATAATTACCGATTGCAACTCTTTAAGGGCCACATTTCAAAAAAGAGATATGCTACCCCGAGTTGCTCGATGGTGGCAACTCATGCAAGAGTATGATTTTGATATCGAGTATCGGGCGGGTGTATCTATGGCACACGTAGACGCACTTAGCCGAAACTCGATTTCGGCTGTTTCTCAAGAAACGCTTGATGTCTACAATGTCTCAGAGGAAAGTTGGCTAGCGACCGTGCAGAGTGCAGACTCTGAGATCCAAAGAATTGTTCAGATTCTTAAGGACCCCAATCTTGATGACATTGTTGACATTAAAAATAATTATAAAATTAGAGGTGACAAATTGTTCAGGCTTACCGCGGAAGGCGATCGGTGGGTTGTGCCGAAGGGGGTACGTTGGCAAGTAGTCCAGCAGAACCATGATGCTATAGGGCACTTTGCTTTCGACAAAACTCTCGAGAAAGTTAAATCTTTGTATTGGTTCCCAAAAATGCGAATTTTCATAAAAAATATGTTAGATCGTGCCTAGAGTGTGCTTATTCAAAAGCAACAGGAGGAAAGCAACCTGGATATTTGCACCCAATCCCAAAAATTGACAACCCCTTTGACACAATACACGTCGATCATGTCGGTCCTTTGTACGCAGTAGCAGAGGGAATATGCACATTTTAGTAATTATAGATGCGTTTACTAAATACATTTATTTGAAGGCTGTGAGAAACACAAAATCTTTTACTTCCGTTCGGGTTCTTAAGGAATATTTTGGTATATTTGGTGTCCCGCGTAGACTTATCTCCGATCGAGGCACTTCCTTTACTAGTGGCACATTCAAAAAGTTTATGCAGGATAAGGGTGTCAAACATGTGCTTAACGCGGTAGCTACACCAAGGGCCAACGGGCAGGTGGAGCGTTACAATAAAGTTATCGTAGACGCTCTAACGAGTAAGTCAATTGGCACTGATGATAATAAATGGGACGATCACCTGCCCGATGTCCAGTGGGGTATGAATAATACTATTAACAAGGGCATTGGTCGCACACCATCAGAAGCTCTGTTCGGTATAAGGCCAGTCGGCCCAAGCGAAGGTAGGATGCTGTCAGATTTGAACCTTGATAATAGTACAACTTCGAATGATGCTGTTAATAATCCGGACATAGATACTGCTAGGGATGAGATTAGACAAGAAATAAATACTCATGTTGAGGTATCCCAACAAAAACAAAAAGAAAATTATGATAGACATCGCTGTCAATCCTCAAAATATCAGGTAGGAGATCTTGTAAGAATGGAGCGGCAGGTAGCCGCCACCGGTCAAAGTAAAAAACTCATACCTAAGTTCCAAGGCCCTTATAGAATAACAGCAGTACTAGATAACGATCGCTTTGCTGTTGAAGATACGCCACTTACCCGAAAGAGTGGTAAACGCTTTTCCACAATCGTGGCTGTAGATAAAATCAGACCATGGCTTAGTTTCAATAGACCTCATGAAGAGGACGTTAGTACGTCATCCAGTGATTCCAGTGAGGAAGACTCGCAAAAAGTTTAGTAAATAGATGTTAGATTGTTTACAAAAAAAAAAAATATAATAAAAAATGATTACACTAAATATTGATAATTACTGTTATTGTATTGTAATGTGTATAATTTGCATTAACATTAAACTGAGGAAATATTGTAACATGTATCGAAGAAGCTGTTTATGTTGTGTTTAATTATCTTGGTTCGTAACAGTGCATTAAATAAGTATGACTTTTTTATGTAACCTGGACATCCCTGGTCCAAGATTAGTTTTAGATGGACATCCCTGGTCCAAGATTAATTTTACCTGGACATCCCTGGTCCAAGATTAGTTTTAACTGGACATCCCTGGTCCAAGATTAGTTTTACCTGGACATCCCTGGTCCAAGATTAGTTTTACCTGGACATCCCTGGTCCAAGATTAGTTTTACCTGGACATCCCTGGTCCAAGATTTGTTTTACCTGGACATCCCTGGTCCAGAATAAGTTTTACCTGGACATCCCTGGTCCAAGATTTGTTTATATCTAATGAATATATGAATTATATCATTTATTTTTATTTTAGTAGTAAAAGTGATTTCATTAATATGTGTCCCAATGTAATATTTAACTATAAGGATGAAATTGTGATTACATAGTTAGCGTACGAGGTCGTACGGGAAAACTTGGATGGCCGACTGTTATCAATATTACATAATTTAAGATTATTATTATATCTATTTATTGTTAAAATTATTGCATTGATTACTTAAAATTCAAATGTATTAAAAGTATCTATGTTGACGAGTCGAGTATAAACGCAAGTACCATTTTGGCGGGAAAGTATAGCGGTGGGGAAAACGTATGACAGTTCTGGCTAATGGCGGACAAGGTAGTTGAATTGCAGACGTCGACTCGTCAACTTGATTGTGATCTTAGAAATATAAAGTTTCTGAATATAAAGTGTGTGTGAAAGTGTATTTAGAAGATATTAAAACAAGTGTGCAAAGTAAGTACTCTTTTATTCATTGTCGTTTCCATTTTTTCCAATCTGCTGAAATACTGTGCATAATAGTGAAATACAGGCCGGAATCCTACAGAAGGGCTTCCTACCTTCCTAGGAAGCCGCGTTGCTCGATGCCGCCCGCCTTCCTTCTATTTGGGGTCATTTGAAACCCACCTTGCAGTTTTCCCCCCTCCCCCTATTGAGCGTATTAAGAAAACGGACGTGAAACTCTCGATCTTAGGACTCCTGCTGATAAAACTCTACAGTAGTAATTTGAGTTGGATATTATTTGTTTGAACATGCTATACCTTATTAGACCCAAAAATAACTTATTTATTTTGGGAGGTTTCGGAAATTGGAATGTTTTAAAGTTATTTTTTTTACAGAAAATGCTTCCATTTAGAGATTTTTATATTTTTAAATATAATAAATAAAGACAATAACATAAAAAAATGTACTGTTGAATGAATGTGCCTGCTTCAAATACAGAAAAAAAAGTTATAAAAAAAACTTTGAAGTCGTGAAAAACTGTATTATTATCGAATAGTCGTATAAGCCACATGGTCACATTATAATGTAAGAATCACCGTTTGTTTATTTATTGTTAGTTGTTTTTATTTTTCACTTTATACGTTTTTTTGCAAATCCTTTGCTATTACTGGGTGACTTTTTAGATATCGTGTTTATAAAGAGTCCTTACATAAAAAATCACTCGTGTAGTTTTAAATGTTTTTAAGATAGAAGTATTATAAATAAACAGCCTTTATATAAATAAGCTCCAATCAGATTTTGGGGAAAACTTAAAAATATTATTTCGTACTCAAGTATAGTTAATAATAAAAATGATTATGAGTGTAGGAAGTAATGTCATTTGCTCGAACAATTTTTTTTTATGTTTTTGTAATATTTGCATTTTTCAATGCTATTTGGCGCATTGGACCGGATTTCCAAAGGTCGCGGGTTCGATTTCCGTCTGAGAATGTGGCCGAGTTAACTTTTTCCAATATTTTTCTATTTAAAATTTACCATAAAATAAATTATCTTTATTATATTATGAATAATTTTTAATGCTAATCCTAATCATAAATAATATTATAAATGCGAAAGTGTATTTTCTTGTCTGTTCTTTCTTCAACCAATCGATTTTTGGCATAAAGTTAGTTGAAATGACGAAGAGTAACAGAGATAGGCTATAGTCGGATTTATAATTCAGTAGAGTGATTTGACAGATTGTCAATGTCACTTTGTGAAAATAATGCTGAATTATAATGTAGATTTTTGTTTTGTGATTGATATATCAGCTGATTGGAAAATTAATTCAGATTCCGTGTTTCGAAACTGATTGATACACGTGTTCGTGAAATTGATTTCTTGTTTTTTATAGTTTTCTTCTAATATTTTATTCTAAATTGAGGTTCTTCTCTAAACAAATTGTTGGTGGGTGTGCCATAAGTGTTTTATCAATAAAAGTGTCTGTTTAATACTAACTTAGGTTAGTAAACCGCCGCGCCATGAATCCCGAGCCTCCTGATCCCCCTGACCCCCCCGACGCTGATGTCTCTCAACCAATGTTTACACAAACTTCTTCAGAAAAATCCGAGTCCCGTAAACATAAACTATAAACGGAATTGACTTCTAACCCTGACAAGCGAACTAGGAATGCTAACGACATTGATACCTCGACTTCCATTCAGTCAATATTCGTGCACCCAAGCCTATCCCAAGAATCTCGTAAGTATAGTTCAAATGACCAAGGTCCGTTTATCGTTCACGTTAGTAGGGAAGTACCTGATCCAACTGCAGGGACTACCATTCGTCCCATCATATTCGGTCAATTAGTCCATAGAAGTAACGTTAAAAACATTGTAAAAGGTGGAATCAAAAATGTAGGTAGAAATAAAATTGAAATGGAATTCAAATCGGGTTCGGATGCAAACAACTTCATTTCATCAGACTTTGCCACAAAACTATAAGTTCAAGGTTTTAATCCCAACATATAACATCACACGTATGGGCATAGTCCGGAACGTCCCAGTAGATTGGTCGCTGGATGAATTTATTGGTTCGGTTGAGCTACCGGAGGGTTGTGGAATAATTTTGAAGGCCAGACGACACAACAGGAAGGTATCTTCAAATGGTGACATTACATGGACTCCGACTCAAACTCTAGTGTTAACATTTGAAGGTCAGTTTCTCCCTAAGCGAATATTTTGTTACTTTACTTCTCTGCCCGTAGAAACGTACCAGCTCCCGACTATCCAGTGCCATAACTGTTGTAGGTATGGCCATATTAAAGTACAATGCCGCTCTAAGCCAAGGTGCTACCGTTGTGCCCAAGAACACCCGGGTGATAGCTGCAACATTCCTGAGATCAAATCTACCTGTCTTTTCTGCTATGGGGAGCACTTTGCTACTAGCAAGGGCTGCCCTGAAACAGTAAGGCAACATAACATCAAGTTAATCATGTCCCAAGAAAATATCTCCTACTTAGAGGCGTCCGCTCGGTTTGCTCCCGTGCGACGACCTTACTCGGATATGTCTAAGACCCCCACTTCCCCCGTAACTCCTCAACCAAACTTGAATTCTATTTTCCCTGCTGCAACTTCGTCACCTATGTCATACCGTAAAACGGTTTTCGTCACTCAAAATTCCAGAGCCCCTCCTCCTAAAAGTTATGACAGAGTGGCTCTTCAAAATATTATCTCGGAGGTCCCTCCCTCTTTACCCAATGGATCTAACCTAGAAAATCCATATTCATCATCGAGAGATGATAATCTACTTGAACATGTGATCTCCCTTTTAACTGACATATTATGTAGATTTAACGATGCCCTACCGCCCAACGTCGCACATAAACTAAGCCTTCTTAGTTCGCTCATTCCCAATGGCGCAATTAACCCAGCCAACGAGGAACACTCTGCAGTTCCTGCAATGGAACTGTAGGAGTGTTATCTCTAATTTACATGAATTTAAATATTTGTTAAACAAATACTCCGTCGCTGTCGCTGCTATCTCTGAGACATGGCTCAAGCCGAACACTCGGTTTAGAGTGTCTGGTTTTGCCTGTCTCAGAGATGACAAAGCCAATGGCTACGACGGAAGTGCTCTCTTAATTAAGGAGAACCTTACTTACACCAGACTCACAATTCCCCCCCCATAGCGACGCATTCAATGTCGTTGCGGCTAAAATACTAGATCTTTCATTTGTCTCTATCTATATCCCTGTCCCATCACCTTCCCTTATACCTGATCTACGAGCAGTCCTTTCAGCTATACCGCAACCCACTTTAGTCCTTGGTGACTTCAACACTCACCACACTTCTTGGGGCTCTCACTCCTGCGATTCGTTCTCTACCCACTTGATCGATTTGTTTGATGAATTCCACCTCTGTATTTTGAACGATGGTAGCCCAACAAGACGGGTGTACCCCATCCAGGATAAAAGGTCTGCAGTGGACCTTTCAGCCTGCTCTCCTGATTTGGCCACTGTGTTAACTTGGCAAACTTTACCGGAAACCTTTGGCAGCGACCATTTCCCCATAATCATCTCCAAACCAAGCTTATCCCTTCCTGCTTATGCCCCACCTTCTCTACGGAAATATAACACCAACAAAGCAGATTGGGTGAAGTTCTCTGCAGAGGTCGACTCACGTTTGTTGAGCTGTTCTCCTCCTCAAACAGTCTCCATTGAATCCCAATACACCCACTTTGCTGGTGTTCTAATCTTAGCAGCGGATCTCCACATCCCTCCGATCCGCCGAATGAAACGTAACCTAATTTCCCCTCCATGGTGGGACTCGGAATGCTCGGAGTTGATACGATCGAGGAAAGAAGCAGAAATTAACTACAATTTAAATATGAACGATATAAATTTTTTAGCATACCAACAGATAGCCGCCAAAACGAAGCGCCTCTTCAAACGGAAGAAAAGAAATGGATGGAGTGCATTTTGTGAAAGTTTATCCCCTCGCTGTCCCCCTTCTATAGTATGGCAGAATATTAGACGTTTCCGAGGCTCACTTGTCGGGCCCTCTCCTTCCTCAAATGATCCATCCCCTTGGCTAGATTCTTTTGCTAATAAATTAGCCCCCCCCTCCGTTCCTCCCGAAAATACTCAAACTCCTCCACTTCAACCCTTCAACTCTTCCTCTACCAATTTCGACTCCCCATTTTCCTTAGATGAACTCAAATGTGCAATTCGGAACCTGAGAGACTCGTCTCCTGGGGAAGACGGTATACCATATTCTTTTATTTCTCACCTTGGCCCCATTGCCCTCTCCTACCTCTGTAACCTATTCAACAATGTGGTCGAATCCGGAGACATTCCACAATCTTGGAAATCCCAAATCGTAATCCCCATACTGAAACCAGGCAAAAATCCGAAACTTGCTGCTTCTTACAGGCCTATAGCTTTATCGCCTACCACTTGCAAGATTCTGGAATACCTAATTAAGAATAGGCTTGAATGGTTGGCAGAATCTCGGGGCATTTTAGCAAAAACCAGTTTGGATTCCGCAAAGGCAAGGGTACGCTAGACAGCCTCTCTGTTCTCACTACGGAAATCAGACTCGCTTTCACAAGAGGAGAGTACTTAGTGGGTTCCTTCTTAGATATTTCTGCCGCCTACGACAACGTTCAGCTTCCGATGCTCAGACAGAAGCTCCTTCGATTGAGTTTAATTCCTGAGAGGCTTGTTCAGTTGATCCATAATCTTTATATGGATAGGTTGGTAAAAATTCGGTTCCGCAGCCACTGTCTTCCTCCTAGGACCGTTTGGCAGGGTCTGCCACAAGGCTCTGTCCTCAGCCCTTTGCTGTACAGTCTATATACATATGATTTAGACGAAAGTGTGACTAGCTTTGCCAAGATCCTTCAATATGCGGATGACTTGTGTTTATATGTACACGGGAAAGACCTTGACGTTATCGCTGATAGGCTTAACTCGGCAATACGCTATCTGTTGCAGTGGCTAGACGACCATGGCCTAACTCTTTCAGCTCCCAAATGCAACACAGTGGTATTCACCAGGAAAAGGCAGGTTCCAACTATTGAGCTTAAAATTGATGACCAGGCAATCCCAGTATCAGATAGTGTCAAATTTCTGGGTCTAACCCTGGACTCTAAACTTACAGGAGCACATCACTGCAATGATTTAGCGCAGCGCTGTGAAAAGGGAGTAAATATCCTTAAATCTCTATCGGGTGTGTGGTGGGGTTCTCATCAATACACCCAGAAACTCCTTTATAACGCCCTTATCCGCAGCCTTATGGACTACGGCTCCTTCTTACTGGAACCGTGTAACAAAGAGGGTTTAAATAAATTAGATAAAATTCAGCTAAAATGTCTAAGAGTAATTTTAGGTGCCATGCGTTCTTCGCCTGGGATCGCTCTCCAAGTCGAATGCGGTGACCCTCCTTTAGACCTTAGGCGTCAATATCTTTCGGACAGATTTGTTTTTAGAATGGCTCAATATAAGTCCCACCCTCTTTGTTTGCTCCTTCAAAAATTGTCCAACCTGATTCCACAGTCTTCTTATTGGTCCCATAAAATTCCCCCTAGAATTATCAGTAGCTTTAGGAAATTGTCGTCCCTCTCCCATCCTATAGTACAATTTGATTCTTACCCCCTTTTTGAAACTAACTATGAAGCTCTTACCTTTAGCCCTAATGTAATTCTGAATTTTGGTATTGGAAAGAACGATCCTGCAGCTAATATCAAGTTCCTAGAACGTTTCGGTGAAGATTGGCAGCAATGGTTGCCGGTCTTTACCGATGCCTCTAGGGCTGATCCACAGGGGAAAGTTGGTGCAGCAGTCTGGATACCAAAATACAGTATTGTGCTTAGTTTTACTTGTCCAAAAGAAGCATCGGTCTTCACAGGCGAGGCAGTAGCCATTCTAGAAGCGATTTCCTTCATACTGTCCCACCAATTAAATAGGTGCATTATTTTTACCGACTCTAAAAGTTGCTTAGACGCTCTTCTAGCAAATCAATTTAGATCCAAATCCCCCGCTCCTGTAGTCCTTCAAATTAAAAGCCTTCTCCACAAAGGCTTCCTCCAAAACACCGAAATAGTTTTGGCCTGGATACCCGGTCACAGTGGTATTCGCGATAACGAAGTAGTAGACGGATGGGCCAAAGAGGCTACACTGACTGGTAGTCCATGCAGGTTGCAAAATAATTCGTCGGATGCCCTCCAAATAGCTAAACCAATCCTTGAATCCGAGTGGGAAAGGAGATGGCAGAGTAATTCTAGGGCTATAGGCCGCCATTACCGTAGCTTACAAACTGTTATTCCGCGTAGACCTTGGTTCTGGAAGTACAAATTCCGTGACTTGCCCAGATATGTTATTTCAACCATTAGCCGCCTTCGTCTCGGTCATGTTTGCACCCCGGTGTTTCTCCACAAAATCCACATATTGGACAACTCCATATGTGAATGCGGTCTTGAAGAAGGTACTTCCGATCATATTATCTTCAACTGTCAGAAATTTCCTTCACTATACGATCAACTCCCTGCCTCTACTCCCCGCCCCACTAACCTTAATACCCTTTTAACTCTCTCTGACAAATCGGCTTTTTTTCGTTTACTGAAATACTTAAAACATCATAACATCAAATTGTAGTGTATCTCCTTATATTTATTTGTCCTTCTAAAGATAGAGAACGCTCAAGGCAGAATAATTATAAGTAAAAATCAAAATTAATCAGTGTATCTTTCATTACGGGACGTTGGCGGAATTTCTGTGAGGAACAGAAGAAAGCCATTACATAAAAAAAAAAAAAATATATATATAATGTAGTAATAATGATATTAAATTTTTGTGCGTGAATGGAATTACGAATAACAGTTTAAAGTTGGATTATTTTTAAATTACTCTTTTGTGTCGCTCTGTATCTATTTATCACAATACCTGCTTTCATTTAAGTGCGACCTACTTAATTTTATTTTCATTTTATTATCTGTTACTTTTACTTACGTACTTTATTATAATAAATAAACGTTCTAGTCGTTCTTTCGCGGTAAAAATCTTAAGTTAAAAAACATTTTGTTTGAGCACGTTTATGGGGGATATAAATTAACTCGGGTTATTTATTTAACTCGATGTTTTAAAACAAGTGGGCATTAGAAGGATTAAAAAACAAAAACAAAAAGTATTTGACAAAAAAGGTTTATATAAAAAATAAATATTAACAATACAGTGACGATTTAAAATTGCATGAATGCTATGATTTTATAAACAGCTTCATAAACAACATCCCACACCTCAGTAGGAGTAGACAAATATCAACAATTTTTTATCCTTAACCATGAATAATTTTATTTCCTACGCCGCTGTCGCCTTCTTCACTTTTTCAATATTTAGCCAGTCTCTTGGTTCCCTCAAAACTTTCAATAATTCTTCTTCTGGAGAGTTCGGCTTTGGTGTGTGCATGTACTCCCATTTCTGTGAACAAAGATACAGTGTTGCCATTACAAAAATATGATTAACCATGCTTCACAGACTGATGCCGCGGCCTCAGTATATCGCGTTATCGCGAACATTAACGCTGTCACCACTACAATAGAGTGGCCAAGTAATTCGTCGTATTGCAAACACGAATGCCTTGGCCACATTATAGTGACTACGCGAACAACGACAAGTGTGGCCAACCAATGAAAATATTCTTTAACAATATAAGAATAATTACAGCGACTTCGCTATACTATGTATTTATTACAAGCAATCAAAGTAAAGTGTAAAGGGTAGTCAAGTCGTTTACTGACTGATTAAAGTAAGCCAGTAGTTTTTACCTGATCAAGTTTGATTACAGGATCAGGGGGATTCATGCAGGAGACCCTCACCAAGCAGTATTCGGCTAATAACTTATTGATTCCCAACGTTTCGTCACGACTACTCACAGCATTGAGAGGCAGAGACATGAGGATGGACTCGTAGCGCGCCTCAGGAGTATGCAGGCCGAACTTGGTGCCGCGGTCGTAGATGAGGTTGAACTCGACGTATCGTCCGCGTCTCAGTAGCTGCCATTGTCGCTCGTAGTAGCCGTACGCATCGTCTTTGTGCTTGCGGACTGAAAAAATACAAAGTTAACGATACACATAGAGTATTTTATGATTGAAATTATAAGTCCGGGTTGAAGGACCACGGGCTCTATTTTTGGATTCACTCGTCTCGCGAGTTGCAAGACGAACGGGGAGGCGACCAGGCGAATAGCGACCTTACATGTGTAGACATAAAGGCTCGCGTGCTCGCGTTGGAAGGCGGGATCTCAGGCTCATTATGAAAATACGGAAAAAACGGAAACTCAAATGTAGCAAGAAAATTAGTAGAAACCTCGAGACGAGTGAATCAAAAATAGATTTTCAATAATTACGAGAGATTTGGTTCGCTCAAAAAAGTGTTAAAGGTGGCAATGTGTACCAAATACGCAGTCGATAAGCTTTGTGTTATCAGTGTAATACTAACTAACCATATTTTCTTTCTTTCTTTCTAACCTAGTTTTGTAAACGCAGAAACGACACATGAACGACAAAAGAAACAAAGAAACAAATTTTTTCGCTTCTCTAGGGTGAAAGTTTCGGACATGTTAGACCCAACCAAACCAATGCTGTTGTTTTAGTGGTCACACCACATAACCAACTCCGTCTTCCCCAGACGAAGGGGTATCCGAAGGGATTTCACCAGGGATGAAAAAGGGTCTTTGAAGTGTGGCTATGCGAGTGATGAACAGTTTCAAGTACATGTACATGCATATCTTATGACATTATTCATTTTGCCAATCCCGCAAGGAATAATGTCATAAGATTATGTATGTGTATGACTATATATGCGCTAATACCTATGGGCTACCTGCCCGGTACAATGCCATTCAAATAAGAATACGATGAAACATGCGCCATTTTGTGACGTCATTCTATCCAACTAACTTCACTTTAGTACGGTATACAAAAAAGAAATTAAGGAAAAATCAAATAAAAATAAAATTCCTTAAAGTATGTATTGTATGTGAGCCGAATTTACTAAACTATTTTAGTAGCATATAATTTATGTCGCGACACCAATATTCATTAACAAATGTAATCATCAATTTTCACAATTTGTTTTATCGCCTCTGTGGTCTAGTGGTACAACCACCGGTATCAGACCCAGGGGTCCCGGGTTCGATTTCCAGCGGGGGTATTTATTGTATTCGGTTTGGTTGGTGGTAGGACTGGTTAAGTCCGTCTGGCTAGCTACCACTCTCTTATCTAAGTCTGACGCCATAACAACAATGTTTGCAGCATAGTTGTGTTCCGGCAGTTAGAGATAAGTAAGCCAGTTCCCTTTCATCTTCAACCTTATCAATACTTAACATCAGGTATGATGAAGGCTAAGTGTCTCCCCGTTATTCATTAAAAAAATGAATTCAATAACTTTACGACACTAACAATTATTTTATTCATGCATGACAATAGTTTCGTAATCTAAATTCAAGATTAGCGAAGTCCTATCCGTAAAAAAAAGTGTTTTTCGCGTCTGAAGTTAGCCAACCGCCCGTCCTATTCTTATTTGAATGGCATAGTAGTCATATTGTCAGGCTGGGTATGACAGCTTCAGCATAGATGACGAAGTTGAAGGCGGAACACTGTGACGGCGTATCCAGGTCGTCAAAGAATATCACGCCCACAAAATTACCACTGACATAACATCTTATGTTGTCGCTAGCTGACGCTATAGCTAAATACATAATTATAGCTAATACCTATGGGCAAGTAGCTGGGTAGAACGGTTCAATCAGGAGGTGACGAAGTTGAAGGCGGAACACTGACGGCGTATCCAGGTCGTCAAAGAATATCACGCCCACAAAATTACCACTGACATAACATCTTATGTTGTCGCTAGCTGACGCTATAGCTAAATACATAATTTATTTATTTATTTATTACAACCAAACTTAGTTGTAAGTTTATTACAGTTTTCACCACTGCGATAGTGTAGTGACTTGTGAAGATTACAACTTAAGATTAATTTAACTTATAACTACAAATAAATAACGAAACCCTTGTGAATTCACTCAGAGCACACGCAAAAAGGTCTATTTCCTTAGCAATTAAGTTAAGGATCGCGATTGCGCGCGTGAGCGGTGCCTCCTTGAGCAGGTTGGTGCGAGCGTGCGGGCCCGCCAGCAGCGGCGGCCGCCTTCGGCGCTCCACATAATTATTTGGCGCATTGATATTAATATGCTTCAGTAAATCCGCATTAAATATTATTCCTCTCAACACCTTAAATATATACAATACTAAAGCTACGTTTCTCCTTACTTCGAGTTTATTGTAACCAACCATTCCTAAAACAAATAAAGTAGGATACATCAATGGGTAGAATGGATATACCCCATACTGCTTTAAATAGATAAATCTAGTAAATTTGTTTTGTATCCTTTCCAGCATGAGGGTATATTTGGTTTCATGCGGTGCCCATATCAGTGAGTTGAACTCCAGCTGACTCCTTACCAGACCGTTATATAGAACTATGATCGCTTTAATATTTGTAAAATTATGAGCTGTACGCAGAATGAATCCTAAGTTACGATAGGCTTTTTTTACAAATATTATATATGTGATCACGGAACGTTAGCGACGAATCTACATGAACTCCCAGATCTCTTATCTCATTTACTCTTGCTATGGTTACTCCGTCAACCTTGTAGTCGTACGCCACTGGATTGTGCGCACGCGTGAAAGTTAATATTGCGCATTTGGTGGTATTAAATTGTAACTTATTTACATGGCTCCAATTCACTACTCGGTCTATATCTTTCTGCAACTTTTGACAGTCTTCCGGACACTTGATGGCCAGATACAGTTTCAGGTCGTCTGCAAACAGTAAACACTTTGCATCCTGGACTACTTTCGGCAAGTCATTTATGACTAGGAGAAATTCCAAAGGCTCTAAATTACTGCCCTGGCTTACCCCCGATCTCGTGTAATATGGATCTGACACGTACCCACCATAGTCCACGTATTGCTGACGGTCCTTCATATAGCTAGCAAAGAATTGCAGGAGATGTGAGGTGAATCCTATGCTGGCTAATTTTTTCAGTAACACGTCATTATCGACAAGGTCAAATGCTTTTTTATAGTCAAAATAAGCGGCGTCAACCTGTAGCCCACTATCCACCGCGGGAATCACCTCTGCCATATAATTGAGGAGGTTGCTGGTCGTACTCCGCGCTGGGCGAAAGCCGTGCTGTTCATCTGCTAGCTGTGCGCTTACCTGTGAGTATAAAATCCTATGGACTGCAGACTTAAAAACCTTTGCCGGTGTCGACAATATCGCCACCGGCCTGTGTCCCTCCACAGTAGACTGCGATCCGCCCTTTGGTACCGGGACAACACGTGTCAGCTTCCATCTTTCTGGAAACATGGCCGCCGCCAAGCAGAGGTTATAAATATGCAGTAATGGTTCAGCTAACACTTCGCGACAGTCCCTGAAAATGTAGGGTGGAATGCCGTCTGGACCTGAAGACGTTTTAGGCTTCAGTCGTTGCAAGAGCCCCCTCAACATCCTTTAGCTGTAGCCGATCCAGGTGCACGCAAAGACCCTCATTTGAGCTACCGGCAGTGTTCGATATGCTAGCAGACACATCTAAGTCAGGTTGTTGTTTATTGTAGACCGAATGGAAATATCGCGCCAACTCCATTACACACTGTTCACCACTCAAAACACTGCCATTTTTTGTTATAAGTTGTGGATCTCTATTTCCTCTTTTTGATTTAATATATTGCCAAAACGCTTTAGGATCATTCATCAAATGACTTTGGACTCGGTGACGATATTGTTCCTGTGCTGATTTTATTTTACTTTTAACTAGCGATGTGCCGCTGGGAATATTCCCATTTCCAAGTAATTTACTCGTTGTAAACTTACGGGAATATTCCCAATATTCCCGGAAACTTTCCCAAAGTTTCCAAAATAATATATTTTCAAGTATGGTAAAAATTCTGTGCTATTTATATTTTCTTCTTAATCCCACGGTTACGCAACAACAAATATGTGCATGCGCTTGCTTGAGCCGCGAGGGGAGGGTCCCGCCGCGCCGCCCCCTCCCCTTTCCTCTAGTTTAAAACAAAAGAAACACGTTTACCCCAGTGTCGCTTTGATTGTCTAGTATGCTGTGCTAGCTGTGTTAGTCATAATGAGACCAAAAAGTACATTTTTTTATTACTTTCTACAAACTGTTAACGAACAAACAAATTATATATGTTCATTTTGTAAAATTGTATACAAATATAAAAATAACTACTAGCTTTGCCCGCGACTTCGTCCGCGTGGAATAGTGATTTTCGGCGGGGGCGGATCTTTTCGCATAATGTCGATTGTCCTAAAGTCGTTTGTCATACATCAATTGGCATAATCATCAAATAGCATAACATTAATGTCACTTATGTTTTCCTTCGCATAAATTTTAAGTAGCATAACTGTCTAAAGGCATATTATTATGAAGCATAATAAATGAAATCCCTAATTTCATTTGACCTAATATTACGCAGTCCTAAAATCCCTTAGCATAATTTTATTTGCCATAACTATAGAAAAACCTAATTTTATTTGGCATATTATAGGTAGTCCTAAAATATTTTTATGGTAAAAAAATGATACTTAACAATTTCTATTATACTTTTGGGTTAGGGTGTCGCAAAGGGGGTGCAGGACTTAAAAAAAATTCAACAGATTTTGTATGGATCAGGGACTTGTAAAATTTTCAAGAATGAATTTTATAAAAATGCGAATCTCTCGAAAACGGTGCGCCGTAGCTAAAATCTAACAAAATTTTCGACCCCCCTTTGACACCCCCGGAGATACTAAGGAGGAATCCGACGGACATATATTTTTTTTCTCTAAAATTTTTTGGAAAAAAACAGAAGAGGGGAGGCGCGTCTGCAGCAACAAACTGTAACAGACGTTTCAGGTTAGGTTAGGTTAGAACTGTGACCAAAACGCCGCGCGAGCCGAGCGAGCGAAGCGAGCGTGCCGCGGCAGCGGCCGGCGAAGCGGCAGAAAAAAATGTTTTTATTTATGTAAAAAAAACACTTTATTAATTTATTTGCATACTAGTCAGTGACAGAAACGAATCGCCTAAAAACCAACTCCACGCAGTCTTGTATGCCCTACCCCTAGAGTGTAATTTAAGTGTAATTTAGGCGCGGAGGGGCGAGGCGGCCCGCGATCTGCGACGATAAGCTCGCGTAGGACCGCCAGAGCCCCCGCCGGAGCCGTGACAGAAATCATGCATGCTGCTTGCCTGCTTGCATGCTGCATGCCTGCTTGCATGCTGCTTGCCTGCTTCCATGCTGCATGCCTGCTTGCATGCTGTACGCCTGCCTGCATACAGCAATTATGCTTTAAAAAAAATCGTAATTCTATTATTCCTTGTGATTATTATGCTATAAATTTATTATGCTTTAAACAAAATATGCGTTAAGATATTATTCGTTGTGATCGTTATGCTTTACATTAGTTATTATTTTAAAAATTATGCTTAGAGCTATTCTGCGTTTCAAAAATTATGCCTTTTCATACTTATGACAAACAATTTTAGCCTACACTATATTAGGACTTTTAAAATTATGCGTCGCGATAATATGCAACATGATAATTATTGGTATTAAAATTATGGAACATGATATTATGACAATAAACGTTATGCTTAAAATTACGGAGCATTTTCGGTAGCATTTTTAATTTTTTAGGCTAATAAGCTTTGTTTCTTTTTTTATTTATATATTAGTACAGCGCTATGAATGCATATTAACACATTAAAAAATTATATCACATAGCCTACCGCCCGCGGTTTCGCCCGAGGGAAAGTGATATTTTTCTCCTAAACTACCCACATACTACAAAACACGTCAATCCGTTGCTCCGTTTTCACGTGAAAGACGGACATACAAACAAACACACTTTCACATTTATAATATTAGTATAGATTGTATGTCAAAAGAAAATACATATTACGCTGAACACTGTCTCATAAGATGCTATATTTGTATCTCTTATAGTTTAGCTGGGCTGCTAGGGTTCCACATCAGGTGTACCAGAGACCTTCGATATTTTTCCGTCAATAGAAAATGTACATTACGTTAAACAACTTTTCTTAAGACGCTATGTTTCTATCTCGGCTGCTAGGGTTCCACATCAGGTGTACCAGATCTTCAAACTTTGTACGTCAATAGAAAATGCTCATCACGCTTAACAATTTTCCTTAAGACCGTATTTGTATATCTCTCATAGTTTGACTGGACTGCTATGGTTCCACATCAGATATTGCGATCTTCAAAATAAATTATAGCCTATATGTTGGCGACGACCAATAGCTGTATAACAAAAAAGTTTCATTAAAATCCGTTCGGTAATTTTTGCGTGAAACGCGGACAACAGACAGACAGACAGACAGACAAAAAATTATATTTTTGGTATCTGTTTCGTTTAAGAAGACCCCTGGAGGGAGGTATTTTTTTCTATTAATTCTTTTCAATGTATAGAATTAGATCGCTTACAGTTTTACTATAATTAACTATATGGGTATTGGAAATATTCCCGGAAACATTGGAAATTTACTGGGAATATTCCCAGGAAAATTGGAAATTTTCGCCATAAGTGATAATTAACCTTTGGCATATTCATTAAGCCTTGTAATATTGCCAATAGAATGGTTAGCATACAACAAAAAAATACTGTAATACAACACAAGCAATTTTCCCCTAAATTTCCGCTTTTGGGAATATTGCCGGGAACGCTTCTGGGAATATTCCCAAAGTTTCCAATATTCCCGGGAACGGCACATCACTACTTTTAACCCTAGTCCTACACTGAGAAAACATTAAGTAATCTTCAGATGCTCCACTACATTTATATTGTTTATGAAGGTCACCTTTTAATTTTAATTCACAGATTATGTCTCTAGTGTACCATTCGGGGTAGGTAAAATTAAATTTTCTAAAACAATGGTTTTTCTTTGGTACACAGCAATCTATAGCAAAATTAATTTGATTGTAGAAGAAATTTAAACTATTTTCTAAATCCAAATCGAACATTGGACGCCAATCCATATCCGCTATCATTGAATATAAAAGGGATAAGTTACCTTTATTAAAATTCCATTGTCCCGTCACAAGCAAGGCGTCCTTTTGCCTGGCATTCGATTCCCGATCACTGCAAGAATGCGACGCCGGCGCCGGCGCCGGTCGTGGCAGCGAAGCGGGCGCAGGTGGTGGCAGCGAAGCGGTCGCCGCCGCTGAGCGCAGGCCCAGGCGCGCGGTAACGCATAGCGCGGGGTGGTACCGGTCGAGGGGCACAATTGGAGTTTCCGCACACACACTCAAACCGTCCCATGTACTTAACACTAGGTCCAAAAAACGACCATCGCAATTACTAATATTATTGCTCTGAGTGAAACCACAATAGGCTATAAAATATTCAAAATAGCTAGAAACAGCTGTTGGACACGAATGTAAATTAAAATCTCCTAATACTATTATATTACTATAAATATTACAGTATTTTTCTATAATACCGAACATTGTCATATAATCCGTTTCACTACTTTTTGGTGGAATATAAATCACACAACACAAAAACAAAAAACGTCGTCGTAAGTAAACTGTTGCACTAACTAGTTCGAACACTTGTTTACTCAGTATGACGTCATCCGGGATAGCTACTTGACGCAGTTCGAACCGCGGTGTGGCCACTAAACACGCGCCGCCTTGCTTCCGTCCGTCCTCGCGATCGCATCTTAACATTGTGTAACCTGACGGAACTAGTTCTGCATCTTTAATTGAATTGTTGCAACCGGTTTCCGTGATGGCGAATAGGTCTGCCTCTGAGGAAGAGATGCCGTCACAAAATTCATCTAATTTTGTTCGGAGACCCCGTACATTCTGGTAATAAATCTCAATACTGTTATTATGTCTTATTTGGCTTGTTTCCGGCTTTACGAAACCACACCCACTCGCAAACTCGATATTTACTGCCCAGTTGTCCGGCTGGCATAATAAATCATATTTCCCTTCTGGAACACCTATTATAAACGATGCATAGTCCCTTTCAGTTTTGTGCTTAATTCGTTCTATTTTTGTACAAATGTCACGTCCGCATATGTTTTTTACATGTTCTTCTAAACTCTCTATTGAAGTGTCCTTTTTAAGCCTCCATACATGTAAATATTTTTTCCGCTCCAAACCTTGAATTACTGAAGAATTCATATTACCACCTCTCTTTACTTCGTTATTTTGATACCTACTCTTTTTTTTACTGACTTCTTTCCACTCTCCCATCCTTTCTTGTTCCTTTTCTTGAACGTTTCTTTCCTTGTTATCTATATTTTTGTTGACAACTACTGCGCAATCTTGTTTCGGCGCCTCGCGTAATATTGTTGGTTTTGTGGCCACACATTCTTGTGCGACCGCCACCTGCGCGTCCATATTGGACAATTTGTTTTGATTTTGCTTCACTACCTTGGCGAATGAAATTGTTGGTTTTGAACTTTCAGTAACATAGGTTCCCTTTTTCGCGATACAAGCTTTTAAATACGATTTTTTTTCAATCAAATCTTTAACTGCTTTTTCTAAAGAATTAACCATATTTAGTTTTTCTTGAACTACCGCCACAAAATTTCGAAGTTGATGTAATTCTGCTTCCGTACTATTAAATTTGCTTAAAAGTAGGTCATAATTCTTATTTTGTTCATTCATCTTGGCCCTCATTTCTTGTCGAAATCCCCTGATTTCTTCCAATACGTTACCGTCGTTCTCGCATAAAGACATTTCATGTGTTACGGTGCGCCCATTGCGCGCTCCGTATTGACATAAGTTGAAGCCGGCGTGAACGTTTTATTCATTACTGCTTGTCCTCTTACTGGTGTATCGCTGTTATCTCCCTTCGGAATCCCACGAACACATTCAGGACACAACCACTTATCTTTATATGCTTGGGCGAAATCATTAAATTTCTTCTCGGTCAGCCCAAGACACTTCAGGTGATACAATCGTTTGCATTTTTCTTGTGCACATTCCATATATGATATATCATATATAACCGAATCACAACCATCACATTTCGTACCCATTTAACACCACAATTACTATTAATACTATGTAGATATTTAGCAAGAGCACTCACACACGTCCGTACGGGAGCGACGCGCTAGCGTATGTATTATTAAATAAAGCTAATACCTATGGGCAAGTAGCTGGGTAGAACGGTTCAATCAGGAGGTGACGAAGTTGAAGGCGGAACACTGTGACGGCGTATCCAGGTCGTCAAAGAATATCACGCCTACAAAATTACCACTGACATAACATCTTATGTTGTCGCTAGCTGACGCTATAGCTAAATACATAATTATAGCTAATACCTATGGGCAAGTAGCTGGGTAGAACGGTTCAATCAGGAGGTGACGAAGTTGAAGGCGGAACACTGTGACGGCGTATCCAGGTCGTCAAAGAATATCACGCCCACAAAATTACCACTGACATAACATCTTCTGTTGTCGCTAGCTGACGCTATAGCTAAATACATAATTATAGCTAATACCTATGGGCAAGTAGCTGGGTAGAACGGTTCAGTCAGGAGGTGACGAAGTTGAAGGCGACCCACTGCGAAAGCGTATCCACACCCCGACCGCCTAACGGTATAGCTTGTGCTATCGCTATAGCTATCGATTTTTCAAACCCCCTACAAGGGCTCTCGCTGACGCTATTACTTTCATACTAAAAATGCAATAGTGAATCCAATAGATGAATAGAAATATGTAGGAATTAGCCAAAAATACTATCTTTGAAGGGTTTTATGAGAGTTTGAAGTTTGATAGCCATAGCAATACCACACGCTATACCGTTAGGCGGTCGGGCCTCAGGGGGCTAATTGTCTAATTTTACAATCTATCGCAATCCCTTTCAATTCGTTATTTGAAAGATATTTACATACTTCAGGCCGTCACTATTTGACATTTGATAGGGATGGTGATCGGGACGCGTTTTGAAAGGTATCGAATGAACGAAATTGAACTGTCTAAGCAAAGTGACAGACGAAAATATTTTTCAAATGTATGGAGAGATGTCAAATGAAGTATCATTTAAAACATCATTCGTTCCGAAAGGGATTGCGACTATAAGATATCTCTATATCAATCACTATACTTTTGAAAGGGATTGTGATAGATTTAGAAATTGGACAATTAGGGGGCAAGTCGTCAAACAAAATTACAAGCTAAAATTACAACTGACATAGTAGAAAATAGGGTGTTCTTGCTAGTAGTAAAAAAAATACATGTCATAAGTGGTGATGGTACATACCTATGGGCAGGTAGCTGGGTATGACGGCTTCAGCACAGGAGGTGACAAAGTTGAAGGCGGACCACTGCGTCGGCGTATCCAGGTCGTCAAAGAATATCCCGCCGACGCCTCGCCGTTCACCGCGGTGCGGGATGTTGAAGTAATCATCACACCATTTCTTGAATCTGGATCAAACAACATTGGATTGAAATAAAACAACTTTTAAGGATTAAAATGTCTAAATAATTAACACCTTTCCATAGAGGTGTTATCACTTTGCCTCGCTCGCACTATCTTTGTACACAAGAAAGTGTTGAAATAAAACAATTTTTCTGGATATTAACCGCGCTATATTTCTCGAACTAAGAGCCAATTGTCCGTATTTTTAGGTTTTTAGGGGTTTTTTGAATTTCCTGTCCCGTTCCCGTTTCGGCACCTTTTCAGCTGCCGTGGTCACGGGATGACTGAATCAAACAACTTGTTACAACTTTTTTAATTTAGTATATTACAATGATATTTTTATGTGATAAATATTAAACAAGAAAATATACTAGAAAAAAGCAACTTGTCTCCTGTCCTCATATGGGATTACACAGTAAGATCTTAGTTCGTGAAATATAGCGCGTTTAATATCCGGAACGCCAAAACGGAAGATATATTAGAAAATGTGTTAAAAGAAAAGAACTGCATTATAATTTCCCAATTAATGATATTGACTATTTATTTATCTACCTTATGATTATGACCCACGCCAACTTTATCAGAGTCTACGAAGAAAGACAGATTTACTAAATATTGAACCTTATTTTGATGATAATAAAGTCTCAAAACTAACCAAATGTTTACAACCCCTGTACCCTGGGGTCAGGGGTTCAACTTCTGTTTAAAAGCTATAATGGCGGCTAAAAATCATGTGTGTGTTGTGTTCCGGTAGTTAGAGATAATATAGCCAGTTTCTCAGTGGTTGAGAATTCCGGAAGAGGCTCGCTTGCATATTCAGCTTTATCAATACTTAACATCGGGTATGCTGAAGGCTTAGAGTCTCCCCGTCGTTCATAAAAAAAGTTAAAACAGTTGTTTTTGCCACTTACTTAGCGTAGTAAGTGTTATCGTGGTCGTCGCAAGCTTCTTTCAGCGTGCGGTGGAAGTGCATGGCGTCCTCCTCGTTCAGGTAATAGGGCGTCAGGTCCGTGCCGCCGCCGAACCACCACTGCACTCCTGCGCATGTGGTCGAGAATTTCAATACAACAATGTATAACTAAATATATCAAAAATTACTACCACCATATTAAGGGGATTTTTTATGCGGATGTCATAAGAAGCTTATTAGCAGTACCAGCGGCTTTATTCACACGGGAACGTTCCCGATAGGGGAATGTATGCATTATCTGTCAATCACTTCACAAAGCACAGAATTCGAATCCGACTCCGTTTCCGACGATTTGTGAATCGGCCCGTAGATTTGAAACATCTCTAAAGGTCCTATAGTTTTATACCAAAAAGTACTTTCTTTTTCGATATAGCGGCTTAATATCCTTAAAATCTCGCGTGGTCGTGCAGGAAATCTCGTACTGGGCACGACTATTTTAGGTATACTGGAACGTCGAAACTAGAAGAGTACATTTTTTTGTTCATATTTTCATGAATATGTACCAAAATAAAATTAAGAAAATGCTCCGTGGTCCTGTTAGAAATCAAACTGCTGAAATCGGATCTAAGTAATTAAGCGCTTTTGAATCATCCTACTTTGTTTTGAATTTTAAGCTACTTTCTAAACTTAAGACGTGTACTGTCATATTACACCCACTTATAATATTTATACGTCATTCTATTGTCTGTGAGTGGGTCTGGCGACCTGTAGCACAGGTTTCGTTTTCTGAAACCTATATCTGTCACCAGTCCCTCACAAATGGTAGAAACACGTACAGTGTACCTATAATATCAACTAGTCTTAAGTTCTATTATTTGTGATAGGAAAATAAACAAATATTTTATTATTACTTATATTATTTTATAATCATCAATTTTTTTTTACACTTGTTAAACTTATTACTGACAAGATGAATGGGCGCAAGAAACTTATTACTAGCGGCCGCTCGCGGTTTCACTTGCGTGGTTCCCGTTCCCGTGGGAATATCTGGATAAAATGTTCATATGTTCATAAACAGGCTATCTACTATTTGTAAACCAAACTTCATCCAAATCCATTCAGTAGTTTTTGAGTGTATCCGTTGCAAACAAACAAATCTTTCCTCTTTATAATATTAGTATAGATTAGCTTTAATTGTAGTAACGAAATTGAAGAATTGTTATTGTCCGAATGATCAACAACGGATGTTCAAAATTCCTGAGTCCTGACCACCGCTCTGTCTGATCAAGTGCTAAAATTCCTGGCAAATCAAACAAAAGCCTGCAGTCTCACCGTCTTTGTCTCGCACCTCGAAGTATCTGTAGTTGAAGTGTATGGTGGGCACCATGGGGTTGCGGGGGTGGATCACGGCGCTCACGCCCGCTGCGAAGAATGGCAGCTCGTTGCTCTGAAGGTTACGACCCCTGGACAGATAAAATTTTCTTCCAATTGATTCAACCTTAAAATACCAAACAAAAGTGGTTGATTTTAACAGGTGCGTGGGATTTTAGATTAGGCAGTCTCAGCCTTCTCGAACACTCTACCATTCTGCAGCACGCACGTGATCGCGCTCTTTGAACCTTGCGTCCTAGTCAATAAGGTGCCATGACAACTGACCTGCTGCTCATTTGTTGCACGGCGGCGGGCTGCAAGTTGCCGGACACCACGGATATGTTGACGCCGGTCTTCTCGAACACTCTACCATCCCGCAACACGCACGTGATCCCGCACTTTGAACCTTGCGTCCTAGTCAATAAGGTCCATGATAACTGACCTGCTCCTTATTTGCTGCACGGCGGCGGGCGGCAGGTTGCCGGACACCACGGATATGTAGACGCCGGCCTTCTCGAACACTCTACCATCCTGCAGCACGCACGTGATCCCGCACTTTGAACCTTGCGCCTAGTGAATAAGGACCATGATAACTAACCTGCTCCTCAATTGTTGCACGGCGGCAGGTGGCAGGTTGCCGGACACCACGGATATGTAGACGCCGGCCTTCTCGAACACTCTACCATCCTGCAGCACGCACGTGATCCCGCACTTTGAACCTTGCGCCCTAGTGAATAAGGACCATGATAACTAACCTGCTCCTCAATTGTTGCACGGCGGCAGGTGGCAGGTTGCCGGACACCACGGATATGTTGACGCCGGCCTTCTCGAACACTCTACCATCCTGCAGCACGCACGTGATCCCGCACTTTGAACCTTGCGCCCTAGTGAATAAGGACCATGATAACTGACCTGCTCCTCATTTGTTGCACGGCGGCAGGTGGCAGGTTGCCAGACACCACGGATAGGTTGACGGCCTTCTCGAACACTCTTCCATCCTGCAGCACGCACGTGATCCCACACTTTGAACCTTGCGCCCTAGTGAATAAGGACCATGATAACTGACCTGCTCCTCATTTGTTGCACGGCGGCAGGTGGCAGGTTGCCGGACACCACGGATATGTTGACGCCGGCCTTCTCGAACACTCTACCATCCTGCAGCACGCACGTGATCCCCCCGCCGCCCTCCTTGCGAGTCCAACGGTCGACTTTGAACTTTGCGTCCTAGTAAATAAGGTCAATATTCAAAAGGAGGTTTATTCTGTAAGTCGGAATAGCTTCAGTGGACAACCGAGTTTGGCATAAAGTGTGATACCACAGTGTAAGCACCAAATCTGATCATACGTCATGGCGATGATACCATTGATCCAGTTACTATAACAAAGATTTTACATTATTAGGAATTGAGTTATTTTGTGATTTTTTATATATGGAATTTTATTTATTTGTAGACATTTTAATTTTAATATTTAATACATGCTACAGCACATGCGACAGCTGTGAGTGTCTGTCATGAGTCTGAAATAAATGATTTTAATTGAATTAATTGATATTATCAAACCAACTGGCAAACTCATTCTAATGATCTATGTACACGCTTGAGTAAATTTGTCTATGCATTTCGATCACTATCCGAAGTAGCTAATCTATAGACAGTATTAGCTGCTTATAACGGATATGTGGCCTCAATTCCACGTTATGGAATTATTTTTTGGGGCAATTCTGCACACAAAGAAATAGTTTTTAAAACACAAAAAAGTGCATTAGGGCCATTAAATCTTTAAAACGTAGGGATAGCCGTAAATAACATTTCATTGATCCAAAAATTATAACAATGCCATCGCTGTACATATACGAAACTGCAATGTTCGTCAAGAGGAATCTACATCTCTATTCCATAATATCATCTGGCCAGACAAAAATAAGCAAATAAATGAGTGCAATAGTTAGTATTCTTTGATGCAACAATGACTAAAACAGCGCAACTAAAACAGGAAATACCTACTTAGCTTTTTCTGTATGGCAACTAAATTTTTAATAAATTGCCCAATAAATTAAAAGAATCTAATTTGAATTTAATCTAATTTTAATTATTAACAGGTAAGCTTATTATAGCTTAACGACTTTTAATTTTAATAACTTGATAGATTGACATTTTATGCACCCGACTATTTACATTCATTTTTTTAATTATAAATAGTAATTTTATACGGCATTTATTTGTAACTGAATAATTGTTGAAATTTAACTTTATCACCATTTCAAATTTGTACGCTAAACTGAAAATAGTGGTGAAGCATATGATACTTTATTCTGTGACACCATCTGTATTTTACCTACTCTCTCTCTCTCTACTGCGCAATTCTTTCCCACATGATGGTGGAGTCTGCCTTCCTTATCATCCTTTTCCACTTTGTTATTTTTACCTACTATGTTTACAAATAAATGAATTTCTATTTCTATTTGGTTGTCCACTGAACATAGCAAACACTAGGCATTTAGGTAAAAATTTGGAAATTGATTTTGAGCTCCAATCTTTAAAATCAGTTGGATTTTTTTGTTTGCTATATAATATAATGTTCAATAATAATGCTTCATTAACATGCAATCAACTTGTGAATATAATTTGGAAAATTTTAGAATGGTCGTTTTTCTAGGTCTACAAAAAAAAACAACTGAACAGATATTGTCATACCGGAAATATCAAATAAATGTCTTCATCAAAGTCATAATCCTCCACAGTTTTTTCATCTTGCCAAGCCTACAAGAAAAAAATCTGGTATGGGAAAAAACTACATACACAATAGAGAAAAAAAATCTAAAACTTATTCTTGATAGAACCAAACAATATAACAATCATGCAGATTACACCTGTGTTACCCTGATAAAGTTATAAGTATCTAGTCATATTAGGATTTATGTACAGTCAACATCGTGTCAAGGCAGCTCCCAAGGTCAAATTGTAGTGTATCTATGATGTGTAAAATTTCTACAGGCAATTCCAAACTCAATGGCTTAAGTCTTAAAGTTCAAAGTTGATAGGAGTTTGACAGTTTTGTTAAGCATAACCTGCTGTTGACTTTTCATAATATATTATATTATCTGCACTATGTATCAAATTAATAATTGGTGAGCTGAAGGATTTACGAAAAGTTTGACAGTATAGATAACATCAGTTTTAGCATACTTTATCTTCCTCTGCCTCAAGAGCTCTACAGAATTCGGCTTGTATCCTCATAATGAGCAACTCCATTTGAGTCTTCATATCATCCTGGGTTCGCTCTAGCTGGGCTATGGGCGTGATCGGTTCAGCCATGTAGTTCTTTAGTTGCATGATCTCTTTCATCTCAGCTTTGTTTTTTCTGAGCTGACTGTATGCCATGCATCCTACTCCTACTAATGCCGCACCATATAATCTGAAAATAAAAAAAATATATAAGTACTTTAATAATTTTAATTTAGAAAATCGTTTTGTTACAATATATACTTAGGTACTTACTAAAGACTGAAACCATGTTTTTATATCTTTACAAAAAATAGTTTTTGTAAAGATAGGTATAAATGTTTACTCATGGTATATTTTATAGCATAGAATGAGGAAACAGACTACTACTACAATGGAACTTGAAAAAGATCTATGAATCATTTTTATTATCAGCAATGAATTGATAATAAATGTGTGTAAGTAACCACAATGTAAAGTAGGTAATATTATAAAATGTTTTTGTTATTGTAAGATTATTAGCAAACAATTTGAAGAGAATACAAACGAAACGAACATAAACATTCATAAGATTCTGGTAGGATTCCAACAAGAACGTCACAATCACTTTCCATTGGAACCAGTTTCACTGACACTCACTTTATAGGCCGATCTCTGAATTTCTTATAGCTCCCGACGTAAGTTAGCGTTTGGAAGTTGCGCACCAATATTTTAAAAGTCATTTTTAATGAAAAATCACTGAAAAATCGGTGAAATGCACTGATTTGTATGTTTACACTGACAGGTCAAGTACCCGGTGTTTGACAGACAAGCAAGTTTTTGACATTTCCTTCGCGAAAGCACGTCACTCACGTTGCGATGTTTTGTTTACAGCGCTGCCTGGTGGCCACTATGGGAACTAGCTATCAGCTGTTGTAATTTTTTTCTCTGCAAGAAGACGTGCCTACATGCGCAATATGTGTTCGTCTCTTTCCCGTACAGGGGCGGAGGCATCGATCGGGCGCGGCGCGCTCTTTCCGCCAGTCCGCGGCGACCTCGCTGGCGACGTGTCGGCATTGCGCGTGTGTGGCGCGGTCTGTGCTATCCCGGCTATCGATCCGCGAGAGGAGCCGCATTGCCGTACATTCCGGAGGCGGTGCCTCGCCTAGTTTTCGTCGATCGTCGGCGTGGCTGGCGCGTGTCGGCGTCGGCGGCGGCCCGGGGCGGCCTTGCGCAGTAGCGGCGCGAGTAGCGCGGGAGCGAGCGACCCATCTTCCGCCAAAACCGGCTCGCTGTCCGCCGCGGACGGCTGTGATGTAGCCGGGGCCGGCGCGAGCGGCCTTCGGACAAAGGACCCGCGTCGACTCGGTGTTTCGCGATGAAGAAGTTCACGTTCAAGGGGGTGCTGGACGGGTTCCGCAGCTCGGTGCAGGCGGCACCGCGCGGCGTAGAGCAGGAGATCCAGGAGACGCTGCGGCAGGATCACTTCCAGATTAAAAAGGTGAGTTGTTGTTTTATCGCGCGACGAGACATCGCAGATAATGGTGATGAGCGGGGAGCGGGCCCGCTACGCTCGAGTGGAGTGCCGTATTTGTAAAGAGGCCATCTGGCCGTCCGTAGCCGCGTGTGTACGCTCCGCAGCGTCGGCACCACGCACCAAAACAATCCCCCGACCCGACAGTAATGTACTGCTGCCAAAAATATAATTGGCCTCGTTTGTGAGGCTTTCGCTGAAACGATAAAACGCCGAGAGCGCGTTGTCGCCGAGCCTACGTCAGTGCTTAACCTTGACCATCTAATCTGAGGCGTGTAATACGCACAACAAGAGCGTAATTCGTTTAGCTGCCGCCTCCGTAACTTGTAGTAAGCAGAAAATTTCCTCGCTAAGTGGGGATACCTTCGCAGTAAATACAATATCGTGCACCTGTGTAGGCGGCAGAATGCCGATCATATTGGACTGATAGCAGATAAGATAAAAGGTGCACTTAATAATGCTACAACTTTTTGTAGAGTATTTTTTGACAGAATACCTCGTATTAAACGTTCGCTTAAACTGGCTTTTCACGAGACGTGGTAAATCACGTTACTTAACAACATAATGTAATAGGTCTCCTTGGAAAGGATATAAAATTTAATTTAGCAAATGCTACCTTCCCTGATAATATCAGGGAAGGTAGCATTTGACATTATTTAATATATTATAATAAATAATTTTTGACATTATTTAATATATTATATTAAACAATTTTTGACATTATTTAATATATTATAAATAATTTTTGACATTATTTAATATATTATATTAAATAATGTCAAAACTGACAAAACTTGATTTACCCATATGGTTGCTTGGGTAGACGTATCTTGATTGCCTACCTTTATCATTTTCTTATAAAATACAACGCTGCACTGCTTATTCTATTCCATATTCCTAATGAGTATCTGCTTTAATATTCAACTTCGTCATCCCTATTACACAGCCTCCAACTTCAACCAAACTATTTGTCATGGGCAAAAGTTGGTTAACTTTAGCCTATTACCGTGCACGGGTTTCAAATTAATATATTATTAAATTATATTGCGCTCACGATCTCACGAATCTCACTATATTAGATTTTCACCCTAAATGTCTGATGTTATCATGTCATGACTCATGACTCTTTGCGGTGATGTTCATCGTAAAGCAAAACAAGAAAAAGAAGTTTTTAGTTCTAGAAAAGGTCACTTTTTGTGGTACTACCAATCAACAGAAGTCTTTATTACATAAAAGAAAATCTCATCTAGCACTGCGGACAACGTGAACCTTTTAAAACTTTCTGCCTCCATCTTCATTTTCTAAATTAGGTGGCCAAACTAATTTCAGATGAAATTTTGTCGAGTATGAGTCGAAGATAGCGTCTAAAAATGTATTCCAATTTCACCTAATACTTTCAGGTCGTAATCCAGAAATTAGTTTCGAAGTGTGAAGATGTTTTTGAGCGTTCTGGTTTAAGGAGAATCTAATGGGTAATTCCTTGGCATGCTCTAAATAGGAGGGTAGAAGCAAATTGGTTTTCCTGTAAAATGTTTTAGCTGTGAATTTGGTTATGGCTTCCTCAAGCTATGCTGCTTTGTTTTCGTCAGTAACGATATCTTCACTTAAGCAAAAGGAATTTTTGCTTGTTTAAACAAGTTTATTTTTTTCAAATTAACTTAAAGCCAATCCTGTAATGGGATGTTCATCTTTATAAGGCAGCTCGCATTTGCACAATATTTTGAGGCCTGGGTTAAGTTTTAACATGGTCGATAAAAGGAATACAACCTCATCCAATGTTTATTTATACAGTCGAGACATAAACTGGTACGGTACTAAAGAATAACTATGGGCTTTAGTGTAGTTATGTTACATCGCTAGGATACCCGTTTAAATATTCATATTGTGTCTTATTTGCATAAAATTACAGTCCTCGTTTTAGCTTATACCCTGGAGTTCTGTAAAAGTGCCTTTTGTATTCTTACGTTCGTGTTTAAATTGTATTGCTTGAATATTTGTTTATTTTTAGTTGTTTCGGGCGATCCGAACGATGAATCGATGAAAGTTGTGTCTGTCTCAAATGCTATCATTGTTATTACTTTGTTAATATGAGGTTGGCGTAATCTAATAACTATGTGATAATGTTGAATGACGTCATGAATGAATCATCTAGCTACTGAGCCGTTATGAGATTCGTCCTCTGATCTCGGATTCGGATGATATTACGACCAGTCACTTGCTTTCGCCTTCAAAAGCTTTATTACTGTAATTGAATACGTCGTCGTAGTTTAATTAAGATATGGAGGAGAATTCATATTTTGACATTACCGTCTGAACTTGCTAGTTAGTTGCGTCTTTATCGAACACGAGCAGTTTTTCACCCATGATTTTTGGGATGAAAATAAGAAAGTATTTTTTTAAATTCTGGGAGTGTAAAAGGGGCATGCTTTTGGAAGGGGTTGAAGGAACTTTCCACACAAGGATTTCTTTTACGAGTCTGAAGTAGGAGAAAGAAGAAATAGTTATTTGTTATGCAAGGCTGGAAAGTTGGTTTTTAGCAACGAGTTACCTCTATTGAATTTTAAAGGTACAAGACGCTAAATTTTTCACCTCACAACAGCGAGGAACATAAATTTTTATAGTCTGTTGTTTCCGCGGTCAACTTCCGGTAAAAGTTTCATTAAACAAAAAAAATAATCTAAATACTTATAAGTACCTTATTCTAGTTGTTTTAATGATATAAAAATCTAAAATAATAAAAAAGGGAGTATTATATTCAATTCAAAATTATTTGAAGTAGGAATATATTGTTACTTATAAATAACAATAAAAACGATTCCGTAAATGTTGACACTGACAGGTACAAGACAAAGACAATTTAAAAATAAAGATCTATGTCACATTCCGAAATCCAATCACAGGTTGTGAAATCTCACCCAGCCTAATATATATTTTTTATAACAAATATTATATTATTAATATTATATATTTAATCTTATTGTTATTGTTTTTATGATTCAATGAACTAAAATAATATAATAAAACCAAAACGGAGTATTATAATTAATTTAAAGCTATTTAAAATAAGAATAAAATGTAACAATAAAGTCAATAGTGCTATTCGGAACGCATTATGACATATTTTTAGGTATTCAATTAAAAAAGTACTTTGCCGCGCTTGGCCGCAAAAAGCTATTTTCTACGCCTAAACTGATTGACAAAACCTCCTTTTCAGAGCGTGTGAGATGAAAAGAGAATTTAAGCTGATACGAATGAAAACTTAAAATACTGAAGTAGCAAAAATTTAAATTGCAGACGCAAGACGTATTAAGTGTCCCTAATACTAATTAAATTATGGTAGTTAATTATTAATATTTGTCATAAAAATCTTTGTCCAGTAAAAGAAAAACTTGTCGTTGGTTTTTACCGTTTTTTACGCGAATAAGTATCTTGCTTGTCCGTGGTTCGGTTGTTCGATCGATTTAAGAGATCTTACATCTCGATTTCGCGTAAAATGACCAATTTTGGCGTTCTTGATCACAGAAACAAAATTACATTAACAAATTTTGACCGATAGTGCAGAATAGATATTGGCATCTTTCATTGCGGCCTCGCTTTTTGTAAATTTTGGCTAACTTTTTAATTAAACCCAAAATTGCAGAGAAAGATTTTCATAAAATGCGCGATGGCACTTTTTAGAGCACCTGGATTGAACTAGATACTGTTCTAAACAAATGCAATAAAAAAAATAGAATGATATCTCTTATATAGTCGTATAGTTCGTAGCGGCTTTGGAATTTTGAAATATAATTGATTTCTTATCTTATTCTAAACTAAAATACTTCGAAAATCGCTTTAAGGTAACTGTGAATTTCTCCTGTCTACGATAATATTATTGAGCAAAATATGTACCAGAATAATTTAACGATTATTAAATCTTTATTCCTCATAATGTAACTAGAATAAAGATTTAATAATTTTTAAGCATGAAATTATTATCCTATTTTAATAAAAACGATAAATATAACTGCAAAATTACTACAAAATGTCTTGCACCGGCCGGCTGAACTCAGTACTGATACGCAGAATGCAGATTTGTAACTATTTTATCGTCTCCAATATTGATCACGTTTGCGATTTGTAATGAATTGCGAGTTGTAATGTCATTGTCTATTGTGATATTTTACTGTAACTGTGTTGTAATTTTATAAAACTGCAAATGTTATTTTAGCGTTTGCGTTAAGAGCTCAAATTTTCAAACTTATTACTTTAAGAGAATGATCTGTTTTCAAAACGCAAACGCGCAAAATCATTTTGATTTTATTTAAGTAACTTTTATTCGTATTACTAGGGGACGAAATTTTCTGACCGACCTATCTTAAAAACCAGAAAAATTGATACAGAAAGCCTCCATTATAAAGCCAAACCTAAGCAAAGAGTAAAAACGGGCGACACAGAAAAATCCAATACCGCTTCATTTTAATTGAAACACATTAGCCTTTATTAAATTACACCCATCTAGATTTTATTAACTTCGGAGTCTCTGACGCAATGGGACCGTTCTTCGGCTGTCATTGGTGGAAACGTGGCCATTATTGAATGTAATCTAGATGGATATAGGCAAAGGGAACATGAATTATAAGGCCTCAAGTGACAGTTGTAAATTGCAGGGATCGGGCAGGTGGCTTCTGTCTAAATGAGCGTTACCGATCTAATTTGATAGTGAGATGTGTATACACGGTTGGGTTTAATTAATGTGTTAAACTGCTAAACCTTGTTAAAAATACACACATTTACAATACAGAAGAATGAAAGCAGTAGCGTACAAAATTGTTGAAGATACTAATTAACGAAGTAGGTACTTATGATAATAACATTCATATAATTTTTGGTATTGATCTTAAAATTAACTGTGGGTTATACCTAAGTATTTAATCGAATTATTTTCCGTGACGGATGTAGCGGTTTATTATTTTATTATTGCGACTATTATTAGGAATCTATAATTATTTTTCCTAATATGATACGGAAAGACTGCAACTTCAAGCAGTTTTACATGGCAAAAATGTGGGAAAAATTTATGACTTTAAAAAACATTTACGCTTGATGACATGGTCAGCGTGACCTATGACTGAAAAATTGTTTAATTTCCACCAGTGTCATCTCAGAATGGCTATTTATATTCATCTCACGTCCTTTACTGGCCATTGTTCATAAAAAGAAGAATAATGTTCGCTCTCGGATTCATCATACATAATTATGATATGCTAATGACTGGATGCTGCGGCTCGTGCATTAAGTTTCTGCAAAAAAATTGCAGACATTGCTAAAGCTGCTCGTTTGTTTTCTTCGTTACTTATTTCCATTTTCATACAAATATTATAACGAGACGAACCGGCAAGAAACCCGTCAAGGACTGTTTTTTTCACACAGAGTCGTCAAATAGAAATATGGAGATGTGACCTTAACTTTGAGATCAGCCCCCTGATATGTAACTTGTTTCTATCAACGTTTGATTGAAAGTGCAGTCACATTGCTACTTTAAAAAAATCAATGTGACAACTATCTCACTAAAGCAGCAATGTAACTGCACTTTCAATCAATTTCAATCAAAATCTGTTAGCAACAGAGATAGATAATCAACTAGCTGGAGACGGATATAGAAGCGTTGCCTCTCCCAGATTTCTCCACCAGTGGCAATTTAATCTCTAACTGCCGGAACACAACAATACTGAAAACATTGTTGTTATCGTTATGTGTGTCTAGATAAGATGGTGGTAGTAGTTAGCCAGGCGGATTTACAACTGGTCTTATGTACCGCCAACCAAACAATAAAATATGTATCCCCCGAGACCTCTGGGATTGATACGTGCTGACACCGGATGGTGTTACCCTAGACCACAGAGGCAGTTAAAAGTAAGAAGGTAGTCTTTAGGTAAACATGCAATATACAAACGGCTAATATGGAGTTAAAAGGTTTCATGGGTCAGGCCTGGTCATAACCAGCATTTTATGCTCATGTCTAACGTGACTGAGGGTTATAGGCGAGGGCGTGGGCGCTGCCCCAGATCGCTCGTGGCTACCCACTAGGGTTGCCTGCCACCACCTAAATTGATTACCTCGAAAACTTTATAAACCTCGGGCTTTTGGCAATAATAAAGGCTTTCTTCCGGTCTCTCTTAAAACAGCTGTCAAATAAAAATGTCATTTCCTTTTTTCCCACCGATTTTTCAATTTGTTTAAAGAAGTAGGTATTTCATTCACCCGACTGAACTCTAGAAGCTCCTCTGACATACTCCAACCAAACTGAGAAAAATCCGAGGAAACTTGGAAAATAGTCAACCCTACACGTGTCCCACTTATTTTATAACATACCATGGGAAATTCGACATTTGATTTTCAATCAAATGTTTTATTATTATTTGAATTTCAAACTTATTAACTTCCTTTACAAGGTTATTATCTTTCTTATTAATTATTTTTCTTTTATTGTACTCCATTTCAGTTGGTTTAAAAAATATAAGTACTTTCTTTTACGTTACCTCAGCTTTTCTTCCCTTAAATGGAGAAAAATAGGTAAACCCTGGTCTGACATTAAGCTTCATCAATAATTATTTTTTATAAAAGGCTGGAAAGTTTGATTAAGCGGCGAGTTACCTTAATTGAAACATGAGCAAGCGAAGGATCCTAGAGGATCAAAGATTGAATACTGAGTGTAGCGAGTGTTTCAAAGAAACGAGACGCTAAAAACTTTTCTGCCGAGCGTAACACACAATTTTTCACCTCACAACAGCGAGGAATTTTTTAGGTTGCTCCGCGGTCAACTTCCGATAAAAAAATCTTTTAACATAAAGTTTAATCTAAATATACCTTATTTTCGTTGTTTTAATGATATAAAAAACTAAAATATTAAAAAAGGAGTAAGTTAATTCAAAGTTATTTAAAGTAGGAATATATGGTTACTTATAAACAAGAATAAAAACGATTCCGTAGAAGTTGACACTGACATGAGGTACAAGACAAACACAATTTAAAAATAATTGGCGAAATCCAAAAGGGCACCGCCACTACATAAAAAGAAGAAGAGAATTTAAAAATAAAGATTTATGTCACGTTCCGAATCCAATAATAGGTTGTGAAATCTCACCCAGCCTAATATAAAATTCTTATAACAAACAGTTTAATCTTATTGTTATTATTTTTATGATTCAATGAACTAAAATAATATTAATAAAACCAAAACGGAATACTATAATTAAATCAAAGTTATTTAAAATAAGAATAAAATGTAACAAAAAAGTGTAAATACTGCGATTCGGAACACATTATGACATATTTTTAGGTATTAAATTAAAAAAAGTAGGTACTTTATCGCGCTACGCTATGCTGCAAAAAGCCATTTTCTACGCCGAAACTAAATGACAAAACCTCCTCTTCCGAGCGTGTGAGGTTAAAAATAAATTACATAGTACTTAAACCCATCTGTAGTGTAATTTAAAAATAGAACGATCTTTTACTCCAAAATATGGCAATCAATAAGGTATCTTATAAATGGTTTTATTTCAATTTCGAACTGACTTGCAAATAGAAAGCTGTTATAGAAAAAAACCAACAAATGAACACTATAACGCGGGAAAATAAATTGTTGCTCGTTGTTCGCGGAAATTAAAACTATTTCGAAAAGTAGTTTTAATTTCCGCGTCATATTTTCGAAAAGTACTATACAAGCCTTGGTTACAACTGGGTATTGATGGACTTACGTATGTGTGCCTCGGCTTCGCCTCGGCCCACATTTACACGTTGGTCCATCAATGCCTCTTTTGCTGGCCGTTGCAGTAATGTACTAATATCACAAATAGAACATTAACAGGTATTTCATTTGAATAAGAAATTATTTATTTAACCTTGGTACTATTATTCAAATGAATCAATTATTTATTGCATTCCATAATGTACACAAAAGATGGTGAACATATTATATAAAAGATCATTATGGACCCTGACGGGCACGCAATAGGTTAGAAGAGAGGGGGCGCTAATTAACATTAGATAGCAAAGTTTTACATCCAAAAAAGAAATAAAAACAAAGAAAAAAAAACAATTATGACACAAAGTAATTTTTCATGTCTCATATTCTGAAAGTAACTCATAACTTGCCTAAAATGCGGGTTGAAAGTGATATGTGGCGGCCCTAGGGCTGTAATAAATTTGAAAAAAGAATAGGGGGTGTCATGTCAAATCGATATCTGTAATCTCTTTGGACTTTTATTTACCAAAGGTATGTAGGCAAAGGCACAGAAGCCTATACAGCTTATTTTGTTACATTATAAAATAATTAAAATCGTAGAAACCTTACAATTTTTTTTTTAGAATATTCTGTTTGTTTTTTCTTTCCTCATATTCAAAATGAAAAGTAGAGTGTTTACTTCGGGTGTATGGACCCATAACAGTCTCGAACTATCGGCGCCCTCACTTCGTTCGGGCGCCAAAACACTCGACTGTTATGGGTGTCATACAGCCCTTGGTAAACAATCTACTATTAGATGACAGATTTTAAATACCTTTTTTTATTTAATAGTGTCATTGAAGTATTCATGTAAGCTGTAATAGCATTTATATAGATTTTTTTTTAATTGGTTTATAAACAAAGAATGTTTACTTTCATTAATTATTAAAGATGGTGATTGATTATAAGTATATTATAATGGACGCATGCAATGTACTATTAGATGTTAATTTTAGTCTGGAACCGGGTAACATTTATTTATTTTTGTATCGCGACGGATATTTAGACGGATCATCTTGTCGTTTTTTATAAAATTCGCTATGCTTACGTACTTGCACAGAATACTTAATAGTACAAGTTTGCAAACCTCTAAAACATATAGACAAGGTAGAGGCAGTATTGAATATTTTTTAAAGTACGGTTTGCAGCTCTTCGTTTGTTCTATGTTGACTATGATGAGGATTAATTTCTTTTGCATGGTGAGTAGCACAGCCGCGTCCGTGCTGTTACCCCACAGCACCACTCCGTAACTCAGCCAAGCATGCGCGTAGGCGTTATAAGTAACTATTGCCGTTTCTATATCAGTAGTCTTTTTTACTTCGCGCAGTGCATAGGAAAAGCTTGATAGTTTGGATTTAATTTTATGTACGTGGGCTTTCCAGTTAATGTGCCTATCTATAATTATGCCTAATAATGAGAACTCTTCTACACATTCTAGTTTTGTACCTTTATAATTATAATTTATATTTAATGCTGCTTTTTGAGGGGGATGGAATGTCATGATTTTAGTTTTAGAAAAAATAATATTCAAGTTGCGGTCATTTAACCAGTCTGATGTTTTAGCGACTAAGCAATCTAAGTTTTCGTTTATATTATTGATTTTATTACATGATGTGAGAAGGGAGATGTCATCAGCAAACAAAACGCAGGTCTCTTCTATGGTTTTTGGGAGGCCATTAATATATATTAGAAATAAGAGACATCCGACTACGCAGCCCTGCGGTTTCGAAGCGTTTACAATTTTACAATCGGAGCGTACGTGTGTGATGTTCCCTGTATCATTATCAAAATATTCGATTTCCACGAACTGACGCCTGTCCTTCAGATATGATGCAAACCATTTGTGAGCGGATCCGCGAATCTCTATACTGTACAGTTTATTAAGCAAGATATTGTGCTGGACCCTGTCTTATGCTTTAGTCATATCTAACAGCATTCCTACACCGCACCGTATTGTTTATTGTTTAATAATGTAATTATTTCCTGAATGTATCTGTATACGGCTAGAATAGGCTATTTGACAGGTTTTGAAAATCCATTTTATATTATGTAGTGGAGTTTAAGGAACCCAGTAAAAATTGTGTTTTTTTTAATTCTGGTATATATTTGCTGAAAAATATCAAATTAAAAATTCAATATTTAAATAGCGCGCCAAAACGCTACTTTGACAATATGGCGCTGCAATGGGTTCGGTGACGTCACTTGCCTGTATTCTGCATATCATCCACATACGTAGTCAAACGAGGTTTACAAGCAGGTGACGTCATTATAAACTCGTCGAATCAGGAGCGTTTTGTGTCACGTGACAAAACGTTTAAAAAATGCATTTTTATTTACGGATTTTTAAATAAATTTTTAATTATTTTCAACTTACGTTAATAAAAAACCGTTTTTAAACTCATAATTTATACTGATAACAATAATTGACACTTTATTTTTCGCATTGTCAAATAGCCTATTAAAAGCGATTTTTCCGAAAACCATTTTGGGAATCATTAAAAATTTTGTATTTTTTACAGAATTTTATGACTCGATCATACATTGCCTTTTCAAAAAATATTGATGCTGTTGGTGAAATAGCGATAGGTCTGTAATTATTGGGATCAGTTTTGTCATTTTTCTTGTGTATCAGTTTAATCAGTGACTTTTTGATAAATAAACTATACGGCAAACTTAACTCATCGGCGCACTCTCTTATTAAGCTAGGCGGCACCTCATCTACACCGCAGCTTTTTTTATTCTTAAGTTTTTAATTATTTTGTGGACCTCACTGAAGTCGACCGGGCTGAGGTACATCGAATTTTCGATAGGGTTCTGCACGGGGCGGCCGTAAAAACCCTGTTAATGTTCTATTATTTGTGATATAAACTTTTTTTATATATCTATTGATTTTTGAATAAAGCTCCCTAAAAATCTCTACTGGTAAACCGGGAAGTTACACAAGACAAGAAAGAATTTAATCTTTTTGTTATTGTTTTTATGATTCAAGAAACTAAAATAATAGGTACCTATGTATAATAGAACCAAAACGGAGTTTTATAATTAATTCAATGTGGTTTAAAATAAGAATAAAATGTAACGATAATGTGAGTAAAATGTCAATAGTGCGATTCGGAACGCATTTGGACATATCTTTGGGTTTTAAATTAAACAAGATCGGCGCCCTTCACTATCGTAGCGAAGGCATCAGACGACTTCTAAACTATCGTATTTAGAGGTTTGACATGGCTATGTATCACCTCAGAAAATTTCAGCTTTCTAGCTATAGTAGTTCTCGAGATTGAATTATGCGCACACACGGACAGGGTCAGCACATAAGACTTCTACTATCGTATGCATAGCATAGTTTAGAAGTCTAAAAATCGGCCAAGTGCAAATCGAACTCGCACATGAAGGGTTTCGTCTCTCACCCAAGGTTGCCTGGAAGAGATTGCGATGTAGCAATAACACCGCCTATTGTGTGTGTTCTCTGTATGTGTTTGTTTTTGTATCGTGTGCAATAAAGTTTCTATTATTATATTAAATACACCTACCTACCCAAAATGACACTATAGATTTTCGCCTGCAAAAATAACTTTGTTTCTGTATGAATGTTGCGGTTTTGGCAAATGTGTTATAGCTCTGAAACTGCATTATATATTTCGTTCAAACTAATTTTCGTTGAAAGTTTTATACAGGTTTACAGCATATATATTTTTTTGATTTTTCACTTTCTTATTTTAAAAGTTAGAGGGGGGGGGGGGACACATTTTTTCACTTTGAAAGTGTATATCATTCAAACGGTTGGCTTTGAGAAAAAACTGTTTTAGGTACCTCAATGTTATTTTTAAAGACCTATCTATAGATACCCCACATGTAATTTTTAAAGACCTATCTATAGATACCCCACATGTATTGGTTTGATAAAAAAAAATCAGTAACAGTTCCATGTATAGGGAGCCCCCCCTTAATTCATATATTTTTTTATTTTTGTGTAAAAACCGTAAAGCTGTTTACAGAATACATCTACCTACCAAGTTTCAACTGTGTAATCCTCATAGTTTTGGAATAAAGTGGCTGTGACATACATCGATTTGGGTTCTATAAGGGTTTCGTTTTTTGCCTTTAGGCTACGAAACCCTAAAAAGGACTTTAGCACTCTAGGCTGCAAATGCGATTTTCCACGAAAAAAAATTATTACAAAACCTCCTTTTGGAGCGTGTGAGTAGAAAAAATTATTTAGCAATTATGATTAATTCTGTATTTTCGAATATTCGTGAAACACAAGGCTCTCGCATTTAATTTAAAAAAACTTTTTAGGGTTTTTCGTGGACAAAAAAATCTGAAATACTATTGCAGGACTACACAATGTCCGTATCGGTATCGGATAATTTTATAAACAGTTCGGTAAAGGGGTTAAGTACCGATTTATTTCTAAATATTTAAAAATCGTAAACGGAAATTAAATATGTTCGAATTTATGGAATCTTTCCTAATTTCCGACAACAAGTTTCAAATAAAGGAAATTCGGCTAAACCAAAGTCTTTAAAAAACTTGCACGCTAAGCGAAAATTCGATTAAGTACGAACAAGTGATGAATTTTATTTAAAAACAAATTAAAAAGGAATAGTGTACCTATGTAAATTTTGCCTACGTTTGGGCCACGCCTTGCGAACCATCGTTTCTGATTGTCATCAATAGTTCAGTGGTCTTCAACAGTGCTTGTACACGTACAGCACGCGGGAAAAAACACTTTTGACACTGTTGAAAGAGCTTCTTTGGCTTATTTTTTAAAAGAAACATTGACCGGATCTTCGAATTGACACGTGTCGAGCCAGCATTAGAAAACTGTCTGGTCTACCTTCCGCCAGACGCTGGGTAATAGCATCGGTAGACGAAGCACGTATTCCTCCGCATCATGCATGCCTCAATAATCTCGAATTCGCTTTACCAACACATTCGCTTATTCTTTTGTAACTTGCTATGATTTTTTACCACATCGTGCTCGTTATTGCCAGCCTTTTGGTACCTAGAGACTTATATACTTACCTACAGCCTGTAATACTAATCGGAGAGGCGAAGACATAAGCCATACTGCCAGTTCTTTTTTAATAGCTACTGCCAGTTCCTGAGTAAAACCAAGGAGTTTAGTTGCAAAACAAGTACAAGACACAGGATAACTTGCCTTTTGCTTTACAGAGCATTGGCGGAGGCTTTACCCAAACTGTGGTGAAAAAGTCACTTTAAAAACTCCAATAAATGAGACGGTGTCTGCATATTACATTACACATTTGAGGACTGAATGAAACGAGCAGAAAAGGTGTTTTTTTTAAAGCCACTTAAATTATACTACAGTACAGCTGCATTTTTTTATTAGACGTGCTTTTGTGATAATAAATTAACCCAACTCGTTGTAACTAATGTGTAAATTTTAAAACATAAACAGCATTAACATCATAATACAAACTTGTTGATGTTTTTTTGCTTTGCTTGAGTCGATAAAAGAAAAAGTAAGAGTATTAATACGTGGGGTACTAAGCCCGCCTTTGGCGCCAGAGGTTCCGGGTTCGATCCCCTGACAAGACAAATATTTGTGTGCATGAACATGTCTATTTGTCTTGGTCTGGGTGTTTAATATGTACGCGGTCGGGTCATAAGTACTGACACACCTGTCGATATTTTAAGGGATATTTAAAATCTATTTTTGATGACCCATTTATAGACATTCGAGGAATATAAAAACAAATAAATTTAAGTATTTTCTTAATTTGTTACAATGGATTAAACGCTAAAAGTAGATGGGGTCGTGTTTCTCGGTTTACTTCGTTGTGGTTACGAGACAAGTCTAATTTTCAGTCTCGTTAAATATTTAAATATTACTCTGAGCTTTGCCTTTAGCTACTATTAAACGGTTGGGGAGAGCTTCAAGAAACGGAGAGAGAGAGAGAAAAATGGCCATCCTGGTGCGGTTCAGACGTTGGCGGTGGTAAATGTAGTGAAGGTGCGCTTATCGAAAACGGCCGGGACGGGACGAGACGGGACTTAACAAAATGACTGCAGAAAGTGTGATAAAAGAAAACGTGGGATTATAGACTAATCGTAGGAAAAATAACTTCTCTTTAATACGTGCCTGAATAAAAAATATTGATATTATATTGAGCCGATCTCGTGTTTTGTTAGAACGGCACGCAAGAAATAAGCAAGGTCCGATCCTGTTTTCCGATGATTTTTTTTTACAATGGAAGAGTACTGCAACTGTCAAAACAATTAAATGTTATGCCTACAGCGGCCAAGGCCCACAGCAGTGAAGAATCTAGCAAATGTGTTTCTCGAGTCCAGCGAGGCCAATTACCCTTCGTCAGTTATAGTTTGTCTAGGAACATCGTATTTTGGTCTAAAAAAGGTGTTTTTCTTTGAAAAGTGAATGTAAAACTACCAAAATCAGTTCTGACAGACGTCGTAGACCACTTTATCAGACCCCATAAAAAAATAAGCGATGAGTTTTCCAGTATTTCCAGCAGGCTTTAGCTTGCTTGCTAGCTTTTTAGCCTGGTTACACAGCCAAAGGGACATAAAATTATCTGTAGGCCCTTGAAAATCGACTTCATCCGGCATGACGATTGGCCATCCTCTAGCCCAGATTTCAATCCGCTGGGTTATAAGATTTGGCCCTAATTAGAGGAAAGGACCTACGCTAAAACACACCCAAATTTGGAGCCTCTTAATGCCATTAAAGCAGCCGCCAAAATAGACATGTACGTGGCGTGGCGCGTACTTTTAGAGATGCGTGAGCACGAAGATCAAAGGCTCGCATCGAAAATCGTGCCAGCGAATTCGAAATATTTTATGAGATTATATTTATATGAGATAAGCATTCATTTCATATACAATAAAATAAATATTTAATTAAAAATTGGTTTTTACTTCATTAAGAGGTCGTGACAGAACTTATGACCTGACCAGCATAAGTAATTACGTATGTATTAAAAAAAAAATGTTTTCAACACACTTGCTCATAAAGTGGCTATAGTTTCACTGCAATTAGGCACATAATGACACCTATAATCAAACTGTGACTTTTTCATTACTACTCACAAGTGAGTTATAAATTTAGATAAGATGTTAAGCCCTTAACGTTATGGAAAGTTTACTACCGGAAAACTCCAAGGAAAAATATCTATGAACGTACCATAATTTCACACAATGGCAAAACAACAAGAATACACAGTCTTTTTCAGAAAATGTGTGTGTGTGTGTGAAATAACAATACAAAATGAAAGTGGTTCAGTAAATAATCTATTTGATGAGACCGCTATGCCATCAAAAACAGTTAATTATAATTTCTCAATGGCGCCTCAGCGGTAATCACCAACATTACACACATGTACCATAATGTACTGTCCGTTATCTAGTATCCATAACATGTTATTCATGAAACTTAACGTGGGCTAGACAATTAGTGTATTTGTATGCAAATATTATTATTATATGCTTTTGTATGCGAAGCAATCTTTTTGTCAAAGAAAAAGTAACCGCTCCGTATTACGATTTTCCTTTGCATAAACCAGTCTTACATGACTGGTAGTAGGTAGCAGTTGAACTGAAAATGTAAAATATTTATCAAATTTTTCTCATTGAAAACAACCACATGGTATTTCATATTTCTAATTCAACATTATCATTTAGTTAAATAACATTGATCCCAAGGCCACATATAAACCACAGCAGGGAAAATATTTTACCGTCCCGAATTTAGTAATTTTCAAGGACATTCGACCGCTAACGCTGACCGGTATTAAAGTAGAATTAACAACACAATTTGCCGTTTATGTTCGGTGTATTGTTATTGAAATATAATTTCCTAAGTAGGCAAAAGGATTAGCGAATAATGTTTGATGTAGAGTTCTGGGTTGATTGAAATAAGGCACATATTCACTATTTTAGCCACCAAAAAAGGTTATTAGGAAAGAGAAATAAGTCTCTTCTTTTTTTTGCATTGACATAAAACATTTTTCAATTATTAAGTACTTTTTGCTTTATTTTTAATGTAGGAATATGTCAGTTGTTAAAAGATATCGGCTTTCCGACTTTTTCACCTTTGCAAAAAAAACAAATGATGAATCAAAGCATTTAATTGAGTTAAAGAAAAATACACGAATATTTAAGTTATTCTGCATTCCACGCAACGAATAGAAAAATTAATCTTTTCTTTCTAGATATTTTCGGGTCTCCTGCCGTAATTTATGCTTCAATAAATTTGAAAAAGGTACGTAGCAGGTTTCGAGTTTTACGAATATTTTTCGCTTTTGTTTCTTTTCCTAACAAATTTTACCGAAATGTCGAGAAAAAATCAAACTAAACAACACAATTCCATCCGTTTTGTTTATGTGTTTCTATCTAGCGGGGCCCCTCTAGCTTGTATTCTGTGCCTCTAGCTAGAGTTATAAAACTAATGGCAATTTTTCGCTAATGTATCTCACGTATTTACAGAAATAACGATAAATAGTCTAATTCATCTAGCCCCCGCTAGATCCCTCGGCTGTAATAACACTGATCGTAAGTTATCCCAATTTACCTCTCGATTCAGGTCTTAATTTCAAAGGATCTTTATTTTTTTAGTTTTTAATCATAATAATAATAATCATAATCATCTTTATTTGCCATAAATAGGGTACATCAAAATTGGTAATAATATAGTAATAAAACAATGTCGCCTATATACCTATTTAGCCGTAACCACAGCATGCAAATATTTATCATCCTTATGTACTAGTTATTGACTAAACAAAAATTATGATACAATGAAATTAGTGAAGTTGATTAGCGTTTATTATCAATTCACGTGAAGGAGGTTGCGTCACCACACCACCTAAACCAGTATAAAGAATAGTGTCGTAAGGAGCGGTCGTCTGAAAACATGGAAACCTTGAACTACGCGTTAGTGGCGACTAATAAATATATTTTGCGCTACGAATACCTATGCAGTAAAGAGTGCAACAACAAATAGTAAACCAAAATCACGTGACGTGACTATTCATGGCGTTTCGCCTCTTCTGGACAGAGGCTTAATAATAAGATCCAATGTTGCGTGATAAGGATTACGCAAACACAATTGAGTTGTGGGTGCAAATTCGCCTCGCCCTATATTTCAACCTCCCCGAAAGAAGGGAGATGTGCATATCACCCCTCCTCCTCGCACTGAAACGTCGAAATCTACGAAGGTTTTATGTTATGTCGAGTTCCCAATGCGATTCCGAGATTAATCTGAGTCGTGTATTTTTCAATCTGTGGTGTAACATTTAGGCGGGAAATCCTCGGAGAAGTTTTTATTTAGTTTAAAAAAATACGTGTTAGTGATGTTACACAGTTTTCCGACGCAATTTTCGGGTTGCACTTTAATTTGATAATATGTCAGAGACTGACTAAAGTGTTAAGTATTAGCTATGTTCATAATTATAGTTTTAAGCGCCGTAAAAATAATGAAAAATATAAGAACTCGGAAAGAGAAGGAACTTTTACTTTTCGAGTAGAATTTTCTAATTACTCTTTGCTAGCTACTTCGTTTAGCTGGTTTCCCGGCGTCGCACTGTCCAGGGCACATTTTTCTTTTTATTTCGAAGTGGTAATTAAAGTAGGTACCTACCTACGAGTATCTAGAGATATTTCATGTCATTCACACTCGGGAGTCTCAGGACCGTTATTGTTGATTTAGCCAGGAACGTATACAAGAATAGAAAATCCCGTAAAAATGTATGTTTTATACTCAGGTAAAAAAAAACGTATAAATATACTTATACGAGAATATTAGTGAAACTTGTTACGTTGCAAAAGTATTAAAAATGCTTGATCGATATCCAACAAAGTGTCATAATCGCCAATATCGCATAATTTAATCACTAATACACTCAGCGGCTGCTACTGTTATAAGTAATATGATCATAACAGACAGACAGAATTACACTATTTGTTTTATTACTTATTTTTTTTTACTTTAAGTCGCTTGAAGTTCTAACAAAAATTCGCTAATTTGTTAATTGATTTTTGATTAACTCAGGAATGTTTTTATCAATTATTGAACAGTCAGACAGAACCAAAATTTAATCCGTAAAAGTTATTAATGCAAAAGGACCCCTTCATATATTAAACCTGTATGACGACCTGTGTGGCGCAGGTGGTACTTACCCCGCCTTCTGCGCCAGAGGTCCCGGGTTCGATCCCCGGACAAGACAAATATTTGTGTGCATGAACATGTCTGTTTGTCTTGGTCTGGATGTTTAGTATGTACATATTATGTACGTATTTACAAAAAAGTATATAAGTATGTTTATCCGTTATCTAGTATCCATAACACAAGTTCTTAATGATACTTAACGTGGGCTAGATAATTGGTGTGATTGTAATAATATGGAAATATTTATCAAAATATTAAAATTACAACGTTAATTTTTTTAAATATACAGGATGGAATTTATTCATACTGGAGGGATAGTAATCTAATTATTGGAGATATCAAATTTCATACAAGGGAAACATTCCCTTATTTTTTAAAAGAAACAAAATTGGATTGTCTCTCTAAACCAGTGGTTCTCATACTTATTTCGTCTATTGCCCACTTTGAAAATAAATTATGTTTTAGCGCCCCCCCGTTTTTTTTACTTTACAACATCTTTAAAAACCAAAATTTGTCTGGGCCCCTTACCGCCCCCCTCGAGGCCCTCAGCACCCATAAGGGGGCTGTCGCCCACTGTGAGAAAGACTGCTCTACACATTGAATCAATGATTCCATTCCATTATATTGTACCAATTAAATTATTGATCAAATAATATAATTGGAAAAGATGGACAGCAAATTAACTGCTAACCTAGCAATAAACTCGTTAACCGGCTGCATTAACGTTAAAGCACTAACCGGAAGCAACATGCACATGATTTAAACAGCAGATCCAACATATAAAGCAGCCACTATCTATGAATTAACCGACAGAAGTAGGCCAATGTAAGCTCGCACGCGATCCTACAGCTTGCCGTTAAACCTTAACTTAAACGGAGGTTAATATAACTTAGAAGTAATAAGTAGTACTATATCTATACTAATATTTTAAAGAGAAAAGATTTGTTTGTTTGTTTGCATTTTATAGGCTCCAAAACTATCCAACGGGTTTGGATGAAATTTGGTACACAGATAGTAGATAGCCTGGTTATGAACATAGGATACTTTTTATCCCGATGTTCCCACGGGAACGGTAACGGTCCGAGTGAAACCGCGAGCAGCCGCTAGTGTGAAATTAATAAAACAGTAACTTGCACCGAGCTAGGTTAAGTGATCGGTTAGTATCTATGAACGCCTTAGGTCGAATATAAAGGGTGGCTAAATTCATACTTCTTATTAAAATCCATATTTAAAAGCGAAAAATTGTCTGTCTTTTCCATTATAGTAAGTAAAAAATGGTCGACGTACAAATAGTATAAAGTGTGTTGATAAAAATTTGTTTGATAACTGGAAGACATTTATTTGAAATCGTGTGCTACCATTTTAGTAGAAAAATACCGGCCAAGTGCGAGTCGGACTCGCGTACCGAGGGTTCCGTACAAACCTGTAGGTATATAAGTAAAAGTTCACCCATCACGACAATCGAGTCCTAGTTATGGTATTTGTATAGCAAAATGAAATTTAATTATATATTAAAACAACGTTACTAAAACGCGTCATTTCACTAAAATAGTGACAATATGAGGGTGGCTGAAGATCTCCAAGCCCGCCCGAACAGACGTCGCCGCGCACCGCCTGTCTGCTTGTGACCACGGCTATTGCAACATAGCCGAAACGTCAAGCTGTAAGTACATAGTTGTACTACATAATAAATGCCGCGTTTTAGTCCCGTTGTTTTAATATATAATATTTTTTATTATATGATGTTACAAAAAATTTACGGTTTTCGCAATTTTTCCTTTATCTGTACTATAAGACGTTACTTCGTACCAAATTTCAAGATTCTGAGTTCACGGGAAGTACCCTGTAGGTTTTGATTCCCGTGCGAGTTTCGAAAATTTGCAGAAATTTAAGGCATAAACGGCTGTATCTTTTGATTGCTTTGGCCTAGAAGTTTGATTTTTTCACAGCTCCAAGGGACAGTAGACCTGAGTATTAGATATAAATTTCAGTTTGATACCTCCACGCGTTCCTGAGAAAAACGTCTTGACAGACGGTCGGACGGACGGACAACGAAGTGATTCTATAAGGGTTCCGTTTTTCCTTTTGAGGTACGGAACCCTAAAAAACAAACTGTTTTCCCAGAATCCTTCCTTAGATTTTAGGTTTAGAAATTTATTTCTCTAAAAGAATACAATGATTCACTTACTAGAGAACTTACTTAATTGAATTAAAATACTTAATATATAATGTACTTGAAGAACATAGAAGATAGTTATTAATATAACTAAGACAACGACGCAACGGAAGCTTTCATAATAACTGAACGAGTCAAAGAATGTAATAGATAAAAAGTACGAAGTTGATGTAGAATATTAAACTAGGAAACAAGAAGAGATGATATCATAGCCAAGATATTGCGCGCGTCACTCGTAGAGAGGATGACGCAAATCCTTCCCATAGGATTCAAGGATCTTCAGGATATTTCGACGTGAATTCAGGGACCAAATCGTGTTTCATCTGCTACAACCGGCTTCGGTTTGTCATATCTTGCACATCCAGCTGTGGCTATTTAGATCTATGACTCTGCTTTGTTTCGAAAGGTTAAAATTGAAAAACAACATCTTAACAAAACGCAGTTGAAAACTAAATGCTTTCATGAAAAGTGCGTTTTAATCCGGAAAAGTTGTTTTATACAATGAAACGAAGCACTATGCGAGGGAAAGAAATATAATCACGGGATACTAACATAATCCAGAGGATAATCTCAAGAAGAAAAATACATGATATACCTAATGCTTTAATGCTGAAAGGATATAATCATATAAAGAAGGTTCCATTCTAAATTTAATGACCTTATTACCGTCATTATAATAGAATCGTGATGTAGGTAGAATCAATCATAAGAGTCGAAATAGATCAGTTACTAATGAAGAAATCGATACTTCTCGTTACCGGATCTGGATTTGAATCAACCCTGACCCGTAAAATTCCCGTTACAAACTCAACAAAGTGGATCCAATTAAAAACGTATCTGATAGAATATTTGTGAAATTTCATGGACATATTTTAGATAGATTTTTTCAGCTTCAAAGGTGATTATTTGCCTTTTATTAAATAACTATTAAGTCTGAATTCCTAAGTGAATTTGCCATAGTTAAAGAACGTAAAGCTACTACTAATAAAAAAAACAAAGCTATTTGAGTGTTAATCTTAATTCCAGACATTTTCCACATCGGGCGTCTGAAAGCAAAAAATAATTATAGTTTGAAATGAAAATGTGATTTATACAGATTAATTAATTACAGAAAAAAACAGAATAGAGTGTGAGATTACGGCGTCGTAATTTATATCGGACTTAGCGAAGGGAGAGCCTTTTAATTCTTCAAAATCTCCAGTTATTATTAACGAGAAAAATGGCTAACAAAAGGCTTGGCCGCGCCGTTTAGTAAACAAAGAAACTGGGCCACAATGACGGCGGGATTTTGTCGATGTTTTTATGAGTTTATTTACTGTTGGCCGATGGCATAAGTTAAATCTTATAGTGACATCGCGGATAAAAATTATGTAAAACAATATTTCCTACATTAAGTAGCTTTTAGAAGGCCGGATTATTATTTTATCAAAAATTTATTGGATCTAAACAATAATGTGTTCTTCAAGAGAGTGATCTCTGTAGGTACTCTTCTATTAAGTATAATATCCTTGTCAATTAACTTCGTTTAGCTGAAATACCGTGCATACGGCACGGTATTACGTTATCTATGCCGTGTGGTGACAGCCTAAGAATACAAGTGTCACCACTCCATTACACGCCTGGAATATTGTAAGAGTCGACTAAGAGGCTCGACGCATTGAACACCTGTGCGAAAGAAGGAAAACTTGAAACAAGCCCTGTACCAACCCGTCTGGCCAGCGTGGTAGCAGTGGGCTAGTAGCCTCCTATGAACGCCACAATAGGCGTAAGCTAGGAGAGGCCTTTTTTTTTTTTTTTTATACTAGGAGAAATGCTTTTACGCATCCCTCGCCCCTGGGTGTAGCGGCGATTCGAAATGTTGGACTCACCTGAAGTACTACCAACTAAAACTCCTAGTACTTGCCCTCCAGGCCGCCATTGGTCACGGGGGGTAGGGTTCGCAATCACCCCTAAGACCAGGCGGCCGTGGCCCCATCGGGCCCCCTCGCGGAAAGGAGATGGCCGAGCAAGTTTGGCCATCCCCCCAACAGGTGGAACCGTGCAATGCAGACGATGGCACACCCGCCACCACCCACTGGTCCCACCAAGTGGAGTGCGTTTGCACCCTCCTGTTCGCGAGATGCGCATCCCGGACCTCTCTCTCGTGAGAGCGGTAGAGAGCGCTCGCGGTCGTCTGCGACACGTGGACAGGATCGACCTTAGTCGGACATCCTCTCCCCTCCGGGCGCGCAGGCCTCTGCCCGCGCCTCAACCCTTTCCTTGGCTCCTCCTCCTCGCTCGAGGTGTTTGCCTCTCGCGGCTGGAGGGGTGCAGCGAACACTGCCCATTATGTGCCCGTCTGGCCGCCCACTGGCGGCGCATATCGCGCACTTGGGCTCGGCTGCACACCTGGCTTTAAGGTGCCCCGGCTTCCCGCACCGGAAACAAAGAGCTTCCCGATCGAACGACGAGGGGCACACCGGTTTCGTGTGCCCAACCCCCATGCATTTGAAGCACCGCAACGGTAAGGGCGCCAGCGCTCTGACCCGCGCGGTGTTCCATCCAACCTGCAGCCCACCTCCTTGAATAGCCGCCTTCGCTGCTGCTGTCGGGCACCTGAGCAGCAGCCGACCCATCCCTTGCGGGCCCAGTTTAATCTCCTGGGCCAAAATAATATTTGGGTCGCACCCCGCCCTCTTGGCTACGGCGCTGATGACCTCGTCTTTCCGGACGGACTCCTCAATCCCTGTAACCAACAGGTCCGTCATCTAAGCTAGGAGAGGCCTATGTCCAGCAATGGACGTCACAGGATGATGACGTAGCTGAAATACTGTCTGGACAAATGTGTCAGTCAGGTAATAAGGTTACCTGAAGAAATCTTTTACCAAATGTGAAAGGAAGAATAAATTAAAAAGTTTCCAAAAGTAAAGAGTGGGGGCATAAAAAGTCAATACCCAACTAGCAAAATCAGTTCTTATAACTATCTTCAAGACTACTTCTATACTCTCTTTAAAGAAACTTGTAGCATGTTATAACCCTGGATTTGGGCGCAGATATAGGAGTTATTATTTCTGTAATTATCTTATAACCGACTTAAAGAATGTTACAAAGCCCTATAACATACTTGGAGAAGTACAATTGCTTCTATAATGTTCTTGGACTACACATTTTTAAACACAGACACTCCCCCCTCCCTCCCGGACCTCTGAAGTGTTCAGACGTGTTTTTGGTTTAAGTCTTTGCCGGTCTTTACAAAATTCAAAAATCCATTTTTATACCCAAAAAATAGTGACTATAATAATAGGAGCACATAAGTCACGAGGAGAGCTAGTGAAACAGCGAGCGACGACAGTTCGGGGGCTCTAGTGTGAGTAACATACACACTTCATTATTCAATCACACACCATTTTACTAAAGCCATAGCCAAGGTCTAGTAATACTGGACGGAACGCTGATCTGTATGAATGCACCGATAGCGACCAAACTAACCTAGCCTTCCAGCGACGGAGGTCTTCTTATACTGGACGGAAAGCTAATCTTTAAGAAATCGTCGATAGCCACCATTTTGACAAGACCCCTGTGCATCTTACAACACATTAAAAGAACTTGTACTGTTTTCTGAGGTCCTGGTACTTTGGTTTGCATACGATCACTATGCCGCTAACTCGGCGCTCGCCCCCTGCCTCGCCCAGTATTGGAACGGGGCCTACTAATGCTACTACGGCCGCCGTCGTCGCTGGCAGCTCCGGCGCGCGCCTACTCGATACGGTAACTGATTCGCCCCTAATACATTGCGAATCTGCGCCCGATTTGCCGTCTCTTGTGCATGTTACGGAGCGTAAAAAACGTAAATTCGATGGAGAAGACTCAAATATTTTATCAACACTAAATGATATGTTTGCGAAATTTTCTAAATTAATGGAGAATAAAATGAATGGGCTTGAGCAGTCAATGAATACAATCAAGGAACAAAACACAGAACTAACAAAGAGTGTGGAACTGATGTCTACTAAATATGACGAAGTTTTACTTCGCTTAGCACGCTTAGAGGATGAAAAATCACAGGACAAAAAACAGATTCAGTTATTGGAGGATAAAATAGAAAATTTGGAGAGAAAATGTCGTGCTACAGGAATGGAAATCCGAAATATTAAGAAGGAATCCGGTGAAACGAAAGAAGACTTATGCGGTATCGTCTATAGCTTGGGTAAAACATTGAACATAGACATAAATGAGGAGTGTATAAGAGAAATTTACAGAGCAGGATCTAAGGAGTCTACCCCGATAATAGTTGAATTTACCACAGTTCTGCTGAGAGACAAAATTTTAAAACAATTAAAGTTATTTAATAAAAGCAAGCAAAAGGGCGACAAATTAAACTCGTCTCATTTGCAACTAAAACAACCCAAGAAACCGGTATTTATATCAGAATGTCTAACTAGCAATATGCAAAGATTATTTTATTTAAGTAGAACCTTTCAGAAAAATTATAATTGGTCATACTGCTGGACGTCTCATGGAGTTGTATATCTGCGCAGAGATGTTAACTCGGATCAAATCAAAATTACATCATTGGAAGATATTGAGAAACTACGCAAGAATGAGTGACTAGATGATAGAATTTGTTTTCCCATTATTAGCTTAATTTTTTCTATGTTTACTTTTTCTCTGCATGTAATTCATAATGCATTTTTTTATATTAATGTTGTTGTGGTATGCATCTATTCAAAAAATCTGTACACACTTACAAACGCGCTCTATTCACAAATTACACTTATTTCATATTATCCAAGTACTCTTTACCTTTCATTTCCTGCAGAACTTTTTTACCTGCTTCAACTAATAAAGACAACAATTATTTTAAACAAAAACGGCTACGAATATCTTTAGTGATTTAGATTCTTTATCTCTTTCAACTTCTTTGCAATGTGATCCGGCTATGGTTTCTTCACATATAGTGTCACTACGTTCGAACTTAACCGTGGTTTCTCAAAATATCCGAAGTATCAATTGCAACATGCCCGGTTTCGAAGTGATTTTGAGTGGTATAAATGTTAACTGGGATATTATGGTACTATCTGAGTGCTGGCTTCTTTCGGACCCCTTAATACCTTCACTGCATGATTATGTTTATTTTTCTACCAAAAATAATAAAACTCAAAATGATGGCGTGGTGGTGTATATCAGAGAGGGACTAAACTGTGGTATCGAGGAACCAAATTTACAAGAAGGAAACTGCCTTGTCATAAAAAAGGGTCAAGACTGGGCTATTGTTTGTATTTATCGTTCCCCAAATTACAAAAAAATTGACTCATTTTTAGCATCACTAGATCTAATTTTAAAAACTCTTGTGAATTTCAAGAGCATAGCAATTGTGGGGGACATCAATATTGCCATTAACGAAGACAAACGCAATGGAGACTCTGAAAGGTACCTGACTTTGACTGCATTTCATGGACTAATCCCGACCCATCAGTTTGTCACTAGAGAAGCAAGCGGGACGTGTTTGGACCATGTGATGCTGAAGTCTAAGCATAGATCATTGACAGTGGTGGCTGATACCACTCTCACAGACCACAAATCGGTGTCCCTTTGTCTTGAACAAAAGCCGTCGTACAGTGCACCGCCACCCGTCATGTACACAAAAATTAACCATGATAGCCTCAATGCGTACATAGCAAACATGAACCTTAGTAAGATTTTTGATATTTTGGATCCGAATGAGGCCATGTCCTTTTTAGTTCACAGCCTCGAAACCGCAATCATCGAAAACTCAGTAACTGTGGCATTACCCAAACGTAAACGTATATTGAAGCCTTGGATCACACCGGGGATACTGCGGTGTATACGAAATCGTGATCGGTTACACAAGAAATTAAAAACCGCTCCGGAAAATTATATCTTAAAAATTACTTACACGCGATATAGAAATTATTGCAACAAAATCATCAAAAAATTAAAAATAGCATATGAACGAGAAAAAATACATGAAGCAGGTAATGATAATAAAAAGGTTTGGAACGTGATAAGAGAGATTACATATCCTAATTTAACCAAGTCTTCTGGTACCGAATTACTGACTTCGTTGCCATATCCTGTTGAAGCCGTTAATGACATAAATAAATATTTTGTAAATATCGGAAGGGTGCTTGCTGAGAAAATCAATTTTATTCCGTCAAACATTGCCCCTCAGATTCCAACGAGTTGTCACACCTCGCATGCGGGTTCCTTTGTTATGTTGGATGTTGACGAGGAAGAAGTCAGGCGTCTTATACTGAGCCTAAAAAACAACTGCTCTGTTGGCATTGATAAAATATCTAGCGAGATTCTAAAAGACAATATTAACCATCTTATAGCACCGCTAACATTTATTTTCAATCGTTGTCTAAATCAAGGTGTATTCCCAGATGTCCTTAAAGTATCCGTTGTAGCGCCAATTCATAAAAGTGGAAGTAAGAACTCTATTTCTAATTATAGGCCGATTTCTATCTTACCAACTTTATCTAAAGTTCTGGAAAAAATGTTAAACAACAGATTACTTAGTTACTTGGAAACAAATCGCATTATATCTGAAAATCAGTTCGGTTTTCGTAAGGGTAGATCGACGAATGATGCTGTTATTAGTTTGATGGAGTTCCTGTCTTCTAACCTCGACCTTGGAAGAAGATGTATAGCCATATTTCTCGATATGGCTAAGGCTTTTGACACAATATCCGTCCCTCTCCTATTAGCCAAATTAGAAAACATAGGAATACGTAACCAACAGCTCAAAATGTTCGAAAGCTATATGTCAAACAGATATCAGTGTGTCAAAGTTAATTCCTATATAAGTGATCAATTAAAATTACAATACGGTGTCCCGCAAGGCAGCATCTTGGGACCAACACTCTTTCTCATTTACGTTAACGACCTGCTGAAGCTAGCTTTTCCCCACGGCAAGATAATCTCATACGCAGATGACACAGTTCTCCTGTTTAGCGCTGATCACTGGGAGAGCGCATTTGGTCACGCGCAGGTTGGAATGAACGATGTGCAAAATTGGCTTATTCATAATAAATTATCCCTAAATGTGGAAAAATCTAAATTTATTAAATTCTCGATAACAAACCGGCGAGCTGACGAAACAAATTTCAAGATAGTAGCACACAATTGTCAGAGTAACCCTGTAATTAACGTCTGTTCTTGTTCACCCATCGAAGGTGTCGAATCTATTAAATATCTAGGTGTGATAATAGACAAAAACCTTAATTTTCGGGATCACATTAAACAGCTAACGTCAAAAATTCGAAAGCTCATGCCTATTTTTAGAAATTTACGACATGTCTTGGAACCGCATCGACTTAAACAAGTATACTATGCACTCTGTCAATCTCTGCTCTGTTACTGTATATGCAACTGGGGGGGTGCTAATAAAACTAATTTAAAATCATTAGAAGTAGCTCAGAGAGCTATTCTTAAAATTTGCACATTTAAACCTTTTAGGTATCCCACATCTGACTTGTATCAATTTTGCGATGTGCTTACCGTTCGCCAACTATTCTTGCTTGAGATCGTTATTCGACAACACTGTCAGCTGTCATTTGACCATTCCACCCAATCACGTCGGAGAAAACACTCTGTATGTCAAACAAGTAAGACTAGCACTAAATTCAGTCATCGCTTCTCCCCATTTTTAGCTCCCTTCTTATATAATCGATTTAACAAACATCTAAATATTTATTCACTGCCTAAATCGTCTTGTAAACAACAAATTTATAAATGGCTACAAACACTTAATTACCTTGACACTGAAAATCTTTTAAAGATATGTACTTAATATATTTAACTAACCCAGATAAAATATATAGGTGCACTCACACTAGTCACACACACACACACACACACCCACACACACACACACACACACACACACACACACACACACACACACACACACACTTCACACCAAACTCACGCATTTCACATACAATATTTGCTCACACTAGATGCTATACCAAATTGTAATTTTTATTAATTTCTTTCTTTTGATTTTTCTTTTTTTGTTATATTTGATTTATGTTCATATTCCCATGACTTGCTTTGACTAGTTCACTGGTAACGTCCGTGGAGGTTTATGGCGCTGTATGCTGAAATACAGGCTTAGCCTAGTTCGGCAGCAGAGGCTTATAAATATTAATATTTGTACACATGTCCTAGTTCTAAGTTGGTTATTATTTGTAACAATATATAACCTTTTTTTGGTCAATAAACATTATCTTATCTTATCTTATCTTACTCTTATTAGTAACTAACATTAGTATCCCACTAAAGCAATCATGTTTATAACGGACTTGTAATGAACTTAGTTATAAGTACGTTTTTGATGTTTCTGCAGGTTGATACAGTTGTTTTGTAATAAAAAAATAATATTTAAAAAGTCTAGCATGATTCCTATTAAATAAACATTATAATAATTTGGTATTTGTAGAACATTAGTTTGACAAAATATTGTGAATGTAGTGTGTGAAATCGCCAGGGAAGTCATTTTTATTGTAAATGTCTACCAAAAGTTCGTTAATTTCACAACGCCCTTTAAAAAATAGCGCATGGTAATTTATGATTAGACAAAAGGTTGACAATTCTTAGGAACAGTCGCCATGTTTTGTTACTAACCTATAAATGTCTACTAACCTATAAACTAGCTTTGATATGATTTAATGACGACATTGATAAATGACTTGCTTACAACTTCTTCCTAACACCTATGACAAAGAAAACTCATATTAAACAATTTTCTCACGTCGAATTAGGCCAATTGAATCAGAAAAAAATGGCTGAGATTAACATACTAATAAAGTGATTGATCTAGTAGCTTATACGGTTGTTTGATCTAATATCGCTCTTATTAAGTAGAATTGCATTTATAAGAATTTCAGACAAGACTAATCCTATGCAAACTTATAATAATCTCAGCTTAGTATATTATAATACCTTGTTCTCTTACAAAATACCAATGTAGGATCAAAATATTATTCAAGACTATTTAATCTTTCTGTAAACAATTATAGGATATTTATTTTTATAATTATCTTATAAGATAAAATTGTAGCTAACTAGAAGACTGTGAAATAAATACAAATGCTCTTGAGAGTATATAAGCTTGTGAAATGTTACTATGAGTAAAAGTATCCTGTAAGTGTTCTGTTCGTTAGTTTTGTAGAAAGTTATAAGACTGATATATGAAAACTAATACTCTTGAGCATGTTACCGCTTGTAGAATGCTATTATAAGTAAAAAAGTCTACAACAATGCCTGTAAAAGAACGTTATTAGTAGAGATATGCTTATAACCTTTCTTTATAGGATTACTTTGCTTGTTGGGTAATTTATCTCTTTCTCTATTTCAAATAAGTAGTACGTATAACATTGTGTTAAGATGCTGTAAGAGCTAAGCTTATAATGCGTCGAATGTTATGGTCGCATCATTGATGCAATATTTGAACGGCGAGCGATTGCGCAAGGCATCTCAAATCATGGGCATCCAGCAAGGTTGGCCTGACCTATTGACAAGAAACAGTGATTCTCAACCTTTATCTTTTTGTAAACCTCCTATCGACGAAACTTGTTCTTAATAATTGTAAAGAGAGTATTAATTCGTCAATTTTGTTAGCGGGACACCGGTCGCGGTGTCTAGAAAACTGTCTATTGTGTCTCAGAATCCAGGGCCTGAGAGGTTTATTTCCTCAGAATTGTGGGTGCTAGTCACAGACATAGATCGTGCTAGTCCTCAAAGAAATCCGTATTAGGTAAAGTATTTTGTTCAGATTTAAACCTCCCAATGACTACTCCAAAATCTAATTCCAACAATCGTGTTGCGTCAAATATTTTTCATTGGTTTTGTATGTATGTAATATAATTTTTGACATTTTCGTATTGCGTTGATGGAGACCATTATAATTACTGACGTTAGAATTAATCCTTGAATGCAATTGTTATTATTTGCTGACTTGTAAACTTTGGAATTTATATTTGTAATTTGTGATTTTTATTGTTTCTCTGACATTATGTTTTTCCTAATTTCACTCAATACTGACATGTTGGTGTTGTGTCTATGGAATGAATCAATATTGTATAAATCTAATTTTATTATGTACCTATATGCTTTGCATGATATTGTAAATGGCTGATTGGGCTGATCTATATTTTAATGTCATCTGCAGTGTACCCCAAACAAGTGCAAATAAATGATTATGATTATGTACTCTCAGTTCAACCACGCATGTACCGGTGCAAAATTCAGTAAAATGTGCTGAAATTGTAACATTATTATAAATTGCATGAAAAAACATGGACAACACAACTATCAATCTTTCGCTGGCGACTAGACAAAAGTATAAACCTACAGCACAGCCATTAAAAACAGATTAAGCGTCAGATATCTTGTTCTAGCAAACAGCCAAATAACTTGCTTTTTATTTCAGTAAAGTAAGACGTAATCAGCCTTTGTATATAGGTAGTGAAGTGCTTAGAATAAATAAGTAACTACGTATTATATGTTTTAAAAAATAATAATGATTACTGTCTATATTTCACAGAACAGACATTTGTATTTGCAATATTTTGATACGAAAATTGACACTACAATTACAGCTAACTAGTTAGATTTTCATTCGCACTTACATCACTTGTAAAGTGCTAAATGCCTAGATGTTTTAACCTAACTATATTAAATATTAGGAACAAAGGATATGGGTCTATGCAGAAAAAAGTTTGACAGTCTCTGTAAAAATGCATTTATTTAACGCCGTATTCAAGTGTGACTTGCTGAAATTGAGCGAGCCGTGCACCTCGACCGGGTTAAGGTCGGGCCGCACCACTGCGCCACTTGGCACCCCTCCACGGTCGCGGGTTCGGGAACTGGGCCGGTCGCTCGCTGCCCACAAATCTAGCAAGGTGATCTATGGCCTATCCTTTTATTTTTCGACGTAACTTCGTTGGCGTTTAATTCCCTTGTCCCTGTTCGAGGTCCCTGATTGTTTCGATGACACCGCCCGCATGGCCCAATGCGAATGCAAACGCAGCCGTGATTGGTTCGTGGTTTTTTTTGCTTAGTTTTTTTCGACGCCATTTCAAGGTTAATGGAATGCGTCAGTTGGTGCGCATTCGTGATGTGCATAGCTGATTATTGCACTGCTGAATTAAAAAAAAATAAGATATAAATTCTTCTTTGGAAATGTCTTCAATCCTCTTAGATGATTCCGTTGCGAAATTTAAATTGCTCTTAAATTGTAATAATTAACGGAACTCGAACCGTGCGAATGATTTTTTGCTCATTGTTGTCAATTAGTGGGTCGATGACCCAGTCGCTATCTTCACGTCTACGTCATGCGAACATCTGACTCACGCAGTTGTTTCGGAATCTTCTATTTATAGATAAGTAATTGGTTTAATCGTGTCATAGTTTTATTTTAATACTTACTGTAGGTACCTATATGTAGTTAAATGTATGTCAACGTGGATTCTGTGAGGAGCAGATAGTATCTTTGATAAGTTCTTCCGACATTCAAAAGGAAGATAAAAAGATTGTCAACCTTTAGTGGTTATTTTTTTTTTTAGGTTTTCGTGGTCACGGGATGACTGAAGGGCAGCTGAAAGGTGCCGAAACGTCGGGAAAACAAAAAAAACTTAAAACATACAAAAATTTAGATCTAAACTCGTTTAAATAATCTGTGCGCTAGTTATCCGTCAAAGTTGTTTTATTTAATTGATAGGAATTGTTCTTAGTTGGCCATGTTAGTATGATAAATCAAAATATGTTCTTTTTAGAAAATTTTACTTCACATTAATAAAGAATAGCAGGATTCAATGAATAAACTTTAATGCTCAATTGCAAAGAAATTTTAAGAGTTTTGTTGAATTTTTAATCATTATCAATTTAGAATTTTAGACTTCATAAAAAAAAACCTGGAATTTCAAAAGAAATGAGTAAGTACTTATTTTGGTAACTATAAAAAGCTTTTAAAACTTCCCATTTTGAGTCTAAGCCTTCAACGTAAACTAGGTCTTGATCTCGAACTACCTAATTTACACGGAAAACAAAATCAAAGGTAATTAATTAATTTTGATTACTAATTTTAGCTTAGGTACGCCAACGCAAAAATAACTGTCTTTCTTCGCCGTTTTGATAATTTCAATCTTAATGAAAACGTAATACCATGAGTGGGGTGACTCTGACCTACCATCCCACCCCGTATGACACATGTCCCGCTGTCCCGATAAATCTCGTCCCGCGTCAGGACTTCCACACGCTGAATTTATGGCCCCAACCGGATCTTTTTGGAATGCTTGCTAATTGCAAGGGGACCAGATGGTCCTGGTTAAGATTGACTAAGTAACTAACTATATACTAACTATAGATTGACAACTTGACAGTTTACCATTATATGTAAAGAATAATTTAAGAAAATAAATATGATGATTAAGAGAAAAGTAGGTTTAAATCGTCAAGTACAGTTTTTTTTATGAACAACCGGGAGACGCAAATAGCTATTATCATACCTGATGTATTAATAAGGCTGAAGATGGAAGCGCGCCTCTCCCGGGATCCTCAACGACTGAGAAACTGGCTTTCTTATGAGACAAAATGAGACGAAATAAATTATTTCATTCTTGTGAGATTGCAGGCGGTCTTGTGCTACTTTTTTTTATGTTAGACTCTTAGCCTTTATCATACCTGATGTTGAGTATTGATAAGGCTGAAGATGGAAGCGAGCCTCTCCCGGAATCCCCAATCACTGAGGAACTGACTATCTTATCTTGAACTGCCGGAACACAACAATGCTGAAAACATTGTTGTTATGGCGTCAGACTTAGATAAAATGGTGGTAGCTAGCCAGGCGGACTTAGAACAAGTCCTACCACCAACCAAACCGAAACTACTTTATAAATAAGCAGTTCGGTATCAGAAGAACTGACGAAGGCATTCCAAATCTATAAATAATCAATCAATCAATGGTCTTTGCATCTATTGTAAACGATTTACAGGTAATACGGAGTAAACATTTTACGTGGCTTAACGAACAGATGAGATAGAGGCTACTCTTCCGCAGGCCTGACAGAGGAAGTTTTAATAATACAGGCAACAAATACACTCAGACGCGGAAAAAACACAAATCTTTATAATATGGATGATAATGCTGGGTGTGGATTGAACTTACAACCCTTGGCTCTGAATCAGAAGACATAATCATTAGGTACCTCTCTGTTATGCAACCGTACGTAATCACGCGACCTCGCCTGAATAAACTATTTTCATTTTCAATATTGAAATCGAGTAGTTTGCCACTTGATTGTTTCCAGTGGTATTTACTACCACAGGAAGCAATCAAGTCAAGAATGTCGTCTGAAGCAACAAGTTTGCTTCAGACGACATTCTGTCGGATCGCGTTTCTGGGTTGCATTGCGGCGTATCGATCGCGGGGATGCGTCACGATCCACGAATCTGGCAACTGTTGCTTCATTAACATACTGTCGTATTTCTACTGTCAGTGTATCCATAAGCAGTAAGCTACTTACAGCTGAAGAGGCAGAAAATAATACCAGCAACATTAAGATTTTCCGGCTGAAATTCGTCGTCGTTAGATTTGCATTTGGATTGTGTGGTGGGTCATGTCATGGCCGATTCTTCTTATCCATCCATAAAGAAAGCCTGAGCTGCAGTCGCGACATGGACAATGGCTAATTTCTACTATTTAATTGTAATCGGCGAGTTGTTGATAAGGAATCAACCAGTGATGAGTACCACGCCGAACGCTCTGAGTCAATGTCATTATTAGTTCCCTAAAGAAAGATGTTTTTTGATTGATAAAGGTTACTGTTTTATATAAAATCTAATTCACATTTTCGGGTTCCAGGAAATGTAACATACAATGCGAGAGCGATAACCTCGTTTATCATACTTTTTCCAAATTAAAATGAGATCCTCGTAACGAGCCACTGATTAAACATAACGAAGCAAACATGGCGCACTCTAACGATTTGTTCATTAAAACTTATCTCAGTTGGCCAGTTTTCATTAATTACTAACTTTGATAACGGGACTGATTTTTATAACAAATACATTAGCATTCTGGAATCGAAAAATGAGTTCGCATTCCTCGGATTATGAGACACAATTAGATAGTAGTAGAAGATAAAAAATATGTAACATAATTCCGTAAGAAAAAAAAATATTTTCTTGCGGGCGGGCGGTGCAGATTGCATCTTGCTGAATTCTGCTACATATTTTTTATTTTCTATTAAGATATGGATTTCCGGATAGTAACGCCTGATTCTATCAAATACTTACAATTAGATATATTTTTCTCTGGACACCAGTGTCCTGCTTGCAAATGATGAGTTACTTAATTGTTACTTTTTTCGGGTGCTGAACAGATGAAATTGAATTAAATCCAAGCACATGAGAACATGGAGCAAGCTATGTCATTTGCATTAGTTTGAAATTCAGAAGACAAGAAAAAATGTCCTGCCAATTCTGAAGGTAAAAAAGAGCATCATTATTTTCATTTGTTTGTATTATGTATGATTTGCCACTAAACCTGCCTGTAGGTTATACGTTTCATAAAACGCGAATATTTGCTACAACAACAAAAAATCACTATCAGGTAGCTAAAATGTTCGTTGTCAATGCGGTAAACACAAAGGTTTTATGTGGAGTAATGGAAAAGCTACGCATTCTCGTCGCGAACAAACGCTAAAGCGTATTAATTCTAACTATTCGTTCGCATTGTGTGCCTGTGTCCGTTACGTTACGTAACGCAGCGTTGTCCGAATGTCAAAGCCAGCTGCCCCTACCATTGAAGCATGTACATTAATGGCCCCTACTATTAGGGCGAACGCTAAAACTCGTGCGGGCGTACGCTCACGTGTCTATAATGTAAAATAGTATGAGCAGCGCAGGCGCGTGCGTCGGAGCGCGGGCGCGGGCGACGGATTGTCACACGCGCGGCGGGCGGCGGGCACACGGCGCGGGCGCACGCGACGGGCGTCCGCTCGCGGGTTTGTTTCTACAAATCAGTCGAGCGCCGCTAGATGCCACGGTCACACGCGTCGGTGGCTAGGTACAACCATGAACATCGATACAGAGCGTCTAATAATTGAGGTGTAATTTCAGCCAGTCTTATGGGATGGCGAATGAATTATATAAAGATAGAGATGCCCGTCAAGAAGCTTGAAGTTTATATATTGTGGACTTTGATCTTTGAGTCTTCGCCTTCAAGTATGGTTCTAATTTTGAAAATAATTCATCATATGTCCTTGTACTTAATTTCAAATATTTGTAAAAGTATTTTTCATTTCTCCGCTGAGTAGCCTGCTTGTACGTACGAACGGGTTAGGCAGTCGACGTTGTTTGCGTTGACGTCCTTTTGCCAAATAATAAATTAGCAAATAATCCATGGTAAATTACTCGACACAACTGTACACGCTCGAGATCAAAATTATATTAGCAGCGCTAAATGAGACGGGCGCTCGCGACGGATACCCGCTCGCGGATTCGTGGCCCGCGGCGGACTTCCGACGCGTGCACCCGCGTCCGCATCCGCCCGTGTTTTAGCGTTCGCCCTTAGTAGCCATGTCGAATGATACTCGTCAATGGAATGTTTATGCGTTGTCCTGCTGGCTTGATTAAATGTTATTAGGATCAAGATCAAAGCTAAAATGCTTATTGAAACGCGTTTAATGCATATTCTGCTTGTCTTCTAAATTGTACCTATTTGCAACTTATGGTCGGCGACGTAAATTCGGTCAGATGTTCCTACCAACTGTGTCAATACAATAAGCAAGTATTGACAACTTATTACGTTGTATTCACTTACTTTAATCCAGAATACTATTTTAACCGAATTCCAACAGTAGTTTCCTTACGTTGTTTATTTTCCCCGTCCTCTAATATCCTCATGTATTACTGTTAAGTGATTTTATGACTTTGAGATACTGTCAGAAGGTGGTCAGCACTTCAGCAGTAGGTATTACAAGTTACACACTTAGTTAGCACGTAAAATTTGTACGTTACGTAAGTAATTAAAAAATACTAAACATCGCACAACATTGCCTATTGTTGATCCTCTGCGCAGAGATAAGCCGCGTCTGATACCAACATATAAACCGCTATCGGTGACGTTACATTGTATGTCATATTCTGTATTTCATACAGTGTAACTATATTTAGAGCGTTTCAACACTGAACGTATAAAATGTACGTTTTTTTGCTTTCCATTTCTAAATTCCTTTCCTTCCTGTGAATGACACAGAGGCAAAAACGCTGAGATAGGGTTTTATTAACCCCACACAATTTAGGCTTAGTTATATTTTGTTGTGATTAGTGTATTTATACTTTTTTTTCCTTTCTATTCTCATTGTCTGTATCGTGTGTGTGTGTGTGTGTGTGTGTGTGTGTGTCAATAAATTTCTTTTCTTTCTTTCTTTAAATGGGATCGATTGCAATCCATTTATTTGTTGACTGCCGACCTTCCGATCTTGTAATGGAGAAATGAGTTTTGAGCCAAATAGTTTAGAATTTCTGACATACCAATTTTTTGTGTAATTATGGTGATTGGAGGTAACACAGTGGACTCCTTTGCTCGTCTGTATTTCAAATTACGTATACTCTATTCTTTTGGAGACTTCCAAAGTAAATTGATTCCCCGTTCTAGAAGTGCTCGCTTCATTTCGTATGATCTTTCAGACTAGATTGTAATAAAGGAAAAATACATTGTAATGTAACCTAACATAACTACCAACTACATTTAGTTACGCAGTTATTTGTGTTCTGAGTGTAGCTACTAGCTACGTTATTTCAAAAGTAAATTCTCTAAACTTGTCAATGAAATAAATATGTAAATTTAAAAAACTAAGAAACCCGCCCGTATCGATAAACAAGCCAACTGAAAAGATATAAACAAGATCAAATATAAAAGGCAAATATAAAAATATTTTGTTCAACATAATAACATGTAGTCGGAGGCATGACATTAAGAATGATTCAACTTATTAGTTTTTTAAACTTACATATTTTTTATTTATATCTTTTTAGTTATTTATAGGTCATGATATACTTTTTTGAAATCCTTAAGATCAGCCTTTTAATACCCATATTGAATTATTCTAAACAATTTTTTTTTCACTTCAAGTAATATCACCTCACAGCTGCTATGTTGGTTTTTAGGGTTTCGTAGCCTAAAGGCAAAAAACCCTTTTCATTCCAAAACTATGAGGATTACACAGTTGAAACTTGGTAGGTAGATGTATTCTGTAAACCGCTTTACGGTTTTTACACAAAAATAAAAAAAACTATATGAATTAAGGGAGGGCTCCCCATACATGGAACGACACTGAAAATATTTTTTTCATCAAACCTATACGTGTAGGGTATCTATAGATAGGTCTTTAAAAATTGCATTGAGGTTTCTAAACCGATTTTTTCTCAAAGTCAACCGTTTGAAAGATGTACACTTCCAAAGTGATAAAATGTGTGTCCCTCCCCCTCTAACTTTTGAAATAAGAGAGTGAAAATTTAAAAAAAATATATATGCTGTAGATCTTAATTTTTTTGTTTTTTTTTTTTTGTTTTGAAAATTCTTTATTTCATAACGTTGATTACAATGTATAACTTAAAAAATAAAAGTATACAGTAACATTAATAAAAATACACTTTTGCAGGCTGGAAACACCTATGTAAGCTTAAAAGAATACTATTTGAATAACTATTTAGACCTTAAATTTTAAAAGTAATAGTATAGCTACACAATACAAAATCATTTTTTTTAATAACGCGATTCGATCGTAGCCGATTCGCTTAACTCATAAAAGCGGGTAAGATAAAATGCAAATGCATTAGGCATTAGCCACTAAATAATGAAGTGTACACTGACACGACCAGCGTACAACGAGTGGCGAGAGCTACCGCTCCCCCCGCCGCCGTACTAAGTATGGACGACAGAGGGGAAATTAATGCGGCCGCTGAGTGTCACTAGCTTTGTCATGCGCGTGCTCATCGCTACTGATAACGTCACAGGCAAAACCGGTTGGTGGGAACAAGACGTAGTGATGCGGTAAACGGAACGTGCCGTATCTGTCGATATACTCAATGTCAGCTATTTGGGTATTGCAAATGTTTGATATTAATGGATTAGAATTGTTTTTATTTTTATTATAAAAATTACGTGTCAGTTTTAATATAAAAGAAATAAGTAATGGATAAGAAATATTTATATGTAAATTTACTAAGTTTGTTTTTAAAGGCGTATTGTACGCAATTTTTAGTGCTTTATTTTGAATAACCTGCAAGATTTGGTGATTTGTTAAACACGTATTACTCCATACGGGGCAAGCGTAAGTAATACAAGGCCTGACCAGCGCCGAGTACAGTCTAAGTTTTGTAGTAGAACTAATCTTACTTTTGCGGTTTAAAATGGGGCTCAAGGCTCCGAGTGCTTGAGCTCCCTGTATGCGTAGTTGAGCTATATGTTTAGACCAATTCAGTTTACTGTCCAACGTTACACCCAAGTATCGTACAGAGTTGTTCCAAGATATGCTATGGCCACCTATTTGAAGTCTCCTTGTGGGCAAGGTGCGATGACGGGTGAACATAATGGCTTCAGTTTTCGACTTATTGAGCTTAAGTTTCCATTTGGTAAAGTAGCTGTACAACAAGTCGATAGAGAGTTGCAAGCGACTCACAATGAGGTCCAAATCTTGGGAAGAAGTATAAGAGGCAGTATCATCTGCAAAACAAGCAAGTTGAGTACGCGGTTGGATAGGCATATCATTCAGATACAGCAGAAACAGGTACGGTCCTAAAATTGATCCCTGGGGTACACCGGCCGGCACACTCTGGACACTGGACTTAACATTACCTATATGAACCATAAATTTACGGTCAATTTATGAAAATTGGTTTGAACGAAATATGGTTGTCAATTTTAGAAATATAGCATTTTTCCCGACAGGGATTGAAAAAAAAAAAAAAATTTTTTTCATCAAATCAATACTTGAGGCGTATTTATAGATAGGTCTTTAAAAATACATTGAAGTTTCTATTACAGTTTTTTCTCAAAATCAACCGTTTGAAAGATATACACTTTCAAAGTGGTAAGATGTCACAGCCACTTTATTCCAAAACTATAAGGATCACACAGTTGAAACTTGGTCGGTAGATGTATTCTGTAAACCGCTTTACGGTTTTTACACAAAAATAAAAAAAAATTAAAGGGGGGCTCCCCATACATGGAACTGTAACTGAACATTTTTTTTTTCATCATACCTATACGTATGGGATATCATTAGATAGATCTTTAAAAATTACATTGAGGCATCTAAAACAGTTTTTTCTCAAAGTTAACCGTTTGAAAGTTATACACTTCCAAAGTGGAAAAATGTATGTGTCCCCCGCCCCCTCTAACTTTTAAAACTTAAAAAAAAATAAAAAAAAATTGATGTAGATCTTTATAAAAACTTTTAACGAAATTTGGTTTAAACGAAATTTATTTAGTAGTTTCAGAGCTATAGCACATTTTCCAAAACCGCTAATATAACTTTGTCATTCAAACAAACACTATGAAAAACAACTTATTTTTGCAGACGAAAAATTATAATGGCATTTTGGCAATAATAATAATATAAACTTTATTGCACACGATACAAAAACAAACACATACAGAGAAAATGACAAAAAAGAGGAACACACAATAGGCGGCCTTATAGCTACGTAGCAGTCTCTTCCAGGCAACCTTGGGTGAGAGGCGAAACCCTTCATGTGCGGGTTCGACTCGCACTTGGCCGATTTTTTAAACATCACTTACCTAAGAACACTTGAGTTGTCAAGACAAATCTAACGACATCTTAATTATAAAAATCTGTTCAGCCGTTAGAGAGATAAGAGGTAATAAAGAATATTACATGTAAACATACAAACATACAAGATACTAACATAACCCTTCCTCTGTTGCACCGATAAAGTTTGTCAATAAATTTGAGTCTACGTTACCATAGTAACGGCGAAGAGAAAGTTTGGCAAGTAATGCACGCAACATTTTGGAGATGTTCCAGCACCGGTCAAGGGCACGCATCGTGGCGTGCTGTCTCCCATTTACGATGGAATAACGGGCCGAGAGCTCGCGCTTGGCCTGCGATTGTAGCGGTTGAGCATCTTTCGCAATGGTCGGTCACGGGATGGGTGACCAAAAATGTATTATATCGACGCAAGCTTTTCCGTGCTTCGGAAGGCATGTTACGTTGCAAGTTGGTAAGCTGTATTTCGGCAGTTTGAGTTTTTTTTATTTTTTATTTTGAGATAAGTTAGCCAGTTCCTCAGTGGTTGAAGACAAAGAACAAGGAAAAGAGGTTTTCCTTGTTCGTGGTTGAAGATTTCAGAGAAGTACGATTCTAAACTTTAAAACCTGACCACAGCACGCTGACTGTACATATTTTTTTTATTAACAACGGGGAGACTCTTAACCTTCATCATACCTGGGGCCCAATTCTGCTAATGCTTAGTCACAATCGTATTCCAATGGTGTTTCAATGGTAGACCTGTTTTACAGTGTTCCTGTTACAACAGTGTAATTAAACACTACTATTGAAACACCATTGAGAGACGATTTTGACAAAAAATTAGCAGAATTGACCCCCTGATGTTAAGTATTGATAAGGCTGAAGATGGTAGCGAGCCTCTCCCTGAATCCTCAATCACTGAGGAACTGGCTATCTTATCTCTAACTGCCGGAACACAACAATGCTGAAAACATTGTTGTTATGGCGTCAGACTTAGATAAGATGGTGGTAGCTAGCCAGACGGAATTAGAACAAGTCCTACCACCATCCAAACCGAATACAATATGTACCCTCGCTGGGAATCGAACCCGGGACCCTGGTTCTGATACCGGTGGTTGTACTAGACCACAGTCAGAGGCGGTTAAAACATTAATATGCATGTAGGACTCATGAAACCACATCACATTTGAAACAAAATCGATAGAAACGCGATTCGAAGTTCGCTTGAATCTGCATTAAATCGATTTTTTGCAAGTAAACGGGTTATTATTAGCTTGCTTCTCTTGATGATTCATAGTTTGAAATACTTGGAAGAATAATTTGCTTGACATTTCGTTATAGGCACCTACCTGATGTTATTTCTTGCGTTCAGCCCGCGACTTTCCATGTGATATTAGGCTGTATAGCGCTCTTGAAGGGTTCACTTAAAATTTTATAATCAACAAGTAGCATTATGTCCCCTTCTCAGATCTTTCTGATGATCTACACTCCGCAGCAAAAAAATCGAACCACTGCGTTATTTCCATACAAACATACTCACTTTGCAGTGTCATTAAAAAAGTATAAACAGTTATGTAAACATTTGTACATCGATGTATGAGTCGAAAACTCGACTTGCGAATTAAAATTCCAAACATTTAAGAAAATATTTAGTCTTGTGCAAAGTAATGAAAACAAATTCACTCAAACCGGTTTCCTACAACTTTATATGGAATGATAACTAAACATTTGTTTAACTGAAATTTGAGGAAATCAAGAAATATTTTCAGTTGTTTTAAATGCTAATTGGTTAGTTGAACATTTAACCTCGCCAGCAAGACCCAAACCTGTTCAGAAATACACAGACTCTTTTATTTATTAGACGGTGAATTGAGCATGTTGTATGAGAACAACGCAGTAGTCGTTCGAGTCGGTTTCTTTGCAACCGAGTGTATATTCCAAAATTCACCAAATAATTAAATTATTGTGTCTTGATTTGCTGCCGTTATAAGGGTGCAAATGGAATCTTCACTACCATCCATTTTAAAATATAACGTAGCAACTGTCTGGCCGGACTGCCAGTGCGAGATAATAGCCCACACATAATATTAGTGCAGAATATGACCTTGCCGTACTGATAATACAGTAAACACTGATAATAGTTTGTTCAACAATTTTATAATAACAATACCCCTTGTTTTCCGGGGTATAAGTACTCTACATATTGATTTCAATATGTAGACTTCTTATACCTGATTAGTCTGGATTTTTAAGCTATTGCATAGCTTTTATCGCAGGCTTTGAGCGCGGCGACCGAATCAGGAAATTTTGTAACGAAAAAAACCTAACACTCTGTGTCATTAAAATCTAGTAGCGCATTTTTTCCGATGCGGTACCAGATTTTAAAAATAAATTATATTTTCACACAAAGAAGACGGATTACGGCCCATAGAAAATTACTCCACGTCCTACAGCAAAGTGATGTACCTAAAAAAAAAATAAAAAAAAAATATAAAAATATGGCATACTTCCGAACGCCATCCTTACTGTCTGACATACGAAAAAAATGCTATGAAAATTCCTTCAGCCGCAATATAATATACTTAAATACTAATAAAACTAATAAATAATAATAATAATAATAATAATAATAATATAAAAAATAATGACATTAAAAAAAGAAATAAAAAACATTAACCTTACCCTACGTCCTAAAGCAAAGTGAAGTACCTACCTTAAAACATACTAAAAAGAAAAAAATGCTATGAATATTCTTCAAACAAGGTTGTTATTTTTTCTTTCATGCACCTGCTCTTCTAATACTTATTAAAGCAAAGTTCAACAATATGTAGAGTTATGCAATATAGAACCTATTTATCAAAATCACTTTCAATAGTACAGAAATTCTCAGATGGTGGTAGCTATTACACAATAACAATTCATTTGTTCGATGATCGAGTACCATAATCCAAGTCGAGTCAAGAGCCGAGCGTTTCTCCTTATTGTAGTATTTATTTATTTATTTATTTGTTATAGGTACACTTACAGATTAAAGTCATTACAAAACTTATAATCTATGCTAAATATATGAGCCAAGACTTTAATCCAATAATAGTATATTTTAGGTATTTTAGTATATTCATTATATTGCGCCTGAATGAATATTAATAGTATTTTTCATATATTACACTGTCCGCCACATTTATTAGTATTTTCGTGTATTTTAGTATATTAATTATATTGCGCCTGAAAGAATATTCATATTATTTTTTTTGTATGTCAGACAGTAAGGATGGCGTTCGGAAGTATGCCATATTTTTATATATTTTTTTAATATTTTTTTTAGGTACATCACTTTGCTGTAGGACGTGGGGCAATTTTAATCCTTCTTCTTTTCATACAGTTTTTTTCATCATTGACCATTTTGTTATTCACAATCGTAACTTAGCTTGGACGAGTTAATTCGTCCAAGTAACTAAGCCACCAAAATCTATGATAAAAAATGCTATGCAATAGCTTTCCCGCGGCAGTTCCCGAGTGCCACACATATTTTTTAAAATTACATATCTAGGATAACGAATGCAAAAGGCTCGCTATCGTCACCTTTTCTTGCTTGAAGCTGTGAACATCATTGATTTTTTCTTCAGAAAAAGATGAATCTCTTAATTGGCTAGTAGCTGCTCAACCCTAGATATCGAACCCTGCTAACGCCTGCGCCAAACATGTCGTAAAACTTTTGACACTTGATGTAGACAAAGCCTCGATCTCATCACCCAGCTGGCTGACGGGCCTGCCGTTTCCGTGCTGGATAAGGAGTTCAGTTCACGTATAATGTCACGTATTTTAGACGAAATCACTAAAATATAAAGTTATAAGTACAGAGTTTCATTCGCCATCGTTATAAGCCATTTTTAAAGTTCCCACACCTACTGGCCTTCCTTATGATGTATAAAGATAATGGGCCATGACCCACCACGCGGGCCCAATGCGGATTGGAGGGTTTTAACGACATGCAGCCGGGACCAGCGGCTTCACGTGCCTTCCGAAGTACGGAGGAGCTTGAGATAGGAAACTTTTGGTTACACATCCCGTGACCAACCATTGCGAAAGTTGCGTAACCTCAACAATCACAGGCCGAGTGCGCGAACCACTGTGCCACGGGCTCCTCTATGGTTTTACTACAAATACCTACCGAAAAAGATTTAAGGGGTAAAAATATTTAGTTGCTCATTAAAGTTTTTTTTTGTATGAGACCAATATCGTAATCTTCTGACTTCGATCATCAAAACAAAAACGCACGCTCTCCCATACTCACGCACTGTCACACAAGCACACATACATAAACACACACACACACACAAACACACACAAGCACACTCACACTCGCACACACGTTAGTTATAGTTAGTTTTCAAAATTGTGTGGAATATTGTATTATCACTTATGATTATGTAGTAGCCATATTAAACATTAGACTACTCGCTGTCATGTTAAACCTCCTGCACTATTATAAATTTTGGGGTTAGGGGCTGAACCCCTAAGCACAGTTATTTCTAATAACCTATTAGGGTCAGCTTCGAACAATCTAAACATCACCCTTGTTCACCAAAACTGTAACTTACCCATTTTAGACATACCCCTTAATCTAAATATTATACCTACTACTCATAAGTGTATGTTGTATATTCTTAGCATGAAATAAAATAAATAGAAAAATAAAATGAAATTAGAATAAATAATTAAAAAAAACAAAGATAGGTAGGTACTGTTAAAGTCTTCTGAATAAAATTTGTTCTCTGATGTATATATAAAGAAGTGGCATACATATCGTAAAATTATATTGGACATATTTGTTGACCTATGAGGCTTACTATTCCAAGCTCCATCCATGTGTGCTGAGCCAGAATAATCGCGAGTGTTTATCGGCGAACCGCAACCCTGACGACATTACGGCCTAATCACGTTTTTGGGGCGGACAGAGAAGGGTTAAATAAGAACCCGAATAGGTGGGTCACTATACTATAATAGACAAAGTTGGTAACTCCTTTTAAGTATCTCTTTTATCAAAGGGTTCCGCGGTTTCACGTCTGATATCTTAAGCCTTTTTGTGTCTCAATAGACAGATAATAGATTCAAATAATTACAAAGTAGTAACAATTCCCTGAATATCGGGGTATGACGATTGAAAGACTTGGGTACCTAGTTGAATTGTTATGTACTTACCAAAAAGATACAAAAATACAAGTGAACGTACGTAGGTTTTCAAGAACCATATTTGTTGTCAAGTACACAGCCAAGCAAACCGTTGCTATAGTAAAATACAGTTCGTATAGAAAAGTTTTCCTTTATTTGGCAAATTTTCTAAAGCATCCCATACACTAGCGCCTATTCAATGTTGGACTTGGATTCAATATTAGCTATAAACATTAAGTATTCTGTGCCATAAATCAGGATTTCAAGTTGCTCATTGGAGATATTGCAGTTTAGTTTGCGGCAGGCGCTTGATACAGTTTTCCAGGGGTTCTTTGTTTTAATCTATTCCCACGGGTTCTAAATAAAACTGAAAGCTGAAGAGTCAGAATAGAAGATGAAAGCTTAAATGTATACTTAAACTTAAGCTCTGTTGACATAATAAGAGGTTGGGCAACTTGGAAATCCTAAAATAGGCTGTTGGATCCAAGTATGCTGAACTACGGAAAACATGGTTTACAGCTTGTATTTGCGGTAATTCCAATACAATGCCACGTCCTTTCTCCAGCCCTGCGTTTGCCTCAAAGAGTGAGGTTCTTTACAAAGACAGTGATAGTGCTACTATCGGTAGCTGAATTCTGGTCCTTCCAAGTTTCTGTAGTCAGTCGACACTCCAAGAAGAATATTATAATAATTTGTTGGTTTTTGTTGCAGGTACACTAATGAGGTTGTGAGTCAAAACGAGTAGGTAAGAACATTCTTAAGTTAAATAAGCATGTATAGCAGAAGGTAACAAACTATCTCTGGAAAATGCAATCTTAAATCCACGCCGATGAATACGCCGGCTGCCGCTAGTCTATCGAAGGAATTAAATCCCAAAGTTCTGATATTGACAACAACTAATTTCCCTTATAAACAAACGTCAAGTAATGGAGTGACAGACGTTATTAAAATTAAGACCGTGTCTTAATTGCTCGAAGTCCAGCGCTCGAGCCGAGGAGTACGAATGAGATAATTAATTTCCGCCCTGATTCCTGATTCACGTGGAGACTGATTCTAAGGCTGTTCCTTGTCCGATATTAAGTCGCTTTAATTACAGGCCAAATTGCTTTGTTATAGAAGGAGCATTTAACACAAAGAAACGATTTCTAGTGACAGGAACATTAAATTAATGTTTACAAATTGGGTATTTATTTACGAAACACTGCTTACATAATTAAAAAGAAATAACTCACCTAAGCATGATAAATATTAAACAAGAAAATATACCAGAAAAAAGCAACTAGTCTCATGTCGCCCTGACGGGATGAGACTAGTTGCTTTTTTCTGGTATATTTTCTTGTTTAATATTTATCACATAAAAATAGCATTGAAAATGCAAAATATAAAAGTTATAATCACTTACGCATGTTATCAAATTTAAGTAAGTACCAATAATTTGAAAAAGCTATTCGCTAACGAAGACGAAGTCTCGGAAAGCCTATACTTAAATAATAAATAAATATTCCATACCTACAATCACACCAATTATCTAGCCCACGGTAAGTTTCATGAAAAACTTCTGTCAACGGATAAACATACTTATGTATATTTTTTTGCAAATACATACATAATATACATAGTAAACACCCAGACCAAGAGGAATAGACATGTTCATGCACACAAATATTTGTCTTATCCGGGAATCGAACCCGGGACCTCTGGCGCAGGAGGTGGGTTTAATACCCCTGGGCCAAACAGGTCGTACTTAAGGATTATCTCATTTCATTTTAGCTCATTATAATATTTAATTTAAATATGTAATTAAATATATAGGTACAGACGCAAAATAATTAACAGCGATAGAGTTCGATAACCGTTTTTCGAGATAACGAGCGTTTTTTTTAAATATATTTTAACTCGTTTAATAGTAATGGGTTTTATTAAGTAATGAGGTGATTATTATTATCATGAGATTTCAGTAAATTGAGATTAATCAATGTGGTTTGTTAGAAAATTATTCCTAGTTTCAACTTTGCGAAGAGTGGTTGTGTGTATTGTATTTTTTAATCAATTTATTTTTAAAATATAATGACCGCAGCGCAATCAAAATGACAAAATGTAAGTAAAGTTTGTTGTATTTCATTACTTATTATAGAAATGACTACTTATGATGAAATATTTTTATTTATTCATACCTAACAATTATTGGACACTCACCGGCATGGCCATAAAGTGATGCTTTGCTCAAACGGTATGAAAACGGGAAGAGATTTTTAAAACTCTTTAAAGTGCTCATTGTAGAATCGAACGCTTAAAACCTAAACATTAGCATACAGATCTTTGCAGAAATATTGTATTTTTTTTTATAGAGACGTTAATTGATTCCGAAGTACAGAGGAGCTTGAGATAGGAATTTTTTGGTTACCTATCCTGTTACCAACCATTGCAAAAGTTGCTTAACCCCAACAATCGCAGGCCGAGCGCGCGAACCACTGTGCTACGGGTTACAAAGTAACTATTTATTCATCTGTGCCGCGGGCTCCTCATCGGTTTTACTACAAACGACTATAGAGTCGCAAATTGAGCGTGTATGTTATAGTTTGTATGAAATTATCGGGGTGGGCGGTTAAATGTGCCGGGGAGTGTACTATAAATAAATACTTCCTACCTACATACTCTTTGTTTATATATTTTTTATTTGATAAACGTAGTGAAAGTACTTTTAAGATGATTAAGTATATCATTTGAAAGCCAAGAATAAGTTAAGAGCATTTTTTATAATTCAAAGAGTAAAAATGTTTTACGCTGATGTGTATTGTGTAGTGTGCTAGTAAAACATTTACAGGCTTTTAACCAAATCTGAAGGAACCTTAGTACAAAGTATAAACTTTTATTAGATTAGGGAGCTTACGTCCGTCAACGGCGTATAAAATACTAGGTGACGCCGCGACTTTGTTCGTGGAAACTTCTTACATTAAATTTCATAATTTTAAAATTTAATCTTTTTACATTAAATTTTAAAATTAATCAAAATTGTTTTTTTTTTCTACTTGTAAGGAAGATCGACTAAAACAATAAGTTTATCTTTTTTTAATTACTATTGCATTTCAATTATTCACAAAAACTTACTACATTGCCTACTTCAACAAATAAATCTCCAAACGAAGGTTTAAATTACGCAAATTAAAGTCTACGAAGCAAAGCGAAGAATCCGCATTGTATCTAACACCATCGATCGTAGTTCGCATTTCAAAAACTTCAAAAAAGTTTGAATTTATTGTCGTTATTTTATATAAACGTCACATCTCCGACTCGTTGCCCCGTTTCCAATTTCAAAACCGACAGCTCAATTCGAAACAAATGCAATCTGTTAGTTCTTCGTACTGTGCGCGTACGTCCACAGAATAAAGAATTTTTGCAACGATTCTGTCACCAAAAAGTTTTATTTTGTATGCTAGGCGTGCTCGATACAGATAATGTTATTGAGAGTAGTTTGAAAAAGGAATTCTTGCTAATCTTTCAAATGTTTTATTTAGAAAACATGTCTGAAATAACGTACGTAGCAGAGGGTTGGCGGAGGGGTGATTATTATCCAACGAAAACTCGGCTCAGTTTCTGTTTCGTCGCTGTTGTGACTGCCATTCTTTGCCAGTTGAAAATTACTTACGGTTACAATAACCATAAATGTAATATTATACTTATTTAACCGCCTCTGTGGTCTAGTGGTACAACCACCGGTATCAGACCCAGGGGTCCCGGGTTTGATTCCCAGCGGGGGTAGATATTGTATTCGGTTTGGTTGGTGGTAGGACTTGTTGTAAGTTCGCCTGGGTAACTACCACCGTCTTATTAAGTCTGACGCCATAACAACAATGTTTCAGCATTGTTATTTATTAATATTTCAGCCAGTTCCTCAGTGATTGAGGATTTCGGGAGAGGCTCGCTACCATCTTTAGCCTTATCAATACTTAACATCAGGGGGTCAATTCTGCTAAATTTTTGTCAAAATCGTCTCTCAATGGTGTTTCAAAAGTAGTGTTTATTTACGCTGTTGTAAAAGGAACTGTGTAAAACAGGTCTACCGTTGAAACACCATTGGAATACGATTATGACTAAGCATTAGCAGAATTGGGCCCCAGCTCGCTTCCATCTTCAGCCTTATCAATACTTAACATCAGGTATAATAAAGGCCGAAAGTTTTTCCGTCGATCATAAAAAAGTAATATTTTCTTTTTGTGATGGAAATTGACCTTACTGATATGTTAAGGTCACTTTTCAATTTGACGACTCTGTATAAAATAAAGCAGGTAGAAAAAAACAGCCCTTGACGAGTTTCTTGCCGGTTCTTCTCGTTACAAGGTCACCCGCCGTAGGGTTTGTGAACCGATGGCGTAGCTTCTTTGACGTTCATAAGTGCTTGTAACAGCCTAGACTCAATAAATGATATTGAATTTGAATTTGAATACAGTATGAAAATGTGACAGTAATGACTGCGACGAAATTGTGGCTCTAAAGTATCGTCGACTTGTCGAATAGGGGCGCGACTCTTCACATGCGAGTGCTGATGCTATAGCGCTGTCTGGGCCGCACACAGAATCGAGTATTAACTGACTACGGAAAAGGAATCTTATTAATAGGACGATAGCGTTAAAGTTGCGTTGTACGAAAACGCCGTCGGCTTTCAAAAAGAAGTTGACAGCGATGCCGACGGCACTTACGCGGTAGGCCCACTGGTTGCTATGTAGGTGATTTTAGGGTAATTGTCTAATTTTAAAATCTATCGCAATCCCTTTCAATTCGTCATTTGAAAGATGTTTACATACTTCATGCCGTCACTATTTGGCAATGGATAGGGGTTGTGATCGGGACGCGTTTTGAAAGTTATTGAATGAACGAAATTGAACTAAGCAAAGTGCCACACGAAAACATCTTTCAAATGTATGGAATGGAGAAGTGTCAAATGAAGTGTCATTTAAAACATCATTCGTTCCGAAAGTGATAGTGACTATTAGTTAGACAATTCCATTAATCACTACCACAATCACAATACCTTTGAAACGGATTGTGATAGATTTTAAAATTAGACAATTAGGGGGTTGCCTGCGGTAATACCTTTCACTTTCGTCAAATAATTTCTGTCCGTTTAAATAGTAAATTCCGAAGTCTGAAAGAGAATATTCGAACATTTAAGAGATTTAGTTACTTCAAAAGGATTCATGCTGAAATTTTCTTTCAATATTTACCTCAGTAAGCAGATATACTTAGTATGAAACTTAATGGATTAGAATTGAAAAGATGAAGTCTAGTGAAGAAGCTTAGACGCACGAATTGATAAACTGTTTGGTATTCATCTGTCGTTCTGAAGATTTATGGTGTGGTGGGTCTATTGGGGTGTCTAGTGGGTGTGTATGGGAAAAGGGGGCAAAAGGGGGACGCTTCACGTCTGAGTTCATTGTACTATCTTGGTCAGTGGGGCGGGATTGATTTATTACATGTTTATGGATGACATCATGTCGCCATGGGAGTGTTTGACGTGTTCCTTTTTTCTAGCTTTTAGTATGTGCCTTAATTGAGACATTGAGGCTGAACTTATTGACTGTAATTTACATAATAAATAATATTGAATAATAATAAATAATTGCATACAATCACACCCACGTTAAGTTTCAAGAAGAACTTGTGTTATGGATACTAGACAACGGATAAACATACTTATATACTTTTTTGTAAATACATACATAAGATACATAGAAAACACCCAGACCAAAACAAATATACATGTTCATGCACACAAATATTTGTCTTGTCCGGGGATCGAACCCGGGACCTCTGGCGTAGAAGGCGGGGTTAGTACCCCTGCGCCAAACAGGTCGTCAAACAGGTTACATAAGTATATCTAAGCTTTTTATAAATTTAAAATAACTAGTATCTACGTACTGAAGTTATGAGGTTTCATCTTGTTACGCCACGTCTCGAAATCGTGTTATGACAAAAGTTGCCAAAAATTTCAATGAATATTGGTATCCACCGAAAAAAAGTTGTAAATTTTGTGTTGCCTACACGTGTTGGTTACAAATGTTGCCAACCTTTGTTTATTTTTTAGCTTTAAATAGTTACATCACAATAGGAATGACAACTGGCAACAGAAAACTTGTTTTCAGCGTCGCGTGTAACATTCAGCTACGAGCAAGAAGGTAGGTTAAAAGCGAAGAAAGAAATTTCTTAATTCTTACAGAATTGAGCCATAAGAATCTTATTGAAGATTTTAATTGGATTAATTACTAATCTTAAATCTCAAGAAACACATTCTTCTTGCAAGCTTTCTTAATTCAATTTGTTGAAGTGGCTTGTCCACTTAGCAACAGATTTCAAGTTGATCTCGCGATAGATGTAATTACTTAAGGTATATTACATCTAATTTATTACACATTTTCTTAAAGGAATGTGCTTTAAATCTTAATTGCTTCATATTACTCAAAGTCATTTGAATTTTGGCACAAAAACATTAGTAACTTTTTGTAAATATTAGACCTGAAGAGGGCAGCTATTTTAATATTTTTCACGCCTTCCATTAAAATTAACCGAAATTGGTTCACGCGATAAACGTGCAGAAAGAATTCTCATTTTATCGTTATTTATAAAATGCGAATATATCTGCTTTAGCATAAAGGTATTGCTATAGCAATAAAAAAAAAAAAAAAAAATCACACCAATTATCTAGCCCACGTTCAGTATCATGAAGAACTTGTGTTATGGATACTAGATAACGGATAAACATACTTATATACTTTTTTTTTTGTAAATACATACATAATATACATATTAAACATCTAGACCAAGACAAATAGACATGTTCATACACACAAATATTTGAAATAAAACAACTTTTACGGATATCAAACGCGCTATATTTCCACGAACTAAGTTGTAATTGTCCGTAATTTTTAGGTTTTTTAGGGGTTTTTTGATTTTCCCGACGTTTCGGCACCTTTACAGCTGCCGTGGTCACGGGATGACTGGCTACTTATAAGTCTACCCTCGAAAAGTTAATTTATTTTCGTTCGGATACGGTTAGACATTTACTATGGCACAAATTATTATTGATTTGATATTTTGATTTAATTGTTATTTTAATTCTTTATTATTAAGAAAAGAGAAAACTAAAGACTCTACTGGCAGTTCACAAATTGGGAGGACCTTCGAAGAAAGAAACTGCCAAGAAAACTTCGAAAGCGGGCCGACCTCCATCTTTATAAAAAATATTAAAAATTAGGATATGTTGTCTCCACCTTTACTTTTTTATATTTATTTATCTACAAAAAGAGCTAACCGTATCTTTGGGTCTTGCAGTGCGTGATTTGGGTTGAGACTTTAATTTATGGATAATAGGGTCCCAAGCTGGTGGAATCTTCCACCCATCATCTCTATTGAAGTTTGGGTATTTGGTAATTTCAATAGCCTCACGCAGCATTCTGGGGACAAATTTTTGTTCCCTGGCGAGGATCTGTGGCTTATCAAACCTGATGTAGTGGGTGGGTCCCTCAAAAGCATGTTCACACACTGCAGACTTGTTATCGCGCCTATTTTTCACGTCAGCTACATGTTCTCTAACGCGGGTCCCTATGCTTCTCTTTGTCTGCCCGATGTAGGAGAGCCCACAGTCACAATCCAGTTTGTAGACACCTGCGACTTGAAAGGGTATGTTGCACTTGACTGGTGGTAGGAATTGGTTGATCTTCTTGGGCGGCTTGAAGTAAGTATTAATAGAAGCACGCTTTAGAATTCTCCCAATCTTGTCTGTGACACCTTTCACAAATGGTAAAATGGCAGGTTGACGTTCTACTGTGACTGGTTTGGCGCGGTTTCTGTGACGTCTGCGTGGTACTTGCAACTTGTTGTTTCTCAGTACTTGCTCGACATGTCGAAGCTCCGCAGTCAGGTGTTGCTCGTCACAGATGCCGCGTGCTCTCTGAAACAAAGATTTCCCTACGGTAGCTAACTGTGAAGGATGATGGTGTGAATCACCATTTAGATATCTGTCTGTATGTGTTGCTTTCCGATACACTGTGTGGCTCAAAGTTTGATCAGGATTCCTAATAACAAGTACATCTAGGAAGGCTAGTTTATTGTTTGCCTCTAACTCCATAGTGAATTGGATGTTTGGATGAATAGAGTTAAGATGGATAAGGAAAGCAGAAACACTATCTCTAGGTAGTACAGTGAAAGTGTCATCTACGTACCGTTTGTAGAACCGGGGATACACTGGTGCTGAAGCCAGCGCCTTCTCCTCGAAATCCTCCATAAATATGTCGGCGACTATGGGGGATACAGGAGAACCCATTGCTACTCCATCAACTTGTACATAGAATTCATCATTCCACATGAGATAGCCTGATGTTAGGCAGTGTTCAAGTAGGTCTGCATATTCCACAGGCATATTGTTGTTTTCAAGTCTCTTCCTAGTAATATTGATGCAGTCCTGTACTGGTAGACATGTGAATAAGGACTGTACATCAAAGCTGACCATGATTTCATCATCGGCGAGATTTAGGTGTTGTATCGCACTGATGAAGTGGTAAGAATCCTTCACAAATGCTGTTGTGGTGCCTCTTAGTGGTGAGAGGGTTGTCGCTACGTGTCGAGCCAATTTGTAAGTTGGTGAGTCAATTTGGCTGACTATAGGACGCAGTGGAGCATCAGGTTTGTGTATCTTCGGCAATCCATACAGTTTTGGCGGCTTTGGGCAAGAAGGAATAAGTAAATTGACGTCAAGATTCAACGATTCTGAATGTTCCTTGATGAGGTCACTAGTCTTTTTAAGGATCTTGGTGGTCTGATCGCTTTTGACGTGTTTGTATGTTTTCTCATCTGATAATAAGAGTTGTATTTTCTCGTTGTAATCTGACGTGTCCATTACAACCGTTGCGTTACCTTTATCTGCACGGAGAATAGTCAATTCTGTCTTAGTTCGCAGGTTCTTCAATGCGAGATATTCGTCACGAGGGAGGTTTGCTTTCGGTAGGTGGCTATGCCGTAAGACGGATGAAATGTCCTGACGTATAGCTTCGCTATCCTCCTTTTTCATATTGTTTTTTACTAAGCAGTCCTCAACGTTGCAGATAATATCCTCAAACGGTATCCTCTTCGGTGCCACCGCAAAGTTTAAACCTTTATTTAAAACTTTTAAAGTAGGTTCGTCCAAAGTTTGTTTTGATAGATTGACAACTGCACGGGTTTCATTTGATCTTTGGTCTGTGGTTTTTTCTTTGGCTGTGTTCCGTTTCGCGTTTTGTTTATAGTATAATTTCTGATATTTTGAAATTTGTCTACGCTTGCATTTATCAAATTCGGATGTTTCCCGTTTTTTAGTTATTTGAATGCAATTCTCAAAGTCCTCCGTGTTGAGTTGTATTTTTAATTCTTCGGACAAACCATCTATCTCATTACTAATGACTTGTAAATCGGAATGATATTCTCTGATTAGACTTATAAGTAGCTTTTTGCTTGCCTGTTGTAAGATCTTGGCGCTCCCTCGTATGTCATTTTTTGGAGAAATACGGACACAGCACGGGATGAGATCTTGATCACGACATTTCTTCAAGAAGACAACGGATTGTTTTCTTCTTGCGCGCTTGGTTACTAGATCTTCCAACTGACGAATTTTGTTTGCGGTTTCCAGTCCGTACTGGTTCACATACGTACATCTTATGTTTTGGCGCGCACTGTTCATTGAAATAAAACAACTTTTACGGATATCAAACGCGCTATATTTCCACGAACTAAGTTGTAATTGTCCGTAATTTTTAGGTTTTTTAGGGGTTTTTTGATTTTCCCGACGTTTCGGCACCTTTACAGCTGCCGTGGTCACGGGATGACTGGCTACTTATAAGTCTACCCTCGAAAAGTTAATTTATTTTCGTTCGGATACGGTTAGACATTTACTATGGCACAAATTATTATTGATTTGATATTTTGATTTAATTGTTATTTTAATTCTTTATTATTAAGAAAAGAGAAAACTAAAGACTCTACTGGCAGTTCACAAATTGGGAGGACCTTCGAAGAAAGAAACTGCCAAGAAAACTTCGAAAGCGGGCCGACCTCCATCTTTATAAAAAATATTAAAAATTAGGATATGTTGTCTCCACCTTTACTTTTTTATATTTATTTATCTACAAAAAGAGCTAACCGTATCTTTGGGTCTTGCAGTGCGTGATTTGGGTTGAGACTTTAATTTATGGATAATAGGGTCCCAAGCTGGTGGAATCTTCCACCCATCATCTCTATTGAAGTTTGGGTATTTGGTAATTTCAATAGCCTCACGCAGCATTCTGGGGACAAATTTTTGTTCCCTGGCGAGGATCTGTGGCTTATCAAACCTGATGTAGTGGGTGGGTCCCTCAAAAGCATGTTCACACACTGCAGACTTGTTATCGCGCCTATTTTTCACGTCAGCTACATGTTCTCTAACGCGGGTCCCTATGCTTCTCTTTGTCTGCCCGATGTAGGAGAGCCCACAGTCACAATCCAGTTTGTAGACACCTGCGACTTGAAAGGGTATGTTGCACTTGACTGGTGGTAGGAATTGGTTGATCTTCTTGGGCGGCTTGAAGTAAGTATTAATAGAAGCACGCTTTAGAATTCTCCCAATCTTGTCTGTGACACCTTTCACAAATGGTAAAATGGCAGGTTGACGTTCTACTGTGACTGGTTTGGCGCGGTTTCTGTGACGTCTGCGTGGTACTTGCAACTTGTTGTTTCTCAGTACTTGCTCGACATGTCGAAGCTCCGCAGTCAGGTGTTGCTCGTCACAGATGCCGCGTGCTCTCTGAAACAAAGATTTCCCTACGGTAGCTAACTGTGAAGGATGATGGTGTGAATCACCATTTAGATATCTGTCTGTATGTGTTGCTTTCCGATACACTGTGTGGCTCAAAGTTTGATCAGGATTCCTAATAACAAGTACATCTAGGAAGGCTAGTTTATTGTTTGCCTCTAACTCCATAGTGAATTGGATGTTTGGATGAATAGAGTTAAGATGGATAAGGAAAGCAGAAACACTATCTCTAGGTAGTACAGTGAAAGTGTCATCTACGTACCGTTTGTAGAACCGGGGATACACTGGTGCTGAAGCCAGCGCCTTCTCCTCGAAATCCTCCATAAATATGTCGGCGACTATGGGGGATACAGGAGAACCCATTGCTACTCCATCAACTTGTACATAGAATTCATCATTCCACATGAGATAGCCTGATGTTAGGCAGTGTTCAAGTAGGTCTGCATATTCCACAGGCATATTGTTGTTTTCAAGTCTCTTCCTAGTAATATTGATGCAGTCCTGTACTGGTAGACATGTGAATAAGGACTGTACATCAAAGCTGACCATGATTTCATCATCGGCGAGATTTAGGTGTTGTATCGCACTGATGAAGTGGTAAGAATCCTTCACAAATGCTGTTGTGGTGCCTCTTAGTGGTGAGAGGGTTGTCGCTACGTGTCGAGCCAATTTGTAAGTTGGTGAGTCAATTTGGCTGACTATAGGACGCAGTGGAGCATCAGGTTTGTGTATCTTCGGCAATCCATACAGTTTTGGCGGCTTTGGGCAAGAAGGAATAAGTAAATTGACGTCAAGATTCAACGATTCTGAATGTTCCTTGATGAGGTCACTAGTCTTTTTAAGGATCTTGGTGGTCTGATCGCTTTTGACGTGTTTGTATGTTTTCTCATCTGATAATAAGAGTTGTATTTTCTCGTTGTAATCTGACGTGTCCATTACAACCGTTGCGTTACCTTTATCTGCACGGAGAATAGTCAATTCTGTCTTAGTTCGCAGGTTCTTCAATGCGAGATATTCGTCACGAGGGAGGTTTGCTTTCGGTAGGTGGCTATGCCGTAAGACGGATGAAATGTCCTGACGTATAGCTTCGCTATCCTCCTTTTTCATATTGTTTTTTACTAAGCAGTCCTCAACGTTGCAGATAATATCCTCAAACGGTATCCTCTTCGGTGCCACCGCAAAGTTTAAACCTTTATTTAAAACTTTTAAAGTAGGTTCGTCCAAAGTTTGTTTTGATAGATTGACAACTGCACGGGTTTCATTTGATCTTTGGTCTGTGGTTTTTTCTTTGGCTGTGTTCCGTTTCGCGTTTTGTTTATAGTATAATTTCTGATATTTTGAAATTTGTCTACGCTTGCATTTATCAAATTCGGATGTTTCCCGTTTTTTAGTTATTTGAATGCAATTCTCAAAGTCCTCCGTGTTGAGTTGTATTTTTAATTCTTCGGACAAACCATCTATCTCATTACTAATGACTTGTAAATCGGAATGATATTCTCTGATTAGACTTATAAGTAGCTTTTTGCTTGCCTGTTGTAAGATCTTGGCGCTCCCTCGTATGTCATTTTTTGGAGAAATACGGACACAGCACGGGATGAGATCTTGATCACGACATTTCTTCAAGAAGACAACGGATTGTTTTCTTCTTGCGCGCTTGGTTACTAGATCTTCCAACTGACGAATTTTGTTTGCGGTTTCCAGTCCGTACTGGTTCACATACGTACATCTTATGTTTTGGCGCGCACTGTTCATTGAAATAAAACAACTTTTACGGATATCAAACGCGCTATATTTCCACGAACTAAGTTGTAATTGTCCGTAATTTTTAGGTTTTTTAGGGGTTTTTTGATTTTCCCGACGTTTCGGCACCTTTACAGCTGCCGTGGTCACGGGATGACTGGCTACTTATAAGTCTACCCTCGAAAAGTTAATTTATTTTCGTTCGGATACGGTTAGACATTTACTATGGCACAAATTATTATTGATTTGATATTTTGATTTAATTGTTATTTTAATTCTTTATTATTAAGAAAAGAGAAAACTAAAGACTCTACTGGCAGTTCACAAATTGGGAGGACCTTCGAAGAAAGAAACTGCCAAGAAAACTTCGAAAGCGGGCCGACCTCCATCTTTATAAAAAATATTAAAAATTAGGATATGTTGTCTCCACCTTTACTTTTTTATATTTATTTATCTACAAAAAGAGCTAACCGTATCTTTGGGTCTTGCAGTGCGTGATTTGGGTTGAGACTTTAATTTATGGATAATAGGGTCCCAAGCTGGTGGAATCTTCCACCCATCATCTCTATTGAAGTTTGGGTATTTGGTAATTTCAATAGCCTCACGCAGCATTCTGGGGACAAATTTTTGTTCCCTGGCGAGGATCTGTGGCTTATCAAACCTGATGTAGTGGGTGGGTCCCTCAAAAGCATGTTCACACACTGCAGACTTGTTATCGCGCCTATTTTTCACGTCAGCTACATGTTCTCTAACGCGGGTCCCTATGCTTCTCTTTGTCTGCCCGATGTAGGAGAGCCCACAGTCACAATCCAGTTTGTAGACACCTGCGACTTGAAAGGGTATGTTGCACTTGACTGGTGGTAGGAATTGGTTGATCTTCTTGGGCGGCTTGAAGTAAGTATTAATAGAAGCACGCTTTAGAATTCTCCCAATCTTGTCTGTGACACCTTTCACAAATGGTAAAATGGCAGGTTGACGTTCTACTGTGACTGGTTTGGCGCGGTTTCTGTGACGTCTGCGTGGTACTTGCAACTTGTTGTTTCTCAGTACTTGCTCGACATGTCGAAGCTCCGCAGTCAGGTGTTGCTCGTCACAGATGCCGCGTGCTCTCTGAAACAAAGATTTCCCTACGGTAGCTAACTGTGAAGGATGATGGTGTGAATCACCATTTAGATATCTGTCTGTATGTGTTGCTTTCCGATACACTGTGTGGCTCAAAGTTTGATCAGGATTCCTAATAACAAGTACATCTAGGAAGGCTAGTTTATTGTTTGCCTCTAACTCCATAGTGAATTGGATGTTTGGATGAATAGAGTTAAGATGGATAAGGAAAGCAGAAACACTATCTCTAGGTAGTACAGTGAAAGTGTCATCTACGTACCGTTTGTAGAACCGGGGATACACTGGTGCTGAAGCCAGCGCCTTCTCCTCGAAATCCTCCATAAATATGTCGGCGACTATGGGGGATACAGGAGAACCCATTGCTACTCCATCAACTTGTACATAGAATTCATCATTCCACATGAGATAGCCTGATGTTAGGCAGTGTTCAAGTAGGTCTGCATATTCCACAGGCATATTGTTGTTTTCAAGTCTCTTCCTAGTAATATTGATGCAGTCCTGTACTGGTAGACATGTGAATAAGGACTGTACATCAAAGCTGACCATGATTTCATCATCGGCGAGATTTAGGTGTTGTATCGCACTGATGAAGTGGTAAGAATCCTTCACAAATGCTGTTGTGGTGCCTCTTAGTGGTGAGAGGGTTGTCGCTACGTGTCGAGCCAATTTGTAAGTTGGTGAGTCAATTTGGCTGACTATAGGACGCAGTGGAGCATCAGGTTTGTGTATCTTCGGCAATCCATACAGTTTTGGCGGCTTTGGGCAAGAAGGAATAAGTAAATTGACGTCAAGATTCAACGATTCTGAATGTTCCTTGATGAGGTCACTAGTCTTTTTAAGGATCTTGGTGGTCTGATCGCTTTTGACGTGTTTGTATGTTTTCTCATCTGATAATAAGAGTTGTATTTTCTCGTTGTAATCTGACGTGTCCATTACAACCGTTGCGTTACCTTTATCTGCACGGAGAATAGTCAATTCTGTCTTAGTTCGCAGGTTCTTCAATGCGAGATATTCGTCACGAGGGAGGTTTGCTTTCGGTAGGTGGCTATGCCGTAAGACGGATGAAAGACGGATGAAACGTCAGCTACATGTTCTCTAACCCGCGTTAGAGAACATGTAGCTGACGTGAAAAATAGGCGCGATAACAAGTCTGCAGTGTGTGAACATGCTTTTGAGGGACCCACCCACTACATCAGGTTTGATAAGCCACAGATCCTCGCCAGGGAACAAAAATTTGTCCCCAGAATGCTGCGTGAGGCTATTGAAATTACCAAATACCCAAACTTCAATAGAGATGATGGGTGGAAGATTCCACCAGCTTGGGACCCTATTATCCATAAATTAAAGTCTCAACCCAAATCACGCACTGCAAGACCCAAAGATACGGTTAGCTCTTTTTGTAGATAAATAAATATAAAAAAGTAAAGGTGGAGACAACATATCCTAATTTTTAATATTTTTTATAAAGATGGAGGTCGGCCCGCTTTCGAAGTTTTCTTGGCAGTTTCTTTCTTCGAAGGTCCTCCCAATTTGTGAACTGCCAGTAGAGTCTTTAGTTTTCTCTTTTCTTAATAATAAAGAATTAAAATAACAATTAAATCAAAATATCAAATCAATAATAATTTGTGCCATAGTAAATGTCTAACCGTATCCGAACGAAAATAAATTAACTTTTCGAGGGTAGACTTATAAGTAGCCAGTCATCCCGTGACCACGGCAGCTGTAAAGGTGCCGAAACGTCGGGAAAATCAAAAAACCCCTAAAAAACCTAAAAATTACGGACAATTACAACTTAGTTCGTGGAAATATAGCGCGTTTGATATCCGTAAAAGTTGTTTTATTTCAATGAACAGTGCGCGCCAAAACATAAGATGTACGTATGTGAACCAGTACGGACTGGAAACCGCAAACAAAATTCGTCAGTTGGAAGATCTAGTAACCAAGCGCGCAAGAAGAAAACAATCCGTTGTCTTCTTGAAGAAATGTCGTGATCAAGATCTCATCCCGTGCTGTGTCCGTATTTCTCCAAAAAATGACATACGAGGGAGCGCCAAGATCTTACAACAGGCAAGCAAAAAGCTACTTATAAGTCTAATCAGAGAATATCATTCCGATTTACAAGTCATTAGTAATGAGATAGATGGTTTGTCCGAAGAATTAAAAATACAACTCAACACGGAGGACTTTGAGAATTGCATTCAAATAACTAAAAAACGGGAAACATCCGAATTTGATAAATGCAAGCGTAGACAAATTTCAAAATATCAGAAATTATACTATAAACAAAACGCGAAACGGAACACAGCCAAAGAAAAAACCACAGACCAAAGATCAAATGAAACCCGTGCAGTTGTCAATCTATCAAAACAAACTTTGGACGAACCTACTTTAAAAGTTTTAAATAAAGGTTTAAACTTTGCGGTGGCACCGAAGAGGATACCGTTTGAGGATATTATCTGCAACGTTGAGGACTGCTTAGTAAAAAACAATATGAAAAAGGAGGATAGCGAAGCTATACGTCAGGACATTTCATCCGTCTTACGGCATAGCCACCTACCGAAAGCAAACCTCCCTCGTGACGAATATCTCGCATTGAAGAACCTGCGAACTAAGACAGAATTGACTATTCTCCGTGCAGATAAAGGTAACGCAACGGTTGTAATGGACACGTCAGATTACAACGAGAAAATACAACTCTTATTATCAGATGAGAAAACATACAAACACGTCAAAAGCGATCAGACCACCAAGATCCTTAAAAAGACTAGTGACCTCATCAAGGAACATTCAGAATCGTTGAATCTTGACGTCAATTTACTTATTCCTTCTTGCCCAAAGCCGCCAAAACTGTATGGATTGCCGAAGATACACAAACCTGATGCTCCACTGCGTCCTATAGTCAGCCAAATTGACTCACCAACTTACAAATTGGCTCGACACGTAGCGACAACCCTCTCACCACTAAGAGGCACCACAACAGCATTTGTGAAGGATTCTTACCACTTCATCAGTGCGATACAACACCTAAATCTCGCCGATGATGAAATCATGGTCAGCTTTGATGTACAGTCCTTATTCACATGTCTACCAGTACAGGACTGCATCAATATTACTAGGAAGAGACTTGAAAACAACAATATGCCTGTGGAATATGCAGACCTACTTGAACACTGCCTAACATCAGGCTATCTCATGTGGAATGATGAATTCTATGTACAAGTTGATGGAGTAGCAATGGGTTCTCCTGTATCCCCCATAGTCGCCGACATATTTATGGAGGATTTCGAGGAGAAGGCGCTGGCTTCAGCACCAGTGTATCCCCGGTTCTACAAACGGTACGTAGATGACACTTTCACTGTACTACCTAGAGATAGTGTTTCTGCTTTCCTTATCCATCTTAACTCTATTCATCCAAACATCCAATTCACTATGGAGTTAGAGGCAAACAATAAACTAGCCTTCCTAGATGTACTTGTTATTAGGAATCCTGATCAAACTTTGAGCCACACAGTGTATCGGAAAGCAACACATACAGACAGATATCTAAATGGTGATTCACACCATCATCCTTCACAGTTAGCTACCGTAGGGAAATCTTTGTTTCAGAGAGCACGCGGCATCTGTGACGAGCAACACCTGACTGCGGAGCTTCGACATGTCGAGCAAGTACTGAGAAACAACAAGTTGCAAGTACCACGCAGACGTCACAGAAACCGCGCCAAACCAGTCACAGTAGAACGTCAACCTGCCATTTTACCATTTGTGAAAGGTGTCACAGACAAGATTGGGAGAATTCTAAAGCGTGCTTCTATTAATACTTACTTCAAGCCGCCCAAGAAGATCAACCAATTCCTACCACCAGTCAAGTGCAACATACCCTTTCAAGTCGCAGGTGTCTACAAACTGGATTGTGACTGTGGGCTCTCCTACATCGGGCAGACAAAGAGAAGCATAGGGACCCGCGTTAGAGAACATGTAGCTGACGTGAAAAATAGGCGCGATAACAAGTCTGCAGTGTGTGAACATGCTTTTGAGGGACCCACCCACTACATCAGGTTTGATAAGCCACAGATCCTCGCCAGGGAACAAAAATTTGTCCCCAGAATGCTGCGTGAGGCTATTGAAATTACCAAATACCCAAACTTCAATAGAGATGATGGGTGGAAGATTCCACCAGCTTGGGACCCTATTATCCATAAATTAAAGTCTCAACCCAAATCACGCACTGCAAGACCCAAAGATACGGTTAGCTCTTTTTGTAGATAAATAAATATAAAAAAGTAAAGGTGGAGACAACATATCCTAATTTTTAATATTTTTTATAAAGATGGAGGTCGGCCCGCTTTCGAAGTTTTCTTGGCAGTTTCTTTCTTCGAAGGTCCTCCCAATTTGTGAACTGCCAGTAGAGTCTTTAGTTTTCTCTTTTCTTAATAATAAAGAATTAAAATAACAATTAAATCAAAATATCAAATCAATAATAATTTGTGCCATAGTAAATGTCTAACCGTATCCGAACGAAAATAAATTAACTTTTCGAGGGTAGACTTATAAGTAGCCAGTCATCCCGTGACCACGGCAGCTGTAAAGGTGCCGAAACGTCGGGAAAATCAAAAAACCCCTAAAAAACCTAAAAATTACGGACAATTACAACTTAGTTCGTGGAAATATAGCGCGTTTGATATCCGTAAAAGTTGTTTTATTTCAATGAACAGTGCGCGCCAAAACATAAGATGTACGTATGTGAACCAGTACGGACTGGAAACCGCAAACAAAATTCGTCAGTTGGAAGATCTAGTAACCAAGCGCGCAAGAAGAAAACAATCCGTTGTCTTCTTGAAGAAATGTCGTGATCAAGATCTCATCCCGTGCTGTGTCCGTATTTCTCCAAAAAATGACATACGAGGGAGCGCCAAGATCTTACAACAGGCAAGCAAAAAGCTACTTATAAGTCTAATCAGAGAATATCATTCCGATTTACAAGTCATTAGTAATGAGATAGATGGTTTGTCCGAAGAATTAAAAATACAACTCAACACGGAGGACTTTGAGAATTGCATTCAAATAACTAAAAAACGGGAAACATCCGAATTTGATAAATGCAAGCGTAGACAAATTTCAAAATATCAGAAATTATACTATAAACAAAACGCGAAACGGAACACAGCCAAAGAAAAAACCACAGACCAAAGATCAAATGAAACCCGTGCAGTTGTCAATCTATCAAAACAAACTTTGGACGAACCTACTTTAAAAGTTTTAAATAAAGGTTTAAACTTTGCGGTGGCACCGAAGAGGATACCGTTTGAGGATATTATCTGCAACGTTGAGGACTGCTTAGTAAAAAACAATATGAAAAAGGAGGATAGCGAAGCTATACGTCAGGACATTTCATCCGTCTTACGGCATAGCCACCTACCGAAAGCAAACCTCCCTCGTGACGAATATCTCGCATTGAAGAACCTGCGAACTAAGACAGAATTGACTATTCTCCGTGCAGATAAAGGTAACGCAACGGTTGTAATGGACACGTCAGATTACAACGAGAAAATACAACTCTTATTATCAGATGAGAAAACATACAAACACGTCAAAAGCGATCAGACCACCAAGATCCTTAAAAAGACTAGTGACCTCATCAAGGAACATTCAGAATCGTTGAATCTTGACGTCAATTTACTTATTCCTTCTTGCCCAAAGCCGCCAAAACTGTATGGATTGCCGAAGATACACAAACCTGATGCTCCACTGCGTCCTATAGTCAGCCAAATTGACTCACCAACTTACAAATTGGCTCGACACGTAGCGACAACCCTCTCACCACTAAGAGGCACCACAACAGCATTTGTGAAGGATTCTTACCACTTCATCAGTGCGATACAACACCTAAATCTCGCCGATGATGAAATCATGGTCAGCTTTGATGTACAGTCCTTATTCACATGTCTACCAGTACAGGACTGCATCAATATTACTAGGAAGAGACTTGAAAACAACAATATGCCTGTGGAATATGCAGACCTACTTGAACACTGCCTAACATCAGGCTATCTCATGTGGAATGATGAATTCTATGTACAAGTTGATGGAGTAGCAATGGGTTCTCCTGTATCCCCCATAGTCGCCGACATATTTATGGAGGATTTCGAGGAGAAGGCGCTGGCTTCAGCACCAGTGTATCCCCGGTTCTACAAACGGTACGTAGATGACACTTTCACTGTACTACCTAGAGATAGTGTTTCTGCTTTCCTTATCCATCTTAACTCTATTCATCCAAACATCCAATTCACTATGGAGTTAGAGGCAAACAATAAACTAGCCTTCCTAGATGTACTTGTTATTAGGAATCCTGATCAAACTTTGAGCCACACAGTGTATCGGAAAGCAACACATACAGACAGATATCTAAATGGTGATTCACACCATCATCCTTCACAGTTAGCTACCGTAGGGAAATCTTTGTTTCAGAGAGCACGCGGCATCTGTGACGAGCAACACCTGACTGCGGAGCTTCGACATGTCGAGCAAGTACTGAGAAACAACAAGTTGCAAGTACCACGCAGACGTCACAGAAACCGCGCCAAACCAGTCACAGTAGAACGTCAACCTGCCATTTTACCATTTGTGAAAGGTGTCACAGACAAGATTGGGAGAATTCTAAAGCGTGCTTCTATTAATACTTACTTCAAGCCGCCCAAGAAGATCAACCAATTCCTACCACCAGTCAAGTGCAACATACCCTTTCAAGTCGCAGGTGTCTACAAACTGGATTGTGACTGTGGGCTCTCCTACATCGGGCAGACAAAGAGAAGCATAGGGACCCGCGTTAGAGAACATGTAGCTGACGTGAAAAATAGGCGCGATAACAAGTCTGCAGTGTGTGAACATGCTTTTGAGGGACCCACCCACTACATCAGGTTTGATAAGCCACAGATCCTCGCCAGGGAACAAAAATTTGTCCCCAGAATGCTGCGTGAGGCTATTGAAATTACCAAATACCCAAACTTCAATAGAGATGATGGGTGGAAGATTCCACCAGCTTGGGACCCTATTATCCATAAATTAAAGTCTCAACCCAAATCACGCACTGCAAGACCCAAAGATACGGTTAGCTCTTTTTGTAGATAAATAAATATAAAAAAGTAAAGGTGGAGACAACATATCCTAATTTTTAATATTTTTTATAAAGATGGAGGTCGGCCCGCTTTCGAAGTTTTCTTGGCAGTTTCTTTCTTCGAAGGTCCTCCCAATTTGTGAACTGCCAGTAGAGTCTTTAGTTTTCTCTTTTCTTAATAATAAAGAATTAAAATAACAATTAAATCAAAATATCAAATCAATAATAATTTGTGCCATAGTAAATGTCTAACCGTATCCGAACGAAAATAAATTAACTTTTCGAGGGTAGACTTATAAGTAGCCAGTCATCCCGTGACCACGGCAGCTGTAAAGGTGCCGAAACGTCGGGAAAATCAAAAAACCCCTAAAAAACCTAAAAATTACGGACAATTACAACTTAGTTCGTGGAAATATAGCGCGTTTGATATCCGTAAAAGTTGTTTTATTTCAATGAACAGTGCGCGCCAAAACATAAGATGTACGTATGTGAACCAGTACGGACTGGAAACCGCAAACAAAATTCGTCAGTTGGAAGATCTAGTAACCAAGCGCGCAAGAAGAAAACAATCCGTTGTCTTCTTGAAGAAATGTCGTGATCAAGATCTCATCCCGTGCTGTGTCCGTATTTCTCCAAAAAATGACATACGAGGGAGCGCCAAGATCTTACAACAGGCAAGCAAAAAGCTACTTATAAGTCTAATCAGAGAATATCATTCCGATTTACAAGTCATTAGTAATGAGATAGATGGTTTGTCCGAAGAATTAAAAATACAACTCAACACGGAGGACTTTGAGAATTGCATTCAAATAACTAAAAAACGGGAAACATCCGAATTTGATAAATGCAAGCGTAGACAAATTTCAAAATATCAGAAATTATACTATAAACAAAACGCGAAACGGAACACAGCCAAAGAAAAAACCACAGACCAAAGATCAAATGAAACCCGTGCAGTTGTCAATCTATCAAAACAAACTTTGGACGAACCTACTTTAAAAGTTTTAAATAAAGGTTTAAACTTTGCGGTGGCACCGAAGAGGATACCGTTTGAGGATATTATCTGCAACGTTGAGGACTGCTTAGTAAAAAACAATATGAAAAAGGAGGATAGCGAAGCTATACGTCAGGACATTTCATCCGTCTTACGGCATAGCCACCTACCGAAAGCAAACCTCCCTCGTGACGAATATCTCGCATTGAAGAACCTGCGAACTAAGACAGAATTGACTATTCTCCGTGCAGATAAAGGTAACGCAACGGTTGTAATGGACACGTCAGATTACAACGAGAAAATACAACTCTTATTATCAGATGAGAAAACATACAAACACGTCAAAAGCGATCAGACCACCAAGATCCTTAAAAAGACTAGTGACCTCATCAAGGAACATTCAGAATCGTTGAATCTTGACGTCAATTTACTTATTCCTTCTTGCCCAAAGCCGCCAAAACTGTATGGATTGCCGAAGATACACAAACCTGATGCTCCACTGCGTCCTATAGTCAGCCAAATTGACTCACCAACTTACAAATTGGCTCGACACGTAGCGACAACCCTCTCACCACTAAGAGGCACCACAACAGCATTTGTGAAGGATTCTTACCACTTCATCAGTGCGATACAACACCTAAATCTCGCCGATGATGAAATCATGGTCAGCTTTGATGTACAGTCCTTATTCACATGTCTACCAGTACAGGACTGCATCAATATTACTAGGAAGAGACTTGAAAACAACAATATGCCTGTGGAATATGCAGACCTACTTGAACACTGCCTAACATCAGGCTATCTCATGTGGAATGATGAATTCTATGTACAAGTTGATGGAGTAGCAATGGGTTCTCCTGTATCCCCCATAGTCGCCGACATATTTATGGAGGATTTCGAGGAGAAGGCGCTGGCTTCAGCACCAGTGTATCCCCGGTTCTACAAACGGTACGTAGATGACACTTTCACTGTACTACCTAGAGATAGTGTTTCTGCTTTCCTTATCCATCTTAACTCTATTCATCCAAACATCCAATTCACTATGGAGTTAGAGGCAAACAATAAACTAGCCTTCCTAGATGTACTTGTTATTAGGAATCCTGATCAAACTTTGAGCCACACAGTGTATCGGAAAGCAACACATACAGACAGATATCTAAATGGTGATTCACACCATCATCCTTCACAGTTAGCTACCGTAAGGAAATCTTTGTTTCAGAGAGCACGCGGCATCTGTGACGAGCAACACCTGACTGCGGAGCTTCGACATGTCGAGCAAGTACTGAGAAACAACAAGTTGCAAGTACCACGCAGACGTCACAGAAACCGCGCCAAACCAGTCACAGTAGAACGTCAACCTGCCATTTTACCATTTGTGAAAGGTGTCACAGACAAGATTGGGAGAATTCTAAAGCGTGCTTCTATTAATACTTACTTCAAGCCGCCCAAGAAGATCAACCAATTCCTACCACCAGTCAAGTGCAACATACCCTTTCAAGTCGCAGGTGTCTACAAACTGGATTGTGACTGTGGGCTCTCCTACATCGGGCAGACAAAGAGAAGCATAGGGACCCGCGTTAGAGAACATGTAGCTGACGTGAAAAATAGGCGCGATAACAAGTCTGCAGTGTGTGAACATGCTTTTGAGGGACCCACCCACTACATCAGGTTTGATAAGCCACAGATCCTCGCCAGGGAACAAAAATTTGTCCCCAGAATGCTGCGTGAGGCTATTGAAATTACCAAATACCCAAACTTCAATAGAGATGATGGGTGGAAGATTCCACCAGCTTGGGACCCTATTATCCATAAATTAAAGTCTCAACCCAAATCACGCACTGCAAGACCCAAAGATACGGTTAGCTCTTTTTGTAGATAAATAAATATAAAAAAGTAAAGGTGGAGACAACATATCCTAATTTTTAATATTTTTTATAAAGATGGAGGTCGGCCCGCTTTCGAAGTTTTCTTGGCAGTTTCTTTCTTCGAAGGTCCTCCCAATTTGTGAACTGCCAGTAGAGTCTTTAGTTTTCTCTTTTCTTAATAATAAAGAATTAAAATAACAATTAAATCAAAATATCAAATCAATAATAATTTGTGCCATAGTAAATGTCTAACCGTATCCGAACGAAAATAAATTAACTTTTCGAGGGTAGACTTATAAGTAGCCAGTCATCCCGTGACCACGGCAGCTGTAAAGGTGCCGAAACGTCGGGAAAATCAAAAAACCCCTAAAAAACCTAAAAATTACGGACAATTACAACTTAGTTCGTGGAAATATAGCGCGTTTGATATCCGTAAAAGTTGTTTTATTTCAATGAACAGTGCGCGCCAAAACATAAGATGTACGTACACAAATATTTGTCTTGTCCGGAGATCGAACCCGGGACCTCTGGCGCAGAAGGTGGGGTTAGTACCCCTGCGCCAAACAGGTCGTCAAAATAGTATAATAGCAATACCATTAGGTGGTAGAGCCCCTGGCCTTCCTTATGGATGGATAAGGAGAATAGGCCATGACCCACCACGCGGACCCAATGCAGATTAGTGGGTTACTCGCATTTATAATATTTATACAAAAAAGCAAGTTGAACTCATCGATCGTAGCATCGCGTGACCCCCGGCGTTTACACCCGACGATAATCGTTACGTCCCCGTATCGTCGCCGGCCCGGGGCCTCTATAAAATCCGGCTCGGAGGACCATAACGTGTTTTATCGCGCTGTCGCAATTAAGCGTCGCGAACTCGGAAGAAGCCGCGAGCATTACGCGAGCTTTCGCCGTCCATTACGTGAAACAGTAACCATTTATAATCGCATTTGACCAGTTGGTAGCAAAGTCGTTTCTTTTATGTTGTTATAATAACTGTGCCAGATATTTACCTTAAATATTATAAGACAATATAAGATACAATGATCTAATTCATTCATCGTTCAAACATCTGTGACATAGACTACAAATACAATAATATCGGACCTAACGAAGATATTAAACTTACATGATAGACACCGAACCAACAATAATGTTCGCCCAGTCTGTGAATGTTTTATACTATTTTTTTTTAGGTTGAGCTGCAATCATAGATTCAATAGAATACTTTTGAAAATTATCTCTTACTCGATAAAATAATATGAAATGTATGTATACCTGCCTGATGTGATTTTAGATCGCTCGATGATTATATTCTGTCGACTCCTTAGATTTAGTGGTTACACATAATACAGCTACCTACAAACCTGTTTCAGCAGTCAAGTCTAGATATCATCAGAGCTTATCTGTAACCTAAGACTAAGTGATGGGTGACGTCATCGACACTTTCTGGGAGTGGATGGGCTCTTATCGGCGGCGTCGCCTATCAGTGACGTCACTATAGCGCGGTCTGAGACATAAACTTATGAGGTGTGTGATTTTATTTACATAGTCTCTTGTTTGTCGTCTATAGGCCCAGATTTATATAGGATACAGTATTTAGAACCACTCGTTATTATCACAAATATCCGTTCCAAGACATCCCAGGAATTTCCACGACCACCCGCATGTAGCGGCTTCCAGCGATCTTACTAGATCTATCACCTTCTCTATAAAGCTCAGATCGAAATGCCGTATATTTGGGTACATTAAAAATGATAACATTATTTAAATTTTAACTGCTCTTTTATGTTTATGCTTTTATATTCAATGACGAAAAATTTTGTTTATATAGTGTCTTGCATGTTTCTTTGCTCTCTAAAGGCATCTGCAGAAAACCAGTGCCGTGGTGACGGTTACGTTATCATGGCTTATACTGAGCAGAGGCCTATTTGGTACATAGGTTAATATTCTTTTTTTTATTTTTTATAAAAATGTTTTTTTGTATGTTTTACCTGTACCAAATAAACTCTTTCTATTCTATTCTATTCTATTCTAAAGGGTTGTTGGCTGTTGCTACGTAAGGTACTTTGGCTTGGGCAAAAGACAATATCAAAAAAAGCAAGCCTAAAAGTCACCGTTTCTTACTAGGAACGGCTCCAAACTGCACCACCTTCGGTGGCGCTTTGGAGCCCAAGAGAGGCGGAGCGCCGCGAGCTTTTACAACTTTATGTCGGCATAACTCTGTGAGGACATGACGGATTTAGACGCGGTTTGTTGCATTAAACGCAGAATTACATTCTGGTCAAATTTGTAATGTATCGCGATGCACAAAAGTCTATACTTTTCGAGCAAAACCCTAAAAACCGAATTTGGCTCTTCTTTGGCGCCAAAAGCTAAGGTTATGGTGATGGTAGGACATCGAATTTTTGTCACCTCCTAGGTATGGTTGATGTCTAAGTATGTGCCAAGTTTCATTAGAATCGGTTCAACGGACAGATTTTCAAAAGAGTCAACATAAGAGAGGCTCCGCTACGCTCCGCCTCAATCACGGTATAATAATATTAATAATAATAATAATCATCATCATCATCAGCCTGTGGACGTCCACTGCTGGGCATAGGCCTATCTCCTAGCTCACGCCTATTGTAGCGTTCATAGGAGGCTATTAGCCTACAGCTGCTACCACGCTGGCCAGACGGGTTGGTAGAGGGTTTGTTTCAAGTTTTCCTTCTCTCGCACAGGTGTTCAATGCGTCGAGCCTCTTAGTCGGCTTTTACGACATCCCAGGCATGTAAGGGAGTGGTGACACTTGTATTCTAAGGACGTCACCACACGGCAATAATAATAATAATAAATTTGCTTATTTGCTTAAAACACGGTATTACAAGTTGGTAAGCTCAATTTTAGACACTATTCTATCGAAAAACTTGTAAAAGTCGGTTCAAGTTGTAAATGACCACTGCTTAATTTAGATCCCGTATCAGCTACTGACTGTACATTGACTGTGCCGACGACCGGTGCCGTCACGTCGTCACGCATGGCCTAATTCCCCGTGATATTATTCGAGATAAGGACGACTCTACTATTTATTGCCTCTAATATTGTAAATTAAATAACGGCGATATGTATTGTGTCAGCTGATCATATCGGACTGTTTCTTACATCATTATTTACACGCTATAATTTAAGGATATGACAATCTATGAAATATTTAGTTAGCAATAAATATTTTTTGTTTGGCGCAGGGGTACTACCTTCTGCGCCAGAGGTCCCGGGTTCGATCCCCGGACAAGACCAATATTTGTGTGCATGAACATGTCTATTTGTCTTGGTCTGGGTGTTTAATATGTATATTATGTATGTATTTACAAACAAAAAAAAAGTATATAAGTATGTTTATCCGTTATCTAGTATCCATAACACAAGTTCTTCATGATACTTAACATGGGCTAGATAATTGGTGTGATTGTATGGAAATATTTATTTATTTATTTATTTAAAGTTACTTTGATAATCCTAGTCTTAACAAATAATATTAAAAACGAGCAACCCGTGTGCGCATAATGCGCAAAAAACACATAATAACATTCAAAAAAGTTTTTTTTTATTTTTTTTTATTTTTTTTTATTTGAGTTTTTGCTAAATTTCTCGACTTATCCGACCACTTCAGACAAATACCTTTCTAACGGTGTATTGCACTTGATTGTGCGACTTTTAGTTTAGGAGGAGAAGCGGCTTCACTGCCGTATTATATATATAGATGCAAGAGTGTGTTTGTTTGTCCTTTCTTCACGCCCTTACTAAGCAACCAATCGATTTGATTTTTGGCATAGAATTCGTTGAGAGGACAGTAACGGTGTCACATAGGTTACTTTTTTCCGACATTCAAACGGGAACGGGAACCACGCAGCTGAAACCGCGAGCAGAAGCTAGTATTAAAATATTTTAGTGAATAGAATAGTGCTCAAAACAATAATGAGCGTTAAAATGCAAATACATTTTATTAGGCTAATGCACTATGTATAGAATTTGAACCAATAAATATTCGCGAACGTCAAAGTTAATTATAGTTATATGAGGTGTTGTTTATAAAATTAATAACTCCTTATTCATTATATTAGTGATATTTAAAGTATGTTATTTTTTTTAGGTTTCGATGAGTTCTATCCATTTTTCTATCCACGAAAATTTAATTTGGCTTTCTACCCAAAATCAATTCCGTTTTCACTCATAGAAGCTTTTTCTAATAAGCTTCTTTAGATAATTTGGAGTCGAACTGCTTATAACTTGTACCAAACACAAAGGTCACTTCACTATAGAAGTGAATATGTTGGTCGCGATTTTACGACCGCTCGAAGTATACGACTTTTGCTTTCCGCTCATCGCTCACTCCTTGAGACCATTAAGTGATTCGTGCATTGTGATTGGTGACCGCCTACGCTGTAAAGTACTTAATTAGAATATTAACGTTTCGTGATTCATTCATTGGAGTTAATGCGTATAAGCTTTGTGATTACGGAAGTTATGCAATTATTGCAGGATCTGTGGTTAATGTTGATGATGATGATCGGCAAATAGGTAGTAGTATTGGCAATATAGTAGCCCCGACTTTAACACTAGGAATGGATCGAATGTGGTCACAATATGAGCCTAGAGTCTACCACAATTAAGCCCGTTTTGTCGTCGTGTTTCTTGCTATGATGTTAAATCGTGATTTTACAATGACGATGATTCTATTGCTTAATGAAAATGATTGTTAAAAATCGGAAGGCATCACCATCTGTTTACTCACAAACCAGTCTTAAACAATATGATTCAACTATATGATATGTAAAGTTCGCCATAAAAATATTTTTATTTCACTACTGAATTCACAAAAAACACGAATATGCGTACGTGAACGGCATGCGTGATGAACAATGACGTCATTTCAATAAAATGGCGTCAAATCGTGCAGTAAAATCCAGCGCCATCTTGCAGCGGATTGATTGATTTCTTTTACGGTCCGTTTTACGCGCGAATAGGAATACCTATCCTTGCAGATGACAACAATCGTGGTGACATTTTACGAGCCGATCTTGTCATACCTAATTTGGGTCTTTACTTACATTTTATTTTGTATATTCATTGGTGAGATGACATAGGTACCTATAAGTTTTTCACTTGTCACTAAAAATATGTGTTAGTATTATCACTTCAGTAAACTAACCAATTGTCTTAATTAATGTTATCTCATCTTTTTCTTGAATGTTTCTTAGTCTACATAAGGAATTAAAAAGTCTAAAAACTCTACAAGGAACTCTTTTCGTGGCAAGCAAGACTCAAGTAAATTATCAGCACTAATATCCGGAACAAATCACAAATTGTTTGAAAACTTTTACAGACCCCAGATTAAATAAAAAAAGGTATTCAGATTGAAATTGGAAAGAATCAGTACAAAAAGTATGACAAGAACAGAAAAGACTTTCTATGTTCTGTGATGAGAACTTTATCATTCTCGATGAAGGACCATCATAAAAGTAATGTATTTCAGATATCTTTCGGCTAAAATGTATTTTCCATAAAATCGTAACGTTCTCCTAGAGCCTCGCTCCTTCAGGAGATATTTTACGTGTAACCGGGTTCTTGTTACGGTACAATGGCTGGGATTTCTTTTCTTCCAATTTCCATTGAATTATTTTAACTTTCTTTATTTAGGAGTCCAAAGATATGTTTGAATTAAGCTTTCTCGAGAAAGGTATTTTGTAAATGTCGAAAATATTTGTCACATATTTTCAACGAATATTTTTTTCGGATGAAGATGGATATCTGAAGAATAGAGTGTTTGATGGACTGCATGATTGGATAATGATGAATACTTATCTATTTCATCCCCTGCCAGAATACCAGCGCCGTTGTTTTGTGATGTTGTATCACAGTGCAACGGCATTATATTGAGGCAGGGTCCTGATTGGCTGTCACAAATAATTGTTTCTTTAAATTATAAATCAGGTATATTACTTTGTTATCTCTATAAAAATTATTGTGCTGATGGCCAATAAAATATTTTTTTTCTTATTTTCTTTCTTTCTATTTTTGCCTTGACAAAATAATCTGTTTAGCTGATCATGAAAAGGTGTAAAGAGTACTGCAAACTACAACTACTTACAAAAGTGTTACTGCCCATAATTTCCTTACACCATAATTATTTCACCATCCCGATAGTACCCAAACCTTTGAGATATGACGGCTTGTAAAGTCCAGTACTTTTCTGCAAAACGGAGGCAAACATGCTAAATTGAAAAACTCGGCCTCATAACAGCCGTTGAAAGTTCCAAAAGACTCGTTAAAATGTCTCGTCAAATAATACATTGCCCTCCAAAACAAAAAGAACAAAGTCGGAAGAAACAAAACAACTTGAAAGTCGACCGGGATTAAAGTTGGTTCGTGCTGGGGTGACCAGGCTATGGGGTAACTTGTGCCATTGACATAGTCTTTAATTTTTAATCGTTTTAATCGTCTCTTTGTTTTTGTATGAATGAATAATATAATAATAATAATTGCATACAACACACCAATTATCTAGCCCACGTTAAGTTTCATGAAGAACTTGTGTTATGGATACTAGATAACGGATAAAAATAATTATATACTTTTTTTTGTAAATACATACTTATTATACATATTAAACACCCAGACCAAGACAAATAGACATGTTCATGCACACAAATATTTGTCTTGTCCGGGGATCGAGATAAAGAAACGAGAGAAAGAATCGGGGGAGAGAGATGAAGAAACTAAAGTAAATATTATTTACCGTTGTAAGAAATAGAAATATATTTATTTGTACTAACTAAAGTATTCAACTAATATAGAAAGGACAAATGTGTTTATAGTTCGTTTTTCAACATGCACAAGGATACTCTGAAAAGATGCTGAAAAAAGGAATGGTAATTGGTATCAACCTTCATGGTTACCCTAATTAAAGTACAAACTATGGAGACCGAGCAATGCTAAATAAAACAACTTTTACGGATATCACGGATAACCGGACACGGTTAGACATTTGTGCCATAGTACATGTCTAACTGTATCCGAATGAAAATAAATTAACTTTTCGAGGGTAGACTTATAAGTGAACAGTGCGCGCCAAAACATAAGATGTACGTAATGCTAAATAAGTATATTTAATGTATGTTTTGCTCGCAACAAAATATTCATTCAAATCCATTACTATAATCGCATATAATTTATTAATTGGTTTTAATGTAAGTTCCATAACAAATTTAAAGTACCTTTAAAATGAATTTATGTCGCTCTTTTGTTGAAAAAACTGCCTTTTATTAAAAGATAAATTAAAGCTGTTGACGGTCCCAATGGCGCAGTTACTACGCCAGAGTTCGTGGGTTCTATCCCCACCAGCCCCTATAGTCTTGATGATATCGCATTGAGACCGAGATTAATGTAAATAATAAGATTAAACTAAAAATTGGTAAGTACTTGAAATTAGTAAATTAAGTAATTTTGTAATCTAGAAATCGGTATTAGCGCCAATAATAAATCAGTAATTAAATATTGACATTTAATCTCGAGCGCTACTTTTATATATGCCGTAGGAAGATTTGATAAATAGAATATTCGCAAAAATCCTAGAGATATTGCAAAAAACACGGATAATTAGACAATGGTGTTGACATTTCTCAATCTTACTGAAAACATATAGGGTTTTTGCAAAAATATGGGTTGCTTTAGTAACATTGGATATTCTTTACTCTGATTGGCTTAATTTTAACTAACTCTTATTTTGATTGGTTCACAGATCTATCACGTGTAGTAAGCTTTACTACACGTGATAGATCGGATTGTCATTTGAAACGTAAAGTCGTCAACCAATCAGAGAAGATGTTGTTTTGGACGGTCCGACCAGCCAATCAGTTTTCTTATTTCATAATAGCCAGCGATCCTTTGTAATCTTACTAAGGCAACCAGTTTTTTCGCAAAAATCCTATCTTTGTTCAGTAGGATTGAGAAATGACAACACAATTGTCTAATTATCCGTGTTTTCGCAATATCCCTAGGATTTTCGCAAAAAAACGATTTATCTAATTATTCTGCGACATATACATAGCTTCGATTTTCGCCTGACACTCCACCTCCCAACGCGAGCGCGCGTGCTGGGGCAAAGCGAAAAGCGAGCTATGTTATATCCTGCCCCGTTCGCCTCGCCACTCGCGAGACTAGTGAATCAAAAATAGAGCTCCTCGATTTCGTCAAGAGTAACCCCAGGATAACAGGTAACACCCCAGGATGTCCATTTACATTTGTAAATATCTGTGGATAACGATCGCTTCAAACTGTATGAGAACCTATGTCGAATTACAACAAGTCCTACCACCAACCAAACCGAAAACAAATTGTACCCCCGCTGGGAATCGAACGGGGCGATACCAGTGCTTGTTACCACTAGACCACAGAGGCGTTTCATGTCAATGGTCTCGAATGGTCTGACTTAGGTCAAAAAACTTTTACCGTCTGTCTCGATATAGGTCTGTGACCTCTAGTGCTTACTAACTTCTTTCATTTCGGAATCACAATGTGTGTGATGTTGTCTTATATTTATTTATATTTAGGTACATAGAGTTAATATAACGTAACTACTACTAAGAATCATAAACTATATTTTTAAATCCATCATCAGCCTGTGGACGTCCACTGCTGGACATAAGCCTCTCCTAGCTCACGCCTATTATGGCGTTCATAGGAGGCTATTAGCCTACTGCTACCACGCTGGCCAGACGGGTTGGTAGAGGGTTTGTTTTAAGTTTTCCTTCTCTTGCACAGGCGTTCAATGCGTCGAGCCTCTTAGTCGACTCTTACGACATTCCATGTATGTAAGGGAGTGGTGACTCATGTATTCTTAGGTCGTCACCACACGGCACATATTAAATAAAGTTAACATACTGTATAACCCATGTTCTTTTAAAATGACAAATCCTTATGGCCGTCTTCATAACTCATTTCAAGTTATTCAATTACAAGTTGGCTAGTTGACTCTTAAATAAGTTTCTTCGGATCGACTAAATAAATTAAGTTGGTGCTGAGCTGGTCGCTACAGATTAACCCGAAGTTTTCGTCGTCTTAATTATGCAGAGATATTCACATTTTATCCGTATTCTTTTGTAGCTTGAAAATGGGATTTGATCAAAAGATTTGTTACAAAATATTGAAAGCCGTACCCCAGTACGAGTTTTATAAACAATGGCGTTTTTAAAAACTGTTGCTCTGCCTTCCCATGCTTAGTCGACATAGGCAGAGCATATGATAGTTTTGCAACAACTCATTTTTTTTTATGAACGACGGGGAGACTCTTAGCCTTCATCATACTTGATGTTAAGTATTGATAAGTCTAAAGATGTAAGCGAGCTTCCCCCGGAATCCTCAATCACTGAGGAACTGGCTATCTTATCTCTAACCGCCGGAACATAACAATGCTGAAAACATTGTTGTTATGGTTTCAGACTTAGATAAGATGGTGGTAGCCAGCCAGGCGGACTTACAACAAGTCCTACCACCAACCAAACCGAACACAATATGTACCCCCGCTGGGAATCGAACCCGGGACCCTTGGGTCTGATACCGGTGGTTGTACCACTAGACCACAGGTGGTTAAAACTACATTACTAACGAGTTGACATTTACTGTCAACGTTTTCGACAACTATCGGATGCTCTTCTCAGGTACGGTAAGCAGTCTATGATGGACATGACAAAGACAAAGCGATAGTTTTCTAAAACGATTCTAGTTTGCCAACCTCGTACCTACTAACACCCATATTCTAAGTCGTTCCTCCAAAACTTACTCGTCCTCGACTTAACGAAACCTCTTCGAAATATTCCTCGAAATCGGTGTTCTAAGTCATAACTCAGTAAGGACCTGGAGGAGCCAAAGAGTACGTAGCCACTCCGTGTTAGGCCTAGCGCACACTACCATTTTTACCCACGACGAGGTTGAGTGGAGTGTAAAACATTTTGGAGGAACGACTTAGAATATGGGGGTCAGACTGCAGTTCACCGATTGTTGAATATTTAATCGTTTGCCTTTTAGCACAGTTAAGTCTCTCTCAACTTCAAACAAACAACTGATATGCAATGATGTTTAAATGAGGTTTAGCGTTAATCGGTCGTTTAATCTGTAAGTGAAATAGGTTCTACACTGGTACCACCATCGTATAAAATAGGGTTTACGTACATACAACATAAAATGAGGATAGATAAAACTGTCTAATTCTTTGATTTTCGAAAGCGCGCTTCCACCTTCAGCCTTCATTACTTTACATCGGGCATGATGAAGGCTATGCGTCTCCACGATTTCTTAAAAAAAGCGTCTGAATAGTGTCATATACTTCTATCTATGGGAAAAATTACCCCCAAACCAGGTGATTTGCAAGCTGGCTGGCATAACACATAAACACAATTAGAGGGATTTGCGAAAGTAATTAGCATTTGTACGGATTAGGCGGAATGAGCTTTTTGTTAAATTAAACACGCCTCGTCGCAATCGGACATTTTGACAGCCCTGGCGGAAACCACATGCTCATTGTATTTAAAATGCTTTTTGTATTATTTGTTTTTTAACCCAACTGCTGGTTAGAAAAATATTAAACAAAGACAACAACAATATTAACAATATCCCGTGAGGGCGCATTGAGACAAGTTGCTTTTCTCTAGTATAGTTTTTGTTTAATATTTATCACATAAAATAGCATTGTAAAATGCAAAATAAAAAGTTATAATTGCTGGTTAGAATTTTATCAAAAATAGAGCAGTTTCTGTCAATGCAGCAATAGGTAAAGTTTAATATGCGTGTTCGATTATGTGTTCTTCATTTGGTAGCAGGACACCGGTGTCCAGAGATCAATGGTTTATCTATTGTGTCTCATAACCTGGAGTCTGAGAGGTTACAGTCTAATTATTATTAATAACACCCCTTACACTTTAGTACATTTCTAGGCCTATAGGCATGCCCCCAATCCAGACAGTCTCCCCCAACGCGTGGAGGGAACAACTAGGGAGTTTTAGTGGGTTCGAGTCCCACATAACCTACCTGTCTCCATGGACAGGGAGGTATGCGCGGGCATTTCCGCCTGGAATGAAAAAAAAAGGATTATGCAAAGCCTATAAGCATGGCTTTGCTCGTGTGTCACGTCACGTATCATATAATACGCGTTTTTGGGATTGTTTACCGTTAATGGAATCTGAGAGCACTCTCGATGACTCAACTCGTAAAATGTTGAAATGACTAGTGTTGTGTGCTGATAAAACCACCCGGTAATTGGCAGGAAAATTAAGGTGAACATCTAGGAAAGAGATGATTTTTGACATCCTTTTTTTTTTATATTTCATTCACTATGGAGAAACGATAAGCTTTCATCATCGTCATCAGCCATTTTTAATGTCCCAACTGCAGGGGCACTGGCCTTCCTTATGGGTGGATAAGGAGAATGGGCCATGACATGACCGCATGGGCCCGCGTGGTGGGATTGGTGGGTTTTAACGACTGCAAATGCAGCCGGGACCAACGGCCTAACGTGCCTTCCGAAGCACGGAGGAGCTCGAGATAGTAAATTTTTGGTCACCCATCCCGTGACCGACCACTGCGAAGGTTGCTTAACCTCAACAATCGCGCCAAACGACTGCGCCAGGGGCTCCTCAAGCTTTCATAATATCTGATGATAATAAAGCTGAAGGTGGAATTGCGCCTCTCCCGGAATCCTCAACAAATGAGGTTCCTACTGGCTACTTCTTTCAATGATTCCTTTCTTTTTTATGAAGGAAAAATATCCAAAATAGCAAATATTTACGAAATATTAATTAAAACAAGGAACCCAATACATTTATTAAAAACGCTACAGCAACCTTCTCCCTTTTTCATCCTATTTTAACCCCAATCAAAAATCGCGATCGACAATTTTTTTTAAAATAAATTAAGAAAAAGTGTTCCAATTTTGGTCAAATTTGGCTAAAAATGTGACCTGTACAGACTGAAAGACGGACAAAAGCATTTTTTAGCCAATCTCAAAACAGACGTTTCGCTCGCTCGGCCAATAATCGGATTTAATCAAGAAGTCAAATTTAATTTTTATTAAACCTTTTCTTTATCTGAATTTAGAACATACCGTTACTAACCTAGTGTTTGCTATTTCTTAGTTTTTTTTTAGAATCACAGTCTAGGTTATGTATTTAAAAATTTGTTCTCTACAAAGATTGTTTTTCTTGCGATTTCCGCGTGATAAAAAAAAATAAAAATAAATAACACACAACTCTTGAGATGTAGGTAATCTAGAAATTGTTTAGGGTTGCTTTACAATTTTTTTTTATCAAAAATCGTTAACATTCTTATTCAGAATATATAATTGTAATTATTATAATTCATCTTAAAAACGTACAATAAGGAACACTATTTGTGTCCGTTTCTCCCTTTTAAATAGTCTACTAGTAGCACGCAATTTTAAATAGTCTACTAGTAGCACGCAATTTTAAATAGTCTACTAGTAGCACGCAATTTTAAATAGTCTACTAGTAGAACGCAATTTCCTTGAAAAAATCCTATTTAAATGTAATATTTTTTATTAGTCATAATTTGATTTTAGTTTAGTTAATTACTGTGTCGTCGTCGTCGTCTCAGCCATATAACACCCACTGCTGGGTATAGGCCTCCCCCAAAAGGGGGGGTTTGCCATAATCGCCACGCTTGGCAGGCGGGTTGGCGATCGCAGTATGGCCAAGTATGTAGGAGACGCTGCTGCCCTTCTCCTAAAGGCTGAGTCCCTTAGTCGCCTTTTACGACTCCCACGGGATGAGAGGGGGTAGTGCTATTCTAAGCCGACACTACACAGCTACTACTTACTGTGTATACTATTCTATTTAATGGATGCCGTGGCAGCCTCTCAGTAGGGCAACACTATGACTAGATTAAGGTGAACTGTTTGTGTTTTTAAGCTAAGTTTTTTGTGTATGCCTTGTTGGTTGTCCATAAATAAAAAAATAAAAAAATAAAAAAAAACCAATAAAGAGTAAGTTCTGTCGTTTGTAAAAGTAGTAAGTAAGCTTTGAATAGAAAATCTTACTCATCTCTGGTCCCGGAAGTTTTTGAAATCGTTTCGGAATTTTATCGGGAAGCAAAACGTTTTTATTTCCCACCACTATTGGTGGGTAAATTACCCCCACCCCACGCCGTTTGTTATTAGCCAGGCCAGCGTACGTGGATGCGATCTCATAAAAACCTCAACAGCCGACATCGCGTCGTCGGTTTTATTCCGGAATTCATTGGCTTCGTGTGCGAATTATGTTTCCGGGAAATGTTTAAAGGAACATTTTATGTTACTCGTGTTCCGTGACGGGCCCGAATGGATTTTTAGCTGTTCTGTGACACTGGAAGCCACTGGTAATTGTGTTTTCGCACAAATGTTTTATGATGGATTTATGGCCATTTACTGTTTCTTCAGAGCTTTACTCTCTCAAAGCAACCAATTAGATGGTAATATAGGTAGCTACGTGTTTCATTAAAATAGTTATGGTTAGTTTATTCAATGTTAGTGCATTTTATGACAAAATATAAATACCTAACTATTGAAAAAAAAACTAATTTTCTAAAGGATTATAATTGATCGAGCTCCAAAAAGTAATAATGTAGTACCCAGATAAACTACTTCGCTCACCAAAGTGTCGATTTGACTGTAATTTGGTGAGCATTTAGCTATTTTGGTGGTTAGATTAGGTTAGTATGATGTACAGTTAAATACAAGCCTTTTCTAAACTAATTGATATAGAGATAGAGCAGACGTCAAAAATAGTCCCTCGTCATTAATTTTTTGACGGTGTCTTTAGTAAACAAGTAAATACATACCCATCTCTGTTTCGTGTCACGGACCAAACGCAAGCCAGAAGGCTGCGTAATGGCTAAACGCAACGCGCATCCGAAACTCCGGATATATTGCTTTTGTAATGGTCGCTTCACTCACGCAGACCGCTTTGAAATTATGCAGCTCCGTTTATATGAAACGCAGTTATTAAAGTGGGGATGAAGTTATATCTTAGTTATAATGACCTTGTTATTTTCGAAAATGCGGTGAATCATAATCTTTAGTTTTAATAAGTACGGTAAGTACTTATAATGTGTTTTTGTTTCATGTTATACACAGTAATATATACATCTTATACAAAAACAAACGAATGACCACAACCCAATTAGGTTTGTCCAGCCACGCGTATTCGTCAAAACAGGTAAACTTTTACAATACAACTAAGCAGTGTTTTTATAAACAATATTGTACTTAATTTGTGCCGAAACGTCGGGAGAATCAAAAAGCCCCTAAAAAACCTAAAAATACAGACAATCACAACTTATGGTAAATTTTAAATAGAAAAATATTGGAAACTTATGGCCGAGTTAATTTTTTCCAATATTTTTCTATTTAAAATTTACCATAAGTATAAAATTAGCATTGAAAAATGCAAAAATTACGAAATCATAAATCACAACTTAGTTCGTGAAATATAGCGCGTTTGATATCCATAAAAGTTGTTGTATTTCAACGCTATCAGGTTGTTAAGTAAAATGAAGCTGAGAAGTTAATTCTAAGTAGCAACTTGAATAAAAAAAAATAGGATTATTGCGAATTGTAACTAATTTCGAAGTGCAGTACTTATATAACTATTAAACAAAATCGACGTTTAATAATATAACTAATATGTAAAACTAACTAAACTAAACTAGCGACCGCCTAGTGGGAATATCGGGGTAAAAATCCTATGTTTTAAACCAGGGTATCTTCTATCAATGTGCCAAATTTCATTCAAATCCGTTTAGTAGTTTGCGTGAAACAAACAAACTGACATACTTTTGGAATTATAATATTAGTAGGATTTCTTCGGATGTTGCCAAAGAAATTCCAAGTTTTTACTTTTTGCTAAAGGACTTCACTTTATAAACACTTAAATACATGATCTTATAAAATATAAGCAATGACGTAAGTGCTATAAGAGCTTTCATATCTCGTTCAGCACATGGCTGGTGATGTATGGTGGTTCGCTAATGACGCGTACGTTGAGCCATGGAAATGTGAGGGGAGAGGGGAATGGGGATACGTTATGGGAACCGAATTAAGATGAGGGATATGGCGTTATTGTTTTACAGAATGGATGTAGACCTTTCTAATCTGTACTTCTCTAACTAATATAAAAAATGCTAAAATTTGTGAGGATGTTTAGATTTTTGTTACTCTTTGACGCAAAAACTACTGAACAGATTTGGATGAAATTCGGGACACAGATAGAAGATAGCCTGGATTAAAACACAGGCTACTTTTTATGGCGATATTCCGACGGGAACGGCTAACCAGTGGGTGAAACCGCGGGCGGCCGCAAGTATTATAAATACTAAGATAAATTGATGCAGGTGTCCCCCAAGGATCTGTCCTGTCTGCAATACTGTTCCTTTTGCACATTAACGACCTGTTGGTGATTGACACCATTGGGCATGCAGATGACACCACTTCAACCAGCAGATATTTCTCAACTGCAAAGGCTACCAGTGATGAAATCGAGTCTAAATCATAAATTGAAACAGCCATCTACTCGTAATTATAACTTTTTAATTTTGAATTTTACAATGCTATTTTTATGTGATAAATATAAAACAAGAAAATTTACTAGAAAAAAAATATTCTAGAAATTCGACGTGTCCTCATAGGTCTCTGTATCATAATAAAATCGGTTGGTGCATTGGGCCGGATTCCCAAGGATGCGGGTTCGAATCCCATTAGGGCGTCATGACATGAGACAAGTTGTTTTTTTCTAGTATATTTTCTTGTTTAATATTTATCACATAAAAATAGCATTGTAAAATACAAAATTAAAAAGTTATAATTAGATGGCTGTTTCATCTTAACGGTAGTCAAACATTTGTAAAAATGTTTATATTGAATGCGAGGATATTTCTCTCATTGATGAAACGACGGTGGCCAACACCGTAGAAAGGCGAATATACTAGAAAAATTCGACGTGTCCTCATAGGTCTCCGTAGCATAAGTAATTGGTTAGTGCATTGGGCCGGATTCCCATGGATGCTGGTTCGAATCCCGTCAGGGCGACATGAGACTAGTTGTTTTTTGTAGTATATTTTCTTGTTTAATATTTATAACAAAATATTAATTTAGTAAATTAAACAATGCATTTATAGTCCCATAACAAGAAAAGGCCTAATTGGGCCACTGAATATCACTTGGGTGTGCCTCACCCGGACCAAATGGGGCGTCTAGCATAGGGCCGAGTATTGCTAGTTCCGTGCTAGGGCTGTCTGTCACTGATAAATGCGGAAATTAAAATATATAAATAAAAATAAATAATTGCATACAATCACACCAATTATTTAGCCCACGTTTAGTTTCATGAAGAACTTGTGTTATGGATACTAGATAACGGATAAACATACTTATATACTTTATTTTGTAAATTCATACATACTTAACACCTAGACCAAGGCAAATAGACATGTTCAGTTCATGCACACAATTATTTGTCTAGTCCGGGGTTCGAACCCGGCGCAGAAGACGGGTTCAGTACTCGTGCGCCAAACAGGTCGTCAATCGTCAAATATAGTATCATTTTGTTTAACGTGCTACATAATATGGGATAAAACAAATAGAACTGATCGTTTTTCAATATGTAAGGTAACAACTGAGAAAAAAGGAATTCACCTTAATAATTTATTAAATTTCAAATTGTTAAAGTAAAGATATTTTTTTAGATATGTTTCGTGTAGGTATGAATAATACAAATTAAATGCAATTTAACCTATAATAAAATTAACTAACACAATACCAGAGACGAATATTCTGAAGTTATTTATTTGTAAATGATTATGATTCTGTCTCTATCCAAATTGTTTATGATCTCTTTAACTCAAAATATCTTTGCCAAAAATAAATTAACTTATAAGTTTTTACATACATTTCAATATTTATTATACAAGTATTTTTATTTTTACTTATATCAAAATTACAATATATGTTTCTCGATACTAAATAACTGAGTGGTGACATCCCTACATGTGCTTCCGCACAAATCATATTTGCTCGGCATCCGCAAATGGTCCCGTGGGCCGAGTCGGGCCTTGGCCTTATCAGACCCGTCCTTTATTGTCCTCTGAGATGAAGCGCGTGCAATCCTTTTTATGTAAATTAACGTCCGCTGTATATTGTACTGACAAAAATGTTTTACTGTCGCTATGGAAGGGCAGGGCAGGAATAAATGTTTTCTTTTTGTAATGCATTCCTATTTTCTGAGAATATTAGATAAGTTTATACCTATGTTGAATGTCACTGTTTTTCAGTCCAGTCCGTTTTGTTGCTCTTGTGAATGACGCAGAATTTATGACAACTCAGCAGTCAAACAATTCAGTACTTAGACAAATGATATAATAAGTGGGTACTTAAAGCACATAATGTCATATGAGCTCGCATCGTGAAACATTGATTCAGACCCCATTTGGGGTCTGAATCAATTTGCCATGTCTTATTTTCGTGCTTTTGTGTCTTTTGCCCTACTTGTCAATTGTCAATGTGTGCAGTCTGCGTCACAGATTTCAACGCAAATTACTATGAACGTAACATACCTATATAGGTATCTTTTTTATAACATCACTGACTTAGATAAATCGAATAATTTGTATGTAGACCGTATTTCGTAAGTATTAGTTGGTAAAAATAGAAGAAAGTATCGGATACTTAAACGGACACACTTTTATTTCGTATTGTAAGAGGAGAAAGAAAAGCAGATTCTGGCAGAGGCTCGCTTCCATCTTCAGTCTTATCAATACTTAACATCAGGTTTAATGAAGGCTAAGAGTCTCCCCGAGGCGTCGTTCATAAAAAGTTAAAAATATTGCTAAACTAATTTACTAAAAGTTGCCAGCCATTGCAACTTAATTAGCACTAAAAATGTCGGTAATTCCAACACAAATATTCATTAGGTAATGCAAAATAAAATATGAAATAAAATAGATGCGATGAGAAATAAAAGAAACGCTGCACAAACAGTTTCATAAAGATCAATAAATTAGTCAAACTGCAATGTAGAATAACAACATTTGGACGATGAATTAAAAAAAACAAAAGAACACGAATGACAAATAAAAATGACAAGTAAAAGAAGTGATTCCTCAATAGCGATTTGTTTCGCCCGTCATAATATTTGACGAGCTGACAATATTTTGCGAAGGTGGTTCTTGTGATTTATTGGGTGACGGAACGTTGGCTTCGTAAGTGATATTATTGTATATTGCCAAGCGATCAATCGCGATTGATATATCTGTATCAATCCGCTTCAATACTTGATTTATTATTGGAAACTATTTTGCCCGTTTGCGGCTTATAAAAACGCAATCTTATTATCTTAATGATTAAGATCATGATTCGTGGTTAGAGAGTACAAAACATTTTGTTGCTATTTTGTGCGTAGATAATTTTGTAAAATTAATTTTTGTACAACTTTAGAAAGAAAGAAAGAAAGAAATAATTTATTTGCTGGAAAACCATGTATGTACATTGCGATAGTCTACAATATTAATTTGAACCAATAGTTTTCTGCCGTATACATTAAATATTGGCATGCAAATATTAGTATAAGTAGTCGTAATCAAACATAATAATTAATGACCACTTCTATCTATCTATACCTACTTTTACAAATTTGAATTCTATCTCAGTTAGTTATATTTCATGTCAGTCCGATAATGCTAGTTACAAATTAAAATGATGTCAATTGGATTAAATTACAGTCAAATATAAATTTTAATTTAAATAATAAATTACACATTTGACATTTTTCTGAAATAATGTCAGATTACATTTTATTTTAAGATGAACTTGTCTAATTATTATTGATGTTGACGTTTTTTGTCGTCAAAATCTATCGTCTAACGTTAGTTAGTATTCCTATGCTTTCCAGGAAGTCGTTACTAATAATATAAACCTGGAATTACTTTTAAATAATTTTTTTTCAAGATTTGGCTTTTGCCTTTCTATCCCGTTTAATCTAAACTAATATTATAAGCTGAAGAGTTTGTTTATTTGAACGCGCTAATCTCAGGAACTACTGGACCGATTTAGAAAATTCTTAGACCATTAGAAAGCTACATTTCTCCCGAGTGACATAGACTATTTTATCCCGATATTCTCACGGGAACGGGCACCACGCGGGTCAAACCGCGAGGATCCGCTAGTACTACATTTAAGTTGCTACCTTTAATACTACCAACACACCCACGACATAGTTCGTGTCACCGTAGATATTATCGTAATATAAACCTCGCGTGCCCAACACTAATGCTCTACGTAGAATTCGCTATTATATACCATCGTTTTATCCGCATAAAACATAAAGCTACTTTATATTTACAAGTGTGGCAAAGCTCGCATTTTTTTTTCAAAGGATTCGAGAATCCCTCATGCCAAGGTTTTGTACCTACGATTTTTTTTCAAAAATAAAAAATAAAAAAAACCGACTTCAAAAACTAAAAAGCAAAAAATAAGCCTTTTGGAGTCGGTGGCAGCCAAGACATTCTACTTTAAGCTCCTATTCTTTTATTTTTCTTGCCTTGTCTGGCACCGACTCCAAAAGGCTTATTTTTTGCTTTTTAGTTTTTGAAGTCGGTTTTTTTTAACGCAGTTTTTTTTTTTTACTTTTTAGTGTCTGTAATAGGCTGTTTTGTAAACTACAGCAGGGTTTTACTAGATTAGATAAGGTTTCATGTACATTATAAACAAAATTATCGTAAATACTACATCGTTTAAGTCAACAATGAAATGAAATATATAAAAATGCTCATAACATAAAAAGTACTGGGTCAAACGAAACCAAATTTTTATGGGACCAATTGGCAACTATTCTGCATCGAACAAAAAAAGAATCATGGAAATCGGTTCAGAAATCTCGGCGTAATCGGTGTACATACATAAAAAAAATAATAAAAAAAAAAACCAACCGAATTGAGAACCTCCTCCTTTTTTGAAGTCGGTTAAAAATATTTCAAAAAAGACGCCAATGAGATAAACGAAATTGGGAAGAATTTCATTATTATATCTCTTTACATTGCTATTAAAACAAATGCTACTACAATGGTAGAAAAGCCCGTATCTGGCAACTCCGGTATGACGTCACAGCGTTGTATTGGCACGCAGATAATGACGGCGCATCACCTTAATGTATGGTAAAGTGTCGCATACGTAACTAAATCGACGTCATATTATTATTTAACAGGCGCGGTCCCACGCTTATTGAAATCTATTGAGTAAGAACAAAATCTTACTGTTTTTTTGAGAACGATTCTTTCTGTAAATACTCTTGTAATAATACCCCATACCTATTTCACTTTTGATTTACGGCACCAAGATCTTGAAATGAGACAGTCATCACATCAATCATGAGTCTGTCTGTACTTACATGAAATTAATGTAAATAATAATAATAATCATGCGGTATCTTTGGAAGTTAAGAGATACCTATATTATCTTACTTAGTTTGGTGTTACTGTCTTGGTAGTATTTTAATAATCTGTTTCGTACTTTCTTATACATATTAGGCACACAAAGTATAACTTTTTCGTCATCAGCCATTTTTAAATGTCCCTACTGCTGAGGCACTGGCCTTCCTTATGGATGGATAAGGAGAACGGGCCATGACCCACCACGCGGGCCCAATGCGGATTGGTGGGTTTTAACGACTGCAAATGCAGCCGGGACCAACGGCTTAACGTGCCTTCCGAAGCACGGAGGAGCTCGAGATAGTAAATTTTTGGTCACCCATCCCGTGACCGGCCATTGCGAAAGTTGCTTAACCTCAACAATCGCAGGCGGAGCGCGTGAACCACGGCGCCAGTATAAGTTGAATTACTTCTAAATACGGCACACAACAAGACAATTTTAATTTACCAGCTGCGCGCTTTCGTTAAAATGTGACAAGACTCACAATAAATTTTTATCTCACGTTCTCCGTGTCGGGGGTCTGGTAATGTGACGTGTCACGGTGACGCCGCGAGTTGTCACAAGTATCACGGGGGCAGCCATCCGGTTATTTTTTTATTCTGTAGCTTTTTCCGGGAACCGATGAATGTGTAAAACAAGAGGGTGTGTTGAATTTAGGATGACCATTTTCGATGTCATCATTATAAAAATAAGAAACAAAAACATTATTTATAAAAAATTTCAAGTCAACAGCGTGTCTCATTTGTTTTAGGTAGGATGTATACATTCGTCAATACGACATTCTAGAAATGTTCTGCCTATAATGCTACCCCCAGGTAGCATTTAGTGACTTATTTAGTTTTTTCCCACAATTGAAGTACTAATTATTAACGATTCAGAATTAATATTTTATCTTTTCAATTACTACTTACCTACTTATTAGGAAGCTTAATGAGGTTTCCTCACACGTTTTACAAAACTCCAAGCACTCAGTTACATTGTTTTGTGTGTACTTTTAGTGCAAGCACTTATCTGCTGGCCTGTAGCCAAGTCGCTTGATGTCGGCCCTCCTTACATATTTACGACCCATGATGATTTAGGCCGGTCACAGCCTCCAGCACTCGAACTGACTATTAATCTATAGGTATATTGCCGGTTTTCTGTACGTGCTGTTTGTAATGACTTTTTGAAGCATAGACAGAACTTATAGATAATATACTCTATATCATCTTCTAGAAGAGCGGTTGGGTTCTCATTCTTGAATAGATTTATAATTATGCTGTATGTTTTTTGTATTTTTTTATTCCAGTAATTTATTACTGTACACGGACATTTAGAGTGCGATAAATAATGATAATTACGTTGATATTTCTCTTGTTTTCCTATAATACCACCATTCAGTTCTTTATTCACAAACGTAATAACACCTTTAAATCAAAATAAAGTCCCATTTGGTTCAAACCGGAGTTCGCAAAATAAAATGGCGGTTGGATTTCCCGCTAAAACTGAAGCCCGCGCAACATGGCGGCAATTAGATTTGGGAAATAATGTTGGCAATTATCTCTGGTCGCCGTTTGCCAAATGCCGGCCCGGTGGGTTGCCAGTGACACTCGAATTTTTCTTACGTGCCAGCGTTAAGGATTGTACCGTTTAAACACTATTCCGTAATAAGAAATTACGTCGCCATTAATTCTTGAAACTGGAACAAAACACTTCTATTAAAGAGATAAATTGAAGAAGGTTTTTGTTTTCTTTAAAACAATTTTGGCGCCTAACGTGGTACATATTCCAAAATGAGTAAAGTTGAGACTTTTGGTGAATTCGGTAGGTAGGTATATATAAACATTTGAAGATGCATATTTTGTAACTGAAAATAATAACCAGATTTACCGAACAAACAGATAAATGGAAAGAGGTTTTATGTTTTCTTTGAAACAATTTTGGCGCCCAACAACGTAGTGCCTACATCTATTAGTAGAGTTTAAACTTCAATCCCAATCCACCATTAGGTTTGTGTATAGAAAAATTTGGAAATGTAGATCGATATCAGAAATCGAAAACTTTCTAGGTTATTTAAGTCAAAGATTTTTTTTTGTTATCGAAATTATATTCTTTGACTTAAATAAAAATTTATTAATTAATCTTATTGATATAAAAAAACACATTTACGGATATCAAGCGCGCTATATTTAATGAACTAATTTGTAATTGTCCGTATTTTTTGTTTTTTTAGGGGTTTTTTGATTTTCCCGACTTTTAGGCACCTTTTCAGCTTAAGCGGTCGGTTGTTTTAATTCAATGAACAGTGCGCGCCAAATCTTAAGATGTACATAATTGACGGGATGACATGAGACGAGTTGCTTTTTTCTAGTATATGTTCTTGTTTAATATTTTTCACATAAAAATAGCATTGTAAAATGCAAAATTAAAAAGTTATAATGTACATAATTAATCTTAGTTTCACTCCAAATAAGTTTCGTCATTTCGACTTGCATGTAATAATAAAAGTTGAATGAATATAGCTTCACAACTTGTAAGGTTAACACCGACATTGCCCTTAGCGCGTAATGAGATAAGTGCTAATCTAGTGCCGGAGTTAGTGCTTACTTCCCGGTCTAGGTCCCGGCCTTCGGCGAAGCCTCTCAGGCCCTTGTGGGTCACGGCCCCTGGCCTTCGTGACCTGTATCAACGTTTAAGTAAGTTCCTTGAGGGTGTACGGGTAGCTTTATGATGGTATACCTAGGTAGATGGTCTGTTTAACCGAATTTGAGATAACAATAAAAAATTAAAAAAAATTACTTCAGAGCATTGTGTAAATGCGAAATGTAATAAACAAACAAAATTAAATAGAATTGTTCTAGGATTCGTTTTGTTCCTCTTAAGAAGAAGGAAAGCAATTTCTTTTCATAAATAAGTGTATTATTATGACATGTAATTACAATTTTAATTGTAACATAAATAAACATTAAATTATTGTTTTGTTTAAGAAGGCCTCGTCAATTAGAGGAAACATCGTCATCGTACAATGTGATGAATAAGGTAGCTGCGTCGATGGATGCACGCCCTTCAAGCTACTGACGTCCAACTCATCTGTTCATGGCTATTGGACTGCTCGCAGATAAAAAAAAAAAAATTGTTTCAAAATGTGACGAAGAAATAAGAATTTTTAGTCTTCCAATTTTCTTTTCCATTGTGACAAACAAATCACCTTACTCATTGGTCATAAATATCTTCTATCGTTTCCGAATACTAATATACCGTCTTCTTATCATTTCAGGTAATTAATCAGCGCCAGTTACCGCCGCGAGGTAGGTCTCGAACAAACAAATTGCTGATAAGACTCGAATAATGTTCCATCTGTTATCGCGATCATCGAGACAACGACGAGTTGCTTCCAATGCAGTCCAACGGAGATCCGGAGAACGAGCGTGGAATGTGAAGATGGCAGTTCCGGGGTCCAGAGTTCAAGTCCAAAATGTAAGTAGGTATCAGAGTTTGATTCTGAACTCTTACGGAATACTGTGGTATTGTTTGGATGTATCAGAATCGTTCATGCAGACTTGGATGGTAAAAATTTAATCTTATTGTCACGCAAGGCAAGCTAAGCAATTGTTTTCCAAATCCTCAGGCGACTTTGTAACCAGAAAAACCTGTCAAGGCCTGTCATTTGGTACAGAAAAGAGACGTGCCATGCATGGTCTTTAAGTCCTAGGGTAAGTTCTATAATGGATAGATTTTTTGGCCTCACACTTCAAGGTCAGCACAGAAGTGCGAATCGCGGAAAAAATAGTACCTACATTTTTTATTTTTGGATGTTATCTTTAACGTCTACCACTAACAACTATTAATCTGTGTTCTAAGAACTTATAAGTTGTAAAAACTATTGATCTGTAAAAATCAACTGGTAGTTTCAGAGATTTGAACGTTCAAGGCAAAAAAATCCGATCTGCTTATTAAAAATGTAGATACCTGATACCTAGACCTACAAGATACGTGTTGGCCAGAATATACAGCGGAAACATCGCCACAGCCGTCTGTGCAATCTGCTCCAACCGATAAATAAATGACTATTGTAGCGATTGTAATATTTCAAGTGTTCCCTGTACATCCTGCTCGATCGTGTCTCGAGGAGCAGATTTGTCAGGCTTACGGCGATCCATTTGTGGACTGCTCGGAGGCACTACAAGATGTTGAGTGGTTTTGTCGAGGAGGAATTCTTATTTATATCTGTTCGAAAGAGAGTTTTCATCATTCCACACGTGGGTAAGACTTGTTTAGAATGCGTATTTATATTTCGATAGTCGAACATTTAACATCGATAGATTTATTTAGGCAAATATTGTATTTGCTTTGAACAAGTCTGGCGTGATCAGGCTAATCTTATTCTAAAACATATTAGCGCGAAACGAACTTTTTCACATAAAAGTTGTAGTCATTTATATTTGGCAAGTAACTTACCTCAATCAAGTAAGTGTAATAGTTAGTTTCTAAAAAGGAAGAAAGTTTATTATCGTCCAAGACAATAGATAGAACATTATTACCTACTTCTTCATACAACATTTCGATAATAATTTTTTTTTCGGGTACTTAAAGTTCTTATAAAATTATTTTTACTTTGGAATTTGTGATCGATTACCCTTATTACGGCTTTGAGTTAAATCCTTATAAATGAGGGCCTCCTTACATCCACACAGAGCTCGCATAAGGACCCCACGTACCCTACGGCCACAAAGTGGCAGCAAAAGCAGAGAGAACACTCAGAACAAAGTGCCAGAACACTTAGAATAAAGTGTATGCTTGGGCACACATTACCGTTAAGTTTACAGTTATTGTCAGGCAGTAGTAAAGCACCCCGTAAACAAACAAATTTTCTGTCAGATTTTCGTGTTCATCATCTGCGCGACTATGTTTGATGCGTTTTTTTTTTGTTTTTTTTAATTTTTTGTTAAATAAATTTGATCTTTTGCCGGGCTCTTAATAATCGTTATTGACAAAATTAATAACCGGTAAAATGGGAAAATTATTGACAATGGCAAAATTTATGAAATTTTTCCTGAATGTCAAGGAAAAAATTGTTGTAAATAAATAGCAAAGAGCCATTTCACTAACTGTCGATGTCTAAATTATCTAATGATATCGTGCTTTAAACATTGTTCTGTCGCATTGAACTTCAAACAACCGATTGAAAAACAATGACATTTAAATGACGCTTAGCATTTCAATTTAATCGGTGAAAATGTGTCTTACTTAACCAGTCAATAAAATTCAATATTGTCACAAATAAAACCTACAGAGTCAATACAGTAGCAAACCTAGTCAGTCAGGCAAGGTTTTCTATAATTCCGACCGGGACCCCTCCTTTTGGTAACTTTGTATCTTGTGTTAAAGCACTCGTTTAGGGGTCCCCGCGTACCCCGCAACCCACTAATCATGTTGTCAACCGCGCCCCACTGACCCACTTGTGGGCTTCGACTGCTCCCTGCTTGCCAATTTCAGATTATGAAATTTGGGTAACATTACTTACACACACACGTACTGTTTGTTTTGGATTTGGAAATTTTGAGCGAGGTTATTTTGTTTTTACGTCCCATGCTGGACTAGGAGTACAAGAAAATATAGAATGGGCTAGCTGCTATATATCCAGATAGCCTATCTCAAGCCTATAAAAGTATCGGTCTTTTATAGGATACACTTTGGAGAGTGTGCGAGAGAACTGCACGACCATGTTCCTCCAGTCCCTTTCCACCATCGGGTTACCAGACACAGGTTAACTTATCACCCGTACATCGTTGACATTCCAACGGTCCGTACCAAGCCCTTTGCTGATACATTTTTCATGCGAACCGCTAAGGAATGAAATGCGCTGCCTGCTAATGTGTTCCCCGATTCCTACAACCCTGGCCTCTTCAAGGCGAGAATGAATAGGCATCTCCTGGGCAAGTATGTAACAAGTTTTCAAACAAGATGGTGGTCAAATACTTGCCCAGTCCAGAATAAAAAAACCTATCTTTGGACAGAGTATACATAGAGTGGTGGTCACATATTTAACGACACTTGCTGAATTTCATACAATCGAGGTTTTACCCGCCTCTGTGGTAGTGGTAGTGGGTATCACCCAGTGATTCCCAGCGGAGGTACATATTGTATTCGGTTTGGTTGGTGGTAGGACTTGTTGAAAGCCCGCCTGACTAGCTACCACCATCTTATCTAAGTCTGACGCCATAACAACAATGTTTTCAGCTTTGTTGTGTTCCGGCAGTTCGAGATAAGATAGCCAATTCCTCAGTGACTAAAGATTCCGGGAGAGCCTCGTTTCCATCTTCAGCGTTATCAATACTTAAGGTGGTACGACTTCTATACAAACAATAATTACACAATTATTGGTTCATCATACCTTAATAATTCATAAACACATGCGCAACTAACTCGTTTTAGTTATTGGTTTGCGCGAAATTATAAAAAAAATGTATTTTCATACATAAAACACGAATATACTAATATCTTATAATTTCAATAATTCTACGTATGTGTGTGTGACCCATCGCATTTATATAGCTCATGTATAAAAATACATTTTTTTTTTATAATTTTGCGCAAACAAATAACTGAAACGAGTTAGTTGCGCATGTGTTTATGAATTACTAAGGTATGATGAACCAATAATTGTGTAATGTTTGTTTGTATGGAAGTCGTACCACCTTAACATCAGGTATGATGAAGGCTAAGAGTCTCCCCGTCCGACCGAGCTGTGATCTGATAATGGCCATCCAGGGAGTGAATCGAGGATCTCCTCCATCTCCAGATTGCTATACACACCCAACTGATCTGATCAACATTCTAAGAAATGTATAGATAAGTTAAAAAAAAAAAAGACGGGTTGCACTCCGGGAGTGCCGGCAGAAGTGAAAACTTGATTATTAACGTTGAGCATGTTTGATATTTTGGAATGGTTAGGGAATATTTTGCATATTATTATTAATAAATTATTATTAATAAATAATAATAATAATAATAATAATAATAATAATAATAATAATAATAATAATAATAATAATAATAATAATAATAATAATAATAATAATAATAATAATAATAATAATAATAATAATGATAATGATAATGATAATGATGATGATGATGATGATGATGATGATGATGATGATGATGATGATGATGATGATGATGATGATGATGATGATGATGATGATTATGATGATGATGATGATGATGATGATGATGATAATAATAATAAACAAATTTATTAAATTTATTAAAAGCCTAAACGAAACAGGCATACATTTTCGCCGCGCCGTAGAGAGGGGATAGCTGTCTACTCTCCATCCGTCCTACGCTTTTTCGATCAGGGTCACGTGTCCTGACGCGAGTTTAAGATTTTATACCCATTACAGAAAAAGTGCTCAACGCCGCTAAAGAAGTTTTTACTTCAAAAACGCGAAAATAGCATAAAAATCTTTGGAATTTCTGAAACTCAAAACTCTGATCCCTACATCTTTTTATTTTTAACATACGCACGCACGCACTCCCACACAAACACACACACACACTTTTAAATTAATATATTTTGGTTATGAAGTATTTAGTTATCAATCACAAATATACAAAAAAAAATGTTAACGACTATTTTACTCATCATTTCATTCTTGGAGTTGGTGCCTCGAGGTAGTGGGGGTCTGGTGACCTGTAACACAGATATATATTTTTTATTATTCAGAAACTACAAGAAATTGTTAGAATAATCTTTGTTCATTTACGTAGATTTTTGAATAAAGTGTTCAATCTATACTATTCTCAAAATTAAGCAAAATGATTCAGTGGTAAAAAGTTGACAAGCAAAAAGTAACTCTCGAACTTATAATGAGTAAATTAACGTGGAAGTGTATACATAACAAAATTACCTAATTTCTCAAGTTTCAGAATACTTTCTTTTAGCTATTTACAAAAAAGTTTTCGGATTTCTAAATGTTTGCTGAAAAAAGGAAAAAGGAAAAAAATCGATGAATTCTTTGATTTCATTGTCGGAGGTAGGTAAGGTAAAGGGACTTTTTCGCGGCCTTCGTGAATATTTCCAATTTAAGTTGGCAAACCTGTTTTGCGACTGAACTTCTGGTTTTCTTTAGTATTTTATAGCAATGGAACTTTTACGTCCTTTTCTCTCACTTTCAATTAAGGTACAGGACCTCTTTTTTTGAATCACTCGTCGCAGTGGCGAGGCGAACGAGGCGATCAGGCGATTAGCGAACTTGCATGCGTGGACATAGCACGCTTTTCGCGTTGTCACTCGCGCGCTCGCGTTGGGAGGCGGTACTACAGGCGAAAAGCGAAGCTATGTGTATACGGGCAAGGTCGCTTTTACGGAATACGGAAACTCAAACGTCGCACGAAAATCAGTAGAATCCTCGATACGAGTGAATCAAAAATAGAGCTCCAGGAGTTGTTAAATTAGACAAAGCAAAATGTTTATACACATACATACATACACGTGGTTTAATTTTGGTATGGGGATTGAACCATAGCCAAACACAACAATATAAAATTTCGTGTAAAATTTTAATCATGGCAGGTATGAAATATAGCACATAAAAAAGAAAACACGAAAGCTCCATTTCTCAAGTTTAAATAAGAAACAACGAGTGTTTAATGAAATCAATCATCTAAAAAGTTGCTATAACTTGGAAAGCTATTTTGTAGTCAAAGGACACAGAAGACTCGACATCTGTAGTTAAATACTATTAGATGCCAAAATTAATTACTTTCACTCAGATAAACATGGCGAATTCAGTTTAGCATAAATCAATTTTCCACACAGAGTCCCGTAATTCTTCGTAAAAAACATTTTTCTCATCATTACGCCTCAGAATAAATAATAATATATTACGCTTTATGAATATATTATGAGTGGAATGAATAAATCCACTCGAGACGTTGGTCATACATATTTATTTTCGCGAAAGCGATGCTTCGTTTTATATCGGATGAATTAGTTAGATAAAGACGTTACGGTATGACATTTAGGGCAGTGTCACACGATACTGGTGTTTGCACAAATATTATTTTAACTTTTTACTAGAAACCTTATAACCTTCATCATCCCTTCTTCGTTTACATTAAAACGTTACTTTTGTTACATGATATAGTAATAAAACCGTTTATAATTTTTCTGCGCTTATCCTTTTTAAATTTACGTGAGGTCGGCGCATTCTGTCTTTTCCCACTTCAGTTTATCATCCGCTATCTTCTTACTATCATTTATATCGTTACGCCCACAGTCTATTTTATTTTTTTCCTCTTATTTTTCCTCTTTGTCTTCCGCATTCTCTCCGTCTCTATCTTTATTGCTACCTACTACTCTTCCGTTATGTGCTTATCATTGCTTTTCATGACTTTTCACATCCAAACAATCCAACTTTCGCTGCAGTGTGTTTGTCTAAAATCATGAATCAAGTTTTTACTTTGATCGGAAAATCGTGAAAGTTTTTGTACATCTTTTGGTGTTGCAAAGCTTCATGTGGCGTAGCCTTAAGATAAAATGTTAAGTAAGAACCGCCGCGTCACTACCATCTACGGTGTATGGAATAAAACTCATCTTTGTGCGGAGACGATCCGAGGCTTTTGGGCCTATTGAGCCTTTTTTGGGACTAAAGCTTCGTCGATCAAGCCTGGATTTTATTGAAATTTATTCTTTCGTTAACATCTTGATGGGATGAGATATTTTTCTTGGTCTCCTTTAAGATATTACTAGCGGCCGCCCGCGGATTCAGCCGCGTGGTTGCCGTTCCCGTGGGAATATTAGAATAGTAGCCTATGTTTTGATCTTTTGTTGTGTGCAAAATTTCATCCAAATCGGTTTAGAAGTATTTGCAAACGAACAAACAAACACGCATTCTGTCGCATTTATAATATTAGTAGGATAATTTAACGGAAGTAATACGGTGTCTTGTTATGGCAACATTCCTGTTTTTTTACCTGCAAGCCTACTGCCATCTCTTAGCGCAATATTGTTTTCTGTCAAACATTATCGGCGCATTATTTTTATATGTCACTTCGTACCGCGACCCTCATAAAACAATATAATTTTTTGACGGAGGCTTTGTGTGAAGTGTGTCAAAATATGACAACTTCAATTCGTTCGTTGGCAGGAACAATGAATAAAGATGTACATGGATCTGAGATAGTTGTTTATAGAAACTTACATTATTCAAATATATCATGAGTATTTGGATGTAGATATTTTTCTTGCGAATATTCAGGAGCTGCCTAAGCAAGTCCGTCATTACAAAGTACCATCAAGTGCAGGTAGGCACGTTCTTTTTTGTAATATTTCATCTCCATAGATATATCTCAATGGTTGTATCATTGGACAGGAATGAAAAAAAAAATTATGAAGTTCGCGGTACGAATTCAAACACTATTGAAACAAAAGGAAAACAAAACGTTCTTACGACTCATGCTCTCTAAAAAATGGCGGTAGGCCCCCAGGAAACCAATTGTATCAACATAAGTAACAGCAATCAAAATTGTTCAAAAATCCATTCTAGCGGTTCCTAAATCTACATAAAACTTTAAAGTACCAGTGATTTTACTATGTCGTATACATGAGCGCACTTTTAAAACTTTACTATTCAGACTGCAATCCACATATAATACCTAATGGTGTTACCGTGGTAAATGTGGGAACATTTATGGCACAAACGGTTGTTCTGACAAACTTATCGAGTGCATTCCCGTTCGAGGATGCATTTAAATCGTTTGTGCTGGGTGAGGGTCCTCATTTACCCAGTTGCATTGCTTTTACTGCACCCATTCGGAGTTGCAGCGATTCATGACTGAGCTGGGAGCTCTCGATGCAATTTGAATCTAGATAGATCTTAATTTGAAGGCTAACATTTGAGTTAAATATAAGTTTGGTTATGTAACTGGTATTGAGATGCAGATAAACTTTTTAGTATTGTTCTTAAGTTGGCGTAAGCATGTAGTGTGTGCACTTCGCCTCATATATTATAATGTCCTATTTTAAGTAATGAATCTGTAACGGAACTTTTTCGCGGCCTTCGTGAATATTTCCAATTTAAGTTGGCAAACCTGTACGTACATCTTATGTTTTGGCGCGCACTGTTCATTGAAATAAAACAACTTTTACGGATATCAAACGCGCTATATTTCCACGAACTAAGTTGTAATTGTCCGTATTTTTAGGTTTTTAGGGGTTTTTTGATTTTCCCGACGTTTCGGCACCTTTACAGCTGCCGCGGTCACGGGATGACATCCCGTGACCACGGCAGCTGTAAAGGTGCTGTAAATATAGCGCGTTTGATATCCGTAAAAGTTGTTTTATTGGCAAACCTGTTTTGCCAACTTATTTACTATATATATCTAACAATTATAAGAGAAATAAACGGAACACTGAAGAAACAAGACGTTTTATTATGTCGCCTCCCGGGTCCACACATTGCATGGCGACCCTGCCAGGATTAAATTAATTAATCAAGCGTTCGTCCGTGAATTCGTCCGGATATTTTGTTATCTATACGAACTATTTCCATTATTTTTATCCCCATTTATTTTATTTATTTTCACTACATACATGTATCCAAGCCAAAACTATATAATGCGTTTAAAATATAAAATGTGCTTAACGTGTGTCATTCTATAATTTTTTTTAAATTACTAGCGCAGTACATGTAGTAGGTACTAGAAATATCGAAAAAAATATAGAATATTATAGCCAACCGTTTTACACCAAATAAAATGGTTAGGTGTAAAAAGGACACACCATGATTGTATCATTCTAGTATGGATTAGTAATTCATAACCTTTACATCTCTCATGTTCGGTAAGTAGGTTCTTATTACCTCCAAATGGGGCTTGTAGGTGACTAATTAGCGCTCTAGGGTAATAATGTAGCTAGAAAAGCCCTAGGGCGATAAGTAATTTGAAAAAAAAAACACTTCTTTCTTTCAAAACGTTCGCGTTCTAACCATCATACTGGCATATAGACATCATGCATTCAGCCCAATGACCAAAGAGGTCGCTTTGCTATCAGTCTTCAATTTTAAATATCGAACGGCGAAGCTCAATTTCGATCTTGAAAAAAAAAATTAAATAGTTCTTTACTTGATTCTTTTTAATGAAAAAAGGCGGGAATAGAAAACTTTTACTTTAAATATTGTTTGTTTTTGGGATTGTTCTCATTTCACTATAAATTTCAACAAATAAAATGTTTTATTCTTGTAATGCCGGTTTTTTTTACTTACCTCACAATCGAGATGTAAAGCAGAATAGTTAGCTCGGGTGTAAGCATCAATTGCACCCTCGAACTATAGGCGCCCTCGCGGCGCTCGTGCGCCTAAATATCTCGGGCTGCAATTGATGCCTAACAGCCCTTGCCTACTAATCTACTATTATACACCACCTGCATCTGGAGCACGTATTAAATATCAAGTATTCTCAATAGGAAAGTCAGCAATTAATGCCCGGAGGGGAGCTTAAGTTGTATGGAACTTCCCTTGGGTAATTATGATAACATTTAATGGAACGCCAAAGTGTCAACAAAAACTTCTATCAAACATAGTCTCGAAAAAAAAAACAAGGCTGTTCAAGGCATAACTTCCTGGTCCAAGGAGTTGTTAACTATAAAATTGACACTTCAAAGAAACATTACTCCTACGAAAAATATAAATATTGCTGTATGTATCGCAGTCCTTAGCACCACGAAAACATTTGAAATTGGAATTATGTGATATTGTGCACACATTTAAATATAATGTAATAGCTATCTCTTTCATTATCGTGTTTTTCGTATCTTTTGTTTTAATTATCAGTAAAACATGGCAAATCATCAAATTTTGAATGTGTATAGTCTTGACTCTTGGTCACAGATTTAATGAAAATCATTTTTTCATCAAGTCAAACGGGTAGATAGTGTCAATGCGCCGAATTCCTCTTTTGTCTTATTGAACACTGATCCTGGAGAAATTAATGAAATCGTTTCTAGTCTGGACTCTAATAATGCCCCTGGTTGGGACGGCATTTCAACTGAGTTTGTTAAAAGGGCTAGAGATTTCCTGATTCCACTTATGAGTCGCTTAGCTAACCTGTGCTTTGAGACTGGGATATTCCCTTTGGCTTTTAAACGATCTGTAGTTACGCCGGTGCACAAGAGTGGGGACAGAAGTGACGTGAACAATTTTAGACCTATATCAGTACTTCCCTGTTTTGCAAAAGTACTAGAAAAGCTATTGAATATAAGACTTGTCAGTTATTTAACAAAATATAATTTACTCTCGAGCTCTCAATACGGTTTTAGAAAGGGTCTATCAACGCAGGATGCAGTTAAAGATTTAAGTAACATAATAGGAATTGTATGAGTGTAAGGAACTACTAGTGGAATGGTTGAAAACTTTGACTTATGCAGAGACAGAAAATTTATTAAAGAGAATTATATAGATTATTTAATATTTATAATTATTATGATACATAGAAACACACAAAACATTAACGTGCACACACATACACACATACACACACTTACCTTCACAAAAATAAAAAATAAATGCTTTTAAATAGCTTTCCATTTGTTTATATTAGTTTTTGTTAACATAATATGTTATATTAAGTTGCAAGGGCATTGAGCGAAGCGCCCCGAGCCCCGACACAAGTATTTTAGAATTACTTACTGGGGTTGTTTCATTATATGTTAATAATGTATGATATATGTTAATAAAGACATTTATTATTATTATTACCTCGGAACTAAAATATCTACTTATAGAAAAAGTCGGTGATTTTCGATCCTTCCGCTATTTTTTTCAGCGAATTGTTAAATTGTTGTCATTTATTAGTTTTATATTTTCTTTTTTATTTAACGTCACAGACCACAGTAGACACAGTATGTGTATAAAGTAGAGTATATAGTATATAGTAACCGTTCTATAAGTGTTCACCCGCAGAATGCATCTAGGTTGCATTGGTCCGTCGGAAACTTTGACAGACGGACAGACATTGTTGCATCTATATCGATCGCTTGCTTATGCAAGTCTGCATGCATATTCATTATGTTTTAGTGATTCGTTTGAGAGTCAATCTAAATTCTACAGTAGAGATTTCTACAATGCAAGCTTTTAGTTAAATAAACACTCACACTCACACTTATTAACCTAGCCCCAACGTAAGCACTATAAAGCTTGTGTTATGGGGTACTAGGGTAACGGATATAAATATATATAATTAATTATAAATTATATAAGTAAATTTATGTCGAAATATACATAAACGTCCATGACTCTGACATGACAAATGCTCGTATTCATCATACAAATATTTGACCCTAATGGGATTCGAACCCGGAACCTCAGAGTAGGCGACACCTTGAAACCGGTGTACGTACCACTCTACCACGGAGGTCGTCAAACTCAAAATTTAGTTAACCTACGTACATCTTATGTTTTGGCGCGCACTGTTCATTGAAATAAAACAACTTTTACGGATATCAAACGCGCTATATTTCCACGAACTAAGTTGTAATTGTCCGTATTTTTAGGTTTTTTAGGGGTTTTTTGATTTTCCCGACGTTTCGGCACCTTTACAGCTGCCGTGGTCCAGCTAACCTATTTCACCAATTTCAATGTACAAATTAGTTTGAGAGTCCGTTTTAGCGAAAAACTATTACAGCGTTCTACCAGGAACCTATCTGGAATTTCGAAAATTTTCGGAGAATGATCAATAAAATACACATTTTATTCATTTCAAACAGGGGGTATTCTTTGAGTTAGTTCGAGTTCGATCTTATTTTTGGTCCTTTTTAAGTTTTTCATTATATTCTTTGATTTTAATCTCTTTTTTTTATAATTTTGATTTTATTCTTTATTTAGTTAGCACAGTTTCCATATTTCATTATGGCTTGTAGAAAAATATCAGCTTTTTATATTCAACTTCAGAATTCATCAAGTTTTATACGGAATTTTAGCGCTTCCTTTAATGATTTCAAAACTGACTTCATCTAAAATCAATAGTCGTCTTTGCTAAAAGCACTTTTTGATCTAAAAAGCAGCCGGCGTCGGCGAGGGATTAGCCGCGAACCGTACGGGGAATATCCCGGAGATAAGCCCGTCGTAGGTAGCGTAAGCTAACTCGCATTTTTCCTATTTTTAACTTTTGAGAGATTCTATTAGCCTTTTTCAATCGCCTCCTTTTGGGAACGAATACAGCGTTCTGATAATATTATTCTGCGGGCTGTCTCACATGACACGATGAACCCAATATACGCTCACTGGATTTCCGCTCACTTGAGTAGCAATAGGAAGTAATATTTCGACTGACATTTGTTTTTGTTTAATGTCTTTTATTGTGACTTAATTTAAATGTGTGTATTTTTGACTTTTGATGTAAGCGCTGTATGTAATATCTATTGAATGTACTATGGGTTTTAGCCTGAAATAAATCATTATTATTATTATTATTATTTTCTGTATTATGTAACATTTTCGTTAAGCTGTGGGGGAAAATGTGAATAACGACGTTAGTTAATTGTTTGCTAAAAATTGACTTTTTATTAAATATAATTTTGTATTTTATATGAGAGGCATCTGTCATGTGCACATAAATTTTACAGTTTGCTAGGCTACCTTCTATTTATAGTAGATCATAAAACTCAATACTTTATATGAATTTTTATGGCAAGCACAGAATGAAGAATTCGCATCCGACTTAAATTATGAATGGGAAAGTTTGTGCCTTTGACTAAATGAATGATTGGTTGATTGAATTACGGATTGAGGAATGAATTGCTGCAATGAAGTTCATTGGTTGGTTGTTTGTTTGTTACTTAATCACGCATGAATTGCCTTACAGATTTGAGTATATTTTTTTCGTTATCCGTACACGACAATCTAATCCTACAACCCAGAACAGAACACAGGATATTTTAAATACCAATATTTTTACGGGAACGGGAATCATAGTTACAAGCTCTTGTTCAGTTTTAGTAATAAAACTAAATCAAAATCAGTAACTGATAAAGATTTTGTTACAATAGTTATTGTTCTTGATGCCCTTAAAAGGAATATACTTTAGAAATCTTATATGCTGCATTCACACGCATGCAGAATTGGCATTCATACATTGATACTTTGTCTCGTGGTCGAAGTGAAAGTCGAAGTAATGGCGGGGTATCTCGCTACCGAATGGCATTTCTCACTTGATGTCATACAAGTACCTTTAAACTTGTTATTGCCACTTTTTAGTAGATTATGAGAATATAATAATGAAATATGAGAAAATGATAATGCTCGAAGAAAAATGTAATGATTACATTTTTCTCTATACTTACTTACAATAGTCAAAGTCAAAGATTTTTATTCAAATGGACTTATAGATAAGTAGATTCGAATAGTTCAAAAATTTTTTTTCCCTACCAGCCATTTAGGACATCTTTTAACTGATAAGAAGAACGGCCGCAAGTTACTTATCAGCTTTAACAGAAACAACAACATTTACGATGGAACATGTTGTTGCCAAACACAAATCTACAATCTTGAATTATATTTAATAAAAGATGAAAATTTTCGCATACTCAGTTATGAGAATATTATCCTCTTACACAATAGTAATGTTTTATGTTAGTATCACATCCATGCATTTTGGTATTTTAAATAATCATCTACCTTGTAATTACCTTTACTTAAGAGTGTCTTTTTAACATATGTTTTAAATCTATGCAAAGGCAGCTCAATCACTTGTTGTGGAACTTTATTAAAAAAAGCTATGCCCTTCCCCAAAAACGAGCGTCTACATTTTTCAAGTCGAAATCTTGGAACGACAAGCTTATTCTTATTTCTAGTATTAAATAGTGTGTCAAAAATTACTTTTCTTAAACCCATTGTAATCAATTCATAAAATGTAGAAGTTGGTTTCTGAATTGACACTTTCAATTTATAAGCAACTCAATTCAAAATATTCTTACAATACTGTTACGATCAGGCCGGTGATACTATTGTGTAATCTCGTTTTTTAAATAATATTTTTTGCATAGATTTATCATAGGTCTCCGCGTTGCTGCAATTAGATAACGCGCTTCATACAAATAACGGTCCAAAAAAATTGACCACAATTTTGACGTTTTTCTTCAACCAATCGAGTCGGTTGATATGGAGACTCAAAGTAGACTGTGCCATTTTTTGCAGAGTAAAACGGGTAATTGTCATGAAGCGCTTTTCAGACTACGCTATACTATAATAGCATATAGCTTATAGCTCATAGCACAACGATATCGCTCACCATATATTTACTTAGATAGCGTATAGTAAGCCAATAATATATATTATAGCTCAGTGTGAACGTGTTCTTAGTAAATGTATGGGGAGCGATATCGTTGTGCTATGAGCTATAAGCTATATGCTATTATATTTTAGCGTAGTCTGAAAACCGCTTGATAGTCTCTACCTTGCTGTCCTGTCTTGCTGCTAATATTTTACTATCGGTTTGCATTTCCTTTTATTGTGTTATGGAAATATATTATTTCCTTAGGAAATATATTATTTCCTTAGGAAATATATTATTTCCTTAGGAAATATATTATTTCCTTAGGAAATATATTATTTCCTTTATTACTTTGAGCCCATCTTTTACTCAACCCTCCTTTACTGCATGGTCATCATGCAATGCATGAATGAGCTTTGTGACGTTCTCAACTGGAAATTCTCAATTTAGAAAAAATAAAAAAATACAGCCACAAAACATTCATTCAAACAATAGCCCAATATTTATAGAATACACTTTGGAGAGTGTGCGAGAGAACTGCACGACCTTGTTCCTCCAGCCCCTTTCCACCATCGGGGTACCAGACGCAGGTTAGCTTATCACCCGTACGTCGTTGATATTCCAGCGATCCGTACTAAGCGCTTTGCTGAGGATAAAAAAGGATAGTTGTGTCTTGTAAGCACTTAAATTTAAAATTTTAATTATATTGGTTTTATTGCCAATTTTTTTGTCTAATTCGCGATAATTCTTAATAAAAAACAACAACTTACGTTTGTTACAACTTTAATGTGATATTATAATAATAATAAACCTTTATTCAGACTTTTTGTAGTTTTACATTAATTGCTTAAATTTTAGTATTATGTTATTGATAGTCCGTATGTCTGCCGACAAAGGCCTCCTCCATTTGACGCCACGATACCCTGTCCATAGCCTCTCTGGTCCAGGTTGAACCGGCTACCGTCTTTATCTCGTCAACCCACCTTTTATGTGGCCTCCCGCGCTTTCTCTTAGCGTTTCTTGGGTACCAGTATATTAACGCTTTGTTCCACTTGTCTTTACCCCTCACCGTATGTCCTGTCCATCTCCATTTTTGAGTCTTAACAGTGTGGGTTATATTTTTAGTTTTTATTATGTTCTTAATATTTTCTAATTTTATTTTGTCTGATAGTTTTATGCCCAACATACTCCTTTCCATAGAGTTCTGACAAGTTTCCAATCTTCTGGTATGTGCCTTAGTCAGGGCCCAGGTTTGGCATCCATAAGTGAGAACGGGGAGGACACAAGTGTTAAACAGTTTTTGTTTATAATTTATGTTCACAGCCGGGTTTTTCAGTATTTCCTTTAGACTCCAAAATCTCTTCCAAGCATTACCAATTCGGGTCTCTAATTCTTTTGTTGTGAGGTCTGTTGTAGACATTAGCTGCCCTAAATAACTATATTCCTTCACATACTCGATTTCATTGTTGTTTATATGTATGGGTTCTTGTTTTCCATTTGTCATTGCTTTTGTTTTCTGCATGTTCATAGTTAACCCTACTTTTTGGCTTTCTGTGTCTAGTTGGTTGAGCATAGTCTGGAGGTTGTTCTTGGATGTCGAGAATATGACTAAGTCGTCCGCAAACCTCAGATGTGATAGGTACTCTCCGTTGATAGGAATTCCACATTCTTCCCAATTTAATTCTCGAAATACCTCTTCTAGGACCGCCGTAAAAAGCTTTGGTGATAGCGGATCACCCTGTCGTACCCCTCTTTGTATTTTTATTTCATCGCCTTCTTTTTCTAGTTTGATTTTAGCTGAGCTGTTTTTATAGATGTTACTTATTACTCTAATGTATTTGTCTTCCACTCCCTGGTTCTTTAAAGCTTTCCAGATTATTTCATGGTCGAGAGAATCGAATGCCTTGCAGTAGTCAACGAAGCAGCAGTAGAATTCAGTACTGTATTCCTGGTTCTTCTCAAATAATTGTTTGACTACATGGATGTGGTCTAGGGTAGAGTATCCACTCCTGAAGCCAGCTTGTTCCCTTGGTTGGTTTTCATCTAGAATTTTCGTTATTCGTGCTAGAATTACTTTGGAAAACACTTTGTAGATGTTCGACATTATGCTTATTGGTCGGTAGTTGTTTATGTTGTTTTTGTCTCCTTTTTTATGTAATAATATTATAGTCGAAGATGTCCATTGGGTGGGAATGGATTCACTCTTTATGACGTCGTTGAATAGATAAGTGAGTATGGGTGCCAGGACATCTAAATGTTGAAGAAGGAATTTGTTGCTAATGCCATCTGAACCAGGAGCTTTGTCAATCTTCTGTGATTTTATTGCTTTCTCTACCTCAATACACATTATTTCTGGCACCTCATCCTCTCTCGATAAATTTGTGGGTGGCGTTGAGCTACGACTTGAGTATAAATCTCGAAAGAAATTCGTAGCTATTGATAATATTTCTGGTCTTCTTGTCTTACATTTGTTTAAACTGTCTTTTAAGTTAGGTATCCAGTCTTTTTTGTCCGCTAATTGCTTGACAGCTTTCCGAATACCTCCTGTTTTATTCACACAGTCCTCAAGCGTTTCTAATCTAAATTTCTTTCTGTCTTTTCTTAGGTTTGATTTAATTCGTTTACATATTTCTGCTATTGATTTTCTATCATGTTTTGTTTTTTCTGGTTAGGTCAGCATCTCATTTCGAGTTTCTAGTAATTTCTTTGTTTCATCACTTATCCATTTGTCCTTGTTTCGCTTATATTTGGATTGAGTTTCGGTTTTAGTATTGAATATTTCTTGCAGTGCATCATATTTCTCTTGTGTAGTATTATCTTTTGTGTTTTCTATAAAGGATCCTAATTTGTCTCTTATCATATCAATACTTCCAGTTGTGATTACTCTTGGTGGTTAGGCTTTGAAAGGTCTGGTCTTCTTATTACATCGTTTAAATGTAGCTCTAACCATCCTATGGTTGCTGTTGAAGTTTAGATTCAATACTCTACAATCTTGGAATGATGAACTTTTGTTAGTGAGAATATAATCGATTTCATTTTTATATCGGCCATCTGGGGATATCCAGGTCCATCTATTTGTTTTTCTGCCTTTGTAATGGCTGTTCAGTATAGTTAAATTATTTTCAAATGCAAATTGGATCAATTTATCTCCATTCCTTGTCCTTGTGCCAAAGCAAAAGGGACCCATTATTGACTCCTCCCCATCAATTCTAGATCCTGTTCGGGCATTAAAGTCTCCCATCACTATGATATTCTTGCAACAATATTTTTCTATTGATTGTGATAACAGTAAGTAGAAATCGTTGATATCTGTTTGACTCGATTGTTCGGTTGGGGAGTATAGCTGTACTACTGACCACATTTCATTACGGGGAGGCAGTTTTATATTCAGGATTGCTATACGTTCTGATATACCAACAAATTCATCTATGTAGTCTATCAAACACTTCTTGATCAAAATCCCTACGCCATATTGCCCAGGTGTGCTGCCTTTATAGTATAAAAGAAATTCACCATGGTCTTCTATGTTTTCCCCGAGGCGTCTTACTTCACTTAGTCCTATGATTGACCATTTTATATGTTTAAGTGCCAGTGTAAGTTCTGTTAAACTTTCTTCTGATCGTAGAGTGAGTGTATTGTAAGTAGAGATATATAAGTTTTCTTCAGTTTGGTGACCTTCATTATATGTGTTCAGTTCATTGCCGTTGGCTAAGTTTTGTTTGTGTCTGGAAATAGCTATGTTGTTGTTTGGAGGGTAGTGGTCGTAATCCCCACGGTGACCAGCCGGCTTGGGGAATGTTTTGGTTTTGTTGCAATAATTGATTGTTGGTTTATTTCCGTATTCGTGTTTCCGGTCCGTTGTTGTTGCTAGTTGCTACTGGTTGTCTGATTTAGAATTGTCTGTTGTTGCTCGGGCTCTCATGTAAGTGAAAGCGTTTATCTTATTCATTTTGTTTGGGGCTTTGCTGTGTCCTGAGTTTTCTTCTATAACATTATTGCTAGGTGACCCGGAAGGAGAGCGATTTCTTTTATTATTGTTTCCAACCCGTTTTACTACTAACTGATCGTATTTTATGAAGGCTTGATGTCCTCTCTCTCGTTCTTGTTCTAATCTGGTTTTTAAATCTTTCCTTTTTGCTAGGATTTCCTTGGGAAAATCTTCTGTTATGTATATATCTTTTGGGAGGAACTTTTTGTTCTTTAGTACGTCAATTTTTCTCCAGGTTAATGTGAGGGTGATTAATATAGGCCGAATCTTATCTTCCTTTTTTTGCCCCAGACGATGGAATTTGCAAATCTCCCATTTATCGAAGTCTTCAAATTTAGCTTCTTTGCTGATAATGTTCAGCTTGTTTAGGATTGCTTGTAGCAGCTCGTAACTGTTTGTTTCTTGTTCTTTTACCCCATGTAGAATGATATTGTTTCTTCTGTGTTCTTTTTCCAAGTTTTGAACTTTATTTTCCAGTATCTTGACTTCTTTCTTCAGCTTTACGTTTTCCTCAACTAAAGGTTGTAACTTTTCATCGATTTTTTTTTGCACATTAATCACCACCTGCCAGCTCATCATCATTGACAATTGTAACAGCACTGCAAACTACACAAGATATTTCACAATGTCACAACTGTCTAGCATTATGTCTGCACAGAAGAACCTGGAGGAGTGTTTCACCAGGAGGATGCAGGATCTTGAAGCACAAATTCAAAGCGCTGTCCCTGGCAAGGAAACAGTTTCAAAAGTAGCTGAGGAGTTCCGGACGTTCAGGGAACTTATGTTCAGTATGCTCGGGCTGCTCAGGAAGCAAATAAACGAATGCGTTTTGCAGATTGATGCCATGGAGATGAGGCAGCGACGCAAAGCTCTAATATTCCTAGGTGTTCCCGAGTCAGAGAAAGAGGAATGCAAGGATGTGCTACTGGACATTATCAAGTCTAAAATGGGCCAGGGTGACCTCACAAGTTCTTCCATTGAGACATGTCACAGGTTAGGAGCATCCAATTCCAAGGAGCGCGAACTTCAGCGTCCTGTCCTTGTGAGGTTTTCTCAGTATGACGCTAAGGCTGCAGTTTGGAGCGCGAAGACAAGCTTGTAGGGGACCAACATCTCAGTAAAGGAGTTCCTCACTAAGCCACGGCAAGACATCTTCAACAAGGTCCGGCAACATTTTGGAGTGAGATCATCTTGGACACAAGACGGCGTGATATTCCTCAGGACTTCTGATGGCAAACGCCACAGAGTTGTCGCTATTGAAGATCTGGAGCCCATCATCGCCAAATATCCAAGTGAGTCCTCATCGGCCTCTGCGAGTCGCCGTATTGGACCTGCGAATAAGAAAAAGTAACTTTGTTAGTGTTGCGTCTCGTCCATAACATAACAGTATGGATACAGTAAACTGTTCATATTCATACAATCCATTTGTTTGAATCAATAGGTATGTTAAACTTTACTGTTACTTGCCTTTTGTGTGCATCATCTCGATATTGTTGATCGATTCCAATCTTTTCCATTTTCGTTTATCCAACATAAAATAAAATGAAGGTAGGTAACTTTTTATCTTGTTATGTTTTCATATTCGCTCCACTTCTACCTGTCTAATTGTAATAATTATTATTCGCATGACTTCATTTCTTCTCTTTTCCACAAGCGACAAATTATTTTGTAATAAACATAAACATTCAATCGAATCAGTTTAAAGTTGACAGTGTCAATGTCATTGTCAATTTCATGTATGTCACCACTCCACAGAACACAATTACCTACTCCGCTCACTAATTGTCAAAGACAAACCGTCAAATGTTGTTTTTTTTTTGTTTGGCGACTGATGCTGCTGTATTAAAAATATTTTTATCATACATGACTAATAAGATTAAAAATATGTTTTACTTTAACTTTTAGTTTGTGCTAGTGGAATATGTAAGTGTTTTGCTTTTTGTGTGCGGGTTATTACCGTTGAGCCTCAGTTGTTACTGTTTTGAATGTTTTTTTTTTTTTTCTCTCTTTCTTTCTGTTATTGTGTTCTTGTCTTTGTATAAAGTAATGATGTTAAAGCTGGCGGGTGGTGTGGAGATACCTTGTGTAACACCACTCAACCTGACATTATTTATATACATTTATATTTTTAGATACTTAAATTATTATTTATCATTATTATTATTATTAGTATATTATGTTATTGGACGATAATAACGATTATTATTCTGCTAACGAATCTGCTTCAAGTGACGATAGTTTTTGCTCAGCTACCGACAATGACTCTCTTGGTGAGTTTATAAGTCGTACTTTTTCACAGTCTTCCAAATTTCTAAACGTGTGCCACATCAACGCTCAAAGTGTACCCTGCCACTTCAACGAACTGCTTGACGTGTTCACTGACCGAAACGTACATGCAGTATTAATCTCGGAATCTTGGTTGAAACCGCATCTTCAGTCCTCTTTGTACTCTCTTCCCGGTTTTAACCTTATCCGAAACGATCGGACTATTGGTCGTGGGGGTGGCGTTGCTATTTATCTCCATAACAATTTTACTTTCAAGATAGTAGCGTCCTCTAGCCCTGACTCACCTGCCGAGTACCTCTTTCTGGAGGTTGGAACCGGGTGCAATAAAGCTGTTGTTGGTGTGGTATACTGTCCCCCCTCTATTGACTATTTCACCGAATTCGAATCGGTTTTAGAGTCTTTGGGTTTTGAGTATGCACATCACGTCATCATGGGTGATTTCAATACCAATCTCCTGTTACCCAACTCCCCTCGGTCCCAGAAACTCCATCAAATAATTAAGTCAGCCGGCCTACATGTTTTGCCACTTCAACCGACTCACCATAATCTAGATGGTGATGATACGTGGCTCGACTTAATGCTCACATCGAATCCTTCCCTCGTCCCATCGTATGGTCAACATATCGCTCCTGGTTTTTCCCGCCACGACCTAATATTCCTATCCTATACTCTCAAGCCCCCAAAAGCCATACCTAAGGTCTTGCACAGGCGTGGCTTTGCTCATATGGACGTTGGGAAACTGCAAAAGGATGCGTCAGAAATCAACTGGAACCCCTTGTTTCAAGCTACTTCTGTAGATACTAAAGTCCAAGTGTTCAATGACTCGGTATTGGCTTTATATGACGTCCATGCGCCGATAAAAAAAATAAGATTGAAACGGCCACCGGCGCCTTGGATGACCAAAGGCATTCAAAATGGCGATGAGGCGTAGGGATAGAGCATTTCGTAAGTTTAGGAGGGATCGTGTGGACGATAACTGGAAACTCTTTAAAGCTGCCAGAAACCGGTGTAACCAGATGATACGTAACGCAAAACGTCGCCATATTCTCAATAACCTCTCATCTTCATCTTCTGCTGATATCTGGAAATTCCTCGGAACTCTAGGTATAGGCAAATCGCGAAATTTAGACCTAACCAACACAATTTCACTCAACGATCTCAATCTCCATTTCACCACTACATCAAAACTTGATCGTTCGTCAACTTCACGCACTATTGCTTCTATAGCAGGTCTAACGCGTCCAAACATAGACCCGTTTCATTTTTCTCCAGTCACCCAGGAAGAGATCCAAAAGATTATCCTTTCTATAAAATCCAATGCTGTGGGTTGTGATTGTATCAGTCGCCGCATGATAGTTGCTATACTGGAACATCTTCTTCCTGCTATTACCCACATCATTAACTTCTCTCTCGATTCCGGCGTTTTCCCTAACCTTTGGCGGAAAGCCTTTGTCCGCCCTCTCCCGAAAGTCGCTAATCCAACCCATCCCAATCAATTTCGTCCTATTTCAATCCTTCCCTTCATGTCCAAAGTGCTTGAGGCCTGTGTTCATAAACAATTCTCTCACTTTATCCATCATAATTCCCTTCTAAGTCCCTTCCAATCCGGGTTTCGACCCGGTCACAGCACCGTTACTGCCCTCCTTAAAGTGACTAGTGATATTAGGTCAGCGGTTGAGGACGGTAAAGTGACTGCCCTGGCACTTATTGACTTCTCCAATGCTTTTAATACCGTAAGTCACGACATCCTTCTTTCCATATTGTCCCATCTTATGGTCTCTGATGAGGTACTGGAATGGTTTTCCTCTTATCTTCGGCAGCGTCAGCAAGCAGTGCAGTCAGATGAATCAACCTCATCCTGGCGTAATTTAGATACTGGCGTTCCCCAAGGCGGCATACTTTCACCTCTTCTTTTCTCAATTTTTATTAACTCTATCACACATAAACTTCAGTGTTCGTATCATCTTTATGCTGATGACTTGCAGATGTATGCTCAGGGAACTGTTGATACATTAAATGACACCATCAATGCGTTGAACAGGGACCTAGACAATATTAAGTCCTGGTCTGACTGTTTTGGTGTCGCTGTTAACCCGGGTAAATGTCAAGCTGTTTTGGTGGGTAGCCCTCATATGATGTCCAGAGTCGACTCAACTTATCTGCGTCCCATTATCTTCGATGGCACTCCTATTCCACTCAGCCCGAGTGTGAAAGATCTGGGTCTACACGTTGACTCAAGGTTGAACTGGCAGACCCAAGTTTCAAGTATTTGTCAGAAGGTCAATGGAATTTTAAAATATCTTTACCGCCTCAAAAACTTTCTACCAGACAATATCAAGGCATTGCTTGTGCAGACCTTAATTTTCCCTATAATCGACTATGGTGATGTGTGCTACCTCGACCTGAATGCAGATCTACTTAATAAGCTCGACCGCCTTCTGAATAACTGCATTCGATTCGTCTGTAATCTTCGTAAGTATGATCATGTGTCCGCACACCGAGCTACGCTGAAATGGTTGCCCATTCGGCAGCGCAGAAGTATGCGGGCCTTGACCACCCTATTTTCTTTATTAAGCTCCCCTAATGCCCCCCCTTATCTTACTTCGCGCTTCCAGTACCTTCATAATTCTCATGATAGAAATCTCCGTTCCTCTTCTAACCGTCTTCTAATCTGTCCCGTTCATCACTCTGATATTATTCATTCATCATTTCTCGTACATCCTATTCTTCTCTGGAATTCCCTTCCTTTGGATATCAGAATGTCCACCAGTCGGTACGCGTTCAAAACTAAGTTGCGCAAATATCTCACAGAGCAAGCAAATCAATCTTGATAATCGTCAATAACTTTGTTTGTTTCTACCTATTTTACATTATATTTATATGTATGTATATATCAATATAAAAATATATAAGTATGTATAAATACAATTTTAGTTTTTGTTAGTATTTATGTATATAGTATGTTTTGTTTTATATATAAATACATATATTATTATTTTCAGTTAGTTTTTACACTGGTTGTGCGTGCACCCTACCTCTTACTAGTCTCCACATCACCCTAAGGTTGACTGGTAGAAAATGCTTATAGCATTAAGTCCGCCTATGTACATCCAATTTGTGCATGAAGTATTAAATAAATAAATAAATAAATAAAGAATGGAATGCGCTGCCTGCTCCTGTGTTCCCCGATTCCTACAACCTTGGTCTCTCAAGGCGAGAATGAATAGGCATTTCCTGGGCAAGCATGTTACACCTTAGACCATAAATTTTTTACTGATCACTATGGTGGTCAAATTCGTGCCCAGTTACTTGTAAAAATAAAATCATTACATCCACGTTTTATCCATCCATATCCCTTTTTTATAAAATCCCGGGAGCCGTAAAGAGTTATGGCGGTAACACGTCTCACTAACTTCGTTAGATCCGGGATCCTTCCGGGATCTCGTTTATGGAATGACCTCTAACCTGAAGTTAATGCACTTTGAACAACCCTTGTTTAACTTTGAACAGTAAAAGAGGTTTGTTACACTCATTTAGAAGGATATATTTGGAAAGGAGGGAATCTACATTGAGGAAACTTAGTGTTAATGATAAGATATATAGAGATAACGTTTCTTTTCATTTAGTGTTTTTCCTCAGTAGGATATGTCGTTAAGGAGCTCTTTCTTTCATAGCTTTAAGCACATTACCTTAACAAAAGTAAATATATACAAGAAAATATACTAGATAAAAGCAACTGAGACAAGTTGCTTTTTAGTATATTTTCTTGTTTAATATTTATCACATAAATTGCATTGTAAAATGCAAAACTAAATAGTTATAATTAACTTATAAAATTGACGTTTGATATACGGGTAGGTAATGTAAGAAGTGGAATTCGGTAAATAAATTCAAAACTCCGACGCTCACTTCACAACTGAATTCATGTATAAAATATACTCAAACTCAATATCATTTATTCAGTCCAGGCTGTTCACTTGTGGATGACAAAGAAGCTACGCCATCGGTTCACAAACCCTACGGCGGGAGACCTTGTAACGAGAAGAACCGGAAAGAACCTCGTCAAGGGCTGTTTCTATCGCCCTCTTTTATTAGGTACATACAGAGTCGTCAAAATGAAAAATGAAAACATTAACTTAAAAATCTTAAATTTAAAATTAAAAAAATCCCTAACATATAATACTTCTAAAAAGTCAAAAATAATATTTACTTACTTTTTTAATTTTTAATTTAAGTTTTATTTCAAGCTTTTTAAATTTTTATTATTAACCCTTTCCCGGACACTGAACGGCTATAGCAGTCATAACAATAAAAAATCTATTGTGTCTCGTTCACTGTCCGCGAAAGTATTAAGATTAAGTTGTCCGATGATAGGATATATGGAAGGTAGTCAGATCTCCTTATCAACTATTAAAGAGCTGATGATCTTCAAACGGCTGATCAGGTCATGGTTACCTTACCATATCGTTGAAGTAACACGGTACCAAATTTCGAATCGATCGGACATAAGGAAGTTAGTCAGATCCCCTCATGAACTAGAAAAGAACTGATGATCTTCAAACGGCTGAACAGATTTTCATGAAACATGGCTAAGAACACTCGGGATAAAATTAGCTATGACAGAAAAAAAACTAAACGAAAATCGGTTCATCCGTTTGGGAGCTACGATACCACAGACAGATACACAAACAGACACGTTAAACTTTTAACACGCCTCTCTTTTTGCGTCGGGTGTTAAAAACTAGTATATGGTTACTTTCTATCACAATTATTTTGCAGAAAATTATAAAAACTAATAAAAAAATTGTACAGAATCCGGTAATCATAACTTGTACTCCAGTAAATTGCATTTTACACACAATTAAAAATGATTTGTGTTGTCTTTCAATCTAAATATGCGCGAAACCGAACACGATAAAAGACATCCCTATTCCCTACAGACAATGTTTCAGGTATTACAAAATAAAAGGGATCAGAACATTCATTTATAACATTGTCGACGTCCTATCTGAAATATTATGTCCTCAACTTCAAATTACGGGTGTATTCTTGTAAAAAGGTTTTTCGAATAGAGACCATGGACTTACAAAAGTCCACGAGGCTGCCCTTTAAAGCGATGGGTTAAAAAGAATAAAAAAAAATTATAAAAAAATTAAAATTGCTTTGTAGTGTTTTGAAGTCGGTTTTTTTTATTTTATAAAAAGTTTTTATTTCACAGTTTTTAAAGGAAGATAATATGTCATCCATGTAACAAATATGAAATGAAATATATAAAAATGCTCAAAACATAAAAAGTACTGGGTCAAACTAAACCAAATTTTTATGGGACCAATTGGCAACTATTCTGCATCGAACAAAAAAGAATCACGGAAATCGGTTCAAAAATCTCGACGTAATCGGTGTACATACATAAAAAAACAACCGAACCGAAAAAGAACCTCCTCCTTTTTTGAAGTCGGTTAAAAATTAAGTAGCTGAGTTGTGCTGCTTGTTCCCTAAAAAGTAGCAGTAGTTGCAGCTAAGTTAGTGTTCTAAGAGTAGTTTCGTTTATTTGCCACACTGCGGGGCGCTAACGATTCCAACTCATCTCGACGAATCGCACTATTTCTTTTCAAACTTTGATTACAATCTTCATACTTGCAATAAATAAAAAAATATGTTCAGACCTGCAGGCCTACCGCCATCTTTTAGAAACCGTCATGTCGTAAGAACGTTTTGTTTTCCTTTTGTTTCAACACTGTTTAAATTACAAGCTTCACTTTATTTGACACAAGACGTCGTAGTAGGTTTGATTGATAAATTGTTTGAGTGAATGATTGAGCGATGACGTTACAAAACTTCCGTCTAAAGACAAGCTTGTTTTAAGAGGTTCGCGGTACGATATGACATATAACAACATTGCGCCGATACAAACTGACATTAAACAATATTGCGTTAAGAGATGGCGGTAGGCCCCCTTAGATCCATAGTGTTAGTAAAATATAAAACTACAAAAAACATTGTTATTGTACCTAAGACTAATAAGATGGGGTTGTCTACACCTACACAACACTACACTTTTTGATGAGACTCACCCAATGCCGCAGAAAAGGGGAGTCCCACTTGTCTGCCAACGCGATCAGCAAGCTAGTGGAGCTGGAACGAACTCGTCCTAGTATCAAATAAGTCACATTAACTGGTAACAAGTTCATTTTAAACGAGTATAATGAGCTAGTAATATCTGAATTGTAAATTCTTACACATATGCTTGCCAAAACGCTGGAATAATGTTATAGCGAAAATTTGTATAGCGGGCTTACTGGCATCTATTAGAAACCATCATGTCATAGGAACGTTTTGTTTGCATTTTGTTTTTATTAAAGTTGTCACATTTTGACACAATCCACACTTTGGAGACGATCATTGAGCAAAGACGTCACAAAACTACCATCAAAAACTAGCTTACTTTAAGAGATTCGTAGACGAAATAGCATGGTAAGATTGCAACAATACTGCGTTAAGAGATGAAAATTAACCTAGGGGCCTACCCTAGGTTAATTTTTCACCAACATTTACGTTTGCATTATTTAGATTTCTGCTCCTTTTTTTGTCGTTATTATCTCCGGTTAGCGTCCTTAAGAATAATTAAAATGCAAGAGGGTCCTGGTGACCTGTAGCTCAGGTTTCATTGGAAACCTTTTCAGGCACCAGTCTCCTCACAATGCCGGTCAAACTGAAATAAATAATTATCTATCTCTGTATTAGAATTAAGTGCATCTATTATGAAGAGAAATTAAATTGTTGTTTATTTTTTAATGCCCCTTACTCAACCGGTTTCACATGCACCGTGTGACTGAGTGCACATTACTCGATCGAGCTGACACGTCAAACCAAAATCAAGGCACGGGCGCGCATCGAGTTATGAGTTTTGCTGTCCACACGATGAGCTTTACTCGTTTTAGAGTAAAACCGTATGTGAGTACAGAGCGTTACGGAACATCTGTCTCACATACCAGATACAGAATGTGTAATCGTGTAACGAAATCCCGTTGCTAACATCGGGTTGAAAATTTTGAAACCTGATATAGGTTTCAGGGAAACATTTGAATGGATAAAGCTCAACAAATCTATTCGGTTTGAAACAGCACGCCATATTGTGTGGACATGCACGAGCGCCCGCGGCCGACCACCATTGTGGGACGCGACAGGGCTGCTGCTAATCAGCTGTTAATAAATAAAATACAGAAAACATTATTTACAATGATCTGATACTGAGATAGGTAGCTAAAGCACTTGTATATTTGGAGCCAAACATACAACAAATACATATTGTTAAAAAAACGCTCTTAAGCACAGGTTATTACAAGGTAGACGAGTATTTAAAAGACCAAAATGCATGGTAGTGATACTAACTTAAAACATGACTAAGTATTGTAATATTAAATACGTTTCAAGATTGTAGATTTGTGTTTTGCAACGACATGTTCCTTTGTAAATGTTGTTGCTTCTGTTAAAGTTGATAAGTTTCTTGCGGCCGTTCTTCTTATCAGTTAAAAGAAGTCCTTAATGGCTGGTAGGGAAAGCACTTATCTATAAGTCTATTTGATTAATAAATTTTGACTTGGACTTTGAACCCTCGACTCAAAGTAAATGTGATCCGTACTACACCGTATTGGGTAGCAACAAGCAATCATCATTTTTGATCAAAACATTTGAGTGAGTGCATAAACAAATCCAGCTGATTGAAATAGCACACTATAATTGTGGCGACATGCACGAGCGCCCGCGGCCGACCATCCTTGTGGGACGTTAGGGCTGCAGCTAACGAACAAATCATTACTAAAATAATCGTCGTCTCAGCCACATGACACCCACTGCTGGGTATAGGCCTCCCCCAAGGATCTCCACGACGATCGGTCCTGCGCTGCCCGCATCCAGCGGCTTCCCGCGACCTTCACCAGATCGTCGGTCCACCTTGTGGGGGGCCTACCCACGGAGCGTCGTCCGGTACGCGGTCGCCATTCCAGAACCTTTCCGCCCCAACGGCCATCGGTTCTTCTCGCTTCAGTCTAGTAGCGAGACTAAAATAATATGTCAGACAAATCGAATACATATATCTGGGCCCCTAACCAAAGTAACAATTTAAAAACGATATATAAGTTCGAAAATAGTTAAATGTATGATTGGCGGATTGGCATAAGCCGCACTAAATCACGTGGTCTTACCGTAAGTTCATTGGCGAATATAGACAATAACGAATCGAATTATCGTTTCGTTACATATCGATGTTACTTCGTCTACGGGCCCAGATACCGAGATAGTTAAAGTAGGTATGTTCGTATACCAGAACCAGCCAAGTTGTTGTTGTAAACACGAAACAAAATATTATGAATATTATTGACGACCTGTTTGGCGCAGGGGTACTAACCCCACCTTCTGCGCCAGAGGTCCCGGGTTCAATCCCCGGACAAGACAAATATTTGTGTGCATGAACATGTCTATTTGTCTTGGTCTGGATGTTTAATATGTATATTATGTATGTATTTACAAAAAAAAAGTATATAAGTATGTTTATCCGTTATCTAGTATCCATAACACAAGTTCTTCATGATACTTAACGTGGGCTAGATAATTGGTGTGATTGTATGGAAATATTTATTTATTTATTATTGAGATTGATTATCGAACTACAGCGTAATATGTAGCAATTAGCTACTGGCTCAACTATTTTAGCGCAATGGTTAAGTAATTAAAACAATTAGTAATTGATCTGTTTGAACGAACGACGAACGACGCGACGGTGAGACTCTTAGCCTTCATCATACCTGATGTTAAGTATTGATAAGGCTGAAGATGGAAACGAGCCTCTCCCGGAATCCTCAGCCACTGGCTATCTTAACTCTAACTGCCGGAACACAACAATGCTGAAAACATTGTTGTTATGGCGTCAGACTTAGATAAGATGGTGGTAGCTAGCCAGGCGGACTTACAACAAGTTCTACCACCATCCAAACTGAATACAATATGTACTTACCCCTGCTGGGAATCGGACCCGAGACCTCTGGGTCTGACACCGGTTGTTGTACCACTAGACCACAGAGGTGGTTAAATTTCAATATTTTTGAAGTAGTAGATATTAGATTATTAAAGAACCCATTTTTATTGAGCAATCGTAAGCAAACAACCCGTATTCGGCCCCCGGCCCCAGGCGCGTTTTACTGAACATTCGATCCGAAGCCTAGTTGTGTATCTGCAACACCATTAATAATGGGTTTCAGTCGCCATGGAGACGGAGCACATAAAATACATAAACGATTTTGTAATCTGACAACCCTAATGGCTCTATAACTGATCCAAATGTAGATTTGAAATCATACCGTGTTTTGTCTGTTAATTCATCAATGTAAAATACCTAATTCATTTGAGGTATTATTTTACGAAACCAATAATAAATAAAGAAATTAACGGAAGGTTTTAGACAAATATGGCCGTGAAATGGAAAATAGTCCCACCAAATTGTTTATTTAGGAGTTTTACCTGCCCGCGAATTCTTCTGTTAGAATAAGGATGATAAAAGTTATCCAATCGCACTACTCAACTCCCAATAACTAATTGGAAAACAGATTAGGCTCACGTAGTTGCGAAAATCACAAATCCATGCCGTTCACACATTGAATATTTATTCGGCTTTGCGACAAGAAGCACATAATCAAGTTTTATACACCAAACCATTGATCAATGTCGAAAGCCTTTCCAAGAACCTTCAGTACATTAATCTTCATAGGATACTATTTTATTTGAGTACTTTACGAAGGAACCAATCGCCTACATATATCTGCAACATTACTGAGAAACAATCGTCAGGAAAAAGCTCTCCAGGAAAACCTTTAAGAAAATTAGTCGACAAAGTAAACAGTATACTGAAGCATAATGAAGACGAGGAACAAGAAAGTATTACGGGAAGAGTAAATCACCTAAATACAAGCGAGCAATTTGTCCAGAAGGACAAAGGCTTCGAGACCGACTGAGCCAGTAATTTTCTAGATCACTGAAATGTTACACGCGTCTTTACGTGAAGCTATATTCGAGCTCACTGCAGCACGGTAGCATATAGTGTCATGTTATTTATCCATAAGTTTAACGTCTTATAATTAACTAGCCTGCCGCGTGGTGACGGCCTAAGAGTACAAGTTTCACCTCTCCCTTACATGCCTGGGATGTCGTAAGAGTCGACTAACAGCCGGTTTCAATAATCTATCCCTAACAAGAGGTAGGCTTATCTTAGTTACGTTACTTAGCAACCGCTGTTATTTTGGGTTATTTTGGGCTGAATAACAAAAATATCTAGGCAACAAAGCTCTAGTAAGCCTATCTCTTACTGTAGATAAGTTATTGAAACCGACCGTAAGAGGCTCGACGCATTTAACACCTGTGGGAGAAAAGAAAACTTGAAACAAACCCTCTACCAGCGTGGTAGCAGTAGGCTAATAGCCTCCTATTACGCCACAATAGGCGTGAGCTAGGAGAGGCCTATGTACAGCAGTGGACGTCCACAGGCTGATGATGATGATGAATTAACTAACTTCCGCCCGCGTGGTTCCCGTTCCCGTGGGAATATCGGTATAAAAAGCCTATTTTGCTCTCCGTCCTTTCAAATAACTCTATGCCAGAAATCAAGTCGTTTGGTTGCTTAGTTACGTTGCCAAGGAAGGACAAACAAACATACTTTCGCATTTATAATGTTAGTTAGGATTAGGATAGTATAATATTAAATAGGATTAGTTTTCTTTTTTTTTGTTTATTATATTATTATGTATCGAATAAACTCGGATTTTTTTCTGGGGCAAATGTAGCCTATATGATTATCCAAGTTCCGATTAAATTCTTAAATAACTAACTCAATTATCATTAACAGGATTCCTTTATATTAACAAACCAATAGCATTTATATTAATAGAAAACGCATGAATAGATGTCGACAGTTCAAGGCATGATGTTTAGGTATATCTTACTTCAGTTAATAAAAAAATATTAAACAAATAGCAAACTGTGCACTTTAATTGATTATTGTAGTAAATACCTCGTAAATTTTTATTAGACTTATAAATTTTAATGCCTGTTTTAGCTTTTATTTGAGTAAAGATACCTACGTGCGTTATACTATTAAGTAACATCTAAAATGTAGTGGAACCTTTTAAGATTAGAAGGTTCCATTGCAATTTAGATGACTCAAATTAGTTTCAGTAATAATTCATCCGTTCCATTACAGGTTTATAAGTGCAATAACTTTCTACAAACTAAGTTATAAAAGTTCCAACTGTTTCTTTTGTTTCCAACGAACTTATTTCCACGAGTAATACAAAAGTCGTGTGGAATTATAAAAAGCAATTCCCTTTGCCAAGTTTCTTGTTACAGCGCAAATGGCATCTTCCTACTCCATATTGCTGTTCTGTGTTGTTTTTTTTTTACTTTATTCGAGGACGACGTCACTGCATTTGTAGGGGATAGTGGTACAATCTCGTCTGAACTTTCTTGCAGACTTGGTTTCTGGCTTCGTTTTGAGCGGGAAAAACTTGTTGACTTTCTGTCTGCAATGAATCTTTTTACTATCACAACTTTATACTCTTTGGTGGAGCCTTTTTCGATGCTAGTAAATTATTTTTTATGGGGGAACTATTCGGCCAGTGCGAGATTGCAAACTTGTTTTAAGTTTCAAGTGGATTCAAACTGTTTGAGAGTTTTGGTTTTCCAAATGCACGGTGTTGGTGTGTTATCGACGTATGGTATCGGTTTGCATGGAAGTAATATGTACTACGTTGTACGTTGTAGTGGTTACTTCCATGGGTTATTGTGTTGTGTATGTACCAAAGAGTATCACTACGTTTTTATACATTGATGTAGGAATCGTATTAAAGTATGACCACAGCGTAGGTATGGAAGATATATATAGACTGTGGTATGATCACTCAAATGTAGATTTTTTAAACAACTTCATACTTATAACTTTTTAATTTTGCACAATGCTATTTTTATGTGATAAATATTAAACAAGAAAATATACTAGAAAAAAGCAACTTACCCCGTCAGAGCGACATGAGATAAGTTGCTTTTTTATAGTATATTTTCTTGTTTAATATTTACAACTTCATACTTTCGGACTAATCAATGTATGTTGCTGATATAGTATCCAACCATATTTCCAAATAAATTAACGTATAATTGCAATAGCTAAAACACGAAGCAACCCATTCAAACACAAAAACGTGTAAAATACATTTGGAATCGCCGACAGCTTTTAACGCTCATACGTTGCGTCGGTTTTATTTGCGTCTATCCTCCGTTGTTTTAAAACCGTGAGTACTCTTTGCTCTGATTTTTATCGTAATCAAAGAGAAGGCCTAAGTGGATTAAATACGTATTCGAGTGCGAAGTGTGGGCGTTGCGTGTTGAGGTACTTTGCTTTGTGTTAGGTATTTATTAATCGCGTTTGTTTTATCGTTACATTGAAGGGTTGGGGGTTAATGGACTTTTTTTACTGTAGGTACGTTGTGTGCTATTTTTGTAGGAGTATTAATCTAGAAATAGTAACAATTTTATTTTTATGTTTGTGTTAAAATTAGTATTGAATTTCAGCATCTTTCTAACCAAAGACAACTTTGTTGTAAAATGTTATTTACGTTTTATTCTCGGCAATTGATCAGATTAGTGTTCAATTCCAATCAATTAATAGACGTTATAATTAAATTATATACTAAAGAATACAACAATGTTCGATTAGATATAATTTTACTATGATAACAGTAGAAAATAATTTTCTAGATGCCGCGAACACTGCAACTGCTAACATTCTGATATTTTGCTAAGTTTGCATAGTTCTTGGTTAGACTGAGCGCATATTTCAGCAATGTTCACGAATATTACGCAGGCCATTAGAGCCACATTATGCTAATCATATAAGGAGCGGCTAAGTTAGAGACCCATGATTTTGTGATTTGAGGAAACTATTGAATATTGCAATGGTTTTGTTGTTAGCTGAATTTGAGGGTTTGTTGTTTTCATTAGGTATTCAAATAATTTGTCCGATGTTATCCTTAAAAGTACCGTATAATACAATAAATATCAAAATCTTGTAAACGAGAAAAACTTTTTGACTGCTGATAATTAACTTCTTTGTTACGAGCTCAATCGCTTATTTGGATGATAAAACCAAAACAGAAACGCTGTCTGACACAAAGATACTAGAATCTACGGATATTAAAAAGTGTACAATCCCGAAAAAGGTAACATACCATAAACTAAACCTTCAATTTGGCAAATTAAAATTTACGAGCATGTAATTGCAGCTATGTTACTGTAACTTGTAATATTACCCTTAATTTGGCTCTTATCGCCGTAACCATTTGTTAGAAACTCCAATTTGATCCACTCGAGGCCGCGATTGGCAATGTGTTGGGGGTTTGCCCCCCTTGGACCCCCTTTGGTCCCCCGGGGTCCATGAAGCGGTCGTTATGAGTTATAGCTATCGGTCTGCATATGGTACTTGCACGTTTTGTTCTACATTCGTTGTTGGCTTTGCAGTAGTTTAATTGATTGAACTTATTGAGTAAGAAGTTGACCAGCCTTTTTTCTTCTCAGTAAAAACTTCTGAAGTATACGTTGATAGTCAGAAAAACAAAAAACTTAATGATTCATAAGCGCGTTATAAATTCTCTAGATTCCCCTCAGAAATTAACATGTCAATCAAAAATATTTGAACGAGCCTGTTAAACAAAATGTGATTTTTGATAGATTCATCTATTCTCTTAAATTGAGTGTCAGCGTCAGCACACAATAATTAGTTTTGATATTTGACATAGGTAGGTACTGTAACGGGGCGTGCTCCTTTTATAATTAAAACGATGATTAACTCGATACTGTTTTTATATTGAATTAATTAAGTAATTTTACTATTTATAAATATTGTATTTTACAAGGCGACCGTCCATACCACATTTACGCACGACGGGCCTCTTTTTCTTAATTTTATTATTAACAAAACCAGCAACGGCGGTGTAGCAGCCTCTTTGTAGTGCGGACACCTATACGATCTCCACAGTACACATTATACTTAACGAAATAAATAGGGTATCAATTTCGTTTTAGACTCTTAAACTCATGCTATATCACTACCTAAGTATTTATGATAGATTTTTCTATTAAAAAATTGGTCATAAGTATAAAAATAGCATTGAAAAATTAAAAAATCATAAGAATAGAATATATAGAATTTATTTGCTTAAGATATGGTTCTACATGATGGGAAAACTAATCAATAATGTTGCTTAACATACCTTGCTTATTTGGCATGCAAAATATTATTAATGTTATTATAATATTAATTACATAACAAGTCTCTAAATTTCATTCATTAAAATCCATATGATATTTAATGAATGAAATTTAGATATATTAAGAATGGAGTAGGTACCGAACCTATGTTTTCGCCTATGAGAAAGTCATTTGTCGCAGCTACCTAAGTATTTATAACTTTGAATTTTGCATTTTTCATTGCTATTTTTATGATAAATATGAAACGACTCGTCAGGGAGACATTAGATTATTTTCTTGTTTAATATTTACTACCTAATAATGTTTAACTCAGAACAAATATTAACCGCGTAATTGATATGAAAACGTTTCACCAACTTTCTCAATTTACTTAAACCAAAGTTTTGATATATTAAAGCGTAGTGGTTACGTTGTAAATAAATCGAATCCCGACCCAATCCCCACTAATCTAATTGTACTTTAATCGAACCTTCCAGCCTCTGTAATTCATAATAATTAATCTGACCAAGAGTCTGTAATAAGGATTAACCGAGGGATTTAATCCCGCGTTTTGGTATAATAAATTCATCGTTAAAATGACCTTTTGAAACGGATATTAGGAGATGATAGGTCAGTTGATTTATGTAGCTAAGTGCTTTTGCCTTTTTGACTTTTTACTTATAACTAATACTATAAATGCGAAAGTTTGAGGATGTTTGGTTGTTTGTTACTCTTTCACGCAGAAACTAATGAACAGATTTGGATGAACTTTGGCACATATTTAGAAGATAGCCTGGATTAAAACATAGGCTACTATTATCCTGATATTCCCACGAAGACGGCTGCTAGTGAACTGTAAATGAGGCCTTTTACCCCCCTTGTTATAAAGAAAATGTTATAACCTTTCTTTTGAGTGTTTTAGTTACTTTGTTTTTATCAAGTCTGAGTTTATCACCTGAATAATGAACAGTTTTCAGTAATCGAGAAGTTTCAATTTTTTTTTTATTAATCTAATTTGAAAATATAAGTAAAATTAAATATAGGTTTGAATCATGAAAATATCTCTACAAACAGAGGATATGGGGCCTTAAAATTGCGCTTAACGGCTCAGCGTGTGACGTCACGCCACTTCGGCCCGGTCGACGCTTACGGGCCCGATTCTCGCGCCTTCGACATCTCGAATGCCACATCTTTTGGAGTAAAAAATTATATAAAAATCTCACTGAAAGCCATCTTCGACATTATAGGATTATAAAAGATTGAAACTAAAGGATTTTGACAGTAGTAGAGATTTTACTTACATTTTTGATAAAGAAATTAAGGACATAAAAATGTCGAATTCGACATAATTCAGCGCGCAGGGGGGCAATTCTCACGCTGAGATATGTCGAATTCGAATAAAGAAATTAAGGATATAAAAATGTCGAATTCAAGATGTCGAAGGCGCGAGAATTGGGCCCCAGGTGATTTGTAGGGCGGTGCGCCGACGTGAGGAAGTGGCGTGACGTAATCGCACATATAAATTATTAAGGCCACAGTCAATTCTTCGCGAAAATATTAGTTTTGATTTATATTTTAATCCCATTAAAATCCCAATGAAATATAATGCTTTCAACATCAGGAAACTTCTCCATTGCAAGGTTATAAAGTTACCATAAAATAATATATTTACAATATCAAAATGGTTTTTTATTTTATTATTATTATTTATTATTATTTATTTAATAATAACACAAGGAGCTTACAATTTTCTTTTTACAATAGTCCCGCATAACCGACTAGTCGGTTTGTCTGTGGGATCTTCAGTCTCTATTATATATAAGTAATATTACCTAAAATTAATAGATATAATTTAAATATAAAGTCACTCTATACAGCTGTAATGAAATAAAAATGCAACTAAATAATATAGTTGTACTTACTTATTGATCTAGTTTAGTTATTTTTATTAAACTAGATCAATATTATTGCGGTTGTCCATGTTACAAGGTCTCGTCCCGCTGTATTTTGCGTACCGTTACCATCTACCGCACTTCTTCGAAGTTCATATTATGTGCTCATAACATCAGTTTCTGTCAATTTAATTATCAATAAATAAATATTTAATAAAAGGTAGAATGTAACCAATAAACTCCAGAGTAATAAGCAAAACAAATCGCTGATTATATTTTACAATCGTAGTAAAAGCAGCCAAATACAAACTTAAAATTAAAAGAACGGCGCCTGATTCCAGTCACGTCCGGGAAAGTTTGCCGGACCGGCGCGGAATGTCCACAGGGAAATATTTAATAAAAAAACTGCTTATGCACAAATTATTAGAAGCTTGGAAGTGGGAAAATTTTGTTATGACTGCCAATACCGATGCTGTCTCTTATATGACTTTAGAAATATCTTAGAAATACTTCTTGCAAGAAGCAATTTAATTTTATATTCTATGGATTTATGAAAATTTGCGTCAGCTTTGATAGAACACAAGCCCGATGTTTTGTTACGTGACACATACAAATAGTCATAATAACTTAGTGAGATCTAAAAATACACGTAGAACACGCCTCCTTTTGGAAAACCGTTACTTTTAGCTTATATTTTATTCTGTGCCGTTACTCTGAATAAGATTCATCTTGAGACTTTGTATAATTTCATTTGTTGCAAAATCATAGTCGTGTTATACGACTATGTACAATCGGGTTACTTCCCGTTTGACGATTTTCGAGTTTTTGGGAAACCTTTTCTCGGAAAGTAATAAGGAAATAATTTATGATTCAAATACTTTTTAAAATGAAACTCCTTTAAAAACTCTACTGGTCAACCTGGAAGTTCCCCGACTGTACGAACGCATCTATGACATTTTTTATATTTACTGTATCAATTCATTTTTGTTTCAGGTAAACATTGAAGGAATAAACACAAACGCGTGGAAACTAGTAATCGAATGAAGGTAAATAACGATTGAATATTAATTGTTCTTAAAATATGACTTTTTGGTAGAGATCACAACTTATGTAGTCAATATTAATACATGTTATGCTGTCTGATAGTCTTTTTTAATTATATTCTAATTAAGTTCTGACTTCGAAACACTTAAATGTATTTTTTATGATATTTTATTTCTTGCATTTTTTCAATGTTAATTTTATACTAATGATAAATTTTAAATAGAAAAAATGGGTTCGATTCCCGTCTGAGAATTCACTTGTGGTCGAGTTATTTTTTTTCCAATATTTTTCTATTTAAAATTTATCATACATTTGAATGTAGTTACGAATATCCAATGATATATATATACAATACACATATATAATATCATTGCGAGTATCAGTGACTATTGAAGTAAAAAAAAGGTTTATAGACATGCTCAATTGAAAAAAAAACAAAAGACTTCTAAATTGCGTTTACAAATGAAGTTTACCATGAGAACCTGCTCGTTTGCCGTTTCAGCGCAAGCCTTAAATTTTCCAACAAACTTGGGAATCGCCTCTTTTCCGAATTATACGTTCTTCCCGACCGTTAAAGGAAAGATTTGTTTTGCAAACTTTACTCACTAAATAAAGAGGCTTTTGGAGCGTCATATTACCTGTGGATTGAATTTATTATTTACTTATTGGAGAAATAATGATAGTTTAGTATTTTTGTGTGGGGTAACAACATTTTTTGTTTCAATGTTATGTCAATTACCAAATAAAGAGTAAACTGAACAGTAAAAATTCCATTTGCGTTCTCCACTCGTATTTTAGGAAATGCTTTTACATGAAAGTTAGTAATCAGAGAGCTAGCTAGGGTAGATTTTTTTTAATGAACGACTGGGAGTCATTTTGCCTTTATCATACCTGATGTTAAGCATTGATAAGGCTGAAGATGGAAGCGAGCCTCACCCGGAATCCTCAGCCACTGAGGAACTGGCTATCATATCTCTAACCGTCGGAACACAACAATACTGAAAACATTGTTGTTATGGCGTCAGACTTAGATTTATTTCCTTTGTTCGTGTATTTTCAACTTGACAAACACAAATTTCACCTAAACTGAAATAGGCAACGCAGATCCGCGTATCGTGTCAAAGCGTTGCCGTCGTAACAAATGTTCTACACGACAGGTCGTCGCGGGTGAGATGAACGACGATGCAACATTCCACTGGCTACAATCGCTTGTCAGATTAAGATACAGGGGCCTTACCATCAACTCTTTGCAATGCTTTTTAGGTTATTTTTAGGTTGATGCAGCCATTGACGACCTGTTTGGCGCAGGGGTACTAACGCCGCCTTCTGCGCCGGAGGTCCCGGGTTCGATCCCCGGACAAGACAAATATTTGTGTGCATGAACATGTCTATTTGTCTTGGTCTGGGTGTTTAATATGTATATTAAGTATGTATTTACAAAAAAAAAAAGTATATAAGTATGTTTATCCGTTATCTAGTATCCATAACACAAGTTCTTAATGAAACTTAACGTGGGCTAGATAATTGGTGTGATTGTATGCAAATATTTATTAATTATTTATTTATTATATTCTTACTACCTGCATTAATTAACTTACACTTTACACTATTATAACACCTTCTAGCGGAAAGAGAATATAAAAATATGTAAGAAAAGCAAATAGCATTTTTTTTACATAACTTATAAAAAACATTTTTTTTGTCCCATAGTGTCTGATGTTAGACACTTCCACATAAACCGTCTAAACTGTAAGAATACGATTTCTTTTTCAGTCGGATCTTAGGAAAATGATCATACTACTTATTTTTAAGTATTTATATTATTATTAAGTATATGCTTTTAATTAAAAGAGAGCTAAACTAACTTCTCCTATGTTCTTGTAATCCTACTAATATTATAAATGTGAAAGTATGTCAGTTCGTTTGTTTGTTTGTTTGTTACTCTTTAACGCAATAAATAGTAAACGAATTTGGATGGAATTTTGTATTTAGGGACTTCAAGTGGACTAACACATATGCTACTTTTTACTTACCCGTTCCCGTGGGAATATCTGTATATTCCCACGGGAACGGTGACCACGCGGGTGAAACAGCGGGCATAAAAGATAAAATTTTATCTGAACTATAATAGTTGCATCAGATCCGTGTCGTCCGTCAAAGCACATAACAAATGGCCCAAGTCTTTTTTTTCGCTAGATGGCGCCTGCCAAGTAAACATCATAATATTAGCTCTTCACATAAAGTTCATTTAAAAATTTACCTAGTTAACTAATTATTCTAAACAGTTGTACTTGTGATTCACATCTTTACGAAGTGTTCATACCAGTGTTATCCCATAAAAATACCTGTGGATTTACAAGCTGTGATCGTATTTATGTGACAATTTTATAACTTTAAATAATTCAGTGTTAATGTTCCTTTGAACAAAGTGTTTGTGTCTTTATTGGTGACATAACTGTCGCAAACATTTCAGTGCATAATCTTACAAATAAGTGCCATAGTCTTTAAAAACATCTTAAAATAACCTCAAATTGTGACTCATCATCATCTAATATTGGCCTATTGAAAATCAATCGACTATATGCCATCTTGCGGTGCTTTATCGAATAACTGCCGTGTGCTGCTTTTGCTTTGCGCCATCGGGTCGTACACCTTCTGACCTCGCTGCGACTTAAGTCGACTTTGGAAAGAGGGCGCTGCCTGTATTTTAAGCTATATTACTTGCCAATTTTTATCCCTCATAATGGTGTGTGGTGCTTGTAACAAATCAACCGCAAAGGGTAAAAATAGTTCAGAAGATGGTTCGGTTACTTGCTCGAAATGTTCGACTGTTTATCACATACTCTGTCTAAATATGTCGCGGGATGACCACAAGGCCATAAGAACAAAGCAGAGTCAGTATCTTTGCCCGTCATGCAAATTACAAAATAAAAATGTAAAAACCGATAATACACCGGTTAGGTCTAAGCAGCAGAAACCGGAGCAAGAAGCGGCGGGATGCGATTTTATTCTTACTACGGAATACTTAGCGACATTGGATGTCCCTCCTCAGACTATGTCTACATTTACCAAGGCTATTACTGAGCTCCAAAACATTTTCGTTTCAATGAAAAACGAAATGAAGCACTTTACAGACTCGCTTAACTACACCTCAGAAGATATTGCCACTTTTCGTAAAGAATTGACTGATATGAAAATTCAGTTAAAGGAGCTGGACAGGTACAAAACAGAAGTGGTTGGCCTGCGGGCAGAGGTGGCTGAACTGCGCCAAGAGTTGGCCTCGCAGGAGCAGCATCGCTTTCTTAAAGACGTTGAGATCACCGGTATCGGCGAAAATAATTCTGAAAACCTCCATCAAATCGTGAACGTCATATCTTCAACGCTGGGTGTAGAACTAGATCCACGCGATGTAGACCACATCCGACGAGTGGGTCCCCGCAGTAACACGGGTCTCCTCGAGCGCCCCCGGCCCATAATAGTCACGATGACGCGCCGCGCACCGCGAGATGAATTGCTGCGTGCCGCGCGTGCGCGCCGTGGTTTAACTACGGACAAGTTAAACTTGCCAGGAAATACGCGCCGAGTCTTTCTTAATGAACACCTAACGAAAAGTAACAGAATACTTTTTAGCAAGGCCAGAAAGGTCAGAAATGCACTCAACTTCAAGTATGTCTGGACCTCGAACGGCAACATTTTCTTGCGGCGTTCCGAAACAAGTTCCGTCCTTCATGTATCCTCCGAGGAAATCCTTAATAAAGTTGAAAACCAAAGTAGGCCCCACATGCAACTCCCTAATGCGAGTCAAGACTTGCTACATTGTTCCTAACAATTATGTTAAAATCATAATTCTTACAGACTTCGTTATTTTGCCTATTTTTCTTGTTCGATTAGAAATTGATAAACACTTAATAACTCTTAACCTTGCAAATTCACGCCTGTTTTTAAATAAGATCACGTTTATAAAAATATGCTTATGTCTGAAATGCATGTCTATACAGGAGTTTAATGCTTCTATTCAATGGATATTAGCTTTTACACTGTTCATGAACTTCCATCTTATACCCTTAAAAGCTCAGTCATGTTTTGTCTATAGTTATAATATTAGTTTATTATATTGCATCCGAACCGGATTGTTTTGTGAAGTTATGTCCTTCTCCATTCATTTTGAATTGCTCATATTCTTTTTGTATTTTTTGAGTACTCTAAGGCATGTAAATTATGCTTATCTTCGCTATAGTTTTACTGGTTATATTGTATCTTGGTGCTTGTGTTTGAAATACATGTATAGACACGAGTGTAACGCTGATATTCTATCGACACATGTTTTAATATTATTGTTCATAAACCTTCATTGTACAGCCTTAAAAAATCAATCATGTTGCATTTTATTATATTATAGCATCAAAACCTGTCCGTTATGCAAACTTTTGTTGTTCTCCTTTAATTTTAAATTGCTAATCCTTTTTTTGTATTGTTATATCTCTCTACGGCTTGATGAATGCGCTAAATTTCTTTTAAATTTTGTCGCTTGTGTTATGATTACGATACTACCACTACCTTGGGAACATAATATTAATAAACAATTGAATTTTTTGGAATGTCTCATGTTAAGGTACCAAAACTCGCTTTCGCATCAATCAGTTATTAACTACCATACCAATTACTCGTTTTTGGCTCTTGTAAATATGGCTCCACGGTCTAAGTATGGATATTGTTGAGCTTAGTAATGATATTGATTCGATTCCTGAAATTGAATGTTATGAGATGGCAGACCCTGCCACTTGTAACACTATTATCACGTCATCATATAACTTTAAGGTACTGACTATGAATGTGCGAAGTATATTTAAAAACTTTGATGCTTTCTTGGTTTCGCTTACACGCACGAAAACTACTTTTGACGTCGTTATTCTTACAGAGTGTAGATTAAGTGACTCGGTAATTGTAGAAGATATCCCTGGGTATAACCATTTCACAACAAAGAAAAACATCAATCAAAATGGTGGCGTAGTAGCCTATGTTAAATCTTCGTTGCCCGTGGTTGTGTCTGAGCCTGAGTTTAGCGAAGCCTGTTGTCTATCTATTGATATTTCAAACGAAATTAGCATATTGGGAGTTTATAGATCTCCATCTTTTAAAAATCTAAATAACTACATTAGCTCATTGGACGCAATCCTCTTAACCCTAAAAGACAGGCCTCATATTATTGTAGCGGGTGACATAAACATAGACATTCTTCATTCCGACTCTAGCGAATACTTATGTTTAAACACAGAGCATGGACTTGAACCTGCTATCACTAAGCCTACCCGATTAGATACTTGCTTGGACCACATATTCGTTAAATCTAAATTCCCAAAAATCGGCGTTGTATGTGACTGTGATATAACCGACCACAGGATAGCCCTAATGGGTCTCAAAACTACAGCTAAGACCAACTCCTGTGAGAGCAACGATGGGAACAAATTCAAAAATATTATTAATTTTGAAGGAGTTAATGGAGACCTGGCAGCTACTGACTGGAGTATAGTCACCTCCCTAAGTGATGTGGATGAGTCAGTGGAAGGTTTTATGTCGATTTTAAATAATACTACGAAGAAAAACTCAAGTAGGGTTAAAATTAGTAGATCTAAATACATTATCAGACCATGGATGACCCCTGGCTTGCTTAGATGTTCGAGACACAAAGACAGACTTCACTCTAAACTAAAACAAAACCCAAATGATGAAATTACACGCGTTTCGTATCGACGGTACAGGAACTTTTACATTGACATCATAAGGAAAGCAAAACTAGCCCATGAAAGCGAAGAGTTACAAAAAAACAGTAATAATCCAAAGCAACTGTGGAAAACCGTCAACAAAATCTGCCATAATAAACCACCTCAACCATCTAACGATCTGATTTCATCTACGAGTCCCATAGTTTCTCTAAATAATTGTAACTCCTACTTTACTACAGTGGGACAAAACTTGGCTAGTAACATACTGTTGCAATCTAACGAAACCGAAGAAACCCTGGCTTCTAAAGTTAAATGCAGTAACTCACCCGCGCAATCTTTTTTCATGGAACCTACCGATTCATATGAAGTTTGTGGTATTATCGATCAGTTGAAGTCCAGCAGCGCACCCGGTTTAGACGGGATCAGTGCTGCCCTTATAAAATCTGTTAAGAAGTCGATCTGTGAACCCCTAGTGCACATCTACAACCTAAGTTTAATTTCGGGTCTTTTTCCATCGGCTTGGAAAATCGCTTCTGTCACCCCGATACACAAAGATGGACCCAAGGATGCCCCTGGAAACTATAGACCGATCTCATTACTCTCAGTGCTTTCAAAGATTTTAGAGAAAATCGTTAATAAACGTCTAACAAAGTATTTAGAACAAAACGATTTACTATCCTCAAGACAATTTGGTTTTAGGCAGAAGAAGTCTACGGAGGACGCTGTTTCGCTATTGGTCGAGGAAATCTCCGGTGCGCTTGATAAGGGCCTTAAGTGTGTTGGTGTATTCTTAGACTTAGCCAAGGCTTTCGACACGATTTCCACAAAAATACTCATACGAAAGCTGGAGATCCTTGGTATCAGAGGCCTTGCACTTGACTGGTTCAGGAGTTACCTCTCCAATAGACAGCAGTTGACGAAAGTTGCAGAACTCAAAAGTGACCTCCGTACTATAAGCTTTGGAGTACCCCAGGGCAGTATACTCGGTCCGACTCTTTTCATCATCTACATGAACGATTTACATTGTCAAATTCGACCTGCAGCCGAAGTTGTATGTTACGCGGATGATACTGTCGCACTATTTAAGGGTAAAACCTGGAATGACACCATGTTAAAAGCAGAAAGAGGGATGTCCCACATCTGCAGTTGGCTGAAAGACAACCTGCTTACACTGAACTACTCGAAAACCAAATTTATTTGTTTCCATATAACAGCAGCCTCGAGGCCTTTTGCAGCATTTAACCAGCTTAAAATACACAGTTGTAATCTTGTCTCCGCCAATCACTGTAACTGCAACGTAATAACTCGCACTGACCACATTAAATACTTGGGTATCACTATCGACGAACATCTGAACTTCAAATCCCACATCCAAAGCCTTGCAAAACGTATAAGAAAAATTTCGGGTATTTTCAGAAAACTTAGGAATTCGGCCAATTTTAAAATTCTTATAATCATCTATAAAGCTTTATGCCAATCTGTTATAAGTTACTGTATATCGGTGTGGGGCGCCGCTGCTAAAACCGTACTTATATTGGCCGAACGGGCAAACAGATCTTTACTTAAAATTATGCTAAAGTTACCATTCAGATATCCTACAACTGACCTATATAGGATAGCCAAGGTCTTGTCAATCCGACAGCTTTTCATTCTTAGGATTGTTCTCATTGCTCATTCGAATACCATCCGTTCCAAGGACTACACCACTCTTTTGAAAAAACGAGTCTTTAGAATCCCGATCCCAGCTGTTAACTCCCATTTTGCCAGCAAATTTGGCGCTTCTATTATGGCAAGGGTCTACAATGCTGTTGTTGGTTCTTGCAACATAAAATCACGTTCTGTGTCTGAGGCGAAAGCGGTTTTGGTCGCCTGGTTACTTACCTTGGATTATAGTTTGACAGAAGAAATCATATAAGTATTGATGAAATCATGTTAGGTATAATTAAACTCACAAATAAAATATAACTAATAGAATGGATCTAGGTAATGATTTATGTTAACTGCTTTGCAATATTTCCTGAATTTTCAATTGTTTTTTTTGGTTACCCAAGTTACAGGCTTAGCCTAGTTTGGGAACCTCTGGTCATTGCATTGAAAGCTGCATTCTTCTATGCACAATTGATTTTACTTTCTTTTATGTGTTTTTAATGTAATCCTCTTTTTTGTGCAATAAATAAATTTTATCATTTATCATTATTTAAGTGTCAGGCGGAACGCGATGCAACTTGCCACTGCCACCTGCACTCGTTTGTCACCATTAAGCACATGACGCTTATCTCACACATACAACGGAAGAGGACTGAAAAGTTGTCTAAGAAAACTACGTAGAGTTCTAAAACTTTTTGATGTGAAAACTTCTTTAGCGGCGTTGTGCACATCAAAGTTTTAAATTTTTGGAATGGGTAAAAAATGTTTATGTCACGTGACCTGATCGAAAATTCGTAAGACGGAGGGAGAGTAGACCGTCGTCGGCGCGGCGTAGGAGAGGAAGTATTATCCCCCTCTCTTTCTACCAACCGTTGTTTTTTTAATATATTATTGTGTGTGAACGGTTAGCCTTTCAGTTATTATTACTTTTAAATTATCAGTTTTAAATTTTAAATTTTAAATTATCACTAATATATCAAACGTACGTAGCTGGGCTATAGTTGCTCGTTTAGGGGCGGTCTTACTTAATTGTCTAAAAGGCCAACTGCAGCAAAGTATCTGCATTCCAAAGTTACCTTTATAAATCCATGAATATTGAGAGGGAACCCACAAATATAATGATTTTCCTTGTCATTTAATTTAAAGATTGTAGACTTAATAATGAAAGCTTCAAGGCTTAAGCAGATACTCTTACTCAGAAGCGACTCACACAAAGATCTCAGTTCCATTACAACTTCGAAGACCCTAATTCATTAAATTTATAATACGAATAATGCAAATGAAGTTTCTCTTGTTTAAAGAAACAACTATTTAATGACTAACTTCTTACTAAGGTTCTGAACGAACTTTAACTTTAAGCAGGAATTGAGGGTTTTAAAATGCCGTTAACGCTATATTGCAAAGTGAATTCCCTAACAATTTATTTATTGTTTATATTTTATGGAGTAGTTATTCTTGATAGTGTTTTTGAAGGCAAAAAAACTTCATTATCATCATCATCAGCCTGTGGACGTCCACTGCTGGACATAGGCCTCTCCTAGCTCACGCCTATTGTGGCGTTCGTAGGAGGCTATTAGCCTACTGCTACCACGATGGCCAGACGGGTTGGTAGAGGGTTTGTTTCAAGTTTTCCTTCTCTCGCACAGGTGTTCAATGCGACGAGCCTCTTATTCGACTCTTACTACATCCCAGGCATGTAAAAAATCTTAATAAAAACTAATTATATTGGAAATAAACAAATAAATGTGTTCTGAATGTTTCCCAAGTTAAAAAGTTAAAAAGTAAATAAAGCTTAGTGTCACTAACAAAAATTGCTTGAAAACTGTTTTTATCTGAATTCATCAGCCAAACCAAACCAAAAAAATCTGCTTATAAATTTATTTTTGAAATTAATATTTAGTTGCTTGTTTGGTTTTTGTTCATTTTTTTAATTCAATTAGTCTTCGCATTACTCACCATTGGAAACTCATTTTGGCTAATGTAATATTAAGTGTTATAACTGTATCATAAGTATTATCACAGAATACTTAATAGTACAAATAGTATTATAAGTGCTGTTTGTTTCCTTTCCTTAAATAAATAAATAATATAAAATTGATGAATTGTCAGGAAATCACTTTGCAATATCACTTTAGCGCCCTTTTTACACCTTCTGGTAAGATATAATAGAATATAATATAATTTATTAGTATCTTAAACACAATAGAATTTAACAAAAGGTTATAAACAAAACATACAAATTATAATCACTACATAGTATAAAGCAAAGTCGCTTCTCGCTGTCTGTCCCTATTTATGCTTAGATCTTTAAAACTACGCAACGGATTTTGATCCGGTTTTTTTAATAGATAGAGTGATTCAAGAGGATGGTTTATATGTATAATAACCTTCAATATAGAGTAGAGAAATACTGTAATTTTTGAGGTTTCTAATGTGATGTCGTAAATGATTACATTTTTTCCGCTTACATTGCAAACGCAGGCTGAACCCTACGAGATTTATCAAAATAATATACTAAGTATTTGTACACCTTGAAAAGGTCTACAGAAAACTCCGAGATGGTATATATTTATCTCTTATGGATAACCCACAATTGCATAAGTCGTGTAGTCCACGCGGGCGAAGCCGCGGGCGGGAAGCTAGTAAGAATTAAAACAGAAAAAAAACACATAAGTACATAGCAAAGACTAATGAAGACCCTGCCTCAGCGATGTTGCTGTGCCGTCCAAAAAACTGCATAACACGCTGGCATTCTGGCAGTGCCTCGGGCGAGTTTTGGTAACATCAAAACATGTTCTATACTTAACAAATGTTAAAATGGCCAAATCACTTCTTTGATAAACTTTTCCTAACTGTATATTAAGAATTAGAGAAAAAAAGAGATAAAAAATACTATTTATATACACTATATTACATCCAAAGTGTTCCATATAAGTAAATGGGTTTTATGATTTGCAGTTTCCATTTAAGCTGCAGGCTTCAACGCGGTTGCAACTGCAGTAGTCGTTTGTCACCTCGTCGGGTGTTATGTGTTCTGCTAAAAACATTCTAAAGCTTTATTAGAAAAAAAAAACGACAAGTTGTATAAGGTAATCTCACTGGCTGAAACTGGTAAGATGTAAATTGGTTACCTGATTAGCATTGTCCATTCGGGCTACAGTCGTCAACACGGCTGCATTGGCGGCCCCGCGGTCGTTTGTCATCTAGACGGGTTTGTTCGTGCTTTGGACCCAATGCGAATGCGGTAGTCAACCTTTTAAAGTTTTATTTGGAAAATTATTGCGTCACTCACATTATCTTTTTACAGGGAAATCTGGGGGCTAATTGTCTAATTTTAAAATCTATCGCAAACCCTTTCAATTCGTAATTTGAAAGATATTTACATACTTCAGGCTGTCACTATTCGACATTTGATGGGTATGTGATCGGGGCGCGTTTTGAAAGGTATTCAATGAACGAAATTGAACTGTCTTAGCAAAGTGACACACGAAAATATCTTTCATACGTAAGGAGATGTGTCAAGTGAATTGTTTAAATTACGACTTTAAGTTAAACAATTCCATAAATCACTATCAAGATCACAAATACATTTGAAATGGATTGTGATAAATTTTTAAATTAGACAATTCTTCCTAAAGTTCTATTAGAAGACTTGTTGTGTCAGCGTTTTTAGGGTAATCTGTCTTTGGCTAAAACTAGTAAGCTGTATATCGGCTACGTGATTTGCATTTTCTATTCTGGATGGAGGCTTCAATGCAGGATACGGATGCACTTGGCAGCTTTCGCGGTCGTTTGTCATTTTCCGGGTTTTCACGTGTTATGTGCCCCTGTGGAAATTGGGTATTCAGTTTTCGAAAGTTCTGTTAGAAAACTGTGGCAGCTGCATCTGACACATAAATACATAATTATATCAATATGTACTCGTAATTAATAACATTGTATCATTATAACTTTTTAATTTTGCATTTCACAATGCAACTTTTATGTAATAAAGCAACTTGTTGCTTTTTTCTAGTATATTTTCTTGTTAAATAATTATTGTATAATTACTTTAATAAGCATAAAACATAAGCTTTCCGTTAGCTTTTTTTAGGGTAATCTAGTACCTGATAGACCCATAGCCAATGAATATTATTATGGGTGTACTGTTTTCCATTAATGTGATAAAAATCTTGGTAAAGGTATTTAAAGCGTCTCTGTTACTTTTCTTAAAACGCCTCTCATTTTTATTTAACCTATCGCAAATGATACCAATCCAATATAGTAGCCTTCGGACTACCAGCAAGGCTAGAATGACCAAGACATTCAGCGTTTTTTGCCCAAATGCCTGCAATACAAGGCAACGCACGCGTAAGAGTGTGTTAATTTTACACTACATGTGTTATAAAATTACAGGGTTTAAGGAAAAAATACGGGACAACGTGTTAATATTCTTAGTATATTTGTTTTTTGACCATTTATGGTCCTGTATTTTTACTAAAATACAGGACACGGTCATTATGATAGCCAATAGGTGAAAAACGGGACGTCCTGTAAAATACCGGACTGTTGGTCAGCCTACACGGGCTAACCCTCGAATAGTCGCGCATAATTTTCCCACATTGTTGCCGAAGTGTTAGAAACGCTGTGAGCTTCGCTTTTATTACATTTTTATAACTCAAACATATAAACTTTTGGCACTTAAAATATACATGAACAACAATGTAGTAAAAATTAACGGGTAAAGTTTTTTTATGATATCACAAGATTTTAGACGTAGTTGACGTCGATGAGTTTTAGAAAGGTCTTTAATGTCGCGTATTTCTTTTGAGAATAAAATAAAACGAAATAATTTCTTTTTAAAGGAGAACCATGTAATTTGGTAGGAAACCCGGTCTTAAAGAACAGGTAATGATAAAAATTGCCGTGTGGTGACGGCATAAGAATACAAGTGTCACCACTCCCATACATGCCTGGGATGTCGTAAGAGTCGACTAAGAGGCTTTATGCATTGAACACCTGTGCGAGAGAAGGAAAACTTGAAACAAACCCTCTACCAACCCGTCTGGCCAGCGTGGTAGCAGTAGGCTAATAGCCTCCTACGAACGCCACAATAGGCGTGAGCTAGGAGAGGCCTATGTCCAGCAGTGGACGTCCACAGGCTGATGATGGAATGATAAAAATAGATAGATATTTATATTTAGGTAAAAATAGATTTGTTTTTGTATATATCTTTTTTTTCGCTTACATATCGAATTTTGTTCACTTCACATTCCCTACTTACCCAAATAATACTATACTAAAACCCACACCTTTTACGTAATTTGATAAAAAAAACCTTGGCAAAATTACAATACTACAGCCATATAATTTAATACGCCTTTATCTATAACATAATCCGCAGTCACCAAACTTCTGAAGCACGTTTGACCGAAAGTAGATCAACCTGTTCTCCCACAGGAACTTCGAGACAAATGTCATCTTTTTTATTAATCCTTTTCTGTCTCTTTCCTCCCTTTCTAACCCAATGTTGCAATGTGTCTGTCCCTCTCATATTTTTACTTATTCAAGCGACGAGCGACACATTAATCTTAACGATTCGAAATGAGATTTAATAACCGACGTTCGTTGTCGGAGTTATGTCGATTTCGTGTGGAATGTAGAATGAAACGTTAAGTTTAGGTATTGTAATGTTTGAGGTTGAGAATAACGGTTTTTTTTTAAATAAATAATTGCATACAACACAACAATTATCTAGCCCACGTTAAATTTCATGAAGAACTTGTGTTATGAATACTAGATAACGGATAAACATACTTATATACTTTTTTTGTAAATACATACATAATATATATATTAGGCACCCAGTCCAAGACAAATAGACATGTTTATGCACACAAATATTTGTCTTGTCCGGGGATTGAACCCGGGACCCCTGCGCCAAACAGGTCGTAAAAATGTAATAATAAAAAAACCTTAAAGTTAAACCAATAAAATGTTTAATGGAGTTGATATTCATTCGAACATATTGAATATTAATTAAATTGTACTATATTAGTTTAAGTCTTGTTCCTGTCAGTCAAATAAATAAATACAACGTTATTTTATGTTTACTCAAAACCTCAAAACCGTCCACCCTGAAATCGCGAAAAAAATCAGCAGTTTTATAGAAATTTTTATTTTAACTCAGCTAAAATGTATGAAACAGCTGATTTTTGTTTCGCGATTTCAGGGTAGCTTCCATACAAAAAGTTGTTGGTATTGATGAGTTCTACAAATGGTTTTGAGGTTTTTGGGTAAACATAAAATCCTGCCATTACACAAGGAAGAAAAAGTGATTTAATGACGAGCGATTTTTAAGACCGTTATTTATTTTTATCTACATTAGCAAAGATAGTTTATATGCTTAATATACCATTATCTGTTATCAAAGTACCTCTAAATTAACCCTAACTTTAAGATTATTTAATTACTAGAATGTTACAAATGTATCTTTCTTTCTAAATCCGTTAAATATTATTATTGAAACTTCCTCAAGTCGATTGTTTACCTGATCAAAGTTATACGTGGGAAATAAAGCTTTGAATGAACCTGTCACTGTCTATATCTATGTCGGACTATAATTACAAGTTTCGGTTGTCTTACATAATTAACAACGATGGATAGTTAGTAAAATCGATTGCTATGACTACGAAATGTCGTCTACGATTACGTATGTATTCGTAGCCGCTACGGGCGCTACGAACAGTTGTCTCGTAGCTCGTAGCATTGTACGGATTCTTTACTTTATAGAACTTGTAATTACGCTGCGATGTGAATTTGATTTTTTTCTTTTACTTTGCTGATGGGTCACTAATTCAAAAAGGAAATAATTTTACTACCCTACTTTCTACCTATTCTACTTAAATATAAATAAATAAATAAATTTCATACAATCACACCAATTATCTAGCCCACGTTAAGTTTCACGAAGAACTTGTGTTATGGATACTAGATAACGGATAAACATACTTATATACATTTTTTTGTAAATACAAACATAATATACATATTAAACACCCAGACCAAGAGAAATAGACATGTTTATGCACACAAATATTTGTCTTGTCCGGGGATCGAACCCGGGACCTCTGGCATAGAGAGCGGGATTAGCACCCCTGCGCCAAACAGGTCGTCAAGGCCTTAAATATAAATGTGAAAGTTTTTGATGTTTGTTACTCAATCACGCGAAAACGTCTGAACGGATTTGAATGAAATTTGGCACACATATAGTTAATAGCCTGGATTAAACCTGACACCTGCACGCAGGAGGAGCTGATGACAGCATCCGACAAGGCTGTCGAAGTGGCTGAATTCTGGGCCTCAATACTTAAGTCTCTGCCATCGACACGCTGACATAAAAAAAAAAAAAAACAATATCATTTATTCAGTCTAGGCTGTTACAAGCACTTATGAACGTCAAAGAAGCTACGCCATCGGTTCACAAACCCTACGGCGGGAGACCGCGTAACGAGAAGAACCGGCAAGAAATTCGTCAAGGGCTATTTTTTTCTCCCTGTTTTATTTCATACAGAGTCGTCAAATTGAAAAGTGAGCTTAACATATCAGTAAGGTCAATTTCCATCACAAAAGAAAATACTAATTATAATATTACATTTTATGGTTATCATAACCGTAAACAATTTTCAACTCGCAAGGAAGGACTTACATTTAACATTTCTCGCATTACAAGGTTACTGTACTGCAAGTTGTGACGTACATCATACAGGTCGATAGTAATTTATTTTAGATGAAGCCATAAATTACAAGCACATTTTAAAGTAAAAACATAACAGTTTATAAAAATTATAGTGTTAAAAAGTTCTTAAAGGATTTTCTAGGCAAAGTTTGACATCTGACCGTCTATCCACCAGATGGCGCTAGTTGGCACACTTACGCTTCCTTATTGGAGTTTGGCTAATAATACCCTGCACTTACTGCATACATATCTCACTTTGCCACTTGTGACTCTGCCAACTTTACAAAATATTCACGACAAATGCAATTTGTGTAATGGTGCGTTTACACTGAACGAGCGAACGCTCATTCTGTTCTTGCACCATATAAAGATGTTAGTGTAAGCAGAGATATGGTATTTTTTGTGGATCCATCTTTATTCTTTGACTGCTTTGCTTATACTCATAACCGACTAGTGGCCACCCGCGGTTTCACCCGCGTGGTGCCAGTTTCTGAGGGAATCATCCATCATCCATCATCAGCCTGTGGACGGCCACTGCTGGACATAGGCCTCTCCTGGATCACGTCTATTGTGGCATTCATAGGAGGCTATTAGCCTACTGCTACCACGCTGGCCAGACGGGTTGGTAGAGGGTTTGTTTCAAGTTTTCCTTCTCTCGCACAGGTGTTCAATGCGTCGAGCCCCTTAGTCGACTCTTACGACATCGCAGGCATGTAAGGGAGTGGTGACACTTGTATTCTTAGGCCGTCACCACCATCCGAGGGAATATTGGGTTAAAATAACCTAAAACTAATTGAGAGCTAAATTTTATACAAATCTGTTCAGCTGTTTTTGTGAGAGTGAGCAAAATTCATCCAAACAATTAAATTTTCACATTAGTTAGTAGGATATTTGGTAGCATTTAGATCGAAATCAAACTCGTCGTAATAGTAAGACTTTCATTATTTAGACACTAACTTCCGGCCGCAGTTTCACCCGCGTGGTTCCCGTTCCTGTGGGAATGTCGCTATAAAAAGTAGGTTCTGTTACTCTCCGTCTTTTCAACTAACTATTGGCTCCTTAGTTAGGGCGTGAAGAAAGGACAAACAGACACACTTTCGCATTTATAATATTAGGTAGGGTTGTCCAGCTCCAGACACTATAAAACTAAACGTCTATTCAAATTTTTGAAGTCAAAGCGGAAATAGGAATGTGGTTTGATGCATGGTCTTTCATTTCACTAATTTCATTGTATCATAATTTTTGTTTAGTCAATAACTAGTACATAAGGATGATAAATATTTGCATGCTGTAGTTACGGCTAAATAGGTATTTAAGCGACATTGTTTTATCACTATATTATTACCAATTTTGATTAATGGCAAATAAGATTATTATGATTATAATAATATTATCATCATCATCATCATCATCAGCCTGTGGACGTCCACTGCTGGACATAGGCCTCTCCTAGCTCATGCCTATTGTGACGTTCATAGGAGGCTATTAGCCTATTGCTACCACGCTGGCCAGACGGGTTGGTAGAGGGTTTGGTTCAAGTTATGATAAATTTTAAATAGAAAAATATTGGAAACAATCAACTCAGCCACAAGTGAATTCTCAGATGGGTCTAATCATAATAAAAAACCATAACCGTCTTGAAATGGTAGGCCAAAGGCGTAGGTATGCTATGCCCTGGCATTACTGGGTCATGTGTTCGATTTCGGCCTGAGACAAACATTCTAATTAACAATTATTATGCTGGCTCCGTCAAATAAAATATATTTATCACTTACAATCTTAAAATTTAAATAAAATATGACATAAAAAGAAATAGAATCATTATTAAAATTAACAAAATGAAATTAAAATAAGAATAAGATAAAAAAAAAAATTACAAAAAGTCTAAAGTACATTATTAAGTTTATGGTAAATTTTAAATAGAAAAATATTGGAAAAAATTAACTCGGCCACAAGTGAATTCTCAGACGGGAATCGAACCCGCGACCTTTGGAAATCCGGTCCAATGCTCTAACCGCTGAGCTACCGAGACTTAGTCTCGGTAGCTCAGCGGTAAGTATAAAAATAGCATTGAAAAATGCAAAAATTACAAAATCATACATTATTAAGTTCATTTAAAAATTACATTATTTAAAAAAATGAAGATTATCAAATATATGTATGGCTTAAACTATATAAAGAATATACATTTAACAAAACATTCAAAGCTCTTAATTTAGCAAATAAATTCAGTGCGTGAATTAAAAGGTTCCCGTTGATTGTCGTTAACAAATCACCTGTGTCCAATTAGGCTTTGATTCAAGGCTCTAAAACGACCACTTCGCGTTCCCGTCTGGGGCCAAACAAATTACTTTCGCGCTAACGATGGTAATAACAGCTCTATCGGTCAGGAATTATTAACGCGGTTCAACTGATGGTTAATGCATCTCTATGTGAGTATTTGGAATGAGGTCTTTTAATAACAGTGGAGCCTTTGGCGCAGTGATTCGCGCGCTCGGCCTGTAGTTGTTAAGGTTAAGCGTCTTTAGCAATGGTCGATCACGGGATGGGTGACCAAAAATTTACTATCTCGAGCTCCTCTGTGCTTCGGAAGGCACTTTAAGCCGTTAGTCCCGGCTGCATTTGCACTCTTAAAAACCCTCCAATCCGCATTGGGTCCGCGTGGTGGGTCATGGCCCATTATCCTTATCCATCCATAAGGAAGAACAGTGCCCCAGCTGCATTAAAAAATAAAAAAATGTCGTAAAAAATAGCTGATAAATATAAATGGTGTTTCACGATTGCTGATACAGAAAAATATCAGATCGCTTATAAAAATACTCAGGGAATGTTTTACAAGGTACAGTCAGCAACACGTTCGGCTTTACAATTAATACTACGAATACCGCCGTTATTTAAGAGCGGCATAAGGTTAAACTATATATCAACCAAAAACTACCTGAGGGTCTAAAAGGGTGCAAAGTGCTACCGCAATATTGCTAAATGAATTCCCTATCAATTTCATTTAATTTTTTATCTCCGTCCTTTCAACTAACTCTGTGCCAATAATCAAGTTAATGCTTTTGCTTAAAGAAAGGACAAAAAAACACACTTTCGCATTTATAATATTAGTTAGAATTAGGCGTATGGTTGGAAATTAAATACAAGAAAATCCCTCTATAAAAGGGGTCAATAATGTTAAAGTCGATATGGGTGTCGTTATTGAGGTTTTATGGGATGTTGATTACGAAAATGGCATTAATTTTGAATACCAACGTCGGGGACATGTTCAACCCTTAAAGGGTTGAAATTTTGTATGTAAAAATGAAGTAAAATAGACATAGCGACTTTGATAGCGATAGCTCTGGAACATTGTTAACAATACTTCGCGACATGAAATACTTTACCATTATTCACACTAATGCATGCTTATTGTATAAATTCGAAAGTAACTCTGTATATCCTTCTGACTGTTCTTTTAAACGCATAAACCGCAAAAGAATTTTAAAGAAATTGGGTGTGATCATAACGTGGACTTGAATTATGGACATGGATATTAATATATAGAATAATTGTATTACAGCGCTACCACGTGATAACCTAAGCCCACGATAACTTATTACTCGCGGACGAAGTCGCGGGCGGAAGGCTAGTTTTCTATAAAGTTTAAAACTATTTCAGGTTCAGTGTATCAGAATTTGCTTTTAATTTTTTGAAGACAAGAAAACTTACCAAAAGCAAATTCCATAGGAAATAAACAAGTAAATGAATTGTTAGGGAATTCACTTAGCATTATGCAATAGGTTTAGCGCTCTTTATAGACCCTCTGACCTGCTGCCGTGTGTACTTACAAAAGTGAAGATTTAATAACAAGTTGTTGTCTAATTCGAGCCTTAGAGGATCCAGATGGCGTAATGTCATTGGCTCAGGTTGTATTCGCAGTGTTTAGCAGGCAACAATCCATATTCGACTTGGTGGCGTGGTTGGTCATTCATTGTCCATCGTCGTCTCAGCCATATAACACCCACTGCTGGGTAAAGGCCTCTGCCAAAAGGGGGTTTGCCATAATCGCCACGCCTTGGCAGGCGGGTTGGCGATCGCAGGACGATACAACATAATTATATCTGATAATGGTTTATTATTCTCAGTTGTAAATACATTTATCATGACATTTAGAAAAACTAGGTCAAAATCGATTTCTAGATATAGCGTGACTGTTTTTTTATTGAACTAAATAACCGAAAAAATTGTAGGTAAGTTTCTCATAAATTGTGTTCAGGTAAATAACTTATTATGTCATAGACTAGCGTGATTGATCGGAAATGAGGAGATTGAGACATTGTCCTTGTAGTATCATATTGAAGATAAGTAAGTATAGGTAGGTATATCGTATCAAGTTAATATTCTTTTAGCAGATTTAGTCGTAAAATAAGATTGTAAAGTAATATTCCGAGTCCTGATTAATATGATTAAATTTAGGCTACAAAATGCTCCTCGGTAGTATATTTAAAAATAAATGATTATGAAACGAAAGGTATTATAGAAGACTTGCCTTATTGTACGAAATCGTTTATGGGTTTTCTTTTCGGAACAATCCAATTATCGTTTTATTTTTGAAAAGCAAATATTTAAAACATTATTGTGAAAATCTATCTAGCTTGTTATTTAAACAATGAATACATATATTGCTTCTAAGCACCTATAAGTATATTATTTAGCAAGTATTAGGTAGAATATCTGTAGTCCCAAATTTATTTAAGCATTCGAGAGTTCCAGCTAAGTCCAAACTTGCCAAAGCCAAGCTTAAACATGTTCAAAAGTATCGTCGACAGGAATACGATGTAGTTAGATAAGATACCACGAACTTAGTCCTGTGGGAGTGACAACTCGAGCCATTATTCCAGGGCCCATCAGGCGCGCTAAGCCTTTGATTCTGGCGGAAATCCACTGCTCGAGATATCTGGATGCCGAATAAAAGGCGACGACTTTCGCCTCTTTGTCACTGTCATTTCTTTGTACCATTTTGTGACTTTGCAGGGTTGACTAACGTTGGCGGATATAATGGACATTGGTATTGTAAATAAATTCACAAATGTAATCAGTATTTAATGTAAATAGTATCTCCTATGCGTTTGGTAGGAAAAATTCGCCCTTTAGACTATTTTCTTTTGTTATTGACATTTTGAGATCGATATTAAACAAGAAAATATACTAGAAAAAAGCAACTAGTCTTACGTCGCCCTGACGGGATTCGAACCCGCATCCTTGGGAGTGCATTGGGCCGGATTCCCAAGGATGCGGATTCGAATCCCGTTGCTTTTTTCTTGTATATTTTCTTGTTTAATATTTATCATACAAAAATAGCATTGTAAAATGCAAAATTTAAAATTTATAATTTTGAGATCAGTTCAAAACTAGCTTAGGTTAGTTCATAACACAGACCTGTATCGAGATAGACGCTATAAGTTTACCAACCTTGCGTGTAAAAAGTTTGATCCACGGTCAAAGTTTTTCGACCTAATCCAGTCCGCTTGAGACACGCGAAAACACGAGTCACTCAGAAACGAAAATGGTTAATTGTGCAGTGCTTTCTTGCAAGAGCTTATCAATAACATTTCCACATCACTCAATCTCGCTCCTGACGACATCGTAGGTACAAAAAACGACACGACACGCTAGATTCTCATATAGTTTGAAGCGCTCTTTTCGTCTATCTTGAGGTTCTTAATTGTCTTTTTTATAGGTATTTTATAGGCACATATTTAGGCAACCATTTTTAATCATTACTATAATATAAATCCGTGAAAAACCACGTCAGCTGAAATGGTTCCGAAACGTCGGGAAAACCAAAAGAAACCTTAAAAACCCATATAATATACCATTAAAAATATACTGTGTAATAATCTGTGTGCACTGTAATCCGTAAAAGTTGTTTTATTCCAATGATGAGTGCGCAAGTGTGTGTGATTCTGATTATTAGCAAAGTCTATTTGTCTTCTTACAGAGTTGACAGCCCTAGTTTTTACGTTCTTTCCGATCTCATTCACCTGGCGTTTCGCATTGCGGACTTTGCTTCGTTACGTCCGTTAATTTGGGGAGTCCCCGATTAAATCTGAGGCCAATTTCAAATACCGGCCGAGCGGAAAAATATGCTAATTCCAGCTTTTAGAAAAACTTTTTCAGTTACTAATATTACCAGTTGAATTACGACTAGTTTCTTCTAGAAATAACGCTTTTTTAAATACAAAATCTTTTGTGGCTTTTGCTCTATCATGAAGTCCGTTAAATAATATAAAAGAGATAGTTATAGTTATAAGTCGTTTAATACAATGTCACTGAATTACAACCAACACAAAACACGTTTGAAAAGTAACGAGGCTAGGCAAGTGGTATTACGTTAAGAAGTGTATTATTGCAAAAGAAAACACAGTTTTTCGTCCAACAATCTTATTTTGTTATCGTACAAACAGCTTCTTTCTTAACTTAAAAATATAGTTTTAAGTTCTTTTATTTTGTTCTTGACTTAAATGACAGTAGTATGAAGTACTCTTCTATCTATCTTCTCAGCCACATAACACCCACTGCTGGGTATAGGCCTCCCCCAGAAGGGGGGTTTGCCATAATCGCCACGCTTGGCAGGCGGGTTGGCGATCGCAGTATGGCCAAGTTTGTAGGAGACGCTGCTGCCCGTCTCCTGAAGGCTGAGTCCCTTAGTCGCCTTTTACGACACCCAAGGGATGAGAGGGGGCAGTGCTATTCTAAGCCGACACTACACAGCTAGTACACATAGCTAGTATATACAGCTAGTGAAGTACTCTAAAGAAGTGTTATTTGTAATGAAGCTATGTTATATGAAAGCTGTTCTAAATTTTAACATTAGGATTGCACTCAAATTACAACTGACTGTAACATGAAAATCAACACAATCTGAAATGAAAATTTAATCGCTTCCTTGAAACTGCAATTGCAAGGCACTCTTAAAGTTTAAAGGCGCTCTTTTGGAAGAGCCGTGAACTAAACAATTATCGCGTCATGAAACTCGAAGCGTCCTGAAACTTAGTAACGGGACACTGTTGCTTTGTACCTTGGTACAATGTCAGAGGTGTGGCGAAGTGGGACGCGGGACAAACTGGGACGAAGCAAGAGACAGATTTTGAGCAAGTTGTACCGTTGAATGTCTTATGACGCTTGTTTTAGAGGCAATTGTTAATTTAAATTTAATCTTTCTTTGCTCGTTTCTGGAATGTTTCGCTTACGTATTCTGGAACGATAATTATAGTTTTAGTGAATTCAAGTTTTAATTAGAAACAGTTTTGTTTATACTTATGATAAATTTTAAAAATATTGGAAAAAAAACAACTCGGCCACAAGTGAATTCTCAAATGGGTCTTGAACCCACGACCTTTGGAAATCCGATCCAATCTGAGAATTCATTTGGTCGAGCCGTCATGCCGAGTTGACTTTTCCAATATTTTGCTATTTAAAATTTATCATAAGTATAAAAATAGCATTGAAAAATATCAAAAATCATAAAAAAAAACTTTTGTTATATCATAATGTAGTTATTGTATTATAACATTGTTCAAAACATTTTAATTAAACTCAACGTTGACTCAGAATTGATTGCATTTTATTTGCTGCAAAAAATTTGAATGCTGTAACGACAAGTCAATGCTTATGAAGCCAAAGTTATGTTATTGGAGAAAATCCTGTATTATGTACAGGTTTAAAACGCATCCCTACTCTATTACAGTATCGCTTGTATAGAAAAAACCTAATTGAACATTGCAAACAGCAAAATATTCCATTTATTATCACTTTATTTAAATAAAGTTATGAAGACTCGTTTCTGTTTTCACGAAACGCGAAATTCAAATACGATACGTAGTTTCAGAATCGTGAAATTATGGTATGACTTTGTTTGCTGCCGAGATTGGTTCCACCGCATTCTGCAGCGCTGCAACTGCGGTATTACGATGGAAGGTGTTTGTGCCGACTCCATGTTAATTAGGCTTTCTGAATATCACTACTGCAAGTGTTCAAGTGTTCAGTATTCCTTTCTATTTGACCACTTTGTATGAAATAAAACATGTAGAAAAAGCCGGCCAAGTGCGAGTCGGACTCGCGCACCGAGGGTTCCGTAAAATATTTTTTTATTATATGATGTAACAAAAAATTTACGGTTTTCGCAATTTTTCCTTTATCTGTACTATAAGACGTTACTTCGTACCAAATTTCAAGATTCTAAAAATGTATTATAAACTCAACTTTAGATAAATAATGGTTTAATAGTAGCGTTTAGCCTGCTGGTTTCTGTAAGGTTACGTCAAAATGAGCTGAACAGGAATCGTGGAACGGAGAAAATTTGAATTTAGACAGAACATATAAAAATATAATTTGATTACCATAAAGTAAAGGAGTTTCCAGCCATTATGGAGGTTTCATCCATCCATAAGGCTAGAACGAAATGGCATATAATAATTGCAATATATAATTGTCTCGTGTTGGAAAAATAGGAAAGCCATAAGTATACAGATTGATTCCGCTACTGGAGCGAAAAAATGAAAATCTTAAGTATCGTTATAATTTACCATTGTAATTGGTTTTTAACGAAAAATAATTTTGAACTATAAAGAAATAATCAATAATAAGAAATATTTATTTTTGTTACCGTTATCAAATTGTTGTTATACGATTTTGTTTTATATGTTGTACTGCTGTTGTTTGTGAGGTTTATAGCCGAGTGCATATTAAATGTATAAACTTTAGTAGCTCCCTCGTCCGACGTCACATATGGATTTTAAGAGCTGACGTAAACCGTTACCAAGAAAGCTGTCTCACTGAATTTAGTACCGGGAACACCAATTTACCCGCCCAGATTTAATCTCTTGCTTTTGCTGGTTTATTATATGCATTTGTTGATATTAGGTATAAATAACTAAAACCTTAAAAATATAATATAAAAGATTAAAGGTATAAATTAAATTTCTACATAATACTATAAATGCGAATGTTTATGAGGATATTTGGATGTTTGTTACTTTTTCACGTAAAAACTACCAAACAGATTTGTATGAAATTTGGCACACAGATTGAAAATACCCTCAATTAAAACATAGGGTAACCTTTACCCTCATATTCCTACGGGAACGGGAACCACGTGGGTGAAACCGCGAGCGGCCGCTAGTTAACAATAAAAACAAATAATAACGCGGCTTTGTTTTGTGTCACATAGGACATCCAAAAAAGCGCGACTAGACCCAGAATTATTTCCAATTGATAACTAGTTGATATTTACTCGATCGTGGTAAGGGCTTTCATTATTAACTTTCTCGTCTTCTCAGTTAGGCAGCAGACCTTTCCGATCATACTGACAAATGTGGCTGATGTGACCAGCCGCAGAGTATCTGCGGCCATTTTTTAGCAGCGGCTCGGGGCGTAATGGGCCCGCGCAGGTCAGACAAAGGGCCTAATCTGCTTAGCTTACCTACATGCTGGCTGGCTCAGACCCTCGCCGTGAATCACTTCACCTGGGTACAGACGATAGCACGGTCAGCTTTACAGCTGTTGCAATACTCAACATGTACTTTTGTTCCCAACAAGTCACACGATTACCAGTTGCGGAAAAAGCCCATGGAGCCACAGTGTTACTCGTTGGGAGAACAATTTACAAGAATAATTCCTAACAAGTCACGTCGAAGGCAGGCTATTAGGCGGTAGAAAAAAAATCTCAACGTGTTACACTCAGAGTGTAACAGCCAACAAGGAGTTTTTAACTTCTCAAAACAGCTAAAATAAACCCTGGTTAGCTATGTGACCCTGGTACATTGACTCACACACAATTGCAAATATCCCATACCTTCGAGGTGTGACTCATTGGGAATTATTTTTATAAATTGTTGGGGGTTGATTGGGAGAACAAACGAACATACATACGTATAATCGAGGCACTTGAGGCACGAGGCTTGCTCTGCAAGGCCAATTTCACGAACTAAGTTGTAATTATCCGTATTTTTACGTTTCAACACCTAAAAATACGGACAATTACAACTTAGTTCGTGAAATATAGCGCGTTTGATATCTGTAAAAGTTGTTTTACTTCAATGAACAGTGCGCGCCAAACATTAGATGTATACTTATTCTTCTCTCGACCTCCTCTCGAGAAATTCAATGTCTCTTTAATTTTGAAACAAGCGACTGAAATTCAAAGACATTTTAAATTGCTTGATCGCTATAACCTGAATAAAAAAAATACAAACCGTTCGATTTCTCTGGTTTTATTTAGAACACAATGTCAAAGACTTTTCACACTTGAACGGACAAGGAAAAATACGAGCGGGCACAATGAAAAAAAAGTAAACGAGTGAATAAATGGTGTCCCGTAATTTAGCGCCGCCGCAATCGTCCCGCGGTCCATCCAGGGCAGGCAGGTGGGAGTGGGACAGGGCTGTCGACCACGAGAAATAAATAACCGACAATTTTTATCAAAAAATATTTTTTAAGTAAATGCTTTGGTAGCAATAAAGGAGCTCTTTGTTAAAATAAATTGTCTCTGTGTGATAGAGATTATTGTTTTATCTTTAGTACGAGTATTTTACAAAAAAACAGAAAATAACATAAGTACATGTATTTTTCATTCGCTTAAACAAGATTCAGTCATTAAATTACTACAAATAAAAATAGCATGATATATTCGTAGCTGAAATTCGAAGCTTTTTACAAAACAATAAACAATCGTCAAACTAAAAAAAACATCTTAAGTTTCGCTGCCGGTGAGTGGAATTGAGTGCGACAAACATTGAGAAATATTTAATATTTTAAAGGTACCACAGAAACAAAATTATTAGTTATACCGAGTCACCAAGCTATGGTCTTTCTCTATCTGAATGCGAAGTATGCAAATACGTTCAACAAAACAAAGCTACAAAGTCTGCCATTAATAATTTAGTTGGTAGTTTACTTTTAACCGACTTCCAAAAAGGAGGAGGTTCTCAATTCGGTTGGTATATTTTTTTTGTATTTTTTTTATGTACACCGATTACGCCGAGATTTCCGATCCGATTTACGTGATTCTTTTTTGTTCAATGCGGAATATTTGCCATTTGGTCCCATTAAAATTTGATTTAGTTTGGTACAGTAGTTTTTTTTCGTAACTTAAGAGCCACGCTCTTATCTGAGTAGCTTCCTCCATTAATTTTTGTCCAAAGCCAGTTCCTTGGCTTCTTGATAAGACACGACGTTCACCTTCTCTTTGAACTGTTCTCTCTTTAGAAAGTATTCACGTCACAAGAGATACTTTCACCAATTGCCCCAAAATGGATAGCGCTAAACATATGTTTGCTCTGTCACTTTTGACTTTAAACTAATAAACTGACAATGTCATTTTAGATATGTTTAAGTGTAAATGTGTTAAGACGGGGTTGGTGAAAGTCGCCTTTAATATTTTTTGTATTTTTTTATTAACTTACTAAATATAGGCGCCATTACTGCAGGGCAGCTTGCACGCGCAACGCAAGACAAGAGGTCTTCTTGTCAAAGGGTCCAAAGTCCTCCACAGCAAAACGCGAACAAAAGAATAAATTCAGAGCCCTCGAAGTCACGTCGAGCCGTGAGAACCTTCGCAACTGATGAAAGTAAATGCAATCAAAGGAAATGCTTATTATTCAGACTTTGTTCTTTCACTTACCCTCGGTAAAGAGGCTTCTCTTAATACTTTTTTGTTTATTGAACATGATATTCATTGATTTGTTACGCATTAGCAAGTAAGCAACATATTCATAGTACAGTCATTTAATTGTTGTTTTATCTTTTTTAAATGCTTTATTGATTTAAACGGGGTTCCGTTTTGTGATTGTACTTGATATTTATTGCTTTGTTTCTTATAGGTTTGTTATCATCACACATTTAGATTTGGTTTTGTTCTTGCTTCATATTTAGACGTTTATTTTTCCTAACCTTTCAGACTTAAATCCTAAAATGCTTTGATTATAATCATTCTAAAACGACTTGATAACAACTAAATCCAGTTGGTTAATTATTTATCACCTCACATGCTCGGAAAAAGAGGTTTTTTCATTCAATATCTGCGTGGAAGATCGCATTTTGTGGCCTAGCGTGGTAAAGTACTTTTTTTATTAAAAAAATATGCCCTACTGCGTTCCAAATTGCACTATTGCCTTTTATGTTACATTTTATTCTTATTTTAAATAAGTCTGAATTATTAATAATACTCCGTTTTGGATATATGATATTATTTTAGTTCCTTGAATCATAAAAACATTAACAATAAGATTAAACTATTTGTTATAAGAATTTTATATTTAGGCTGGGTGAGATTTCACAATTTACTCAATACTCAATAGCTTAGTGCAAAACCACAATCTACATGTAGATGTTATAAAATAATGTAAGACCAGTGTTAAGGACCCGGTTGGGCACGCAATTAGGGCTAGAAGAGATAGCGGCCGTATTTCATCTGAGAAATTATATGATGAATTTGAATTAAAATTATCATTTTGCAGAACCAATATATTATGTATGACAAATAAAATATTCATTAATACTATAGTAACATTTACTAGTTAGTAGCTCTTTTAATTTTCGTATAAATATAGCATCACTGTTTTATTTTTTTATTAGATCGGGTAATTTATTATATATTTTTATAGAGGAACTGAAGGTACTTGAAGATGTTAGTTTTAATCGGGAATTTGGTAATATTAATTTATTTTTATGTCGTAACGTGTACTTGCAGGGTACATCTTCGCGCATTTGGTATAAAAATGTCATTTTTTTTTAACAAATTTGCATATCTCTAAAATATTATACATAAGTTGGGTAGGGTTAGTATTTTATATTTTATAAAGTATGGTCTGCAACTGTCACTCTGTTCTACATTAGCTATTATATGGACTAGTTTTTTGAAGAATAAAGAGATATTTATTTATTTATTTGTTATAGGTACACTTACAGATTAAAGTCATTACAAAACTTATAATCTATCCTGCATCTATGCTGTTGCCCCATAGAATGATACCGTAGCTCAGCCAGGCGTGCGCGTACGCATAGTAAGTTGTTATTGCAGTTCCTAAGTTTGTAGTCTTTTTAATTTCGCGCAGTGCATATGAGAAGCCCGACAGTTAAGATATCATTCTATGGACATGAGCTTTCCAATTTAGGTGGGTGTCTATATCTATACCGAGTAATCTAAATTCTTTTACTCGACTTCTGCGCCAGAGGTCCCGGGTTCTATCCCCGGACAAGACAAATATTTGTGTGCATGAACAAGTCTATTTGTCTTGGTCTGGGTGTTTAATATGTATATTATCTGTGTATTTACAAAAAAAGTATATAAGTACGTTTATCCGTTAACTAGTATCCATAACACAAGTTCCTCATGAATCTTAACGTCGTGGGCTAGACTATTTATGTTGTTGTATTGAAATATTTATTTTTTATTTATATATTTATTCTCACGCTGTTTCAAGCCGAATTCATACCTATCAACACGTGTTGTCAAATTGAATAAGCGACAAATACTGTAATTATTTTCGAGAACGGCGGGCCGCTCCCGCCGTTCTGGAAAACTTCTGTTAGCTTTCTACTTTGTTCGTCCCGTTCGTACGCGACCTATTTCGCAAACGGTATATTGTTCGCGCTCGCCGCACCTACATAATTAGAATGCAGCCATGCTTTACTTCGGCGCGGTAACAATAACAAACTTTAACAAAAACAAAGAAAACGCCAGTAAATTGCACTTTATTATCCAAAAAAGCAAAAATGCATTACTTTTCCAGCTTGGTTAGTTTGGGGAGTCGACACATTTTGCGTTTTCATTTATAAGCTGGAAGTAGAGAGTTAAAAGCTATATTGTTCTCTACTTTATATACGTTACGCATTGTTATTCTACTGGATGTTTCATATTTAATTATTAATTGCATACAATTATCAATATCATCTATCATCAGCCTGTGGACTTCCATTGTTGGACATAGGCTTCTCCTAGCTCACGCCTATTGTGGCGTTCATAGGAGGCTATTAGCCTAATGCTACCACGCTGGCCAGACGGGTTGGTAGAGAGTTTGGTTCAAGTTTTCACAGGTGTTCAAGCCTCTTAGTCGACTCTTACGACATCCCAGGCATGTAAGGGAGTGTTGACACTTGTATTCTTAGGCCGTCACAACACGGCGGTTTATCAATATATCATCATCAAACACCAATTGTCTAGCCAACATTAAGTTTCATTAAGAACTTGTGTTATGGTTACTAGATAAAGGATTAGATTAGAGTGAGAATATATTAGAGTGGGAAAAGTTTGATATTCTTGCCCAATTTGTCGATCATGATCTGATTCGCCATTTTTTAAATGTCATTGTCGAAGAAGCCAAGATGTCGAGATCCACGAAGTGTGTGTTATATACATCCAGTAGGCGACGGGTAGGTTTATAAGCTATCACATCGTATTTTCAGCCATGAAAGCCACAGATAAGCAAAAAGATATCACAAAATCTCTTACTCGTTTTAAACTTATCCATTCGCGGGGACTATTTTTATTATTTTATCTACATTGGGAACTTTGAAAGAAACGACTTCAGAGATAGCAGTAAACCGAAAAAGGCGGGAACCTCATTCCCCTTCACTCGCGGGGAAATGATTCCTTTCTGCGGTGTCTATTTTATAATACGAACTTGGCAATGGCTTATTTAAGTTTGGACATTTGAAATAGTTTTTATTATACATATCTTTTTTGTTAAGGAGGTGGAGACCTTCTTCCTTTATTGTCATCATATTCCTTATTAACGCCTTCTATCCGTCAGCATATAATTGTGTTATCCATTATACCTTTCATTGGTTTCTAAAATTATGTACAGGCAACAGCAGGTCCGTCTTTACATATCTGTCAAATCTCTCCAATCGACTGTGGCTTTTAAGCTATATTCCGTTGATTTCAGATTTGTCTGTAGAAACCGTACTTGTTACTCAAAACCATTTCAGAGCACATGCTTTAAAAGCCATAACTATTAAATGATGATTACTCTCAATCCTCAAACTTCATTCCGCAAGATAGTTTATACATACTTTTACGGCTCAAAGAACTAAGCAAATACAAATTAACATTGTATTTAACGAAGTAACTAAATTACTGGGGCCATAAAACAAACAAAGTTTAGTGCTAACCGAGAAACGTTACCCGGTAAAGAGAAACAACAAAATGACCCAGAAGGCGGAAACGTATTTTCTTTCGGGCTAGACAAAGCCTGCAAATGGGACACCGTTACAGACTTTGTACCTAGAATTCTGGACTCCGTACAGAAAGTTTTGCTTTTAAATTAGTGACGCTATACAAATACAGCCTCAACAGAAAACCTTCACTGATATGTCAGTCCCGTGCCTTTTATAAGAAGAAAACATGCGGGTTCTTAAGCTTAAGAAAGAGCTTAAAGCTTATCTTATTTTTAGGGTTATTTTATGAAAAAGTTTTGCTTTCGCGATGTACAACGAGAATTTTCACGGTGAACCCAATAAATCCGAATCTACAATTCTCTTTTCATATTAATTTTTGCGTTGTGTTTCATCTGGTTTTCGTGGTTTTGCTATATTTTTTCCTTTAGAAGCAACCCTTTGAATGCTGTGTGATGAATGATGGACTGAAAAATAAAATCTGTTGGACTACGATGAGAAAATTAGATTTTTATTCTTTTTAGCCTTCTTTGTATTCGTACTTCCACCTACACAAAAAAATATAAAAAGTAAAAGAAAAATATTATTACTTTTTAGTTTTGCATTTTACAATGCTATTTTTATGTGATAAATATTAAACAAGAAAAAAATATTTAACAGAACTCCACACTGTCATTCCTATCAATGGAAATGTAAGATATCTTTTTGATACTTAATTATGTCATTGCGCAATTATATAATTCAGCCTAAATAATTTTGTTTTCACTAAAATTCAATAAAAGAATATTGAATTTTGCAATTACTTTTAATTAGTTAACTTATTGATTACATGTAAAATATAAGAGTAATAATATAAGTTCTGATTAGGATGTGTGTTACTTGTCTTGTAATTGCCTTACTCCGCTAACTGCTTGCGTAGGCAGTCGTACGCTTTGATTACGATAATAATCGTTAGTTGACGCGACGGTGACAAATGTAGCCAAACGATTATTGAGGTGGTAATCACAATGTGGCAGTTGCTGGCTATTTGCCTTTATGATATGATGTATGTGAGTCAGCCATTTTGTAACAGTTTACTTATACGGACAATTTGTTACCTGATTGAATTTTAACTACACTTCCAAAGTGTTATTTATAGGTAAACGAAGTTAAAAGTTAGACTTGGTTTAAAACAGAAACTTACATTTATAATTTTAGATTTTTTTGCATTTTCAATGCTATTTTTATACTTTTAATAAATTTAACATAGAAAAATACTTATAAGAAAAAATCGACTCGGCTTCAAGTGAATTATCAGATGGGACTCAAACCCACGGCCTTTGGGAATCCGGCCCACAGCTCTAACCACTAAGTCTCTGTAGCTCAGTGGGCTGGATTCCCAAAGGCCGTGGCTCGAGTCCATCCGAAAATCCACTTGTGGCTGAGTCGATTTATTCTAATATTTTTCTATTTAAAATTCAGCTAGCTTCTGCCCACGGGTTCACCCGCGTGGTTCCCGTTCCCGTGGGAATATCGGGATAAAAAGCCTATGATATTCTCCATCCTTTCAACTAACTCCTCGTTAGGGCGTGAAGGGAGGACAAACAAACACACTTTCGCATTTAGAATATTATTATAATTATAATATAATTATTATTATAAGTTAGAATTAGGATTGTTATACATAGCTTCGATAGTAACCTGAAAGTATCCAAAATAAATAAATTAGACATAGCGCTGATTTTAAAAACAAACGCTAAATGGTAGGATATATTATTACAGCAATTTCGGCATGTAAAGTGTATGGTAGTTATCACACGCGCATAATAGTACCTTGATGTCTGGGGGCCTACCGCCGTCTCATAGCACAGTATTGTTTCATTCTTATCATGCTATTTCGTACTACGAGTAAGCTTGTAATTAAAGTTATGTGACGTTTTCGCTCAATCATCGTCTCCAAAGTGTGAAGGGTGTCAAAATGTAACTCGGTGGTGTAATGGTTAGTGCATTTGGCGTGTGATTGTAGCGGGTAACTTATTTATTTATTTATTACACAAACTTATAATGGTTCACCTCTTGCGCAATAGTCGGCCAAAGGATGGGATAGATGATCAAAAAAAAAAAAATCTGGAACATGATTCAAGATTGGTCTTCGAAGCGGACACCATTAATAAATCTATGATCGGAGCTCTTCCGGCTTTTTGCAGTCATCTACTAAACCGCACTGGGCCCGCGTAGTAAATCATGGACGAATCCCCTATAATAAAGTTCTTTGCCGCAGCAGTAGTTCCAATAATATTACTGATCATGATACTACTTTGTGAATGACAAAAATTCAAATTGAATTAACATGGTAAACATTTCGTTTTGCAGCAGTGTTCACCAAAAACGATGTACGGCTTTTTTTGTTGGTCCGCCGCGCAATCACTATCCGCACGTGGCCACATTCACATTGTGTTGAATAATTAAAACGACACTACTGGATAATTGGATACAAAACATCGCTGAAATTTAATTTCATTAAATAGTTACATCCAGTCAGGGTATAGTCCTGAAAACGGTTTAATAAAAAAAAACGGGGGATCATTTTTGTTGTCTTACGGAAGCCTTAAAAAGAAGCTGGAAACTTCGCTTAAAATTTACAACAAAAAATATGTACTTTTAACCAACGGGTTATACGAACAATGGTTCTTGTTAAGCCTCTTGATTGATATTGTAGGGATTTTTTTATCTCAACTTTATAACTTTTTTACATTGAAAATGATATTAACTCTTAAATACATAATCGTCTAAGAACAGTTAAAAGGAACCTTTTTAGGGATTAGGGATACTCCGTAGGTAGGCTCCCGATAAGGTGGACCGATGATTTGGTGAAGGTCGCGGGAAGCCGCTGGATGCGGGCAGCCTGCGACCGATCATCGTCGTGGAGATCCTTTGGGGAATCTCCACGACGACCTCCGCCTATACCCAGCAGTGGGTATCATGTGGCTGAGACGATGATGACAATTACAATAATTATTATATTGTTAAAATATATTTTATCAAACTATACAGGGTGGAAATTTAAAACGGGGCACGAAGAGCTCAACCGTTGTAGCTACATGAAAACGTTCTTAGGAAACCATCCTTAATTTTTTGAGAAATACTGAACAGCATTTACGGATTTTGAAAAAATAATAGTCAGCAGTTTTTTTTTTTTACTTTTTGATGCTAATCGATCCCGTTCCTTATAAGGATCAAAACAGTCTAAGACACCAGCTGAGGTATGAATACTATAAAAGTCAGAAATCGCGAAACAGTATTTCCACATATTCGCTAAGAAAATAAGTTCCGTCAACGAAGGTACTCGTCAGTGAAGCGGATACGGCGGCGTGTAGCGCGAGCGCGAGATGTGTATTTTTTGCCTTTTTCGCGATTTCTGACTTTTCTAGTACTCATACCTCAGTTGGTGTCTTGATCCTCATGAGAAACAGAATCGATTGGAATATATATATATTTTTTTAAATTTGACTATTTTCCTGCTGACTGTAATTTTTTTTCAAAATCCGTGAATGCAATTCAATATTTCTCAAAAAATTAAAGACGGTTTTCTAAGAACGTTTTCAAGTAGCAACAACGGTTAAGTACCTACCCTTTCTGCTCCGTTTTAAATTTCCACCCTGTATAGGTAACATTAATTTAAAGTTTCGAATTCATTTCAATGTGTTTATATTATCTTTTTTCATTTGTTTCAGGTAAATCTCAGGCGAGGTGGCCAGCAGTAAATCTTGTCGGGGTCAGGTAGGTCCAGTGGAAACTTACAATCGTTTGTTTGGGGCTTAGTGGTTGGGTGTTGTGGAATCAATCATTGTTTGGGTGACGCACGTGGCTGTGCTGGCTGGTCTATCTATCGATACTATCGATGTTTTGCGAAACGGTAAAGAGAAGAGGGAAATTAAAATTCCTTTTTCATGAATAACTTTATTGAAATAAAACAACTTTTACGGATATCAAACGCGCTATATTTCCACGAACTATGTTGTAATTGTCCGTATTTTTAGGTTTTTTAGGGGTTTTTTGGTTTTCCCGACGTTTCGGCATCTTTACAGCTGCCGTGGTAACTGAGTCATCCCGTGACCACGGCAGCTGTAAAGGTGCCGAAAACGAAACAACTTAGTTCGTGGAAATATAGCGCGTTTGATATCCGTAAAAGTAGTTTTATTTCAATGAACAGTGCGCGCCAAAACATAAGATGTACGTAAATAACTTTATTGTTTTAATATGAAATGTATATTCGCCTTTTGCTAAAGATTGCTATGTAGCAATAAGCCTTTTTTTAATTCTTGAGATTCAATTAAGTGTCACCGTCGAATCCGTAGGTATCTACAACTACACAAATAGGTATATCTAGTTCACTTTCACAGCGTTGTTATTTTGGTTTTTATTAAGCTCAATTTTTCGTTTTTATAGTTATCTGTATTTGTTTAACGTCGTGTGTATATATTTTTTATTCATTTATTTGTATTCAGGCTACAAATGCCCATAGACCTTAAAACTATATACCTTAAAACTAGACATGTACAAAATATAAAATAACAAAATACTTTATATCTATTTAACACGCATTGATGGCGGCAATGTGTTGCGCAACGCAGTGTGCCAAAAGTCTTCTTTCATGAAGGTCGGTAGATATTCAATCGGTGCCCTCTGTCATCAGCCGTTTATTAATGTCCCCACTGCTGGGGCACTGGCCTTCCTTATGGATGTATAAGGAGAGTGGGCCATGACCCACCACGCGGGCCCAATGCGGATTGGTCGGTGCCCTCACCACGAATGAATTGAAGTTCACATTGTGGCGGAACTCCAACCGGTCGACCCTCAGATTGAATTTGGTCTTGACTCTGATGTACTCCACGATGTCATCGTACTGTAGTGTATTATGATTGAGAAAAAAAAGAGAACAATACGGAATCGTTTTTCATTAATACGCAGGTAATTTATCGGATCGATATAAGAACCAAATAACAGACGTTCAGAAAGAGCAACAGCTTACTTAGAAATATGTCACCCGTCGACCGATCACCGCCATATCGTTAGATTGAATCCGTCCCCGCCCTACGGGGCTTAGGCCGGGCAATTTGTCGCGAGCCCGCGGGCCACATATTTGGCCCGCGATCACTAATCTGCCGAACTCATCAATCAAGCCGAACGATTTTATTGGATTATTCTTTCTTTTGTTCTTTTGTTTCTTTTGGTTTGTCTTATTTACTGGCATGGAAGTTGGTTTTGCTATTTTTGGATTTGATTCCAAGCGTTCATCAGATGTATTTCGTCATTGTTTAATTATTGGACTCTGTACGAGTACCTCTCTCGTTCACTTATACCTATGTGACTGTAATTTTGTTTTGGGTAATTTAATCAATCGTGAATCTAAACTAACATTGACAAAACCCACGACGGTTAAAACGTTATTGAAAAAGGATAAAATAATTTAAAAACCTCCGACTTAATTAACCAGGGTATATTTAGATTAAATTTAATGTTTAAATAATTTTTTACCGGAAGTTGACCGCGGAAACAACCATAAAACAAATAACTATTAAATATATTAACCAATGAAACCCAAACCCATTACTGAAAACCGCACCAAAATCGGACCATAAATTTGGATTTTGCTCAAACAAATATTTACTGCAGCGCCCCCTGGTGAGTTGTCACCGCAACACCTATCTAAGAACATGCAGCTATCAAACCCGAACCCATCACTACAAACCGCATCAAAATCGGACTAGTGGTTTTGGAGATAAATGGTAACATTGGTTTGCACAAACAAACAAACAACCTCTCACCCCAAACGCATAAACCGTCTCCGTACCGTCGTTGGTAAAAAAACAACGTTTATTGAAAAAGTACATTAGGGCACAATGGCTATGTGAGAGAGTAGTGGCTTTTTCATAATGGCCAAGATATCAGAAAACGCTGCAGCCCCTCTAGCACGAACACTATTTCACGTGATATGATATGCCTTATTGGCGCGACTCCAGTGGTAGAACTCTCAGGCAGAAGTTGGTCTTCTGCTTGATGTACTCTATGCACTGCGCAGTGGTGGTGTGGTGCAGGCGGAACAGGTACACAGCCGTGGTCGGTGTGACATCTCGCAGCAGGAAGTTGGGTCCTGTCGGTGCGGTGCCATGACAATTCGGGCTCGCTCGCTGACGACGTCGCTATTTTGTTTCGAACCTCGATGAAACCGTCTTCATCTCGGGCTGGTACCACGATGTTCTGCAAAACGGCTTTTCTAACGTGAGTAGGCTGCTGCGTCCGCGAAACTGTGGCAGCCACAGCAGCAAAGTTACGCTGACAGCTGACGGGCGGCTTAAGCATCTCAGGCGCACGCGACTGAGCCGCGGCGCTCGGGCTCGGTCGGGCCGTGGCGTGGACGGGGTCGAAACTGCTGACTTGCAACTAGACGACGCCGACGATGTATCGATGCAGGCCCCACGTCGCATGTTGACGATCAAGCCTGCAGTCGGTGACCTACTTACGGCGAGTGATTCACGTAAATCGTCAACTTCTTTACGCAATTCACTCACCGTATTTTCGGATGCTTGGAATTTCAGCATGACTTCAGTCAAACTCGCCTTAAGGGTAACGATGTCCTTCTGGAGGCAGGTGACATCGACGTGATGATTTTCCCGACGTTTCGGCACCTTTTCAGCTGCCGTGGTCACGGGATGACTGACTGACAGTCATCCCGGGAAAAACAAAAAACCCCTAAAAACCTAAAAATACTGGCAAATACAACTTAGTTCGTGAAATATAGCGCGTTTGATATCCGTAAAAGTTGTTTTATTTCAATGAACAGTGCGCGCCAAAACATAAGATGTACGTATGTGATCGAATGTGTCGGGAGGTAGCTTGTTCAGGTCTCTCGCCACGAACGTCGGCACGTCATCGGGGTCGGTTTCTTCAAACAGGGTTCTTTAAACATTACTATGAACGTAACATATCTATTGTTAGGTTATCATTGCCTAAATGATAACCTCACAATAGATATGTTAAGTTATAAACTAAATCTAAAGAAAAAAAATATTGGTGATTTTAGAACCATGATTTTTTGTTGTGAAATTTTTGTCATTTTTTAGTTTTCTATGTTCTTTTTTATTCAGCAGGCACTGTGGCGTTAAACAAAAAAACAACTCTCAGTAGGTGTAAGGTAGAGCACGCTCCTCGACAATAAAAGCCTTGGCTCCATTCAGGATTCTTACTTTATCGTCTTAATTCCCTCGCTACGTTCGGGAATTAACTACAGTACAGAATCCTTCATTTCGCTCAGAATTCAATAGGCTACCCGTGACATAAGACACTGCTTTATCCCCTTAGTGCATAAGTACTATTAAAATAGCAGACACATTTAATCACATAATATTTCAACCGCCTCTGTGGTCTAGTGGTGCAACCACAGGTATCAGACCCAAGGATCCCGGATTCGATTCCCAGCGGGGGTACATATTGTATTCGGTTTGGTTGGTGGCAGGACTTGTTGTAAGCCCGCCTGGCTAGCTACCACCATTTTATCTAAGCCTGACGCCATAACAACAATGTTGTCAGCATTGTTGTGTTCCGGCAGTTTTAGATAAGATAGCCAGTTCCTCAGTGGTTGAGGATTCCGGAAGAGGCTCGCTTCCATCTTCAGCCTTATCAATACTTAACATAATGTATGATGAAGGCAGAGTCTCCCCGTCATTCATAAAAAAAAATAAGCAAACTTGCATATGCAAATGCAAAATTAATGAAAACCGATTTAAAACCCACATACCTGGTAAATTATTCCAAGTTGGAGTTCATTTGGCAAAACAGGCGCTTCGCTCGCTCGCTTCGCTTGCACTAATGGTCGCTCGCGGCGTTTCATGAGCGATAAAGGGAGCGACGGAGGATCTCTTGTTCCCCTATTTCGTGGAGACTCTTGTTTTAATTACGTGTGAGCCTTTAACAAGTGGTGTGTTTTGAATCGTAATTAACTAGAATACCACTTCTGACGTAAGTCTATTAGATTTAGTTGGTAGTTTAGATCAAGTATTGGTTTAAATAAAGGGAAACACGTTAGGTACCTACAAAAAAACAGTTTCTTGGATTACACGTAAAAGTTGATTAAATTTGCATTGCATTGCATTGAATGATATTAAAAGTACGACTTTTAATTATACTAATATGAAAACTATGACAAATTATCTGCCAGAGAAGCTATAGAACAGAATGAAAAAAAAAGAACACTTTCTTCTTTCTTCTTTCTTCTTTTATTAAATATATTTCAAGATTGTAGATTTGTGTTTGGCAACAACATGTTCCATTGTAAATGTTGTTGTTTCTGCTAAGGCTGATAAGTTTCTTGCGGCCGTTCTTCTTATCAGTTAAAAGATGTCCTGAATGGCTGGTAGGGAAAAAAATGTTGGACTATTCGAAAGTACTTATCCATAAGTCTATTTGAATAAAAATCTTTGACTTTGACTGCTTTTACGAATAAATGACTTACAAAACCTGGCATTTTCGACTCGATACAATATGTAACTTATATGAGGAATTGGCGACTATCAAATATCGGAATACCGTACAATATTCATGTTCGCATCGCGCGGAAATGTATGGAACATTCGAGAATTTCTTTCGGATTGAATTGGCAGATGTGTGCGCGGCGTCTGGGGCCGGCCTCATATTGACTGACGGTGAATAAGATATTTCCCTCGATATGATCAAAATAATCATTCTTATTTATGAACCAACTGCCAGCCACTTAATGATTCTTTAGATGTAACTGATTTGTTGTGGTTATAGTTTTCTTTTTATAATAAGTAGTCATTATATTTTTGTATATCCTCTTATTAGTCCAGCAGCTTGTTTCTGGCCGATATAAATTTTTTTTCAGACCAATTTTACAAAACTTTTTATTTAGCTATGTGTGACACTAGATATTTTTGCATGTCAGGGTATGATTAATTGTTTATTTTTACCGTAGTAAATTTTAATGGTGATATAATTTATGATCGAAGAAAAATAATGAAGTTCATTTACCTGTATCTACAAACGAAGAAAAGAACTAGGATAGAGATAGTACACAGGTGTTAACCACTGGGGGTCTACTCCTAAAACTAAACACGATAATCGTACGAACTTTCGTTTTGTTTTGCAACTTCATATGCATCAAAATAAGGTGCAATATTTAGTAAGTCGTATGACGAAAATGGCGCTCTACGATCTACCTTTCATAATAGACCCCTGGCCTTCCCGCACCCGGTAAAGTAGACTGCTCGCTAATACCTTATAATCCCGTCCTGTTATTTCGGGAACGTTTCCCCTCCGTTAATTTTGCGTATGGTAGTGGGGGATGTTTGTATGTGTGTGGGCTGACCCAGTATGAGTTATTTTCCGGATAAACCTAAAATTTTAATGTTGCCTCGCCTCGACGATCTACCTAGCGCATATTCTGCTAAACTAGTAAAATATTAAAATGCCTCTTACCAGGAAGATTACGAGTAGAATAACAATTTACGTTGTTGTATGAAAGCACTAAAAACATCACTTTATGAGACATTTCTCGGCAAAGTATCACACCCACACTTAAAGTTTTTGTATTTTTTTCACTTCAAAGTACTACCGCTCAAGTAGGCAGCAAGTTTTCACTATAACTTATAAGATGGGTAGACATAGTAAACAAATGGAATGGTATTAACTTGTACACTCAGTTTTTTATATTATTGGTTCATAAAATGCTTCTAATTACCTATACCTTACTTTACGAAACAAGGCAGAAAACGCTGCTCGCATGCACAGGTGTTGCAGCACTAAGCTTCCACACATTTTAAATCCCCTAAAAACCAGCTCTGTGGGATTCAAATCCCCCATCAAACCAACCGACGCCGCCGCAAATCACACCTCTCAGTGCATTCGCGTGTTGTTGTAGCTAAATGTGAAGCGGCTAATGTGGCAAATTAATGTCAAAAGTGCCGTGTGTTCACGGCCTAAGAATACAAGTGTCACCACTCCCTTACATGCCTGGGATGTCGTAAGAGTCGACTAAGAGGCTCGACGCATTGAACACCTGTGCGAGAGAAGGAAAACTTGAAACAAACCCTCTATCAACCCGTCTGGCCAGCGTGGTAGCAGTAGGCTTATAGCCTCCTATGAACGCCACAACAGGCGTGAGCCAGGAGAGGCCTATATCCAGCAGTGGATGTCCACAGGCTGATGATGTATGTATGATGTAATGTCTTTAAATTTCGAATGGTGAGTGTTTTGAACTTCTTATACAATAGGGTTTAAACGTTTTTTTATGGAGGCTTGCCTCGACCAAACCCGTAGTATGAGACGTCATTTAGAAAAATATAAATGAACACACATGTGTCCTCACACACAGAGGAATAAAAAAATGTTATGATTTTTAATGGGTGTGGGCGTTTAATATGTATATCATGTATGTATTTACAAAAAAAACTACATAAGTATGTTTACCCGGTATCTAGTATCCATAACAAGTTCTTCATGAAACTTAATGTTAGATAATTATATAGGCTAGATAATTTGTGTGATTGTATGTAATTAATATTAAAAACATTTGTCTTGTCCGGGGATCGAACCCGGGACCTCTGGCGCAGAAGGTGGGTTTAGTACCCTTGCGCCAAACAGGTCGTCTACATATAATATTATGAATAGGAATCATAGGAAAATGTCAGATTCAACAGCAAACTGATATACCAAACGAGTTGCGCATAGATAAATGGCGCCACTTATTAAACAAACATTGGCCACTTTCAGAGGGTTATTTGCGCAAGTGTGTACGTCCTGTAATAAATGGATAGACCCAGTCCTTGCCCAGTCCCTTCGAGGGCGTGCTAAGGGCTTCGGGATTCCAATGATTGTATAGGTCTAACAGCTGTGACAAGATGATTAGGTTCCGAATAAAATACAACCTTCTTGCGATTATCATTTATTGACAATTACTTTTGGTTTGATGCAACAACTACGTGGTTTCTATCCTAGCTTATGTTAATTAAATATCTTCTCAAAAACAATGGTTGGGTTTTCTTTTTGAATTAAGTCATAATTTTGCCGTTGTTTTTAACGAATTTTAACACGTACTTTTAAAGACAGCCACTTAAAAAAACATCGATTTACCAGAAGTTTAAATAATATAATCTATTAATGTTTTGTAGTCTTATCAATAACCACATAACCGAAACATTATAAGAAGCGAAATATGAGTTGCATTATGTTTCTTTTTGTTAAATAGCATTGTAGTTGGAAAAACAGTAATAATATCATGTGGAACTATTCGGTAAGTCTCGGTAGCTCAGTGGTTAGAGTATTGGACCGGATTTCCAAAGGTCGTGGGTTCGAGTCCCATCTGAGAATTCACTTGTGGCCGAGTTAATTTTTTTCAATATTTTTCGATTTAAAATTTATCATAAATATTCGGTATAGTTCATAACGCCATATATATTGAGTAAAAACTTTGTAAAGTATCCTTCTGGTATGATGAAGCTTTTTACGTCAGACTAACTATATGCTTAAGTTTGAATTTTAATAACAGCATAATGATTATGCTAGCATAAATAAATCTTTCATTTTACCGCGGGCCTTGCCATTTGCGTTGCAAAATTATGCTTTCTCTTAGCATTATGAATTATAGGCGAATCTCATACATTATTCATCAGCTTTTTTGTGATTCTAAATTCACGAGTTTAACTGCAAATATAAGACCTCTGTTATTAACTGAAACAGGTTAAAATTAATTATAAAATGAATGATTGTTGATTACAAACATTGTACTTAAATAAGGCTTAGAAGGTTTACCAACTAGATTTTAACCTCCTCTGTGGTCTAGTGGTACAACCACCGGTATCAGCACCAGGGGTCCCAGGTTCGATTCCCAGCGAGGGTACATTGTATTCGGTTTGGTTGGTGGTAGGACTTGTATTAAGTCCGCCTGGCATTTTATAGAAAGAAAGAAAGAAAGAAAAGTAAGTTTATTTGGGACAAACACAAGACAGTACAATCGAATAAAATCAAAAACACATAAAAGACGAAAAACCGTTTGTCCCAAAACGGTCCCGACTCAGCATAATGCATGGCTTTTGGCCAGCGCTGATCTTCCGTCGGTACCGTTTTGGTGGGACTGCGAGCCAAATTAATATAACGGGTTCGTTTACAAACAAAAACAAATATTAATGATAAACATAGAAATAAAAAACGGGGAACAAAATAAGAAAACACATTACAATAAAAATAATAAAAAGGAATTAAAATTAAAGACATACATTAATAAAATCAAATCAGAATACACCTGTGGAACTTAAAAAAAATTAAAATAAAATAACTTCATTGTCTGTGGGTTATAATCATTGACTTGTAAATATAGTTATTTATCTAAGTCTGACGCCATAACAACAATGTTTTCAGCATTGTTGTGTTCCGGCAGTTAAAGATAAGATAGCCAGTTGCTCAGTGATTGAGGATTCCGGGAGAGGCTCGCTTCCATCTTCTGCCTTATCAATACTTAACTTCAGGTATGATGAAAGCTAAGAGTCTCCCCGTCGTTCTTATATAAAAAGTCATTATTCCGCCAATCCGCATTGGGCCCGCATGGCCCGTGGGTCATCGCTCATTCTACTTATCCATCCATTGCAAAATTTACAGAGACTTATTTTTTCTATACATGCTTGCAGGTGAAAAATCTTATTAATCGCAATTTTTAATTAAAAACCTCTACAGTTAGATACACTGTACAAACCTCTCTTAAATTGTCAGTTTTATAACTACTTACTTTAAGCTTATGTCACAATAGGCGAAGGGTCGGTAGATTTTAACGATCGCTTATAATGTCGGTTACTCTCCTCCCAAAGTTTACATTGAAGCATCGAAAACAATAAATTGAACCGTAAAGATTAACGGCAACAGGCACAATAATGTACAGCTATTAAAAATGTGTCTCGGTTACCGTATTATAGGCGATAAGTAGGGTTGCCATAACTTCTAGGAATACGGGACGGTTTTATTTCGATGACAAAAGAAAACCGCTGCTCACTCATGTAGCTTTTCAACATATTTAAGTAACTTAAGTTCTTAATAATAGTGGTGTTTTCTGTTAGCATTGATTTTTTGTGTCATCTCTGAAAGTAGCACTCATTATAAACTTTTGTGGTCTCTAACACCCATATTCTAAGTCGTTTCTCCAAAACTTACTCGTCCTCGACTTAACGAAACCTCATTGAAAACCTCTTCGAAATACTCCTCGAAATCGGTATTGTAAGTCATAACTCCATAAGGACCTGGAGGAGCCAAAGAGTACGTAGCCACTCTGTGTTAGGCCTAGCGCACACTACCATTTTTACCCACGACGAGGTTGAGTGGAGTGTAAAAAGTTTTGGAGGAACGACTTAGAATATGGGGGTAAGTGTTACTTAGAATAATAATATTGTAAAATAAACTGTTAAATGTTAAAAGAATTATATAAAAACCTTTAAATCTCTACCGTTATGGCATTACTTCCACCAATTTCCTCTATTTCCGTATCTTATCGGAATATGGGACATGTAGTAATACGGGACGGGATGGTCAAATACGGTAGCAGTCCCGTATATACGGGACGTATGGCAACCCTAGCGATAAAGCCGGCAAATTACTAAAGTACACAGATTAAAAAATCCCTTGGTTGGCGAACGCAAACAGTCACGTTAACGGCTAGCGTTTTCGGGCAATTTTTTCGTTTATTCCCTTTATACCGTTTATTCCGTTTATTCGTCGCTATCTGTAACCGCAGGGGCTCCCATTACGGTGTCGGTGGCTCTTGATTCTGTACTTAGCTTTTTAACTTCATTATTTGTAACGCCTCGCTTTCTTACCCTGGCAATTTTGGAGATTTCTTCGTTAGTATAAGTTCGTTAAACTCGTATCGCTCTAACATTGAAGCTTTTTTATATGTAACGAAATAAATAAAATACAAATTTCGTAAATATGTCCATAATGAAAAATGACCGGTTTAATGATTTGAATAAGAGGCCAAAGATAATGCATATCCTCAGGAACAGTCAAATAATTATTATAAAATTATATTATATAAATATTGATAAAATATGGTTAATACCTCATCCTTTTTAGAGTTCCATACCTCAAAAGGAAAAAACGGAGCCCTTATAGGATCACTTCGTTGTCCGTCCGTCCGTCTGTCAAGACCGTTTTTCTCAGGAACGCGTGGAGGTATCAAACTGAAATTTATATCTAATACTCAGGTCTACTGTCCCTTGGATCTGTGAAAAAAATCAAACTTCTAAGCCAAAGCAATCAAAAGATACAGCCGTTTATGCCGCAATTTTCCGCAAATTTTCGCACAGGAATCAAAACCTACAGGGTACTTCCCGTCTTATAGTGCAGATAAAGGAAAAATTGCGAAAACCGTAAATTTCTAGTTACATTATATAATATAAAATATTTTACGGAACCCTCGGTGCGCGAGGCCGACTCGCACTTGGCCGGTTTTTCGAAGTCAATTAGAAATTCGAACCTGATTTTTTGAGGAAAACAGTGTCGACGTCGACGAAAGTAGTTATTATTGTAATGTGTTACAGTAGCCCGAGAATATTATGAACAAAATTAATTTTGGAAGCAGAATATTCTCGATGCTGACTGAAATTTACTTTAAGCATAATCGGATTACGAAACACTGCTCAAATTTTATATCAAAATATTAATTATTAGAGGTAACTTTGACTAACGTATTTTAATACTCCATATTTCAGAGTTAATCTTGGTTATTTAATTAGTGAACAGGACGATCGTAATTTATTCTGTAAAGTGATAAATTATAAAGACTAGATAGTGTTTCTTTATTACTTTATGCTTGTTTGAAGCTGGCTCTTATTTACTTAACTAACTGTCCTTTAGAGCGAATTCACCAAATGATTTGCATTTGTAATTAACCGACAGATTTACGCGTAACGTAAGATTAAAGGGTCAGAACGATGTTTTATCCCACGATTAACTAATCGTTAGTTGATGAACTCGGCTGCTAGTGTCGTTATTATAAAGGATTGGAGAAAATGAACGAGTTTTTAGCCTCGAAAGTAAATTAGATATCTATGATACGTTTAAGCATCTTGAGCCCGGGGCTGACCATCTAACTAAAAACTGGTTGCTAGGTAATTCTTTGTTAGATATTCAGCCTGCGATTCTTCTTGTCAGTTAAAAGATGTCCTGAATGGTAGGGGAAAATAAAACGAATCAAAAGAACTTATTTATAAGTTGATTTGAATCAAGTCACCTTTCACTACACTTCACTTCATAGAATGACAAATCAGAAGGCCTACTCTCAAAGCCCGTCAACTAAGGTACGGGTTTCCATCCGTAAGTTTCCCGAGACTACGGATGATCCTACTCTCTATTGATTTCGGATGTACTAGTTTTGAACAAACGGCACAAACACATTGGGAGTGGGGACAATGTCAAAACGTATTCTCATTCATTCTTAGTTCGGGTCTCCGAACTAACAAGCTGTCCGTAGGTGATACGGAGTAAGAAACGTCCGTAACTTAGGCGAAACTACGGGTTTCGTGCTTAGAGAGTAGACCTCTTGTACCGACTGACTGATCCGATATAATTTAATCAAAAAGTATGACTGTATTGTATACGTACCGCGAATCCCATTCCAATACTCCGAAACACCATACCCATTCAAATTCGGAATCGTTAACTTTTTAAAGGCAATGGCGTCGATGTCTCGGAGCCTTACCTGCGGGCTGAAAGCACTCCGCTCTACATTTCTGATTGTGAATATTCATGGGGCGGCGCGACTGGCGACTGGCATCAGCTTACTTTATGCCTGAGCCCATTCCTGGCCAACGCAAATGTTTGCGCCGGCCTTTTATGCTAAGGCATAAATTTAAGTTCTGTGCTTGAGATTGCAACTTTTAAAATTTGGCTATTATCGTGTCGGTCATTTTCGGCGTTTATATTTGTAAGACCAGTATTGAGCGACATGGATTGGACACGGACTGCATTATCGGCTAATTTAGCTATGTAGAAATATGAGTTCGATCTTAAGCTCCTGTCTTGTATATTATAATATTTCTGTACCTAAGCACATCCTATTTCATTCAAATATTTAGTATTGTTGCCTGTACATTATTTGTTCTCACTAAAATTTTCCATGAATAATAATAAATACACTGACTTATTTTTGTTGTGAAAAAATGTTGAATGAGGTTTTTATTAAAACTATTTTTCCTTGTTAAAAGTATTCTCCAAATTCTTAAGAAACAACATAAACATACTTTTGATGTCTACTCTATTTTAAAGTATAAACCACTTTAACTAATATTGTAAAGTTTCCTGGTGATTAAACCTCCGTTGCTTTATTAAATAACGTGTAGTTGCTACTTGAAACAAGTAATTACCCTCCGGTTAGTGCATCGCTGTCTATTATTTCAGTATAAGCGTCTCATCAAAGGGCCTTTTAACTAAGTACCGCTCTAGTGCACCGTACACCTCAGGCTGGTAGAAAATAGAATAATTGTATTTTTATTTGTAGGAAACTAAAGTATTGTATTTTCATTTGTGAGTTGTGATTTGCCAGTTACATGTAATTTGTAATAATAATTGTAATTAGGCATGTGAATCGAGGAGCTCGGTGGCGCATTGGTTCGCTTAGCCGTTAAGTACTTTCGCAATGGTTGGTCAATGGATGGGTGACCTAAAATGTATCATATCGTGCTTCGGAAAGCACGTTAAGAAGCCGTTGGTCCCGGCTGTATTTACAGCCATTAAAACCCACTAATCAACATTGGGGCCCGCGTGGTGGGCCATGGATCAGTCCCCTTATCCAACCATAATGAAGGCCAGTGCCCCAGCATTGGGGGCATCAAAATGGCTAATGGCGAGGGATGTGAATCGAATTGTATAGTATTTAAAATTATCGCTTAGCTATGTTTGCTAAGATAAGCTTGCTGAACTTAATTTTATGAGGTTCGGTTCGGGTTTCGGTTAGGTTCTGGAATAGCGACCGCGCACCGGACGACGCTCCGTGAGTAGGCCCCCGACAAGATGAACCGACGATCCGAGGAGTATAATCTGCGACTTTGCTTGGCGTTTGTGGACTATGAGAAAGCCTTCGATTCGATAGAGACTTGTGCGGTGCTGCAGCCTCTCCTGAGGTGCCAAGTGGACTATAGGTATATCGAGGTGTTAAGGTACTTATACGAAAATGCCACCATATCGGTCCGATTACAGAACCAGAGCACAAGTCCCATCCAACTGCAGCGAGGTGTGAGACAGGGAGACGTCATTTCTCCGAAACTGTTCACAGCTGCGTTGGAGGACATCTTTAAGCTTTTGGACTGGAAAGGACGCGGCATCAACATAAATGGCCAGTGTCTGACACACCTTCGTTTTGCCGATGATATAGCTATGGCTGATCCTTGTGGCTGTATCCTTATGTCTGAGATCCTGGAAGACCTGAAACTATGCTCGAAGATCTCCGTAGTGCTTCCCAAAGAGTGGGTCTTAGGATGAACATGGATAAGACAAAAATCAAGTCGAATTCCCATGTCATATATACCCACTACAGTTCACGTTGGGAACACTACACTCGAAGTTGTTGACTACGTTTACCTTAGACAGACAATCCAGTTAGGTACGTCCAACTTCGAGAAAGAGATCTCCCGTCGAATCCAACTCGGTTGGGCAGCATTCGGGAAGCTCCGTAAAATCTTCGCGTCCAACTTACCGCAGTGTCTCAAGACGAAAGTCTATAACCAGTGTGTGTTACCAGTGATGACTTACGGTAGTGAAACGTGGTCGCTAACTATGGGTCTGATAAGAAAGCTCAAGGTCACCCAGGGTGCAATGCTCGGCGTTTCACTACGTGATCGAATCAGAAATGAGGAGATCCGCAGGAGAACTAAAGTAACTGACAACGCTCGAAGGATTGCTCAGCTGAAGTGGCAGTGGGCGGGACACATAGCGAGAAGAACCGATGGCCGTTGGTGTCAATATTTATATTGAAGGTACCTCTGAATTTTAATGTTGTATGATCTTGCTTCGTTATAATAAATCAGTCTACAACCGATACCCGTAGTTTCAATACACGTTACATGGCGCAGCCGGTAGGATCTAAAAGTTATTTTGTGCGGTGATATTAACAGTAATTAATTATGGAAAGTATTTTGTCGCCTCCGCGATCATTTAGCTATGATAGCAATGCAGTGGATTTATTATCTGGAAATCTTAGTGATATGTGGATAAAATGGAGGAGTAGCTACGAGATTTACACAAAGGCGTGTCAAATTACAGCGAAACCACAGGATGTTCAGTATAACATATTTCTTCACGTTGTTGGTGAGCAATGTCGTGAAATTTTAAACCAAGATGGTGCAATCATTGTAACCGTGGACAGTGCGTTGAAAAAATTGGATGATTATTTCAAATGTAAGAAAAATATAACGGTCGAGCGGCATAAATTTTTTACAAGAGAACAGAAGGAAGGTGAATCCATCGATCAGTACGTGTTTGAATTGCGTAAATTATCTCAATCGTGTGTTTTTAATAATATGAACGAAGAATTGATTAAAGACAGACTAGTTTGCGGCGTGTCCAGTGCGAACATACGAGAGCGTTTGCTGCGGGAGGACGATTTAACTTTAAAAAAGGCGTTAGAAATATGTCGAGCTGCGGTTGTATCCAGGATTTACTCGGAAAACATAAAAAAGGAGATGGAACCAGTTTTTCATGTTCAAGATGAAACTCAAGAAACTGATGATGAGATATACGCAGTGAGGAGATATGATGAAGGGAAAAGACGAGGAAATTTTTATGCGTCATCATGGCGAGGAGCTCGCGGTCGCGGCCACAGCTCATGGGCGCGCGGCGCCCGCTCGCAGCCAGCTTCGTTCCCGCGCGGTGCGTGGCGCGGTCCCGGCGGGAGCGGGCATCGCCAGTATGGAAACAGACCGTGTAACAACTGTGGAGCTGTGCATGACAAAAATTGCTGCCCCGCATATGGAAGAAAATGCATGCGGTGCTCGAAGATGAATCATTTTGCTAAAATGTGTAAGGTGTTTTACGTGGACAGCTCAAATGAACAGGTATCAAATATTTATTCGATAGAAAGTTGGGATATAGATTTAGTAGTAAATGGTCAGGTTTTAAGATTTAAATTAGATACAGGGGCCGATGTTAATGTTTTGCCCTTATATTATTTATTAAAAATCGGATTTAAAGAAACTGATTTGTTGACGACAAATACTAAATTAACTGCCTATGCAGGTAGTACAATAAATGTTTTAGGGAAAATATATTTAAGAGTTAATTATAAAAATAAATGTTTTTTACTACAGTTTAAGGTAGCTGATGTTCAATCTGTTCCAATTTTAGGTCGGCAGGCATGTACAGAACTAGATGTGGTAAGGCGTGTGATGTCAATACAGCAAAGTGCGGTGAGTAACAAAGACATTCCTAAATATTTAGAACAGTATAGTGATGTGTTTAGTGGATTGGGATGTTTGCCGGGAAAATACTCAATTAAGTTGAAAGAAAATTCGGTACCAGTCGTGCACGCTCCTAGAAAGCTGCCTTTTTCTATAAAGGAAAAAGTAAAAGATAAACTGTCGGAGATGGAATGTCAGGGGATTATTTCAAAGGTCGAGGGTCCATCCGACTGGGTTAGTAGTGTGACAGTTGTTAAAAAACCAAATGGGGACTTACGCATTTGTCTAGATCCGAAAGAGTTAAATGAATGTATAAAAAGGGAACATTTTAGGATACCCACGTTAGACGAAATTGTAAGTAAACTTTCAGGTGCAAAATACTTTAGCACTTTAGACGCCTCTAATGGGTTTTGGCAAGTAATGCTGGATGATTCCAGTTCTTTGTGTACATTTAATACACCCTTTGGTAGATACAAGTTCATGCGAATGCCGTACGGTATTTGTTCTGCATCTGAAGTATTTCACAAAAAAATGTATGAAAATTTTGATGACCTTGAGGGCGTTTGTATGTATATTGATGACTTGCTTGTATACGGGTCTAGTAAGAGTAGCCACGATGAAAATTTAAAGAAAGTCTTAGAAAGGTGTCGAAAAATTAATTTAAAGTTAAATTTGAACAAATGCCGATTTGGATTAAAAGAAATAAAGTATTTAGGTCATTTGATAACTGATAATGGTATTTATCCCGATGATTCACATATATCTGCAATAAGTAACATGCCAACACCTAAAAATAAAAAAGACGTAGAAAGACTATTAGGGCTAGTCACATATGTGGGTTCTTTCATTCCTAATCTGTCAGATAAAACCTTAGCTCTGCGAGAATTATTACAGAAAAGTAATGAGTGGCAATGGTATGATAGACACGATAAATGCTTTTCGGAAATAAAAAAGCACTTATCGAGCCGTCCGGTACTTCAATATTTTGATATAAATAGACCTATCATAATCACGGTTGATGCTAGTAAAACCGGTCTTGGTGCTTGTTTGTTACAAAATAACTTACCAGTTTGTTATGCCTCGAAAGCATTAACTACAGCTGAGCAAAAATATGCTCAGATAGAAAAAGAGCTTTACGCCGTATTGTTTGCATGTGAGAGATTTAATGTATATATTTATGGTAGATCGGACGTCATTATAGAAACGGATCATAAGCCATTAATTAGCGTAATGAAAAAACCGATAGTTGATTCCCCCGCTCGCTTACAGAGAATGTTGTTACGGTTGCAACGTTATACTTTTAAACTCATCTATAAGCCAGGTAAATATATGTATATCGCAGACACTTTGTCGCGGGCGCACGAGGCTGACGGTGCCGCCGCGAACGCGCTGAGTCACGCAGCAGAGCATTCGTCCAGCTCGATTCATGACGAAGTATGTGTGGTGTCGCGCGATATGATGGCGCAAGCATCACACCAATTTGATGACATACAACTAGTAAAAATACAAAAATATACGGAAAAAGATGATGAGTTGAAAACGCTTCAACAATACATTATTAATGGATGGCCTTGTGATAAAAATGATATTATAGATAACTCAAAACCGTATTGGAATTACAAAGAAAATTTAACAATAGCTTTTGGTATTATTTGGAAGGATGAAAGAATAGTTATTCCGAAAATATTAAGAAAAGACACGTTGAATAAACTTCATATAGGACATATGGGTTTAGAAAAATGTAAATTAAGGGCTCGAGAAACTGTCTTTTGGCCTGGCCTAAATAATGATTTACAAAATATGATTAACAATTGTGATATATGTTTATCGCACAGAAAAAAATGTCAAAAGGAAACTTTACAACCTCACGATATTCCAAATAGGCCTTGGGAAAAACTTGGGGTAGATTTATTTTGTTTTAAGAACAAAAACTATCTTTTATTAATTGATTATTATAGTAAATTTTTTGAAGTGATTGAATTACAAACGACTACCTCAGATTATATTATTAACTGCATGAAAGATATTTTCAGTCGTCAAGGAATTCCTGCTATCGTTATGTCAGATGGTGGTCCACAGTTTGCATCACATCATTTTAGGCAATTTGCTTCCGAATGGAATTTCACTCACATTACGTCCTCTCCCCATTACCCACAATCCAATGGACAGGTTGAGCGGACTGTGCAGACAGTAAAAAACATAATGCGAAAGTGTGATGAAAATAGGTCAGATTATCGTCTCGCCCTTTTAGAATATTTAAATACTCCCTTGGCGGATGACATTGCATCTCCTGCAGAATTATTGCAGAGTAGAAAATTACGTAGCATTATACCTATGTCATTCACACGTTTGGAACCTAAAGTACAAAATAATGTTTATAGTAAATTATTTGATCGTCAAACAAAGCAAAAAATGTATTATGACCGTTATGCAAAAGATTTGAGCTCTTTACACGTTGGTCAAAAAGTTAAAATCTTACAGTTAAACAATTTTCGTAAAGGGCGCTGGATGGCTGGTACCATAACTCGTATATTGAGAAATCGTTCATATGAAGTACAATTATTAACGGGTGTTAAAGTAGTCCGAAATCGCAGACACATCATTATAGATTCACCAGGTAGACAGGACACGCCTTATCACAACTTTGAATATGATGATATAGTGTTAAATGATAAAAATAGCACAATTAATGAGCAAAATAGTGGTGGTGAAACTGGTGAACAACACATGCGTGTTACTCGTTATGGCAGAACGGTTAGACCGCCGGATAGGTGGGGATATTAGATGTAGAACCTAGGTAGCATTAATTATATATTGTATGCATTATTGTTCCAGTAATAACTTGTTTGGTTGTAGAAATAATTGTTTAAAATATTACTATATATATTTTTTAGTTAAGTACTTATATATATTTTTGTAATTTTATACACAAAGCTTTTAATCAAATAAAGAAAAAGTAACACAAATGTAATAAAAATGATGTACTATTTAAAACTACAATTTAGTTACTATATAATTACTATTTAAATTGTATTTGTATAATTTAATTAAAATGTAATTAAAGGCACAATATTTAATATCCATGTAGCTAATAATTCTAAAGTCATTATTTATGACTTCTTAAGCTCAAATTATGTGACAGTAGAATGATATTTGAAATCAATATTTGTAAATTTTGTTTAAAACGAAAAAAAAAAAACAAATACTATTATCTGATGATTAAATTACTTATGTTTATCTTTAAACTATGTTGCGATGTAAAATAAATTTCTAAATTACATAATTGTGTAACAAGAAATAAGTAGCCATTATTTAATTATAAGTGTATCCTGCATGTATTTTTTTTTCTTTCTTTGTTTTTTTGAGGAGGATGATGTCAATATTTATATTGAAGGTACCTCTGAATTTTAATGTTGTATGATCTTGCTTCGTTATAATAAATCAGTCTACAACCGATACCCGTAGTTTCAATACACGTTACAGTTGGGGCGGAAAGGTTCTGGAATGGCGACCGCGTACAGGACGACGCTCCGTGGGTAGGCCCCCCACAAGGTGGACCGACGATCTGGTGAAGGTCGCTGGAAGCCGCTGAATGCGCAGGACCGATCGTTGTGGAGATCCTTGGGGGAGGCCTATACCCAGCTGTGGGTGTCATGTGGCTGAGACGACGACGACGACATACTATTGGAAATCGGTTTTATTAGTGGACACCAATAATGTTTAGGGTCGTATAATTTCATTTTCTCTTTATTCGCTATAGGGTCGGTTTCAATAACCTATCCTCAGATGGAGATAGGCTTACTAGAGCTTTGTTGCCTAGATATTTTTGTTAATCAGCCCAAAATAACCTAAAATAACAGTGGTTGCTAAGTAACGTAACCAAGGTAGGCCTATTTCTTGTTAGGGATATATTATTGAAACCCGCCGATAGTTATTTACATAGATCTTTATCGAGATAGACGAAAAGAACGCTTCAAACTGTATGAGAACCTAGCGAGTCGACTTTTTCATATGTACCATGACGTCACGAGCGAGATTTAGTGACGTGGAAAAGTTATTGACGAGCTCTTGCAAGAAAGCACTGCACTTTTAACCATTTTCGTTTTTGAGTGACGCGTGTTTTCATGGCAATGGTCTCAAGCGGACTGACTTAGGTCGGAAAACCTTGTCCGTGGATTAAACTTTTGACATGCAAGGTAGGCACACTTTTACCTCTATCTCGATATAGGTCTGTGGTTATTTACTACGAAGCTATTTCGTGGTTTTTTCGCCTAATCTAAAAGATCGGCCTCGCTCTCCCGCGCGTCCTTTACTCATTAGGGTCCGTTCTCACAGACCGGCTCGGAGAGCATCAGCGTGCATTTTTCTTTTCAGACAAGCCGGATCGTATACGCTTGAAATTAGTCGGAGCGGAGCCGCCAACTATTTCACATAGACCGGTTAGAAGCTATCTGAAAGCGGATGCGATCGGAGCCGGTCGGATGCGCTCGCAGCCGGTCGGATGCACTCGCCGCCGGGTAGATACACTACAAAGGCAGTAGTTACCAGTATTCCACTTTTGGTAATATTACGTAATTTTGCAACCCTAGGCACCCCTCATTTGAGGCGAGGTGAAGAGAATGAAATAAACGCAATGAATGAGTGAGTGAGGCGCGCAACGTTGCCGCTTTGCAATGAATGAGGGGGAGTTGGTCGCCGCACTGATCACTGATGCTGAGCGCGCGAACCACTGCGCCTCCTCATACCGTACCTACAGTATTTTTCAGAAAATCTTGAAAACGCTGTCATTTTAGCTGACTTTAAAATTATATTAACTTAATAATTATTGACCTTAACTTTAACTACTTAGGTAAGTTACTAGCACACTGGCACCAACTCTGGCGTATTTTTTCTAAATGAGCGAGAAAGAGCACGCAATCGGATCCGATTGGCTGCGCGAGCGAGAAAGAACATGCAATCGGATTCGATCCGCTGCGCGAGCGGCAATTAGCATGCAATCGGAGCCGAAAGGCTACGCAAACTAGAAAAAGTACGCGATCGGAGCTGGTCAGCTCCTGTTATTATTTCACACTAAGCGCGTTCAAGCATTCTTATTGACAAAAGCAGTGCACATGCAAAAATAAACCTTGCTACAAATACTAAATACTCTGTTTTCAACGTGAAAAGAATCTGCTCTCCTCCCCGAGCCGGTCTGTGTGAACGGACCCTTACTATCTTGCTTCAGGCCAGTAGCCCCTTAAATAGTGGCAGTTTTCGCAGTGTAAGTGTCAAGGCGGACGTGCTTTTGACTGTACATTATAAGCTTTGTCTAACTAACCGAAATCGCGTCGAACAGTGCAAACTAGCCCGAACTTGTCCTCTCTGTAATGCAGTCTCGATCGAACCATATCAGTGATCGGGAACTTGCTACAACTTGCTGATACGAGATGAAACGTTCAAACTTTGCTGTCTGCTAGTTAAAGCGTTTGCTGTTTGCTATCTGTTTGTGTTTGTTGAGATATGTTGCTACTTGTACTTATGCTCTTGAAAGTTAAACATCCTTGAGGTAAGTAAGTAGTTAATGATATACCGATTACAGATTTTTAACCGCCTCTGTGGTCTAGTGGTAATAACCACCGGTATGAGACAAAGGGGTCCCGGGTTCGATTCCCAACAGGGGTACATATTGTATGTGTACGGTTTGGTTGGTGGTAGGACTTGTTGAAAGCCCGCCTGGCTAGCTACCACCATCTTATCTAAGTCTGACGCCATAACAACAATGTTTTCAGTATTGTTGTGTTCCGGCAGTTAGAGATAAGGTAGCCAGTTCCTCAGTGATTGAGGATTCCGGGAGAGGCTCGCTTCCATCTTCAGCCTTATCAATACTTAACATCAGGTATGATGAAGGCTAAGAGTGTTGTTCATAAAAAAAAACCGAGTAGTAAAGTTTGTGTATTTTGTCGCAATGTGCATTGCAAATTTATGAGATATTTACAAAAACGTTCAATATTTTCAAACTAAAAACCTATAACAAATTTTCCGGGTATACAACGAGCTACATTTGACGCACTAAGATGTAATAGTATTTTTGTTTTATTATGAAGTTGTTTTATTCCAATGAACAGTGCAGTAAAGGACATCAGGCAATCTCTATACAAAGTCAAGCCAAAAGATAATTGTGTGGGCGTTTAATATACAACTTACTTCAAATAACTACCCAGAAAACGCTGTTACAGAGTTAAGACCATATATTTTCTTTGGGTTTTATTAAGGAGATAATTCCCGGTTTCACCGCGCAAGGTATTTTTTGCCCAGAATACCTTTATTTTGTTTAACCAAAGTTGTAAGGTAATTGTAGCTTCAAAGAATAATAATAAAGTATCCCAAAACAATTTAGACTTTCCTGTTTATGTTTGAAAGCATGTTAAACATTCATCATATGTAAATTTGTACTAAGCAAAAAAAAATATCTCTAAATTGCTTATTGTAATATACTTTTTCTCAAACATGCTTGGTTTATGATTTTGTAATTTTTGCATTTTTCAATGCTATTTTTATACTTATGGTAAATTTTTAATAAAAAAATATTATATGCTTGGTTTGATCATTATTTTGACAACCTTCTTCGAGATAAATCGAAATTGCGGTACTGGCCAAATACATGTGAGCAGCGGCTGGCAAAAGTTGTATGAAAGTCCATATCTGTCGTGTTTAGCGGCCAAATAAATACATAGTAAACTCATATCTGTAGTGTAATTTAACAATCTAACGATCTATTATTCTGAAACACGGCAACCAAGGAGGTAACATATCATAAAAAAAGGAACACTTTAACGCGGCAATGTACCATTTTAATAAAAAGTTCTGCCTAGGCACTATTTAGTTTTAATTTCCGCGCATTATTTGAGAAGAGCACTATACAAGCTTTGGCCACAACTAGGCATTGATGCCTCTTTTGTTGGCCGGTGCAGTAATGTACTGTAACATGTCGCAGCGTTATCTAACAACTTTTTATGTCATCAAAGTCCCCTCACACGAATATTCTCCTTTTCCCGCATGGCCTGAAGCGACAACCTTTTGAGCCACACTGAAACTGAAAAGCATATTCTATACAGAGTAGTACCAAGGTAATAATAGAACACCAAGTAAGATGTCTTACGCTATTTCTTGATAAAAGTTAATTATTATTCTAAATAATATATTAAAAGTGTAGGCGTTAAAACTGTCAAGTCAATCTTGCTCTGTATATAACCACTTGAATACCTAGTTAAATATTTATCCTAGAACCATTATAGAATGCAAAATACTCATTACCAATTGGCTAAATGATAAAGATTACAACGAAATTGAATAACTTATAAAATAATAACTTATACTTTCTCTCTCACACACGCACACACGAACACACACATGAACGCACGCAAGCACGCACGAATGCACGCGCATGCGCACACACTTTAGTTAATAGTCTTAAATTATTCTTGTACCTCAAAAAATGCAAACAAGTGTTTATTCTTTTAACTCAATTGCAATGTACGATGTGGAAGAGCGAGGTCTCTTGGCACAATTATAATAATACTTAAAAGGAGATCTCAGTTTAATACGTTTTTGCAAAAAAAATATGTTACTTAATAAATATTTTTATTATTTAGTATTATTATTATTACAACCACGCCGACCACGCTGTACGCAAAAACGCGATAGAGCTGATATAGATTAGCCATTACCACTTATTGCGAACTAAACTTTCACAGCGTGCGTTATAGTCACCACGGTGCATTCCAGACTGAAGGTCTCGCCGAGGTCTTGCCGAATGCCGAACACGGACCTTTAGTAGAAAGACAGAATACTGTGTATCGTTATACTGTGGTAGTACATAGTATACTAAATCTGGATAGAATAGGTACATAACCACGTGTCACTTCTCCCAACAAGATGTTAACTACGAATCAGCTACTACGAGCTTCGTAGTTGCTACGGATTTCCGCTACGGATTACTCCTTGCTACGAGAGCGTTTGTGTGATTTACTATACGTCTATTTTAAGTTACTTGAATGTGAATTATTAGTCTTTAGTTAGACTGTTCGAATGGTTGATGCGATAATAGAAATTTAAATTTACTACAATATTGAGAAATAGCTTTAAATAAAAAAAGTCTGTATTCAAATAGATGAAGTAATTAGCACTTTTGAGTCGTCAAATTGTTTCTAGAATATTTTTATCGACAAGAAGAATGGGATTTAATTAAGGTAGCGACATTTACAAATCACATTATAAATAAATAAATAAATGTTACAACACACCAATTATTAAGCCCACGTTAAGTTTCATGAAGAACTTGTGTTATGGATACTATATGGATAAACATAATTATATATATATTTTTTGTAAATACATACTTATTATACATATCAAACACCCAAACAAGACAAATATACATGTTCATGCACACAAATATTTGTCTTGTCCGGGGATCGAACCCGGGACCTCTGGCGCAGAAGGCGGGGCGGGTACCCCTGCGCCAAACAGGTCGTCAAATTGTAACGTGACGGTTTACATATCTTTCGAACATAACTACTTACAACTTTGTATAACATCTTCATTCTTTCTTTTATGTTCAGTCGTTATCTTAAACTAGCGGATCCTCGCGGTTTTACCCGCGTGGTGCCCGTTCCCGTGGAAATATCGGGATGAAATATAGCCTATGTCACTCGGGAGAAATGTAGCTTTCTAATGGTCTAAGAATTTTCTAAATCGGTCCAGTAGTTCCTGAGATTAGCGCGTTCAAACAAACAAACTCTTCAGCTTTATAATATTAGTATAGATAAAAGACTATGTATATTCCAAAGTTCTTATTAAACTTTAAAGACAACAAATTTCAAAAGCTATTCTTTTCTCCTCAATAAATATAGCCTTACTGAAGAAAAAAATAAGTAACTATTACATAAAGACGAGTTAATAACTGACAGGATCTTTATGTTCAACGACGCCGACGGTATAACCGGCTGCGCCGCACAAACGGTGGTTTTTTTTCAGTGGCTTCAGTAGAATTCAATTATCTCAGACACTGAACAGGACTCGGCTAGGGTTGTCAACTTTGAGTAAAGTTGTTTATTATTTATAATAAAATATTTATTGTTTTCTAGTTAGGGTTTCTTTATAGATAATCTGTTATGATCGCCTTAATAGAGCTTGACTTTTAAATGATTAAATAATAATACCTAATAAACTCTTTGAGAATAAGGTACGTTTATACTAAAGGTTTGCTAAATCATTACGTCCCTAACCTTCACATTATTTTAAATTAAATTCATGGTTAAAACACTAATATAAATTATTTGTAATAACGGATCATTCCGCCTGTCCGAATATATTGTACTAGCGGATCCTAGCGGTTTTACCCGCTTGGTGCCCGTTCCCGTGGGAGTATCGGGATAAAATATAGCCTATGTCACTCGGGAGAAATGTAGGTTTCTAATGGTCTAAGAATTTTCTAAATCGGTCCAGTAGTTCCTGAGATTAGCGCGTTCAAACAAACAAACTCTTCAGTTTTATAATATTATATATCTATACTAATCTATACTAATATTATAAAGAGGAAAGATTTGTATTTTTGTATGTAACGAATAAACTCAAAACTACTGGACCGATTTTGACGAAATTTGGTATAGAGAATCCTTAGACCCCAAGTAGTAACATAGGCTATAAATGATCCCAAAATTCCCACGGGAACGGGAACCACGCGGGTGAAACCGCGCCCGGCCTCTAGTAATATATATAAGTATAGATTCACGAAAAATCAAACGTAATGAAAAGTCATGTCAACGGACAAAGCAATATAATTTCAGCATTTCTGATTTTTTTAATTGTGCCATCCCTACTGGCAGCGCAGGGACTATTTCTAGATTTTTGTTCAGCGCCTACCGCTATTAACCTGCATTGTATTTTAACGGACGGTGAGATTCTGCTCCATATTGCATTGCAATCACTTTACAAATGAGAATCTATTTTCTGACTTCAATAATATTACAAGTTTTTTTTATTTTGCATTTTACAATGCTATTTCTATGTAATAAATACAAATAAGAAAATATACTAAAAAAAAACCACTGGTCTCATGTCGCTCAGACGAGACTCGAACCCTTAGGAATCCGGCCCAGGGTATTGGGCCGTATTCCTAAGGGTGCGGGACATGAGACCAGTCGTTATTTTTGTAGTATATTTTCTTACTTATATTTATTCAATAATATTAACTTACAATTGTCTTTTTTAATTTGTTAACTAAATAAAATTTCTTGTTTCAGGTAAACAGCTCACTACTCATCGAGAGTCTACCCTTCATCAAACGCATTAGGATTTGCACTTTGTACGTACCTATTATAGATGTATTATGCGTTATTTAGTAATTAGTTCTAAGAATAGACCGAATGATGATAGCAGCTACTTCAAGATCATATTTAACATTTTTGAAGTGAAAACTTCTAAACGTGCACATCAGTTTTAATTTTTTGGGATGGGTAAAAAATTTTAAAGTCGCGTCAGGTCACGTGACCTGATCGAAAATTCGTAAGACGGAGGGAGAGTAGACCGCCGGCGCGGCGTAGGAGAGAAAGTAATATCCCCCTCTCTTTCTACCGCGCGGTGAAAATATATGCCTGCTCCGGCTGTTTCGTTTAAGCGGTTTTCAGTTCTGCCGGCACTTCCGGAGTGCAACCCGTTGTTTGTTTTTTTATACAACTACATCAATTATCTAGTCCAAGGTAAGTTACATATGAAATAGAGTTATGGATACTACTTAGATAACGAATAAACATGCTTACAGCTGTGGTGGTCACATAATTAATGACACCAGTCGATTCTCATACAAACGAGGTAACTTTAGAGCCTTGATTTTCTGTCAAGGATTGACCGAGCTGTGATCTGATAATGGCCATTAAGGGGTGAATGGAGATTCTGATTCCACCCAACTGATCTGATGTACATTCTAAAAGATGTAAGGATCAGAGGACTCCATACATCTTTATGCTATTTTCGCGGTTTTTTTTAAACATATCTTAATCGATAGTCAAACATTTGTAAAAATGTTTCTTTCGAATGCGAGGATATTTCGACGAATCGACGGTGGCCAACACCGTAGAAAGGTGAATATACTAGAAAAAAATGACGTGTCCTCATAGGTCTCTGTAGCATAATTGGTTAGTGCATTGGGCCGGAATCCCAAGGATGCGGGTTCGAATCCCGTCGGAGCGACATAAGACAAGTTGCTTTTTCTGGTATATTTTCTTGTTTAATATTTATTACATAAAAATAGCATTGTAAAATGCAAAATTAAAAAGTTATAATGTATACGTGCTGAATTCGTCTATTTTAATTGACCACTTCATCTTATCCCGATGCGAACAATCATACGTTTATATGCAATACTCTTTTTTTTTTTTTTTGAAGGCTTGTGTCCAAAATACTGAATTGTTGATTGATATAAATAAATATAAATAATATTCTCATACAATCACAGCAATTATCTAGTCCCACGTTAAGTTTCATGAAGAACTTGTGTTATGGATACTAGATAACGGATAAACATACTTATTTACTTTTTTTTTTGTAAATACATACTTAATATATATATTAAACACCCAGACCAAGACAAATAGACATGTTCATGCACACAAATATTTGTCTTGTCCGGGGATCGAACCCGGGACCTCTGGCGCAGAAGGCGGGGTTAGTACCCCTGCGCCAAACAGGTCGTCAAACGCTTTATAAGGCTGTATGAAGTAGCTAATTGCTTTTGTGTTTCATTTAATTAATTGTCTGTTAAATCTATCCAACTAGTTTGCTTGTGGAAGTATATATAAGTATATCAGGATATCTTCGATACTGTCACACAAATTAACCGAACAATCGTTGTAAAAACACCCATTCGTAAGCTACGAAGGTCAAAATCTTTGACTTTCTGAAATAAATGTTCGCTGGAGTGGTCCTGGCTCCCGATTTCCATAATGCCTTGTATTGTGTTACGAGATTACATCGGCTTAATTCCTTTTAGGGGAGGAAAGGCGATCGGTTTGACGACAATCCGGCGGTCGCGGTGACTGAGAACACTGGTGTTGACTTTCTGATTCCAGTGTCTTTTTTACGCCATTTGTTTATTTTTTTTACCTTTTTCGCAATTTTTTTACAGTACTTACTTATGATAATTTTTTATAGATATTTTTTTGAAATATTAGAAAAAATCGATTCGCCTCACAAGTTAGTTTCAGACCCGACAGAACCCGCGACTTTTGAGTAAGCCTAAATCTTGCGAACAACTGGTAATACTTTTTACATTTTAAATACGTTTTTACATCAATGCGAGGAATATTCTTGCATTCGAGCAGCAGCCATTTAATTTATAATTTTTGAGTTTTTGCATTTTCAATGCTCCTTCTGGCAGTATATTAGATATTTATATTGGATGCAGCAGTTTCCAATTTGAGGCGATGAGCATGCAAAAGAGGTTTAAATCAGAGAAGGATGCCGCCTGAAAATGGTAATTAAGCGCCAATTCACACCGAGACGCGACGCGACGACACTCGAAGAGGCCAATGATTTCGCGATGCGTCGCGCGACGCCGCGAGACGCATCGCAACGTCGCGAGGCGCATCGTAAAATCGTAGCAGAACGACGACGCCTCGCAGCGCAGCGAGACGCCGCGAGGCGCAGCGCGTCGTGTCCACTCGTAAACAAGTAGTACAACCAATACAACAAATAGTAGATAAGTCGGCACAGCGGCGTCAGGCTGCGCCTCGCGGTGTCGCGCTACGTCGCGCGACGTCTCGCGGTGCCGCGAGACGCCGCGAGGCATCTCGAGGCGCAGTGCTGCGTGGTGCAACGTATTCTGAATTCTCACAATGAAATGTGTATCTTTTCGTGGAGTAAATAAGGGATATATTGTGTCGCTCTATTAAAATGTGCGCGCAGCGTCGCGTCGCGTCGCGTCTCGGTGTGAGCTGACCCTAACTGGACAAAATGTTTGCAGATTTATTCTTATTATTTTAAACAAACAATATTTTCCCGAAACCGAAAACGTATTAATTAATTATTTTTACTGCAAATGAGAGCGCGTTAATTTTAGTCTGAAAATTATTAAGCTGAAACACCGTTTTCATAGTGAAATGTAATTAAAGATTTCATCACAAGCTTATAATATTTACGTTAGCGAGTAGTGAAACAACAATGAAACATTTAAATTTCATTTGGAAACAACTGATCCCTGCAACACTCCAATATTGCTGAATACATGACGTGTTCAAGTCATAGCTCATAGCACAACGATATCGCTCACCATACATTTACTTAGAACACGTTCACACTTAGCTATAATTATAATATATATTATTGGCTTACTATACGCCATCTAAGTAAATGTATGGTGAGCGATATCGTTATGCTATGAGCTATATTTTTATAGCGTAGTCTCAAAAGTGCTTATATTATAAATTAGGGGGCTTACTGTTATCTTTTAGGATCCATCATGTCATCAGAACGTTTTGTTTGGGTTTTGTTTTCATTGAAGTTGACAAATTGTGACAAACTTCACACTTTAAAGGCGATGATTGGGCTAAGACGTCACAAAACTTCCGTAAAAATCCAAGCTTTCTTTATGAGGGTCGTAGTACGAAGTAGCATGGTAAGATTGAAACAATACTGTGCTAAGAGAGGTTGGCCTTTTGAAAGTAACTGGCTGACCGTCGATTTATGAGCTTACTTCAACAACGAAGATGATAACGCATTTTAGCTTACCACCCGGTCGTCGTTGACATTCCAACGGTCCGTACCAAGCGCTTTGCTGACACATTTCTTATGCGAACCGCTAAAGAAAGGAATGCGCTGCCTGCTCATGTGTTCTCCGATTCTTACAACCTTGGCCTCTTCAAGGCGAGATTGATAGAGCATTTCCTGGGCGAGCATGCAACACCTTAGACCACATCCTGTTTATTAAGCACGATGGTGGTCAAATACCTGCCCAGTTATTATTAAAAAAAAAAAGGAAACCGTTTATCGAACGGTTCGTCCTACTTCATTTTATTCAGCTATCGAATAAATAAACTTGAGAATAGACGAGAAAATCAGCAAGTCTTCTGTAACTTGCACCAAATTAATGCCGACAAAAATATTTATTGGAGATCGCTGTTATTGACGTCTCTCACAAACACTTAAATATTGTTTTTATAAAACGAAATTCGTTTTCAAACATTACTTATATTTCTGTATCTTTTCACAATCTGTAATAGCTTTCATGCATCAGAGCATTTTGTACGGGATCGGAAAATGTTTGCTGCCTCAAAATGATTTAAATGTTTTATGAATTCGGTTGAAATGTATCGCCTGAAGGCTTATTCGTTTGAAACGGGTATCTCGTTTTATTTGGAAATTGTAGCATCAATATATTTCAACTTTTAGTATCTGCATTCAAATTATTATTTACTATTTGATTATGAGTTTATTAGTGCATTCTTAATGTTAACCTAATTGGATAGTTTTGAATAATGTTTTAGTATTTTAAATATTTTATTAGGTACCGGCTATAAGGCTCACACTACGTGTTACCATAACAAAGTGAAATACACTTCAGCGCTAAGGAAATGTGTTAAAGCACCAGTGTTATATTGACATTGTTAACAACTTAACTGTCCAATCAGTCACATGTGACTCATCAGGAACTTGTTCAGGAGTCACATGTTGTGACTCATTGAACTTAGGAAAAAAATGCATCCCACGCAAATGAGCCATAAATGACTCAAAAAAAAAAGTAAAAAAAAAACAATAACTAAGTATATACTTAATTCAGTTTCGCAAAATTTGTGACGACACGATAGGGACTTTGGCGCGTAGTACGCGGCCGAGTAAGGTATCAAATTAAAGGTACTCGAGTCTATTTGTTCCGAAAACTATAAAATATACAAAATGTTTAACGTGATGATCACAAACTGCAATTAAAGATTTTCGCATAATTTGGAATTTTTCGTCGATCGACGAACCCGAGTATTGGGTTGTAACCTCCCTAGTATTTATTTATTACAGTGTAAATGTTATTTAGGTTATCAGAAACTAAAAAGTAGTAAACGTGTGGTAGTTGTAAATTGTATTGTCGCCATGACAGTGAAGTTATTAAAGGAATGGCTTGGCTCCTAGCCAGCGGAAAGTCACGGGTTCTCTGCCTGCTTATCGCTTGAGGTAACGCCTTGAATGGCCTTGTTAAGCTATATGAATATTTATGAGTTAGATATGGAAGTCTTACACTGGAACAATAGAGTTACTGAAATTTAATATAGATGTTCATAGACTTTAAGTACCATTTTGGGGATTCACCACGACGCAATGGCTGTTTGCCATCGTACTAGTCACAGTAGTAGGTACCACCTAGTAGGCTAAGAACCACACGCTGAATCTCGTATTCACTGATAATAGCAGACCATTAGCTAACAAAAGGATATATAATTATACTTAAATAGCATCGTCAATAGCCATTTTTTATGTCCCTACTGCTGGGGCACTGGCCTTCCTTATGGATTGATAAGGAGAACGGGCCATGACCCACCACGCGGGCCCAATGCGGATTGGTGGGTTTTACCGACTGCAAATGCAGCCGGGAACAACGGCTTAACGTGTCTTCCGAAGCACGGAATAGCTCAAAATAGTAAAATTTTTGGTCACCCATCCCGTGACCGACCATTGCAAAAGTTGCTTGACCTCAACAATCGCAGGCCGAGCGCGCGAACCACTGCGCAATGGGCTCCTCCTTGGGGTTTTTTTTTTAATATATGCTATTCAATATTTCAGCTTAGACTACTTTTAGAATTCCGGATAACAATATTTCTATCACATATATTTTTAACTAAATAACACTATAAGCTTTGTTACCTAGCACGCAGAGCACTGATTGATAAATTCAATCGACTAAAAAGAAAATACGCCCGTTCCCTTTCCATCCAAAACAAAAGAGAAACAAAGCATTAATTCCTTAATATTTCCTTGATCATTTTCCCGATACAATGGATCTATGTTTAGTGTGTTTCATTAATAATCTGTCTTCCCGGACAGAGGGATCAATCAGGCAGGACTCGACATTGAGAACGAGCCCCTGGGACCACCCATGAATGACCGGGATAGCTCATTCAATTTTCCCACACATCAAATAGTGACTAGATGGATGTGCTGGTAAATAAAGTACGGTATTACTTTTTGAGCTTCAAAATCTTTATTTCTATAACCATTTTTGACTCACACAAAAAAATCTGCTAACTGAACCTCGAAACAAGTCGACTCGGACAACTCAACCCCGAGAACTCGACCCTCATCATTATTTTATGGTTTCAGTTTTAAACACAGCTCAAAAATTCAGTTGGCATTTATTGATGGAGACAAGTATCTAGTAGTCGCGGTCGATGGGATTGAGTTTTGGGGTCAAGTTGTTGTGGTTGAGTTGACGGGGTTAAGTTGTCAAAGTTAAGTTTTGGGGGTCGAGCTGTCAAAGTTGAGTTGTCTTGGGGTTGAATAGTCGTGATATCAGGCAAGGTGCATGTTTTTGAGGCGACATTTTTTCAATACATGCGTAAAATGCATTCTTACTTCTTTCTGAAGATTTAGGTTGGCTATGGGTTTTTTATTATTACCCGAATTGAGTAATTCGCATGAACTATGTACGTACACCGTACGCGCCACTTGGGACGACGCTTTGACCTTCCCGTCGTTATGCCAACCATGCTACAAAGGGACGCAAATTGTTTCACGATGTGAACTGAGTGGAACTCTTTCTCTGTGCTGTTTTAACTTTAATAAAGCTATTAAGATGTGAAAAAGGTAAGACAGTCTTCTAGCTGAATATTGTCTCTATTTTCTTTAAAATTTTCGCTTTATTGTTCGTCTATGCGTGACAAAAATCTTATAACGTTGAATCTCATATATCAAAATTTATGTCGCTTAGTTTGTCCAAGGAATAAATAATTAGTTTCTGGAACCCTTTTTAAACCTATTGTCGGTTGCACCAAATTAGTAACATAAAAGTAACCGCAGACATGGTGCAACCCACGGCTAAATTATTTTCGGTTTGTCATTCGAAAGACACTTAAAACTTTGTTCCACAAATGTTTCATATCCATTGCATTTTCCAGTTTGCTTTATCGTCATAACATATATTGAAATTCCGCAATACGCCGGCTTTGTGGGGATATTTCAGTGCCCGAAACAAAGGGACTGCCTGTCATATACAACTTAAGTGTAGCAAAGGCAATTAAAATGTTTAATATTGATGAAACAATAATGTTTAACAATTGTTTATGATTTTGTTTTTGCATTTGCAATGCTATTTTTATACTTGTGATAAATTTTAATAGAATTAATATTAGACTTGCGGGCGGAGTCGACTTTTTTTAACATTTATTCTTTTAAAATAATTGATTTTAACAACGATTGCCGCGTTTATATAGGAATGAAATCTTTTTTATGAAAATTTAAGTAGAGATGCATTTGAGACGGCTGTAATTAAAGTTTAATGTTAAGACCATAATAATCTTCCTGGTTTGGCAGAGCATCAAACGTGTATGTAGCTGGAGAGTGAAATGTACAAACATCTCACATCTCACAGCCACACCTCCGACGCCACAATGGCATTGGTTGGGTTAAGATGTTGTCCGGAAACAATATTGTTAAGTGTGCTGCAAAGAAACTGGGCGTCCTCTTTAAGGCCAGGCGGTACTTCTCTCCGAATCAGCTGCGTCTTTTATACAAAGCAAAGATTCGGCCGTGCATGGAGTACTGCTGTCATATGTGGAATGGTTCTGCTAAGCATCAGCTTGAGCTTCTGGAATCGATTGAAAACCGTGCCAGGAAACTCACTGGAAACTCAGCATTGGTCACGGCGGAACACGGCGCCGCAAAGTTGCATGTTTATCGGTCTTTTATAGGATACACTTTGGAGAGTGTGCGAGTGAACTGCACGTCCTTGATCCTCCAGTCCCTTTCCGCCATCGGAGTACCAAACGCAGGTTAGCTTATTACCCGTACGTCATAGACATTGCAGCGATCCGTACCAAGCGCTTTGCCGACACATTTCTTATGCGAACCGCTAAATAATGGAATACGCTGCCTGCTCATGTGTTACCCGATTCCTACAACCTTGGCCTCTTCAAGGCGAGAGTGAATATGCATTTCCTGGGCAAGCATGTTACACCATAAACCACATCCTGTTTGTTAAGCACGATGGTGGTCAAATGCCTACCCAGTTATTACTAATAAAAAAAGTCTTTCCGATCATAGCCTTATCCATCGCCCCGAACGATCAACCTATAAGTTTACAGTCGCGCAAAAGGCGACAATCACAAAATACATGATGATAATTACATACGCTTTAAGGGTTATGTTCGTAGTAGAATGGTAAGCGTAATATACTGCCGTCTGTACACATATTCAAGCCAATCAGCTCACGATTCACAACAAAATCGTAACGAAACTCTTGAACAAGTAAAAAAGAGTAAACGATACGTGGAAATGACGCCGGCACTTTTTGTTGGAATACATTGTGTTTGTGAGTCGCGGAGAGGCACTTGAGCAGGGTTACCACACGTCCGGCTGATTATGTTACAAAAAATTACCTGGCAACCAGTTTCGCGCTGTCATTACTGTCACATTTTCAAACTGTATGACAGCTAAAATAGCGACGAAGCTGGAACTGAACCAAGTTTTCGTTATATACTCAGCCCTCGGGACTTTGATTGTCCGGATTTTTCTGTATTTTTTTGACGTGTTTCTTGGATTCTTGACATGTTAATTTAAGGTGGGAAGCTTTTACCCTATACCGCTCGGTATAATGTAAAATCTTTATCGATTTAATGGGGAATACAGAATACAAATGAAACGAAATATTAATGTTGAACTCGCGTCATTGGGCCATCGCAATTTTTTTCTGAACTCTGAAAACTATGATGCCAGTCAAGAAAGAGTTTCTTTCTAAACTTAGGTCCATGTCCTTAGTTTTGAACTACGAGATGGTAACCCTGTCTTCTACTTTGGTTCACAGCTGTATTGAAGCGGTATCGCGAATAGGGGGGTTTTTGTTTGGTCGCGTCGTGTGGAATCGAGTAGGCAGTCATTTGTCTCTTGCTTATTTGAATAAAAGTGTATACAAACCTACTAACCTATTTAAATCGGCATGAATGAATATATTATCAAAATACCAACTTCCGCCCAAGGTTTCACGTGCATGGTTCCCATTCCCGTGGGAATATCGGGATAAAAAGGAGTCTATGTTTTTCTCCGTTCTTATAAACTAACGCTATGACAAAAAACAAATCGATTGGTGTGAAGGGAGGACAAACAAACACACTTTCGCATTTATGATATTTGATAGAAGTTGGGGTAATTCGACTGAATATTGAAGCATATACCTAAGTTAGTATGAATAGCTATTTACTTTCATATATTTTGACATGACGTGTTCGTAAGAACAGGAAGCTAATTGTCTAATTTTAAAATCAATCGCAATCCCTTTCAATTCGTTATTTGAAAGATATTCACATACTTCAGGCCACACTATTTGACATTTGATAGTGATTGTGATCAGGATGCGTTTTGAAAGGTATTGAATGAACAAAATTGAACTGTCTAAGCAAAGTGACAGACGAAAATATCTTTCAAATGTATGCAGAAGTGTCAAAAGAATTGTCACTAAAAACATCATTCGTTACGAAAGGGATTGCGACGATAAGTTACACAATTCCATAAATCACAATCGCAATATCTTTCAAAGAGATTGTGATAGACTTTGAAATTAGACAATTCGGGGGCTAGTTTCAAGATGTACGGAACAGGAACAAGTAAATATTCAACTGCATCTGTGCTAACAAGCTACCTATACCATTAAGAGCAAGCATGTATAGATAAACATTGCTACTGCAGTCGTATGTAAATATAATTTTCTTTTGAAAACAATACAACCACCTTTGCAAGCAATACAGTTAAAAATCCAATAAATAAAAATATCGTTTATTTGTTACAGTCCATTATTGCCTGTTGCATAATACCATCCCCTAGCAATCCAGACAAACATAAACTCTAAACAGCTATGATTCAATATTGTTTGTACAGCCTTTGTTTTGTTTGTAATATGGATTAGCCAGAGCCTTGTTCTCTATCATCTAGGTAATAAAGTGCATAATTGCTTGTACATTGACTGAGAGTCGGACCGCTGTGATGGATTGTGAACAGCACCACGGTTGATTGATCAGGCCTTTTCAGGGGTCGATTAAGGCCCTGCCATTCATTCCGCTTTAATATAGAGCCCGCGATATAATTGAAATTATGATGAAAATGCAATACAAAACGTTTAGAAATACAAGGTTATTTCTATAACAAATGAATGGTCTTCATCAAAATTAAAAATAAATTAGTTAACTAATTGCAACGAGTTTCTATTTGAAAGTCCCTTGGGAACATTTTGACCCTGATAAAAAGTATTGCATGTCAATCCAGGCTAAATCTGAGTGCCTAATTTTCAAATTCGTTCAGCTGTTTTTGAGTAACAAACATACAAACATTTAAGCAGCCGTAAGATTTACAACAGATGTGCGTGCATAGGTGACGAGTCGTAAAAAAAAAATAACACAAAATCTGAAATTACTAAATTTGGGAAAACGTTTGAAATAAACGTCAATTAGAAACGTGATTTCGGGTTTTTCGGTATTAACAAAAAAAGTCTAACTACCTGAATGAAAGAGTACATCTTATATATAAAATTCTCGTGTCACAGTTTTCGCTCCCATACTCCTCCGAAACGGCTTGACCGATTCTCATGAAATTTTGTGAGCGTATTGAGTAGGTCTGAGAATCGGCTACTATCTATTTTTTATCCCGAAATTCCACGGGAGCGAAGCCCCGGGGCACAGCTAGTAAAATATAAAATTCAATTATTTATATTTTTCTTGTATCAATTCTGTCACGATTGGTTGGGCGCAACTCAATTATTCTACGTTGATTGAAGGCTTAAAGCGTTTTAATCACAACCAGCTCACAACTCGGCAAAGAGACCTAAGAATATTACAACAGAAACGAGACTTAAGTCTATAAATAAATTGATTAAAATATGATACCCTCGAAATCGTGCTGAAATAACCAATAAGTTCGGCCCCCTTTAAAATACGTTCTGAAAGAGGTACGCAGAGGTCTTTCTTAAATTTCTCATTCGTAAAAAATTTTACATTGAGATCTTTTTATTAATGGTAGGTATGCATTGTAAGTTCACAATTAAATTATCATTTTTAACAGACTTCAAAAAAGGAGGAGGTTCTCAATTCGACGGAATCTTAATTTAATTTTTTATGTATGTCTTCGAGTAATCGAGTACGATTACTCGAAGACGGCTGGACCGATTTGAGTAATTCTTTTTTGTTCGAAAGGGTATACTTCCCATGTGGTCCCGTTGTCATCATGTCAGGATCTGATTATGGGATCCTGGAGAAATCCAGGGAACTCTTTAAATATTATAGGCACTCCTATAGCGATTTCGGTGTTTTCTATAGTAACTTATGCATATGCTTCCGGAAAGCACCATTTGGTGAAGTGGAACTGATGATGAAGATCACAAATGGTCATCGGAACTATTAAATACTTAGCACCGGGTATAGCAGCATTATGTAAAAGGTGATTAGGAGTTGACATAAGGTTATTAGTGTAGGCACGGGACCTCTACTACCTTTAAAAAATTGTGAAATAAAAAACTTTTTATAAAAAAATTCAAACCGTCTTCAAAAAACTAAAAAGGCAAAAATACTTTTTGGAGTCGGTGCCAGCCAAGGCAAGAAAAATTAAATAGTAGGATCGCAATGCAAAGTAGAATGCCTTGGCTGGCACGGACTAAAAAAGGTTTATTTTTGGCTTTTTAGTTTTTTGAAGTCGGTTTAATTTTTTTTATACAAAATTATTTTATTTATTATTATACTTATTGTGAGGGTTGGTGCTCTAGCGATAAAAGTAAACGATCGGTTCAAAGAATAATGCAATATATTTTTATATTCAAAATGTACCTGCTTATATACTAAAATATTACGCAACATTAAACAAAGATAACGGACAAATATATTATATATATATATTTCACACAACATAGGAAATCGAAAACCGAGGGTGCTAATACATTAAGATATATTTATCTACCTGCAGTAAAATTATGTTTACATATATACGTGTGCGCGTTTTCTTCGAGCTTCAGTTTCCTAGGCGGCTGGTACAATGCAGACGTATGTCATGTCGCCACAGAGAGCAAGAAGAAAACGAAAACGTATTTATGTAAACATTATTTTACTGCAGGTAGATAAATATATATTTTATTCTCTGAATCGATCGTTAACTTGTATCGTCACAGCACCAACCCTCACACTTAACTTTACAGCTATGTATGCTCCATTAATATAGTTTTTTGTCTGTCTGAACGCTAATCTGAAGGATTACTTCAAGTCAGATAAAGAAATTGTATCTGATAACAACTCACGCGTAACGTATCTAAGTACATTAATTATTCCACGCGGTCGAAGTCATAGAAAGTAATCTTGTTCATAACCATGCTATCTACTATCTGTGTCCCAAATTTCATCCAAATCTCTTCAGTAGGTTTTTGTTTATTCGTTTCAAACAAACAAACACCGCCTTTTTGACCGCCTCTGTGGTCTAGTGGTACAACCACCGGTATCACACCCAGGGGTCCCGGGTTCGATTCCCAGCGGGGGTACATATTGTATTCGGTTTGGTTGGTGGTAGGACTTGTAGTAAGTCCGCCTGGCTAGCTACCACCATCTTATCTAAGTCTGCCGCCAAAACAACAATGTTTTCAGCATTGTTGTGTTCCGACAGTTAGAGATAAGATAGCCAGTTCCTCAGTGATTGAGGATTCCGGGAGAGGCTCGCTTCCATCTTCAGCCTTATCAATACTTAACATCAGGTATGATGAAGGCTAAGAGTCTCCCCGTCGTTAATAAAAAAAAAAAAACAATCTAATCTTTCCTCTTTATAATATTAGTATAGATAAGTATATAAGTTAAGTAGCATAAATATGTTTAGTAGAAACGATAAAAAACGTTGCGTAAAAAACAATTTGAGTACCCGCTCGTGTTCGCTGCAGTATCATGTTCTTTTAAAAACATAAAATTCGTTTTATATTAACTCGCGGCGACCTTCAAAGGCAATTTCTATTTCGGTTGCGCAGTAAATTGCTTATTTAGTCTTTCTGCATCGTTTTATTAAATTTTTGATGATGAACCGTTTTTAATTAAACTTTTTATTTAGATTTTGCGATTGCTTTTGAATATTCTTTAGAAATCAAATAATGAGGTGGTTTAATCCAATATGACGTATCTGATTGAATTTAACAAATCCTTAGCATCATAGTAAAGTATGTGGTTTAGTTTGAAGCTTACTGTTTACAGTAGGTACATTATCGTAGTCTTCGAGTATTTTCAAGTTATTATCGCTTAACCACAAAAAGGATCCTTCAATTTCATATCGATTACACTCAGACAAGGGAACAAAAGTGAAATTGCGGAGACAGAATAAGTAAAGTAAGTAATATAGACAAGAATAATATACTAGAAAAAAGCAACTTATCTCATGTCGCCCTGACGGGATTCGAACCCGCATCATTGGGATTCCGGCCCAATGCACTAACCAATTATGCTACAGAGACCTATGAGGACACGTCGAATCTTTCTAGTATATTCACCTTTCTACGGTGTTGGCCAGAGAAATATCCTCGCATTTGAAAGAACCATCTTTACAGATTATATTTTTTTTATTTTGCATTTTACAATGCTATTTCTGTGTGATAAATATTAAACAAGAAAATATACTAGAAAAAAAAATCTTCTCTCATTGATGAAACGAGGGTGGCCATCACCGTAGAAAGGTGAATATACTAGAAAAATTCGACGTGTCCTCATAGGTCTCTGTAGCATAATTAGTTAGTGCATGGAGCCGGATTCCCAAGGATGCGGGTTCGAATCCTGTCAGGGCGACATAAGACTAGTTGTTTTTTTTCTAGTATATTTTCTTGTTTAATATTTATCACAAGAAAAATAGCATTGTAAAATGCAAAATTAAAAAGTTATAAAGTAAGAAAGTTAATATATAATCCCCTTGCGGTGACTTTCAGTTTGAAATCGGTAAGATCTTAATCTGACTGTTTTATTAAAAACTTAATTCAAACAAACTTAGGAACTTATTTTCCTCTCTCCTGCTTTGTGTTTTTATTTCGTTTCATGATTAAATCTTTGGTTTCTAACCCAGAAGTTTTGTGTCGGATTCTCAGGAATAGAAAACATAAGTTTTCTATGTTTGGGTCAGCAGTGTTGAGGTTTGTTTTGAGACTAGCCCACGTTCAGTAGAGTTATTTTATGCGAAACTGACTGCTTTTCTGTCTGCTACCCTTTCCCCAGCTGTGTAGTGTCAGCTTAGAATAGCACTACCCCCTCTCATCCCGTGGGTGTCGTAAAATGCGACTAAGGGACTCAGCCTTCAGGAGATGGGCAGCAGCGTCTCCTACATTGGCTATACTGAGATCGCCAACCCGCCTGCCAAGCGTGGCGATTATGGCAAGGCCTATACCCAGCAGTGGGTGTTATGTGGCTATGAAGACGAAGACCCTTTCCCCTATACAACTGAACCGTGAGATCATGATATTTCTAGTCGTTGCATCAGATTTGGAGAATATTGGTACCTATGAAGTTGGATGGGATAGAATATTGAACTATGCTAATTTGGGTATCAAAATCTTAACGAATACATAAAATCTATGCGGATAAAGTTGCGGACGGTCCATACTCGTATATGGTTTGTTATATATAAGACGTGATTTTTTTTAAGATTTTCACCCGGAAAGTTGATTTTCGAGGAATGTTATTCACTATTTTAACCTGTATAATTTTTGAAGTGAAAACTTCTTTAGCAGCGTTGTGCACATCAGAGTTTTAGATTTTTGGGATGGGTAAAAATGTTAAAGTCGCGTCAGGACACGTGACCTGATCGAAAATTCGTAGGACGGAGGGAGAGTAGACCGCCGGCGCGGCGTAAGAGAGGAAATAATATCCCCCTCTCTTTCTACCGCGCGACGAAAATGTATGCCTGCTCCTGCTGTTCGTGTAAGCGGTTTTCACTTCTGCCGGCACTCTTGAAGTGCAACCAGTTGTTTTTTTTTGTGACAAAAAACAATCTGCGAAAGTGACTTTATGAGAAAGAGTCCAAATTTTTCGCGATGACATTTTGCCAATATGACATTTCCGGGTCAAAACCTTTTGCGGTTTATGCATAAACTATCCCTCCTATACATCGTTGTCTTGAGTGGTGTACTAATAGCTTTGTTCATAAAACCTTGAGTGCGTGCTCTAGGCAAGGTAAGAACCAATTTCTGTAAGCGCTCCATCAAAGCCAGCCATGAATAAAGGATCAGCTCTATTCTTTGTCTTTTTATTACTAATTTTATTGGATCGTTGCTCTAGAGTCGATGTTAGGTTGGAGTTGATAGTAATTTGAAAAGAAATACTTGTCCCGTCAAGACGGGATTGGTTTTAGTCTTGGAACTAATAAGATGTCTTCACTCTATCGTCGCTTAAAATTGTAAATCTGTTTGTAACAATAGTTATTTGTTATGCAAGACTAGAAAGTTGGTTATTTAGCGGCGAGTTACCTCTATTGAAATCTGAGCAAATGAAGGATTCTAGGATTGGTCCACGAGCGTAGCGAGTGGTTCAAAGATTGAATCCTGAGCGAAGCGAGGATTTCAAAGGTATAAGACGCTAAAAACTTTTCTGCCGAGAGCAACACACAATTTTTCACGTCACAACAGCGAGGAACATATTATGGTTGTTTCCGCGGTCAACTTCCGGTAAAAAATATTTTAAACATAAAGTTTAATCTAAATATACCTTATTCTCATTGTTTTAATGATATAAAAAACTAAAATAATAAAAAAGGAGTATTATAGTAAAAAAGTTATTTAAAGTAGGAATATATTGTTACTTATTAATAAGAATAAAAACGATTCCGTAAATGTTGACACTGACATGAGGTACAAGACACAGACAATTTAAAAATAAAGATTTATGTCACAGTCCGAAATCCAATTATAGGTTGTGAAATCTCACCCAGCCTAATATTTAATTCTTATAACATATAGTTTAATCTTATTGTTATTGTTTTTATGATTCGATGAACTAAAATAATATAATTAAACCAAAACAGAGTATTATAATTAATTTAAAGCTATTTAAAATAAGAATCAAATTTAACAAAAAAGTCAATAGTGCGATTCGGAACGCATTATGACATATTTTTAGGTATTAAATTAAAAAAGTACTTTGCCGCGCTAGGCCGCAAAAAGCGCCTAATCTGATTGACAAAACCTCCTTTTCAGAGCGTGTGAGGTAAAAATAAATATTTTTTATCTTATTATTTATTACTGTACTTTTTATATTTAAACTTACATACATACACAATCTTACTCCATAAATACTTACCTTATTTTAACCGATGACCGTTGGGAAAGATGGGCGGAAAGATTCTGGAATGGCGACCGCGCACAGGGCGGCCTCCAACAAGGTCCGGACGATCTGGTGAAGGTCGCGGGAATCCGCTGGATGCGGGCAGCACAGGACCGATCGTCGTGGTGTCTGGAAATCTTTGGGGGAGGCCTGTACCCAGCCGTGGGTGTCATGTGGCTAAAAAGACGAGGAGACGACGATAAATACCTTAATTTATGGGGTCGGCAGAGCAGCTAGAGTAAATTATATATTTACTTTGAATAGGTTTGCTCTTGATCCCAATCAAGCTCAGAAGCCCAGGCGCTAAAACAGGGTCCATGATGGAGCGAGCTAACTCAGAAGGTGCCCATTCACGCTTGTTTTGTGGTCGGTGGTCGGTTTATAAATACTCGGAAATACAGACGCAGGGAAGGAGTTCCACTCCTTTGCTGTGCGCAATATAAAAGATGTTGAGTAGCGCTTGGTGGGACATATATGGATATCAACCAAGAAAGGGTGGTAGCCTGCATTGCGTTTGGTTGTCCGATGGAAGAAGGGGGATGGCGGTATGAGCTCATGCAGCTCCTGAGCACACTCCGAAGTATAGTCTGTAAAAGACCGACAAACAGGCAACTTTGCGGCGGTGAGCTAGAGTGTGAAACTTGCTCTTCACCAGTTCTTTGTCGCCAATTAGCCACTCAGCTCTGATATAATAAACACCAATCTCTTAGCCATACCACAACGTCATAACATTTTGCATTGGTTGTGGCTAAGATGTTGTCCAGAAACAATAGTTACAGGTCGCCAGACCATCGCCTACAATAGTTTTTAAATATAGAATTAAGTATAGTATAGTTTTCAAGCCTACAATGGTTTTTAACCGCCTCTGTGGTCTAGTGGTACAACCACCGGTATCAGACCCAGGGGTCCCGGGTGGGATTCCCAGCGGGGATACATATTGTATTCGGTTTGGTTGGTGGTAGGACTTGTTGTAAGTCTGTCTGGCTAGCTACCACCATCTTATCTAAGTCTGACGCCATAACAACAATGTTTTCAGCATTGTTGTGTTCCGGTAGTTAGAGTTAAGATAGCCAGCTCCACAGTAGTTGTGGATTCCGGGAGAGGCTCGCTTCGATCTTCAGCCTTATCAATACTTAACATCAGGTATGATGAAGGCTAAGAGTCGTCGTTCATAAAAAAATATATAGCCTGTCCATTAATAAGCTTTTACTATCTGCACTGGAAAGATACCAGCTTCTATGTTTTATGATACATTCTATGTTTTTTTTTCAGTCCAGCGTGGGCGTATAGTTTACAATCTTATTAATATTGTGAACTAGCGGCCGCCCGTGGTTGCACCTGCGTGGTTTCCGGGATAAAAGTATCATATGTTTTAATCCAGGATATCTACTACCTATCTCTGTGCCAAACAACCAAATCGCGCTAAGACCAATTTGCTGGCCGAAGCTCCTATTACGAGAGCAATACTTAACATAAAGGACATAAATTAAAGGATAGACATATTTTCGTGCTATTGGAGTAATTTTGCAAAAGTTACATTGTATGTTATTTGTTATAATAAGTAGAGCTACATTATCACCTTGGATAAGTATCTGGTAGTTGTAATGTGATGTATAAATAAATAAATAAATCTGTTGAATAGCTTTAGCGTGCAAGAGTAAAAAACGAATTAATAAACAAACAAACTGACATACTTTTGCATTTAAAATATTAGCAGGAAGTAGGATAGGATTGTTATAAACAAATGTTGCCAGCTTATATTATAAAGCAACAACATAGAGCATTCGGGTTCTTGCTAATTTCTTGCTGTTCCTTTGTTTTGTCCGAAACCTCGTTCGTAGGTTGGTTTAATAGTTTGCTTTAATATTCTCGGAATAAGGTTTTGTTTCGCTTGCACAGCCCGTGACCGCGAAGTGCTCCACTTACGTGACCCAAAAGGCACTTGTAAGTCAAGAGAGACGCGATGCAATTGGAGAGAAGAGAAGAGTTATTTTGGACTTAAACTATTACAATTAAATTAGTTCAAATGTGCTCATGGCGGCGCTTGGCGGACTGATCGTATTCGACCAGTTTGTTAAGCAACGTTCGGTCCGGTCCAGTGTCGTATAGTGGCATTACAGCTGAGTGCTTCCGTGCTTCGGGGGTAAGTTAAACCGTCTCGGTCCCGGCTGTTGTCATTTGATAACAGTCGTTAAGCGTAGAGGCCTTCTAAGCGGCTTGATAAAGTTCCAATGTTATTTGTTGTTTTCAAAATTCTTTTTCTAGACAAACTGCCTTTTTTACCCATAACCAACCATTTTTGTTTAGTTGTTTACGATAACTTTATGAGACATTACTTAGGTACAATAACATAACTACTTAAGGCGGTACCCTGACCGGAAGTGGCGCCACGTTGAATTTTATTTAATATCGTAATTCTAATTCACAATTTTAATAAAAGTTTACGTGGAATTTTTAGAGCCCATTGTCTTGTATTTTTAGAAGGTATCGCTACATCTCGTCATAATCATTCGTAGAAGTAGATAGCAAATGTGTCAAAAACTGCCACTTTTAGCAGTTTTGCTATATATCTACTTCTTGCAGTGACTACGAGGGAATGTAATGATACCGTCTAAAAATACTAGACTATGGGCTCTAAAAATTCCACGTAAAGTTTTATTAAAATTGTAAATTAGAATTACGATATTAAATAAAATTCAACGCGGCGCCACTTTCGGTCAGGGTACCGCCTTAATGCTTTTCAATCCATGATCCTTTCTAGCTAGAGACTAAAATGTCGATGTGAAACTATCCGTTTTTGTTTTAGTTTGGTGTGTAGCGCTATATTAGTCTTTCGCAAACGGTTAGCTGAAGTTTTTTTTTTGGATGTAAAACCTTTGCTATCATTATAGCGCCCTCTCTCTTCTAAACCCTATTGTGTGCCCTCAGGGTCCATGATGATCTATTATTTATGTTCACCATATTTTGTGTACATTAGCGAATGCAATAAATAATAGAGTATTGAGTATATCTTACTGCACTATGGGAATGTGTCCGCTATAGTCGGATTTGTTATTCAGTAGAGTAATTTAGCAGGTGCCAAAGTCATTTTGTGACAATTGCTGCTTTAAAATGTAGCTATAATGATGATACCTATTGAATTTGTGTACGTGAATGGACTCAATATTAATTTTCTTTTCTTCTTCTTTTATGAAGTACGGGGAGACTCTTAGCCTTCATCATACCTGATGTTAAGTATTGATAAGGCTGAAGATGGAAGCGAGCCTCTCCCGGAATCCTCAACTACTGAGGACTTGGCTATCTTATCTCAAACTGGCAGAACACAACAGTGCTGAAAACATTGCTGTTATGGCGTCAGACTTAGATATTTACTGAACTGAAACTGGATCTGAGCAAATCATTACCAAGAACCGTTTAAAACAGCATTATTTATACAAAAAGACAATGTGCACCTGTCAAATTTCCTACGGAATTAAATATCCGATTATAGTACATCCTAATTTATGCTACTATCACAAAGCTACATAGATATACAAGTCTCTTCGTTTAAGACTTAAATACATACAATTTTAAGCCCCACTTAAGTCGTCACGAGGCCTCTTGTAATCCGCTGCAGCCGGTCCTTCGCGCCGGATCCGGCGGCCGACGGAAGCGGCCCGGGCCGGAACGCCGGAGAGCTCATCACAGACCCTGTTGACACATGTACCTATGTCTTTCAACTGCACTCCTTAATTTAGCATGAATATCAAGTCACAGTACCAAACATCACCAAACCTGTGATAAATATTAAACAAGAAAATATACTAGAAAATAGCAACTAGTCTCATGTCGCCCTGGCGGGATATGAGACAGTTGCTTTTTTTCTAGTATATTTTCTTGTTTAATATTTATCACATAAAAATAGCATTGTAAAATGCAAAATTAAAAAGTTATAATCACCAAACCTACCTGCATATCGTACCTACTATACAATCACGTATTTTTCATGCATTTCTGTCAAATTAAATGATCTAGTTACTTTTGTCTAGGTCTTCTGTTACCTACGCGTATTACATTACAAAAACTGTCACTGAGAAAATCTACAAATACGACGGATAATTTAAAATTATGGAGACAAAAAAAAGGTGTAAATAATTGTCCCCTGTGTGCTTACTGCAAATTTTATTCTACTCACGGTCGATCGTGAGCGCGTTAGATTTTTGTATGGCCTTGGTGTAGTACGTGGCGTAATCCGCTTGATGGCGGACCACTAATTTCATATAAAAATCTACGCGTTCACTATCGACCGCGACGAGAAAAAACTCGCACTAAGCTCTCTGGTGTCATAACAAAACGCATGTCGCTATTGATAAACCTTTTCAGCCTCCTACCAACCATATTCTTAATAATTGTAGAATAAGTTTTATAGTTGAAAGTCATTTAGTCAGCAGATTGAGGTTATAAAAGAAAGCTACTTTCATCAAAAATTCACAAATCGTGTGTATACGTGGATAGAAGGAGTTGAATATTTAAAACGACAAAAGTGTCTACTCGGACAGCCCGCAGCGCCGGACGTTGTCCGCCGTGTCCGATTTGTTGTCATTTTATATATTCGTGTCCGATGTTCTAGAGATTTGTTTGACGGCTTTTATTCTTTAGTTTTCAACATAGATGTACAAACGAGTGTTTTACCTGCGTCCTCATTTAATGAGTATCAACGCAATATATGTTGTAATCTTGTGCAATGTAGGATTTAAATATATAATTCAGATTATTGATAAGTTTAACCGCCTCTGTGGTCTAATGGTACAACCACCGGTATCAGACCCAGGGGCCCCGGGTTCGATTCCCAGCGGGGGTACATATTGAATTAGGTTTGGTAGGTGGTAGGACTTGTAGTAAGCTAGCTACCACCATCTTATCTAAGTCTGACGCCATAACAACAATGTTTTCAGCATTTTTGTGTTCCGGTAGTTAATTAGATATAAGATAGCCAGTTCCTCATGGTTGTGGATTCCGGGAGAGGCTCGCTTCTATCTTCAGCCTTATAAATACTTAACATCAGGTATGATGAAGGCTTGAGTCTTCCCGTCGTTCATAAAATAAAAAAAAAGTTTAAGCTTCATCGTCCTAATTTATAGGTGCGACTCAATCAGTACTGATAGTGCCCTCATGGGGTTCTTGTTTGGAACTCTTATTAAGACCAATGTACACAACAAGATAGAAATACGTACGGCCAATTTTATTACCATGAATTAATTATGTTTATATTTATTTAGTTAGTCATTGTCGAAGTTAGTCATTGGTCGAAGTCGAAGAAACGCTAAGTATATATTACTAGCGGTCGCCCGCGGTATCACCCGCGTGGTACCCGTTCCGTTTTCCTTTTGTTTCAATAGTGTTTGAATTCGTACCGCGAACTTCATAAAGTATTTTTTTTTCATTCCAGCCCAATGACACAACCTTTGAGATATATCTATGGATATAGAATATTACAAAAAATAACGTAATGACGTACTTGACTAGGCAGCTCCTGAACATTCGCAAGAAAAATATCGATATACAAATACTCATGATATATTTGAATAATGTAAATTTCTATAAACAACTATCTCAGATCCATGTACATCTTTATTCATTGTTCCTGCCAACGAACGAATTGAAGTTGTCATATTTTGACACACTTCACACAAAGCCTCCGTCAAAAAACTATTTTGTTTTATGAGGTTCGCGGTACGAATTGACATACAAAAATAATGCGCAGATAATGTTGGACAGAAAACAATATTGCGCTAAGAGATGGCGGTAGGCCAGCAGTTCTAGGCAATTTTCCTCAACGAAGAGCAACATAAATCACTCCTTTCACACGGAAATAAAGACCTGTAAAAAGAAGCATAATAAAATCAGTCGTCGCCATAAACAATAATGCCGGATGTGCCCAATAAGGCAGCAGATGTACGCCAACCCGGCACAGATGGGTTCGACTCCTGGCGAAGTGCCAACGATAATTCAGGCTAATTTACCCCACTTGGCACCGCCTACACCACACGCTCAGTTTAAGTTAAACTTCCTGGTTTAACTTTGATTTCTTCTATTCGGAAGCTGGAACTAAGTCGCGTGTTTCGGTTCAGTTCGGGAGAGAGACTAATGAAAACATTCGCTCTCGTGGTTCGGGAATGTCCGGGAATGTTCCGTAATTGCTTTGAGTTGGAATACCTGGACTTCGTCGTACGTTAAGTGGGATAGTTTTGTCAGTTAGATTAATTGGAGTGTAGGGATAATTAATTTGTGATAAGATACGTCTACGGACGACCTGTTTGGCGCAGGGGTACTAACCCCACCTTCTGCGCCAGAGGTCCCGGGTTCGATTCCCGGACAAGACAAATATTTGTGTGCATGAACATGTCTATTTGTCTTGGTCTGGGTGTTTAATATGTATATTATGTATGTATTTACAAAAAAAAAGTATATAAGTATGTTTATCCGTTATCTAGTATCCATAACACAAGTTCTTCATGATACTTAACGTGGGCTAGATAATTGGTGTGATTGTATGGAAATATTTATTTATTTATTTTTAGGTCTATAAGCCCCTATGTCAGCAAGTTTTCCTTTGAGTTTCAACCAAATAAACACTTTATTGTCTTGACACTGACAAGAAGAATGGAACTAACAAATAAACAAGTATTTCTCATCATTAATAGTAAAATGTTAATGTTGTGTAGGTACTACGTTTAATTCTGTAACGGTCTCCAAAACTTCATTTTCTGGAAAACGAACTTAAATAATTGTCGAATTGTTTTTTTTTTGTAATAACTATAAATAAGAAAATATACTGGAAAAATAGATTTGCAGCTTTCTAAAATGTAAGCGCGCTGAGTTATTGATGAATAACCGCATTTTTGAAGTAAAAACTTCTTTGGCGGCGTTGCGTTGTGCACATCAGAGTTTAAAATTTTAAGGATGGGTAAAAAATTTAAGTCGCGTCAAGACACATGACCTGATCGAAAATTCATAAGACGGAGGAAGAGTAGACCGCAGGCGCGGTGTAGGAGAGGAAGTAATATCCCCCTCTCTTTCTACCGCGCGGCGAAAATGTGTGCCTGCTTCTACTGTTTCGTTTAAGCGGTTTTCACTTCTGCCGGCATTCCCGGAGTGCAACCCGTTGTTTTTTTTTTTTAGTTTAATGTATAAAAATGACATAAAAAGGCTCTGACGAGATGGGTCACTATTAGGTTTTTTCAGTAAACAAAATTCTTGACAATTTGAGCCCTAATCCAATTGTTTAGGTCTAATAGCTTCCAAGATAACAAGGATTTTGAATGATAGTCTTGATGAATATTTTTGCTTTTTTCCGTTTTTGCGTTTTTCTCACTTAAATTTAATTTAGATTAGCATAATAATTATGTGTTAGTAGATAATGATCACATAGTAGACAAGAATTCTAGTAATTTTAGTGTTACTTCCAATTAACACCCGGTTTTTAGGTTTGTTTGGTTTATGGACGTTATTGAACAAACTATCATGCCTACGGACGCACTTCTAGTTTTAACATGTAGTTTATTAAATTTACTACAACTTTATTTCCTATAAATTTTCCCGGATCTATCTCATTATACCTGATATTTTGGTCGACAATTTTCTATTTATAATTTTTTTATTTTGCATTTACAATGCTATTTTTATGTGATAAATATTAAACAAGAAAATATACTAGAAAAAAGCAACTAGTCTCATGTCGCCCTGACGGGATGACATGACATGAGATTTTCACAATTTTCTCTTTGCCATAACTCAGCCCGCTCACATTTTAGAGTGCTGCAAATCTGGATAAATAATATCAGCTGGACCAAACAACGATAACGAATTTAGATATCGTTTCGCTACGGAACGATGTTTCTTTGTCTAAGATGAGATCAGAGTCCATAATGCGAATCAGTCCAAACTTCAACGAAACTATTGTAATGAATAAATAGTAAGTACACCAAATATATTTCATAAATATTAAACAAGAAAATATTCTAGAAAAAAGCAACTAGTCTCATGTCGCCCTGACGGCCCAATTATGCTACAGAGACCCTGTCTCTGTAGCATAATTGGTTAGTGCATTGGGCCGAACTCCCAAGGATGCGGGTTCGAATCCCGTCAGGGCGACATGACAAAAATAGCATTGTAAAATGCAAAATTAAAAAGTTATAAATATATTTCAGTTGCTTTTAGCATTCAAAATCAGTGCAATCGGATCCCCCAATCCAAACAAACCGCGCAAGCCAAACGCAGTTCGATTAACGAGGTCCTGTTTTCCGGATAGGCCTCTTACTTCTCATGTATCGGTCAAGTTACCAATCCGGGGCAGACATAAAACGAGCAGTGGCTTCCACTCGGCGCGGCCCTTAACAACACTGCGCTCCGATTTCAAAGGGCCCTTAAACTGTCGACTATTTTGACGGGAGTGGAGATTTCGAGCTTTTTATTCGCTGAAAGCTAACTGTGAATTAGACCTAATTGGTTGTCTGTAGCTGCTGATGATTTTATAAACGAGATTGCTTGTAATATACCTAGCGTTTATTTCGAAAGAAAAAAAATTTAAAATATAAGCTTTTAATAGAATAGAATAAAATACTTTTATTTGCATTTGACTGAGGTACATTACAGTTGTTATTCTATAATTATATATCATTCAGCCAACAACGGTGGCATGCAAATTATAATTAAATTAAAAAATATACATTAATTTAAAAGGTGACTATATAAATTCTAAACATGTCAAATTACGAATAATTAAAATTTATCAAAACATTATGGATGTCAAACTATGGATGCAATTCATGTACAATAACAATAAATAAAAAGAAGAAAAATAAATATAAATATGTCAAAAAAAGGCGCAAATTATAGATAGTCAAACATTAACATTAAAAATAACATTCATAAATCTCGAAAAGAAGTCAAAGTAAAGCGCAACCTTTTAAGGTAAAATCGAATCGTTATACTGCATGCTCAGAATAATTGATTGATTCGATGATCATGAAGTAGGTACTTGATACAAACAGACTTAGTAATAGGTACCAACATAATTGGACGGATAAAATACAAAGAATACTTAATAATAAATAATAATAAAAATCTTTATTGCACACGATAAACACAAAACAAGTACAAAGAAAAAATAAATATACAGAAGAATATACAATAGGCGGCCTTATTGCTACATAGCAATCTCTTCCAGGCAACCTTGGGTGAAAGAAAACAGATAAATACGGTAATAGGGGAATGGGTGCACGAAGAAGGAGGAGAAAAAGTATATATTTACTTATCAAAACTATGCATTGCTCTGTTTATTTTTTCGTATGTTGTATGGTTTTGTCAGGATATATGATTCTAAATTACCGATGCCAATGATTCTAAATTGACCGTGTGGTGACGGCCTAAGAATACAAGTGTCACCACTCCCTTACATGCCTGGGATGTCGTAAGAGTCGACTAAGAGGCTCGACGCATGAACACCTGTGCGAGAGAAGGAAAACTTGAACCAAACCCTCTACCATCCCGTCTGGCCAGCGTGGTAGCAGTAGGCTAATAGCCTCCTATGAACGCCACAATAGGCGTGAGCTAGGAGAGGCCTATGTCCAACAGTGGACGTCCACAGGCTGATGATGATGATGAGGATGATGATGATTCTAAAATAGGGCAAACAAGTAAAATCAATATTCAGCACCGACGCAGAATATTAAACGACAATAGTTTCCACCCGAAAGAGCTTTTATGAAACCAAAATGCGGTAACAAACCCTTTTATTGACTTAGTTATTAAAAGGACAATGGGCGCATATCGCCCGGAATAACCACGGCTGGACACATTCTATGTAATAACGGTGAATTATGAAAATGGTTACCATTTTGTTGCCGGAAACGTAATTCTGATTAAAATTATGCATTGCAAGGTTAAGTACATACAAACATGTATTTCATCCTTCTTATCTTTATTTATAGTTATACAAATATCAAACGCAAAAATAATTATGTCCGCTTAATGGTATTATATGTTATGTCCGATACACTTTTCTTTTAGCCTATATGATTTTTAGTTAAGAGATAAATTGACAGTGGCGTGTCTAAAACTTGCTACAATAGCAAGCCCAAAGCTCCACTTTTGGTATAAATAAAAAAAAAAAAATTCATACTACCACACCAATTATCTAGCCCAACCGTAAACCGTTTCTCCTTCATCCTCATAATTTGACAATTACAAACATTTATGCTGACATAACCCGTAAATGTCGGCGACGCGCGACGTGTCCAAACGCGCCGTATCCTTTGAGACGCGTCGCCTCAGGCCGCGGCCGCGTACTCATACGTCGACAAAGCGGTCGCTATGCACCGCTTAATTAGCCTTTGTTTGCGAATGCTATACAAACTTTGGTTGTGATTATGTTTCTATTAATATGCGGAGATGTTGTTACATTTATGAATTAGGTATTGACAATGAAAACAATAGCGATTAACTAAAACTGCAGTACAAGGCAGTAGTACATGAGCGGTTTTTATTGACTCGATAACGTGTAACGTGTGGTGGAGTAAGCAAGACAGCATGATGCGCTATATCTTATCATGTGATATAGGGGGGCAGAGCAGATAGTGAAATCCTATCAACAGTTAGAACATAATACATACAAAAACACACGGTGCAAGAAAGAACGTAATTACCGTCACAATAGATGGCGCTGAAAACAGCTCAGTATGCGATTGAACAACATGAATAGCAACACCCAGACCAGCCCCCTGATAATATAACTTGTGTCTATCAACGTTTGATTGAAAGTGCAGTCACATTACTGCTTTAGTAAAAATCAATGTGACAACTATCTTACTAAAGCAGCAATGTAACTGCACTTTCAATAAATTTCAATCAAAATCTGTTAGCAATAGAGTTAGATAATCAACTAGCAGATGAAGAGCACGCTATTCGACTTTCCTGCAAGTGGCTAACCATCAACTACCTTTTCCATACTTCCACCATCATCCCTACAAAAGTAAACTTGGACCTTGCTCAACTTTTGTCCAAGCCTACTTTGACAATGCAATTTTATAATATTCGAAAATTATCGTGGACGATAGGCTGGCAATGCTGGCATCCTGTCACTTTTGTTCCTGGATAACATTTCAGAGACTACCAATGCCAAATGTGGAGTTTTTAGGGTATGGCTAGTGCCTGGAGAGTGACTTTTAGACATATTTTACTCTTAAACTGCACGCAAGGAATATAATAGGGCATTAAGGCATGTGTACATACGTGTGTTTATGTGAATATAATATGAAACCCGTAGGTAAGTACTTCAAAGTATTCTCAGCTGTTACCTTTGTCCTAAATGCTTACTAATCCGCTTTGGTCCCGACCCGAAATAAGCAAATCATGAGTCAGCATTTACATACTATAACATTGGAGCTTTTGTGCTAAAATATAAGACAAAAGCTGTGTAAAGAAATTCAGCAGTTTTATGTTCCACAAACGCTTTTAACTATGAAATGTTGTTGTTTGTTATTTTAGACGGTTCGGAAATTAGCGAAAAGTTTGCCGAGTGCCGACGGCATCGCTTAGTTGCCAACTTCGCTGGATAACAAAACACCTGAAAAACAACTTTAAACTAAACTCTGCAAGGTTCGTTTTCAAACTACGTGTTTATCGACTACCTGGTTCTTGTTTTATGATTGAGCACCTCTAACGGTGTATTAAATTAGTTTTGTTTGCTTATATTAGTTTGCGTTTAAGTTACACAGATGACGTAGGCCAATGATGGTTCTGAAAGGATAACAATTTTCCTTTTTACCCACGACGCTACGGAGACGGTATATGCGTTTGGGGTGAGAGGATGTTTGTTTGTGTAAACCAATGTTGCCATTTATCTCTAAAACTACTAGTCTGATTTTGATGAGGTTGTCAGTGATGGATTTGGATTTGATTGGTGCATGTTCTTAGATAGGTGTTACATGTACAACTCACCAGGGGGCTCTGGAGTGAATATTTGTTTTGCAAACCAATATGTTGCCATTTATCTCCAAAACTACTAGTCCGATTTTGATGCGGTTTTCAGTACCGGGTTTGGGCTGGTACATAATGGCTATGCTGTTTAAAAGGTTTGAAATAAAAAACAAAAATAACAATTTTGAAAAAACTCACGACGGTTTAAGGCGAACAGCAAACAGGAAGGGTTGACTATTTTGATTTTGGTTTTTAACTGACTTCAAAAAAAGATAGAGGTTATAACTATTCGTCGTTTATATATATATATATATATTTTTTTTTATTTTTTCAAAGTCACAGTATAAGTCAGAGATTTTTATTCAAATAGACTTATAGATAACTGCTTTCGAATAGTCCAAATATTTTTTTCCCTACCAGCCATTCAGGACGACTATGTATTTTTATGTATGTACATCGATTACTTGAAGACGGCTGGATCGATTGTAATGATTCCAACCAAGTGGGACCCATTTTCAAAAATTTCGAAATCAGTCCAGTATTCTTCAGGAAATCTCAAAAATACTGTTGTCAAAACCGCAAGATAGCAATAAAGTTCCCTAGATGGCACTGCTTATCGGTCAGGCGGTTTGACCCAAACGGTTTGACTCAAGTTAGTAGTTGCCTACACTACTAGTTTGAGTCAAACTGAAGTGCGGGACTTATCCTAACTAAAAATTGTGAAATAAAAACTTTTTATAAAAAAATAAAAAATGACTTCAAAGTGTAAAAAATAAACCTTTTGTTGGAGTCGTCGGTCCAGCTAAGGTAAGAAAAATAAAAGTAATCGAAGTTCAATGTAGAATTCCTTGGCTGGCACCGACTCCAACAAAAGGTTTATATTTTCCTTTTTGATTTTTGAAGTCGATTTTTTTTTTATATTAAATGTGGTGATTTAATAATTTTGTAAATCCACAGAGAATATATTTTTAACGATGATCGGAAAAATTTAATACGGTTACTAATAAGTTCAAAACGTCAGGTAAAATTAATTAATACTTGCTCATTAATTCCGATGTAGTCGCTCAGTAATATTAAAGCAGGGTTAAATTTAGCCTGCGACCGGTGGAGGGCCTGCTAGGCTTCAGATATATTCATTTTTTATTAACCAGGGCCCTATAAGCCTTTTAGGCTCTACCTGTGGCCTGTAATGCATTAAGACCTCTTTAATAAATAAACCATGGTGGTTTAAAACTGAATTTTTAACGTAAAGGAATATGCTGTTATAGTGGCTGTCACTTGAGAAGGGTTGACTGACGTCATATTATTTTACTAATCCAGTAAGGAAAACTAAAAAAAAGTTAAAATGTTATCAAATTAGATGGAACTCAAACATTAAGATCTTACTTCGCTGGCTCTGCGTCCTGAATTGGATCCTGGCCTCCAACGTCAAAGTGCGCCATCCGTTCCTGTCTTGTGTGTACTAAGTCTGACCAGTCGGCCACTTCCAGTTCCTTTAGGTATTTGGTCACTTCGTCTTTCCAGCGGTATATTGGGCGACCAACCGGAAGTCATCCGGCTGGTTGTCCAAGATACTCTCTTTTGGCATTCATCTAATTTCTTTTCTTTGGCATATGCTGATATTCGGCTCTCTCACGAGTTGTGTTATCTCTCGGTTGAATCTTTGCCTCCACTCCCCGTCTTCTCCTTTTGTTGGCTCTTCTTCCCTTTAATAAATGACTAATAACCAGTATATTGTTTTAAACAAAGAGTACATCAAGTTATATCGCTTAAGCTCTTGCTTACGCAATACACATATTATTTGAAGCGCCAAAAGCGCTGTTTGTTCCCGTACATTAATTTAGCCGCTTTGAAGTGACTGCTTTATATTTGCGCTTCTATCGAGTTACCTGTGCCAGATAATGATGTTGTTTTAAAATTAACACAACGTTGAGGAATAATACTATTTTAATAAATTTCTTTAGATCTTCAAAGGGAATAATAAATATTATTAAGGCATAGAAAAGGCCTTTCTTGACAAATAAATAAGCCGACTTCTTGCTTGCATTTTAAATTTTGGTATATACGTTGCCTACGGGTTCGTTTGCGTTATTTCTTTTTTGTGCGTAAGTCTGTTCTTTTTACTGCAATAAAAAATATTCAAATAGTTGATCCAGATAAAGCCATTTCTACACACATTTCGTTGAGTCACATTCGTTTATTTTTGCTTAGGTATACAGCGAACAGTCAAACAGAGAAAAGTTTCATAAATTGTTTATTGTATCACAGCAGTGTATGTTGTATTCAGAATCTTTTCCCAATTCAACAATGCAAAGAAAATTGGAAAGCTTTTTAATCCAATTTTAATCCAATACTTACAAAGCAATTAGAAAAGGTGTAGGTACCTATGTTCGAAGAACTCGCCTCATCCGTTTGTTTTCGAATGCGTAACGACAGTAATGAAACAGAAATAACATATACATCTCGATAAAGAGCATTAGGGCCGGTTTTTATTGGTTGGGCCCGCGGAAAACGGCCCTCGTGGGCCGGGCCGGATTTATTTCCTGCGCGGGTAGGTACTTATACTGTATTAAATTACTTTCTCTTTATAGTAAGCCAAAGATGGAATTCAGAAGTTGTCTTTTTTATTAGTAGACTAGCTTAAGCCCGCGGTTTCACCCCCGTGGTTCCCGTTCCCGTGGGAATGTCGGGATAGAAAGTAGCCTATAATACTCTCCGTCCTTACAACTAACTGTATGCCAAAAATCAAGTCAATTGGTTGCTTCGTTAGGGCGTGAAGAAAGGACAAACAAACACAATTTCGCATTTATAATAATATTAAATTGTTAATTAATATTATTTATTAAATTATTAATATAATTTATTAATGATTTTGTAATTTTTGCATTTTTCAATGCTATTTTTATACTTATGGTAAATTTTAAATATAATAATAATTGGACCGGATTTCCAAAGGTCGCGGGTTCGATTCCCGTCTGAGAATTCACTTGTGGCCGAGTTAATTTTTTCCAATATTTTTCTATTTAACCATTGTTGAGAGACAAATAAATGATTTTTTTTATTATTTTATTATTTAAAATTTACCATAAGTATAATTTATTAAATTATTAATTCAACAATATTATTATATTATATTCTTACTTGCTTCCGCCCGCGGATTCACCCGCGTGGTTCCCGTTCCCGTGGGAATGTCGGGATAGAAAGCTTATAATACTCTCCGTCCTTTCAACTGACTCTATGCCAAAAATCAAGTCGATTAGCTGCTCAGTTCTGGCGTGAAGAAAGAACAAACAAACACACTATCGCATTTATAATGTAAGGGATAGGATACTAGGTTTCGCCCGCGGTTTGACACGCGTTGTTCCCATAGAACCATAGCCTTATAGAACCTTTATGAGAGAGAGGAGAGAGGAGCGAGGATTTCTCCGGCACCGCTCACACCCTGCTCGGCAGCCGGCTTCATTACCCCCTTGCATAATGTTGACAGGTTAAGAGAAAGAAATGAAGAAAATCCTATGTATTTAGTGGTTTTACCATATTCATCGGTGGCTGGTTCACCATCTTTCTCCCACATTTTTCAACTGTTTCTCGGTCAGAATGTAGGTATTATATATTTTTTTTAATGAACTTCTATTTTCCAGCAAAGTACGGTAGGCTCCGCACACAACAGTTTTTGTTGCAGTTCGCCAACTTTAATGGATGCGTCGAGTATACGTGTATCGGACCGCTAGTTGCGCAACTCTCAACTTTGAGCTGTTGTGAGATGTGGCTAGATAAGTGCTAGGTGCTCAGTGTGTGCTAGCAGTTGCAGAATACGTACAGAATTTTGCTATAAATTTTCATGGTTTTCCGTCTATTATGTCTCTCCTTTTGTCGTCTTTACATCAATACAGATACGTCGTGATGGCTTGTTTGGCTTAGAGGTACGGATATCCGCCTACTGCGTAGAGGTCTGCTTAGGGCGTAGAGAAAAGGTGGTGGGTTCAATTTATATTTGTGTGCATCAACATGTCTATTTGTCTTGGTCTGGGATTATAATATTAATATGTTTAAATTGACTAACTAAGTGCACCGTTGTCTATATCCATAACACATTTTTTTTTATGAGACTTACCTCTGGACTACAATTATAATTAGCGTGATTGTATCAACGTAACTTTCAACATAGCTAAGTACCTATTTTCTGCCTGGTCCATCTGGTATTTATGTGTTGATAAATTCGTAATAGTTACATTAGGACTTATGGTAGATATTTAAGGTTGACTTTTTAAACTTATCGCGCTTACATTACAATGACCGGAATTCCGACATCCCGCGACCAATTAGATGCAACATAATCCGGCGCGTCGGGATAATTCCTGCGATAGCTTTTAGGGCCGCCGCGTCACTTGCGGCTCTGAATGCGATCCCGAGGATTAGCAGCCGTGTTCACGCGCTAATGTACCATTCCATTACGGATAAAGTTTTACTTAAAACGACTTTTGATAAACGTTTCGCTTAAGTTTTTGGTACTTATAGGAATTAAGATGAGCTCAACGTGAAGTTATTTGATATTCTTAGTGAAATATTATTTTAATAACTTTGAAACGCGAGTCTAAAACACACTTTATGGAAGTAATGATTTGTAAAACTGTTTTCTTAATCGATGTTTTATTGTTTCAGGTACATTTTGGTTACAACACTATCAAATCATCATACTGCAACTTTGATGCCTGAAAATGAGATGAAAAACCTTGTGGTTGTAATGTAAGTACCTACTTTATTGACTTTCTGAAATTTATTCGTCAATCAAAGTCAAAGTTCTTTTACGTAGATGAAATAGTTCTTAGGCTTATTATTAAATATAGCTGAGCTATTAACTCTCCTTGAGTATAATTTTATAAACGTATCAACCAAAATAAAAATTTGTAGAAAAAAAGAAACAAAATATGTAAACAAGTCAAATGGCTATCGGTAATGTACATGAAAAGATATATCCGCAAATTATAAATAATTCATAATTATCTGTCGAAAACTTCATTCACGGTACTGAAAAAATCAACGCTAGTCGCTAACCACTTGATAACAAACAAAAATTGACGTAATTTACTTCAACAACAAGAAATACGAAACTCTCAATCGGATATCGCGAATCAGACACACAGTTGTCCGGATTGCAACCGATTTAAAAAAAAAGGATAGTTTCATTAGTGCTGTATTGAATCTGTACGAGTGAAATGTTCGAAGTTTCAGTCACAAGTTAAAAAAGAGCTTTTGAAAATGTATACAGCGTAGATTCCGTTGTATGTTGTATCCAATTTACAGTTTAAGTATATAATAGTTACTTCTATAATGCTATTACGTACTTTAAATTTATTTTTGAACTTCAATTCAACTGAAACTCCTAGGGTATAAGTATTTATCAATAAGTACCAAGTTTCAGGTGTTCTTTTTTAAACTTAATCATTATTTGCCAGAGATCAAATTGAAAGTACAATAATAATACTTCAAGAATTTATTCGTATAATATTTTTAGGTAAGTATATGGGGTTTTTGGCCGTGGTGCCGTATAGTGACGGTCTAAGAATACAAGTGTCACCACTCCCTTACATGCCTGGGCTGGGATGTCGTAAGAGTCGACTTATGATCGGTTTCAATAACCTATCCTCAGTAAGAGATAGGCTTACTAGAGCTTTGTTGCCTAGATATTTTTGTTAATCAGCCCAAAATAACCTAAAATAACAGTGGTTGCTAAGTAACGTAACCAAGATAGACCTAGCTCTTGTTAAGGATATATTATTGAAACCGGCCGTAAGAGGCTTTGAACACCTGTGCGAGGGAAGAAAAACTTGAAACAAACCCTCTACCAACCCGTCCGGCCAGCGTGGTAGCAGTAGGCTAGTAGCCTCCTATGAATGCCACAATAGGCGTGAGCTAGGAGAGGCCTATGTCCAGCAGTGGACGTCCAGAGGCTGATGATGGATGATGGGGTTTTTTACGGATTATTATGTAGTCACCAACTTCACTTTTATAGTAGGACGGAAGCAATGAGCTTGTGTTAAACTCTGTTATATTTTCACGTATTCATTCATAATAGTTTGGTAACGGTCTGTGACCAAAATATCAATTTAACCCTAAACGACTACCGTTTACCCTGTTAACCCTGATACCATCAAGGGCCCCTGATGTAAATTGATCACTCAGTCAATAACGCCCGTAATTTGCGGTGACACTATTTTAGTAGCAGTAGTAGCATACCAATCAACAGAGGTGTATTTAATACTAGCGGCAGCTCGCGGTTTCGCCTGCGTGGTTCCCGTTCCCGTAGGACTATCGGGATAAAAGTATCCTATGTTCATAACCAGGCTATCTACTTTCTGTGTACCAAATTTCATTCAAATCCGTTCAGTAGTTTCGGAGCCCATTCAACGCAAACAAACAAACAATCAAATCTTTTCTCTTTATGATAGTAGTAGTATAGACTATAAGAACAAACTACTCATTGGAAAAATTTATCCATCTGTATTTAAGTCCTCAATGTGCGTGATGTTTTATACATTTTGAGGAATTAGTTAATTCCTTGGATTTAAACTTAGTACTTTGGATAGTTCTAATCTCAGTAAAATTGCAAACTAGAAAAGAACGAAACGCTTAGTATGAAAACGCCCTATTCCGAAAATGGACATACGGTACTGAAATAACTATTCTTAAAATGACTAGTTCCGAAGATTACCATTTTCGAAAAGAACTTATTACTAAATTGACTCATTCCTAAAATAACTCATTCCGGAAATGGCTTAAAATCTCTAAAACCAGTAAAGGGCAATTTAAATTGTTAATCATCATGAATACGTCGATTTTAGGGTTCCGTACCTCAAAAGGAAAAACGGAACCCTTATAGGATCACTTAGCCAAAGCAATTAAAAGATAGCCGTTTATGCCGCAAATTTTCGAAACTCGCACGGAAATCAAAACCTACAGGGTACTTCCCGTGAACTTAGAATCTTGAAATTTCGTACGAAGTAACGTCTTATAGCACAGTAAAGGAAAAATTGCGAAAACCGTAAATTTTTAGTTAGATCATATAATAAAAAATATTTTACGGAACCGTCGTGCGCGAGTCCGAATCGCACTTGTCCGGTTTTTTGTACCGTGTGACTATTTTCGGAATAGATCATTTTCGGACTAAACGGAACGAAGCCCTGGGACGCTAATATAACGATAAATCTGAAATCGTGCTTTTCCCGGAATCCTGAATCGCTGAGGAACTGGGTAGGTATATCAAATCAATAGATCCTCTATTTTAAACAACAAAACCAAGAAACTAAATTGAAAGCTGTAAGTTTGCTTCCACAATAGTAACTGAGAGACGTTTAAATATACCGAACGGAAATTTACCGGTGGAGCGGAATTCTAAAGACGACTTCACAAAGCGCGATCGGCGCACGACCGGCGCTTCCGGGCGATCAATCGTGAATCGAGCGCGTCCAATGGAATGGGAAGAAACGGGTTACAAGTTCTGTGCTCTTTTGTGATTTAGTTAGTGTTTAGTTTGTATGTTGTTTTATTTACTTTTACATTTAGGCAGCGTTATGTTTATGAGGTTTATTCAGTGTGTAATTATTATTGTCAACTCGCTTTCAATATTTAATTACTGGGTGGGTGATGTGATGCGCTCATAGCCGTGCTTGACAGACTGATCGTATTCGATTACGTTTATTAAGCAAAGTTCGACCCGGTCAGGTGTCGGATGGGTGACCGTAAAGTGGCATTATAACTGAGCGCTTCCGTGCTTCGGAGGGCACGTTAAACAGTCGGTCCCGGCTGTTGTCGTTTGATTACAGTCGTTAATCCAAGTCCGAGGCCTTATAGGCGGCTTGATAAACTCTGACACCATAGGTGGCCACTAATCCTCACTCGATAAGAAGAAGGTTACTGGGTCACGGTAAGGCTCTAACTAGTGCAATGGTCAAGAACAGCCGTATACAAAATTAATTACCAGTTGTTTTTTTTTTTTTTTTTACTAAGCGATGGATCGACTTGAGATTACTTTGTTTGGATGAGGTTTTTCAATGCCATACATATTTCATTTCGCCACCTGACACAATAAAGGTATTACGTTTTAACCAGATACTTAAAAGAATATCACCATATTTAACAAAACACATCGCTGATGTATACTAGACCTAATTAAAAAAAAAACAATCTAATTCCAACTAGATTACAATCTCTATTACTTAGTTGTAACGTAATAATCAGAGAATTAATTAAATTCCGAACAATAACAACACAATCACGCAGCACGTATTCTCAGTAAATATTAATATTACTCTAAGTGATATTAGGCCTGGCGTAAATTAATTTGGGAGAAGTTGTCCAGAGAAGTTCCAGAATAAACCACAATATAAGCTGTCAGTATTCAAGTACCGTTTCTAGTAATTAATCTCGACGCCATTGTAAACGTGATAATGTCTACAACAATAATACAGAATAATAATAGTAGCTATTAGAAATATTGAAATGTATTTCTGGTTGCTACAAACTTAATTGTAGTCCGTCTCGTTTACGTCTGTAAAAAACAAATAAAAAGTGTTTAAGTTAACTTGAACACTTTCGCACTTTACTATCTGGCCAAGACAATTAGGCGCATGACAGTTAAGAAAAACTTAAAAAAATCTAACTGAAAACCAACATTTCAAGATACGCTAATCAATCAGTGAATCACTGTAGCGCTAATAAATCAGATTATAAGCGAAATACGGTGATAGAAGTGGGCTACAGGTGCCAAAAGTCTCATGCGCCTAATTGTCTTGGTCGTGTGGTAATGGTGATTAACACATATACTATTGGAAATTGGTTTAATTAGTGGACACCAATAATATTTAGCGTCGCGTCGTGTAGTTTCATTTCTCTTATAATAGCTATTAACTACGAAGTGATTTCGTGGTTTTTCGCCTAATATGCAAAATCGATCTCGCTCCCGCGCGCGTCCTTTTCTCATTGCTATCTCACTTCAGTCGTCGCTGTATTGACTAATGTAGCTTCTATTTGTGTAAAACAAAATTTTCCTGTTTATCATAATGGCACCAACGCTTAAATATTTTCTTAATAGCGATAGAATACTTCTGAAGTGCCAGAACGCCTGTAAACGTAACGTCAATATGAGGAATGGAATTTTCTACTTAGTTTCTCTCTGTTAGTGAGTAGGTAGTACCTGTTACAATATAAAACTCCTCAGCCATGAAACGCCGTGGCGTAGTGTCGTAATCAAACTGCAGTGTCACCAACTTGCATTAGTGTTAACGGCCGCCAGTGTTGCCAGCTGAGCGCCAGTTACGACCCTTTTACTGTCGAGAACTCTTGAGGACTTCCCCGATTATAGTTAAGGCTGTGCTCATTATCAGTTTAAAGCTCATTTAGGATGCTAGTTTGTTCAACACTTTTTTGTATAATTATATATTATATTTACCATACGTTGTTAACGTTTAATAGACCGGAGCTTTTTAAGTTTTATAAGCAGGTATACAAACATGTGTTATTTTTTAAATGGATTATTTAATTCGGACTTATATGTTATAAGCGCTCTCATAGCTACACAGCAAATGCTAGTGTAATGCTAGTGTAATGTGCATTTTACTCTCTAATGACCTTTGATATATTTCATGATTTTCGATTTTTTGCATTTTTCCATGCTATTTTTATAGTTATGATAAATTTTAAATAGAAGCATTGGACCGGATTTCCAAAGGTCGTGGGTTCGAGTCCCATCTGAGAATTCACTTGTGGCCGAGTTTATTTTTTTCCAATATTTGTCTGTTTAAAATGTATCATTATGCACCTTTGATACATTGTCGCTCCTAGAAGGGATTTATGGCGTGAGTTTATGTATGTATGTATGTATATATTATAATCTGTCATATAAACAAAGTGGAACTAGTTTTAAAATGGACTTCAGAACGCATGGGTCTCAGCTTGGTCAACTTACATTTATGACAAATACTTCAAAACTGCACGAACTTGACTAACAATTCAGTAGAAATCTTAATTAAAAAAAAACTCGAAACATTTCAATTTCTTAGTCTATCGATCGCTTGGGAAATACCACTGTAAACATAAAAAATTTAAACCTAGGCAGGTATTATTTACCCGCTTGTGAAACGGACAAAGTGGCATTCCACGTCACTCCTATTTATTTATAAACCTACAAATCCAACGGTGCGTGTTATAAATTGCAAATCCACGTGCCCAATGCCGATTGTTCTACAGCAAGCCAAAAAAAGCTTCGGGTCAAATAAAAATACATAAAATGCGACGACCCGACCCGCCGCGTCCGCTTGCCGTAAAATATTTGTCATTGTATAGTATTTACGCCGCCCGCCGGTAGTTCGAGACCGGGGGATTCAACCAAATTAATAGTGCAGTGAAGTCGCTCTCAAAAATGGATATAAAGCTGTGACTCCTTAAATATCGGTGTGCTTTTGTAAATAGTGCAGTGAAATCGCCTTCTATAATATGGACAAAAAGCTGTGGCTCCTTTGGGGTGCTTTTAGGAATAAGACGATGTCGGGTAAGGGACGAGTCAATTAAATCACATGGCGAAACAAAGAGAATATGTTTTGGTCATCTTACTTTACCGTACCCGTTGAGTATAAAATATTTGACATTGTAATATTATAAAGCTGAAGAGTTTGTTTGTTTGAACGCGCTAATCTCAGGAACTACTGGACCGATTTAGAAAATTCTTAGACCATTAGAAAGCTACATTTCTCCCGAGTGACATAGGTTATATTCAATAATGTCAATAATTATTACTGATTCGATTTGAATTGCCGCTAAAATAAATTAATAAATAATAATTGCATACAATCACACCAATTATCTAGCCCACGTTAAGGTTCATTAAGAACTTGTGTTATGGATACTAGAGAACGAATAAACATGCTTATATACTTTTTTTCTAAATACATATTATACATATTAAACACCCAGACCAAGAGAAATAGACAAGTTCATGTACACTAATATTTGTCTTGTCCGGGATCGAACCCGGGAACTCTGGCGATGAAGGCGGGTTTAGTACTCCTACGCTAAACAGGTCGTCAATCAATTACTAGAGTATAAAAATACTTTATTAACTAATTTTAAGAATAAATGTTTAGTTTAATTACTTATTTTAAGTCATAATTACTGACATTTGACATTAATTCAATCTCGATCTGAATGCGGTTGCGTAAGAGTATGGGGGCAGGTATCAGCATTGTCCAGCACCAAATTAACTACATTTATAGTTAGTTTTATTCAATACCATGCTGGCATTTGCCATCCATAATTAGTTTTGCCACTGGTTTTGCCATTTTAACGCCGCTAAAATAATATGATGCGATGACACGAAATTTTAACCAAATATAATTATTAACTAACGTGTTACATCTCACGTGCCTTGTGATAACATTATATTGTGTTAGTAATAAAGTTCTAAGTTATTGTGTTTAGTTAGCTGGACCCAAAACAATAGGGATCGCAGATTACAGCCGGCTACGTTACGGACCGGTATAGTATGTTAATAGCATGATATTAGGGGTGAATCCCCCGGGGTCCTATCGACGGGATTAAGCTCGCTCAATAAAGTAGAAATCTTTAAACTTTGTGATTAGGGAAAAAGCTTACAGCAAACATGATTACTTACAGCAAATGATGTTTGAATACTATCAGCAAACACGATACGTGATGTATGAAAAGTTTTTCGAAACGATAATTAATAATAATAATACATTTATTTAAATACATGTTGGTGAAGTTGTATTTCGTTGTGTGTGATAAAATGAATTTGTGACAGTAATTAAAACAATACAGATAATACTATTTTGTATGAAGAATACATCTATACAATTTATTGTTCCCAGTATTTTGTAATTTTTTTTTTACATGTTTAGGATTTTTGTACAATCATGGTTATACAATCGTCGAACCGTCAAACAGAAAACATTCAGACCACAAATGTAGTAGGTGGAGTTTCACCCGAGTTCTTTTCGTAATAACAGTGTTGTGAGACTCCATTTTTAACTCAATCTACCGTATAATTTCTACATATAACAAAATATATTTACTTGACATTCGCGAATTTTATCGTGAGCACGCCATTAATTAAGAAAAAAGAATGTAGTAGGTGCTAAAGAGTTTTCTTATAAGATTTCGTAAATTCTATTACGTTATCAATAAATAAATTGTGCGTACCTCTTAGGAATTCCGCGTCAAAAGGCCAAGATCCTAATATTTTCATGTGCGAGTGAACAAACTGACCGAAAACGAGGGCAATAGTTGTTTTATTCAAAAACATTCCGCTGGCCATTGAGGGAGGCTCTGCCGTATCTCCGGCTACTACAGACTGAGAGAAATTGGACTGAAAAAGTTTCATAAAATATTTGGTATTGAGACAGAAAGAAGTTTTGCATGCATTAAATGTTGGCATTTTATTAATTGCGCAAACAAAAAATTTACATTTGCGCTTACACTGTGATTATTATTGTGTTTTTTTTACAAAAATATAATTTTATCATTAAGCCTGTTATCCTGTAACAGATGTCTTACAGTGTTTACTCATGCTTCTCTTTCTTTTTCATTTTTAATTTTAATTAGGTCTCTGTAGCATAAATGGTTAGTGCATCGGGCCGGATTCCCAGGATGCGGGTTCGAATCCCGTCAGGGCGACATGAGACAAGTTGTTTTTTTCTAGTATATTTTCTTGTATAATATTTGACATGACATCCTTCCGACATGACCCCTAGGGCATTATGACAAGACACTTTAGGGCATTATGTTGTGTAATATTTTTTGTTCATCTTTACATTTACGGCATTAACGATGTCTTACAGTGTTTACTCATGCTTCTCTTTCTTTTTCATTTTGAATTCACATTTTTAATTTTAATTTAATTTCCTTTCTACATAATTGTCACACGCATGCGGATATCCATTCGTGTGCAATCGCCCGCATACGGATAAACATCCGCATGAATAGGCCTGAAGGGTCACTTACCGTTTGACCTTCTCAGCCTTAGTGTTTAGTAAAACATGTCTTATCAAGCTTTTATGTGGAACTTTTCGTGTGTGTGAAAAGGTCGGGATTATCCAAAGAACAACATTTACTTTAAGTAGTTTTCCCGAAGTTGCGGGATCGAATCCCGTTCTATCCAATTAAGCGGCTGTGATTGGTTCGACGTAGATCGGTGAAACATTAGTTCTCTTAAACTTCTGAATGTAATTGTACTTTCGGTTATTTATAGATGAGGACTAGTGAAAGCAGAGATAGAGACTGGAATGGATATTTCAATAGAATCCGGAAAAGATTTCCTTCCCTTCATTAGAAAAGTACCAGTTCCAAAGATCAATTTATTAAGTACCTTACTTAATACGTTTAAATTCTACAAGAATTTTTTTTTTCTAGTAATTATGATTTTTCCTAAATTTGAGTCCTTTTGATTTCTTCACAAGTTTGACATAATTCCAGTTAAGTTCCTAATAATTCACCTACAATTAAGGATTGTTGATTATTATATTTTGTGAAACCTGAAATGAGTTTAGTAGGTATCTACTATAAACTGTGAAAGAAGATGTACATAACTTTGAATTAACATATGTACATTCCTCAATGACCAAATTCTGGGCCAAAATAAGTTAAGTTTGTCGAAACAATAAGAAAAGAATCCTGCCATCTCATCCAGGCTCATTGCACTCTAGACCCTGGAGAGCTGAATGATCCAGCTCTCTTGGAACCATGCACAATGGTTCATAACTTAGTTTCATAACTCAAAGTCATGCAGCTATTGTCAGCTGACCGCAAGGTGACACATAGGTGACACCTGGTGACACTTTAATGAGTTTGTTGAACTACCCTCGGAGTGCCCATCAATATTTTATTAATGTCGGTAGCTTTCATTTCAGCGAAACATTTTTTCACATTTAAATTTTATTCGGGCTGGCTAAAGTTAAAAAGAATAGGTTTCGTTGAAATAAGAAATGCAAAACGAGATGCTATTTGTAAGTTGAATAAAAATAACATGCAATCTTCGTTTATATAATAGCCCATTTGGGGAGTATTCTTCTGTAAATGACTTTGGTTTTAGAAAATTTAAATAAAAAATTACGTAGAAAATCAATTGTGTGACAATAATTAGCGACTTACTTTATTCGTTTTTCCGATAATCTTTTCAGGCCAGAACCACAACAATTACCTATTGATAGTTTCAGGAAAAATTAATATGTTAGAAATAGGCGTTACAAAAGGCTAGGGTCCATAAACTTACGAAATAACACGTCGCGAGCACCTGATAAAAATCTTTACTACTTATTCCTAAAATCGCCTGTAGTTTAGCCATCAAAATTCTCACATACAAGCGCAGCAGTATTGATGTTGTCAGCACCTGTTCAGAGCTGTTTAGACATGCCAAAGTTGGTGTATTTCCCCCGGGGCGGAGGTAAACACCCTGAATGACGCCTTGCACTGAAACTTCGCTGGCACACGGCGCCGTCGAGACTCGTCAAGCGGTCAAGAATGAATAAATTAAAATGATGGTTGGGTACTCAAAGATTACGTGTACTTCAATTTTGTTAGAATATTAATAAATTGTAGTTGATGTTATTATGGTAAATTAAACTTTTCTACAGGTCCCGATTTATCAAGTAGTCCAAAGATTGGAATAACAGGCTTATTTAGCTTTTGTTATAGATGTTGATCAAAGTTCGAACTGTTGAACCAGTGTATAGTCTGCAGAGACACAAAAACGTCTCAGTCACTATAATTGAGACCTTTGACGCCAGAATAATGAAGGAAAAGTCTTTTTTTCAAACATAGATCTTGCATATATTCATTATACATTATATTTAGAGAGCATTGAAAATAAAATACAAAGTTTAAAATCACTTATTCATGGACATTGTTCCATAATTACCTACCCCATTAATACACACAAAGCTATTTATCGCATTAACAGAGATTTCCCCGAGGTAATGAATTCACCAGTTGCAGAGGTGTGAATAACCCTTTTTATTTGAACACCTAAAGCTACATGCACACGTTCCCGAGGGTTTTGCTCGCTCTACTTGAGGTCTGTTTGAATGGGGCAAGTGTCATCATGTTCATACCGGTACCAATACCAAAATACTGGTTCGGATACCAGTATTGTAGGTCTTTATAATATCTTTTTGTTTACGAAACTATAACTAATATCGTGAATATAGGCATCTTAAATAAGGACTACGATGAGGTCAAGAGTAGTAGACTCGAATAAAGAAGTATCGATGACGACTTATAATATAATACCATTTTTTTAATTCAAAAGTAGTAATTGCTTGATGCGCTCTACACATTTTCGTACAAAATTCCCTACGATAGTCGCTAGCGTGTAGTTTAGTATTTATACTTGTAATAGAGCTACTGCTTTCAATACCGGTACCGGTGCCGATACCAATACCGGTTTTGATACCGGTACTGTTGCGCAGCGAAGGCGGCATGCACATGTTCCCGAGGGATGTCGCTTCTCAGTTTGAACACAGAACTTTATTTGAATGAAACAAGTCTCAACATGCTCGCTTTCTACTGCGACTTGCTAATCTTGCAATGCAAGTTATATCACTAGTCTTATCACTACACTTCAGGCTTTGTGATACAACTTTCTTGCAATTTTCTTGGTATTTTACCGACAAGCATGCAATTCAGTATTTGTATAACGGAAATCGCTTTACTTCGTGGTCACAAGAGAGCGCCCAAGATCAACATTTCATAATTATAAATTCTTTATTGGTCAGAATATGGTGCACTACAACAGATGTTTCTTATACAAACGTGTCAATGATAATGTAATGTATGTGATGGAGGCGCTGCCGTCTGTAACTATCGGTTTGGTTAGAGATTTTGGGTCATCCATCCCTCGAACAACCATTGTAAACGATGCATAGTCGCCAGCCACTATCCGCTGCGCCAACGAGCTTACTTATTGCAATGAACACCTTGTACTTACTTATTTTTTTAATAAAACAATATACACATTTCTGTTATCAAATTTTTACATTTTATGTTTTTTCTTTATATTTAAGAGCTTTTTACTTGTCGTTGAAGTCTTCTCCACTCCTCGCTTCAAATCAGTGGAGAGGCGTCGAAATATGGGGGAAGTCGGACCAATTTTTTTTCCATAAATTCTCTTAACTTTATGGTGAATTAGTGTGGTGGGATTCCTAAAAGGAAAGACGATGGGAATCGTGTTGTATGGACTCTTCATCACTGCTAACATTGGCATCTCCTTGATTTTCACTTGTAGTTTCTTATGATAAACTTTAAATAGAAAAATATTGGAAAAAATACTACTCGGAAATATGTTTAATACGCTGTAGGCCAGCATTGTCACATCAATGCTAGGAATATCCTTGCATTCGAAAGAAAGTAAAAGTATTGGAGAATTTCGACGGTGGTTTGCAAGTCTCGGTAGCTCAGTGGTTAGAGCATTGGACCGGATTTCCAAAGGTCGTGGGTTCAAGTCCCATCTGAGAATTCACTTGTGGCCGAGTTGTTTTTTTTCCAATATTTCTCTTTCAAATTTTTCATGGGTATAAAAATCGCATAAAAAAAATCAAAATTTCAAAAATCATAAAAAAAAACTTGTAGTTTCTCTTATCTGGTTCATTTAAGACGCCTCCCCCTCTTCTCTTGCCTCCTACTTTTTCTTGTATTTACAAGCAACTATTATTTTATTCTAGAAAATCCATTTTCAGTTTGACGCATATTGTAAAATAGGCGCTTTACATTGTACTAATTGATAACCTTGACATTCGCTAATTGCTAATCTGGATTTGAATCTCGTTGCCAATTAACAGTCAAATAAATAGAGCGCCGTTTGAAGTCGTTTGATCAGAGGCGGCTCTGAATTTGGTCGTTTTAGAAATTAAATTAATCAATGAGTCTATTTGTATTTTTAAATATTAAATGTCCGATTTATAAGGAGTAATAATTACTTCTTTCTTATTTAATATGACGATCAACAGTTAAGTATTATAACAACAAACATCTTAGCAATTAGCAATTACGAAAGTTGTTAAATTATGTACGTATGTTTTTTGATGTTTTATTTATCTAAAACTAAACATAAGTGGTTTTTCAATGTCACATAAATTCGCAAAGCCGTAGGTTCTTCTTTAGCGTAGAAAACGTAGAGCTTTGGTAGAAAAATATAACTTCTGTAGTCTGTTCTCAATTCAAAGGAGGATCTCAATTCGTCTGTTCTCAATTCAAAGGAGGTTCTCAATTCGTTTGTTCGAAAGGGTATACTTCCTATGTGGTCCCATTGTTAATATGTCAGGATCTGATGATGGGATCCTGGAGAAACCCTGGGAACTCTTCAAATATAATAGGCATTGCTATAGACTCCTATAGCAATTTCGGTGTTTCTATAATAACTCATGCATATGCTTCCGGGAAGCACTATTTGGTGAAGTGGAAGTGATGATGAAGACCTCAAATGGTCATCGAAACTATTACAAATACTTAGCATTTCACGGAAGCGATACAATTACTTTTATGTGCTTCATAAGCAATTTATGCTCGACTTAATGCATGTGATGAAGTGGAGCTGATGATGAAAAACCGGGAGAACTCCTCAACAAGTAACGTCCGTGCACCGGGAAAAGCAGCATTTAGTAAAAGGTGATAAGCAGTTGACATAAGGTTATTAGCGTAGGCGCGGGGCCTCTACCTTTCAAAAATTTTGAAATAAAAAACTTTTTATAAAAAAACCGCAAAGTAGAATGCTTTGGCTGGCACCGACTCCAAAAGGCTTATATTTTGCTTTTTAGTTTTTTGAAGTCGGTTTTTTTTTGTAAAAAGTTGTTTTATGCACCCTATTGCGTGCCAGTCATAATAAGTTTTTATTTATGTTCATCATTTGTTCACATTGTGCCAAATTTTAAGCATAGATCTATGTTTAAACCATTATGTATTCGTATACCGGTGTTACCTCTAACGTGTCGTCCATTGTCCCTTCCGCACGCCTAATTTCCGAGGACAGCTGTGTTTTATTAACTGCTGGAAAATTACCGGTGGCGTCAGTCGCTTACCAGTAAATAGTTTGTCGCCTGTTGTAACACAAACTGGCCAGTTTGTTCCGCCCCGCGATTGCCTGCTGGGAATCAGAACGATTAACAATGGATTTCGGAACGTTCATGTGATAATTTGTACGTAAAGTGGATGTACTATTATTGGCTAATTAATTATTCATACTACAATTTGAGGGTCCGGTGATTTGTTCAAAGTATGGTGACCAAAAATTTATTATATCGAGCTTTACGGTACTTCAAAGGAGGTTAAGTGATTGGTTCCGCCTATATTGGAAGTCGTTAATATAGGCCAATTGGTATGGGCCACGCATGGCCCATCTTCTACATCCATAATGGAGGTCTGGGAGGACACTAGAAATGGTTGCTGATGATAAATAATTCATGTGTTGGATAAAAAGGCCTAAATTTAAAATTGGATGGGAGTTGGCCTTATTAATTCCATGTTTGACTTCCGGAACACATATTTCAAGACATTTACATGTTATTGTAGTATCTGTTGATGAATGGAACAGTTGTTTCATAAAAAGGTGATTTATCGAATAACCGTACAGTTTTCATACATGGTGCAATAAAAATGGAACAAAAGTTGTTGCACGTCGCATAAAAATGATATTTAAACGAACTACACAAGTCGTAAAATCGTTTGGCTCACATATTCGAGTATCGGCGCCGTGATATATTTCAGTGGTAGTGACAGGCGGGGTCGCCGATACGATACGAGGTAATAAATACCGATAGTTGTTGCGACTCGACGCCATGAGCGACGCGGGTGCGATTTGCGATATTTTGGTGTTCATCTATGAGTAAATATTGAGATAAGTTTAAGAAATTACGAATTAAAGTTGAGGAACAAGTCGATATCATGAGATTGCTTTGTCTTTAAGAGAAAAATTGTTAAAAGATACTTACTTATTTATATATATATCATCATCATCAGCCTGTGGACGTCCACTGCTGGACATAGGCCTCTCCTAGCTCACGCCTGTTGTGGCGTTCATAGGAGGCTATTAGCCTACTGCTACCACGCTGGCCAGACGGGTTGGTAGTGGGTTTGTTTCAAGTTTTCCTTCTCTCGCACAGGTGTTCAATGCGTCGAGCCTCTAGTCGACTCTTACGACATCCCAGGCGTGTATGGGAGTGGTGACACTTGTATTCTTAGGCCGTCACCACACGGCGGATATATATACTAACTACTCACACACCAAGCACGACACCGGTGATACACACGACATTTCCTTTTCTTCACTGATTATAACTCAGTATGGATGGCTTTACGTACGGATGTTCACCCTAGAAAAGTTGATCGATACAGTCATGTTTTTGGCCCGGCTCACCTTCTCCATATTTCAACCCCTCGCCGCTGGTATTCAGTGAAGATTGCAAGGTGTGTCACTGTTTTTCATTTGAATTTATTTGCGGGCGGGCGTTGCATCTTGCATGTTTTAAAGTTTTAAGTTTTAAGTCTGCTATTTAATATTATCTTAGTTCAAAATAAACAGAATCTTCTCAACAGTTTACGCTACCAAAATACATCTATACTTGCTTTTCGCCCGGATCTTTAAACGTACCATCCGCGTACGTCGGCCGTAAAGTCCCACCCGAGTGCTATTTAACGTCTCTGCTATCTAATCAGCATAAACATAATTAATTTCCCCTTTTACGACGTTTCCATAGTACCGTATAATAAAAGAAACGTCGCTACGCATATTTGGATTAATATTTTATGTTTAGCAAGATGGCGTCTTCCATATTTGACTGAATTAGGACCGCTTATTCTGGACTCACCTATAACAAATCAATAACTATATACAACAATAGTCACTAATTAACTAACCCCAGTATAAGAAAAATTTACATTCGATAAGTTTAAATTTTGATGACGTCTTTAGTCGTCATCATAATGTCTTGGGTTCCTACCACAGACCTATATCGAGATTAGACGGTAAAAGTGGACCTACCTTACCTAAGTCTGACGCCATAACAACAATGTTTTCAGCATTGTTGTGTTCCGGCAGTTAAAGATAAGATAGCCATAGTTCCTCAGTGATTGGGGATTCCGAGAGAGGCTCGCTTCCATCTTCAGCCTTATCAATACTTAACATCAGGTATGATGAAGGCTATGAGTCTCCCCGTACTTCATAAAAAAAAAAACCTTGCGTGTAAAAAGTTTGATCCACGGTCAAAGTTTTCCGACCTGAGTCAGTCCGCTTGAGACCGTTGCCATGAAAACACGCATCATTCAATCATAATCATAATCATAATATTTTATTTGCAAAGAATGTAGGTAAGTACATACAGTGGTAAAAAAAGATTTTGGTTCCTGTACATTCTGCCAATTTTTTAGCATGCAAATAATAAAAAAACAGCATAAACAGTTGTCAATTAGGCACATATTTAAGCATTTATAAATTGGTAAGGAATTACAAGTTGTCTTTATGTTAAAAAAAATATATGTTTAGTTATGTCAATATAAAAAAAAATGGATACAAAAACAAATATAATTAAGATATGTCAAAACTTATCAGCTAGATATTCGGTAATGGAATAGTAACATTTTGCTAATAATATAGATGTCAATTTCTTTTTAAACTTATAACTATTTAATTCCTTAATTTCGTCAGGTAGTTTGTTATAAATTACTGGTCCCATTCCCATTACACTTTTCTTTAGCAACGCTGTATGGTAACTTTCCAAACTTAACATATTTCGGTATTGCGAACGAACTTTTATTGTCCTTTTCCGTTCAAAAACAAAAATGGTTAATTGTGCAGTGCTTTCTTGCTCGTCAATAACATTTCCACATCACTAAATCTCGCTCGTGACTTCATCGTAGGTACGAAGAATTCGACACGCTAGTTCTAAAACATCGTCTATCTCGATATAGGTCTGTGGTTCCTACAAAACAATAAAAATGTTGCAAATATAACTTGCTACAATGCTATTTTTATGTGTATAAGAATAAGAATAAGAATAATTTATTTTGCAAGAAACACGGTTACATGGATGTTGTAAAGATACTATGGTCAACATGTTTCGCTGGTCAGACAGCATGCAAAGTTAGAAAATATAAATGTTGAGTGAATAATATTAAAGATGTGATAAATATTAAAGTAGAAAATATACTAGAAAAAAGCAACTAGTCTCATGTCGCCCTGACGGGATGTCAGGGACATGCAACTAGTTACTTTTTTCTAGTAGGTATATTTTCTTGTTTAATATTTATCACATGTTGCAAATACTTATAATTATTTTTTATTAACAGATGCAAGCAAGCTATGCGGTCGTAAATAAACTTTGCTCTTTTTCATATTTTTTATTCTTATATACTATACTAGCAGATCCTCGCGGTTTTACCCGCGTGGTGCCCGTTCCCGTGGGAATATCGGGATATATAGCCTATGACACTCGGGAGATATGTAGCTTTCTCATGGTCTAAGAATTTTCTAAATGGTCCAGTAGTTCCTGAGATTATTGCGTTCAAACAAACAAACTCTTCAGCTTTATAATATTATTATATATTATATTATATAGTATAGATTTCTCTTAATCAAATTGCATAACTGATGACAGAAAAAAATAAATTACCGACGAAAAGTGAAAATGAGTGGAGGAGAAGATTGATAAATATAGGTCTCGAGTCACGTCATTTTTCACTCGGCTGAGCAAAAACATTTGTCTGCGAAGTTTTTGCCCACATTTCAGGACACTCGTATTTCATGGGACGAGTGACTTGTGGGGAAACCGTCGTGATTTGTATAAATGCTTCGTTGACGTTTATGTTTGTCATATACTGCTGAATGTTGCAAATTATTCTGTTTTCTGATAAAAAAAAAAGTATAATTTGTTCAACAAACAAATAGTTACATGACATCTGTTAATAAATGTTTAGTTCTTAATGAAATATAATATAGCATGCACTTTAAGTTAAGCTAAGAAGGAGCGTTGTTCTGTAATACAGGCATTTAAATCTAAAAGGGGACTCCAGCACCAAAATTGTAGATTTATTTTAAATGTAAAATAAATATTTTTCATTTCATTTTCATTTTCATCTGAATTTTATAGATTTTCAACAATTCAATCTTACAAAAATAAGTATTAACCTGTGTTTTCCCTAAAAATCAAATGTTTTTGAAAATGGGTTACAGCACGGAAGGGTAAATTATATAAGGATTAATCTTTAGCCATTTTTTATTACAAGTGATAGATTTTGAAACACTCTCTGTCTTCTCGTAGAGCCTGATGTTCTGTCGTATTTAAAAATTAAAAAGAAAATGGTCAAGAGCAAGACGGGCTCGCGCACCGAGGGTTCCATACCGTCATTATACACACATCAACACTGTCTAGGGATATTATATTACATTCTTCATAACTCAAAAACTATCTACAGTACAGAAAAAGTTTCTATGGGGGAATACCCTCCTGGGTTCCGTCTTTAGAGATAAAAAAAATTAAAAAGATTGTAAAACCAAAGAATGCTTGATAGTTTTTCTTATAAACAAACCGGCGCTATGTTTGTAAATTAAAGGCGTTTCATCATTTTTTTATTATAATTGAAAATTTGTTTTGTTTTTTATCATCGTCGACATTTAACTAGTTAAGAAAAAATTAGAGCTGCAGGCATTTGAAAGCTGGCGCTATCCAACGCATGGTTGTTGACTGACTTGAGTTGACCCTTCGAACACACCAAAACGTGATCTCCTGATGACGGTGATGGTCACGAGAGATGTTGCGGTACGGCTTTCTGACAGAAAAGGCGTTACCACTATTAAACATGACTGTTTTCTACGAAATATCGCCAGGAGACAACCCAATTATGGCTATGGAAATGGTTCAAAGACTCTGACCACCAAATATTGTTAGTGAGTGACCAAACTGGAAGGAGAAGTTAACATGAAGTCGGTCTTCATTCTCGCACACCACTTCGAGTCTCCGCTTTGCGGCGTGGTAATCGTGGGCGAAGACTTTTATGGTTTACCTTCTATCCTGATTTTCCCGCGGGAACGGGAACCACGCGGGTAAAACCGTGGACGGCAGCTAGTGTGTTGTAATTAAAAATTTAGATTAAGCCTTTCAGTACTTTAAAAGTGTTAATTAACCCCCGCATATCTGTCGTGGTACGCCATCTGGCGGCAAATGAGTCCTGATAAAACGTTTCGCGTGTCGTTTAGGTAACGCACCTCGTTACCGAGCAGAGCATCTCTTTATCTACGTGCGAGCGTTTAACAAGAGTAGTTAAAGTTCAGTGAACTCTTGATGAGTTACATTTTAAGCCGGGAGCTTGATTAGGACGTTTTAAACCGTCACATTTATGTTTATATCACATAACATGTTATTATTTGTGTTATGTCCCTGGGACATAACAAGTTACTAGGCAATGCTTACGACTCACTGTAAAATATTGCTTTAATAACTGCTTTGGTAACTCAAATATTGTATTGTTATTTTATTCCTTTTAAAGACATTTTACAGTGCTTTCACAGTTTCACACTGTTTTAAAGCTTAAAATTTCTTATCCACTTCCCCTATTAACTATTAATCTTGAGTTCCTTGCGTTATTCAAGCATCTGTTAAATTTTAAACAAAAACAAATATTCTCTACATTTCCCCTTCTTTCGATTGTATAATGTAGTTACTAAAAAGTTTAGTTTAGTAATGAACCTAGAGCAAATATCCGTGCAAGAAGAAATCAACTTTGAATCTGTGCCATAAGGACGAAGTTGAATCGAAGTCAGGGTGTGCGGGCGAGCCTGGCGTGTGATCTTATTGGTAGTGTGGCCGATAATCTATCATAAGACACACGCGGCTCTCTCGCTCACCCGCCCACTGCAGAAGAGGATGTAGTCACTGCAGAAGAGGACGCAGTCACTGCAGAAGAGGGCGCAGTCACTGTAGCAGGAGAAAGAAGAAGAAAGAGACCAACCAAAAAAACCTTAAAAGAACACGTAGAATTAGATCTAAGTTCGTAAAATACAGTGCGCTTAAAATCCGTAAAAGCTTTTTTATTTCAATGAACAGTGCGCGCAAAATGTATTTATGTACGTATGGAAGAAAAAAGTGTTGATGTAAAAGTCAAGGACGTACTTATATTGTAATACGGGCAGTGTACAGTAGGGGACTTCCCGATTGACCAGTAGAGTTGTTTCAGTAAGCTTTATTTATAATCATAAATTCTTATTTGTCAGAATATGGTACATAGAGATAAAAAAGATACAAAAGATATATAGAATACGTTTAATCACAAATAATAGACCATTAAAAGGTATTTCATTTGAATAATAAGTTATTTCTATAACCTTAGTACTTTCCGAGAAAACGTTTCCCAAAAAACTCTACTAGTCAATTGGGAAGGTCCCCGATTGTATGTGGTGTTGTCTAATATTTGTTGTTTGATGTTAACTTCATTGCTTTTGAATATAATCAACAAAGAACATAAGAAAGAGGTAAAAAAGCATCAAAATAGTATGAAGGGAAATGTTTCGAGTGTTTCTACCTCTATTTAAAAAAAAAAACTAAACAAAATTTTGGATAAAATCAGGAGTCCTGTCTGAGAATAACATGTGGCTGAGGCGATTATTTCCTTACAAAAATTATCACTAAAATAAAAATAGCATTGACAATCCTAAAACTTAAAAATCATAAAATCTACTTTTTTTATTTTTGATTTTTTGCATTTTTCAATGCTATTTTTATACTTATGATAAATTTTAATCAACAACTCGGCCGCAAATGAATTCTCAGATGGGACTCGAACCCACGACCTTTGGAAAACACATTTTAAGTTTGAGTGTTCAACTTGAGGCCAAGCTAATATTTATCAATATTTTTCTATTTAAAATTTATCATAACTCTATTTTCTTGTTTTCTGTGGATATCAAGTTAATCTGATATTTATCTCATAATAATGTTGTAAATAGCTTGTGCACCCAATTGCCCTATTAATTATTTATCTCTTTCACCCAAGGTTTCCTGGAAGAGATTGCTATGTAACAATAAGGCCGCCTATTGTATGTTCCTGTGTTTGTAATTTTCTCTTTGTATTTACTTTTGTATTGTGTGCAATAGTCTTTATTATTATTATTAAATACCTATAAGGTGCTAAAACTAACAGTAAATTGCTGTTTCGTAGTAGTTAACCAATTTATATAGAATCGTAAGTAAAGTAGCATTAACGTACTCCGTACGCCGTATAAAACATTTCGGCCGCAATACCACTATCTGTGTGAAAGCCGACCGCAACTAGTTGCGAATTGCCCCGCAGTTCGGGACTCGACTCCAGTAATAGGCCCGAATTGCTACTCATTTAGCCATTACTAATTGAGATCCAACTCGGCTCATTCGAGAGAAATTTTTAAGTAAATCACATTTTTGTGTGAGCGTTCAGTTAGAAAAGTTGATTTTGAACTTTGCTTCGTTTGTCTTTGCTGTCAGAGTGACTGTAGTCTAAAGTACTGAAAAATATGTTCTGTATTTAAATAAATTAATAAATATTGATAAATAGCATTGTAAAATACAAAATTAAATAGTTATAAATTAATAAATATTTCTTAGACTCACACCAATTAACCTAGCTTAGTAAGCACTGTAAGGCTTGTGTTATGGGATACTACATATATAAGTATTTATGTGCAGAAATATATATAAACGCCCATGACTCCGTCGTTATGGGTTTGCTAAATATCTTGTTTTCAAATTATCCTTTGTACCTGATTTTTTTTACTGCCTCTGTTAACATTATTTTGTATCAAATATTTCTTTCTGTACGAGACGTTGGTTTAAGTTCTATATTTAAAGACTACCTTTTTGCAATGTATTATAGTTTCAACCAAAATGTAATTAGCTGGTTTAGAATATCATTACCCACTCTCATCCCAGCACTTGCTTTAAAGTTCATCTGCTCATCAACAAAGGCTAATACTTCTTGGGCATATTGCAAGGCTATGATGCGATTTTCGCATGAATAAAAGCAAATTTAAAAGATTGGAAAAGAACTCACCAAAAATACATATAAGCATATTTTCAATATCAAACAGTAACTAAATTCAAATCCTTATAAATAACAAACCCAATATTTACCCTATTTCATATTCCCTGGGCAATATATTTCTCCCGCTGTAGAGCACACAATTTAAACATTGAAATTCCCAGAAACATTCAATCGCTCACTCGACCGTAATGCTAGAAATATATTCTTTGACGTTGGCAGCACTGCAACGGAATTAGATTATATTAAACAAATCCTTTGAAATGGGGACTTGGTGCTTGAGAATTTATACGCAACATTAAATATGAAAATGCTGTCCCTTATAGAGTTGGTGGATGGACTTTTAGTGCGCATCAATACTCTCTGTTTTTGCTTTTCAGTAAAATGTGACCAGTAACGAATACGAATACACTCTTAGGTTCTTGTATCTCTAATAAATAATCAAAACAATGCTTAAAATCTGCAATTTTCGTAATTAGTTTTAAACCAAAATGCATACACTACCGTATGACATCAAAAACATCTTGAAAAGACAGCAACAAATTTTAATGACTAAAATCTGGAAGAGGAATTTGGGAAATAGACGAAATCACAGACAGTCACTAATTAGATACATATACGATGAGGAGTTAACCGCCTTCGTGGTCTAGTGGTACAACCACCGGTATCAGACCCAGGGGTCCCGGGTTCGATTCCCAGCGGGGGTACATATTGTATTCGGTTTGGTTGGTGGTAGGACTTGTTGTACGTCCGCCTGGCTACCACCATCTTATCTAAGTCTGACGCCATAACAACAATGTTTTCAGCATTGTTGTGTTCCGGCAGTTAAAGATAAGATAGCCAGTTCCTCAGTGATTGGGGATTCCGGGAGAGGCTCGCTTCCATCTTCAGCCTTATCAATACTTAACATCAGGTATGATGAAGGCTAAGAGTCTCCCCGTACTTCATAAAAAAAAAAACTGTATACCGAATGTATCACGAAATTTAATCTTGATATTGGACAGAGCACATCACAGATATGCTGGCAGTCTGTCTACCATACATACTATCCAATTTGCTGACACAAAACGACATGTGTCAGGCGACGACAAAACACGATCTAACTATTCAAAGGCAGTGTCTTCATTGACAATATAATAATATAGTTTATGTCTATTTGTCTCACAAATTCTTGTTCAGGTATGAGAAATATTACTGTAATATTCAGTGAAATGGAAGTTTTTGAATCACAATGATATGCTTTACTTTGTACGAGTATATTACTTAATAGAATGCGTAACCAAAGGTAAATAAATAATACAATAGTAATGATCAACTTGTTGCTATAAAGAGGTCTATTACAAAATAGGCGGTAAGAATATCTGTCATAACATAACATAACATAAAAAAAAAACTTCATTTCTGATATCTTACTTACAATAATTACGCCGAGACTTCCCTTTAAGTTTTATATAAACCTGTATCGGGATGTCTCGCAACTTCCCATTCGGATACAAATGATTTCAAGCAAAAACTAAAAACACTAATAAACTCACGCTTACAAACCCATTTCTAGAAATGGGTTTGTAAGCGTGAGTTTGCGTGTGTATGAGTGTATGTGTGTGTGTTTGTGTATGTGTGTGTGTGTGTGTGTGTGTGCGCGCGTGTGTGTGTGTGTGTGTGTATGTGTGTGTGTGTGTGTAGAGCAGTAAAAGAGGCCTGGACTCAGCTCAAACCGAAGCCGTTATATATGCGTAATGTACATGAAACTAAATAAGATTATGTGGAAATAATTGCTGGGAAACGACTTTTATTTTAAGTAAAAGAAATTAAGTGCTATTTTTTACACGCAATGGAACGTGTGCAACATCGTGTGCGTGTGTCTATAGAGTACGAGTTTGTGGCCGCGGCCCCTTATCATTGAGTGGTTTTGATAGTCATAGCGGTTTTATTACTTTAAACGATAATATTTAGAAAAAAAATATGACTTTAATCCTCAATAACTCCTTAACTATCAGTTTCTCAGGTTGGGCTCTATACGAGAAAATAATAGTAGCGATGGGAGAATACGTGGTTTTCGTTTTCGTTATGGGCCTTGTAACACCCTGTATAGTGGACAATCTTTACTTATTCAGCTTTTGTTTTAGGTTGTTTTATTTTATGATTAACTAGCAGCCGCCCGCAGTTTCACCCGCATGGTTCCCGTTCCCGTGGGATATCGGGATAAAAATGTCCTATATATTAGTCCAGGCTATCTACTATATCTGTGCCAAGTTTCATCTAAATCCGTTCAGTAGTTTTAGTGTGAAGAGCAACAAACAAAGAAATAAACAAACAAACTGACATACTTTCGTATTTATAATATTAGTAGGATTGTGTCGCTAGCTGTCTATACTAATAAAACAATACCTTGACTGACTGACAGACAACGCACAGCCCAAACGGCTGAACCGGCTGAAATTTTGCATACAGAATCCTTAACGATGTCGGCGAGCACTAAGAAAGGATTTATTGATATTCCCACGGGAACGGGAACCACGCGGATGAAACCGCGAACGGCCGCTAGTAATATAAAAAAACAGTTTTATTATTAGGGAGCGACAAAGACGTCAATGTTAAAAATAAATTGCGACAAAAGTTATTGTAGGTAAAACGAATATGCAGCTTAGAATTGTTGTTTATTTGAATACCAATTACCGGAACCAATCACCGGCGACGTCCTGTTCCGGTAACTACCGGGAGTTTCGGAAGTTATTCCGGTTCGGGGTGTGATTCCAGGATTTGTGGATAGTTATTTCTATGCAGCTTGCAATGTGACCTTTTGTGAGAACAAGATTATTAAATACTCGATCATTTGAGATGCTAAGCTACGTCTGTATTTTGGCTTCGCTATTGCTGCTGCTCCTGTAATTCTAAATTCAATCTTTGTGAAATTAAATAAATACCACAATCGATCGCTTTGAAACATATAAGGCAAGGTCAATCATTTAGTAAACTTTTTGGCATGCCTTCTGTTCATGCGCAAACGCACAAACGTCACATCACTAGCTGAGCGGCGAGCGGGGAATTCCGCCGCCCGCTCCGCACTTCGCGATCGACCGGCCACGCATACGTCGCGTCTATTGTACCGTTATTGCTAACAGTTATTTTAGAACTTCATCATTGTACAGTCAGCAACAAAAGTCCATGAACACATCCAAATTTTCAAAACACCTGCACACTATAAAGGTTCATATGTAACTGAACAGGCTGCTGTACAAATCTCTGTATACATTTGGGAATACCAAAGATCGATGTACATTATTTTTACAAAAGTAGCTGAACACTTTTTATTACAGTAGCGATTGCAGTACTGTAGGCAGATGTAAATAGCTACTTGTAAAAAAAAGGTCTAATAGAAAACAAACAGTTCAACGGAAAAATCTCTTGTAATAAACTAGAAGGCTAGGAAGATTAGGAATATGAAAACTCTTTATTAGAGAAAATAGGAAGTGTAGGACTCGATTTTGATAAGCCCAACTGTCAACACACATGAGTAATTATAACTAAGGCAATATGGTAAATCATTTAAATATCATGTTTGATACAGTCATCTTCAAAAGTCGCTGAACATTTTAGTACAGTCAAGGTCATAAATATATGTACAATCATCATAAATGGTCGATAGGTAGAACAATATTTTCGATCTTACAGTCCGATGGAAACGTATTTCTGAGAACACGATATCTAGGAAATAAAATAAAACAAAAAATAAATAAATTATGTTATAGACGTAAGTAGATATTAATAATTGAATTCAGTCATGTTATTATCAAATATTTCAGTGGGTATGAATTGGAGCTATAGGAACGATCTACAAGTAACACCCTGAAATAACCTTGAAACGCGAAAAAGTAAAACTATTAAATTGAAAATTTATAAAACTGACTTCTACAATCCTGAATAAAGCCACCACCACTCCTTGGAGTGTAACTTATCCATTAAAGAAATAATTTGTAAAATTTATTCATAAATGTCGTGAAACACAATTAAATTTATACTTCTTATTTTTATTTGTTACTAGTAGGTATTATTAAAAGGAATAGGTAATAAAATTAAAATCAAGGATAAGAAATAGACAATAATGTTATATTATAAGTACTTACGTGTTTTAATAGAATACTGACAAATGGAAAAAAAAAAAAAAAAAAAAAAACACAACACGTAAACACTTAACTAAACTAATATAAAAATAACAAAATAAATATTTGTATGCCTAGTTATATAAACAAAAAAAATTATATATATATATATACTTAAACATATCTCTCAAGTACGTACTTACTCATTTAAACAGCATCTCTCAAGCATTACATAAGTCATTAGGAAGGAACTGGTACCTATAATACAGGCCAGGCCTAGTGTAGGTACTAGTACATTGTATTTACTCAAGTTATTTAGTAATGATAAAATAATAATAAAAAAAAAAATATATTCGTACTTATCAAACTGTAAAATATTTTAAGTTTAAAGTTTTAGTGGTTCTTGAATGCGTCGATCACTTCTGCACACTGTTATCACCAATAATGTCACATAGATAAGCACTTCTTTCCTACGACCGCGAACGCCGCGCTGGCTGCTGCACTGTAGTGTGTGTAACTGCGCGTGCTGTATATAACATGTTTGCAACAGTGTCCGATGCGATGAATATTCTGCACTCAAATTGTGAAATTACCCTCTGTTCCACATTGTATATTACTTACCTACTGTTTTTGTTGATAAGTATACAACTTGTATTTAAAAAAAAAAAAAAAAAAAAAAAAAAAAAAAAAAAAAAAAAAATTGAGAACCTCCTCCTTTTGAAGTCGGTTAAAATCTAAAATAGTAAAAAAGTGTAAGAAGCGAGAGGCTGGCATAAACAAATGACATGTCACGACCAAAATGAAAGAGACAAATGTATTAAATGACAGTGCTGTTCTTTTTTCGGTGATTGTCATCAGTCTAAATTCGAAAATTGGTTCGGCCATGATATTACAAATCAGTTTTAGACGATACTACGTCCAGCAACTTTTGGAAGTCTACTATCCATCCACTTTTGAAAATATACTGTCCAGCAACTTTTGGAAATTTACTGTCCAGCCACTTTTGGAAGTCTACTGTTCAGCCACTTTTGAAAATATAATGTCCGGCCACTTTTGAAAATATACTGTATAGATAACTTTTGGAAATTTATAATATAAATGGAATTTTGTTTGTAACTATGTTCAGTAATTTATGTACAATTCATGTGTCTAGTGTCTTTTGTAACGTTATTTTGTTCGGCAAGTTTTGTTGCTGACTGTACAACCTATTTTATACAGTCCACTTACGTTTTATTTCGCACCAAAACACCTTCAAGTAGTGTCGTGTCATAACTACTATACGAGAACGATGAACAGCCTTTTGATTGAGTTCAGATTGTTTTTTTTTTTGTTTGCCAAGCATGAAATTAAATTCATATCTTCAATATAATGGAGAATCTTTTTCAATGTGACCAGTTTCTTGATAAATAAAAAAAGTATTTGTTATGATTTTAACAAAGCTTTTAGTTAGGAACGAAAGGAATGTGCAAAATCTAGAGCATACACTCAAAGTACATACCTATTTGAAATCTACTAAATATTCATTTTGCCATGAACTCGTGAATGCCAGCGCTGGGTTTGCTGTAACTTTTACACGGAAAATCATCATTTCGCGTGTTTTCGCCGTTCCGTTGGAGCCGTGACGACACGCCCACTAATTTCGCCGAATACAGTGACGAGCAAAGAAATGGGCTCATTTGCATCCACCCAAATCCTTAAAAAAATATTTATTCAAACACAAATACTACAATTACATTGTTTGTTACTTTATTTCGTAAATATCTTTGTAATCAGCTTAATTTTTTTTTATATATAATAATTCGTGACATAATAACTTTGAAGTACATAGTAGTAATACACTTTATTATTTATTTCTTTCAACTATTAAACCTTAATCATTCATTAGCCAGAGTGACCCCGGTGTATAAGGTGTTCTAATTAGACGACATTATTATATAACTAGCTTCCGCCCGCGGTTTCACCCGCGTGGTTCCCGTTCCCGTGGGAATATCGGGATACAAAGTAGCTTACGTTACTCTCCGTTCTTTCAACTAACTCTATACCAAAAATCAAGCCGATTGGTTGTTAGTTAGGGCATGAAGGAAGGATAAACGAACATACTTTCTCATTTATAATATTACTATTAGTTAGGATAGATTATGGGTACAAAATGTTAATACCTAGCGGTTTATTAGTAAGAAATGGTTTACTAAACAATCCAATGCCTTTTGTAAGGGATCTAATTGTTTGCTCGCGAGTGTATAATATGTCAAGGTTAGATTTCACGACCACGATACTTTTGGCTATTTTTTTTTAATCTGTGTGCCATTCAATTATTATATTTTACTAAAGTGTAATAATAGTCTTTTTATTTGGCATAAAAAGTATATTCAACAAACATGCTAAATCAGCTTTTCTGTTTTAAATAAAAATAGTTTTTGATAATTAGAATTAAATATTAGTTATACCTAGCTAAATTTCGTCTCAAGGAGTTTTTACAAAACCTACAAAGGGCTTTAGAACTAATTTAAGGAGTTCAAGATCTTAGTTTTATACCAGAGTACTTTTTCTAAAATACCCTAATTCACACGACAATCCCTTTCAGTGTTAAATTCTATTCAATTATAAAATCAAACTGGCTGAATGGGCGCCCATAATTGACAAAGTAATAATTAATGGGACAGCCATACACCCATTGTCTGGTAAGTGGCACGTGGATGCCTGCATTGTTCTAAATGTGGGGATTATAGCTACTGGTGGTTAGAAGTATAATGATACGAGTTTAATTCTAAAGACACTGTCACTTTTAGCACACATAAACGTTTCACATATTTAATCCTGTTGATGATTCCTCATTAGGCCTCCCCTAAATTAAATGAAATAATAATTTATGTCAGATATTAAGTCCATATAATATTATTGAAATAAAACAACTTTTACGGGTATCAAACGCACTATATTTCACGAACTAAGTTGTAATTGTCCGTATTTTTAGGGGTTTTTTGTTTTTCCCGACGTTTCGGCACCTTTTCAGCTGCCGTGGTCACGGGATGACTGACCACGGCAGCTGAAAAGGTCCAAACAGACATGTTCATGCACACAAATATTTGTCTTGTTCGAGGATCGAACCCGGGACCTCCGGCGCAGAAGGCGGGTATAGTACCCCTGCGCCAAACAGGTCGTCTATATATGTATACGTTTACGGTTGTTCGTCGTAAAAAAAATACCAACACTCCGAACAATATTATAATTAAATTAACAAAAGCACATTTCGCTATTGTTGTCGAAACAGTAGAAATACAAATGTCCAACATAAAAATGTTCAAGAATGTCGCTTGCACACTGATTGATATAATATTAGTTTATGTTAGAAACAATTGTACTTAAACCTTAGTATTGTTAGTTATCGGGATAGTAATAATTTTATTTTTATTTATTTCTTAAACCCCATTGTAATTTCGACCCAGTGTCTTTGAATTGTAACGGGACTGGGCCCTTAGCCAAAGGAACAATTCAAAAACGATAGCGAAGTTCGAAAATAATTAAATGTATGGGATTGGCGGATTGGCATAAGCCGCGCTAAATCACGTGGGCTTACCGCAAGTTGATTGGCAAATATAGATAATAACGAATCGAATTATCGTTCCGCTACATAACGACGTTGCTTTGTCTACGGGACCTGACGAGACAAAAACCAAACGAAAATTACCAGAGCAGCATAACAGAGCAGGAGTTATTACTTACTAGTATAGGTAGATTATTTAAGAAGGAATATCGTGCAACTTGCTTTACTTTTTAGGATATTCAATAAAGTGGTGCACGCAGTCAGTTGCACTATGATTTCAAACCTTTTAGTACAGTCACTACGAAAACAACAGAACTTCGTCTATAACATATCCTAAGGCTCAACTCAAACTTTTGTTTGGTTACTTACGAGATCTGTATTTTTCTCTACCAAGTAACCGACTATGACATCATAGATAAAACGAGGTTCAGGGCAATGATAAGAAAAGCTGGACTCCTACCACCATGTGCGATACATACCTTGGAGGCTCACTCAAGACTCTAAGGGGTAGTGTACCACCCTGATCCCCCATGGCCTACGACAGTTTGATGGCAAGCAGTGAGGGGTTTAGCTGGTAGTGCCCCCCCTCCTCCGGGCTCCCCATCCAGCCTTTTGAGGCTGAGTGGGGGACTGGGAGGCGGTGGTCCCTCCCATCTCCCGTCCTCCCTCCCGAGCTTTCGAGCTCGGTGGGGGGATGGAAGCTGGTACGATCCTACCCCGAACCCCCGCCGAGCCTACTAAGCTTGACGGGGTGTCGGGAGGCGGCGAGGGATAGGGTGCTGGACTCGCGAGTCCGGTATTCTAGGTGAGCCCAGCATAACCGTTTGGTATGCGTAAAAGCATAAGACTCACTAAAAACGATGTGCAACACATTAATCGTTAAAGTTTAAACTAACATTTCCATACAATTACAAAAAGGTTTAACCCATAACAATATGATACACGTGTACCTAGATGTAATCAGCCCGCGACTGTCACGCGCAGGCTCGATAATTGCAAGCGCAATTTAAACTTATCTTCCTCGTGTCTGCTTTGTTGTAAAGCCCGTGTTGCATCATGCATGCCGCTTAAACAGTGTGCAACCAAGTTAACTCTATTACTAGCTTACGTAGATGATTCGTGTAAGCTGATATAGAGGTTTATTTGAAACTATGTGTATTAAAGAGGTTATTTGAAAATACTTATGACAGTATTGCTGAAACTTATCTTCAGCTGTCTTTTAAATCCACATAAACTCGATGACGTCATGACGGTGACTTTCAATCTGAACCTGAAAATAGTCAAATAATGGAAGGCTGTATCTTATTACAGTATGACTCTATCTGCTACTCACTTGTTCAATTAATGTTGATTCCATGTTCCTTTTGTAGCGAAATTAAACAATAATAATGACAGAAAGATAAAGTTGCTTACAATTTCAGAAAAGCCTTTTAAAGCTACCATTTACTCAATTTGTGTCCAGAATGAGGTTTTACTTAAACCAAACAAATTGTAGTGGCAGGTGTCAAAGCTGCCAATTAATACAAACAAAAGATGCCGAAACTGACTCGAGCGTTGAGATGAGGCGATCAGCTTGATTGCTACAAAGCTAACTGAGGGTTAAAATTAGCTCTCGGATGATCGCGGCCTTTCGGGACACAAAGGACCCGGGTAATTGCAATTTAGGAGTCAAAAACTGGGCGACAACATTCAAGTAAGCACGACACGATTAACCGAAATTTGAGACATTGTCAGCCTTTTATAGATTACTACAGGCCGGGCGCGGTTTCACCCGCGTGGTTCCCGTTCCCGTGGGAATTTTGGGATCATTTATGGCCTATGTTACTACTTGGGGTCTAAGGATTCTCTATACCAAATTTCGTCAAAATCGGTCCAGTAGTTTTTGAGTTTATTCGTTACATACAAAAATACAAACCTTTCCTCTTTATAATATTAAGTATAGATATGATATGTACAGGGTGGTTAAAGATTGTTGATTGTTGAGTTGTCTAGTAATCTATGCACTGGAGAGAGATATTATCTTAATGATAAGTTCATTGCAACTTTAGCAAAAGCTAATAGAATCATCCTTTTCACACATTGTTGTTTAGTCTGTATCTATTTTCAATATGGCAGATTGTTCCCGCCTATTAATTTATCTTTAAATTATTTAAATTTAAAGATAAATTAAAGAAATTATCATTGAAGAAAAATTATTACTGTATCTCCGATTTTGTATGTCACACAACAATTACTTAATTATTATTTTTTTGACATTTTAATTATTAATTATATTGTAATGATACTATGCATTTTTATTAGTTTAAACATTTTTGACATTAAATAATAATGACTTATCTGTGATTTGTAATGATAATTAATTATTTTACTTTCAATCAGCTATTGTTAATAACTTAAGTTTTTTCAAACATTTGCACGCCGTTTGTATATGGCAGACATGATACGGTACATATTGCATTCCAAACTCAAAGAACTTTGTTAAACCTCATGTTTTGCAAATAAAGAATTTGAATTGAATATTCTACCTAGTCCGTGGCAGTAATCTATTCGTTTTTTTTTTTTTTTTATTTTTGCTTTGTGTCCTTTTACGAGTTGTAATTCTGTAATCCGAGCGTTGTCGCGGCCCGCAGCACCGCCCGGTGTTGCCATTGTTCCAAATCCCTTTGTTAAAAAGTATTTCATCTTTTCGGCTTCTTTTATTACTGTTCCGAGTGAATTTTAATATGGACGACAAATTGCTGAAATGTTAGACAATTGAGTTTGAGAGAAATACTTGACGGCGTGATTATTAAAAATTATATTACTACAAATGATAATTGAGATTTTTTTCTGTTTCGGTACAATACGATTGTTATTATATTATGTCTTTAGCAGGAAGCGGTGCGTTTAATTCTTCTTTTTATTTGTTTTTACACTTGTAAATGTTGATTATTGTACCTACTATTATTTTCCTTGTTCATAACTTTGAGATGTTTCGTTTAACCCATCGTGTACCAAGTGACTAAATATTTCTAGTGCACGGAGGCTTAAACAAGGTAATTTTTTAGCATTTGAAATCACCTCTAGTTTACTAATTAATCATATATTAAGCTACTTCGATGATATTTTGGTGTAACAATACTTGCATTCGTTGAAATTCCCTACCCCAAAACATGATGTAATATTTCATAACTTGCATTGCAATTCAAATATGACCCTCTACAGCAACAAATACTTTTCATATTATCCAAGCACCGTGATTTCGCCATGTAGAGGTAAAATTTTAAATAATATTCGACCACAGAACCTCTGGGGTGCGTTAACGAGTGCTCATTAGTAGCTCGAAACTTCATACAAAGTGCTACATAATGATTCTGTACTGAATTGAGTTTTTTAACACTTCATAAATACAATTTGCGACTGCTAGAGCCCAATAAAACGTGAAAAAATATTAAACAAGAAAATATACTAGAAAAAAGCAACTAGTCTCATGTCGCCTTGATGGGATTCGAACCCGCATCCTTGGGATGTCATATTTCGGTATTGTTAAACTCCTTACGAAAAATATAATAATATGTTAGGACTTAAAGTAATAACGGTTCGTCTATTTGTCTACTTCCTAAATTCCGAAAATGCTGTTTTTATACTTGTAATAAATTTCAAATAGAACAATATTGGAAAATCAACTCCAGTTCAAAAAATCATAAATTATTTAACTGTTGCATGTTAATCGATCGTTAAACATTTGAAAAAATTTTTCTTTCGAATGCAAGGATATTTCCTCTAATCGATGTAACAACGCTGGCCTACAGCGTATTAAAAATATAAAGGTATTGGAGAATTTCGACGGTGGTCCGCAAGTCTCGGTAGCTCATTGGTTAGAACAGTGGGCCGGATTCCCAAATGGTCGTGGGTTCGAGTCCCATCTGAGAATTCACTTGTGGCCGAGTTGATTTTGAAAATTCCATTTTCACAGCAATTAATATTGTTTTCCCCTTTTATGATTATTCGCTTTAAGGCTCAGTAGCTCAGCGGTTAGAGCATTGGGTATAATAAGTTCGATTCCAAAATATTTACTTTGAATATATATAAATAAATGATTGCATACAAACACACCAATTATCTAGCCCGCGTTAAGTTTCATAAATAACTTGTGTTATGGATAGGTACTAGATAACGGATAAACATACTTAATTACTTTTTTTTAATACATACATAATATATATATTAAACATTCAGACCAAGACAAATAGACATGTTCATGCACACAAATATTTGTCTTGTCTGGGGATCGAACCCGGGACCTCCGGCGCAGAAGACGGGTATAGTACTCCTGCGCCAAACAGGTCGTCTATATATATGTATAATTTTACGGTAGTTCGTCGTAAAAAAAATACCAACACTCCGAACAATATTAAAATTAAATTAACAAAAGCACATTTCGCTATTGTCGTCGAAAGACAACAAATGTCCAACAACATAACAAACATGTTCAAGAATGTCGCTTGCACACTGATTGATCAAGCGGTATGAAATCGAGAGCCGCCGATCATTCGCCGAAACAATTACATTCAAACCATGTTTCAACCAATTATTAAATTTTCCGTTTCACATTTATGTTCTGTTCTGGTTAACAGTTGATTGGTACTTCGATTTGAGGTTTATCAAATTATTTGTGTTTGAGTTGAACCTGATCGTTAATTTATTGATGAAACTAATAGGCAGAATTTGTCATTGTAGTTTTATTAGTGACAAATTATTACATTTTATTTAAATGTTTAACTTGTGTTTGGAGTTTTGATAACTTTGATTCCACAGTTCCATGGTGCGATGATATTTCTAAAGTCAAGAGAATTATTCTTTAAACTGAGAATTATGGAGCCCCTAGTGAATTTAATAGAACATGCTACAATTCCCGTCTTCGATCGTCGATTCCCGTCTGAGAATTCACTTGTGGCCGAGTTAATTTTTTCCAATATTTTTCTATTTAACCATAAACATGCTACAAGTTACTAAAAATATAATAAATAATTCACTTTTGTTTTTTTTTTAATATTAAACACTATCTGCGGGCTGATTCAGAACCATCGGACATGGAATCGGATTCGGAAACTATGCTTTGTATTTCTCTATTTTGAAGTGAGTGACACAAACATTCTCTATTTTGAAGTGAGAGACAATTACATACATTCAGCTCTCGAAAAGTTTCCGAAGCTTTGTGAATAAGGCGGCTGGTATCTGTGATAAAAAGTGTGATCTGTGCCAAATTTCATCTAAATCCGTTCAGTAGAGACAAACGAACAAACTTTACTTTCGCTTTTATTTATTTATCTATTAGGACAGCCAACAATAAGTACACTGATACACACAAAAAATTAATAATAATAAAACATGATACATATTTAAGTGTCTTATCAATTAAAGGCAGTCACAACATGAATTTAAACTATCGTATGTATATACTTAACAATATATATGTGTAATAAGTATGTATTTACAAAAAAAAAAGTATATAATTATGTTTATCCGTTATCTAGTATCCATAACACGTTCTTCATGAAACTTAATATGGGATAGATAATTGGTGTGTTGTATGCAATTATTTATTATTTATTTATATATAACAATATACGTTAGTGGGAACTTTAATTTTAAATAATATAAAACAATATATTTATTACCTAAAATAATTACAAACATCATAGCAAACGATAAGATAAAATAATAATGTTAGTTGGTTATTCTTTTCAAAATAGGCCGATGGTTCTAGAATAATATCGTAAGCATCTTTAGCTTATGTATCCGGGATAAGACACGTTATCCACACTCTTGATCCCCGCGTGTTGCCAATATTTGCAATACGTGACGTAAATGTTTGCACGCGTGAGAAAACAAAGGTACAGTCGGCGACTTATCAACCTGACACGATAGGTGACAAGAAGTTTTTACCTGACAAGAAGTTTTCACTTCAAAAATTAAAGAATTATATACTTAATTCAGGTTCTCAAAATTTGTGACGACTCGATAGGGACTTTGGCGCGTAGTACGCGGCCGAGTAAGGTATCAAATTAAAGGTACTCGAGTCTATTTGTTCCGAAAACTATAAAATATACAAAATGTTAAACGTGATGATCACAAACTGCAATTCAAGATTTTCGCATAATTTGGATTTTTTCGTCGATCGACGAACCCGAGTATCGGGTTGTAACCGCCCTAGTTACATTATAATTGCGTTATTCTCAATATAATTTTACACAATTAATTTCGGCCACATCACCGCCACGACCCGCCATTGTTGCCAACCTGCCAAACACATCGACGCTCATTGTCCACTGCGACGACGCGCCCATTGTACCCGTGTAATTGCGTCAGTGCAGCCGACTGTACTAACGAGTCACACAATCCGTCAGGCCAAGCAGAGAGACCGCTCAAAACAATAAATAAAATCCAAAACATTAGGTTTAACAATTTTATTATTCAGTGCTATATTGGTATGTCCACTGGCGAAACATTTACAAGATAAATAAATAAATTTAATAAAATAATCTTTATTCATCTCATACTAATAAACACCATTTTAAGGCTTAACATAACTGTAGACATTGTTTAATATGAGATCTGGAGCCCGAAAAAAGTTTGAAATAAACTTGTGGTACGGGTCACCAGGTCTCACTCACCCCGAGGAATTTACTCATAAAAAACAACTACTTAAAAAGTACTTACTAAAATATTTAATTTAGTAAAAGAGTGAAGAGTGAGGAAAACAAGAGTGAAGACTGAATGAAGGAAACATGTCGTTCCGTGAGATTACATTATTTGACAGCTCCTATCGAGAGCCATTGGTCATTTTATATTAAACTCGCACACAATTATGCAGTGACCACAAGTAGTGTCGACATGGTCGAGGGTGAAATTTTTAACAATCAGATCAGTACACACCACGTCAATAAGGGTCTGGCTATGAAGCGTAAAGTGAGTAGGTTCGGTAACAACTTGTAGGAGGAAACCTGGAAGGGAAAGAATTAAAGTTAGTTACTTGTTCAATATGTTTTCTTCTAAATGTTATGCCAGTGGCAACGGGGTGTTACTCATCTCCCATTCCTGTGATGAACTGGCGCCTGGAACAGGTTTCAGTGGTAGAAACCTGAGCTACAGGTAGTTTTAATGCCGCAATGTGCTATTTTTTCGCACGCATACTTTGACATTACGTTTAGAGGCATTCTTAAACAGTTTCAAGCCGTATTCAGTCGAGCCAAATAGAACTATAGAAAAATAGAAACTCAAGCGAGATATTATTTAACAGCTTCGGAAGAGTTCGGGCAACTAAGCAACACTACACACTACAACACTAGTGAACCCAGCGGCAGGAAGAACGATTTAGCCATTATAATAAACGCTAGTGAGTCTGGCAAGTTTCTCTGATGTGCATGAGCGGTCCTTTTGGTAACTTTTTTATGTTGTGGTTGTGTAATGACGTCACGACCGATCGCGACCAATCACCGCGCGCATAATTGTTATACCACCTGTGTTGTAATGCAGTGGATAGGGCCGGATTAGCCTGGATTAGGGAAGCCATGCGGAAGGTCATGGTTGAGTGGTTTAATATTGAGTATTTGTTGTTCTCAGGTTCGAAGTCAAAATAAACTATGTATTCAATTTCATTTAAATTATTATTGCACTGGTAGTTGGAAGTTCTTTACCCACCTTGACAAAATATTTTCATAAAAAATCGCAACTGATTTATATCAAACATTGTAGACATAGGATTACTTTAGGTAATTATTTTAAAAAAATCACATTGAAAATGTATTTATAAAAGTTATCAGCGGGTCTTCTATTAGAAACCATTATGTCAGAACGTTTTGTTTGCATGTTGATTTTATTGAAGTTGTCACATTATGACACACTTCACACTTTTGAGGCGATAAATGAGCGACGACTTCCGTCAAAAAATAAGCTTACTTTAAAAGATTCGTAGTACGAAACAGCATGGTAAGATTGAAACAATACTGCGCTCAGAGATGGCGGTAGGCCCCTGGTATTGGAAGTTGGGTCAAGGTAAGTATTTAACAGCATCTAAAATACTTCATTTTTTGTCAACGTTACGTTAATAACGCTGATCTATGTACAAACGAACTCAACTTTATTTTACTTTTCGCTGTGTTTATTTTTATATATTAAAAGTTGTTGATCTCTTCCTCAAACGGTTACGATTCTAATTGAAATACCAAAAAAGGCTAAATCACTATTAGTATTCAAAAGAACCCATCGCGATACGAGACAGGCCAGATTTGGAACTCGGATCAGATTTCGCTGTAATCCGAAGGTAGTAAAGGCATTATTTAAATCCGGTAAACGATAGTACCCCTCCCCCCTCTCTTTCCCCCTTTCATGGCTTCCCGATTATAAGCCAGATTTCATTTCGTTACAGTCCCCTTGTAAACGACCTTCGCGGCGCAAGTGTGAATTGGTGATATTAAAATGAATTTTTCATGCGACCGAATTTTCATGACAATTTATTATTTTTTCTCTAGATAAGTATCTACATAAAGGTTGTATACGATGAGATGTTTCTAAATATCGATGACAAATGAGTAGAATCTCATACGTGGCTTCAGATTTCGTTGACATGTTTTTAGATCCCCATACAACTGTTTTGACACCCATTTAAAAAAAAGGTGGCTTTGTCCTTTCTCGAAATTGATAAATTTTCTTTATACAATTTTTCTCATTCCGTTTCAAAAGGCCTTCTTCCAAAAACAAACACTTAAATCGGACGAGCAATCAATTGGTTTCGAAACTATCAGCATTAAAAAAATATTTAGAATTTAGTAAATCGTACGAGGAAAAACGTTCGGCTTTTGCTAGCTGTCGCTGTCTCTCTCTTTCTGATTTCTTTTTCCAATTTGTCTCTCAGCATGCGAAGCATGTGCACGTCGACAAAGCTTTCTCGACGCTTTTCTCGCGCGACCGCATTGTCTGTCCCGCTCACACCGTATTGATATGAGCGGGACAGATATCGCGAGATAAAGGTCGACAGCGAGTCGCGGTGCGCATGCTACGCTGGCAGGTTTTAAAGATATTCTGCTGCTTTCTGTTTTGTTTTTTTTATGAACGAACGGGAGTCTCTTAGCCTTCATCATACCTTTTTTTTTATTTTATTTTTTACCACGGCGTAATGCCCGCGCATACCCCCCGTCCGGGGAGACAGAGAGAGCCTTCATCATACCTACTGCTAAGTATTGATAAGGCTGAAGGAAGCGAGCCTCTCCCGGAACCCTCAATCACTGAGGAACTGGCTATCTTATCTTTAACTGCCGGAACACAGCAATGCTGAAAACGTTGTTGTTATGGCGTCAGACTTAGATAAGATGGTGGTAACTAACTAGCTAGCCAGGCAGACTTACAAGTCCTACCACCAACCAAACCGATTACAATATGAACCCCCGCTGGGAATCGAACCCGGGACTCGGGTCTGATACCGGTGGTTGTACCACTAGACCACAAAGGCGGTTAATATAAAGTTAATATAAATATAAAGTTTATGCTTCACTACACTGTGATTATTAATATTTCGTTCGGTACAGAATTTAGTCCATGAATATTCTTCTCATTTTTAGCGCGTCAACTTCTTCAGCTCGATGTCAAGTTAAGTTACAATCCGTATGCATAACTTGATAAATGGCTTGTCTGACGAGTTCCAAACTCGTTTCAGAGCTCGAAGTGAGTCAAGTAACTTAGCGATTCATTGCCCGCGAAAAAAGTTCAGGCACCACTAAGTTATTAAAATTCTTACATCATAGAATAACACATTATTGTGTTTTTTCTTTACTTTCATAATTGAAGTAACTTAATAAGTTGAAAGTAAGGGACTACTTAAACCTTTTTAACCGATTGATTGGAAGAAATGAATTAAGTATGTTTTAAATAACTCGTTAGTGGATATAGAAAACTAGAAAGTTACAATTAATAAAAAAGTTCGCGTAAATTAATACGGATAAGCCACGTCTATTCCATAACGTAATAAACTCGTTCCTTAAGGTTTATTAATAGTCCCATTTGGGACTAAAAGTTTGAACCCTTTCCACCTCCACCCTTTGACCTCATATGTCATATTATTAACTCTTAACTTAATAAGTTCTACCCTTGTACTCAATACTTAGTTTAGCTCCTCATACATCTTAAGTAAAACCTAGCGTGCAGCCTCCATCCCGAACATCGTAACATATTCTTTCTGCTGATTTCCCGCGGGAACAACATGAACTTCTCCAAAAAAACCTCCATCTTGAATGCCTGTCCGATATTTTTTGAGTGGATTTTAATATGTAATGCAGAAAAATTCTAAGAAATATATTGTGGATAAATTAAGGGTTAGTTACTCACACGCTCGGAAAAGAGGGTTTTTCATTAAATTTCTGCGCCTAACGTGGTAAAAGTTATTTGTTATGCAAGGCTGGAAAGTTGGTTATTAGCGGCGTGTTACCTCTATTGAAATCTGAGCAAGTGAAGGATTCTAGGATTGAACCACGAGCGTACTGAGTGGTTCAAAGATTGAATCCTGAGCGAAGCGAGGATTTCAAAGTTACAAGACGCTAAAAACTTTTCTGCTGAGCGCAACACACAATTTTTCACCTCACAACAGCGAGGAACATTTTAGGGTTGTTTACGCGATCAACTTCCGGTGAAAAATTCTTTAAACAAAAAAATTTCATCTAAATATACCTTATTCTTGTTGTTTCTATGATATGAAAAAATCTAAATTAACTCAAATAGGAATAAATTTTTACATAAAATAACAATATAAACGATTCGGTAATGTTGATATTGACATGAGCTTACAAGACATAGACAATTTAAAAATGAAGGTTTAAGTCACGTTCCGAAATCCGATCATAGGGTGTGAAATCTCACTCAGCATTAATATAAAATTCTTATATCAAATAACTTAATCTTATTATTATTGTTTTTATGATTCAAGGAACTAAAATAATATAATAAAACCAAAACGGAATATTATAAATAATTTAAAGTTATATATAATAAGAACCAAATGTAACATAAAATTCAAAAGTGCGATTCGGAACGCATTGTGACGTATTTTGCTTTCATAACTAAAAAATACTTTACCAGCCTAGGAAGGGAAATGAATTTTCCACGCAGGAATTGAATGAGAAAACCTCCTTTTCCGAGCGTGTGAGGTGAAATAACTAGTACTACTCCTGGTAACGGGGGAAAAATTAAAAGAATGATGTACGGTAAGCCCCAATTAATTGTTTAGGGCAGGACATTGTAACTACGCACTTTGCTTTCATTTGAATCAGACAAACGCTTTAACCCCTAGTACCTACTTTCTGTAGAACTGCGGTTATTTTTGGTATACGGAAATAAAACTGTAATGTATGTGGGTATAATAATTATAATTACAATGTTAGTTTTAAGTGGGTAATGTAATTTTTGGGTTTGTCAATCATCTCTTTCAATAGACGGTGTAACGAACGGTTGTGTTTTATTTCGCTCCAAGTAGTTTCGTTTAAGTTAGTGATCCAGCATTCCAAATATATCACAAAAACATTCTCATAATATTTTTATTATTTAAATAAAATTCATGTAAAGTAATAATCAATATCTCTATGGTGTTGTATCGTGATATTATATCGCCGCCGTTAGGATTCCAAATACTTACTTATTCTATTCTACTTATACTACGAATTCAGTGGCATCGTCGCGAATTCACGATTTCCTCGTTCGTGGAGGTGTTAGACACAAATAAAATACGGGTCGTAAATCGAGCATTGTCGCGTATCTGTCACGGAGTTGTCGCTAGTAGAACACGTTACATTCTCGGTAATTTTGCAATTCAGCCAAGAAATGTTGCAAGCGATTTGAAAATTTTGCAATCTTACAGCCGATTTTTCTATTTAAATAGCATTGAATTAGTATCCAAAATATTAAATTTGTGTGCTCCTTCAACCCGTACTAGACACACGAAGCTCTTCAACTGCAAATTCGTACGCAGTAATTACGCTCAGAATTCTATTATATATCGTCTCCAAAAAACATATAATAATAGGTTTGATTCGACAGATATATTCTGCTCATCATTGAGCATTTTTAAAAAAAACATTGGCAACATAATTTCCACTTGAAGTAGTTATTTATCTATTTATATATATATATACGTTTGTACTTATTTTATACATGTATGTATGTATGTATTTATTTATGTATGTATGTTAACCTTAGCCTATTAACATAAATTCTTAAAAATTTCTACACTCTTTACATGTGTGCGTCTCCTCTTACCTATAATTTTATTTAGTTAAAAATTTTTAGTTATAAATGTAAAATCCGTTATTTGCTGTATGTGTAGTATTTAAGTTTTGTTAAGTTTTAATTTAGAGCTGTGGATTTTGAAATAAATAAATAAATTTCATGCGGTTTGGATTGTGTAATATACCTATGTAAGTATATTAACCATTTTATGCAATTATATTTTCTCAAACATGCTTGGAAATATGAACATTATTTTGACAACCTTCTTCGAGATGAATCGATATTGCTGTACTGGACACATACATGCGACCAGCGGCCAGCAAAAGTTCTATGAAAATCCATATCTGTCGTGTAGCGGCCAAATAAATTACATAGTAATCTCATACCGATTTAGCGACGACCTGTTTGGCGCAGGGGTACTAAAGCTACCTTCTACGCCAGAGGTCCCGGGCTCGATCCCCGGACAAGACAAATATTTGTGTTCATGAACCATCTATTTGTCTTGGTCTGGGTGTTTAATATGTATAATTTCTTTTCTATAAATAATGTATGTATTTACAAAAAAATAAAGTACATAAGTATGTTTATCCGTTATCTAGTATCCATAACACAAGTTCTTCATGAAACTTAACGTGGGCTAGATAATTGGTGTAAAAAAAAAAAAAAAATCTGTCGTGTAATTAAAAATGGAACGATCCTTGGTTGCCATGTTTCTGACTAAAAGTCAGAAACATGGCAACCAAGGAGGTAACTTATCAAAGGTTTTATTTTAATTTGGAAATGGCTTGCAAATAGAAAGTTGTTTTAGAAAAAAAAAAACAACAAATGAACACAATCAACATGGGGAAAATATTGTTATTATTTGTTCATCTGATTTCGAAAAGTAGTTTTAATTTCGCCCATTATTTGAGAAAAGTACTCGTACTATACAATCGTTGGCCACAACTAGGCATTGATGGACTTACGTTTGTCTGCCTCGGCTTCGCCTTAGCCCACATTTACACATTCGTCCATCAATGCCTCTTTTGCTGGCCGCTGCAGTAATGTACTATAACTTATTAAACCTACCTACCATGTTTTAGCAAATAAACACATTCTATTCTATTCAAGATAATAGTTATTCAGATCATTGATGTCTGTTTGTATAAATGAAGTTTGTTAATCGGTCCAATTTAAATTGCAAAATTAATAGCTTATTTTTTCTACAGTTCTTTAGTATTAATAAAATTTATTTTTTGTGCCCACGGCCTTGCAAAATGATTTCTTAACGAACAGAAGTTTTGTGTTGAGCGAAACTTACGCGACTAACTATTATATTCGCTTCTGTAGGCGATACAAAAAATCTTATGTCCTTCTGTCCAAAAAAAATATTTTTCATAATTATGATGTCGTCTTTAATTAATTTGACTTAAATACGACTCACGTTGCAAAGCCTGCAGAATAAAACTCATTTGCAATGAAATCGACAGAATCAAATATCAAAGCTCAGTCATAAATAATGCGGCGGCCGGCGGAGCGCTGTTAATTTGCAACCCACTGTAATTAACTTTGAATGAACTCGCAATTATTTTATTTGAAAACTTCGCCGGTTGGACTGAATAAAAGCTGATCGGGCGTTTTGTGCAGTTTCCATTAAAGCTATGAAATATACCTAATAATACGCATCGTGATAAGTCATTAAAACTTATTAGGTACCTAATGTGCGCTGTTCATTGAAATAAATAAATAATCGGACGTACGATGTTTAAAATGACCCTGTTGTGAAATTTATTTATTTCCCCTAAAGACCCAGTAGTTTCTATGGTGAAAAAAGATATTAGAACTTCAAATGCATTGATTTTGAAGACTAGTTCCAACATTTGTAAGGAAAAATCAACTTACTAAAAGTATTTGTAAGTATTATCCCATTTACCACAAAGCAATAACCACCGGTTACAGCACTAGACTTTACGCGCTACGTGACTTTAAACTCAATTTTATGAAGCCTAGACTCGATTTTAGTTAAACTCAGAAAACGCCGAAAGATCTTAACCCAATACAAACGGCTTAGTCAGCAAATACAATAATTTGGATATACAAGGGGCAGCTAACTGATACAAGAGGAATGCTAAGCAGATACAACCTCTGAGTGGAACCTCTCTGGACCCTTCTAAGGGTTCCCGAGTACCACTAATTTCAACAAAGCGACTGAGACGGTTTTTACAAGCACTTTCGAAATACTGATGTTGTCAAATACCTTCTTTATACTTTATTTGAAGCTTGGAAAAAGTAACAAGCGTCGTGAAAAAACGTTAAAACGCATCATTGCATCATTGAAATTTAAAAAATACATTGAATAAGTAGTATTTTTTCAAAAGAAACTACTTATCAGATATTTTAAATTAAATCGTAGTCGCAAAGTTAAGTCTTAAAGCAACTTCGAACGACCCCAAAAAGAAATAAATCTGTAGTTAAACCTATTTTATCGTAAACCAAACGTATTTTTCGCCCAAAAGGTTCAATTTTTGTTACAATTTATAGTTCTAGGGTATGTGTAAGCTATAAATCGGCATTCGTATCGGAATCGGTTAACGTCTGAAATGTTGTTACTGCATTCCGCCCTGATTTGGCCGGGACTTTGAGTTGCATGCTCGCTTTGATCTCATTAATGTCCCAGGTTTCGTTCCCAGTCAAAGGAATGCGCGCTTTAGTGGGACTTGACGTTGGCGAAGTAATGTTTACAGTTTACTCTTTGATACTTTTTACTCAATCTCTTGAAACTAAGTAAGTAAACTTAGTTTCAAGAGATTGAGTAAAAAGTAGACAATAACGACGGATGCACACATTGCTTTATATCGAATAATTTACCCAGTTAAAACATAGTGCAGACAGGGTATATTAAAATAAAACGTAATTGAAAAATAATAAAATAATTTTAAAACCCCCGACTTAATTATCCGCCGGGGGCTGCATTAAATGAACTAGTTTTGCAGTTTTATACTTACGTGAATAATTGATAGAAGATAGATAAAGAGTTTATTTGCTAACAACACACACATAAACATATAACTTTTCATTAATAAAAAATAATAATTGGAAGGATTTATATTCATGTTAAAATTTAAAATAGCGATGGCGAAATAGCGAGCCCCTGACGGATGATTATCCGTAAATAATTAAAAGGAAATAATTAATTAGGATAAAATAATTAAAAAACACCTGACTTGATTAAGTCAGGTGTTTTTTTTATTATTTTATCCGTTTTCAAATACGTTCCTGAACCGTCGTGAGTACTTTTTAAATTTTTGGGATGGGTAAAAAATGTTAAAGTCGCGTCAGGACACGTGATCCTGATTGAAAATTCGTAAGACAATTTACCGTTGAATTATTTCAAATTACATAAAGTCTCACACTTGAAAGATCTACGTAGGTATATTAGTCAATAACAACCATTATATAAAGATCTCTCATTACTACCAACTTTCATATTGATACCAAGTCAGTTTTAATGCATTTACCTGCTAAATCAAGTTGGTCTCCGTTTTCATAACTTTTTATGAAGTTGTGGTCAAGATATAGTGGATTTTGATCGTTATTTTCTTTTAAGTGGTGGAGATAAATGGCAACATTGGTTTGCACAAACAAACATCCTCTCACCCCAAGCGCATATACCGCCTCCTTACCGTCGTCGTGGGTAAAAAATTAATATTCATTTCAGAATAATAAAAGTACTTAACTACTTAAACATTACTTATGAACTCGCGGTAAGACTTTGATCTGACACGACTTTGAAGGGGCTAAGCTTTTTGAACCGTAACTATAGTCCGTACTCGAGGGTGGCTAACGGTTTGTAAGCCGAGTTGCTATTATTTGAACGATGTCAAACGATGTCAAGTAGCAGGACCTGTTGCAGTCCTATTGTCTTAACGTTCTACGCGTCAGTGCTTGTCTATGCCTGAACGTAACATGAGAACACACATTAACACTTCAAATATAGTCTAACAGCACATAAAGTTTTACTTTATGACCTTGAGAGTACTTACCTCTATCGTTTAAATAAATAATAATTATCAATAATTTATTTCGGATATTGATCATATCACAGCACAGTGCAGCGTTATTAAATAATGTAACCTTAAACTAGTAAAACAATTGTAACATTACCATAAACTGAAATACAAACATTTATATTACCAATTGTAGAAGATAATTTTTTTACATAAAAATACCTGTTGAAACGAAAGATACAGTACATTACTGCAACGGCCAGCAAAAGAGGCATTGATGGACGAACGTGGAAATGTGGGTCGAAGTGAAGCCGAGGCACACAAACGTAAGTCCATCAATGCCTAGTTGTGGACAAGGCTTGTATAGTACTTTTCTCAAATAATGCGCGGAAATTAAAACTACTTTTCGAAATCGGACGAAAAACGAACTAAAATATTTATTCCCGCGTTAAAGTGTTCATTTGTTTTTTCTTCTAAAACAGCTTTCTATTTGCAAGCCAGTTCGATATTAAATAAAACTTTTGCCGGTTGCTGCTCGCATGTAATATCGATATATCTCGAAGAAGGTTGTCAAAATAATGCTCATATTTCCAAGCATGTTTGAGGAAATAAGTTTTTTTTTTATCCTAGTACCACATTTACTTTAGAACTGTATTGCGAAAGCATAATTAAAATCATTAGGATTTTAGATTCTTAATTGACGCAATTAGTGTTTGAAGCAAGAAACTTGAAGAAATCTCCAAAAACAAAAAAATAACCTTCATTTGAGGGCAATACATCTCCAATCTTCTAATTATGTAAATACCTTTATTATGTACTATTTTATCTTTAGTATTTTTAATAGAATTTCTTGCAACTAGTATACTGTAACTCTAAAATTAAAGTAGGTACTAATTTAAAACGAATAAATAAAGTTTCTACGAATTAATTATTATTCCACAAGCGGTGTAATCACAGGCCCTGTTAATTAGACAATTGATTTAATATATGCCGGTTAATATTCAAATGGAACCTGCAATACATTTATGAATTAATTTCTGACTCTTGCTGGCTTTTACATTAATGCAGAATTTAGAAACAATTTCATATTCAGTATTACTTAATGCCTATTTCATTACATTATCCAAAATGATTATATTAACCAAAATATATTTAAGTACATTAGCATTAAAAGACATGCGACTTCGAAAACAAAATTGATAATAGACCTTCGTCAACGTCTTCGAATCTAAATTTTTGTATGTCTCGTACAGTTGTAGTCAATTGTTATTGTCATTTATGTCATTGTCATTTATATTCAAATAATCTCTATATATAATAATCTTATAAATGAGGAGCCCGTTCGCACGCTCGGACTGCGATTGTTGAGGTTAAGCAACTTTCGCAATGGTCGGTCACGGGATGGGCGACCATAAATTTACTGTCTCGAGCTCCTCCGTGCTTCGGAAGGCAGGTTAAGCCGTTGGTTCCGGTTGCATTTGCAGTCGTTAAAACCCACCAATCCGCATTGGGCCCGCGTGGTGGGTCATGGCCCGTTCTCCTTCTCTATCCGTAAGGAAGGCCAGTGCTCCAGCAGTGGGGACATTAAAAATGGTTGATGACGAATCTTATAAATAAGAACTTTCAAATCGTCAAATATACTCTCCTATATCCATTTAGGAAATAATTTAACCAGCTAGCTAAAGTACAAGTGAGCTTATCGTGGCCAAACATAAGTCGTATAATAACTTTTCTAGAAACATAAAAAGTCCCGCACATTCATAAAGAGTAATGTCATCGGGTGGCTCAATTGCCCAGGAGAGATGAGAGATGAGTCTCAATGCCAAGAACTGTTGCTCCTACTGGATTCGCATTGTCACTGTGTTTGAGCCAATGCTATTTAAGAATCATACCTTTTTCATTCCAATACGTTAAAAATCCTGATTGTAAAGCCATATTATGTCGTAGGATGATTTGATAAATATAATTTTCGCAAAAATCCTAGAGATATTGCGAAAACACGGATAATTAGACAATGGTGTTGACATTTCGCAATCTTACTAAAAAATAGGGTTTAAACAATAAGCACGGGTTGCTTAAGTAACATTGGATATTCTTAAATCAGATGGACTTAATTTTTGCCTGCTTGCCAACTGTTATTCTGATTGGTTTACAAAAAGTTTAGTACACGTGTGAGAATGGATTGATATTTGAAACGTCAAATCGTCAACCAATCAGAAAAGATGTTAGAATAAGAATAAGAATAATTTTATTTTGCAAGAAACACGGTTACATGGATGTTGTAAAGATACTATGGTCAAGGTCAACATGTTTCGCTGGTCAGACAGCATGCAAAGTTAGAAAATATAAATGTTGAGTTCCTAATTTAGAGTTATTAAATAGGTACTTAACAACATTGGTATGTAGGCAATGTAGGTAAAATAAGTAACTAAAACTATACAATTGAGATAATTATCCGTGTTTTCGTAATATTTCTAGGATATTCGAAAAAAAAATAGATTTATCTAATTATCTTGAGACATGTATAGCTATAATATTATGCACACTGATATTTAATTCAACTCAAGGAAGTTTGCACATATGATGAAAAAAGTGAATTCACCTAATTGTGAAATATGTGAGCGAATTGAAAATGTGCATCACCTGTTGATGGAATGTGAGCGGAACCGTATTCCAAGAGATACCTTCCTAAGTAAATTTTGTATAAATAGGCTAGATATTGGGATTGCTCAGAGTATTTTGAGCAATCCGGATTCTGAGGCCGCACTAGACTTGTGTGGTTTGGTGGAGTACTGCCTACCTGAAAAACATGTTTCTAATGTCCTCCTTTAATTGTTTCAGGTAATATAAGAAATGAGGTCATCAGAAGCTTCCCAATCCCGTAAGCGATATGCCAACAACAAACGCAACCTCCTGAGCGCAAAACAATTTATTATGAATAAATTATTTTATTTACGTTCATTTTATTGTATTATTTATACAACGAAATGTATATTTAATTGAAATTCAATATCATTTATTCAGTCTAGGCTGTTACAAGCACTTATGAACGTCAAAGAAACTACGCCATCGGTTCACAAAACCTACGCGCGGGAGACCTTGTAACGAGAAGAACCGGCAAGAAACTGTCAAGGGCTATTTTGAAGTGAAAACTTCTTTAGCGGCGTTGAGCACATCAGAGTTTAAAATTTTTGGGATGGGTAAAAAATGTTAAAGTCGCGTCAGGACACGTGACATGATCAAAATTCGTAAGACGAAGGGAGAGTAGAACGCCGCCAGCAGCGCGGCGTGGAAATACCCCGTGAAAATATCAAAAAATCCTTTCTTAGTGCTCGCCTACATCGTTAAAGGATTCTGTATGCAAAATTTCAGCTTATCGGTTCAGCCGTTTGGGGAAACAATACGTAAGCATCAGCTTGAGCTATTAAACTGTAATTAGGTCGACTTTAGTCTATCAAAAAGTAGAAAAACTAACATAATAAATATAACCTCTAAATATAAAGATCCAAATACACCTGTTCCAATTACTGATGGCTCTTTTATTCGAAAATACCTTAATAGCTTTCATAGCCTTTTTAGTGCTGTGTGACAAATGACAGTGTGATTGGGTGCTAAGTGTTGACAAATGGCTGTCCAGTTAGCGGCTCGCCTCCCGCAGTGGAAAATTACTTTTAGTGGTCTCCAAATCGGCCGCTTATTACAACTACGTCAGAAGTAAGAGTACGTAAGTACTAATCTAATTTAATAAATCGTATTTTTTTTTGTCTAATGAATGAGTTTTGTAGGGGCTTTGTATAGGAATCCATTCCCAAAAAGTACCTACTCATATTGTAGTAAATCAATGCAATGTACTAACTAACACAGGTAAACGAACGTTAGATGATAAGTACAATATAAGGCTTATAAAAATAAACGAATGAATGAAATAAAGCTCAGGTTTGATTCATATTTGATTAACTCGACTCAAAGAACATCTTTTAAGTATAACAAATTGTTGAAATCGAAAAGGAAAGCGACTGTTGAGCATAAAACATTCCCTTTACAGAAAATTATTAACAAAGAGCCCTAACGACCTCGAATCGGAGTCCCCAGCCACGACCCCGTATGCAAAGTACACATTTTATTCCCCAAGTTATGAGAATTCTGCTTCAACCGAGTTTATGCTGTAAGTTGGAAGGAAAAAGATTTCTCTCAAAAAACGTGAATTGGCACTTACACCGTTTCGGTTCGCTCGCGCCGTTTTGTTATTGTCGTCGTATATGTAAACCTTTATGCCATTACGTATAATTTTATATTGGATGTAAAAATATTACCCGGCTTCGTGTAAGATTTGAAGTTTCTTTCAGTACTTGGGACACCTTCGCCCTACACGATATTATTCAATATTGTAGGGGTTTGGCTTTTTTTATTTTTACTGTTATGCGCATCTTAAGTCTAGGTAATAAATAATGGTCTAAGTAAGTTTTTGTGATTTTATAAAATTTTCAACATTGCCGTTAACGAGTTTTTGTATTTTTATGTTCTACGACATCATTTTAATATAACAATTGATTGCATACCGTCCAAAGACTGTAATGTATTTGCAAAGAAATTAATAAATTGGTTTATATTTGAACTAACGGTGTAGCTTCGATGTTCAAAATTGCTTGTTTGATGAAGTTCACAAAAAAGCCTATTAATTATTGCATGAAAACTACACTTCCTGAAGGAAGCAATGCATGTTTAATCCTGATGATTTATCACAAGGTCTGGCTAATTTCCAAAAGTTAAATACATTCGTGTTTTCACTTGAAGTTGCGTCCGACCGGAAATTAAACCCGGGCTAATCCGCCATTTTTCATTAACTGGTTCGCGAGTGTATGCGCACTAGCCACTCTGGCCAGCTGCCGTTGACGAGCTCGCAGATATTACCGCTATGGCATGTTTAAGAGTGCATTCTAGAGCTTTCTAGACCACACTCTTTTTTCATTCAAAATGGTATTTTAGTAATAAGGCGGGAACCCGTCTAAGAACAACTGATGAATAAGTCGAGTCAATATTTTTCTAGTATTTTTCTATTAAAAGTTTATCATATACAGTAAGTAGCATTGATGATACAAATTATTTATTTTAGCATTAAGCTACCTACCCATACAACTTTCAGGAGGAATGTACAGTATGTAATTTTACGGGTTAACATGGTAAAAGAATACCGCAGTTCGTTAAAAATCGAATACAGTTTCGCTAGATGGTACTACCAGGCATCCGTCAATCAGGCAAACTCGTAGATACCCCTATCTTTGAAGAGCTCGATGGCACATTGTTTTATCTCTCAGGATACTGGAATAGCTCATGAAACGATCATTTGGTTGTAGTCAATAATATTTAAACTAGAAGTGATACCATACACATAAAAAAAGAAAGCTAATTTCTATATTCTCAAAATGTGCTTTTTTACGCTAAACTGCGAGTTGGTTTCTACCATCTAGGTACTTCTTTGTTTCTTAACAAAATATAATACTGAAAACTTCAGAGTATGAAGCTTACTTTATCCGTGCCAACGAAATTTATGGTGTTAGTTTCTCAGCAAGTGTGCAGTTTTTTCTTTACAGAGTTTGTTCACAATGTTGATAATGTTTTATCTTAAAAATACCTATTTGTTTGTATTTATAATATTGATGCTGTGATGTGTGATTTTTATTCGTTCAATAAATGGTTGATAAGAATTGCATCTTTTTTGTTAAAAATATAAATTACAGAGTAAGTTACTATGTGTTTGTTGTTTGAAACTAAATCTAGTTATGCGAACTATAGATACTATATATAAGGTATGCATATTTGTGTTCCTTTTCCTACTAAAGAGCAAAAAATCTATAATTAAACCGTGCGGATGGCGACCCGCTAATATATACTTTCAAACTTTTTAAAAGTCGACCTTACTGATTCACCTTATATTTAAATCCATCGTTTACTTAGGGTCGAGAACTTTCCATTCTAATCTGCGGTAAGCCATTAAAATTACCCATTCACCAAAGAAAGCTTGTTGAAAAAAGGACCGTTTAAAAGCTAATCTTGTTACAAACTCACTAAAACAACTCGGAACATGAAAGTCATTGAGTAGTCAGATGGAATCCCAATAGATTAAGAAAAAGAGCAAAGCTGCCGAAACCTGTGTTTGCTCACCCCCACCTTCCCCTCCCCCCTTTCGTGGGGAGGCCACATAGGTATTAGAATCCCTTTTTTGCTTTGTTTTCCCTTTTCTAGCTCTCTGTAACTGTATGTTGACTTGCTACATTCAAAGGACGCAGCAAAAATGAAAAATAAATATGAAAAAAAGTTGTCAATGTCAAGTCTTCCTTCTTTTTTGTATCTTTATAAGTCCAGTCGAGTAGAATCCTCAGGAGATAACATTATATTTCAATGAAAACGTTGACTAATAAGCCTGTCTTAAATATAAATAATAATAATATGTCTTAATTAATAATAAGCCTGTCTTAACTTAAATATATAAAGCATGTCTACTCACTATCTACCTATACTATATTATAAAGAGGAAAGATTTGATTGTTTGCATTGAATAGGCTCCAAAACTACTGAACGGATTTGGATGAAATTGGCTACACACATAGTAGATAGCCTGGTTATGAACATAGGATACTTTTTATCTCAAGTTTCCCACGGGAACGGGAACCACGCGGGTGAAACCGCGAGCGGCCGGTAGTAAGCTATAATCTTTCTTTTTTTATGAGCGAATGGGGAAGCTTTTAGCCTTCATCATACCTGATGTTAAGTATTAATAAGGCTGAAGTTGGAAGCGAGCCTCTCCCGGAATCCTCAATCACTGAGGAACTGGCTATCTTATCTTTAACTGCCGGAACACAACAATGCTTTCAGCATTGTTGTTATGGCGTCAGACTTAGATAAGATGGTAGCTAGCCAGGCGGACTTACAACAAGTCCTACCACCAACCAAACCGAATACAATATGTACCCCCGCTGGCAATCAAACCCAGGACCCCTGGGTCTGATACCGGTGGTTGTACCACTAGATCTGAGGCTCCTCACCTTATAAATGATTAGATTTGTCTATAGAATGTTTCTTGAATAGGTAAATGATAATTGCTATTTTTTGTCGTCCTAATCCTTTGTGTAGGAATCTGGTAAGAGATGCAAGATCTCCATATAAACTCTCACACACAATTTTGCTCCTTTACACAAATGTTTTCGCGACAAAAAATAGTCTACAGCATGTCCAAAGTTCAAACAAACACACACAGACTTTAGCTTTATCAAGAACTATGTTAATTTTATGAAAAACAGAAAAGTAACAGCCTTTACGTGTCGAGTAAATAATAGGTTATTGTGTTTGTGTGCTGTTCAGTACTCAAACACAATGTAGGAATCCCACCGACATTCAACATGTCACTGAGACGACACAGTGAACAATCATCTGAGTAGTGTTGTGACACCGATATCGATGATATTGCAAGATATACACTCACCGGCACATTATTTTGATACAAACTATTGCAAACACGCTCACTTTGCGACTCTATACATAAAAATTACTATATATTTCTGCAAAGATCTGTATGCTAATGTTAAGGTTAAGTACCTATTCGATTGTCCAATGAGCACTTAAAAGAGTTTTAAAAATGTCTTCCCGTTTTCATAACTTCGTGTAAGCAAAGCATTACTTTATGGCCATATCACATTGCATGGAATGTGATGAAGCGTTCATAGGAATGAAACAACTTTTATGGATAAGTGCATTATGTAATGCACTATAATAGTTAAATATGCTGGTGAGTATATTTCAATTGAGAACCTCCTGTGAAACTCTCATACTAAGTTTCAAACCTTTTTCCCATTATCGACTTCGTCTGCATGAACTAAGGATCACATGACATTTTTATTTCCTCTTTTGAGGATTCAACCTCAATAAAAACATTCTAAAAGATGGACCGGAAATTTAAAAAGATTAGTCAGATAATTATACAACAAAAGAAAACAATAAATAGATATGAAAAGATGGATTATATAAATAAAAATATCGCGCATTCATTTTCACAAAACCAGGTTATAGCGGCTACAAGTTCCTAAGGCAACTCCTGCATATTGTAACCCTTCAATATCGACTTTCGATATGAAAAGTACCGATTATAGTAAACAAAAACATCACTATCCCAAAACCTTAAAAAATGTGCTAATGTCTGTCAACGACGCGCCTCAAAGAAAGCCTATTTTAAGGCTTTTCGGGTGTGAATGGAGTTCGGCCTTTGAAGGCATTTCGGCGGTATTCACGCCTATTTTCCGTTTGCTTCGGGCGGGCCACGTTTCCGCTTCAATGAATTATTTATTTATTATTATGTGTTTATTATCGTGGCGCTCGTCGAATTCTTTGTTTCTATATCTTCCCATAACGACATTTGTTTGAGAATGTGAAATCAAGAATACAAAGCGGAATATTACCTCTTACAGATTCACTGGTTCACAAACATTTTTATTTGTACAAATAACGATTCGGTTCACTTATTTCATTCGTCATAGAAGATTATAAACTTCGATCTCTTGTTTATTGTATTCATATCTTGTGCTAGCTGAAGACGATATACGGAAAAACTGCGTACTTTTTGTTTTAAACTATAGGATGGTTAAAGATGTTACAAATCTGCCCCCTAATTGTCTAATTCCAAAATCTATCACTATTAGTATATTAGTAGTATTGTGATTGTGATAGTGATTTATGGAATTGTGTTACTTAAAGTCGCAATCCCTTTCGGAACGAATAATGTTTTAAATGACACTTTGACACTTCTCCAGACATTTGAAAGATATTTTCGTCTGTCACTTTGCTTAGACAGTTCCATTTCCTTTATTAACCGACTTAAAAAAAAGGAGGAGGTTCTCAAGTCGACTGTTTTTTTTTTTTTTATGTATGTTCCACCATAACTTCGCCAGTTGTTAACAGATTTTTAAAATTCTTTTTTTATCTGGAAGAAAATGGTTTATGTGTGGTCCCATATAATTTTTACGAAGATCTGGTTAGTAGTTTTTTCATAATCCTGAAAAATATCAATCACCTTTTGGCAAGTAGTCGTATACCTAGATGACATCATTGTTGTGTATGGGCTGATTTTTAGTGTAAGTAACGGCACATAATGTAACAAAAAAATCTGAAATAAAAACATTTTATAAAAAAAATCAAACCGACTTCAAAAAGTAAAAAATAAAACTTTTGGAGTCGGTGCTAATTAGCTAAGGCCAAAAAAAATATAGTTAATAGAAGTGCAATGTAGAATGCTTTGGCTGGCACCGACTCCAAAAGTTTTATTTTTTACTTTTTGAAGTCGGTTTGATTTTTTTTCCCGATCACTATCCCTATCAAATGTCAAATAGTGACGATCTGAAGTATGTAAATATCTTTCAAATGCCGAATTGAAAGGGTTTGCGATAGATTTTAAAATTAGACAATTAGCCCTCTGGTAATAAGATATACAGGGTAGAAAAAAACGGTCATTGGAGGGAAAGAACCCTAAATATTGATAAAAAAATAGTAACCAAATTTTACTCAAAGGAAACATATCTTCATTTTATTTATCTTCAAAAATAAGATAAAATGCATTTAAAGTTTTTTTTTTTAAATCGCTTACTTGCGCCGGGAATCGAACCGGCTTTAAATCGCTTACTTGCGCCGGGAATCGAACCGGCTTCAATGAGAAAAATTACATCGTGTACTTTATGGTACCAATCGAAAGTGTTAATCATAAAGATCGATTTAGTGTTAGTGAAATCGTATCTAAAATAAAAAACAACTTTAAAAATCTGTTCAAAAAACTTTTTCATCGATTGAGCTCGCGTCTTGTCGCCGTTTGTATCGAACTATGGTGAATATTTGCCAAAAAACGTCAATAACCTAATAATTAAAATCAGTGTATTTCTGCAAGTGGTTCTCATTTCGAGCAACTAAGTAAGTTAAAGTTAAACTTCATTTTTATTTAAAGTCAAAGTCAAAGATTTTTATTCAAATAGAATTATAGATAAGTGCTTTCGAATCGTAAATTTTTTTTTCCTACCAGAATTAAGTTAGTGTAAGTAAGAATAGGTACAATAAAGTATTGAAATATTGTGTAATCATTTATCATTCAAAGATTGAATCCTGAGCGAAGCGAGGATTTCAAAGGTACAAGACACTAAAAACTTTTCTGCCGAGCGCAACACACAATATTTCAAGGTTTTAAGGTTTACATTTTTAGGTTGTTTTCGCGGTCAAGTTCCGGTAAAACATTCTTTAAACATAAAGTTTAATCTAATAAACCTTATACTCGTTGTTTTAATGATATAAAAAACTAAAATAATAAAAAAGGGAGTATTATAGTTAATTCAAAGTTATTTAAAGTAGGAATATATTGTTACTTATTAATAAGAATAAAAATGATTCCGTAAATGTTGACACTGACATGAGGTACAAGACAAAGACAATTTAAAAATAAAGATTTATGTCACAGTCCGAAATCCAATTATAAGTTGTGAAATCTCACCCAGCCTAACATAAAATTCTTATAACAAATAGTTTAATCTTATTGTTATTGTTTTTATGATTCAATGAACTAAAATAATAAAATAAAACCAAAACGATCATGACCAAATCAAATATAACAAAAAAGTCAATAGTGTGATTCGGAACGCATTATGACATATTTTTAGGTATTAAATTAAAAAAGTACTTTGCCGCGCTAGGCCGCAAAAAGCGATTTTCTACGCCTAAACTGATTGACAAAACCTCCTTTTCAGAGCGTGTGAGGTGAAAACAATATTTAAATATTTGCGCTAAAAATAAGCACGGTAGGGAATGCAATCCCGACTCGAGATCGTAAAGTCGAGATCCCTCGGGATTAGAAATGTCAATCCCGTGGGATCCCGAAATTTTTGGGATCTCATCTAGTTAAAAAAAATCACATTACTGAATACGATGAAAACTGCTTGTTTGTGATAGTGAGGTTAATTAAAACAAAATATTATTTGAAAGAAAACAAAAGCCTTTATCCTTTACTATTACCAACTAATTAATTAACAGTTTTACTAACATGAACATAATCAAAACAAAAGTAGGTATAGTATAGCTCAAGGAGATTAAAAAGTAGTTACGGGTGATTTTGAAAGTAACTTCTTAAAATACAAAGCGTATCAAGAGTACTATCTGCTAACCGGCATCTAATATCCGTTGCAATGTAGCCAGCTGCTGAGAATGCCCTCTCCGACTCAACACTGGTTGGCAACAGCGTGACTAAGCAATTATATGCAAACTGCAAAAATCTCCCCCTTGATCCTCCACACTCAAGTAAATCCATTTCTTTTTTTATTCTACCAATCTACTCTAATTTATCTAAGCTTGTGGATCTGGATACACGTGTAAAAGGACTTTTAAACGCTCGCAGAGTTTCTTCTAATTCCTCTTTAAGTGAAGTATTAGTTTGTGTAGCAGTAGCACTTAAATTTAAATCGCCGCCCAATTCCGTCAATCTCGAACGGGATCTCGTCATATTATGCTTCGGGATTGGTCCCGAAAAATTACACGGGATCTCGCGAGATCGGGATCCCGCGAAATCGGGATTGCATTCCCTAAGCAGGAGCCACAAACGAAGGCATGCATCATTCACAGTGCATTTTACACCCTTTAATTAATGACCAATCACAATAAACTTTATCCAATAAACTTTTAGAAGGACCTACTTAATATTTCTTGTTATACTTGAAATAAAAAATAATTATGTTCCCTGGCCCGCGTAAATATTGTAATTAATTGATATGGCCCATCTCTAAACTTATTTCCCCACCCCTGATCTAGTCAATGCCGATCCATAATATGTGAACGACGGACGACGACGCCACACGACACGACGCTGTCGGGTGCTGTCGGCTGTCTTGGTCTCTCGGCACAGAATACCTAATAGTACCACTCTCGGTTGCTTTACTAGGCCTGTCATATCGGTATTGTACCAAAATACCCGCTTTGTTGTGATTACTTAGATTGATAAGTTACAAAAATGTGATGTAAAGACTTAAGTGGTTAGACTCAAATATAACCTACTCATAATTTGTATTGAAACTGTTCAAGCGACAAGTAAATTTGTTATAATAATTTTTATTATATACTTACTGTAATTTCTCAATTAAGTAAATGTAAAATAAATGAGAAATAAATTTCTTAAACCGTAAGTACACAATATTGTGCAAATGTTCTGATTTCTAAAATATAACTAATGGTGCTGATGGTTACGGAAAACTCCAAGATTTTTGACACATAAATAAAGGCAAGACCAAATTAATTTTGTTTGCTATACTTTATTAACCACTTTTTCTTTTCATTAGAAAATTTTAAAGAAATTTTTAATAGAGATCAGATTACACCGGTTCAATGTTAATAAGGTCCACATTAATTAATTTTACGGGCGAAAGAATTAAATTTGATTGTTAATCTTCGGCACCACTCGTCGGGGCGCGTATCACCTCAAGAATAATCCCTGATCCGGTGTTGCTATTAATTAAATTTGGCTACAATATTTCCCAGTGGATTAGCTTTGTAAAATACCTTTTTCACCAAAGTATCAATTGTCGTATTTTTTCTAATTTGAACATTCTTCTATCATTACTGAACCTACCTATCTGTTACGAAAGCTAAAACTTACGTCATAAGGTCTAGATTTCTCAAAACAATGAAAATATAACTTTAACCAATTTTGACGGTAGTACCACCTGTCCCGAAACAAAACCTTGTTAAAATTTTTCCTGCTTAAAAAAACAAGATTTGTTAGCTTTGCAAATGGAATGTTACGTTATTCACTTAGGTACCTACTCAATAAAACAAAAAACGTTTTCTTTTTTTTCTATATGAAAACTATGATAGCTTTATATAAATAATACATAACACTTATTAATGATATGAAGACATATTTACTAAGTAGTTTATGAAATAACGTTAATGATTAGTAAGTTTTTTTTTATTTATTTTTTTTATATTTAGGTCGGAGCAAATGACTCTACCTCCACCTGATGTTAAGTGGAGCTAGAGTCCAGACGCGAAGATAGCTGGTGCAGCAGATCAAACTGCCACATCAGCCACCTTCACCTTGCCGGCCTGCTAAATGCTTCTTCACGCCTCGTTTAAAGGACCCCGGGTTGTAGGAAGGAGGGAATACGTGCGCAGGCAAACAATTCCATTTGCGGATAGTGCGACAAAGAAATGAGCTACCAAATTTCTTTGTTCGCGTTGGAATCGCTGCCACAGTAAACCGGTGGCAACGCAAGCCAGCGCGCGTGGTCCTATGAAGGAAAGGAGAAGGTGGGATAAGGGAAAATAATTCTTCAGAGCACTCTCCGTGGTATAGGCGGTAGAACGCGCTTAATGAAGCGACATCGCGACGTAATTGTAGGGGCTCCAGGAATTTTGTTACCTCTACATCGCCGATGATGCGAATTGCGCGGCGATGCAACCTGTCCAGTGCATCGAGCAAGTACTTAGCGGAGGCATCCCAGAGGTGTGAGCAATATTCTACGCAGGACCGTACTTGCGTTTTATATAGCAAGCACAGTTGATCTGGCGTGAAAAAACGCCGCACCTTGTTGAGGACTCCGAGTTTACGTGAGGCTGTCTTGATCACGGTTTCGATGTAATCTTTTGGATTTAGGTCACAGCGAACATCCATACCGAGCATGGTAATACTGCTATTCAAGGCTAGTGTTGTGCCCTGAAGAGAGGGAAGGGGAAGGAATGGCGACGTTTTTGCCGTGAAAGCGCAGACCTGGGTTTTCTTGGCATTGAACTCAACCAGGTTGTTGGTACCCCATTCCGAGATGTGGTTCAAAACCCGGTCGAGCTCGATGACAAGGTTCTCCCGTTTCTCATTGGTTTCTATCTGCCCAGCCACTGCATGCCCGAAATATCCCGCGTGCACTGTGCTGTCGTCTGCATAGCAATGAATATTCCCAAGAGGAATCATATCATTGATATTTATTTATTTATTTATTTACTGGAAAACCAACTGCTTAACCTAATACATTAAAAAACTTAAATATAAACATAAAGCCATTTACAGGTCTTCACAAATAAGATACATAAAAAAAAAAATTATACTAGCCTAGCCTAACTATTAAATATACACGTACACATAAAATAAAAATATGACTCATTTGTGACACATTGAATTTAGCAGCTATCACTGAAAAATAAGCGGCTTACAATACGCCTAATCGACGCCTCGCTACTGTTAAACAGATCAAGATTTACCCGTTTCGAAAGGATATTAAAATTATTACTCGCTCGCCAAAGAAAAGAGTTCTGTCTAAAGTTTGAAGAAGCAGGGGAGGTGAATAACAGAGGGTTATACCTAACTGACTTGGGGGTGGCTCTAAGCGTGAGTTTAGATAAAAGCTCTGGACAGTCAATAACGCCAGTGGCAATTTTGCTAAGGAAGACCAAATCAGCTATATCACGGCGCATTTGCAATGGAAGTATATGATGTTTTTTGCACAGTTCATCATAACGGCTCGAGTCATAGCGTTCTTTGGTACGGTAACACAGAAACTTCATAAACCTCCTCTGGATGGCTTCAATACGGGATATATAAGTAAGATATCTGGGGCTCCAGACCTGAGAAGCGAACTCCAAATGACTTCGTACTAGTGAGCAGTACAGAATTTTTAGTGTCTTGGCCTGACTGAAGTCTTTGGAGCTGCGCATAATAAACCCAAGAGCCCTCGAGGCCTTTGAAATTGCACTGTTAACGTGGGAATCAAAGAGAAGCTTGTGATCGTGAAGCACACCGAGGTCCCGGACGACCTTCTCCCGCTTCAATACAGTGCCTTTCAACTTATAGTCAAACAGCATCAGATTTCGCTTCCGACTGTAGGTGACAACGCTACATTTAGATGGATTAAGATCTAGATGGTTTCTCAAACAGTAGTTATCCAGTCGCATGAGATCTTCTTGTAATAATCGAGCGTCATCTGATGTAGAGATAGATGCTAGGATTTTCATGTCGTCTGCGAAACATAATAGTTGTGAAGTTTTAAAACACTGTTCAATATCGCTAACAAACACCGCAAAAAGGAGAGGGCCAAGCAGAGAACCCTGAGGAACGCCACTAGGTACCGACAGCCACCCAGATATGTAGTTTTTGACGACAACCGCCTGCGAGCGATTATTTATATAAGAGGACAACCACCTCAACAAGTCGCCTCTAACGCCAATCATCTGTAACTTTTGAATAAGCATGTCATGCTGAATTCTGTCAAAAGCCTTACTGTAGTCCGTATAGATTACATCGACTTGACACCCACTATCCATAGCTACAGTAAGATACTCATTCAGCAATACGAGATTCGTCACAACGGACCGACCTCTTAGAAAACCATGTTGTGATAGGCTCAAAGATTGCTGTAAAGCTGCGTATAATTGTTTGTAAACGATTTTTTCAAAGACTTTGGAGACAATACAAAGCTTCGAAATTGGCCGGTAGTTGGTCATGTCCACCCTAGAACCCTTCTTATGCACTGGCGTAATAAAAGCTCGTTTCCATATTCTCGGAACTGCATTCTCCGCTAAAGATCTTTTAAATAAAATAGAAATAGGTACTGCTATGGCCTTCGCACAGTTTTTTAGAAAGAGAGCAGGTAAAAAATCAGGTCCAGCAGATTTGGACGGGTCAAGGTTAGAGAGTAGTTCAATAACTTCCTCAATATCGATAATGATATTGTTAATGTCAGTAACGGAAGGATCATGGGAGATTGAACTAGAGTTAGTCAGAGAAGATGAGTTTTGTAGAAAGTTGGAGTGAAAGTAGGCAGAGAAAGTATCGCATATAGATTGTCCGGTATTAAGCACATTATCACCATACTTCATACTGCTAGGTAAGTCATTAGAGTTCGATTTTGATTTAATAAAGGACCAAAACATTTTAGGGTTATCTTTCAATGAACTCTCAACCCTATTTATATATCCACGGTAACAATCTCTCTGTAACGCTTTACATCGATCCCTTAAAATTTTAAAAGATTGCTCATCGGAACTGTTACCATAAATTTTAAATTTTCTTAAAAACTTATATTTTTCTTTCAGCGCTTTCTTCAAAGCCTGCGAATACCACGTAGGAAAGTGACCCGTAGTAACCTTTTTAGATGGAATATATTTTTCCCGCAGTGATAAAAATACACTGTAGAAATATTCAACTGCTTCTTCTAAAGGCTTCGACATTAGTTCATGATGCCAGTCAATTCGCGAGATATCTAAATTAATCGCCTCATAATTACCTCTGTTGAAAAGGTATTTAATATGTGGTACACTATTTAAGGGAACATTGTCAACAAACTGAAGGTCAATAGTTAAGGCACCATGATGTAGGTCGATTGGCACGAGTGGATCATCGCTACAGTCAAACACCTGGACGCTATCATTTGCCAATATAAGGTCCAGAATCTTGCCATAACTGTTTCTAATGCCGTTGAACTGTCTAAAACCGAGAATATTTATCTCGTCGAGAAGTAAATTCTCATCATCAGAACTATAATTCGTCGGTTTAAAGTAGAGGCTGCCCAAACACCCAGGAACCCAAGTAATGTTACTTAAATTAAAATCTCCCGCTATCAAGTATTTATCATTAGGATTTCTCATGACTACATCACTCAAAACATTTAAAAAATTAGATAGCTGTTGTGAAAAGCTAAAACCCCGGCCCTCATTACATAGATAAAGCACACAAATATGTAATCTTAGAGGCTGAGAAGTGCCACGCTGCTTAAAAGTCAATGTTAGCCAAAGATCCTCAGCAGTCGAGTGGAAGTCAGGCTGGGGTACAACGGTCAGATCGCTGCGCACCGCAATCAGAACACCGCCCCCATAAATTTGACCAGTAGCGGCCAAGTTTCGATCACGCCGAAAAACAACAAAGCGACTATTAAAAAGTTCCGTGTCCTTAATGCCATCCAGTAGCCAAGTCTCAGTGATTACAACAATATCATAGTCACAATCACATATATTGCGAAAGAATAACGATGTTTTAGTACGCAACCCCCTCGCGTTTTGATAATACACTTTAAGTTTTTTCAATGTGTTAGCCATTTCAATATATAAACAAGTATACAAACCGACAATGCGGTTCCATGATAGATCAGACAATAATTGTAGTGACAACTCATAGTCATAACACATGAATAAACGAAACGCGGTAGATATAATAAACACTCAAACATTGGCAGGACAAGCAAAACAAAATTGATACTTAAAACAAAATAATTAACAATATGACAATGCGTTTGTGATCTAATTAAATAATAAAATAAAAAAATACATTGGCATCTATAGCACGTCAACATTTTTAAACACAATAGCATATAATCGCGCGAGTAATTTACGGAATGATAATTGATAGATCCATGGCGAAACAGGCAAAAGATGCATCGAAGATCGATAGCAGATAAGAAAAATAATACAATAAATGAACACAAACGAAGTGCACGCGGTGTGCGCACACAATGATCTAGAACGGCATATTGAGAACAAAAGCGAAGCGCCGATGCAGGCAAAACATTTATCGCAATACATTTAAGCATGATTACCAAACATAAAACAGGCACGACTAAAAATATAGTTAAAAACAAATAATTAATGTAGACAAACAGTGGGACTAAGTAAAAAACAGCTCGAGCGCGAAAGCTATTTAACAGATAATGAATATAAGTTTGATTAGCAAAGAATAAAATATAAGTGAGCGAAGCAAAAGCGAAGTCAATATTCTGATAGGAAAAAAAGCAGATTAAACTAATTTGTTTAAATCACTCTCACTGCTGATGACGATATGCAGCAGAAAGAGTGTGGGGGATAAGACAGAACCCTGAGGCACACCGGCATTCACTGACATGAACCGCGAACTACATCCGTCCGTAAGGACGCGGATTCTACGTTCATGCAGGAAGTCGGCTACCCAGGCACAGAGCTGAGCAGGCAGTCCGTACGCCGGAAGCTTGGAGAGAAGGCTTTTGTGCCAGACCCTATCAAAAGCTTTAGCGATGTCGAGGCTGATAGCCAATGACTCGCCACGCTTGTCGATAGCTTCACCCCAGATGTGAGTCACGTACGCCAGAAGGTCGCCCGTTGATCGTTTCTCTCGGAATCCATACTGACGATCGTTGATCAGGGCGTTATCCTCTAGGTGACGGATCAAATAGTTGTTGAGGACCCTTTCTAAGACTTTACACAGTATAGAGGTAACAGCTATTGGCCGATAGTTGGCCGGGTCTGAGCGGTCCCCTTTTTTGGGTACCGGTTGCACGTTGGCGTCTTTCAAAGTCTCCGGCACACTTCCCAGAGAATATGACAGTTGGTATAAGCACGTAAGCACGGGAGACAACTCCGCTGCGCATTTTTTGAGCACGACTGCTGGGATGCCATCCGGTCCACTAGCTTTCCGGACATCGAGTGATCGAGTGAGTGATTCGTATTAAAATATCGTTAAAATATTAATTAGATATTCGAACAAGACACAGTATAGTCCTTTTGCATCTCTGTCAATAGTTTGATTTTGATACAGAATCATGTTGAAAATTGTATTAATTTTACTTGTTATGTTACGTTTTTAATAAAATTTCACGTTTTATAATGCAAAAATAACAGATTACTTAAAGTACTAGAGAACACTTGACGTCCAAGACTTCAACCGTTTCGAGTATCCTTCTCAAAAGTTATTTGATTTTCCTTTGAAGGTGAATTAATAAAGTATTCGCTTCTCGTTATATTCGGCTACGGTAAATAAATTTTGTGACGCCACTTCAATCCACGAAAAGACTCCGAGGCTAGGCTAACCAGTTTTTTAATAAGAAGGCAGGAACATTTTCACTTTCTGTTTCTTAGAATAAATTACCTCTGTTTACGAGTATTATGCTTCTTTAGTCTTTGTCACAAATCTGCAATTATTATTTTTAACTAGGCATATTTTATTTATTTATTTATTTGCATAAAATATGGTAATACAAAGTTGTTTTAATTAGGTTTCCAACATATTCTGTCGAGTGGTTCGACGTGCAAATATTTTGTTAAAGTGATACAAGTTATTACGAATGCTAATAATCCAGATACAATTAATAAAAATACAGTTAACAATAAGTCAATAACTAAATTGTGGATGTCAATGTGATTAAAGTAAAAATGTCAGAAATTATATTACAATTGTCAATCATAACTACAATTATTATATTAAAGTTCCTTCTAATTTTTTAAATGTCAATGATTTTATCGTTCAAATAGTCATTTATACAATAATATGTTTTTACAATTAGGACGTGAAATAGTTTCCCTTTGAATTTATTAAGGGGCAGTTCCTTAATATTATTCGGCAATTTATTGTACAGTCGTATTGCCATACAAAATGAGTTTTTTGCATGTATTGTGAGGTTTTGTTGAGGAATACACAAATCGTCGCCTTTTCTTCCTCTATAATTAAAATCACATTTTTTTTTAAACAGAAGACTTTGTTTTTTTACAAATATACAAATTTCGTAAATATAATTTCGTATATATAATTACATATGAAACTAATAATTTATTTTAATCATTTAGAAATATCAACCGAAATTATAATGGTACTAACTTCCGGCCGCGATTTTTCCCGTTCGCGTGGAAATATCGGTTAATATAGGTTATAAAAAGTAGCATGTTACTCTCCGCCCTTTCAACTAACTCTATGCCAAAAATCAAGTCGATTGGTTGCGTGAAGGACGGACAAACAAACACACTTTCGCATTTATAATATTAACTAGTTAGGAATAAGATAACTACAAAATGCGGTCTTATATTTGATTAACTGAAGATGTCACTTTCTTTCGCTAATACGACAACAGAGACAACTTCCGTTTTAAACCAGCATGCGTAGCATGAGCACCTCGACAAAGCTTTCTCGACACTTTTCTCGCACGAGTGTATTGTCTGTCCCGCTCACATCGTACTGATATGAACGGGACAGACATCGCGAGATAAGCGTCGACAGCGAATCGCGGTGCGCATGCTACGCTGGCAGGGAGAGACAACTTCCGTTTTAATAATAATTGTATAATTTTAAAATCTATCGCAATCGCTTTTAATTCGTCATTTGAAAGATATTGAAGGAACGAAATTGAACTGTCTAAGCTAACTGACACTCGAAAATATCTTTTAAATGTATGGAGAAGTGTCAAATGAAGTGTCATTTAAAACATCATTCGTTCCGAAAGTGATTGCGACTATAAGTTACACAATTCCATAAATCACTATAACAATCAAAATACCGTTCAAATGGATTGTGATAGATTTTAAAGTTAGACAATTAGGCTGGTTTAACTTCAGACCACGTTTTGTATCACGGCGACGAGCTAGTTTGTGATATTTTTTATAGTTATAGAATATTTGGATTGGCAATAATTAGCCGAATGTCTAGTGTCTTACTGAGTAGGCTAAGATATTTATTTACTTATAATTCGACGACCTGTTTGGCGCAGGGGTACTAACCCCGCCTTCTGCGCCAGAGGTCCCGGGTTCGATCCCCGGACAAGACAAATATTTGTGTGCATGAACATGTCTATTTGTCTTGGTCTGGGTGTTTAATATGTATATTAAGTATGTATTTACAAAAAATAAGTATATAAGTATGTTTATCCGTTATCTAGTATCCATAACACAAGTTCTTCATGAAACTTAACGTGGGCTAGATAATTGGTGTGATTGTATACAAATATTTATAAAAATATTTATTTATAAATTAATGATAAAATATAATACTTCAATGTAGCTAACAATTATAAAATTTTGCATGTCTGCGAGTAAGCTAAACACATGTAGTTACCTCTAATGTTATTTAAGGTCTGTTATTTATAACTACGTTTATGCAAATAAAATATTTGTATTCGTACTGAGAGAATTGATTGGCTGATGTTAAGACGCACAGGCAATCCGATCGCTCTTGATTGGCTGAAATTAAGACGCATAGGCAATGTGCCCTATCTTCAGGCAATCAAGAGCGAGCAAATTCTCTCATGACTAGCTAGTCGCCGTGAACAGACTAAGATTAACACCATTATAGTTAGTGAGTTTAAGACGATATACGGAAAAAGTACGTACTTTTCGTTATAAAACTATAGAACGGTTAGAGATGTTACAAATGTGGTAATAAGATATATATTTCTCGATACCTTTAACTAGATTTGTAAAGCTTCAGAAACATGATTTTATGATTTTGCCTCGACCCTAAAAATACGAAAGTTCAAGTTTATTCTCAAATGGAAATTGGTTCAATTAGTAGAAACCAATCGTGTGGTTTCATTTCTCTTTATTTTAATTTGGTTATTTACTACAAAGCGATTTCTTGGTTTTTAGCCTGATCTGCAAAATCGGTCTCGCTCCCACGCGCGTCGTTTTCTCATTGCTATCTCGCTTCAGTCGTATAGCACCTTAATACCAAAATGTCCTGTCAAGTTATGGCCGCTTGGATGCCCTACCGAGGTCCTCGTCCAAACAGCTCTCGACGAAACAATGAAAACACAGGCAGGTTCGTTATTCCAGTCGAATGGCTCCTCACAACCTACATTAATTATGATTAATGTATGCTCTTACTTTCAGTACGTTTGATATTAAATTTTATATTACATTCTGATTATTTGGAACAGAGCGCTTACTTACTGTCTGCTTGATAAATGCCAACCCTTATTATCTTTACGCGAATGTTAATAAAACAATGAAATTATTAATAACCATGATCACTTACATTCTCTATATAGTTCGGGTAAATACATACTAACCGAGATGAGTCAGATCATTTAATTTCATTGTTATTCCAGTTTATTATAAATGTTATTCTAATCTAACTCATATGAGCGTTGAAACCGGGACTTTAGAAGTAGGTAATAAAAATTTATATATAATAAAAGTGTTTGCACTAAGAGGATAAAGCAGTGTCTTATGTCACGGGCAGCATATTGAATCCTGAGCGAAAAGAAGGATTCTGTAGTTAATTCCCGAACGTAGCGAGGGAGTTACGGTGTTAATTATAAAGAATCCTGAATGAAACGAAGGATTTAAGCATGCCCAAGGCTAAAACACTTTTATCCCCCAGGAGCATACACTACTTTATACACCTACTGTGCCTACTGTGACGTTAAATAAAAAAGAAATTATAAATTATAGAACTAATAAATGCCAAATATTTAAAAAATCTTGAAAAAAGAATCTTTAGATTTTTTCTTTAGATGTTCCGTAGGCAATGCAATGATAATTTTCATTATATCTGTGACCAAGAGTCAAGACTTGCACAATTTGATGATTTGCCATGTTTAACTGGTAAGTTAGACAAAAAACACGAAAAAGCACGGAAATTAAAAAGATAACTATTACATTATATTTGAATGAGTGCACAATATCACATAATTCCAATTTCAAATCAAGGACTGCGATACATACAGCATATTTTTCGTAGGAGTAACGTCTCTTTGAAGTGTCAATTTTATAGTTCTTTAATAACTCCTTGGACCAGGAAGTTATGCCTTGAACAGCCTTGTTTTTTTTTCGAGACTATGTTTGATAGAAGTTTTTGTTGACACTTTGGCGTTCCAAATTTAAATGTTATCATAATTACCCAAGGGAAGTTCCATACAACTTAAGCTCCCTCCAGGCATTAGTAGCTTACTTTCCTATTGAGAATACTTGATATTTAATACGTGCCCTATAGTTCGAGGGTGCAATTGATGCTTACACCCGAGCTAACTATTCTGCTTTACATCTCGATTGTGAGGTAAGTAGAAAAAAACCGGCATTACAAGAATAAAACATTTTATTTGTTGAAATTTATGGTGAAATGAGAACAATCCCAAAAACAAACAATATTTAAAGTAAAAGTTTTCTATTTCCGCCTTTTTTCATTAAAAAGAATCAAGTAAAGAACTTTTTAATTTTTTTTTAAATCGAAATTGAGCTTCGCCGTTCGATATTTAAAATTGATGACTGATAGCAAAGCGACCTCTTTGGTCATTGGGCTGAATGCATGATGTCTATTGTCAGTATGATGGTTAGATGTACGCGAAATTTTTGAAAGAAAGAAGTGTTTTTTTTTAATTACTTACCGCCCTAGGGCTTTCTAGCTCCATTATTACCCTAGAGCGCTAATAAGTCACTACAAGCCCCATTTGGAGGTAATACGAACCTACTTACCGAACATAAGAGATGTAAAGATTATTATCAGTGTTAGTTCATTTTGGATATAGCGCTCAAACTAAAATTTAAGTTAAATACCATATAACCTTTTTCAAGAGTATCAATAATTGCAAAACATATGCAAATCCATCTTTTCCTAGAATTAGCGCGTACAACAATATTAAAATAACTTTTTAATTCATTTTAAAATTACTACACGTCTTGGACAAACACCTACAAATTAAGCCATTAACAATACGTCAATAGAAACATTGCGACATTTAAAACATTGCTCACTGAATTCACATTACATTTCTTTCATAGGTCGTTTGTTCCAATCGCTCGTTCCTTCTAAAACAAAGCGGGGAATGAACAAAGGTCTTCAAACAAGATTGAAGCCGATGGAGTCGATCGAGAGTGAATGGTGGGAAAATGAACTGGTAAATGAATGAATGGCTAAATGGCCCAGTTAACCACCGAGTGACGACGTTGAAAGCTTCGCCTGTATATAAGCTGTTTGAAGCGTTATTCACTTAGATTAGTCGTCATAATTTACTTATGGTTTAGTTACTATAAAATGAGTTTGTCTTTTATTTAATATATATAAAATAAATAATAATAAAATAACTTTATTATCTCCACACAATAGAGCAGTTTACTAAGAACTAGGTACAGTATAACTTAAATCTATTGTGGGAGACTGGTGCCATTTGTAGTATCTATAAGAATATAATTACACAGGACATGGGGCCTACCATCAACTGTATTGCGGTTCATTTTAGGTAGTAACTGTGAGACGCCGCTATACGCGCCGTATGACAGCATCCCGCGCTCTCAACCTAAAAATGACCTAAAATGAATCGCATTACAGTTGATGGTAAGGCTAACGAACGAAAAACTTACGCATTCAAAATATTTTTTTTTCCATTTTACCCCACCAACCCCTTTCACTTGTGAAGCATTATCCACTAGCTAGAAATTAGGTGGATTATGCCCTTCTAAACGATGCTTTATGCTTAGCTTGAAGAAAGGTGTCATGCTCACTGCAATGTTTAAGTAATGATAAGGCTTAAGGAAGAAAAGGTGTTCTGAAATTGGTGCATCTTCTACGCCACTGAGGAACTGCCTTTCTCATTTCTGCAATAATAGATCATTATGGACCCTGACTCGGTTTCTCTCCTCAGGAGGCACCACCGTTCATGAAGACAAAGTTCCAGCCAGCTCCTTTTTGCCGTCGGGAATCTAGACGTAAGGTACTGCGGGCTATCACCCCTACCTGGTTGATATTCCACGTTTGCGTACAAAGCGCTTTTCTTCATTTTTTATTATGCGCACAGCCTGGGAGTGCCTACAGTCCTGGAGCTCTATTTTTGATTTACTCGTCTCGAGGATTCTACTGATTTTCGTGCGACGTTTGAGTTTCCGTATTCTGTAAAAGTGACCTTGCCCGTATATACGTAGCTTCGCTTTTCGCCTATCGTACCGCCTTCCAACGCGAGCGCGCGAGGGGCAAAGCGAAAAGCGTGCTATGTCTACTTATGCAAGGTCGCTAATCGCCTGATCGCCTCCTCGTTCGCCTCGCTACTCGCGCAACGAGTGATTCAAAAATAGAGATCCTGGTATTTAAAGCTCGAGTGAATAGGCTTTTTCTAGGCAAGCTCGCTCCATCTTAGGCCTCTTTTTAATCTAACGGCACCCCGACCGCCTAACGGTATAGCTGTGCTTATGCTATAGCTATCGATTTTTCAAACCCCCTACAAGGGATCTCGCTGAAGCTTTCACTTGCATACTAAAAATGCAAGAGTGAATTCAATAGATGATTATAAATTTTTAATTTTGCATTTTACAATGCTATTTTTGTGTGATAAATATTAATCAAGAAAATATACTAGAAAAAAGCAACTAGTCTCATGTCGCCCTGACGGGAATCGAACCCGCATCCTTGGGAATCCGGCCCAATGCACTAAATAATTATGCTACAGAGACCTACGAGGACACGTCGAATTTTTCTAGTATATTCACCTTTCTACGGTGTTGGCCACCGTCGTTTCATCAATGAGAGAAATATCCTCGCATTCGAAAGAAACATCTTTACAGATGTTTGACTATCGATTAAGATGAAACAGCCATTTAATTATAAATTTTTAATTTTGCATTTTACAATGCTATTTTTGTGTGATAAATAATAAACAAGAAAAAACATTTTAAAAAAAATTTTCAAACCGACTTCAAAAAGTAAAAAATAAAACTTTTGGAGTCGGTGCCAGCCAGGGCATTATATTACTTTGCACTTCTATTAACTATATATTTTTTTGGCCTTAGCTAGCTAGCACCGACTCCAATAGTAGATTGTTTAGCAAGGGCTGTATGACACCCATAACAGTCGAGTGTTTTGGCGCCCGAACGAAGTAAGGGCGCCGATAGTTCGAGACTGTTATGGGTCCATACACCCGAAGTAAACACTCTACTTTTCATTTTGAATATGAGGAAAGTAAAAACAAACAGAATATTCTAAAAAAATATTTAATAAGAAAAATGTTACAAAATTATTTTATAATGTAGCAAAATAAGCTGTATAGGCTTCTGTGCCTTTGCCTACATACCTTTGGTAAATAAAAGTCTAAAGAGATTACAGATATCGATTTGACATGACACCCCCTATTCTTATTTCAAATTTATTACAGCCCTAGGGCCGCCACATATCACTTTCAACCCGCATTTTAGGCAAGTTATGAGTTACTTTCAGAATATGAGACATGAAAAAGTTTTATTTTTTACTTTTTGAAGTCGGTTTGAATTTTTTTTATAAAATGTTTTATTTCAGATTTTTTAGTTACATCATGTGCCGTTACTTACATTAAAAATCAGCCCATACACAACAATGTCATCTAGGTAAACGACTACTTGCCAAAAGGTGATTGATATTTTTCAAGATTATGAAAAAACTACTAGCCAGATCTTCGTAAAAATTATATGGGACCACACATAAACCATCTTCTTTCAGATAAAAAAAGAATTATAAAAATCTGTTAACAACTGGCAAAGTTATGGTGGAACATACATAAAAAAAAAAAAAAAAAAAAAAAACCGTCGAATTGATAACCTCCTCCTTTTTTGAAGTCGGTTAAAAATATACTACAAAAAAGTAACTAGTCTCATGTCGCCGTGACGGGATTCGAATTGGTTAGTGCATTGGGCCGGATTCCCAAGGATGCGGGTTCGAATCCCGTCAGGGCGACATGAGACTAGTTGCTTTTTTGCTAGTATATTTTCTTGTTTAATATTCAATAGATGAATCGACATATTTAGGAATTAGACAAAAACCCTATCGTTGATGGGTTTTATGAGAGTTTGAAGTTGAATAGCTATAGCGATAGCACGAGCAATACCGTTTGAAATATGAATCAGAATGAGGCCAAGAGTAAGCCTATTTCATGTACAAAGAAGTTTAAGATTCAAATAATAAGGTCGGCATTGTTGTTTGGAGTTACACACGATGAATTAAGAAAGTTAGTGAGTTAGTGACTCAACAAAGAGTTCTAAACAAAAACACGAAAAGAAACTCCAAGATACGTATCTATATAAAACAATCAAGTATGGTAATTTTATCCTCCTTATTGTTATCAATTTCAAACATACATTTACTGAATCGCTGATAACGGTCACATCGGGCCATTACTCAACAATGGAACACACCACTCTCTAAAATTGCTAACCGAGTAACAAACTTCAGAAGTCGTTAATCATCGCAGCTGAATAACTTTTAACGTACAGATACTTTTGTGTTGTTATCGTGAAAACAATTGTTTTTTACAACACAAAAAGAGAGCCTTTTTGTTATGAGACTGTCGTGTTTGAAAGCTTTTCAATTTATAAGCGTTTGTAATTGTTTGGCTGCTATATCGACTGGGTTACAAATATATTGTGAATTCAGAGGTTTTTTTTACAGAGGTGTTTTTTGTGATTAACTGCTTCTTCTCTTCATTGAAAGAGATCGTCGTTATATTTTCATAAAAAGGTGCATTAACTCAAAAAAGTACCTACCAAATTAAAAACTGACTTCTAATAGTTATAAGCACATCTTAAGTTTCTTCGCGCACTCATAATTGAATTAAAACAACTTTTCCGGAATATTTAGTGCGATTTATTTACCTGAAATATATATTTGGTACTATAATATTTCGGTTTATTTGAGGTTTTTTGGTTTCCCGACGTTGCGGCACCTTTTCTGTTGACGTGGTCACGGGTTGACTAGATACTTATAAGTCTATCTTCACATTTTGTGAATAGTACCAAATATATATTTCGGGTAAAGAAATCGCACTAAATATTCCGCAAAAGTTGTTTTATTTCAACTATGAGTGTGCTTAAGATGTGCTTATAATAGTGTTTAAAGGTTTATTGGTATAACTTTCACTGTCTTCACAAAAAAAGTTACTCCACAAATAATACAACGAAATCAACCTATTATTGACTGTATGTGGACATGCCATATTGCTTAGCTATATATTGTTTACTTAGTAAATGCGGACTTTTAAAAACTTTATACTTGTTTTATTTTTACGTGTAAATCTAAGAAGCGACCATACCAAAATGAATTGAAGGTCACTCGCCGAAACAAACCTAAAACCAGTGCAGATAATGTTAACGGTTTGACGACCTGTTTGGCGCAGGGGTACTAACCCCACCTTCTGCGCCAGAGGTCCCGGGTTCGATCCCCGGACAAGACAAATATTTGTGTGCATGAACATGTCTATTTGTCTTGGTCTGGATGTTAATATGTATATTATGTATGTATTTACAAAAAAAAAAAGTATATAAGTATATTTATCCGTTATCTAGTATCCATAACACAAGTTCTTCATGATACTTAACGTGGGCTAGATAATTGGTGTGATTGTATGTTTTTTTTTTTTAACGGTACATATAAACGAAATATCAAAGTATTTATTCAGCCGAGGCCGTTTTTAGTTCTTGTGAATATCAGAGAAGATATGCCAATGGTCCGGAAAGCTTACGAGACGAATTGAAAGTTACATAAATGTTTTAATAAAAATAATAACAGTAGGACCCGAAAGTCATAAGCCAATAAATGCCATTAGCGTCACTCACAGAGAAGCACAATATTTGTCCGTAAACAATTTGCCATCGTTCGCAAACAAATGTAATTTATATAAGAATCGATAAAATGTTATTGTACAGGAAATAAGAAGGTAAACAGCCTCCATAAACATGAAGCTAAAATATTGTGCTAATTCCGTTCTTAATGTTAAGGCGCTATACGACTGAAGCGATTTGGCTGATTAGGCGAAATCATCATATAATCAATTTGTAGTAAATAACTATAGCGATTAAAGAGAAATGCTTCTACACGACGCTAAATATTAATGGCGTTCACTAATTAAACCAATCTCCAATAGGATATCTAACCCCATCTATCTATATACTTAATTCAGGTTCGCAAAATTTGTGACGCCTCGATAGGGACTTTGGCGCGTAGTACGCGGCCGAGTAAGGTATCAAATTAAAGGTACTCGAGTCTATTTGTTCCGAAAACTATAAAATATACAAAATGTTAAACGTGATGATCACAAACTGCAATTAAAAAGTGTCATTAAAAGTGAAATCCACAATAGCATAAGTCGTGTAGTCCACGCGGGCGAAGCCGCGGGCGGGAAGCTAGTTTGATAATAATCTTGAATTTTCGTATTAAGGGGTCATTTCGAAAAGAAAGAGAGGCAAAATCATAAAATCGTGTTTCTGGTCCTTAACAAATCTAGATAAAGGTATGAAGAAATGTATATTTTATTACCAGATTTGTAACATCACAAACCGTCCAATAATAGTTCATATCAAAAATTCCATACTTTTCCGAGTATACCCTTAAGTCGCAGCGGGTCGCTAGAATAAAAGAATATCTTCTGTGGTTTCAGGTTATTTCTTTATGGAATATAATAAACCGGTCGACTAAAAATTACAAAATTGAGCGACTAATAATCTGGGTTGAGTGGCGGAAAAAATAGGTTTAGGTTAGGTTAGATTGGCGCCTAAGTCGCTCACCTAGTATTTTTATCGCTCAAAAAGATTTTAAGTCGATCGGTTAAATACTACCCTTTCTTTATCAACAAAACAAAAAGGAAAAGTTTCTTTCAAAGTCACGTCGGTATATATATATCTCCCCTGAATTTAAAAAAAATCGGCTTGAACGATTTTAGGAGTTTTCGTACAGGTTTGGTAAAGATCACTTCCTGTTCCATTTTAAGTTTTTTTTGAAGTCTGTTATCGTTTCCTTATTATAACTTTTTATTTCACATTTTTTTAAAGTAAAAGAAGTCTCGTGACTACACTAATAATCTTATATCAACTGCTCATCACCTTTAACAAAATGCTGCTTTTCCCGGTGCAGGGAACTTCATCATCAGCTCCACTTGATTACATGCATTGAGACGAGCATAAATGGCTAACGAACCACATTTAAAACAAAAAAAGATTCCGTCTAATTGAGAACCTCCTCCTTTTTTAATAAGTCGGTTAAAAATATAGAAATGAACAAACCAAGACATTAGGATGCCGTTTCAAATAACTTTTAATCAAACAACAAAACCACACAATGTAGCGACACAACCCCAAGAACCATGGCATAAGTATGTTTATCTCCCGAACCAAGCCCGGGGCCATCAAAACTTCATGTGCGGTAAACTCCAACGTTTCAGCATAACGCAGTATTAATCTCAGACGCGTCCGCAACATCAATCACTACCTTACCGCAACGACTTAAGAATCACTTTTGAACAAACCGCCCATCAATCACGCTCTGGCATAAATGAAGATACGAGTATCATTTTGGATGCAAACTTTGTTCAGAGTGGTTAAGTAAAAATATGATTATAAAGTCGCTTTATTTCATTTGATGGAAAAAACCAAGTTTTTTTTTCGGAGAAGAAAATTACTTTGGATGAAAATTGGTAAAGGGAAAAAACGTAGTTGACAAAGAGAATAATATTACTATTTTGATATCGTTGAAGTTTATTGAGAAAATATCAGACTAGATAACTAGATTAGGTAAAATACCTAATCTAGTTGTAAATTATTAAAAAAACTTTTATCAAACTTAATACAACGTGTATTTTGGAGGTACATATTGTATTCGGTGTGGTTGGTGGTAGGACTTGTTATAAGTCCGCCTGGCTAGCTACCACCATCTTAACTAAGTCTGACGATATAACAACAATGTTTTCAACATTGTTGTGTTTCGGCAGTTAGAGATAAGGTAGCCAATTCCTCATCAGTGGCTGAGGATTCCGGGAGACTCGCTTCCATCTTCAGCCTTATAAATACTAAACATCAGGTATGATGAAGGCTAAGAGTCTCCCCGTCCTTCATAAAATAAAATAAAAATTACCTACTTCTTCTTCTTATCGAGTGGGGATTAGTGGCCACCTCTGGTGTCAGAGTTTATCAACCCGCCTATAAGGTCTCTGACTTGGCTTAACGACTGTAATCAAATGACAACAGCCGGGACCGACGGTTTAACGTGCCCTCCGAAGCACGGAAGCGCTCAGTTATAATGCCACTTTACGGTCCCCCATCCGACACCTGACCGGGCCGAACTTTGCTTAACTAACGTGATCGAATAAGATCAGTCTGTCAAGCGCGGCCACGAGCGCTTCAAACCTACTTATAACAAACTTAAAAGTGTTACCTATCTTTCTTTTGGGAGTATTTTCATGATCCCATTTTATGGTATCCTCAGTATTCCCCTTCGAGTAAACTTAATTGAGCGCATTTAACAAGTTGAATGTTTGGATGACATATCAGTTTTACTTCTTCTGATATAGTTGATTTAATTGTTGATTGCAATCTCCTAATCACCGGAAAACTATTTCGCTGTCCACTGCTCGCGTCGTGGCGCATCAGAGCTCCCCAATCAATTTCCGACGGGCAGTAGATAAACATCAGGAGGGAATCTTCGACTATACCAATACCGGACCAATATTGGCCAGAGTGACGTGTCTTTGGCAGGAGGTTAACTGATATGAGAGCTAACAGTGGCACAATTATTGCTTTTCCCCTGAGGATTGGGGTGTCTGGAGATATCCGGGGTATAAAGCGTAGATATTGGCTACAAAGGGTTAGAAAATATAGTATGCAATTGCAGTCGTTAACATCCACAATCCACATTGTTCTCTTGATTATTGTCAACTGGAAGGCAAAACTATTATTTGATGTATTTCAACAAGATGTTAAATACGACTAAAGTCGCTAATCAGCCAATAAACACTTTAAAATGCAAAACGGAGGCATTTGCAATGGTTGATGGTGAATTTGTTTTTAAATGAAGACGAGTAATGACATAAAGCCATTTATAAAGAGTGTCTACAGTATTTGTTAATAATAAATCAACAAATGAAACGTAATTGAAAAAGGATAAAATAATTAATAAGAATAAATGGATTTATTAATATTCATGCTGAAATTTGTAATAGTGATTGCAGCCCCCGACGGATAATTTAGTCGGGGGTTTTTTTATTATGTTTACTGCAGCGCCTCCTGGTGAGTTGTCACCGTAACACCTATCTAAGAACATTCACCAATCAAACCCAAACCTATTACTGAAAACCGCATCAAAACGAGACTAGCAGTTTGGTTTTGCTCAAACAAATGTTTACTGCAGCGCCCCCTGGTGAGTTGTCATCATAACACTTATCTAAGAACATTCACCAATCAAACTAAAACCCATTACCAAAACCGCATCAAAATCCGACTAGTAGTTTTGGAGATAATTGGTAACATTGGTTTGAACCAACAAACAGACAAACAACAAACAAACAAACAAACATCCTGTTACCCCAAACGCATATTCGGTCTCCGTACCGTGGTGGGTAATAAATGTAGTGAAGTAACCTACACATTGCTCATCTTCAGTGAAAATTATTTATTTCAAATTCACAAAATTGTCATTTAAAAATCTCTTTACGATTACGTCGCGTCGGTAACTTGGATTTGCAATATCTGACTATTTTGCAGTGTTACTTCCAAGAAATCGAAGTTAGCATTGCAATGTCTGACTATTTGCAGTGTCGCTTCCAAGAAACCAAAGTTAGCATTAAAATAGCTATTTACAATATTCTAGGCAATTGCTTGACATCGTCGGTTAAATATTTGATAGAACCTTCCATAACCCTTAATCAGATTGACTCGGCATCGAGTTGATATAATTCAGCCGGCAACGAGGAATGAGCTGGGAATGAGGACCACGTTAACGATTTTAATTGAATAGACCAGTTATTGCGAATACGGGAGATTCTTTTACGCAGCACTTTTTCATGTAACTGATTGGATCCGTATTCCGAGGCGAGGAATCTCTATTAGGGTGGCGGCGCTCTCTTTCCTTTTTTTGTTTAAATCTTTCAAACTGATTTGGATTTATCTGTTTTCTATCATGTATGGGTATTTTCTATTCGATTTGGTGTTACAGCACCTACAGCACTTAACGATAAGTGTTTTTGCTTGTTTTGTGTTTGAAATAAAAGTCTGAAAAACGTGTACTTACTATGAATAAATTTAATATTGCTAGAATTGGCAAAATACCTCAAAATTTTCACAACTCTATAAAATATGGGAAAACTAGGTGTACTATGTACTTTAATTGACCCATATTGTAGCGCAGTGCACTTTCTCAGTTCACTTTGTGGCTCTCGGTGGAGTGAGAATGGGGGGAGCACACAAAGAAACTGCGTTGTCACTTTGTGAGCGTATTACACTGCGTACGGCCTTTGTACTGGGCCTTGAGGCGACGCGACGTGTGCCGCAATGTGGAGCAAAAATCTTATTAAAAGGAAAGTTTTGAAGAATAAAACAAGGAAAGAACCAATGATGCTTTAAACTTGCATGCTTGCAATGACATATGACATAAGTGTTAAACGCATAAAATTAATAGGTACTAGTTGAATGTAGTACCTATTAATACCATGTTTAAACGCCTCTACGGTCTTATTTAGTCGGTCTTCTGCCTATTGCATTATTTTAATCTTTGCATTTGACGTTCAGAACAAAGAGTACAATTTGGCGGATTAGGAATTCTCGTTTTTTAACGCCAGAAGCTTTAACTACAAAAGATATTTATTCTCGATTAAATAACGCTTAAAGCTGAAGTCTCAACAAGGATTGAAAGCTGTTCGGACGATAATCTTCAAATGATGATATTCAAGTTTATTTTTAAGCAAAGAAATGAAAAGAGGAAAGAGCTGGAAGACAACGTACGAACTAAAGCAAAAAGCTCAAGATCCTCGTTTCTATCTCAAAGTGGAAGGGGCAAGAAATTAATGGTGAGGTCAGTTTGAATTCTTCATGAATTTATAACTACGACAGTAAACGCAATGTATGCATTACTTATGGAGACACTAATATAAAGACTGTGCTATAACCTCTTGGCAAACTTAGGGAATTAACATTAACCCACCAATCTCATTGAACCCGCGTGTTGAGTCATCTCATGGCCCATTCTCCTTATAAATAAAATAAAAATAAATAAAAATTTATTAGAACAAAGAACAGTTACAAATTTTGGTGATGCATTACAACAGAAAGACAGATCTTATCCATCTATAGGGAAGGCCAGGGCTCAAATTTACTTTAGTTGAGTCTGAATTTAGGGAAATAGGTATGAGCGGGGTGTCCCCCCGTCCCCCCCACTAAAGCATTTTACGCGGAAACGCAAAAAATTTTCTTTCATACATTTTTAGGTTAGGTTGTGATAGAACTGCGACCAAAAAACCGCGTGCCGCTGGAGCGCCTCGCGAAGCGCCAGAAACAATTTTTTTAGGAAGTACTAAATTTTTTATATAAAATTTACTTAAATACCTATTTTTCACATACATTTTTAGAAACTTTAAAATTCTTTAAAAAAATATGTATTTCCGCGTCAAATACTTTGGTGCGGTGGATGCGGGGACACCCCACTCCATCCGCCTCACACCCATTTTCCTAAATTCAGACTCAACTAATGGAAATTAAGCCAAGCCCAGCAAATGAAATCGGAACGTATCTTACGTATCATCTTATGAACAATTGATTAACTCCATTGATAATGACGCGAGACTGCGAATTTTGATTAAATAAACACACACAATTATGATGATTCTTTTAACTCATACTATAAATGGAAGGATGTCGAATGGAATAGTTAATCACAAAATGTTATCAATATTGGGCATAATCTAACTACTATTTTCTGCGGAAACATCTTCATCAATATTTCAAGAACCACTTGCAGCAGCAATACCACTTCAACTGCAATCGACAGTTTATACACTAAGCGAACAACTTATAGGGTCGGCAATACACACTAAAGAAGCTTTAACGATAGCAGTACGGGCTGCTTATAAACTGAATCGCTTAGAGAACCACTTTCGGGATTACAGGCTTCAGCCGGAGAGAGATTCTCTTGAATTTAAAGGGAACGATAGTTTTTATAAGGTTTTTATGCTTCTCTAAGTGTTCGTTGATGAGGTTTTTTCTTTTTTTGCATCTTTTTCTTTGGTCTTAACTGAAAACTTATCACTTTTGTACCTTGTTTGAAAGTTTTCAGTTTTGTCTCATTTCAATTTGCTTTTAGTCTGATGCAATCATTGAAATTCGCATCGGTAAGTTTTATATAAGTACCTACTTGTGGAAAGCTTTTGTGTTTATAAAGTAGGAAACAAAAATGAGCAGCTTTAAATTTAAATACATTTTTCTCTATATTATTGTTGTGATAGTAACATCACAACATTTCCGTTTCACAAGACTTGTTATAGTACATTAAGATATAAGTGCGGTAAGTTGAAGATTACAGCCGAGGTACAAGAAAGCAGAGGCTGTAATTATCAAAACGCACGTATGTCATACGACGTTTTATAACATATTTGCGTTATAAAAATGTGAACAATTTGTAAAATTGATTATTACGTTGCCAGTTGGCATTTTTAATGTTGTCAAGCTATTATTATTATCTCGCAAAGTTAATTTTATTCATAAAATGTTGACCTCTTTTCTGACATTAAAACTGTTTGCTAAGATTTAAAAAAGTACCGTTCGTTTTAGACGGTGCATCTTGATAAACCGTGCGTTTTACATTACAATAACGCACAAGTACGTAATGTGATACAATACGATATTGAAATTGGTGTAATAAGAGACCCTTTACGAGCAAATATGTTATAAAATATGTTAAGACTAGCACTATTTAACTAATACCTAACAAGCTGTAGACGTAATAAGTTAGGCTCCATCTTAATGCTAGCTAATATGGAAAAGACCATTATGATTGTATCTGTACTTTAAATACTTAGTGTTTAAAATGATACATTGAGAATCTGTTGGCGGTTCTTTAAAAAAATCCTTCCTAACTAGTCCTAATTCTAACTAATATAAAAAATGCGAAAGTTTGTTTGTTTGTCCTTCCTTGACGCCCTAACTAAGCAACCAGTTGACTTGATTTTTGATAGAGTTAGTTGAAAGGACGGAAAGTAACTTAAGCTACTTTGATCCAGATATTCCCACGGGAACGGGAACCACGCGGGTGATACCGCGGGCGGAAGATAGTAAAAAGATTAAATCTTTCACCATATATGTAACCATCGTATTAATCCATGATATAAGAAAAGTGCCTTCTCTTCGAATGGCTACTTTACCAAATGAAATGCGCAGTTGATTAGTTTTAAAATGACTCTTGTTGTGTCAGAAATATGAAGGGTTTAACCAGCGGATAAGTTGCCAGTTAACTCGGGCACTTAGTCGCGGCACAACTGGGCTGCATGCATAATGAGAGCTCTTAGGAAGATAAACTAAGCCTTTGTTCATACATCAGTCATTGTAAGAACGGTTGTAAAAATACTTATTTTAGAATGCCTCCTTCGTCCTTATTTTGACAGCAATTTTTTCACTACTTTAGTTTATACCTTTTTGTAATGGTCTCAATTTTAGTATTCACTCAAATTGAGATCAGCAAATATCGTATCTTTATACTTGGATAGACAATCAGTAAATACATTATTCAGTAATAAAGAAATCTCATAATGTCCTAATATCTGAACACTCTCGGGCAAGGGTTCAGTCCCTTATTTCCCGACGGATCACTAAGCCGTTCTAATATTTTTACAGTGCTACCCTAACCGGTCCGCCTATTTAGTCCTTATTTGGGTTCCGTATCTCGAGTGAGCAATCTAGAGAAAAGAATCCCTTGGAAGGGATTTCAGCACCCCGATTAAAAAGGTACTGTACTGAAAATGCTGATTTATCTGTTATTCGTATCGTCTTTTCGTTTGCGAGTAAATAAGGTTTTTTATAGTATGTATTCATTTGATTTCCTTCAATGATCTAAATAAATCTGGCATGCTTCAAATGCAATCAATCTAACATAGTTCGTACTCTTCAAAACAACTTAAGGGTTTGAAAAACAAAATGTGAGAATACTTTTAATTAATGCTCTTTATTACTAAAAATAAATAGACAGATCATGATTGCGTTCACAAGTGTGTCATGTTGTCGACGCTCATCAGCATCACGTCGCGGTAGGACCTCTTGATCAGACAGTCGGTGTCGAGGTAGGTGAGGTCGTCGCGCTTCATCACCATGTCGGACATGTCCATGTCCTTCACCATGTTTGCGGTGTGCATGTCCTTCCTGAAGATCAGGATGTCGGTGAATCTCATGTTCTTGGTGTAGAACCTAGTCACATCGATGTGCCTGTCGAACGGATAGCCGAGAGGCATCGTGTCCACACACGTGGTCCAGCGGCAAGCGTGGCGCTCCTTCATTATGGTCATGTCCAAGATTGGGAGGATCAAACCACTGCGAACAGGGGTAACGATGACGAACATCTGCATTTCCAAACCACCGCGGGTACCCATCGGCAGAAGGAGTCTGTGAGGGAAGCCCATACGAGTCTGCCACCACCAGCTGTCTACCATCTTAACACCGGCACCCATGGTCTCTAGGGTGCGGTCCCACATGCGGCGAGTCCAAGGTCTCTGCTCGATGACACCGTGCATCTCGATGGAGTCACGAACTATGGTGTTCTTGCCGGTGTCCAGTTTGTAGAGGAAGCTGTCGATCTCAACCATATCGAGACGTTTGTCGTTGAGGTTCAGAAGGCGACCCATGCAGTCATATTTAGGACCCATGAAGACACGCACGACGGCGTCGACAGCCTTGTCAGAGACTACATCGACGGTGACCTTGAATGGATGGTGGTTGAGGCGGCGCATACGCGCAACATAGATCATTTCGGAGCGCTTCTTCTGCAGCTCAACCTTGTCGAGGTACAGGGCGTTTGTGATGTCAAGGTCGTACTCGTCCATGAAGGTAACGAGTTTGTCAGTCGTGAAGCGTTCTACTTTCACTCCGGGGAAGTCGATCTCGTCCAACGTGTACATCGGGAGAAGCTTCTTGAAAAGCACGAAAGAGTCGGTGACGCGTTTGATCAATTTCCAGAAGACAGGGTCACGTAGGCAGGTAGTGTACATGTCCAAGGCGGTGGGGATGTAGGTGTACCTTAAAAAATAACGACTTATGAGAATTTTGCGTTACAAACACTATGACATATGGCAACATCGTATAAAGTTATTGTAAATTATCATGACTAACTTTCTTAACTCAGGTTTGTTATTATATTTAAGTATAGGTCGCTTACTTGTCCACGTTGTATTTGCTGTAGGTCAACATCCTCTTGAACAAGTTGCTGACGTGGATAATCTTAGCGTGGTCGTATTTCAGACCGTATCCGCCGAGCAGCAGCCTAGCGAGGTACTCGATGTCCTCAGGCTTCTTCAGTACCAGAGTGGTTCCGTCACGCTAAAAACAAATTAACATTAAAGCACTCTTTTTTTATTTCCTACAAATACTATTTTCACTTTGGTAAAATACTTCATACATACCAGTTCAATGCGTCCCTTGATGATACCGTCACGTACAATCCTTTCGATGTCGTCAACGAGGATCTTGTCCTTTACATTGTCCTTGGTCACCAAGTACACGTGGTTACGGCGCATAGGCATCTCCTCACCGTTGTGCATGCGGATCTTTGGCCAGTAGCCAGTCGTCAGAGGTTCGTTCCACATTAGAGGCTTAATGTCACACATGTTCTTTGATAGGCGCTCTAATCTCAACCTAGCCAACAGTTGCATCTGGGAGTACATCATGATCTCACCACGACGTTCCTTGTTCACATTGTATATGTCGTCGGTCATCCAGTATGGGTAGTTCACGTGCAAGTAATACATGTAGGTGTTCAGGTCAATGTCCTCCGTGAAGTAGGAGATTCTGTCGAACTCGGTGAGGGTGTGGCGGACGCCCTTACGCCAGTCAATGACGACGATGTTGTTGTCCTTAACCTTGATACCGAAGTAGTCTTTGACGACGGGGTCCAAGGCGGCTTTGGTCATCTTCATTTGGAAGGCCTTGTTGATGACGTGGCTGTCGACGAAGAAGTATGGGTAGATTTCGTAGGGGGCTGGGAGGACAATGCCACGACAGTCGGTGCGGTGGAAGCAGGCAACGGTGAGTGCATAGACAAACATGCCTCCGTTGATGCGCTCGCGTAGCCAGCAAGCGGTGCGCAAGAAAACGTCGAAGTCCTTCACGAAGAACAGCAGGCGGAAGGCCTTGATAGCCTCGTCGAGGTGCTTTTCGTTGGTGTGAACGAACACCTCGCCACGGGGCAGCATACCCATCCTGTAGGTCTCGATGAATCGCTTCACAACTTCGACTTTCTGTAAAACGTTTTGTTAAATGTAAAGTTGTCATGATTGGCGGGACTAGATTTGACTATTAGCCACTTACTGGGCACATTTTAGAAATATTCCCCTTACCAGGTACTTGTCGACGTTGTCCTCGATCACATATTCGTGGGCGATGTCGCGGATGTCGTCGTACATAGTGGGCTGCAGAATGTGGTTCAGCAGCTTCATCAGGCATAACTCCTTCGTCTTAACATCCAAGTTCACTGTAGCGAAAGTATAAGATCTTTAGTGTTGATTTTTGCCTTTAAAATGCCAGGGCTAAGCTGTGGAATACAGAGTACTGTAACGTTACTCTCGGTGAGCTAACGTTAAGCATATTTTAATAACCACTATGAGGTGGTGGCAATAATGAACTCATGTTCATTATTGCTGTTTATGTTCCTGTTTGATAGCAGTTAAGACACTCAGTCGGGCCTAGTCCCATCAACTGTTACTGCGGAATATTTTAAGATGGTCCAGTCAACGGGACTATCCCAACTGTACTGCGGGTAAGATAGAAATGCAACAAGGTAACTAGGTGCTGACGGTTACTCTTCCTTGTTCACCGTAAATTCGGATGAGTCAACTTGTTTGCTACTCACCCATGGTGTCTTTCTTGAAGATGACGTCGACGAAGTCATCCTTGATGGCTGATGCAGCCGCCAGGGCCAAGCAAGCCGCGAACACTATCACCCTCATGCTGCTGTTGTCGCTCCCGAGTGTGCTTTCCAGAGACAACATTTGCCGTTTTATACCCCACCTGTTTGTGTTTTTTGTCCCCTTATCTCCCGCCGACCACCGATAACCTTATTATTAGTTTCATTAAGGCAGGTCGGAAGAACTTTCACTTATTCATTACTTGCCTAGCACAAACTTCTTAAAATATCAGTTTATTCAAATTTAGATAATAAATTGTACAACGGATTAGCTTTATTTTCTTCAAGGTCTATCTATGGCTTCCAAATTCAATCAATATGCATATAATAGACCTTACATTCAACATGTAGTACGGTAGTAATATTTGAGTATTCCATTGATTATAATTACCTAATACTATCTAACTAATACTAACTAATACCTTAGTTTTGATAATGAATACTGGTATTGACTGATAAATACTTATGTCCCGGAATAACTTCATCTGTCGAGTAGGTAGTATCTGACAGCACGTAATTAACGAAGGTTTCTCTTGTTTGTTTGAACTATAAGTAAACGTGTATTTAGTAATCTCTAAAAATAACAGCCTCTGTGGTCTAATGGTAACAACCACCGGTATCAGACCCAGGGGTCCGGGGTTCGATCCCCAGCGGGAGTATATATTGTATTCGGTTTGGTTGGTGGTACGACTCGTTGTAAGTCCTGGCTAGATTGTGATGAAACTTTGGTAGGGCGTTCTGGGGATGGTACCTGGCTCAAAAAATCTTTATAGGTACCTACTTCTTGACTTTACGTGGTAGTGCAAATCTTGCCGGTACAGCTAGTGTAGAATGAATTTGAGATAAAATATTATTTTGTGAACTACTCCGTATAGAAACTAATAAATTTAAAAGGCTGTGCTATAGTGGTAATAAAAATGAAAAATGCCTACCCTAGCCATTGAAGTGGCAACTTATTCTGCTATTAAATTCCTTATTCTTTCGTGTTAATATAATCAGGAAGGTGTGATATTACTTTAACCAATTTACATGTTTGATGTTCAGGTCCCGTCCTAATTCTAACTAATATTATAAATGATATAGTGTGTTTGTTTGTCCTTCCTTCACGCCCTAACTAAGCAGCCAATCGACTTGATTTTTCATCCCAATATTCCCACGGGAACGGGTGTTCATCATACAAACATTTGCCCCTACCGGGATTCGAACCCAGAACCTCAGAGTAGGCAACACCTTGAAACCGGTGTACGTACCACTGTACCACGGAGGTTGCAAATTTATATGTCAAAGAACCAGCCCCCGTTATTTTGTGATATGTTTCTGACGTCTTTTGTTCCGATTTGCATAATACTAATTTTAATATTTAATTTTGTACTACAAGCCATCGCTAGAGCCCTAAATAAAACTTAGTACTTTTGGACTTATCCACATTAGGTATTACTTACATGATAATCTTCCAATTTACTAAATAAATATAGAAATGCAGGTAACTAACATGTAGATCTTTAAAAGTAGGTACAGTCAACGGCTTATTTCTTAAAGTTTATTTTTATTTTTTAACAAGGAGGAGGTTCTCCATTCGGTTGAAATGGTTTTTTTGTATTTACATGTTTATTTTATTGCAATATTCAAAACAGGAAAATGGCGGACTTATTGCCACACGGCATTCTCTAACAGTAAATCGGTAAGGTAGTGGGAGCTTCTGTTTTTTTTATGAACGGCGGGGAGACTCTTAGCCTTCATCATACCTGATGTTAAGTATTGATAAGGCTGAAGATGGAAGCGAGCCTCTCCCGGAATCCTCAATCACTGAGGAACTGGCTATCTTATCTCTAACCGCCGGAAAACAACAATGCTGAAAACATTGTTGTTATTGCGTCAGACTTAGATAAGATGGTGCTAGCTAGCCAGGCGGACTTATTACAATTCCTACCACCAACTAAACCGATCTTATTTTTATATTGTAACTAGCTTCCGCCCGCGGTTTCACCTGCGTCATTCAGATTCCCGTGGGAATATCGGGATAAATAGTAGCCTATGTTACTCTTCGGCCTTTCAACTAACTCTATGCCAAAAAACAAGTCGATTAGTGGCTTAGTTAGGGCGTGAAGGACGGACAAACAAACACACTGTCGCATTTATAATATTAGTTAGGATTTAAAAGATAAAGATAAAAAAAGATAAAATATTCTTTATTGTACACCATGATAGTTTATAAAAGTATTTTTTTAAAGAAGAACAATTGACGGCCTTATCGCTAAAAAGCAATTTCTTCCAGGCAACCATAAAGTTGAGCTGGATTAAAACCTCAGTAGGATTCAATCAGTGGCCCAGATTATGAATTCTTTAATTCATAATCTGGGCCACTGATTGAATCCTACTACTACCTACAAGATTACACACAAAAGCTACACATAACCAAATATTAGAGAAATGCCAAAAACATCCAATATTATTCTGATTAGGTATCATTACATTTAAAATTGGGATGGTGCACTACAAATGAAGAGTTCATTGGTCCCGTGATCCCGACGACACGCCGCCTGCGCCCGCGCCTCGCCGATAACAACAGCTGACGAGTCTGTTGACGACCGCCGCTCCAATCTTACGTCAGTCTCACAATTGACCAAGAGCCCAGTACAATATTGAATAATTATCTATTAATTTATTTTTTACAATAAACATAAGTAATGAGAATCCCCAGAGTTTTCTGTACTTAGCAGTGAAAGACATGATAGCAACTTTGCTATCATGGTCTGCCACTTTGAACTATTTCATAATATTATATTCACGCACTATGTGATTCTTATTGCATCAATGTATACCCTTACACCAAAAGATAGATAGATAAAATATTTATACAGAATATTTATTCAATATACGTAATTTGTGGTTGAAGTTTTTAATTTTGACACTTCTGCGATCCATCTTTGTCTATTCAACTTCTACGATCACCAATCTTAAGGTCAACCATCTCCTTGTCGCTGCATTTTTTTTATAGTACCTACTAACGTTTCCATTTTGCTTGTTCCAGACATTCCGACACGGGTTCCCGTTCTCGCCGACGGCGCTGGCATGGGACCCCATACAGAAGCTCCTGGCCATCGGTGACAAGGGAGGAAATCTTAGAATGTATCCTTTTAAATATACTTAAGTATAACTTAAGAACAGCACATGTTGATACTCGGGATAATTGACTACGGAACTCTAAAAACCGAATGACCTTAATTCGCAGCTTTCTATATTTTCTATTTATAGAGGTCAAAACCAAGCAACATTAAATTTCTTAAAAGAATAAAAATGGTGATTTCAATAATTTTTCATATAAAAACAGTCTTTATTTCACAAACATTTGAAAAGTGTTCCTTTCCCATCGTGCGATGAACCTGCAGCCGGCTAAGCAGTTGATACATCAGTCTGTCAACAATCGGTTGGCTACTCCGAAAAAGTCAATCCGATAATCGTTTGAAGTTTCGTTTCGTGACACTATTTCTTCGGAACTAAGGTTTCAAGTACTTCAATCGAACCCCGGTTGCCGTACCACTTTGCAATTCTGTTGCCGTAGTAGGCCTTCTGACCGCGTTACAACTAATGGCCGCCGCCAGCAAAAAGATTTAGACTGGTTAGCCCTAAGCTTTTTGACCTTTTTTATATTTTTGTTTTCTGACGACTTTGACTGGATTAATGTGTTTAGCTGAACTGAACTTTACTTCATCGATTTACACGGTGTGCAAACAGCTCTTTAGCACAAGTACGATAAAAAAAGGTAAGTAGTCTCGTATAGCAACTGTCATTCTCGATCTTTTGTTACCTGTAAACAGCATAAACATTTTGTGACTTAATTTTTATCGAGAATCTTCGTTCGTCAACATAAATATAAAGTTAAAACGTAACATCACAACTTATATAGCCCATAAAGATTGAAAAAACCGTTAATATTTATGTTTGACTTTAGGGGCCGGCCACTATACTGACGGGGCGTAAACGGGCGATGGCTCGCGGTAAAAGTTAAAATTAACGGTCGGATAAAGTTGAGTTTACAGCCCTGGACGGGGCCACTTCAGCCGGTCAAGGTTTCACATTTAAACTGAAGTACAAGATTAATAGCACAACTTTTATGCAAGTACGACTTAGCACTTGCACTACGAAAGTCGCCATTATTACGAATGACATATAAGAGCGTTCTCTATTTCGTGTCGTGTGCCGTTTGCCGATACAAAAACTTAATTCAACCACTCTATAATAACAAGGAGATGGTTGTTTTGTCTAAAGGATTACTCACAGTACACCGTGCCGGGTCCGAGCCGAGCCCGAGCCGATATATTTTGTATGGACAACTCGGTCAACACTCGTTTGCACCGTGGGTCAACCGAGCAAAAATATATTGGGCAAATCTTGGCTCGGGCCCGGCCCGGGCTCGACACTTTTACCCATTGGGTACGGAACCCCAAAATCGACTCGCAAGTCTCACAAGTTACCCAGACGAGGCGGAACGGAAACTTGTGGGACCGGCCGATATTTTCTAGTGTGCTTCAGTAAAAAAACATCATCAATGATCTCAAAAGCGTACGTTAATGAAGTTAGATCACTATTTGCGATCCCGTATTTTGAGATAGTATGCTAAAGCTGTTGCTGTGATATCGAGAAACATCATCGCTAGGCATGTTATTCCAGACATTTTAATCGTCATCCGTTTATCGCTCATATTGTGTTCTGCCAAATTATTTATCTCGTAAAGTTCGGCGAGATCAATCGCAGGTTAATTACTGCAACATTGTTGCTTATAGCAACACAACAATAATGTCACCGCGCCGATAATAACAATTAATAATTTCTCCTTTAATTAATATAAAAGTGATGTCAACAAAAGTTTCCGATAACACACACGAAGACTGGAATAACACGTTGAATAACAAATAAATCAGAAAAAGTTAATAACATCTTATATGTTCTCGGATGACTATTATCACATTGATAAAGATGGTGTGAATAAGTAAATAGAAGTATATACTTAAATATATTGAAAATATTAGTGTTTGTTCAGTGGTTCATGCATGAAAGGTGAAATATTTCGCGATTTCTGACTTTTCTAGTACTCATACCTCAGTTGGTGTCTTAGGCTGTTTTGATTCTCAAAAGAAACAGGATCGATTGGCATCAAAGATTTTTAAAAAATAAAAAAATTCTGCTGACTGTATTATTTTTTTTCAAAATCCGTGAATATTGTTCCATTATTCTCAAAAAGTTAAGGATGGTTTCCTAAGAACGTTTTCATGTAGCAACAACGGTTAAGGCACCTGCCGTTATGCCCCGTCTTAATGTTCCATCCTGTATATTACCATTAAGCGGCCTATAGTTGTAGAGCACACTGCATAAAAAGCTTCATTATAAATTTTAAACATTTAATAACTTTCAAAGGTCCACTTGCAGTAAAAACTTATTCTAGATTTTATTATACCTAGATGTAGCCCATACGAAATTAAATCGAGATTTAAAAGTTTGCTTTTTTTAGGGATAATGTGGAGCAAAATTTGCAAAATCTCGTAGACTATTTACCTACTAAATCATAGTTTTATAAAATTTAATTTTGCAAATGTTAATCATAATCATAATCATTTATTGTGAAACATAGGTACATACAGATGTCATATTACAATATAATTGTTCAGCTATGTCCTGCCATAATAGCATAAAATGAAGGGTTGAATTAACTATTAATACTACAATTATTGAAATAGTAAAGATATTACAAATTGATCATGCATGATAAGATAATATTATTAAAATAATTTTGAAAATTAAAATCATCAAACAAAACAAAATCATCAAATATAATCAAAATATAATTACAAATCTTTATCTGTCAAAAATTCATTAAGGGCGCGCTCTAGGCCAAAAGCAAAAGTAATAACTGCAACGGCGAACTGCAAATTAAATGCTGCCTTATTTCTATGAGAAATAAGGCAGCATTTACTATATAATTTCCGGCCCCATTCGGCCGGTCCGAAATAAAGAAATGAAGGAAATTCTCTTTTTAAAGGATATTTAAAGGTTATTTACAAAATAGTAGATTGTTTACCAAGGGCTGTATGACACCCATAACAGTCAAGTGTTTTGGCGCCCGAACGAAGTGAGGGCGCCGATAGTTCGAGACTGTTATGGGTCCATACACCCGAAGTAAACACTCTACTTTTCATTTTGAATATGAGGAAAGTAAAAACAAACACAATATTCAAAAAAAAAATTTGTAAGGTTTCTACAATTTTAATTATTTTATTATGTAGCAAAATAAGCTGTATAGGCTTCTGTGCCTTTGCCTACATACCTTTGGTAAATAAAAGTCCGAAGAGATTACAGATATCGATTTGACATGACACCCCCTATTCTTTTTTCAAATTTATTACAGCCCTAGGGCCGCCACATATCACTTTCAACCCGCATTTTAGGCAAGTTATGAGTTATTTTCAGAATATGAGACATGAAAAATATATAACATAAGCCCTGCCTTATCTATAGTGTAATTATACTAAAAAGTTCCAAGCTTTATTTTAATGTATTACTTGAATACTAGCAGATTATCGTGTTAATTATAGTGATTTGGAGGCAACTTTGCAATTTTTTTCTATCGACAAAAATTTTTGCAATCGTGTTTTTGAGTAACATAGTCACTAGTGTTAGTCCTGTAGTTTGCTGCATCTTAATTTGAAATTCAGTTTTTCATTAATATTGATATTACAGACGATCATGTAAAGCAATCTGATTTAGCGGGCCCTTAAGTGTGTAGTAGCATTTCTCAGAATCAGAATCAGAATCATTTATTCCTTAGCAAACGGTATTGTATAAGATGGACAATTAATAAAGTGCAAACATTTTCTGCCATTAAAAAAGCGTATTAATTAATCTCCAACAAAAATGTCTTGATTTTTTGTTTAAACGTAAAGTTATTATTAGTGTGTCTTATTGAGGCAGGTATCTTATTATAGATATGAGGTGCATTACAAATGACACTTTTACTCATAAGCGCAGCGCGCGCATGTAGTTGCTATACGAAATAGCATTGATGCTTTTCCAGATTAGGCGAAAAAACCACGAAATCCCTTCGTAGTAAATCACTATAGCTATTTTTTTTTAAATACTATACGATTGTAAATATTATTGGTGATCACTAATCAAACCAATTTCTCATAGTGTATGTAACCCCATTTGAGAATAATCTTGAATTTTCGTATTTTTAGGGCCTTTTCGAAAAGACAAAGTGTCGAGGTAAAATCGTAATATCGTGTTTCTGAAACTTTACAAAGGTATGAAGACCAATAAATTTGAACAGGTTTGTATTTGTTGTCGAGTTCCTGATATTTCGGCACATTGCATGCGTCATGATCTTGGATCCCGTTTATCGTACTAATAGTTTTAGCGATAATGACCATGAAAGGATTCAGGCTCCATCCAAACATTTTTGGGCCCTTCCTGAAAGTGCCAGCCAACATAAAAAGTTGCTACATGTGGTTACAACTCTTCATTTGGAGCAATAGTTGATATGGCACAAAAGTTAAATTACTCAAAGTCAAGGTATCCAAGTTCAAAGACTCGTCTTTTTCATACATTTATGGATTTTTTGAAAGTGTAAAGAGACTTGTCTGAAGCATTATTATAATGCAATGGGGATATTATAAGTAAATGTTCTAATAACACTTCGAATAATACCCCTACAACAAATAACAATATTTATTTTTGCTAATCAGTATGACTGCAGGTATAAAAATTATGGGTTACTAAATCGTTTTGTCTCGCAATGACTTCGGATCATTACTTTTACGAATATGTTTAAATATTTTTCGCGATGTATGACAATGATCAATCTACTCTTTGAACTAGTATACTTAGACTTAAAGTAATCCTACAACTTTTGTGCCATATCAACTATCGCTCCAAATGACCAGGGGGGCTAAAAAGGATGTAACGCGTGATATTGCTAAAAGTAATTCCTTAGCAGAATTTCTTGCAGATCCTAAACAATTCCTCTAATTTTCGTAAAATAGTACTTTTTTTTTGCAATATTGCTTCAATTCAATTCGTTAGCAGAATCTATTTTGGTGGTTATGTTGCCACCTAAAAATAATAGAAAACCGTACTTGATAGCAAATAACCGGTTTTCCTTTTTAATCAATTTTTATTATTAAAAAAGATGAAAACTGTTACTTCAACTTACTAAGTAATATTTATTAACGAAACTAACCAACAAACACAGAAAAGTTTAATTAAAAGTACAAACAATGAATGTGAAATAATCGCAAGTTTATCTTATAATGGCAACAAGCTAAATATCACGTGACACGCCAAACGTCAAATTGACGTCGAGCAATCAAGTCAAAATATTGAATTATTTTGTTTTTAAGTAAACTTTTAGAAAAACTTCAAGTTTAAAGCTCAGTTTGGAATCACTTATTAGATGAATCTCGGTTTCTTGTATACCTACTTCAGCACATTTCAAATATTGTTTTTTGGGACATTCTTTCATGGAAACGACTGTCTACTTTGATGTATCGAAGAAGTTTCTAAAGAAGTAAGTTAAACCTTGTTATGTACCTTAGATTGTACGTTAAAACGAACTACTTCGGTCAAAGAAAGTGCTAACGTTGTACGCCGCAAGTTGTGTATGAATAAATATTTGTTGTGCTTGTGCTACAAGTTCGTAGGTACCTACCTACCGCTATAATACAATTCTTATGTTTTGCAGAAATAACATGGCCCTAGTCCATTTTTTGGAGTTTAAGGAGATATTCTATCAGAGTTACAAGGATAGTATAAGAAACTACAGAAATAAACCTCGAGGTAAAATGCCGGGAAGAATTGACTAACCTATAACCTATCTATTTAAACACTGAGGGTTTTGGCACATACAGCAAAGGAATGGTCCATTGTAAGTACTCATTCTATAATAATGGCATGATAAATATACCTAGGTATTCTGTTAGGTATTGATTTTTTGCAAATATTTACTCCAATCTCGAAAGTAATTTCTCAGTTCATTACTCCTATTATTCATAATATGACAAAACTTGATTTTCTTTTCTTTTGTATCTTTTAAATGCAACATAGGTAGGTAACATAATTTTTGAATACATAATACAATTTTACTGATATAGGTATGTAATTTTGTCATTAATACATATAATCATAGTATGCTTGGTTTAACCACAGAATACTTAATAGTACAAGTACAACATACATTTGGTATCATTTTGTCTAATTTAATATAATCATGTACAAACAACAGATTAATTATTGTAAACTTATTAATTTCATAATCTGTTGAAAACTATACTCTATTAGTTATAAATCTTAAAAGCCACTAGTAGAACTAGCATCTGAATTTTGAGTTTTCAATTGTAGTTGCTTACATGCTATATCAAAATGTATTTACATGCTATCGGAGATCCTTCCGAAGCAGTCATTGAAATTTAAGCTAAGTTTAAATAAATGTATTTTGTTTCAGCTCGTTTGCTGCCGACTCTGATAGATGAGGCGCAAAGGCGATACTGTCTCAAATTGAGCCGGAGAGGACTTTGCTCGGGCCTATTAGTGTTATTAAATCTTAGGCGAATAGTTGGCCGAACCATGGGACATCTGTTTGATTGCTATTTTATGAAAGATGTTTTTTATTATATATTTTTCTAGGGCAAAGAAAGCAAAGATATATTCTCAAAATTTTTATTATTTCAAATAAGTATTGTTTTGTTATGTTATATTATAATTTATAAGTTATCCTTTAATACATATCAATATTAACTAACAGTGTCTTTAGTATTTGCTATAAGCATAAAAAAAATTAAACTAAGTTTTTTCAACAATGATTTCTTGATTATTTTGAATTAGATTATTTTATTGTAGAACTCGTAGTTATTAGTGGCTCATTATTGTTATTTAAAAAAGAAATTTACTTTAAAGTTAAATAATGATTAATAATTAAATGAATTACTTAATTTTACCTATCATTTGTAGACCTACCATCATAAAAATGATGGGTACAAATAAAAATGAGGTAGTAATTAATTTGATAGTAAAAAAGTACTTGTAATAATTAATATAATATTTAAAACTCTGGCATTGATTTTGTTATTCCTTAGAATTGATCAAATAGTAATTTCTGTGTAATTGTTAGGTACTTATGTACATAGAGTTTATAAACAAAATACATAGCTGTAAAATCTCTTCTTATGCATGATATACATAATTGTTGGGTTCTTATTTGTAATAAATAAATGTACCTACTTAACTATTGTATTTGATTGAAAATAAAACAGTAGTAGAAACCCATTTTTTTATTTACAAAAAAATCTTAATCTACTAACGAGCAGCTAAATGGTCATCCCTCCTTGCTGTAGTGGTAAATAATAATTGTATTCCTTATACAATTGTTATTTACCACTACAGCATGCATATTTATTTCAGGCTGCTCCTTTTGGGGTGTTAGTGGCTACGAAAGCATCCTCATCATTACAAATGTGGGTCTGTGCAATAATATCTGAAAGAAAAAACCAATCTTTAGCTTTTAAAGGTTTAATAAATAGAAGGTATCTAAGCCTACGATTATTTACAACATAAATAATTATGACTTTTGTGTGTAACATTAGAAGATATCTAGGTACTAATTTTTAATGATAAAACTTGTAAAGTTGATGCCCTAAGTATTTAAATTTTAAGTACTTACCTACTCAAAATGTGGGTTCGATGTAGAGAGGTATTTGGTACCTATTCTTGTACTACTACTTACTTTAAGCATTCAAGGAGTTATAGATATCTATAAAAGAATCTACTTAGAGAAGCACTTAGAGGTAGATAATAAGTCGGAGAATGTAACCACTATAAGGTAAGTCAGTAGTTGTAGTAAAATGTTAGTATTATGTACCTATTTAGTTACTTACCTTGGAGGCAGTAGGTCTTTATTGGCGTCAATGAGACGAAAGAAGCCGACAAACTCGGTGACGGTACCTACTTCGAAGAATAATTCGATTCTTCACATTGCCACACTTTGTCTACGATATATTAAGCGCTCCTTAGCACAGGCATTCTTCAAAAAGTGTTCGTAAAGTGGTAACTTTGTTATATAAAATAAATTTTATGGAAAAAACACACAACATGTACAAAATGAATTGTAAGAAGTTGCTCCTTAGTATCTTTTTGTAATTCTGTTAGTTGACGCTTGAGCAATTCCTATTTTGTGGAGCATTTTACGCTTTTCCATACAAAACTGTCACATGAATGAATTGCAAAATATGAATCAAATTCAATTCCTATTGTGAATTGCGAGAAAAGTGCCATTTTACGATTCTGAATCTGAATTGTAATATGAATCTAACGAGAATTGCAAAATCCTTGCTTTTTAACCCCCCAGTTCTAACCATACGTAATTTTTTTTTGTTGTCGGCCGGCACTTTTAGAAACGGGCCTAAAAATAATGATCTCCTTTAAAATATTATAAGGTATGAAGAAATATATATATTTATTACCAGATCTGTAACGTCTCTAACCGTCCTATAAGTAATATAACTTTTTATTTAATTTTAGTTTTACTTTTACTCTATTATATTTCGTTAAGCAAATAGTAAATTCACCTTTAAATTTAAAATTCTATTTAATTTTTAGTTTATACATGTCTTGATTTCATTGCCGTCGAAATTAGCGTCGCGTATATTATATTATATTCATTCTTTTTGAAACCGAAGTGTAATAATTATCTACAATACAGGCTCAGCCTAGTGTAGAAATCTTGTGAAATCGAGCTAAGATTCGTTACTCGATAAAATGTTAACAACCAGTAAGGTACGAACTGTTTATCCCTTTTTGTTTTGATGTTAATGTTGTTGTTAATAAAGATTTATTTATTTATTATTATTATTTATTATAACAAAAAGTGTGTACTGTTTCCGTATAACGCCTTAACGGCTGCCAATTTGCCTTCCCTTACTAAAAGCTTTCATGCACTGCGCTGCAGGCCAGGCAGACTGAATGTCCGGTTACTAGTCCGGACCGCACGTATCCCGGATAGCGGCCTGATGAGATTCGCCCGGCGACGGCCGGCGTATGCTGTTCCACAGACCTATATTTAGCCAGGTGTCTGTGTAATATATCCGTCTTATACAAAAACACTAGAAAAGATTAACTATAACCCCATTTTGCTCAGACGGAACACGAACCCACAACTTTTGGGAGTCGCCAACGCATTCCCAAAGGATGCGGGTTAAGTAAAATTTATGACATAAAAATAAATTAGCTTTGTATATGCAATAGTAAAAAATACTTTTTTCTTCTTCGTTGAGTTATCCAAGTAAATAATTTAGTGAAATATTCATATTATACAAAAAAAATCGGCAATCATCTAGGTATATGAATAAAATCTCTCTTTCAGCAAAAGTTATGGCCCATACTTAAATACATATCTACGTGAAATGAAACTATATAATAGAGTTAACAATTCCATTTTGTTATTATTTAAAAAAAATCTCAGCTAGCTAACTCTTACTGCATTACTTTGGTTTTTCTAGTTCATTCGCCTGATAAAAGTGTCATTATTTTGAATAGCACGGGTGCATTGCATGCTAACTGTATGCTTGCCAATTATTGAACTAGATATAGTAGTTTTGAACTTGATGCAAGTAGCAAGCAAGCATGCTTGGCAGCATATCCATAATAATAAAAAAGCAGAATCATCATTTAGCAAAATCTTTGTGCATTATGATTACTATAGCCATGAAATTTCTGCCACAAGACATTCTTCCCGTGAACATTCTGCCAAATGTTGATTCTGCTTTTTGATTGAACGTTCTGCCAAATGATGATTCTGCTTTTTAATTATTATGGATAAGGAAATTCTGCCCAATGATAATTCTTATTAGCCTTACAAAATTATGCGTTTTGACTGTATGACAAACAATTTTCTGCGAAATGAGTTTCATGCCGACCGTTGTTATGCAGAATAAAATTATGACTTTAAAAGTTCTGCCAAAGAGGGTAGACCCGAACGGCATACCTACATATTTTCAAGAATCGTGCTATCAAAAGCAAAATTATTCAAATCCAAACATTCATTCCAGAGATAAGCGCAGTTAAATAAACTCTTTAGATTTAGTATGTTAGTTTAGATAAGTTGTATGTACAGTCGTAGTACAGTGAGTACGTCTTTACAGTTTGACCGTCAGAGCGCCCTTGTGTTGCTCGTAATAGTGGCGGTTTTCGTCAGTCGCGCCTCGACTGAGACAAATAATTTGTACAGTCAAGCAGGATAAACTAGTTGTCTATATGAGCTGATGTGTATGTATTAAGTCGCGCCCACCGCAGAACTATATTATGTGATTGCCGAAAACACTACATTTAGCACCGGTTTAATTAAAATAATTTGTACTTTTTTTATGTAACATCTTTTTAACATTATGGATGCAATAAATGTATTGAGTATGTTTAGAAAACGACGACGACTTTGGCAACTATTCAACTGCCGATCATTGTCTTCTGGGTTCGATTCCCATAAGACACAATTATTTTGTAAGATGACTTTCAATATGTGTCTTTGTCTAGGTGTTCATTGTGTTCCCTTGTGTATTATAAGTATGTAAGTCTTTACAAAAAAGTATTTAAGTATATTATACGTAGGTAATAATATAAGGTCAACTTAAGTTAGGGACTGAATGGTGTTGTGTTAAAAGGTTATTATAAGTACATAGAAAACAATAGAACAACACAAATATTCCCATATTGAACCCAGGACAATGATCGGCAGTCCAACAATTGAATGACGCCACGTTGGTGTATAGTGATACACCAACGTGGCGTCATAAAAGAGATACATTATAATGTGAAATGTTTTTACAAATTACAAGCTTGTCTTACGAAGGCCTCGTGGGAACAATAATAGAGGATTTGTTTTTGTAACATTAATTTGATACCCACATATATTTAGCAGCTCTTATCCTGACCCTAAGATAATATACCCACGCATTTTAGGGGTCTACTCGACTGAAGCGAGATGGTAATGAGAAAAGGCGCGCGAGAGCGAGACTGATTTCGCAGATTAGGCGAAAGAACCTCGAAATCACTTCGCATTAAATAACTATAGCGGAAAAAGAGAAAATGAAACTATACGATAGTAAATATTATTGGTGTCCACTAATTAAACCAATTTTCAATAGTATATGCAACCCCATTTGAAAATACTCAATGCCACATCTAGTTTTGACACATCCTACATCTGTGTTCCATCCGTCCGAAGTCATTAGTAGAATATTATTGTAGCAGGCGTAGTCGCAACCATACTAAATGCAACTACCTACGACATGGTGTCTTTTTGTTGTTTTTGTTTAAGTATGCTCATTTTTGTGTAGATAATGCTAAATTATGATATATGTTTGTTTGTATAAGTTTCTCAGTAAGTCAATTATTTGTAATTCTTATGAGAAATAAAGGTCTTTAACCATAAAATTCGTATTTTTAAGGGGCCATTTCGAAAAGAAAAAGTGTCGTGGCAAAATCCTAAAATCTTTTTTCTGAAATTATGCAAATCTAGATAAAGGTTTGAAGAAATATATATCTTATTACCAGATTTGTAACATTTTAAACCACCCCATAGTTACGTGCTTTACTTCAAAATATAAAAAGTACGTACTTTTTCGATATAGCGTCCTAAGTCCTAACTACGAGTATGCTAATATTATTTTGGTTTCATTTAATATTCCCTAAACTTTCTTTTATATTAAATAGTCTTTCTTTTAGAGGAGCCCGTGTCGCAGTAGTTCGCGGGCTCGGTCTGCGATTGTCGAGGTTAAGCAACATTCGCAATAGTCGGTCACGGGATGGGTGACAAAAAAATTACTATCTCGACCTCTATGCTTCGGAAGGCATGTTAAGCCGTTGGCCCCCGCTGCATTTGCAGTTGTTAAAATCCACCAATCCTTATTGGGGCCGCGTGGTGGGTCACATGGCCCATTCACCTTATCCATCCATAAGAAGGCCATTTCTCCAGCAGGGAGGTATTTAAAAATGGCTAATGATGAAGTCTTACTCTTGGCCTCGTTCTGAATCATTAGATTTAGAAGACCCTGAAGATGGAGTGACCTTCCCTGGAAAAGCCTATTTATTAGCCTAGAAAGCTATATTGTGAACTGCTTAGCTGAACGTCATAGTAGTAAAAACTAATTTCATTGCCGGTACAAAACCTTGGTAAACCGGACACCGACCGCCTTTAAGTACGAACTCCGGTCAGATAGCGGTATCGGACTGGACCGGACGTCCGGCGCCCGACACACCGACGTTAGGTATAACACGCACGTTGTCGCAACGCTGCGTACGATTAGACCCTTGTTACCGTTATGGAAAGTGAATGTTCGTGAATATAATTCAAGATAGGCATTGTACAAAATAATCAACATTTAGTTTTGCTTGTACGATAAAGAATATATAGTCACTCCACACTAGTCAGAGAGGATAACTGGGAAGAAAAAGTTACACGTTGTCCCCTCTGGCACGAACAGGAAGTGAACAGTTGGGGAAAATTTGGCACTCAGATAATTCGCAGTTTTTACCCCGAAGGATCGATGGAAAAAATCGTCTTCAGGACAGAGATATATACGCACATACCTCCATCAACAGCTCTAACTGCGGGCGTGATATCAAATAGCTTGAGTTCAAAATTTCACTTACTTTAGATGCACATTTTAATTAAATTGCAATTTTAGCACGCGTGCTTTGCTAATTCAGGAGAGATATGCCATAAATATTAAACAAGAAAATATACTAGAAACGCAACTAGTCTCCATGTCGCCCTGACGGGATTCGAACTCGCATCCTTGGGAATCCGCCACCGTCGTATCATCAATGAGGAAGTATCCTCGCATTCGAAAGAAACATCTTTACAGATGTTTGACTATCGATTATGATGAAAGACAACACCGTAAAAAGGTGAATATACTAGAAAAAATCGACGTGTCCTCATAGGTCTCTGTAGCATAATTGGTTAATGCATTGGGCCGGATTCCCAAGGATGCGGGTTCGAATCCCGTCAGAGCGACATGAGACAAATAGTTGCTTTTTTCTAGTAAATTTTCTTGTTTAATACGTATCACATAAAAATAGCATTGTAAAATGCAAAATTAAAAAGTTATAAAGAGATATGCCATCTTGGCTTTTTATTTAAAATTTGGTCGAGAGGGGACGGCTTTCGCCTTGGGTCGCTTTGGAATTGTTTTGTGGGTTGTTGCTGCCCTGTTGTTTAGTTAACACGTTTAGTTAACATCCTATACATATACTTCGCCGTCGTCATCAGCCATATTTAATGTCCCCACTGCTGGGGCACTGACCTTCCTTATGGATGGATAAGGAGAACAGGCCATGACCCACCACGCGTGCCCAATGCTGATTGGTGGGTTTTAGCGACTGCAAAAGCAGGAGCTCGAGATAGTAAATTTTTGGTCACCCATCCCGTGACCGACCATTGTGAAAGTTGCTTAACCTCAACAATCGCAGAAAGGCGCGCGAACCAATGCGCCACGGGCTTCTTAACTTACCCTTTTTAATAAATAGGCTATAAAAAGCTTTTTTATCTTAATAAAACTTATGGGCATTTCCAGAGCGCTTATTAAAGTCAGCATGTTATATTAGTAGATAAACAAATACTTCATTGTCACTTTTTAGGGTTTCGTAGCCTAATGGCAAAAAACGAATCCCTTATAGATTCGTCATGTCCGATGTATGTCACAGCCACTTTATTCCAAAACTATGAGGATTACACAGTTGAAACTGGGTAGGTAGATGTATTCTGTAAGTTATTTTCGGAAATGTGCTGTTTTTATTAAGATCTACACCATATATATTTTTTAATTTTTTACTCTCTTATTTCAAAAGTTAGAGGCGGGGGGGGGGGACACACACATTTTGCCACTATGGAAGTGTACATCTTTCAAACGGTTGACTTTAAAATAAAAAATAGTTTTAGAAACCTCAATGTAATTTTTAAAGACCTATCAATAGATACCACACACGTATAAGTTTGATGAAAAAAAAAAAATTTTCAGCTTCAGTTCCATGTATGGGGAAAGTGGCAAAATGTGTGTGTGTCCCCCCCCCCCCTCTATCTTTTGAAATAAGAGAGTAAAAAAAAAATGGTGTAGATCTTAATAAAAACAGCACATTTCCGAAAGTGAAATAAAACTAATATTTTTTTTTCATCAAACCTATACGTGTGAGGTATCAATAGATAGGTCTTTAAAAATTACATTGAGGTTCTTAAATCAGTTTTTCTCAAAGTCAACCGTTTGAACGATATTCACATCCAAAGTGGTAAAATGTCACAGCCACTTTATTCCAAAACTATGAGGATTACACAGTTGAAACTTGGTAGGTAGTATTCTGTAAACCGCTTTACGGTTTTTAGACAAAAATAAAAAAAAAATATATATGAAGGGGCTCCCCATACATGAAACTGAAACTGTAAATGTCATTGAGGTTCTTAAAACAGTTTTTTCTCAAAGTCAACCGTTTGAATGATATACACTTTCAAAGTGAAAAAATGACAAAAGAGGAACACACAATAGGTGGTCTTATTGCTACATAGCAATCTCTTCCAGGCAACCTTGGGTGAGAGACGAAACCCTTCATGTGCGAGTTCGACTTGCACTTGGTCGATTTTTATATAAAAGTATACGTATGAAAGATAAATCAGTTTTGACTGAACCGGACTTACACAATATAGCGTTCACGCCTTGGTAAATTAAATAAATCCAATAATATAAAGCGACAAGAGCGTAGGTAAATGAAATAATATTTTTACTGAATCGCCGGATTGCAATAAAGAAATCCGTTATAAATCCCGAGTAATCTCCAAAATTATCGCGGCCATTGAAGACTGTACCTCGACTCGAATTATGGCCCGCCTTATCATAAATCCATTGTTACAATTTTTCCACAAAATGAAACCATTCTTTTATCTTTGAATAAGTATTTTATGGAAATATTTATGGATGACTTGTAAGTTAAGGAGAAAGAATTATTTTCTACGCGAAGACTTTCCAGAACTATTTATAATTTAAGTGATTAATGCACTAAGTCTTTTGGATTGAAATAAACGTGTGGGCGGACTCATTGAAATAAATTGCTGAACGAAAATGAAAGATGGATTGGTGGTATTTCTCTGATTAATTGTACTTTAAGGTTCATTTTTCTATTTCATATTTTATTCCTTTTGCGAAATGGTTTCAGGATTATCTTTTGGGGAGGAAAAATTCAAATGAAGTTTTGTAATAAATACATTTCTCGGACGTAATTTATTAATAGGTACCTACGTATTATCCGAAAGTTGAAACTAGAGGAAGCTAAAACCAAGGTGGTTTTTTTTAGAAGACTCAATTATGTATGTATACCTTCTTCATAATCAAATGTTATCACCGTCGCGGAACTCTACTATTTTGATTTAAAATAACTATCCATAATTGGCTAGAATTTTCCCAAGAAGATTATTATTAGAAATGTCCATATGTTTAGTTATTAAAGACAACCCTCAATATGGCATCTCCTCTGAGGGCCATATTAGCCCATTAGTTCCACAAGGCTACATTAATAAAATCCGGACAGGAATACGTTTCTTTCTTCTTTCTTTCTAACGTATCACTCCATAACATGTTTTTTTTATTACAATGAATTAATAAAATCAATCAATAAATTTAACCAAAATACGCAGAAATCATTGATTTTATTGAAGAATATTTACTTCCTATTTCAAACACTTTATGACGATTTTATATTTGTGTGTCCTTGATTTCTTCTGCATGAACGCTAAGGTTGAGACGCCCGCGACACGACAGCACCCCATAGAAGCGAATAATTTAAAAATTTGAGCATGATTGACTGTACTTGTGATGTTATTTGAATTAAGACAGTATTTATCTAGGTTTCAATAAAAACTAATGGCATTTTTTTTTTAACTGCAAATAGAATTTATTTTGAATTGGATAAGTATTTAGAATTATTTTTTTAATGGAAACCTAGATAAATACTGTCTTAATCCGAATAATATCTAAAGTACAGAAAATTATGCTCTAATTTCAAATTATTTTGGTATTACCTTACATGGAGAGCTGCCCGGTCGCCGGACTTTTTTTATGAACGACGACGGGGAGACTCTTAGCCTTCATCATACCTGATGTTAAGTATAGATAAGGTTGAAGATGGAAGCGAGCCTCTTCCGGAATCCTCAGCCACTGAGGAACTGGCTATCTTATCTCGAACTGCCGGAACACAACAATGCTGAAAACATTGTTGTTATGGCGACAGACTTAGATAAGATGGTGGTAGCTAGCCAGGCGGACTTAAACAACCGAATACAATATGTACCCCCGCTGGGAATCGAACCCGGGGCCCCTGGATCTGATACCGGTGGTTGCACCACTACGCCACAGAGGCGTATGGAATACTAGGTTAAAGAGATCCTCTTAAGGGATATATCGAATATCACGTTGTGAGTTGTGCTAACAAACCAAGACTTGCGCTAACAAATGCAAAAATAAAGTATCAATCCGATAGACAAGTCTTTCTTTGCCAGTTAAAAATTTCCTTTTGTGATGGAAATTGACCTTACTGATATGTTAAGGTCACTTTTCAATTTGACGACTCTGTATGAAATAAAACAGGGAGAAAAAAACAGCCCTTGACGAGTTTCTTGCCGGTTCTTCTCGTTACAAGGTCTCCCGCCGCAGGGTTTGTGAACCGATGGCGTAGCTTCTTTGACGTTCATAAGTGCTTGTAACAGCCTAGACTGAATAAATGATATTGACTTTGACTTTGACTTTGACTTGACAGCTAGTTCAAGAAATTAGCGCGTTCAAACCTGGATGCCTACTCTCTAAGCCCGTCAACTAAGATAAGTTCGTAAGTTTCCCGAAACTACGGATGGAGATGAACTACTCTCTATTGATTTCGGATGACTGGTTTTGGCCAAACGGCACAAACACATTGGGAGTAAGGACAATGTCAAAACGTATTCTCATTTCTTCTTAGTTCGGGTCTCCGAACTAATAAGCTGTCCGTAGGTGATACGGAGTAGGAAACGTCCGTAACTTAGGCTGAAACTACGACTTTCGTGCGTAGAGAGACCTCCTGGTTCAAACACATGGACCCTTCAGCTTTATTATATTTGTGTAGATAATCTTAGTTCACTTAGACCCGAGCTTTGTCGGTGATTAATGTCCTAAGTTTGACTAATCAAGTTACTGTCAAAAGGTTTCATACTATTCACTGGAATTAATTACATTTTCATAATCGAATATTCTGAGAAGTAAATTGATATGTTCTTTGGTGGTAATAATATTTGTCTTTGTTCTATTCTACTAGTTTGGTTGATGACAACATTGACGTAAAAAAGACTATCAAAACGTTGTGTTCATTCATTCAATATGTATAACATTTATTGACTTCTTCTTCTTCTTCTTTCTTAATTAATGGCGTGCTCGCGATAAATTTCGCGAATTTTGCCAATGTCAAGTAAAATATTTTGTATTTTATAGAATTTGTTCGGTAGATTGAGTTAAAAATGGAGCCTCACAACACGTGTTATTACGAAAAGAACTCGGGTGAAACTCATTTATTGACTTACTAAGGAAAGCCAATGCTCATCAGATTATGTCAAAATTCAACAAAACTAAATACTTAATCACGGACGCGAAAATCTACCAACACTTTGTATTTATCTAAGTATTTCGCAACAACGCTGCAACGCCATCAAGTAACATTCCAAGCAAGAAACCAAATCTAATCTTTTAGCATTAGGTATCGAGCTTTGACAGCAGCTGTTTTCGTATTCGGCTAAAGTCTGTGCCCGAAACAGCTAAAAAATGTTACACAATATACTGATACAACCGAAGTCTAAAACCGGCCGCATACTTTCAGCGGCACTGTCCGGGAGCAATAAACATGATCGCCGGGAAGGCACTCGTTCTCGAGGACCAGCGTCCCTGGAGGTCTACTCCGAAAGATAACACGATAATCGGACAGTCTTTCGTTTCGACACAGAATAAATACTAGTTACTAGGTAGTAGTTTCGAGACTTTATCTACTCAAACACCCGTTGACGCGATAAGAAATACTCGTTTTTACTGAAAATGTTTGCAAATAGCCAAATATTAGTATACATATCTATCATAACAACATACAATTTTTTTTTTATATATAAGTAGAGCTAGATTTAGAAAATAAATTGGCATAACAATAAAAAGTTTTGATACCGAAAAAACGTACTGTACCGTTCCGCGCGTACTAAAGTACAGTTCCCAATAGTAAACCGAAGTATAAGACGAAAATAGTTTGGGAAGCTCATCGCAATCTGGCTTTCGAAGTTAAATCCTTTGGCACCGCTCCAGCGACAATCGCGACATACAGCGACACTTGTATCGCTGCTCGAATTGAAGGTGCTGCTATTCCAATCTCGCCGTGTCGTCGCTTAAGTACCCGGATTCTTTGAAATTGGAATAGATCTGGAGAAATATGTGGTGCCGCACCTGCAGCAGGCTATTACGGCGACGTATGCTACAGGCTATTTAGTTATATTGTGTGTTTAGTAGCATTTTCTTTCTACTGTTGATGTACTTTTTGTGTTTTAAAATCTCTTTAATACGATTTAAAGTAAAGTAAGTAAAGTAAAAAACATTTTTATGTGATAAATATTTAACATGAAAATATACTAGAAAAAAGCAACTAGTCTCATGTCGCCCTGACGGGACGGGACATGAGACTAGTTGCTTTTTTCTAGTATATTTTCTTGTTAAATATTTATCACATAAAAATAGCATTGTAAAATGCAAAATTAAAAAGTTATAAAAAACATTTATTAGCCACATACACACAGAAGATACACACACACAACAATACAAGGAGCTACAATATTAACACATAGAAGAAAAACAAATATGCGTGCAGGGCCAATAAATACCCCGTCTCAGCATAATGCTACTGAGCCACTAATAGATGTCCAAAGTGACCCAGTAGCGCTGTTATTCTGACGGGGTTATAACAAAGGACACAGACAGTCAAAAACAAGTAAAATAATAATAGATAAATAACAAAATTTATAAAAAAAAATATAAAGCAATAAAATGTATAAATATAAAAAGTCATACAGGTACACCAAGTCATTTATATTTCACCAAGTATTTTTATGACTACACGCGAATGAGAAATTGAATTACAGACATTAATGCATTGGGAATTATATAAGTATCCTTGCTGATGACTACACTAAATACTAAACGCATAAACTATACCTTAATGGTTTATTTTTCGATAAGTGTTTTTACATCGTTGTTTATAAGAAAGAAAGATGGAAAGTTTTTTATCGGCAAGTAAACGACAGTAATATAAGTGTGTTGTCGTTTAAAATAATAAATGCATGTACAGTTAGCAGCACTTTAACCTTGAGAGCGCCCTTACGTTGCTCGTAATAGCGGCGGTTTTCGTAGATCAGATGTGAAGCTGTAAGTACAAATACCTTCTGTAAGTATAAATACCTTCTACGTAAAAAAGCACCTTAAAACCAATCACTACATTAAATTGCACTCAATTTTTTAGATTCATTTGCATTTCATTTTTAAATGCCGTCTTAATTCCTTTGCAGGTTATGTTAGTTTTTTTAACCAGTTGAATACAACCCTTTAAATAACAGCAGCCGCAAAAAATCCGGAAGCTTAACCAGTGGCCACAACTCGAATTACGCCGACCGCTGCGTGTCCGGCCGTGATGCTCTTTGTCAGTTTTATTGTGGTATTACTTCACCACCCCCTTTTTCCCCTCCACGGGTCAGAACTAATGTGAGGTTATTTGATTTTTTTACTTACAAAAAATACGTTAAAATGTAACCAACTAACAACTGGTTTCAGAAACGCAAGTCAAGTATAAGCGCGGCCGTTATGCCCTGGGGCCCAATTCTGCTAATGCTTAATCACAATCGTATACCAGTGGTGTTTCAATGGTAGTGCAGTTTTACACAGTTCTTGTTACAACAGTGTAAATAAACACTACTATTGGAACACCACTGAGAGACGATTACGACAAAAGTTTAGCAGAATTGATCCCCTGTTCTGCCAAAACAGACTGTGACCATCCATTGCAAATGTTACAAAAATGACAACCGTCGAGCTCTCATAAAAATGCCGCTTGAAGTCATCAGTTTAACATCAGCTATACTCTCGAGAACACCATAGACTGAAATATGGAATGTCTCAATTAGTATATAATTAAAAAAGTTCACTCGACCGGTCCAAAACTCCGAAAAAATATGAAGTCTATAGATAGGTAATTGATTAAACAAGCTCTTTTAAACTAACTTACGATCTTCAGGGAAACAAATTTTCCTTTCGCCAAAATTACTTTTCCATGATATAACCCGGAAGTTACGCGTTCTTTTTAATATTTCTCTCCCCTCCTTAATTAATACGCGCCAATGAGCAGGGGTGTTTAATTTTTTTTCATGTTATACTACACTGTGATTCCGGACCTTCGAACCTCATTAAATGTTCGTAGAAATTGACTGGATCCGATCTGATTTTTTGCTCATATTTGACGACTTGATTACCTACTCTTTATGTTGATACGAGTATAAAAAAATGAATTAAAGTATTACTGTCGTTTGCTTTAACGCTAACGACCGTTGTACTTGTAATTTTTAACTCGGAACATACTCAACTCAGAAGTAGATTACCATGTACTATTTACAATACACACAAATAAATGTTTCTTTGAAATAAAATAATACAAAACGATACAACGAAAGTAGAGATGAATAATGATTTTCCTAATTTCGGTTACACACACCTTTATCAAGATAGACGGTAAAAGTGTTTAAACTTGCGTGTAAAAAGTCTGATCCAAGGTCAAAGTTTACCGACCTAAGTGAGTCCGCTTGAGACCATTGCCATGAAAACACGCGTTACTCAGAAACGAAAATGGTTAATTGTGCAGTGTTTTCTTGCAAGAGCTCGTCAATAACATTTCACTAAATCTTGCTGGTGGCGTCATTGTAGATAGGTACGAAAAATTCGACACTCTTGGTAGATACAATTTGATGCGCTCCTTTCGTTTATCTCGAAGGTATGTGTTCGAAGTTTAAGTAAGAACATACCTAGAAATGAATATATTCACTTTACAATTTTTTTTATTAACATTATAATTGAGATTATCAAGTAAAGTTGAAGTATTAGGTCTTTAACTATGAAATTGGCGATTTGTATGAAGATTTTCAAAGAAAGTTCGTTTCCCATACTAAAAATTTTTGTTATAGTTACTACCGCAAGTTCTAATGCCACATTTTTGTAATGTACAATCATTGTTTGAAGACTAAGCAATCTAATGCTATATTTTTATTTTGAAAATTATGAATAATTTATAATTTTTATTAAATAAAGTAGGAAATTTTGCTAACAAAAAAAGGAGAACTTTTCGAGGTATTTTTATCGTATAAGAAACGAAAATAATAACCATGAGATTAATTATTTTTTATCATTATCAGCTTAATTTAATATAAAATCAAGCAATAGATGTACTTTTTAATCACAGAAGTAGTGAGATTCTCTGTAAGTGTAAGAAAAAAATCGGCAATTTCATAATTTAACCCCTATTATTAAATGCCTTAGCTAAAATAGAAGCGTCTCTTTGCATTTCCCTAAATTGACACCATATTGACGTTAAATGACGGACCAATTCTGACCACTCCTCAGCTGACTTGGCGTCTCAATAACAGCTTCGTTTGCATCGAGATCGATCAAGCTCTTCCAGTCGACGAAGGGTTGACTATAAAGCTTGATTTTGTAATGTGTTTGTTGTCTTTTGTCATATAAACCTGTTGCTTTCGCGTTGGAAAATAAAAAAGTTAACGAAAATGAAAACTAACTTTTACCAAATTAACGCTTTTTTGGATAATCTTGGATCCTATTTCTGTCCTGTAGGCTTATTACGAGTTTGGCAAACTTGACGTTACAGTAAACGTTAACGTAAAATGTAGCTCCGTCTCTTTCATATTTAGCGACTGTTTTACCGACATGAGCAGTGTATCCGATAGTCTACGCTCACGAGTCCTGTAAATGTCATGTTAAGCAAACTCGTAATAGGGGTACTGATCGAAGTTCCGTCTTAAAAAACAACAGAAAAAAAACAATCTTACGTCGATTTTTTTTTATATAGGAAATAGGTATCCTTTTAATTCCAAACAACGGTATCCCTAATAATACCTAAGTACTCAGGCATAGGCGTTTGTCTGAGTCTCATAAAAAATGCCTCTTTTAATGAACAAAATGCGTTAAAAACTTGAAACGTGAAGATCTCTTCAACGGTTATTTGCAAAATATTTTCCTGTCAACAATGCCTTGATTTTCGGCGTCCAATTTGTGTATAACTCAACAGGACCCAACTCAGTGTCACCGTTAATAACTCGCTTCGAAATTTCGCCTTCATCGAACCGGAAACTCGTTCGAATCACAGTTATCGCGGCATTGTGCTACACGACTGTTGGGTCGTCGGCAACGGCGACGCCAATCTGTTCCTAAACAATAACTTGTGCAGCTTAACGAGGTAACTCAATTCGAGTTGGGCCCTTTGTGTAACTTCCAAGCTTCGTTTTCGACTCGAAAACACTTTCAATTGTTACTCGATAAGTTTTATGTCGTTCACTTTCCAATGTTGTTTACGTTTCTGCGTTGAATATACCTCGTTTCATGGTTATAAGTAAATTTTCCACCGTTATTATTGTTATCCTAACTATATATAATATTATAAATGCAAAAGTTCGTTTGTTTGTCCTTCTTTAACGCCCCAACTAAGCAACCAATCAGCTTAATTTTTGCCTTAGAGTTAGTTAAAAGAACGGCGGAAAAGAAAGCGGAAGAGCGGCATTGGCTATTTTTAACCGACTTCAAAAAAAGGAGGAAGTTTTCATGTGGACGGTATATTTTTTGTATAGTTTTTTTAACCGATTTTAATAATTATTTTTTTATCTGAGGGCCTAATGTGAGTTTGCAAATGTCCAACGTTACTATCGCGTGAGACTAAATTTTTGACGGATAGCCTTAATGCAATAGGAATAAGGTTGAGAATTAAACTCTATTCGCAAACTTCAGCGTATGAGTAAGGTGAGAAAACTCACATTAAGCACTCATAAAGAACATAGTTCAAATGTAGTCCATAATTTTTTTACGAAGATCCAGCTAAAAGTTTTTTCATAATTCTGAAAGATATCATTTACGTTTTGGCAATTAGTCGTTTACTAGATGACATCATTGTTGTGTATGGGTTGATTTTTTGTGTAATTAACGGCATATGAGGTAATTAAAAAATTGTGAAAAAAAACTTTTTATATAAAAAATAAAAAACCGACTTCAAAAAGTAAAAAATAAAACCTTTGGAGTCGGTGCCAGCCAAGGCAAGAAAAATAATAATATAGTTAATAGAAGTGCAATGTAGAATGCTTTGGCTGGCACCGACTCTAAAAGTTAGATTTTTTACTTTTTGAAGCCGGTTTTATTTGCTCTCCCGATATTTCCACGGGAACCAGAACCACGCGGATGAACAGAGCTAGTAGATAATTAAGCTTGCTAAGCTTTGTACAATCTTAGTAAATATTCACTTTTATTATCATGCATCATTTGTTACATGTTGTGATTTTATACATTCGTTACTAAAGAAACTACGAATTGTGGATCTATTAGAATTGCCTGTCGTTATACTAAGTATAGCAGCAACTAGAAAAAAAATGATCTTTACAAAAACACATATCTACATTTTATTGGCAATATATGGTTTTCTATCAGCAACGTTAGAAGTTTGTAGAAAATTCATCACTTCCAACTTGTTCATTAAGACGTTATTGTAAAAGGCTATCCCCAAATAGTAACGGTGTCTTTCAGTAACTCAGTACTATTAATATTAAGCTGGAGGCCGTCCTTAAATATTTAAGTTGTAATAAAGAGCAGAGTTCGCGGGCTGACCTGCTTACCAAGGCCTGACACTCGCTAAATTTTATGACAGAAAGACAAGCGTACATCACTTGCCTGTTTTCCTTTATCATAATAGTGCGAGTAGAGGATTAAAGCCTAATAATTGTGTCAATTGCAGTAATATTATAGTTGCTTGTGCATAAGACAAACAAGTTCAAAAATTAAAATCCGACTAGTTACTGTGTTATGGTTTGACCTATCAGTATCACAACCGACGGTTAGCCCTCGTTTGAAGATCCTGATTGTTTTGGCTCGAGGCTTCGGTCCATTACTCTCCCCAAAATTTGTTGTTTAACAAAATAGATTATTTTTCATTTCCACGCTCTCAACCTATTCTATTTTATTCGGTAATTTCCTTTCAGTTTAGAACACCTTACAGAGAAAGTAATGAGCTTATTCGAAATTTATGTGAACTAAGTTACTCAGACAGCATTGTCTCAAAGGCGCCATGTTCGAGTTAGTCGCAGCTTGTCGCTTGCTTGTTGGGCTCACACAAGCGTCGCTGTGACATTCGCTTCGCTGAAATCGCGTCGAGAAAATCTAGTTTCTAGTTAGACGTCTTTGTTAGAAGCATATCTGTTTCAAAATGGATAGAATTGTTTAAGCTGATGACATTATCGAGGTAGTATACGATAGCGTTCGTTTAAAACATGAAACAATGGTTTAATAACATAGCAATATTGGAAGAACTTTGGTACAAAATTTTAGTCACATAGAGTAGGTATGTTTGAGTTTATATTAATTTATTAACCTTATTAAGCCTTAAATATAGGTAAGACATGAATTGTACAAAACAACTGTTTTTAATTTACATCTCTAGCGCCGAACCTTCCAATATTGTTAAAGAAAGTTATATTAAGTACTTAGGTACGTACTTAGGTACCTAACCTAACCATATACCAACAAAAACTATATACCAAACGTAGTTATATTAGTTTAAATTCACAAATTAATTTATTCAAAACTGTGTCCACCACTGACGACACTGAGCCAGGGCTCAGTATGCTTATAAGTCTCATAACACACACAGTTAAATCCGTAGCCAGTTTCCTCGTTCTTAATATATCAGTTACAAACTTTTCCCTTTGAGAAACTCGTTCATGTCTCCTTTATGTGAATGAAAGACCTCTTCCAAGACTTTATTGATACTTGACGCGACTTGCTCCAGACTTTGACTGGCTGCTGATTGATGCGAGCTCTTTTATAGGATTTATGTGAATGAAACTTATTTACAAAATAAAAAGAAATGCTAACTTATTTACAAATGTTATACTTAAAAGATTTAGTAAAGGTACTACAAGATAAATCTTCCGCTGGCCGAGCACCAAAGATTAGTCCTAAAAATATTAAATTTCCTCTGCTAACTAGGTTTATTAAATTAACAAAATTAACTTTTACATTCCGGCGAAACAAGCCGTCGAGTAAATTTAAATGTAAGGAGTTTGTGTCTAGAAGGCTGGGTATATTTTCGCGCACGTTAAGTTTCATGAAGAACTAGTGTTATGGATACTAGATAACGGATAAACGTAGCTTATAGACTTATTTTTGTAAATACATACATAATATACATATTCCAACCAGACCAAGACAAATAGACATGTTCATGCACACAAATATTTGTCTTGTCCGGGGGTTGAATCCGGGACCTCTGGCGCAGAAGGCGGGTATAGTACCCAAACAGGTCGTCAAATCATGAGAATCAAAAATCATATGAACACATGAATCAGTTCCGAACTCGGGTGAGTCGCTTATTCGATTGATTTGTGTTATATCGACAACCGGCGGCGGAAAACCTGTCCGCAGCCGAGAGGGGAACGAATAAAGATGGCGTCCGATAGCTGAACCGAAGAATCGAGTGGAAACATATTACATTTGTGAAACTTGGATATTTTCATGTAATTTCAAAGATATAGGAGTATATATAATAAATAATATGTATTTTATGTAAAAGGTTACACTTAACGTTAAAGGTGCTACAAACTTCTTGATTTACAATCTGAAGCTCCTCGTTTGAGCAGGCGTGTTAAACCGTTGGACCAGTCTGTTTGCAGTCGTTAAAACGTCGTGGGTGCTCCTTATCCACAATTTCTTGATTTACAATCTGAAGCTCCTCGTTTGAGCAGGCGTGTTAAACCGTTGGACCAGTCTATTTGCAGTCGTTAAAACGTCGTAGGTGCTTCTCATCCATCCATAAGGAAGGCCAGTGTTCCAGCAGTTGGGACATGGCTGATAATGATGATAATTAAGACCCTGCTGGCGATGCGTATTAGTTGCGTAACTTTGATGGCATTAAAATAGCATCTTCGTGCAAATATTCATCATGTTGATGAATGGCATTATTATATTATTTAATTAAGTTATTATATTAAAATCTTGTTTACTCATTTCAAATTACAAAAAAAAATTAATCACTTTAATAACAAGTAAAGTAATAAACTTAATGGATAACTCGAGGCAGATACTCTCTTTGATTAACCTTTCAAGACAAACAAGACGAGGATAATCTTTCATTTCTAGCTTAAGGTTTTTGCAAAGTAATTTATTTGTTTGAAGCTTCGCGATCGAGCAAATTGCAGTTTGAAGATATCTCGATCGTTACAGAAAGCAAGTCAGCGACGAGATGGTATCGCGCGGTACATTCAGCGAGGGCACGTCTCACGGATAACGGAAAGGAATCGTTGCATAAGGACTTCTCCGTTAAGTCGTGCGATCAGAATAACGATAGTCGTCCTCTGGCGAGTGGCTGCAGCTGTATTCACTTTGTCGTTACTTTTTGTAAATGCGTTTCCGACGAGAAATCGCTTGAATGATTTCAGATTTTTTGGTTCTCCTTTTATACTTGGTTGTCCATTTTCACCTTCATTCACTTTACTAGTGAAATACTGTTTTATTGTCCGAGCTAAATCGTAAAATTTTATTTTATTTTCAAGAAATATTAAGATGACTTGTAGAGAGCTTTATGGCTTAGGCGCTTATAATGTAATATTCTTATTATGTATTCTATTCACTTCTAGTAGTTCTTTACTGAAAAAGCTGCTTTGGATACTTATGTTTTAAATCAAGTTTATCTTTATTTATAATCAATTACACTGCCCTTCGCATTCTCTTCAGTTCTCCTTAATTACAAAGGTTGTTTGGAAGAGATAAGTCTGCCCTTGCTCACCATAATTTTAAGTTTTATGTCATTGTTTGTTCTTTTTGTAATGTGTGTGTGCAATAAAGTGTCCTTCTATCTATCTACATAATAATAATCTGTCCTAGAAATCTAACAGCTGCCTGGGCATTCGTTTTACATTCGTTCCAAGTCCAGTATTAAAAATAAGAATTACCTACAACATAGTAATATCATTAACAGAACTTAACATTACTTCCATTCCAAAAAGATTTCCTTAAGCAGTTATCAGATTGGGTGGTCCCGGCGTTGACGCGCACGTGCGGCACGAGTGCGGCGAGGCGGTGCTGCACGCCAAGTTCCTGGTGAACGAGGGCGCGCTGGCGACCGCCACCGCCGACGACCAGCTGCACCTGTGGACCTTCCGCCAGAAGTCGCCGCAGAGGGTGCAGTCCCTCAAGTTCCAGAGGGAGAGGTAATACTTCTTATTACGTTCTTTAAAAAAAAACAACGGTGAAGGCTTAGCCTTTATCATCCGGCATAATGATAAAGACTAAGGAAGAAAGGTTAAATAATAATAGACTGGAGGATGCACCGCGCCTCTTGCGGAATCGCAACCGGTGACGAATGTTTTGTTGTTTTTCGGCTTTTTGTCTTATCAAATCTTATTAGCATTGTCAATAGGTGCAGTGGCTTAAGTACCAGAGGTATAGGTAAGGCTACTTTTGATGTTGTCATGATTTTTTTATGAGCAACGGGAAAGGCTGAGATATGATATGGCGCATGATTATGTCTGGCTTACTCCGATAAGATGTGAGTCGGATAGTGTTGATAAAGGCAGTAGTGCACCGCCACCGCCAACAACCAGCAGCACCTGTGAACCTTCCGCCAGAAGTCGCCGCAGAGGTTGCAGTCGCTCGAATTCCAGAGGGAGAGGTAACACTCCTTTTTGATGTTCTCTAATTGTTTTTGAATTTTTTGAACTGAAAACTTCTTTAGCGGCGTTGTGCACATCAGAGTTTTACATTTTTGGGATGGGTAAAAAAATGTTAAAGTCGCGTCAGGACACGTGTCTCGCTATAGCTATCAAACTTGTAGGGGGTTTGAAAAATCTAAAGCTATAGCGATACCACAAGCTGTACCGTTAGGCGGTCGGGGTGCTGATCGAAAATTCGTAAGACGGAGGGAGAGTAGAGCGCCGGCGCGGTGTAGGAGAGCAAGTAATATCCCCCTCTCTTTCTACCGCGCGGCGAAAATGTATGCCTGCTCCTGCTGTTTCGTTTAAGCGGTTTTCACTTCTGCCGGCACTCTCGGAGTGCAACCCGTTGTTTTTTTTGTATTGAGATTGGGTGTCACTCATGTTTCAGGGGGAGAAGTGAGGATTTGTTTTAATCGTGTTTTGAATATAAGCAACAAATTTCAAGTCTAGTAAATCGTATTAATCGTACGATAATCGTTTGGCTACCGCGAACTGTGTAGCTTCACATAATGGCGAATTCATTCGTTTTTTGCGCGACCTATAGCTTACTCGAGCGAGCGCATAGCGAGTTACTGGTAGGTCTTGTAGCTTGTAGCTTGTATCGAAACACCTTACGAAGAATTTTAATTCTGACACCATCTATAATACAAAATTACAGAGCATTGAGTCTAAAGTACAAAGTCAACTGTAGAACAAACTGACAGATAATGAATGCAGTTTATTTCTTTATTTGCAATTGTTTCCCTGTACCCAGTTAAGCCCACTTAAGCCCATTAACCAAACAGAGAGGCTATGCATCACCCAACTCGTATGTCATTTATAGATATGTATGTCGTATGGCCGGATTCCCTATCGCTGCTCCAGGCTAGATCGCAGCCAATACTGATACAGACGCACTTCCAAGTATCGGTGGAGAGATGAATTACCTTTAGGGATGTGCTGGTGGAGTTTATTATCGATATGAATGATGTATACTGAATAATGCAGTTTGCTGTTTCTGCTTCGTTTGTCATCGTCTACTTGTGTGGTATTATGATTATGTTCTACTTCATTTATTTTTGCCTTTCAATATTTTTTTACATTAAATTAGGCTTGCTCTTGACATAATTCTGAATCGTCAGATTTAAGAAGAGGTTCATTTATTTTTTTTAATTTATGATATGATAATCACTCGAGCTTTAAATATACCAGGGTTCTTGTATCTAATGTTTGAATAATTCTACTTTATTGCTTACTTGCCCCCGATGCGACACCCGATGGGATTTAATGATTAAAATGGAAGTAGCGTTACCAAGAAGATGCGCTTTAGATATTACCTAAATGAACTTACCAAAGTCTATGCGGTTTTAGTTTTTGGGAAAAATATAGAATTTTCTTGAAATGCTACTCTTTCGATGGATATTGTAACGTAAATACGTGAGTGGTAGTCGCTTTCGATGGATAATATGGATGAAGCATTACAAGAAAATTACAATTAGGTACATCGATACAGTTTTGTCATTTTTATAAAAATAGATCTCTCTAGAGTAGTCTCGATCATCTTCGTATTACCATGGCTACTGATGTCAATGTGGATTAACGTATATTTATTTATTTATTTATTTAATCTTTATTGCAAATATACAGCAAATGGCGGACTTAATGCCCTTAGGCATTCTCTACCAGTCAACCGGAAAGGATGTAAGAGATATCTAGGCGGCAATAAAAAAGTACTTAACTGATTTTAAAATAAACAATATTGAACACATTACACATTATGTACCTACTAAACTTAAAGCATATGAAACTTTACAAACTGTCGATAGCAATATAACAACATTAACTATTCACATCACTCGTTACCCGACAAGCAGGTGCGCGAGTGATGAAAGGGAGGGAGTGTTTAGCGGGATTGCTACACTTTGCTCGAATGGAGTGCACATAGTGTGTACTTTGCCGATATATTCGCGAGGTGTAAGTAAAAGAGATATATCGCTTAAAATTTAGTGTCTGGTTCACTTAGGATTCCTAGTTGGTAAACACAGCCCGAGTGGTTAATGCACTTTCGTCGTCGTCGTGGTCGTGGCGTGGCTTTAATGCCCACGCTTAGCATGTTTGGAGTTTTTAGTTCCAGGGTTCTTGGTCACGGGGATTTAAATTGTCTCTAGGAATAGAGAAGACCAGTTGTATAGTGGAGAAGACCAGTTGTATACAACTCTAGAAGTGGAGAAGACCACCCAGTTGTGGCTACTTTAAACCCCGAATTCGGTCATTTTCGCATTTAATCCATATACACATAAGGTTAAATAAAATTCAAAGTACCTAGAACCGCGGCTTCTACCCAATATCTAGGATAGATGATATTGTACGGGTTGGTTGATCAAAAGACCTCATTTTGGAAATCACGTGATTGTGGGCGTGGGGCGTGCCCGCCGCAGCCGGGCACAGACGGCTTTAATTAATCCCCGATACAGCACAACTAACTACGAAAATTAATTGAAAAAAAATAATCATCCCCTGACCACGGTAGCTGAAAAGGTGCCGAAACGTCGGGAAAATCAAAAAACACCTAAAAAACCTAAAAATACGGACAATTACAACTTAAATATTAAACAAGAAAATATACCAGAAAAAAGCAACTAGTCTCATGTCGCCCTGACGGGAAAAAATTATAATTACCACTTAGTTCGTGAAATATAGCGCGTTTGATATCCGTAAAAGTTGTTTTATTTCAATGAAAAATAATTATTTATGAAGCTCACGTAGACATGATTCCCATTTGTGCATTTTGCACCTTGATTTTTAATTTTGTATTTCGTGAAACCGTGTTGAGGCAAAGTTAATTTAATTGTTCACTGCACTTGAAATTAATAATGGTACAAACTAACTGATCGACTAAAAATATTTTAGGTCAGCTACTTAGTCGCTAATTATTTTTTATTTATTTATATTTTCAACAGAGTTTTAAGCAATAAATTTATTCTGATTCTTTCAGTCGTTCAATTTAGTATTTTGTAATCAATTGGTTTATTAAATTCTAATAAATATGTAACTAAATAGATCTTCCATTTCAAACAAAAATACATAAAAGAAAAAAAATCTCATACTCAATTATTTAAACAATCACACAATTAAAAGAAAGTGAATTAGAATTTCAGTCAATAATATACGTATTATACGTACCTAATACCTTAATTACTTACAATGATAGACTGAAACTGCTCTTGCTCTAGGTACAAAACTAGTTTGAAAGCGTTTAACGGTCCGTAGCAGGCATAAATCAGATTTACAATGGTAGGCGCAATACACACCCGACGACGTCACGTATAGGCACGGCACGGCACGGCACGGCACGGCAAACAACCGTGTCCCGCCTGCCCGGCGGCATCGTGCCGTGAATGTAGACAGTTCTAGAGTGCTCATCCGTGCGGATTTAGCCGGATATTATTGGGTTGAGCTTTTTAATTTTATTAAGCGTTAATTTTTTAAGTATGTTTCTATTGATTATTGTATATCGTGACCACGAAAAATGTCAAAACGTCAGGAAATCCAAAGTCCCATAAAATAGCATGCAGTAAAAATCCGAAATGTGTTAACAAAAGGCGTATTTAAATCCTAAAAATGCTTCTGTAATGAACGCGAAATGTTTTAGGAATAACATTATTGTCTAGTCACAAAGTATTGTCTCTTTTAACTCTCTTATTTTTTTGGTTTTTAATCTTATTTTTTTTTCATAAAATTATTTTTGTCCCATGTCCGTCGTTTCCTCACAGTATGGTTGACCGTATTTCGTCGGCACTTGTTTGCCCGGCGCCGGCCGGCCTTTGTAGGCACGGTCCAGTAACCTTGAGAATACGTTAACAATTTGCGAATAGCGCATGTGTTAGTGGTCTGAACGTCGATCTGAGTACATTCAGACTGTACGAGTAGATACTGTGCACTTGTGCACTACAAGCGAATGTTGTGGCTTGCTAGACTGGTACTGCTTAGCTTTTGTCGAATTCCTGCGTTGAAACAGATTTATTCATTTAAGCACACAAAACAGATAACAATCAATACATTATATAAAAATATGGTAAAGATAATCCTTACTATCATAAACATGGCTACATGTCATGATATGCGGGCATACCAGGCAACAATAGTAAAAATACTAGCAAAACTGTCAGCAAAGTAAACAAATTTAAATGTCAGGCAGATCAAATTCGTTTTAGAATTAGTTATATTGAATAATGACAAAAAGAGAGAGATTATTGATAAAAAAATATTAAATATAATAATTCTAATAATTTAACACTGTAAAAAATCTTAGAAAAATCAGACTTGAAAAAATAAATCGATCTTTTTAGTAACAAGGACAGTTCTCAATCTAAATTGTAATCCAGACAAATGTGTACAATACTAATTGAGTGATTAATAAAAAACTATCTAAAATATTAAATAAATAAATATCTAAAATTTTGTCTTTATCTTTATATCAGGGAGCGGTCTCGACGTTGAAACCATAATGAAAAGAACGTTTAAAAATATTAGGTAGGAGAATGGGCGAGTGTTATTTGCAATATACCTACATATTTATGTTTTACACCATTTACCATGTTTCACAGTGAAAATGTAGTTAAAAGGTTTTTTTTTATGAACGACGGGGTGACTCTTAGCCTTCATCATACCTGATGTTAAGTATTGATAAGGCTGAAGATGAAAGCGAGCCTCTCCCAGAATCCTCAATCACTGAGGAACTGGCTATCTTATCTCTAACTGCCGGAACACAACAATGCTGAAAACATTGTTGTTTTGGCGTCAGACTTAGATAAGATGGTGGTAGCTAGCCAGGCGAACTTACTACAAGTCCTATCACTAACCAAAATTATTTAAAAAGTTTAGAATTGGTCTAGTTCTAAGAAAGGATTCTTATATTATGCCAATTAAATACATACTATCAGTTTCAATAACATATCCCTAGCAAACATAGTCCTTTTAGTTACAGTCATATGCCAATCATTATTATTTTAGACTGATTAACAACAATATCTAGATCTTGCATTCCTATCTCTGAGCATATTTTACTGAATCCATCGTCGTCATTACAACCAAACCCACATTAATTCCGAATCCGCGTATTGTACAGCTGTCTTAATCAATTTCAATTTCACACGAACCGTTTGCGATTGAATCAAATATAAATGAGTCTCAAACCAAATAGTAATTAATCAGAACATTGTTCTTAGCTGTACGACAGGTTTGTTTAATTCGGTCGAGGCACAGCATAAAGAAATATACAGTGGTTTGTCTTAGACTCTTTCATGATAAAAGTTAATTAGTATATCGCAGCCCGCCAACTTAGATGTGCCATTACCACATGATTACTGTGTGTCAGCGTCCGTTCGTCAGCGCGGCGCATACGACTACTCAACCTGCCTGCCGAGCTCTCGCTGGGAAGAGGCGCGTCGGATATTATTTGCGAACGGACTTATTGTAGGAAGACAAAATATTGTATGTATCCTAGCACTATGGCTGTACGACGGGTTTGTTTCATTAGCTCGAGGGAGGCGTAATTACAAAGGGAGGATGCCCCGGAATGACGCCTCATTGCGTCCTCATAAATAATGGAGGACATATTTGTAGTCACGCTGTCAGCCGACGAGTGACCTCAGATCCGTCGTCTTTGAGATTTACATAAAAGAGGTCATTAGTTCAACAGCTTTTGTTTGTGTTTTCATTTCACAAAAAGCAAAGTTCACAATTTGATATTTAGGGAAGGAGTTGGCGGTTGTTGTAAATGGTTCACGCGTTAATCTGATGCAAACAAATTGGCTTCATATGTTACCGCCTACAGCCATTTTATGATGGTTATGCTCTTTGGTAAAATGTTTTTAATCGTACCTACTGACAATCAAATTACTAGCTTAGAATTTATGTGTTGGGTGTAGCCAACAATAGCACATCAGCGCTGTCGTGTACGTAATAAATGACGTTTCCTTAGGACAACTGTAATTCTTGATGCACTATCGAGGCTAACGCAATCTGCGACTCAAAAAAAAAGTTTTCTCAAATCATGTTAACTACAATATCCTGAAACACGAAGAATAGTTAAAAATTTCAATAATTTTTAAAAACAGTAAACGACTTTGAAAATATAGCTGAGAACATCCAATTACATTTTCAATTTTCCTGTAAGGAAATACCAAATTAAATAGCCTTCCAAATTAGAAACCGAAAGAATATTTCAACAAATATTTAAAATGGATAATTACCAAAACATCGGTCGTGTCACCTAGCGGCGCCGGCGAGGTGTCGGCAAACGAGGGTTCCGACAAGACCCGAGTGCAACCGACAACAGCCGAAAACCGCCGCGGGCCAATGGCAGCTCGCCGTCACTCAGGTACAGTAAAAAAAACTCATTAAAATTAACATGAAGGAACCAATTCTTGATAACACCTGAGACAAAGGGTTCTCGTACTTCGTAAATAGCTAGAGACAATCCTCGTGTTCCAGTAGGCCTAGCACGAATAACTTTCGCGTAAGTATCGAGGAAATAAAGTAAAACGAGGAAGTAAATATGAGATAATAGCGGATGTAAACGGAACTACATTTTCCTATAATTTTTTTGACATTACGTGCTCGATACTATTTCGAATGTTTTTCTTGTTAACCCTACAGATGTTATCGAGTAACGTGTTGCTGCGTTTCTTTTCAAATTAATCTTTCTACTACATACATTACTCACGCCATAAATTCCTTGAGATGTTGTCGTCTCAGCCACATAACACCCATTGCTGGGTATATAGGCCTTCCCCAAGGATCTCCATAACGATCGGTCCTGCCCTGTCCGCATCCAGGGGCTTCCCGCGACCGCGCACCAGATCGTCGGTACACCTTGTCGGGGGCCAACCCACGGAGCGTCGTCCTGTGCGCGCTCGCCATTTCAGAACCTTTCCGCCCCATCGGCCATCGGTTCTTCTCGCTATATGTCCCGCCCACTGCCACTTCAGCTGAGCAATCCTTCGAGCGATGTCAGTTACTTTAGTTTTCCTACGGATCTCCTCATTTTTTATTCGATCACATAGGGAAACGCCGAGCATAGCACTCTCCATTGCACGCTGGGTGACCTTGAAAAAAAAATTCAAAATTCAAAATTCAATATCATTTATTCAGTCTAGGCTGTTACAAGCACTTATGAACGTCAAAGAAGCTACGCCATCGGTTCACAAACCCTACGGCGGGAGACCTTGTAACGAGAAGAACCGGCAAGAAACTCGTCAAGGGCTATTTTTTTCTCCCTGTTTTATTTCATACAGAGTCGTCAAATTGAAAAGTGAGCTTAACATATCAGTAAGGTCAATTTCCATCACAAAAGAAAATACTAATTATAATATTACATTTTATGGTTATCCTAACCGTAAACAATTTTCAACTCGTAAGGAAGGACTTACATTTAACATTTCTCGCATTACAAGGTTACTGTACTGCAAGTTGTGACGTACATCATACAGGTCGATAGTAATTTATTTTAGATGAAAATATTTAATCTCTAAGCACAACGTTAAGACAAGCAGACTGAAGCAGACCCATTTCCGCTGGCGGCACCCGTTCACGAGCATGACGCATGAACCAGCCATCGCTTCGCTCAACCATATTTTAGGGAACGTAACGACCCGCCTCACACGACACCGCCGAAGAAACGTTTGAGTGAGCATGACGTACTTCAGGTACTTATGTTAAAGTGTATAAATATAAAAAATACAATGGCAAAAACAAAAAAAAAGAAATATAAAAGTGCATTAATATAAGACGCAACTTACAATGTTACTGGAAGACGCATCAGCTGGGTCATAATCATAAAGCGTATTTAAAGTAAATTAAAAATAATAATAATAATGGCTTTCATATACTTGATTACAAAAATTGGAGAACATTACTTATTTTTATTTATTCTGATCAAGCAGTGCCACGTTCTCAATTCAAAACATCATAAATAACATAGAATTTATAAAATTGAAACAAAAATATAAATATCTCAACACATTTTAACACAATCAGACAAGAGCAGACCCATCCCACTGGCAGCACCCGTTCACGAGCATGACGCATGAACCAGCCATCGCTTCGCTCAACCATATTTTAGGGAACGTAGCGACCCGCCTCACACGACACCACCGTAGAAATGTTTAAAGAGAGCATGACATACTCAAGCTACCTGCGTTAAAAGTTTAATCTAATAATAATTATACTAAACAAATTAATGACACGGCTACAACTTCGAAAAAATAAAACAAAACATTTATGACCAAGCTGTTTTGTCATTCAAATAATCCTTTATAGTATAATATCCTTTCTTTAGTAGACAATCTTTTACATGAATCTTAAATTTTTCAAAAGGCAAATCCAAAATACATTGTGGAATTTTATTGAAAAAATTTACACCTAGACCCAAGAAAGATCCGTGAACCTTTTTTAGCCTGTATCGAGGTATTACAAGTTTATTTTTATTTCTCGTATTAACATTGTGCACATCACTATGTTTGGTATATTCTGATAGATTGCGACGAACAAAAATTATACAGTTCAAAATAAATTGACATGCAGCTGTTAATATACCTATCTCTTTGAACTTATCCCTAAGAGATGTTTTAGACCCTAGCTGATAAATGGCTCTTATTGCGCGTTTTTGTAAAATGAATATAGTGTTTATATCAGCTGCTGTCCCCCACAAAAGAATACCATAAGACATGATGCTATGGAAATAACTAAAATATACAATCCTAGCAGTTTCAACATCTGTTAACTGTCTAATTTTTCTAATAGCATATGCAGCCGAGCCAAGTCTACCAGCTAATGCCGCGATATGTGGGGCCCATTGGAGTTTAGTGTCTAGAGTTATACCCAAGAAAACAGTTGAATCGACTAAATCTAATTTTTCTTTTTTAATTTCAACATCTATTGGCAGGACTTTTACATTAGGCAAAGAAAATTGGATACATTTGGTTTTCCTTGCATTAAGTTGTAAGTTATTTGCATCAAACCAAGTAAGAATTTGAGAGAGTGCCATGTTTACATCGTCAAAATGAGTTTGATTTCTGTCAATGTTAAAAATAAGGGAAGTATCATCCGCAAACAAGACAATCTCACAAAACTTCTCTGCGAAGAATGGTAAATCATTTATGTAAATTAAAAATAGGAACGGACCTAAGATAGAGCCTTGAGGCACGCCCATCTTTACAAGACAGCCGGACGATTTTACGCCATTAATATCAACGGTTTGTGTCCTCGAACTGAGATACGACAGTAACAACTTCTCAGCATTGTCCTTTACACCGTAGTGGTTAAGCTTCAACAGCAGCGTCTGATGATCAACGCAATCGAAAGCTTTGGATAAGTCGCAAAAAATGCCTAGAGCATTCTGCGACCCCTCCCAGGCCTTAAAGACGTGCTTTAATAGCGCGACCCCAGCATCAGTTGTAGACCGACCCTTTGTAAAACCAAATTGTTTATTATGCAAGAGATGATTCATATTAAAGTGCGTTAATAACTGTTCGAGTATTATTTTTTCAAATATTTTACTTAAGACGGGTAATATTGAAATTGGTCTATAATTACTAGGGTCTTCTTTATCTCCAGATTTAAATAATGGTATTACTTTACTTAATTTCATAAGATCAGGAAAAATTCCTTGATCAATACACAGATTAAAAATGTCAGCAAGATAAGGAGCAATAGTATAAACAATTTCTTTAACTATATTTACAGATATGCCCCACAAGTCTGTAGAATTTTTCATTTTTAGTGACTTAAAAGCTTTTACAATGTCTATAGCATCGATTTTTTTAAAAGTAAACAATGACCCGCATTCCGTTACGTTCCCTTTAAGCATAGAGAGTGACGCTGCTGGTGAAGAATCCAAATTCGAAGTAGTTTCTAAAGGAATATTCACAAAAAATTTGTCAAAAATGTTAGCGATTTCTTTGTCCGACTTTACTATTGTATTATTGACTTTAAGCGCCATACTACGGTCACGTGGTTTATATTTACCAGTTTCACGATTAATGACTTCCCAGGTCGTTTTAATTTTGTTTTGGGCTTGTTTTATTTTTGCTTTTATGAATTTAGACCTTGCAACAGAACATATATTTTTGAACGTCTTAGAATATTGTTTCACATATTCTAGGAACTCTGGGCTATGGTTAGTTTCTCTTAATTTATAAAGTTCATACAGTCTATTTCTACTTTTATAAATATCTGTCGTAGCCCAGTCACAGAACTTTAACTTTTGAGTACATTTAATAGTCTTAGGTTTAAAGCAATTTTGAAACTCATTAGCAATCAGTTTAAAGAGGTCTCCGTATAGAACATTGGGATTATCGTGGGTATAAGGCATTAATGGTATATTACATTCCACACCGTTTTTAAAATTGTCTAATCGTTTCTTAGTTATAGGCCTGCATTCTATAATTTTTGTATCGTCAACAACATTTAACTCGTATGCTACTTTCAATCCATAATGGTCAGATGAAATATTACTAAAAATCACTTTGCTTACCGGATCACATTCTGAAAAAACATTATCCAAGCAAGTAGCAGAGTGGCTTGTCACTCTAGTGGGTTCAAAAAATTGGTTGGTTAAATTGAAAGAATTAAACAATGCCAGTAAACGAGTAGTCAATGGAGAGCTTACTAGAATATCAACATTAAAATCTCCGCATACCATCACTGACTTATTTCTTAATTTTAATTTATTAAGTACATCTTCCATTACAGATTCAAAGGTTTCAAAGTTACCCTTAGGGGGTCGGTATACACATACTATAATTAAACTACTTAATTCTATACATGATAGCTCGATATGGCTTTCTGACGTAAGTTTCACAATATCCTTTCTTTCCTTAAACTGAATATTATTATTAACTAAGATTAAAGATCCGCCATGAATCGCTGACTTTCTACCAAACACACTAGATAGTTGAAAATTGTTTAAGTTAAATGACGTATTACAATGCTCCAGCCAGTGTTCAGTAACACAAATGATTTGAATATTGTTACTTTCAACAAAAAGTTCTAATTCTAAATCTTTGCCAGACAGACCCTGAATATTTTGATGAATAATATTAATACTAGCAGGTCTGGCTGTTGTCTTTTGCCTCAGTTTAAATCCGAGTTTGTCATAGTCTTATTTAAAACATTAAGTCTACTATTATTAGTAGAACTCAAAGAAATAATAGGTATATTTGACTTTGTTACACAATTTGTAACAGAGTCTTGTAAATTATAAGCTAATAAATTAGCTAACTTTATCCTAAGTTTTTTAGACAGATACATGGTATCTGGAGTCAAGATAAAATTGTTAATAAATTTATTAACGTCAAAATATAATACAACGTCACTATGACAACAAATCAAGTTATACATATACATATTCAAATTATCGATTCGTTTGTTCTCATCCCAATTTAGATTACTGGCATATGGCAAAGCACTTATTATCATTCTGCATTTTGTCTTAGATTGCAATGACAATAATTTGTTTACATTAATTAGTATATCCTTTTTTAATAATTTAGAACTATCACCACAAAATATTACTAAAGTTGTAGTTTCATTTATTTGGGATTCGTCTATTTTTGCAATAATTTGGCTCACCGACTGGCCAGGAGTACAAATATTTATACATTTATTGTCAATTTTCTCTCTAATAATTGATGCAAAACCTTGACCTATCCAGTCAGAGTACATAATTGTCTGACAATTATTGCTTAACACTGGCTTAAAACTTACGGTGTTATACTTTGACTCAACCTGATTCGGAGAGACCGATGTATGACTTGGTTCAGAAATACTTGTTTCTAAATTAATTAATTCAGAGTTTTGTAATAAAGATTTTGAACAGTTTGTTTGTTGACTAGAAGAATTCAATTGAGTTCTTACTAATGAATCATACCTGTCAGCATTATAATTACAGAGTTCCACCAGCTCTGTAGCTGACCGAATATGTTCATTGATCTGTTTTTGTGCACTTGAGTATTGATTTTTCATGAACTCGAGAGATTTATGCAATCTTTCAATGTTTTCTTGCAAATATTTGGTATCTCGTTCATACATATGTCTACTCTCAATTAATTTAGAATTATAAATATTTAATGAGTCAATTAAATCTATCCGTTCTTTCCTAAGTGCAATATTTTTATGGTAACAATTATTTCTTTTAATTAATTTTTCAGTTTTCCTAATAAACTTGCTAATGCGGATATACTTTTTTACTTTCTTAAGCCCTAAGTTACATTTAAGTTCATTTATGCAATTAGTTTTATGTTCTAACGGTTGTGGAGAAAGACACACTCCTGGTGACTGCATCAGTTCCTCAAAAAGGCTCTGAGTGTGAACCGTCTCTTGATTTTGCATTGTTGCCTCAAATTCTGCTATACGTTGATTTGCAGAAATCAATTCTTTTTCTAGCTCTGTGATGCGGCTAAGAGCTCTGTCATAAGTGTTTAGCTGCTGGTCATAATCACAGATGGTGTCTCTAAGATGGTCCCTTTGCACCAACACCTCCATATGTTCCGAATGAAGTTGGGCCAACTCGCTCTTCAAAAGAGAATTCTTGTCAATGATTTTCTTAATCTCGTCTTCACTGTCCTCCCGTTCTTTTAAGAGCTGATTGCAAGTATCTTTTGAAGCCTTAAGTTCTTGTAATGCCTGTCTTAACTTCAACTCGGTGCTCTGAGCGACTGCCTTACGGGTCATCATTGTGAATAATTTGCCTGAAATTATTTTATTACTTTAAATAAGTGTTTTTAGAGGGTTTGTGGGGTCGATGCTAAGTATATTTTCAATTGGTTGTGGTAATTTTTTAATAGAATACTTTTTATGCAGTAACACAAAATAAAAATAAAAAAAAGTGGGTAGGTAATAGAATTGTATTAATTAGATTTTACAATGATTGTTGCTTTTATGTTTAATTGCTTATTGGGATAATTAGGTATATATTGCAAGTGTTAATTCATTCTATAGAAAAGGAGGACCACAGCAAACTTATGAGTTAAGATTTGGAAAATATATTATATGGTTTCACTACATGTAGGTGTACTTTTCATGAGTAAGATTGACTTAATTCTCTTCCTACACAATAAATATTGACATGTTAAAGGCAACTAGCTCATAAACAAAGCACAGTCTAGGTTGCGAAACAATAAATATGATTGTGTATCACTAACTTAAATAGTAGGTGGAAATGTCAAAACAATAAGGTTTGAAGGCTAATTAAAAATACATAGAAATGGTCTGAAAATGCAGTGCGAGTAATGTAAATAATGAAAATAATACTCCCCGGGTTTAAGAAGTTGCAGTCCACAGTATTTACAACTTTTCACTTCATGAATTTGAATTTTATCTTCGTTGACAGTTGAGGACAATTTGCTTCGCCGATAATTTGAAAGTTAGCCACTGTAACTTGCTAATAACAATATCAATTTAACTATTTGTAACAAATAAACTGGGATTTAACACTAAATAATATTAAAATTAAATTAATTAAAATCCTAGAACAAATTGACAGGTATAGCGGCCAGTGTTGCCAGCCAAAAAAAAAAAAAAAAAAGGAAAAAAAAAGACTTCCCAACTTGAGCTTTCTTATCAGGTTACCTGTCTTACCACAGTTAGTGACCATGTTTCACTACCGTTAGTCATCACTGGCAACACACACTAGTCATAGGCTTTCGTCTTGAACCGCTGCGGTAAATTAGACGCGAAGATTTTACGGAGCTTCCCAACCGAGTTGGATTCGACGGGAGATTTAGATGTTGGCAGAGCATCAAAGATACAGCTGAGAGAGAAAGAGAGTGAATTGTATAAACATCAGTCTCATGTCACACCTTACCGACGCCACATTTGGCAATGGTTGACTCTAAGAAGTTATCCGGAAACAATCGTAACAGGTTTTTTTTTAATGTACGACGCTGATACTCTTAGCCTTCATCATACCTGATGTTAAGTATTGATAAGGCTGAAGATGGAAGCAAGCCTCTCCCGGAATCCTCAGCCACTGAGGAACAGGCTATCTTATCTTAAACTGTCGGAACACAACACTGCTGAAAACATTGTTGTTATGGCGTCAGGCTTAGATAAGATGGTCCTACCACCAACCGAACGGAAAACAATATGTACCCACGCTGGGAATCGCACCCGGGACCCCTAGGTCTGATACCGGTGGTTGTACCACTAGACCACAGAGGCGGTTCTCAGCCTATCGCCTATATTAGTTTTAGAATATTCCCTGTCCGTTAATAGGCTTTTACTATCTGCACTGGAAAGATAGCAGTTGCCACTCTATTTCACATCCAGGCCAGCATTGGAGATTAGGGGATTAATCTCATAACTGTTAAAAATCTTAGAAAAATCAGACTTGAAAAAACAATCGATGTTTTTAGTAACAAGGACAGTTCTCAATCTAAATTGTAATCCAGACAAATGTGTACAATACTAATTAAGTGATTGAAAAATACTATGATAGAATACATAAAACAATACTTAAGAATACTAAAATATACTCAGCACCTATGCTGAGTCATCACGCACCAAACAGGGTGCGGAATAGAGGATATCCTTAAGGGTTTTAATGTACGTTGTCAAATTATGAGTAAATTTATCGAGTTCAGAGTGTTTCTTTGCCAAATCATTATACTGACGAGCCATCCTGACCATGAGATTAAAAAAGGAAATATTATTTTTGTAAGTTTGTAAAATGAAGCGCTCATGGCCGCGCTTGACAAACTGATCGTATTCGATCACGTTTGTTAACGAAGTTCGGCCTGGTCAGGTGTCAGGTGGGTGACCGTAAAGTGGCATTATACCTGAATGCTTCGGAGAGCACGTTAAACCGTCTGTCTCGGCTGTTGTCATTTGACTACAGCCTTTAAGCCATGTCAGAGGCCTTATAGGCGGCTTGATAAACTCTGACACCAGAAGTGGCCACTCATCGTCACTCTATAAAAAGAAGACAAAAAGATTATTGGGCCTGCGAGTGCTGTATTTAATATTAAATGTTAGTTGATATAACAAATCAGGAGCATCAATAATAAAGTGAATAATTTTGTAGAGATATATAAAACTCGACGTGCTGCCAGCTTTTGAACGTTGAATTTAGTATGTCTATCCTCATAATTGAGAGTAACACGTCCGAGCTGTTGACGATAGCACAGCAATCTTAAACTCTTTCGCTGTACCTTCTCAATTTCATCAATATGTGTCGTATAGTAAGGCGACCAAATAGGGCTACCATACTCTAAGACGATTGGTAATCCGCAAGCTGTCCGATGAATAACGGATAATATTCGAAGCTATCTATTATTTAAATGCGCATTTGCGCATACGCTGTATCTGGCCACGCCACGCAGGCGTCGGGCGTATGCAGCTCAGTAGTGTGGCGTGTGGCGCGACAGGTGAGCGGGGGCGGGCTAATAATTGAAGACTTTTTAGTTTTACCTCATTGTAATTATTTTCCCATATTGTATTATATGACTGGTGTTTCATCAATAAAATCAGATGGCAAACGTTAAAAAGCCGTGTGCAGTGCGCACGACAGCGAACAGAGCGACGCTTACGCATGGCAGCGTTCAGATTAGCTCGGAAACAAATACGTCGCCATACCCCGAGCATACCTCGCCAGACAGACTCGTAATATCGATACACGCCGTTAAACTTATGTACATAAATAGCTACATCTTGTAATCACTAATCGATTGCATTGGCTGCGATTTTCACCAAATTTTCAGCCAATAAATGGATAACGTACACGTACACGCACAGGACGACCCTCCGTGGGTAGGCCCCCGACAAGGTGGACCGACATACAGGTGACCGATCGTCGTGGAGATCCTTGGGGGAGGCCTATACCCAACATGGGTGTCATGTGGCTGAGACGACGACGACGAAATTGATAACTAGCGTCAAGGTGTCTCGTATCAAAAACGCCATCGCTCAAGGCTTGGTCCACTGGCACTATTCAATCTAATATCTATCTAACTATACATTATAGATCGTTATGGTATCCGTACGGACTGCCAACTGTGATTGGTCAGCGCTGGACATTAATTGCCTCGGCTTATGTCGTCTAATAACTCATCATCGTGAATCAGTCTGGGCAACGGCTGTTATTAAGCTGAATGTTCATATTCGCCAGGCATCCTCAAATCTAACTAGTATCCATCAGTGTCTATATATGTTGGTTTGGGCCGTATAGACTTGTGAATGAAGCATTCGCCTATTTTTTTCTATTTGCCAATTATTAAATAGCAGCAAATGCTGTTGAGACGATTGGGTAGACATTACTGACACCTACTCTAGGAATGTGTTTAAATAAAATTGGTATCAGAACAATTCAACCCCATGGTAACTCAATTTTGACCACTCGGCTCCGTATAAAAGTACTTAAGTACCTGATAAATATTAAACAAAAAATAGGTCTCTGTAGCATAATTGGTTAGTGCATTGGGCTGGACTCCCAAGGATGCGGGTTCGAATCCCGTCAGGGCGACATGAGACTAGTTGCTTTTTTCTGGTATATTTTCTTGTTTAATATTTATTACTTAAGTACCTATTGATAAATATAATTTTTGGTTTCATGAATGACGACAATGCATACCAACACTTGTCAGCACATAAATCGGGCCACTCATAAGATTATAGATGATTACACTTACCATTCACATTATTATTATAACATAGGAATAAACAACTTCTAGTATAACTAGTTAGCTTACTACCTACCAATTTTTGCTGCTGTATTTATATTTCTTCTCGTGTTCTAAGTTATTTCCATTTTTAAAGCTGCTTTGTATTTTAATGAAAACATATTTATTCTTGTAACGTTGAAGTAAAACTTTGTCCGCCACTGGGGAAAGTCTTGTTTCAGTAATCTTTAAAATTTCTTGCGAATTGCATATTGTTTCTTTTTGTATTTTCTTACTACATTTCTTACAAGCTAACAGCACATTTGCACTATGTTCTTTTTCAACAAGGGCTGCCAACAATAGACAAAGTTTTAAATAATTTGTAAATACATTTAAATCAATTGGAATGGAATGTCAACCATTTTTATAAAGTAATAAATAACCCTCCTAACAAAATCAGCTATTCTTATGATAAGGTATTGTGTGCATTATACTAACATTAGTATGACATAATGCTTCTTAACAGTTGAAGTAATTGTAACCGAAGACAGGCGGTATCTTTTAACCCATTCAATGCCGAGAACTCCGCGCGGAGTTAGACACAATAGATTTTTAATTGTTTTAATATCTTGGGAATTGGGAAAAGAGTTAAATAAACTAGAAAAAGCATACTGAGTTGGCATCCCTTGTTCCGTACATCTGCACAAGACAGTTGGTATAGGCGTTCGTTTGCACATTGTTACAGATACACCATCAAACTATCACGAAAGACTAATGAAATTAAAGGGTGAGTGGTGTTAGTTTGATGTCGTATGCCTGTCTCGCTCTCGCCCCTCCCCTCTACTGCACTCCAATGCAACTATGCGCATACGCACTGTCCTTACCTTGAGCATGTTCCAGAAGGATGTATACTAGTCTACTAACAGTTGTGACCTTCTTTATTGCCATCCACCTAGACGATAGATGGAAACCAAGGTCACCTCTGTTGGTGTGTCTGTGTTCAGGCATGTTCCAGACGGCTGTAATCTACCCTAGGTTACAGCCGTCAGGGACAAGCTGCAACAATGACTATAAATTCCGCCTTCCTAAAATGTTGACTACGCCAGTTTTATTCGTGCTTCAACAACCTACTGGCACTATTTCGGGGGGATTTTCGCGGTGCGACATCTCGATTGCGACATTTTCTGGAACCACAAATCTGTCTTAAAAAAATATAGAAAACGATTTTAAAAAAATCGTTAAAACTTTAACATTTTGACAGTAGTTTCTTACATTTCTCATACAGAACATTGGCTATAGGAAGAACGTTGATTTCGAGATGTTTTAGAGCGAACAAAAAGCCCCTTGGTTTCGCATTGCCTTTATGTTTTACGGCAACGCTAGCTTGTTTCAAGACAGTTGCTTCTAACGCATGATATAAATACATTATAATTATCTTAAACCAACTAGTGATGTACTTGTGGTCGTGTGCAACGTTGACAATTAGTTTGTAACGGAAAGCCCTAAATATCACACAAATTACACCCCTTCTGGTCTGGTCTCTTGTATACGGTCCTGCATGGGAGCGAGTCTCTTGACAGGTGGTGTGGTGTTGACACCTTCAACGATGAACAAAACGTCAGCTGTTGACACGACACACGACGCTGCTGGGAAGACACGGGGCGACCGACCGGAAACACATAAACGAGAATAGTATGCCGTGTTTTTTTATTTACGGTACCTAGTAAATATGATCTAAATCTAACAAATCCACTTTGACGAAGAACTGGTAAAGTGCGACTGATATAATTAGATCGGTTGCTATATGGAAGGAAGATCACTCTAGTGCTATATATTTATGCGTTTAGCGGTCTACCGTGAATTTCTATAAAAAATGAGGAATATAACACCGTTGATTAGTTACGGTTTACATGACCTTTCGTCTTTCACTTCAATACTGTATTAGCCACAAAACTGTTGACTCAACAAGTAAACTTTCGGATTCCCTTCAGCCGAACCTCTGCCTGCAGCTGGCGCCGCCAGCCACAGAGCATGTTTGCGGCGGCATTACCGGCGGAGCGCCTTTGATCTGTCGCGCTCGCCGCGCCGCTCATATTTGCCAAAGTCGCCGTGAAACTGTTTTATTTGCTCTTAATTCCGCTGCTTGTCCGCGTTTCCTGTTATTCCGTTTAATTCACACCTTTGTTTGACAGATTTAACTCGCCAGAACTCGATGTGTATTTTGAATTACGTTGATTGTTATCATCAATTGGATCACTATTGAATTTGAAGAATATTTTTTTCATTTATGGTGTTTTATTTTTGATGTTAGCGTCGTATTTCCATCTTCAAAAATTAAGACCGCATAATGTATGTTTTGTAAATGACTGAAAATTCAGTATCTATTTCTATATATTATCATCCGTACTGCTAAAGAGTGGAATTCCTTGCCTGAGTCTGCTTCCCGCCACATACAATCTTCAAGTCACAAGTATCTTCTAAGCACCGCATCCCATCCTAGATCGCATCATTGCTTACCATCAGGCGAGATAGCATGAAGCGCTTATTATTTTCGTAAGAAATATCAGCAAGGTATATCAAAGCCTGTTAGATCCGCAAAGCTGAATGCCTAACTTTCATGTCTAAACTGCTGATAGCTCCCAATTAGCATGTGACGGCCGACTGCAACAACCGATCACCTCGTTACTGCAACTTTCCCCCCCTGCCACCATCCCTCCACCCCCACCAAAATGGCGACCACCGGGCACCCGCCAATCGGTACTTACAGTCCAATTATCCACCGAATAGATTAAATTTGCTCATCGCAACGATATCCGATCAATTAGAAAAGTTTCTCGAGGAAAAGCAACCTTATCTCGATATATACATGGTTGATATGACGAGGTTATTGTTTTTCCTTCGAAAATTGTATAGCCTTTAACGAGAGCGATAACGTGTGATGGTAATTGTAGGCCCCGGTAATGGCCATGTATTTTGTTACAGCTCGTAAAGTGTTATTACAATACATTTTTAGGAAAATGTGGGTATCTTATTGTTATTATGATAAATGGAGGCACTTGGGAAATATCTTAATAGATTCCGTAGCTATCTCCGTACCAGAAATTTCTACAGATATTTTTGCGACATCGCCGTTTTTAGCACTAAATATTTGACTGTTATGAGTTTGATGGTAGTTCCCTCATGATCATAATTACGTTTACTATTTAATTTTTATTGCCTTAAATAGCAAATTGCCAATAGGCATACTCTACCAGTCAAGCAGTCAAAATAAAATAACGAATAAAACGGTACCTACGTAATAAAACAATATATATACTACAAAAACCCACGTTAAGTTTAGATTCATGTAAATTCATTTTTATGCTACCGTAAATGGTCATGCGAAGACCTGACGAAGACCAACTGTAACTGGAGGCCTGAGGAAGCCTGTCAACTAAGATACGGGCCCCCATCCGTAAGTTCCCCGAAACTACGGATGGAGGCTACTCTCTATTGGTTTTGGACAAATATGATGTAAAAACGTATTAGTTCGGGTCTCCGAACTAATAAGCTGTTCGTAGGTGATACGGAGTAGGAAACGTCCGTAACTTAGGCCGAAACTACGGGTTTCGTGCTTAGAGAGTAGACCTCCTGACGTGCAAAAAGTCTTTCGTCTATGTTTTTTTTTCACAAGTAAGTAGTTTAAAAAACTACTCTGCGTCAATCGAATATGAAAAACCCACTCACATTTGGAAACCGTTCCGCGTCGCGACATCAAAGGGTCTACTTCTTTATCGATACACGTACGTCGAATTCCATAGTTTTACGGCCGTCTTTACGATCGCTACGTCGTAGTCGTGCTACGGCGTAGCAGTTAATGGCTCGTAGTTATTCGTAGCGTACACTCTCGACATCCGTTATGGCCGACGATGTGTGATTTCTGTATTATGGAACGAGAAACGTTTCCTTTCGTTTACAATGTGTTTTATTTCACTCACGAAACATTGATATAATGCCTCTACTAGTATACATATTTGTGCTAAGTTTTGTGCTTTCTTCATAATACCTGATGTTAAGTAACATTAAGGCTGAAGGTGGAAGAGTGCCGCTCCCTATCTCTAACTGCTGTGACACAACAATTCTGGAAACATTGTTGTTATGGCGTCTGACTTAGATAAGTTTGTGGTAGCTAGCCGAACGGACTTACTTACAAGTCCTATCACGAACAAAATCTAGGTCTGATACCAGTGACGTTACCGACAAGCTTGGCTACAGCCTCCATGGCCTTCTCTTTGGTTAATATGTTCTAAATTCCAAATTGTAGTGTCATCTTTTATGGAAAGTTTATGTATAACAAGAGCTTTTTCAGAGTCATTTTGGTAGTCAAAATACATGATCAACCAAAGTTGAACGTAGCTTTTCTTGTACTGATCGAGCGGTTCGGAGGCGGTAAACAAAGTATTGACAACTTAGTACGCCTTTTGTTCAGTTGTCACCACATCAGAATTACGAAACTTTTTCTTATTACCTACGTAATACAGTCGACTTTACTGCACTGTCCGTAGTTTGGAATTATTCAAATTGTAGTCAGTATGCTAATGCGTCGTTGTAGTCGGATGTAAGTTTCGGTTCTCGAGTTGGGACTTTATTTGTGCTGTCACTTGCGGTAAAATTATGCATGTTTGTGTGTGAAGTTTTGATAGTGTTCAAATAAGATGGTTCTAGAGATAATGCCGCAGTAACTTTTAACTCTGACGTGTAACCCATTACCACAGTCCATATAGGAACGCGGCACAGTCTATCTATCTTCTCTTACGTTTGGTTTCAATAACCTATCCTCACTAGGAGATAGGCTTACTAGAGCTTTGTTACCTAGATGTTTTTGTTAATCTGTCTAAAATAACAACGGTTACTAAGTAACGTAACCAAGATAGGCCCATCTTTTACTAGGGATAGATTATTGAAACTGCCCATTAGTTACGCTGTGTCATTACTGTAGGTTGAGTCAAGAGTTATAATATGTCTGTAGAAATACCTAGTTTTACCACCGGAAAAGGAGAATAGTTTAATGTGTTTTTTACTCATAATTTTACTTTAAGGTGGTACGACTTCTATACAAACAAACATTACACAATTATTGGTTCATCATACCTTAATAATTCATAAATACATACGCAACTAACTCGTTTCAGTTATTTGTTTGCGTGAAATAATTAAAAAGTTGTACATTCATACATAACACACAAATATACTAATATTTTATAATTTCATTAAATATACGTATGTGTGTGTGACTCATCGCATTTATATAGCTCATGAATGAAAGTACATTTTTTTTATAATTTCGCGCAAACAAATAACTGAAACGAGTTAGTTGCACATGTATTTATGAATTATTAATGTATGATGAACCAATTAATGTGCAATGATTGTTTGTATGGAAGTCGTACCACCTTAAACTGTGTTATTGACATAAAATGACTTAAACAAAAACGTATTACCAATCAACGATAATACAATATGATCGAGTCGGCCGTGACTCGTAACGCAACGCACACATAATCCATCGTGGCTGGTTCCTTATAACATAACCCCACAAGAGCAACAATAAGAGCCTACAACAGCCCTCTAAGCTGAGTGGCAATCAGGAGCTCTCCGGTCGGTCCGTCCGACGGCCGCAATCCGACCGCTTTCTCCGACAAACCGACATGTTCGGCCCGACACTTGTTGCGTTGATTGACGGGTTCATGATTTATGCATAGATTACCTGTCAGTTGTGGCATATCGAAATATGAAACAAAGTGATAAGTGATGCTACTCAGTGTAAAAGTAGCTCGTCTTCTCGTCTCGGTTTCCCATTATTAATTTTGTTATGACAGACACATTTCATGATCTTTATGATTAGTTTATGTGTAAAGAGTATGTAAAAAAAGAATGTACAGGTTTGCTCTCTGTTGAAATTTTTGTACGAGTATAAAAATCTATCAAAACTCCCTACTGTATCGCGATCAAATTTTGTGAATACAGTAAAATTCTTGTTTATTATTTTAAACGTAATCGATCGTACGTAAGGCCTCTGCCTCGAATCGAAAACGGTGGTGCGGGGCGAGCGTTTCCACAGTCGCGCCGCCGCCGCCCCGCTGCCCGCTAGATTCGAGGCAGAGGCCTAAGAACCGAGTACAACGAACTGTGCATTATTAGGTACGCTTTGTGTGTTGCAGGATCACGTGCCTACACCTGCCGCTGCAGTCGAAATGGATCCACGTGGGCACGGAGCGCGGCAACGTGCATGTCGTCAACATCGAGACGTTCGCGCTCAGCGGATACGTCATCAACTGGAACAAGGCCATCGAAGTGTGAGTTATACTTTATGACAGTCGCAATTCATACATGTTCCACAGAATACAAAAAGAGCGTGTGGCTTTTAATCCGTAAAAGGCGTTTCATGTAATAAATAGGGCACGCAGTAAGATATGCTTACACAAGAAATATGTATCAACGAACATGTTGTGCATTTCTTGTTCTGAAAGAAGGACAACTACTTACCTAAAAGTGGTTAGAAGCATGATACACATTTAGTACTAAAGAATTGTCGTGGCCTTGAAAACAGGCACGTTACCATGATAAATTGTAATAAAAACGTTTTATAAAAAAAATTAAAACCGACTTCAAAACACTAAAAAGCAAAAAATAAACCTTTTGGAGTCGGTGCCAGCCAAAGCATTCTACTTTGCGGTCCTACTATTTTATTTTTCTTGCCTTCGCTTGCACCGACTCCAAAGGTTTAGTTTTTGCTTCACTGTTGCTTTAAAGTTTTTATTTCACTGTTTTTAAAGGTAGATAATATCATGTCATCCAAGTAACAAATATGAAATGAAATATATGAAAATGCTCAAAACATAAAAAGTACTGGGTCAAACTAAACCAAATTTTATGGGACCAATTGGCAACTATTGCATCGAACAAAAAAATAATCACGGAAATCGGTTCAAAAATCTCGGCGTAATCGGTGTACATACATAAAAATATATATATATATATATATACCAACCGAATTGAAAACCTCCTCCTTTTTTGAAGTCGGTTAAAAACAGGCACGTTACCATGACAAAGTATAAAAATTTCAATCCGTAGGAAGGGAAATGTATATAGTGCTGTGTTTCGCACAAAATGGCGGCGAGAGGCGATGTGCGATGAGCTTTAGTAGATTTACTAGATAACTTACTCGATTCTATCTTCTATTTTCTTACTTGTGTTTTGTTGTTTTATTTTCATTACTCTCAATCTTATGTCAAACATTAGCAAAAAACGAAATAACTGATTTTATATAGTTCTTTTAATTTCCACTCACTAGGGGATTTTTGCTATTGAAACGAAAATAGCCAATTTCATCGCGTTCATGACTTAAAGTTATTTCAATACGACGTAGCAGTAACTTACTATCAAAACGACCGTATAAAATTACGTAACTTAATATCATTTATATCTAGAAAGGTAACGAAATAAACGATCTGGCGCACCTATTCAGCAGCTCATTTCGCGAGATATATTGTGCGTAAGAGGCCCGAGGGCCTCCGTCATCCGGACAATTAGTCGGCGATTAATCAGGACCTACATCATTAACAACCTTCCACCGCGCTCACACTATATTTTTATATTACCTTATTTATATACTTTTACGAGATTTCTTGAAAGAACAGTTTTCGCAGTCCTTTATTAGCTTTTTGCCAATAATATTTTATACTAGATATGTTACATTCATAATAATTTGCGTTGAAATCTGTGACCAAGACAACTGCCGTATCAGACCCAGGTCAAAGTCAAAGTCATGTTTTTAGCATTGTTGTGTTCCGGCAGTAAATATAAGATAGTCAATTCCTCAGTGATTGAGGATTCCGGGAGAGGCTCGCTTCCATCTTCAGCCTTATCAATACTTAACATCAGGTATGATGAAGGCTAAGAGTCTCCCCGTACTTCATAAAAAAAAACTGTCATGTTTTACTGACAAGTAGGACAAAAGACATGAAAAAGCACGTAAATTGATAGCAATTTGATTCGGACACCATATAGGGTCTTCCCGATGTTTCACAACGCGAGCCATATCTTTCAAGTACACACATATAATATCATTGGCTTCTGGCTAAATGAAACTAGTACTATTCTCTCAATAATAAAAAACAATCAAATCTTCTGTTCTCTCCTTTACTAGTGACATATTTTGGCCAATAACTAGCAGTCTTCCACGATGACGTTTCGAGTTCTAGTTGCAGCCAGGTGCAAAGGAATACGATTAAAACCTGCCCCCTAATTGTCTAATTTCAAAATCTGTCACAATCCCTTTCAAAGGTTTTGTGATTGTGATAGTGATTTATGGAATTATGTAACCTCTAGTCGCAATCCCTTTCAGAACGAATGATGTTTTAAATGACACTTCATTTGACATTTTTCCATACATTTGAAAGATATTTTCGTCTGTCAATTTGCATAAACAGTTCAATTTCGTCCATTCAATACCTTTCAAAACGCGTTCCGATCACTATCCCTTTCAAATGTCAAATAGTGACGGTCTGAAGTATGTTATATCTATCAAATGACGCATTGAAAGGGATTGCGATAGATTTCAAAATTAGACAATTAGCCCCCAGGTATTTACAAAGAACCTTAAAGATGCGAAAATAACTTTACCCTTTGTCTTGTTTGTTGGGAACATTTTACAAGGTATGGAGTCGAGGAATCATTTTCTATGGAACTAAGACAAAGCGAACAAAGACGATGACAACTATTAGTTTCATTTTATCATTCGTCTTCCTGCTGTTAGCCACCATAGCTTCAACATTTCTTAGCGACAAAAATTTGTCTTGAACAGGCTTAAATAAAAATCGAGACGCCATTAAAATAAAACAGTATTTATTATTCCAACACCGCCGATGGTGACATGAGGGGTCGTCGCTTGTAGAGTTATTATCTTTAATTAGACTGATAAAATTAGCAGCAAATTAGCAACTGAGCTCTAAGCGGAATTGGAACTCGGTAGTTTATTACAACTACTTATAGTTCATACATTAATGAAATAGAGAGTACCTATAATTATCTCATTTTAAATTGTATAAGATACAGGTTTTCAAATAGTGTAATAAATATCAGAAAATATCACAAACATTGATGTGGCTTATCGGCATTTCTTAGCGCAGTATTGTTTCAATCATGCCGAGGGTATTTCGTACCATGACACACTTCTTCTTACAAAATTAAGGCCTTTCTCGCGATAAATTCGCAAATTTTGCAATGTCAAGTAATTTTGTAATATTTAAAGAAATTGTACGGTAGATTGAGTCAAAAATGGAGCCCCACAACACGTGTTATTACGAAAAGACTCTGGTGAAACTCCCATGACCCTCTTTTAATAAGCTTATTTTCTGACAGAAGTTTGGTGCCTTCAAAGTGTAAATTGTGTCAAAATTTGTCACTTCAATTTGTTCGTTGACAGGAACAATATTTATAGAAGTATATAGAACTGAGATAGTTGACCTTAGAAATTTACATTATACAAATAATAATATAAGTATTTCGATATAATGACGACCTGTTTGGTGCAGGGGTATTAAGCCCGCCTTCTGCGCCAGAGTTTCGATCCCCGGACAAGACAAATATTAGTGTGCATGAACATGTCTATTTGTCCTTGGTCTGGGTGTTTAATACTTATGTATGTATTTACAAAAAAAAAGTAAATAAGTATGTTTATCCGTTATCTAGTATCCATAACACAAGTTCTTAATGAATCTTAATGTGGGCTAGATAATTGGTGTGTTTGTATGCAATTATTTATTTATTTATTGATATTTTTCATACGAGTGTTCAGTAGCTGCCTAGTTAAGTCCGCCATTTCTAAGTATCGTCGAGTGTAGATAAGCACTTTTTTTTTGTAGGTATTTGATATCCATAGATATATTTCACTCAATGGACAGGAATAACAAAATTGACCATTGTGAAGGGTCATGGTACGAATTTGACGAGTATTGAAAACAAAACGTTCTTAAGACACGATGGATTTTAAAAGATGACAGTAGGCCCCCTGGAGTCAGTATCGAGTAAGTAAAGTAAAAAGAAATGAAATATTGAGCAGCGTTCCTCCCGGACTTAAACGGAACTGCATTTTTTGACATTACGTGCTCGATACTATTTCGATAGTTTTTCGTGCTAACCCTACAGAGTTGAGTAGCGCAGAGTAGCGTGTTACGAATCAACCAACGATAGTAGAACGCCGGTTATTTTATTAACATGGTATAGGTAACAGCGGCCCCCGTGATTTCATCCCCGTGGTTTCCGTCCCCGTGGGAATATAAAAAAAATATCATTGTCATTTATTCAGTCTAGGCTGTTACAAGCATATATGAACGTCAAAGAAGCTACGCCATCGGTTCACAAACCCTACGGCGGGAGACCGCGTAACGAGAAGAACCGGCAAGAAACTCGTCAAGGGCTATTTTTTTTCTCCCTGTTTTATTTCATACAGTGTCGTCAAATTGAAAAGTGAGCTTAAATACAATGACATGGGTTGGATCAATTTCCATCACAAACAAAATCTAAAATAAAGTACATTTTATGGTTATCATAACCGTAAACAATTCTCAACTCGCAAGGAAGGACGATACATTATATCGAAATGGTCGAAATATGGCGAAGAAAAGCTGGACCAAGAAAAATCCACAAGTCAGACAAATAAATGTGGAAAGTAAAACATCGTGCTCTCTTTGCATCTGCCTAGCATCCACGACGTATATTTAACTAATTGGTGACAACATTTAATGCCATAATTAATGATTACGATCTGCATGGTGGAATGTGGATCGCTGGTATGAGAAAAGGAAACCGATAGGAATCGGTGTGTATGGACCCTTTTTTTATATATATACTAGGAGAAATGCTTTTACGCATCCCTCGCCCCCAGGTGCAGGGGCGATTCGAAATGTTGGACTCACCTGGAGTGCGCAGCCTGTACCAGTATACAGGCCGCGCACCCCATCCCACGCCCTCCCGTGCCCCACCCAGCGTATAAGCTCAGTGGAGGTTCGAGACGGGTAAACTCAAACTCAAACTGTTTATTTGCAAACTAAGTGTTACATAGGTGTTACATATTGCTCGTACTTAAAACTTAGTTACCTTGAAAAGGTATCGCAAATATAATAAAATTAACATTTGAAAAATCATTTACCGAAATTATTAAAATAAACAATAAGCACTTCTTAAGTTTCTTCCTATCTTAGGTATCTATCCTCTTGTGTCCCCACCAAAGCGGGGGGGGGACGGGGACGGGGGGGACACACCCGCATCCCATCCCCCCATTGAGTCAAAGGCTCGATGGTGGGACGGGAGGCGGGTGGGCACTACCAACTAAAACTCCTAGTACTTGCCCTCCGGGCCGCTATTAGTCACGGGGGATAGGGGTCTCAATCACCCCTAAAGACCAGGCGGCCGTGGCCCGGTTACCCTCGCAGCTGGAAGATGGCCGAGCAAGTTTGGCCATTTTCTCAATCGGTGGAAACCGTGCAAGGCCGGCGATGGCACACCCACCATCGCCAGCTTGGCACGCCCGAGCATCCTCTTCGCGAGCCCTTTCCGCTGTCTCCTTCTGGAGGATCACCTCCTCGCAGTGTGTATGGACCCTACGCCACTGATCTCTTTAGTTCTAAAGGAAAATTAACTAAGGTAAACTTTTGTCTCTTAAGCGTTGATTAAACTCTCATGTACGGAAACCAATCCTAGAGTTAGAGTATTACCTAGTCTTATCAGATCACAAACTAATGAGTCACGTAACGTATTACACGCGAGCGTGCATCTTGACACTGAGAACTAGTGAATAGAATTTCTTGATCACATAATTACTCATTTATATGATCTACTTACGCCCGAAATTAATAACCTATCTCTAGATATAGATAGGGCTATCTGAGAAAGCCTAGGATATTTTTGTAAATACCAAAATAACGACGGTTGCTAGGCAACGATAGCCCTATCTCTAGAGAGTTATTAATTTCGGCCGTTAGTCTACCCTTGTGTAAATTGTTACATACAACGTTTCAGGGCTAAGTATCGTAATAACAAAACGCTTTTACATCATTTACGTTTTTATTGACTTAAATATATACACTGGCTTTTTAAAATTTTGTTCCTAGATATAATTTTGATTATTACTCAATATAATATTTTGCAGTAACTTAACCTAAAGATTAAGAACAATTATGAATGAAATGTCCTTGAACCCTCCTTGTTATATTCTTGTTAGCACCCCAAACATATTTCTGAAATAACTTCATATGAAGTTAATATAATATTACCCATGTTTTATGTACTTAGTTGGAATGTAGAAAGACAGAAAAAACATGAATTTTCAAAACAATTAACATTATAACTTTATAATTTTGCATTTTACAGTGCTATTTTTATGGGATAAATATTAAACAAGAAAATATACTAGAAAAAAGCAACTTGTCTCATGTCGCTCTGACGGGATTCAAACCCGCATCCTTAGTAATCCGGCCCAATGCACTAACCAATTATGCAAAGAGACCTATGAGGACACGTCGAATTTTTTCTGGATTTTTCGTCTAAAGATGCGGGTTTGAATCCCGTCAGAGCGACATAAGAAAAGTTGCTTTTTTCTATACTAATCTGCGAACTTTATATGTTCGCAGATACTAATATTAAAAAGAGGACATATTTGATTGTTTGTGTATTTGTTTGTTTGCATTGAATAGGCTCCGAAACTACTGAACGGCTTTGGATGAAATTTGGTACACAGATTTACACTTTTTATCCCGATATTCCCACGGGAACGGGAACCACGCGGGTGAAACCGCAAGCGGCCGCTAGTCTAGTATAATTTCAATTCACATTAGATTACATGATAGAGCTGTAATCGAAAATTTTATACTTCTAACAGCTCTTTTGATTTCAAAATCTATGGTTCCGAACTACAGTCAGTTCTACCGACTGAACAAAATAATTGAACATTTCACGCAAGTACGTAAAGTTACTCGACCCCAATATTTTTCGTGCTAGTATCTTAATCAGGGCCGGACAGCCTTAATGAAGGCCATGTCCGTATAAACTCCGTCCGTTTGTAAACACAAGACATACGTCTGCTAATTAGCTACGGACACCCGCTGAATTACAAACGCACCAAATTTGTTACTTGTTTTGATACTTAACGTTCGTACGAAACACGAATTAGAAAAAACACGAATCGACCTTTTTTTATCCCCGTGTTTCAATAACCTACTAACGGATTGTTTTGGCTACGGACAGTTAAATTTTGACATTTCTTCTATGGAAAATATGACAAAATATAACTGTCCGTAGCCAAAATAATCTGTTCAATAAGATCAAGGAGCCCGGGGTAAGCCGCTGAGGAACAGAATCCGAATTTTGAGTAACTCTCAACTTTTCAGTAACTCCCAGAGTCATCGTTTCGGGTTTGTATTACTTTTCGAAAAAATGTTTCTCAAAAAATCTCTATTCGTATCGTATGTATCATTTATTAAAAAGTGCTAAACAAAAATGATTAGAGTGATGAGACCATGTGAGTTTAGTTAAATGTTTTTTTTTTATTAGGGGCAAGTTATTTTGTAAGAATAATAAAGTCTCTGCCCTGTCTGGCAGCAGTCGGCTAAGCCGACTAGTCGGCCGACTATTCGGTCTTTTTGCAACCGAATAGTCGGCCAAAGTCATAGTCGACACATCTCTACAAAAAATCTAATGACGTACTAGTACAATGCATTTATATGGGATTACTTATAAGCGTAGTGTAAAGTACACTGGGTATAAAACTAAAACGGTAACTTTTATTCGGTAATAAGAAAACAAAGACAGACAAACTTTAATTTTAAACCAAGTGTAACTTTACACCACGTTTATAAGTAACACCACAAATTAATAAATGCGGAAAGCTTTTCCTGGAAAGGTAGGTAAATTAATTCTTCCAATTTATTCCCGTATAAGGCAATTGTATGTTTTACATTGATCCAAAAATCCATCCTAACCAACAAACTTATTTGAACCTAGCCATTTAATTAAGAGTCAGCCGACCTCAGGGGGTCTACTCCATAAACTAAATACGATAATCAAACTTAGAAGGTTCATTAAGCTTCGAAGCACATCATCGAAGCGAAGCGAAGAACATCAAAATAAGATCCAATGTTTTGTAAATCGTATGATGAAAATCGTCTGCCTATCATGACACTTAAATAAAGCCGATTCAATTCGTACTTTGGTACTTTAAGACGACTGAACCGATTGAAATTTTGAAAGGTGTCAGTAGTTTTCAGAAATCTTGAAACTTATGCGGATAATTTTTTTGTTTATGAACCGATTTAGATGATTATTATTTTTCACCTCACACACTCAACGCAATGTTAACATTTACCGAATCGTTTTTATTATTATTTAATGTAACAATTTATTCCTATTTGAGTTAACTTGGATTTAACAATAATATTCCCTTTTTATTATTTTAGTTTTCTTATAATTAAAACAACAAGAATAAGGTATATTTAGATTAAACTTTTTGTTGAAAGAACTTTTAACCGGAAGTTGACCGCGGAAACAACCAAAATTTTCCTCGCTGTTGTGAGGTGAAAAATTGTGAGTAAAAGTTTTTAGAGTTTCGTACCTTATTAATATTTAAATTCAATCCTAGAATCGTTCGCTTGCTCAGGTTTCAATAGAGGTAACTCGTCGATAAATTCGATCTCTACAGCCTTGCATAACACATAACTATTGTTTGGAAGAGAATATTTCAAGGATGATACAATTTCATTATCTTTAAACCAACTTTACTGCGTGTGTTACTAAGCCCCGGGGCCGTATAACTATTACCTATATACTGATATAGTTCAGTTTAGATCCTATTGTGTTCAGGTGGTGTCAAAGTCAGTCAGAATATTTTAAAATCACATAGACTTATTGGTATTGGTATTGGTATTGGTGATGGGCTCTTTTCTCCGCATTTAGACTCCCATTTGGTCCTTTATGCGTGAACATAGCATCGGTATGGCTAGTCAAGCCATCCCAGCTCCTTCCAGAAGCGCAGAAGCCTCCTGGGGCGTTCACAGGCTTCTAGGAGCGACCTCACGTCTTTGAGGATTTCTGCCCGTTGTGCGGCCAAACCCACGCACTCCAGGATCACGTGGGCGGCTGTTTCCTCTGCGTCCAGGCATCCCCTACATAGGGGGCTGTCTGTCGCATTCATGATGAATAGTTGTCGGTTTAAAGTTAGGTGACCTGTAAGTGTGCCTACAACTATTCGGAGGTCTGGACGATTAAGGCTGAGCAGTCTACAGGTCAACCGCGGCGAGACTGCAGTCATCGCCAACTTGGACTGTCTACAGCTTGTTTGATCTACCCAACGCTTATTATGTGCAGCACGAGTACGTTGTCTTACCCATGAGCGCAGTTGGCTGAACGGGAGTGGCAGAATGGGTATGGGTCCAGCCACTGTTGTGGAAGATCCCCTTCTTGCCAGCTCATCGGCGGCATCGTTCCCGTGTGATCCACTATGCCCTTTAATCCATTGTAGGATTACTCTGTTGTTGGATGCTAAACGATCCAATACTCGGTGGCATTCGTAGACAATACTGGAGTTGATCGTGTTGGCCTCCAGTGCTGTTAGGACGGCCATACTGTCGGTCAGTATGCGGATGTTCAGTTCCTTCATACCTCTAGACAGGGCCGTGGTAGCTGCGTTTACTATTGCAACACATTCGCATTGAAATATCGAACTGTGTTGGCCTAGTGCTAGTGATGTTTTGATATTTAGGTCTTGTGAGAATACTCCGGCTCCAGTGCCAATATCCATCTTGGATCACATAGACTTATAGATAAGTGCTTTCGAATCGTCCAATTTTTATCCCTACCAGCCATTCAGGACATCTTTCAACTGACAAGAAGAACAGCCGCAAGAAACTTATCAGCTTTATCTTTTTGTGTGAGTGAGACACCGCAATATATTCGTACTTCTGGGCTTATTCGTAGTAGACCTCCTGCACACATTCGTTGTTTTGGGCGGGATGGCGCCAGGCGGTCGTAAACATCACCCGATGTTAACTTGTAATTACACATGCAAGCGAGCGCTGTTATTGCCGACTTGTCTCGGTCCTCGCTCCCTGACCCTTCGCGTTATACTTCACTGAGGGTAATGACGACGGCATTAGTGTTGCAAATAATTAGAAAGAAAAAAGAAAATTTATTTGGGACAAACACAAGACGGTATGGTCCGGTAATTAGAAGATGTTATTGTATTTTACAACATACTATAAAATATGCTGAAACGGTTAGTGCCAGCTAGGCTGGCATAAACTTTAGATTGGACATCAAGTTAAAGTCAATACCGTCTTTCGTTATTGCTTAGTTAGTTATTGATTTTAGAATATACAAAAAAAATAAGGCTTTTTATACTGCATAAAAGTAAAAAGAAGCGCAATCGCGCCAGCCCTGGCAGCAGTACCGACCGCACTCGGCGACTGTATCAACATTATCATGAAAATCGCCGTTTTATCATCGACGATATAAAGGAGCGAGGATTTTCCATTTGCGTGTAACACGCGTAACAAAGTTAAGTATAAGCACAGTATAAAGATACATACAGTATTTTATCTTCCTACAAAAGGTCCATTCGCGAGTAATACCCGACGCGTTTCGTTTCAGCGAGATATTGGCAAGCGTCTCAGTTCCGAATGTATCGCGGTGACAAACGCACGCTGTGAAAGTTCTGGCTAATCTATTTTGGCGGGCAGCCCTATCGCGTATTGCCAATCACGCTGCAATAATAATAATAATAAAATTTTATCAAGAAAGAGTCTAAGACAAAATACTGTCGGTTTCTTTATTCTGTGGTATTATATTGAGTGGGTCGCGAGGGGCGAGGGTTGTCGGTAATTTATTTATTTGTTGCTTATCCTTTACTTATGATAGTGGCTGCCCCAGACCTATATCGAGATAGACGAAAAGAGCGCTTCAAACTGTATGAGACCCTACGATGACGTCTCGAGCGAGATTTAGTGATGTGTAAATGTTATTTACAAGCTCTAGCAAGAAAGCACTGCACAATTAACTATTTTCGTTTCTGAGTGACGCGTGTTTTAATGGCAATGGTCTCAAGCGGACTGACTCAGGTCGTAAAACTTTGACCGTGGATCAAACTTTTGACACTCAATGTAGGTACACTTTTACCGTCTATCTCGATATAGGTCTGTGGTTGCTGCGAATATTCTATTTTAGGGGGACAATAGTACTCTAAATAATAAACAAGAAAATATACTAGAAAAAAGCAACAAGTCTCATGTCGCCCTGACGGGATTCGAACCCGCATCCTTGGAAATGCACTAACCAATTATGCTATAGAGACCTTCTCTGTAAAAATAGCATTGTAAATTGCAAAATTAAAAAGTTATAACAATAGTGCACTTGTAATAGAACTCTAGATGGGCTAAAAAGCCGTGATCTTTCATGGGACTTTCATTCTTAAATGGGACTTGAACCCACGACCTTTGGAAATCCGGTCTAATGCTCCAAATTTCCAATTTGGTACCAAAAGAGCATTAGACCGGATTTCCAAAGGTCGTGGGTTCGATTCCCATTTAAGAATCTACTGAAAATGCAAAAATTAAAAAATCATGAATAGGGTTATTTTATTTTCACATTTTACCTCTTGTATCGAAGGTGCAGATTGATAGTGGAAAGTATAACAACACTCTATAGGCTCACCAGCACGACGACGCCACAATTGGCTTTGGTTGGAACCGACTCGAGATGTTGTCCGGCATCAATAGTGACCGGTTTCCAGACTATCGCCTATATTCATTTTCAAATATACCTATTGTCCATTAATAGGCTTTTCTATCTTCATTAAAAAGCTGATAGTTGGCACATTCTGTTTTCTTTCACTACCAGTCCATTGTGAAATATCCCAGTCTAGCATGCCATAGCATTTCATATTCAAAGTCGACTTCTACTTCTTCTTCTTATCAAGTGAGGATTAGTGGCCACCTCTGGTGTCAGAGTTTTTCAAGCCGCCTATAAGGCCTCTGACTTGGCTTAACGACTGTTATCAAATGACAACAGCCGGGACCGACACGGTTTAACGTTCTCTCCGAAGAACGGAAGCGCTCAGTTATAATGCCACTTTACGGTCACCCATCCGACACCTGACCGGGTCGAACTTTGCTTAACGAACGTGATCGAATACGATCAGTCTGTCAAACGCGGCCATGAGCGCTAACTTTTAAAGTACAAAAGCTATCCGTTATCTATTTAACACCTAAGTTAATGGTTCATCTCGCGTCCGCGCCGTCTCATAAACGCGGTAACTTTATCTCTCGACAATTTTCATCTGAATAATGCTTTATGACCCAATAACATTCCACTCCTCGTTATTACTCTCGAATTAATCATATCTCATGAAACGTTACTTTTAAATTGTTTAACGTTTCTGTTAGGTAAAATATCTAAAAAAAAATGAGTTACGAAAAATATGTTTTGGAACTGGATAAAAATTGGATGTCCATTCAATTATGTATCGGTATTCTTTTAGATTCGTTTTGAATTTTCGTGCGGAATATTTTAGGAAAATAAAAGATTCATTTTGTTTACACAGCTTTTACCGGTAAATATGGGAGAATAACAAAAAGAGAGCAAACTCGGCGGCCGCACGTTTGGTTTGCATATTTCGCATATTTGCACTGGCTCTGCAAACAGTGCTCGCCAATAAAATGCATTTGTATACAATGCATGTGCACAGATGACGTATTTATTGAATACAGGCTTAAAATCTCATACTAAATGCAAACAACAGTGACATCAATACCGCTGGTATACTCATTTTCTATCTAAAAGTTAAATTATTAAACTTAGATATTCGAGCATATTCATGAATAGGTTGTGTGTCCAAATAAATACAAGATGGAAGTTATAAAAAGTATATTCAATCGCGTTACACAAGATGTTGGTAAGTTTTCTTGTCGAAGAATTTTATAATGATACACTATAAATCATAAAATCGATAACTGACTGATTTTGACTGTTTGATGCGACAGAATACGGCTACGAATATTTTTGCAAATTCAACAAACTGTCACTACAGACAGCGTAAATGAAAAGTAACCGTAAAAGTAACATATTCCAAAAAAAAGTTTCTAGTTAAGTTTATTCGATAATTTATTTTATCTTGTAAGACAGATACACACTTAATCATTAGTGTATAATTTTAGAAATATTATACACAGTTTTTTATCTACATTTTTAACATTGAAGCATCCTTATTATACTTCTACAACACTAGAAATAGATAAACTTTCCTCTTCTCATCGAGTAACTACCGAGTCGGCGGCGAGTGCGTCACGTGCGAGCGACGGGGTATAAAATGAAGTTTACGACCTCCGTGCGAGAGGCGGGATTAAGTGATATGCGCACACCGCTGCGGACTAAAGGTGACTTACTTAGTTTTTTTTATATTACGGGTAGGTTTATAAAGACGATCCGTTTTTGAACCAAACTACTAAATTACCAAACTGACAATTTCGAATGGTATTCACTCTAAAATGGAACGAGCCTCGTTAGATGAAACTTAGATATTTGGGAAAATATGATTACCTCCCACACCATTATATTATAATAGAATAGATTAATGTTTATCGTTGTTGGTATAATAAGCGCATCTAGTTGATTATTATGATGACTCAAAGTAGGTAGGAATGGATTGATATAACAATAATTAAATAGGTAGTTTTGGGAGTATAGAAGTTACTGGTCTATAAAAATACTAGTCGAAGATTATACCACCAGTCTAACAAATTGAGCGATTACTTTTGAAAAGTACTTTTAGTGTCGGAAATATTAATGTCTATAAATCCAATCCGACAGTTTGAAGTCAGTACCGGGTGAGCGGCCACAATCTTATTAAATATTGGAGACAAGAACTGACATCGGATTAAAAGAGGGGAAGTCCCGTGGCGAAGCCGGGACGACCTCGAGCCGCGCCCGGGACGCGCACGGGACGGGAACATTTAATACAACCTGAGCCGGAATTAATCGTGGCGGAAATATCCCTAGTGCATAATGGATGAGCTCGGTGTTACATTTCACTCGGAGATGCCTTATCCTTTCAGCTGGCAGCCATTATACTTCTGGCTGCCAGCTGAAAGCATAACCTCGATTTCTTTCACTTCGCTTTCAATTGTCGTACCTACCTAGGTACTACACACCTCTAGACAATGTACTATTCCGTAAAAGGAATAAACCAACGCAGAGAAAAGGTGTCAGATTGACACAAGTTTGCGTCATACCATAGAAGTGCCAGTTTCTGTCTTGGTACATCACAGCCTCAGTCGCCACTCTCAGAACTTGCCACTGCCATGTTTATTTATTATTTCTATTGGAAGACCAACAACAGCTATCTTTTAAAAAATAGACTTGATATAACAGTATGAAACCATTTACAGGTCCTCGTTTATAAACCTCCTTAGCGAGCGATACTATTCTACACCGGTACTGTCATTACAACATCAAAGTCAACGGCTACGCACAAATTTCATACGAATTTAATTTTATATTGTTAATGAAGGGCCATTAACAGTTTTTGTATTTAAAAATGTAAAATAAAATACAATAAAGTCACTTTTATCCAAAATTGCCAATAATTAATTGATTACATGTTTCCCTAATATCAGATATTACTTACTCGCTCGCATAAAACAGTCTACTCTCCTAATTCCAACAAATATTGTACAACAATGTATCCATTATAATAAACTACTCGTATAACATGGAGTTAATCCAAGTTTGTTACTTTACTACCGTGGGCTAATTACCGCAAACTACGTAGTGTACACAGATACGCGCCGCGCCCTCAAACAGAAACTTATTACTTACACAAATTATTTGAATAACTACTCAAATAACACAAGACACACGCGGTGTGGGGACTACACTTCCGTGGCAGTGAAATTGTAGTTGTACGTAGTTGATATTTTATTTCTACAAATCCGCAAAACACCACAATAGGTTTAGTGTTTCGCGTTGGTATTATCCTTCCTTTACCGTGGTACCATTAAACAGTACTAGTAATGGTACTGTCGTAATTTTTTTTGCCTTCGTTCCATTACATCGTCGGAAGAATGGCGCCACGCAAGAATTTGTCAGTATTATTTATTTATTTAGGTAACAAACAGTCGTATACCTACAATCATTCTTAAATATAACCTTAGAAAACAGACCTTAAAGTACCCTAACTAAATACAAACAATAAAATAATAATTGTGCATAATTGTGTCAGATGCTATCATCTTTTACAATGTACCGAAAAAAGAAATGAAATGATGCGGAATAAAAAAGAAAAATGAACAAAACTATGATGTATACCTATCCGTTTATAATAAATGTAATTATTTAATGTAATATTTTTAAACATCATTAATAATCTATGTCTAATCTATCTATAACTTGAATTAATTAAAATAACAGAGCACCCACTTTTTTCTTTAACAAGTGTAACGAATTTGAAAAGATATCAACTTCATTCAAAAGTTTGTTATAAACATCTCAAGATCGTCTGAAAAAGGTATTTTCAGCATAATTAGTATGGCAAGAAGACACATAAAATAATTGTTACAACGGGAGGTTAAACGAGGAACCTAATGTAACTTTTTGTAGAAGATCAGCTGAATCTACATAATTATTAATAATCTTAAATAAAAATATGCTATCTAGATATTGGCGTCTGGCGGTCAGCGACTGTATACTGTGTATTTTAGAACTTTCCTCGTAATCTTTAAAGCGGTAACCGGTACGATAATCAAAAGATTTTAAAAAATTCTTTTGTACTACTTCTAATCTGTCTTTGTGAACTACGTACTGGGGATTCCATACTACGCTTGTGAATTCCAAAATACTACGAACGAAAGCGTTATATAATATTATAAGAGTAAAAGGAAGCGTTATATAATATTATAAGAGTAAAAAAATCCTTAGTAAAAGGATTACCTAGACGAAGGATCAGACCCAACTGCTTAAATTAAATTTCACATTTCTTTTGCAATTTTGTATGACTTTTTATTTTTTATTATTTGTAATTTAATTGACCATCGTTCTAAGTATAAGCTGACATTGTTAATATGATGACATTTCCTTAATTGAATTTATATTTTTATTCTTTTCCTTTCCTATTATTAATTGTTAATTATTGTGATTCTGTTTATTTTTATTTTTATTGTATAACTTGCTGGTGTTTTGGAAGCTTTAGCTCTGTAAGCCTGCATGTAAATTGATAAATAAATAAATAAATAAATAAAATAAATAAATAAATAAATAAATAAATAAATGCTTTAGACACTATATTGTCAATATGTAGATTAAAATTTAATTTGGATTCCATCGTGACTCTTAAATCACGTACAGAATCCACACGATCAACACAACGGCCTGATATGCTGTAGTTAAACTTAAGAAGGGTATTTTTACGACTAAAACTGATAACGCAACACATATCCAAATTCAGTGGCAAACAATTATCATTGCAGTAACGTTCAACGCTACATAAATCTTGCTGTAACATCTCACAATAGTCAGTATTTTGAATGATCCGATAATTTTTTGTGTCATCTGCGTAAAGCTGATGTTGTGAATTAGAAAAACATGAACTGATGTCGTTTATGTACAAAGAGAAAAGAAAAGGGCCCAAATGTGACCCCTGGGGCACGCTTGAAGGAATGTTCTAAAATCTAGATCGGTATCCCTTAAGCGCGACAGCTTGGCAACGATTGCTAACATAAGAGGTCACCCATCTTAGGAGATCGCCATGCATACCGCTTATTATCTCGAGGACCAAAGTTTTAATAGAATTAAAAAGTTGATTTTAAAATAATTGTCTTTCTAAGTTTAAAAGAATTGCTTTACTTGTGCAAATATCTAACAATTTAGCTGTAAGCAGTGAGGGTCTGTAGATAGACACCGCCAAACAATTATAATCCTTCTATAACTTCTAGATTGATGCAATTTATTTATTTATTTGAACACCAACATAATAAACGTTGTTAAAAGCGTGAAGAATATAAAAAAATGTTAAAATACTAAAAACAATGTTATCAATTAAAATAAATAAAAAAGCAAACATAAAAATATGAATTATCAAAAATACTTGATTAAAATGAAAATTAAGTGTAATAAATATAAATTAGAAAATATAATAGCATTGTAAAATGCAAAAGTTAAAAGGTTTAATGATGTGTGGTTTTAGAGAATTGGTTTCTTGAAAATTATTGGTTGCGCTGTCAATTAATTGTGAGTCGGGGTTAGTTTGTAATGTGCGGGTGACGCTTAATTTGAGCTTTTGTTTCGAGTGCAAATGTCAGGGCTGCCAATTGCCACACTATTTTATATTTAGAGATATTTTTCTTATTACAAATCACAATGAATATCAACCCTAGCTTAAAATGTCGAAAACAAATGCCATTTGGATTACCCCTTATTTACCTACACTTTCCTAGTATTGTTAGAATTTCAACAAAACTCAGGTACACTGACGGTTATCCGAGGATTTTTTAATTGCTGTAAATACGAAAAGGATTCTTGTTTTTATAAACATATACAGTGGGTAGGCAGATCATCAAAGATATCCAATATTTTTCTATTTATAACTTATCATAAGTATAAAAAAAACATTGAAAAATGCAAAAATTCTAAAATCATAAATTATTGGCTGTTGCATCTTAATCGATCGTTAAACACCTGAAAAGATGATTCTTTCGAATGCAAGGATATTCCTATCACTTATGTGTCCTACGCTGGCCTACAGCGTATTAAAAATATAAAAGTATTGGAGAATTTCGACGGTGGTCCGCAAGTCTCGGTAGCTCTGTGGTTAGAGCATTGAACCGGATTTGTGGATCGTGGGTTCGAGTCCCATTTGGGAATTCACATGTGGCCGAGTTGACTTTTTCCAATATTTTTCTATTTAAACATAAAAATAGCATTGAAAAATCCAAAAATTCAATAATCATAGATCATCAAAGCTTGAGAGTAAAAAATGTATACCTAAACAACATTAGCACTCTCATCGCCACACGCCACACCTTGACGGACGTCATATTTAGCATTGGTTGTTGTGTGTAACCGTCTGAGATGTCTCGTCTGTCTTGCCCTGTCTTCTGCCCTTTCACAGGCTTATATGCACTGGCCAGCCAGCAGCTGGCTCATTCTATATTTTCCTTACACTAATGGATATAGATATGAAGCCCATATCTATATCCATATTAGTGTTATTTGACAGTTGAAGCTCATAAAATTACCAAATGAAGCCCATTTCCATATCCATAGTGTTTACGCGGTAGGGCGGTAGGTACCAGATAGTTCTTTGAAGCTAATATTTTTGCTATTAAGTCGTGTGTAGCAACCCTACCGAGCCGTCACAGGCAGTCCGAGCGGTGCCAGCTTTATGGCGAGTCTGGACTTGACAACTTACTAATTTACCTTTTAGCCAAACTCCAAATAACTTCGCGCTCAGACTCGTGGAAAAGTTTCGATACAAAGTAATATTTTGATCTCGAATTATTTCAATTTCGATTGTAACCTAAACATTGCGAACACTTTGTTGTTAATTTAATACCTTCCTAAGTTGTTTTCAGTCCAGTAAATGTTTTAAATTAAAACAATGCAAAGCTTTCCACTAAAAACGTCTAAACTGGCCTTTGAAGTGAAGTCTTTGACTAAGTTGCTAAGTTAGAATTTTACCTATGGAAAGTGTAGACACGAGAATTTCCCTAATCCCGTCATATCTGGAATTGTTAATCTTCTCTCACCTGGCAGCCAGTTTAGATGAAGTAACAAATGGTATTTTATTTTTCTGCACCACGAATATTGCACAAATACTTAATTCTTTCGATTCAAATGCCTTATTACTTATAGATAAAGCTTTCTTAAAATACAAAATTTCTGTACACAACTTTAACAAAAAGGAATTAGTACTTACAGATATTTTCAGATACACGAAAGCTGAAGAATGTGTAAAGTACCAAACATCTGTAAGAGCAGCGTAGCGGGCGGCTCCTTTCAGCGGGATTATTCCGAGGGTGACAGCCCTCATTCTGAGTGTTGACAGCCCTGAAAGGGCTGCCAGGCTGAGCCGGATTAGGGAAACGGTACGCTTTTTTATTGGCGCGGCGTATAAACTCGTGTTATGTGGCCGGCATTACACGGCGAATTTTCTTTATGTTCACAAATAAGATGTTTAGGCTCGCGGGCAGGGCGGCGGCGGCGTCACACGTTGCTAACGTTGTTTACGTACCTTCGGAGGCTTTATAAAGTTATACGCATATTTGTAGGAAATTATTTAAAATTTTCATAATTGGATTTAAGTATTATGTACGTGATGAGATCGTTTACTTACATAGAAAATGTTTATGAATATTAATAGTGGTTTTTGAATCAAATTTTGTATATTTTTACCGTTTAAGTTTTTGAATACTTACGTTGTTCACCGAAATGGAATCTAACCAAATTTTAACCAAAACTGGAGCTATAATTTGGTCCACATTTAGCAAATTTCATAGTTATTAATGTCAATATTAGGTTATCATGATGTATCTACTGTTTAATAATTGACTTTCGAAATACGTACGAGTATTAGACTCGTAGTTCCACGAAATTTAATTATAAAGTTGAAATAAAACAACTTTTACGGATATCAAACGCGCTATATCACACATAATATAGCGTGTTTCATATCCGTAACAAATATGTTACGGATGTGTAAGTGAAATTTATTTTTTAGTTATTTTTGTTTTGTTTATTTTAATTATTACTTTATCTTAGTAGTGTTTTATCTGTCATTCTGGTTGTCACTGCTGTGTCAAGCAGAATATCAGTGCAGCAGGCCCAGCTTGCTGCTTATACTGAGCTTGGCACAGTTTGGCGACATGCGACGATGCGCAGTATGCGCTTTATATGTGTTGTACTTTATTTTTATTTATTTTTTATCTGTATCTGTGTATCGTCGTGTGGATGTCAAATAAACTTTTTTCTTTCTTTCTTTTCTTTCCATAGGTAGGTACTTATCTGTATACGGCCCACGACAGCGTTTTGCATTAAGAACCTACATTCATTTACGGAGGCATCTCCAATGGAGACAAATTGTTTGCTTTGCAATGAACCATTGCGTCTGTAACTCTGAACGGCGTAGCCAACACTATCCTCTAGCCACGTCGTAGTAAGGAAAATTAACCCATTCAATGCCGGTAACTCCGCGCGGAGTCGGACACAATAGATTTTAATAATTAAAATCTATTGTGTCTAATTCTATTGTGTAAAATTTATTTTAAATTGCTTTTTAATTTAATAATTTTCTTTTTAATTTTAACATCAATAATTATTTTTGATTGAAAATCTGCGAAATACTATTTTTATGATTTTATTTATACATGAATTCAATGTCATTTAAGTAAATTATTTTAATTTATTTAATCTATGTATTCGTTTTTAGTAGGTCAGTACTTTAATTAAATGAGATGTGAAAAAAAATTTGATGTTTATTTTATTGAAACGAGATAATTTTGTAAACGTTATTATTATTCTGTACTATGGAATGGTCTTAGACATGTTTTTTTTTTGTATTTTATTACTTATGTTGATTGTTCTTTTTGTTTTTTTTTATTTCAAGTCAGAAACTCGGGGAAAATTCGGAAAAAAAACTACGAGACTCGATTCCTGAACTGTATAGTATTATGTAGGTACCTACAAATTTGTTCAGAACCCTCGGTGGGCGAGTCCGACTCGCTCTTGTCCGGTTTTTTTTTAGTTCATAGCTGGTCGAAACGGTTTAAATCTGTCTTAAATAGATGTGAATAAAAGTAATGTAGAAAGGGCTTAAAATATAGCAGTAAGTCGAAAAGCAAAGCTTGTCAATAACTTACGCGTTAGGCCTATATTAATTTCTGTTTCCCTAAGGTAATTATGCCTCTCAAACCTGAATTGAACCTAGCTCACAGGAGATATAATTGTTCAAAATATCTTCAAACCGTGATATTGATATAATAGTTATTAAATTCGCAGAAACCTCCCTAAGGGCTTCCATCAAGGATGAAATTTCACCCACACAACGCTGGTTAAAGTTAATCATTTTAACAAAGCGTTGCTTCCCTCGCAATAGTTTGATCAATTTGGCTGGCAACTATTCCAACCCAGAATTAATAAAGAAGGAATCCACTCCACCATTTATCAGTTGAGTGCTTACTTGTCAAACGTTTCGTGAAACATCACATTTCATATTCCCTCTGTCTCCCAAAAATATGCGACCTGTGTGCTTGGCCTTTGTGACCGCGCGCGACCTTGCCGGGCTGCCGGCCGAGCGCTGTAAATCATTCATACACATTTACTTGGGCCACAACGCGCGCGCCGGTTGAATCAGAGCTAATTCTCTCTTTGCACTATAAACAAAGATCTTAACTGGCGAAGTTGAGCCGCCAGGGGCGTGCTCTCGCCGCTATTATTGCAAACGTTAAATTCACAGACAATAAAGGTCGTTATAACACGCCCTCGGGCGTGTACCAGCCCTGTTGACTAACGTCGAGTTCACAATTCAAATAACGCCCGCTCATTGGTGCTTCCTAATGAACTTCCGCCAATGGTGGTGTATTTAAAATTAAATCGTCTAGGGTTGACGCTCCTCTATTGTTTAATAGATATTATAAGTGATTTTAAATTACTTCTGCACGCTAATGATATCCGCAACAGACGAACCGGCAAGTAAAAAAGAGCACGGAATTGAATAAGAATGCTCCTTTATTATAAAAGGTCTCAACGTTTACTCGGAAATTCTAAAAGCAGGACGCAAATTACAGGGAGATTTTGTGAGTTTGAAGCAAACTCGAAGAACAATCCAGAGAGATCTCGAATAAACTGATCAACTCAGTAATGCTTATCTAAGGGACAGAGTAATGGATGTAAATATTTGACTTTGTTTTCGAAGAAACTTCGAAATTAGGGAAAATGTTAGCTAAAGTAATAGGAAAACTTAATTGACCTTTTTTCTCGTAATACTTCATCCGTGTTAATGTTATCGTCTCAACAGAATGAACAGTTTCATTTCACGGAGATATAACTAGAACCACTTGTGACGGGGGGCAATCAAAGCATCGTAAGCTGTGTCGATGGTGGGAGCAAACATTTCAGTAAGCACTGAAAGGACAGCGCCGATAACCGGCGGAGTGGCGAGCGTGCGGCACGTCGACGCGCGACAGGCGTCGCGTCGGCGTCGTTGCGACGGAAGCGCATTGTGTCGACTCGCGACGGTAGCGCGCCGCCTATCGCCCGTCAAACGCGCAACAGTTGAAGCCTGTTGTTCACTATGCCCGATTCATTCGCCGCGGACTATTAACTTGATGGCAGTTCTGAGTTTGTTATTTTCTCCTTATTATGGCAGTTTGTTGTTAGTTACAAAGAGACCACGACGTTTTCTGATAAATAAAGTGATTGTGTGTTTAGAACGCTCGATTTGAATTAATTTGTATAAAATGCCAAAACGTTTCTTTTAATCTTTTTGCTTTATCAAACACTAGCGGCCGCTCGCGGATTTACCCGCGTGGTGCCCGTTCCCGTGGGAATATCGGAAATATATATATATTATATCCTATGTTCATAACCAGGCTATCTACTATGTGTGTACCAAATTTCATCCAAATCGGTCCAGTAGTTTCGGCCTATTCAATTCAAACAAACAATCCAATCTTGCCTCTTTATAATATTAGTATCGATCTTAGTATATGTATAGTATACAAGAAAAATCGCTAAAAGGTGGCAACTTCATCATGCAGATCAATGCTAATCTTTGGTGAGCATATAGTCTCTGGCAACGTCTTTTTGGTTGTGAGTCTATGTACTTATATTATATTACATGATTTACATGCAAATATACTTACTTCCGACTTTTGGCCTCATTCAGCACTTTAGCCATTATTTATCAGAGTTACCCATCTTGTACTAACACTGTAGGTACAATGTACAAATTGAACAGTCAGCGAAACCCGACAAGATCCAATTTGAAAATCGACCGCAAACACCGGGGGCGCGAGCAGATCAAACTAGGAACAGACGACCGTCCCGGGCGGCGCGCTGAATTAATCTAATCCCCACCACGTGGGTCGCGGCTGGTTGGCGGAGGGGAGGGGGTTAGTAATCAACTTGCTAACTTGTTTTTGTGCTGCCATTAAGTAACCTCGAGCAGCCGGACAAAAGATGTCTTTTGTGTCGTATCTCTTTGGAAGGGAAAAGGAATTGTTATACGTTTTTTGTGTAGAAGTTAGAAGCGATGAAAAGGTATGCCTCAAAGCGTTGAATGGAAGGGTATTCTCATATCCATGGCAGAAAAGCCTCTTTTGAATGGTTGTACCTGAGCAGTGTCAATATTATTGTATCTTTACATTGTGTGAATGGATTTTATTATCATTGGTAACTTACTCTACTGATAACACGTGTTGAATATTTTACGTAACACCATAGATGGTTCCTTTGCAACTAGAACTATTACCTACTATTTATGTCGGAATATTGAAATTCTTTACAACTTAAAAATTAGTAAGATTCTCTTTACTTATATGATAATTTTTAAATAGAAAAATATTGGAAAAAATCAACTTGGCCACCAGTGAATTCTCAGATGGGACTCGAGTCTCGAACCCATGACCTTTGGAAATCCGGTCCAATGCTCTAACCACTGAGCTACCGAGACTTGTCTCCAGTTGACTTTTTCCAATATTTTTCTATTTAAAATTTATCTTATGTAATAAATATTAAACAAGAATATATACTAGAAAAACGCAACTAGTCTCATGTGTCGCCCTGACGGGATTCGAACCCGCATCCTTGGGAGTCCGGCCCAAAGCACTAACCAATTATGCTACAGAGACCTGGTCTCTGTCACAGAAAAAATCACAGAAAAATAGCATTCTAAAATGCAAAATTAAAAAGTTATAATTTATCTTATGTATACAAATAGCATTGAAAATTGCAAAAAATCTAAAATCATAAAAGATTGTCTTTACTTATTATTTTAAATAACTAACGGACGAGTGTCTTATCCCTGCGCCAGTCACCTGTAAAATATGTGGTCATCTATTTATACATACATATCATATAAGCACATTAGCACAGTGACTGCTTTTCCGAGAAATTACTCAGCTTTATGATCTTATTAAAATTAAAAATGATGTTCCTTCCAAGCGTGAGGAATGCAATTATTCTGAAGATCAGCGCCGTAAAGGGCGGGCGGCGCGGCGGCGGGCGGTTGCTCTATAAAAAAACCCATCAGATTTTATTTTACGTCCCTGCGTTAAACATGCTCGAGCGCGCCGCGTTAATACAATTCATACACTCAATTTCTTATGTGATTCTTATCTGCTTATTTTAAATCGAGCCTTTGACTTTGTTTTTGTATAATATCTAAGTAACGGTGTTTGAACTATGTAGTCTTCTAGTTAAAGACAACATTCTGAAATAAGTTATTAACTCTCTGGATAAATAGTTATGAATTGACCTTTAAATGATGCTACGACCGAGAGCTGATTATGAACTAAAAATTATTTTAGTTTCCAGTTTTATCGCTGTCTTGGCATACAGTTAAAAATATAGTCAAAGTCAAAGTCAATATCATTTATTCAGTCTAGGCTGTTACAAGCACTTATGAACGTCAAAGAAGCTATGCCATCGGTTCACAAACCCTACGGCGGGAGACCTTGTAACGAGAAGAACCTGCAAGAAACTCGTCAAGGTGTTTTTTCTCCCTGTTTTATTTCATACAGAGTCGTCAAATTGAAAAGTGACCTTAAATATCAGTAAAGTCAATTTCCATCACAAAAAAAAAACTAATTATTATATTACAGTTTATGGTTATTGTAACCGTAAACAATTTTCAACTGGCAAAGAAAGACTTATCTATCATACATTACAACATTTCTCGCATTACAAGATTACTGTACTGCAAGTTGTGAGGAACATACAAGTCAGTATCAATTTAAATTTTAGTTTTTTTTTTTTTTTTTTTATAGCAGTCAAGACTGCGACAAAAATGGTTTCTAGGTGATTTTTTTATAGAAATGACATGAAATAAGTATACTTACCTACGTCTGAATTTTTGCGCGTACTGCTAATTGAAGGCTAAGAGTCTCCCCGTTGTTCGTAAAAAAATACATATTATAAGGATTAAAACGCACACTGTTTGAATATCACATTCAGATTGTATGTTTATTTAATTTTACCCTAAAACAAGCATTTTGGTTCCCCGTGTTAAATTAAATTTTATCAAAATTAAATCTGTATTCACGCAAAGTTTTAAATTCGTTACCTACCTCCCACCGTAAGACCTTTTCCATGTGGCAGTAATTGGAAAAACCATCAATTTACCTTCCAATATCTTTTGTTCACCTTTCTACTTTTTCGGGATTCGTCCATCGAATTTCAAAGGCGTAACGAAGTAACCGGATTCATTTGGAAAGGCTCTGGAACCGATAGCGGGCTAATCTCGGCCAGGGGAGGGGGAGAAGGGGTGAGGGGGTGATGTCGCTGCGACACATCGCAACAAGTGGCGCCGACGCGACGCGCCTGGCGCCTACCGATTGATAGAAAATGGATACTTATAAATTTTTAATTTTGCATTTTACAATGCTATTTTTGTGTGATAAATATTAAACAGGAAAATATACCAGAAAAAAGCAACTAGTCTCATGACGGTGGCCAAAACCGTAGAAAGGTGAATATACTAGAAAAATTCGACGTGTCCTCATAGGTCTCTGTAGCATAATTGGTTAGTGCATTGGGCCGGATTCCCAAGGATGCGGGTTCGAATCCCGTCAGGGCGACATGAGACTAGTTGCTTTTTTCTGGTATATTTTCTTGTTTAATATTGATCACACAAAATGGATACTCTTTTTTTTCTCTTATTTATTTTATGGGGCTTTTGGACCTTGTACATGCCAGTCCCATCGTTACTTTACACGTGTTACCTATCTAATTACTTATTTATAATCTTACTTTATTACTTTGGGCTTCGAAACTGTAAATTAACAATGCTTCTTCAGACCAGGGGTTGGAAAGAATACTGAGAAACACACCGATATCAAGGTATCAATTTTCAGCTTCGCAACCAAGTTTTCTCGCAAAAAAATGGATAAGTACTCGATGTTTTCTCCTCTGATTTTATGTCATTTTGTAAATATGAAACGATGCGATGTAATGAACACTCAATTAGCTAACAACGATGAAAAGTTAAATTACACAGTACTGTGTTTGTTATGGTTGCACTTTAGTCTACTTTGTATGAAAGGACAAAGCAGGTTTGCATAGACCAGCGGCGCCTTTATTGCCGTTACATCGACCGAGACGTTATTTCTAAGGTCATAATGATGTAACTAACAAGTTTTATCTCTGTCTGAATTATGTAGGCCTAGCACGAATAACTTGCGAGTAAGTATCGCAAGTCAATTAAAAAAAAAAGATATTGAGTACCGGACGTAAACGGAACTACATTTTCCTATAAATTTTTTGACATTACGTGCTCGATAGGTATTCGATAGGTACGTACTTATTCGATAGGTACTATTTCTATAGTTTTCCGTGCTAATCCTACTGATCACATTTTTCGTAGCGTCGTAGTAGTCGTATCAATTCGCTACGACTACTACGACGATGCCACGAAAAATCGACTACTAGACATTACAAAAAATCAGTAACTGCATTATCTAATCCTCTCTCTTGCACAGTGGTACTTCGTACTAAAGTAAGATCAATGTATTAACAATTTGTCGAAGAAGTGATTAAGAAATGGCTACATCAAAGATGAATTAAAAATATAGCAATATCAACAATGTAAATGTTTTTAACTTCAAACTTTCTTTTAAACTTCGCAATCGAAATGTTACAACAAGCATCGACATTCAGTTTTAAAGCAGTTGGCACATCTTACCTATTACTTATAAAAGTAACACCCACGTACCGTATATAAAGCTTATGTAAACTACACGTAAAAACGGTACAAGAAGACATAACATTGACTCAGCAAACACGACAGGTACGCATCCTAATTTGTTACGTCAAGTCTAGTCTAGTGTCCCGTGTTTGCTCAGCCGCCCCGTCCCGTCCCGTCCCGAGCAAACAGCCTGACAAAAAGTGGGACATTGAAGGACGGGACGGATCTTGCCGTCCTCTCCAAACAACGTGCGCGCTCTGTAGCACCATTTAGTATCGGTTTCTAAAAGGTATTTAGATATTGGGTATCTATGATGTGAATTTACTAGGTATACTTATTCTTTTTGGATAGTCTTTTGGATAGTGAACTGGTTCTGTATTATCTTGATGTCGCTAAGTTCACCATATAGAACTAAAACTATAGACGGTTTCACCGGTTTTTATACAATTTTGTGGCATACCTATAATCGGCAGGTAATTGCCGTCAACCTGCCATCAACTTTTTTTCACAACAGGTTTTATTGACGTAAAATCGCTAAAATAAATTCTCGTCAATTCTCACTTTAATGCTCCCTTAAACAATAATTAATCATCGCTCCGAATAAACTTTGAACAGTGGCGAAGTTCTCAAAGGAGGCTTAAAAGTTCAGAGTCGGGGCGCGACGACGTATCCGTCACACCTTAAATAAATTAAACAGCCTCAAGGAATATTGACAGGAACAACAACGACCTAAAATTAAATTGTGCTTGAATTACACCCACGACTACTTTGTCAACAATGGCTTTTATTATTTAGGGTCACGACAAGTCTTGGGTCACAGCTATCACAAAAATATATAATCTCAGCATTATTTGTAATGCTGATTTGATTTAGTAAACCGATAGATACATAATCATGGCTATCTTTAATGATATTCGTGTAAGATTGGATTGAACATACTGCGACTGAAATGTCAGCAAAAAATAACTTTTGCTTTCTGACATCGCATTTTCAGTACATGTGAATAATTTGATTATTGTCCATTGTTTCAGAACGAGACCGAATCACCCCGGTGCTGTCGTAGAAGTTAGTGACAATCCGCTGGACGCCAGTAAGGTAAGTAAGTCCTGATGAATGTTAACTGTGTGTGGCTGTCTATATGTTGTATTTATTGTTTTATTGTTCAATGTGGATGCATAGTTTTTGTCGTTTCTGTGACATTTATTATACCACAAAAAGATAGGTATATTAACTTTTACTTGCTTGTTTCTTTACGTTGATCTAAAGGCCCAGTAGTGGTCTAAAGCAGGCTAGATAGAAAATCTCTGACGAATGATAAAGACAGTCAAGGATACTGATTTAAATTTTAAGGATTGTGTTTAATATTTTTGCGTAACTAAATACTTATATAAGCTACTTTTTGAGATGATTTTTCGAAATTACGTTATATTGAAATTACTTGGCTGTTTCGTCTTAATCTACACTCATGTTTAAACGTGTCCTCATAAGTCTTAGTTGCTTAATTCGGAGACTAGTGGACCGGAAATCCAAAGATGCAAGTTTTGTGTCCCGTCAAAGCAACTTGGAGACAAACTAGTCGTTTTAAAGTTTTTCTTGTAATGAAGTTATCTAAGGGATGGTTAAGGATCTAATCAACTCATTGAATTTCAGCTACTAATAGCATTCGAGACTGGCTTAGTGGTGGTATGGGACCTACGCTTGCGGCAGGCGGAGTGGCGCGGCTACCTAGGCACGGGCGGGCCGGCCGACGGCGTGCGCGCCGCCGCCTGGCAGCAAGACGGCAAGTTCATGACGGCGCATCACGACGGCGCGCTCGCCACCTGGACCACGCGCTCCAACCGCCCCTCCTCCGTCTCCTACCCACACGGTGAGTGCTCGCCCTAACGCGACATATATGTGTCCACCGTCTGGCAGCACGACGGCAAGTTCATGACGGCGCATCACGACGGCGCGCTCGCCACCTGGACCACGCGCTCCAACCGCCCCTCCTCCGTCTCCTACCCACACGGTGAGTGCTCGCCCTAACGCGACATATATGTGTCCACCGTCTGGCAGCACGACGGCAAGTTCATGACGGCGCATCACGACGGCGCGCTCGCCACCTGGACCACGCGCTCCAACCGCCCCTCCTCCGTCTCCTACCCACACGGTGAGTGCTCGCCCTAACGCGACATATATGTGTCCACCGTCTGGCAGCACGACGGCAAGTTCATGACGGCGCATCACGACGGCGCGCTCGCCACCTGGACCACGCGCTCCAACCGCCCCTCCTCCGTCTCCTACCCACACGGTGAGTGCTCGCCCTAACGCGACATATATGTGTCCGCCGTCTGGCAGCACGACGGCAAGTTCATGACGGCGCATCACGACGGCGCGCTCGCCACCTGGACCACGCGCTCCAACCGCCCCTCCTCCGTCTCCTACCCACACGGTGAGTGCTCGCCCTAACGCGACATATATGTGTCCGCCGTCTGGCAGCACGACGTCATGACGGCGCGCTCGCCACCTGGACCACGCGCTCCAACCGCCCCTCCTCCGTCTCCTACCCACACGGTGAGTGCTCGCCCTAACGCGACATATATGTGTCCACCGTCTGGCAGCACGACGGCAAGTTCATGACGGCGCATCACGACGGCGCGCTCGCCACCTGGACCACGCGCTCCAACCGCCCCTCCTCCGTCTCCTACCCACACGGTGAGTGCTCGCCCTAACGCGACATATATGTGTCCGCCGTCTGGCAGCACGACGTCATGACGGCGCGCTCGCCACCTGGACCACGCGCTCCAACCGCCCCTCCTCCGTCTCCTACCCACACGGTGAGTGCTCGCCCTAATGCGACATGTGTCCGCCGTCTGGCAGCACGACGGCAAGTTCATGACGGCGCATCACGACGACGCGCTCGCTAACAGGACCAAACGCTCCAACCGCCCCTCCTCCGTCTCCTACCCACACGGTGAGTGCTCGCCCTAACGTGACGATGTCGTAAATGCCGCAAACAACTGCTGTAACACTAGTATCTTCATATAGGTTACTATAAAGTTTCTGTGATTATCACGTCAATATTTTAGGCAGCAAGAAACTGACTGAGACAGCTGTCGCATCATTCGCTTTATCATTCTATACAAATTAACAAATGCTTTACACTGGTCACGTAGGGATATATAAACCTATACATACTTACACGTGTTATACTATTATAATACGACCAAATTCACTCGTACCCTCAAATCCTTCGGAATAATTTGCGCGTTCGAAATTCGTTCAACTTTCGTTCAAGCATTCAATGGTAAAGTAATTTGAATTATTCATCAAAGAAGCTTACAGAATGTTTTGTTCCTTACTTTCAGCGAAAGCGAACAAAGACGGAAAATTGGAGCCCTGCAAACCCATACTAAGGCTGGAATGGAAAACGTCGAGAACGGGGTACGTAATAATTTCTTCTTTAAGTATTTTACTTAAGAATTCTTTTACCGTGGTATTATTATACCTACATTTTGCCCTCCTAACTATATTAATCGGTAAATCTTATGACGAAAAGAATAAATCATTTTCATCGTAAAACTTTTAAGTCGGACGGTGTTACCTATTTGTGTAATATATTTGTTTATCAAGTAAGTAAAGAACTTTATACAAAAAGTAATGACCGCCATAAAAGTAAAGTTTAACCGCCTCTGTGGTCTAGTGGTAACAACCACCGGTATGGTGGTTACCGGTACAAGAGGTCCCGGGTTCGATTCCCAGCGGGGGTACATATTGTATTCGGTTTGGTTTGTGGTAGGACTTGTTGTAAGTCCGTCTGGCTAGCTACCACCATCTTATCTAAGTCTGAATCAAAAAATCAAAATCAATCAAAATCAATATCATTTATTCAGTCTAGGCTGTTACAAGCACTTATGAACGTCAAAGAAGCTACGCCATCGGTTCACAAACCCTATACCCTATACCCTGACGCATAACAACAATGTTTTCAGCATTGTTGTGTTCCGGCAGTCAAAGATAAGATAGCCTCAGTGGTTGAGGGTTCCGGGAGAGGCTCGCTTCCATCTTCAGCCTTATCAATACTTAACATCAGGTATGATGAAGGCTAAGAGTCTCACCGTCGTGAATAAAAAAAAACATTCCTTTACTCTTTTTCACGAAACCCGATATTTATCAGATATTTCTGTGTTTTCAGGGAGAGTCTAGTTATTTTCTCCGGTGGTTTGCCGTCGGACAAAGCCGGGAGGACGCACAGCGTCACCGTGCTCAACGGCAAGTCCACAACTGTCCTGGAGATGGAACATAGCGTTGTAGATTTCGTGACGCTCTGTGAGACTCCGCACACTGCAGGTGAAGATACTAATTTCTTTTTGTACTATTTTTAATTGGCCGTTTACTAGTAACAGTGCTTTTACAGAAGCAAGAATCGACAACAACAACGTAAGAAATTAGAAATAAGGCGAAAACGCCGCAGAGCCAAGCTTAGAATTCCACTAAAGTACCTAATAGTATGACTAAACCCTGTCGTCTCGTTAATATCGCAAGAGGTCAGTCATGGTCATAAGAAGACAAAGAATTCATTATACTTATAGCTTCCAAAATATTGACGACTGCGATGGTGGAGATTATAGCCATTTTAATAAGCTAACTCCTACTTCTACTGGCACTAAGTGAATTTCAATAGTTTAAAACGTTGAATCTCTTTTAAAGTAGACTTTTATGTTCCAGATTACCAGGAGCCGTACGCAATCGTAGTGTTACTGCAAAACGACCTGGTAGTGATAGACTTGCAGTCGCCGGGGTACCCCTGCTTTGAAAACCCCTACCCTATGGACATCCACGAGTCCCCCGTCACCTGCTGCTCATACTTCGCCGACTGCCCTTCAGACTTGGTCAGTATAAGTAAAATACCTGATCATAGCCTGTAAAAATTACCTTACCATCCACACATGATCATTACTGAGAGTCAACCTTCAGGTCACGTAAAATCACCATCTTCCATATAACACCCTAAAAATATCTAAATAGATCATAAACCCGAGTTGGCAGGTATTTGGTACGAGCCAAACTATACAGCACAATGTTCTCCTGCCCAAACCCCTCTGCTTGCAACCAATGAGACTTTCTTAAAGCCAGCCCAAATGCTGCAGCAATGTTGGACACTGCAAACGAATTCATTTTAGATGTCTAGAGTTGGTTTTAAAGAGGAAAAGTCATAAATTTATCGTGGAATATTGTTTTTTCCAGATTCCAGCGTTCTACTCGGTTGGGCGGCAGGCGGCGAAGGCGGCGTCGGGGTTCAGCGACAAGCTGTGGCCCATCAGCGGCGGCGAGTGGGCGCCCGCCTCCTGCTCCTACAGCGAGATTATTCTCACGGGGTAACTATCCTTCCCTTATTTGCATATCCATGCCATTTAGTTTTTCTAACTCGAGTGAGTAATAGAGTAAATTTTGTCTAACGGATATATTCTCCTTTGCAGGCATGCAGACGGTAGTGTTAAATTTTGGGATGCGAGTGCAGGGACCTTACAAATTTTGTACAAATTAAAATGTTCTAAAGGTAAAAATGTGTTTTTTATATTAACTATTTAACTAACACACCGATTTTTATGGCTTTTATAAGAGTACACTTTAATGAATTGACAATATTTAAATTACATTTGTTTCCAGTATTTGAGAGGCGGGCGAGTAGTTCTAGTGGGGCGTCGTGGGAGGAGGACGCGCCCCTGGGCATCCAGCAGATGGCGCTGTGCGCGGAGTCCCGGCGACTAGCGGTGGCGCTGCCGCACGGACACTGCGTGCTATTCAAATTTCGCAAGACTGAAACGCACACAGAAACATATGTAAGATATCACTTAAATAACAAACAAATAACAAAATCAATATCTCAAGTAGTTACAATGAAGTCATCCAAATATGAAAATAATAAAACGTTTTTTATTATTTATTGTGTGGATATTTTATCGATATATTTTTAAATTTTGGGTGCATTATTTAACCCAGAATACATAGTTTTAAAATAATATCTATTAAGATTTGTATACATATACTTATAATAAGACAAATTTATTTATCTAACACACTTGATAATACCCTTTGTTCAGGTCTTAGAAATTCCTGTAATATCAGAAGCGCTAGAAGAAGAAACGTCTCCGGATATAGAGGGCGGCCGGTCTATGTCGTTTAGTAAAGCGGGGGACGCGACGGAGGGCGAAAGCCGAAAAGTGAGTTTCAATCGATTTCTTTTGTCGATCATTTTTGAATAAGTATTTTTTTTTAGTTTTTCCTCGAGTTCAGAGTATTTCGAACTTTTGTTCATTTATTGATATCATTCACGTGTCATATACAGAGTACATAACATAATTTTAGAATTTACACAAGTTTTAAGTGTTGACCACTGACTGACAGATAAGTTCTCAATAGTTCATGATGATTGACAATTTGACAGTTGTAATATGAAAAATGTGTCTGATTATCGGCGAGTTAAGCCATCCCGAACTTATGTATCGGTGTTGAAACTGGTCTTAATTTTTTTAAGCTTAAGTTTGAATTCATCAAAAGATGTTGAGTTTCCACATCGTACTTAAAATATGTGTTCGTCGATTCGTTGAGGATTCAGAAACTATAAGATGGCGTTCTGTGTGTGCAGTCGGGCGTGTGGGCGGGCGGCGGCGGGGGCGGGCCCGCGGGCGGCGGGCTGCGCGTGCGCGGGGCGGCCGGCACCGGCGGCGCCCGACGCGCGCCTGGCTTCCAGCCCGCGCTGGTGGCGCTGCAGGCCGGCCCGCCGCATCCCGTCACCGCGCTCGCCATCAACTCCTCCACCGGCCTGTGAGTAATACGGACGGGCCCGGGCCTGGCTTCCAGCCCGCGCTGGTGGCGCTGCAGGCCGGCCCGCCGCATCCCGTCACCGCGCTCGCCATCAACTCCTCCACCGGCCTGTGAGTAATACGGACGGGCCCGGGCCTGGCTTCCAGCCCGCGCTGGTGGCGCTGCAGGCCGGCCCGCCGCATCCCGTCACCGCGCTCGCCATCAACTCCTCCACCGGCCTGTGAGTAATACGGACGGGCCCGGGCCTGGCTTTCGAATCGAATCAAATAATTTATTTGCGTTAAACAGGGTACTTACAATGATGTTAACGATTATAATAAGTTTATGCTAAGACCTTCTTAGCCATATCTAATAGCATGCAAATGTTACTTACTGTTACATAGAGTTGAGATAATTTGAATAATATTCAATTATTACAATTCTAACAAATTACAACATTGATTACAATATTGATTACAATTCTAACTAATTACAATATTAATAACAATTATCGTTTTAATTAAAACATAGTGCATGTCATAAAAAATCAAACGTCAAGATTAATATTAAATTATTGAGTACATGTAATGCATTCAGCCCGTGCTCAAAGCGCTGCATACCGGCAGGCATGGTGACAAGATTTCGGGGAAGAAAAATTGACATGTCTCACAAGTTTCTTAGACGCGATTCAAAACCGTTAACTCTAATGAATAATACGATTATGACTACGCACAGGGTGACAAATCACCGATGACGGATTGGCTTGTATAAATTAATCTCGAGGTGGTGTAAAAATGCTGTCACCAAAAAAGGTATGATTCAAACTTTTATTTTGTACTTTTACTTATGTACGTAAGAATCAATGTACCTTGGTGATTAATAATCAAGCTGAGAAAGTGGAAAATGATTTTGTTTCAATATCCTATCTGAATCTCTAGTAAAAATAGATATATACCTTATTAGAAATAGGTTATTGAAATTGGCACTGCCTGCACCACATACAACAGTAATTTTAATAGTGTTGATATACTATTACGTGGCATTACATAACTTACATACGTAGCGTTACATAAAGTGGCTATAATTTCACTGCAATTAGGCACATAATGACACCTATAATCAAACTGTGACTTTTTCATTACTATTATTCACAAGTGAGTTATAGGTTTTTCTTTTATTTTATTGGTTGAGTTCACAGACAAGTTGCTTTGTTCTTAAAAAACTTTCGATACCAAAAATATCGTGTTCAATAGTACAAATAAATTAATATACCTATTGCTTGCTCATTTCATGCACTTCGTATTTAAATAGATAATTTCAACTTGTAAGTACGTGTTTAATAAACAAAACTTTCACTCAAATATCTGTAAAAACTAAACTCCCCATTTTGGATGTATATATTAGTCTATGGCCGTTGATGCGCGCACATAGGAAAACTAACAATTTTTTCTTGCCATTGTGAAAAAAATTTCACTACTTACTCGTTTTCACTGTTGAAATTATAGTTATTTATTATTATTTTCTTCATAAGTGTGTTGAAAAACGTCGTATGATACACGTGTGTATTGATGATTACCGTCCTCGGGTCTCTCAATGACGACTCAGCGGTAATCACCAACATTACACACTTGTACCGTAATGTCCTCTTGAGTATTTTTTACTTTATATAGTTTAATTACTTTTATTTTAAATGTTAACATTACCATTTGTCTTTGTTATATAATTACTAGTACTCACTTCTTATGCTCGAAATTAATAACCTATCTGTAGATATGGATAGGGCTATCTGAGATAGTTGCTTAGGATATTTTTGTTAATATGACCAAAATAACGACGGTTGCTAGGCAACGAACCCAGTATCCAAGGCAACAATTTCAGATAGCCCAATCCACATCTACAGATAGGTTATTAATTAATTTCTGGCGTTAATCAACAGTTGTAGGAACTAATCCAGGGAACTAAGGTTTTTAAGTAAGAATTGTAGTAACAACTGTGTTCAAATTGTAACCGTTCGTTCCTGAAGAATCATCATCATCATCATCATTCAGCCTATTGCAGTCCACTGCTGGACGTAAGCCAAGGTGCGCCACAAGACACGATCTCCCGCCTTGTTGCCACTACCCGCAACCTTTCTCAGGTCGTCGGTCCTGAAGAATAAATAAATGAATTAAATAAATAAAAAAAAATTATATATTCCATCAAACGTTCAAATCATTCATTTTTTATTTGAAGTCTTCTAACTAGGTCCCGTTAATTTATTTTATTATTATTGTATTCATTTTTAACTGTTTTTAAAATTAATTAGCAATTTGTTTGTTGTTTTAACATACGTAAATATATAATTAACCTGCTCAAAGTCAAAGTCAAATATTTTTATTCAAATAGACTTATAGATAAGTGCTTTCGAATCGTCCAATTTTTTTTTCCTACCAGCCATTCAGGACGTCTTTTCACTGATTTAATTAACTAATATTGATCAATTGTTATTGGTTCCAAACTAACATTTATTTTTAGTATTACTGGATTGTATGTGTAAATCTAAGTTTGTGGACTGTTATTGTGTCGGTTCAATAACTTATCTACAGTAACGGTCGGTTTCAATAACCTATCCTCAGTAAGAGATAGGCTTACTAGAGCTTTGTTGCCTAGATATTTTTGTTAATCAGCCTAAAATAACCCAAAATAACAGCGGTTGCTAAGTAACGTAACCAAGGTAGGCCTACCTATTGTTATGGATAGATTATTAAAACCGGCCCTAAGAGATGGGCTTACTAGAGCTTTGTTGCCTAGATATTTTTGTTATTCAGCCCAAAATAACCCGAAATAACAGCGGTTGCTAAGTAACGTAACCAAGATACGCCTATCTCTTATTAGGGATAGATTATTGAAACCGGCCGTAAATAAATAAATAAACCAAGTAAGAGCGTGTGTCGTATGGTGGTGCAGCATGGCGTGGGGCGGCGAGCGCGGCGTGGTGGTGGCGGACGTGTGGCGGCGCGCGGTGCTGCTGGCGCTGGCGCCCGCGGCGCTGCCCGTGCCGCGCCCGCCGCCGCCCGACCGCCAGCGCTCGCCCAGCCTCGATCAGGTACCGCCGACGCTACTCGCCGCCAGGTTATATGCTACTACAGAACAGAGGCGGTGTATATGTTCAGATATTTCTCGTTTTATACACTAGATTTCAATAAAAATGTCTATGACTATAATGCTGTTCTCTGTCATCTGAGGCTATTAAAACCTATAATTATAAAATTAAACTGATAAATGATTCGGAAATGTAAAGTATAATGATTTTTATTTTTAAAAAACAGCGAATAGCACTATAACTAGATAGATCCTGATAAAACGAAGCCCAAAGACAACCACACCGTCAGAATCGCTTCTGTATAACAAAAAATAATGACTACACGAAAACCGCATCAACACTCAGCATAATCAAATGATTTTTCTAACATCTTAGTTAAAGTATCTATCTCTTTCTACTCTTTCGATTCGTTAAAATCATATTTAGCATTAAAGATAAAATATTTTTTTTGGCAGTTGAAAAATGTTTCTTCATGTCGCTGTACTAGAAAGTAACAATAATTCTAGTGAAATTATTATTCTTCACAATGAAACGGATCAAATCCATCAATTTAAAAGTGTATAGTTTTTTAATAAAGCAGATAATATAATTAAAAGACAATCACATCTATTTCTATTTTGTACCGATATTTCACTGATTTTATACTGTTTCTTACCACATTGAGTCTTTCTTAAATCATACTTTTACATCAGAAATATGACTTAGAAGATCCACGGGCAACACTCACCGGATATAAATAAGTACTAGCTCAATTCGTAAACAAAACAGTCAACATAAACGATCGGTAGTCGTTTAGAATATAGGAAGCCACACGCGACACTACACACGAGCCGGCGGCTCGCGGAGGACGGGTGAGTACGAGGATCGCGGCGGACGGGACTCGGTCCGGTCTTTTATTTTTGTATTCTGTTCAGTTGCTATTTTATTTTGTTGAGTTTGAGTTGCCCCGGGCGCGGCCCCGGCCCGGTCGTCCCGTAGTCCCCCTCCGGTCGCACGCAGCCCGTCCCGCTCGCACTCCCCCCGTCCGTAGCCGGCCGACTCTGATCATTCCGTTGTCCCCGAAGCCCGAGGAGCCGGCGCGCTCGCCCGCCAGCCCCGCCGACGAGCCCGACGAGCGCCGCCCCGACGCCCGCCGCAAGTCCAACACCTGGAAGACGTTCAACCTCAAGAGGCAGCTCTCTAAAGTCGATCTCAAATTCAAGGCGGCGTTCGCGGCGCCCGCCGAGAACGCCGTCGAGGACGCGAGCGACAGACCCGAGCCGAGAGCTCCCGAGCCGAGCGCGCCCGAGCCTCGCGGCGAGCCTCGCGACGCCTCGCCCGCTCCCGAGCCGGCCGCCTCGCCCGGCTCGCCGGACGACGTGGCCGACGCCTTCGAGCGCATGCACCGCGAGCTGCAGGAGCGGCGCGCCACCGACGCCTACGAGCGCATGCACCGCGAGCTGCAGCAGCGCTGGCACGAGCGCGAGGCGGCGGGCGCGGGGGCGGCGGCCGAGCCGGGGGCGGGGGCGGGGGCGGGGGACGAGCCCGTGGCGCCGCCGCGGCGCGGGCGGGAGCGCGGCGAGCGCGAGGCGCGGCTGCTGTCGGTGCCCAACATCAAGTACAGCAAGCGGGCCGCCCCCGCCCCCGCGCCGGCCGCCGCGCCGCCGTCGTTCGCCGGCAACATCATGCGGCGCTTCAGTGAGTACCCGCTCTCGTCCCGCGCGTCCGTCGCCGGCGCCGGGCCCGCCGGTTAGCACTAGCCGTTGCTCGCTGTGACCTAGAGTAGTTCGCGGTTTCGATCGGTTTGGAATGGTACTGGTTTGGCGATTTTTTAATGCTCTCAGATAAAGTAGCTCCCTTTTTTGATAATGACGGGTAGACGACGGTAGATCTAGAGGTGATGGTAGCTAGTTTTTTTTTATTCGATCGCCCCGTTCCCGGGACGAACGGACCGAGCCGACGACTTCGCGATCGCCGATCGATCATCTCGCGATCCGTAGATGTGAACGGCCGGGGCGGGCGCCGTCCGCCCCGCTCCCCCGGCTCGCTTTACGCTTTTTGTGATTTTTGGCTTGTTTTGTTATTATTTATATTATTTTATTATTTATACGTCGAACGTCCTAACCGAGGTGTATTATATTGTAAACGATTCTGTAAAATATATTTCGTCCTGTACCGACGCACGGGCGAAGCGACGCACGCGGTGGAGGTCGGGGCCGGGAGTAGAATCGAGCTGACGCCTCTGTTTTCTATTCGAAGGACTCATCGGACGAGGACTCGACTAACTGCCTAAAGTATCTGTTCGCCGACTTCCTCGGTAATGGTCGGTAGTGTGTGTAGCGCTAGTGACGCGCGGCTTGTCGCAGGGCTCGCGCTGGCCGCCCTGTGCGCGCGCCCGGGCCGCGGGGGCGCCGCGCCCGCAGGCCCGCCCGCAGGTACGCCGCCCCGCCCCGCATCCCGCATCCCGCGTCCCGCATGCGGGCGCTGCTGCCCCAGCGCGCACACTGCACACTCGCGCGCTTCACCCCTGGCTGCAAGGGAAATCGTAATCTAACCTATCGCTCCATCATAATTCCTTGTTCCTATCATAATTCTAAATTTAACTAAATTTATTTGTACACTGAAGGAAATGCAGTTCTCAATCGTATCGAAGAAAGTCAAAGTCTCTTCGGAACGATCGGTAATGTACCTATAACTTGTGACAAACGAGCGACCTTTTAAACGCGCATGCACCTCGACTCGAACCTGCAGACGTCGATGCCGATGACAATATTTACCAGAAATTTTGATTTATTAACCTGCTTTATTAACTATATTTAAAATGTTATCCTGCTAGTTTGATCAGGGGTGAAGTGACCGAGTGTGCGGGTGAGTATGAGTAACCACGGGCACAGTTATCACCTGTTACTAACCCGGTGCGTGTGGTGGGCGGGGGCGTGGAGCGTCGGCTAGTTCGTGGGCGGCGGCGGCAGCGTGGCTCGGTGTGTGTGTTGTAGATGAACGGGCCGGGCGGCGGGGGCGGCGGGGGCGGCGGGGGCGGCGGAGCGGGCGGCGGGGGCGGCGGGGGCGGCGGCGGCGGCGGGGGCCCGGCGGGCGCGGGCGCGGGGGGCGGGGGCGGGGGCCCCGGGGCGCGCGTGCGGCGCTCGCGCTCGCAAGGTACCCGCAAACTGCACAAGTGCCTGTCCACCGCGTCCGACGTGTACAACGTGCCCCCCGCCCCGCAGCTCTCTCTGCTGACGACGCGGCAGTATTGCAGTTTTGGTAGTACAGTCACCTTGTCGGCCTCGTTTCCTTCCGTTCTGAAACAGTCGCAGTTTCCTCGCCTTTTTTTGGTTTTACTGTTTTTCTTTTCATTTTTTTTTTTACTCGTCTGGAGATTTGGACTTATTTTCTAAGCCGTCGCATCTGAAGTTAATATTTGTCAAAACCTTTAAAATCTGTTTTAGTATCGTACGAGTATATCTCTCAATAATTAACACTTCTAAAACTCGCAATCCTAAATCTTCCAGCAGGTCTCCAGTGACTAGTTCATACACCTGACGTTCACACTTGAATGAACGATGTTTTTTATTTCTATTATTATAGCAATGTTTCTGTGTCCGCCTGTCCGCTTGCTCTCGGACAATCACAAATATTTTGTCTGCACTGAGACAAATGGTATCAATCCATGAATCCTGGTCAATTGTTGTTATATTCCAAAACGTTGAGACGTCTCCAGACGACTTAATAATATCTGATTTCTCAACTTCTTTTAATTTGTCGAATAAGTTGTTTCGATTTTAATTTTCCTCTCTACACTCACTGTTATACTTCCTTCATTTCTTATACTAACATCTTCACATGAAGCAAATTGAACATACGACCATGCCAACATTATTAAAGAAGTCCAATTAACAAAAAGTGTGTCATGTGTTCAAGTTTGCATCCAGTAATATAAGAATTTTGGCCACTGACACCCAAAATAAGTCATTCTAAATTTAACCATAAACGTACTTCTTACATAACTAACATGAAAAACTAAAATTGTTCATCAACTCTCCTAACACCACCTGCGAGTGGTGACGTCACGCCCCTTTATGATTTGCCGCCGAGCATGCACCGACTTACTGTCATTCTGTTTATTTATTTGATCAATTTCCAATTTCAGATCGGAATCATTTAATAGGTAATCATTGGATTATACCACACATTTTGTTTAAATTTTATTTTCTAGTTGTTCAATCTTGAGTAGTGTTTCCTTTGTTGTACCTCATTGCCGACTCTGGAATGAGACCTCTTCTAACTGGTGTGTCATGTCATGTCGAGCGCGTCCGTGCTGTATGATGGTCAAGGCCGGCGCGACGCGTGCGGCCGGCCTTCGCCCCGCACGCCGCGCGCCGCCGACCTACTCCTGTTCGTGAGAACATGCTTGTAACATATTTGATTTATTTGTCGGTACAGAACCAACTATTCCGCAGTCTGTCGCATCTATGGAGTACTTACACATTATGCAACCCAATGGTATCCGAACATGCATCCGTTTTACTTTAATTATTATTATTGTTTTTTTATTTGGATCGTTATCGGCTTGGGGCTCCGGCCCGCCCACACACCGTAGTGCGTACGTTAGTCGCGTTGTGGCTGTGACTGTTTTGTCTTGTTCTCCTCTTCCACACGACACTTGATTGCACTTACCGACTTCGAGTGGCATGACTTAGTTTACGTGAAAGGTGACTTACTACTCAAAACTATTATCTATTTATAATCTACCACTTATTCAGTGTTGCGATATATTATCCGATAGATTGTTACATGTGCATATAAAAAAGCGAGGCTTTCCATATTGTATCAGACACAAGTCCTTATAGTACATATTTTTCTATATTTCGTTTCCTCTGATCTGTATTTTGCTGTCACCGCGTTCACCGTTCGTAGTTGGCTTGCGGGCGCGGTCCGCCCGCGCCGCCCGTCTCTGACCTAACGCTGTTGAGTACATGTCTGTTTATTTCTTTTCTAGCTCGACCACAAAGCAAAAAGATTAAATGGCTCGTTTTTGGCTGCCTCTATATTCGGCTGTCATTATGTCTATGTATGCTTACAATCTTCTTATTCGCACTAGATGCATGCGCGCTCGCCTCGTCGCACCGCCCTGTCACGTAGATGTAGTGTTCGTTGCATTGTCTGTCCGTCCACGACGCTTGGTGTAGTGGCGGGGTCTAGCGGATCCGGGCTTGGGTTTTGGTAGGGTCTAGCGGACCCCGGGCTTGGGTAGTGGCTGGGTCTAGCGGACCCGGGCTTGGTTAGTTACTGTAGCGATAGCGGGGTAGCGCCGGCGTTGGCCGCCCGCGGGCCGCCTGCTTAGCGTAGCGACCTGCTCGACCCATTCCATATCACATACTGTTTAATTTGCTCATCCCATTCTTGTAAATAAACTTGTCTCGCTGCTTCTCATCTAACAATCGATCATCTAGAGCTGTTTATTAAAGTGACACTAAACGATGAAAAATAAGAAATTAGTGCTAAAATATAGTAAGATGAAGGGTGTTTTGTCTGTTTAATTGTCTAATATCGTAAATAATCTCTCACGAAGCACCTACCATCTGTCGTAAAGTTAAGTGTTTACCTACTTATATACAATCTGGGTCGGTGATAGTTCCCGACGGTCCGCTAGGAGGACGGTGTGTAATAAGCTGAGATTGGACGGGCATGCAATCACATTTTTTAGCATGAATCTCCTCTGATTTTTTCCGATTCCCACTTCAGAGAGTATGCCGCACCGAGATGGTTGATTTCAGCTAATTTCACAACCGCACTGGAACACTTGGTGGGCTACAGCTAGCTTTAGTTGCCACTGTACTTCGTAGAATGACTGAACGCAGTTATTGACGTCTCTTTTTTTTTCAAATTATGTAATAATTTAACTGTAGCATCTCCAGTTCCTTAGATATTGCAAAGAAATCAAATCATGTAAGCATTCGAAATACTACAGTAATAAGTAAATCAAATAAAGAATGAAATTATATTCTATACCTGTTTCAAACCTGTTTGAAAGCAATGAAATCTCACTTTTACTTATCCATTTGTAAAATTGATTGCAACAGACCTTACCTCATTTTGAAAAATGATCAAGCTAACAATTGGCGCAACTATAACTTAGTAAAAGCCTTAGACTTGAACGCATATCAGCGCGAAAACTCTGAAAAAAAAACGTTTAAAATGAATGCTTAGATGATTCTGTAGTTGTAGTGACATACGTGACGTCACTAACTGCGCGTGTAAGCCCCCTTGAGGGGGAGGGTCGGGGGGCGCGCGGTAACCGTGTTGTTGTGTTGCCGGCGCGCGCAGACAAACTGGACAGCTCCTTCTCGAGGTCCCGCTCCAGCTCCATGTCCAGCCTCGAGAACATCTCGCAGGAGGGCATACAGTGCCTCGCCTTCGCCGACAGTTATACCAAGAAGTCTGGTAAGTTTCTTTTTTATAAAGATTGAATTTTAACGTCACAATAGAGAAAGTTCAATATTGACATCACTGTGCCTGGTAAAATAAATAGATATGTAGACACATCAAGTTTAACAGTTGAACTACGAAAACACCTCTTTTTACGAACCTTTTATTAGTTATACAAATGGCATAAAAAGCTCGTTCAAGTTCAACAATGTACTCTTAAATCTAAAATATTTATGTGGCTTTCCACTATATAAATTTTCGCATTTAATTCAATTTAAACGTCATAAGAGCAATAAACCATACCTAATTTTAGGTCCTTCGAGCCGGATTCATATATTTTTCCCTCCATCAGACCCGACGCTGTTGCTGCCGACGCTATGGATAGGCACGAGCCAAGGCTCCGTGTTCACGATGCAGCTCAGCCTGCCCGACGCCGACGTGCGCCACATACAGCCTGTCGTCGTCACCACCGCCGGTGCGTGCCACAAACTGTCCTTTAAATTTCCAATAAACAAAGTTCATTTACTGTTTGCATTTGGCAAAAACTATAAGTACAACTGGACTAAGCTGCAAGTTTAGTAATTGAAGCGTGGTGTTTTCAGTTGAATAAGATCTATGAGATTTGGGAAATTGGTGATAGGCGAAAGATCGCGTTAGATATAGTATTGATCTCGCACGTCTATTAGTACTAACTCGAAATACTAAATGCGAATGGAACAATATTTGTCTGATCTTAAAATAAGTTTAGCTAATTAAAATTAATTGTCGTTTCCAGGTGGACCCATATTTAGGTTAAAAGGCTCAATTTTGACGATGTCATTTCTTGACTGCAATGGTGCTCTCATACCTTACTCTTACGAAAGTTGGAAAGACGATAGTAAAGACGTGAGTACCTACTAAGTCATTTAATCCGATAACTGTATCTAATACATTAATTGAACATTTAGCTTACTAGAGGAATTATATTATAGTTCTAAAGACTGATCAATAAGGCTTTGCGAACCGATGGCATAACTACTTTGTTATTCACAAGTGCTTGCTCTTAACAGCATAGAATGATTATATAATATAACAGCAAAATATGTACCTTACAGACAAAAGAACGGCGGGAACGCACGCCAACAAAGCAGGGTTCCTCCAGTTCCGGCAGCCGGATGTCACCGACGCCCGGCGCCGAGCCCGCCGGCGCCGGCGACCGACAGTTCGTCGTCATCGCCTCCGAGAAGCAGGCGCGCGTCATCGCGCTGCCCAGCCAGAACTGCGTCTATCGCCAACAGATAGTCGACACGGATTTCGTCGTCAAAGCAGAAATAGTCAGCCTTAAAGGTACGCGAGCAGACGCGACGGATACTGCATCGTGCTGAGATAATAAGCCTCTAATCTTTTATGTTTCCGATCAAGATGCTGAACCTGCGAATTTCAAAGTGAAAGTAGTTCATTAACTCTATCGCAGTCCAGTGCTACGCCGACATGATCACTGTTTAGATTTATGTTTTTTTTTGCCTAGTGAGGCATCCTGATCACCACGGAATCTTCGTTTGTTGACTTCCAGATAGTGTATGTCTCGTCAATTACCTGTCGACCGGCCACCTGGTCGCCTACAGCCTGCCCTCCCTGCGGCCGCTCGTGGACGTCGACTTCCTCCCCCTCTCCGAGCTCAGGTGAGTCCCTCCGCAGTCCGGCACTGCTCGGTGTAACACCACTGGCTGCCGTCGACACTCGGTGTCGTGGTCCCGCCCGCGGGGGCGCATACACTGTCCCGTGACACGCAGATCACTTAGACGACTCTCTGCACCGAACGAAGGCACTAAATGATAAACGGCTTATTTTACTAGACATTTTCAGCCTGTATAGCTTCGCAATTTTATCACTATAACGACGCTAGATAACTCTCGCGCTGATCGATCGACCGTCATTGTCTGGTTTTCGCATTCATATTTTAATCATCTACCGAAAACCATATAATTATATTTTGTGATCATTTGCTATTTTATCATTTGGGAGCCTACCGAAAGACTTCCTGTACTGAATTCGATGTTAGTATCGTAGACTCGCCCGGTGGGGCACGGCCCGCGCGGCGGCCCAAACCGGGCCGTGCCGCATCGGCGACGCCGCCGGTGTCACTCTCTACTTCGAAATGTCGCAGCACTCCGCCGCTGACGCTACGTTGTGCTACTTCTAATCACAAAGTAGACAAAATTTTGCAACTCTTTCGAGCACCACCTGTGCTTACGATATTTGGCACTCTTTATCTATTTTTCAGTTGATAATTATTATAATCGGACAACCCCGACACCACTCGAACACACCTCGGGGCGGCCCCGGCCGCTCCGTCGACTCGTCTAACCTGGGTGCTAACGAACCGTAACCCCGTGGATGTACCTACTAACGCCCCTTTAGATACCGGCTCGACTCTGGCCCCTAACCGATAGTTGAATGTTCCCAGTGACTAACGCCCATTAGCGTAGCCCCGCACGCGCACGCGCACGCGCACGCGCATCGACCGCCATACCGTGTAACGTGCGCCCGCGAGCGCGCCCCCGCCGCGAGAGGGCGCGCTGGCGGGCGCATACTGACGATGTCTGTGTTCCTGGTAGCTTCCAGACACAGACCAAACAGAGGGGTATCGTAGACCCAATGCTCTCCATTTGGGGCCAGCAACTCATTGTAAACGAGGACACGGACCAGTAAGTGACCGTCCATACGATAGCCTCGTGCCGTCACTTGTCATGTGGAGTCTCACTCCGGCCTCTGTTGCGTTCCTTAGACATGTTTGTTCATGTTCCGTTCACGATCGCTTCTGACCCCTCCCTGTTGTGTCTACAGTACCTTAACCTTATAGTGGACTCGAGGCAAATCGCCGGGACGCCACGCGACGACACTTTTGTCGATTGCGGCCGCCGCTGGCGACGGTCCGGGCGGTTTGCGTCGGGCCGGAACGGCTGCCTGAGATTCTGCTTGTCTAGATCCCCTACTGTCCGACGATATCTTGTGCGTCACCCCCTCCAGCGACACACACACACACTCTACTCACACACACTTGGACTGTCCACAATGAGTCGCTTCACTCGCTAACTTTTCTTTGCTCTACTCGTACTCTACAGATCCAATCTATGCTTTCAGCATGAGCGCTTAACTTTTCCGTGTGATCTATGTGAAAATGTTCGGTTTCCTTTCATCGTATTTAGATATGACTGAATAGAGACTTCAGTTCAGATACATGTTCATAGTAAATGTTAGCGCTTCTATGTTAGAAATTAATTTTGTCTCATAGAATTCATGAAGCAACGGATGGATTTCAAGGTGAGATTCTTCATTTAAGTTACCTTAAGTTTCGAATCATTTACATACTTAATTGTTAACCGACATACCTACATAAATTGTTAATGGTTACAAATCAAATCGCGTAACAAAATCTAAATCTGTTGAGATAAATAGCAGCGTGACGCGCAGCGAGGCCAACAATAACAATGGGCGCCCGGTGTTGCAGGATAGCGCGGACGTTCTGCTTCAGCAATCGCGGCCACGGCCTCTACTTGGCTTCGCCCTCCGAGATACAGAAGTTCACCATTGATGCAGAATTCTGGTAAACAAATTAACCTTATCAGCATTAAAAAGTTTAGACCAAGTTTTAGGCGAAAACGTTCATGAAAATAGACGTTTATGATTTTCAAACGACTAATATACAGGATGGTCCAAAAAGTAACGTAAAAATTTTTTTTTTAGATTCATCACACCTGGGTGTTTCTGAAAATACCCCATGTGTGTTCCGCGATTTTAAGTAGTTTAGAAGTTATGATTTTTCAAATGTGTATTTGCATATTTTCTACCAGAGCAACTTAAAAAAATCACAACTTGTTTAATTTCGAACAAACTTGTTTTGATTCGGCCCTGGTTGGCAGGTTCACCGAGCTGCATGTGAAAGAGGTTCGGTGAGCCTACCCTTTGGGGGTGTTAATTTAATTTTAGTATCCTTTGTTTTCATAATTTATTACCTACTAACATAGTCTATAAGTTATATTGTTACTAACAATCTATGGATCGCTTTTGTTTTATTTATTAATAGTAAGTTTGACAACTTATCAAACTATCTGTCAGATTCAGTATCGTTTTTTTTTTATCTATGGAGTTAGTTTCCGGTTTCTTAAAATATTTCGTAGAATGCAATTATGTCAAAGGGGTTTAAGAAAACGGCAACACCGTATTCAAGTGATTAAAAAAATGTGACAAAATGGATGTCGGTGAATTTCAATTCGCATGCGAATTGTATTTGCATAAGAATTTCGAATGATTAAAAAATACGTCTCTAGAAACTTTCCGCCCCAACGGCCATCGGTTCTTCTCGTTATGTGTCCCGCCCACTGTCACTTCAGCTGAGCAATCCTTCGAGCGATATCAGTAACTTTAGTTCTCCTGCGGATCTCCTCATTTCTGATTCGATCACGCAGGGAAACGCCGAGCATAGCTCTCTCCATTGCGCGCTGAGTTACCTTGAGCCTCCTTATCAGACCCATAGTTAGCGACCACGTTTCACTGCCGTAAGTAATTACTGGCAACACACACTGGTCGTAGACTTTCATCTTGAGACACTGAGGTAAGTTGGATGCGAAGATTTTACGGAGCTTCCCGAATGCTGCCCATCCGAGTTGGATTCGAGGAGAGATCTCTTTCTCAAAGTTGGACTTACCTTACTGGATTGTCTGTCCAAGGTAAACGTAATGGTCAACAACTTCGAGTGTAGTATTCTCAACGTGAACTGTAGTGGGTATAACATAGGCATTCGACATAATTTTCGTCTTATCCATGTTCATCCTAAGACCCACTCTGTGGGAAGCACTACGGAGCATTGTGTTCAGGTCCTCCAGGGTCTCAGCAATAAGGACTTTATCATCGGCAAAACGAAGGTGTGTCAGATACTGGCCATTTATGTTGATGCCGCGTCCTTTCCAGTCCAAAAGCTTAAAGATGTCCTCCAACGCAGCTGTGAACAGTTTCGGAGAAATGACGTCTCCCTGTCTCACACCTCGCTGCAGTTGGATGGAATTTGTGCTCTGGTTCTGTAATCGGACCGACATGGTGGCATGTTCGTATAAGTACCTTAACACCTCGATATACCTATAGTCCACTTGGCACCTCTGGAGAGACTGCAGCACCGCCCAGGTCTTAATCGAATCAAAGGCTTTCTCATAGTCCACGAACGCCAAGCAAAGTGGCAGATTATACTCTTCGGTCTTCTGTATAACCTGCCGCAGCGTATGGATGTGGTCTATGGTGCTAAAGCCTTTTCGGAACCCGGCTTGTTCGGGAGGTTGGAAGTCGTCGAGCCTGCGAGTAAAACGATTTGTGATGACTCTCGAAAACAGCTTATAAACATGGCTTAGAAGTGAGATGGGTCTGAAGATCTTTAACCGGGTCTTGTCACCCTTTTTAAAGAACAAAATCACCTCACTTATATTCCATGCTCTTGGCGTTTTGCCCTCGACGATAACGGAATTGAACAGCTTCTGGAGGACTTTGAGTAGCGGGTTACCGCCCGCTCTCAGAAGTTCCGCAGTAATTCCATCATCGCCCGCCGTCGCCTTGTTGTTTTTTAGTTGCTTGAGAGCCATACTAATCTCGTACAAGCTGACGTCCGGGATATCTTCGGTGAAGTGTCGGGTAAGCTTGGCTCTGGGGTCTTTAGCCTTGCTTTCAACAGGTGTCTGCGTAGAATATAGCTGCCCATAGAAACTCTCGATCTCCCTCAGGATTTCAGGTTTCGTAGAAATGATGCGACCGTCGTCAGTTTTCAGCTTCGTCATCTGGCTTTGCCCAATAGACAGATCTCTCGCGATCACTTTGGAGCCTTTGTTACGCTCGATAGCCTCTTTAATACAATTCGTATTAAATTGGCGAATGTCGCTTGTCAAAGACTTAGAGATCTGCCTATTTAGCTGCCGATAACGATGAGCATCCGCTGAGTTCTGAAGCCTCATTTCACGTCTCTGATCCATGAGTAGGAGTGTGTGGTCGGAGAGTTTCTTTAACTTGGTACGGCGGGTCTTAAAGAACCTAGACCCTACCGTACGGACAGTGTCCACCACCATGTTGTGTAAATCGTCCACATCTATGCTGTTCTCGAGGGCTTCGAAGCAGTTTTGGAGCTCGAGTTGAAAGCTCTCGGGGTATTGGATATGGGCCGGTAATAGACGGAGCGTAGATTTTATTAGTCTCGATCTTTCTAGCTTTACGTTGATATTCAATGTGCCACGTACTAATCGGTGATCGCTTCCCGTCTTAACGGTGTTGATCACAGTAACATCATTGAATATCTGCTTCCACGTCGACATGATAAAATCTATCTCATCTCATTTTTTACTGTAAGTAAGTAAGTAGTAGTTCTGAATAATGCAAAAATACGTCTCCTGGAATGGCGACCGCGGACCGACTATTGTATGACGATTGAAGACCTTTTTCGATGATTGACGACTGCTGTACAATGATTGACGACGAATATACAGGTGTACGATTATTGACGACTGTTTAATTTAATTAATCACGATTGAAAGCTGCTGTATGACGAGTGACGACCGTCCTCGATGATTGACGACTAATCTACGAAGATAGATGACTGTTGAACGATTATTGACTTTAGTACGATTATTGACAACTTATGTATTATGATTGACGATTAATGTGCGAAGATTGACCACTGTTGTACGACGATTGACGATTGTTGTACGAAGTTTGACGCCGTTTACGATGATTGACGACCGTTGTACGATGATTGTATGACTATTGATGACAACTGTACGATGTTTGACGACTGTTATAAGACGACTGACGAGATTGCCGACAAATGTATGTATATTGACGACTGCTTTACGCCGATTGAAGACTGCTAGACGGTGGCTTCTCTCTCTCCTAGTTACAAGGTCGTAACATTTTTCGATTTGGTCGAATGGCGTAGCTTCTTTCACGTTTATAAGTGTTTTTTTGTGATTGTGAAATTAATTAAAAAAAAATTATATATATTAAATCGTATGTTTGTTTTTGTAATCAAACAACTTGCCCGGATATTTAAAAAGTTTTATTTCAATTAACAGTGCGCGCCAAAATTTGATATGTGCTTTAGTACACAAATGATAAATTTTAAATAAGTTTTAATAATAAATATTGAAAAAGTCAACTCGGCCACAAGTGAAATCCCATCTGAGAATTCACTTGGGGCCGATTTTTTTTTTCAATATTTTTCTATGTACAATTTATCATAAGTATAAAAATAGCATTGAAAAATGCAAAATTGAAAAGTCATGGTGATTTAGTACGTTTGTTTTGTTTCATTACAGCCAGCAGCTGAACGAGATGCTGGGCGAGCTGTTCCTGCCGCGCGACATGCCCGAGCCGCCCAAGGAGAGCTTCTTCCGCGGCCTCTTCGGCGGCGGCTCGCGCCCGCTCGACCGCGAAGAGCTTTGTAAGTTATACTGCTAGGCGATTGCGTAAAGTCAATCGTATTCATTTGAGGAAAGCCGGGATCACGTCTCCTGGAAATGCTCACTTTATGACCTCAACTTTGAAGCAATGTTGAGTAAGATCTTAGTTTGCCAGCCTGGCCCCGTGTACCACCAGGACCTCACTAGTACTAGGAAAAAATTTGACGCACTGCGCGAGTTTGCGCAGCTCTAGCACGACATTTGCCGAACCTACGAGTGGCCGATTAGAACCGAGAGTAGCCCGACGCGAAGTGCCGTAAGTACTATGGTGCCTAGTCCCAGAAGAGGGACAGTAGGCAAAAAGGGATCATGGATATAGAAATTTGTGGGGAGTCAAGATAAGCACGGATGGGGAAAGGGCCCTTAAGCAAGTACCCCTGTGCTCTCCCTTGATTCGGACCGTATGCCATAATGGTGGAAGGACCATGGGGTGGTGGAGTTCATATTGTATCATATTTTATATCATTCCATACAAACTCCAGCCGATCGAATACGATATGAACTATCAAATGAATACGATTACCTTACGCAATTGCATCTCAGGGGTGCGATTCGACGATTGCTGTACTAACGATGATTGACAACAACTGTCCAAATGTATCTCATCATCATCAGCTATGCGTATGTCCACATTGCTGGGGCACTGACCCTCTTTTATAGAGGGATATGGAGACTAGACATGATCCACCACCCGATGGTGTTGGAATATATTTCATCATGTTCGTCAGCCATTTTAACGTCACTGGCCTTCCTTATGGATGGATTTAGGAGAATGGGCTATGTTGATTAGTGGATTTTAACGACATGCAAATACAGCAGGAACCAACTGCTCATCGTGTCTTCCGAAGTATGGAGGAGCTCTAAATAATAAATTTTTGCTTACCGATCTCGTGGCTGACCATTGCGAAGATTGCTTAATCGCAGGTTGAGTGCGTACCATATGCGCCACCGAGCGCTTCGTATTCGTGATTTATATCCTACTAATATTCAAAATGCGCAAGTGGGGACGTTTGTATGTTTGTTACTCAATCTGATGAAATTTGGCACACATATTATTATAGTTTATAGTCGGAATTGAAACAGAATACATTATATCCCGAATGCCCGATATTCCATAAATAGTGAGGCCTAGTCTTTTATAAATCTTATGCATCATCTTATGTTTAGTTCTTTTGAAATAAAACAACTTTTACGGATATCAAACGCGCTATATTTCACGAACAAAGTTGTAATTGTCGGAATTATTAGGTTTTTTTGGGGTTTTCTGATTTTCCCGACGTTTCGGCGCCTTTTCAGCTGCCGTGGTCACAGAATGACACACATGACACACGTGGCGCGTTTGATATCCGTAAAAGTTGTTTTATTTCAATGAACAGTGCGCGCCAAAACATAAGATGTACTCAGTTCTTTTTCTGGCTTATCACTGGAAATGCCAGTTGTCACGGTGATCACGGTCTGCCCGCAGTCGGCGAGGGCAGCGGCAAGCCCAACCGCGCCGTGGCCAAGCACGTGCCGGGCCCCAGCGGGCCGCCGCAGCTGGAGCAGCTGGGCGCGCGCGCGGGCTCGGCGGCGGGCGAGGTGGCGCGCGCGCACCAGCTCGTGCTGGAGCGCGGCGACAAGCTGTCGCAGCTCGAGGACCGCACCGAGCGCATGCACTCGCAGGCCGGCGAGTTCTCCTCCTCCGCGCACCAGCTCATGCTCAAGTACAAGGACAAGAAGTGGTACCAGCTGTGAGCGCCGCGAGGACCCTTCGCGAGCTCCCTGACGCGCGGCCGGTAGCCCCGCCGCCTCCCGAGGGCGGGCTCGGTCTCCGGTGGACCGCTCGGTCCGTCGAAAGGAGCCGGTCCCTCGGAGAAATGTATAGAACTGTTTTTGTATACCCTATAAATACTTACTTTAATTATTTCGGCACGGTACCCTCTTTCCGATTGACGTCGTAGCGAAAATGATCCAATATCGAGGCGAGAGGATTCTTTAACTATTCACCGAAGTCGATGTCGTTCGGTCCTAACGGAGTAAATAAACTGTCTCGTTAAACCGAAGCGTTTATTAAAGCGTCGCTTTTTATTAATTCGGGATTGATGAAATGAAGAATCGCCCGTTCGACGCTGAGCACGAGTAGGTACCGTGATCATTTTCGAGGTTACCGACCGATTGTATATAAATACTATTTTCTTTTTGTAACCTTATTTTAATAGTAGTTACGATCAAATCATGTATTTAAGATAGGTAAATCACAAGTGTTTCTATCGAAGGGAGATTGCGACATTCCCGAGTGCGAACGCGAGTGGAACTAAGGAAGCCTGTATAAAGTATTAAGTGAATAAAAACTAATAATGTTTGGAAACTTAAGCATTGGATGACAATAATTTTGTTACCGCACTCCGGGCGCGCGACCGCCGCTCGGCGGCGCTTTCTGCGACTTCAAGCTGCTTTTGTACGCGCCGCAACTGTCTGTACGCTGTATTTATCGGTCTTCATTATAGTTAAGCATTTACGAAAGCCTTAATTAATAAACTTATTAAAGTGCACTTTTGTCTAATAAGAATTTAAATTCGTATGTCGCAATTCGAACTCGTCGGTCGGGTACAAGAAGTGTTTCCATTTTTGTACCCAGTAGTGAAGTTCAGCCAATGCTTACATATTTTGACCATTACGTATATTCAGGATAGTAGATATACCGTCATTGATAAAGTTTGCACGCTTGATACTTTCCTGCCTGGTTTGCGAGCGATTCGTGTACATTTTTAGTTAGTTTTACTATTGATGTCGCAGTGGGCGGGGCGAGCGCGTGGCGGCTGCTGGCGTCGCTCGGCCGCGTCTCGGCCGTCGCTCGCCCGCGTCTCGGCCGTCACTCGCCCGCGTCTCGGCCGTCGTAGCCACCACGCTAAGCATCCTAGCCACCACTCGTTCGCCCTCGACCCACTTCAAATTTCATACTCTTCTACAGAGATGTTAGTTCTGGTTAATTGTATGTACTATTAGAGTTACTCCAGCTGTGTAATATTATTATCGGATGCCAAAGGTTTGTATCGTTATGCTCTTATAAACCTACATACATAATACTTGTTATGAGATTCGTAATCATATTTTAGTTTAGATTTTACCCGTCGTAGTATCGTCGGAGTCGGTCGTCGCCGCAGCAGACGGCCGGCAGTATCACTAGAGGACTTAGCACGCTGCGTTTTAACCAGATTATTTTGGTATAAAAGTATCTACGGATATCGTTAGTACGAGAGGATATTTTCGTATCGGAGTTTACCGGGTTTTAGCAGATACGGCCGAGCGCGAGCGCCGCTCGCTACGGGTAGTCCTCGGCTGCCGCATATCAGTCGAATATATCAACCTACCGCGTACCTATAGAGTCGATACCCCACCAGTCAGATAGTTTTGAGACGCGACTAGCGTATTCTACTTATGGAAGTTAAGATATTATGATAGATTTTTTATTTCCGAATCACCGTCGAACTCACGTCATCGATCGTTCGCTCCGTTTTAGGGTTTCACGTCCTTCGAGCAGCGCAGGCGAGCATTAGTATTCGAAGGTTCTCACTACATAATATTTTAAGGAAATATACGCATAAATTATCGTTGTTTACAGATGGCATAGTTTATCAGATATTTATTTAGGTTCCGGCCGCGCCGCCGGCGGCACTCCGCAGCGGGCGCCGCACGCTAGTCGTGATGTTTAACTCGTTAAGTTTAATTTAGTATTGCCGGCTGGCGCTGGGGCCCCCGGGGGCACAGGGCCCCGCAGGTCACGGGCATCCGGGGGCACGGGGGCGCGGCCGCTGCCGAGACGAGGCGCGCGCGTTAAGTTTCTCGATTCTATCGATTGTTACTCGAGTCGGCGAAGGTTCCATTACAAACGCTGACGATTCATTTGGAAATTATGGGACTAAATTAATAATAAGAATTGTAAATAAATAATAAAACTTGTGGCAAATTATTACTTGTTAAACTGTAATAATCGTAGTTCATTTCGACATTATTTTGTATGGATTAGACGACTGTCTCTTTTTTAATCGTTCGGAAACGAGGAAAATTATTAAACTATTAACTATACATATTGTATATAAAGGATGCTGTTGAATTATATTGATTATTTAGTTTGGTAGATGATTATAGTCATTATATATAAATAAATTATGAAAATATGAGAATAAAATTATATCAAAATATTGAATTTTCGTATTATTTCATTCCTAGCTGAAAGGAAAGGTACACCATTGAAACTCGGGTTTATTGAGCAACTTTTTTAATAAAAACTTTTAACTATGATATAATATAAATACAATAAGAATACATTACGAGCATTTATTATGTCTCGGGCCTTGGGCGCGGGGCGCCAGCCCGGAAGGCACAGTTCTCGTTCGGTCGGGCCTTATGCGCCCGCCGGCTCGCGGCTCACACTCACGCCTACGCACCAACTATTTACATAACGATACATACTAGCAGCCGCAGACGCACTGCCTGCTCACAAATTATACAGAACGTAAACTGATCAAAATTATCTTTGTCATATATAACACAGAAATAGTGCTGTCATTCGAATTGGATTCGATTGCACGATCCGAGGCCGAATTAAAACATCACTACTAGTACAGTCGGCGTCGCGTAACTGGCACAGTCAAAACGTTTCCCGAGCACAGTTAATTAAAACGTTGCAACGTATTGTTTACATTCAAAAACGTTTTTTAAGTCGTTATCTATTACACAACTTTTGTTTTTCTGATACTTCTGATATTCTTGAATATTTTCAATGTTTCTAAATCTACCAAATGTGACGACTGAATCCAATTACTTGACGCCGACTGTACTTATCATCTCCAAAACCCAAATGATTCCGAAGACGACAAATTATTGTGCGATACACATCAGTGCTGCAATGCACAATAGTTTATCGTCTCGTAGACAAAGTGATCTTTTAGTTTGCCCCATCAAGAGTGCTACCACACCAATCGATCGATAGCATCGATCAATGATAGAATGGGTTATCAGTGTAGTAGACACTATTGATCGACGTCCGTTAATGCATTCATCGATCGATTAATGCATTCCACGATCGTTTAATGCAGTCAATCGACGATCGATCGATAGGTATGGTAACACCTAAAGTTAGCGATGGCGGCGAGAGTTCGAAGCCTCGCCACAATATACGTATGAGAATACATACAAATATAAATTGACAAAGACGCCTTGATTTACAAATTGCTGACTAATTGGAGAGCGATGCTACATACAGGCGCTACGCGTCGTCATCGTCACCTCGAGCCAATACAAAGATGCGAGGTGAGGTGAGGTGGCGAGAGGCGTGCGTGTGGCGTCGCCTCGCTACTATTACAAAGTTTGACATACAAATTTATCACATAGAAGTCCTGCACAGTACACGTTGCGTTGGAGGAAGCGACATCGGAACAGCAGCGTAAAAAGGATCACAAGTTCTATCACACTGGACTGATACAAAACGCTAATATATTTCGCTATTACACTCCTTATAAGAATACCATGTAATTAATATACTGGGGCCATGGGCTGCAAGCAAATGTGCGAAACGCAGCAATACATTTCATTATTCAAATTGACAATTCATTACATCTCGTGTCTGGAAGACGATCAGGCAGATCAGATCAGATTTGGCAGTAATGCCAATAGAATATTGTAGTTGGCAACATTTGCCCGCGGCCCGACAGCTGCATTGATAAAAGGTTCTTGCCGAGGCGTTGTAGATTGTGCATGGTGAAATATCAGTTTCCCAAAATAATCTTATAATAATACCAACAATACCAAGATAAATAGTCCGTTACCTCAACTAAAAAGTATGGAGATGTATCAACCTGTACGTTTTATATTTTTCTCAAACATGCTTGGAAATATGAGCATTATTTTGACAACCTTTTTCGAGATAAATCGATATTGCGGCACTGGCCACATACATGCGAGCAGCGGCCGGCAAAAGTTGTATGAAAATCCATAAGTATCTGTCGTGTTTAGCGGCCAATAAATTACATAGTAAACTTATATCTGCCGTGTTATAAAAAATTGGAACGATCTTTTTGTGCGAAATATGGAAACCAAAGAGGTAACTTATCAAAGGTTTTGTTTAAATTTCGGTGGCTTGCAAATAGAAAGCTGTTTTAGAAAAATAACCATCAAATGAACACTTTAACGCGGGAAAAATATTGTTGTTCGTTGTTCGTCTGATTTCGAAAAGTAATTTCCGCGCATTGTTTGAGAAAAGTACTATACAAGCCTTAGCCCCAACAAGGCATTGATGGACTTACGTATGTGTGCCTCGGCTTCGCCTCGGCCCACATTTGTCAATCAATGCCTCTTTTGCTGGCCGCTGCAGTTATGTACTAATCCCTATCTATCACCTTTCTTCATATTATTATAACTTGACACCAGTTACAGCAGCCGTTCAGGTGGACCTAGAATCAACAACGCCAACAAATCGGCAACGCCTCAGCCGAACATACATACATAATAACAATTTTTATATAAAAAATTTGGTACCGAAAGTTGTACATAGAGATTGCTTAAGCAGGTTCAATTCGATATTTACATTTAATTTATAGAAAGCGGAGTCAGCGCAACTATCAGCTAAATCTGCTGGTGTTAGCCCCGCTTTATCACATCATTATTGAGCCACATAATGTAACCAATAGGATAACTAGTGTCTTAGCCCATTGTGAATGAACTATGGGCTAAGGCTCCGATTACCTGCGGAGAAGCAGAAAATAAACAGTCATCTAATTGCGCTCACTCCAGCCATGTAACGTTGAGACGCACCCTACAGCTACCACTTAAACCAAATAAAAAAACAATATTAACAACAATGCTTGTGACGGAGATCAGGAGGTGTTTTAGTAAGAACAGCGCTGGGTATTGAAGTAGAGGCTGTCTAATATGTGCATTGGTGGTGCTCCTAAAAGGGCCGTCGTCATCAGCCATTTTTAATGTCTCTGCTGAGGCACTGGCCTTCCTTAAGGATGGATAAGGTGAACGGGCCATGACCCACCACGCGGCCCCAATGCGGATTGGTGGGTTACTGCAAATGCAGCCGGGACCTTAACGTAAACGTAACGGGCTTAACGTGCCTTCCGAAGCACGGAGCTCGAGATAGTAAATTTTAGGTCACCCATCCCGTGACCGACCATTGCGAAAGTTGCTTAACCTAAACAATCGCAAGCCGAGCGCGCGAACGACTGCGCCACGGGCTACTCGAAAAGGGCCGTATTTTCCTGGAATATCTGCCCGGCTATTGCTGTCTCACGTTAGAGTAAGATGCATATAGATGTCGGCCACACATTTCAGGAAAAAAATAGGACCCGTTTAGGAGCACCATAATATTATATACAAATTGCCCACAACACCAGCTGGTGACAACTAATTGCACTAATACAGAAGCTTCAATGCTCTAACAACTATAAATACTTATTTTAGGGAGTCGCGCCATCGTCACCGGCGGGGCCGCACGCTCCATGTTATGGGTCTTTATGAATTTTATGGAAAATGGATTGTTTTTAACATTTAGTTTAATCTGATACGTATACTGCAGTGTATGCGATCAAGATCTAAAATCGATTATCAATTTATCATCATTAAGGATTGTACGAAGCATTGGAAATTCAAATTTATCGGTTTTGTCAGTTTTAAGTCGCTTTGGTGTGTAAATTTCCTAAAGGTGCGAATTTCTACTGAGATGAGGCAGAGGTATGTTTACATACATTCGACAGAACAGGCGGAGTCAGCTGTATTGTATTTTTTTAACTTAACTTTTCTCAATCTCAGTGGGAACCCTAACAGCTGCATGGAGCGTGCGGCGGATAGTGATCACATTCGCTTAAATTCCCATACTCCGGAAGCTGAGACAATACGTTTCCGACTTTCAGAATAATCGAAAATGAACTTTATTCAGGAGACTTAACGAACTGACAGGAATAGAAAAGCATTCTGACAGTTTAACTTTTTTAGTGTGGGCATCACACTAATATCCAGACTGCCCGAATCTCTTGCGACTAAGACGACACGACACCGCTACGAATACGCGGGCACGTAATTTACGTAGTTCCTCTCCAATAGAATTTGTCAATAAGTGAACAATATTTCAGCTAACTTTGGCTTGCGTTTTACATCGAAACAATTGAATGTTTATTTAATAGTTTTAGCAGCTATTCTTCAAACATTCGTCGAAAACTGAAAACTATTAGCGCCGCCATCGCGCCATCATCGGTACCAAAATCTGTTGATTGGACAAGTTGGTCAAGTTTCGACTTGACTTAATAAACACTTGACAAAGCGGTGGTGGCGCCTATAGCTCTTTGACTCATTCTATTGAATCGGAAGTTCCATACGGTAGCACCACCAGGCGCCGCGCCGCAAGCGCAGGTGTTGCGATTAATATACAAATTATGTACTACAAATTATATTATTTAAAGACACAATGTTAATACGCGGCGCGGCCGCCATACATCACATTCGATCACTACGTCTGTGAACAGGAGTCTACGACGAAAGGCAGATCGCGATAGCCGGACGATATTCTTCATATGATTTACTAAATATTGGACCTTATTTTGATGCTAATAAAGTCTCGAAACTCAACAAAAGTTCGTCCGATTATCGTGTTTGGTTTTCGGAGTAGTGCCCCAGACACGATTATAACGCTAACGCCGATAATAAGTGAGGTTTATTAAAATTAAGTATCGCTCTAACAGCTAACTTGTTCAGTGAAAAATTAAGTTTAATTTCATTTGCACGAGACATTTGTACACATTTACAAAATTAAGCGTTACGATATGAATTACAATATGTTTAGGAACCGTGGGGACGTGGGGACGTGGGCGCCGAGCGCTCGGACGCGCGTCACAGACGACGCTTCGCCTCCATTCCAGTCCGACTCGATCATTTACCAACGAAAATAATACATATGTAGTGATAATCATCTTCAAATATGAGCCCGGTGCTCACGCGAGCCTCGAGGTCACAAAACAAATAACAAACAAACGAATCACATTCGAATCAAATATAAAACGCGCGTAAATTATGCATCTTCACAATTAAAACTGATTTTTAAAATTCATCTATAAAGAGAAACGCAATCGATTTGGCACTCTCCTTCAAAAGGAATCAACGTAATATTTATGTTAAATATTGGGAGCGCATACGGATAAAATACAAACAGCTGCCAACGATTTGTACAAATAAACACAATTAAAACCTACTTATCACCGCTGAAGTAACATAGGTACTTTAAAATAGCTTTCAGTTCATTGTTGGCACTTTCTTTTACCGGTAAAATGAGAACTCGCTTAATAATCTTGTGTCAATCCGCACGCTAACGTCTCAGCAAACCGACGATAAGAATAAACATTATATGCAGTATATAATGTTTATTTTTATCAGACAGTACGGTCAACAGCAGCTCAGGCTTTACGAAACTGTAAATTTTCTCCGATCGACTTTGAACTTTAAGACGCAAGTCGTCTAGATCAGAATTGTCTGTAGTGACATTTTGTATAAACCGTTGACTGTACATTCAACAGTACACGTCGAGCTGCTTCACTGTGACAAACGCTCTTAATACGTACTCGATAAGGACGCCCTCAAAGTCAGAATGTAAAGGTAAAGCTGTCGACTGTACAATTTTGGAACATAAAATTGAATAACAATATAAAACTCTTTCTCGAGTGTCCGAGAAGCGGCGTCGTCACCGACAGCCCGGTGCAAGCCTTCCTTAAGAGCTAGCGTAGACGACGGATGACGGAGGACTTTTTGTCCGCGACACGTCTTTATTGTTAACCAAATAAGATTCAACTTAGACCGCGTATATCCGCGAAAAGTACGCGATAGTCCTCGTTATTTATTCAACTTTATGTTCTTAGTAATAAGGTCGTGTCGCGGACAAAAAGTCCTTCAATGTCCGTCGTCTGCGCAGGCCATTACACTTATCATAAACAAGTAAAAAAAATCAAGCTACTGAACCACTCGAGCACATACTGTGCGTGCGTATGTTTTACAAATCACTTTCTTTAACTCTTTATGATATGACTTTGATATACTATTTATTGTGTTATAAACACAAAAAATATAGACTGATAATAATTGTAAAACCAATAATTTAATTACCGTGATATAGTGTAAGGATTAAGGTCAAGGCGATCTCGCCGAGAGGCGCTTGCGACGGAGCGTGGCTTTACCGTTTTAAAATATTTTCATGATCACATCAAAACACTATCTAATCAAATACTTATTTACTAATTTACTTCGATAAAATTGCAAAGCTAACTCTACATGGGATGACTTTCACATGGTAGAAGTCTCACTATATTTAAGGTTATTGTTAGATTATTACATATCTGGCCCTCGGCAAATAGCTTGGCTATTGAAGTACGGTTAGTAAATGGTTCAGTCTGAGTTCTGTTAACCGATGCGAGTAATGACGGCTCAACACAAATGTTTACCGTAATATTTAAAACTTAGTATGTGATTGTTGATTAGTGCGAGTCAGTGTGTGGAACGATATATTACACACGCGTTTAATATCGTTCTAAACCGTAAGTAGCATGATCGATCAGGTTAGTGGCTTAAACTAGGTGTAGCGAGTGATTACGTGCCTTACGATATCTACAATACGACGACGCGACGGCATCGATTCTCCGTACGTTTTGCGACGTTTTTCTTTACACTAATACTTACATAACCGATAGGAAAATTAATGTCACCGCGTCGTTTATCGCCCGCGGGCGCCTGCTGTCGACAGCTATACAAGATATCTCTATTAGTTACATTTATATGAATAACTTTAATCGCTTTCTAAGAATTTATGAATTCATGGTAAAAACACCGTTAAATATGTACTCTTCAGCACTACAGATTAAGACGCCAGTTAAAAATAATAATTATTACAAGGACGGACGATTCGATAGTCAGCTTAGAGTAAATGAGGCGCACATTGAACCTGAATGTATAAACAAATATGTCAAAATGTAAAAATTGCAATAAAATTCAGAACAAACTGTACAACAAAGTATTCGACAGAAACAGCGGCGGCCGCGGGCGTCGCCTTCATACAAAATATTGCACTAATTTTCAACAGAAAAGGAATGAAGTAATTGCATTGACTTATATTAATACAATTCATTATCTCTTTCTCTTAATAATAAATTACACTTGTCAGCAAATAAATCGAGCCACTGCGTTATTTTCATACAAACATACAAAAATAAAATAAAAAATAATAAAATAAAAATTCTTTATTGCTTTCAAAACATAAGTAATTTGACAATTCATACTTTAAAATAAGCTAGGACTTACAAGGTAATATGAATATGTATCTGCTGCCAAGCTAGGCATAAGCCTGTATTACGGGAAACAGCACCATAATACAAGAATAAAAGTCCCAAAAATTCAAGAAAACTTTCAGTTTTGTGCAAAGTTAGAATCACAAATTCACTCAATCCGGTTTTCTACAACTTTATTTGGAATGAACATTAAACATTTGTTTTATTACTTTGCACAAAAATTAAACTTTTTTTTAATTTTTGGGACCTTTTTTTCCCAAGTCGAGTATTCGACTCATACATCGACGTCAAATGTTTACAAATAATAAGACTGTAAAATGAGTATGATTGTATGAAAATAACGCAGTGGCTCCATTTATTTGCTGATAAGTGTTTATAATAAAAATATTTTCAGTTGAAACGAAGCTCGATTCGATCGCCCGGAGTGATCTGTTTACGACTACATTAGTTTACGTTGAAATGCTTCTATTATGGCTTGGTTTCTTTGGAGTCGCGGCGCTTCTTATTCTGGAATATTTCCCGCGTTAATAGAAACGATGGGTCTGCCGAGTCCCCGAGACGCGAACGAAACATGACGTTAATGCAGAGATAATCAATAACACATGTATCAAAATTAGAGGCGTTTAGAGGATCTTAAGAGTATTTTGACTATTAGCTTTTATTACACAACCGACATCATAATAAATGCAAGAATGTCTTTTCCGGACTAGTACTTTATTTTGTTGTCTTTTTTTGGGTCCCGGTGTTGAAAGTTGAATAGAAATATTAAAATGGAATCGACAACGTTTGGGAAGATTCTAATATTAATTTGTTAAGAGTCGTTCGTCCAAATGTTACCGTCTCGGGCATCGCCGCCCGCTGTACGTATGCGATACGTATCATTTATTTATAAATTAACTACATCACCAAAATTTATATGTGTCTATATAAAATCGATATATTTAATTGATTAAATTTTATTAATATAAGGTCGCACCGAAGACTTTCCCTTCCGCAAAATTACGTAAGTAAATGATCAATTTTCATATGTAGAAAGGGATATAATCGATCACAAAGTTAAGAAATCGCGCGGCCACCGAGTCTGCGGATCGAACGAGGATAGTTGACGACACACGTGATTAAGGTGAACGTTAGTAATATGTATGGGGGTGTTACCTAGTTCCGATCTCGCAAATTCAGGGCTCCCGCGTGCCGCAGAGCAGCCCTACAGAACGACAATCAATCATCTCTGGGCATCCGAAGGTTCGCTATTTTCGGGGGCGCTCTCTGGTACGGGCTGCTCTTTTTCAACGGAGCTTTTCTGGTCAGATTGATCTCGAACGGGCTCCTCTTTCTCAATGGAGAGTTTTTGATCAGATTGATCTCGAACGGGCTCCTTTTTCTCAATGGAGAGTTTTTGATCAGATTGATCTCGAACGGGCTCCTCTTTTTCAACGGAGAGTTTCTGATTAGATTGATCTGGAACAGGCTTCTCTTTTTCAATGGAGATTTTTTGTTCAGATTGATCTCGAACGAGCTTCTCTTTCTCAATGGAGATTTTCTCTTCAGATTGATCTCGAACTGGCTGGTCGTTTTGTAAGGAAACAACACTCGGTTCCGATGGATCTCGAACGGCATCGTTTTGAATAGAAAGATGATTCGGACTCCAGTAAATCTCTGCGGGTTGCTCTCTCGTTCCAGGCCAGTTCACGACGGTCACGTTCTGCAGGGTTTGGTTTTGGACCCTCGAGTTGATGGCGGTCACGTTTTCGAGAGTCGAGTTTTGGGTGGTCGAGTTGATAACGGTCGAGACCTGGATGCTAGATCTCTGGAGGGTCGAGTTAATAATCGTCGAACTCATGACGGTCGAATGCTGGATGGTGGAGTTCTGGACGGTGGAGTTTTCGACCACCGAGCCGTCCGGGAGGCGCCGGCCCACGGTCTGGGCCGCGTCGCCCGGGGACGAGTCGCCCTCGAACGGAACCTGTCGGGGAAACCATTGTGTCGTTACATTACTCTTTATACGACCCGACATGAACCGACTCCTTGTGATGAATTGTAACTAAACGAACAAACGAAACGTAAAAAGGGGTACCTACTCGGAAAGTCCAATACTGACTTCTTGTCAGTTAAAAGATGTCCTGGTCTGATAGGGGAAACAAATTTTAGGATTCGAAGCAATTATCTATAGTCCATTTAAAAAAAAACATTTCGACTTTGTGTGACGTCACTCACCTGCCCCTGGGCACATAACGCGGCGTACAGATGTGGCGGCATGTCGGCCATGGCGGTGAGCAGCTTGGTGGCGAGCCATCGAGGGGGACAGCTCTGTCCCGCATATGGTGTGACGTCACTCACCTGCCCCTGGGCACATAACGCGGCGTACAGATGTGGCGGCATGTCGGCCATGGCGGTGAGCAGCTTGGTGGCGAGCCATCGAGGGGGACAGCTCTGTCCCGCATATGGTGTGACGTCACTCACCTGCCCCTGGGCACATAACGCGGCGTACAGATGTGGCGGCATGTCGGCCATGGCGGTGAGCAGCTTGGTGGCGAGCCATCGAGGGGGACAGCTCTGTCCCGCATATGGTGTGACGTCACTCACCTGCCCCTGGGCACATAACGCGGCGTACAGATGTGGCGGCATGTCGGCCATGGCGGTGAGCAGCTTGGTGGCGAGCCATCGAGGGGGACAGCTCTGTCCCGCATATGGTGTGACGTCACTCACCTGCCCCTGGGCACATAACGCGGCGTACAGATGTGGCGGCATGTCGGCCATGGCGGTGAGCAGCTTGGTGGCGAGCCATCGAGGGGGACAGCTCTGTCCCGCATATGGTGTGACGTCACTCACCTGCCCCTGGGCACATAACGCGGCGTACAGATGTGGCGGCATGTCGGCCATGGCGGTGAGCAGCTTGGTGGCGAGCCATCGAGGGGGACAGCTCTGTCCCGCATATGGTGTGACGTCACTCACCTGCCCCTGGGCACATAACGCGGCGTACAGATGTGGCGGCATGTCGGCCATGGCGGTGAGCAGCTTGGTGGCGAGCCATCGAGGGGGACAGCTCTGTCCCGCATATGGTGTGACGTCACTCACCTGCCCCTGGGCACATAACGCGGCGTACAGATGTGGCGGCATGTCGGCCATGGCGGTGAGCAGCTTGGTGGCGAGCCATCGAGGGGGACAGCTCTGTCCCGCATATGGTGTGACGTCACTCACCTGCCCCTGGGCACATAACGCGGCGTACAGATGTGGCGGCATGTCGGCCATGGCGGTGAGCAGCTTGGTGGCGAGCCATCGAGGGGGACAGCTCTGTCCCGCATATGGTGTGACGTCACTCACCTGCCCCTGGGCACATAACGCGGCGTACAGATGTGGCGGCATGTCGGCCATGGCGGTGAGCAGCTTGGTGGCGAGCCATCGAGGGGGACAGCTCTGTCCCGCATATGGTGTGACGTCACTCACCTGCCCCTGGGCACATAACGCGGCGTACAGATGTGGCGGCATGTCGGCCATGGCGGTGAGCAGCTTGGTGGCGAGCCGCGCGCTGTCGCCCAGGCTCAGCGTCGCCATCGAGGGGGACAGCTCTGTCTCACCGCTGTTCTCTGTGGATTGCACAATAAAAGGTCTATATTTATTCGAGTTTTCTTTTTAAAATTCACTTACAATTTAACTAGCGGCCGCCCACGGTTACCACTGTCACCAGCGTGGTCCCGTTCCCGTAGGAATATCGGGATAAAATGGTCACCAGCGTGGTCCCGTTCCAGTGGGAATATTGGGATAAAAAGTTGCCTATGTAGGCTATATCCTATCCACGCTATATTCTTACTGCCAAATTTCATCAGAATCGTTTCAGTAGTTTTTGCGTGAAAGATTTGCGCATTTATAATAAAAATAAGTAGAATTAAAACTCGGTCACAAAATAGTATTTTCTATAAATTACTATTTTCTTAAAATTATATAATGTGTAAAAAATAATATACTTCTTATTCCGATAGACCAGCGGGCTGATTTACAACTATCAGACACGGAATCGGATTCGAAAAGTGAGTGACAGGGCCAATGCACTGATTCCGCTCTCGGAAAGTTTCCGACGGTTTGTGACTAAGGCGCCGCCTTACCGTCTATCGGATAGACGGTATTATCACGTGATAACCTAAGTCCGCACGATAACCTAATTTCACGCACACGAAGTTACGAGCGAAGAAGCTTGTATTTTTTATCATATTTTTTATTTTAATATTTAATTTTAGTATAATATTATAAATGCGAAAGTGTGTTTGTTTGTCCTTTCTTGACGCCCTAACGAAGCAACCGATCGACTTAATTTTTGGCACAGAGTTATTTGAAAGGACGGAGAGTATCATAGGCTACTTTTATCCCAATATTCCCACGGGAACGCGAATTACGCGGGTGAAGCCGCGGGCGGAAGCTAGTAATTTATAAAAATATTGAAGAAAATGTGAATATATTAGATTTTACTAGCGTTGCTTATAAACAACACAAATTTTCCGAATTTCCACTTGGAAAATATATTTTCATAGCGTCATTCAATATTTATTAAGCCGAATACAAAAAAACATTATGTCCAAATACAATAGTTTAAGTCAGTAACATAAGGGTTAACGCAGCGGCCGCCCTTAGTCTGCGAGCACGAAGCACGAGATCAGCGACGGCAGTGCGGGGACCCTGATCGCCCCGCTCCGCCCGTCTCGTGCGCGTTGTGTCCCGCGTCGGCGATGTGTCCGTACCGTCCGAGGCGAAGGGCCAGAAGCAGGCGCTGGGCTGCGGCGCGTCGAACTGCGCCCAGCCCTCGCCGCCGCCCGCGCCGCCCGCCGCGCCCTCCCACGCTGCACATCACCGCGACACATTAACCACATGCCGTCACATGCTTATCCGTCTACTAGCAGTACGTTCGTACGAGAGCTTTTTGGACGCTTTAACGCGCGTTATTTATAACGATTCCAAATAGAACATGTGACTTCTCGACTGAGTGTTCCCGAGCGTCCGGACTGCACGTACAAAGAAAGCTCCGAACTGCGAACGCTTTTTAAAGCTCCCGAGCGAACGACGACAAAGGCTGGAAACAGTGCTCGATGGTCAGCGCTGACGTCGATCGGACGTAGCTATATCTAATCAGAGTGCGTGTCCGACGTACGCGACCGACAAGCCCGACCAACCCTTTCCGTCAGCGCGACGTAGCTGCACTCGCGGCGCGTAGCAATATACAATACAATACAATACAAACTTTTTTATTTGGTACCAAACACAGGTATATCTAATCAGAGTGTTTAGTGTGAGTTTTCTCACCTTACTCGCTTACGCCGCAGTTTGCGAATAGAGTTTAATTCTCAACCTTAATCCCATTGCATTAAGGCTATCTGTCAAAATGTTACTCTCACGGGTTGGTAACGTTTGGACATTTGCAAACTCACACTAAGTCCTCAGATGTGAACGCGTATACTGCTGCGCTGATGATTTGCTTCGCGCCGCGAGTGCAGCTACGTCGCGCTGACGGAAAGGGTTGGTCGGGCTTGTCGGTCGCGTACGTCGGACTATCGTCAGCGCTGACCGTTTGTCAAGCACTCTATAGTGCAGCCGCTGAAATATGGGCTGAATGATAAGTCCGTGTGCAGAGCCCCGAACGAAAAAAAGACCGAAACAACGGTTTTCCCAAAAGGCTGCCTTTACCTAGTTTAATTTATGTTTGGTTTGACAGTGCATAAACACCAGTCACATTCACCGATATGGTAGTACCCTCTGGTTATTACTTGTTCCGAATACAAAAAAATCTAATTCAGAAACGATGACGACTTGAAAATGCGTATAAGATATTTAATTTATTACTTCGGGTTCGCGTTTTATTTTATGAAGTCATTGTATACTACTTTGTATGCAGCTTGCAGTTTGCGCTTGACCGATTTGGTCAAAGAGTCGCCTTCTTTGTATGAAACGGTATACAATGACGTCACTCAAAGAGCGCGCGAAACTTGAACAACACTTGTAAATCCGAAACTACTTATCGTATTTGATTAAAACAAATAAAGTTCAGTTGTTATACGTTTAAGCTATACTTATATATATAAGACGACCTGTTTGGCGCAGGGATACTAAGCCTGCCTTCTGCGCCAGAGGTCCCGGATTCGATCCCCGGACGAGACAAATATTTGTGCGCATGATCATGTCTATTTGTCTTGGTCTGGGTGTTTAGTATGTATATTATGTATGTATTTACAAAAGAATAAGTATAAGTATGTTTATCCGTTATCCAGTATCCATAACACAAGTTCTTCATGAAACTTAACGTGGGCTAGATTCTAGGAGCAAAACATTCTAGGAACTAGGTTGCAAACCAAAACTTTGTGACCTGATCATGATCTTAAAGCACATAATCTAATTACAATTTAATTTAGTCCAAAAATGAAATAATAAAATTTTACTGAAATAAATAGCTTAATTCTGTTTTGCCTGGAATAAGAGATACATAATACACTGTTTAAATCCAGCCAGGCTTCCATTCATGATATCCAGATGTTTATGTGTCCTGCCAAGATCGTTATAGAGACGACGCACAAACGATTAAAAGGGTTATAGTACGAGGTATTATTTTTATAAAGAAGATGTTTGACTTGCGAGACCGAAATCGTATATTAAAATAATCAAGGACAGTAACTCCGGAGAATCAATACGAGAGTGGATAATGTTATGAAGACACACTAAATCTATAATAAATAATAATAATATTGACGGGCATGAGACGAGTTGCTTTTTTCTAGTATATTTACTTGATTAAAAATTATCACATAAAAATAGCATTGTAAAATGCAAAATTAAAAAGTTATAAATAATAATATTTATTTATACTGTAACAAAGTTTCAAGCGATTTAATAAACCTGTTGTCAATCCCATTGACTAAAAAGTTTGCACTTACGAAGTACAAACTTTTTAGCCAAATCTGAGAACATTCCGAGAAATACTTGGACGCCGAGTCGATTTTTTCTAATATTTAACTTATTAAATTTATTATAACATAAGTATAAAAATAGTACCTAACTATTAATTTATAAAACAAAAAGTTTATATTAAAAAAACAACTAGATTGTAACCGGTTGTTCCCTGCACACACATTTGTCATTCAAATCCCACCATTCCTTCCTGACAGGTCATTTTTACATTACGAAATTTGCAGTACTTGTGCAACTAGTTTCCTTAAAATAACTCTAAATAACAAACTGGCAGATACCTGTCAAAAAGACGATAATCTCAGCGGCCGCACTTTAATTATACAGGTAAAAGTAACTCTGTCGTAACGAATCGATAATGATAAATATTGGGATAGAGATAGCTTAAACCCAGAAAAGGACACGGACTTGTTAGCGAAAACTCAATGTCATTCTTGAGGTACACGATATAACTGGGTTATCACGTAAACACAATAGGCTATTTAACAATGCGAAAAATAAAGTGTCAATTACTGTTATCAGTATAAATTATGAGTTTAAAAATGGTTTTTTTATTAACGTCAGTTGAAAATAATTATAAATTTATTTAAAAATCCGTAAATAAAAATGCATTTTTAAACGTTTTGTCACACAAAACGCTCCTGATTCGTCAAGTTTATAATGACGTCACCTGCTTGTAAACCTCGCTTGCCTACGTATGTGGATGATATGCAGAATACAGGCAAGTGACGTCACCGAACCCATTGCAGCGCCATATTGTCAAAGTAGCGTTTTGGCGCGCTATTTAAATATTGAATTTTTAATTTGATATTTTTCAGCAAATATGTACCAGAATTGAAAAAAACAACTTTTACTGGGTTCTTTAAACTCCACTACATAATATAAAATGGATTTTCAAAACCTGTCATATAGCCTATTGCGGGCAAAAGGCTTGTAGTACATAATAGCACTCTCACAGAAAACTTTTGCAAAAACTGATTGAAATAGTCCGTGAGCCAGTGACAGATTTTTATGACCAATTTCCGAGAGGAAGTGACCGACCGAAATTGGTCCGTCATTTGCCCTGACTCGCGGACTAAAAGATTCATCACCGGCAAAATAAAATTATATGAACTCACGTGAAGGAACTGCGAGCACCTCCATCACTTGGTCGATGGGGCACTCGTCCGCTCCCGCCTCCGCCTCCGCGTCCGCTGCCGGTGAATCCTCCCACATACTGGGAAAACCACACAGTTAAATACCTTCCAAAATCACGAACCATAACTCAATTTTTAGTCCATAAAATACCTGGGGCTCAGTCCATCTTTTTTACTCATTTTACAATGAGAAAGGGATGGGATATTCAGAAAGCTGCTTGGAAATAAAAGGTCGTAATAGGAACCCAGTTCTTGTTAATAAGCTGCACTAGTTTGAGATGTTTTGAAAAGACATTGGTCCTCACACTTTGCTTGTATATATCGAACTGAAATACTAAAATCCAGTCATACAGTTATGAAGGAGATGCATCGATGATATCGAACGAGTGCAAACACAAACAACAACACAACAACGACATTGCAATGTCACTTAAACAAAGAAAATTTTACCAATATCATGTATCATGACAGGTTATGATAAGAGATAAGTGCATTTTTACTGAACAGCTCAATAACAATGTATCAAACTGAACGAATCATTATAATCTTAATATTATAAATGCGAAAGTATGTCAGTTTGTTTGTTACTCGTTCACGCAAAAACTTCTGAACGGATTTGGAATGTAGGGACTTCTCGTAGTGGCATAACACATAGACTATGTACTTTCCCGATATTCCGACGGGAACCATGCGGGTGAAACCGCGGGCGGCCGCTAGTATCTATACTAATAATATTATAAAGCTGAAGAGTTTGTTTGTTTGAACGCGCTAATCTCAGGAACTACTGGACTGATTTAGAAAATTCTTAGACCATTAGAAAGCTACATTTCTCCCGATATTTCCACGGGAACGGGCACCACGCGCGTAAAACCGCGAGGATTCGCTAGTTATAAGTGCAAAAGTTTGATGGATGGGTATTTGTTACTCTTTCACGCAACAACTAGTGCACCTTTTTTAATGAAATTTAGCCCACTATGTTTTAATCCAGGCTATGGGTATCTGGTGGCAGATAGCCTCGATTAAACATAGGATACTTATCTAAGGGCCGGTATTTCAATATCGACTTATCTTGAATTGATCAAGGATTGAAGATATGTTCGACTTATGTGTATTTCAATAAACGATTGAAGTTATGTGATACTTAAAGTCCATCCTAACTAGCCAATATTTAAGCGGAGGAATTCAGTGACTTAAGTGCCGATCCGGGATTCGTTGCTTTGGTAACATATTTTTTACTTGCAAAAAAATATTTTAGCTTTACATTTAGGTATTTATTTTTCAGAATCAGTAAATAAATTACTCACATTAGGATATGTAAATTCATAATTTATTTATTTACCTTGCTACAAATTATTTAAACAGTAATTATATGGCACTACAATTCATGTGGAGAGACATAGTGCCTGCCTCTATAAAATGGACCTACTGGCAAAGACATTGTAGTTTAAAAAAGAGGCCTTCTGGCACATTCACATTGTCAGAGATAGCCTGTTTAATGACTGATAATCAAGCAGACGGATATTGGTTGTATATTTTTACTGCAACATTACGTACAAAAGTTACAGCTACACATAAATTATATCCACGGAGTCGTAGAATATTTGGTTCATCATTCACACGGCACCACTAATTAAATAATATCCTCATTATCAAAAATATTTTACGGTAAGATAATCGCCAATGGTGTAAAATGGTAATGAAAGTTTACAGACAGCAGTAGGTAGGTACTTAAGTAAAAGGCACTATAATGGGTACAATAATGCGTAATTTCTTCAATAAAAGCTCAATTGTAGCGTAATAATAATTATATTGTAGAAATAATGGATAACAAGAATATTAAGCGATTTTTTTTAAGATGATGCGTAATGTAATGTAAAAATTTCGAAGTGACAAGAAATCCTAAAAAGATAAAATTTTTGGCGCCATTTTTCATTGTGGAACCTCCACAATGATTCTCATTGGTCGCCGCACACAAACGCAGCCAAAGAGCGCTTAATGTCACCAAAATGACATCAAAATTCATAGACAATTATCATATTTTGTTTGTTATGTTGCAATATTGTGATGAATCCTAGATTAGCTAAGGCCAGGAATATCCGGATTGAAATATGCTATTGTCTTTCATAAGTGATACTTAGCTCAAATGTTGGACTTAACTTATGTCATAAGATAAGGTGACATTGAAATACCGGCCCTAAGTCGTATAGGATATGTAAGAAAATAATAAGGCTGGATGATAGGAATATGGATAATGATCTACGTTTTGTGTATTTACATAGCAGCTGTAACCGCCTCTGTAGTCTAGTGGTACAACCACTGGTATCAGACCTAGGGGTCCCGGGTTCAATTCCCAGCAGGGGTACATATTGTATTCGGTTTGGTTGGTGGTAGCACTTATTCTAAGTCCGTCTGGCTAGCTACCACTATCTTATCTAAGTCTGATGCCATAACAACAATGTTTTCAGCATTGTTGTGTTCCGGCAATAGAGATAAGATAGCCAGTTCCTCAGTGATTGAGGATTCCGGGAGAGGGTCGCTTCCATCTTCAGCCTTATCAATACTTAACATCAGGTATGTTGAAGGCTAAGAGTCTCCCCGTCGTTCATAAAAAACATACTTTTTATCCCAATATTCCCACGGGAACAGGAACCATGCGGAGCATTATCATATTTCAGTATAGAACTGATGAAAATGAAAGGCATAGTAAATGAGGGCAAACTCACTCGTCGCTAAACCTTTGGCTCGCCAGCTCCAGGAAGTTGCCTTTGTTGTCTATCTGCACAGGTATCAGAACAGCGTCAATTACAAACAAAACGTAACTGTTACACAGACTTTATAAAGTTCAACCACTTTTTGTTTGGTATACGGAACAATAAATCTACACAAAGAAATCAATAGCAGTAAAGTTAAAGAGTAATAACGTCACCAGTAGTTCGAATATCTAACGCCTATACTTCAGCCATTTTACCGAGTGTTTGTAAACAACCGCCCCCACTTACTTAACCCCAAAAGTGCTTCTTTATTTCGTTTTAGCAATATGTGCACTTCGTAAATAGATTACTTATGTTGTCTAAATTTGATATGATAACGTTACGGCATTTGTGAAATAATGACGAAAAATGGTCAAATGTTTGTTTACAAACATTCTTTCCATAAAATAACTGAAGTATAGTATAAATATCCGACACCAACATCAAACACGATGTTATCGCGTCGCGCTCCAGGAGTACTGCTGCTCCCGCGCCGGTGCTGACTTTATAAGGCCGACAGAGGGGATGTCGGCAATTTGGTAGGGATGGCGCATATAACATCATAGCAAGTTTATATTCAATAATTAATAACAATAATTGCACATACAAGTAACACAGATAAAATAAAGTAGAAGTAAACACAAAAGGCGGCCTTGCATTGTAATTATTTGTCGTAATGGCAAAACGCTATAAAATTAAAAGAAAATAATACCTTTTCGTTGTCATCTATATCTATTTCGTCTGCTAAGAACTCCGTGGGTTCGCTCGAGCCTCCAATCTGAAATATTTTTTTTTAGTATACACTGTTTGTCCTCTTTTAGATTGATTGCATAATCAATTAAACCATACAGATTAGATTAATTGGCTTGAAAGCACCAAAATGATTGCGACTCCTCTACGGGGCCGTGATCTCGGATGACCGGCTACTTTTAAGTCTACTTTCGAAAAGTTAATTTTATCATTTCATTTGGATAGGATTTTACATTTACTGTTTCCTAAACTTAGTAATTTATACTATCATAACAATAATATTTTGATTTGTTTATTGTTAAAAATATTTTATAATAAAAAAGCTACTAAGACGACTGCCAGTTCACAAATTGGGAAGTCTTTCAGAGAAAGAAAATTGGGAGGTCTTCCAAACAGTTACTTTAGTTACCGTCTTGTAGGCTGGACGCGTCTCTGCTGACTATCAGCGATTCTCAAAGTTTGAACTGGGATACACTTTGTTTAACATTTATTATCAAAACGGTAAAATGTGGCAGATGAAGTGTTCGATACAATCCGGTGTAATGTTTGTCACAGTATTTAATTTTGACTTTCCCTGTTCCGGTATAACGGAAGCGGGATATCGAAGTCTGGGCGATAGACAATTCACGTGCCCAGCCCATCATTAAAATTGAATAAATAAATAAATCATTGCATACAAACACCCTCATTATCTAGCCCACGTTAAGTTTCATGAAGAACTTGTGTTATGGATACTAGATAACGGATAAACATAGGGGATAATGTAGTGTGTGTGGGGGGCAGCGATACAGAGTACACACACTACCAATACTTACATACTTTTTTTTGTAAATACATGCATATAAAACACCCAGACCAAGACAAATAGACATGTTCATGCACACAAATATTTGTCTTGTCCGGGGATCGAACCCGGGACCACTGGCGCAGAAGGCAGGCTTAGTACCCCTGCGACAAACAGGTAGTGAATCAAGCAAGTCCTGTACCAGTTCCTCAAAAGGAGGCTGTGTGCTCATGGTGACCATGAACGTTTAAAGTGTTAATGTACCCGATTGCAAAACACTCATTACTAATGCGTCCTTCATTTTTGTGTGCATCATTGCAACTAAGGTCAAGGTCACCTTTGTTTTGCCCACTGATAGCATTTTTCCTGTTTTTGTAGCGGTTTGTGGTTTTTTGCTATCTACGCTTTTTGCTTGTTATTATTAACGTGTCTGTCTATTTTATCCAGTATAAGTTAACGATTATGTCGCTGTGTGTGCTCAAAGTCTCTCGAGCGGAAACCATAGTGATATTATTTTTGCATTGTATTGACTTCCCTTCCAGTATTTAATACAGAAAGTAAACAAATACGAAATGACTAGTCCATACATATTTATTATCATTAAAGCATAACGAAGAAAAACAGGTGTGACTTTAAGCTAAGTAACTTAGCTAATAATAAATATTTGTGTTTGTTTACTTTAAATATTGGATAACAATCATTATTACGGTTTTTTTAACGAATAATATTTAGGAAAAATCCATTCGTCTCACATGTTATTCTTGCAAAAAAATATGATCATATGTATAAGAATAGCATTATATTTTCAAGTGATTTTATATTTATGATAAATTTTAAATAGAAAAATATTGGAAAAAATGTACTCGGCCATAAGTGAAGTTTGTGGGTTCGATTTCCATCTGAGAATTCACTTGTGACCAATTTAATTTTTTTTCATTATTTTTCTATTTAAAATTTATCATAAGTATAAAAACAGCATTGAAAAATGAAAAAAATAAAAATCATGATTATATATTATTGCAGTTGGGGTTAAATTAGTTTATATTATCTTACTAATATTATAAATGTTTAGATGTTTGTTACTCTTGCACGCAAAAACTACTGGACCGATTTGGATGTAACTTGGCACATCGATTGAAGATATCCTGGATTAAAACATACGGTACTTTTTTCCCGATATTCCCACGGGAAAGTGAACCACGCAGGTGAAACCGTGGCTGGCCGTTAGAATCACTATCTTTTCAAGTGATTTTATATTATTATATTATGCTTTAAAACTATATTAATGTGAGGTGTGGTTAAACTTATTTATATTTTATTATGAAGTTACTCAATTAACGGCGTTTTATTTACACAAAAACAATTGAGCGGATTTGGATGAAATTTGTCACAGAGATAGTAGATGGATTAAAACATAGGATACTTATCCCGATATTCCCTCGGGACCCGTTACCTAGCGGGCGAAACCGCGGGCGGCCGCTAGTCTAATAATGATTGAAGTGAACCAGGCATTACAGTTATGTGTATGGTTGTGTATGTATATTGTCTCACCTCTCTGGCGTCGTCACCTTGCGGCACCCCGCCGTCGTCCAGCCCGCCCGGCGCGCCGCACTCGTTGAACTTAACACACATCAAATAAGGGTTAAAATCTACAGATTGAGGGCCGGATTCACTACCGACTGACAAGTTCTAGATATACGTACGTCTTCATAAAACACGGGAAATTAGATCTTAACTGTTTTGTTTTATTTAGAGTTCTGGATAGCTTCCTTGGAAGATAATTTGACATATTTATCATATAACAACTGTCAAATGATCTGCCAGATATCCAGAACCTATTTATCGGTGGTGAAACCGGCCTTTTTTGTTCTTATTATCGTGCGATCAGTCGAAAGATGAATAGATGTACTGTTGTTTGCATAATTGGCAGTTAGAGAGGCTTCCCCATTGAAAGGCTTCTCTAGGTCTTATTCAGATTTGTCCAATTCAAGGACTTGCTGTCTTTTAAGTCTGCTTCGGGAATGGCTAGCAGTGCGAACGCAAGTTCATTTGGATGGTTTGAGAGCCTCGTTTTGTACTTTGTGCAATTAGCATTGATGTCCTGCTTGACTGTGTTGATGCCGAGACATTCATAGAGTACGTGAATTGTATTTATAAACTATCTTGCATTGAAGATTTCTTTTAGTATATAATTTTGAACCCTTTGTATTATGCTTGTTTAAGTCACATGCTGATCCTGGGGATCAGCATGTGACTTAAACAAGCATAATACTGTGGAGCTGGATACTGTGGAGATCGTATATGTCTCCGCACTACAAGTAGGCCGCTACACCGGCGTTGCTGGCTGGTTTTGTTTATAACAAAATTAAGAAAGAGAGGCCCGTCGTGCGTAGACATGGATGGTCGCCTTGTCAATTAAAATTATTTATAAAATTGTAAAAAATACTAATATAATCACTGAATATAGAAACAGTATCGAGTTAAACATAGTTTTAATTCAATAAAGAGGAACGTCTTTAGGATTGTTTTATAAACTAGCAGTTTGTTATCAATTGATAGTTTCGTGTTCTTTCTTAGTATCTAATACAGTGTCCGGTATCTAATATTGATCTCATCTTGCTTAACTTGGATGTGAGTTTTCCATGTCAGCCGTCTGTCCAAGTAGAGTCCCAGATATCGAGCCGAATCACTTTGAGGTAGTCGGTTACTACGTAGGATACTGGGGGTCAGTTGCCTTTACGAAGAGTGAATGTAACGTGTACTGATTTTGCGGCCCTAGCCTTTATTCTCCACTTAGTCAGCCACTTTTCTAACTGTACATCCTCGTACGATCCAATTCTAGCTGGTGTACGACAGGGCTCAGTTTTGGGACCTTTGCCCTGTGTGATTTATACATATGATCTTCCACAACCCGTTGACGCTACGATTGCAGATTGATACGACTACAGAGGACAACGCAATCCTGGCCAGAAGCAGATGTCCCAACGAAGCCTCAATAAAGCTGCAGCATAGTCTGTCAAATAGATAATCAAAGAAGAATCTTTGATGAAAACTTCGTTCGGTGAGACAAGATTTTATAATTCCTTAATAGTGATATGGTAAGAGATGTTTAATTTTGCATAACAGGCCCTTATGTGTGTGGGTGTGGACACCAAGGAAAGCAGCTGAGCAGTATTCTTTTTGTTCAAGGGTTTCTCGAATCTCTCTGTACACTCTATGGACTTACTTCACGGTGCCATGTTGGTGTCGAAAACCGAACTGATGATTGGGTATTATAGATCTTTCTGTAAGTTCTCTCGACAGTCTATGAAGAAGCACCTTTTCAAATACTTTAGAGATAACTGGCAACAGGCTGATTTCGATGAGACTTCGTGTATTGACTTTCCAGGCTATATAATATTGACTTGCTCTATTTTGAAGAAATCCAGAACATCCGGCGATTTGTTTGGATCTGTGGGCCAGTGTGTTGGTTCTAGAGTAGATATCGCTTTGAGGTTGTAGTTGTTAATACTTTTTTGAAGTCCCCTGCCTGTAATTGTGATCCTTGAACTCCATTGTGGATGTTTGTAATTCCAGTCACTACCAGATATAAAGCGGTTGCCACGAGTTTCAGAGTACTTACAAAATTGCGCCTGTTATTTTATGCTTAAGCGGGCAATACACAGCTGAAATAATGTAGTCACCATTTTTATCGGCAATATTGAATATTTTCCTTTTGAAAACCAGGGAGTTCATAATGGTCAACAGTGGATCTTATAATAACTGCGGTTCTTCCATGAGCTGTTCCACCTGGATGGTTGTTACTGTATATATTACAGCCTCTTATTCTGATAGCGCTGCTAGTGGTAAAGTGGGTTTCAGAGATTAGCAAAATATCAATATTGTACAGATGTAATAGGACTTCTACTTCGCCTTTGTCGGGTGCTAAACCATTAGTGTTCCAAGTAGCAATTTTTAAAGGAGTCACTTTACCAACTTGGATATTATATTAATGTTGTGATAAATTGCAACAGTGTACTAATTTGATACACACTCATTCTGCTACAGAAGGTCAATTTTTTCAGATTGCTTCTGGAACATGTGATCTAGCGTTAAGGGTGCTTCTGATTGATCTTCACTTGATTGCGTTGGGTGTGATTTTGTAACACTTGAATGTGATCCGTTTCTTTCCCTAGGATTGTGTTTTTTAGGTTACTCTTCCACATTGTTAGGTTTTGAAGGTATCGTCGCTGCTTTTGTACTTTCGTTTTCTTTTTTCTCTTGGATATTCTCTTGGACTTTTTAGGGGTTTTTTGATTTTCTAGATGTTCCGGCACCTATTCAGATGGTCAGTCATCCCGGGATTTAATTCCTTTTGGCTTGTGGTAGCCATTTGTAAATCCTACGGACGTGGGCAGCACCATCCCCCTAACCGGCGAAACCGGCCCTGACAATTTCTTTCTCTTCCGAACTGAAAGTTCTCGTAACTAAAACTGCAGTTTTACAATCTTGTATCACCGATTATATTAAGATGTCGATGACGATATATTATTAACAATTAGCGCCAATTCGGCTCTTATATTTATGGAAGTTATATCACTGGTTTAGATAGTTTCTGTGTGACTATAAATTCGAAGACTCGAGAGTTACGATTTATTACAATAAAATAAAACGAGTACAGTCAGCTTTATAAAGATCATAGTGTAAAGACTGATCAAAATGATATAAGGGACACAAATTTAATTTTATATTTGCAGCGCTGGTAGATTATTTTATTGTTGTACCGTCCAGAGTAATCAATATTATCTAAAAAAACACAATTCCTATGTTATGTAACGTGTTAAGATGATCTAGGCACTCAGTTTTCAAAAATATCTTGGTAGTAAAGGAATGTCAACGATTCTTTTAGGTATTTTCGATTCCATATTTTCTCTACCCATCATTTTCATTTCGTGCATGACGTAATTGACGTGTTTTTGTTTGGAACTCAGTATTTTGAAACAAATAGATTTGCTAAGGGCCACAATGCATGCTACTTTTACCATCGGCTATCGGCGCTTTTCGGAAATAGAAATAGAAATGTGTCACCACTGTTCGCGAAGTATCACAGCACAGACTCAACATAATTGGACGTGATTGTAACGTATTGATTATATCCGTCAAACAAATCGATTCGGATAGACTCCCGGAATGCGCTCTTCGGTTGTTACCGTTAAAAATAAATTGATGGTGCACGACGTTCACAAATTTTTTTTCGCTACTTATTGTTGGTGAAGTTACTTGAATGTTATATTTTTTAAATGTGCATTTAACAGGCTTGATATTTCTATTTCTTGTTTGCAAATAAAAGCACTAGTTTAATAATTACAGTGACTTAAAGTAAGAAAAAACCAAAAAGTATGTAATATTGTAAACGTTTTAAGAAACTACTTCGGAAAAAAAAATTTCAGACTAGAAATGAATTCTTCGAAAAGGATACCAAACTTGAGCTATTAGTTAAACATGGACAGTTATAATCTTTGGAATGAAACCGGGCGGAGCGGTACTTTGGCCTCCGCCTTCCGGCGCCAGAGAAGGGTTACCGAGCTTAATCGGCTTATTTTGACCCAAGGACCAACTGTGCCAAGTTACATACTTGTGTCAAAAAATTTAAGTGTAATGCACTAAACTCCTGTATTATAAAGCTGACTGTACCAGTAGTACGAAATGACATTTGGAGGCATTTTTATAATATTTAAAAGTAGGTACCAATAAATTATCAAATACATAGTTACTCACCTCGTAAGCGTTCTCCGAGGGATAGTATCCACCCTGAAATAAAAGATATCTGTGAAATTCTATTCAAAACTTAAAATAGTTCAGTCTTGTTGCTTTCTGATTGTATTTATCAACAGGGATTAAATGCGATGAGAAATTTACTATTGTATACAGAAATTAATATTTTGGGAAAAAAATATCATTTAGTCATATCGGGGGTTATGAACTTCTGAGGATGGTACAGAGAAGGACGTGTAAAGGAGCCATAAAAGTGCAAAATGTGTTTCTGTCTCTGCATTTACCGCCGCAGCGGAGAGGCGCACCCAAAGCTAATACTCAAAACTAATTGCTTAATTTTTTCGCAACTGTATTAAAAATAGTTGTTCAGTACACGTGCGGAACCGTCATTGCAAAGAGTTCCCACCGTCAATCCTCACCTTCGGCTGCGCCTCGGCGCGGGTACACATTTGTCGGAACTCTTTGCAATGACAGGCTTTCCGCACTCGTAATGAAATATTGTAAACTCTACCGGTATTATCCAGGGAGGGAACAGAGGACTACGTTCGTATGGAAAAACGGCCATGGGTTTTCCTCTTAATGCGGTGGGTGGCAGCAGGCCGGTAAAGGAGCAGTCTCGGCAGCCGGAGCAGCTCTGCCGGGGCTTCGGCGGAACCGCCCTGCCTGAAGGTATTGCTATCGCTATCTATTGTTTTTACAACTCCCTACAAGGATTTATGATTTTTGATTTTTTGCTTTTTTCAATGCTATTTTTATACTTATGATAAATTTTAAAAAGAAAATTATTATAAATTTTAAGTCTCGGTAGCTCAGCGGTTAGAGCATTGGACCGGATTTCCAAAGGTCGTGGGTTCGATTCTCATCTGAGAATTCACTTGTGACCGATTTAATTTTTTCCAATATCTGTCTATTTTAAATGTATCATAAGTGTATATCAAGGACTCACGCTAACGCTATCACTTTATAATACAATACAATAATGAATCCAATAGATGCATTTAAATATATAGAAAAAGGACAAATTGTTGAAGGATTTTACGAGCATTTAAAATTTGAAAGCTATAGCGATGGCCATACCGTTAGGCGGCAGCGCTGATCGGAGATGGGACAGTAAGTAATAAGCAGATTGTACTTCGGAGAGTGTCAATAGCACACTCTTGCTGCATGAGCTCATCCCGCTAGCTCCTGTTTACCACCGGGTGTCCAGGCGTACTGCAGGCAATCACCCCTACCTGGTTGATATTCCCCGTCTGCGTGCAAAGCCCTTTTCTTCATCCTCTATTATGCGAACAACAACAGAATGGATGAATGGAATGCTTGCGTCTGTATTCCCGATATCTTTGCAACAGCAACGTCACAGCAAAAATGGACAACATTTCAAAATATATTATGCAAATTTTCCTATGCATTATAAAACTAGATGTTAAAATACGAGACACGTATTTTTTGTTTTTATTTTTAGCATTATATTTGTGTATTAAATCACTATTTCAAAACTTGCTCATTCTAAAAGAGCGTAACTGAGAACGCACTCTCAGGAAGTTAAATTGGTAAAGCTGTTGCTTATTTCGGATTAAAAAAAACTGACGTAATGGTTTCTAGTAGTGATGTGACAGTGGCAGAACTTAAATATCGATAACTACGTAAAACTTGTAATTTTTGTTATTAAACCAAAGCATATTTTAAAGATTTAACACTTTGGTTACGATAAAAAAACTAACTAAACAAAAAAAATATATAAATTTAAATTTATACGCATACATTTGCGTTCATGAACAATATAAACATTTTAGGTATTTAGAGTTTAAATGTTTATCAAACCATATTCAAATTTAAGGTCTGGTATTTCATTAGTGGAACAAAAAGAACCACTTCGTTAAACGCACACAAATTCCAGACCCGTGGTCCAGACTGGCGCCGCATGTGGTTTACCTAGCAAACATAAAAAGTAAAACTATTCAGCAATAATCATAAAAACAATGTATTCGAAAAACTCAATACAATCACAAACTGTTTTTTCATGAGGTTTTTATTGGCATTATGTTAATTAGAAAATATCGAATGTCGATATCTTAGATTTTGATCGCTCTTTCACTACTTGAGCGACTGTCATTGTCAACCCAGCCAGAGAAAACAATTTTTTCTTATATTAGACGGAAATGCAAAGGAATGGCAGGATCAAATGCCTGAATTTCTCGATTTGCGACTACATTTCACAAATTACCGATCAGAAAATTCTAAAATAAAACTGTGAGCTTATGACACTAAAAACTCGAAATGGTTTATTTTTTATTTTGGTGCTTTATAGAAAATGAAATGTTGTCCATTGTGTGATAATTGCTGTACGTCACGTATCAACAGTGCGGCCTCTACCGAACAAGCGATGAACTATAATGTGCATCCATTTAGTTCTGTTATTGCTACCAAATTGTTTTTGGCGCTAGCGTCATAGCAACACGCGGCGTTTCACTCTCGCATCTAGGTAGGAGCGCAAGAGAGTGAGACGCCGCTATACGAACTATCAGCGAACGATTAGCCAGCAATCACACACGTAATACCATATTTATTTTATCGTTCCGCAGCGATTGCGCGATATCTATGCGATAATTGATATTTTTTAGGTAATAGCCCCGCTGGTACATTTAAAGCTCGAGTGAATGGGCATATTCTAGGCGAGCTCGCTCCATCTTCTTCTTGTCGTTTGATCCAGAATGAGACCAAAAGAAAGCCTAGCTATGTTGCAGACTGACTCAGTCTGCTTGTGACTACGGTTATTGCAACATAGCCGAAACGTAAAGCTGTAAGTACATAGTTTTACTACATAATAAAGGGTATTATTTAATCGATCAGCAAAAAAACTCTAACCTAACCAATAATTGATTGTTCAGCAAGAAAACCTATTTGGTCAGCAAGTACTAGGTAAGCCAAAGAGAGTTGCTGACCAAATTGATCAAAATGATTATTCCTCATAATAAATGTCGCGTTTTAGTCCCGGTGTTTTAATATATAATACAAAAGTAAGCCTATTTAATATAAAAAAGAAAAAAGATATGTAATGCAATCGAGTGATGTATCGTATCACTGTAGCGTGGGCACGAGTCAGTCTCGAAGGGGACGACGGCAGCACAACTAGTGCTGCATGCGTAGCATGAGCACCTCGACAGATTTCTCGCGCGAGCGTATTATCTGTCCCACTCACACCGTACAGATATGAGCGGGACAGACAACGCCAGATAAGCGTCGACAGCGAGTCGCGGTGCGCATGCTACGCTGGGTGGACGGAGACCAGACAAGTAATGTGTTTTTTTTATGAACGACGAGGCGATTCTTAGCCTTCAACGTACCTGAAGTTAAGTGTCGATAATGCTGAAGATGGAAGCGAGCCTCTCCCGGAATCCTCAATCACCGAGGAACTGGCTATTTTATCTCGAACTGTCGGAACACAACAATGCTGAAAACATTGTCCTTATGGCGTCAGACTTAGATAAGACGGTGGGAGCGAGCCGAGCGGACTTACAAGTACGACCACCAATCGAACCCGGGACCCCTGGGTCTGATGCCGGTCACAGAGGCGGTTAAAAATAAAATAAAAATGTGTACTAGTGGAGTGTCGAGTCGCTGCAGCGCGGGCACGAGGCGGTCGCGCAGGGCGGCGCGGCGCTGGCCGACGGCCGGCGGCAGCAGCGCCTCCAGCGAAGGGTCCTCCTGCAGCGCGCGGTCCATGCAGCGCAGCATCTGGGTCACGTGGCCCATGTAGCCGCTGCGGGGGGACCCCGCCCTGGGACGGGGAACGACGGTTGTCACTCAATATTCGGAAACACCCGAAATTAATAACCTGTTTGTAGATATGGATCTGAGATAGTTGCCTAGGATATTCTGTTAATTTGACCCAAATTGTAACGATGCCATTTCGTTCTAGCCTTATGGATGGATAAAGCCTCCATAATGGCTGGAAACTCCGTAGTTTCACTCTATGGAAATCAAATTATATTTTTATCTGTTCTGTCTAAATTCAAATTTTCTCCGTTCCACGATCCCTGTTCAGCTCATTTTGACGTAATCTTACAGAAACCAAATCTTACTGAACAGAGCTTATTAAACCATTTTTATCTAAAGTTGTGTTTATAATATAATTTTCATAATACATCAGGAACCCGTGTATCGGGTTCCTTATTTCTATTACTACGAAATAAAACAAGTCCCCTGCGAACGATACTTTTATTTCGTTTCCCTATTTATCAAATGAGTGCGGCGGTTCCGACGTCCCGGCGACTGTAGTGCTGCCGGACTAGGAGCCCCGTCACACTAGCTCTCCGGCGGGGAGTCGAACCCCGGTCTCCCGCGTGACAGGCGGGGATACTGACCACTATACTACCGACGGCTAGGCAACAAACCCAGTATCCTAGGCAACAATCTCAGACAGCGGGGTATCTGAGATTGTTGCCTAGGTTCTTTCCTTCCTTCCTGCTTCCTGCCTTTTTCTGAATAAATGCTATTATGGTGTAAACGAATATCTTACTGACAACTTATAATCAATTTTAAATTTAATTATTTTATCTCATTGCAGCATTATATATTTTCTCGGACATTAAAATACTAATTATTGAAATCTTAAACTGACATACCTAATGTAATACCTGTGACATTTAATGACTAGGTGACATTATTTGACATATATTTGAATTATTGTATTAGTCTAATATTTTCTTCATTATTCTTTAATAATATTGTCAAGTCCGCTGATTTGTGTAATACTTATATTTGCGTGCCAGTACCTGGTGCAACGCGTGATTATATTATAATATAAACTCTGTAACAGCTTTTGTACCGTGTTTGCTTGCAAATAAATGATTTGATTTGATTTGTTGTTGCCTAGGTTACTAATTTCGGGCGTAGAGACCCATAGCGGCGAACGCGCTATGTTAGCTCCTTGTACGTGGGCTGTAACGAAACTGAATTTACAACGAACGTCGGAATCTTAATTCCTAAAGAGAAATTTACATTTCACAACTTTTTCTCTAAACTTAAAGTGAAAGAAAAACTCACATTTTGTTTTCATTTTCTTCATATGCATCCATAAGTCTTGTTAGCAAATCACATTCGACCAACAACTGTAATAAAAAAAATAAAAAATTAACGCACTTCCAAATATATTCGTCGTCGTATGCGATAGACGCAATTGGCTGTATGTGTACGTGTGCGTGTACCATAGACAGCAGAACTCAATAGACACCGCATTGATAGAACCATCCGATCACCAGGGCTATGCGCTGGTAGTACATAATGATATACCCTCATTCCTTTAGTTAAAATCATGATTGGCTTATTAAACAAACGAGCCAATAAACACAAGCCGACCTCTTTCTTTACCCCATATTTATTTTGCGTTGTTTTGTATTGAAGTTCATTAAAGCGGTGTCTATTGGGCTTTGTTTTCTGTTCGGTGACTAAAGCCTCTTGATTTTGTAACTTGTTGCTATCAACTCATGATTAAAATTGCAGTCACATTGCTGCTTTAGTAAAAATCAATGTGGCAACTATCTTACTAAAGCAGCAATATCACTACAACATAATATGTCAGTTTCAATAAAAATCTGTTAGCAACAGAGTTAAATGATCAACTACCTGTGGGCCACCATGAGTTTTCCTTTCATCGGGAAAAATCTGTCACCATTTACCCGTTTACTGTACACTAAACATTTTTTTTTTTTACGAGAGTCTGTAAAGCGCCTCTAGTGGGCAGTAGTAGAACTACAGATTCTCATACAAAATGTTGTTTACTGTACAGTAACCGGAAAAATCTCATGGTACGGTCTACCATGATATTTTTTCCAACGACTGGTCCCACTGGATCTGTATAGCATAACCCACAATAGTAGGTAAGTAACTGTGTATATTGTGTATGTTTGTTATGCTTCTTAGTCATTTAAATACTGTATGTTTTCAGAATAAAATAAAATAAAAAAACAGTACTCACGTGTCGGGCGTACTGCGTGCGGTAGACGCGGTTGGCTAGCGCGTGTCGCACGAGCGCGTGCGCCTGCGCGTGCATGAAGTTGTTGTGCTCGTACGAGAACATCAGGTCCAGCACCACGGCCGGCGTGCCTGTCAATATGACGGTGGCATTAGCTACCTTTTATGAACAAGGGGGGACTCTTAGCCTTCATCATACCTGATATTAAGTATTGATAAGGCTGAAGATGATAGCGCGCCTCTCCCTCGCTCTCTCTACTCATCACTAAGGAACTAGCTATTTTATCTCTAACTGCCGGAACACAACAATGCTGAAAACATTATTGTTATGGCGTCAGGCTTAGATAAGATGGTGGTAGCTAGCCAGGCGGACTTACAACAAGTCCTACCACCAACCAAACGCTGGGAATCGAACCCGGGACTCCTGGATCTGATACCGGTGGTTGTTACCACTAGACCACAGAGACGGTTAGAACCTAAGGCGACTTAGTTTACGAGTACAGTAAACTAAAACAACCTACAAAGTATTTTTGCTTTTCTGGCCCATTTCACCTAAGACAAATATCCGGCAGATAATTTGACATATTTTTAGCAGTACAACTGTCAATTATGTGCCAGATAAGCTATCCAGAGCCTATCTGTCGGTAGTGGAACCGACCCTAAGAATTGAAGTGTTAGATTTGATTTTTGCTTAATAAAAAAATATCGTTTCTCCACCTAAACAAATAATGATTTCAACATAATAAAAATCATCCTATTTCGTCAAGCATTCTACATGTATAAAAAATCACTAGTATATGTAAAATAAATAAAAAAACAATTAAGACAAACACATTTAACCTTCCTATACTCGCGCGTTGGTCTTTAATACCGACGAACTAATAATTCGCAGTTTTTTTCAAAAAGATTTAACTCTGTGTCTTACCAAATTTTATCTAAGTCTGACGCCATAACAACAATGTTTTCGGCATTGTTGTGTTCCGGCAGTTAGAGATAAGATAGCCAGTTCCTCAATGATTGAGTATTCCGGGAGAGGCTCGCTTCCATATTCAGTCTTATCAATACTTAACTTACATCAGGTATGATAAAGGCTAAGTCTCCTCCGTCGTTCATAAAAAAAAGCGCTTTAAGTGCGGCCATCTGTACTCTTGCTAGTCCTACACCCCCCGCTACCGCTCCCGCTGGAGGCTGTAGCAACAGCTAACAGCAGTGGTATGGTATGAAGACTATGATGTCGACACTCACGCAGCGTGATCATAGTAGCGCAGACATCGTGAACTTCAGACGTGGCCAAATGCGCCAGAAGTGCTGCCACTTGCACTCTCGCCAGTCCAACTCCCCCCGCTACCGCCCCCGCTTCCGCCGGTGGCTGCAGCAACGCCTGGTGTAACAGTGGTAAATGCGGCGCGATGGCACACTCCACGCTCGTACGCTCTGCCTCGTATTCTCCACCCCTGGACCCACAAAGATAGAGTTCAAACCGAACGTAATTCACTCATTTATTTATTTATATTTATGGGCAACCAACACAATATACACCCATACAATATTCTAATATATTCACAAAAAATACTTGTGTTATTTTAATTACAGGTCGCCGTCGCATGCATTTATAAAATAGGCTATCAACATTAATCGTAGGTTTTTTTAAAAAAAATTAACATAAAATAATAGAATAATAGAAAAGTACAGATGAGTTATAAAAAATAAATTCAATCTCATATAAATAATTCATAATTCGTTTATTTAGTCACAGTTGTAAAGTAAATGAAACTGCAACATACAATATGAGAAATTCCTAAACACAATGGTTTACGTCTAAAACAGCAAAATTCAAAATTGGTCGAAAATGTTCAGTTTTGTGAAGGATAAACTGCGGCCCTACTGCGCATGTGTCGTCGGCATCGACGTCGACTTCGATATGACATATCGCTCTTAGTCTTTGGTAAGTTTTCATTTGTGTCAAAAAGAAGCAGCAATGTGTCATATCCATCTGTCCAATGAAGCCGATGTCGATGCCGACGACACTAGCGCGGTACGGCTCCACTGAACGCATTTACAATAGGTGTGGATGTGCATACTGACATGTTTGGCTCGTGGTCCATGAGCGCGAGCAGCACGTGCGCGCCGTGCACGAGCGCGTGGCGGCGCGCGGGCGGCGGCGCCGTGAACATGCCCGCCAGCAGCGCCGCCGCGCCCGCGCGCGCCAGCCGCGCCACCAGCGCCCAGCTCGTGCGCGCCCTGCAGCGGGACACGGCTTACACAGGGGGACAGTGCAACAAACACCATGAGCGTGCCAAAATGTTGGAAGAACAAGAAAAACACCACGCGCAATCGCTTGTTTTGAGGTTGCCTTTAAACGCGGTCTATGCTGCGGGATTTGCGGTCGACGCCCGCTCCCTCTGTAGTAATAAAAACGGAGACGAGTAATCTTGTACGACGAAATATTAGTTTAACAACTTCTAACATGTAATCGCGCGTGCGGGCTTTCCTGCACATAATCTTGTACGCTCCGAGAACGAGCGATAGTCTTCGTGTAAAGTGGGTGATCGACGTACGAGCTTATACTGTGGTTTTATAGAACGTCGGTTTTAGTCGCGGCGTAGGCGGAGATCGACTGGCGAGTGAAACAGTCGTATTGTGGTTAACATATCTTGCTCCGACCTATTTAAAAGGAGCCAACCTATTTAACACCGCGCGTAAAACTCTACCAGTAAAAAAGGATGCATGTGTATACACGTAATGCCAGGAAGTTACTACGATTTTGATGCGCCGTCGCAATTCACACTAAGGTGTAACATTGTAAATGATCGCCATTAGTTCATAGACAAATAAAATTTTGCAAAATCCTATTCTGATAACTGCCAAGTCATACATCGGTCTCTCCTAATCAAACCAAGTCATACATCGGTCTCTCCTAATCAAACCAAGTCATACATCGGTCTCTCCTAATCAGATTAAGTCAAAGTACGAGAATACCGTAAGTTTTAAGCCATTATTAAGCAATAATTGTCAGACAATTATGTACTCTGACTGGATAGGTCAAGGTTTTGCATTAATTATTAGAGAGAAAATTGACAAAAAAATTATAAATATTTGTACTCCTGGCCAGTCGGTGAGCCAAATTATTGCAAAAATACATGAATCCCAAATAAATTAAACTACAACTTTAGTAATATTTTGTGGTGATAGTTCTAAATAATAAAAAAGGATATACTAATTAATGTAAATAAATTAATGTCATTGCAATCTAAGACAAGATGCAGAATGATAATAAGTGCTTTGCCATATGCCAGTTATCTAAATTGGGATGAGAACAAACGAATTTATAATTTGAATATGTATATGTATAACTTGATTTGTTGTCATAGTGACGTTGTATTATATTTTGACGTTAATAAATTTATTAACAATTTTATCTTGACTCCAGATACCATGTATCTGTCTAATAAACGTTAAAGACGTTCAAAAATATATGTTCTGTTGCAAGGTCTAAATTCATAAAAGCAAAAATAAAACAAGCCCAAAACAAAATTAAAACGACCTGGGAAGTCATTAATCGTGAAACTGGTAAATATAAACCACGTGACCGTAGTATGGCGCTTAACGTCAATAATACAATAGTAAAAGAAATCGCTAACATTTTTGACAATTTTTTTGTGAATATTCCTTTAGAAACTACTTCGAATTTGGATTCTTTACCAGCAGCGTCGCTCTCTATGCTTAAAAGGAACGTAACGGAATGGGAGTCATTGTTTACTTTTAAAAAAATCGATGCTATATACATTGTAAAAGCTTTTAAATCACTAAAAATGAAAAATTCTACCGACTTGTGGGGCATATCTGTAAATATAGTCAAAGGAATTGTTTATACTATTGCTCCTTATCTTGCTGACATTTTTAATCTGTGTAATGATCAAGGAATTTTTCCTGATCTTATGAAATTAAGTAAAGTAATACCATTATTTAAATCTGGAGATAAAGAAGACCCTAGTAATTATAGACCAATTTCAATATTACCCGTCTTAAGTAAAATATTTGAAAAAGTAATACTCGAACAGTTATTAACGCACTTTAATATGAATCATCTCTTGCATACTAAACAATTTGGTTTTACAAAGGGTCGGTCTACAACTGATGCTGGGGTCGCGCTATTAAAGCACGTCTTTAAGGCCTGGGAGGGGTCGCAGAATGCTCTAGGCATTTTTTGCGACTTATCCAAAGCTTTCGATTGCGTAGATCATCAGACGCTGCTGTTGAAGCTTAACCACTACGGTGTAAAGGACAATGCTGAGAAGTTGTTACTGTCGTATCTCAGTTCGAGGACACAAACCGTTGATATTAATGGCGTAAAATCGTCCGGCTGTCTTGTAAAGATGGGCGTGCCTCAAGGCTCTATCTTAGGTCCGTTCCTATTTTTAATTTACATAAATGATTTACCATTCTTAGCAGAGAAATTTTATGAGATTGTCTTGTTTGCGGATGATACTTCCCTTATTTTTAACATTGACAGAAATCAAACTCATTATGACGATGTAAACATGGCACTCTCTCAAATTCTTACTTGGTTTGATGCAAATAACTTACAACTTAGTGCAAGGAAAACCAAATGTATCCAATTTTCTTTGCCTAATGTAAAAGTCTTGCCAATAGATGTTGAAATTAATAAAGAAAAATTAGATTTAGTCGATTCAACTGTTTTCTTGGGTGTAACTCTAGACACTAAACTCCAATGGGCCCCACATATCGCGGCATTAGCTGGTAGACTTGGCTCAGCTGCATATGCTATTACAAAAATTAGACAGTTAACAGATGTTGAAACTGTTAGGATTGTATATTTTAGTTATTTCCATCATGTCTTATGGTATTCTTTTGTGGGGGGACAGCAGCTGGTATAAACACTATATTCATTTTACAAAAACGAGCAATAAGAGCCATTTATCAGCTAGGGTCTAAAACATCTCTTAGGGATAAGTTCAAAGAGATAGGTATATTAACAGCTGCATCTCAATTTATTTTGAACTGTATAATTTTTGTTCGTCGCAATCTCTCAGAATATACCAAACATAGGGATGTGCACAATCTTAATACGAGAAATAAAAATAAACTTGTAATGCCTCGATACAGGCTAAAAAAGGTTCACGGATCTTTCTTGGGTCTTGGTCTAATTTTTTTCACCTACTAATATGACCCTAAAATATGGTTGAGCGAAGCGATGGCTGGTTCATGCGTCATGTGTTTTAAAGCAAATAAATAATTTCTATTCTATTCTATTCTATTCTATTCTATTCTATTCTATTCTATTCTATTATATTCTATTCTATTCTATTCTATTCTATTCTATTCTATTCTATTCTATTCTATTCTATTCATGCTCGTGAACGGGTGCTGCCAGTGGGATGGGTCTGCTCATGTCTGATTGTGTTAAAATGTGTTAAGATATTTATATTTTTGTTTCAATTTTATAAATAATATGTTATTTATGATGTTTTGAATTGAGAACGTGGCACTGCTTGATCAGAATAAATAAAAATAAGTAATGTTCTCCAATTATTGTAATTAAGTATATGAAAGCCATTATTATTATTATTTTTAATTTACTTTAAATACGCTTTATGATTATGACCCAGCTGATGCGTCTTCCAGTAACATTGTAAGTTGCGACTTACATTAATGCACTTTTATCTATATTTTTTTTGTTGTTGCCATTGTATTTTTTATATTTATACACTTCGGCGGTGTCGTGTGAGGCGGGTCGTTACGTTCCCTAAAATATGGTTGAGCGAAGCGATGGCTGGTTCATGCGTCATGCTCGTGAACGGGTGCCGCCAGCGGAAATGGGTCTACTTCAGTCTGCTTGTCTTTACGTTGTGCTTAGAGCTTAAATATTTTCATCTAAAATAAATTGCTATCGACCTGTATGTACGTCACAACTTGCAGTACAGTAACCTTGTAATGCGAGAAATGTTAAATGTAAGTCCTTCCTTGCGAGTTGAAAATTGTTTACGGTTATGATAACCATAAAATGTAATATTATAATTAGTATTTTCTTTTGTGATGGAAATTGACCTTACTGATATGTTAAGCTCACTTTTCAATTTGACGACAGTGTATGAAATAAAACAGGGAGAAAAAAATAGCCCTTGACGAGTTTCTTGCCGGTTCTTCTCGTTACAAGTTCTCCCGCCGTAGGGTTTGTGAACCGATGGCGTAGCTTCTTTGACGTTCATAAGTGCTTGTAACAGCCTAGACTGAATAAATGATATTGAATTGAATTGAATTGCCAGATCAGATTTTGATGCCCCTTTGCACAAAAATACAGTCGAGGTCCCCAAACAAATATATCAAAATAGTATCGCTATTACTATTTTGATATATTAAATAACTTCCCGTATTTTGTTCAGTCTTCTTTGGCATACTACAGCTATTCCAAAATAAAACATAGATTGCTTTCTTAATCCGATGTTCATACGGTAACCACATTGTAGAACAGAGCCCTTAGTACGAGTTGACATTTACTGTCAACGTTTTCGATAACTATCGAATCCTCTACTCGTGTCGGTAAAGCAGTCTATGGATATGAAAGAGACAAAGCGATAGTTTGTAAAACGATTTTAGTTTGCCTAACTCGTACTAAGGGCACAGTCATTAGATTTTTCATAATGCTAATATGTTAAATTCTACTTGTAGTATTAAGCAATAAAGATTTATGTTTTTACGGCTATTCTCACCTTGTGTTGTACCCGTCGCCGGCGCAACCGCTTAGTATGAGATCGCAGAGCAGCGCGGCGGCGTTGGCGGACGCCACGGCAGCAATCCGCGTCGCTCTCATCTCCGCTTCCGCTGCCGCTTCCACCGTCGCCTCTGCCCCCGCCGCCACCCCGGAAACAGCCTCCGTCTTCGTCTCAGAACCTACCGCCGCCGGCTCCGAGGCTTCTTTTGTTTCTTCTACATTGTTTTCTACTCCCTCTGTTTGTATGAAGATAAAAGCATAAAATAAATCAGTACAACTTGCCGAGAGAATACGTTTCTGACAAGCTTCTGACAGTTTGTTAACCCTTAAGGGTTAATCTATTACATAAAGTTAATATTCGGATATCCGGAAAAGTAAGATGAGTACTTTACTGATTTACAATAAATAAAGCTTATTTTTTTACTTGACTTAGAGAACTGAGAAAACCTACCAGGAATGCATTCTCTCAGCAGCCAGTCTTTACTCATCCTGCCACCATGATCATGATCAAGTGATCGTGGATTGTGTTGAAGTCAACAAAATCCATTCTACATATTTAGACAGACAAGTATCGACAAATAGCTGCATGCATCCTGTCAAGTTGTAGTGATAACATGCTCCGAATGCTACGATGTTTAACAGATTGAGGCAGAGGCCTATAGCCCTATAGGTTACCTTTCTCGTGGTGGTCGTGCGGGTCGTGGTTGGCGTGGGCCTTCTCGCTGGGCTCCAGCTGCCCTTTTTCAGGCAGATCGGGCGAAGCACCCGCCGCGGGGCCCTTAGCCAGCGGCTCGGGCACGTACGTCCCGCAGATTATCTGGATCAGGCACTCCAGGAACTGGTGCTCTTCGAACCACTGACGTTTAATGCAAGATATTATTATAATCTACAATAATACGTCAAAGTCTACTAACTTCGATATATATGCTGATCCTTTAGGCAAATTAAAATCTATTTGTCTGGGCAAAGTATAACATTGTGACATTTTAACTTGCATAGTTTTAATTTTAACATAATTTTCTTGTATATTTTTTTGTAATTGATCACGTTACACTTTTAAAGAAGCTAGAACATTATGGTGTCTCTAAGAAATCTGTTAGCCTTTTGCAGTCATACTTGCACAATAGAAATCAAAAAGTAATTGTCAATAATACTGCTTCTACTGGAGCCCACATTATTATGGGCGTGCCACAAGGTTCAATATTGGGCCCTTTGCTGTTTTTAATTTATATTAACGATCTCCCTCATTACACGAGTAATTTATGTGAGACAGTACTATTTGCAGATGATACATCTTTAATTTTTAAAATTGATAGAGGAAACAATTGTTCTGACGAAGTAAATAGTGCTCTCTCTCAAGTCGCACACTGGTTCAACAGTAATAATATGTCTCTTAACCCTTCTAAAACCAAGTTTGTTAGATTCTCATTACCTAACGTAGTGCAGGTCGATATGCATATCAATTTGAATGGGAATGTAGTAGAGTTAGTTGAGAGTACAAAATTTCTTGGTATTACATTGGATTCAAAGCTGCAATGGGATCCACATATTGAAGCCTTGTCGAGTAGACTTAGTTCTGCGGCTTTTGCAATAAAGAAAATAAGGCTCTTAACTGATATTGAAACGGCAAGACTAGTTTACTTTAGCTATTTTCATAGTGTAATGTCCTATGGCCTGTTGTTGTGGGGCTCAGCAGCTAATATAGAAAATGTTTTTATACTTCAAAAAAGAGCTGTGCGCGCCATTTACAACCTTCGACGGAGAGATTCTCTTAAGGATTTGTTTAAAGAGATTAATATACTAACTTTGGCGGGACAATACATCTATGATAATATAGTATATGTAAGGAAACATCTTGATTTATTTATTAAGCATAGCGATGTCCATAATTTTAAAACTAGAAATAAGAATAAGCTTGCCGTTCCAAAATTTCGACTTGAAAAATGTAGACGCTCGTTTTTGGGGAAAGGTATAGCTTTTTTTAATAAAGTTCCACAACAATTGATAGAGCTGCCTTTGCATAAATTTAAAATATATGTTAAAAAGTCACTCTTAAGCAAAGGTTATTACAAGGTAGATGATTATTTAAAAGACCAAAATGCATGGATGTGATACTAACATAAAACATAACTATTATAAATTAGATAAAAGGAAAATATTCTAATAATTGAATATTGGAAAATTTTCCTCTTATATTAAATATATTTCAAAATTGTAAATTTTTGCTTGGCAACAACATGTTCCATTGTAAATGTTGTTGTTTCTGTTAAAGCTGATAAGTTTCTTGCGGCCGTTCTTCTTATCAGTTAAAAGATGTCCTGAATGGCTGGTAGGGAAAAAAAAATTTTGGACTATTCGAAAGTACTTATCTATAAGTCTATTTGAATAAAAATCTTTGACTTTGACTTTGACTTTAAAGCTGTTGGTTTGTTGTATTTAATGTATGCCGTTCTCACCTATAATTAGGGTTTCACTTTGTTCTCAATGTTAATATGTGAGTCTTCTTTTTCTTTTGTTTGGTGTAATCTTGTTGGTGATCCAAATAAATAAATAAAAATAATGAGCATAGTGGCGTGTGTAATTTCGGCTAAGTTGTGTTTGGCTTAGTCTTCTTCTTCTTATCGAGTGAGGATTAGTGGTCACCTCTGATGTCAGAGTTTATCAAGCCGCCTATAAAGACTCTCACTTGGCTTGACGACTGTAATCAAATGACAACAGCCGGGACCGACGGTTTAACGTGCGCTCCGAAGCATGGAAGCGCTTAGTTGTAATGCCACTCTACGGTCACCCATCCGACACCTGACCGGGCCGAACTTTGCTTAACAAACGTGATCGAATACGATCAGCCAGTCAAGCGCGGCCATGAGCGCTTCTTTTGGCTTAGTTGTAACTATACTTGGCCGCCAATAAGCCAAAATTACACACTGCACTAGTAAAGTCGCGCTAGCGCGCTCAGCCTGCGATTGTGGCAGTTAAACAACCTTCGCAATAGACGGTCACGGGATGGGTGACCAAAAACTTATTATCTGAATCTTCTCGGTGTTTCAAAAGATCCGTAAAGCCGTTGGTCCCGGTTGTATTTGCTGTAGTTAAATTAAAACCTACCAATAAGCATTAGGCCCGCGTGGTGGGGTGGGCCCATGGCCCATACTCTTTATCCATCCGTAAGGAATACCAGTGCCCCAGCAGTGGGCACATTAAAAATGCCTAATGATGATTGATCTACGAAAAATTGTTGTCGATTTTGATAATACGATTTACGAAATATTGAACCCCATTTTGATGCTGATAAAGTCACCAAACGTAACTAACGTTCGTCGAACATCAATGGCATATAATTTAATAGCAAATAGTCTCGCATAATTGCCAAAGCAATTTAGCTAATAGAATATTTATATGTATTGCACACCCTTAATAAATATAAAGCGAAAGTTGTCACGACAGTGTTATTGGAATACGAGGCCATAATCGTCTTAGCTATTTTAATATTTTAATAACATTTAAGGATTTAGGTAGTGTATATTTATATTTTATGAGTAATAACATCCACTATAACCAACATTAATTTTAACTAACAAAACGAGGTCAATTTCTCCAGCTGTATCCATATAAAATTTTTATTTATTTATTTATTAACACAAACACAATATCATGACAGGACATATCAATATATATATCAATATATATCAATGAGAGCAATATTAGTAGAATGTTTCAATGTGGGCACTAAACATGCATGTGTCACATTTTTCTCGATAAGGGTTATTAACTTGCAAATATTTACAACAATCACACACATTCGGAGTCTGTTAGTCATAATAAACAGCTGGAATTTAATACCTGCTGATATTGTGGTGTGTTAACAAATTAATTGTGACTTCAAATAATAGAATGTGAATTAGATTGACACCCACTGTCCTGGACCTGAGTAATAGCTAACCAAGTTTGTGTAGATGTAGAACAATGAATAAGCAGCTACTTGTTCGAGTTAAAGCCAAAAACGTAGTAGACTAAATGAGAAGATATATTTGCGCCCCTGAGGAGTAAACAAAGATAGTTACCTATTCTGTACCTCTAACAGCTTCAGTGGACCGCCGAGTTTTGCACCCTCCGTATCAGAACGACAATTAAGTACAAGGCCCTTGTGGGATAAACGAAATAAAAGAAAACTTTAATGTACAGTCAAGTGTGCACTTCAATGTACAGTCAGCAGCACGTACGGCTTCACATTTGCACTACGAAAGCCGCCGCTATTACGAGGGGTGTAAGGGCGCTCTGAAGGTCAAAGTGTAAAGCCGTCTCTGCTGTTGACTGTACATTATAGCTTATGCAAGTCCTTTTGCCCAACATGTTCTACTAGTATGGCGATTTTTAATTTCAGGCGTTTTACTAGTATGTAGGTCGTTTTACTTTTATGTCGTTTACCCCACAAGGACTTTTACTAAATTGTCGTTCTGATACGGAGGGGATTCGCATAAGGTGTAAGGTTGCATATTAAAAATATATGTGCTGATTCTCTATAGAAAAGAAACAATGTCTACTGAAGCTGTCAGAGTTACAGAATGGGTCAACTGGTTACAAAAGTGGCTGCAATATTTTATCACAAAATATTTATAAAACCGGAGAAAATCCCGCCATGGTGAGCAGGGGTGGGCGGAGTATGAACAGTCATGGCGAGACCTGACTATAACTATGCAAAATAAAAGTTTAACATGTGTTATTTATTTTTTTGGTTTGTACATAATAATAATTTTATAAGTTCTTTTATCAAGAAACAGATAAGAGTATGTATTTCCTACTACTACTAATATAATAGTACTGCTGAAACAATCTTTAGTCCCGTTTTTCTTTTTTTCTTATCTACTTACATATTTTGTCAATGAAAGAAAAGATACTCACCTCCATGATAATTTTGTTGAAAAGATCATCAAGCCTTATAAAGTACTTGAAAGTATCCGCAATGGCGGAGGTGGATATGTGGCGCAGCAGGTTGGGCAGGAAGTCCCGGCGCGACTTGAAGAAATCCAGCACCCGCAGGCACACCATGTGGTAGGTGTACCAAGCCTGGACAAAACAGAAGCTTCTTACGGCGGGTTTCATCACCAACAGGAAGTTCTGGATAATATGGCAAATCATTTGACAGTCTGTCAAATTATCTTCCAAGTAAGCAATCCAGAACTTATCAGTTGGTGGCGAAACCGGCCCTTAGTATTTTATAGAACAGGAGTTTATGTTTTAATAGTGACTGGGCAGGCATTTGACACCACCATTAAAGAGAGTTTTTAATAAAGCAGCTAATGTACTTTCCAGTGGCAAGGGGTCAAGATACGGCGAAAGTAAGCAGGACCAAAAATTTTCTAATAAGATTTTGAACCTTTTGGCCTCGTCACCGGTCCGGCATTTTGTTTTTTATTTTATTTATTTTTTTTCAAATAGCGCCGCACGGTTAAACCTATATAAATAGATAGGGAAAATAAATATAAACAAAAATATATATAGCAACATAATGCCTTTTGGGTGAAATGGTTCCAACTAGGGAGACTGATCACCCGTCCGGCCTTGCTGGCGTCCCCTCTCCAAAAATAATAATAATAATAATAACATAATGCCTTAAAGTGTCAGGTTAGTGAGATAGTTGGAGTTAAAGATAAAAAGGTGATACTTCGAGTCAACATTATTAATTTTCAACCAAAAAATTCAGTTAAAAAAAGGAGGAGGATCTCAAGTCGACTGTATATATAGTTTTTTATGTATGTATATAACGTCGTCAGTTGTCAACCAATATTAATAATTCTTTTTTTATCTGAAAGAACATAGTTCAAGTGGTCCCATATAATTTTTAAGAAGATCTGGCTAGTAGTTTTTCCATAATCCTGAAAAATATAATTTACGTTTTGGCAAGTAGTTGTTTAACCTAGATGACATCATTGTTGTGTATGTGCTGATTTTTAGTGTAAGTAATGGCAAATGATGTAACTAACAATTGTGAAATAAAAACTTTTAATAAAAATTTAAACCAACTTCAAAAAGTAAAACTTTTGGAGTCGGTGCCAGCCAAGGCAAGAAAAATATAAATATAGTCAATAGAAGTGCAATGTTGGCTTAGCTGGCACTAACTCCAAAAGTTTTATTTTTCACTTTTTGAAGTCGGTTTATAACTATTATCAGGGGCGTGCATTGGTTTTCCAGCGTAGTAGGTACTGCAGATCTAACTAGTAACTTTGCAATTATCCTATCCTGCTACCGAATATTATAAGTTTGAAAGTTTGTGAGAATATTTGGATGGATGAATGTTTGTTACTCTTTCACTCAAAAACTACTGAACTGATTAAGATGAAACTTTACAGCAATGTAGCTTATACATCAGAAAACCACATTGTATGCAAATATTTATAATTATCCTGATATTCCCACGGTAACGGCAACCACGCGGCGAGTGAAACCGAGAGCGGCCGCTAGTCATAAATGATAAGGTTCGTAATATTTAGTAGGAATATTAAAATGCTGACGAGTTTAATTGTTTGAGCACGCTAATCTCTGGAACTACTAGGTCGAATTGAAAAATTATTTTTGTGTTGGATAGTCCATTTATCTCGGAAGATAATAAGATATTTAATATCACGCTACGATTAAAAAGAGCAGAGCATTAATGTAAAACGTTGCAAAAACGGCGAAAAAATATTACTTTTGGGAGCTTCCGTTGCGAACGGTGTGTAAACGGTTAAAGTTACGTAAAAATCATGTATGACGAAATTGTTCCCCATCAAAAGTTCTAAAAAAAAGTCCGCGACAGCATATGTCTATGTTTTATGGTTAACTGACTATAACCATTTTTAAGATAATAAAATTTGTTCTAAACTAATGTATTATTTGAGAAGCTGTTTTCATAAACATGATATTAATCCTTATCTAAATAAATACGTTAATCATCACAAGTATTTAATTTTGAACAAAATGGTCCTTTACATCATTTAATTTAAATGAATATCTTAGGAAATATGATAGTTTTAAAATAACTCCTCAACAAAATAATTCGCGACCAAATTCATTCGTCAGGTAAGCTTGCTTACTTTATACTGATATATTCCGGAAGTTTAAGCTAGAACGTTACACGTACAAATAGCGCCCTTCTTGCCGTGGGCGGTTTATACTTGAGCAATACTTTTTCTAAATAAGTTGTATTCTTGTATGAAACACTGCTTCTTTCGAGTAGGCAATTTCGAGACTGCCTACCGGTAGGTATTCAGTATTTAGCATAAGGAAAATCTTAGTGGGTGAGTGTTGAATAGAAGTTTAAACTGAAATAAAATAACTAACAGTTATTATATATTTATTTAGGTTTTGAAAAATCCTAGATATATTGCAAAAATATGGATAATTAGATAATGGTGTTGACATTTCGCAATCTTACTGAAAAGAGATAGGGTTTTTGCAAAAATACTGGTTGCTTTAGTAACATTGGATATTCTTTACTCTGATTTGTAAAATTTTTGGTTGCTTGCTAATTCTTGTTCTGATTCGTTCATAGAAAGTTTACTACACGTGAGAGAATAGATTGACATTTGAAACATAAAGTCGTCAACCAATCAGAGAAGATGTTGTTTGGGACGGTCCGACCAGCCAATCAGTGTTCTTATTTCATAATAGCCAGGGATTCTTTTCGTAATCTTACTAAGGCAACCAGTTCTTTCGCAAAAATCCTATCTTTTTTCAGTAGTATTGAGAAACGACAACACCATTGTCCAATTATTATTAGGATTTTTGCAAAAAAACGATTATCTAATTATCCTGCAACATATATATCATAACTTTTTTGTTCCTCAGTGTGTCCCCTGTTTATTTATGTTATATAGTATGACGTCATATTAAAAAAAACAACATGGCATATCCATACAAAAAAGTTCAAACCCCTTTGAAATCTAAACTGTATGGTGGATCGGGGAGGAAGGATTTTTAAAAGCAATGGAAACCGGTCTGTATGGACCCTTCGACACTTTCACCTAATGCCAAACAACCACTGAACCACTTAGAGTTACAGAACAAAGGGCTTGGCCTCTAAGAAAGCAATAGAAGAAATTTTCCTTTATGAAACAAAAACATTTCTTTTTTCATTACATATTCTAATATCACAAAATAAACAATTTGACAAACTTCATAACAACAAAATCCAGACATCAAATCAATGCACTTGTAAATGGAGAAAATTATAGTGTCATCTTTTTGTGTTGTACAACAATGAAAAAATTACTACTAAATCCGAACAGTTAAACATAACACAAATATTTAATACTGCCTTTTCTTTCAATAAAATACTTAAGAACTAAAATATACCTTTACCTCATATAAATAATTCATACATATTTAATTACCTGTTTAGGACTTCTTTCAAGAAGCATTTCAACTGTTTTGCTAAAGTATGATGCAAGAAGTGGGTTCAATGGAGGGTCCCTATTGATGAAGTCACACAGCCGGTTCATCTGCACCACATCCATGGACAACCGGTCACTAAGCGTGGACAAATGGCTGGTGAGCACCTCGCATGCGATGCTCGCGTGTCTGTACTGTGAGGCAAGCTCAACATTTTTGGGGGGTTCTTCTGTTATAAGTGTTATTAATTCAGCCAGAATGTTAGGCTTTGTGAGGCTGAAATAAATTAATATAATTAGGTTTTTAACACAAAAACACACTTTTACACTACTATTTCTTTTCAGTTGAAGTTAATCTTTGGAAAACATTATAAGTGTATTTCTATCAAAACATCAAGGGCAATAATGTTCCCCTTGCAACATTATTGCCCCTTGCAAAACATACAACTTTGGAGTTGTGATAAAAATTGGGATTATTTTATCTCTCTGACCCAACTCAGAGTACAGATCAACTCTTGCACTGTACTATCGCTACCCAAACAGTGTTTGATATTAATATTTTAATAAATAAATATCAAACACTTTTTAGACATTATATCCTAAATACTTATGTGTAGGCATTTAGTATGTATTGGATAAGATGAGTTAGGTGTCATACTTCTGTCTAAGGGCCAAAAAATACTTGGTAAATTCTCTCTAAAGTAGGAAGGCCACTGGGGGTGATAGCAATACTTACAATTGCATCAAAGCTTTGTTGTCTGCTTGACATTCTTGCAAAATATCATCCGCCTCTAAAACCTGCGTCAGTGTTACATTCTGGAAGTTAACAACATCATCAGCATTTCCCGCCCCATCCAATCATGTGCCACAGCTATTACCTTCGGCCAGAACCATTGCAAAGCAACAATAAACTCGTAAAAACCCTTCACAAGGTTCATCCAACAAACCACTTTATAACCATCAAATTTTTAACATACGCACCTCTTCTTTGAGAAGACAATTTAACTCCCTAACTACCAAATAATTACCGCTCCAAAACATAATTAAAATTAATAAGTACAGGTATTTTATTTACTCTAAATCCATAGAAAACTTTATAATTTATAAAATTTTAGCGTTTCTCTGATATAAAGTGCAACGATCCGTATTCCTTTTTGACAGATATTTTAAGTGTTGCTAGTGTAAAAAAGTTGTACTCATCAATAATTGAATAGAATCGTGAATCGAACGATATGAATGATTACCAATTTTCCAAACGCATTTGTACAGTCGGGGAACTACGCGGTTGACCGTAGATTTTTTTTAAGAAGCTTTATTTTAAAAAGTAGAAGATACGTAGAAAACGTTCTTATCACAAATAATAGAACATGAACAGGTATTTCACTTAAATAATAACTTATTTCTTTAACCTTAGTACTTTCCGAGAAAACCTTTCCCAAAAAACTCTACTAATCAACCGGGAAGTTCCCCGATTGCACCTTCTCGCACTCGCACGTGTTGTCGAGTTATCTGATACCTCACTGTGTTAGATTAAGTATATTATGTTTGTATGTGAAACGCCGAATAAATGATTACTTTACTTTACTTTATCTGTTCATTCAATGCTGCGGCCGCACCTGCGTGTATCACCCCGAAGCTTCGTGTAATGCCAAGCCACGGCACGATACACACAGATGCGGCCACATGCTTCAGCGCGCCGTATGATCTATCGGCCAATAGATAGGACTTCTTTATAATCGTAAGAACTATCGGCACACACACTACGATACATGCAAGTGCGGCGTTCCGTTTCTGAGATCTGCGTGCGCGCGCGATTCTAACCGTTTTAACGGCCATGACTTTTAAGATCTACAGGTCGTGAACTCCAAACTTTAGGGCTTTACTCTAACTTTCTATAAATTCTTCGAAATCGTATCTATGATTAGCAAAAAGAATGGAACCTCTACGACGCTCCGTTTCTGAGATCTGCATGCTTTTCTGAGATCCGTGTTCGCGCGCCATTACTTTAAAGAATTATAGGTCGTAAATCTACTATCAATTATTTAAAATTTGTAATATTCTACCAGCTAGCCTAAATCATAAACTACTAATATTAACTAACAACCATGGATGCAGAGAACGTTTGATTCCGCTACAACACAATCACCGCACCAGAGCGGTGTCTAGGGGCAGGTACATTGTACCAAGGGTTGACAATTATTTTGGTGACCGTACACTTTACAAACGTCTGCCTTACTTGGTAAATGCACTTCCACACGACATTATATGCATAGAAAATAATAAAAAACTTAAAAATATATTAAAAAATCATTATCTGGACAAAATTGAATAAGTATTACTTTGTAATAAAATATATATATATATATATATATTAATATTGTACTTAAAACTTAATACCTATTAGTCTTTGTAATTGTTAAGTATCGATGTTATATATTTTGATGTTAGTGAACTCTTCACTCGCAGACAAACCACGGAAATGGTTTTGCGAGGTAAAAGTAAGTATTAGACATAAGTGTTTTTTTTTATAAAATAAAAAAATAATAATAAAAATAATAATAAAAAAAAAAGTACACACTTTAAGGCTCTATTAAGACTTTCTTTCTACAATTTCTTCGAAGTCATATCAGTGGTTTACAAAAAGAATGAGATCTCTATGTAGCTCCTCCCGTTTCTGAGATCTGCGTGGCCGAGCGGTTCTCCACGATTCGACTGCGCGGCCACGGTTAAGCCCTTACAACTTTCTGAATATCGGTTCTGCAAATTTGGGGTTTTCTTTATTAGTTTTCTACAAATTCCTTCGTGAAGTAGACGTAGTATTTTTTTTCTGGGACACTGTGGCTGAGCAGTCGAAACGGGCACTTCGATTTCGATTACCAACGGGGGATATTCCATTTGTCTGGTGGTACGACTTGTTGTACATCCGAATCTTATTATGACATTTATCTTATCTAAGTCTGACAATATTTAGCATTCTTCTTCTTCTTAACGAGTGAGGATTAGTGGCCGGCTGCCTCTGGTGTCAGAGTTTATCAAGCCGCCTATAAGGCCTCTTGACTTGGCTTAACGACTGTAATCAAATGACGGAACGGACGGTTTAACGTGACGTGCCCTCTGAAGCACGGAAACGCTCAGTTGTATTGCCACTTTACGGTCACCCATCCGACACCTGGCTGGGCCGAACTTTGCTTAACAAACGTGATCGAATACGATCAGTCTGTCAAGCGCGGCCATGAGCGCTTCAATATTTAGCATTAGGATTTTTTTATTTTGCATTTACAATGTATGTTGTACAATAATACCGAGTTCAAAAAATAAAGATTTCGTCGCGTATATACAGGGTGGAAAAAAGATGCGAAATGAAAAAAAAAATGCTAAACTTCATTCTTTTTTTTATAAATCACAGAGGTATTTAATTACTTTACTCTTTGTACTTGCCTGAACTGTGCCGCGTGCTAAAAATTTATTATTTATTTATTCATATAATTATACTTTATTGTACACACAGAACATAGAATGATAAAAATAACAAACAAAGAGAAACATACAATTGGCGGCCTATTGCCATTCTTTCCCTGAAAGGACATCAGGCATTTTCTATGAAAAGTACCCAAAAACGTATAGAATTTCTGTTTAATTTAAATAAATCATATTATGAGTACATTCGGGGAACTTCCCTGTAGTGTTCACTTGAAGAACATTTTGAAAAACTGTACTTTTTAAACACAAAAAAATAAACCTGAAAAATAAATCAATCTCATTCATCAATGTCCTATCTTTTAATTGTTAAAATTAATGTTTAGCCATGAAGGTATAAGTGGAGCTAGCTAACATTCCGAACAAATACCTACTTGAAGTCTTGAAGCAAAACTCTATGTAGCGTTATCTCACTTTCCAGAGAATTATCTCTCTTTCTAATTATTTTCTTTTCTTTTCTTTACACTCTTAATGAAAGGATAAGATAGCATCTTGGATTCCAATAACTTCCACCACCACGCAGAGCATATTTATGCACCATTTTTATTGATTTAACAACATAAATAAAGTTCTTAAAAACACAAACAAATTCGTTAAGTTCTTAATTAATAAATTAATTAAGAAGGGTTTAAATCAATATTTTTGGCATAAAATAGTTCTACGTGTGGAAGAAAGTGGAGACCAAGATTGCTAACATATCCTTTCGATAATAGTCTTAAAAAAAGGAAAACAAAATTAATTACAAAGAGAGAGAAATCTCTAGATTGAGTTACCGCTACAGTAAGTGATAGGGAATGTCACTTTATTATTTTATTTATTTTATAAAATTACAAATCATAAAATGGTAACATAATCTCGCAAAACCTAACAAGAGGTTTGACTGCGAGTTTGAAATTTATGCAAAAAACAATTACAAGTACTTATCAAATAAGTATTAAACAGTTATACAATTACATTGTGTTTAAGTAGTGCCTTTTTAAACAGTTACAAAATACTTTAAAAGTATCATTTGACAAGAGGTCAGCAGGCAGGCTGTTCAGCAGGTAGGGCACACGTTTGGCCAGGGTTCTGTCGCCATACACGCTGATGACGCGTGGCACACTGTACTTGCCGCGCATCACGCTCTCGTTGCTTGACCGTGTCGAAGTGGTGTCAACGGTGGCAAGCGTTCCCGACATCTGTAGTTGTTAACCAGTAATAGATATTTGTGTTTGAGAGTGATTGGAAGAATTTTGCATACCTTGAATAGTTCATAATAGTTATCTTTATATTTATTTTTAGTTTTAAACAACAAGTAATTTATGGAAGCGGATCTGCAACGTTCTATTCTTTTTAAATGAGATGGATTAGTTAAACCGTAGCTGTCGAGAGCGTATGACATCACTGTCTCCACTAAGGCCTTGAACATGTACTTAGGAATATAAGAGGAACTTTATATTTTAAGTGATAGAATTTGCCCAGAAGTATTTGTAGCTTGTTACATAAGTGGTCAGTGTGAACAGTCCATGAGAAAGACTCATCTACTATTACTCCCAAGTAGGTTACATGCGGAACCATTTCTATATATTTACATAAATCAAAGTTGGCTTTATGTATGCAACTATACCTATACCTTCATGTGTTTGTAACTAGCTAGCAATTAGCTCTGTTGTGTTCCGGCAGTTAGAGAAAGATAGCATACATAGCAAAGTTCCTCAGCACTGAGCAAGTAATCACTGCATAAACTGATTTATGAACGTAGTTTCTACCAGGGTTTGTTTATCCGGTTAATTTTCAAACCGGTACAGCAACGACTACATAGAAAGCGTTTCATTAAGGTTTGACTCTACCGAAACCTTAAAAAACGGTTTCATGAAAGAGCAATATTAAAAGGGTTTTGAATCAATTAAGCGGTTTATAGAGGTTTTTCTGCTCTTTATAAGTACCTAAGCACAACGGGACAACGCGAGCGCGTGAGTTTCAAAACGAAAAGCGACCTTCGTAACGTAGACCTGAAATACCGCTCTCCCAACGTAAGCGCGCGAGTGGTAAATCGACTAGCGAGCTTATGGCTACATAGGGAAGGTCGCTATTAGCCTGATCGCCCCGCCAGTAGTAGGTCCATTGCGCAGTTAGGATTGAACCGGTTTATTTAGATTTTGGAAGCGCTCTCATTCCGAATACGTTGGAAGTGGTTTTTGTAAAAACCTTAATCAAAAACCGCAAATAACAGCTCTTTTTCAAACCGCTTGGATGACACGGTTAGGGATGCACCCAAAAACATATACGTATCGATATCGATAAAAAAAATAGTAATACATACTTACACCGTTATAATTTTTCACATTTCACATTTTTCATATTAGTATAGTATTGTACAAATAAAACGAGGTTTCATATGATTTATGTTATTCTGATAAATCTGTAGGAAAGTTGGAAAGCAGTATCAGGAGAATGAAGCAGCCACTGATAGAAAAGACAACAGCGGTGAGCTCTTCTTCCGGACTGGATGTTATTCGCCCGGGAACCGGGATTCAACTGATGGAAGTTTTCGTCCCATAACGCTGACGGACAATATCGATAAATGGAAATACAATAACTAATAAAACGTTATACAATGTTTTATTAAAACAATTGATTATATTACCTGCAGGCTGATTAGCTAACTTTGATTGAAGTTATTCCAATGAACATTTTGTAACTAACACCTAACAATATCTATCGATGAAATGCGATTACTTAAACGGTTTTTTTTTGTAATTTCTAATAACTTTCTATCGATAAAATTACAGACTATATAAACTATACTCAAACATGAAGTTGCTACGAAATACGGATAATAAGACTTATTTGAAAAGTCAGTGTTGCGGTGCATAACGATGCACCGCAACAGTGACATGTACGTTCATAATTTATCAGCGTTATACCACCGTTTTGGTGATCACGGGATGGGTGACTTAAGATTTACTATCCAGCTCCACCGTGCTTCGGGAGGTTGTCCCAATCGTATTGCAGTCGCGTAAAACCCACTAATCCGCATTGAGTCCTCATGGTCCACTCTCCTAATCAGATGATAAGGGTGGGCAGGGCCCTAGCATTAAAATGGATGTTGACGATGATGACGAATAAAAATCATAGTAGCTTAAGGTGGGCTTTGAATTTCGGATAAGATATTTCAATTCAACAACCATACAAATAATACGCTTTCAATCACACACACTACTTACATTATAATTTACATATTAATAACTTGACTTAGCATTGTTGAAAATTCATTATTATATTAAAAGAGAGAGAAGATAACACGAAAATACTTGTTTACAATAATCGAATTTAAACTTATTTATTCTGTGATTTTGTTTTTTTTTTGTTTTTTATACTGTGTAGTGTAATAATAAAGAGTAAAAATGTGGATGACATGACAATTAGTTAGTTTAATCGGTGGTATAAAGCTAATAAATTATGAACGTACATGTCACTGTTGCGGTGCCGGTGCATCGTTATTACTACTATTTAAATAAGTCGTATTATCCGTATTTTGTAGCAACTTCATGTTAGAGTATAGTTTATATAGTCTGTTATTTTATCGATAGAAAGTGAATAGAAATTACAAAAAACCGCATAAGTAATCGCATTTCATCGATAGATATTGTTAGGTGTTAAAAACTTCTGAGCGAAATATTAATTACGTTATCACTGACAGATAAGTTAAATTTGGCGGTGCGTCACATGCTGGCCAACATGACGTGATGTATAATGAGGCTTCTCTTTCACTCCGCCAACGTCCCGTACGTTGGCGGAATTTCTGTGGAAAACGGAAGAAGCCAAAACTAAAAAAAAAAAAATTACCGTGTCGTTATAATACGTTAAGACAAAGCGATTAAACTGTATTTTTCATTAGACGGACTTTTTCGTAATTTAATGTTGGCACAAACTACGTTCATAAATCAATTTAATACATTATTAAATAATTTGTGTGTAATAATAATGTCGAGATATGGAAAGACGCGTTTTCATTTCTCAATATCTGCCCCCATAACGCGTAAAAATATGGATATGGGCTTCATTTGACAGCTGAAGCTCATAAAATTACCTTAATGGTCATTTAACTTTCAACTGAAGACCATGTCCATATCAATATTTTTTACGCGGTAGAGTGGTATGATGAAGGAATTTTATAAATGCGAAAGTGTGTTTGTTTGTCCTTTCTTTACGCCCTAACTGAGCAACCAATCGACTTGATCTATGGCATAGAGTTACGTACGCCCTTTTCACACCACGCCCGCCGCGGCAAGCGAATCACCAGCGGTAGCTTCGTTCTAACTTTCAACTTTTAGAAAGAGAGCAGCGAGAGCAGCTCAGCCTACCGCTGCGATATCGCGATGGTATGAAAAGGGCGTTAGTTGAAAGGACGGAGAGTAACTTAAGCTACTTTAGATCCCAATATTCCCACGGGAACGGGAACCACGCGGGTGCGGCCGCGGGCGGAAGCTAGTTGTTAACAACCTACTTAACAGAAAGAACAAAAGTCATTGTTGATGTATTCATATTTATTACTTAAAATTGTTTTTTCTTCTGTAATAAAGTCATAGCAAGTGCTTCAGCTTCCTGGACCGATAGTTTTGATGAAATATCTTGAATCTTCTTTGCCTTGCGAGGCACCACGCTCTCTTGGGGAATACCTCTACTTTCAATTAATTTTCTTTTAGGGGGCCTGGAAAAAATAAAATAAAAATGAATACTTTTCATAAGTTAAACGTTTTTAAAGTATAATAAATAGATGTCGCACGTAACATAACCTTTTCGCAAATGAATTTGGCGAAAATTGGCAATTTGCGAATGAGTTCTCGAGGCGAAAACGCGGTGTGCAAGCAGAAAAATTTAAGATGTAGATAAAATAGCTAAGTATTGAGTGTATCTGAAATTGTTACCTGTGGTATATCTGATCGTCCTCAGATTCTTCAAACTGAATATCATAATCCTTGACCTTGCCTTGCCTTGACTCTCTTCCATCGCCGTTAGAGATTGATTCATTATCACTTTCTTTCTCTCCATATACTTTTTCTGGATCAGGTAACCATGACAGGTCAGGACCATCAGACTCTGACTGTGATCCAAAGTCATCTTTTTCTAATTCTTCTGCCTTCTTTTTGTTTTTCAATTTACGCTTTTGTTCTTTATGTTTTGCTTTTACTTTCTCTCTAAAACGTATTTTGTCATATTTATCTTCTTCCTGTAGTATTTCTTTTGCTTTTTCAATATCAATTCCTCCTGTGTTTTCACTACTAAATTGCTTAGCTAAATCTGATTTTAAGTCTCTCTTTTCATCCTCTACTCTTTCTCCATCCTCAGTGAATTTCACAGTGGTGTTAACTTTGATTTTCTTTTTTAATATTTTTTTAGCTACTGCTGCTTTTGTTAATGGTTTACTCTTTTTCTTGGAACTTTTAGGTTCATCATCAATAATAGGTGTTTCAATATCAACCACAGTTTTCTTAACTTGCAGAAACTCATCCTCATCACTTTCTTCATCATTATGAAAATCTAGTTTAGGTATTTCTTTCTTATTTTTCTGTAACTTCATCTTTTTAAGTTCTAACTGAATTTCGGCTCTACTTGCTTCATCATCAGAATTGCTTTGATCAGATCCTCCATCATCATCTGCTTTTTCTTTAAGTTTTTCAAGAACGCAATCATTTTCAGTATCCTTAGGATTGTTTTTAACAATACTACTACCTTTTTGATATTTATGCATAAATCTTATTCTTGGGGGTACAATCAAACCAAGTGACCTAGCATATGCATCTGTATCTATTAGTTGAACATTGAATATTTCTTTATTTTTCATCAAGAACACTGACTTTAGGTAATTTACAAAAGCTCTCTGTGCTGTTTGTTTCAAATCTATGTGATCAGATAACAAAGCTTCTATTTTTCTTTGTGGTGCTACAACTTTAGAAGGGTCTACTGCAATTTTATTTATAGGAATTTTTCTGTTTCTTAGTTCTTCTACAATTTTTTCTTCATGAGGTAATAATATTAAGAGTCCTTCTCCCTTTCCGAAAACTCCTCTAGCCGTCCTGCCAGCTCGGTGGATATATGTTTCGACATCTTCAGGGCAGTCCAACTGTATAACCCAGTTAACTCTCGGAAAGTCTAACCCTCTTGAAGCAAGATCAGTAGCGAATAGAACCACATTTGACTTTCTACAAAACTCATTATATATTTTCTCTCTTTTCTCCTGGTGCAACGTACCATATAGAGCTAGTAGACTTACACCAGGTCTTAACTTACAAAATAAGTCATATGTGTATTTCACTTGCTTGCAAGTAGCCATAAAGACTAAAACTTTCTGCTTCAAGTGATTTTTTATAAAAGACCATAAAATTCCAAGTTTCTCATCAATTTCACAAACAATGTAACTTTGCTGTAGGGATTCAGGAGTGACAGTTTCAGCCTGTTCGTGCGGTGCCACATACGTGGGAAAGGATAAACTCAAGCGTGCTAGGTCTTTCACCGACTTAGTTTGAGTTGCTGAAAAAAGAAGTGTCTGCCTTTCTGGTGGTAAATTTTCTATTATAGCATTCATTGTAGCTTCAAAACCCATATCCAAACATCTGTCCGCTTCATCCAACACTAAAATTTGTAGATTATTACAATTAAACAAAGGATTTTCATCCATATGTTGTAATAGACGTCCAGGTGTACAAATTAAAATATTGATTTGATCCATCCTCTTCCTTTCAAATTTGAGATTTTGGCCACCGATTATCAATCCAACTGAAAAATCATGGAGATGACCAACTTTTCGCAGTGTCTCATATATTTGGTATGCCAATTCTCTGGTTGGTGAAATTACTACAGCACCAACACCATCAAGTCGGGTCCATTTTTTGCAAAACAAGTTTTCAAGTATTGGTATCAAGAATGCTAGTGTTTTCCCGGAACCTGTCTTAGCCGCTCCAAGGATATCTTTTCCTTGCAGAGCATATCCTATAGATTGTTTTTGAATCTCTGTCGGTACCACATAATTACTTTCTTTGAGGCCTTTTAAAGTTTTTTGTGACAATGGGAAATCTTTGAATGTTTTTATCTCATCAGGATTAATCTGAAACATATTTATTTGAGAGTAAAGTCCGAACATTTTGTAACTTTTTAACAAATCTTGAATGTGTTCATAAATCTATTTGTAGAAGTACACACATATAATAAATAAAAAAATATTTCCATACAATCACACCAATAACATTGCTAAGTACTTATTTTATTGTTTATCAGGGTGTAATTAAACTATTTGTACATTCAGTAGCCTCATTTGATACAAGTTTTGATCATGTCATATAAAAACAATCTACGCACCTTCTCGTATTGCGCTTGTAGGTACTGTATCGCTGCATCTTCTTCAGCGCTCTTCTTTTTACGTGGTTTATACAGTTTCATTTTCTTCTGCATGCCTCTATTCCCGTTTTCTTTCATATTTATTTTAGGAAATTATCAACCACTTAACCTAAACCTACCATGCCATATAAACCAACCACTGATTAATTACTTAAACAAGATTAGACAGTTAGACAGACACACCACACCATAGAATAAACATAATATTACTTAATGGTAGTACCACACAACACAGCTGACAGCAGTCAGACGTCAACGACAAAGATGACGTCATCCACATCCACAGCACAGATAGAGGCGACACAGCTTATCAGTGTTCAATTATTATTTTCATTAATCGACTACTTATCCAACTCTATTACTCGATTATCGTATGTACCGATTGACTAATCTTTAACAAAACTACGTCAATGTGTAAAAAACGCGCATAAACAATTTGTTATTGCTTTGAAGCGGACGGTCGGTCCCTGTAACACGCTAATTAAATTCGTAATTTGATTCGCTAAGTGAGTGATACGTACGACGACCCCGTTCGTATTAAAGATTTGTTTGTATTTTGATCAATTTAATCGGTAAGTATTTAATTAAATTCTATTGTGTACTCAAATGAAATCAGTAGTGAGATTGTGCCCAAAATCCGTGTAGATGATCGCTAGGAAACAATCTTCTTTGTGTCGAGTCCTTCCGTCTACGCAGTAAACACAACACAATCAAATGCAATTCATTTTTTTTTATATCAGCATACATCAATGTAATGATTTAATGAGTTATTTTCTTATTTATGAAGGTACAAATCTTTAAATAAATTTTATTACGTACTTTGGAATCACCTACAATGATATTATTAGGTATATGGTGTGGTGTGTAATATCATTGGATAAAGTACTACTTACCTACTTAGAAAGAATTTTTCATTTCCGAGAAGTTGGCGTGAGAGCATTTCATAGCTTGCCTTGCTTATTTATTTACTATAACCACTTAAAACACGATTGTGGATGACGCAATAAGTTGAGGATGTTTTGTAGACGCTTTGTTCAGTCAGTCATAGGTTTTTTTACCCTTTGTGCTTGTGTTGATTTGATACTGACATCTTTATTAAAAGGTACCTATTACATACATATTACCTACTTACTTAAAAAATAATATTTATAATTCGTTGAGGGGGATTCTTTATTTCTGTAACTGATGTCAAATTATAAATATAGTATTACTCATCTGAAAGACCAAGCAATTGGTTAGTTTAATTAACTTGCCTATTTTAGTCTTTACTTAAATTTTCGTACAAACTCCCTTGAAACTAATTTTATGCAGAACAAAACCTGGGACCCTATTCTTCTAATGTTTAGTCGTAATCGCATTCCGATCGTAATTAGTGCTATTTTACATTACTATAGTTAGTGTCATAGAACGCTGCAATTTACAACACGATTATCATACAATTATACTAAAAATGTCAGCAGAAATTGACCCCCAGGGTTATAGTTAGATCTAGTAGTTTTCTTAAGGTCGCGTACAAAAATTACCAATAAAGGAACATGTCGCAGGGTGCAGCTATGAAGGGCCTGGTGGTAGCGCTAAGCCTGCTGGCCGCCGTCGGCGCCGTCTCTTTCTTCGACCTGGTCAAGGAGGAGTGGAGCGCGTACAAGGTAACACGCCCCCGGGCTAGATTTTAATTTCTTTTTATTGATACGCTAGTGGCCACTCGCTCTCTCACCCGCGTGATTCCCGTTCCCATGGGATAATTGGTATAAAGTTTATGATATGTCAATTCAATTCATTTATTCGCAAATTCGCATGTTTTTTTATCTAGGCTACACTACAAGCCATCTGTGTGCCCATCCAAAACTGTTCAGCCCCCAAACATTCACATCATAAATATTAGTAGCATTACCAATCTACCCACACATAATCAAAAAATAATTTTCTGAATACTTAACCATTTTATTTCTTTAGGTTGAAAATATTTTGTTTAAAAAGACTGCAGACTCGAAGTTTGATTTAGATTCACTATTGAATTTTAATTTCAATTCAATTACTAAATGAAACGATATGATAAGAGCATGAATGATTCTGTTCAAGGCGTGCGCAGAACCAGTTTTGTTTACAAAAAACTTAATTGCCCATTCTAGCTCAGTAGGTAGGTAGGAATAATACCAGAATAAAGTATCGAGTGATTGAAATTTCGATGTTATAATAAGGAAATTCAAACCATTTTGTTGGTTTCTTTTCCTTATATCTAGTCATGGGACTAATGGAAAGTCGACACATACCTAATCAAGTCGGGTCTCTTAATTGAAATCGTCTCTTAATTAAATGATGCACTTTATAACAATTGAATGCTGTGTGTACCTATCTGTAATTAAAGTCATGCAAAGGACTTACGGTCGGTTTCAATAAACTATCCTCAGTAAGAGATAGGGTTACTAGAGCTTTGTTGCCTAGATATTTTTGTTAATCAGCCCAAAATAACCTGAAATAACAGTGGTTGCTAAGTAACATAACCAAGATAGGCCTATCACTTGTTAGGGATATATTATTGAAACCGGCCGTTAGAGTGCAAATTTTTTTCTTTTATGATCGTTGCTGTATGAATTTTGTTGGTATTCCAATTAAATAAATATTTTTTGAATTATCATTAGGCGTAATATAGACTAAAAACCGACCTATTTAGCGCTTATCATAAATGCTGAACCCTTGATTACCAGATGGAGCACGGCAAGAAGTACGACAGCGAGATCGAGGACAAGTTCCGCATGAAGATATATGCGGAGAACAAGCATCGCATCGCGAAGCACAACCAGCGCTACCAGCAGGGGCTGGTAAGCTACAAGCTGCAGCAGAACAAGTACGGCGACCTGCTGCACCACGAGTTCGTGCACATAATGAATGGGTTCAACAAGACCTCCAAGTGAGTACCTACTATGTCTCTTTAAATTGCGACGGAATGGAATGGAAGCGCTGGAAAAAGAACGGAAGCATTAGAAAAAAAAGTCGCTGTAAGGCGTGCCACTTGTATATCCTCGTCAGCATTTTTGCCTATAATTTGCATGTGGATGTTATGTTATAGCTCAATTCACATGAAACTCATTATAATTGGTGAAATTTCGATTAAAAAACTCTATTCCACTCCATTCCGCCGCAATGTAAATTGAGCCTTAAAGATGGAAATGTATGGAAGTGATTTTGGTATTCTGGGCTAGAGAACATTTTTCTTAAATGTTTTGTAGTAATGTACGTGTTTGTAATTTTGTTTTGGGTATAATGTATATCTGAATAGTTCCCATAAGATGTCCTGGATAACGAGAGGAATAACGAATTCAGTAAATGAAGTGCCCAAGTAACAAGAAAGTATCGCATATTTCAGTTACTTCTCTTACTTCAATAAGAAATCGGATGGAAAACGACATTATGGAAGCTTGACCGCGCGTCACTATTAATTTCGTAATTATTTTCCTCTGTACCTGGTGGGTAGGTAAAATGATAACCTTGTAATAATGCGGCTGCGGCGCGTGTAAGATTATTTGCGGCTGATTGTGTGTGATTGACGCATTTATGATTATTGAAATGCGATCGCAGACCTCGATCCGCCCCCTGTTGTCTGACAGGCCTGCTGGGGCCATGTGTTATAAACGCTCATGTAGTCGCTTACATAATGATAACACCGCTTCCCATCTATCACTTGATTATATTTTAAGTAAGTAGCACTTATCACTTACCGTTTTATGTTTTTATGAAAAGAAAATTATCCCGGAAGTCTGCATCTAAACATTCAGCTACATCGACCTTTGCGGTAATTATTTACGTCAAAACTTTAATGTTTATCGCTGTTAACGGTTTGATATCTTTCACAAATGTTTATTGCTAGTAATGTTTTTTATGATATACAAGAATAAGATCGCTATCAACTACAAAGTCTTGTTTTGTTTAATGTTTCCAACTAAACCATCTGAGAGGCTCGATTTTCATTTCATGCTACACCGCAAGTAACTTTCGTTTGCTATCTCTTGCTTTAATTATTTTTTGGGCATTAAACGTATTATTAATGTATTCCTTCAATGCAAGTTTATTTTAGTAACGTTTGCTAAATGAATTTGTAAGTATCAGTCTGGCAATCTTGTTATGAACGCGCACAGGGGTGCCCTGAACTTGTCGAGTTCTTTATTGTTATATCCGGAAGTTAAACTCGTTTCTCACCCAACCCAGATGCCCCGCCTGAAAAAGAAAAAAAGGCATGACTTAGATTAGCACTGCGAGCTTAAAGCAGTAAGGAGCGGACACAAATGTATGATAAACTAACAACTCGGTTATCATTTCATACATTTACCACATCGACAGGCAGAATCAGCTCTACTGCCCAATGTATGAAAACAAACAAATCCGTTTTTCTCGTCGCCTCAGCATTAGCGGAATTCAGTAGGTAGCTACAGAGCGGATCTGAGAGATTGCTTTTCTGACTGGTTCCTGACAGTTCTTTAAGATTAAAGTTTATTTTCGATAATCTCAGTCTCATCATGCATTTCTCAGCAGCCGCTCTTTAGCTTCCTACCGACTTAAGAGTGCGTTTCCACTGAGGCGAAAATAAGCTTTATTTATGTGACACGGCAGAGCTGTAACTGTACCGAGGTGTCCGCTTGCGCAGGCACAGCAAGGGGCTGTACGGCAAGGGGCGGGAGCTGCGCGGCGCGACGTTCATCCCGCCGGCGCACGCGGCGGCGCCGGCGCAGGTGGACTGGCGCAAGCAGGGCGCCGTCACCGACGTCAAGGACCAGGGCAAGTGCGGCTCCTGCTGGTCCTTCAGCACCGTGAGTATCGTGACACCTGTGCGATCGCGGACCTTTACAAGGTCACTGACAATGCCGATTCGTCCTCACAAATATCGAATTTTGTCACAAATATAAGCTAGACTCGACACTCCCGTGAAAAATCACTACTGATCGGTCTTGGGTACCTTCTATTCCTGACAGTGACGACCTGATGGTTATTATTATAAAGTATTATTATAAGACCCACCGGCATTAAACATATCAGTAGGAAAATAGTGTTCATAAATTAATACCACAAGAACTGACGCGATTTCCTCAACCTGTCTGGTATGCATACTTAATTACATTTTCCTCGACCGCAGACACACCGAACTAGTTTTCTGTTTCAATCAAAATATAATAGAACGACGACAACGAGCTATCGAACTCTGTTAGAACTGTAAGTTTTGTACCTGCCTAACATTATTATTCACATCACGTTGATAAAAACGCAGAAGTTCAATGAAATAACTCGCAGGTGGTAAGCGAAGCAGGTCACGGTGGGCTACCTGCTCAGATGTCGATTTAAATCGCGAGCGTAACGAAGGACTCGAGGTGTACTCCCGAGCGTAGCGAGGATGTTAAAAACTAAACGAGTCCTGAGTGTAGCGAGGGATTTAAGTTCACCCAAGACTAAGACAGCTTTATCACCTAGGAAAATACTCTACTTTTCGTACCATTTGCGAAAAAATTAACACAATAATAATATGAGATGTATTTGAAGAAAACAAAAACGCGGCAAATTCCTAGACTAATATTTTTTTGTCGGAAAAGCAAAGGCATCAAGCTCATACGGCCTCGTCGGTTTTGTAATTTATTTAATAATCATAACTACATAATAAATGCGTATTCCTTTTTCAAAAAGATGTGTAATGCTTTATATACAAACTCAATGGTGTAAACACAGATGTAGTTCAGTATAAATTTCGGCAAGTATTCCAAATTTAAATCACATTCTCCCCCTAGAGGATGAATGAAATTCAGTACAATTTTCTTTCCCTGTTTTTAACAGATTGAAAATGACTATTGTTATGTTTGCTTTTTGTGGCATAGAATGTCACTTTTTTGAGCAAGTGGTACGAAAAAGTTATTATGTTACAATAATTTAGAGTTGGAAAGTTAAAGTACTATAATATATTATGTGGTTATAATAATTTGGAAAAAAAATAGAAACAATTTTAACAATGTTATTGACAATTTAGTGTGAAGCAGCCTTCTATAAACGGTTAGACTTTTGCAAAAAATGACAATATTATCAAACATTTAGCAATATACGTCGACACTACGACCAAAGAAGTTATTAATCGGTTTTGTACAAAATAATGACAAATAATGTTTGCGAGCGAGCGCCACTTCGGGCCACTCTTATTCTTTTCTAAAATATGTCGTATGAGTAGAGCAGCGAATCCAGGTGTAACTTATCATTCATTGTTTATAAACAATTTCCGCTGTTCAAGAGTGCACTACGTTTGTTTGCTCAGCCAATTTCCACTGTAGCTGACATTGTAGTTGTTTTATTTCAGCGCACGTTCTGGCCTAGCCGCACCAGTATGAGTAAATGTTAATGATAATACTTATTGTGTTCAACGATGATTTGGCAAACTTTGAACCGGCTGTGGCACGCATCGGTGACCCCGTGATTCACCGTGTGCCCAGCTGGAAGTATTGGTATCATTCAGTCTTACGAATGACACCACCTTATTTATTTTACCTGCTTTACATTTGCATTACTCACTTTATTTTTAATAACCGATGTTGTTTGTATTTAAGATAGGTATCAAACCTATCATATGAAAAAGCCGCTAAATGTTTGTTGGAATACCCACAGCAAGTACAATCCATTATCCTCTGTCAGAATTCCTTAAATTATATAATATTTCATTATACATGGTTCACTTTCTTAACAACTTAGTAAATAAATACAAATGATTCAATGTTTAAATACAATGATATCATGAACAAACTACACACATCGTTATCTAACAGTGGTGATGCGTAACAGATTGGCTTCATTGGAACAAAGAAACAGCGATATAATTTTTAGTATCGGCCATATCTGCGCCGGAGTCCATGACCTACGATAACTTTACTGTCCAAAAACAAGAAACGTATTTAACAGAACATTGTCGTTTCCTGAAAAAATACATGTTTAACAATAACAAAGAAAACCCAGTTTGACTAATAATAAGATATTTAAATTATATGCAAATCAAGTTGACTTTACGCCTATTGAGCGTCGTAACCGGCTGTATTGGTTTCCTGGTTATTCTTATTGATAGTAATGACTTTGGGCTAGTCCACTGACCCACTTCGGCCGCTCCTTCCGGTCGTCTACTTTGAAGATAGCCAACTGAGCTTCTTTCTAGAGTGTATTTTCACCCGTCACATGGTTCGAGGCAAGTTTTCTAACTAGATGATTAAACTTATGTTTATCATATTGAAACAGATTTAAACCTTGTTGCTTCAACTAGTTTATATAGGCAATATACATTCAACTATGCACAAGCCCGCATCACGCCGATAATGGTTCTATTAATATGATTCACAAAGTAATGAGAATTGATTATAACGCTAAAGATTAATTGAATATCGGGGTCGTAAATTATTGAGTCATTCTTTTATTTCTTTCAAATGTAAGGGATTCCTACACACTTTGTAATAACCATCAATATTAATTATAATACCCTGATGCACACAATGATACCAAATAATCACAAATGTTCACACATGTTTGTCCCAGATTAACAGTCCATTTTATTTTCAATAAGTTTGACTCGCACGTTTTCTGTGAAGAGGCGCAAGCGTCAGAGGTGACGTTGTGGTACCACGTACATATCGGCTGAAGTCACAGAATTAAATATTTATATCACTAGGATAACGTAAATCTGGTCGTCCACAGACGGGCGCTCTCGAAGGGCAACACTACCGCAAGAGCGGGTACCTGGTGTCGTTGTCGGAGCAGAACCTGATCGACTGCTCCAGCGCGTACGGCAACAACGGCTGCAACGGCGGCCTCATGGACAACGCCTTCAAGTACATCCGCGACAACCACGGCATCGACACCGAGAAGTCCTACCCCTATGAAGGCACCGATGACAAGTGCAGGTCGGTCCCACTTATCGTCAATATTTGTTTTAATTTAGTTCCCTTCGAATATAAAACTCACAGTAACGAACAGGATTGAACAATATCCGAAAGCGAGCTAAAGTTTATTAAACGGTTCAAAGGGTCTAGTTTAGGGTCCCCGCATAGTTGTAAATTGCCTCCCAATATTTTTTGCACAAAAACATGACAAATTATTATGATTTGATTTCAAGCATTACAAATACAAAAAGTTTCGCTTTCCATAAGTTCAATTTCATTGTATGACAAGAAAAAAAAATCGTGTCCAGTTTTCTAGATCCTAGAAAATAGACTTCCGAATACTTGTATTTTGTATAGTGTCTAAGGTTTCTAAGATTTGGGCTAGCGACGGTCTCCACTATACCGGCAGTCTGTGCCCGCGCGGGGTACACGGTACACCCAGGCGGGTTTAGTAAATTCTAGTCAAATATCTCTAAGATTAAAATGATTTCTATTATTGCCCACACAGATACAACCCCAAGAACAACGGTGCTGACGACGTCGGCTTCGTGGACATCCCCGCTGGCAATGAAGAGAAGCTGATGCAGGCGGTCGCCTCAGTGGGGCCCGTGTCTGTTGCTATTGACGCCTCGCAAGAGTCCTTCCAATTCTACTCCACCGGCGTCTACTATGATGAGAACTGCTCGTCTGAAAACCTCGACCATGGGGTAAGTGGACCGTTTTTGTGAAAACCTGTCTTATTTACAGTAGGCTTATTACGAGTTTGACAAACACGACGTTACAGTAAACGTTAATGTAAAATGTAGCTCCGTCTCTTTCATATTTAGCGACTGTTTTACCGACATGAGCAGTGTATCCGATAGTCTACGCTCACGAGTCCTGTAAATGTCATGTTAAGCAAACTCGTAATAGGGGTACAGAACAGACTTGTACCATTGTGTAGCACTCAAAAACTAAAATTATAAAAAGTTTATGATGATAATGTAAGGAGACCATCTTAAGTTTCTTCCGTACTCGTAATAAAATAAAATAAATAGTGCTTTATTTACCCGAAATATATATTTGGTACTGGTACGAAATGTCGGTACACCAAAAACCATTAAAAAACCGAAAACATATATATAGTAATGGTACTTTATATTTTTTTTCGGTTTTTTAATGGTTTTTTGGTGTTATATATATTTCGGCCCGGGTAAATGAAGTGCACTAAATTGTCCGAAAAGTTGTTTTATTTCAATTTAAGAAGGGTTGGGTCCGCTAAACAGTAAGGTTCACTTGCAGTAAAATTTACAAAATTACGATTTTATTGCATCTAGATTTAATATATTGTGATTTTTGTATGGGACCTATATCATTGAATTTTTTAAACCATGTTTTTCATCTAAAGGCCACCACAAGTCGTGAACTTGGAGTAAGATAGGATTAGGCTATATTGAACCAAGTGTAACAAGTAGTTGTTTAACATAATATTTGTTAATGCAGGTACTGGTAGTGGGCTACGGCACGGACGAGTCGGGCGGCGACTACTGGCTGGTGAAGAACTCGTGGGGCCGCACGTGGGGCGAGCTCGGCTACATCAAGATGGCGCGCAACCGCGACAACCACTGCGGCATCGCCTCCGCCGCCTCCTACCCCCTCGTCTAACACCCCCTACCCCTCTCGTCTAACACCCCTTACCTCTCTCATCTAACATCTACGCCCCTCGACTAACACCCCTCTCGTCTAATTCATATCTATCCATAATATAGATATATATCCCCTACCCCCTTTTGTAACGTTCCCTACCCACGCATCGTGCCCTACCCCCTCGTCTAACACCAAATTAGCGCCACTACAGACACTATATTTTTGGCCACTTTGTAACCAATGCTCGTGCGAGCGACTTTTATTATGATATTGTAACGATGTATTATGAAATTCATGATCTTATCGATATAGTGAATTGTAATATTACCTATTCAGTTGTTTAAAAAGCGTAACCTTTTATCTCACCTTGTAATTATGTGCATAAATGTCATGATGTAACATTCCATCACTATATCGACTTGTAGCGATAAGTTTTATATGAATGATAATTTTAGCTTAACACTGTTTTTAAAGTCGTGTGATAGTAGCTTAATTTTATGTAAGTGTAATCTTTTAAGAGAAATAAAGACATTATTTTCTATTTATTTAGTTTGTTTTCTTGATATTTATATTTTCCTGAACGATATTTAGGTCAATTTGAAATGGAATGGAATGGAAAATGGAATGGAATGGAAAAGAATGGATTGGAGCATTCGCGAGCATTTTGGCTTTTACCTAATTTGGACTGTAACGCAATTGACATAAGACTAATTATAGTTTGTATAATTTCATTTAAAAAATTATCTTTCGTTCCGTTCCATTCCGCTGCAACGTAAATTGAGCCTTATTATAGTTGGAGTGATTTAAAACTTCATAATAAAATATAACGGTTTAGTTAAATCGACAGAAGATAGTTTATTATAGTGGCGCTGCCAGGACGATGTTCTGGCACATACATAAATACTTATAAATGTTAAACAAGAAAATATACAAAAAAACCACTGGCTAATATCGCTCAGACGAGACTCCGTAGCTCAATGGTTAGAGCAGGTGGCCGGATATATAAGGTTGGTTTGTGTCGCATCTGAGCCAAAGTTAATTTGTTCTATTGTTTAAAGGGGTTTGAAGATTTTTATATGGAGCCTGGTTTACCTACAGCTTCGCCATTTTTTTTTCAAATCGCGGCCACAGATCTAACCGTTGTAAATCGATTGTTTATATCATCAATACAAACACAAAATACTATTTGACAAAATATCATTTAATAAAGTGTAACGTTTCAAAGTTAAAGCTGTCAAAAGAAGGAAGGAAAATGAAAGCGCCACTGATACAACTTTGACAGCTTCTAACTTGGAAATGTTTTGTATTTGTATACATATATCGTTTTAAAAGGATTTGAACTGTAGCCGCGAATAAAAAAAATTAAAAAAAAAGGTGAAACAGTGTATACCTTCAAACCCTTTTATCACATAATATAGCATAGTAAATCCAAAAATAAATCACCTAAGATTAAAACCTAAAAAGTTTATCTGACCTCGGTGCTGGTATTGCACGGTCTAACAACTCCTGAGCATGCTCCGTGTTTGGGCTAAATACGTGTAGTGGAAGTGTAGTTGGTGAAGGTGCAAGGTGTGTCACTGTTTCGCATTTGCATCTATTTGCGGGAGGTGCATCTTGCATGTGTATTTACTTGCAGAATTAAGCTGGATATTTTTCGTTTTTCCATTAACACCTTTTCTATTTTAATCAATGATATTATATAAAATAATCCAATATTTTTAATCAACAGAGATACCTACTTGAAAAAAAATAGGAAATTGTAAAAATTATCTTGCGCATGCGCAGAGACCGTGCGTGACCCGCACCAGTGCGGTGCATCTTGCATGTTTTTTACCTGCAGAATTAAGCTGGATATTTTTCATTTTTTCATTAACACCTTTTCTTAGTCAATGATTTTATATAAAATAATCCAAATTGTTAATCAACACAGATACCTACTTGAAAAAAATTGGAAAATTGTAAAAGTTATCTTGCGCAGGCGCAGAGACCGTGCGTGACCCGCACCAGTGACCCGCGCGGGCCGTCGCGATCACGAGACGCGCTCATCTACGCGTCGCGTCACATGACCGCCTTATCTAAACATTGCTTATTTATTTACGTCTTGCAGACTAAACTAGCGGCCGACCGCAACTTCGTCCATCTTGTATTTAGTCCAAATAACCATAAAAAATCAAAATAATTTTATTTTCGTGATCAAAGGTTGCGTTAGAACAAAGGTTATATCGTCGATGAAGAGACAATACCTCCTAACTATATTATTTTAGGAAATCTCCCCTCCTCTTAACTATACTTTTTTAATGCGATAGACTTAAAATTCGATTTTGCGTGGACTAATGTTTATTCTATTTAGAATTTCCTTTTGTAAATAGCTATTAAAACTTTGTGGAAATAGCTGCTATATGCATAAAAAATGTTTACATGTTCATTCATTAATAACAAATGATAGGTGGAGGTGTTGTCACTTCATCGACGATATATCTATCCATCATATCGCAATCATTCCTATACTTTTATAGCAATATTATAAAAAACGCATTTGGCGAGTTCAAACTTTATGCAGCTTCATCCTATAGGTACTCCTACACAACAGCGATACAGCATCCGTAATTACTTCGTAATGGCGCAGTTAGAGTGCATCGTCCTTTTGATTGCGATTTCACGAACCATCTCTGGTTTGGTCTGGTTTGAGCGATTGACACGCAGCGTACTAGGACACTACCCTACAGCGTACTAGGATTTAAAACGTGATGTTATTTCGATAAGGACCACAACTGGGTCGTTTACCCTATGTCGACGGACAAAAGGCAAATATTGACACCGCCAAAGTTCACTAACCCCTTTAATGTGGTTTAACCCCTTTGTGTTTTCCACTACCGTGTTGTACGCTATCTGTAAACAAACTTCATCCAACGCCTTCTGTTTACGCGTGATCGAATAAAAAACTTTCCCTTCTATAACATTAGTCGGATTTCAAGAATATTCCAACTGGACTTCTATCGGAGCCCATATGACCTTTGCTTAGTGTAGTGCGTAGTTTATAGTTTATCTGGTGCGTAGTCACATCACAACATTTCGAAGAAACAGTACAATGGGCAGCCAAGAGTACATACTGATAGTTCTGATATTGCACAATGTTTGAAACAAGATGACTGGTTTAACAAAAGTGAAACAATGCTGATTAAACTCTTGTTTTTAAAGTGAAAAATTTAGCGGCGTTGTGCACAAGAGTTTTAAATTTTTGGGATGGGTAAAAATGTTAAAGTCGCGTCAGGACACGTGACCCTGATCGAAAATTCGCAAGACGGAGGGAGAGAGAGTACGCCGGCACGGCGTAGGAGATGAAATAATATCTCCCTCTCTTTCTACCGCGCGGCGAAAATGTATGCCTGCTCCTGCCGTTTCGTTTAAGCGGTTTTCACTTCTGCCATCACTCCCGGAGTGCAACTCGTTGTTTCTGAGTAACCTTAACTAATTATATTATATTAAGCAGGAATAATAAAACAAGCCACGACAGAGACAGTGTTTATATTATTGTAAAACTATACACACTTATTTGCGTAACCGCTATGTACAGATGGCCACCTAACGTAAGATAATTATAATAATACTATTTTTATAATTAAACATCCGATAATTCCGATATGCTACACACATAAATGTACACAAAACATTTCTGGGAACCGAAATAATTACCAAAACGGAAAAACCGTTACTTTCATGATAAATAAAATTTGGCACTTGGTAAACTGGTGCTAGTTTAATATAAATTCTGGCGTTGTTACTTTTAGCTCACAAGATAAGCTTAAACTATAGAAAAAAAACAGGATATGAAAAATCCTTTGATATCTCTACCAAGTTATCCTTTTTGGTAGGGACGAATGGAATTCTCTAGTTCAGGTTCCCCAGTATCCAATAAATGTCATGAAGGGAGCTATGAAGTTTCCTAGTAGAAGATTATCCAATCAGGGAGCAAATAAAATAGGGCAGTGGTGCAATTCAATGCTACGACTAGTCTAAATACATACTCGTTACTTCAAATGCAATGAATATTCCAGATAATAAACAACAATCAGTAAATTCATATTGGTTACTCGCCCAATAATTATCTTGTATTGTATCATTGTACAAATAGATTGTGCAATAGTTTCAATACTCTATTATCTTAATTCCACTCGAATCGCAAACATGTATTAATATTACATAAAAAAGGTACTTATATCGTCCTGTAAGTGCCTGTGGATATGCATACAATGTTTAAACTTACAACTTGGGCACATAATGTTCTGCTGAAGGGCAGTGCATATCAGGCACTTATAAAACTTGCTAACAATAGCTACTTACTGATCTAGACTAATCGTAAGTTGACCTAAAGAGCGCGCAGTGCAAGCATCTAAAGTCGGTTTTTTCTTACTTGTCTTAAAATGTAAGCAATCTTGATAAGACATATTATTGAATTGTAACGAAAATAATTACATGTTAATGTCAACCTATACCTTTTATGACAAAACAACTATTGAGTACAAAGAAAATTTTGTAATATCTTTCTTTGTTTTATGTTCTAAGGAAACCTGTAAAAAGACATGTAAAGATTGTTCACATTTAAAACAAGTAAGAAAAAATAAAGATTTTGGCACTGGCCCTCTACACTACACATTGGCTTAGACGTCGCATTCCTTTCCTCACTATATGTACAAAATTCTTACTTATTGGTAACATTATTACACTATTAATAATTATATCAGTTTTATTATACCTAAAAACAAAGAATAATCAGTCTAGGATATTTTTGAAATCATTGGATTTCATTTCGGGTCTAAATTAACTTCAACAATGTATTTTACATTCATATATTTTTTTATAGCTCTACATAATTCGAACTTAAAAACACGCTGTGTGGTAATGATATATAAAAAATCGATTTTTGCCTCAAATACCTACCGTAATTCAAATTCTTACAAGAAACTGACAATTTAGCAGTAGGTTCACAATTTTGGCACAAAACTGCTCTACAGTGCTGGAATTATGTAATCATATACGTGGTTCTAATAAGTAGATCTCTAACAAGTATTTATTTACTTACGTTACTAGTCTATGTACAAAATGTACAAGTGATTTATTTATAGTTACCGCAGTTGGTTTTCTATTGTTTGCGATCGCGCAATAATTGGTTATGGAAACTCGTTCCCAAACAGGGGCATTTTATATAATACATTTCCTATACGTATACGTATAATTGTTCGTCGGTGCAAACTGCATACACACAGTAACATAGCAAAAATGTTTATGTAGAAAGCGAAATTCTAACATTATATCTTAATTGTCTGTTTTAATAAAATGTATTGAGTTTAATATGTATGTAGCTGTGTAGTGTCGGCTTAGAATAGCACTACCCCCTCTCATCCCGTGGGTGTCGTAAAAGGCGACTAAGGGACTCAGCCTTCAGGAGATGGGCAGCAGCGTCTCCTACAAACTTGGCCATACTGCGATCGCCAACAACTATGTGATTATGTCATATTATGATTATGTCAACCCCCTCCTCCCCCTTCGGGGGAGGCCTATACCCAGCAGTGGGTGTTATGTGGCTGAGACGACGAGTTTAATATAATGTAGTTGTCAAACTATATTAGCATAATATCCACCTCTGTAAACACTGCACCTACTGTACTGTAATACGCTTTCGTTTATCTAGGGCATAGATAATTTTATACATTAAGGTAGACAATGATATCCATGTACATCAAAGGGAAATATTCTGATACTAAGGCTAAGTTGCACCAGCTAACTCTAACCGATTTATGGTTGTAAAAGCTGTCAAATCTTAAAAAAAATCCATTATACTATACGTTAAAGTAATGGTTATCGTTAAAGTTAGATGGTGCAATCCACCCTAAGAGTCCTTAGAGATTATTGTTAAAAATAATACACAACACAACCCTAATTTACCTTAAATTCTTATACTAATATGAAATAAAAATATATAATCTCGCTCATTCCCATTCAGGCATCATGGGGTGGCCACCGATATTAATACTATATACAGAAAAGTACATATCCATATAATTATAATAAGATAAATATTAGTAAGTACACTAAAATGTATATTAAATGGTATTCCGAAACTAATAAAGTTTTTTTTTTGCTGTATTTGAATACAAAGTCTATACAAGAGTAACGGGGCTCAACGCGACATTTATTATGTAGCACATTTATATGTACTTACAGCTTGACGTTCCGGCTGTGTCAAAAAATATATCGCAGCTGTTAAAAATCGATCATTGGATGGAGTTACATGATCCGAAAATCCTCTCCACCGATCGTCATTATCATACTAGGATGGTACAAGAAGCGATTGAAATCAAGAAGTATAAAAGTTTCAATCAGGATTAAATTATTATCAGCGTGGAATCCAGTGATTAACAAGTGTAAGCCGCGAGTTTTACCGTTTAAAACAAACACCGATACTGTGAGTGTTGTGTGCCGTAATGACTTCACTAACGATGGTAAAAACAAAAATAAAGTGTCAATTTGAGGGTGGCCGAAGATTTCCAAGCCCGCCCGAACAGACGCCGCGCACCATCAGTCTGCTCGAGACCACGGCTGTAGCAGCACAGCCGAAACGTCAAGCTGTACATACATATATAATTAATCTTTATTTTATAAGTTATCTCTTCTGTTTCAAATTTCTGCTTTGTTATTTTAACTAGTAAATAAGAAAATAAAAAATGTTGTATTCACCTGTAAAGGCACGTCTTTTGGCCTAGTCAGGTTTTAATTTTTAAATTGAAATGTGTAAAGATATGTCGTTGGTGAAGCTTTTTCAATAAATAAATAAATAAATGTGCTACATAATAAATGTCGCATTGATCTCCGTTACTCTTGTTTACAATTATAATGGAACGCGAAAGTTTAAAATCTTAAATTCTATACAAATGAAGGTCACGGAAGCTAGCCAACCAAGCAGTCGGTTAGTGTTTCAGAGCTCTACAATGGAGCAGCGTTAAGCGCGTCGGCCTGCGACTATAGCTATGGTGATCAAAATAAGCTTTTTTCTTGCATTTGTGATCATGGATTTGGTCCAATTCGCTTTCGTACAACGCAACTCCAAGGTTATCGTCCTAATAATAGATTCCTTTTCCATAGTCAGTTAATACTCGACTCCTTGTGCGACCGAGACAGCGCTATAGCATGAGCGCTAGCGTGTGAAGAGTCGCGCCCATATCCGACGAGTCGACGACACTGACGCGGCAGGGCCACAGGTTTTTAGGGTGCGTTTCCACCGACAGGAGTCGGTTTTCCTGTCGAGCGTATGTACACGTCACGCTTCATTTCTTTCTATTTCAGTGGATGTGCACCCCAACGTTTAATTCGCATCGGTAGAGTAGCAAGTGGAAGTCCATCGCTCGGCGCTTACGATAGTATAAAAGCGGCATCCGGACAAGGTCTCAGGGTTAATTTGAAATAATACATACTGGCGTCGGCGACTACTTCTTCTTGGGCTTCTTGGGGTTGCGCGAGCGGCTCTTGGCCTTGCACAGCGGGCAGATGGGCGCGTTGCGGTGGATCTGCTGGTGGCACGACAGGCACGACTTCATGGGCGGCGGCTGCTGCCTGGGGGGGGACCGGGGATCGTTTATCAAGGCTTGGCTCTACCCAAACCTTAAAAATACCGGTTTAATGAAAGAGCAAAATCAAAAGGGTTTTCAATCGATTAGACGGTTTGTAGAGATTTTTCTGCTCTTTATAAGTACCTAATCACGACGGGACGACGCGAGCACGTGAGTGGCAAAGCTAATAGCCACCTTCGATACGTAGACGTAAGCTCGCTAATTGCCTGAAATACCGCTCTCCCGACGCGAGTGATAAATCGACTAGCGAGCTTATATCTATCTACACACGGAAAATCGCTATTAGCCTGATCGCCGCCGCCAGTAGTAGGTACATCTCACAGCTTTGGATTAAACCGGTTTATTTAGGTTTTTGTAAGCGCTCTCATTTTTGTAAAAACCTTAATTAACCGTTTCTTTTCAAACCGGTTTCAAGTCCTGTAAACAACATTACTAATCTTTTTTTTTCTGTATACCAGTTTAATAGTCAGTTTCGATTACCTATACACAGAAGCCCTATCATGAGAGTCCGGTATATCACGCGATATGATATAGGGCATGATGCAATCTCGCCTACCTCGCTAAGACGCTAAGCAGGACAGTGACATGTTATCGAGCTACGAATGTGGATAAAAGCCTACAATGAGACGGTTAAAAGAGATAGGCTGACTAGCTAATAAATTATATCTAGTAATGTTTTTGTTAACCATTGCAAAATAACAGCAATCGCCAAGTACCAAGAATAACCAACTCCGTAGTGGTAAAAACTCCCGGTATCAGACCCAGAAATCCCGGATACGATTCCCAGTGGTCCCTGGTATTCGCTTTGATTGGTAGGATTTACTGTGTCAGTCTGCCAGGCTAGCTACCACGATTTTATCTAATTCTGACGCCGTAACAACGATGTTTTCAGCATTGTAACATTCACATTTAGAAATTATGAGCACTGGAATTCATAGAGGTAAAAAAATAAGACACCAAATGTGGAAATGGTCTATCATTTCCACATTTGGTGTCTTATTTTTCTACTTTTCGCTTTCATGCATATATCCTACTAATATTAAAAATGCGAAAGTATGTCAGTTTGTTTGTTTCTCTTTCATGTAAAAACTACTGAATGGATTTGAATGAAATTTGGTATGTAGACACATAGACTACATTTTATCCCGATATTCCCACGGTAAACGAAACTACGCGGGTGAAACCGGAGGCGGCCGCTAGTCAAAAGTAAAGCAAACAAATAAAACCAAATTAAAACAAAGAAAATTAATTTTAAAAAGTAATTAAAAATAAAGGTTTGGTATGTTACACAGTTTTTGCGCTCATGGGCAAATACATAAAAACTGTCTAACATATTCTCGTAAAGCTGTTATGTGACTTTGAAACTCTCAGAGCGTTCTCACAACACCGAAATGATAATACTGTTAAATACGTGTACCTATTTATAATTAAAATAGAGTAGTCCACAATATTATTCCACATACAGAGTGAAATTATTTAACTATCTAGAGGGAAAGTACTTTAAAGTTTAAACAATGGAGATGGTAAGTTTCATTCAAAAATCCCTTTACATAAACGCAACCCACACTCAGGAATCGAGCTGGCTAAAATTCTAATAAATAATAAGTACCCTGTATCTTTACGATATCAATCGATTCGGTCAATCGTAAGGATCAATTCTACGTATATCCGAAGCTTCGACATCACATAACAGCACGACAGGCGAGGACAGAGGTAAAGGAGGGGGGAGTGAAGTAACCAAACATAACATAAAGTAAGCGAACCTCAGCGAGACGGTAATGAAATCTTGGTCGAGAGCAGACCTGAACGCGGGCGGCGGCGGCGGCGGCTTGCGCGGCGCCGGCGCCAGGAACCCGCGGCTGGAGCCGCCCGCCCCCGCCCCCGCCCCCGCCGGGCTCGAGCCCGTCAGCGGCGGGAAGCGGCTGGAACCAACAGGCATACATCATCTATGGGCTCTGGAGTAGTTTGTGACCAATTATTAACATCGTCGTTATCTTCATTTGTCATGTAATAAACATTTACAGATCCAAAAGATTGTCAAAACATCATCAAAGGAATAAACTTTAAAAGACACAAAACGACGATTCTATATCTATTAACAGAATATGTGAAAATTAAAATGTGTATCGACTTTTAATTTTTACCCGTCTTAAACTACTAGTCCGATTTTGATGGGGTTTTCAAGTGATGGGTTCGGGATTGATCGGTGCATGTTCATAGATAGGTGTTATTGTGATAACTCACCGAGGGGCACTGCAGTAAACATTTCTTTGTGCAAAACCAACACTACTAGTCTGATTTTAATACAGTTTTCGTAATAGGTTTTTTAGGTTTATGATTGTGGTCAATAAAATATAATACGTATTCTTAATGGTAGTCCAAATAGCACTCTTCACGTCGTTTTGAAAAGCAATATATCGTAGGTAACATGCGGGACTCACTCGGGCGTGATGGGGCTGCCCTCCTCCTCGTGAAGGTCGGGCAGGCGCTCCAGGCCGAGGCACTGGCGCCGCAATAAGTCCACCTCGGCCTTCAGCGGCCGGTAGTCCTCGTGCAGCCGCGACGCCGTCGATAGCTTGCGCGTCATGCTCTCCTCCGTCTGCTTTATCACTGTCTCCATCTGAAAACACCCACCGAATTTTGTAATTTCTTTTCTTATTTCTATAAGTAAAAGAAAATTTCTTCTATAGAAACAAAAAAAAAAAATACAATATTTAATATCCCAAACGAAAAACAAAAAATAGGTAAAAAATATATCAGACAATTCAAAACTAATTTATAAGTCTTAGATTTAACAGTGACACACAAGGATGCTCATACTTGGTCCACTGAATTGCCAGATGTAAAGCCAGTTATAGCCATTACTCAGTCTCAGTACAGTAGGTAACTTATGCTTTTACTTACTTTAACTGATTTTCAGCTAAATAATTAATTAATTAATTTAATAATTTAAATTTAATAATTTAAACTGAAGGAAAATAATAAAAAATAAAAAAATCTCAGAATTTTAATTGAAATAAAAATTATGAAGCAAATAATAACCTCTCATACTCATACTAATTATGGAGTTTTCGCCAGAGTTTTTTTGTAATAACACGTGTTGTGAGGCTCCATTTTTAACTCAATTTATTACAAAATATATTTACTTGACATTGGCAAAATTCGCGTATTTAACGCGAGCACGTCATTAATTAAGAAAGAAGAAGAAGAAGATACTAATTATATTTTTAAGGAGGTACTAATTTTGGAATTAGATAAAGTTATCTAAAAAAAATTTTTAGTGAGTTGATTGATGATTCAAATTAAGATAAATACTCATTCGAATCGAGCTTGGATTAACGCCATTAGAATCATTCTAATCAATTGTGACTCCCATCACTACTTGTGTTATGGGATACTAGGGTAACAGATATAAATACATTATTTATGTGTAGAAATAAATATAGATAAACATCCATGACTCAGATACAAATGCTCGCCAAAGCAATATTAAAGTTATGTTGATGTCAATTTGGTAAAACATGCAACATTTGAACATTTTATTCAAAAATTATTTCGCATATCAAGTTTTAACTACCAATTTATGAATTCCTACACATTGACAGTTCCATATTGCACTTAAGAGTAAGTGGGCCAAAGATAATAAACACAACAGTTTAAAGCAGCTACAATAATACATCCACAATAGCTTCTCACTAAACAAACAAATACAACCTCGGGAACACTTGCCAGATATATATAGCCCAGACTGCTTAGATCATGATTTTTTTTATTTGAAATGTTTCATGTAAAACAGTATTTTTCACTGTTTCCCAAAGAATATTTGTTTATAAAATACAATTTCAATAATAGAATAACGAAAAAACTATTAGAAATACTAACTGCATTGATGTCTGCATGTATTTGGCGTAGCTCCTCGACGTGACTCATTTTCTCCTGCTGCAGAAGCTCCATTTCTCTCTTGTATTGGGCCAGACATCGCCCCTCTTGGTCTCCACTCCGCACCTCATTCAGAATACTACGCTTTAACCTCTCCAGTGTAATAGTTTTATTCCTGCAAATAGACAGAAAATATTTTATAAAACATTACTAATCTTGATGTTTATTGAAAACTAAATTTCGTTTTATCATCTCTTTGTGTTTACAAACGGTTTCAGGAATGATCTTGACTACTTTATTTGAGTAAAGTAATGTTTTTATTTAGAAAATTTGCGCCGCCAAATTTATACTTCTCGTATAATATAAACTATCGATAACATGTATTTAACGATAGTTAAGATTTAAGTTAATAGCTAAATAAAATTTTATAATAGTAAATATGTAACAAACATTCAGAATAATTGAAACATCAGGGCCAAAATGTTTTATTGATCGAGTCCACAGGTGACAAATTGAAGCTTTTTGAATATTTTTAGACCAAATAAAGTTAAACCTGATCTCCTTCATGGCTTCTAATTTGTGATATATTTCACGTTCGTTTTCTGCAGTCATTTCTTGAATATCCTTTTGTAAGAACTAAGCTTTATCACAAGATACTTGAACAAAAAACAGCAAAGCAAAAATAAATCGCGACGATTTCGTCCATCCGCCACTTTTTTTCATTCTCACTCACTCCACTCCACTCCCTGACCATCAGTGTTGCCAGCACGTAAATTAAAAAGAGCCGATGTTGAAAAGGCCCGATTTTTGACAAAAAAAGGCTGAAATTATAAGAAAAATTGGTTTTAAAGAAAGTAAGAGGAGCTCGTTGGCGCTGTGTTCCGCGCGCTCGTCCTGCGTTTGTTAAGGTTAAACAACTTTTGCAATGGTCGGTCACGGGGTGGGTAACCAAAAATTTTTCGAGCTCCTCCGTACATTAGAAGGCACGTTAAGCTGTTGGTCCCGGCTGCATTTGCAGTCGTCAAATCAAAACTCTCCAATCCACATTGGACTCGCGTGGTGGGTAATGACATTCAAAATGGTATACATATATAAATTAGGTTATTTGTTTTTGTTTGTTATTATCATTATTTTATTAATTATTCAATTCTATTTCCATAACTCTTATTAATGCCCTAATATATTATTATTTTCTTTTCATTATATATTTTTAAAAATATCCATTGCCCTATTCTATTGTATATTTGATACAGCAATTGTCTTCACGGATCGAACTTAGCGTTTTCATCTATTTAATTACAATTTTAACCGATGCAATACACTACTCCCTTCACTACTACAGAATTTACAAACACCGATAATATTCACAGTTATATGCTCATCCTAACCAATAACACAGTTGCTGTGCTGCCCGCGTTACACCTGGGTAAGGCTGAAAACCGGTGTTTTGCCGATAGGCAAAATTTCACACACCGAGTCCTGGCCCATTTTGCTGCTGCACACACGTGCATTATTTTCTTTCTTTTGACAATTTTTCTCTCCATCTAATTATTTGTTTGTCTGTTCTTTTTTTATTTATAAATGTAAATTGACATGTTGTGAATGTTGTTAACAAATAAACTCTTTATCTATCTATCTAATGGTCCATTTCCTTAACCATCCGTAGGGAAGGCCAGTACCTTATGTGGAGACATTAAAAATTACTGATGATAGACGAAGGTGAAACAATGAGTAATACAAATTACGAGTAAATGATTGTTAGACACGTATCACTAACAGAATAACAAAAATAAAAGTGGAAAAATGATATACTTACAGGACAGAATAACGCTACAGAAAATGATAAATTGCTGTCTGCAGAAACTACAAAACTACTACTAAAAGTGGGCTCCAATGATTCTTAATAAAGCTTCAGTAGACTTGGGAAGCTTTGTTTATACATTTGAGATTATAAAATGTAGGTATCAAGTAGCAACTGTATTTTACGCATGCTATGCTTCGCTTGTTTCTCCTATAATTTTGAGAATCGAAAGGCCAAGGCCGATGGTTGCCAAAGGCTGACATAGGTTCTGGGGGGCGATGTGTGTATATAATGTAAATGTAAATGTAAATATGTCGAATTCGACCTTTTTATATCCTTAATTCTTTATTAAAAATGTAAGTAAAATCTCTACTAATGTCAAAATACTTTAGTTTCATTGATCTTTGATAATCCTATAATGTCGAAGATTGCTTTTTCAGCAGCTGATCAGTGAGCTTATAATACAGATTTTTTGATTGACTCCAAAAAATTTCGAATTCGAGATGTCGTAACGTAAGCCCGAGTATCGGGCCCCTGGGGGGCAATTCTTGCGCCTTCGACATCTCGAATTCGATATTTTTCCAAATCATAATTCCTATAATGAAAATGTAAGTATTTTTTTTACTACGGTCAAAACACTTTATTTTCAGTGAGTTTTGAATATAGATTTACGGCTCCAAAAGATGTCGAATTCGAGATGTCGAACTCGAAGGCGCGTGATTGCCTACAGTACCTCTACCATGAGTTACTACAGTAAAATCAACTGACGTAACAACTCTCGCTTACGTAAAATCCGTTTCCTCAATAGTAATAGTAAAATTGGTACCATGAGTTTGTCATGAGTTTTACGTAGAATGTTACGTGAAAACCACACTAACTACACTAACAGCTAACTTCAGTGTCGTTACGAGGTATAATCTGTGGTGTAAAATTCTAATCGGTGGTAAAGATCCTTGACAAATATTAGTCTGTGACATTATAACACGACCAAAATTAGAAAGGATACTTTTTTATTAGTTATTGTAAGAAAACACGTTTTCTTAATAAGGTCGTATAAACTGTGTTTATTTATTTACGGCGACTTACCGGCTGAGCCGAGAGATTGGTTATTTTTGTGATTTCTTAAAAAAGTGCAAAATGAGAATAAGTTATACCCAGACGGAATTATTAGTGACCTTTATGGAATCGTAAGTTTACGTATTAAATACCTAATTTTGTATCTTTCAGGATCTGCTTTAAAAAATGTCCAATACAAGCAATGATTCTAAAAGTAAACTTACTATTGCTAACGTAGGTATTGAAAAACTTACAAAACTATATTTTCTTTATACTTAACTAATAAATATTGCAGATACGGAGATTTGTCTAAACCTAATAGTGGTCCGCAAGGCAAAATTGCCAATTTTAAGTTATGGGGCGAATTAACAGCCCTTTTAAACGCAGACCCCACTGGTGAAGCAAAACCAGAAGAAAAATGGAAAAGGGTAAGAGGAAACTTAAATTTTGTTATTTCTCAGAATTTGCCATTAAGAAATTAATGTAACTTACCTTGCTGTATTTTCAGACATGGAGTGACCTCAAAAACAATACTAAGAGAAAGGCAGCTAAAATCACTAAATCTGCCCGAGGAACTGGTGGTGGACCACCAAGTAAATTAAAGCTCAGTGATATTGAGCAGAGGATTTTAAATATAATAAACCCAAGAGCAGCAACTGGGGACGAGGAAATAGCTGAAATTGGTTTGCCGGTTTGTGTGTTGATGTAAATTTACTAACTTATCTGAAGGGGTGACACCAGCAAAGCCGGACGGGTGATCAGTCTCCCTAGCCGGAACCATTTCACCCATCAATTGCTAACTTATATAACTGATTAAACATTTTTAAAGTTGATCCAAAAGAAATCCTAACATCCTAACTAATTTTATAAATGTGATAGTGTTTGTTTGTACGTCCTTCGGAACCTAAATATGAAACCAATCAGCTTGATTTGAGGCATAGTTATTTGAAAGGACGGAGATTAACATAGGCTACTTTTTATCCCAAAATTCCCACAGGAATGGGATTATTTTGACACCACAATAAACTGTACACATAACAAAAGCTTTCTAGTCAATTAATTTAATACCTTGACATTATCATTCTCCAATATTATATTAGGATACCTACATTACTGTAATTCAATGTATTTGTAATTAGATGGAGCAAGAAGAGATGGTCCCTCCATTACAAGACTCTCCACCACCACCAGCCTCTCCTCTACCAATCCCTGATGTGGTTAGCCCTGCTAGAAGCGCCTCGACACAACATTATTATGTTGGCAAGTCCAATTTATAATTAATGTATTTTGGTAGAGTAATAATAAAAAAAGTTCTGTGTTAGTACATTGAGAGTGGCCTTATGTCGCTAATAAACTTTAAATATGAAACCAATCAGCTTGATTTGAGGCATAGTTATTTGAAAGGACGGAGATTAACATAGGCTACTTTTTATCCCAAAATTCCCACAGGAATGGGATTATTTTGACACCACAATAAACTGTACACATAACAAAAGCTTTCTAGTCAATTAATTTAATACCTTGACATTATCATTCTCCAATATTATATTAGGATACCTACATTACTGTAATTCAATGTATTTGTAATTAGATGGAGCAAGAAGAGATGGTCCCTCCATTACAAGACTCTCCACCACCACCAGCCTCTCCTCTACCAATCCCTGATGTGGTTAGCCCTGCTAGAAGCGCCTCGACACAACATTATTATGTTGGCAAGTCCAATTTATAATTAATGTATTTTGGTAGAGTAATAATAAAAAAAGTTCTGTGTTAGTACATTGAGAGTGGCCTTATGTCGCTAATAAACTTTAAAGTGGAGTTTTCTTAATGTGCAAGTGTGAAGTTTAAGTATAAATGAAGGCTTATTTCAAAATCATATTATCCTATGATGGACTTAAATAGAGTTAGTGACTAGGCATTTCAATTAAATAAAAATAATATTATTGTTCTAGAAGATTGGAATGCTGCTGGCAGTAGCCGGGACACACCGAGATTTCCACCTGCAACTAGAAACTCTCCAGTCCTAGCAACCCCTCGCTCAGCCTCTCTTCGTCCACTCTTGCCCGCGCCCAGTCAAACGAGGCGTCAAAGGCGCTCACCTCTCAAAAGCCGAAACCGTCCTGCCACAAGGCATGACCAGACTGCGGAATTTTTCCTAAAATCCGATCGAGAATGGAGGGAGTCACAGGCGCGGCAGGAGCAAGAGAGAATTCGTGTAAGAGAATTGGAAATTCAAATGCAGACCCGTTGGCAGGACCTTTTTTTTGAATTCATAGGTGTCTTTAGAGAATATTTAAACAAGAAGTAGTTTAATAACTACTTATTATTAAATATTTTACTTGGAGGTCCACCACCAGTTCCTCGGGCGGATTTACTGATTTTAGCTGCCTTTCTCTTCGTGATGTTTTTGAGGTCACTCCTTGTCTGAAAATACAGCAAGGTAAGTTATATTCATTTCTGAATGGAAAATTTTGAGAAATAACACAATTTAAGTTTCCTCTTACTCTTTTCCATTTTTCTTCTAGTTTTGCTTCACCAGTGGGGTCTGCATTTAAAAGGGCTGTTAATTCGCCCCATAACTTAAAATTGTCAATTTTGCCTTGCAGACCTTGGTTTAGACAAATCTCGTATCTGCAATATTTATTAGTTAAGTTTATAGAAAATATAGTTTTGTAAGTTTTCAATGCCTACGTTAGCAATTTAATATGTAAACCTACGATTCCATAAAGGTCACTAATAATTCCGTGTGGGTATAACTACTTATTGTTTAAATATTCTCCTAAGTTACTCTCAATGCCTTGGCTGCCAACGACTCCAAAAGGCTTATTTTTTGCTAGTAGGTTTTCATCTTTTATGATTTTTGCTTTTTTGCATTTTTCAATGCTGTTTTTATACAGATAAATTTTAAATAGAAAAATATTGGAAAACAATTAACTCGGTCATAAGTGAATTCTCAGATGGGACTTGAACCCTCGACCACTGAGCTCTCGAGCCACTGAGTCTCGGTAGAGTCCCATCTGAGAATTCACTTGTGGCCGAGTTAATTTTTTCCAATATTTTTCTTTTTAAAAGTTATCATAGGTTTAATTTTTTTTATAAAAAGTTTTTTTCATTATAATGTTTAAGACTGAAATTGTTACTATACGTATACGGGATTTGTTGTATTGTTAGAAGATATTTATAATTTAGTGCTAAGTAATATTTTGTATTACAAAAGATATTACCTGTTAATGTTGATACTTATAATTTTAAATATTAGCAAAATTGTTATCATTATAATCATAGTCTAATAATTATACTCGTAAGTACCTTTTGTGATTGTTTATGCCTTAGTATGTTACCATTACATTAATACCTTTTGCTGGCAATGAACGAGACACAATAGGGTTTTTATTGTTATAACTTATAATGTCTGCTTGCCAGTACAGCGGATATAGATATATAATTATTTAATGACAACAAAATGTTGTGATCTTGTTCTAAAGAGTAAAACTTGTTATTAGAACTAGTAATTAATGTGGGAATATATCTAATGTTTACATTAGAAATAAGCAAGCGCATTGGACAATGGTATTTCTTGATATAATTAGTTGTGTCCCCACAATAATCATAATTATCTAATGAATATGTAAATACTTATTGTGATTGTTTATTCGGTCATTCCCGGTCGCCACCACCAGTTTCGCCACCACTGGGCGCGACTGGGATTTTTTGTTTAAAAATTTACAAATTATTAAAATAATAATTGTATTACTTACATAAAACAAAATTTTTATCATACTGTTTTAAGATTTGTGATTGTTTTTTTTTCAGTATTTGATTGTTCCATTTACATTCCATTACATTTATTATATATATATATATATATTATAATTCAATTTGTAATAAAAAATTACATTGATGAAACATTTAGTATTCTCATTATAGATTGACAGATTTAGAATTATTCCCCTTGCTAAAATTTGGAGGATTTGCCCTACTTATGGGTAGGTTTGCTCATACTTTAATATTTGTTGTTGAATTAAGTGTAACTAGGTATTACAGTAATTGGCCTTAGAATTTTTTTCTATCCATATTTTTTAGGTAGATACTAATAAAACAGTTTCATGTTAAAAATATTATATTTTATAATTTCTAATTTGCCAGTCTGCGTGCAACTTGGTCCCTTAAGGCTCTGCCTAGCAATAATTCATTATTTTCACCATGTTCTTGATATATTTCTTGGCGAGAAAAGTTATCTGCAAACAAACAAAACTTTTGTTAAGAATTTATTCTTGTTTAAACCTTATTTCATTCACCAATATAGTTCACCAAAATATTAATTAGTTACCTTGATTGGTCAACTTCAACTTCAACTTCAACTTTTTTGCTATGATGGCTGCGTCTCGTTTTACGTGACGATTCTGCCAATGTCCGAGTAAAAAGACACAGATTGCGTAATAAGCTAAATGTTCGGTTTTTTAAAGAGAATGTACGGTTTGGTCGAGTCAAACCAAAAAATATTCTTTGAGTCTGAAACGGGAAAAACAAAAATGATGTAGGTACATACAAACAAACACAGCACAAGCACAGGACTCCACAACACATTCACAATATTATAAAGCAAGGGGGAGTGAGGGGGGGGGGGGGGGATTTGTTTACACTACAGTTTTATTTTATTTCTTTTAAGGAACTTGCACAGGATGTAAACAACGGATGAATGGACTTGGGATAATATATAATTTATATTGACAGGACGGCAAACATTTTTATTTAGTAAGTTGTAGAGTGGAGTGGTAATTTTCGGGCAGTCGAAGAAGATATGTTCGAGAGTTCCTTCATCCAGTCCACACTCACAGAGGGAATTATCCTTAACTCTGATTTTAGCTAGAAACACTGGGGTGCAAACGTGGCCTAGTCTTAGGCGGATGATTGTGGATGTGATATTCTTTGGAATGCTTTTATGACGGAAAAACCAGGGTTTTGTTGGGATGTCGGGTTGAAGAGCTCCGTAATGTCTTCCTTTCACCTCCAGGGACCTTCTGTATATATTTTTCCATTTTTCCTTCATTTTGGATGCAGCGCTACAGCGTAGGTCTCGAGCATAACATTGATTGCGGTATTCTGCTCCGTACGAAATGGCATTTTTGGCGTACATATCCGCAACTTCGTTGCCTTCAATTCCTTTATGTCCTGGAATCCAGGCCAAAACGACCTCAGTGTTTGATTTAGAACATTGTAATAGGGCTTCCCTAATTTTGAGAATAATATCAAAGTTGTGCCTTGCCTTAAAAGGTGGTTTGGCTATGTCTTGCAGGCAACTGAGGCAATCAGATAAGATGACCGATTTATTTAAACGATGAGACTGGATGTATAAGACAGCCTCAAGAATAGCTAAGGCTTCTCCCGTGTTGACACTCACCAGAGGGGGACACTTAAAGTTAAGGATAATCCTATACATGGGGAGCCAGATTGCTATACCTACATTTCCATTTTCCTCTAATTTTGAAGCATCTGTAAATAAGGTGTACCAGCCTTCCCAATTTTTACTTACAATATCCTGAAAGATATTATTGGCATCGGAGGTACTTTTTGATATGCCAATATTTAGGAGTACATTGGGTTGGAATATTAGGGCCTCAAAGGGGACCTCAAACAGTGCATTTCGGGGCAATTTCGAAATAGTAGCTGGGAGATCAGAGAGTGTTGTAAAGCTTTTAACCAAAGGCGGGGGTTCTTTGTGAGTCCAGTACGAGGAAGAATTTACGAGGTTGTTTAGATTTCGTAGTTTGTCCAAAAGTGGGTGTTCTGAGTATTGAGCTATATTAAAGAAATACCTATCGCACATCATTTGACGCCTGAGACTTAAGGGTGGGTCGAGGCACTCGACTAGAAGGGCGTTTATTGGGGATGATTTCATGGCACCTGCGATGATCCGGAGGCACCTTGACTGGATTAAAGTTAGTTGGTTCAGTGCGGCTTTGTTGCACGGTTCCAAGATGAAGCTTCCATAATCAAAGTGACTTCGGACAACCGCGTTATACAAGAGTTTTTGGCTGGTCGGGTGAGATCCCCAGTGTACACCTGATAGAGCCCTAAGAATATTGGCATTTTTCTCCGCCTTATCGCAGATGTATTGTAAGTGTGGAACGCCTGTCATCCTGGAGTCGAATATCACGCCCAGGAATTTGCAGTGTCTGACGGTGTCGATTGGCTGCCCGTTTATAGTAATATCAAGATTCGGAATGGATCTTTTGCGGGTAAAGACAACTGCTTTTGATTTTGCCGGTGACAAGGATAATCCATGGTCGGAGAGCCAATTGTCCAGGTAATATAAGGCTGAGTTAACTTTAGATGCTGCCTCTTCGGGATCTTTAGACGAAGTGTATATGGCGATATCATCTGCATACTGTAGGATGCTGCAGAAGTCGGTAACAGTTCTGTCCAGGTCATGTGTATAAAGGTTGTAGAGTAAGGGGCTCAAGACCGATCCTTGCGGTAGACCTTTCCAGACCGATCTCGGTGGCTGCAGCTCTCCGTTGACTCGTACGTTGATGGTCCTTGACATGAGCAGGTTACATATGAAGTTGGTCAACCTCACTGGAAGACTCAGATGATGCAGTTTCTGCCTGAGCAGAGGAAGCTGGACATTATCATATGCAGCGGTCACATCCAAGAAGACGCCTACCACTGTGGCATTCTCAGAGAAAGTACGGCGGATATCTGTAGAGAGAATGCTTAAACTGTCTAAGGTACCCATGCCTCTCCTAAAACCGAACTGATTTTTGGAAAGGATGCCCTTACTCTCAACTATCCATTCCAGCCTATTTTTAATTAAATGCTCAAAAATTTTACATAAAGTAGATGATAAAGCGATAGGACGATAAGAGGAAGAATCATTAGGTTTCTTTCCCGGTTTCAGGATTGGGATCACGATTTGAGATTTCCATGAATCGGGAGGTTGTCCGTTAATGAAAATATTATTAAATATTTCCAATAAAACCTTCTTGGCCCTATCAGATAAATGTGTAATAAAGGAGTAAGGAATCCCGTCTATTCCTGGGGCGCTATCCTTCAAACCGTCAAGAGCGTTAATAAGCTCTGAAAAGGAGAAAGGGGAGTCCATCGAATCGGATGAGTTGGGTTGTGAATACGTGGGAAGTGAATCTTTACAAGGGACAGAAGGGGGAGCAAGCTTATTGTAGAATTCAGGGAGCCAGGAGTTTGTCTCATTGGACGAGGTACAAGTTGTATCTACCGATCTACGGAATGTGTTAATTTTCTTCCAGACGGTGGAGGCTGGGGTGCGGGGAGATAACGACTCACAAAAGTTGTGCCAACCGAGAGCTTTTTTTTTGCAAAGTACACGCTTTGATTTTGCAGTGGATTTTTTGTAGTTCAGGTACTTTAGCATACAGCTCGGCTCCTTTGTGAAGTCTTGTTCAGCTTCGTTGCGTAGCTTGATTTCAGCGGTGCATTCAGCATCCCACCACGGAGGTGATGGGATAAACCTACGCGCGGAGTTCTTTACAGGGATCGACTCATCTGCTGCTTCGATTATGGTAGTTACAAATAAACGATACATTTCAATGTAGTTGTCAGCTTGAATATTATGGAACCGGTCTAATTTTGAATCTACACTGGCGACAAATATCTCCCAGTCAGCTTGCTTCGTTTTATATTTGAGGAGAGGAGGGATGTCTATTTTTGGCGGAGAAGGGAAGTCGAGGGAACATAAGATGGGGATATGGTCACTGCCATGTGAAAGGGTCAAGGACTTCCAGGTTAAGCGAGAGAATAATTCAGGAGAGGCTAAAGAGAGGTCAACGCAGCTCTTTTTTTGCCCAGGAGCGACCCTGCGTGTCTCGGATCCATCGTTACAAATACAGAGATTTAGATCGTCGATAAATTCTATCAGGGAAGCCGAGTTTGCACACCTGTGCTTGGAGCCCCAAAGAGGGTGATGGCAGTTGAAGTCGCCAAGTACAAGTTTTCGCCCTTTAATGTGGGACGATAACATATTTTTTATTTCTAAAATAATATTGGGGTTGGGATAAGGAATGTAAATGGAGATAATAGATATGTCCATTGCTTTTATACCGATTATCTGGTAGTCTTCAGAATGGGGGGGGAAAGGAATTTGAGAGAAGGGGATATTTCGCTTAACCAGGATGGCCGAGCCACCCTTTCCATCGCCTCTGTCATCCCGAAGACAAGCATACCCCGGTATCCTAAAAATGGATCCCGGTCTAAGCCATGTCTCCGAGACGGCAAAGATATCTGGTTTGTATTTGCGGCAAAAGTGCAATATCTCAGGCTTTTTATGCCTGATGCTCATGCAGTTCCATTGCATTAGCTTGGCCATTTTTATTTAAGGATGAAAGAAATACTTCCAGTAAAGATAAGACATTGGGCGGTATGGCATCGCTGAATCTTTCCAACATGCTGACCATGGTGGAAACCATCAGCTCTATTAGGTTGTCATTAGGGGAGGGGGAGTTTGACCGTTGATGCGGGCAAGTAAGCCCGCAACCATTAGGCATAGAGGAGGTGGGGGTGCGAGTGATCTCGCGGGCTACAGGATCGTAGTGGCGAGGAGTAGGAGGGCGGGGAGATCTTTGAATCAATATGGATTTTTTATAGGTATGTGAGGGGGAGTTTAATGGTTTGAAAAGGCTTGGGTTCGGGGAATTGGGAATGTTTGAATGAGATAGGTTTGGGGATGATGGGGACGCACTTGCTTTCTCCACATATGTTGGTCGAGATGGGCGGAAGCGTTGGGAGGCATCTGTGAAACTGATGTTTTCTTCCGACATCACAAGTTTGATGGCCTTTTGACGTGAGTGCTCTGGGCAGTTGGGGTCAATGGCTTTATGACTGCCTCTACATAAGAGACATGTTGCCTGGGTATCTAATACTGAACAAGAGGCACCAGTATGGTCTTGGCAGCATTTATAGCATCTAGCTGTTGACCTACATTGCTCAGTAACATGGCCAAATCTGCAGCACTTCCAGCACTGAATGGTAGGCAATTTGTATGTCTCGACGTTTAATGACATCTGGTAGCAATATAATTTTTCCGGGAGTTTTTGGCCCTGGAAAGTGATGACGACAGTGGTTGTCGGACTCCAATGCACTGCTCCGTCTTTATTATTTTTCTTGTTAAGGCGCCTCATTTTGATGACTGGTCCGCAGTTACGGGCATAGGTGATACCTTGGAAGAACTCCTCCAAGGACCACTCTGTAGGGATACCGCGTACTACGCCCATACGAGAAATGTGGAATTTGGGAATCTGACAAACAAGGGTTTCATCTAAGGGATTTTCGTTGATAAATTTATTCGCCATTTCGGCAGAGTTAAACTCAATGCTAACTTTGTTACGGCCTACAGAAGTGATTCCACCATTGACAATACCCTGGACTTTCCGTTTGTGGAGGAGTTGAGCCAATTTCAATACTCGCATGGTTAGACCGGTTGACGGGTCGGGTTCCTTCCGTGAGATGTGGACAATAAAGGGACCATTATCCTCTGAGGTATATACAAGCGGGGAGTTTCCCTCGAACTCGGGATTCACATATGTGTTTTGTATGGATTCGGATGGTTTCGTATTTCTTTTTGCTAAGATAACCTCAGAGCCGTTTATTGGAGCAGGGCGTTTTAAAGAAACGGGACCATCCGTATCCATTTTTTGAGTTATCAGTGGCGATGGCGTGAATAATGGTTGGGAGCCATCCCTTGCCAAGGTAAAGAGAGACTTCCCTCCTCCCCCCCCGTCGGGGGGTTCCTCATCAGACATTTTATCAGTCAATATTTGATGAGTGTAGCCACTTACCTTAAGAATATATTGTTAGTAGCACAAACAACACAAAAGGACACCACAAATTATCCAAAACTCAATGAATATTAAAAAGAAATTACGAAATTCACGCGAGCACGTGTGTCAATCAACACCGAAACCACCTTGATTGGTGATATTATCAGTATCATCAGGGTCTGGAACTGCAAAATCTATGGCCAAATTATGCAAAACACAACATGCCATTATAATTTTTGCGCATTTTGTTGGTTTGTAGTGGAGTGTTCTATAGTTTATGCAGCATCGCCATCTATTTTTGAGGCGTCCAAATGTATTTTCGATGAGCACCCTTGTCTGATTATGTTTCATATTGAAAACTTCCTGAATAGATCCAGGAGCTGGGTTCGCATAAGGTGTCAATAACCAAGATCTTAAAGGATAACCCGAATCCCCTGTAAACAAATTGAGTACCTAAGTAAATTTGTAAAAAAAATAAAATAAATCTTTTTTTTTTTTTTTATTTATCATACAGTTTTTTCTTACAAGCTAACAGATGTCGCCATCCTTTGTTATGTTTCAACCTAATAGGTAATAGGTAGCTTGTTTCATATAAGCCACATAAATACTGTTGCTTACCTAAAAGCCACACAGTTTCCTGTGGATGCAAATTTTGCATATACTCGTTGATGCTGGAATTTTCCCAAATAAAGGCATCATGTGCCGCACCTCCATACTTCGCATTAACTGCTAAAATCTTAGTGTTAGCATCACAAACCTGCAAAATTTCAAATATTATGATTGATAGTTCTGACATAAATAGGTCCTTTCAACTTCAAGTATGTTTGAATTCATACATACCATTTGCACATTTATGGAGTGGTAATGTTTTCTGCAGTAATATAGGTGTTCTATAGGCTTTTCCGGGCTAAAGATTTTAAAGTGGCTGCCATCTATGCACCCAATTACGCCTGGCAATCCATGAAGGTCATAAAAGCTGAAAAATAAGACTTATTAGCATTGGATGGATTACAATGTGAATTGTTTAATTTTAACTCAGTTGCTATGATTGAAAAATAAGTACTTATAAGTCCATACCGTTGCCTGATGGTATCTCTTTCATGACGAGTCGTGGGGAATTTAATAAATTTGTTTACAACGTTTGTGGCGTTCAGAGCGTTTGTCACTTCTTCAATATAACAGCTGACCGTTTCTTGCGAAAAGTGATTGGCTTCTCCAACCACGCATTGGTAGTCACCTTTCGCATAAAATAATAAAGCACATAAAACCTAAAAAGTATAATCACAATTAAGGTACTTTGCATACAATGGGTTAAACAAATTTCTTTAAGCTTATTTACATAGGTACTTCTTACTTTTGTTTCCAAAGAAACCCTTTGAGAAGATTTTAAACCACCATGCTCCCTTAAAATTTCACACAAATAAGCGAAGGCTTCCTTGGATAACCTATATAATTTTTGAAATTTTCTTTCACTTTTATATTCCAAGTGGTTTGATTGCATTCGCATTTCTGCATCATGCCGTCTACTCAACTCATTTACATCGGCCGCTTGGGCTTCGGCCAACATCCTCCAAGCAAAATATTGTCTCGCAGACATCGTAGATAAGATCACTAGTATCTGACAAATCACACACTATACGAACGAAACAATGCTTTTCACATAAAAAATGGCAGTGAGGGACGTAACCACACTAGTTACGGTAATTTACAGTGACAGCTGTCAAATTAGTGACTCATGGTACCAATTTGTATGCAAAACGCTACTTGGACCACACTTCTTACGTTAACTGAAACTAATGTGGTACAGTAAATTAACCTTTGCAACTCATGGTAAGGATTTTAGTTCCGCTACTCCCCAATAGGGGCGCTGTACAGATTCTCATACAAAATTCTTTTCCGTTTACTGTACAGTAAACGGAAAAAAAACTCATGGTAGAGGTACAGGTACAGATTAAAAAAGTGACTAAGTCACTAGTGATGTGACTTAATTAATCAACTAATGTAGTATTTCTTTGAAAGCCTGGAACACGTTCTTTGGTAAAACATATATTTATATATTATTAAAAGAATATGGTGTTACACTTACATCGTATTTTTCATGTGATACATTTTAACATAAGAAATGAAAAATAGTATTAAAATGAATAACTTATAACAAGTTTATTTCAACTAAGTTAATTTTACCGTGTGTGTGTTGGTTGTGTACTGTGTGTGTTGTGTTGTTATGTGTGTTTGCTGTGTATTGCCCAAACATTTAGAAAGAAACCTATAAAATGCGGCGCGGCCGCAGAGACGATGTCCAAAGTCACTGGATAGGACCTGTCTAAAAATGAATTCCCTCACTCAGCTACCGCATAACTACAATGAAAAGTTTTCTTTCTTTCTTGTAAATGTTTGGGTGGGCAGTGCGAACCTACGGTTATTGTCGCTTAGGTTGCCCAATTTGTTTACTGGGTACATCTTTTTGTTGTTGGTGCAGCAGGGCTATCGCGTAAAAAATCTGGGTATGGATATGGGCTTCATTTGACAGTTGAAGCTCATAAAATTACCATATATGGTCATTTAACTGTCAAATGAGGCCCATGTCCATATCCATATTTTTTACGTGATAGCCCCCAGGTTTAATTAAAGTGTTCTGCTATAGAAATAACAATTATTTTGATTTTATTGAATAAGAAATTAAATATTATTTTAATTTAACGCTAAAAGGATAAAGATTTGGCTTGCCGTTTTGAATTCCTTAGCAGAGCTACTAACACTGTGAAAAAGTTTCATGAAATGAAAAATGGCCGTCTAACCATCGATAGCGGCTTGCTGTCAAAATACTAAATTTATTTTCAACGCGCATGAATACTAATTCAACTGTATTAGTTTCCAATGTATTATTCTGTAATCTTAACTGGATGATAACGTAAAATTTGTTGCAGATGTTTACTAAAATATTCATACAGGTCGTTTACACCGTTGCGTGCTTCGTGTCGGGGTGACTTGGGCACCTCTTACACATTCAATAGTACGGTGTTTACATCTCAAGCCAAGATGAGTGATGATGGCAGTGATGATTCGACACCACGGCCTAAACGGAAGATCAAGCGAGTGGTCATGATGTCGTCAAGTTCTGGTTCTGACAGTGATGAGAATATTATTGTGGCGGGGACACGTAGGAAGAGACTGAGGGTAAATATTGGAGTGGTATTAGGATTCTAGTGCTAAAGTGGTCGTGTCAAGCAATCCTGATAACATTGTGTTCCATATTGCAGGTTGTCAGCGAAGCTGAAGACGACAGCAGCGGTAGTTCCGTAATATGCGCTGGGACGCGCCGTAAACGTACTCTGCCCAAACTGAGGGACTCGGAGGCCGAAAGCGATTCGTCTGACTGGGCAACAGATCACTCGGATACGCCTAAACCTGCCCCTGTACCTGCCAAACCCGCTTCTGGTTTCGCATCAGATAGCTCTGAAGGCAACTCTGATAAATGTTCAATTTGTCTCATGCGTTTTACTAATCAAGAAGTGGGAACACCCCAAAATTGTGAACACATTTTCTGCTTGGACTGTATCACTGAGTGGTCTAAAAATGTGAATACTTGCCCAGTGGATAGGATCACATTTGAGTCGATAGTTGTGAGGGCATGTGCAGGCGGGCGTGTGCTGCGCACCGATCCTGTGAAGGTGGTGCAGCGCAGACCATCTGTGGAAATGTTGGTTGTGGAAGACCCAACAGTCTGTGAGGTATGCAATACATGTCCTAATATAATTCTTCTATGCAATAATATACTTGTGAATAATATTTAATTTCAACACCAGATTTGTGGGAGTGCAGAGAATGAGGAAAGCATGCTGTTGTGTGATGGCTGTGATCTTGGGTTCCACATGCAGTGTCTTACACCACCACTAACAGAGGTAAGCAACCTTAGCTAAAATTGAAAATTTTTGTTATCTTAATACTTATTTCCATTTTCCATTTGTAATAATTTAAGTATTGACAATATTTAGTGGTTTAGTAAATAAGTAACATATTTTATTTTCAATGTGATCCAAAATTAGTTGATCCATAGTATGTAAGATGTAGAATTATTCTTCTGTATAACAAAAAAACATTCAGGCAGGTGAGCATGTTATATCTTTTTTCTCTAAATCATAATATTAATGATCTGAAGCTATAATATTGTTCCTAGTTTATTTAAGTTCCTATCAATAATAAATTGGTTAAATATCCGCTATATTAGATTACAGATAGATTTCTGGCCCCTTTTTCCCCATTTCCTTACCATAGAATATAGTACAATACAATCTCAGCAAGCAAACTATGATGCAAGGCAAAATGCAATACTGGAGGAATTAAGAAATCTGAGATGCAACATGAATCGTCAATTTGAAACACAACAGGCGAACCTCGAAAAATCTAACACTATACTGTCGAATTTACAGAAGGAAGTCGTAGATCTTGGTGCCAAGTTTAGTTCTATGAGGGTTGATTTAGATGGAGCAATCGAATTGTTACATTTTTTATCCGACCACCATGACACTCAAATCAAGATCAATGACAAAACTAGAGTACAGTGTCTAAAATGGTAAACGACAACAATGCTCTGCGATCTCAAGTAGCGGATTTAAGCGCTAAATTATCACATATCGAGCAGCAGTCAAGAGAGTGCATCATAGAGATTCAATGTCTTCCAGAATAAAAAAATGAAAACTTGCTCACTACTTTCCAACAACTTTTAAAGATCGTATCCTGAGAACTACCTAGCACCGACATCAAAACATTTCACCATGTCGCTAAACTTAATCCAGATTCGGAACGTCCTCGTAACGTCATTGTAAAACTCTCTAGTACTTGTGCGCGTGATCACGTATTGGCTGCAGTGAAAGTTTTTAACAAAAAAAACAAAGATAATATGTTAAATACATCGCACCTGGGAATAGCTACAAATATGCAGCCAATTTACGTGACTGAGCACTTATCACCATCGAACAAGCAACTGCATGCTGCGGCAAGAGTATTGGTCAAGGAAAAGAAATACGAATCTGCGTATGTTCGTAACGGACGCATTTTTATTCGTATGGACAATAACCGCTTACCTGTACTAGTTAAGAATATGGAATTTCTAAAAAGTCTGTAATTTGTTCTATTTTTTTTTGTGTTCATATATTGTGCATGATTTATTATAGCTATATTCAAAATTCAACCTTAATATTTTTTATCAAAACGTTAGAGGTTTAGTTCTCAAACTAAAACCGAGAACATTTATTTATCTACGTTGAGTACCAATTACGACGTGATAGTGCTGACCGAGACTTGGCTTAATGATACTGTTTATAATCGTGAACTATTTGATAGCCGTTACGACATTTTTCTACGAGACCGATTTTCTACATCATCCTTTAAGACAAAGAAAGACGGTGGTGGTACGTTAATTGCTGTTCTTAAGAAATATAAAGCCGTTCGTAAAATTAAATGGGAGTCGACTTGCGAAGAAATATGGGTTTCCATTAAGTGTGAGAATGGCTCTAACCTTTACATTTGTTCAGTATATATTCCATCGCCACCTAGACCTGATTATATGAATTGCTTTCTTAACAATGTTACTCAAGTCATTCATAATCAAATACTACCATTATCTTCAACACTGGTGATAGGCGATTTTAATTTGGGCGACATAGTTTGGACCAAAGATGAAGATCTAAACGTTAATTTTCTGCCCCGTTGCCCTCATGTAATGTGATCGAGAATCTTATGATCGACACTATGTCTTTTGTTGACTTGCACCAGTGTAATTCAATTACTAACACTAACCAGCGTACATTAGACCTTATCTGGTGCAGTCGACCCGACTGTGTGAAGGTTGATAAAGGCTTGTGACTATGAAAAAGTCAAAAAGGATTTGGCCCAATTAGACTGGTCTTCCATATTGGACAAAAAACTAGGAGTGGATGACATGGTTCAGAAGTTTTATAGTAATATTATGCCAATCTTAAACAAATACAAACCACACAAGACCCAGCGTAACATAAAATATCCTATTTGGTACAGTAAGCCTCTTTTGAAAGCTTTAAAAGAAAAAGCCAAATATCATTCAAGGTACAAAACATATAATAATCCCATGGATAAACTTGTTTTTGACCGGTTGAGAGAACGTTGTGATACATTGATAAAAGAGTGCTATGCAAAATTTAAGGAGCAGGCTAAAGCAAACTTGATAAATACCTACAATATATGAATTAAATAAACTATGCCACTATCAGGATACAGGCGGTATCAGTTGCATCAACTGCTTGCCTGTTAAATAATAATAATAATAATAAACTTACGTAGTAATCCCAAATACTTTTGGCAATTTATTAACGGTAGAAAAGTGGATCGCACCTCCATCCCCAATGATATGGTTTATGAATCTGAAACTTTTAGTGGCGGTCAAAAGGTTTGTGACGTGTTTTCGGTTTATTTTCAGACAGTTTATAACACGCACAGTGATACAAATTCATCCTGCTTCAGTAATTCTTTTCCGGGCGATGATAATGCGATTACACTAAGTGGATTTTCAAATTCGGAGAATAAAGTTCTTGAATATCTCTCCACATTAAATTGCGATAAGGAAGCTGGACCTGACTTAATACCACCGTTATTCTTTCGGAACTGCGCAAAGTACTTACATAAGCCCCTGTGTCAAATATATAACGCGTCTTTAGAAACTTTCCGGAAATGTGGAAAATTGCTCATCTAACTCCAGTTCACAAATCTGGAGACTTACATGATTTAAAAAACTACAGACCTATTTCAATTCTTTCTTTACCAGGTAAAATGTTTGAATCAATGGTCCAAAAGATATTATATAGTCATGTAAGGGGGTTAATACATGTAAATCAACACGGGTTCTTGCCAAAAAAGTCTACTAATTCTAATCTGGTTAGTTATATTAGTGACATTAATGAAGTATTGGATCAGCAAGGGGAAGTTCACGCTATTTATACTGATTTTAGGAAGGCGTTTGATCTTGTAAACCATGATCTCTTGCTTATCAAGCTGAGGGGTGTTGGAATCCACGGATCTCTGCTTCGTTGGTGTGAGTCGTATTTGCGGAATCGGTCACAACTTGTCTCCTTGTACGGGTACAAATCTATTGAACGATCGGTGCCATCCGGAGTGCCGCAGGGGTCTCACTTGGGACCTTTATTTTTTCTAATTTTCGTGAACGATTTGGCTAATTGCCAATTTGCCAAATGAGAATCAATTCATTTAAAATGTACGCTGACGACCTTAAAATTTACCGTAGAATAGAGGGCGCCGGAGATGTTTCGGCGCTTCAACTTGATATTTGTAAAGTTCAAAGTTGGTGCGAGAATAACGGCATGGTCTTAAATTCCAATAAATGTTACGTTATTCGCTTTACGAGGAAAGTACAGTCAATCATCGCTACTTATTCTATTAACAATGTTCCTTTAAGTGATGTCTCGAGTGTACGAGACCTAGGCGTCATTATCGATAACAAACTAAGTTTTAGTAAACATATTGATGGCCTTATAAAGAAAGCATCCAAGCTGAGTGGGTTCATATCACGTCAAATGAAAATACTTAAGGATTCGCAGACTACGGTAGTCGTATTCAATAGCATTGTGCGCAGTATTTTGGAGTACTGTAGCACTGTATGGAATCCCGGATATCAGGTTCATTCCGACAGATTGGAACGGGCACAGAAACGCTTTTTATACCACCTCTGCTATGCTGATAATAAGTGTCATCTCTTGCAGTCGTATGAAGCTCGTCTTTCCCACTATTGCTTAACACCTTTGCACCGCCGCAGGAAAGCTTCAGGTATACTTTTTGTTTTCAAATTGGTAAACGGTCTCATAGATTCTCCTGATATCTTAGAGCGCTTGCGATTTGCAACTCCGAGCAGTGCTAGTCGGCATCATAATCGAAAGACTTTCTCACTTCCTGTGTGTAGGACGCGTCTCGGTCATCACTCTCCGTTGTATCGTATGTGTGTTTTCTAATTCCATACGTTTTAATTATTTTTTATTTTAATGGTGCCCTCGCCTCAGCCAAGCGTTGTATAAAAATGGCTATTTAGTTGTTATATATGTTTGTTAGTTACAATTTAGTTAAGTTTAAAATTAAAAGTAAATTGTAGTTTTTATAAGTAGACTTAGGTAGTCATCATTTTCTTTGTTTTTCTAAGCACGCTGTGCTTACTTCGAGTAGGGTAAATCCTAGTAAGTTAGTTTTTCATAAGTTATTTTTTGCCTAGATTATTGTGGATTGTACCCAGTTTAGTAAGCCAAATTAAAAATAAATAAATAAATAGATCTTGTAAGAAAGTTGTTAAAGTTTAGGAAATAGATTTTTGACATTGACATACATTATATTTCTTTTATACAAACCAGTTTTATCGAAAACATTACAATATTTAGTTTTTGGCATTCATTTGTAATTTTCGTTACCACAAATTGTCAAGATGGCAAGGTACTTTTCTCTTTTAAGACCCGGGGGCTAATTGTCTAATTTTAAAATCTATCGCAATCTCTTTCAATTCGTCATTTGAAAGATATTTACATTCTTCAGGCCGTCACTATTTGCCATTTGAAAGGGATTGTGATCGAGGAGCATTTTGAAATGTATTGAATGAACGAAATTGAACTGTCTAAGCAAAGTGACAGTCGAAAATATTTTTCAAATGTATGGACAAGTGTCAAATTAAATGTCATTTAAAACATCATTTGTTCCAAGAGGAATGCGTCATTGAGCATTTAAAAAAAAACATTGGCAACATACTTTCCACTTGAAGTAGTTATTTATCTATTTATGTATATATGTATGTATTTATTTTATGTATGTATGTATGTATTTATTTTATGTATGTATGTTTACCTTAGCCTATTAAATAAATGCTTAAAAATGTCTACACTCTTTACATGTGTGCGTCTCCTCTTACCTATAATTTTATTTAGTTAGCAAATGGAAAATCCGTTATTTGCTGTATGTAGTATTTAAGTTTTGTTTACTTTTAATTTAGAGCTATGGATTTTGAAATAAATAAAAAAAATAAGTTACACAATTCCACAAATCACTAACACAATCAGAATACCTTTGAAAGGGATTGTGATAGATTTTGAAATTAGACAATTAAGGGGTAGATCAGAAGAAATACAGCTATACGTTTAATATGAAATTGATGCTTTTTTTTTAGATTTCCTCAAAACTAGTGAACCGATTTAAACATAAAAAAAAATGGGACCAACTTATGAATAAACCCATGTAAAACGTTTGAATCAGTCGGTTCAGCCGTCTTTAAGTAATTGGTGAACATACATAAAAATAGATAGGTGATATAGATATAGGTGTGCAACCAATTGATAACCTCCTTCTTTTTTTGAAGTCGGTTAATAAGTTATGTTCTCAATGTACCCAATACTTTATTTTTCCAAACCATTACTTTTGGGATTCCCCTTATACGTAACCGCCAAGATGCTACAAAACGGCAGTAATGGTTCTAACACTAATTTTTGAATGAATTAAATAAATGTTTTAGGTATAATTTACGGTTATTTTTTCCACGATAAGTATTTATTAATAGCCAGAACACATGTATAGGGCATTTGTACAGCATAAAAGTAGCAACTTGATTGAAAACTTACTTTGTTTTGGGTAACGTATTGGGTGAACAAAAACACGCCGTCGACCAATTAAATAAATAAACAAGACAAATATGTTTACTAGGATTTTTAATTTGAATTTTGTTCATTTGTATATGGGAAGAATAGGTAAATTTTTTAAATAAAATTGTTACAGATACCAGTAGACCAGTGGTTCTGTCAAAACTGTGCTATCATGGAAATGATCCACCTATCAGAAGTAGATGACTTGTTCTCAAGTTTGGTGGATCTGGAGTTTCCGGTAGGACCGAGGCAAGTTCCGCTGCGACAGGTGCGGGAAGTGCGTCGCTCGACCAGAAACCGTATGGACGAACCTTCAACGTCCACCGGCCGCCGCGCCGCTGATGCTGGCCCTTCCACCTCACGCGCCAGGCAGACCAGGACCAACACTGCCTCTACCACTGCCACAAGGAGGAGAACCACCACTGCACCCAGAAGAAAGTACAAGAGGAGAAGAACTAAAACTGTCCTCATAGAGTACGAAGTGGAGGAGAATGGAAAGTTTCCCATCACAAAGACGGTGAAAAGGAGGGTGAAGAAACGAAAAGTATGTCTTCTATACAAATACAAAATAATTAAGTGTCGAAGTTGATAGGACTGAGATTTATTTCTAATTGTCTTAGGTTAAAAAGCGGCAGCCCCGAACTGCGGCGAGGAGGTCTTACGTTCGAGCGAGCGTCCGCGCGAAGTTGGCTACGATGAAGCCACCTTCGAGCGACCAGCGTGTGGAATCTTCCCTGTCTGCGGCCAGTGCGGTGGTACAAGAATTAAGAGCAAGACGGCGACGCGCCGGTGTTCCTGGGTTGAGTTTATTCGGGGACTCGCACCAGCTGGACTACTTCTCTGAAGAAGAGGCCGCTGAGGGCGCCACCGTTGCCGTGGCAGCCCGCCCCGCCGCCAGCGCCATCAGCACCTTCAGACAACATGTACAGGACCACATTTCGATCGCCTCTTTAGATCTTGGACCGAGTGATCTGTTACTAACCGTGGTTTATTTTTCAGGCAAGAAGAAAAATGATAAGTATCCCGTCGCCACCGCATGCGTCGTCAGCGCCCGACGTGCTCTCGAGCATTCTAGAGAGTCAAACTTTGTTGCACTCGAAGAACTCCATCGTCGAGATATCGGTCGACGGGAACGTCAACATCAAGCTTCAGAAAAGAGACAAGCCTATGAAAAAGGCCGAGACTGAAAGAGTCGATTTATCGAAAGGAGAGGACGCGTCGAAGAAAGCGCCTTCTTATCCGGGGCAGTCGAGAGGCGGAGGGTGGGGTGGGGGCTACCGGGGAAATTATCACCGTGAACACGGCACCGGAGGATTCCACCGCGCCAGCTACGGAGAGCCCACTGGCCCGCGACCCGCTTTCCCCAGCAACGGGGCGCGAAGAGACGAAGACCACTACGCAACGTACGCGCGTCGGTCCTACCCCGGCCCTATGAACGATGAGCCCTACGAGCGTCGCCCCCCCGCGCGCCGGCCCTGGCAGCCGCCCCCCCGCCCGCGCCCCCTCGACGACCCCCTCGATATGCGCGTGGCGCCTCCCGACCCCCCGCCGCCCGCCGACAAGCCGTTCCGCCCGCTCCCCGAGCCGCCCGTCTTCAGCTTCGATAAGACCCCCGAGGTCGACCGCTCGGAGGATGAGCGCAGTGACCCGGACTTAGTGATCGATACGGAGAAGTACGACCCGACGGAGCCGACCAATGATGACGATGACGACGAGCAGGCGGCCCCCGATATTACCCCCGCCCCAGCGCCGGCACTCCCTCCGCCCCCGTCCCCGCCCTCTTTACCCGAGGCTCCTACACCCGACGTCTCTACCGTCCCGCCCGAAGTGTTAGACGACGCTGTTCGCCAAGTACTCCGCGATCACCACAACTTACTGGCCCCCGCGGCCCCCCACAGCGACGACGATTCCGACGGCGACTGCCCCAACTTCTCCATCTATTCGGCTACAAGCGTGCACATCGCGAGCGAGGGCGGAGCACCTCCTTTACCACCGCCGTTGCCCGCTAGCGACGATCTCACCGACCTCGTGCAGGAGGACGACGACCCCGAACCCGCCCCGCCCACGCCCCCGCCGCCCTCCATCCCCTCCACCCCCTCTAAGCAACCCGACAAGCTAAAACTCGATTACAAGGACAAAGTCTCGAAGAGGTGTCCGATAACGACCAATCCGCGAAATCCGATCAAAATCAAGCTTAACACGCCGTCGTTGATCAAGCGGCAGGTGTCGCTGTACGACGAGGAGGAGGAGCCGGCCGACGACGCCGAACCGGCCGACAAGGCGGAGGCGAGCGCCGACGACGCGCCCGACGCGAAAAAATTCGCTAAAGATGACGCCGATATCAAAGAAAATGATAAGAGTCTCGAACAAGAAGAAGAAGACAAAGATAATCACGATACTGAAGTAGAAAACCGAGCTGAAGTTGGACTCGAGGGCGATGACAAAAAGTCGCCCCCTCCTGTAGAGAAGGAATCGGGAGAAGACTCGCCCGCCCGCTCTCCGGACGCACGCGACCGTGACGAGGAGGAGGATGATGAATCTCCCGCCCCCACCTCGGCCACCCGCACTCCGCCGCGCCGCCGCTCCTCCGACGAAGACGAGAAATTAGACAAGGATATCGACTCCAACGACGAGCTCTCCGACGACGAGTCCGCGAAACGGGAAACCTTCGAGGACAAGGCGGAGGACGCGCTCGAGAAGATGACCGAGTCGATCAGCGAGACCGAGGACGAGCGCAGCTACACGCCGTGCCTCGACGAGAACAAGTCCAAGGACACGTCGCTCGAGACCGACAAGGACAAGGGCATCGAGGGGCTCGACACCGAGATGATCTCCGAGGACGAGGGGAACGAGATATTCTCGGACGGCGAGCGCGCCTCGCCCGCGCCTCCCGCCGAGTCCCCCGTCGAGTCCCCCGCCGGGCCCCCCGCGCCGCCCGAGGACGGCGAGATCCCCGACAAGCGCGACCGCGACGACGGCAAGAAGAAGAAGAAGAAGGAGGCGAAGCGCGAGTCGAAGAAGGAGGCGAAGGAGAAGACGAAGGGAAAGATGAAGAAGGCCGAGATCGGCTTCAAAAAACTGAGCAAGAGCGGGAAGGAGCGGAACTACAGAGACAAGGACAGGGAGCGGCGCGACTCGAGCGACGCCGCCGAGAAGAAGCGCAAGCGCAAGGAGAAGCGGAAGGACCTGGAGCGCTACGACGTGCGGACGGTCGTGTCGGAGAAGCGGCGCAAGACGAAGGACCCGTTCGGCCGCGACGTGTCCCCGCGCCGCTCGCGCTCCGCCTCGCCCGCCTCCCCGCCCCGCGCCTCCGCCTCGCCGCCGCCGTCGCGCCGCCGCGAGACCTCCCTCCGCCGTCGTTCGCCTTCTATTCGGCGGCGATCGCCGTCGATGCGCCGGCGGTCCCCCTCGCTCCGGCGCCGGTCGCCGTCCCCCCGGCGCCGGTCCCCGTCGCCGCTCCGCCGCCGCTCTCCGTCCCTCCGGCGCCGCTCGCCCTCGCCGCGGCGCCCCTCCCCGGCCCTCCGCCACCGTTCGCCGTCCCCGCGCCGCCGGTCCAACTCGCCCCCGCCTCCTCGCCGACGGTCGACGTCGTCGCCGCCGCCGCGCGTCCGCCTGTCCCTCAGCCCGCGGTCGCCGTCCCCGCGCCGCCGCCGCAGATCCCAGGAGCGGCGGCGGCGTCGCTCGACCGAGCGGGCGCGCAAGCGACGGCGCTCGGGCGACCGCTCGCCGAGCGCGCAGCCCAAATCGAAGGTTGGGAAACGCCGCCGGCGCGCACGATCCGAACGCCCGGTGGAAAGGAAACAGGAGACTGGGCGACGTAAATCGCCGAAACGAAGACGCGCTCGAAGGCGTAGCGCGGCAGCATCGCCGGCGCCGGCCCCGGCGGCGTGGTCGCCGCCGTCGGTGGACTCCCGCCTGCTATCCCCGCGCACGCCGCCGCCGGAGCCGGCGCAAGAGACGCGTTCGCCCAAGAAGCGACGACGTGAAGACCGGCTGCGGCACAAACGCGCGCGCGATCACCAGGGTCCCTCCAAGGAGGTATTCACATCAGGGGACAACATCCTCGTCAGCGTCAGCTTTAAGGTAACTATACTTTCGATGATTGAACAATTTGTATACAATCAACCATCATGTCCACTTTATTGAGAACATTCATTTCATCTCAATACCAAATAAAAAAAATATGAATAAAAAAAACCCTTTCCATAACATGTTTGTATCAGGCCATTTCGGCGGTTTTCTTTCTTCCAACGTTCAAGTACCGACCTCTAAAGATGAAATTTTAAGAATTTGGAAACATAAATAAAGTTGACATTGTGCCATTGGTGCTCTCCAGCACTGGCGTCATCCCGAAGCAACTACACAATAGTATACGTACATCTTATGTTTTGGCGCGCACTGTTCATTGAAATAAAACAACTTTTACGGATATCAAACGCGCTATATTTCCACGAACTAAGTTGTAATTTTCCGTATTTTTAGGATTTTTAGGGATGAGTCATCCCGTGACCACGGCAGCTGTAAAGGTGCCGAAACGTCGGGAAAATCAAAAAACCCCTAAAAATCCTAAAAGTACGGACAATTACAACTTAGTTCGTGGAAATATAGCGCGTTTGATATCCGTAAAAGTTGTTTTATTTCAATACACAATAGTATTAAATTATTAGACCTCCCGCCAAACTCGTACTTTACAATGCAGAAGGCAGCAATATTCAACAGTTGCAGGATCGTCCGGCATTTCCTACAGGAGGATGTTAGCATCAACTCTTAGATATAAAATAAGATCTTCACTTGGTGCGCCCGTGTAGGTCTTTCATACCAGCTCGGAGCTGAGAAATGTTCAAAAAACTAAAAATAATAATTATAGAAACTTTATTGCATACGATACAAAAACAAACACATTCAGAGAAAATGACAAAAAGAGGAACACACAATAGGCGGCCTTATTGCTACATAGCAATCTCTTCCAGGCAACCTTGGGTGAGAGACGAAACTCTTCATGCGAGTTCGACTCGGACTTGACCGATTTTTCAATCCAATTCATTTATTTGTGTTGTGTTTTGAAAATTTACCAATCTTTGGACTTGTGTACAGTGAATTAGAGTAATCCTACTACTTTTGTGCCATAGCAACTATTGCTCCAAACGACCAGTTCTTACTATAATTAAATTATTTTTTGTTGGCCGGCACTTTTGGAAAGGAGCCAAAAAATGTATGGAGCCTGAACGATCGCTTTTTGGCCTATATGACATTCTGATATAAAATGATAAAGTTACATTACTGTAAAGTTTTGTCTAATCCGCTCAGTAGTTTTGCGTGAAAGTGTAACAAATCTTCACAAACTTTCGCATTTATAAGGACGTCGCACAGTGGTGCCAAAACGATACATTTGTGATAATAATTAAGATTTTTTAATTTTTTTCTTCTGAATTCATAAACTTATTGCAAGACTCTTTATAATGTAGTACTATTGTATGTTTCTGCGGAAGAAATGCAGTAAACAGATATAATTGTTTTTTATATGATTAACACTAAAAACCCAAATCATTTTAGTTTAACCTAATAAATAAATAATATTTTACGATTAAATTTTATATTTTTTAGAATGCGTAAATCTACATACCTCCCTCTACAATTTCCATTTCAAATATTGTAAATAACTTTGAAATAACCAAGAAATCTAACAAATACAACACTAAAATATGTGCGAATGTGAATTTTGAACATCAATACACATAATACAACAGAGGTTAGAGCAAAAATAAAATGATGTCAACATTGTACCTACTTTCAAGTATAAAAACAATCATATTATCGACATACGAGGGCGGGTCAATAAGTCCGTGACTTTTGGAATAAAACACAGATTTTTTGATAAATAAATCATTTTATTTTTCAACGTAGTCTCCCTTGAGCTCTATACACTTTGTCTAACGCTTCTCCAATTTTTTATCCCTTCCAAAAAATATGATTTGTCGAGGTCCTCAAAATAGGCCTTTGTTTGCGATATGACTTCATCATTGGAGTCAAATCTTTTTCCACCAAGCCATTTCTTCAGGTTTGGGAACAAGAAGTAGTCACTCGGAGCCAAATCTGGAGAATAGGGCGAATGAGGGAGCAATTCATAGGCCAATTTATGGATTTTTGCCATGGAAACTGCACATGTGTGGTGCCTTGCATTGTCTTGGTGGAAAAGAACTTTTTTCTTGGCCAAATGAGGTCGGTTTTATTTCAAATCGTCATTGAAGCGGTCTAATTAGTTGGCATAATATTCCCGATTGATTGTTCTTCCCTTTTGAAGGTAGTCAATGTGGATTATCCCACGTGCATCCCAAATTATTAGCTGACAAACCCACCTTGGCCTTCTTTGGCGGCGATTCACCCTTAGAAACCCACTGTTTTGACTGTTGTTTGGTCTCTGGTGTGTTGTTCCGTCCACGTTTCGTCCACGGTTACAAAACGGCGCAAAAACTCCTAAATATTGCGATTAAACAACGCCAAACCTCAATTTTTTTTTTCTCAAATTACTGGGTAGTCTGATAAAGATAGCTGTCAAACACAAACCAACTGACGCAGCAAGTTCAAATTTTGATAGGAGTCAACTGACAGATGCCTGTTGACAGGAGTAGTGTTGCTTTTTCAGTAGAGGTCAGAAATTCAAAAAGTCACGGACTTATTGACCCGCCCTCGTATTATAATCCTTTCAAGTTGTTTTATTTCAAGTATGAGTGCGCGAAGAAACTTAAGACGTGCTTACATATAAATCCTATTTGATTTCATTGACTTCTTATCATTACTATGTATGAGAAGGCACCATAGTGCGTCGGTTCGACCGATACTGACCTGTGTTCCATGTCCTTAGGACGACGACCGCACAGCAGGCGGCGCAGGCACGGCCGGCGGGCGGCGTCGGCGGGCCGGTCGCGCCGGGCGACGCCGCCGCCTGCCCTCGCCCAGCGCCGCCGCCAGACCCGTCGCCATCATCGACCTGGAGCGGTCGCCCTTCCGCGAGCTCACGCCCTCGCCCACCAACGTCATCGTGCTCAGCGACACGGACCAAGGTAGCCCCCCCATAGTGTCGCCCCTCGCCCAGCGCCGCCGCCAGACCCGTCGCCATCATCGACCTGGAGCGGTCGCCCTTCCGCGAGCTCACGCCCTCGCCCACCAACGTCATCGTGCTCAGCGACACGGACCAAGGTAGCCCCCCCATAGTGTCGCCCCTCGCCCAGCGCCGCCGCCAGACCCGTCGCCATCATCGACCTGGAGCGGTCGCCCTTCCGCGAGCTCACGCCCTCGCCCACCAACGTCATCGTGCTCAGCGACACGGACCAAGGTAGCCCCCCCATAGTGTCGCCCCTCGCCCAGCGCCGCCGCCAGACCCGTCGCCATCATCGACCTGGAGCGGTCGCCCTTCCGCGAGCTCACGCCCTCGCCCACCAACGTCATCGTGCTCAGCGACACGGACCAAGGTAGCCCCCCCATAGTGTCGCCCCTCGCCCAGCGCCGCCGCCAGACCCGTCGCCATCATCGACCTGGAGCGGTCGCCCTTCCGCGAGCTCACGCCCTCGCCCACCAACGTCATCGTGCTCAGCGACACGGACCAAGGTAGCCCCCCCATAGTGTCGCCCCTCGCCCAGCGCCGCCGCCAGACCCGTCGCCATCATCGACCTGGAGCGGTCGCCCTTCCGCGAGCTCACGCCCTCGCCCACCAACGTCATCGTGCTCAGCGACACGGACCAAGGTAGCCCCCCCATAGTGTCGCCCCTCGCCCAGCGCCGCCGCCAGACCCGTCGCCATCATCGACCTGGAGCGGTCGCCCTTCCGCGAGATCACGCCCTCGCCCACCAACGTCATCGTGCTCAGCGACACGGACCAAGGTAGCCCCCCCCCCCCCATAGTGTCGCCCCTCGCCCAGCGCCGCCGCCAGACCCGTCGCCATCATCGACCTGGAGCGGTCGCCCTTCCGCGAGATCACGCCCTCGCCCACCAACGTCATCGTGCTCAGCGACACGGACCAAGGTAGCCCCCCCATAGTGTCGCCCCTCGCCCAGCGCCGCCGCCAGACCCGTCGCCATCATCGACCTGGAGCGGTCGCCCTTCCGCGAGATCACGCCCTCGCCCACCAACGTCATCGTGCTCAGCGACACGGACCAAGGTAGCCCCCCCATAGTGTCGCCCCTCGCCCAGCGCCGCCGCCAGACCCGTCGCCATCATCGACCTGGAGCGGTCGCCCTTCCGCGAGCTCACGCCCTCGCCCACCAACGTCATCGTGCTCAGCGACACGGACCAAGGTAGCCCCCCCATAGTGTCGCCCCTCGCCCAGCGCCGCCGCCAGACCCGTCGCCATCATCGACCTGGAGCGGTCGCCCTTCCGCGAGATCACGCCCTCGCCCACCAACGTCATCGTGCTCAGCGACACGGACCAAGGTAGCCCCCCCATAGTGTCGCCCCTCGCCCAGCGCCGCCGCCAGACCCGTCGCCATCATCGACCTGGAGCGGTCGCCCTTCCGCGAGCTCACGCCCTCGCCCACCAACGTCATCGTGCTCAGCGACACGGACCAAGGTAGCCCCCCCATAGTGTCGCCCCTCGCCCAGCGCCGCCGCCAGACCCGTCGCCATCATCGACCTGGAGCGGTCGCCCTTCCGCGAGCTCACGCCCTCGCCCACCAACGTCATCGTGCTCAGCGACACGGACCAAGGTAGCCCCCCCATAGTGTCGCCCCTCGCCCAGCGCCGCCGCCAGACCCGTCGCCATCATCGACCTGGAGCGGTCGCCCTTCCGCGAGATCACGCCCTCGCCCACCAACGTCATCGTGCTCAGCGACACGGACCAAGGTAGCCCCCCCATAGTGTCGCCCCTCGCCCAGCGCCGCCGCCAGACCCGTCGCCATCATCGACCTGGAGCGGTCGCCCTTCCGCGAGATCACTTTTCTATGCAATAATTAACATTATAACGAATCCAGCGAATTTTAATATCAGAAATAGAAATAGTTTTTATTGCCGAAAACTAAAATTTTTGCGATTGGCTTGCAATGATTAATACATTGTCACAACAGTGTGCCCATGCCCGCAACGAGCATGCAATGTTAAAATTAATAACTTAAAACTATCTTAACTTGTAACGTGTGGGCGACATGGACAAGTTGCTTATTCCTATTCACAGATCACCTCCAATAGATACCGCATGTTTTTCTAGTTTAAAGTCACAATTTTAGGAGGTAGGAACGGGTTGCGGGGGACTTAACGGCAGCGATGCTATTGGCTATTTCAAAGTCATTCATTCATGTAGTGATGTACAATGTATTAAGCAATGTCGATAGTTTATCGATAAATCAATAATTATGTTACGGACAATTAGAACTAATTTAATTAAATTCAAATTATAAGTTATATCAGTATTATTAGTACCTATGCATGTTTATAAATGTTTCTATTACAAATGTTAAAATGGAAATCATTTATTTACATACTTGTTATTTCTACAAGCTGTTTGGAAATCTTATCTCTTTAAATGCGATAGTTAGTTTGTGAGGATGTTTGGATGGATGCATGGATGTTTCTTACTTATTCACGCAAAAACTACTGAACGGATTTGGTTGAAATTTGGCACACAGCTGCACAGACAGTAGATAGCCTAGATTTAAACAAAGGATACTTTTTATTAGGGTAAATTTTGTCTCAAGACTCACGCCATGCCTATAGCCCACAACAGGAAAACACAAGAATAAAAAAACCGTCATCTAACTATATTTTTGTTGGTTTTTAAAATGCACAAGCTTGGTATATTATATACTCTCCTCACCGCAGCTTTAGGATCAGTTTTCCTGGTGAGATAAAGTAATCTAATGTCTATATTTTTCCATTATACTTTTAGCTAGATCGATCAAATGGTTGCAGCTCTCGTGATCATATTGATGTGAAGATATTTCAGGAAACATTTCTTCATTAACAAAAGTTTTCAATGTTTGGGTTACAAGTCGTAACTCATCCTTATAATAGATTTTTGAAAGCGAATCTTTTTTCATTGAACTTCGTATAACTTGTTCGCACCTTCTACAAATTTTACTTACTGTATTCGAAGGGTATATAAGTCCACCTGTATCCCTTGCATAAATTAAACTTGTTTGTTTCTGATCCAGTGACACTAAAGCTTTAACGCAGCTAATGCATTTTATACATTTTATTAAATAGTTTACAACGGCTCCAGAAATATATTCTATAATGCTTTCTGAAAACTGCGAAAGTGTGATGTGTTGTAAAGCTTTAATAAAATAATCTTGAGTAGGTTCTTCAGTATCCATCGTATCAGCTCTTTCCGTGGTTAAATTAATACGTTTAACTGCCGATGTGCAATGCAGTATAGACATTTTTTCAAGGGCTACGCAATTTCCAGTGTTAATGTCTTTTAGTTCTACATGTACCAACATTTTCCTATAAATTCCATGAAACTGTTTTGCTGTTGGATTGTCATCTGCTCCTCCTCGAGATCTTACATTACAAAAAAACCGTTCAATATGATCTTGACTGATTCGGTGTAATGATATGTATAGACATTGATCATTTTCTATCAGGTTACGATATAAAATCATCGAAACTTATTGGCATACCTAAAGTTATTATTATTATTATTATTTATGAGAAGATATTTACAAACAACAAATACTCTTCGATAAAACGACGTAAATGACTTCATTTTGTCAAATGGTATTTGTCGTCCACGCGGTACCGTTCCCGTGGAAATATCAAAAAATCCTTTCTTAGTGCTCGCCTACATCGTTAAAAGGATCCTGTATGCAAAATTTCAGCTTAATACTTATCATCTTTAAGTAGGTAGGTAACAATAATAACGAAACAGTATCTAATAATGGTGTAGCGACTGAAATCGCTACCGTAAAGGCTACCGCTTGTGCCCTTTGTTCGAGCGTTGTGCCGCGCGCCACGTTTGGAGCGCACGCCGAATGAGAAAAAGAGCGCAAACCTCACGACCGTATTCCGGCCTCCGGCGCACTCATAATTTTTACGAGCGACCGGATTCTGGTCGCGCGGCACTCACCACATACCTAATAGTGGAGGTAGGCATATAAAAGCCGATCTCGACGCTCCTAGGTCATTATAGTCCATCTATTTAAAATCTCACTTTTACGGGTTCGATTCCCGTAGGAGGCAATAAAGTAGGGAGGTTTCTGTAGGAGTCGCGAAAACCCCTTCAACGAAATAACAAACAGTAGGTTTAATAAGTAGGTAGGTAACTTAGTACCTATAAGTTAAGTATAAGTCTTATACAACTAACAGTCAACATTTTTTTTATTAACGGTATGTGGAAGCGGGATGTAAATAAAAGTGATGCCATTTTCAATACCATTCTTTATCTGCGCGGGTAGTACATACCAAAATTGGCAAATGTAACGTAGGCACAGCTGTTTCCATTACTCGTCTTCTATCCTTCATATAGTGAAAACTATTCTCCGTGAAATGTCTTAAACAAATAACACTGTTATTGCTTGGGAACCATCCATCACCGCGATATGTGGCATTGATCCATTTTGATTTTCTATCAGGACACTGGAAATCTACAGCAATAACAATAATTATTTTTTTCATACGTTTTGCATTATCGACACACTGAAACGTATACAGGTGCAACACTATTGTTACACGTGTCTATGCCAGAACGGGATAAATATAGTGAAATGGGTAATGAGAGAAAGGGATAATGACAAAAGACATCAACGCGTGCTGATGTCTTCCATCTTAATATCCACCGTAACTTGAGCTCCGTCACGAATAAAGTAGTATTATTTTTACTTACCGATGAAAAGTTATGCCATCTTTTTTAAAGTTTGATGTCCTGGAATTCTTTCCACACCATTTCACGCAACAAGACGACACGTTAACGTTTATTTATGCATAAATAACTATTAAAATGTAAATAAAAGTGTCTCGGGAAAGGCTCGCGCACAGGTCTGACTCTTGGTCGGCACTGCCGTTGCGCGTATATGTGAAACTACATATCAGTGCAAAATCATAGATGCATGGTGCGCGTCGATTCTCTTAATGCGGTATCTATTGGAGGTGATCTGTGTTCCTATTATATTATCTTTTTAAAAATTTATCACATAAAAATTGCCTTTTAAAATGCAAAATTAAAAAGTTATAACTATCATAACTTATAAAAAATTACATTTTAGAGCCTACCATCCGCAATAGTACTTCATATTAAGGCATTTCTACACCGTCAGCTGCGGCTGCGATGAATGTTCTTGAATATTTTTGAACATTTTTGTTACGTTTTAGCATGCTCTGTAAAATGTACGGTCATTGCCGGTTTTCTCCAACCGTTATAATTTCTTGAAATTGGAATAAAATATAGAAATGTGTTTTTATTGTATAAGGTTACGTACTCGTTGACTAAACAGCAACGTTCGTTCGCAGGTCCGCCAGAAGCGCCGCCGGCGACAGCGGCCGCGCCCCCCTCGGCGCCCCCCCGGGCCGACCCCCCCTTACGCGCGGAGGCCTTGCCCGCCCCGCCCGGGCCCCGCACGCCCCCCGCGCGGTCGCCCGCCCCCGCCGCCGCCCCGTCCCCCGCCAGCGCCGGCGGCGGCGGCCCCAACACGCCCCCCGAGCCCCCGTCGTCCCCCGACGCGTACGACCCCTTCGAGCCGACCCGCTCGCCGACCCCCGCGCGCAGCCCCCCCGCCCCCGCGCCCTCGCCCCCGCGGCCCTCCATCACGCTGGAGACGGCGCAGAAGACGAATCTCTCCGCCGACGATGTGATCGACAGGCGGCCGCTCTCGCCTATGGAGAAGGTCAGTGCCCGTTTCGTGCGCCCGAACAGCGTACACTATACCAACGAAATGACTGCGGATATTCGTTCAGGAATTAGGCCCTTTTTGTTACTCTTTTAATCGTTTTTATTTCTTAATTATGATTTCTTGAACGAGTCGATCAAAAGTATTCGACATCTCCCGCCACGTTTTAGCGATTTTGCTTCTTATTAACATTATTTGATGTATTCTTTTTAGTTGTGAGTCTACGATAGCGATGCCACGATAACCTCCTCGATGATGTACGATCACGGACGTCCAACGACTTTTAGGTGATATTCGCGTACGCGTTCGGTTTGGACTGTCTTATAAGGCTTACAATACAACGTCACCCACCTGATAGCCCAGTAATTTTACGCGGCAAGTGAACTTCCATGGACTTCCGCGATCGTACGTGCATGATTGATGTTTTAAAAAGCATAGTACAATAACGATAATTTATTTTGTTAGACCTGCCATTAAATTAGTATAAATGCACTCGAAATCCTATGATTACATCAATGTAAATAATACCTTTATACATTGAACAATCTTAGATTAATCTGAATGCCTGCCTCAAATTCCTTTAAATTTTTAAGTCAGTTATTAAAGATATACTCGTGCCTGCATTGTTGTTCGATATTCTAATAGACAGTTGAGTTTGATTTGAGTAATAATAGTAAATCTGAATGTTTAATTTCATATGTCTGATGTGGCGAGGCAGGCGCGCCGAGTCTACGTACGTACCAGCGGTGGTCCGTATCCTATCCATCCACACACGCACACACGCACTATGCGCTATGTGACGCCACGCGGTCCCTCCGACTCGTGCAAAGCAAAATGATCCTTGTTCGAACGACAGACGGTTCTAATTTGCAATTACCTTCAATAAGAAGGGAAAATTTTAGAATTAAAGTTGCTTTTAACAGTTCTTATGGCGTGTGTGGTATCATATCGCAGTTTTGAGAAGGATAGTATACAGAACCATTGTAATTTCAATTCTTTCTCCTTGTTTTATATCCAAGTATTAACATCAAACTTATGTTTCCCTAATTTGACGTGACTATTGTAGTTTACTCCATAATGTTGGCAGTAACAATATCTCTGTACACTGCGTTAGATTGTATCGCTGACTACACAAAGCCTGTCTTTCCTATTAACTTGTGTTTGATAAAAGAATGTCATAACATTTTTTTTTAATCATGACATCTATTGATTGAGTTGAAAATATTGTAATAATCCTTTAACACTCACAAGAAAATTAGGCCAAATACAGAGTAGCGACAAAAAACTTAATATACAATACAATACTAACAATTGTTATAGGCCAACCGCCTTAATACTACAGAGCAATTGATGTAGTAAAATACTTACATCTTTAGATCTGTCAAATATTGTTTTACGACGACTTTGTTGATGTCATTTCACTAAATGGTGGCCGCTGAGAGAATGCGTTCCTGACAGGTCGTGCCAGTTCTCTTTGTATTGTGAATAAAGCCCATTTCGATTATCTCACTTTTTTATTGAAATTGATTAGTTGATGAAAGTCGCCTTTAGTAGACGTATGCCCTTCAGGCTAAACGTTAGTAATTTCGTTTGTTTAAAGTTGAAAGGGACAGCAAGAAACACCATAATTATATCTAATCGGCAGCTGGTGAACTCTGCTCTTAGCTTAGTGACAGGAACCTTTCAGGAAGTCCTCGTCTCACCGGCCGCACCATACCTGAGACATTGGTCGGCCGTCGCTCGTTAACCTGTGACCGTTGCGCAGGTGATGGCATTACTACAATCCACCCGCGACGTGTCCCCCGAGCCGCCGCCGCACGCGCCGGCGGGCGGGTCCCCCGGGGCCCCGGGCCCCCCGCCCCCCCCCGCCGGCGCCGGGGCCCCCCGCCGCGCCCCCCACGGCCGCCGCCGCGCCCCGCATCGTCCTGCCCGAAGCGATCCGCGCGCAGCCGCCTAAGCTGTTCCTGGCTAAGCCCTCGCCTATCAAGTCGGATCCGATCAAGCCTCTTCAGGTATTTGAAGTGAGAAATGTTTTTCTTGTGTTTTAAGTATTGAATGATCTGACTGAGGCGTCACCTCCACGGGCGAGTGTCTCGCAGCGACTCCGCCCACTATCGTCGGGTAATCTCCGCGGTACGGCTATTATTCAATCGTCAATTGTCACACGTCGTAAAGCCGCGATGAAAACGTCGTGTGGAGTTTTATTCATACAGTTACTATTAAATTTAATGGCACAGAGCGAGGCGATCGTTGCGATACACTCGCCTGTGGAGATGACGCCTAAAGTATTCTTAAGTTTGTGCAAGTCATTAGTTTCTGTATCAATTAATATTTTGATGACCGTTTTTAGTCATGATTTTATAACAAATTAGGAGGTTCTTCTCAAAACTTTACTATTCCACTTTCGATGAAACTGTTTCTTTTTGTTTGGCCGCATTAAAATTAAAACTCGGCGAAATAAAATTGGGCCAAAACTGGATAGATGCACCAGAAAAAAGGAATAAAAGGCATGATTTCATCAACAGTAAATTATTCCACTTCAAAATGACACTACCCATTTCAAATGTACATTTTTGAAACAAATTATGATTAATTCAGAAGTTAATTATCCATTTTAGTCTAAATTGCAACAAAACATGTTTTATCTCTAAATTTTTCAACTTTATGTTCAAATCAAACCATGATTATTCCTCTAGAACTAATCTAGAACACATAACAAAACATGATTATTCCTCTAGAACCAATCTAGAGCACGTAACAAAACATGATTATTCCTCTAGAATTAATCTAGAGCACATAACAAAACATGATTATCCCTCTAGAACCAATCTAGAGCACGTAACAAAACATGATTATTCCTCTAAAACCAATCTAGAGCACATAACAAAACATGATTTTTCCTCTAGAACCAATCTAAAGCACGTAACAAAACATGATTATTCCTCTAAAACCAATCTAGAGCACATAACAAAACATGATTTTTCCTCTAGAACCAATCTAAAGCACGTAACAAAACATGATTATTCCTCTAAAACCAATCTAGACCACATAACAAAACATGATTTTTCGTCTAGAACCAATCTAAAGCACGTAACAAAACATGATTATTCCTCTAGAACCAATCTAGAGCACATAACAAAACTTGATTATTTCAATTCTCAGGCGTCAAAGCTACATTATTCCATTTCTGCAATTTTTTTAATGTCGACTACAATAATGCATCAAAATTTTGGGTTAACACATAGCTGCATACCTAAAAAACTATTTTCTCAAAATTGTGTTTAAACACAAAAAGTGGAAAATCATGTTTTGAAAAGTACCACCTCAAATATGATAATGAAAGTGTTAGTGTGTGTTAATACTAGCAGACATGTAAATAGCATGTCGGGGACTTCCCGGTTGACCAGTAGAATTTTTTGTACACACGCCAGTGATATACCACATCATACTGACACACACACGGCACCCGCACACAAACATCCAGTTTAAAAACTTTCATGCTTTACTACACTGATTCCATTCCAACTCTTTTTTTTAACATAGTATAGGCTTACTCTTGGCCACATTCTGAATCAACTAAACTCACAATATGGCGTTGAACATTTGAAATGAGAGTATATATACTAAAAATAACTACAGTTACAACATATTCTTCGTTTAAACTTGTCTTTTCACTTCAATGTCATATTGCGAGTTCAGTGGGACTTCGAATGTTTAGTCGGATTTTTAATTCAGTAGAGTAATTTGACAGGTGCCAACGTCACTTTGTAAAAATAATGCTGTTCTATACTGTTTTTCGTAATGATTTGCTCAGATCCAGTTCCAGTTTAGTAAGTATCGAATCCGTTTACGTACACAAATTCAATACGATCATTATAGCTACATTTTAGGGCAGCATTATTTGTACAAAGTGCCATTGGCACCTGTCAAATCCTATATTAGTCATCGTAGAGCCGATGTAATGCGCTGGGCCCTTATAGCGTGACATGTGGCAGCAGACGGCCGCCGCCCTGCCCCGCGCGGAGTCCCCGTACTCGCCGGGCTCGTCGGACTTCGGCGAGCTGTTCTCGCCCCCGGGCGGGGGGCTGGGCGGGGGCGGGGGCGCTGGCGGGGGGCTGGGCGCGCGCTGCGGCAAGATCGAGCGCCGCCGCAACAGGAACAGCCAGCCCGCCAAGGTGCCCGTCAAGTTCAACAAGAAGAAAGGTACGATCGTGGACATTTCTACGCTATTGACTGTTTCTGTACTATGCATTGTATTTATAGCGACATTTTGCACGGAACTCCTTAACAGAAGCAGCCGGCTTTACTGAACTGTCGGAATTCTTCTATTGACTTTGAACTTTAAAATGTAAGCCGTTGAGTTCGGATTTGATTGAAGTTACATATTAAGCTGTAGTGGCCGTTGATTAACTGTATGGTCCGGGGTGTGAATGGTTAATTTCATAATTTATAGTCTGGTTTATATGTCGTTAATTTCTTTTATTGGTATCGAAACATTCATTTAAACGTCTTTTATATATTAGGTTGGGGAATGTATTTTCGCATATAGTATGAATGAACTTTTAATTTTTTTTTGTCAAAGGCCGGTCAGATTTCACAGACTGTGGCTCTCCGGTTAATGCTGTCTGTGTAGTGGGATTGGAAGGGCATTATTTATTATGAACTGTTATCACCAGGCAGGACCATCGATTCTGAACTCTACTGCGAACAACTGATGAGATTTAAAGCAAGAAGTTGAGAGAAAGCGGCCGGAATTAATCAATAGAAGGGGTGTGGTTTTTCATCAAGATAACGCTAGACTACACACATATTTAGCCACTCAGCAAAAATTAAGAGAGTTTGGCTTGAAGATGTTAATGCATCCGCCCTATAGTCCTGACCTTGCACCTTCAGATTTCGACCTGTTTCGGTCTCTTCAGAATTATTTAGACAGTGTCAGATTAACATCATAAGAGGATTGCCAAAACCACTTGTCGCGGTATTTTGATCAGAAGTCCCAAAATTTCTATAGCAATGGGATCATGTCCGTAGGTAGGGACATGGAAATGACATGGAAAATGGCACCTACATTAGTTTAATGTAAATAAACTATATTAAAAAATGTTTTAAATTTTCTTCAAAAATGCGAAGTCACTTTTTCTCCAACCTATTACATACATTGATCTTGAAATTTTTAGTAGCGTATCAATACGTAAACTCGACAGACCTATCTTAATAATTATAATAAATTTCTTTTTACGAAACTAATTACATTTTATTAATTAAACATTCATGTGACGGCGCAGGTAAAACGCAAGTGGGCGTGAAGATCGACGACGAGAACCTGAAGATCCTGGACGAGTTGCCCAGCTCCGCCGTCGAAATGCAAGTCAAGAGCAAGGTATACCTGCTTACATCACTTCACTTATTTCAGACGTGCTCACTCGTCTGGCTTGTCAATTCGATTATATATTGGACCTGATAAAGTCTCGTAACTAAACAAGTTAGACGCTTTTCCTTGCGGTCTCTTGCCAGTTCTCCTATGTCGGTCCTATGTTGTGCGGTAATACGAGTCGTTATGTGCAGTTCCTGAAGAAGCTGAACCGCCAGGAGCGCGTGGTGGAGGAGGTGAAGCTGGTGCTGAAGCCGCACTACAACAAGAAGCGGGTCACCAAGGACGAGTACAAGGACATCCTGCGCCGCGCGGTGCCCAAGGTCTCACTCATTGTATTACGACACCAGCGCCCGCGAGCGGTCGTTCCCGTTCCTGTGGGAATATCAGGATAAAAAGTATCCTGTTTTAAGCCTTCTACTATCTATGTGCCAAATTTCATCTGAACTGCCTCTGTGGTCTAGTGGTAACGACCACCGGTATCAGTCCCAGGGGTCCCGGGTTCGATTCCCAACGGGGATATATATTGTATTCGGTTTGGTTGGTGGTAGGACTTGTAAGTCCGTCTACCACCATCTTATCTAAGCCTGACGCAATAACAACAATGTTTTCAGCATTGTTGTGTTCCGGCAGTTAGAGATAAGATAGCCAGTTCCTGTTGAGGATTCCGGAAGAGGCTCGGTTCCATCTTCGGCCATATCAATAATTAACATCAGGGCCCTTATTCACTATGACCACTTAGAGATTCCTTGCTCAAACCACGCCAATGTCGTACTTGGTTTTGACCTTTTTAAAAGTCGTTTTCTCCATGATGCTCTCAAATTATAGAGTTTTTGTACAAGTAAATAAAAGTTACAAGTTGTATAACTATTAAACAATTAAAATAATTTTAAAATTTATTAGTGTCATAGAGAAAACGAATTTTGAAAATGTCAAAACCAAATACGACATTGGCGTGGTTTGAGCAAGGAATCGGTAAGTGGTCATAGTGAATACGGGCCCAGGTATGATGAAGGCTAAGAGCTTCCCGTTGTTCATAAAAAAAAAAGAATCTGTTCAGTAGTTTTCTAGTTTGTTCATTACAAACATATAAAAAATACAAATTATTCCCCTTTGTGGTAAATACTAAACAAGAAAATACACTAGAAAAAAGCATTGTTATTCTTGTTTAATATTTATCACATAGGGGTGGCATTGTAGAATACAAAATTAAAAAGTTATAATTATTCCCCTTTATAATATTAGCACAGTGTAACTAAGGAAATAACAGTGGGACAACGCCCTTGAAACCTCGCGGCCATGCTGCTTTTGACAAGACTTCCATAGTATTTGACAGGACATATGTCATTGTCCCGAGTGAGCGTATAGCAGCTCGGTCCCGCCAGCTCCTCCTCTCGCCCCGCTAGATAGACTGTGATATTAGTGAAGACCTGTCACAAGTATCTCTTGGTCTTGGTGCAACCTATGGCGAGAAAAACTGACCCTACCTACTTCTTACGTCCTCATTACTGAAAGCCTCCCCCCCTGGCCATGATCTACCATGGCCGATCTGGAAGTCTTTAAATAGGCTTCGGACTCAGACCGGCCGGAGCAGAGAAAACATGGTCAGGTGGGGTTTCGGTTGGTTCCGCGGAATGCCTTTGCGGTGCAGTCCGAACGATGGCCCACCTAACATCGTGTCCTGCGTGTCCTGACACAAAGGTTGTCGAAGTGGCTGAATTCTGGGCCTCAAAACTTTAGTGGCTGCCATCGACACGCTAAGAAGAAGAGTATCTCTTGATATCGTGTGTTGTTTCGCAGATCTGCCACAACAAGACGGGCGAGATCAACCCGACCAAGATCCAGGCGCTGGTGGAGGCCTACGTCAAGAAGTTCCGGAAAAAGCACAAGCTGGGCCTCGCGTAGCCCCCCCACACTGTACCATAGCTGCGGCCGTCTGTCCGACCTTGTAATTATAATTTATGTAATGACTATGTATTTTACTTAAAACGTTTATTTAAATCAAATTGTAGAATAAAATCTTTAATATAGTTTTAAATTATGGCGGTTACGATTCGAATACCTTTCCGATGAGGGGGAAATTATGCATTAGTTAGCGCATGTTTAATTATTGGTGGTTTTATCAAAGTAACCTTTTACATTTTTTACGTAGTTTTCTTATTGTCTAAAATGCATTTTTTTTACAAAATTAATTTCAATACTGTTTTCTCTCCGTCTATTCTCGAGAAACTTTAAAACCACGAACAATTCAAATGTGTGCAATTTTAATAAATATAATTTTAACGCGAATTATCGCGTTTTAGTGAGAAAAGAGCGAGATACAAGTATTAAATGACGACTTTCGCGCAGAGGTTTGTGATTAGCACATTTATAATTTAAACACGCGCTCGAGTTGACGGGCGCCTGAATCTGAGCGATCGATCGTTTGTAGAACAAAACAACAATGTTTTTTAGTTTTGAGTTTATTTGCATTAAGTAAAAACATGAGATAAACTAGGAGACATCACTGCGGCCGCCGGCGACGACGGCTCTTAGACAAATTATATGAATAAAAATATTTATTATCGCTAAACAATTGTTAATAGCTACGAGACATTATTTTAAACTGCAATGGATGTTTTATGAATAGTCAATCTATACATGAATAGTTATGCAATTAAGTTGTAAAAATATTCTATGAATACATTTTTTTCTACAACAAAAGACTCTTTGGTTTTCAAAATAACAAGGTTCGCACAAAAATATGAATGCGGTTGCTAAAACTAGCCTAAATAGAGGAACCAACATGCACCTATAATGAATTCCTAACGCATAATTAGAAACAATAGTTGTTTGAGTTAACCCAGACCGATTCCCTATAAACTCGAGCTTACTATTACGATGTCGTTCGTTCAGGTATTTATGTTCTTACCCTACAGATAAGTGACTTCGAAATTGAGACATCTGCACTCGTATAAAAATTAAAGATATGATAAAAAAAAAACTATTTTAAAACCGCGAGAGGCACTGGGCGTTCGTGAGACTTAAGAGCGTTTACACATTGCGACTTTTTGCAGCGATACAGTCGCGTTGCAGCGTCGGTGCGGTGGCCTTCCTAAACACACGCGCTATTCAAAGAAGCGGTATAAACCCGATGTAATTGCGATTCAGTAGCGAACTGCCTAGCTGCAGCGCAGTGACACAGTCGCGATGCACTCGTTGTACAAACGTGCGTATGAATAGACACAAATACTTGTCGATCTCTATACTTCTTGGGCCCCGAGCTACGAGACGCGAATGACAATAGATATCCCGTTCTGTGCAAATGATAATTTGATTATTTTAAAGTGGCGCTAGCGTAGATTTCTTGTCATTTTCTCAAAAACGTGTTTCTTCTTGCATTTTTTGTAGTTTGGAGAAAAAAAAACTTAATAGCCCACATGCACGGAGGTAAATAACATTCGACAGATCTACATCTACACTAGCGCCACCGAGAGGGATTACTTTTTCTATAATTCTGGCATTAACGTGCGTGCGTTTGAATCGATGCAAAAAGACGTGTCGTGCTTCTGGTAGTTGGTCGTGGTCGTTCAGAGGGCGGGCGCGAAGCCGAGCCGCTGGTTCTGGACGTCGAACTCGGTGTAGTACTTGCCGATGAACACGTCGCCCAGGATCCACAGCGGCCCGTTGGGCGGCGGGATGTCCAGCCCCATGAACCCGCTCAGGCACACCGTCTTGCCGAACTGCGACACCTGTCGACACGCTTCGTTAACTCAACTGTCTTCGCACTGGAGTGCAATTGTGATCGTGGATTCCGGGAGAGGCTCGCTTCCATCTTCAGCCTATCGATACTTAGCACCAGGTATGATGAAGGCTAAGACACTCCCCGTCGTTCATAAAAAAAAAAACTAGTTTTAGCTGCCTTCAAAAATTATAGATGCCATATTCCTGACTTATATTCCATTGACGTAAAAAACACTGCAGAAGTAAGGTGTTACAATGGCCATCATAGCGCGCTGCTACTTTAAATTCAACTGGTATCGAACATCGTACACCCAACTAATACCAAATGTGACTAGAAGAGTCATGATTATACATTGAAGCAGCACTTTGGATGCTCTGTCAAGTTCTAACCCCGCAAGGGGTTTATGGCTCGAATTTATGTAAGTATGTATGTATGATTGTATGATACCAACCCTAAGTACGTAGTCGGCGCTTTCCAACGTGAAGATGTTCCCGCCGATAATAAAGAAGACAGTGGGCAGACGCGGCAGCAGCGTACAATCGAACACGTACTGCCCGAAGGCCATTCACCCTGAGCGTACAGGCCTGCCTGTAGGCCACTCACCCTGAGCACGTAGTCAGCGCCTTCCAAGGTGAAGGTGTTCCCGCCGACGGTGAACGAGACAGTCGGCATACGAGGGAGCAGCGGAAAGGAGCGCCCGGTCGAACACGTCCTGCTCGAAAGTCACGGTTTCCTACTCTGAGCACATAGTCTCGCCCGAAGGTTACTCATCTCGAGCACGACTAAAGAGAGACAGTGGTCAAGCGCGGCAACAGCGCGCAGTAAAACACGTACTGGCCGAAGGTCATGGCCTTCTACCTCGAGCACACAGTCCTACCCGAAGGCTACTCACCCTGAGCACGTAGTCGGCGCCTTCCAAGGTGAAGGTGTTCCCGCCGATGGTGAAGGAGACAGCGGGCAGGCGGGGCAGCAGCGCGCAGTCGAACAGGTACTGGCCGAAGGCCATGGGCGTGGCGCCCAGCGCCTGGTTGAGCGCGGCCACCTCGGCCACTGGCCCGCCGATCAGCGAGGTGCCCGTGTCCGCGATCGCAGAACAACCCTAGTTTGACACATTTTTACATTGACCATTCTATTTTGAGGAATACATTTTTTACTAGAACAAAACTACTACCGATTCGACGACTTGGACACCGGAGGGAGTATTACGAGTTCTTAAAACTGGTCAGGTTTCTGAATGGCTATCGAAGCGCCGCTTCCTCGCTGTATAGTAAATAAAAGAAACACATTGACAGGCCCTCAGAAAACTGACAAGTTTTAAGAAGGAGAACTTTTAGATATCATAATGTAAATGGCGCTTCGTACGCTTGTTCTTAAATCGCCGGCGTTGAACTTGTAAACAATACAAAAAATAGGCGGTTTGTGTTATAATAAGCCCCCTAATTGTCTAATTGCCAGTGCCGAAAAAGGGTGACCGTGCCGACCCCACCAACTACCGTCCAATTGCAATTACCTCCATACTATGCAAGGTTATGGAAAGGATTCTTAATAGCAAACTGCTTTCGTACCTAGAAAATTACGACCTACTCAGTGACCGTCAGTACGGCTTTCGCCAGGGTCGCTCAACTGGGGATCTTCTAGTGTACGTTACGCATTGCTGGGGCGAGGCTGTCGAGAAACATGGCGAAGCTCTCGCCGTGTCACTCGACATCTCGAAAGCCTTCGACCGGGTCTGGCACGCTAGCTTGTTAAGCAAACTTCCATCATACGGTATCTCTGCTGACTTTTGCGATTGGGTCTCTGATTTTCTGAGTGAACGGTCAATACGTGTAGTCATTGACGGCTGCTCCTCTGACCTCAAGGCTATTGATGCCGGAGTTCCTCAGGGATCTGTTCTCTCCGCGACATTATTCCTGCTGCATATTAATGACCTGCTTGTGCCCGGTATTGTTGGGTATGCAGATGACAGCACGGTTACGGAGAGATATTTATCCAACGCAAAAGTCAGCGGGGAGGAGTCTCGTTCTTTAAGAGAGGCCATGGCTGAGCGGACTAACTCGACCTTAAGTCTTGTCTCACAGCTTCTTATGTTATATAAAGCACAAATTCGTCCGTGCATGGAATACTGCTCCCACCTTTGGGATGGTACAGCAAAATACCAGCTGGCCGCACTCGACTCGGTGGAACGCAGAGCCAGAAAACTCATTGGGAATGATAATCTGGTGAACAACAAGCTCCACAGTCTCCCTCATCGACGAAGAGTTGCTTCATTATCGGTGTTCTACAGATTGTACTTCGGAGAGTGTGCTATTGAGCTGCATGAGCTCATACCGCCAGCTCCTTTTTACCACCGGGAATCCAGACGTACCGCATGCTATCATCCCTACCTGGTTGATATACCTCGTCTGCGTACAAAGCGCTTTTCCTCATCTTTTATTATGCGCACAGCCAGAGAGTGGAATTCCTTGCCTGCGTCTGTATTCCCGGGTGTCTACAACCCTGGTATATTTAAAGCTCGAGTGAATAGGCTTTTTCTAGGCAAGCTCGCTCCATCTTAGGCCTCTTCTTAATCTAACGATTCAGAATTAAGCCAAGAGTAAGCCTATTTAATGTAAAAAAAAAAAAAAAAAATTAAAATCTATTACAATCTCTTTCAAAGGTATTGTGATAGTGATTTATGGAATTGTTTAATATATAGTCGCAATCCCTTTCGGAACGAATGATGTTTTAAATGACACTTCATATGACACTTGCTCATCTTCCTTCCTTTTTGAAAGATATTTTCGTGTGTCACTGCTTAGACAGTTCAAATTGGTACATTCAATACATTCAAAACGCGTCCCGATCACAATCCCTATCAAATGTCAAATAATGACGGCCTGAAGTATGTTAATATCTTTCAAATGACGAATTTAAAAAGAGTGCGATAAATTTTAAAATTAGAGAATTAGCCACCGGTTGGGAAACTTCGAAATTGATGAAAAATCTCATTGTTCCTGGAATGTCTCGGAGCTCAAGGCGGAATTAAAACGGCGGGTGCGTCGACCAAAATCCATTTGTTTTCTTGTAACTGATTCTTTAGGGAATTTGTGAATCCCGTCATTTTTCGGCTAACGCAGCACTTGGTCATTTCAGTGTTAAAAAAAATATGTTGATACTATTGATCTGACAGGTTTCTTGGAACAAGCGTACTTAGTGTCACAAAGTTGCCAACCCAACAGTAGTAGTAGGCGGTGCATGTTTGGTTGGTCAGAAAAGATAAAAGTGAATGCGGTGGAAATGAGATCTCTGAGCAAAGTACATGCTAGGAGCAAAGGTTCAATTCTGTCTTTGCATTTAAAGTTATCTAAATATTGTACAATCAACCAGTCATAAATTTCTTCAGATCATAAATCTCCAATTACTTGTAGTCGATTACAAGGATCTCTTATATGTACGCTTCCGAACCGTTCGCATACAGAGTACTCATAAATATCTTCTCTTACATAGATTACAAGATAAATAAGATAGACATCGCCACTAGAGCGTATATTAAATTGGTGTTTTTGCAATTTTGTTTTATTAAGTTTTAATTTTGTTATTTAAATAGATGATTTGCAGACAGAAGATTTACAACAAGATAACAATTTAAATATGAATAATAGTATGTGCGGTATACTGACATTCTCGCAGAAGACTCTGTTGTTGGCAGTGGTGACCTTGTCCATGCGGAACTGCCAGTAGGCGGCGCGCTGCAGCGGCACGTAGGTGAAGGGCGCGCGGTAGTGCGCGGGGTCCGACCCGCCCAGGATGATCTCGCCGCCCTGCGCCGCGCTGGGGTCTCTGCGGACCCGAGGGGGTATCGACTTACAGCGGGATCAAACAAAGCTAATTTATCAAAAAAAGTGTGTTAACCTATTCATTGCGTATCCCACTTTTAAGGACTTTTGTCCATGGCGGCTAACAAATGTTCTGTGACGCCTCCGTGCGTCAGCCGCCACCCATTAAAGTGACGCCCTTGCGCGTCTTCAGCCATGAGTGAATACATTTTGGTTTTTGTTGTGATTTTGGCTTGTTTACACGTGATTACATTCAGTCGGCATTGGATGTCCAACGTAAAGGGTTTGCTGATTAGTTTATTGTGTTCTAAAGTGACTTAGCTACGAGATTTAGGTGAAATGGCTGGTAAGTGTTTACTTGGATCAGGTGTTTTAAACCTTTTGCGTAATTTTAGTAGGGGTTTACAAAAGTGTGTGAAAAGAGTACCTTTATTTAGGTTATTAAATCTAAAAACCATGATGACATACGCAACTTGCATCCAGGGTATTCCTGCGATCTTTATCACGACGTGGAGTCGTGCCTATGTCCACCATAATTAGTAATGGTTGGACGTCCTCGTCTGCGGTTTTAGTCAAACGAAAGGTTTGAACTTTTCTGCCCCAACAGTCACCCGTTTTACGCAAAAATGAGTAGGCAGGGTATAGGTCCCACCACCCACACAGACGTGCCCCTCCACTTTTTAAAAAGCTTTGCTTTGTATGTACTTATGTCTAACTATGTAGTTATTTTTGATGCACTATTACAATATGGACATCAAATGAAAAGGCTTGATGAAAGTCCTGTAGACACTGACCTCTGTTTCCTGTAGAACACTGATAGGTTAGAAATTTAAAGCCCTCAGTACAGGTTGGCCGACCATGGGCCAATACATCGTACATTGACACTTGATCGAACAAGTTTAAAAACAAGGAAACATAATTTACATAATTTTATACGTATACCTAGAAAAAAAACAATGCTTTATGATACTGATAGAAATGTATAACTGCCTGGCTATTGTTGTTGCTATAATTTTGTGAATAGTTTATAGTTAATAATAAAATTAGAGTGTAAGTTTAAACTAGACGAGAACTACTGCCGACAAACTGCTGAGCACTTTGACAGATTTAATTTTTGTAAAAAAATGTTACATTCTTGAAAAAAATATGAAAAAAAAAAGAAGTCCTTCAAAGTGTCAATGTACGATGTATTGGTCATGGTCGCCGACTATGGTCGGCCAACCTGTACTGGGGCCTTATGGCGACTACGAAGCGCAGCAAAGCGATCGCTTTAAATTTCGTGGTTATTTTTTTTGTGAAACAAAACTAATGCATTTATAAAAAAAAATTATTACGTGTTCTACAGGACTAAAGGCAAACTACAGGACTTGCGAGGCAAACTCGCTTTCTGAAATGTCAACGCAGCCGTGCGTAAAACTGTCGCGAGACGCTCGTCTTTCGCGAGTCGCTTGTGGTTTTAAAGTACTAAAGGTACCTACGCGCCATTTAACTTGGGTGACACGCCCCACATCTGGAACTAAAATTATGACATGGGAATAAGGCTTATTTTTCCGACCCAACACGACGATCAGCGCCCTATGACAAATGCCAAGTTATGTGGCGTGGACTCTCTGGGAGGCCGATATTGTTTTCTCAATTTATAAGAACTCTCTAAAAATTAATTCTAGTTGTAGAGGAATTTTCTTTATGACGCCATGTGGCGTCAAACGCCATACACAAAAGAAGTCAAATTTGGGAACAAAAGGTTTGCAAGTCTCTGAAGTCTTTAAACTGGCACTATTTCCTAAAACGATTAATACAGACATAAACTACGTGGCAAATAATGGAAGTTCTGCTAATTAGAACTCTCTAAATAGTCATTGTACAGAATTTCAGAGGAATTATTTATGACGCTATCTGGCGTCAAACGCCATACGCAAAAAATATCAATGACGCTCCATGGCGTCATCCGCAATGAATCGGTTAACTATGTAATAGAATACTCAAAATGATCGCGAATTCGCGTGAATTCCGCGTAAGGCGCCTTTTTGAGATAATTTGGTCAATAATGACTTATCAAAACGACAATATCAAGCTTTAACTTCGACTCGAATGAATTAACAGATTTTGAGGTGCCAGCGGTGGGGCACCATTAGTTTTTTAGTGAGCCTCCCGGTATTATGACGTGATATGAACTTACTTCCTTCCTCTAAAAACTCAAAATAACTCATAAATTTTTATGAACGGCCTAATTTACTTAAACATTAAAGTTCCTGGAGACGTTTTTTTGAATCATTCGAATTACTATTCGCATACGGAATCGCAGGATTCGCATGCGAATGCTAAAAACGTATTTTTTTAATTCTAATTCGCATTCGTTCGAATCTGCAAAGAGTGATCCCGTCCGATATTGTTTGATTCGAGCTTCTATCGCTCGACGTTTAGCACTTAACCCAGTTGTTACGGAAATACATTTTTTTTGTACAATACCTGCGATTTTTTATAGATAGACTAATATATGCATGTATGCAACAGGAAACATAAATAAAAAAATATTTGGTCTCGAGACACTTCTTGCAGACAAGAGACCATTCAGCAAATGTTTATCAAAATCATTTTATCAGAAAATACACATATTCTTTAGAATATTATAATTTTTATGATGATCCGTATATCAAACGCTAGCAACAAGTGGGTTAATGTCATTTTCAAATTGACATTCACATGACGGATAGTTTGACAACTTACATATGTTTCGTTTTACGCGATTCAAGTCCGATACAGTATCGGATTTTGAAATCTATGGAGAGTTAGTTTCCGGTTTTCAAATATTCTGCGTAAAATGCAATAATGTCAAGGCAGTTTAAGCGTACGGCAACACCGTATTCGAGTGATTAAAAAATGCGACAAAATGTCGGTGAATTTGAATTCGCACAAGTATTTCGAATGATTAAAAAATACGTCTCCTGGCTGTTGATTCACACCTTTTCACGCTCGTATACGAGTCGCTCACCTGTTCAGGTAGAAGGAGAAGATGGGCTTGACGAGCCCCTGCGCCACCATGTTGTCGAACACGGGCGGCACGCGGTCCACCGAGATGCTGCACACACACGAGATGGTAATTTCGACAAATAAAACTCAAAAAGTAAGCAACCATTAAAAAAAAGGTCCGTTATTTGATTTTCAAACATAAGTAAAGTGATTAAGGTTGGATTGCACCTAATTTAAACAGTAACAATAACTTTAAAATAGGAAAATATATAGGATTGGACAGCAATGGCAACCAAAAGTCTGTTAGTTATTTGGTGCAACCCGCCTAAAACATATAAAATAAAAATAAAGGTGTTAGACATGAAAGAACTTTCATGGATGGAAAGGGGTAGGAAAGCCACTAAAAAGATGGATAGATTGTGGACGTGATGTGAAAGAAAAGGGAATGTATGGCAAAGGGTGGTAAAGTGGAGTGGATTTATCATGTGATATTTCATATCTTAAACTTCCGATCAGTGAATGTGGACTTAAGAGGTCGTGTCAGTTCTCTATGACAAGAAAATAAATCTTATTTTCAAATATTTCACTTTTCCGGATAATTGAAAATGAACTTTGTTTAATGAGCTTAATGAACGACTATCACCTGTTAGAAACGCATTCTTGCAACTACTACAACTAAGTACAAGCATACCTGCTGAAGCCCATGCCGAGGATGCCGTCGAACTTGGCGGCCACGAAGGCCAGCCCCGGCTCGGACATGGCCTCCGCGAAGGTCTGCCGCCGCACCGTGATGCCGCCCACCTGCCCAACCAGCTCGGTTAGAAGAACCTTTTTCACACTCTTTCAATCATTTTTATCATATTTTTCTCTCATTCGGCACTTATACACAGAATTTTATTGATAATACACACTATACTCTGATTTTTTATTCGACAGAATTCTGACAGTTCTGAAGTGTAGCCATTAAAAAAATGTCACCACCAAACCGGACCACCATTGAACGAATTTAAGTGAAATAAAAATAAACTTTTTGAAATTAAAGTTTCAATTAGAAAAACTAGGACTTAGAAGTTTACTTATGATTTTAAAATAGTAATCAGATTAGTTAATATAAAATTATCGAAGTTACAACAATCAATATGGAAAATATTTTCTCTTGTGGCCAAGTTGTTGTTTTTTTCCAATATTTTTCTATTTAAAATTTATCATAAGCATAAATCAAGCATTAAATAGCAAAAATTAAAAACTCATTAATTATTGGCTGTTGCATCTTAATTGATCGTTACACACCTGAAAAGATGTTTCTTTCGAATGCAAGGATATTTTTAGCATTGATGTGACAATGCTGGCCTGCACAGCGTATTAAAAATATAAAAGTATAGGAGAATTTCGACGGTGGTGGTTCGCAAGTCTCGGTAGCTCAGTGGTTAGAGCATTGGACCGGTTTTCCAAAGGTCGTGGGTTCGAGTCCCATCTGAGAATTCACTTGTGGCCGAGTTTATTTTTTTTCAACATTTTTCTATTTAAAATTTATCATAAAAATATTTTCCTTTCAGCGGGATCCCTGACCACAAGATTACCCCGATGCATAAGTTACAAAACTTAGCTATAAGTATGTTTTTAATGTATAATAGGCGCCATAACATAATGTAACAACTGTTGGTGATCAAAATACATAGAAAAAAGGTAAGTTGTAGCAGAAACTCACGCTGACGTCATCGGTGGAGAGGAAGCCGGAGAGGCTGCCGGAGCCGTAATGGATGGCGAACTCCGTGCCGTTCTTCTGGTACGATTTCGACTTGCTGCTGTCGTACTTGTTGTGCAGCACTGCGGACAATACGCACTTCATTAGACATACTAGAAACGGCGACATTTTCGTCTACTGTCCCCTTATTCACAAACATTCGGAAACGATACTGAGAGCAGATTGTATGCATTGTCTCTGCCACTCACCTCAGAATAGACAAAAACAGCACAGAATTCGAATCCGAATCCGTTGTCGAACGGTTGTGAATCAGGGGACTGGTTCCAGTGGTCAATTTCAGATACCTCTTCTTCTTGATTACTATTAAGCCTGCAACTTTTCCTTAGCTTACTTTGTATGAACAAGAAAAATGGGAAAGCTTGCTTGTGTCTGTCTGTATATACGGATGAGAGCGAGCAAGCTTTCCCATTTTTCTTTCAACCGCTATGGACAGTGCTCTAGATATGTGTTTTTCCTTGTTCTGTGCGAGTCAACACAGCTATTAAGGAAGTTCAGGGCCATACCTTGGCTGGTGGGGAAGGCTTTACGTGAAAAGTTATAGGATTTTAATAATTCCAAATAATTTAAATAGTTAAAAATATCGTTAAACTAGATTCTTGACGAATTTTTAAAGCTTATGTTATCGGTAACATGTGCATAATTCGATTTAAGAGAATGCAGTGCATTCTCCAAATGTTAAAGCCAGATATAACGGTAAATAACTTCATTAAATGATAATTTTTTTGTTGTGGTAATATTGTAATATAAATACTAACCTTGGTACCTCTAATCTACATGGTTGCAGGCGTTTTTTGCGAAAAAACGAAAACGAGATAGCAAACAACAAATTGTACAATGTTTGGTTGGGGCATATGGTTGGTATCTAAATTGAGAATTTCAAGCTAGAATGTCAACCTCACTCATGCATCATATTACAATATGGACGCTATTATTATGAATATTTTGCTATGAGTTTAGTTAAATATGGATGGACTCACGGCAGGCGATGTTCGTGTAGTGGCACTTCTTGGAGGGCACCCACAGGTTGGAGGAGCCGGTGTCGAACACCACCTTGAACGTCTGCGGCGGGTTGCCGATCGAGATCGGCCCGTAATACTGCGCCTGCACACACAAACCTAGCTCTCACTTCTACACTTTGAACTCTTGTTTTAATTAGAGAGAGAAACAGAAAATTGTTCTCTTTCTCTCTAATTAATCCCAAGCAAGTGCTTATGTAAAGCAAAAAATCTGAAAGTTTCTGTTCTAGGTAATATATTCATAGCATCACTTCAAAATAAATATATATGGACTTCTTCTTTTTTTAATCTGTTTTTGGGTGAAGTAGAGCACGGTGACGTGACGGTCAATAGTCTCTGCCAACCCATCCTGTGGGAGTGAGGCGTGAGCTGTATCACCTACTTACTATCTAATATTATAAGTGCGAAAGTTTGTAAGGATGTTTGGGTGGATGGAAGTTTTAGTTACTCTTTCACGCAAAAAATACTGAACGGATTAACATGAAACTTTACAGTAATGTAGCTTATACATCAAAATTGCACATAGGCTACAAATATCCCGATATTCTTACGGTAGGTAACTACTTAACTAGTACCACGTGGCGGGTAAAACCACGACCGGCCGCTAGACATTCGTAATATTTAGTTGTAATATTAATTAAAGGCCACAGCGACACATGAGGTAAAGATATGGCAGATTCTACCCCTTTCGGACCGAACCTTTTGCTCCTATCCCGGCTAGCTGGTATCAAAACTACTGGGACTTACTGGAGACGTGCAGACAAGCGAAACTAGCACTAACGCGCGCGGACGCTCGTCTCTCCAGAGCTCTCCTTAAACTCAGTAGACCGCTGCTAAGTTTGATAACAGGGGCCATCACTGGCCACGGTAGCTTTAACAAGCACCTTTTCAATTTAGGTGTCACTGACAGCCCACTATGCAGAGGCTGCATGAAGGAAGAAGATACTGCTGCTCACGTCCTGTTGGATTGTGACGGCGTAGCCCCTTACCGGGCGAATTAGCTCGGCTCACCAGGCAGTCTCCGGGAAGCAGTCTCTGACGTGAAGGCGGGCGCTGGGAGCATTCCTGGTTAAGCTGGGATGGCTGGAGTGATCCGGCCAAACACCCTCTGGACGCAAAATAGGCGCAAAAAGTCGTCGAGTTGCGGAAACCGCCCGTATTGTATGAAGAAGCTGATAAGTTTGTTTGTTTGAACACGCTAATCTCAGGAAAAAGTAGTTCCGAATTGAAAAAATCTTTTTGTTTCGGATAGTCCATTTATCGAAGAATTAGTTCGTTAGGTAGGCTTGCTTACTTTTGTTATATATCTGGCTACGACCTGCCTCTATGGTTGTGACATTGTTTGTTCTACTGTTTGTGTTTGTTCTACTTCAATAAATACATTCTTATGGTAAATTTTAAATAGAAAAATATCGGAAAAAATTAACTCGGCCACAAGTGAATTCTCAGACGGGAATCGAACCCGCGACCTTTGGAAATCCGGTCCAATGCTCTACCGCTGAGCTACCGAGACTTGCGAACCACTGTCGAAATTCTCCAATTATTTATATTTTTAATACGCTGTAGGCCAGCGTTGTTACATCAATGCTAGGAATTGTTTAACGATCGATTAAGATGCAACTGCCAATAAAAAAAGAAAAACTAAAATAAAAAAAAAATCATTCTTGTAATATGATATTAATTTATCTCATTGGCGACGAGGAATAAGTAATCAAAATGAACGCGGACCAATCTAGAGAATTTATGCAAGTACAACGGGAGCAACAACAGCAAATATCAGACGTTTTGCAACAACTCGTTCTACACCAACTGCGACCGACAGCGGCGGCCCCCACACCAGCAACACCTGGTACGGAGTCTACCAGCTCGGCGAATACCAACAACAGTAACAAACTCACAATTATTAAAAATTTCAAGTGCGATACGGTCAGGGGCGTGCATTGGTTTTCCAGCGAAGTAGGCACTGTAGATCTAACTAGTTACTTTGCACTTATCCTATCCTGCTACCGAATATTATAAGTTTGAAAGTTTGTGAGGATATTTGGATGGAGGAATGTTTGTTACTATTTCACTCAAAAACTACTGAACTTATTAAGATGAAACTTTACATCTATGTAGCTTATATATCAGAAAACCACTTTGTATGCAAATATTTATAATTATCCTGATATTCCCACGGTAACGGCAACCACGCGGCGAGAGAAACCGAGAGCGGCCGCTAGTCATAAATGATAAGGTTCGTAATATTTAGTAGGAATATTAGAATGCTGACGAGTTTGATTGTTTGAGCACGCTAATCTCCGGAACTACTAGTTCGAATTGAAAATATATTTTTGTGCTGGATAGTCCATTTATCTCGGAAGGTAATAAGATATTTAATATCACGGTACGATTAATAAGAGCAGAGCATTAATGAAAAACTTTACAGAAACGGGAAAAAAATATTAGTTTTGGGAGCTTCCGTTGCAGATGGTGAGTAAACGGTTAAAGTTATGTAAAAATCTTGTATGAGGAAATATTTCCCCATCAAAAGTTCTAAAAAAAAGTCCGCGACAGCATATGTCTATGTTTTATGGTTAACTCACTATAACCATTTTGTTTTCATAAACATGATATTAATCCTTATCTAAATATATACGTTAATCATCACAAGTATTTAATTTTGAACAAAATTGTCCTTTACATCATTAAATTTTAATGAATATCTTAGGAAGTATGATAGTTTTAAAATAACTCCTCAACAAAATAATTCGCGACCAAATTCATTCGTCAGGTAGGCATGCTTACTTTATACTGATATATTCCGGAAGTTTAAGCTAGAACGTTACACGTACAAACAGCGCCTTTCTTGCCATGGGCGGTTTATACTTGAGCAATACTTTTTCTAAATATGTTGTATTCTTGTATGAAACGCTGCTTGTTTCGAGTAGGCAATTTCGAGACTGCCTATCGGTAGGTATTCGGTATTTAGCGTAAGGAATATCTTAGTGGATGAGTGTTGAATAGAAGTTTAAACTAAAATAAAATAACTTTAACACTTATTGTATATTTATTTAGTTTTTGAATGAGGTAGTCACTGCCTAATTGCCTATATGGAATGCACGCCCCTGGATACGGTTAACCCTGTTACTACGTCGGTAGAATATTTTTTAGATTTTTTTGAAAAGAAATGCGATATCTGGGATGTAAGCGAAGACGACATCAGGAAAGAAATCTTATTCTCTTGCTTAACTCCAGGAGTCTTTCACGACCTGAAAGTAGCACTCATACCCGATTTTGACAACAGTCGATACAAAGAGGTAAAGTTTAAACTAATTGACTTACATCAACCTAAAACAACAAAATTCAAAGCTTTAACTGAGTTGCGTAAGAGACTGTAATGAGACTATGGAACACTACGCTAACAGACTCAAGAAACTCGCCACCGACTGTGGCTACAAGGACGACTTGTTCGAACGTCTACTGCGTGATCGATTTGCGACCGGAATTAACCACCCGCAGCTAAAACAGAAATGGCCCGACCTACAAGAACATCACGATGGAAAAACTGTGGAAGTTACTTTTTCGAAATTCTTTGCAGTAGCTCAGTCTAGAGAGCTAGCTGAGGGTGACATTCATGTAATATTACCTGCTGCCACAAACAAAGTCAGAACAAAAACCAACATGGCGCTTCACAACAAACAGAGAACGTTTTTACGCAGGATTGGCCTAAACCAGTACCGTCGATGCGGTATAACGTATTGGAGCACCCCCTTTAACAAAGGCACCGAAACTACGTGCCTATGGGAACCTCAAAATCAAACCAAATGGACTTACAGACGTAACAGTTGAAATCCTCGGAAGACAGAAAATTCTGCCCGTTTTTTATTTTTTTTAATTTTTTTTACGTACGACGGTGAGACTCTTAGCCTTCATCATACCTGATGTTAAGTATTGATAAGGCTGAAGATGGAAGCGAGCCTCTCCCGGAATCCTCAATCACTGAGGAGCTGGCTATCTTATCTCAAACTGCCGGAACACAATAATGCTGAAAACATTATTGTTATAGCGACAGACTTAGATAAGATGGTGGTAGCTAGCCAGACGGACTTACAACAAGTCCTACCACCAACCAAACCGAATACAATAATATGTACCCCCGCTGGGAATCGAACCCGGGACCCCTGGGTCTGATACCGGTGGTTGTACCACTAGACCACAGAGGCGGTTATGGTTACCCGTTGTAGTTATGGAAGACGCCAACCCCATGCTTTTTGGTTTTAAATGGAGCGAGATGTACGAAATGACGTTTCCGGAACCCGTCTATTCGGTTAAACCTGCGCAACGAGTTACCAGAACACTTAAACAGGTATTAGACACTTTTTCGCCTCTTTTTGACAACAAGCTAGGAAAAGTAAAAAATTACGACGTTAACATCCATATTAAACATGGTACCGTACCTAAACACGTTCCTGCCCGACCCGTTAAGTTCGCTATCCGTAAAAATATAGAAAGAGAACTTCAGCGTTTAGTAGACGAGGGAATAGTTACGAAGGTTGACCCAAATATGACCACCTTGGAATGGGCAACACCCACAGTCAACGTGGTCAAAACTAACGGCCAAGTCAGAATTTGCGGTGACTTTCGCAGCACCATTAACCCTGCCATGGTAACACACGCTCACCCAGTTCCGTAATTTGACCAGTTACGGCAAAACCTTGCAAATGGAGTAAAGTTTTCGAAAATCGACTTAAAAGATGCGTACCTACAATTTGAGATCGCCCCAGAGTCAAAAAAGTACCTGACAATATCTACTCACAAAGGATATTATCAATACAATAGGATGCCTTTTGGAATATCAACAGCACCTTCGATTTTTCAACACTACCTTGATGAGCTACTCGGTGGTATACCAAACGTAGCGATTTACTTCGATGATATCGCCTTAACAGGGAAGGACGACGCTGCATCTCGAAACACTGTCTACTGTGTTTGACAAATTACAACAGGCTGGCTTAAAAGTCAATTTATCAAAATGCTCTTTCTTCCAAACAGACATCGAGTACCTGGGACACACAATCAGCAAACATGGAATACGACCAACTAAATCGAAGATTGAAGCAATAACAAAAGCGACAGCGCCTACTAAAGCTCAAGAACTACGGTCATTTCTTGGCCTCGTTTTTCTACGAGAAAAATTTCTACGAGAAAAATTTCTACGAGAAATTCATACCTCACCTGCACAGCTTCTGCGCGGACCTACATGCACTAACTGGCGCGCGCCAAAAGTGGCGATGGACTGACGAAGAAAATGCAGCGTTTGAAAATACTAAAATGCTGATTTGTGAATCAAAGCCACTTGTGTTTTTGTAAATATTATACCATTAATTTATGCATTGATGTCTAAGAAATAAGAACTAAGCTATATCTATTGACTAAATCAAAAACTACGAAACACATAATTGCTCTTTCCGGAATTATGCCTTTACTACCACCACATTTAATAGACGAAGGTTGGCAATATATAATTAAAGATGATCCTGATACGGCCAACATACAACAATTTAAAAAATATTTTCAAAAGCAGTGGCTGAAGAAGTAAAATTTTAAGCAATCTTGGTCTGTTTTTGGCCAGAAACACAGAACTACTAACGGTATGGAAAGTTGGCATCAAGAACTAAATAAAAAAATAACAAGAACAGGGCCCGGATTAATCAATTACTGAGAATTTTGCTGAAAAATGATTTTACTAAAATAACAAATAAACGGGCAAAGGGAAACATATCGAGAGACGAATTCATAATGAATACACAAATGATGTTAATTAGTGGAGAATTGTCTGTTGGTCATTTCTTAGAACGCCTGAGATATTTTTTTAAGACAATAAACAGTTTTTGCTTTAATTGTACTTTTTTCAATGTCTTTTCCAGCTGTCAAATTAGTCTGAACAACGGGAAAAAAAATCCCGTTGGTCAGAGTAGTCCGACTATCAATCTGACCAGTGGGAAACACTGAGTATTTCGGATATAGCGGTGACAGAAGAGATAATAAGGGATGCGCCCTTTCCAATCAATGTTTTTTTTTCTTGTCTTAAAGGGGGGGGGGGGTATGATGTAGGCACACATAAATTCCCAGAACCGCTGCACCACATAGGTAGATGTAACTATGTAGTATGTATACCTGTGTAATTCAAAGCAAATAAAATTGCAGTTACCATTGCGCGCCATTCCTGGCCGCTCGTCACCCAATCTCTTGGTTTTATTTCACACCTTCTGAACTCTATAAATATTGCTTGGTGGACAATATCTACTAACCCAATTAGTTACCTTCAGATTCATAAAACACCGACATTGGTGATGGTGACCCCTAAAGTGAACACTAGTGACCGTAAAAATAAATTTCAAGGATTTCATTGTGTGAATAAAATTAGTTGGCCGTGTGATATAATTACTGACGCGCAGTGATAACTCCCTTTAGCCTCGGGGCCCGAACTCAAAGGTTTCACGTTATCGAACTTTGCAGTTTACGTGATCGTTTTTTTTAATCATGACTACTCCGGTATTGCAACCATATATGGGGACGCCCTCACATCCTGCTGCGGCATCACAACAACCTGGAGCAGCTTTAGAGCAGATGACTATTGCGTCACGGATTCCGGAATTCTGGCCCGATCAACCTCGTGTTTGGTTCGTCAGGTCACATGGTCAGGAAACCACAATCAACCAGCAACGATTGTCAGATTTAGCCAGATATGATCTCGTGATTACGAAGCTGAAGAAGGAAATTATAGGTCAGGTGACAGACATACTCGTCAAACCACCTGACACTAATAAGTATGAGAAGCTCAAGGAACGGCTCCTGACCATTTTTGAGGAGTCCGCTAGCAGGCAGGCAGAAGCTAATTGGAAAAATGGAGCTGGGAGATCAGCGTCCATCGCAACTCCTGCGCAGAATGCGCAATCTAGCCCAAGAGAGGGTGCCTGATGAAACCTTGACGGTATTATGGCAATCACACGTGCCAACGGCGATCAAAGCAGTACTGGCAGTGGCGGACGCAAAATACCTGGACGTACTGGCTAAAATAGCAGACAAGGTCATGGAGAACACCAGTATGGGAGCAGCGCAAGTAGCGGAGACCACGGAAAATCCGGGAAAATCAGCCAATGGCACGGACGCCCGTGTCGCCGTGGCCGAAATCGGTCTAGAGCATCATCATCATCACACCGTATGCTCGCCCATTGCCTACATCCACGCCTACCCCTCATTCACCAACTTCAGGGAGCACCGGCAAGGAGTAGTGGGCGCATCACCAGGAAGCCACGACGACTTATCGAGGAAATGTCGTAGCTTATTAGGATGTGGACGAATGTTATATATCTGGCTGAACGACCTGCCTCTATGGTTGTGACATTGATTGAATTTGATTGAATTGTCTTGTTCTACGTCAATAAATACATTCTTTTAATATGATATTAATTTATTTCACCTTTATACTGATATATTCCGGACGTTTAAGCTAGAACATTACACGTTTAGCGCCCTTCTTGCCGTGGCCGGATTATAGTTAAGCAATACTTTTACTAATTATGTTATATTCTTGAATGAAACGCTGAATGCTTACTAATTTACCAAAAAATTTAACATTAAACATAAATAAGTTCCTATCCCAACCATCTTCATTTGCTTTGTTAGATACAGATCACAAAGAAGTCTACAACGTGCTTATGAGTCTAAAGTCGGATAGTTCTCCTGGATGGGATAATATATCTACCAGGTTCTTAAAAATGCACACAAATTGTTAGTACCAGTTATTTGCCACTTAGCCGATCTCTGCTTTCAATTAGGCATTTTTCCTTGCTCTTTAAAACAAGCAATTGTTACACCTGTTTACAAGAGTGGCGATAGGGATAATGTCAGTAACTACCGCCTGATATCAGTTTTGACATCCATTTATAAAATTCTTGAAAAATTAATAAATATAAGATTAATAAGCTACATAAACCAATTCAACGTCCTGTCGAATTCACAATACGGCTTTAGAAATGGACTATCTACTGAGGATGCAGTTACCGCATTAACGTCTCTGATAGTATAACATGTAGACGGTGGCAAAAAATGTCTCACAGTGTGTCTTGACCTACAAAAAGCATTTGACACCGTCTCTGTTCCCACTCTTGTAGACAGGCTCGAACAATATGGTCTCCGAGGTGCTCCACTTGCTCTAGTTACAAGTTACTTGCATAACAGAAAACAAGTTAAACTGGGGAGCTACATTAGTGACTTAGCAAACATGCCCTATGGTGTACCTCAGGGGAGTGTATTGGGCCCGACTTTATTTCTGCTGTACATAAATGAACTTTGCAATTTAAAACTACACAACGCAAATATATTTTTATATGCCGATGATACGGCCATAGTATTTTCAGGAGACACATGGACAGAAGTGCAAAGTACTGCAGAAACTGGGTTACGTACGATAGCAGAGTGGTTGAATGCAAACCTCCTCACCTTAAACGTCTCTAAAACTAACTACATATGTTTCACAATCGACAAAAGAACTCAACCAAAAAATGATTTCCTAATAAAATTGCATAACTGCTGCAACGCCTGCAACCATCAAAATCCATCTTGTTCGTGTTCTTGTCAGACAATTAAAAAGGTTGACTCAACTACATATTTAGGAGTTATACTTGACCAACGTCTATCCTGGCACTTACATTTAGAAAGTATTATGACCAAGATCAGAAAACTTAGACACGTTGCAAATAGAGAACTACTCAACAGAATCTATGTTTCACTGGCGCAATCCATACTATCATACTGTATTCCAGTTTGGGGTGGGGCCTGTAAGACAAAATTCCTGGAAATAGAAAGAACTCAAAGAGCCCTACTCAAAGTGATGTATTCTCTTCCTTATAAGTTTCCAACAGTTCAATTATACACTCTTGCCGAACTCCTGACAGTTAGAAAATTATATGTCCTTAACTCCATACTTAGACTACATAAATCGATAAACTTCGATCCGAACATAAACAATAGAAGACGAAAAGACAGAGCTATTCCCATAAAATTAGTTGAAACAGCCTTTGCAGCTAGACAGTATGATAAACAGGCAAACTATCTTTATAACCAAATTAACAAGAAACTTAATATTCTTCCCATAAACTATTTTAAATGTAAAAAAAACCGTAACCGCTTGGCTTAAATCCCTTGATTACATAAATAGTGAAAAATTATTAACAAATGTGTAAATTAATTTAAGTGGCATAATGAATAATTATTGGCATGAATAAATCTGAGAGACCAACCAATCAACACACACACCCACCCACACACACACACACACACACACACACACACACTTACGCATGCAAAAATAGTAAAAAACAAAAAAAATGTATCAATATTTTTTGTTTTATATTGCTATGACCCTATTTTTTAATTTACTTTTTTCCATTGCATTGTTTTAATTAAACTTACCTGACAGACAATGAAAGTGGAAGAGCGATGGCTTCCTGATAGAAGTATTTTTATACTTACTAGGAATGTCATCTCAATTTTTGTAATCACGTGGTTTGTTAACGAAATAAAGCATTTTGTATATTGTATTTTTTTTTACTGCAGCCTACTGAAGTAACTGCCTGCTGACTGCCTACTTGAGTATTTAGCATAAGGAAAAACTTAGTGGATGGGTGTTGGATAGAAATTTGGTTAAACATAAATAAACTAAAACTAAATTAATTTTAACACTAGTGGTATATTTATTTAGGTGTGGTGGTTATTTAGGTTTAGTTAGGTTTTAATAGGTTAATAAGGTAGGCACTGCCTAATTGCCTATATGGAATGCACACCCCTGGCTGTATATATGTATGTTTAAACTGTTTTCTTTTTAATTATAATTGTTTCTTCATTAGCGTACATAGCACTTGCAAGAATAGGCTAGGTAAAACCCATTGAATGCCATATCTTAGAATTGTGTTGAGACCATTGACTTATATATTACTAGCGTAAGGACCCGGCCAACGGTGCTAAAAAGCGTGCCAAATCGTTGGCCCTAAAATATCAGTTTAGGGCCAACGGCGATGCAGTTGTCTAAGGGAGACTGAAGTTGAAAGACGTTAGCTGTCATTTCATAAAAATGCCGAATTTGTGTAGTAAAATGGTGAAAAAATTATGACCCAATAGTTAACAAGATCCATGGAATATCGTATCATCCTTAAATAGCTTTACATGATTTTTATTGCATGTCTAACAATTTTATTTAAACGATATTAACTGTTACAAGAATTGTTCGAAGACAGCCTTAACCCTAGAGTGGTCGCGTACTGAAATTACCTGATTGGTCGCGACGTCGTCGCGAGGAATACAGGGGTCTGCCAAATATATAAGATAATAGAAAAAATATGTTATTCTACCGGAGGATAATTATGTCATAATATTGACTGTCATACTAAAGTACGAAGTTCAAATATCGAAGTTCTGAATTCAAAAAGTATAAAAGTTTGAATAACGGGACCCGCCGATTCCACTGCCGAAACAATTTCAAGAAATTATGATTTAAACGTATAATGCGACGACTGAGAGAATGCAATATTTGATAGCTCCTATCGAGACAGGACAGGAGCGCGACAGCACTGACGTGCTGTCCAGCTGAGACTACTGCCCAATCTTGTCTACGTAATTCTGAATAACTAAGTCCAGTCACTCGTGTAAATAACGCATTAATTTGAAAAAGTATTTAAGGGGTCGCGCACATTATTTCCATAAGTATAAGTTGACTTCGAGGAATAAACATCTTCAGAATATTATAAACATCACAGATTAGCACTATACAATGTTTTCGATTGATAGGATTTGAAGCTATTGTAGATGAAACAATTTCAAGAACTTTATCACTTTCCCGTATATTGAGCAGTTATGCAAAAAATGTGATATTGTGCTGTTATTCTACCGGAATGAGCAAATATGTAATCCGTGCGAGCACTAGCAGGGTTAATGGTAGAAGATCAAAGCACTAGAGATGGGACATTATTATGAACGATTCATAAAAACTGAATGAATGAATCATTAGTCTAGTATGAAAGGAGACGGTTCAAAATTCCCTTGATAAGCAGCTGGCATAATGAGATTAATCGGCGAAGCTTAACAATCCGAATGTCCTCACGTAATTATTAAAATTAAAGCTAGCCAATATTTTATATATATTTTTTAAATATAAATACATACTTTTAGATCATATATATATATATATATATATCTTACACTCTCACCTATTTACCTATTACCCCAAAGTAGGTACTGTAAGGCTTGTGTTATGGGATACTAAAGTAACGGATATAAATACATGTAATTATAGATACCTATATAAGTATTTATGAAGTAGAAATATATATAAACGTCCATGACTTAGGTACAAATGCTCGTATTTATCATACAAACATTTGCCCCTACCGGGATTTGACCTCAGGACCTCACAGGTAGGCGACACCTTAAAACCGGTATACATACGTACCGGTCGTCATGATACGAACTATGAAACGAACGTATTCTTGACATAAGACAGTGGAAACACTTGTAGGCTGTCATTGTCAAAGGAACTTAAACCAATGAAGTAAGACCAAAATGTAACGAAACTATGAAAACTCAGTCGCTATCACCGATTACCAGGTGCCGGTTTTTATAGAAATACCTTCATAGCGACAAAGAGTTACTTTTTCAGTTGCTCCCACCGTTCTACCAATGGCGCTAGTTTCTATGGAAATATTTTCATAGCCAAAGAGCCAATAGAGTAAAACTTAAAGTATGTTTTGTGATGCTATTTTAAACATATTGTCAAGAATCGGCTAGACTTAGAGGATTTTTTCATTTTTTTTTTCATAAACTTTGTATCAGCTGCATTTTAGTGCAGTCTTTCTATGGAAAGCTGGACCTTTAGTTCCATAGTTAATAAACTCAAAGAATGATAGTAAATAAAAAATAAAGGTAGGTTACGAACGCCGCGTATAGAAACGAGACAATTGCACAGGTTACGGTGTTATTACCTACGTCTAATATTGCATCAAAATTTGTTGGAAAATATTGAGAAGTTACTCAATAGTCCCTCTATAAGATGATAAATTCTTTTTAAATAAAAATATTTTTCGTTTATTTCTATATACAATAATTGCAGTGTTGTCAGATTGAGGAGTAAAAGAAATTTTAATTTGAAACATGCGTTTTAATTTTGAATTAGTTAAACAATATTAAAACATTTTTTTTTATGATTTTGTAATTTTTGCATATTTCAATGCTATTTTTATACTTATGGTAAATTTTAAATAGAAAAATATTGGAAAAAATTAACTCGGCCACAAGTGAATTCTCAGACGGGAATCGAACCCGCGACCTTTGGAAATCCGGTCCAATGCTCTAACCGCTGAGCTACCGAGACTTGCGAACCACCATCGAAATTCTCCAATACTTTTATATTCCCGTCTGAGAATTCACTTGTGGCCGAGTTAATTTTTTCCAATATTTTTCTATTTAAAATTTACCATAAATATTAAAACATTTAAAAATAGTATTAGCTCCCCAAATAAACTAGATGAGTGATAGATAAGATAGCTCTAATTGAACGAAATCGTTCACTTCTATAATCTTTTTTGCCCAACTCTAATACACCTATGTGATGCGAAAAGTTCGAGAGAGTTGTTCACAGATGGCTCTGATTTTACTGGTATGAGACAGTTTTATGACAAATGTTCAGATGGGCGCATCCTTCCTTTTGAAATCATTGGTTGAGACCAATGCACCTCGAAGCATTATTAGAGAAAGTTTTGTACAAGAAACCATTCTGCGACGGTTAGCATGCAGAGAGCACTTATATCACTTATAATTTCAATAAACACAATATTCGAGTACACTTCAAGATTTTATTTTATATATATGACCAAAAATTCCTGTTCACAATGCAATTCTGACATCAACTCCTTGACAGAAGTCAAAAGACGATCTCGTAGTAAATTTTGAATTTAGAAATAGAATGCCAAAAGAAAAAAGCCAAAAGGGACTGCCATGATTATGAAGAGGTTGTATGCCTCGTCACAATAGTAAAATAAAGTACAACACAAATAAAATGCTAACTAGGCCGAAAGGTTTGGGGTCGAAACAGGCAATAATGTAATTGTGCCGGGCAATATTTTTGAATACTTATGATAAATTTTAAATTGAAAAATATTGGAAAAAAAACAACTCGGCCACAAGTGAATTCTCAGATGGGAAATCCGGTCCAATGTTCTAACCACTGAGCTACCGAGACTCAGTAACTCAGTGGTTAGAGCATTGGACCGAATTTTCAAAGGTCGTGGGTTCGAGTCCCATCTGAGAATTCACTTGTGGCCGAGTTGTTTTTTTCCAATATTTTTCTATTTAAAATTTATAATAAGTATAAAAAATGCATTGAAAAATGCAAAATTTGAAAACTCAAAATATTTTTGAATTTTGAAGAATCTACTTATAGTTAAATATAATTTATTAATTGATTAATCGGTAGTGGGGACTTGGATCGTTGATGGGATGCCAAAGGGACTGCCAGGATTAAGAAGTTGTATGCCTCGTCACAATTCTAACACAATCACACCAAGTAGTGTTAATACATAGGTACCATGCTATATGATAGATGTTGCTAAAAGGTTTTGCTACTCGCTTGTTGTCTGTAAATTGATAGTATTGATTTAAATATCCTGTATTATACCGATAACCGAGGGTTATCAAGATACAGCGAGGTAGAGAGCAAGCAATGACCTGCGGGCACTGTTGTATCACTGACAAAGATAAAAACTATATTTCATAACAAAAATAATGTGTGAAATTAACACTAGAATAGAAACATCAAAGATTTTCATGATAATAGAGTTAACCCGTGAGGTACAGCAATATGAGACACAATTACAACTAAAGTTCTATTAAAAGTAATTTGAATATTTTAAGCAAAGTTGTCTGCCTTAGATATAGAATAAACTTAAATTGTAGCTTACTTAGCTGTAATGATTGAACTAGGAGTGTTTGGTATTGGCATTGACAGTGAGCCGGTAATGAGGAGAGAGTAGGTAAAGCATCATAACGACACTTACGTCGAGGTAGTTGGAGAGCGGTTCCGGCGCCGGCCCGGTGGCGGCGTACTTCATGCGGTATGCCTGTACCTCCGTGCCCACCTCCTGCAGGTGGCTGCGCACCGACTGCATGCGGTACAGCGGCACTCTGTACGCACAACATAGGTATTCAAAATTATATCAGTCCATCATTCACTTTAAAAACTACTGTCATCCTGACTGCAACTTACCTTAGTAATTCCGCCGAAGATACGGCGAAAATAGACAGGAAAATCAGCATCAATTTCTGCATTGTTGGTTGTTTTGATGACCTTTACAATGATAAGTGTAGAATTAAAAAAAGTGTCACAATATTATTGAATAAATCATTGACTTTGCTATATAACGTTCTTACCTACGGCCGTAAAATCCAATTGCTACTGAAGTTCAAACTCCAGTGCAATTTAAAAAAACCACAATATATTTATTCGACTGTATCTAAATATAAATTGTGTAACATGAAAAACACAATAAAGATGACTAATCAAATTAACAAATCAAACGAAAATGACGAACGAAAACGAAAACAGCCGGCGGACGACGTAAACGTCAAAGTCAGCAGTAGGTAGACAAAAGACATGACATGCATGACACTTTACTTTTTAATATAGTGATGTTGTTGATTTCTGTCCTCTAATTAAACATTTCAATTGATAAATTATTTTATTAAGATAGTGATGTTGTTTTTTAAAATTAAATTGTATTATCAGGGAGCAAAAGTTTTTTTTTTTTACCAGTGAGGGATTCAAAGTACATCATCCAAGAAAATAGAAAGAAAGTAAGAAAATACTTTTATTCCGCCAACAAACAGATCACGCGACGTTTACCAGAACATCGTCGCGGACCACCTTAAAAAGAGCCTATCCTCGGAGGATGCGCGGTTGCTATTCAGGCCGTATACTCGAAGTCAAAACCAGGCAGAGTGGGCCGACAGCGAGCGACGACAACAAAGCAATTTACAGACAAACCTATTGTTAGGTTTTACGAAATTTTGTAAATTTGTAATTTTATAAATAATTAGTAAATAAATAAAAAATAAACAAATGCATAGAACTTAAGTTGCTTCGCAGCGGAAGGGACAAAAAAAAATATTTATTTACTTAATAAAAACTTATAATTAAAATAACCGAATAGACCGATGGTAGGTACAACAATGCATATTAAAATTATCCACAATGCGGTGAACGACGTCAGCGGCGCTATCACGTTACGCGTTGTCAGCAACTCGTGCATTCGGTTGTTGCCTTGCGGAATCGGGGCGATGCCTACTCGACGAATTGCATATACTTGGGCTGCGTAACATAGACGGCGGATGAGTTCCCGAAGGCGGTGACGCGGACGCCGCCCCACTGATCGCTGGTTGACCTCGAGTATTTAAGGGGATGGGTTCAATCCCTATCCATAATAGGACAAACATTTAAGTATCTAATGAACATTGTGTCTGGGTGATACATTTCTTATATCTGCATGGGCTTGTTTACCCGGTTAATTTTCAAACCAGTACAGCAGCGAGTACATAGAAACCGTTTTATTAAGGTTTGGCTCTATCCAAACCGTAAAAAACCGGTTTATGAAAGCAAAATTAAAAGGATTTTGAATCAATTAAGCGGTTTATAGAAGTTTTACTGCTTTTTGTAAATACCTAAGCGAAGAAGGGTTATTTCGTGGCGCTGCTGGAACGACGTCGTCCAGGCAGCGCAACGCTATATCTCATTAATTACAAAAGCCATAATAAATCTGATTAGACACAGATTTTTGCAATTTTTTCCATTTCACACAAACTAACATCCACCTGTGAATATCGACAGATTCAGGAGTAGCAGCACCACGGCCGAATCTCAGGAATTCGATTTTTTTACTGGAATCAGTGTGCCTGTATATTTAGTTCCTTCATCATAAGGATGAATTTCTACATTTCATCGTGGATTAAGGATTTTATAGGCATCGAAAAATTATAAAACCGCAAAAAAATATATTTTGCTCTAACGCCTTTAATTGATGTATGAAATAACATTTGCGCATTCTCTTATCTCCCTATAAAGGGAAAAAATAAACCACTATCGCAGCATTAACTGTTCCAGAGAAATCCTAGGTTTACATTTGGTTCATACATTTAGGCAACGTTCCAGCAGCGCCACACCCAGTACCTACAGCAATGATCCCGGGCACCAGTCACCAAACATATTTAGTGCTACCATAGCGAACACGGAAAAAATCTGATAACGAGTTTATCACAGCTACTTTCCGAGAAATATGCCTTTGATTCAATATGCCATACAATTGGTACATTCGAGTAGAAAAGTTTTAAACTATTTTTAGTGCCACTAACTTTTAAGTAGGTAGCCAAAACCATTTTTGACTCTATAGACTAAACGATTGATCAGATAATGCTTGTTAAGATTGACTACTAGTCGTCAAGCATCGCTTCTAGAGACGATAAAAACATAAAAAATAAGCATGTCGAGCAGAAAGTTATTTACTTCACGTTTAGGTATGGGCTTGTAATGCATTTAATTGCATCATTGGGGTTGGGGCACAATGTCGATATTATCGCTATGGGGATCAAAGCTCAGCATTATTATGGTGCAAGAAAATGCAATGCAAGCAAAGTAATAATAGTGTAAAAATCGTACGTACAATATCCATGCCTGGCACAGACTAGTAAGAGAACAAGTTATCAAAAGTTAGGTTAAGGCAGAGTAAAGTAATTATAAGGGTTTAGGAGGGGACGAGAATTCAGTTCAATTCAATTAACTTATTCCATTTAACAATAAAATTGTGTAGGAAATACATGGATGGCTATAAAACTTAAACGTAGGTAACTAATAATTATTAACAAAGAAAATTAATTAAAATCATAATAAAATCAACATGTCAAAATTCAATCACATTAAATTCATAAATTCTAATTTCAAACATTATAAGTCTATAACAATAAGAAAAAATAATAAAAAAAGTCATAAATGTCAACACTCAACAGGTAAAATTCTAATTCATTAAGTCATCAACGTAAAATTAAAATAAATCATAAAAAACCAACATGTCAGCATTAATTAATTCTAACTAGGGCGGTTACAACCCGATACTCGGGTTCGTCGATCGACGAAAAATTCCAAATATTGCGAAAATCTTTAATTGCCGTTTGTGGTCATCACGTTTAACATTTTATTTTATATTTTTTTTTTACAAATAGACTCAGTACCTTTAATTTGATACCTTACTCGACCACGTACTACGCGCCAAAGTCCCTATCGAGTCGTCACAAATTTTGCGAACCTGAATTAGGTATATAGACTAGGGCGGTTACAACCCGATACTCGGGTTCGTCGATCGACGAAAAATTCCAAATTATGCGAAAATAATGACACTTTTTAATTGCAGTTTGTGATCATCACGTTTAACATTTTGTATATTTTATAGTTTTCGGAACAAATAGACTCGAGTACCTTTAATTAATTTGATACCTTACTCGGCCGCGTACTACGCGCCAAAGTCCCTATCGAGTCGTCACAAATTTTGCGAACCTGAACTAAATATATTAGATTACATTTATAACTAATAAAAAAAATATGTTTAACGTTATGAAGATTATTAAGATCTACAACATATGGGTACTTTTTTAGATTTTTCACTCTTTTTGAAAGTTAAGAGGAGGGAAGTAAAGGGGGGCTTTGGAAGTTCTTTCTTTCAAACAGTTAACTGAGAAAAAATAGTTTTAGAAAACTTTTTAAAGACCTATCTATAGACACCCCCCGCCCGTATAGGTTTGATGAAATTTTTTATTTTTAGTTCCATGTATTGGTAAAATTCGTAAATCGGTTTACAAAATACATCTACCTACCAAGTTTCAAGTAGGTATGTAATCAATAGTTTCGGAATAAAGAGTGACAAGGTACACGGACAGACAGGCAGAGGTGACGAATCTACAAGGTTTCCGTTTTTTGCCATTAGGCTACGGAACCCCATAAAAAACGTCAAAGTTAAAAGTAATAAAAACAAAATGTATGAAGAAAATTACTTATTACCTACCTACCTAAGTAGGTACTTTATCTTTATAAAACGAGGCAAATGGACCCTGTTTCAGCGTGTGAATTGCTGCGGCGAGCGACATTCAGATAATGCCACAAGATAAAATGACGGTAATAATGAGCTGTGATTAAATTTTAAAGTAACAACTTTCCCACTCGAATGTACCAATTGTATGGCATATTGAATTAATCAAAGGCTCGTTTCTCGGAAAGTAGGTGTGTTATACTCGTTATCAGCTTTTTCCGTGTTCGCTATGGTACCAATAAATATTGGCATGCTCATGTTGGTGACAGGTAAAACGGAGTGATTATATCCTGTACTGGGTGGTAGGTGTGGCGCTGCTGGAACGATATGCCTAAATGTATGAACCAAATGTAAGCCTAGGATTTCTCTGGAACAGTTAATGCTGCGATAGTGGTTTATTTTTTTCCCTTTAAAGGGAGATAAGAGAATGCGCAAATGTTATTTAATATATAATTAAGGCGTTAGAGCACAATATTTTTTTTGAGATTTTTCGATGCTTTTAAAATTCTCCACGATAATTAAATTTTGCCTTATGATGAAGGAACTAAATATACAGTCACACTGATTTCAGTAAAAAATCGAATTCCTGAGATACGGCTGTGGCGCTGCTGGGACGACGTCGTCCCAGCAGCTAGCGAATGCAAAACCGGTCAGTTTTAAAAACCGGTTTTTATTTTCGGTTTTTTTTAAAAGAACCGATTAACCGGATATTTTTATATTTTTATATAAAATAAAACCAATAGATTAGGTTATTGGTATCGTTTATTTATAATTACAAACAAATAAAAAGATAAGGAATAAGCTATTCTTTCCTACAACTAAACTATAACATGATTTAGGAACTTAGATAGTAGGTATGTACTAGGTACTAAGTGTTTTACAATTTAGTGTAAGTTATTTAAAATCAAAGCAAACAAAGATATAAATCTAACAATAATCAACAATACAGTTAAAAGTAAAAAATAAAACAACAAACAAGTAAGTTAGTAAATTGTTTTGTATCAATAACTAATAGTCTTACATAAATGTTTCACAGTCTATAACATCCATAAACTTTTATTTTCTATAACAGTGCCTAATGAGAATCAAAGTAGCAGGTTACATCATGAGATCAAAAATCACACAGTTCAAAGTATTTATCACATTTAAGTAATCGAAATGAGTTGGTTTGTTGCTTTAGTTTTGTTTTTGTGAAATAAAATATGACCTTAAAAAAATTAGCGCATTCAAAGTAGAATCGTTTAATCTTGATCTGACTTTACTACAAAAGTAACCAGCTGTCGAAAATGCTCGCTCTGCTTCGACACTAAACGCTTTCGTTAGAAACTTTCCACGGCCTCCGCCATTTTCATGCAAAGCCATTTCACATAATATCATCTGAGGTAACGACTCCACTAACTCTTCATTTTCTGTTGCTGTTGCAGAGGCTTCAGCTTCAGATGCCTTTGGCTGCAAAACATGCAAAAGCTCATCTTTAAAACTTTTAAATATAGGTTGGGGTTGCGATGGCATCGTAACGTCACAATCGGATCTGGTAGTAGAAATTATAGAGTTGCTATCTGTTTCAGTCACTAATGCAGCAATAACAGATTTTATTACGTCTGGTGTAGGTTTTACGAAAATGTTATCAAAGTCTTGCTCTTCGAAAAATTCTCGAGGATTGTCCAAATATTTCAAGACACCTTGTATTGGAATATATCTGTCGGCAATTCTCTTTCTCAATGCGATTTGTAGTTCCAAACTCAAATCGCTATGAATGCCAGTAAGTTTTTTGAACATATACTTCAAAGCAACATCTGCAGTAAGAAGTGTAGCATTTTCTTGGCACAACACTTCCACGACTCCTTTTAATATCTCCAACACTTCATGCAAATGCGTCAATGCAGTAATTTCATCGTCAGTAAAGCTAAGATCTGATTTCAGATCTAACAAAGCCTTTTGGATGCAATCGTAAAGCTTTAAGAATCTTTCAATCATCGTGCACATAGAGCTCCACCTTGTCTTGCAATCTAGCATTAGGCACAAATCTTGTCCAAATTTTTCTTTAACATATTTTTGTAAAGTTACGTCGTTCTTTGTAGTCGACTTCCTAAAAAGTTTGCACGTACGTCTGACTTTTTCAATTAACTGCCTCTTCTGAAGATGAGATAAATTTAATGTTATTAGACTCTCCATATCAACTGTGATGTCTGCAATTCCATCCTCTTCATCATCAGTGTCAACATCAGAGCTGGAACGCATATCTTCTTGAATGAGAATTGAACTTCTTTGGATTTGAGTTGGTTTATAAAGAACATCTAGCACCGCTAATTGAATGGCATGTGCGTAACATAATTGATGGTAAACGCCTTCCCCATTTTCACCATGACACTGGCTCCATCTGTTGTAAGACCAGTTACGTCTATCGTTAGGCTCAAATTAAATTCCTCTAAGCGCATATTTAGATTATTAACACATTTCTGAGCTGTTGCCGATCCTTCTATTCGAACCAAACCCAAATTAATGAATTGTTTTTCATTTAACTTTGAAGAATGCAAATTAATATTCATGAAACGTCGGTTTCTATTAGAAACCCATTCGTCTAAGGTTACTGAAAATTTCTGGCCATTTTTCTTTAAAGTGGAGATTTCATCTACTACTTTAAGCTTGACGTTTTCACAAAATTGCATAACAATACTTCTTATAGAGTTTGCTGAACTTGGTAAAGTAAATCCACTTTTATTGAACAGCCTTCTCAGGTCAACTGAGTTGGCAAACACCCTAAATGTCAAACCATCAAGGCACACTAATCTTGAAACAGTAAGCTCCATAGATTCTGCACTAGTAATAAAGTCAGTTATTTTTCTTGGTCTTTTCACGGCACTTGATGTCGATGCTTCAGTTTCATTCTGCAGAGCTGTTGTCGCAATCAATGAATCTAGTACAATTTTATGTTTGTTCTTTAAATGACTTCTTAAGGTGGAGGTCGAACCTCCCGCGCACTTGAGAACATTACAGCAAAGTTTACATCTAGCCTTTTCTTTTGTGGTTGATTTTAAAAAATGTATCCACACGCTGCCCTTCTCTTGGCTTTTTTTGGTGTTTTCTATGAACTCTTCCATTTTATTATTATTTATTCTTCTGAAACAATGAAAAATGTATTATAGAAATCATGTGCCACGTTTTTTATATCCCATAACTTTTGGGATTTTAGTCGGACCATTAAAACGTTTCAGATGACAAGACTACATTTTTGTATGGAACAGAAATAAAAAAAGTATTATTTTATATTTTACTTATACTTTTACATAGTCTGATTAAAACCCTAAAATTATGGTATATAAATCAAAACACGTAAACCCACCTGCCTAAAAGACTTGCGTTTAATAAAATTTAGGTATATTAAAAGCAAACACTAACCTAACTTTTATTAGAACGCTACTTTTTTTATTCTAACAAAAATTTACTCCTATGAGATTCTACTAGTAGTGTTCATAAAATCAAAAAAGGACATATGACAGTTTGTTAAAAATTCGAAACGAAACACTTAAGACTTGTATGCTATTTGCTATTGTGCCTCTTTAATACGACATGATATTTAACGCTAGTTTTTGTTGATTAACATACTTATTTGTTTGTTTACAAAATTTTCTTACCTTTATTGGAATCCATTCAAAATGGAAAAACTCGAAACAAATACCACTCACTTTACTACGTAGAACGTACACCACGGTTGAATTGGGTTGAATGAAGCGAAATGGCGATGGCATCCAAGATGGCGACTTTATCTTAAACCGTGTTGCCACAGTATAAAAATATTTAAAAATAACGTTAACGTTGTGATTTTTGTTGTGAAATTTATAATGCGGCCACTGAGAGAATGCATTATTTGACAGCCATTAGTCATTCTCTACGCGGCCGCATTACATTTTATAACATGTTTACTTGTAATTGTTTTGCCAATGGAAACGGGGGGTAAGTAATACTAATGTCTTGAATAATTCTATTAGTAATAATAGTAGTTGAAGACTTATTTGTTAGTTTGTCACTAAAGTTTCTGCGGAACTATTTAATACTTAGTTACTTAAAAATTTTTGCAAATAAAAACCGAAAAAGCCGGTGTTAGGAAAAAAAAACCGGTTTTCAAAAAGAGGGAAAAAAATCCGAAAAAACCGATTTTTCGGTGAAACCGGTTTGCATTCCCTACCAGCAGCGCCACGATTACTCCCTGAATCTGTCGACATGCACGGGTGGGTTAGCTTGTGTGAAATGGAAAAAAAGGCAAAAATCTGTGTCTAATCAGATTTAGTATAGCTTTTGTAATTAATGAGATACCTATAGCGTGGCGCTGCCAGGACAACGTCGATCCATCAGCGCCACGAAAAAACCCGTATATATTCGGATCCAGTGGGGGGGGAAAAATTGGCCTGCATTGTGTATTTTTTTCAAGCAAATCGGAGACCGTGGCGCGTCTTTTACTTTATGCCAGAGCTGTGTTGCTTACTCGACATTCTCACGCCTCTCTTATAAACAGGGTCTCGAGTTGACAGACAGCGAAATTTTCCCCTCCAACCCTCAAGCAAAGAAACGTACGGGTACCTAGCGGTGCTTATTAAATAATAACAACATACATTTTACTCAAATTTGTATTTTTTTATCAATGACAAACAACCTCTTTCTTTCAGAAATTTATAAAACTTCTGTTATTGTGATTTTTTATAATTTATATATTATTATTATTATTTCACATAAACATAATAATGAAGTACACATAAAGAAAATAAATGTAACAATATTTCAAAATTACATCAATTTATTGTTGGTCCTAATTCAATAAAAAAAGCCAGAACCTCCCGTCACATGCCATAGCTACCTTTATCATGCGATTTATTTAATAGAATTACACGCCGCTTGTCACATACGCTGTTCGTGACTTGCGCAGTAAGGAAGTCATACATAATAAGTGATTGGCATTTACGTAGTTCGTAACAGACGCGGTTCGTCATAAACGCATTTCGTCGCAGACGAAGCTCGTCATAAACGCAGTTCGAGTGCGTTATATCAGCAGGAAAGTAGTTGGATGAATATTAGAGCTTAGAGCGGTATTTGCTAATAAATGTGCGTATAATAAAAAATTGGGCGTCTTATACCTACTTTTGGAGTTAAACGGGCAAACGAATTCTGCTGGAGTAACGCTCTACAGCAGCAAGATATCTAAACGAATGGTCGGAGAGTTTAAAATATATATGTGCAGGTAGCTTATACGAGTATTTGAGCAGAAATGTGGGTCATTATATCAAAGTGGGTTTTATATAAAAACACGTAAATGTGGGGCTTTTAAAGTTTTTATGGTAGTTAGAATTATTGAGAAATATAAAACACACGTTTTTTTGGTTTGTTATTTATGTGGTAGTTTAGCTCGATTTTTTATTGTTTTCGAAAATTCTTGATTACTTCTTCAAAGCAGGTGACTATTTCTGAAATGTTTTCTATCGCACATTTGGCACAAATTAAGGGCTACTTATATGTGTTTGCGGTATGATCGCACATTTAGTGTTTCCGAGATCTGGGAATCTTCAAAACATTACGCCAGCAGGAAATCTAATATCGCTAAAAATTAAAAGGCCCACAAATTTTATTTCATGACGCACATTTCTCCACAAATTTAAGCTACCCGAACAAATATGTTTTATACTCTCCGACCATTCGTTTAGAAATCTAACTGCTGGAGAGCGTTACTCCAGCAGAATTCGTTTTTCTCATTTTACTCCAAAAGTATGACACACATTTTTTTTTTAAATTATGCGCACATTTATAGCGTATACTCTAATTATTCATCCAACTCGTTTCCTTCTAGAAGCTACAGAAATACAAAATAAAAATGTTACTGATATTATAAATGTGTTCCATACCAAAACCATGGCAAAACTCGTATAAGTACGGATTGAGTAAATCAGAAAGCTGGTGACGAATTGCGTAAATGACGAACAGCGTACGTGACAAGCGGCGTGTAATCCATCTAAAACAGTTCGCATACGTAAATCACAGAGACGTTTGTTTAACTACTACATATTTAGCGTTCGACTGGTAAGGGGGGGGGATTCAAAACACATGACATGTACCACAGTTGCGCAAGTTCCCGGTTGCCCATGTTTTACGCGATATTCGCGTGCCCTTGATAAGAACAGCCGCATAGGCTTATAACGTCACTCATCACTGGCCGTGCAAGGGAACTTCCGCGATTGTACAATTGCGGAACTTCTCGGTAGACCAGTAGAGTTATTTGGGAAACGTTTTCTCGAAAAGTACTAAGGTCAAAGAAATAATTTATTACCTATTCAAATGAAATAGGTACCTGTTAATGTTCTATTATTTATTTAAATAAAAAAATTCTATATATCTATTTATTTTTAAATAACGCTCCGTAAAAACCGTACTGGTCGACCGGGAAGTCCCCCTCCTGCACTCGCGCACGCCAGCGACGCGTCTAGGCCGGGCGTAGCGCCCGGTAATACTAATTCCGTGCACTCCCACTGTGATGGACAGTAAGGCACAGTTTTCAATATCTCAATAATAAAATAAATAAAGTATTTAATAAAAATCCATGCACGATTTAATACAATATGATCTTACAGTAATTTACAGATGAAGGACGGTATGAACGATTTGTTTATGGGCAAGGCGATAGAGATTTAACATCAAGGTACAGCTAACGGAACGTCAGGCCTATTTACTTGTAATAGGAAAATCGTCGCTATTACGACCGATATAAGAGAGGTCTCCAGATCAAAGAGCCTGACGTGCTGTTGACTGTACTTTAGCTGCCCTAATTCGAAAATATAAATGTACTTGGTTCCTTTATACATATAAAAATAGCCTCTTTTTGTATCGAATGTTTCTATCGAAATGTTTATTTGAATAATACAGCTGTTAGATTTTGATATAATCACAGTGAGAGTGCTGCTTATAATGTTAGTAGTTTATTATTAACTTGACACATCTTATAATACTCTCCCTCGAAACAATATCACTAGCTATTATACAAATAATGACAAAGTCACCACAATTACGTCGATAGCCTTTTCCAAAAACCCGATTTAGTAGTTAAATCCTATATTTACAAATATAATCTTTTATATACACTTTGATATTGATTAACTATAAAAATATTTCTTTTAAAAATATTATTACGCTTATATCTGACTGTGACCGAACTTTCTTAACATAATTATATTATTGTTCTCTGAAATAATGTACAAACCATAACACGACTTTACACTGGAACTGGAATCAAACTGTTATTCAACAGAGTAATGTTTCACTTTTGAGTTCACATAGTTTATTGCACAAAGTCTTTGGATCATTGGAGACAATAATTGTTTATAGCGCAGCGTTATTACCAAATAGCGCTGCTAATAATTAAACCACTGAACGGAGCGACACCTACCGATGAATAGAAGACACATTTAGACTATTATCAATCCGTAGGCGAACTTCATCAGCTCAAACTGTCGAAGAAAGCCGAGGACAACGCAGTCACTATGGGATGCGAATCGTCGGTTCGGTGTGGAGTTAGAGCAATTCGTCCTAAAGAAACTAGTCCCATAACTGTTATTTTATTTTTGTACTCGCAAATTCGATCATGTTATTTTTAGGAGCTATTTATTGTAAAATATTGTAATTATATTTTCCGAGGGTCAACTACGAAAAGACAGCGACAAACGGACGATTTTCTTATTTCGATAAAGTCGAAACTTTCTTCCGACAATCGTGTTAGAGCCGAACGATTTTCTGAATATCGGACTTCATTTCGAGGCCGATGTAGTCTCGAAAGGTTCGTCCGACAATCGTGTCGGAGCCGAACGATGATCTGAATGTCGTCGGAGCTCAATTTGACGGCGATAGAGTCTCGAAAGGTTCTTCCGGTGATCGTGTTAGGTGGTGGTGCGGCCCGCGGGTCGCGTGGGTGGTGCATCACCGCGGGTGGACGAGGGCGGCGTCGGCGGCGGCGGCGCTGCAGTACAGCCGCTGGTCGTCCGACACGAACCGCACCGAGAACGAGTTCAGCGTCAGCGGCGGCCCCTGGATGATCTCCACGTTGCCCGCGTTCGCCTGTACACGAGATGATGTTACATGTTCGTGATTAGTGACACATTGGCAGAATTGGGTCTATGGAATGTTTTTCAGTGCTATCGTTGCGCGTTGGTATCGAACGGAAATATAGTGTATACAACAGTATATAACAGACACACGTACCAGGAAGAGCGCGGAGAGGACAGCCTACAACATCACGAGCGTCAGGCGCAGGAGCGAGTGCCGGTCCGGCAAACGCGAGAGCAGGAGAATTAGCTGGCGTTCGTTTAGTAACACGTCCAACATTCGCACTGCTTGAATACATACTTATTATCGCTTACGACGTTTAATGTCAAGCATACTTACCAGGAACAGCGTAGCTACAAACGACCCTGGGACATGATGCGCGTCGCGTACAGTAGCGGCGGACGAGCGCAGTGATACGGTCGACACCCGCGTTGTCACTTGTATTATACAGAGTAGAAAAAAAGTCGGTAGTCGGAGGTAAAGTATCATTAATACTGATGATAGCAAATTATGATAAAAAGAAACATTTCTTTACTTTTTAAAATCACGAAAACTGCATTTAAGGGACTCTTTCTCTGAGGACCATTTTTTTTTCTAGCTCGTATAATAAACAGGCTAACTCACCAGGAACAGCGTAGCTAGGAACAGGCCGGCCACGTCGGGCGCGGGCTCGGGGCGGTGGCGGGGCAGCCTCGGCTATAGACATGCTCACCAGGAACAGCGTAGCTAGGAACAGGCCGGCCACGTCGGGCGCGGCCCGAGCGGCGGCCAGCAGCGCGGGCGCGCGCGCGGGCTCGGGGCGGTGGCGGGGCAGCCTCGGCTATAGACATGCTCACCAGGAACAGCGTAGCTAGGAACAGGCCGGCCACGTCGGGCGCGGCCCGAGCGGCGGCCAGCAGCGCGGGCGCGCGCGCGGGCTCGGGGCGGTGGCGGGGCAGCCTCGGCTATAGACATGCTCACCAGGAACAGCGTAGCTAGGAACAGGCCGGCCACGTCGGGCGCGGCCCGGGCGGCGGCCAGCAGCGCGGGCGCGCGCGCGGGCTCGGGGCGGTGGCGGGGCAGCCTCGGCTATAGACATGCTCACCAGGAACAGCGTAGCTAGGAACAGGCCGGCCACGTCGGGCGCGGCCCGAGCGGCGGCCAGCAGCGCGGGCGCGCGCGCGGGCTCGGGGCGGTGGCGGGGCAGCCTCGGCTATAGACATGCTCACCAGGAACAGCGTAGCTAGGAACAGGCCGGCCACGTCGGGCGCGGCCCGGGCGGCGGCCAGCAGCGCGGGCGCGCGCGCGGGCTCGGGGCGGTGGCGGGGCAGCCTCGGCTATAGACATGCTCACCAGGAACAGCGTAGCTAGGAACAGGCCGGCCACGTCGGGCGCGGCCCGAGCGGCGGCCAGCAGCGCGGGCGCGCGCGCGGGCTCGGGGCGGTGGCGGGGCAGCCTCGGCTATAGACATGCTCACCAGGAACAGCGTAGCTAGGAACAGGCCGGCCACGTCGGGCGCGGCCCGAGCGGCGGCCAGCAGCGCGGGCGCGCGCGCGGGCTCGGGGCGGTGGCGGGGCAGCCTCGGCTATAGACATGCTCACCAGGAACAGCGTAGCTAGGAACAGGCCGGCCACGTCGGGCGCGGCCCGAGCGGCGGCCAGCAGCGCGGGCGCGCGCGCGGGCTCGGGGCGGTGGCGGGGCAGCCTCGGCTATAGACATGCTCACCAGGAACAGCGTAGCTAGGAACAGGCCGGCCACGTCGGGCGCCCCCCGGGCGGCGGCCAGCAGCGCGGGCGCGCGCGCGGGCTCGGGGCGGTGGCGGGGCAGCCTCGGCTATAGACATGCTCACCAGGAACAGCGTAGCTAGGAACAGGCCGGCCACGTCGGGCGCGGCCCGAGCGGCGGCCAGCAGCGCGGGCGCGCGCGCGGGCTCGGGGCGGTGGCGGGGCAGCCTCGGCTATAGACATGCTCACCAGGAACAGCGTAGCTAGGAACAGGCCGGCCACGTCGGGCGCGGCCCGAGCGGCGGCCAGCAGCGCGGGCGCGCGCGCGGGCTCGGGGCGGTGGCGGGGCAGCCTCGGCTATAGACATGCTCACCAGGAACAGCGTAGCTAGGAACAGGCCGGCCACGTCGGGCGCGGCCCGAGCGGCGGCCAGCAGCGCGGGCGCGCGCGCGGGCTCGGGGCGGTGGCGGGGCAGCCTCGGCTATAGACATGCTCACCAGGAACAGCGTAGCTAGGAACAGGCCGGCCACGTCGGGCGCGGCCCGAGCGGCGGCCAGCAGCGCGGGCGCGCGCGCGGGCTCGGGGCGGTGGCGGGGCAGCCTCGGCTATAGACATGCTCACCAGGAACAGCGTAGCTAGGAACAGGCCGGCCACGTCGGGCGCCCCCCGGGCGGCGGCCAGCAGCGCGGGCGCGCGCGCGGGCTCGGGGCGGTGGCGGGGCAGCCTCGGCTATAGACATGCTCACCAGGAACAGCGTAGCTAGGAACAGGCCGGCCACGTCGGGCGCGGCCCGAGCGGCGGCCAGCAGCGCGGGCGCGCGCGCGGGCTCGGGGCGGTGGCGGGGCAGCCTCGGCTATAGACATGCTCACCAGGAACAGCGTAGCTAGGAACAGGCCGGCCACGTCGGGCGCCCCCCGGGCGGCGGCCAGCAGCGCGGGCGCGCGCGCGGGCTCGGGGCGGTGGCGGGGCAGCCTCGGCTATAGACATGCTCACCAGGAACAGCGTAGCTAGGAACAGGCCGGCCACGTCGGGCGCGGGCTCGGGGCGGTGGCGGGGCAGCCTCGGCTATAGACATGCTCACCAGGAACAGCGTAGCTAGGAACAGGCCGGCCACGTCGGGCGCGGCCCGGGCGGCGGCCAGCAGCGCGGGCGCGCGCGCGGGCTCGGGGCGGTGGCGGGGCAGCCTCGGCTATAGACATGCTCACCAGGAACAGCGTAGCTAGGAACAGGCCGGCCACGTCGGGCGCGGGCTCGGGGCGGTGGCGGGGCAGCCTCGGCTATAGACATGCTCACCAGGAACAGCGTAGCTAGGAACAGGCCGGCCACGTCGGGCGCGGCCCGGGCGGCGGCCAGCAGCGCGGGCGCGCGCGCGGGCTCGGGGCGGTGGCGGGGCAGCCTCGGCTATAGACATGCTCACCAGGAACAGCGTAGCTAGGAACAGGCCGGCCACGTCGGGCGCGGCCCGGGCGGCGGCCAGCAGCGCGGGCGCGCGCGCGGGCTCGGGGCGGTGGCGGGGCAGCCTCGGCTATAGACATGCTCACCAGGAACAGCGTAGCTAGGAACAGGCCGGCCACGTCGGGCGCGGCCCGGGCGGCGGCCAGCAGCGCGGGCGCGCGCGCGGGCTCGGGGCGGTGGCGGGGCAGCCTCGGCTATAGACATGCTCACCAGGAACAGCGTAGCTAGGAACAGGCCGGCCACGTCGGGCGCGGGCTCGGGGCGGTGGCGGGGCAGCCTCGGCTATAGACATGCTCACCAGGAACAGCGTAGCTAGGAACAGGCCGGCCACGTCGGGCGCGGCCCGGGCGGCGGCCAGCAGCGCGGGCGCGCGCGCGGGCTCGGGGCGGTGGCGGGGCAGCCTCGGCTATAGACATGCTCACCAGGAACAGCGTAGCTAGGAACAGGCCGGCCACGTCGGGCGCGGCCCGGGCGGCGGCCAGCAGCGCGGGCGCGCGCGCGGGCTCGGGGCGGTGGCGGGGCAGCCTCGGCTATAGACATGCTCACCAGGAACAGCGTAGCTAGGAACAGGCCGGCCACGTCGGGCGCGGCCCGGGCGGCGGCCAGCAGCGCGGGCGCGCGCGCGGGCTCGGGGCGGTGGCGGGGCAGCCTCGGCTATAGACATGCTCACCAGGAACAGCGTAGCTAGGAACAGGCCGGCCACGTCGGGCGCGGCCCGGGCGGCGGCCAGCAGCGCGGGCGCGCGCGCGGGCTCGGGGCGGTGGCGGGGCAGCCTCGGCTATAGACATGCTCACCAGGAACAGCGTAGCTAGGAACAGGCCGGCCACGTCGGGCGCGGCCCGGGCGGCGGCCAGCAGCGCGGGCGCGCGCGCGGGCTCGGGGCGGTGGCGGGGCAGCCTCGGCTATAGACATGCTCACCAGGAACAGCGTAGCTAGGAACAGGCCGGCCACGTCGGGCGCGGCCCGGGCGGCGGCCAGCAGCGCGGGCGCGCGCGCGGGCTCGGGGCGGTGGCGGGGCAGCCTCGGCTATAGACATGCTCACCAGGAACAGCGTAGCTAGGAACAGGCCGGCCACGTCGGGCGCGGCCCGGGCGGCGGCCAGCAGCGCGGGCGCGCGCGCGGGCTCGGGGCGGTGGCGGGGCAGCCTCGGCAGCGCCCCCAGCACCCGCGCCGCCTGCTCGCGCACGTCCAGCCCCCGCGCGGCGCCCGCCTCCGCGCGCGTCAGCACGTCGGCCTGCCACGCCGCCCACGACTGAGGGACCGACGGTAACGTTATGCCTGTCGTCTCATCGCGAGTGCGACATATGCCAATAAATAAAGTAGACAGGGGCGTGCATTGATTTTCCGACGTGGTAGGCTCTGTAGATCTAACTAGTACCTTTGCCCTTATCCTATCCTGTTACCGAATATTATAAGTTCGAAAGTTTGTGAGGATATTTGGATGGATGAATGTTTGTTCCTCTTTCACGCAAAAAGTACTGAACTGATTAAGATGAAACTTTACAGCGATGTAGCTTATATGTACATCAGCTCACGTAGGCTGCAAATTATCCCGATATTCCCACGGTAACGGGAACCACCCGGCGGGTGAATGAGACCGCCGGGACCGGCCGCTAGTCATAAATTATTAAATTCGTAATATTTAGTAGAAATATTTTATTGCTGAAGAATTTGATTGTTTGAGCACGCTAATCTCCGGAACTACTAGTTCGAATTTAAAAAATATTTTTGTGTTGGATAGTCCATTTATCTAGGAAGGTTGGAAGGTATTTAATATCACACTACATATTAATAGGAGCAGAGCATTAATGTAAAACATTGAAAAAACAGGGGAATATATATAAATATTTCCATACAATCACACCAATTATCTAGCCCACGTTAAGTATCATGAAGAACTTGTGTTATGGATACTAGATAACGGATAAACATACTTATTTACTTATTTGTAAATACATACATAATATACATATTAAACACCCAGACCAAGACAAATAGACATGTTCATGCACACAAATATTTGTCTTGTCCGGGGATCGAACCCGGGACCTCTGGCGCAGAAGGTGGGGTTAGTACCCCTGCGCCAAATTACTTTTGGGAGCTTCCGTTGCGGATGGTGTGTAAACAGTTAAAGTTACGTAAAAAATCATGTATGACGAAATTGTTCCCTTTAAAAATTCTAAAAAAAAGTCCGCGACAGCATATGTCTATGTTTTAAGGTTAACTCACTATAACCATTGTTAGGATAATAAAATTTGTTCTAAACTAATGTATTATTTGAGAAGCTTTTTTAATAAACATGATATTAATCCTTAACTAAATAAATATATTAATCATCACAAGTATTTAATATTCAACAAAATTGCCCTTTACATCATTTCATTTTAATCATTATCTTAGGAAATATCATAGTTTTAAAATAACTCCTTAACAAAATAATTCGCGACCAAATTTATTCGGCAGGTAGACATGCTTACTTTATACTGATATATTCCGGACCTTTAAGCTAGAACCGTACAAATAGCGCCCTTCTTTCCGTGGGCGGTTTATACTAGAGCAATATTTTTTCTAAATAAGTTGTATTCTTGTATGAAACGCTGCTTGCTTCGAGTAGGCAATCTGGAGACTGACTACCGGTTGGTATTCAGTATTTAGCGTAAGGAAAATCTTAGTGAGTGAGTGTTGAATAGACGTTTTAACTAAAATAAAATTACTTTAACACTAATTGTATATTTATTTAGGTTTTGAATGAGGTAGGCACTGCCTAATTGCCTATATGGGATGCACGCCCCTGAAAGTAGACGAACAGACTTAGCCGGGACGACTACATATTTCACGTTAATCCGACGTGGACAAAGTACACTAAATTATAATTCTCTTTCTTAAACTTAAAGAAAATATAAACTACCTACTTCGACTGCTTCTTAAACTGTGAATATTTTTATAATGACTTCTGATTTACCAAATTAATAAATAACTACGACCCATATACCAGTAACGAAAAAAACTAATCTAAAGTCAGATTATCTACACATTAAAGTGAACGATGTCTATTTAATAACAATAACAAGTTCTTCTTATCAGTTAAAAGATGTCCTGCATGGCTGGTAGGGAAAAATAAAATTTAGACTATTCGACAGTACTCATCTATAAGTCTATTTGAATAAAAGTCTTTGACTTCGACGATGCTTTTAAATACATCATATTATCATGAGGAGCCCGTGGCGCAGTAGTTCGCGCGCTCGGCCTGCGATTGTCGAGGTTAAGCAACTTTCGCAATGGTCAGTTACGAGATGGATGACCAAAAAATTTACTATCTCAAGCTCCTCCGTGTTTCGGAAGGCACGTTAAGCCGTTGGTCCCGGCTGCGTTTGCAGTCGTTAAAACCCACGGCCCGTTCTCCTTATCCATCCATAAGGACCTCCTGGGGTACTGCCCCATCAGTTGGGGGACATTATAAATGGCTGATGACTATATTATCACATAAAATAATCAGTATCCATACCGCATCGCTGAGGTTAGTGGCGTTCATATGGTCATCGCTGCGCGACGCGTCCGAGTCCCCGTTGGAGCTCTGCTCGAAGAACCCGTCGTCGTCGCTGTCCGCCGCCGCCGCCGCCGCCGCGTCCGCGACCGCCGTCGTCGCGTCCGCCACCGCCGTCGCGCTCGTCCGCGCCAGCGCTGCCGCTGCGGAAGCTTCCGACGAACTCCAGCCCAGGAAACCTAAAAAAAGAGTAAAAAACTCAGCTTGCAAGACCAATTAAAAAATAATTTCACATCAAACAATAATGACAAAAATTTACTTGAAGGACCAAAAAGCTAAAAATAATCGAACCGTTTTGATATAATTTGCTGATAAACGTAACAACGGTTCTACGGATTAGAATAAAATCTCACCTCCTATATCTATTTCGAAGCTTTCAAAACCACGAAAATCTGAAACAAACATTAATGTTAACTACATATTTCATGAATAACAAATTGTTAAGTTTATGTATTTTTTATTTTGCATTTGTATAATAAATCGTCTCACAAGTAAAAGTTGCACTCAGATCCTCATTCCTTCTGAGAGCAACTTAAGAGACGAGTAGTTTTTTTAGTAAAAATATGGTTTCGTCACGTTCGCAAAATATTATCGCGAAAAATTTGGTCACTATCGCAAAAGGTCCACTTCGTAGAATCAATCACATCTTTGCATTATAATATGAATGAATTATATTTTTTTTTTTTTTTTATTATTTTTAGGTGAATGAATTCTGTGAAAATGATTTTTGATAAAGTGACCAAATTTTTTGCGATGGCAAGTGACATTCTGCGTCAAATTCATGTTCAGTTTATTCATAGAAAACTCTCCAAAAATTTGTCTATTCTAATCCTAACTAATATTATAAATGCGAAAGTGTCTGTCTTTTATCGTCGCCCTGACTAAGCGACCGGTCGACTCGATTTTTGGACTAGAGTCGAAAGGACGGACAATAACACATTTCACTTCTTCGTTACTCTCTCACGCAAAAACTGTTGAACCGATTTGGATGAAATTCGGCATACGGATAGAAGACAGCCCGAATTTAAACACAGGTTATTTTGTACCCCGATATTCCAACGGGAACCGAGCGGGTGAATTCTGAGGCCGCTAGTATTGGCATAATACCTGGGCAGCAGTCGGCGTGTGCGTGCGTGTCGCGGTGGCGCAGCAGCAGGGCGGCGCGGCGGCGCAGCAGCGCGGCCCGCCACGCGCCGGGCACGCTGAACTCCTGCAGCCGCTGCAGCCGCCGCCGCACCTCTGGGGACCGACTATTGCCATAATACCTGGGCAGCAGTCGGCGTGTGCGTGCGTGTCGCGGTGGCGCAGCAGCAGGGCGGCGCGGCGGCGCAGCAGCGCGGCCCGCCACGCGCCGGGCACGCTGAACTCCTGCAGCCGCTGCAGCCGCCGCCGCACCTCTGGGGACCGACTATTGCCATAATACCTGGGCAGCAGTCGGCGTGTGCGTGCGTGTCGCGGTGGCGCAGCAGCAGGGCGGCGCGGCGGCGCAGCAGCGCGGCCCGCCACGCGCCGGGCACGCTGAACTCCTGCAGCCGCTGCAGCCGCCGCCGCACCTCTGGGGACCGACTATTGCCATAATACCTGGGCAGCAGTCGGCGTGTGCGTGCGTGTCGCGGTGGCGCAGCAGCAGGGCGGCGCGGCGGCGCAGCAGCGCGGCCCGCCACGCGCCGGGCACGCTGAACTCCTGCAGCCGCTGCAGCCGCCGCCGCACCTCTGGGGACCGACTATTGCCATAATACCTGGGCAGCAGTCGGCGTGTGCGTGCGTGTCGCGGTGGCGCAGCAGCAGGGCGGCGCGGCGGCGCAGCAGCGCGGCCCGCCACGCGCCGGGCACGCTGAACTCCTGCAGCCGCTGCAGCCGCCGCCGCACCTCTGGGGACCGACTATTGCCATAATACCTGGGCAGCAGTCGGCGTGTGCGTGCGTGTCGCGGTGGCGCAGCAGCAGGGCGGCGCGGCGGCGCAGCAGCGCGGCCCGCCACGCGCCGGGCACGCTGAACTCCTGCAGCCGCTGCAGCCGCCGCCGCACCTCTGGGGACCGACTATTGCCATAATACCTGGGCAGCAGTCGGCGTGTGCGTGCGTGTCGCGGTGGCGCAGCAGCAGGGCGGCGCGGCGGCGCAGCAGCGCGGCCCGCCACGCGCCGGGCACGCTGAACTCCTGCAGCCGCTGCAGCCGCCGCCGCACCTCTGGGGACCGACTATTGCCATAATACCTGGGCAGCAGTCGGCGTGTGCGTGCGTGTCGCGGTGGCGCAGCAGCAGGGCGGCGCGGCGGCGCAGCAGCGCGGCCCGCCACGCGCCGGGCACGCTGAACTCCTGCAGCCGCTGCAGCCGCCGCCGCACCTCTGGGGACCGACTATTGCCATAATACCTGGGCAGCAGTCGGCGTGTGCGTGCGTGTCGCGGTGGCGCAGCAGCAGGGCGGCGCGGCGGCGCAGCAGCGCGGCCCGCCACGCGCCGGGCACGCTGAACTCCTGCAGCCGCTGCAGCCGCCGCCGCACCTCTGGGGACCGACTATTGCCATAATACCTGGGCAGCAGTCGGCGTGTGCGTGCGTGTCGCGGTGGCGCAGCAGCAGGGCGGCGCGGCGGCGCAGCAGCGCGGCCCGCCACGCGCCGGGCACGCTGAACTCCTGCAGCCGCTGCAGCCGCCGCCGCACCTCTGGGGACCGACTATTGCCATAATACCTGGGCAGCAGTCGGCGTGTGCGTGCGTGTCGCGGTGGCGCAGCAGCAGGGCGGCGCGGCGGCGCAGCAGCGCGGCCCGCCACGCGCCGGGCACGCTGAACTCCTGCAGCCGCTGCAGCCGCCGCCGCACCTCTGGGGACCGACTATTGCCATAATACCTGGGCAGCAGTCGGCGTGTGCGTGCGTGTCGCGGTGGCGCAGCAGCAGGGCGGCGCGGCGGCGCAGCAGCGCGGCCCGCCACGCGCCGGGCACGCTGAACTCCTGCAGCCGCTGCAGCCGCCGCCGCACCTCTGGGGACCGACTATTGCCATAATACCTGGGCAGCAGTCGGCGTGTGCGTGCGTGTCGCGGTGGCGCAGCAGCAGGGCGGCGCGGCGGCGCAGCAGCGCGGCCCGCCACGCGCCGGGCACGCTGAACTCCTGCAGCCGCTGCAGCCGCCGCCGCACCTCTGGGGACCGACTATTGCCATAATACCTGGGCAGCAGTCGGCGTGTGCGTGCGTGTCGCGGTGGCGCAGCAGCAGGGCGGCGCGGCGGCGCAGCAGCGCGGCCCGCCACGCGCCGGGCACGCTGAACTCCTGCAGCCGCTGCAGCCGCCGCCGCACCTCTGGGGACCGACTATTGCCATAATACCTGGGCAGCAGTCGGCGTGTGCGTGCGTGTCGCGGTGGCGCAGCAGCAGGGCGGCGCGGCGGCGCAGCAGCGCGGCCCGCCACGCGCCGGGCACGCTGAACTCCTGCAGCCGCTGCAGCCGCCGCCGCACCTCTGGGGACCGACTATTGCCATAATACCTGGGCAGCAGTCGGCGTGTGCGTGCGTGTCGCGGTGGCGCAGCAGCAGGGCGGCGCGGCGGCGCAGCAGCGCGGCCCGCCACGCGCCGGGCACGCTGAACTCCTGCAGCCGCTGCAGCCGCCGCCGCACCTCTGGGGACCGACTATTGCCATAATACCTGGGCAGCAGTCGGCGTGTGCGTGCGTGTCGCGGTGGCGCAGCAGCAGGGCGGCGCGGCGGCGCAGCAGCGCGGCCCGCCACGCGCCGGGCACGCTGAACTCCTGCAGCCGCTGCAGCCGCCGCCGCACCTCTGGGGACCGACTATTGCCATAATACCTGGGCAGCAGTCGGCGTGTGCGTGCGTGTCGCGGTGGCGCAGCAGCAGGGCGGCGCGGCGGCGCAGCAGCGCGGCCCGCCACGCGCCGGGCACGCTGAACTCCTGCAGCCGCTGCAGCCGCCGCCGCACCTCTGGGGACCGACTACTGCATCAATAAAGTGTCTGGGCTGACAAAATACCTTCCCAACGAGTGCCAGGGGTTTGAAGTTTTTTGTATGGAGACTAGCCTCGTCACAGTCCGCAGTAGGGTATATTGTAAGACGCTATTTTGTTTTTTTTTTCAAAATAGCGTCGCACGATAATACCTATATAATTGGACTAGGGTCATACATATGTTACGAAATATAATGCCCTACAGTGTCACGATAGCCATGTAATCAGAGTTGAAATGAATAACGCCGACCCTAAATATCACTTTTGTATCTTTAAATTACCTCACTAACCTGACGCTTTAAGGCATGTTGTATGACATTTATTTTTATTTTTTTACGTTCCATTTCCACAGGTATTATCATGCGATGCCATTTTGAAATCTTTTCAAAATGGCCAACCGGGACGAGGCCGAAAAGTTCAAACCCCATTTAAAAAAGTTTTGCGTCAGTGGCTACTCGAAAACACGTTTTACTTTGTACTCTGTTTTTCAGATTAATCTTTGAAGTCAAAGCGGAAATAGGAATGCGGTTGATGCATGGTCTCCATTTAATTTCTTTAATATTATATTCGTAATTTATATGAAGTGATCATGGCCGTATTCGATCACGTTTGTTAAGCAACGTAAGGTGCGGTCAGGTGTCGGATGGGTGACCGTAAAGTGGAATTATAACTGAGCACTTCCGTGCTTCGGAGGGCACGTTAAACCGTGGGTCCCGGCTGTTGTCATTTGATTACAGTCGTTAAACCAAATCAGAGGCCTTATAGGCGGCTTGATAAACTCTGACACCAGAGGTGGCCACTTATCCTCACTCGGATCAGAAGAAGAATATTATATTTTGTTTAATCAATAACTAGTACTGCCGCTGAGCTGCATAAAAATAGCATTGAAAAATGCAAAAATTACAAAATCATAAATTATTGGCAGTTGCATCTTAATCGATCGTTAAACACCTGAAAAGATGTTTCTTTCGAATGCAAGGATATTTCCTAGCATTGATGTGACAACGCTGACCTACAGCGTATTAAAAATATAAAAGTATTGGAGAATTTCGACGGTGGTTCGCAAGTCTCGGTAGCTCAGCGGTTAGAGCATTGGACCGGATTTCCAAAGGTCGCTGGTTCGATTCCAGCCTGAGAATTCACTTGTGGCCGAGTTAATTTTTTCCAATATTTTTCAATTTAAAATTTACCATAAGTATATTTATGTATGTACGTAAGCTATATTATACTATTTTTTAATCTTTAATTATTTTAATTTTAAGATCGTTTTATTACATTCAAGTAAAACAATCTTAAAACTACAATAAACTATTGGTTGAAATATTCTTGCAATTAGTATTTCAGCTAGTAGTTGCTAGAAAGATACTGTCTTGGCTTTTTCTTAAATATAGGTAATTTATATGCGATGTTTTGTTGATAACTTCTGGGAGTTTGTTGTTTAAAACTGTCATAGCGTATGCTGGACCATACGTTATCCAAACGCTAGTCTACTATTTCTAATTTGGGTTTAGGTTGTGCTAATTTTGTACGGTGGCGTAAATTTTGAGATCTTTAATAAAGTGAAAACAAGTTTATATTTTTTCTTGCATATATGCATATTTCTTAAATGTAAATGGATAGTATCCATTTACATTTAAGAAATTAAAATGTTTTAGTCTCAACAATCTTTGACAATCCTATAATGTCGATGATTATTTTCAGTAAGTTTTAGTATACTTAGATTTTTGGCTCCAAAAAAATGTAGAATACGAGATATAAAATTAAACACTTATGGAGGGGTTGCTATTGTGTATGTCCTATACAAAGGTTCTGTAATGAACTAATTACCCATATTTTGTTTTATATAAAAAAGCTCGAGTGGTTGACGAAGTTAATGTAAATAATGAATTATATTATTATATAAACCAAATATTAATGTTTTTTACTCACTTAAAAAGTGTTAGTAAGTAATTTGTAAGTCCGCCTGACTATCATCTTATCTAAGCTCGATCCGGCAGTTAGTGGTAAGATAGCCAGTTCCTCAGTGATTGTGGATTCCGGGAGAGGCGCGCTTCCATCTTAAGCCTTATCAGTACTTAGTATCAGGTTGCATGTATCTACCCATTTTTCACAAAAAAAAACCCAAACATAAACGCTTTGGAAACCGTATTTTATAGTTTTTATGAATTTGAGGGATTTTTTTAATGAGAATTTCATATTATTAGGTGCTTTTTATTTTTCCACGAAATAAACCATTAACTTACTAATTTCTTTAAAACACACATGATTTATTAAACTCAATAGGTTCATTCATTCACTCCTTACTTATCGTGCTTTTTATTTTTCCACGAAATAAACAATTAGCTTACTAATTTCTTTAAAACACACATGATTTATTAAACTCAATAGGTTCATTCATTCACTCTTTACTTATCGATAAAAAAATATCGATTACTTCAAGCACTACTGTCATTATTTGACATTAGTAATCGCCCCTCACCCCCGCAAGAATTGGTTGATCGTGATTTCATACATTCTTCTCGGGTTTCGTGTCCAGTGGTTAATTCGTCCAAGCTGTACACAAATTACAACAATTTCTAAAAAGTCAAAACAGAAGCAACGCATACAATACTCACTCTTATTGAGACGAATTTTGCAGGTGCCGCCGACCAATGTATCGATCGCCACATCACTTCGTCGCTTCCTTTCCTTCTTGACCGGCAGGAGCGTCGCGTCGAGCGGCGGCAGCGTCGCCCCGAGCGGCGTGCTCGCGCACAGCGGCAGGGGGAGGAGGGGGAGGGGGCTCGTGGGGGGCGTGTGCGGGGAGGCGGGGGGCGACGGGGGGCGCGCGGGGGGCAGCGCGGGGGGCGCGGCCGCGGCGATGGCCGCCTGCAGCTCCATCAGCGGGATGGGCCGCAGCCCGCGCGACCCCCCGCCGTCCCAGCCCTCCAGCTCGTCCACTAGCATCCCGTCCTGGGCAGAACAGTTCCATTAGGGTTATCCTAATAGATACAGAAGAGAAAGATGCACGAGGACACGAAAATAGTTGACGATATATATTTGTCATATGAGCATGATATTATTCATACATTTACATAACATTTATTGATTCCCAGCGGTACATATTGTATTTGGTTTGGTTGGTGGTAGGACTCGTTGTAAGTCCGCCTGGCTACCACCATCTTATCTAAGTCATAACAACAATGTTTTCAGCATTGTTGTGTTCCGGCAGTTAGAGATAGCCAGTTCTTCAGTGATTGAGGATTCCGGGAGAGGCTCTTTTCCATCTTCAGCCTTATTAATATTTAACATCAGGTATGATGAAGGCAAAGAGTCTCCCCGTCACGCTAGTCACCTGCAGCCGGCGGGCGGCGTGGAAGTCGCGCAGCAGGCCGACGGGCTTGGCGTGGTAGTCGGCGAGGGGCCGGCGGTGCGGGGCAGGGGGCGGGGGCGGGGGCGGGGAGGGGCGCTAGTCACCTGCAGCCGGCGGGCGGCGTGGAAGTCGCGCAGCAGGCCGACGGGCTCGGCGTGGTAGTCGGCGAGGGGCCGGCGGTGCGGGGCAGGGGGCGGGGGCGGGGGCGGGGAGGGGCGCTAGTCACCTGCAGCCGGCGGGCGGCGTGGAAGTCGCGCAGCAGGCCGACGGGCTCGGCGTGGTAGTCGGCGAGGGGCCGGCGGTGCGGGGCAGGGGGCGGGGGCGGGGAGGGGCGCTAGTCACCTGCAGCCGGCGGGCGGCGTGGAAGTCGCGCAGCAGGCCGACGGGCTTGGCGTGGTAGTCGGCGAGGGGCCGGCGGTGCGGGGCAGGGGGCGGGGGCGGGGGCGGGGAGGGGCGCTAGTCACCTGCAGCCGGCGGGCGGCGTGGAAGTCGCGCAGCAGGCCGACGGGCTCGGCGTGGTAGTCGGCGAGGGGCCGGCGGTGCGGGGCAGGGGGCGGGGGCGGGGGCGGGGAGGGGCGCTAGTCACCTGCAGCCGGCGGGCGGCGTGGAAGTCGCGCAGCAGGCCGACGGGCTTGGCGTGGTAGTCGGCGAGGGGCCGGCGGTGCGGGGCAGGGGGCGGGGGCGGGGGCGGGGAGGGGCGCTAGTCACCTGCAGCCGGCGGGCGGCGTGGAAGTCGCGCAGCAGGCCGACGGGCTCGGCGTGGTAGTCGGCGAGGGGCCGGCGGTGCGGGGCAGGGGGCGGGGGCGGGGGCGGGGAGGGGCGCTAGTCACCTGCAGCCGGCGGGCGGCGTGGAAGTCGCGCAGCAGGCCGACGGGCTTGGCGTGGTAGTCGGCGAGGGGCCGGCGGTGCGGGGCAGGGGGCGGGGGCGGGGGCGGGGAGGGGCGCTAGTCACCTGCAGCCGGCGGGCGGCGTGGAAGTCGCGCAGCAGGCCGACGGGCTCGGCGTGGTAGTCGGCGAGGAGCCGGCGGTGCGGCGGCAGGCGGCGCGGCTCCAGCTCCACGTAGACGCGCGGCAGGGTGGGCGGCGGGCGGGGCGCGGCGGGCTCGCGCGCGGCGCCGGCGCTGGCGGCCAACTCGATGGGGCCGAAGCCCGAGCACGCGGAGCGCCGGCGCCGCCGCCCGCCCGACGCCTCGCCCTCGCCGTCCCCCGCACCCTCGTCCGCCTCACCGGCCTGCTCCAGCTCCCTGCAGAAACGGTGGATTTAAATCCTGACTCGAGTCCGAGAACGACCAAAATTAAACTATAGGAATTATAGAGGCAGTATGGAAGGTGATTAGAAAACCACTCGTAAGAAAGTCAAAAGTCGAGTGGAGCTCTACCTCGAACTTTGTGCGAAGTTCCATACTAAGTTGTTATTAGCGCCATCTGTTGTTGTTCACGGCAGGTAACCCACATAACCGTTTTAAGTTTTTTTTTTTTTTTTTTTTTTTATATTAGATAGGTAAAGCGCTTGACCGCTATCTTGCCTGATGGAAAGCGAAGATGCGATCTAGGATGTAACGCGCTTGCCTAGAAGATACCTATTCACTCGTGCCTTGAAGACCCCCAAATTGTAAGTGTCAGGAAACACAGACTGAGGCAAGGAGTTCCACTCTTTAGCGGTGCGGATGATGAATGTCGAGTCAAAACGCTTAGTGCGACACTTGGGTATATCAACCATATAATTGTGGCGCCTATTTGTACGTCTGGGTGGTAAGTGCTTTGTAAAAAGCTTACAAAGTCAACTACCTTCACCTATTGATTAATTGACACTAAATGTCATTATAATGGCATATATCCGACAACGAGATGACGGCGATAAAGATTTTACGGTCATAGAAAGTGCTAGTAAATTGTAGTAGTAGAAAATAATTGATTATTGGCTTGTAGACAAAAGCCTGTTAACGACAAAGTGAAAGTAATTGCGAAAGTTGGTCATTAAAAGTATGCATAAAATATTGCAGTTAACCATAATTTTGAAATTCTCATTCCCACCAAGTGACTAATGTGACTAATGAATAACGCAATAGGTATATATAATCAATAGTTACAATACAACTAAATCCAAAACAGCAATACTTATACATTACATTAATAGATTAAGGGATGTGAATAAACGGGTTATCTTTAAAAATATTCATAACTTGATCGAAAAGAAATATTTATCCCAGACAGATTATATACAGGGTGTTAAAAGACCCATAACGAAAATGAAAACCACGTATTCTCCCGATCGTAACTATCATTTTCTTGTATGAAGCCAAACCTGGGAAACTGATAGTGAATGAGAGTTAAAGTCATTAATGTTCTCTAAAGATTATAATTTAAAGTAACAAAACCGCGATGAATATCAAAACCACCCAATGATACGGGACCCCGGTCGTCTGCTCGTACTCTATAGACACACGCAAAGGTTGTTGCACGCATTCCATTGCGTGTTAAAAATAAACCCTACTTTTACTAAAAATATTAGTCGTTTCCCAGCAATTATTTTTACATAATCTTATTTAGTTTGATTTACACTACGTATATATCACGGCTTCGATATGGGCCTTTTAACACTCTGTATGAACATTATTGATGCAAAAACACTTTTATGTGAATATCATGCAGTGCATTAACACCTGTGAAGGCAAACCAAATATGTAGTCATATTATCTGTATTGTTTTACAGGTGAATGAACTTTCAGATATGACACACACTCACTTCCAAATTAAACACAGCAAAACCTACTTTAGTGGCATACTAATTAGAATCACCCTACTTAATATTCTACTTCCTACAAATATTATAATATGAAAGTATGTCAGTTTGTTTATTTTTTTGTTTGTTTGTTACTCTTCCACGCAAAAACTATTAGGCAAACAGATTTGGATAAAATTTGGCACAGAGATAGAAGATATCCTGGATTAAAACATAGGCTACATTTTATCCCAATATTCCCACAGGAACGGGAATCAAGCGGGTAAAACCGCGGGCGGCGCTAGTATTATAAATGCTAAAGTATGTCAGTTTGTTTGTTACTCGTTCACGCAAAAGCCACTGAACGAATTCGGATGATATTCGGAATGTAGAGACTTCAAGTACTGGACTAACACCTAGGCTACTTTCCATCCCGATATTCCCAAGGGAACGGGAACCACGCGGGTTCCCACTAAATTTATTAAAATATTATAAATGTGAAAATTTGGATGTTTAGATTATTCGATGTTTGAATCACACAAAAACAGCTGAACGGAATTGGATGAAATTTAGAACACAAGACAGTTTATAGCCAGTCCTAGCATGAACAGCGTGATGTCACGCGATATGAGACGGGGCGCATGATGTTGTCTTGCTTACTCTGCTAAGATGTTAGCATGTTATCGAGATACAAGTGTCGATAAACGCGCCGCTCACACTAGGGCTGCTCGATTACAATAAAGGATACATTTTGCCCCTGAATTCCCACGGGAACATAACATAATTATCATCAGCCATTTTACGGAAAGAATATTTGTAAACAAACCGCCCATACTTAACTTCAAAGTACTTTTTTATTACAAGTTTTAGAAATATTGCATATGTTTCTAAAACATGTACAAACACTTCATTAATATCTTACTTATATTGTCCCAATTTGATATATGGCATTAGTTAACTGAAATAATGCATTTGTAGAATAATTGCAAAAAGTGTGCAAATGTTTGTTTACAAACTTTCTTTCCGTATGATGGCTGGAGTATAGAATGTGTGTATTGGATTAAAATGTAAGTATACTGACTGCGCGCTGTTCTGCAGCGAGTCGCTGACGGAGAGTACGTGCTGGTAGAGGAAGTCGACCTTGCGGCCGTACACGCTGGCCGAGTGCTGCAGCAGCAGCGCCAGCTCTGTGAAGTTGGGCGCGCCCTCGCCCCCTACTGAGACCTCGCCTTCTTCGCCCTCGCTCGCCTCCAGCGCGTGCAGGCCCGCCTCCGTCAGGTACTCCTCCAACAACTTAAGACAAAGCACATTGTTTAAAAGGTCATGGCATCAGTATAGTATCAATAGTACTTAAATTCTGTTGACATAACAGTAACTACTAGTAACTTGAAATAGTTGATTTTGATGAAAACAACAAAAACTTCCTGAAAATAAAGTTAGTTATGGTAAATTTTAAATAGAAAAATATTGGAAAAAATTAACTCGGCCACAAGTGAATTCTCAGATGGGAATCGAGAATTCCCGTCTGAGAATTCACTTGTGACCGATCTATTTAAAATTTACAATAAGTATAAAAATAGCATTGAAAAATGCAAAAATTACAAAATCATAAAAAAATAAAGTTAGTATTAGGACTTTTTGAAAAAAAATTATGATTAAAATCAATATAATAAATAATCCGCTTTCTTGGGTTCCTGTCAATTATCTTCTGTATCTGTGTTCGTATTCTGCGATTCTGGCATTCTGTGTTTTCAGAATATTTGCATATCTGGCATTCTGTGTTTATGACTGTACGCATATCTGGCATAATGCATTTCTTTCTTATCGTGTACCTGGCATTCTGCGAATTCTGACAATATGCATATCTGGCATTTTGCATATCTGACATAAGGTGTGTAATTCTGCAAAAGTGCAAACCTCTTTGCACAATCACCTATAAGAATTTGGGTAATTAGTTTTGTTTTCTTCCCCAAAAAGCCATTATACCACATACATTAATTTGTATGAGATAGAAATCTTTTATATTAACTAATAATTTCTGAAGAATATAAAAATGGAGTTCACTTCCTTGAAGATATTACTTGTATTATTATGAGTGTGTGAGTAGGTACAGGTGTGAAATATATTTAAATAAGCCCAATTTATGTTGTTTGAGTTAGGTCATTGACTTTCAACTAAGTTTTATTTTTAGCTATTTATTCAGTACTTCGATGCATTTATAATATGAAGAAAGTTGCATTATTAGAAATACTTATTTAAAAATTACATAGAAGAACTAATCAAACTTAAAATAGCAAATGAAACTAGTAACAATCTCCTGAATTAATCAAATAATCTTGGGTAAATCTCTAAAAGTGCAAAAGTTATGACTTTACCAAATCTAGTGTGTGCTTAATAATAACCTTGGTTTTATCTGTTTCGCTTTTGGAAGTTTTGTTTACTTAGTCTTATAATGTGATAGCTCAATGCCATTACAATAGCATTGTTATAATTTTGTGCAGCAACTTATTAAAAAAATCTCTGTGCTTCAGGATAAAAAGTATGTTTGTGAAGTGTGTGTGTGTTTGCATGTGTACTACAACGGAATGAAAGATACAATTGGGAAACTTACATGATTAAGCCTACAGTGTTTATGTATAGACATGCACATCTTTAATTATAATAAGAAATGATTGCTTATTTGTGATAATTATAAAATAATGAAAATCATAAAGAAAATAAATAGATTTTGAATGACAATGAAGTATTATATTTTGGTGCATTGGACCAACAAGTGAGTCTCTTAACTCTTAACAGTTCGAGGTTATTTCCAAGAACCTTGTTTTCATACTAACAACAATGTGACCTCAGGCTATGAGGTACAATAATGTTAGTTGTAAATATGAAGTGTTTGCATCAAATCTGATAAAAAGAAATTAATATTACTAAACTTATATTTACATGGATAAGCCTAGATAATACTAAATAGGTTTAGAATGTTTATGAGGCAAGGAACAAGAGGGGACGCTCACCGCGCTGAGGTCCGTGTCGAAGCTGCGGCGGACGTCGCTGATGGGCTTCATCAGCTCCGCCACGATCTCTTCGAGCCTCTGTGAGTTCATGCTCCACCTTTTTTCGCGTCGCGATATTTCTCCACTCCTGAAAGAAGCGTTTTTTTGATAATAACATTACTGCTCTCATGCACTGTAAACCGACGCGGGCACAACTGCTGAAAAATAGCGCTGTGGCGCGAAACTTTCTGTCAACGACCCAATTTTGATTTGTTGCACAATTTCGCAAATTCAATTAGATATTGTATCGTTTTATTAATACAAGCTTACCTTCGCCTGTCTAGGAACTCGGCGTCCATTTTATAAACACAAAATCGCGTGAATGAGTGAAGGAAAAACGTAATAACAACGGTGGCCATTTATTTATGTTTTCGTGGGAGACATTCCATGTTCGCTGACATAAGCATTCGTGTTCGCTGTTCGCGTTCGGTTCGCTGCTCGCTGCTCTGCGCGGCCTATATTTTTTAAATAGTCTATGGATGTTATTCGTGATATTCATTAGAGAATAGGAAAAGTTTTATATTTTTCAATTTCTTTAATAATTATAATAATGTTTTTTAATCAATAATTTCTTCAATAAGTCTCAAAATACTGGAATCCAAGGTTGAGATTGATAAATCTGTCTGTGCCTTTTGATGTTTTGATTACAAAACAAAATGGCTGGCGGGAAGAGTTGTCATTGTCAAGCGAGCTTCGTGGTTTTGTGATTGTGAATTTTTGATTATTTCAGAGATTTTGTAACAGAATAAATGATTTGACTGTAAACCTTTCGAAGCAGTAATTGTTGGTCAATATGGGGATGTCACGCTGTTATTCATTGATGAAATGCTTGCTAATATTATTCAACATAATATTTTTGGTAAGACTACAACTTATTGAAAAGCCATTATAAATATGTAAATAACCAATTTATCCTTTATTTTGGCAACCAATTATTGAAAATTCGTCCTACTAGCTCTCTTTTATAGTCCTTGATAAGGCCACTTTTGTAGTGTTATCTATCTACTGGTCTGACTGAGGAGGTGTAAAGTGAATGATTATTTTAATTTATATTGTGTAAGTAAACAAAAGTCACCCAAGTATTATTTAAATACCGCGAAATACAAAGGTAGGTAGTAAAAGATTATGGTAAAATAAGGTACTTTTACCTTTGCTTGCACACAACTAACAAGTACAATAAAAAAATCAAATTGTCAAAATGGAGTCTGTTATGGCGAAAAAATATCGATTTTCATTATTTTTTTTCAAAGAAACTACGAATCTTCTGGAGTTGAAACTTTGCACAAGTTACTTCTTTAATACAGATATTTTCCATAAAAAAATATGAACATCTAACTTTGGTTCCGCAATTGTACAGTTTAGCCCTTATCTGTGATAAAATCTATAGGCAGAAGACCAGAACAGAGCTGTATAATGTTGGCTTAGTATAGCACTACCCCCTCATCCCGTGGGTGTCGTAAAAGGCGATTAAGAGACTCAGCCTTCAGGAGACGGGCAGCAGTATTCCCTACAAACTTTGCCATACTGCGATCGTCAACCTGCCAAGCGTGGCGATTATGGCAACCCCCCATTATGAAAGGACCAAATAAAAATCGGCCCCCAGTTCCCGGCAGCCCTGCTCTTCCTGGCTATGACAGCGGCCATGGCAACGGCAGGGCAGGGGGTGCAAACAATTCCTGGACTATGTTAGGGTGTCACAAACAACGGATACTGCACCTAGCAAAGTACAACACGCGCACACTGCAAACTGACACAAATTTAACAGAGCTGGTAGAAAGTATTAGCAGGTTACACTGGGACTTCATAGGGTTGTCTGAAGTCTGAAGAGAGGGAGAGGACTTGATAATTCTCAATTCCGGTAACCTGCTATACTACCGGGAGGGCGACCAACAGTCCGTAGGTGGTGTCAGAAGCCCTTGAGAACATAATCGATGTGGATGATCTACACAATACGGTGATAGGGTCCCAGTACTTTATGACCCGCTGTCCCAAATTAAAGAAGCTCCCCAACCACACACTCCTATTCGTGGATCAGAGACGTGAAATGGCTTCAGAACTCAGCGGATGCTCATTGTTATCAGCAGCTAAATAGGCAGATCTATAAGTCTTTGAGAAGTGACGTTCGCCAATTTAATACAAATCGTATTATAGAGGCTGTCGAGCGGTATAAAGGCTCCAAAGTGTTCGCGAGTGATCTGTCTATTGGGCAAAATCAGATGACGAAGCTGAAAACTGACGACAGTCACATAATTTCTACAAAAAGGTTCAAAAGCCCTTTTCTTTTCCTTTAGTGTGTGGGCAGTGGCGCATGTGCCTTTGCGGCGTGGGCGCTGTGGGAGGGCGGCGCGGGCGAGAGCTCTTCGGGGCGCGCGGGGCTATGCGCGCTGGCAGTGTGGGGCGGGGCTCTGGCCCTAGCGGCGTTAGCTTCCCTGTGCGGGGCGGCGCGCAATTCGGGTGCGCTGCTGGCGGCGGCGGTGGCGCTGCTGGCGCTGACGGCGGCGGCCGAGGCGGCGGCGGCGTGGTGGGGCGCCGCGCACCTGCCGCACCTGCGCGCCGCGCTGCTGCAGCGCCTCGAGCGTACCGTACGCTACGACTACGGCGTGCTGCCTGCCAGGACGCATCTCGTCGACGCCATCCAGCAGGGGGTGAGTGACACTAGCAGGATTCCAAGCTTGCTTACTTTGATAAAGAGCTGCGATTTGTCTGGAACGGCCATGCAGGAATAATTGTGATTAGAGCTTTTTGTCATAAATAACAGATCATTCAATTTAATTTACTTTATTTTTGTTGTATTTGACTTTTTTATTGAAGTGTCAATCAGACTACTACAATTAGAAGTAAAAAAAAAAAAAAAGACGGGTTGCACTCCGGGAGTGCCGGCAGAAGTGAAAACTTGATTATTAACGTTGAGCATGTTTGATATTTTGGAATGGTTAGGGAATAATTTTGCACCAATTGCTTTATCAGTATAAAAGTACTATCATTTATGTGGTAGAATACAATATTCATTTATTGCGCTATCGTACACAAACATGACAAACCATATTAAAGTGAACGTTAAGTTAGGTAATAAGATATAAGAAAACATTAGTTATTATAGAGAATCGAAAAATATATATTGACAATAAAACAAGAGACAAGTAAAAGACATTATCAACAGTCTGTCGCTAAGCAACCGAGACCATAGTCAACCTGTCACCTCAACATTCTCCATCCGTCCTACGCTTTTTCGATCAGGTCACGTGTCCTGACGCGAGTTTAAGATTTTATACCCATTACAGAAAAAGTGCTCAACGCCGCTAAAGAAGTTTTCACTTCAATATAAATTTAAATTTTGATTAGCCAGTAACATATATACCGTGCAATTTTTTTATTGACCCTAGCTTAAGGGGAAGGTCATGTTAAGTATTTAGAATAAAATGAACAAGGAATTTTATTTTTTAAAATTATTTAAATTTTTTAATAATTTTTATTTTTATATTTTATCGACAATCATTCGGATATAATACCCAAACAACACCAAAAATAAAAAAATAAAAGCAAAAAACAAATTAAATAAGTAAAAATACTAAAACAGCTGATCGCCGGCGCGGTAGGTGCTCGGGCGGTCACTAGCCCGCGGCGCGACCTGTGTCGACCCCGCACAACCACACGCTCGCATGTGCCTTCTGACTACCGATCCATTTCTACAACTGAGACGAACCCCGTAAAAGTTCAAACGTTTGTTTATAAAATAAATTTTATAAAAAAAAAACCTGAATGTAAGTACTTACAAGCAGCTAACCTGGTGTTTAAGGTAAATAAACAGTGTATGTAAACTGTCCATCAATTTCGGCATTATTCTCAAAATCCTATAGTTTTTTTTATTTACTCTTGATGTGCTTAGAAGTTACGCACAGGAATCTGGGATGCATACAAGCAAGCGCCAGCGACGGACGCGAGTACATAAATCGAATCGTGCCGCTCCGTTTCTTAGCAATTCTTCCGCTCAAATGGTACACCTACAGACTATTGTAACATTTAATAAATACATTTCGCCCTTTTTTACTATAAACTAATAGTACCTAGGCAGGCAGCTGCGATACTGAAATAAAATTACTGTTACGGATTAAAATGCTCACAGGTTTATAATACATTTAAATAGCAAATTGGTGTTTTAGAGTGTGGATACATGTTTTTAATCAAAATAATAATAAAAGACTATTCAACGATTTGTATAAACGATGAGCCTACCCTTCAATAGCTATGTGACACGTCGTCAGATACTTCTTTTAGAGTGTATTAAACATTATACTACGCTTAGTGTTATTTCATAAAATAACAAAAACCTGGATTCTTTAGTAGTAGTTTAAAAGTAGGATTTAAATAAAACCAAAGACATACAAAACGAATAATCTAGCATACCCAGTGCAGAATTGTTGTCTAAATTGACGGTCCACAAATACCTGATGAGTGTGATTGAGACTTGCGCTTGCGTGTACAAAATTCCAATAAACTGACATGCTTAATAAATAATCAATTTGAACGGACTAAGATTTGGAACTTAGCAGCAAGTAACTTTCATAACAAAATTATTTGTTATGAAAGCCCACAGCCCGTATATTACCCACGTAGCTGTTTGAGGGTGGGTCCAAAACTAGCTTCATCCTATTCAATAAAAAAGGGTGGGTCCAGAATTGGCACCATCCTTCCAAGGAATAATTTAAATAAGTTTAATTTAATTTGAATTCATCAACAAAAATAGGTACAGCATTTAAACACACTGTTTTTTTAAACAAAACGCGATTAATTACTTAAATAATGTTTTATTTCAATAATGGTACGCACAAAAAAAATTATAAGTAAGATGCATTCTTGTTCTCTTCTAAAAGTCATAGCGAAATTAAAACTTTCAATCGTTAATCATAATGCAGTGTAGGTGTACTGATTCTTTGCGTTGTGCCGGTGCGCCTGCCGAAAGGCGGCACGGGGCGGCGGCATGACTTTGTGTCAAAGTACCACAGTGATCAAAAATGACCGTTCTAATAAGGGTGCATACATACTTTTCGATGAACTGTGTAAATTCTGTAATTCAACTTTACTTACTAAAGTTCAATCTCGAAAATAAAATAATTTATTGATAGACATTATTAGACACAAACGGCCGCCCGCGGTTTCATATGCGTCGTTTTCGTTCCCGTGCAAATATCGAGATAAAAAGTATCCTATGTTCTACTATCTCTGTGCCAAATTTAACTTTTGTTACTCTTTCACGCTTAAAGAAATCTTAGCGTGAAATAGTAACAAACCAACAAACTGACATACTTTTGCATTTATAATATTAGTAGGATTTAAGCAAAAGTAATGGTACGGGTTTGTTTTTGTTGCTCAATTTGCAATTTGCAGACCATTATCCAAAGTCGGACTAGGGACAAAGAATACTTTCCCCCATTGAAACAGAACCACGTGGACACAGCCACTGGATAAAATCTCTAATAATAATAATTTTCGTTTAAAAAAACATGTGAGTATATCGCAATGCTATCTGCATTTAGTCAATTTTTGATAGTTGTTTTTTTTACTTTTCTTAGGTACCTATTTTACTTATCACTATCCGGCTATCCGCCCTAGAGAATCATAGTTAAAGAAGAATACGATACTAGTAGAAGAACTAAAACTCTGCCCCTAAAAGTTAATTTCTATTCGTAGTAAGCAATAAATTTTTTACTGATAAAAAAAATACTTTGTTGATTTGATATTTATTCAATTCGATATGAGTTGAATGAACAGTGCGGGCCAAAACTTAAGATGTACTTAGTGTGAACTAGGCCTAAAGCACAGAATAAAAATAATTATATCGCACTCTGATTTTATTTACATAAACATGCCTCGTCGGTATACCAACCAGGAGTACCTGGAGATGGTCATTTGTTATCGGGAAAGCAATGAAGTGCTTAGAGCTGCGGTGCACCTCTATCATGAAAGGTTTGGTTTTGTGTACGAGTCGAGCATCGCACAATTTTGAGAGCCGTTTAATTATTTCGTGTTTTAACTACTTATTTCAAGATAACCTAAGAATTCTAAAATGATAACGTTATTCAGGGAAAAAAAGTCATGATTTTGTTATTATTGCATTAGTTCGTCATTCCAAAGCCTGTTAAGTGTGATGGAAAGTTATCACCTTTCTAGTGTTATTAATGAAGGAAGTGTTGAAGGAGACTCGTTCGACATTAAGTATGTAAGTATTTAAACTGAACCTACACAGTTTAGATTTTAAATTGGTATTTCTATTTTATCTCAAAAGTCGTTTGTATTATGAATTTTTTTGCTGATGTTGGTTTAAGATAAAACGCAACTTTCCCGCGTAAGTAACAGTAGGTAGGCAGTGAGATCGTTAAGTTAGAAGTTGCAAACAGTGGTTTGTTTGACTATTTGGGTTACGTCTTAATTTAATAAGTATCCGAAAAATCAACGATTACATTGTTTTGACAAAATAAAAAATTGGTAATAACTTTCCGAGAAAATAACAGTAGGTAGTACGGTTGGTACTGTGATGTGACCGTAATCGTAAGTTGGTTTTATCAACAGACGTTTATTTATTCATTAACTCATTTGAAAAATTCTTTCATTTTGCTTGTTTCGTCTCAGTTGTAGCAATGGATCGGTAATCAGAGGGCATAGGAGAGCGTGTGGTTGTGCGGGGTCAACATAGGTCGCGCCGTGGGCTAATGACCGCCCGAGCACCTACCGCGCCGGCGATCAGCTGTTTTAGTATTTTTACTTATTTAATTTATTTCTGCTATAATTTTTTTATTTTTGCTTTTGTTTGGGCTTTATATCCGAATGATTGACGATAAGTTATAAAAACAAAAATTATTCAAAAATAAAAGTATTTTTAAAAAATAAAATTCCTTATGCATTTTATTCTTAACACTTAACATGACCTTCCCCTTAAGCTTGGGTCAATAAAAAAATTGCACGGTATATACAACAATATTTTATTGGTAAAACAATTATTATTATTATTATTATTATTATTATTAACAGGCTAGCAGTTGTAACAACTGATAGCGCCTGTATCCTGCTATCTATGCGTTTTGTTCAATATTTAAATTCTAAATATCTGTCTAGTCGATTTTTGAATTAGCTTATGTTAATTCTTTTTTTCACCTCACAAGCTCTGAAAAGGAGGTTTTGTCAATCAGTTTAGGCGTAGAAAATCGCTTTTTGCGGCCTAGCGCGGCAAAGTACTTTTTTAAATTAATACCTAAAAATATGTCCTATTGCGTTCCGAATCGAACTATTGACTTTTTTGTTATATTTGATTCTTATTTTAAACAGCTTTAAATTAATTATAATACTCCGTTTTGGTTTTTTTTATATTATTTTAGTTAATTGAATCATAAAAACAATAACAATAAGATTAAACTATTTGTTAAAAGAATTTTATATTAGGCTGGGGTTAAATTGTCTTTGTCTTGTACCTCATGTCAGTGTCAACATTTACGGAATCGTTTTTATTCTTATTAATAAGTAACAATATATTCCTACTTTAAATAACTTTGAATTAACTATAATACTCCCTTTTTTATTATTTTAGTTTTTTATATCATAAAAACAACAAGAATAAGGTATATTTAGATTAAACTTTGTTTAAAGAATTTTTTACCGGAAGTTGACCGCGGAAATAACTTTTCATGTCTCATATTCTGAAAGTAACTCATAACTTGCCTAAAATGCGGGTTGAAAGTGATATGTGGCGGCCCTAGGGCTGTAATAAATTTGAAAAAAGAATAGGCGGTGTCATGTCAAGTCGATATCTGTAATCTCTTTGGACTTTTATTTACCAAAGGTATGTAGGCAAAGGCACAGAAGCCTATACAGCTTATTTTGCTACATTATAAAATAATTTTGTAACATTTTTCTTATTAAATATTTTTTTAGAATATTCTGTTTGTTTTTACGTTCCTCATATTCAAAATGAAAAGTAGAGTGTTTACTTCGGGTGTATGGACTATAGATGCAAAAAGTATTTTAAACGTTTAAAACCATTTGGTTTTAAACCGTTTTTTTGTTTAAAATGTTTTAAACCAATTTTTGAGGTTTAATATAGGTTTATATCGATTTTCTATTAGAATTTACTAACCTTTCATAAAAAACAATTCAGAATAAACTTATTGCATTGTTTATAATATAACTGGGTTATTGAAATGAAAAATAAAATAAAAGCTTTTTTATAATCAACATTTATTTACCATTTATGAAACATTGTGAACAATTATTAATTAAAAACTATACTTATCTTACATATTTTAATATATTGATCAAATCAAACTATACCATAGAAAATTATTGTTTAAGGTGATCCTCCAATCCTATCGAACGTGACGCGACTCGGCGCGAGTAATGTGTAAAAATAAGAAAGGAAATATACGAAGCGACGTTGCGACTCCGTAACGTATTATATTGTACAACTAAAATACACTATGAAATAAGAAAAAGCATAGGTACCTACTTACAGCTTAGGCAAAAGAAAGAAATAAATACGCATATTAAGTTTTTTAATATTTCTAAATATCATATTGTAAAACGTCATTTAAACTAACAATAATAAAAAAAAAAAAAATATCTTCTATTATTACTTTCAAAATAATAATTAGTTAATAAATTAGGCTACTGGCTGAATAGAATTGAAACTAATAATCACGTGGTCACTGTTTTAAACCGTTTTAAATTTATTTAAAATGCGTTTAAAACCACTGATTTTAGTTTAAAACGGTTTATTTGCAACTCTAGTATGGACCCATAACAGTCTCGAACTATCGGTATATAACTAATTCTGTTGTTCCAGTTGGAATGCTGCGGTGCTAGTGACATGCGCGACTGGCAGAGTTCGGTGTGGGCGCGCATGGCGGAAGCGGAAGCGGACGCGGGCGCGGGGGCGGGGGCGGGGGCGGGGATAGTGAGCGGGCTGAGTGCGGGCGCGCCGGAAGCGCTAGACTTGTCCGTGTCGGCGCCCGCGCACCACTATATGGTGCCGGCCTCCTGCTGCGTGGTGAGTGGTTTTAATTGGAATGTTGCTAGCGTCATGTGCGACTAGCAGAGCTCATATTGGGCACGCATGGCAGAAGCAGGAGCGGGAGTGGGAATAGTGAGCAGTAGGAATGCGGGCGCGGAAGTTCTTGACCTGTCCGAGTCGGCGCCCACGGACCACTACGTGGTGCTGCCCTGTTACGTGGTTAGTTGTTGCAGTTGGAAAGCAGCGGTGCTAGCGATGTGTGTGATTGGCTCCGCTTGGGCGCGCATGGCAGCAGCGGGCGCGGGAGCGGGAATAGCGAGCGGACTTGATGCAGGCGCGCCGGAAACCCTGGACCTGTCTGTATCGTCGCCCGCATTGTCCTCCGCCCGCCTGCTGCGTGATGCCCTCGACCTGTCTGTGTCGGTGCAGCACTAAATGGTGCCGTTTTCGTGCGTGGTTAATTGATAGGTTTTGAAGTTTTCTTTTTGTTGGGGATGCCAAGCTGAATCAAGGTAAAATAGATAGATGGAGATTTAGGGGTGTGGTCTACTACCATTGTTTACTAGTGTTCGTATGGAGCTGGGGTCGCCCAGTCGCGGCCCTTGCTGGGGGAAGTTTAGAAGTCAGGATAAAAATTTGATTAAAAAACTTTGTAGTATGTAATTAAAATAGTAATCGATCGGTCGGAGCTGACTCAACATTCTTTTTACGGATCGAGTAACTGCCCTTCATTTGTCTTGCAGTTGCTGGGTTTGTGAGAACCAGCCCCCTAACTTTCTAATTTCAAAATCTATCACACTCCCGTTTCAAAGGTACTGTGATTGTGATAGTGATTTATTTAATTGTGTAACTTATAGTCGCAATCCCTCTCGGAACGTATGATGTTTTAAATGACACTTTTATACATTTGATAGATATTTTCGTCCGTCACTTTGCTTAGACAGTTCCATTTTATTCATTCAATATCTTTCAAATCGCGTCCCTATCACAATCCCTATCAAATGTCAAATAGCGACGGCCTGAAGTATGTAAATATCTTTCAAATGACGAATTAGAAGGGATCGCGATAGATTTAAAAATTAGACAATTAATCCTTAGGTTATGCGAAAGTTTAAGTCGCGAAACATCATTTCGTCAAAAATCAACTCGCAGCGGCTGATTTATCTGTGTCAGTCGCTGCGAGTCGAATTCGCTAGTGAACATCGGGGAACTTTTAGCGATTTTGTTGTGTTAATGTTGCAGGAGGCGGAGTCCCCTCGGTGCGACACGGCGCGGCGGGTGCCGGCGGCGTCGGGCGGCGCGGCGGGGCTGCACGCGGCGGCGTGCGGGGCGCGCGTGCTGGCCGCGCTGGCCAAGGGCGCGCGGGCCCCGCTGGCCGCCGCCGCCGCGCTGCTCGCTGCGCACGTGCTCGCTACGCTGCTGGCGCTGGCGCTGGCCACCCGCGCCCGGCCCGAGGCCAGGTACAAGGCCTGAATGACGCCGCACCATCGCCCCGCTCCCCTCCCTGCGCGCCGCCGGATACGTCCCCCGAATCGAGCCGACGGTAAATCCCCCGTGAGTCACCGTGGGTCGCGTTCCTTCACCTTGTGCGGCATGCCCCGAGTTCACCCGGCCTGGTGTTTCGTTCCGAGACCGTATTGTGTAAAACTTTAAAGCTTTCCATAGGGTCTCCCCGCGAATCGTTTGCAAGAAAACGTGAAGAAATATTGAAAACATGAAGCTGCTGAGAAAATAAATTATTTATTTGACAGGCAGGGCCTATCATATGTCTTTGGACGTCCTGTCGATGGCCGCATTGAAATGTACATCAACTTTCTTGTAAACATTTTCGCAGGGCGACCGTACGGTGTGAATGACCAGTGCGACGGCAGTATGAGACTCGGATGTTTGATACAGTAGACTGATTTGTCAGGTTGTCAATGTCACATAAAAATAATGCTGAATGTGTGTGTGAATGAAATTAATGCTTACTGGATCTGCGCAAATCATTATGAAAAACAGTTTAAAGCAGGATTATTTTTACAAAGTGACAATGGCACCTGTCAAATAACTATACTGCATTGAAAGGACCGCGACCTTGAAACATTACTAATGTACGATTAAATGTTTGAACACTGCCGTCTGCCTTCCCCAAATTACGGCATAATCTAAATAAACCATTTTATAGATTTATGATCTGCTAACGTATACTTTGATCTTTTTTGAATCTGTTTGATATAACCTTGTGAGCAAAAACTGTTGACTGAAATCGTTCGCTATCCATTCATCTCATTACATTGTCATTTCGTATCACTATTCATATATGGTTAAATGTTCTGAACCCACCTGTTGCTGTTATATTTGTCTAATATTTATTTGAATGTTCCCTACTTGTAATGCATTTATTTAATAATATTTTACATATTATCTTTAAAATCGTAAAGACTGATAATGATCGGAAAAGACACCTACAACCCGTTTACATTATCTACTGAGCTCTCTGTATTTACTTTAAATTTGATATTGTTCAGTGAACTATCTTATCATATCTTTCGTACCTATAATAATACTTTTTGTAAGTGAAAGCTTATATTTATGAATACTGAGTGTTTAAATAAAATTACTTACAATTTCTACATTTGTGTAACAAAATAAAAGATATGACACAATTTAACATAGGCTAAGCTAGTAACGTAACCAAATGTGTGCTAGATTTAAGGATATATTGATATTAATATTATTTATTTACACAAGCAAGTTAAGTCATTTCAAAACTGTTTAGATAGAGGCTAGAACTGAGGGAAACAATACTCTATAAGATAGTAGTGCCATAAGTTTGATATTCAAACGCAAACTAACAAAATGTATTTAAGCAGTATTCCTAACATTGTTAATTTAATTCCAATATGTATAGTCAACAGCAGCTACGACTTTACACTTGCACTACGAAAGCCGGCGCTATGACGAGCGATGTAAGGGCGCTCTCAAGGTCAGAGTGTAAAGCCGTAGCTGGTGTTGACTGTACTATCTACTTATTTGTAGGCCTCTAACAATGCAGCTTGATTGATTTATGTTCCTTTTTTCGTTAAGTCCGAGATTACACTGTACAAAACTTCTATAATGTAAAACAGTCCATGCCATAATGATGTTCATTTTGTATTTTTATACTATTCGAAAGTAATAAACCTTACGTCTGTATACTTAAGGTGTCAAATTTAAGTTACAAGTTATCATGATGCTTGTCAGTCATCACCAGTTTGGAACTTGCTTGTAGACTAGGTAGGATATAAGTTGTATTGTGTACTTACACTAGTTTTCCTTTCGTCGTGTATTCGTGCGGAATTATGCCTTTCCACACGTACAAGTTGCAGTGCCGGTAGCCAGTGAAGTGAATGGTGATGTTTTTTTATTTACGACGCTGAGTCTCTTAGCCTTCAACGTACCTAATGTTAAGTATTGATAAGGCTGAAGATGGAAGCGAGCCTCTCTCGGAACCCTCAACCACTGAGGAACTGGCTATCTTATCTCTAACGCCGGAACACAACAATGCTGAAAACATTGTTGTTATGGCGTCAGACTTAGATAAGATGGTTGTAGCTTGCCAGGCGCACAACAAGTCCTACCACCAACCAAATGTATGGAATGTTTTGATACCTGCCGGTATAATTTGCGTCCGGTCACCGATTAAAAGCGGTCTAGTGGGCACTGGTAAGATCACCGGTATCATATCCAGAGGTCCCGGGTTCGATTCCCAGTGGGGTACAATCGGGGAACTTCCTGGTTGACCAGTAGAGTTTTTTGGGAAACGTTTTTTCGAAATTTATTATTCAACTGAAACACCTCTGTTCTATTATTTGTTATAAAAACGTTTTCTATAACTCTATTAGGTAATTTTTGAAATAATGCTTGCAAAAAAACGTCTGGACGACCGGGAAGTTCCCTGGCTGTACATATTATATTCGGCTTGGTTGGTGGTATAGCTACCATCTTATTTAAGTCTGACGCCATAACAACAATGTTTTTAGGATGTTGTATTCCGGCACGGTAGTTAGAGTTAAAATAGCCAGTTCTTCAGTGGTTGAGGGTTCCAGAAAAGCCACGCTTCCGTCATCAACAAGCCTAATTGTCTCTCAGTTGTTCATAAAAAAGATCAGGCAGCAGGAACGTGTGAAAAGGCACTTAAGTGGTCGCTACCAAAGAGCCGACGCAAGATGGGCTGCAGTTGGAACTCTGTGCCTAACAATGCTCGGGCGGCGCGGGCTGATGTCCAGTTGTTTTATTTCCTTTTGTACTTTTAAGTACTGAACTTAACTTTATCATTTGTTTTTATCACAAAAAAAATGGCGGAAGATCAGCTGTTTGATGAAATTTACACCTTGTTTCTTGCAATTTACTTCCTTATGACAGTAGAAGTAACAGAAACTAGCGCAGCAGACTATAAACGTTTGTACCTGAATTATTATATGCCCGTGTGTTGCTGTGTGAGATATAGAGACTTGTGAGAAATATTTAATGTTACACTGCAACTGGCTGCGTGCCGCTCCATATCATGGGCAGTTGATTAAAAAAAAAAACAACAGCTCTTTTACACTAGAGTGAAGCTTTTAGATCTAGTCAGCGAGCCCCGCCCGCCGCCCGCCCCTCCCCGCCCCCTCCCCGCCGCGTACAACTACTAATTAACAGGCTTTAATTTGAGACTGATTTATTTTAACGCTTATTTCTTGTTATTTACATTCATAACTAACACGTTTATGTCATTGAGTACAAATTCTTAGGAATAAGTTATTTTTGGAATAGTATTGTTTCTTAACGCTGTTTCCTTTCGACTGATTCTATTTAGGTTTACGTGTGAGATGACACGGACGCCGGCCGACTTAACCTCCCGATTGTGTGATTAACGACTAACTTTAATTAATTGTCTTAATCGATGTCGGTTGGCGGAATTTCGTTGATGTGTTTTTTTAGTTAAGTTACTAACCTAAGAGTTGCGTAATAAAAGTGTTGCGGCCGCTACCACTATTCGTCTACACGTTAAAATTAACTTGCTTTTTGAATGGTTTTAAATGAATTATTTTGTCCTGTGTGTGTGGTGTGTCGGTGGCGGCCGCGTCAGTGCCATGTAGCGTAGGGCCCGCTAGTGCCGTCACAAATATTATTTATCTTGTTTTGACACTAATAAATGTACCTTATTGTGGACTGACGTGGTTTTATTCCTGTTCATTTCCCTTAAAAATCCCCTGGTTTGTCGCGAGGGCTGTATATCTATCTTTTATCTTACTTTAAATATTACGTGCCCCATGTCGGGCGCCATTAAAAAAATCTTTGGAATAAGCAGTTCATAAACATATTTAAATAATGAACAGTCAACAGCAAGAACAGTATATATAGAATGTCAAATTTTCGGCTTACATATTAAAGTCCAAAGTTGATTGGAGAAACAGATTTGTAACGCGGAACTTGCTTTTGACCATACAATGATATATATGAAATAATAATTCGGCGATGATATATTAAAACTACCGCTGTGTAATTTATTTACTACCAGCGGTCGCCCGCAGTTTCACCCGCGTAGTTCACATTCATGTGGGAATATCGGTATAAAAAGTGGTCAGTGTGTTAATCCAGGCTATCTTCTGTGTGACAAATTTCATCTTGTTCAGGTTAGTAGTTTTACGTGAAAGAGTAACAAACAAATTGACATAATTTCGCATTTATAATATAATTTAGTGGGTGAACTAAAGTTGGTACGTTCAACATATTTACATGTAGAGTCTGAATAAGCGCGCGGGCGTTTGTTTTTGCTACTATAGAGTGAACTCTTTGTATATTTTTTTGGTCGTTTGAGTGCAAAATTGCATTAGTGTGAGTACTGATAAAGCACCATACACGTCAATACACAATACACGTCAAATTTTTTATCCGATAGTCTGAGATCCGATAGTCGGATCGGACGTCCAAGTGGGAAAGAACGCTCCGCGTTTACGATTTTATTGTCTTATCCAATAGTCTGAAGGCTGCTGTATGCATACTTCTGTACAGAGACGAAATAGACGTCCATTTGTCGTTCCGATTTGCCAGTAATTCTCTAGCGCATATTATTTTACTTCTAACTACTCTCAACATAATCTAATATGAATTTTGTGGACACAGGGTATTTGTTCCTTAACAATTATTGGTTACCCACAGTTATTTCTTTAGACCAGCCTGAAAGCCGTTGATGTAGCATACTACTGGCGAAACTTAATCTAGGCGAAAATTATCTACCATTGACTCGAAAAGAAGAATCTGACGTAAGAGGTGCAGGTCGCGAGGTGTGCATAAACACGCCGTTTCGTCAGTAGGAAGCGCGGCGGGGCGCGGCGCATCAAACTCGCATTTGCATTTGTGGATGATAATCACAGCCGCGCCGCTATCCGCAGTTGCAATAGATGGTAGTAATGGCCTACGCAGAAGACGGACATTGAAGGACTTTTTGTCCGCGACACGACCTTATTACTAAGAACATAAAGTTGAATAAATAACGAGGACTATCGTGTACTTTACATGGATATACGCGATCTAAGTTCAATCTTATTTGGTTAACAATAAAGACGTGTCGCGGACAAAAAGTCCTCCGTTATCCGTCGTCTGCGCTAGCTCTTAGTAGTTACGTACTGCACATTTGTTACGTCTCATCGTTTCGCTAAAGTACTCGGGTATATAATGTATGTAGGCCTTTTCGCTGGCTGGTCACTGGTTATTATAGTGCACGAAAATTGTGATCGATAAAAAAAAAATATAATGACTGATATTTTGCTGAATGGACTGGACTTTTTTACATGAAGATTTCAATCAGTTACCTAATCTAATTCTACCATCCGTCAACCTGTAATTCCATTTTGGTATTCTTGATTTGATGAAAGGTAATAGTAATTTTTATTTAGTCGGTTTTATTATGAAGTAGGTTCTAGCTTCCGCCCGCGGTTTCGTCCGCGTGGCTCCGGTTCCCGTGGGAATATCGGGATCAAAAAGTAGCCTATTTGACTCTATCCTTTCAACTAACTCTATATCAATCAGTTTGACTAAAAAGTTTAACCACGAGGAAGTAAGGGCTTAGCTAGGGCGTGAAGAAAGGACAAACAAACACACTTTCGCGTTTATAATATTAATTAGGATTAATAGGTTTGATAACGCCCTTTGAAGCATTTCCTTAGCAAGGGGGAGCTTAAGTTTTCCTCATGCTGCGTACACACCGGACCAAAGGCCAACGAACACCAGCCAAGGGGTTCTGTTTTCCCCTCTGTCTTAATCAGATGACCTGAAAAACACGAATGTGAACTGGAATCGCTCCCAGTGATCATTTAGGTACTTAGCTTTAGATTGATCTTTGAAGGCCACGAACTTGCAGCGGGCAACGCCTGATGTTGTTCGTTGGGCCGCCGGTGCCGGTCACTCTGTAGGTACACAGCATTACAAAAAATCCACTCTTCGTTGCAGCGTGATTAAAATGATCAGAATCAAGTGCCTAATCATGTTTTTAAAGTTCTCATAGGAACATTATTCTTGTATTTTTGAATTTTTCAATGTTTTTTTTATACTTAAGATAAATTTTAAATAGATAAACATTAGGAAAAATCAACTCGGCCACAAGTGAATTCTCAGATGGGACTCAAATAAATACATTAATCATCACAAGTAAGTATTTAATTTTGAACAAAATTGTCCTGTACATCATTTAATTTTAACGAATATCTTAGGAAATATGATAGTTTTAAAATAACTCCTCAACAAAATAATTCGCGACCAAATTAATTCGTCAGGTAGGCTTGCTTACTTTAAACTGATATATTCCGGACGTTTAAGCTAGAACGTTACACGTACAAATAGCGCCCTTCTTGCCGTGGGCGGTTTATACTTGAGCAATACTTTTTATAAATAAGTTGTATTCTTGTATGAAACGCTGCTTGTCGCGAGTAGGCAATTTGGAGACTGCCTACCGGTAGGTATTCAGTATTTAGCGTAAGGAAAATCTTAGTGGATGAGTGTTGAATAGAAGTTTAAACTAAAATAAAATAACTTTAACACTTATTGTATATTTATTTAGGTTTTGAATGAGGTAGGCACTGCCTATATGGAATGCACGCCCCTGCCAGGCACATATTAGAAATGAAGCTTGCTATGTTCTCATGAAGTCGGAATGACTGCGTAACAGCACTGGCTCGCCATCCTAGCTTGAAAACTACCTTGTAGCCCGTTCCATTAGAAATTAAGTAACGTCATATTTTCTATTAAATTCAGAACACGGTATTGTACAAGTTCAATAAAACAACCAGTTTATTTAGACACACGACTTACTCGCTTGGCGCCTGAGCAGAGAGCACAAATTAGATAGTAATGTGCAGTGCAGAGAGTTTACGGTAAGCGTTCGGCTTCCCGCGGCCCCACCACCGCACGCCTCCCGTATGGTGCTTATATTAATTAGTTTATATAGAACACTACAGGTATGCCGGTTCCTGTAGTCCGTCTGTTAAGTAAATATCGGTCGAAGGCGGCGGCGGCGCGGCGGCGCGGGCGCATCCCGGCGGTAATTGCCGCTCATTGGTTTCTCAAGAGCTCCTAATTGGCGGCCCGAGGACGGCGGCCGCGTCCATCGATCTACAATGAGCGCGCAATTGGGACCTTCTTGTTGATCTGATCTACATACCGCAGCCACGTACCATTCTTGAACTCATCAACAAATAGAAACCAGCATGGTGTTTTCAACCATATGAGCTAACAGATAAAGTCTGTTGATTGAGGTACATACGTCGTGTAATCAATTAATAAAAGACCTTCCGATCTTCGGTATTAAGAAGAGGTAGGTCGTAATTTGATTAGCGATTTGTTTGTTTGGGATTTTTTTACAAGTGGTTATTTTTTCGTCCTTTTTACTTAAGCAAGTAAAAAGTAGGGACGAAGAAATTACCCTGAATACTTTATAAAACTAAAATGCTGAAACAGTTTTGAAAAGGCAATAAAATAAACACTTGACGCTGTGGAAATGTTTTACGTGTTCCACATCGCGCATAGACCAAACATGGCGAGTTAATTTTCCTCGACTTTTCAATAAATGTTCGTTCTATTTACTGGTGAAATAAAAAAATATAATCGTTATCGATTGATTTATAGAGTAATAATAATTAAAGACTCATGCTTGCTGACAGTTTTAATTCTTAAAAATTTTGAGAAACCTTTAAATGGTAGGTACTTGCGTGCGTTTGTGTTTGTCTCTAAAAGTAGAGTTTTCCTCTACATTTTCAGAGAATACGAATAACTTTCAGGGAAAATTTTCTGAATAGCATTTGGTACATACTTATACAAAACAAAGGTATTTTTTGGTTTTATTCTATATTATTTCCTGCTAATACCTGCTACCTACTTTTACCTACGCAAGAATTATTTAATAAGGTAGGATGTCTGTGGTAGTGATAGTGACGAAGTCTAGCAGAAGTCTACAAAAAACATGACTTTAAGTAAGTAATTTTCAGTGTTTACTGATTAATGCCTTAGGTCAACAGTTTATCAACGAAAATAAAACCGTCTTCAAAAAGGTAAAAAAAAACTTTTGGAGTCAAAAGACATTAAAAAACATAAAAAAATACAGTGGACTTGAGAACCTCCTCCTTTTTTAAGTCGGTTAATAAAGCTACTTATCTAACAACCTAGACATATGCTTGAAGAAATCTGAAGACTGGTAGCTATTTTATGTAATGTGCAATTTGAGACACTTTATTTATAAGAACTCGGAGTACCTTACGTGTACTTGGTTTCTACAACTTTTGAGTTGAAACAGTAACTTCCGTAGCACGACCTACGACTCAAAGTCTGCACCAAAACTTTTCTTTCTAGAACTTTCCTTATTTTCAACTTCTTGAACTACCTACGCGTAATTTTTATGTAAGAATTTGCCACAAAACTAATTAATATACAACAATTCAATGAGCTTACAAAAGCTCATTGTAAAAGCTAGCGTGTGCTGTTTGCGGGAGGTCGAAAAATAAGGAAATTCCGAAATTCTTCGACGGCCAGACAAACTTCGTTATACCATTCACTAGTAACTGTTCTACGGTCTTCTAGAGGAATTACTGCTACTGGTCCACTGCGTCGAAAAAAAACCGCTTTCCTTTTTTTATTAACGCTCCGACCGCAAACAACTTTTGTGGGCAAATCGTCCTCTTCAAACTTGCTGCTTCGTCAGTGGATCGTAGCTGATCCATGATTCGTCAGTTGTAAGAATTTATGATACGTTTTGCGAAGTTCCTCCTTCGAATTTTTCTAACATAAATTTGCACCAATCAACACGACGGCATTTTTGCTCATCGGTGAAAGAATGAGGTATCCATCGCGAAGCAACCTTTAAGTTGTTCATACAGGATGGTGGAAACTGCCTGTGACCCAATGTTTAGTTCAGCCTGTATCTCTCGATGTGTAATATGTCTATTCTCTCGCCACTCTACCCTGATGTCATTTTCATGAGTTACTGCAGTTGGTGTTCGGCCGGGTCTGGGGTCATCTTTAAGTTCTCTTGACCACGTTTAAATTCATGAAACCAATAAGTAATTGTTGCTAACGCAGGAGCAGACTTCCCAAAAGCAGCTTGTAAAATTTCTTAATATTCCTTGAAGGTTAACCCTCGTTTATATCATAGATAATCATAGCACGAAAACCTTTCCGTGAGACGTCCATTGTTGCAAACAAAAGAAGAGTGCCAGATAATCTTTAAACATAAATAAATAAAAAACTACATAAAGGTGGCCTGTGATTTTCACAAAGGAGTTTTGTGATGAAATTAGCCGTCAATTCAAAATAGTTTCATGAAAGAAGAGGTTGTACCTATTTATTCTGTGGCTATACATTTTCGGAACAACCTGTATCTTCACCGGAGACAAAAGGTAAACAAATAGACCAATGTTTCCAAAACTGTTTTATTGGTATGTAAATAAATTGTCAAATCAAATAAGTCTATTTCATTTTCAAATAAAGAATTACGTTCAAAGTTTGGGAGTTTTCAAAGCTACAGTTTTAGGTGTTTTTAATATCACTTTCTTTTTAAATACTTAGATTTTAGGTGCGTATAAAATTCGATCTATTGAAAAACCTTTTTATTGTTTGTTTACCTTTTGTCTCGGAGGAAGTTGAATAGAGTATAGGTAAGTACATACACATACTGCTAGTCACATTTTTTTCAAAATTGATGTAGGTAAGTGCGTAGATTCAACTCTTGCATCGAAACTTGGAAAATATGGGGACGTGTATGTAAACAAGTAGACCCACGTCAAAAGTTTAATTTCATAATGGAATGATCGTCTAATGCTCGGGCGCTATGAAATTTTTTTAGAGGACCAAAAGCGGAAAAACCTTAATTTGCTTTTTATTTGTACACCCATCCATGGCCAAGTGCTATATTTGTTAATAGATATCAAACATCACCGTTCACTGACTCAAACTATGTTTCGCCACCCGTCAACCCGTAGCGCGGCATGCGGTAGCGGCAGGCAGGTGCAATGCAAGCAAGGGCATGCAAAGATGCTTCGGTCCGGACGTCGGGAGCGGTCGGCGGGAGCTTTGGAGCCGCTCGGAGCTTCTGGGGGGCGCGGCGCGGCGTAGGGACGGCGGCGGCGGGCGGCGGGCAGTGCCTTAGCAGGCGCGGCCCGGAGCGGCCGACCGCAGACATGCGCCGCGCCCCGCGCCGATGACACGCGCCCGCGACCGCGACACCAGCCCCGACCCCGCCATCACCATGGGCTGCACCAGGGACGTCTGCACCGCCGACAAGATATTCATATTCATCAACATCGCCTTCGCCGTGAGTCAATAGTCGTTTGTTACCCCGTTATCACCCCGTGCCATTCCTCAAATATTTACCCACCGTGGTAAACAGCTTAACAAAGATCCAGAATTTCTGTATTAAAAAATTTAAAGTTTCATAAAATAAAAATCGATCTAACAAACTAAAGTTGCTTAGAGCGAATTGCGATGTAGAGCCGTTGTGTGTTTACAAAATGATAACAATAAAAAAAATAACATCCGAGATAAAATTGATAATGTGTATGTGTTGTACTTAATTTAATTTTCTCACTAATAACTTACTTTAGTAAATGTGTGCTCAGTGTTGTTCGTAAACAAATTTTGATAAGTGTTCAAAATATTCCGTAGTGGAGTCGTATTTAGTCGCCGTAAACAGTAGAGGGGTTGAGTCCATTGATGGAACGACAAAAAAGGGTCTATAATATCTTCCCTCGTCCTACCTGCTCCGCTTTACACCAATTAAATACAAAAGGGAAATATTTAAGATTACGGTATTTAGGCCAACTTTATCAGGCTGGTCACATAGTCCTCCGTGGGCATGGCATTCCTCATACAAACATAAAAGTGATAAACTAACGTTAAATAATCTGTTGACTATAAGATAGTATATCTGTTGAATGGCGATATTAGGTACTTGAAATTGGTGATTCAGTTAATAAAAGGAGAGCGAGAACTAGTGAATAGCCGTGGCATGGGATGAGGAAATAACAGTTTGAAAATCCACCAGCACCACCAAAATAGTTGGTCTTTCCCCGCGTCATCCTTTAATTACGTAGCACAAAAAGTCACGTAGTATGATTGTTTTTTATTCAGTAGAAAAACAATTGCAATACAGGCGTCATCAGGCCATTTTACATAATATGTGGCATAAGTACATTCCTTTAAATTAAAAATAGCTAGGAGAGATCTTTGTTTCACAGTTTACTTCTCAAATAGAACGAGTAGATGTGCAAACATACGAGGAAATAAAGCAATCTTCGGCGACTCTACATTACTCGTGTCTATCGATAAAGTGGATTTTTTCAAACACGACCATTAAAGATTATTTTAAAGTAGTCTGGAAGTGTCGCTTGACTTCAGAAAGGTTAAAGTCAAGACATATTACTGAGCCCACGCAAGGAATGCATTCCCAGAAAAATTGTAACGCGAGCATTGTCAGCCGCAGCCGGCTCCCGTCGTCGCGAGCGCCGCCGGCAGGTTTGGCTGCGGCATTGTTACGGTTTTTGTGTTCCACTTGACCGGAGACACTTAAATCGAAGCTTTAAATTGCTACCAGTAGGTAGGTACCACTAATTCTACATGAAATGGCATATAAAACAATAACTGGAATTTTCCTTCCTGTTTTTGCCGTATTATGATTATTATGACTCATCAGTTATTACTTTAGAAGTCGTCGAAAGTCAAAACTCAGATTCTGGAAACGTAATTTTGTTTGACTCTTAATTTCCAGCGTCAGAAATATAATAGCTTTTTGTTCATGTGTTCAGGGCACAGGCAGTCAACGACATTTTATTTAAAAAAATGTAGAGAAACCCGTTTACGAAACACGTGCTTTAATTTGTAATCGAACGAACGTAAATAAATCGTGATCGAGATGCGTAACATGGTCCTAGTATACCGGTTTGCGACAGCTGACGTGCCGGCGCGGGCGCAGCCTTCACGCGCGCGTCACTACCGTGGCTGGGCTGCGGTCCAATCCACAATATTGTTTACTAAATTACGCTGTATTGCAAGGGCAGCATTGTTTGATTAAAAGATTTACTTGATTACTCAAACTCAAACAGCGAGTGACGCGGCGTGAGTAACTTGCATCTTGCTGTGCCGTAAGTGCCGTGGACGTGACACGGCGCGGTAACGTTAGCGTGGCCCATATAGAGACGCGTGGAACCCAACATGACACGTATCAAATCAAACCGATAAACTAGATATAGACAGCTGCACTTTATGATAGGACTCCCTGGAATGCCGATACGATTTTTTTTATTAGGAGACCAAAGACGATTGCATAGACAGACATAGAAGGCATATGTGCAGTAAAAGCTTCAAATGAGAAAAAAATCCTCTCTGCTAACTCCTTAACGTCCTTACTTCTGTCTCTGTGACTCTGAAAATATCGGATACTAGCGGCCGCCCGCGGCTTCACGCGCTTGGTTCACGTTCTCTTTCCCATGAGATCATTGGGATAAAAAGTTAATCCAGACTATCTTCTATACCTATGTATGCCAAATTTCATCCAAATGGGGTCAGTAGTTTTCGCGTCAAAGAGTAACAAAAATCCAAACATCATCACAAACTTTCGCATTCCTAATATAAGTAGCATTTAAAAGGTTTTTAGTGTAGTCTGTGGGCCATAAATTCAAATTCTCAGTAAACCCCACGATTGTTTGTAATTGGGCTAGCTTGTTGCCGGTTGCGGGTGGGTACCCGCCTTTACGGACGTGCTGGAAATTTAATTATATCTTATTATTTAGACACGTACTCCATACTTCTAGTTATGAATATAGTTAACATAGTAATATCCACATAGGTACATGTCGTTTGTAATGACCTAAGTGCGAAACTCATCTTGTTGTGCATTTTATTACCGAAACGTAAATTAACAATATGTAAATAGCGCACAGCTGAGTCAGTGCATCGATTGTATTATAAATAATGCCGACGGAGACTGTGTCTCAACGGCCGCCAAGGATTCAACGCGATCCGTGCCTAGTCTTATATTCTCAGTCAAAATCGTCACTATTCCCAGAAAAGTGTTGATATTTTTGACTTGCTTTTAATTTTCATTTATCCCAAAAAAAAATTCTCAGAATAAGAAAAACTAGGTACTTAGCTTATTTCCATACTCCATGTAAGTGGAAAATAAATAAATTCTTGTTTTTTCATGGAAATGCCATTTTTCTTATTTATATTTTCCACCTATAACAATACAAAATACCTGAAGTAATATATATCTTATAATATATACTATATATATATATATCTCTTATAATATATAATATCTAATAATATATACTTCAGAATGTAAATCATAATCAGAAAACATTTGAACATGTTGAGAATCATATGAATATTCAAAAACACACACGCCAAGAAAAAAAGGAAAAGCCAAGCAAATCTGTTGAATGTTTATCACTAACTATAGTAACACCTTCAAAACATCATTCATATTAATAACCACAAATACGTTGTTTATTCTAAGTAAAAACCACATAGCACAATGAAGAAAAAAAACATTAGTTATATAGTTAAGAACGTTACAAATACAATTTAATTAATATTTTGTGGCCACAACAACATACAAGCTCATAAGTCTCATAACAATCACATGTGACGTTTATTACAGCCAAAATATTATAGTTAGAGCTTGCGCACGTGGACGGATAAATTGGGCGAGCTAACCCTTCGGCAGCCGGTGGCCGATAAGGCCGCCCGCCCTGTGGCAGGCAGGTCCTGCCCGCGAGCGGCCTTATCAGCCAAACATGCGGCGAATGATCCAACTATTCACCACCTTGTAGCATTCATCCCACGTGCGCTGCGCGTCCTTTGTTACGTGCTCTATGGACAATTACCGTTACTTATGTCATTGCGCCTATGCGGAATATTACCTTATTGATAATCGTTTTATTATGTGTATATGAGAAAATGTAACAAAGGTTTCTTGTTAGTGGGAAATTCGATCTTATTATAATTTTAGATGTATTTGTATCGTTAGAAATAAATACGTAATAGTAAACCGTTTTGCTGCTTACATTTACGAGTATGATAGTTGCAAAGGTAGAAATGGAATAGAAGGGAAAAGTTACATAAGTATTCCACAACTAACAATTTTATAAGCTTATACTCTTATTTTGAGTTACACAATAGTCGGTGAGCATAAGTTTTATACTCTTTACACTCTTTCATTATATCAGCCAATGTAGTAATATTTTCCTTGTCAAAAAAAAAGAAAAAAAAACAATATTTCCCACAGTATTTACCCTGAAAATGTATATTCTCAGGAGTTATTTTAAAATAATAATATATTAATATACTTTAAATAATATACTTAAATATACTTCATATTATGAAGTTTTAATTTGTTTTACCTTTGTGATAAAATGTACGATATACAGTGGTGGTTGCATAATTAACGATACTAGTCGATTTTCATACAATCGAGGTAACTTTGGAGCCTTGGTTCTTTGCCAAGGGTTGACCGAGCTGTGATCTGATAATGGCCATCCAGGGAGTGAATGTAGGAGATCCAAATTGCTATACACACCCAACTGTTCTGATCAACATTCTAAGAGATGTATAAAAAAAACGCGAAAATAGAATAAAAATGTATGGAATTTCTGGAACTGAAAATTCTGATCCTTATAACTTTTAGAATGTTGATCAGATCAGTAAGGCATGTAAAGCATAGTAATCTGGACCTCCTCCATTCTCTCCCCGGATGGCCATTATCAGATCACAGCTCGGTCAATCCTTGGCAGAGAACCAAGGCTTGCAGGAAACATGTGTATGAAAATCAGATAGTGTCGTTAATTACGTGACCATCCACCGTAGGTAGGTAAGGTACTCAACTTTATAAAGAAGTGTATACGAAATGTTTACTAATATTCCTGATTAGTAAACATTTCGTAGCGTCTATTGCCTAACAAAACAATGTCGGTGTTGTGACTTGTGACTTTGAACAGTGACCCAGTGACTGATCCGTCCGGCACCGGCCGGCAGCGGCGCCGTGTCACGCTCCAATTTGACTTATCGCTTTAAACACGCTGATAATTTTACCCAACCGTGCATGCCGTGTTTGCTTCAAAATGCAAACATATGTAAAATAAAAAACATGTTCGGTGAGTGCTGAGTATTGATTTAGTGTACATTTGCATAAAGTAGCCTCGGGTGACGCAACCTACGATCTGCTTGAGGTTTTTGGGTACTTAGCACTAATTATTCACGTACACCAGAGGACGCGGCACCAGCTGGGACGACGCGGGCGCGACGGGCGCGAGCTGCGACCGACTTTGTAATGTTAATGAAAATCACCTTCGATTCGACAGACTTATGAATTATAAAAATAAGTAAACAAGTTGAGCCAACAACGCACCTATTTAAAATACATATGGCTCATGGCTCTGTATTAAGTAAATAAGTAGTAGTTTTTAGTAGTATATTGATAGATAATAATTATTATATTGGCAAAGTTGATGATTAATAAGTCGCTTGCGATTTGCGATGCAGCGGCCAGTGTGCGATCAGCAGTAATTTCCTCGCAGGCGTGACGTGGTCCGCTTCTATTCTTACGTTTCTAAGTCCGCGGTGACTACATTCCAAGAAATACTACAAATGCTAAATACGGAATAACACTCTTTGTCATCAATAATAATAAAATTCTAAGCACTTTGTTATTTAGATAAATTATCGAAGCAAACAAATGAAAAAACATACTAAAGACTTTATTTACGTGCTTAAATAATTTACAACATTCATTTGAGCATTTTTAAGTTTAGATTCAAGTCAAGATTTCTAAGTTATTCCAGATGTTAAATCCATTTGTGATTACTATTTTCCTGTATGAAGATATCGTGGAAAAGTATGACAGGGCCGTGTAAGGCAATCCCAATGGTTTCTTTCGCGGCGCGCCCACGGTCGCGGCCAGCTCGCTAAACTGGATCGACAACTGTTTAATCCAGTTCTAGCATTTTTATCCCTATAAATAATGTAGTAACATTTACCTTTGATGTACGATCAGTAACTACCTATAAGATGGAATGGAGTAAGGATTTTTATAAAATAATTGGGTCTCGAATCTCTTAATACCACTATATTATTACTTATAGAGATTCAATAAATTATTATAATATTGACTAAATAAATGCAGTCACCTGTAAAATAACTACAATGACATGGATTAAATATATAATTATCTGTTAATCGTGTACAGTTCAAAGTGCTTTCGGGTGCGGTATACAAAGAAACCATGACCAACATAAATCATAATTATAAAAAACAAGTTGGAGAAGCACCGAGATAATAATGACGCAATTATGTGGGTGAATGACGTAGAGACAAAGTTCACGAGTGACGATAGGGCTGTTTCTGTATAACATACTAGCCTTCCACCCGCGACTTCATCCGCGAGGTTGTCGTCAACGTAAATACAAAATTTGAGGATCCTAACTTCGAAACTGACGGCCTTTCATACAAACTTTCATTCCCTATTTTACTCCCTTGGGGATGAAAAAAAAAAAATCCTTCCTTAGTGGACGCCTACATAGTAAGGTATCTATGTACAAAATTTCGAGTCCTAGGTTCAGTAGTTTGGGCTGTGCGTTGATATATCAGTCAGTCAGGACATTGAATTTTATGTATATATTTAGATTGGTTGGTGGCTTGTGCGTGATGCCCGTAGCCTTCCACAGAACAGAATACTTACTTCAATACCAATTGTTAAATAATTGTGAAAAGAGAACGTAGACAAATTTTATTGCCCTTGGCAAGTACGATCTAAGAATCCAACATTTGAAAACTTCAAGTTTAACGAGTAAAGCTAATACAGAGTCTAAAAAGATTAAAGATATAAGACTTACAGAGAATTTGATATAAAACTTACTTTGTAATGTAAGTAGATTATTCAGAGTTGCACGGAAAAATTTTTTTTAATAATTATATAGTAACCTCAAAACTTTAATGATAAATGAGAACATTTAATGGGAGTTGTTCGTTAAGTAACTGAGACTGATTTCTTGTATATTTTGTTTTTTTTTAATAGGGATATTTATGAAAAAACCTGTAATTGGCTTTACTGGTTTACAATATAGGCGTATTTAATGAAACAATTTGTAACGCTGTTGGTTTTCAAATAAATAAATACCTAAGTAGTAGGTAAGTATCTTGCATGGAATGAGTGGAAAGTGTTCCATGTTTGCATCGAGCTATCAATCACGAAGGCATTCAAAACAAAGTGCTTCCAAATGAATTGGTTCCTAATGATTCAATGCCTTTAGGAATCAATTTAAACCTATTTCACCACACCTCGCTGACTCATACTTACACTATCGTATCACTGTTTGTTGCAGTTAGGGTGTGGGAGGATGGTCGGGTACTGAATTGACAATTTCAAACTCAAATCAAAACAAAATGTTCAATACATCATACCGTTTCATCTGTGAGTGAGGTTTAAAACATTCTCAACATGCTTTCAATTCAGAAACCTTACAGATACTTTTCATATGGTGGTGGTCGGATTGAAGGGTTGCCTTCACTTCTAAATCGGCCCTTTGAGCTACTTACCTTTTTGTCGTTTCATAATATCATAATAATGTAAATATTCGGGAATCCATTAGATGACCGTCGGTCAATATTGTTATTTGTTAAATACGTAGAGCAACCAAGGTGTAAATTAATCGCGTTATACTTCGTCTACAAGCAAGATGACAGACAATGACCGCTGCTGACTATGATTAGGCTCGTACGATAAAAACTATCAAACAAAAACCGATGGAGCAGTCCCAGCGTCCCGGTGACTAACCGCCGAAGCGGAAAGTGCTGAGTCACGCGCAGACCCAATACTTACGGCGATTTGTACTAAATCATATTATAATTTGGTCGTCGTTTGTTCCTAGCTGCGAATGTCTGTTTTTTTTTGTTTCGATTACTGGCGATTTTGTTCATACGATTTTATCTTATACTTCTTAAAACACGATTGGTAAAATTCGCAGTACTTTAAACCGGCTCTTTTAAACTAATCTTATCACATTGCATCCGATTTGAAAGGAAGGATGCTTGATACCTACTTTGTATTGTCGCAGGAGCTTACACCTAGTTTGAGTTTAAAGCTAAATTGTCGTTCATTCATTTCTTCTTTGTTTAATAACAAAACAAGCTGATAGTGACATTAGTGACTAACATTATTTGTCAATAAGGATAAATAAATGTGTTTATTATTTAAAATGTCTATTTTAAGAGTCTCGCAAACTCAGCAGGAATTATAGATTAGAGTAACTTTTTACCTATTTTTGTTCAATAGTTTCGGGTTTTTTGACGTTTGTGTAAAGTTATATAGGATTATAAATAAATAAATAAATATTTCCATACAATCACACCAATTATCTAGCCCACGTTAAGTATCATGAAGAACTTGTGTTATGGATACTAGATAACGGATAAACATACTTATATACTTTTTTTTTTTTTTTTTTTGTAAATACATACATAATATACATATTAAACATCCTCAGATGGATGATGCTCAGCTGGTGGTTCTCGACCAGCAAAATTGATTGATACAATCATAGTTTTTTTTAACACCCATTGGCTGGCTGGTTGTGGGCATCTAGTAACTAGTCCTGGTTCTTTAGTCTAATACTGGATTTTTGACGTGTAGTTGTTGATACCAATATAATTGCAGAACTATTGGGACAGTGGACATTGTTGAGGGTGCGTGGGCGCAGGCCGTCGTGTTGACCTCCTTGTGTAGCGCCCGAGCCGAGCGGTTGGTGCCCGACTCCGGCCGGGGTCCTTACTGGAACTCGATCATTTTAACTCCCGCAACCCGCAATCAATCTACCGATTGATATTACGAATAATTTTTCAAGATTGAGTGTAGATAAATTTTGTATTACAAAATTCCCATCGTTTGATTCATTAGGATCTCGTTTATTGTTCCCTGCATGTTTGCAATTTTATTGTTTTTAAAATATGTATTTTTTTACATTTAAATTATTTATTATCTGTTTGAATGAACGTGACTAAATTGATTGATGTGGAAAAAACAAATATTACACTTAAATTATTGTGTAGGTACCTACATATCTTTTTTCTGTGTTGCGGTTTTGTTTCTCATTTCTAGCTAAGAACTTTTGTTTATATAGCTGTGGTTTACCTTTTACTTTGTTTTTAGATGGTTTTTGTTAGGATGGTTATTCATACAGTTCTCCTGCTTACGTCGAGTGGCACAATAGGTCAGCAATTTCATAAGGAGTCAGATGATGTTATGATCACGCGAGTGTCAGGGTCGCGGGGGGCGGGGGGCGGGTACAGGCGCGGGTCAACGGCCGCTGCGTCGTCACAGATCTTGCTGCGTCTTGGCATCCTTGCGCACGCGCCGCGAACGCTACGGGACGCGCGTCGCTCCCGGCCGCAATGTGCCCTACATTCACCTTCTATCAATTACAGTTTACACACCGTTTGGCAGATCTGATCGGTCAACCCAACGCACACGAATGACTCATTCTAAGTGACATGTGGCTAAATGCTAATTTGCACCCATGCCTTAGAAATTCATGCATCTCTAGGCTTCCTGAGTCGGTTGTAAAATCCTTCTAAGTAAAATCAACTATCGATGCTATAATTGTGTTCTCCATCGCATCTCAAGTCAGATCAACCTTGGGTTGATAGTGAATTACTTCGACTGGGCTGCGCGTGCGCCAACCGTCTTTACGTCGCGTGACAGCTGCTGGTAAAGAGCGCGGCAATCTGGAGTCGAATTACTTGGCTGTCCTCTAAACTGTGAATTGGGGTTTACGCATTTCTGTTCTTTGACTTTCCATGTGTCTGACGACTATATAGAGCTACTTAAATTCTCTTACATCCTGGCGTCCGAATTATTAAGCTTTTGAATTTGAAGATATTGCATTTTCCCGAGATGCATACCATGACGATTTTATTTGTATATAAAGTTGGTTACGTAGAGCCTTGCCTCTAGGATGAAAAGCTGTTAATTGGTAATAGGTATTTTGCAAATTAAATTTTCATCTAGTGTTTGCCGTCGGGAATAATATAAAGATTACATTGATAACTAGATTTTTTTTACGAGTTAGGTAAATGAAAATCATCAGCATGAATATCCTTATTATCTATCATGATGTTTGAAGAGAGACTAGATGAGGCGCATAAAGCTAGCAGCCTCCGTCGCCGCCGCTAATTTTGTCGCGACGGCCGTCGCGATCGATCACAAATGCCCTCGACAAATTTATCTTACGGCATTTAGTAAGCTCATCTGGCGTCAATAAACGTCCATATTAGCCATACTATTTACCACTTACGCCGACGGCGACGTTAGAAAGGCAGATCATCAATCACAATCGCGCTCATCGTTACGGTGAATATCTCCTTATTCAAGCAGGAATTATTGGCAAGCCTTTAATACAAAATAAAGTATGTTTTAACAAAGTTTTCCTATATAAATTAATAACTTATTATGTTAAATTATCAACTTATCGTAGAAATGATGATAAGGACACACACAAGACACCCCACTTAGCTTCTTACTAATTGTATTCTCATTAATTGCGGAGATAAAGTAGAGCTCTAATTGAAGGAGCTCTTATTTAACAAAATGTTTGGTGACAGCGAAAGCATTGTGGCTGAAGAAGTTATGAAACGTCAGTATCGCTGTGTCACGTGCGTCAACGCGCTGTCCCGCGACCTCGAGCGCCAACGGCCGTCGTCGCCGATAACTTAAAGGCAATTATGATTAATGGCATTCCAATGTTGAAGCTCTCCTTGTTTGACATCGGTCACATTACCGGACAAAGGAAACCTTTTAAGACATCTTGTTATCTCCCTTAAAGCACTCGGAAAATTTGCAACACTTTACAAAGACGCATTCTTTAGGCGCATACACTGAACGTCGTGGTTACCTATTTATCTTTGAGTGTTATCGTTCCATCACACTTCCATTTTTCTTTTGAATAGAAAAAGAGGGTTTTTATTACAGTTATCGTACAAACAGAATCATCAAGTTTATTTCAAGTAATATTATTACTTAAATTCTTTCTATTTTGAATTAAATCCGGTGATGCGTGATATGTTCAAACTTCAGAGGGAATAATTAATTAGGATTTCAATTTGAACACTCCATTCTTACTAATGAGTTTCAGAATATTTAAGAAGTTGCCTCATTCGATGCAGGACATCGCCGGAGTCTTAATACTGTCTGAATTGGCAATCAAAAGTTGGAATTGAATGGTAATTCGGCGGCGAGTGCGGCTGATTATGCCAATTACGTCTCGTTGATGATGGACGCTCTCCGGCCGGTCTGCTGCGACCTCTGTGGCGCGATGTCGTCGATCCCGCGGCTTTTATCATTTACAAATTTAGTTTCTTGCGCCCGTTCTTCTCGTCGTCTCGGAGGATGGCAGGAAAATTTTGACGAACCAGAAGTGCTTTATTATTATTTATTAATACATCTTCTGCCGCGCCTAGTTACCCTGTTATTACTAAGAGGAAGGTTCAATTTCCGCCTACTACATACGTGGTTAATTCGTCCAAGACATACATCCTATTTAAAAGAAACAAACTTGTCGTTCCGCGTGGATAAATTCGTTACACAAATATGCTTCCCAACTTCCCTAATTGGAAACACTACTTGTATTTTTTCAGCAAAAATAAATATACCACTAGACCACTACTCAGCAATAGTGACAAAAGAAATAGGTAGTTCCTGAAATCTCCATTGGTTGGTAGAAGATTCCGTCGCTTTCGCGCCAGAATAGTACAATCTTTTTGAGTCAAAATTAGTACAAATTTTTAGCATTGTAATGAATTTGTCCAAAAATAAAAGAAACGTCTACGAAATAGTATTTTTTTAGTATTAAAACCTAAAAATTCGCGCCAGAAATTACATAGAAACTTCACAGAAAAGGCGACATAACTACTTGTAAGTACTTCTTATGGTCTAATCTAATTTGCAAACGATTGTTTGCTGTAGAGTATTCGAAACTACAAATTCATTCGACCTCCATAACGGCATTGATTAAAATTCATTTCATTACATTAATGAAATTAGGCTTAATTGCAGAAATTGTTGAAGAATTATGTATAGCCTGGAAATGGATCTACCTTTCATTATCTTCTTCTTCTTATCTTATTATATATATATAGCTTTAAAATTTGACGAATAAATAGAAGAACTGTGCTCTGTGCTTTAAGTATTTAATCCCCTTTTGCACATTTGTGCGATGCAGACGATGCAGACGATGCAGTCGACGATGTGCGGAATGACATAAAATGAGGCTCAAACAAGTGTAGGTCGGGTTGTGCCGAATGGATGTTTAGAAAGCACTAAAGAGACAGCCGACAATATTGATTTGATGTGTTCTGCGTGCGTCCCACTGCCCAAACCCGTTGCCAGCTCGAAAAGTGATGAATCTTAATGAAAAATCAATGTCTTATTTCGAATAACACACTTTGAAACAGGAAGATTAATGGACATCACATTCTGTTACAAAATTAAAATGAAAAGTTTATGGAAGTGGAGAAAAAGCTTTAGTTTAAAATGACCCTGGCCTGCCGCCATCTTTTAGCGCAATATTGTTTTCTGTAAAAACATTATCGGTGAATTATTTTTATATGTCACTTCGTACCGCGAACCTCATAAAATAAAATATTTTTTTGATGGAGGTTTTGTGTGAAGTGTGTCAAAATATGACAACTTCAATTCGTAGAAAGCGAAAAATATGGATTTCCGGCAAGTAACGCCTGATTCTATCAAAAACTTCAATTCGTTCGTTGTACAATGAATAAATACGAGTATGTACATGGATCTGAGATAGTTGTTTATAGAAACTTACATTATTCAAATATATCATGAGTATTTGGATGTCGATATTTTTCTTGCGAATGTTCAGGAGCTGCCTAGTCAAGTCCGTCATTACAAAGTACCATCAAGTGCAGGTAGGCACTTTCTTTTTTGTAAAATTTCATCTCCATAGATATATCTCAATGGTTGTGTCATTAGGCAGGAATGAAAAAAAAAAAGTATTTTTTTTTCAAGTTCGCGGTACGAATTTAAAAACTATTGAAACAAAAGGAAAGCAAAACGTTCTTACGACATGATGTGTCTAATAAATGGCGGTAGGCCCCTGGAAAATGTGCTTAATAAGCACATTTGAAATAATACGTACCGATAGCACATAATACTAAATTGGCGATAGCTTGAGTTCTCAAGGTTGAAAAACTAACTGGAACTTAGTGAGGGAAGATGATAAAGTTCTTGTAACCTAATTTTATTTCTCCTTTATATAAATGACATAACTGATATAACAAATCATAAATGTACCGATGTATCATAAATGTACGATATATGTGACTTCGAATAATTCTAAATGCAATGACGCTATACGTAAGCATGAATTGGAGGTTAATCGGACTATTGACATAATAATTGATAATTTAAACATTAATCTATACAAATCTTATTTTATTCAATTTAATAAATCAAAACATAAACAATATAACTTTGCTCTTAATGTGCCAAAAATGAATGAATCCCAATATTTAAAAATTTTAGGAATAACTATAGATGAGGACTTGGATTGGGAAAAACATGTAAACGAATTATGTGCCAAAATAAACAAATTCGTCTATGCCCTTAGACGTGTCAGAAACGTAACCGATAAAAAAACTGCCATAGTGTCCTATCGTGCATATATAGAGTCGATTCTGTGCTACGGTATCATATTATGGGGAAACAGCACGGAAAAAATAGAGCTTTTATTGCTCAAAAAAGTGCATTAGGGCTATTTGTGGCGTATTACCTGACGTGTCTTGCAAAGGACTATTTAAAAGTCTAAGGATTATTGCCACTTCCTTCGCTTTACGTTTATGAAGTTGCCGTTTTTGTTCACAAAACTACTAATTTGTTTAAAAAGGTAAATAATTATAGATTGAGAGATTCACATAGGATGATTTTTGATAATATTCCGAAGTCGGATAAGTATGCAAAAAGTTGCACACATACGTGTAAGGGTCTATAACAAGATTCCTAAAGAGTTAAAAATGCTCAACATATATATGTTCAAACAAAAATTGTACGAATGGATTAACCAAAATAATTTTTATGACATAAATTCTTTCTTTAACAAAAATAATTAATTATCAAAGTATTAACATTTCTTATTTGTACTGACATTCATATTGTTATTATTTCTGCATTAATTTTTGACATGAATTGTATTATTAATATTTGCATGCTATATTCATTGTTAGCGAAACATGTGGACTATAATTTACTGTATCAACTTGTAATACCATGTTTTAAGCAAATAAACAAATTTATTATTATTATTTATTATTATTATTATAAGGACAATGGGGGAACCGGTTTCCAAAAAACAACTAAGACCCAACAAATGTCAAATGTAGCGTTTCGTTGTGGCTATGAGAGTTCTGATTGTACATTTTTATTCTCAAGCTGCGGTCTTGGTGCTCTACCAACCCTGCAAAGGATATACTTCGTGAGGATATGACGATGATGTCGTGGTGACTTGTTCCAGATGTACAGCGGCGCGCTGCTGGCGACGGCGGCGCGGCTGGCGTGGGACCCCAGCACGTACTCGTGGTTCCGGTTCCTGTGCGAGGCGCAGTACCGCGCGTCGTGCGCCTACGTGCTGGCCGCCGGCCTGTGGCTCGCCGCGCTCGTCTACCTCGCCGCCGCCGCCGCGCACCGCACCGCCACCACCTGCCTCCGCCTGGTCAGTACGCCTGCGAGCACTAAGCACGCATGTGCTCAGAGAACACATTTAACCGCCTCCGTGGTCTAGTGGTACAACCACCGGTATCAGACCCAGGGATCCCGGGTTCGATTCCCAGCGGGGGTACATATTGTATTCGGTTTGGTTGACGGTAGGACTTGTTGTAAGTCCGCCTGGCTAGCTACCACCAACTTATCTAAGTCTGACGCCATAACAACAATGTTTTCAGCATTGTTGTGTTTCGGCAGTTAAAGATAAGATAGCCAGTTCCTCAGTGATTGGAGATTCCGGGAGAGGCTCACTTCCATCTTCAGCCTAATCAATACTTAACATCAGGTATGATGAAGGCTAAGAAATTCCCCGTACTTCATAAAAAAAAAGAACAGCTGCTCATCCATAAACCAGGGTGAAGTCACTCTAACATGGACCTCTGTGACCGTGACTAATCGTCTCGTCCACAGAACAAGGTCTTTCCTTGTTCTGTTCTGTGGTCTCGTCGAGAAGGACAATACAGAGTTTAGATGAGATACGTCTCTCCTGCCAATTCATCTATCAGACATGAATTGACTTCAGAGGCTAATCAAAACTATAGTTTTTGATTTTTTGTCTAAAGTTAGTTAGTTGTAAAGCCAGCAATGTTAGTTTTGTTTAGCTTTTAGGGCGGCCTCTAGTTGACTTTAGGTTGGTCGGATATCTTATCTCGGGTTTGCCCGTACCTATTGTGGATCGAAGCATTACCGTCTGAGCCCTGCAACACAGCTACGCAAACGATGACTCATTTACTGGTTAGTGTCCACTACAATCGTGTCACCAACACACTCCTTCTTTTTAGAGTTCCATACCCAATAGGTAAAAACGGGACCCTAATACCAGGGATGTTACGGATATGGATACGGATACGGATATTGAAATAAAAATTTTATCGGTTTCGTTTTCGGATACGGAAATGAAATTATTTCGGATTATCCGGTGGTTACGGACATTAGATTTTTAAGGAATTTCAAAAGTAACATACAAATTGATAATAAAATGGTTTTATTTATATATAGGTCATCATTGGGTAGGTTTGTGACAAAAACAACTTGTCGTAACGTGTCTCATTTAAACTCCGCCCCTATCCGAAATTATCCGAAACATTTATTTTGGTTTCGATTACGGATACGGGTATTTTTTTATTTCGGATATCTGATGGTTTCGGTTACGGATATGGGTATCCTTAACATCCCTGCCTATTACTAAGACTCCACTGACCGTCTCTCTGTCTGTCTGTCACCAGACCAGGCTATATCTCATGAACCGCGATAGCTATAGTAGACAGTTGAAATTTTCACAGGTGATGTATTTCTGTTGTCGCTATAACAACAAATAAGTAGGTAATAACAACAGAATAAAATAAATATTTTTGTGGGGCTCCACTACAACAAACGTGATTTTTTTCTCGTTTTTTGTTCGATATTAGTAACAATGGTACGGTACCCTTCGTGCGCGAGTCCGACTCGCACTTGGCCGGTTTTTTTTGTTTGCATGCTTTGATATTTGTATGCACCGATCGTTGTGGAGATCCTTGGGGAAGCCCTATACCCAGCAGGGGCATTGATAGATGAACAGAAATGTCGTATGGTTCAAAAGGATTTTTTTTAACCTATGATTCCTTAGATCTTTTACTAAGTGCCTGTATTTGTGTGGATGAAAGATAAATGGTAGTCGGTTGAACCCTAGTTGTCAGAAGCTGCTAAGTTGGAGCTTTTTTCCATCTACAATTTGACTTTTCATCGCGAATCGAAAGTTTCACATGCCAAGTATTCAGAACTCGTGGTCATTCTTTACTTCCAGGAGCAACGTTATCGCTGGCCGTCCTCGTAACTCGAGCCCGGTACTCGGGTAGACATAATGGTGTTAACTCGATCCACGCTTTACAACGGGCGTGCTCTGCGCGACCCATGTAAACTGTCAGATTGGTCGCGGGCACATGTGATGTGGTTTCGGGTTTCCAGCTAGATCCATTTCTAACGACGTGGATTTGCTGATCGCTTTTTATTATTAGTATTTTTACGCAAGTTGTGGGGAATGGTCTCACGATTGCTTTTTCTGGTGATTTTAGTGAGTTATGTGACATCTTGTAATACCCATGCTTATGAACTAATAAATGATTGATTGATTGAGTGATTGATTTAATTAACTTTATGCTGTACATCAATGTCGTGGTCGATCATCAAATAATTACTCAAACTTTAAAGTTACTGTCAGCTAGACCACCTCAATCAAACTAAAATGTTTGCGAAATCTTGGAGTTATGATATGGCTACTATTTATATTTGATGGTTGGCTGCGGATAGGAACCAACATTAATCACCGAAATGAAAAAGTTTAATGACAGCTCTCTTCGGGGGAGTCCCTGATGCCAGGTATAAAGTGATCACAACTTTGTTTCATGTTTCCAACAGTAAGTGGGCTCGTATATACATAGACGTAGGTACTCGTGTTCTTATCTCACCTGCGCGCTGTCATATGATGCAAATAATATTTGATAGGTCTATGGGGGAGGCAAAACATATACTCAGCAGTGGGTGTCGGCTGCTAATATGATAATAATGACTATAATTCCTATATATTTTTATAAATTCTGTATTTATAAATATAATAATGACTTGCTCATAATCATACTGAGGAGGCACTATTTATGAAAGGATCTTTTGTGAATGGAGAGCCCGGACAAAGGCGATCTGCCGCGTCGTCGGTTCGAGTGCCCCGGCCGCGGCCGAGTGGAGCCTTTGAAGGGCGTTTGTTGTCGCGCTGTGACTGTGACGTGTGACGCAAGCACTCGCATTCCTGCAGAGGGCTGGCTGTGGAGTGGTGTCGGGAGGTTGGGATCTCCTGTAATATAGTATAAACTCTACACAAAATAGATAGATTTGATATTTTTTTTGAGCTGACGCCCCTCTGACGAATTATAACCACCCCAAAACTTATTGGTCGATAAGAATAGCACCCAATACTGTCATGATTAGCATTCAAACTGACCCACTACTTTTCTTTATTTGTTCTACGCATAGATTTATCACTGGTCTCCGCGTTGCTACAACTAGATACCGCCCCATACCCTTAACTCCTGACCGTTTTACTCGGCCAAAAACGGCACAGTCTACTGTGAGTCTACATAGCAACCGAGTCGGTTAGTTTGTAGTTTGTTGTTTCACATTTTTTGATCCCCTGTTTGTATGAAGCGCGGTAGTAGCAACGCGGAGAACAATGACAAATCTGTGGTTCTACGCCTCATAATTTTAAAGTAACCGTCAAATTATAAGCTATTTTCGCGTCAATACATTAAGTTTGGAATCCTGTCAACTCTAGTCAGTCATTAGCTGCAGGGACAGTATAAATGCCATGAACTAGTGTTATAGTTATCTTAAACTGTTCATTATGCGGAGATAGACTATTATCAACCAGAAAATGCGAATCATTAGGTTTTTCGAGGCTTCGAGAGATTTTATTAACCTTTCAGCATTCAGGCCCTGGATGAGTGTATGAGACACAATAGGTAGGTATTCTATGGTTCTGGACACCGGTGTCCGGTTCGGGTTTGATGAATTTATATCATAAACAGGAAAGATTCGAACACTATTATACTCACTCAATCAAGATTTTAAACTATCGCGTTCCATTATAATTATAAACAAAGTAACGGGGCTCAACGCGACATTTATTGGACATTTAGTGTAGCATATTTATATGTACTTACAGCTTGACGTTTCGGTCATTGTGTTGCTACAGCCGTGGCGTGCAGACTGATGGTGCGCGGCGTCTGTTCGGGCGGGCTTGAAGATCTTCGGCCACCCTCAAATTGACACTTTTTTTCGTTTAATTTTATCATCGTTAGTGATGTCATTGAAGACATCACTAGATTGACATTGATGATAATAACATCATTAACAGTTGTCTTTGGGTACACATTTTCACCCATGAGTACATGATTTAGTACCAAAATATGCATCCACAGAAACTTTTTCTCCTGGATCCTCTGTATTGATATGATAGGGATTGTATAAGACACTAGTATACTTTTTGATTATGACCCCTTAATTCATAAAAAAATCATAACACAACCCATGGCCCACTCGAACAAATACGTGGGCATAAATAAAAGCAAGCTGTAGTATTGATTGACTATTGTGTTGGTTGCAGTACGCAGTGGGGGTGGCGTGTCTGGCGGCGAGCGAGGTGGCGTACGGCGCGTGGATGGCGGCGTCGCTGGCGGCGTGGTGGCGCGCGGCGCCGCAGGCCGAGCTGGCGCGCCGCGGCATGGACCTCGTGCACGACCTCAAGCCCGCGCTGCTCGCCGTCGAGCGCTACCGGGAGTTCGCGCGCCCCGTCTACGATATGCTCGAGGTGCGTACGCTGCCTGATGCACTGCGGGTTTCCGCAAATCGACGTCTTATGAGACTATTTTGCGTCTGAACTTTTCCTACTGAAATGTGGATCACTTCGATTATAGCGCTCCAAGCACCTTCACACTTTTGAGTGCTTTTCGGAGACTTCCTGACCAGCCAAGATACTTTGCAGAGCGTAAGAGGCTTTTATTCTGCCTTGATGCAGTCTCTGCTGTCGGTGACACTTCAGTCTAACAGGATAAAATAAGCATTACTAGTGAATGACTCCTGTTACCAGATGCAGTAGTGGCCTGCACATTTTAAAGAGTGCTTTGGAGTAACAAGTGTTTGTCCACACCCGGTAATGCGAGTTTTACGCTGCTACTTATTGTGGCACCTAGTCTGGCCAAACATTGTTTTTGTGTCAATATTCACAACAGCATGTGGCATAGTTCATAAAAATCCAAACTAACAGAAAATGAGTGTGAATGAAGGATCAGTTTTCTTGCCTAGGTATTCCTTTGGGCGGGTCCAGCAAAGCAACACCCTTGTAAAATGTCGTTGCTTATGATAATGATTCAATAAGTGTGTTTTGTGTTGCAGGAGGTGGAGAGGGAGGCACCGAATAACGCTTACGTGATCGTGCTGTTCGGGATCGTAGGCGCCGTGCTGCAGGTAAAGACTAAATATTGACAATGCCGAAGATTATTCAGCAGGTTTGGAGCTTCAAAGTTTTTTTAGTCTTTTTCTGTGGATAAATGAAATACAGAAATCCTCTTGCCCTGCCATGGGGAGTTTCTGTATCTCACTCTATAGATATCTCTGAGAATTGAGAACGGCATTACGGTGCAGTGCTGTTTCTTTAAGCATGTTCCAGGCTAGCCGCCCAACAGAGGAGGCCATCTATCTCGGCGGTATTATGTTATCAAAATCCGAAACAGTCCGCGGATGAAAATCAAGCACCCACGAAGGTCACCTCTGTTGGGAGGCTGGATTACATCCGTCTGGAACATGCTTTATACTAAGAATATTTTTCGCGGGTTTAGGGTTTTAAAATAGACAGCTATTATGTAGGAGGTGCAATTAAGTTTTGCCGTATGATATTCTTAACTTCGCAGGCACAACGCAAACCATTAATGACGAAATTGTCTGTTAGAGTACCAACCAACCACCCGCCCAAGCATCAACATACTGCTATACGCGATATTATATGGCGCATGATACCTTCTCACCTCGCTCATGTGTAAGCGAGACAGTGGCATACGTTATCGAGCTACAAGTGTCGAGACAAGTCACTACAGGGTGACAGGGTTACAAAGATGATACAAATACATTATCCTATGCTTTTCAGGTGGCCGCATTCATAATGGCGTGCCGACTAGCGCGGAGAGCGCGCGCGTTGGAGGAGGGGATGGGCATCGAGGGCATGGGCGCGGTGGGGCTGAAGGGCGCGTGCGACGACTGCGCGGAGAAGCGCGCCAGCGCCTGCGCCGACGACGACAGCGACGCCGACCGCGACCCGCCGCCCGGCTGGCGCAAGCGCGCCAACCTCGGCATGTACACCATACTTGACAAAATTTTCTAGCAGGTTGGTATTTCTAACTATTCGTATTATACTCTCTAACAGTCTCTTTTTTTAAGTCGGTTTGAAGTGAATGTGATTAAAATATTTGAAAAAAAAGGGGAATATAACTTTCCGTGTTTTTTTTTTCCGTGATAGATAACGTTTAAAGAAAGTAGTGTAAACTAATCACTATCCATTTAAGAGTCCGCAGCACAGACATTAAAGACGCACATGCCTCTTTTTGGACGTATTAGGAGAATGGGCATTGCCCTATCTTGTGATGAGCTTTATATTAACCTGTGGGTGTCTGCGACTGCAAATGTTGTTGAGATCGACGACCATTTAACGTGTCGTCCGAATCCTGACAGGATTGGAGATAATGAAATTTTGGTTCTGACCACCTGCGAACGTTACTAGCATCCACCGCGCATCTGCGATTTTGCAGTCGGCCGATAACTGCTTTGGTCGTTTCGGGAAAAAGTAGGTGCAAAGCTATTATGGCGCTACGCGCATTTGCGGATAAGTATTCGGTCAGTTTCCAATAGTCTTACGTCTACCGAACTATTAGGCGACTGGAAATCGCAAGTGCACGCTGGCTCCGAATCGTTACGAATGCAAACCCAACGGCATGAGCCGCTGGGTCACCGGGTTATTCTAAAGTAGTCGATTAAATATAGTCGCTCTATGCAGGACGCCGAGGCCGCGTCGGAGGCGCGGTCGCCTGAGGCGCGGCGGCGCGCGCGGCAGGCGCGGCAGGCGCGTCCCGCCCGCCGGCCGCGGTCCGCCCGCCGCCCGCCCCGCGCCGCGCCCGCCGCGCCGCCGCCGCCGCCGCCGCCCGCCGCGCTCGCCCGCGACGCGCACGCGCAGTGGCGGGCGGTGGCGGCGCAGCTGCGCGCGCGGCCCCGCCCGCTCCCGCTCCCGCGCCCGCGCCCGCCCACGCCCACGGCGCCGCCCGCGCCCGCCGCGCTGCTCATCCTGCACGCCGACATCTAGCCCCGTAGCCCGACGGCACGTGGGACGACTACAGATTTCCTCCTAAATCGTGAAAATCCTTCGAGCGGGTCGATCGAAATGAACGAATTCTGGAGCGACGTCTCTCCGTCGTCCGACGGGTCGGAGGCTGATGAAGTTATTTAGTGATACTCCGAACTGCCCGGTGAGGACCGAGAGGAGGCGGCGACGAGCTGGCCCCGTCCGCTTTCGGTGTAGTTATTTTAATTTACGTACATTCCTGAAATGGGCGTTTTCAGAAGCTTCGACCTTCGAATGAACGTTGTGGTCGTTTCTCATAATATTTAGGGTACCTTATTCTATAGTGTGCGACTTTGCAACATACGTCCGTCGCTTCTCTACTGACGCCGATACTTCTGAAAACACCTCGATTCGAATTCTTTGTTGTATTCTCGAACGTCGAGTACACTACCGACTCTGCGATATTTAGGATGTGAAATGTAGATAGTGAACTCTTCCAAATGTACGTACGTTTGTAGCGAGAGAATCCCTCGCGTGTTGTTGACATTCCAGCGATCTGTACCTATGTATTTACATTTTTTTTATTATTCTGACAGCAAATCCATTTTATACGGCTATCTATTAGTTAAGTTACTAAGTATTTACTTTGTGATCCATGTATCTTTTTTACTTATTAATTATAAGTTATATCGAGATTGCAAGTTAGGGATACGACCGAAGCTCGAAATACAAAGGTATTGTCTTCAACGAGAATTATTTGGTAAATTTTGTATTTGTTATATTTGTAAAGTAGGTAATCAGACTGCCATATTGTTAGTAAGTAGATAAATTATTATTAATAAATGTTTTATTCCGAAACTAGTGATACACAGTGGAATAGTGTAATATGATGCTCATATCAATTCGTATTCATTTACGCAAAAACATAATACGAATCTACTATTAATGTAATTGTAAATTAAACCCGTGTAGAATGTTTTATCAGTGTTACCGATACGTTTTGAATAGTTAAGTCTCGTCGTAAGTTCTCGTTAGGGTTGGATCACATCTGGCAGCATCTGGCACATGCCATCTGGCATTTGGCATCTCCTGCTTTCCTTCTCCGTCTTTTGCTAGAACAGGAATGAAGAGAGAAATTTCCCGCTCTAACAAATGACGGTTGTAAGCGACGGAAAAGTATAAACCGATTGAATAATGCGATTCCGTGTTGTCAGATGTAGCTTAACCCTTACGGAGTCCTCTAGCCCGTAGCGGCCCCGAGAGACCTTTGGTGCTATTCTTCGACAACCACTTAGAGCTGCGTTCGACTAAATATGTGATTACATTTAGCTGTGATTTGCTTTAAAAGTACACACGACGGCGCGCGCTCGCTGGGACGTATACTTACTGTTGTTATTCTGACCTATTAATTAATTGATCAATATTTCCATTTATGTGAGGCTTGATTGAATAGTATATTGTCTCCGAGGAGTCGCCAGAGCGCGCGCGTGACGTCACTTCCAGTAACGGTTGTTTCGCTGTCATAGGTGCCAAATAGGTTGTAAGATTTAAGTCCGCGTAGCGCTATACGTACCCATGTATCACTATAGACAAATTTTAACCCTTGCCATTTTTGTAATGTGAAAGTATTTAGAGATGTTTATTGTTTAGTACGCCCGTTAAAAATGGTCGATAGTGACACGACGGCGGCAGCACAAATGTTTGTATGATGATGGTGGGGCTTGCATGGCCTGCTCCGCCGACGAGACAATAACACGCACACGCGCCGCGCGGTCTGACTATACTATACAAGACACATAATTATGTACTATAGTGTGTAAGAAAAAGAGCAATAAAAATATATTTTTTAATTTGTATTTTATTGCATTGTTGCTTGCGGTAAATCTCTAGAAGATAACAAACGTCTATCTCAAGTGAATGCTTATAGGAAAATGATATTGGAAAATGACAATTTACTAAGTATTTGATAAAATTGTATTGTGAGAAATATGATGAAATTAACGATTGTTATTGTGAGTAATATCCCTGATATACCTATAAACTTTATTATGCTAGGTGAAACAGTCATTGCATATCTTTAATTTGGGTGTGGTGTACAATTTTAAATTCACAGTCAGCTAGCATCGCCTTTGGAGTAAGCCCGTTTGATTAATAGCGCGATACCGCGATAAGATAGTGTCCGCTAAATCAGCCAGCGGCAGCGCTGGTGCTGCGGCGACGGGCGACGACGGCGCGAGCGGCGGGTGGTTGGCTCCAAGTGTGGTCAACTCCTGTTATTACGACCTGTCCAGTGTCTTCATGAGGATTTTGTAAAACGACAATCAAAAGTGTTTATCATAAGGTGTGACGTGGAATGAAAGTCGTAGAAATCTTAGATGTGTCGTGGGAATTCAAGTAGTGCAATCAATGCACTAGTCGCCTGGTGCAATAGGCTGTTAGCTGCGCCATGAAGAGCTGCGCGGGCGCCGGCGGCAGCGGCCGCTGCGCGCGCTTCTCCGCTGTGTTGCTAGCGCACGTCAATCTACTGCTCGTGGTAAGATACGCAATAGTTATTTCTGTTTATAACACTATATCTCAAAGAATGCTACAGCTATTTGCTGTTGTAGCTATAGAACATCATTAAATAATAGTTTTCGCGAAATTATGATGATTGTATTGTAATACATACCAGGCTGATAGTTCATCTTGTACCTATGTACCTACCTATCTTCAATACATAGCTAAGAGTAAGTATTGGTACACGGAAGGGTCTGCCAAGTTTATTGCACACATTACTTGGCAATTTGTAAATAAATGTTATCAATTAAAAATCTTTTGTTCCGATTAACCTAAATACTTACTGTAACACTTGCCCGAAACTGAGTCGGTTGGGGCGATAACAGCGATTAGATAAACTGCGCACGTAAACACTAACAAACATCAGTCAGAGTAATGCCCCGCGCATGCTCAGTTCATCTTTTAATTGCCAACATCGTAAACAAGCAGACGAATGTATACAGTCATGCGTCAGTTGAACTAATTTTCACGAAAACATCAGTGTTCTGGTGAAATAACATTTTGCAATAAATATTAAACAAGAAAATATTCTAGAAAAAACACAACTTGTCTCATGTCGCCCTGACGGGATACGAACCCGTCATCCTTGGGAATCTGGCCCAATCCACTAACCAATTATGCTACCTATGAGGACACCTTTCTATGGTATTGGGCCACCGTCGTTTCATCAATAAGATAAACATCATCGCAAAACATTCGACGTGTCCTCATAGGTCTCTGTAGCATAATTGGTTAGGTGGTGCATTGGGCCGGATTCCCAAGGATGCGGGTTCGAATCCCTTCAGAGGGACATGAGACAAGTTGCTTTTTTATAGTAAGTATATTGTTTACAAAATACATCTACCTACCAAGTTTCAACTGTGTAATCCTCATACTTTTGGAATAAAGTGGCTGTGACATACATCGGACAGACAGACATGAGGAATCTATAAGGGTTCCGTTTTTCGCCATTAGGCTAAGCAACCCTAAAAAGGCCGCACGCCTAGGCGCCATACATTTTATCTCACAGCTCTCTAGCCTGGGGCTAGCGCACCTGGGGCTAGCGCACCTGGGGCGCTTTCTGACCAAATCATTTCGCAATTAGCCATCAATAGCGCCGCGCGTAACTCAATTAACATTAGTAATTTTTGTATCAAGTTTTTAGTGTGTAAATATAATTCCGTTTTTATCATAACCAAGTTTTATCATTTATCAATCAATTCGGCTCGGCTCACCCCGAACATAATAAATACTTATGAAATAAATTTATGTAATATTCGCAATGAACTCGGACCCAGCTAGTAGTTTTCGAGGAAAATGGTAACCCTAAAAACCCCTAAAAATGGTTTTAGTAACCCCTCCCGTTTTCTCAGCAATTCCGCCAACGTCCCATAGTGATACGTGAACGTTTATTATCGTCGTAACTCTAATGACATTACGTTGTAATGTAACGCTACGTTACGACAGCTTTGGCTGAGAGTTATGTCACCGCAGATCAGAAACTTTTTGTTGTCGTCAGCTGTTCAGCGGCGCGGCGTTCGCGACAGCGGCGCGCCTGAAGTGGGACCCGAGCGCGTACGTGCCGGTGCGCGAGGCGCTGCCGCGCGAGTACCGGCTGGTGTGCGCGGCGCTGGTCGGCGGCGCGACAGCCACGCTGCTGCTCGCGCACCTCGCGCTCACAGCGCTGTTTGTGCGCCGCTCGCCGAGGGTTAGATGTGCTGCTCTGTGCATTGTATGTATTACAGGATTTTTCTTTGGGTTTTGTCCTCTAGCTCTGATAGCGAAAACACATCTTAGTGATTCTGCTATGTATAATAATAATAATAATAATTAACCCGAATCTGGAAGCAACAAAAAGTTTATATTGTGCTAATAGTTCTTTCTGCAACAGGGGTAGTACCCAATAATCCAATACTAATAATAATACCCAATAATAATACCCAATAATCTCCGTCAAAGCCTCAACGTCATTGAACTGAAACCTAACATAATATTAATATATTACAAAAAGGCGCCATCTTAAACACCTCAAGAATAGTATCTACGAAAGTTCCTACAAATGGATGAAAACAATCAAACCACATTAAATACACCAATAACTCACCTCACCCTACAATTTACTTGGCCTTGCCCGTAATTATAGGTAAACCAGCAGATGCTGAGAAAAAAAAACTAGGAAATAATAATAATAATATTTATATGCCATGGAACTCATGGATACCTACTCAAAGGAGTTCCATGGCAACCGAACGTCAATAAAGACAGATGACGGACAGGTGATGCACAGCTTGGTTTTTGCCCTGATTGTAGCCCATAAAGCGAAGGCGGAAGGAAATAAATAAGGAGTAAACTGTTTGGGTACTAAGCCCGCCTTCTGCGCCAGAGGTCCCGGGTTCGATCCCCGGACAAGACAAATATTTGTGTGCTACATGTCTATTTGTGATGGTCTGGGTGTTTAATATGTATATTATGTATGTATTTACCAGGGGCGTGCATTGGTTTTCCAGCGAGGTAGGCACTAGAGGTAGATTTTAACTAGTCGTAGTTGCGATTATCATTTTGAAAATAAGAGGTTAGCTTACTAATAATATAAATGCGAAAGTAGTTTGTTTGTTACTATTTCACGCTAAAACTACTGAATGGATTTGGATGAAACTTGGCACAAAAATAGTATAAAAGCCTGAATTAAAGCATAGGATACTTTTTATCCCGATATTCCCGCGGGAACGGGTGGAACAGCGGGCAGCCGCTAGTAATGATATAAATTCGCTTACCACTTTTTTGCCGTATCCTTGAGGCTGTAAATAATGTTATGTGAACATGCTTCCTAGGTATAAATGGATAATTTTCATAGGCATCTGGCGGTCGAACGAATTTTTCACCACCACATATATCTCAAAAATGTATGGATAATAAACATGACTCTTAAAAAGTCACTTAAACAATGTCATTTGAGCGATTGCTGTAGTGGCTTAGCCCGTTGTTAATTTTGTTTTATGTCACTTCACTCACATCACTCACGAATTTTAATATACGAGCAAAATAACAACTGTTCGAAAGGTTCCGTACGTAATTTCTGTAAACAAATCCAATCCTCAGCACAATCGGCACACTCTAATTTTCAATTAAATTTTTATTGCATAATACTTATTTTATATACAAACACACACACCAACTCCTTTTTTCATAGCACTAATACTAAACACGGAAGGGAATTAACAAAACAAGTAAATATTAATGTAATTATCGAATTAACTCGTGCGGGCGTAATGTCAACAAACACACTAAAAACAAAAACATGGCCGGCACGGCAGCACTCTTGTTGCAAAACTTTTCTATCTCGTATTAAAAAGTGTGGTTGAATTGAATATGTCAACAAACACTCTTATGGCAGCGCAATAATGTTGAAACTCGTTCAACTAAACTTGCAGAGCGAGCTATGGGAGCGAGCACGGAGCGAGTGAGAGATATGGGGTCGGGGGTCGTCGGTTTATCTCGCGACAGTTCATTCGGCCGCCTGACCGCTGAGTAAGCGTGCTTACCTAACCCATTTCAATTGAGAACGTCATGTCTTAGGACGACGACGTTCACATTTTCGGTAAACATTATACGCGGTCGTATTACCTTGACCTTGACTTTTTATAATTTATGTTGTATGAAATGCTCTTGCTTCGAATAGGCAATCCGGAGCCTGCCTACTGTAAGTATTTAGCGTTAGGAAAAATTACGACGTTGAGCAAGCTATTCGTTACATATTGGGTGAAGTGTTGAATAGACATTTTGTTATAGAATATCTGAACCATATTGAACTAAATTAACTTTATATTATTAAATTAGTGGCATGTTATTTAGGTTTTTAATGAGGTAGGCAATGCCTAATTGCCTATACGATATGCACGCCCCTGGTATTTACAAAAAAGTACTTATTTATGTAGGTAAGTTTATCCGTTATCTAGTATCCATAACACAAATTCTTCATGAATATGGTGTGTGCATGATAATTGGTGTGTTGTATGCAATTATTTATTTATTAGTTATCACAGTTCCCGATATAGCAATGATTCTTACTGGAGAGAGGCGATTTTCGAGCCGATTCATTTTCTGTCGACTATTAAGAACCTAACCGCAGTTTCCAATACGACAATGATCCAGTGATGAGAGAAGCGATATTCAAATCGTTGCTATTAAGTCGTAAAATATGTTATGGCGGTGGTTGCAGTACTCCCTACTGACGGCGGCGCTGGTGTGCGGCGAGGTGGGCGGCGCGCTGTGGGCGTACGCGCGCGTGCGCGAGTGGGTGGCGTCGCGCGACGCGCAGCAGCTCGCCGAGCTCATGCAGGCGCGCGACCACATCCTCGCCGCGTTGCAGCTGCTCTCGCGCTGGTTCCCGCTGCCGGAGAAACTCAACGCCCTTATACAGGTTATCCCTTATCTATTATTGCTTAATAAATGCTGACCTCATTGATGCTATTCAGTAAGGATAGGTGAGGAGCTCAGTGGTTAAGTTGTTAACGTATTCGGCTTTTGGTGCGTTTTGCAATGGTTGGACATGGGTTGAGGTAGTGACCAAACCTCAAACCTAGTGGGTGGATATTTATACAACATTTCTAACAAAAATCTATCTATCTATTCTTTGTGTAAAACTGTATGTAAGCGTGAGGTGACATTTTGGCTACTCTCGCTTAATTATAACGACACAGAATCATTGCTATCGATAATCAGTTAATTTCTAAAGTGGAAATCAAGCTGCTTTACGAATAGCACTCAACATCACAAAGATTGATCTGATAATCGGAACTATCAATGATACGATACGTATGGTATTACAATTCTACTTATGTATTATATTATAACTTATACATATAAATTACTCATTAATGTACAGTTTAAATACAACACAATTTACATTTTAAACCTAGCGGTTATAAAAGACACACACACACCCTCTCCACATACTAACACTCTTCACTCTTTTACTTAATTAAATATTTTAGTAAGTACTTGTTTCATAGTTTCTAGTAGTTATTTTTTATGAGTAAATTCCTCGGGGTGAGACCTGGTGACCTGTACCACAAGTTTATTTCAAACTTTTTTCGGGCTCCAGATCTCATACTAAACAATGTCTACAGTTATGTTAAGCCTTGAAATGGTGTTTATTAGTATGAGATGAATAAAGTTTTTTTTTTTTTTTTTTTTTTTATAAACCAGACCCCTTCCATGCTCCATGTTAACCCGTTGGTCTTCGCTGCATTTGCCGTAGTTAAAACACACCAATCCACCATTATTTACCACCGGTGCCGACGACGGAAGATCAGCAATGTATGGTCTTATGGTCATAAGACCATACATTATGCTGAGTCGTGACCGTTTTGGGACCAATTACAATTTTCCCTCTCTTTCAGCTTAAGATATTTATGTATCTGTTTTTGTCTCAAATAATTCAAGTTACTTACCTACGTACAATTACATTAGGCCCATTTTATGTCATGGTCAATTCTTCTAATCCATCTTTCATAAGAAAAGCCTGTCATCCGCCAGTGGCTAAATCGCTGATGATACGCATATATACGCTGATACTCATATCCTTTAAAAGCTATAAAAATACAGTCTGAAAAAGTATCTTTTTCTAATTGATATATGCTTAATATCTTGTGCAGGAGGCGGAGGCGGACCTTCCTCGCAACGCGTACGCGGCGGGCGGCGCGGCGGCGGCGCTGGTGGCGCTGCAGGTGTCCGGCGCACTGCTGGCGTTGTTTGCAGCGCGGCGGCCCCGCCCGCGCGCCCCCAGCGCCTCCACGCTCGACAGCGCCGTTGGCAACGGGTACCAGCAGCTTGCCGGCGACGACTCGCGCACCAGGCTCACCTTCCAGGGGTAAGGTACTAGTATTATTTGTAATTCCTATAACCATATAGATATCTACCAAGATATCACCTATCAAGCGCCGCACGAAGACAGATTAATAAACGTGAGAATTTATTTACGAGAATATGGTGGTTACTGTAAAAGTGTTTCAATATAGCGCCGGAACCTCGGCTGATGTTGTACTTCTTCTTGCTGTATTATTCTACTTTAAGTAGCAATTATAGAGGTATAAATGACCTACTCTTAATTATATTGATGGTCAAAAAATATTTTATTAGCGCTTGGCGCTTTGTGCTTAAACAAACCATTAATAGCTTGCTATGAAAAAGTAAAAAAGAAATGAAACAGCGGCAGCGTCAAAAGCTTTGCGAAGAGTAAGAAGATTATTTTTGGTTGCTTTACAACGTATGTTATCTATAAATGTATCTTTATCAATAAGATATTGAACTAAAAATAAATAAATATTAAAATAAATGCTTAAAAATTTCTACACTCTTTACATGTGTGCGTCTCCTCTTACCTATAATTTTATTTAGTTAGCAAATTTATGGATAATCCGTTATTTGCTGTATGTGTAGTATTTAATTTAGAGCTGTGGATTTTGAAATAAAGAAATAAATAAATTATATTCTTATCTTTAGTGATTATTGATTTCCTTATTCCAGCGAGCCGCGGGCGCGAGACGGCAGAATTCGCACCGAATACAAGAATGGTCGTCTGGTGATCGTGTGAGGCCTCATCGCTTCCAAAGATCACATAATAGCTACCTCCACAAAATACTCTAACGAAAACAGCGAAGAGTCTGCTTTCACGGACTTTGAAATTGAAAACAATAAGTTGTTTACTTACTTAGCTTAGGCCTACGCTTACGTATGATGCAACTGGCGTTTATAAAAATGACTGAACGTGATTTATACAGTTATTACAGAGATATTTTAATTTTAAAAGTGCATTAAAACAATACTGATAAAATATTAATTTTTCATGTGCTACGACGTAGCCGAAGCTCGTAGCTCGTAGCACATCTTTAGATGCGATTGTTTGCATAATAATATCGGTTTTGATTTTTCTTTATTATTCCATAGCTATGTTTTATTCGTATAATTTATGTTGAAAAGACTTGTCAATTGAAATTCGTAGCCAAATGTAAGTAAATGTAAGTACATTGTAAATATTGTCGTAGTTAAGTGTTACTAGTAAATACGTTGTTAATAAATAAATGAAAATATTGTATGATTATTATTTGAAATAAATGAGGTACACAAGGCTGGCGGTATCGAATATCCGCCCTAATGTTTGGTTGTGGTGTTTTGTTTAAATTCGATCCGCCTCAGGTATGTTTCTTAATTTTCTTATTCTAAAATGGAAATTAAACCATAGACTTTTGAATAGTTCAACATTTATTTATACATTTGAAATAGAATGTGTGTAGCCACCACAGGGGGAGGGGGAAGGGACGCGCAGTGGGGGGAGGGGAGGGGAGGTGGCCATCTACTCGTACTCTTACAGACTGTGCAAAAATATATAACCGGTGCCGCGGCACGCCTCCAACCAAATACTGATCTATACAACAAGTATATACGTATAGCTATAGTCGTAGATATCTACGCATTATACTAACCAACAAAATGGCGCGGCGCGCGTCCTCGCGGCCGACATCATTTCTTTGTGCCAAAATTCGGACGCTTCCCTTATTACAATAAATAATATATCTACCTGTATTACATTAAAAATCGATTATTTGGTTCGAGAAAATTAATCTTAGAAGTAATTTAATTTCATATTTAATAAACAACATAACAAAAATTGTATCACGATCGCAATATAACAACAAGCGTCCGAGGTTTAGCGGAAACCTTATGTAGTTGAATACTTTAATAATTACAATAATTTAGAAGTATAGTTTAAGTACCTATACGAGTAGTAGGACGCCACGGCGCCGGCGCAAAATGGACGATGTCGGTTCCCGAAGGAAACTTGACTTGACCGCGCCCCCTTATTCTGTAACTCTGACGGTTGTGGGCGATCGATATGGTATATGGTTAAAGAAAGTGCATTGCTGCTTTTTATAGAAAATCGTTACATTGATTTTTACTATAACAGCCTATGTACACTCATCGGCAGCTACGGCTTTACACGTTGAGCTTGAGAGCGCCCTTACGTCGCTCGTAATAGCGACGGTTTTCGTAGTGCAAATGCAAAGCCGTACGAGCTGTTGACCGTACTTACACCAAATGCCAAACCGGTTGCCCACTAAAGCTATAAAAGTTACAGAATAAGGGGGTGGTCAGACAACAGACAACACGAGGCGTGCGCAGGCGCGGCGGCCGGCGCCGGCGCGCCGCAGCGTACACCACAACATACCTATCTATAAATCGTCTACGTGATCACACAACATGATATGATATCTCATTTCAATAAATTCACATAAATATAGTAATTTAATCACACCTCTTTATATTTAACATTCACATAGCAACAGTGATTACTGCCGTTAATTGAATAGAGACTAGATAGACATCCGCGCAAGACATAAAGCACCCGCAAAAAAAATATAATATTAACATACTGTAAAGTCTTATTTACAACAATAACAACGTCTGCCTGCGGCGCAGTACAAATTTCTCACTCATTCCGAAAAATACTTAAGTGTACATGATATCTCGCCAGAGACCGCAGCCGGGCCTTATTACTTAATAATCAATAGTACGTGACGAATACAGGTGATAGAGTTCCTACCTCATACTTTAAGTTTACAGAGGATACCATAATCTTGAAGCCGATTCGTGTGCTGGAGACGGCGTCCTTGAGGGGACTGACCTGCCGGTACATCTGATTGCAACATAGTTATTCAGTGCATTACACTTCAACCGAAAATGGATGGCAAACAATTGCAAAGCAAGTATTTTAATTACTACACGCGCAGTGAACCGCGTATGTGTGACACTGTACGGTACGGACGCGGTCCTGCAGCCCCCCTGCAGCGTGAGCGGCTACTATCGGCGCTCGTAGCTCGACAACGTTTCATTATCCTGCTCACATCTTGGGTAAGCAGGGCAGCATCATACGCCATATCGCGTGATATAGCGGTGTCCACGCTAGGGGGGCTGGTCTGGTACTCCCTGGGAACAGACCATGTTGCTGCTTTGTCCCTGGTTAACGAACAGCAACTCGGCGGGTCAGTCCCCTGTATAGTGGAGTCGGCCGTGGTGCGCGCGCGCTTATCTGTACGACTGCTGCTGCTCGGCCAGGAAGGGGTTGGCGGGCGAGGGCCGCGGCGCCGGCGCCTGCCCCGGCACGCCCAGGCTGTCCGCGCCGGCGTAGCTCTGGGTTGGCACAGAATAAACATATCAAAATATTTTGGATTAAACTAGTCACTTTCGACAAAAAAACTGTAACATCATTAAGAAATCTTAAAAGAATCGCTTCGCTTTCTTACACAAAATCTGTAAGAAAGCTAACGAACACTGGGTTGGCACAGAATAAACATATAAAAATAGTTTTGGATTAAACTAGTCACTTTAGACCAAAATATCGCTTCGCTTTCTTACACAAAATCTTAAACTAAAATAATTATTATTATCATCTCAGCCACATGACGCGGCTGTTGGGTAGCATTAGTGATAGTAACTATATCCGTTTTATTTGAACAGGCGAATTAGCTCCTTTACCAATTTTGCATTATTGTTACACATTGAACACAATATATTAAGATTAAGTATTGCTTCGGAAAGCACATGAAGCCGTCGGTCCGGGTATATTTGCAGTCGTTAAAACCCACCATCTGCCCGTGTGGTCGTATTCTCTTTATCTATCCATTAGGAAAGCTAGTGCTCCAGCTGTGAAGATATTATTTAAATGATTGATGTTGATGAAGTAGTGACCTGTGTGGCGCCGTAAGAATCGTGGTGCGCGAGATCAGCGAGGCGCGTGGAGGACAGCGCGCGAGGCAGCGGGTTGGAGGGCACGCCGTGCGGCGCCAGCACGCCCGCCTCGGCCACAGCGCGCGCATCCTCGTCCGCGCCCGGCCCGCCCGCGCCCGTGTCCAGGTCGCCGTCGCGGAAGTTCACGAACGCGAACGCCACCAGCGCCACCGCGCACAGCAGCCCGTAGCCGGCGAAGGTGCGCGTGGTGCCCCACTTGGCCACCGCGATGCCACCCAGCACGGCGCCGCAGCCGCGCCCCAGACCGTGATGTAAACCTGCGATAGAGTTGTGATAACGTTAAAATGGCAAATACTAGTTCATTCAATAAGTTCGTGGCTCAAGGTACTTCGATGTAGATTTTGGACCCTTTGACGATGGCAACAACTATTTTAGACGAGTTTCGAAAAAAAATTTGTCAAAAATTTTGTCCTCAAAATGTTTAGTTACGGTTTCCAAAAAAAATTATAAATTTCGGCGTCATGGACATTGGGTGACAAGCTGTGAGCTGTACAACAAAAAACTGATAACTGCACTTTAATCTTGAATATTTTTCGAATTAATTACGAGAATCCGTTTTTCGAAAATGTTACAAATGACAGATATTTTTAAATTTTAACTTTAAATTTTTTGATTCCGTGTTGTTAAGGATTTGGGCAAGATTTAAATTGGCTGTAACTTTTCCCACTGAGCTCAGAATTTGTTAATTTTTATTTTGGATTCAAGCCACTAGCATAGCTAGCCTTGGTTAGTGTCTGTATTATCCAACTTCATAATTCAAAAAAGTTACAGATTTTTTTTTATGATTTTGTTATCAGGTTTTAAGGCAAAAATTCAAACTGAATTTGAATGAAAACGACTATTTCTGAAAATCAAGCAGAACAATTTTAGAATTATCTGAAGTCGTTTAATTTAAATTTTAAAACTGCATAAATATCCGGCTGACATGGCAAATTTGAATTGATATAATTAATTATTTTTTTAAACAAAACTGGAGGAATATTTTTAATAAAAATTAGGTGATTTTAGCATGGAAAGGCTTAGCTTTATTTAAGATGCAATAAAAAATTCTCGTTAAACTCCAGGAAGTACTTCGGGCCACGAACTTATTGAATGGACTAATAGTTCGATGAGTTGCCTAAAGCAAGCAAGCAAGTTTCAAGTCTCGTTCTCTCGGGTCGGGACATTTTGAGGACAATTTTTGAAGTGAAAACTTCTTTAGCGGCGTTGAGCACTTTTTCTGTAATGGGTATAAAATCTTAAACTCGCGTCAGGACACGTGACCTGATCGAAAAAGCGTAGGACGGATGGAGAGTAGACACTATTATATTAAGATCTCTCATTACTACCAACTTTCATATTGATGCCAGGTCAGTTTTAATGGATTTACCTGCCAAATCAAGTTGGTCTCCGTTTTTATCAACTTTTTATGAAGTTGTGGTCTAGATATAGTGGATTTTGATCGTTTTTTTCGTTTAAGAGGTTTTCACTTCTGCCGGCACTCCCAGAGTGCAACCCGTTGTTTTTTTAATTAGGGGGAGATGTAGTACGTATAGTGAGTACGGCAGCACCACAAGCAATGAAGAGGTATTGGGTACCTTGCAGCACTCCCTGCGCGGAGGAGCGTAGACGCGGCGGCGTGGCGTGCGCGATGTAGGAGCAGCAGGCGGCCCACACGGCAGCGTGCGTCACGCCCTGCACGAACTCGAACGGCAGCACCCACCACGGGTTGGTCAGCCATGAAATATACAGGAACCGGAGCACGTTGCCCGCTAGCCCCAGGCAAAGCACCTGAAGTCAACCATCACCATGTCTTCTGGATCACCAAGTTTTTGCATCATTATCCGCTAATCATAACGGATACTTCTTATCCACCAGGATAAGAAGAATGGAACATAACAAATCACGTGGACCCAATACCCGTTTTGTAAAGATTGAAAAACAGTCAGAACTAATTTATCTGTGCCTTACGGAGAACGGAGCTAGAGATAATATGTTTTTAGTCTTCTATCCCTAATCCCGAAGATGTGATTATTGCGAAAGCTACTTAAACCGCCACAATCACAGGCCGACTGCGCTAAAGAACCAAGCTATGATTTTGCCTCGTATTTGAATGTGGCGAAAAAGTCATTATCTATTTATTTAATGATAACTTACCTTGACGTGACCTAATTGGGTGATCAACTTGAAACTAAAGAAGTACGCGAAAATCTCCGATATGTGATTGATTACGGAGGCGACGCCGAACAGCGTCGGTGATCCGTCGATGTCCTGCGAAAAAGGTTTGACAAATGTTTAATCTTTACAATTAATTCTTAGTCAGTTTGATTCTGTTTAGTTTGATACATTTATTTTGTTCGTATCCGTGTCAAGAGATGGCGCTGTATGCCACTGAATCGCGGTATGAGCCTACATTGTCAATTTGCATAGGTGCAATTATTTATGATAATTAAATCGAGTTTTTCTGTGAGTACTAATTGTTTGATTCGTAACAGATTCGTAGGCACAATAAATGGTTTGAACAAATGAACATTTATTTTTATATACGACGCTTACGACTTTAAAACGCTAAGCTTGAAACGCTTAGCCTTCATCACACTGTAAAGTAATGATAGGCTGAAGATGGAACCGCAATTTCATCCGGAATCCTCAATCACTGAGGAACTGGCTATCTTATCTCTTAGCTGCCATACACAGAACAGAAAAAACAGTTTTTTCTGTTCTGTGCTGCCATAACACAACAACGCTGAAAAGATTGTTGCTATGGCGACAGCCTTTGACAAGATGGTTGTAGCTAGCCAGGCGGACTGGAATAAATCCTAGCACACATGATGTGATAATAAAAAGGACCTATTCATGAGTCCTTCCAGCCGGATATAAAGCGTGGAAGTGGTAAATACCTGCAAATGCCAGAAGAGGAAGGTGAAGATGAGGCCGATGCCGAAGCCCATGAACCAGGCCACCAGCAGGAAGGAGGCAGCCTTCACGTTCTGAAACTGCTTCAGCACCGTCACCCACTCGGGCATCTCACGCGTCGTCTGCGCGAACACCTGCACCAACGGAACCCGCTACTCAGCGCAACTCGGATGTCTCCTCTCGAATGTTGTTTAAATGTGAGTTTACAAAGGTTTCTTCTCATTTATGGAATCTGCAGTATAGTATTTTACTACACTAGTATATTGTTCTGATGATGAATAGATCTATAGATTAAGGTAGGTATTTGACTATTATTAAAATGCTGATATTTTAATCTACTGTAATTCTAAAATATAATGTTAGAATAAGAAATGTAAAAGAATTTTGGTTATTATGGAAATCTAGTCCATTTGTAGTCAGAACAGAACTGTGATTATCCATCATCATCATCGTCGTGGTGATACCTTGGCGTGGTGCAGCGGCGGCTGCTGCGGCTGCGGCGCGCTGGTGTCGAGGCCAGGCAGCTGCAGTTGCTCCGCCAGCTGCTGCTGCAGCTTCTCCTCGTGAGTGGGCTCCGCGGGCGGCGGCGCCGGCGCCTCAATCTCGCTTGAAACGAACTCGTACTTGAACCGGATCTGCAGGACACAATTTATGGTGAATTTAAAACCTTTGTGGAATTCGTCATTATGTACAAACTTTTTGTATGAAGCAATCGTCGACTTACAAAAATCTTATAAGTCGCAGTGACTATCTACAGTTTCGAGTGGAGCTGCAATAGCCCCATATATCCTACAAATAAATGTAGCAACCGTAAATTCCAGGTTGTCATGTACCGCAAGGGTGAGCGTTCGGTTTGTTGAATCAGAGTGACCCTCGGTATGTATATAGGTAGCAAATAGCAATGATATAATCATGTTGTTCCTAACAATAAGATTAGAGGCTATTCTAACCTGTGAGGCGGTCAGCAGAGCAGCACCCATCAGCACGGAAAAGGTGGCGAAGCAGATGGTGTAGTTCTTTTCGTAGCGTTGCGGGCCACCGCATGGGTGCGAACTAAACGCTGTGCTGTGGTCCAGCGCGATGCCCACGAAGAACATCGCCAGCCCCCACCCCAGCGAGCCAAACATACGCTGATGGCCGTATCTAACCAAAGTATTTTGATTAATTAGGGTTACGAATTAATCAAGTTGTTAAAACAATTATTAAAAATAAGACGTTAGTGGAAATTTATTTGTTTACCTGTCAGCATCTTCTCCAAGCAGTGTAATGACGGCAGAGTCAGCTAAAGTGATAGCGGGTGCGCTGAAAAACTCCCCGATGACTACGAGCAGCAACAGCAGGAAGAAAGTCTTCTGGATGTCGGGCGTGCGGTACACGATGTAGGAGTGCAGCGGCGTCACCCAGTCCGACTGCGACTCGGGCTTGTAGTTGATCGCGTCGTTGACGGGCAGCGGCGAGCCCTCGCGGGGGGCGCCCGATGGCCCACGGAACGAGCGCGTCGCCGTCGGAAACTCCGCGTCGTAGTTCGGGACCATCAGCTGGTACGCTGTGTTGTTCACCGGCAGCACGCAGCCCACGGCCGTCGGCTGCACCCAGCTCAGCGGCAACGTGAACACCACCCACGCCCCGAGGGACGCAAGCAACAGGGTGCGACCTTTCTGCCAACGATCGGCTAGGCTTCCCCAGAACGGGGCCGACAGGAACTCGACGAAGGGCCTCGTGCCTATGAGCAGGCCGCACTGGCCAGCATTCATGCCCATCTGCTTGAAGTAGACGCCCATGAGCGGGAATAGGGAGCCGAAGGCGGAGTAGAAGAAGAAGTAGAAGGTCTTGACGGTGAGCAGCTCGGGGTCGACCGCGCCCGCGCCGCACATCATCTCCAGCAGGTCGCTGCGCCCGCGCACCTTGTGCGTCGCCTCCTTCGGCGCCGGGTACCTGACGGAGGATGTATTGTTAAAAATAGCATTGTAAAATGCAAAATTAAAAAGTTATAATTAGATGGCTGTTTCATCTTAATCGATAGTCAAACATCTGTAAAGATGTTTCTTTCGAATGCGAGGATATTTCTCTCATTGATGAAGCGACGGTGGCCAACACCGTAGAACGGTGAATATACTAGAAAAATTCGACGTGTCCTCATAGGTCTCTGTAGCATAATTGGTTAGTGCATTGGGCCGGACTCCCAAGGATGCGGGTTCAAATCCCGTCAGGGCGACATAAGACTAGTTGCTTTTTTCTAGTATATTTTCTTGTTTAATATGTATCACATAAAAATAGCATTGTAAAATGCAAAATTAAAAAGTTATAATTAAATGTATTGTTAAGTTAATATATCGTATATAAAATCTCATTATCCAACTCAGAAGTCGTAGTGCCAACAAATTTTTATTATTTATTTAATTGTTAGAGGATTCTCTAGCAGTCAGTAGAAGAAGTGAGTGTTATTGTGACGATGTTGTTGCAGCCGCGTATTTAATTTTAATATAGTTTTATTTGGTAGTTTCATATTTGAATTTTGATAGTTTTGAGTATCTGTATACCCCCAGGGGGTCCAAATTGGGGGCTCTAGTGGAAGTTGTGTTTGCGCGTAGCGTAGAACGTAACGCTTTATATTGACGTACGAGTACTCGAATTATTGTTGAATTTTGGAATACACTGAGAGTACTTTGTAATTTTCGTCGATGCGTCTAACTGATGTCGCCATCGATCATATATTCTGGAGACGGAGCTGCGCGGACAACATCCCCTATCGGTTGCACCGCTGCCATAGTGCGAACCCATTATTGAACTTTTCGTTGAGACTTTATGTGGTTGTGTGTGCTGAGCTTCCTATGAATATACCAGGAACATTGGCAACAGCTGGCGCCGCAGGCATAGAGTAGGCTTTCGACTCATTTCCGTAAGCCCAGCACTGGATCGTTTGTTTTCGTTTATTATTTTTTCGTATCCTTGTTTCAAATCCTACAACCGACTTTCTCACGATTCGCGAGTGCGCGTCTAGATGTCCAGAAACCATTGATTACATTGTGATGAAACTTTGGTAGGGTGTTCTGGGGTCGTCTGGCTCAAAATATCTATATATTTCTTTATTATTATTGTTTATTTCGGAACGAGGTCCATAGTGTTAGTTACAGAATTTATCTTATAAACTATCAACTACCTATGTTAGTATTTTATAGTTTTGTTTGTTTAACTGAAATGTCGAATGAATGACAAACGGAATCGGTTCGGGTCAGTTTTGTCATACAAATACTATACTCGGTTTAAAAGTGTCTGTGTCGCTCAAGCATTCTCACATTAGCATAAATAGAGAACAGCTTCCATACTACACGGCGCCGTGTTGGGGGCCATCCCCGTTTGATGGTGCCTACACGGCGCCGTGTATTGGGCATGGAACGTGTTAAACTAAGATAATTGATTATTTTATAACATGTAAGTATGTGAAATAATCAATACCTTAAACTTTCCTATATTATTTATATATTACGTGGCATTGCAACGCATGCCGAGTACATAATTTCTATATTAAAACTGTAAGTGAAATCTCATAACTACTATTGTCAAAATGTTTAGTCTCCACGATTTCACTCCCACATGGACGAAGTTGCGGGACTAGCTTGACAACAGTATGGGCCACTAATGAAACTCGGTCAGTGCGGCCTGCTTAAGGCCGGCGATGTCAAGAGCAAGAGCATAAGCGCTTAATCCAAAATACGCGTTTTCGCCACAACGAAGTTGTTTAGTAGGTCAGTGACGGAAGGTTAACCCGTGCTAATTCAAAACCACAAAGACGGCCGTTTTCCAATAATTTTCTTCGAGGATAACTAATTATAATATTAATAACAATAAAAATAGCCTGTGTCACTCAGGAATTAAGATTTTTAATGGTGAAAGAAATTGAAAAATCGGTTTCGTACCTAGTTTCAGAAGTTACTTTCTACTTCTTACAAACTTTACTTAGACAAGCATATAAATTGAGAAAATTCAGTCCCTATAAGTACCTACAAAAATAAAACCAATGTAGCTTTGATCAAACTGTTCCATCCTCCTAAACGAAGGGGCTCGAATATTCAAATAAACTTTATTTAGTTTTGATCAGGATGTCTGAAGTGCAGTATAGTAACTGTATAATTATAATACACTACGGAGGACGCGCCGCGTTATAACGAACATGTCGTAGACTACTAAATCATTGATTATGCGTTTTATGGGCAATATAAAACACCGATTCGGGGAGATATCTTTATCACCCGGAATCGGAATTTTAATTGACGATGCCGTCATTCTAATACTTACTCGCACAAAGATGTGTCATCTCGGTGCAATCTATAGTATTCTACTATCTATGGTGCAACATTAACCCGCGCCCGTCTCTTCCTCTTCCCGGGGTGGAGCTTGCAATTATTTTTAACTTTATCAGATCTGTAACGAGTGTCCTTGAAGTGTGTAAGGAGGACACAGTACAGGGAAGCGATGAAACAAGTTATTTATTTTCACTTTTATACATATGCGCATGTCAATCTCTAGCGCTATAAATAAATACTTCACTTGCTTTTTTATAATAGCATGTAATTAAGTACTTTAATTAAGTAATTAAGTACGTTTTTTTTTATAAATAATAATAAATAATTGTACGTATACAAACACACCAATTATCTAGCCCACGTTAAGTTTCATGAAGAACTTCTGTTATGGATACTAGATAACGGATAAACATACACTTATATATTTTTTTTTGTAAATACATATATATACTTAGTATACATATTAAACACCCAGAACAAGACAAATATACATGTACATGCACACAAATATTTGTCTGGTCCGTGGATCGAAAATATTCTTATAAATGAGAATATTGTATAACATCAGTAGGTTATACATAGGGACAGATTTAGTTGAGTTGTTTAGGACGGGCGTGATTGATCGTGGGCAGGTTTGTGTTTATGGGCAGCATTTGGGCGGGCAGCCATGGACGGCCCTTCTGCCACCCGAATGCTATTTTAATACTACAACTTAGCTTTGGTAACAAATACTCTGTGATAACTCAGTTCAGTTTCATCCAGCTTAAGTAAAGAACCTTCGATCACGTAACTACCAGCCGTCACTCGTCGGTACTATTTATCAACACCGAGCCCACTTCAATAGCGAAGAGCGCACACTTCAATCTTTAATCCATAATCTGTATCAAACTGTTATCCAACCGTGGAATACTATTAAATAGTTTTTCACTTGATAGCTTCTCATTTAAAAACATAATGTAATCTACTTCGCGACGAAATGCATCAGGGAGACTCAGCCACAGATGTTGTATGTCTGACGCTGGTGATGCCAGAGGTTCTTCAATTCTATGCCACTGTCTAATACGTCTATAAGTACTAATACGTCTATGAGTTCATGCTCTTGTCATGTCAAGTCAAAAATATTTTTTCACAATTTGTTTAAAGACCGAATTTTAGACCTATTGAAGATTTCAGTTACATATTAGAACATATCTTTTTAGACATTGATTAAGACATAAATTACTTATCGTCTTATTTATTTAAGGATACAGAATCGTATCATAATTACGGAAGGGTGATAAATTTTGACTGATATAGATTTGGTGAGTAAAATAAATGTGCTGTCGGTAGTGGTAGTGTTATGAGTGTAAAGTGGTCGTGTCGCACCTGGAGGTGTCCACCTCGCCGAACTCATCGGGGTTGACGAGCGGGCGCAGCGCGGGCGCGGGCCCGGCGGGCCCCACTGGCTGCGGCTCCATGCTGCGGACTGCCGGATCAACCCGCCGAACGCCGCACGCCGCCCGCCGCCCGCCGCCCGTCGCCCGTCGCCGGCTCGATACCGCCGCGCCGACCACCGCGCATGCCCGCGCTGATGCCACCCGCGCATGCCCGCGCCCCTAACGAGCGCCTATATTCGACAGTTACCATCTAAGCGGTTCTATACTGATCATGTGCCAACTGGGTTCATAGAAATAGAAATAGCTTTTATTGCCTAAAACTGTGTACAATGGTTGGAATTACAATGTTAAAATAAGTCACAACAGTTCTATACTGATCATGTGCCGACTGCTGTCGAAGTTATTATTATTAACCTTGTATGTAGACAGTTAAAAATATTCTTGATATCGATACCATAATAATAAGATATAGACCGACAGCCAAGAGTAATTCTACCGCCTTTTTAAACAATGGTTTGACGAAAAGTTGTCATTGGCAACAATGTCAGAAGCAGATCACAGATTCCAGATGATAAATAAGAGCAAAATGCTTGGAATTAAACTATTGCTCTTTTGCTCTTCCAATACAAATTTTCTTCGTTGCATTTATAGTGTAACCAGAATAAATACTTTATTTTCATCAAATTAAATTGAATGACTCAGTGTCACAACAACAGACCTCATTGTTTTTGGAAATTTCCTCATTACAAAAATTGTAGTCCCAGTTCTCATTACCGTTTGTCCGTTTTTGTTCCTTCGAGCTCCGTGGTAGTACGTACACCGCACCGGTTTCAAGGTGTCGCCTACTCTGAGGTCCTGGGTGCGAATCTCGGTAGGGGCAAACGTTAGTATGATGAATACGAGCATTTGTACCTGAGTCATGGACGTTTATATATATTTCTACACATAAATACTTATGTATGTTTATTTTGTGTATAATTTGGTCTTTGTTGTTATGTTTTGTAATCTGCCAAATCGCGCACCAACGGGGCTTTTTTTTTTTTGTTTGTTTTGAGTGAGGGGAATGCATTTACTCATACCGAGCGGTTATGCTGGGCTCACCAAGAATACTGGACTCGCGAGTCCAGGACTCTATTTCTCGCCGCCACCAACGGGCCCTGCCAGAATACCAGCGTTGCCGGGACACATTTTGTGTCACGGCAACACGTGCTGACGCAAGGTCCATATTCGACCATAAAGACTGTATCTTGTTATTTGTTTTTTTTTATTTTATTTTATTTATTGTTTGTTACCGATCTGTTTCTTTGTATTACTGTTCGTTTTGATCTTAGTTGTATGTGCATTTGTGTTGTATGGTCTTTTTGTCTTTATTTTTTTTATTTTCTTTATTTAGGAAAACAACAGCTGTTATACATCACAAAGGAATCAATAACATATATAATGTTACAGTAGCCTAAGAGTTTCCACTAATAAACATGACTATTATGTTGAGTAGGTAACAAAATTATACAAATCAAAAGGTAAGTACTAAGTTAATTTGAATAAACGGTAAAAAGAAAAAAAATTGACAAATTCCAAAATTACAACGTGAAGTCAGGTTGGTACTACTTATACTTAACAAATACTAATCATTATTCATCAAACGCAAGAGATTACGAAAGCGGTTAAATTTTTCATGAAATATATCGATGTGGTTAAATTTAGAGTTATACTCATTTGCAGCTCTAATTATAAAACAATTCTTCCTATAGTTGACCCTACACAGCGGAGAAACAAATGTATGTAAATGTTGTTACGAGCACCAAGTCGTGAACATTTAAAACGTAGCTTACTAAGCAAGTAAGGAGAATCAATTAAGTTATTTATTATTTTGTATAGTAATAAATTGATCCCTATGGGTTCGTCGCGTGGACAGAGACTCAATTAAATTTATAGTCGTTTATAGTCGTTTCTTCTAATAATTTATCGAGCAGGTACAATATTTCAAGAATTTTATAGTACCTACTTCTCGGGATACGACGAGTAAGGTGTATCAATAAAATAAATTCGTAACTAGGAAAAATAACTTTATTTTCATAAAATAAACAAAAACCGAACATGTAAAACAATTCAAACAATAAGAACAAACAGTTTTAAAGTTATTATAACGATTAAGTAATTACTCTTCTACATAGAATCTAATGATGCAGTCTACCGCACCTAAGGTCAACGTCAAACTATTACATAAGCGCTATTTTGCGTGTGAAGTGAGAGGTTATCGTAATACAAATGTTGAGTTTGATATGACATTGCCTGATAGTTGCGGTAGTAATAACTTATAATTCTAACATTAATTTCTGGTTATAAATTAGAATTAATTTAATAAGAATTTATTTGTATAAACTACGATACAATAATAGTTTTAATCACTCTATCATCCCATTTTCTTACGATGCAATGTCTGATTGGCACAATGTTGTGATGTGATTTAGCAACAAACATTGACTCGTCTCACAATTTTCCCAAGCGGGATTAGAACCCGCAACCTTTAGATTTTCGGTCGAATGGTCTTCTTATTGAGCTACCGAATGTTATGAGAACACGTCGTACTTTTTAATCATAATAATTGGAAGAGTTGAGAGATTGGATCGGCCTTTCAAAGGTATGGCATATATTTGTGTTGTGAGATGCGTAAATTTTTTCATAGTAATTTGCCATAGCATTCTAAATTCAAAATTTCAAATTCATTAATAAGATATCAGACCGGAAAGAATTGCCCCACCATAGCAGTTCACCGTCCGTTGCGCGGCGAGGAGGCGGCGGCGTGCGCGGGCGACGACGAGCGGCGCGAGCGGCGTGAGCGGTGCGACGCGTGTCGCGCCAGCCGCACGCTCGCCGCGTGCATCGACGAGCGCCGCCGCGACCAGCGGGTTGCACTTGCTCCCCCGCCTGGGGTTACCAGACAAAAAAAATCAAAGACCGAAGAAAAAGCCTGATTTCCTTAAAAATATTGACATTTTGCCTTAATTTCTTTTTTCTCAAACGTTAAGTACGGGGCTCTCAGAAGAGTAAAAAGACTTTAGCATTTTTTTTATGGATAACGTCAATATAGTTACGGGCTGCTTAAATGAATAAAAAATATTTTAGTTAGGTAGGAACTAAAACTTATTAATAAAAAGATCTACACTATTCTATTGAAACTGCAAAAAGTCCTGAGGAAATATGGTCGTACCGGCGCCGGCGCCCGCGCCCGCCGACTGCAGCGACATGGAGCGCAGCCGCTCCTCCTCGGGGCCCTCCTCCTCGTCCAGCTCGCCGCGCGTCGACGACGACCGCGCGGGCGTCGTGCTCGGGGACTCCTCGATCAGTGGGCCCTGGAATTTATTAATGTAGCTTCTAAGGGACTTGATGTACGGCCAGAGTGATGTAAAATGTATGGCGCCTTATCACAGTGCGCCCTGGGTGCGCGCCTGGGGCGCTTTCTACATAAACAACCTGAATGATGTTCAGGCAACAGGTCACGCTTGACCTTGAGAGCGCACCAATGTAATTCGTAATAACTAGTGGCGCTTTTTGCAAAATAAAACAGTGTTAAACCTGACGTGCTGTTCAATCGTGAATATCAATCGACCTAAATAAACGAAACTTTCTAATTGAAATAAAACAACTTTTGCGGAATATTTATTTATATTTGAGGTTTTTTGGTTTACCGACGTTTCGGTACCTTTTCAGTTGCCGTGGTCACGGGTTGACGGGGTGGAAACCTTCTAACTTAATCGTTTCTACTCAGCTATTCATTTAGAGATTTTGTACTCTACATTCAGGAAAGGAGGATTTCGAAAAAATTCTGAAATACCTGCAACGGTTTGACCGATCGCTCAAATTTGAAGACGAAGCGCAGCTCGTCCCAGAAGCGCGTGAGGAACGGCGCGGGTGGGCCGCGCGGCTTGCGCGCCGCTAGCGCCAGGTCGCAGCACGACAGCACCACGCCCGCCGCGCACCCCACCACCAGCACCAGGAACAGCCCCAGGAAGCTTGCCATCGACAGCTTCGAGCTCTCGTGCTCGTCCACCTCCTGCCGTCACAACCGGAATATATACCACAAACGTTAGTATAACGTTACGCACATAGAGAGGATGTCGATGGCGCAGTCGTTTGCAGCCTTTGCAATTATGGTCGATCAAATCAATGGATATGGGCAATCTAAAAATTTCCTCGCTTCGGAAGACACGTTATGCTCAGCGCAGTGGTTTGCGCGTTTGAAATTTGGTGGTTATGATATGGTCGATCAAATCGATAAAAAAATTATTGTAGCACTAAGTTTCCCTTCAGAAGGAACATTAAACCATCAGGCGCTCTATTTTTGATTCACTCGTCGCGCGTCGACCGCTTCGTTTCTACTGATTTTTTCTACTGATTTCGTTCGACATACGAATTTCCGTATTTTTGAATCGCTCGACCGCAACAAGTGCCCTCACCCACTCGTTGCAATCGAACGAAACAAGCGTGGAACGCGTGACTTAAGTCTCATGCGTGTGACGTAAGTCATACGAGCGATTTAAAAATAGAGCTCCAATCCCGTCCCAGCTGTTTTGCAGTCATCATCATCTATTTTTCCATGTTGGGCTTACGTGGCAGGTTATGGCCTATCCTCATTACCCATCCTCTAAGAACACATATGCCTTACCAGTGGGGCACATATTAAAATAGTTGATGAGGATGTGTCACATAAAGAATTCTCGTATCGCCACAGAGGTTCGCCGAGATCGAGTGCTGACCTTGCAAGCGCCGCCGCCGTGCTTCTCGTTCCACCACTTGTGCTTCATCTCGCGCAGCACGCCCGCCTCCTGCAGGTTCAGCAGGGCCAGGTTCATCTCGTGCCGGAGCGGCGAGTCTGCGTGCATCAGATAGTCATGCTTTTTTAATAAGCCTATGATACGATATAAGTATTTAAAAATATAAAAAAACTAGTCGTGTCTAACAATAACAGTCGGGGAACTTCCCTTGACCAGTAGAGTTTTTTTGGGAAACGTTTATTCGAAAAGTAATAAGGTAATCGTAATTCCTTTATCAAGTGAAAGACATATTAATGATCTATTATTTGTCATTCATACAGACACTACGAAAAAAAAAGTTATTTTTGCAGACGAAAAATTATAGTGGCATTTTGGGTAGGTGTAGGTAATCGGTAGTCAAGTGAATACCTTATTTAATATGATAATAATAACAATATAAACTTTATTGCATACGATACTAAAACAAACACATACAGAGAAAATGACAAAAAAGAGCTACATAGCAATCTCCTCTAGGCAACCTTGGGTGAGAGATGGAACCCTTCATGTCCGAGTTCGACTCGCACTTGGCCGATTTTTTTAATATAGCTTTTTTTTAAAACTCTACTGATCATTCGGGAAGTCCCCCGACTGTACCTCATGGAAGTATTCTTACTTTTCTTCATTGCGATGCCGTAACCCTTGCTGTCCAGTGGTTCGCCCACCTGTGGCAACAGTACATTAGTTAGTTATTCTGTTGTCCACGTAATGTGCGTTTGTAAAGTCAGTAAGGCCACTAACCATGGTGACCTCGCAGTTCCGCTCGATGGTGTATTCGATGCTGGTGGACTCCATTAGGAAGGCGTAGTTCTCTGTCATCACCCTGTGATCATAATTGTGAGGTTGTATGATATTCAGCCAAGTGTCGCCATCTCCCAAAGAAACACGCTAGGTATTTTTACTGAAATATCAAATCGTTTAGATTAGACTTTTTTAATGATAACGTTGATATACCGTCGGTTGTACAAACATAATTTAATCAAAATTACTACATACTAAAAATAGATTACAATACTTGTAAATGCCGATGTCATTGTCTTCAGGCATCTTCTGTTTGCTCATTTCGTCAAACATTTTCTGGTAGAGCTGATTTTGGGAGTGCTGAAAAAATTGTAGAAAAGCTACATAAAGATGCTTTCTTAACTTGAGTTTTTGGTGAACCTAGATCAATCAATGTAGTTAACCAAGTTTCTTGATCTTGTGATTGGTTACAAATACAACAACATAAGATTAACAGTTCTTCTAATTAGGTGGTTCTTCTAGTTACAAATTACAAGTACGAACCTCGAAGAAGGTGTATGTGGAGCCTCCGAACTTGGCTCCGTAGGTGATTCCGAACTCGTTGTCGGCAAGCTCGTTGACGTTGTGGATGAGCTCCGTGGAGGTCTTCTTGGCCAGCAGCGTGGCCAGGTTGGCCGTGTACGCGTTCGTGATCACCAGCGCGAAGATCCACCACACGCTCGCAACCGCGCGCGTGCCGTACGCCCTGCTCACACGTTATAACTACTATGAATGAGGGCTATTATTCCAGGTGTATTGCAATAAAAATGTCTCTAATCAAATAAGTAACTTATTTCAGCGCTATTGAATTTGTCAAATTATCCTATCGATTCAAGATTTTACATTTAGATTTAACGTTATAGTTTATTGATAACATAACATGCTAATTAAATAAGAAATAAACCGACATTCCTGAGATCTCATGCTAGACTAGTCTCTAGAATACGATAGTCTTAACTATGCACTGTTTAGATAATAACTACGTTGCTATACATGTGTGGTACTGTACTGACACGGGTGCGATCTCAGAGCCCTGCAGCAGGATGGCGCCGAGGTTGAACCAGAGCGCGTTGGCGAGCGTGAACTGGTTCTCGAGCGCCGCCGGCTCCTCCACGCAAGGATACGGGTTCTGCCACTCCTCGGGGCACAGCCGCCCCACCACGTACAGCAGCAGCGACGTGCCCAGGTACGCCAGCCCCAGGCACAGCCACACCTGGATTGTTACTTTACAAATTATATTTCTATCTACTTTTTAAGGCTTTAAACCTATTTGGTGTTCCACACCAAATTTTGGTGTTGTGTTTTAGTAATAGGCATGTAAAGGTTAAGCAATATATTTGCTAAACTTCACTTGTAAGAAGTTCTCAAATGGAGACCGTGTATTAGGAAAAGTGGAGTTGGAAGCCCGCAGAATATTTATTTATTTATGATTATTTATATTTATTTAATAGAAAAGGCAAAGAGTAAAGATCATTATAAAGAAGCTGGTAAGAGTTGGATAACATTAGCCGTAGATCCAGCGTTCCAAGATGTCCAGCAGAGGATGAGGGTGTTGATGATGCTGTTAAAAAGAGGAAAAATATGAAATAGAGACTGACCGCGTTGGAGAAGGGTAGCAGGAAGGCGAACAGCTCCGGCTCGGGCGGCTTGGGGCGCCGGAACAGGATGCTGATGCCCAGGTTCATGAACGTCGTCGTGAAGTCCACCACCTCCTCGCGCTCCGCCGTGATCGTCAGATCCGTTATGGCAAAGTCAATTTCCTGATGTGTTGAGAAGAAAATATGTAATATACTGTGTGATTGGAAAGAGTTGAAAAGACATTAAATGTCTTGGATCCTCCGACTTTTATAGCAGTATTGTAATGGGTACCGGGTCGTCCATGAGGCGGCGCATCATGCCGGTCCACTGCTTGGTCTTGTTGTCGAACTTGCCGTACTGGCCGTCCGCTTGTTCCAATAACGTGTAGTTGAAGTGCAGCAGCTTTGATAGCCGGTCGATCAGCTCGATGCAGAACCCTGCGCATAATGCCATTATTTTGACTTATTTATTAACGCCCGCGGTTTGACATTCGCAATTATAATATTAGTAGGATTTATCAAGGGGTATCGAGACGTACCTTCATAACGATCATTGCCGGATAAGCGATCCGCGGACTCTTGTCGCATGACGTACGGTCTGCTCTGAAATAAGTTTTTTTTTAAGCAAACGGTTTTCGGCAAAGAAAAATATTGGAAACATGTGACATGCAGAAGAAACTGCCCTTTTCAATAATACGCTGTAGTACTGGTTAGCAGTAATTAGTAGACGGTCACGGTCACGGCACGGCCTTGTTTCAGCTGTCTATGGATCTGATACATTACGGCAACTATACGCGGTTGCCGTACGGTGCCCGGCCGTCGCTGTACATGTGAAATGGCATAAAAATATGTTAATTTGCTCTAACAATTTGAGGTGTCTTAAGCTAGTGATCAGCATCTCCTTTTAAGCTAGACTAGCCTGTGTTAATAGTGTGGAATATAATGATAGAGGTGTGTGCGCGGTTACCATGGCGATGAGCACGGTGAAGGTGCGATTGGTCATGGAGTCGCGCGGCGGCGGGGGCGCGGGGCGCGGGCGGCGCGCCCACGCCAGCCCCGCGCGCGGCGCCCACGCGCCCGCCGCCTCCAGCCGCCCGCCGCGCGCCAGCTCCGACACGCGCAGCCGCACCTGCCATGCCATCGGATTTGGAATTGTGATTTTGTTTTTACGTTTTCAGCGGCTGCTATTTCTAACTTAATTTTAAAAAAATATAAGTCGTCGTTATGAATACTGCCGTTCAGTCTAGGAAGAAAAACCATGTGAAATAACGTATTAATAAAAAATAAGACCGTTAAAGCTAATCTATAACCCGGTCACTTTATCTCGAGACCTCGCTGGAATGCGAACCTCCCGCCCCGTTCTCCTTTCATTCCTTAATAATATTACCTACATTAAATTAATAAACACAATGTTTGTTTTTTGGAAATCTATAATAATATCCTACTAGAGGATGCTTGTTTTGCGCACCATATCAGAGCGCCGACGCGACGTGACGTCATCGACGCCAGGCCTCGAGATAATGTGACCGGGCTATACTTTTAAACGAAATCCAGGTCCGGAGAGATACAGTTGATATATAGCTGTAACGGTGGAGTAAGGTGTATCAGAAAATACATATAAAATGATGTGACAGCTGACCTCGCGCCTGGCGCCGTCGGCCTCCCAGGCGGCGTCGCCGAGGTCGGCCCACTCCTCGGAGCGCAGGTAGTTGAGCAGCGTGTCGGCGTGGAAGGCGCCGCCGCCGCGCGCGCAGTCCGCGCCCGCCGCCGCCGGCAGCCGTAGTCGCTCCATCGCCTCCGCCACCAACCTTGTTCGGGACGGCCGGCAAAAACAGTGTCGTAAATAGTGTGATAAAATGAACAAAAAGACAGTGAGTAATTGTGGTAATAAAGTTCTATTGCGATGTGAAATATCGTGATAGTTGTAAGTATAAAAACTATTGATTTGGTTGTGTAATGTCGTTTTATAAGCTAGTTGTCGAGTTTCTTTGTGTATAGAATGTGTTTACTTAATAATATCCGCAGTTAGTGTTTTTCATGATTTGTATAGTTTGTTTGTGTTGTACTAGTTTGTACTGAAGTTTTACGTAGTAGGTACTTATTTCGTAGGTATTTCGTATAAATGGTTTCTTGTATGTCGATAAATTGTTATTACGCACATAGTGTCTAACGAGACCTTCACAATTATTTATGATACGTATTGATAGAGTAAATAGTTGATAAATAGCGCAGCTCCAAGCGGGCTGCCTTAACTTGCTTCAAAATTCAAGCTAAAAATAATGCACTGGAACGCGCTGTCGCTCACGGGCAAACGTCGCGCACTTACGCAATTCATGCGCGAGCACGACGTAGACGTGGCGCTCGTGAGCGAAACATGGCTTCAACGATCAACTGCTTTCAAGGTCCCCAATTACTTTGCCTTCCGAGCCAAAAACCTCACGGCTTGTCCGGGATCAGAGTGAAACGTACCCATAGGAAAGGCACTCCTGGCCAATGCCACCGCTGCCAACTATATGGGCATGCAGCCAGAAACTGCAATGCCTCCCCCAGGTGCGTCAAGTGCCTGGTCCCCCACCTTACCAAGGAGTGCTTCCTCGCTCGTGACACCCCCACACCCCCTGCATGCGTACTGTGAGGCCAGACTGGCCACACAGCCAATTACAAAGGCTGTCCCAACGCCCCACGTCCTGCTCCTCCCTCTAAACAGGGATCCCACGCGCCCTCTCTCCCTAAGGCACCGACCAACCCCTCTAAGGTGTCGACCGACCCTTGGCCTCTCCTAAGACCCAAACTGCACGCCCAAGCCATTATGGCTAGCACAGCGCCCCCGGCACCGGTGCCCACCCCGTTGCCTACAAAGACAAAGCAGCCCCCAGCAGCTCCTGCTCCCCTCCCACGCCCCGCGCCCAGTGCGCCCTCTTTAGTCGATGACATGCATCTTGTCTTAGACACGATTCGTGCCATTGACCTAAACGAGGTCTCCGTACTTGCCGGGAAACTACGCCGAGCGCGTAACGCCAACGAACGCTTGCTTGCACTCTGCGAGCACGAATCCCTCTTGCGCTCAATAGGAACGCACACCCATACTCCCAGTTCCCTCTACCGTCTGCCATCACGGCCATCCCTAGCGGTCCCGGTCGTACTAAGCCCTCGGGTGTTTCGCTTGTCGTTCCCTCCGCTTACATATCCCCGAACTAAGGGATTTCGTAAGCAACAGGGATGTCGATCTCTTGCTCGTCCAAGAGACGTGGCTCAAACCTTCAACCCGAAAGGGTCTCTCACTCCCTTCTTACTGTCAAATTCGTCATTCGACAGGCCCATTCCTCCGTCCGTACCAGGGCAACGTAGATACCGCGCCTCTGGCGGCACTGCCATCTATTATAGGAAAGCACTCCACTTCTGCTCTATTCCCACCCTCCCGCTCACTAACATGGAAGCCACTGTATGTAGACTGGCTATGACGGGTCACAGAACCCTTATCATAGCATCAGTGTACATACAGTCGCTCCCTACCTGTTAAAAGCGTTTTCGAAGCGCTTCTCTCCTTAGGCGGATCCGTCATTCTCTTCGGAGATTTCAACTCCAAGCACACTGAATGGACTTGTTTCAAAACAAATCCCGGTGGTGGCAAACTTCTGCAAATCACCGAGGATCTAGACATTAATGTAATTTCTCCTCTTTCCGCCACTCATTACCCTGGCAACGTTGACGAAGACCCCGACATACTAGACTTTGCACTAGTAAAAGGGGTGTCGCTCAACCTCAGATCGATCGAATCTCTTAACGATCTTGGATCAGACCACCGACCAGTCTCACTTGTCATGGGCAATCCTCACCAAGTAGCTCCCCCCCACCGCATCATCACCAACAGGGATGGTTTCCAATACACTCTTGCGTCAGCTATGGACGCTGAAAACTCACCGTTCGCTATCTCCTCTGATTACTTTGACAGTACAGAGAAAATAGACAGTGCGGTGAGCTCCCTGACCCAACAGGTCCGCTCACCCATTGCTGACAACACGAGGGAAGTTCCTGTTAGAGCTCGCAAGAACTATCCCCCGGCTCTTCGCAATCTGATGCGTGCCAAAAACGCCGCAGCAAAGTACCCGACCCCTCATATAGGCTCATATCCAACGAAACGAAATGAAACGACCAGTTTGGCGACCTCATGGCCGAAATATCTCCCTCTCATCAAGCGTAATACCAAGTGGCGAGAGCCCTTCGTAGCGACGCAACCACCTTTACTCTTCCCATCCTCCGTCCGAATGGCACTACAGCCTTTGACGACGAGGAAAAGGCGGAATGTTTTGCCGACAGCATTGCCTCACAATGCTCAGTTAGCACTCAACCCTGCGCCCCCACCCACATAAGGGAAGTAGAGGAGGAGCTCAGCTCTCTGAACTCCCTCCCTCTGCCTACCGACTCAGACCCCATTTCTATCTCTACTGACGAGATCAAGACCCACATCAAAGACCTAAAGATCAAAAAGGCCCCCAGCGCCAATGGCGTCTCCAACAAGGCCCTCAAGTACTTTCGCAACCAAGTACTGGTCTTTCTCTCCCTCATTTTCAATGCCTGCTTCGACCACTGCTACTTTCCAGATGCCTGGAAGGAAGCGGTGATAATAGGCATTCCTAAACCGGGAAAGCCCCCAGACCTCTCCACCAGCTACCGCCCAATCAGCCTCCTCAAGGCCATGGGCAAACTTTTCGAAAAGTGCATACTCACTCGTATGAGAAAGCAACTCTTTGACAAGGACTTAATCCTTCCCCACCAATTTGGCTTCCGGCCCAAACACTCATGTCCCCAACAGGTACACCGCATAGTCGAGTATATCTCGAGCGGTTTCTTCCCTCGGAACTACAAGATTAAGATTTTGCATGCCTTTCGATATGGTTTGGCATGCCGGCCTAGTCGTCAAACTGCGCAGACTTGACCTGCCAGTCCGACTAGTCCAACTTGTAGCTTCCTATCTCCGCAACCGTACCTTTCGTTTTAGACACGAAGGTGCTCTCTCCTCTCCTCGTGCTATAACAGCAGGTGTGCCCCAAGGCTCAGTCCTAGCTCCCCTGCTGTATATAGCTTACACTAACGACCACGAATAAAGAACCACTTTGCGAAACAATTATGACTCAGATACTACACGGCTATACGGAACTCGACCACTACAATCACCTGTTACTTGGTCAGCAGTTTGACGACGTAGCGCCGACACGTGCGCGGCGCGGGCTTATCAACGGAGTCAGTAGTATAGCGCGTTCCCTGTTCGGCGTGCTTGACGATCAATTCGCAGAACAGTATCAGAGAGATATCGAATTACTACGAATGAATCATAGACACATGGGATTGTTATGGAAAAATCATACCTCAGTAGTTGAAGCTGAACACAACTTACTACAAAGAGTTGAAGCAACCATGAATAAACAACACAAATTAATTAATCAGCATATTATCAACATCCAAAAAACAATGAATTCAATGAAGAAAGATATCCAAGACATTACTAATAAAAACGACTTTGCATTATCAGCTATAATAGTCATCAACGTTTTGCTGAATCTTCAAAATGTTCAAGACAAACTTTTAGATACAATAGCCGACCTCCACCATGGCTCATTCAACGTGCACCTCTTATCGCCAAAACAACTAAGAAATGAACTAAATATCATATCAGGTCAGATTTCCAAACAGGACTTAGCATTACCAATCAATAACATGCTGAGTGACCTGCCCTTGTTGAAAGTCAAAGCAAAAATGACAAGAGATTACTTCATATTTGAGATTCGATTGCCGTTAGTCACCAGGGATTATTTTGAGATTTACAAGTTCATACCTATTCAACATAAGGCTGAAAACAACATGATCAAAGTTAAACTCGTAGCAGGCTATGTGGGAATAAACATTCAAAAGGATTCATACGTAACTATGACCCAGGAAGACGTTCAAGATTGCAGTCAGTTTACTTATGTTTATTACAAAGGCCAGTTTATCACATGACGTCAGACAACAGTCTCTGCGTCAGAAGTGACGTATCAACAGAATGCGTCACAAATATTGAGTCATGCAAATCGACGTGGTCCGAACTACATGCAGTAAACACATACCTATTCTCATGTTGCAATCCATGCGCTACGCGAATTATTTGTGAGACTCAAGTTTCATCAGAGAAATTGATGGCAGCGGTATCATCACACTCAGTGAAGGATGTAGTATCAAAAGCGACACCTTTACGATTTATTCTCACAAACAGCGAGAAAATAGCCTACATACAGAAGCAGATATATTAAAAATAAATATACCGCCAATCAATCATATCATAGAATTGACTTTGCCTACGTACAACAAAACAGATATTTCAAATCCAACTAATGAAAGCTATCTAGACCATCAATACTTTCAAGAACAATCAAAGTCAATAAATAATCGGATCCAGCAGCTGAAGAACGCCGAGACGGAGATACAGCCGGCCTACTCTATGGCTTCTTCGCACGACATTACCCAATACGTACTTATTAATATAATTTTGGGAATTATTTGCATCACGGGAATAATATTTGCCTGGCGCAGAATACGCCGATGTCGAATGAACTCCATCGGCGCAACGAGGTCAGTGGGCGATGATGTCACACACACCGCGACTCGCGCTCCATCGCCGCCCCCCGCCCCGGGTGTGGCAAACAAACGGCGAGTGGTCCATCAGATCCAGAGGACATCGAATTGGATGACTTAACTTACGCTCGTGTCCACAAAGCGACGTCCCCTCATTTTTATAAACATTTTAATAATTAAGTTTTGAAATATTTCAGTTGAAATGTAAATATTTAAGCACTCATCACTATCATGCATTCATTTCTCTTAATAATTTTGTCAGCATCCTTTCATCTCCTCTCCCGGAGCATGTACGGTGCAATAACCGTACATAGCGCCATGTCAGCATTTCACGTCAATTGCAATATATTTAATTATTATTTATTGTTTCGATGTGTTAGCAGTTTAGTTCACAATAAGCAGTCGTAACGTGTACTCATTACCTATCATTTATCATAATTATACATTTTTTTACATATTCAATATTTTATTCCACTTTATCAAATATCATCTCTAAATATTGTGTGGAACGCCATACAATTTTATTAGGAAGACTTTTTAAATGTTTGTAATCTATTAAATGTATAATCGTTTGTAAAGAAATGATATATGAGACTAGAATGTGTTAATTGTATAATAATCATCCTGGAAGCATTATAATGATAATAATTTATTTAATTATTCATTACCTATATCATTTGATAAAATTCTATAAAATTGATTCATATTCATGTGGCTGTATATGCTAGATTTCCGTAAAAAAAAAACAGTCAAGTAAAAAAAAGAAAATATATATATATAATAGTTCCCTCGCTTTTGTCGATTGTTGGAACAGAAATGTTAAGAAGTTGTACAATTCTATTGGCAAATATAATTTGAAAACATACGGTGTTTTTGTTTCTACGTGGTTCTGCTTCCTGAGCAACAACGTTTTGCTCACAATCAGAAGTGGGATGTGCTCACATACTGCACGACAAACAAAGGATTACTAAGTTGTCAGACACCAGTTTTTAATAGTAATCAGGTAAGTGTCAATCACTCAGTAGTCACAGGAAATCCAAGCGTGTCTGCATTACAGCCTAATTTACCTACAAATTCGTTTATGCCACACATAAATGTTATACCTGAATTCGATCCGAATGATGGTTCTCAGAATATTGATTTGTGGATACACAAGGTCAATGAATGTGCAAAAATTTATTCATGGAACGACACCCAGGTGTCTCACTATGCTTTAGCAAAATTATCTGGTTTGGCGAAACGGTGGTATCAGGGACTCCCATCGGTTTTGTTTACATGGGAGCAATGGATGGAAAAATTGAAAGCAGCATTTCCTTCCACAGAGAATTACGGAGATCTTTTACAAAAAATGTTACAATTACGATGTAAAATAGGACAAGCATTAGATATTTACAATTATGATAAAATGAGTTTAATAAACAGATGCGAAATTACCGGACGAAAGGCTGTAGGGTGTCTAGTGCATGGTATAGACGATAAATTCGTAAGAATGAGTGCAAACTCGTGCCGATTTTAGGAACCGGAACAATTGTTTTCTTATTTAAAAACAATTCACAAACTGATAGTCATTACAATATTCAAAAACGGAAGGTCCCTTATAATAGAGAGTTTAGAACTATACCGACACATACTAGTTCCGACTCCTCGAAAACCGACAAGACTTGTTTTAATTGTGGAGAGGTAGGACATATTCGTCCATTTTGTACTAAACCAATGAAAAGATGCAACAATTGTCGACGAGTTGGACACACAAGTAATGAATGTCGCCTCCCTCCATCTCAAAACGCGACTACTGTGTACGACAACAATAAAAACCACCCAATAGTAACATCTAATTCAAGTAGTGATAAGACGATTATGCATATTCAAACAAATGATGATGATGTTGTTCAGATTCAATCTAATGAGAGAGATGTCGAAATTTTTTACAAGGATTTATATATTGATGGTATATTAAAACGTGCATTTATTGACTTAGGCAGTAATTGCTGTATTGTTAAGGAAACGGTAGCTAAAGATATTTATGGTCAGTGGGAATATAAAACCCAATTACCCAATCTTAAGGGTTTTGGCAATGCGAGTGTCAGACCTCTAGGTACAGTAAATGGTTTGGTAAAAGTCGACGAAGTTGAAGCGAAAATTTACTTGGTAATAGTTGCTGATCATTATATGTCAGTCGACATTCTCATAGGACAAACATTTACCGAAATCCCTAATTTGCTTATGATAAAGACATCCAAGAATCTTCTGTTTTATTCCGCGCCAAATGAAGAGTGCATTCCTATTGATAATAAAATTAGACTCCTTACACGGACTGAATGTACAGTTGAACCTCATTCAGCGTCTCCCGTTGTGGTTTGCACAGAAAGACATTTCACTGGGTCGCTATATGTATCCCCTGGATTATGTTCCTTTAAAAATTACATTGTTTTACCTGGATTATACTCTTTTAATGATAGTATCGGTTTTATAATGATAGCGAATGCGGCTGCCTCTGCGCTTAGTTTTTCTGAAAGTCATCCTTTAGCTCGAGGTTCTGGGTATAATGAAGTAAAGGAACCTAGTATTAATTTAACCACAATTTCTAACGAACAGAATATTCGACCGTTGCCTACCGAAGACATAGTGGTGGGAACTCAACTTTCAGAGACGGAAACAAATAAGATACGTGATCTTTTACACAGATATCGAGATTGCGTTGCGTTGGATCTTTCTGAACTTGGTAAGACGGACTTAGCAGAAATGACAATTAAACTAAACCTGTAGCTTATAACCCATATCGCATGTCACATAAAGAAAAAGAGCAGTTATCGGTAATTATAGATGATTTACTCAAAAACGGTATAATTCGTGAAAGTAAATCATCGTACTCTAGTCCAGTGTTGCTAGTTAGTAAAAAGAATGGTCAAAAACGTCTGTGCGTTGATTACCGAGCCCTTAATCGGAAAACACTAAAGGACAAATACCCTCTCCCGCGCATCGAGGACAAACTCGATTGTTTGGGGGGCAATCGGTATCTCACGAGTTTGGACCTCGCTTCTGGGTACTACCAGGTGCCAGTAGCCGAAGAAAGTAAACAGTTGACGGCATTTGTCACGCCGAACGGATTATACGAATTCAATCGAATGCCGTTCGGACTGGCAAATGCCCCAAGTGTGTTTCACCGAACCATCAACACGATTCTTAATGGAGTAGGGGAAAACCTGGTTCTTGCCTACATGGACGACTTGTTGGTGGCTTCAAAGACCATTCAAGAAGGGTTGGAAAAACTTGAAAGAGTTTTTGATCTCTTGAGACGAGCGCATCTAACGTTGAACTTGAAAAAATGTGTATTTTTTCAGCAAAATATAGAATACTTGGGATATGAGATTACCAAAGATGATATAAGACCAGGTTCTCATAAAATTAATGCCGTGAGACATTTCCCAACACCAAAGAACGTACATGAAGTTCGCCAGTTTGTTGGTCTTGCGAGTTACTTTCGGAAATTTGTCCCAAAGTTTTCTGTTATTGCAAGACCACTCACCATGCTAACAAAAAAGAATGAGCCATGGTGTTTTGAATCTGAACAAGTGGATGCGTTCCAATCTTTAAAAGACATCTTATCCAGTCGGCCTGTTCTTGCTCTGTATGACCCTACAGCTCGGCAGGAGGTGCATACAGATGCAAGCAAACTAGGCTTGGCTGCAATACTCATGCAAAACGCAGGAAAGGGTCTCCAACCTGTAGCATATTACAGCCGACAGACCTCCCCGAAGAGCAAAAATTTATCACTAGCTTTAGTGATTCTTATCCTAAAGTGGTGTTGTAAATAGCATCAACGGCGTGTAGCCGAGAGTGGCGTTGTTTGTAATTCAATTAGCCTTAATGGCGTTTAGCCCAAAGAGGCGCTGTATGGAACTAGTCTTAATGGCGTTTAGCCCAGAGTGGCGTTGTATCAACTAGCCTAAATGGCGTTTAGCCCAGAGTGGCGTTGTATCAACTAGCCTTAATGGCGTTTAGCCCAGAGTGGCGTTGTATGTTACTTGCCTTAATGGCGTTTAGCCCAGAGTGGCGTTATATATAACTTGCCTTAATGATGTTTAGCCCTGAGTGGCGTAGTATATTTTTACTTATTTATAAGTGCATAATATTCTGAAATAAAACGTTATTTATGATTAGTCCTTAGTGGCCTTGTAAAATACTAAATTATGAATTATACTATTAGTGATGCATTTAGGGTATTAAGCCCTTGTTAAGTTATAAAATTATCATAAATAAATATCGATCTATTAACACACTTAAGTGTGTAATCTAAAATAAAATATAATAATAAAAAGGTTAATGAACTTGATTATAGAAAGGTAAAATAAGAAAATGTAAAATTATATACAATTATTTAGACAGTCGATTAAAATGTATCTATATATGTACTTTCACATAATATTAATAATGAAGTTTTGAGTTTTAATCATAATAACTTTATAATCTACGAGATGTACGCAGGGACGCGTACCTTGTCAGAATTGGCCGAATGTAAAGAAATGATATATGAGACTAGAATGTGTTAATTGTATAATAATCATCCTGCAAGCATTATAATGATAATAATTTATTTAATTATTCATTACCTATATCATTTGATAAAATTCTATAAAATTGATTCATGAATATTTGGCTGTATATGCTAGATTTCCGTAAAAAAAAACAACAGTCAAGTAAAAAAAAGAAAATATATATATATAATAGTTCCCTCGCTTTTGTCGATTGTTGGAACGGAAATGTTAAGAAGTTGTACAATTCTATTGGCAAATATAATTTGAAAACATACGGTGTTTGTTTCTACGACCGTGGTTCTGCTTCCTGAGCAACAACGTTTTGCTCACACGTTATATAGCGAGGCACATGTTATATTCATCTTTGCCTTGCAATTATTTTCTTGTTGACCTACGCCATATATATCACTCCTTTGCATTTTTCTCTTTTAATTCCCAACAACTGAGCGGCATGCTCGTTTATAATTGATATTTGGGAACCTTGATCAACTAAAGCTCGTAGTATGTAATAAGTTCCATTCGCTCCTAGAACTTTAAGTTGAGCTGTTGCTAATAATATTTCCGAGCAGTCGTCCCGAGCTAAATGTGACGTCATACTCATGTTGTTTTCTGAAGTTTTCGCAGGGATGTTGGGTGCCGACATGATCGGCTTTCTGTTGATGCTTTTGTCCAGGGCTTATGGTGCTACGTTGATCTGGGCATTTGCGACAAGTTTTTGTTGAATTACACGATTTTCCATTATGTGAAAATAAGCAATTAATGCATATTCCGAGTTTATTCACCGTGCAAAATTTTTTGTCATTCGGCATTTGTAAAAACATTTTGCAATTATAAATGCCGTGATCATTTTTGCATAGTGGGCATTTATAAGTCGATACATGAAATGTTTTTGCGTAATTGTTATTTCCTTTCTGTGTAAAATTAAAAGTAGGTTTCTTGTTGTGGAATGTTTTTTGACAAGCAAAATTTTCTGGTTTTCGTTGAAAAGATGTTTCTAAAGTAGTAAATTTACTTTCTAGGAAATCGAGTAATTCTTGCAAGATAGTAGCTCGCGTGTATTCTTTACTGAATCTATGTATCTAGAATAAGTTTCAGAGTCCAACTTTTGACATAAAATATGGACGAGAATAGGATCCCACGTTGATTACGTCAATCCCGAAATTTCTTAAAGAATTCAAAGTTTCTTTTGTTACGTCATGCATCCTTATGCAGTACTGTTATGTTGAATGTTCGGCAGGTTAAATAAAATATTCATATGCGATGTGAATATAAATCTTTTGTTATCAAAACGTTGGCTGAGGATCTCCCAACAAGTACGACAGTTATCAGAACTAATTCACCGAACACGGACCCTCCCGACCAGCTCTCGGCCACCCGCTGAACCGCCTATTGGAGGCTCAGAAGACCGAAGCCACAACCGCCCGCCAGTCTTGACAGTCATTTTTCATTTAGATTCCGGCCGGTGCCCCGTCTGGGTGTCGGACGTATTTGCACTTCTCCATAGCGCATTTCACTTAGGTGAGTGACGCTCGCGCCGTATCCCTTCCCAGGGGTATGATCGCTTCCGATGTAGGCTGCCGTCCCTTTCCGGGGAATCCAGCCATTAGGTGGTGTTTAGTCATTAAGAGTCTGACATAACCTTCGACACAGCCGGCTGTGGGGTATCCAATGCAGGATTCACCACCTCTCTCCCCCGCGGGTTGCCTTTAACTCGGGAAAGGCACAAAAAATACGGATATGGATCATCACTTGTCCCACTCTCGCCTCAAGATTATGAAAAAGACAGCAAGCAAGCTCTCCTAGTACCTGGTTACAACAAGCTCTGCGTTTTACTTCTCAACCCAGCATCCAGTTCTCCGATAAAGAACCTCTCCAACACCGGTACCGTACGCCTCGTCCTCCGCCACGAATGCATACAGTCCACTACTTAATACAAGCGGAGCGTGCGGTACAAACCTGGTACACAAAATCACGTTTTTATGGACAACGGGGAGACGCTTTGCCTTAATCATACCTTATGGTATGTAGTGATAAGGCGGAAGGGTAACGCGCGGTGCTCTTGGAATCCTCAACCAGTGGTTGAAGATTCAGGGACAGCCGCTATCTGATCCTAATTTTGGTTGTGTTCTTTTCTTCCATATGCCAGTTTTTTTGATGTAAGTATCTACCTGCTATTTCTAATGCTTTTCGGAATTCGTCCCAAGTTTTCGGATAATTTATTTATTTATTTATTTATTTATTCTATTTTAGGAAGGTTTACAGCTCTCGATACAGTTTAGTAGGATGTATAAAAATTAAAAGCCTATTACAAACCTCCACAATTACGTAACAGTTTACCTATGAGAAAAATGAATAAATTGAGTTTGGCATTCCATAGCTAACAATAAAATATTATGAAAAGAGAAAAAAAAGAAATATCTCAGGAAAAACAAATAACAAATAACAGTATCTAGCTAGATCTTATACAATAACTATTTAAATGTGAGAACCTCGTAAAGAGAAAAACAACAGAACAAAAATTTACATTTTCATCAATAGATACATATAACAATGCTATCACAACCAACAACGTTTTAATTTTGATATTCTGTCATTACTTTGTGCGTCCCTGAACCGTATTTTGACTAAAGAAATTCAAGCTTATAGTTCGCTTTATAGTTGCTGCACTTGTCGCAAACAGATCAAGGTCATAGTCAGCGATATACCTGTTAAAAGTAGTGAGACCACGTATTAAGAATGTGTTAGCCCTATAATTTGTATGCGCAAACGGTTTGTGGAGCAGTGGGCGTTGTCGTAGAGCCAGTGAGTTAGCACGAAAACCAATTTTTGACAGTAGTTCCGAACAGTCAATGCCACCGTTAACCAGCTTCGAAACAAAACAAGCATCACTTACTTCCCGCCGGATGTGAAGAGGCAAAAAGTGATACTTTCTGCATCGGTGTTCATAATCCAGGGAGCGCTGTTTAGATTTATAATCTAAAAAGCGTAAGAACCGATTTTGTATTTTTTCCAACCTTGTTACGTAGATGTTGTACTGTGGATTCCACACCTGCGAGGCATACTCCAGATGGCTACGCACGAAGGCGCAGTAAAGAATTTTTATTGCTTTGAGAGACTTCAGATCGCCAGACGTGCGCATAATAAATCCAAGAGCTCGGGAAGCCTTAGAGGCAATGTGGTCAACATGATCTGCAAATAATAATTTGCTATCGTGAACTACACCCAAATCCCTAACATTATTCACTCTAGATAACAATTGATCATGTAATGTATAACAGTAATCTATTTTATTGGTCTTTCGCGTGAACGTCACACAGAAACACTTCATTACATTTAGTTCCAGCCTATTTTGTACGCAGTATTGCTGGAACCTTAGCAGATCCTTTTGCAAGTCACAAGAGTCTAATGGGCTGTTGATAACCTTAAGCACTTTCATATCATCAGCGAAAAGCAAGGGCGTTGAATGAAGGAAGCATTTATTAATATCTGAGATGAAAATGGTGAATAAGAGAGGTCCGAGAATTGACCCCTGAGGCACGCCTGACGGTACTTTAGCCCATTGGGACATATAACCGCGCAAGACTACAGCCTGATTACGGTTTTCAATGTAAGATGAGAACCAGCGAAATAGGTTACCATGAATGCCAGCCGCACGAAGCTTAGTAAGTAGTATAGAGTGATCAATTCTATCAAAGCATTTTTTGTAGTCTGTGTAAACCACGTCGACCTGCGCCCCCGTATCCATCCCTTCGGAGATGAGTTCGTTCGCAATGATCAGGTTTGTACATGTCGAGCGTTGCCTGAGGAAACCGTGCTGTTCTTCGCTAAATGAGCTGCTTAAAGTGGAGTAAACATCGTTGTAAACTAGCCTTTCGAAGATTATTGCGAATAGACATAGCTTCGATATGGGGCGATAGTTCTCAATATTGCTTTTATCACCTTTCTTGAGTTCCGGCGTAATAAAAGCAGACTTCCAATTGTCAGGAACAGTTCCCTCAGACAATGAACGATTAAACAATATACATAATGGCTCTAATAAACTATCTGCACATCTAACAATAAAAAGGGGTGGGATCATATCAGGTCCGCCGGACTTTGTTAAATCAAGTGATTTTAATAAGTTTAAAACCTTAGTTGGATTTATCTCGACATTGCTAATACTGCAAAGATCACTCTCCAAGCTCGTGTTAATATTATGAGTAGGAGGCTGGTAAGACACCAAGAACGTGGAATGGAAGTACTCTGCAAACAAATTTGTAATACCCTGGCCAGAATCTGCGCTTTCAGACTTATAATGCATTACACTTGGAAAAGTTGAAGAGCTTCGTTTCAGTTTTATATACGACCAACATGCTTTGGGGTTCTCGATAATTGAGGACTCCAACCGCTGCATGTAATCATCAAAACACTCATTTTCAAGATCGGAGGCTCGCTTGCGCTGTAGAGAAAACGTGTGGTAGTCAGATAAGTTACCGTATACTTTATACTTACTGTGGAATTTATTTTTCTCTTTAAGTATCTTTATGAGACTGGAGTTATACCACGGTGGGTAAGAATTGGGCTTAGTTCGTTTTTGTGGGATGAATAGGTCACAAAGCTCATATAATTTATTATAGAAAGTAGTTACCGCATCGTCCAATGTACCCTTACTTAGAAGAGGACTCCAATGAATAGTATTGAGCTCTGATGAAATAGCCGAGTAGTCCCCTTTACTGAAAATATACTTTGTTTGAGTGTTAACTTCTAACTCATGAATTTCCACAAATTCAGCATTTATGTTTAGGGACTTGTGATGTGGATCTTGTGGCACCAACGGATTGACACAACTTGTTACATTTACTTCATCATTGGAGAACACCAAGTTTAACACCCGGTTATTATGGTTAAATTCACCATTATACTGACCTAAATTACAAGTATTGATAACATGAAAAAAGTCGGTAAGAGTGTCAGTACAATAGTTTACAGGTAACATTAGCGTACCATGTCCTGATTTCAACCATTGTACGTCACCACCAAAGTTAAAATCGCCCATTATTATAAATTTGTCCAACGGATGACTGTTGACTATTTGCTCAAGCTTATCGCAAAAATTACCAAGTTGTTCCCTACATGAGTAACCACCGCTTTCACTGCACAAATATACAGTAGAAATATGTATTCTGTATGTTACGGCTGGTCTCCTATGTTGCAACAAAATGGAGACCCAAATGTCCTCCGCCGAGCTATACCATTCAGGCCTGCAAATCACAGCAAGATCACGTCTTACCGCCAATAACACACCACCGCCCAAAACCTGGTTTAATCTAACATAATCACGATCTCGTCGAAAAATTAGGTATCTACTGTCAAACAATTCGCTGTCCATTATACTGTCTAACAGCCAAGTTTCGGTAATACATATGATATCATAATTATTTATACACACGTTTCTGTAGAATGTACTGACTTTCGTGCGCAAGCCCCTAGCATTCTGATAATATATACTTAAAGAATAACCCTTGAATTTATACTACGACCGCGTATCATCAACATAATACTAAAACTAAGCAAAAATGAATACTTGGATTGCACTTTTTTACGCAAAACTCTGTAAATAAAATAGTATTTGAGCACGAACAAATCGACTAGAACAATAAAATAACTAAGGTAGTGCAACAAAAAGTCAATACGCAAAATTCCGCACAAGCACAATACCCGACACAGTCTACATAGCATTACAGACAAGAGAACTAGTTGAATAGATACATTTGTATAGAATGCGAGCAACACAAAAGAATCATTAGCTAATAGCGTCGCGGACAGAGAGAGCGTAAGCAGCTCACGACTGCACACAAATTCGAGCATTAAAACGGTACAATTAAAGCGGTAATTTGCAAAGCACAGGTAGCCTGCGCAAGCGCAGCAACTGCCGAGTTTAAAACATAATGAAAGAAAAACACAGTGCAGCAGTTGGAATACATTAGCGACACAGTAGTAAGTAGTGGCTCTCAAACTGTTGTTGATTGTTGATAAATAAAAACTTGATGTAGTTGTGATAACAAAAAACGTGAAAAGATAAATAAAGCGAATATTTAGAAGGTTCAATGCTAATTTACCAATAGGATTTAGTTTAATTGTTAAAATTATAATTAGACTATTTTCATCAGGTCTCGTTCCGACTTTATAAGCATCATTGGGGAAGTGTCGTTTTTTCTTTTCGATTTTTGCATACTTCACCCATGAATAATGAAAGCCCTTTTCTTTGGCAATTTTCTTCGCGTTGGAGAGAAGAATCTTGTTAGCCGGTGTAAGGTGATCGTTGACAAATATCATACTGTTAGACTTATAGCCAATCATACTCGCGTTGAGTTTCACTTCTTTGGACTTTGCTCTTGAAACAAATCCCACTATTATAGGTTTCGGCTGTGTGCTGTCTTTACTAGGAACTCTGGCAACGAAATTTATCTGGCTTTTGTCAATGGGATAATTCACGGTTGTACCAATAACACTGATGATTTTCAAAAGATTCTCATTTTGCGTTTGTGGAATGCCTTTTATTTCAGCGTTATTCATACGTGACCACTGGTCTTTCTCGTTGGCCTCATACTTCAATTTCTCCAGTTCAGCTTCCAAAGAAGCCACCCGGTCCCTGATCCCTTCCACCTCCGAAAGACGATTTTCAATATTCACGAACCTTCCGTTAAATTCTTTGATTGAGGTATTAGATTGGGTAACTTGTGACTTTAACTCGGAGATTTCAGCTCTCAATGCCTTGACCTCAGTAGCAAGCGCTTCCAACGGAGCCAATTTAAGAGACAGAGTTTTTAATTCTGCCATGATAGCTCCGTCGTTGGTCGGTTGTGGTGATCTCAGGCCAGGTTGCTTGCACTTTTGGCACTTCCACGATTGTTTCCTGTCAGTGCCAAGTCTCCTGTAGCCTGCCTCAGTGATTCCCGAACAATGAAAATGCAGCTCCTGATTGCACGATGCGCAATGCACACCGTCACCGACAACTTCGTCGCTGTACGAAGTACAGATTTAGTATGTATTAGCGTCAGCAAAATAATATGGCACAACGCGTCACGCGAGCTGTCGTTATTAATTATTCAATAAATTATAATTTAGTTCTAAGCAGCCTTTCTCTGTGTGCACACAATTGCTTACATTTGTTACGCACTTGGGGACAGCCGTGTCTATTCAACACCCACTGCCTCCAAGATGCGGTCTGCTCAGCTAGCTCAGATGGGCACGAGACTCATGGGAGTGTGCGTGGGTTCTACCTAGATGGCTGTTACACTCGGAAAGAAAATATTGAGATTAGTTCGCTAAAAGGTTCTAATTCTTACTTCTAAAGAGGGCGCCACCAACACAGGAGTGTTGGAATAAATCAAACAAAGTGATACATTTCTGACAAAAATTCTATGTATATTGATGTTAAACCACTGTCATTATTTAAAATTACAAACAATTCTTTCTAAACATTATTAGCAGAAAACATGGGCACTGTTAATAAAACTCATTAAAAGTTAAAGAATAAAAGTTACATGTGGGTACTCAAAAACACATGGTAAATTATTTGGTCATGACCTGTGGAAACAAGAATCAGTGGAAGCGTCCTTCCATGAATCTATTCTGAAGCTAAATGTACAATCCTAAGTTACTTCTATATTAAAATTACATTAATACAACTGTTTTACATGTCGATGAAATTCTCAAACAAAAAGTACACAAAAACATACGGAGTTCGTTGTTAGCTTACGCAGCCATCCTCCAAGGTGTTGGTGCACTCACTCTCCCATGCATCAGAGGAGAACACTTCTATATTCTGTGGCCGGAGACGAGACACACTGCATCAAGGGGACATGTGCATCAGCCCGGGGAAAGTTGTCAGAAATGCAAAGAAAACAACTTAATTTCTGGATTAAAACAAAGGAGCGGCTCTCTGAAACAAAATAAGAGAGCACACGATAATTCTCAAGAAGTTCCACCATGAGGCGGGGGACTCTAACCAAGACGAAACGGTATGAAAAACTCACCTGCCGCTCCTATTAAAATTCTTGAATTTACATAAAAAGATATTTGGCACTAGGCCATATCGATGACAATCACCACCTCATCTCCAACAACGGATCGGACGATCCCAATATAAATTTTCTGCTTCCAATATTATATGTCGTATCGACCGACACCGAGGATCGAAAAAAAAGGCAAGTCACCGTCACCGGCGACCATAGACGAGCCGAACCAAAGACAATGATATATTGTTCCAGAATTTTCCACAAAAAGAATTTAGATTTTTATTCTACAACTAATTGAAATGTATTTTAATAAATACAGAAGACATACTGAAAGTAAATAAAACCATTACAATATTAAAAAACATTAGACAATAGCAATAAATATGCAATGAGTAACTTTCACAAAGACAGCAAGTTGTGATTTATAACATTAAGTTATTGCCTGTTACGAAACGTAAAACGTCAGATGTCATGTCATTCGCTGTCAATGTCAAAGTCACTCAAAACAATAACACTGGTAGTTGTTATTGTGAAAATATTGAAAACAACAAAATATTACGGAATGAATGCTAAAACTTTAGTAAATACGTGTAATGAATGATTCTGCAATGAAATAGCTCGGTGCGCAAGGAACCTACGGTTAGTAACACTAAAATCAGTGCCACAAAAGAATGGTAAACAAAACACTATCATATCCGGGGCGACGGTGTATCCCGTGGTCTGTTCTTGGCGTCGTTGATGGTGAATTCAACACAGGGCCTGAGCCCAGTCCTGCGAATAGACCACCAGACACACCCTCACTCCAGTCTCGAGAGTGAAAATACCACGGTTGCGTATTATACACGCAACACATTTTACAATAAATCAAGTTACTATTTTCCGAGTGTTGTTATTATCAAGATCTCATCAAGACAGATATATCAAGTTAATGTATGAGTTTAGCAAGGGCTCGTACATTAGTGGTCACAAGATGACATGGTGAAAGTTTGAGAAACGATGGATTACACGGGTTAAACGAATGGGGACCGGTTAATGGTACGACCGCTCGCGGTGCAGCTCACGGACTGACTGGATAATGACAAGTAGGTTAGTGTCTGTCTAGACTAGTGTGGACACTACTGTACCTAGCGGCGTCGTAGGCAAGCAGCAGTGCGACGGGCGGCGCGGTGGCGACGCGGGCCGCCTCCGCCGCGCTGCCCAGCCGCCGCTCGTACGCCTCGCGCCACGCCGCCACGGCCTGACAGGGTTAAGGTCAATTATTAGTAATTAAAAAAAAAAACTGTCAAAATATTGACGTATTTGAGTAGTAGAAACTTTAACTTCAATACTGTAAAACTGTTGCATCTTGTATAAAAAATCGAAACAATTACCTCGGCCGTATCATTGTCTTCAAGAGCGTACAGTTGGAATGTTGTGATGTTCGCACCGCCATGGCTGGAAGGTAATTTTTAGAAATAGAAATAGAAATAGAAATTTTATTTATTTGCTTTAAAACACGGTAACAGCGTGTTTTGCCAGTCAGGCGACATGCAAAAGATATGTTTATAATATTTTAGCATTATGATTCATAAGATCAAGAATTCTTTATTTCGATATCCAGTGTAAGAGTGGTCAGCGATGCCCGCAGGCCTTAATTATTGCTGGAATGTTTGTATGCAGCTGAAGTAGTGCTACTGTGTAACCTGTAGTGCGCCAGCGCCATGGTGTGCAGGTCGAGCGTGGCAAGCACGTAGGAGTGGCGCGCTGAGAGCAGCCCCACGCGCTGCGCCGCGTCCAGCACGCGCGCGCCGCACGCCGCCTCGCACCACACTATGAAGTTTGTCACGCCAGACTTCTTCAGGAGCAGCAGCAGGTTCCTGGGAAACCACCGGACAGTTCCAGTATCCATTATGCAGCAGAAATGCGAAACAAAACGGTGAATCAAAAATTTCAAGTCCAAGTGAGTTGGCTGGCTGTCATACTGTCGTTGTTTCAACATGTACCTATGATGTCTCGGAAAAAATACATCTTATCTTATTTAATTTAGTAGCGTCAGTGGTGTGCTCCTAAGGTACCTTAGGAGCGCATCGTCATCGGGCGGCGGCAGGCGGCGCGGCAGTAGCTTGAGCGCGTCGCCGTCGGGCGCCAGCCGCGCCACCGCGCGCGCGCTGCCCTCGTGCAGCAGCGCCGCGCTGCGCCACCCCTTCGCATCACACAGGTCAACCACCGCCTGTGTAAGCACAACAGAATTTAAACTTGTATTAATAGGTAGTTATTGATTTGTTTATTTATTTGCATGTGACAAATGATTGCTTTACGACCCGTACCTATAAGTTAACTTGTATGTTTTATTGTCTGTTATGTTAATAGCTGTAGTAGCGTACTTAACTTTTTTTAGCACAATAGACAAATCTCTGTGGTTTAAAGTGTATTTTTTAAGCATTTAAATTGTTATTGTAAATTAAATAAATAAAAATAAGCTGGTTCAAAGGTTACGAGAAGACCGTGGCGCAGTGGTTCGCGCGCTCGGCTTGCGCTGGTTGGCCAACTTTCTCAATAGTCGGTCACGGGATACGTGACCAAATTTTACTATCTCCTCCGTGCTTCAAAAGGCACGTTAAGCCGTTTGTCCCGGCTGCATTTGCAGTTGTCAAAACCCACCAATCCGCATTGAACCCGCGTGGTGGGTCATGGCCCATTTTTCTTATCTTATATGTATGGATGGCTGATGACGTTTCTTTTTTAATCTATTGAAGATGGTATAAGATGGAAATCCTCGCCGGCCGATTCTAATCAGGTCGATAGGTCGGTTCGGTAGGTCGATCTTGTGGTGTTAAAAGGTCCTCCGGCTCCATGCGCAAGGTAGTGCCCCAACAGTGGGGATATCAAAATTGCTAATGATGATATTGGTTGTAAAGCTACCTTACCTGTGCGATGACGTCCTCATGTGGGTGCATGGCGAGTGCCTCCCAGGTGGCGTCGGCGGCGGCGGGCCCCAGCAGCAGCAGCGGCAGGCCGGCGCGCGCCGCCGCCGCCGCGCCCAGCGCCGCCGAGCGTGACCCACCACCGCATACGGCTGCCGCTGCTTCCTGCAACACGTTTAAACTAGAACTCATAAATGGGAGAAGTACATCAAAGAAATTACATAGGAGCAAAACACCGATCATCAAGTTTTGCCTATCATTTTTGCGGTAATGGTGTCGTGTAAGGCGGGTAATAGGCTATTTGACAATGCGAAAAATAAAGTGTCAATTACTGTTATCCGTATAAATTATGAGTTTAAAAATGGTTTTTTATTAACTTAAGTTGAAAATAAATAAATCCGTAAATAAAATTTAATTTTTTAAACGTTTTGTCACGTGACACAAAACCCTCCTGATTCGTCGAGTTTATAATGACGTGTAAACATCGTTTGACTACTTATGTGGATGATACGCAGAATACAGGCAAGTGACGTCACCGAACCCATTGCAGCGCCATATTGTCAAAGTAGCGTTTTGGCGCGCTATTTAAATATTGAATTTTAAATTCGATATTTTTCAGCAAATATGTACCAGAATTAAAAAAAAAACAACTTTTACTGGGTTCCTTAAACTCCACTACATAATATAAAATGGATTTTCAAAACCTGTCAAATAGCCTATTATGTTCCCTAAAATATAGTTGTTATGGCTGGGGTATGCGTTCATTGTTCATTCGAGTGAACGAGTGATACCATTGTGTGTCTAGTCCTGTCTTATTGTGTTAAAAGCAATATTTAAGTACATTTCAAATTGCGATTAATTTGTGGCATTTTTATGACATTTAAATGCTTGTTTTGTAACAGGGTAGGCTGAATAGAAAATGTTGACTCGCCTCGGCAGCCTGCGCGCAGACGTGCGCCTGAGCGGCGAGCGGCTCGTCGGGCTCGACGGGTGCCACGAGCGCCGCGCCCTCGCCCAGCGCCGCCTCCAGCGCCGCCGCCAGCTGCAGCGCGCGCGCCGGCGCCGGCTCCACCACACCTGCACCGTAACGCCATGACAGCATATTCATCCGCATAGCAGCCGCACGACTCCCACTGCTGGGTATTGTCTCCCCCAAAGATTTTCACAACGATCGGTCCTGCACTGCTAGCAACCACCAGATCGTCGGACCACCTTTTCCGTTGTCGAGAGCCTGACCACGTCCGATGTGCGGTCGGCATTTATCAATTTTTCGAGCGATATCCTTAGCTTTAGTTCTCCTACAAATCTCCGCATTACTGATTCGATCGCGCAGAGAAAAGCCGAGCATCCGGGCTCTCTTCATTGCACGCTGGGTGGCCTTAAGCCTTTTACATCGTATTTGTCTATACGTTTGTAAGTAAGTGTAGTAACAACTGTAATTTACTTTGTAAAGCTGCTTGATCCTAAAGAATAAAAAAACCGGACAAGTGCAAGTCGGACTCGCCCACCGAGGGTTCCGCACAAATTTGTTGGTGCCTACATAATATTATAAATAGCTCAGGAATCGAGTATCGCATTTTTCCGAATTTTCCGAGACTATATTTTTTGATTTAATTCAACTTTATATTTGTATGTCTAGATTTCAGATTTTTTCCTGTGCTTGTAGTAAAAGACGATATTACTTGCCAAATTTTAAAGTTCTAGGTCAACAGAAAGTACCTACCCTATGAATTTTGATTCCCTTGAGAGTAGGTATAGTTTTTGCGACATAATCGGCCCTACCTTTTTAGGGTTTCGTAGCCTAATGGCAAAAAACGAATCCCTTATAGATTCGTCATGTCCGATGTATGTCACAGCCACTTTATTCCAAAACTATGAGGATTACACAGTTGAAACTTGGTAGGTAGATGTATTATGTAAACCGCTTTACGGTTTTTACACAAAAAATAATATTGTTAGGGTGACTATTCATAATGAACTAATTATTATAACATTTGTAATTGATATTTATAAATTATCAGTAAAAGCGCCATATTAAAATAACAATAAGACATCACTTCCGGTTGTTGATTGTGAATAATTTTCTGTAGAGTTAGTCTATAAATTATTAAAATATTATATGATTATTAAAACTGGTAAAAACAATTATAGAATCTATTTTTGAAATGTAAATTTAAATACAGGCCTTTTTCTTCTTTTAATCATTGTTTCCGCTTTTGGTTAGTATGCAATATAAAATGGCCGCCATTTGCAATGGCGGCGAGCATTCGATCGCTGTTCTTGGAGTCGTCAACACGTGGAATAGTTTTACTGTGTATTTAGAGAATAAAAATCAATTAAAACATCAAGTGTTGTTTGAACTTTTGACTAACGTCTAAAAGTTCAGAAGTGGAACGTAAGGGTTAAATAAAATTTCCCTTCACGCCTACAAAAACGTAAGTTGAGTATTTATTTATGTTTTACTCGTTACATTTACTGGTGTGCTATTTTATTTCCTGTCTTTTTATGCTTACCGCTTTCACGGACGATGAACGAGACATAATGAAAATTTTATGTGTGTTATATGGCCGCTTACTGTCCACCAAAGAGTTAACAAGTAACAATAGTAGCATTATCTAGCAATAGATAGATAGTGTGAATAACATATTAGGCATCAATATGATTAATATTATACTTTTTTTTTCTATCCTCCTCTTCTTCAATCCTAAACTATAAAATATTAAGCAGGATTAATAATAAAACAAAATTTCATAAAAAAAAAATTTTTTTTTAACATAATAATAATATTGAATTATTTGCCGGCCTATTGGCCGATGGAAGTAGTAGTGCCTGCTGCCAATGACCATAGGTTCGAATCCTGGGAGGGACACGTGTGTATGTACAATGTACTGCATTTATCCTTTTATTGTGGTGTCCTCTAGACTCACTTTTCTTACTCAAATCTGACTCTTGTCCAAATAACGATGATAACGCAAACGCTTATTGTTAGAGATGGTTTTGATTGTGACCGATATTTTTCAAGTCAAAATTTATAAAATTCTAAGCTGTGCTCTTCACTAAGTTTCAGTGACATGGATGGAGACAATGTCCGAGGTCAAGGGCAAGGCAAGGATAAAGCCCGAGGTCAAGGGCAAGACAAGGATGAAGCCCGATGTCAAGGGCTAGGCATAGGTGCAGCCCGAGGTCAAGGGCTAGGCATGGATGAGGCCCGAGGACAAGGGTTAAGAACAGATGACGCCCGAGGTCAAGGGCCCAGGACAGACCATTCTCAAGGTCAAGGATCCCGATGTGAAGGGTCAGATAAGGATAATGTCCGAGGTCAAGGACTAATGGATGACTGCTATCAAATAATAGACGAGAATGACTCTCGTAGTCAAAATTCAAGGAATGATGGATCTTGTATACTAGGAACAGGAAGACGGGATAAGGCGGTATCTCATCAAGCTTTTGCTAGTTCGGCACAGATACCAGGGCCATCGCGAAGTGGATCCGAGGGAAGAAGCAGACGTCGATCTCGAGAACAGCGGATGAGGCGTAAGCGAAGATATTCGAGTACGTCATCTGAGTCATCGGGTGAGTCAACCAAAGCTCATACGTTCAAACGTTCTAAAAGGTCAAGTCAACATACAAACGCCATTTTAGATAAATTTCTATCTATAATTAACGATGTCAAAAGTTCAGAAAAACCGAAATTGTCTTATAATAATAACGTTATCCCTGATTTTGATCCCATGACCAAAGAGCAAACCATTTTAACTTGGATTAACAAAGTCGAAGAGTGTGCCGAGATATACGGCTGGAGTGAAAGGGAGACTATTCACTATTCCCTACCTAAATTATGTGGTCTGGCAAAGTCATGGTATCAAGGTCTTCCGACAGTATTGTATAGTTGGGCTGAATGGAAGGTAAAGCTCTTAGAGTCTTTCCCTTCTAGGGAAGACTATGCAGAACTCTTAACCGAGATGCTAAGTAAACGTGTGCGTTACGGCGACTCTCTAGAACATTATTATTATGCTAAAATTAACCTCTTGAATCGATGCAATATAACTGGCAGGCAGGCGGTAGATTGTGTACTTCATGGCGTAGAGGACCGTGCTGTAAAAGTAGGTGCCCAAGCGGCCCAATTCTCAAAGCCAGAACAAGTCCTCAAGTATTTCAGATCAGTCAAAGTGGGCAATATTAGAGAAAGTAGTGATAGTGCTAGGAAGAGGGTTGAGAGGGATAATACTACTAGTGAAAAAGCAAACAGTTCTAAATTAGTCAGTCGTAATGCAAATATAAGATGCTTCAATTGTAACCAAATAGGTCATCCCAGTTATAGATGCGATAAGCCGTTGGTGAAATGTACGAATTGCGATAAAATAGGGCATCAGTCGTCACTATGTTATAGGAATAAAATAGGCGAAAATGCTAATCACACCACTAATACTCGTACATCAGACAAAAATGAGAAGCAGGTTTCACAACTTACTAGTATAGAACATAGAGCAAACGATAAATATATATTAGATATTAAAGTCAATAACATAGGTTTCCGATGTCATCTGGATTTGGGTAGTCAATGCTCGCTGATAAGGGAAACGGACGCTCATTTATTAAATGTCCCGTTAATTACCGATGTAGAATTACCAATGTTAAGAGGTATTGGGGCAAGTCTTGTCAAACCATTAGGACTGATAACTGCAACAATTGAAGTTCAGAATATCAAAGAAGTCGTTGATATTTATGTAGTCGAGGATTATGTATTAAACTATCCAGTTTTATTAGGACATTCATTTACAGAAAAACCTAATTTAGTTATAACAAAGACACCAAGCAACGTATTATTTCAAAAGGTTCAAAATAACAAGAAGGTTCACCTTCTTTCTAAGCATTCAACTTCAATCCCTGTTAATAATTTACGTGCCGTCTCAGTTAAAAGCGAGTCCTTAAATAATGGCCGTGTCTATGTAGAGGGAACGATCCGTGGACCCGAGGGTCAAAAATATTTTTTGCTGCCCGGCGAGTATAGTGTGACGGAGAATAGATGTGCTTTACTAATATACAATGTCTCGAATGTCGATATCGTGATTGAAGAAAATATATTATTAACAAGAGCTACCCAGATTCATATGACAGCAAACATTTCTAAGTTAAGCATTAGTACAACCGAATTAGACGATACAATAATTTGTAATCCATCGTTAACGAATGAACAAAGATTAGAACTTCAAAGCACATTATCTGAATACGGTGATTGCTTTTCTAGCGGTTTTAAAGATTTGGGTTATACTAATGCTACAGAGATGACTATAGAACTCGAAGATTCCGAACCGGTTGTTTATAGGCCATATCGCATGCCCTATTCAGAAAGGTGCTTAGTTAGAGACATGGTCCAGGAGATGCTTGACGGTGGTATTGTGAGGGAGTCCGCTTCACCCTATGCGAGTCCAATTGTCCTTGTAAAAAAGAAAACAGGTGATAAAAGGTTGTGTATAGACTATCGTGCTCTCAATCGCAAAACCAAAAAGGACCACTATCCATTACCACGTATCGAGGATCAATTGGACTTGCTAGCTGGCAATAAGCTATTTATTTCTCTCGATCTGGCCTCCGGGTACTACCAAATACCGATAGCTGAATCGTCACGTGCTAAAACAGCGTTTGTTACCCCGGATGGTCAGTTCGAATACAATCGGATGCCATTTGGACTTGTAAATGCTCCGTCTGTTTTCCAAAGAACAATGAACAAAATATTATCTGAAGCTAAAATTAAATATGCCTTGATTTACATGGATGACATCCTCATACCATGTAAAGACTTCGGGGAGGGGTTAGCTAGATTAAAAGAAGTACTTGAGTTACTGAGGAAAGGTGGGCTCACATTAAAAATGAGTAAATGTAACTTTTTCTTTGACAAAATTGATTTTCTGGGTTTTGAGGTAAGTCCAAATGGCATCCAACCGGGTTCTAGAAAATGCGAGGCGGTCTCTAAATTCCCTACACCTAAAAATCAACATGAATTACGCCAGTTTTTAGGTCTCTCAGGGTTTTTTAGAAGATTTATAAAAGATTACGCGTTAATAGCGGCTCCTTTATCAGATTTATTAAAAAAGGATAAGGGGTGGGTGTGGGGTGAACAGCAAGAAGAGTCATTCAATCGTATAAAACGTTTACTATCAGAACGTACTCTCCTTGCTTTGTATGACCCTAAACTTGAGACTCAACTTCACACTGATGCCAGCAAGAGCGGGCTTGCTGGTATTCTACTACAGGTAAATCAAGATGGTATTTTGCAACCTGTCTCATACTTCAGTCGCAAAACGACCATAGATGAGCAGAAATATCACTCCTTTGAATTGGAGACATTAGCTGTCATTGCATCGTTAAATAGATTTCGTGTTTATTTAATCGGAATTCCATTTACTATACTGACTGACTGCAATGCTCTTAGGTCTACGCTAATCAAAAGAGATTTACTTCCGCGTGTTGCACGGTGGTGGATCCAATTACAAGAGTATGACTGCAAAATTGAGTATAGATCTGGCGCAAGAATGACGCATGTAGATGCGCTAAGCCGAAACCCAATCGAGACTTGCATTAATGAATCAAATATATTCAATGTTTTGACAATTGACTCGGAACAGGATTGGATCACCACTGTGCAATCAGCGGATGAAGAAATAACTAATATTAAGAGTATTCTTAGCGACCCTAACATAGAACAGGTAGCAGACATCCATAAAAACTTCAAACTGAAAAATGGCCGCGTTTATCGTATAGTGGGAGAAGAATTAAAGTGGGTAGTTCCTAGTGGAGCACGTTGGCAAATTCTTCAAAAAAACCACGATGATGTAGGCCATTTTGGATACGAGAAAACGCTAGATCGTATTAAGAAACATTATTGGTTTAGACGTATGCGACGATTCGTCAAAAAGTATGTCGCTGCATGTCTGGAATGCGCTCATCACAAGGCACCGGGTGGAAAACGCGAGGGTGAATTACACCCAATAGAAAAGTATAGTATCCCATTTCATACTGTTCATGCCGACCACCTAGGCCCTTTTATAAAAAGTAAGACTGGTAACTGCTACTTACTAGTGGTGATTGACAGCTTTACTAAATTCATTAATATTACTCCTGTAAAGAATACAAAATCGCTAACTACCATTAAAGTTTTGAAAGACCACATTAGTTTCTTTGGAGTCCCAACTCGTTTAATTTCTGACAGAGGATCCAGTTTTACTAGTAAGACGTTTAAAGAGTTCATTTCCGAGTATGGGATAAAACACATCCTTAACGCAGTTGCAACTCCGAGAGCAAATGGCCAAGTGGAGCGTTTTAACAGAACCATCACGGAAGCTTTAGCTACGTCTAATCATGGAAAAGATGAAAGGGTTTGGGATGAGCGTATTCGGGACATACAAATAGGATTAAATACAACGGTTCATAAAACCACTCAAAAGTCTCCATCGGAGCTCTTATTTGGCTTTAACATAAATCATAGGACACAGGGAATATTGAGTGATGTTATAAATGAAACCATTAATGTTACACCTATTGACGAATTAGAGTCGGTTAGACAGAATGCTAATAAACGAATCGAGGTACAACAACAAAAGGATGTAGAGAGGTATAACAAGCATAGGAAATTAGGCAGAAAATACGCGATCGGGGATCTAGTACGAATTGAGAGACAAGTCCCCCATGATGGTCAGTCTCAAAAGTTAGTAGTTAAATACCAGGGTCCTTACCGCGTTATTAAAGTGCTCGACCATGATAGGTTCGTAGTAGAGGACACGCCATTGTCTCGTAAAAACGGACGTCGTTACGAAGGAGTGGTAGCAATAGATAAAATTCAACCCTGGATGAGCTTTGATCGAGACTTCGATAGTGACTCAAACAATGAAAAAGATAATGATATAGGTGACGATGAAGATGTCCAGGCTATTAATGTAATTGATAATGTTCGTAATCATAATATGTTATCGAATACAACGAATAAAGATGTAGAATAACAATATTGTTTTGGCATAATTACATAGTGTATGTATGTAAGTAATGGTAGTTATTATGTACTAATTATTGTGTATTAATTAATTATTATAATGTTGTCTGTCTTATGGTTATGGGTACACTGTATACATTTTAAGTTTTTTTTTGTTAATATATATTATTACATAACGTTAATACGCGAAGGGACTCGCGCCATGCAGGAAGGCCGAGCTGTTAGGGTGACTATTCATAATGAACTAATTATTATAACATTTGTAATTGATATTTATAAATTATCAGTAAAAGCGCCATATTAAAATAACAATAAGACATCACTTCCGGTTGTTGATTGTGAATAATTTTCTGTAGAGTTAGTCTATAAATTATTAAAATATTATATGATTATTAAAACTGGTAAAAACAATTATAGAATCTATTTTTGAAATGTAAATTTAAATACAGGCCTTTTTCTTCTTTTAATCATTGTTTCCGCTTTTGGTTAGTATGCAATATAAAATGGCCGCCATTTGCAATGGCGGCGAGCATTCGATCGCTGTTCTTGGAGTCGTCAACACGTGGAATAGTTTTACTGTGTATTTAGAGAATAAAAATCAATTAAAACATCAAGTGTTGTTTGAACTTTTGACTAACGTCTAAAAATATATATATTAAGGGGGGCTACCCATGCATGGAACTGAACCTGAAAATATTTTTTTCATCAGACCTATACGTGTGGGGTATCTATAGATAGGTCTTTAAAAATTACATTGAGGTTTCTAAAACTATTTTTTTTCAAAGTCAACCGTTTGAAAGATGTATAATTCCAAAGTGGCAAAATGTGTGTCCCCCCCTCCCCCATCCCCCAGTGAAAAATCTAAAAGATCTGTAGAACTTTATAAATACTTTCAACGAAAGTTAGTTTGAACGAAATCTATTTAGCAGTTTCAGAGCTATAGCACATTTTCCAAAACTGCAAATATAACTTTGTCATGCAGACACTATGAAAAACAAAGTTATTTTTGCCGACAAAAAAATATAGTGGCATTTTGGGTAGGTGTATTTAATATAATAATAATAATAGTAGAAACTAGTACATGATACAAAAATAAACACATACAGAGAAAATGTTAAAAAGAGGAACACACAATAGGCGGCCTTATTGCTACATAGCAATCTCTTCCAGGCAACCTTGGGTGAGAGACGAAACCCTTCATGTGCGAGTTCGACTCGCACTTGGCCGATTTTTTAACGTTAATTTACATGTTTGATTTTTTCTCACAGATTCAAGAGATTGTTGATTTGAATATATGGTTTTAATTTCAACTCGATACCTCCACTCGGTTCTCGAGATTTTCACGGAATTAAGTTTTGAAAACTAAAGACTATATTTTTCTGATTTTATTACAAATGTATAGGATTTTTATTTTTTCCTGTATTTGTAGTAAATAAAGATATTACTTGCCTAATGTCATCGGGAAGTACCGAATTTTGATTCCCTTAAGAGTGTCGAAAAATATGTTTTTGCGGCATAAATGGCCCTACGTTTTTACTGTAATTTAGAAGTTTGATTTTTTTGCAGCTTGAAGAGATTGTTGACTATGATATATATACCCTATCGAAGTACCCTATGAATATTGATTCCCTTGAGAGTGTTGGAATATACGGTTTTTGCACATAAACTAATAACTTATTGTATTTCTGTTTGGGGGGGGAGCGTCAAAAACATTTTTTTTGGAAATAGAAAGAGGTCAGCGATGCTTGATTAAAGTAATGTACTTTAAGCCATACTGTATAGATTTCCAACAAAGGAGCTTTATGAATTGTGCGAATTGCTTTCGGTCCGAAATTGTATATCCTGATGTGTACACTCAAATTACATAAAACACTACAGCTTAGTACTAATCCCATTAGCTTATCAAAACGGAAAATAAATTATAATATTTCAACGTACCCACGTGTTAGAACAATGTTTGCACATCGACAATACTTTGCTCTCTCGGCACATATCTATAGTAAGTTGTATGCAATACATAATATCAATAATATGGAACTCAAAAACTGTAAAGATCTTTTAAATAATTGGTTACTTACACTAGATTATGACGACACTGAGGCATTCTTAAATAAAATAATATTAATTGCAGATATATGTATAGATGTGAAGTGAGAATTTAAATTTGTATATATATATATATATATATATATATTTATACGCACACACACACACATACACACACGTACTCACACACACACACGCAGACACACAGAACATACACACCACGCACGTACACTCACAACACGAGGCGAAAGATCGGTTTTGGATTTTAGTAGTTGTAAGTAGTTAGTTATCTGTAGTTTAAATTAAATTAGCTACCTATACTGTCTATCTTAATTTTTGTATGATTGTGTTTTTGAAGAGCGGGGCCTCCTGACACAAGCATTTCAGAATGCCTACTAGGTTGGTTCCAATCACTGTTCACAGCTTTGTAAATCCGATGAACTGTAATAAATGATTTTTGATTTATTGTTTTTTTTTATAAACGGTCCTATCTTTATTTTACGTTAATCTACAAGTTTGCTTTTTTTTCAGCTTCAACAAACAGTTGACTATAATATATGGTATTAGTTTCAAATTGACGCGTTCCTGAGATAAACGAAGACAGACGGACGGAAGGACAGACGGACAACAAAGTGATCCTATAAGGGTTCCCTTTTTTCTTTTGAGGTACGGAACCCCAAAAAATATTTGAAAATAATTGTACTCATATTATAGAATTAAGTCTTTACTACTTTGAAGTAGTTATCTCGTTTCGATTTTAATTAATGACTCACCGGCAAAGGATTTGCGTATTAATCAGAAAACGTTTGATGCACAGTTATAAGTATTAACTTATTTCTGACTAATATAATAAACCCACTCATTTCTAAAGCTTTTTTATTGATAAATATTAAACAAGAAAATGTACTAGAAAAAAGCAACTAGTCTCATGTCGTCGCCCTGACGGGACATGAGACTAGTTGCTTTTTTCTAGTATATTTTCTTGTTTAATATTTTATCAAATAAAACTAGCATTATAAAAATGCAAACTAAAAAAATTATAACTTTTTTATTGATTTTAAATAAGTTTTTTTTGCATGCGAGGCTTTTTTTGTAAAAAAGTTAACTTAACGTAAAGTTCCTTTCTTGAAGCCCTAACTCAGCAACCAATCGACTTGATGTTTGGCATAGAGTTAGTTGAAAGGACGGAGAGTAACAGAGGCTACTTTTATTCCGATATTCCCACGGGAACGGGAACCACGCCGGTCAAACCGCGAACTGAAGCTAGTATAAAATAAATAATTTTTAATAAATTATTAATTTTCACGTCACAAAAAATGGAACAACTCAAATCTTCCTCACTGAAATACAACGGGTAGTAGATAACCGATCGACTAGAAAAATATATTGTTCGACTAAAATACTAGGTGAGCGACTTAGTGGCCAATCTAACCTAACCTAAACATATTTTTTTTCGCAACCCCAACCAAGATTTTAGTCGCTCAATTTAGTAATTTTAGTCTATCGGTTCAATATATTACAAATACAACTAGACTACACGACAACATATTTCCACGTAACAATTTGGCCTATTATTCCATTCGGAGTCATCGGCGGCAAGTGTCAACTAGCATTTACAGCAGCGCGTTTGGTAAATATACTGACCGATCCGCAGGTCCTGCGCAGCCGCCGCCCGCAGCAGCAGCCACACGAGCGCGCACACCCACGCCGGCATCGCGCCGACCACTAAACACGCCGACCACTAACCCCGCCGCCGCCCGCGGCGCCCGCCGCCGACACGCGACGCGAGCTATTCTGGAATCGGGACACGTCATGCGTCGCCCGCCTTTACGACACAAATATTTATTTTCTCTAAATTTGAAACAAAACAACTTTTACGGATATCAAACGCGCTGTATTTAACGAACTAAGTTGTAATTGTCCGTATTTTTAGGTTTTTAGGGGTTTTTTTGATTTTCCCGACGTTTCGGCACCTTTTACTCTTATCTAAATTTTACACATTGACCGCTAGCCACGATACAAGTTTATTTATTAATTTTCTTTTCCACTTCTGTCAACTTTGTGCGAAAATGCTTTATGGTGTGACGCTGGATCGCGTTAAGTAAAACGAATTATTACCTTTTTAAACGATGAATCACTCCCATTCAAGTTCTCGTTGAAACCGTTTTTAATCACGAATCTATTTTTATCCCGATAGAATTCATGCATGTCATCTGTATAGCTAATAGTTTCTTCCGCTCCGCCCGTTCATTTTGTCAGTTAGAAGATGTCCTGAATGGTAGGCTGGTAGGGGAAAAAAATGACGATTCGAAAGTATTTATCTAGTAGTATTTTAATTAGGTTAATTTGCAGTTTCAACGTTAAATCATAAATAAATCATAAATCATTTATTCACGTTGAAACATGGTAAATACAGATCTTATATCAAAATAATGTTCAGCATATTTCGCTCATAATAATGGCATGTGAATGTCAAAAACTTTAAATTACAAAATTAATCACTTACACATTACATTACATTTATGTCCCAAATAATCCATAACACTATAAAATCTATGGTCAACTAAAAACTTTGTCAATCTTGATTTAAATATTTGCAATGTCCGTGATTCTTTTATGTCAATTGGTAAATGATTGTAAATATTTATAGTCATAAAAAGGCAACTTTTCAAATAAAGTGCTGTTTTTGGAGTATGTGTTAAGACCAATCTATTACAATTTCTGCTTGAATTTGGATACATTTGTTTTGCAGTACTAAAAAGATGCATATTACGTTTAGCAAAACTACAGCATTCTAAAATATACAGTGATGGCAAAGTTAACAATTTAAAATTTTCAAAGACAGGTTTACAGGAGTCATATGGAGGTATTCCCGCTATGGCACGGATGCACTTTTTTTGTGCTATAAACACTTTATTACAATCCACTGAATTTCCCCATAACAACAAACCATACCTTATAACAGACCCCACACAAGCATGATATGCCATAAGCGCAGTCTTTACAGAAGCTATTCGTCGTAATCTACCAAGTACATACACAAATCTGTTTAGTTTGCTGCAGACCTTTTCTATCTGTGCTTTCCAATTAATTTGTTGATCAACTGTTATTCCCAAAAATGATGCCATGTCCGTTTCTGCTATACATTCCGTATTATATTTAATTCTTAAGTTATGATTTTGATGATACCTATTTTTAAAAACAATATAGTTGGTCTTATTAGTATTCAATTGCAAATTATTATTTTCAAACCATAAAGCAATATTTTCTAGTGTATTATTAATTTCAGCTTCGAATCACAATCAATTTATCGTCACTCTTTTTATCGGATGTTACAATAACGGAAATGTCATCTGCGAATAGTACTGATTTATGGGATGTCACTAAAGGCATGTCATTTATATAAAATAGAAATAAGAGGGGTCCGAGTATACTTCCCTGCGGGACTCCAGATCTATTTAATTCATAACTGGACTCAAATGTCGACATGATGTTATTATTATTTAAGCGGCTTATTTGAACACATTGTTGTCGGTTTTCCAAATATGATTTAAACCAAGACAATGTGACTCCCCTTATTCCGTATCGGTCCAATTTTTGCAATAAAATACGATGCGACACAAAGTCAAAGGCTTTTGTCATGTCAAATAGTAGTAAGCAAGTTTTCAAACCTTTATCAACATTTTTCACTACGTTACTTATAAGGTTGAACATTGCTAATGTGGTTGATTTATTTTTAAGAAATCCATTTTGCTCCTCTTTAATAATATTAAATTTGTCATTATAATCAGTCAACCTACGATGCATACTGTTGGGTAGTGCCTTGATTTCTCATTTAAACTTTTGAGAATATTGAAATTAGAGTTACAGGCCTATAGTTACCTATTTCTGTTTTATCTCCTTTTTTGTATAAAGGTTTAACAATAGAAATTTTTAGCAATGTAGGAAAAATTTAAAAGTCAATAGTGTTCTGATTTTAATTGGCTTCAGCGTCGTGTAGCGGTGAGGGCAGAGAGTGCCGGTGGTGCAGGAGGACGATGAGCACGTCGGCGAGGTCGTCGGCGCCGGCGACGGGCGCGGGGGCGCGGGTCACGCGCGCGCACGCGCCCGCCGCCGCGCACCAGCCGCCGCGCGCGTCGGGGCCGGAGCCGGCGCTGTGGCACGCTTGCCTTTCTTTTTTGAAATCATTTTGGTTTCCTTTATCACCATTCTCGTCGGCTTGGCACGAAACGTCTCGCTGCTCTGAAGTCAAAAAAATATATACCTAAATCTTAAGCATTGTTAAGTCCTGCAAAATATTAACTAAGTAGAGCGTTGAATGAAATATTACCTATATGTTTTCGCGAAGGGCTCAATGAGCCCGCAGCTGCGTCTGACCCCGGGCGGTACTTGCCCAAATGACAGCGAATAGAGGTGGCCGTCAGGAAGTGTACTCGCGTATTCCTTTCCGGCCGACAGACGCACACCCAGACGCGCGGTCCCAGCGACAGCGCGACGCACGCGCCCGCCGATAACGACACGCACGCGCACAGCGTGGCCGTGCGCGCCTCCGTCGCCGCATATAGCGGGAAAAACGCCACCCATGTGACGCAGGTGGCGTACGCCGCCGCTCCGACGAATTTTGTCTCGTTAAAATTATGAGGCAAACGGCGCGTGCGGATCGCGAGTGCGACGCACGATGCCAGCAGTGCCAGCGCCGGCGCCAGCGGCACGAGCTGCGCCGCCGCTAGCTCGCCGCCGCACACGAGCACCGACCGAGCGCGCCCCGGGTGCAGCAGCCGGGGCGTCGGCGGCCAGCGCAGCGCGCTCCATGCCGCCGTAGCCATGCCGGGCGCGCTCAGGGCAACCCATGTCCAAATCTAATACATTGTTAAACAAACGTTTTACAATCAAACGGAAGAAACATTGATTTTATGACAGACAAATAGACTATTTTACCTGCGCACGTGACGACAACATTCGAGGGCGAGCAGCGGGCCTGCGCTCCGCCGCTTTGACGAGCCGCGCCACTCGCACAGTGCGCGCAAATACCGCCGCGTAGACGCCGGCCAGCGCAGGCGCCGCCAGCCGCACGACCACGCACGCAGCCTCCGCTGGCCGCAGCGCCGCCGCCAGCGCCGCGCAGTGGCACGCGCCCGCCGCGCACAACAGCAGCGCGCACAGTTCCCGCGACGCCGACTTCACTACCGGCGTGGTGCGGTGCTTCCAGAAGGTGACCGCACACACAAGTACCGCCGCTAGCCCGGTACCGCCGGCGCCTATGGCCACCGATCGCGCCCATCGCCCTCCGCCTCCCCATTCGATAGAGGATGGCAGGCATTCTGCCACATGTCATGAAGGCATATTGAAACGTTATTAGACCTATCAATGGGCAACGAACGTGCTGACACAAAATCGCACAGAACAGAGGGTGGCAAGAGCTGGCGGCGACTTTCGCTTTGAGTCTTTTAGCCACAATAATGTTATTATCATTTGATAGTTTTATCGACGAAAAACCTAGTATACCAGTTCTGTGCGCATCGGGGCGGTGTCCGGGCGGGCAGAGGCGGCAGCCGATGTTGGGCGCCGTTACAGCGAGCGGCGCGCACGCCACGCATGTCCAGCAGCAGCGCGCGCGCTCGCCTTCGCCGCGCCGCGCCCACTCGCCCGCGCCGCACGGCTCCGAGCAAGCCGCGCGCACGCCCTCCGCCCGTCTGACACAAACATCGTTCATTGATTTGTTGTCATTTTCTACTTAGTTAAAAAATCGTGTATAAATGAACTGTGTAAACCTGGCGGCGGCGGCCGGCCCTCCGCGCAGCCGCAGCGTTCCGCGCCGCCAGCGGCCCACGCGCACGTAGCGCCAGCCTCCCGCGCCGTCCGACACCAACGTCATCACGTCATACTCGCTCAGTCTGAACACGAAGTTGTAAAGCACAGCTCAAAATAGATACTTATTACCACTGCTATTTGTGTTTAATCTTCTTGTTTTTTTTCAATCTTTCTACACGTTTAGACAATTATTATCCTCCTATCCGAAGAATAAAATAATAACTTACTCAGGCGGTGGGTCCCCATTGCCGTCGAAGGCGACGAGGCCGCCGTCCGGCGCACGGAAGCGCACGCGCGCGATGTGCCGGCGGTACGTGGACACGTTGAAGGGCAGCATGGCGGCGCACAGGCCGGGCGCCGCGCCGCACGCCGCCGCGCGCATGTCGTGCAGCGCGTGCGCCAGCGCGTACACTCCGCGCACCACCAGCGCCAGCTTTGGCTCCTGCGTGTAGTCCATCGCTAGGGACTCCTGCCCTGAGACACGTGGATGACCGACTGTTTATTGTAATGTAATATTTTATTATTGTCAATGTACGACAGTTTCATTATGGTCAATGTACGCTTCGTTATATACTTAAATCAAATCAAATAAAATCAAATGTTCGTTGTACTTAATTTATTTTATTTATTTATTTCAGGTAACAAACAGTTATATACAAACAATATTATAAAAAATAGTTTACAAACAAACCTATAGTACGATTTGTACTAGATAAAAATATTTTTTATTTAGCAACCACAAAAAAAGCTGACATATTAGATTTTTCAACTTATTATAAAAATAAAAAATAACTATAGTAGAATGGTATATATATATATATATATATATATGTGTGTGTTTATGTATTATGCATTACATTTGAGAAAATATCCACTTCATTAAGTGACTTGTTATAAAGACCACATGCTCGCCTTAAAAAGGTATTCTTTGCGTAATTGGTATGGCAAAATGAGATATAAATTGTGTAACTTGCAATGCAATTCTCTTTAATGATTTAATTTAATTTAATTCTGTCTCACAAATTGTAACTTATTCAATGTAATGTAATTTATTCAAATCATTCTATTAGTCAACTTAATTTAACTTCATTTTATTATTGACTTCAATATTTTTAATATGGCGTATTTGGTTAAGTTTTTATTTTGCAAAGTTTGCCTTTTAAAGATTTATTTTAATTCTCTGTTTCAAATTGTACCTTATTTATTATAATTTAATTGAACGATTCAAACCAATCAATCAACTTATTTTTACTGCCTTTTAATATATTTTTTTTATAATACAGCATTTGAACTTTAGTATTTATTTAATTTTAGTTTTCACTTAATATTGATTAATATTATTGTATAGACTTGTCTGTTTAATCATGCTGTTCGCACATATGTTTGGAGTTACAGCACACAAAGTTATTTTGTTCTTGCGATGTGTATTTTTTTTGCTGTAAATCTGTTTTGTGTGACAAATAAATAAATAAATAAAAAGTAATAAAAAACACGCTGACTTAACATTTGTACCTACTTTCAAGGAAGAAAATTTTAAAGAAGAAGTACAGGTTAAAAACATGTCTGGACTTGATTCAAGTAGACCTCAGCTCGAACAACGTCTCTCAAGACGACACACTAGGAAGTGGAGAATGTAAGATACGAAAGGCGGCATCAACTGGGAATAATTTAATAGAACAGGAGAGAGAGCGAAAGGACTTTATTTACCTGAACATTTTCGTTTTCCAGAGGAATTTTCTTCAAGAGTGCAGTTAAATTTTTGTTCCCAAAACTCCTAAACAGGAAAAAGGAAACGGTTGTAAGTAAACAACTTACATTAGAATTTATAATTTAATTTAAACGTTATAGCTCACCCTAAACCATGGATTTCTATGATTCGAATGGGGTTTCAGCGAGTGGTAATACGCGTCGAAGTGCTTGAGGTAGGGCGAGCGGATGCGCAGCGTGAGCGCGTGGTGGGCGACGGGCTCGAGGCCGGCCACGACGTCGCGGCGGTCGGCCCAGCCGTCGCTGGCCACCAGGCGCAGCGGCGGCGCCCCGGCCGCGGCCAGCCCGGCCAGCAGCGCGCGCGCCGTGCGGCCCTGGTGCCGTAATCGTAATGTAAACATGCCAATGTAACTTCAAGTTTGTTTGAAAATAAAGTGACTTCCCACAACCCGCCAAAATTGGGACTATAGGCTGGAATAAAGTGCCACTGAGTATCATCAAGAGCTAGTGATTCTTCAGTACTACTTAGTTCGAAACTAGCTTCTTTCCATGCATCAACTAAACTCTTGTTTGCTCATACAAAGTTCCTGCCTTGGTCACTCCACAAATGTGAACACTTTCCTCTTCTGGAGACAAAACGTTTAAGTGCACCAATAAATGACTCTGAAGTTAAATCTCCGACCAACTCGAGGTGAATAGCCTTCGTCGATAAGCATACAAAAATGGCGATATATGCTTTTGTTGTTCTTAAACCTCTCGATCTAGACATAAGAATCTGAAGTGGCCCAGCAAAATCTACACCACTGTGCAAAAACGGTCGTGTTGGTGTTATCCGTTCCTTCGGTAAATCCCCCATTAGTTGCATCTTTGGAGTAGCATTGTCAAAACTTTGAAAATCATGTTCTGTTCTTTTGTTAGGAGCACTTTAGAATACGCTAGTCAAGTTTGGAATCCTATGTACAATGTATATATTGCACGTATTGAGAATATCCAGAGGAAGTTTATTAGATTTATATGCTACCGAACAAAGGTTCCTTATTCATCCACCAATTACTACGACCTCTGTAAGAAGCATCACTTCCTGCCACTTAAACTGCGTCGAACCGTTAGTGACTTGGTGTTTTTGCTAAAGGTTGCATCTGGCTCTATTGACTGTCCCGAGTTGCTGTCACGGATATCACTTAGAGTTCCGTCGAGGACCCTCAGAAATTACCCTATCTTGTTTTTACCCCCAAATCATTCAAGTTACAGGCAGAACGAGTTTATGTGGCGTGCTAGTAAAAAAATTAATGAACTTAGTGTAACTTTCAATTTTGATCTTTTTAACACAAGTGTGGCTAGTGTGAGGAATGTGATCAGTGGACATTTTTTCAATAATTGATTGTTTTAAAATATGTAACAAGTAGTTTTTGATACATCTTTCTTTTTGTGTAATCGATTCCAGTGTGTGCGATGCGTGTGACTTAGTTCGTAAGTGTGTATTTAATATTTTTAAATTACTATTTGTGAGGACCTTTCATTGGCCATCTACTTTTATTTGTATTATTTATTACTGTTTGTTGCTGTTGGTCTTCCTAGAAATAAATAAATAAATAAATTATGTCTTGCACACAACCAACACTTATGAATGTGGGATTTTACCAAACCTTTGCCTCGTATTATCCAGTATTTAGCACGTATATAGCTTAGCATGAGTTGTATCCCTCCATGCAATGTTTTCAAATGGGCATCGGCAACGATTAATAAGGTCAGTTTATTTTTACCGACTTCAACAAAAAAGGAGGGAGGTACTCAATTCAAAGCGTATTTTTTTTTTATTTTATTTTTTTTGTCTGATGTATGTATTCCGATTACTCCGGTGTTGGTGATCCGATTTTAATAGTTGTTTTTTTGTTCGATCGGGTACACTGTCAATTTGGTCCCATATAATTTTTACGAAGATCTGGCTAGTAGTTTTTTCATAATCTTGAAAAATATCAATCACCTTTTGGCAAGTAGTAGTTTACCTAGATGACATTGTTGTGTATGGGCTGATTTTTAGTGTAAATAACGGCACATGATGTAACTAAAAAATCTGAAATAAAAACATTTTATAAAAAAAATCAAACCGACTTCAAAAAGTAAAAAATAAAACTTTTGGAGTCGGTGCTAGCTAGCTAAAGCCAAAAAAATATATAGTTAATAGAAGTGCAATGTAGAATGCCCTGGCTGGCACCGACTCCAAAAGTTTTATTTTTTACTTTTTGAAGTCGGTTTGATTTTTTTTTATAAAATGTTTTTTGTTTCCCAATATTATAGGATGCTTTCTCTGGTCATTTAACGATGCATGCCGTAAGCGTCCGCCTACCCGGAGTATATCATCTTGATCCAGATAAGAATTTAATTATTTTATTCTACTTTTTCTGTTAACTATACCCTTTCTTCTCAAACATTCTATTTCTTGTTCAAATTCTGATCTTTGTGCTTCTATAACACATCTTTTTAATTATGCTTCTAACTCTACTGTTGTCAAGGCTGAAGGACCAGTATATTTATCTTTAGATTTGCAATACTTTAAGAATCTTTTACAATAGATAATAGTTTTCAATAGTTCTGATAACGAGCCGAACGATTCAAAGTGTTTCATTAAATCTTGATTCTTGTTTTCAACATGTACTGTCACATTAGTTTGAATTTCTTTCTTTTTTAGCTCTAGAGTTGTTGGTATAATTTCAGAATTTGTTAAAGTTATTTCTTTTTCAGACAGCCATTGTGGTCCCTTCCACCACAGTTGACACGTTTTCAATTCTCTCAGACCCATTCCTCTCGAAGCGATATCTGCAGGATTTTCTGAGGAGGGTACGTGCAGCCAGCGATCTGAAGAAATAGCATCAGTTATTTCTACCACCCTGTTCGCAATGAAAGGTTTCCATCTATTGGGTTCTCCAGCAAGCCAAGCTATTACAATCTGCAAGTCTGTCCACGCAAACATATTAGTTGCTGGTTCTCTCATTGCTTCTCCGACTTGCTTCAAGACCTTCGTTAGTAAAAGTGCTCCACATAGCTCCAGTCTAGGTAGCGATATAGTTCTTACAGGAGCCACACGAGTTCTGGATGCTATCAACTTAGTTTGAATTGCACCATCTGGTAGAATTACTCTGATGTATACTGCTGCAGCGTACGCGTGTATGGATGCGTCGCTGAAGCCATGAATTTGATATGAACATTTTTTAGTCGTTTGCAGCCACCGATCCACTTTGATATCTTTGACATTTTTAAAATCCGTGCGCAGTTTTAGCCATTCTTCGCGAGTGGAATCGTCAACTTTCTCGTCCCATTGAAGTTTTGCTAACCACAACTTTTGTATTAGTATTTTTGTTGGAACTATAGTCGGAGCTATCCAGCGAAGCGGGTCAAAAATTTAACCAGAAAAATGATTATCGGATCCCAAGAATCAGTGTTAACTTGTAAAATTCTTAAATTATGTAAACATTCACTTGTTATACCTAATAATGTTTTCAATTGACTAGGGGTCTGTACATTCATCTTTCTTTGATTGAAAATGTTTTTCAAGAGCAAGTTAACAATAAGGCGTTTATTACCGTACCTGGTTTTTAGCACTTCCCCATGCTTGTTTATAGTTATTTTGTGTCACTTGTATATGTTTCAATCATAAACTCAGCTTCACCAGTAACACTACACTTTAAATAGTGAAGTTTTTGTACATCACTCAGTATTGAATTATTATACACCATTGTTATAAATAAATCTTGAAATGTTGTCCAATCTTCATAACTTCCTTTGAACATGGGTAAATGAATTTTCGCTAACTGTACGAGACTATTTTCATTTTGCACAGTAGTAGGTGAACTTGATGTTTGTGTACACGCTGAGAGCAAATCACGTAACTCTGCTTGTAACGAAACATATACATCATCATGAGTAAAAAAATATTCTTATACAAAATATTCAACATTAGCCTTTTCCTTTCTTGGTGTTATTTTTACTAATTCCTGATGAGCTTGCTTAAACGTGTGCCAATAATATTCAACTGTACTTAATCTAGCTCCTAGGTAACCTTTAGTCATTCTAGATTTAGGACATTTCTTCATATTTATCTGCATTTTTTGCAATAAAGATCCAGTATCTTCCAATATGTTGATTAATCGTTCCGGCGTAGTCATTTTGAATCATGAATAAAATTGAAATTTGTTAAAACACTCACTTAAATCTATCTTGAATAGTTGTTTTCAGCTTGAAAAAACGTAATATTCGCAATAACTGTCAACGTCAAGCGGCCCACCCTTTCTTACAGGGAATATGGTTCTTTCGTTCTCGGGCGGCCGGCAACTTGTTTATTCGAGCGCTGGTAATCCGACTCGAAGGACCCTTTGTTGCTTACGTTTTTGTTAATTTGTGCTTGCAGGGAATTTTTGAATGAAAACAACGTACTTCCTCAGTGAATCTTATATTGTGACAATTTTGATAGACCATAGATAGAAACATGTTTCTTTTTATAACAGTGACATATATTTTTCTCCTGTGATTTAGAAGCACATTTGAAACTCTAACGTAATAGTCCGTGAGCCCGCGTTAACGCAGGATTTTTTCAAACTTCCACCCAATTTTGGGTGCAATTATATTCTGATCCTCGGTCAGCACAACTCTTCCGACCGTGTGTCATACATTTTATTGTGATGTCTTACGACGTAAGTAATTTTGGAGAAGGCTTAAATGGACTAACTATAACTATCGTGTGTGAGCTAGTGAAAAATAAAAGTCTTTACTGAAATAAAACTGTATTTCGGATTTGAATGCTATTACCTCGCACCAGCACACGGCGACGCGCGGGCCGGCGGCCAGCCGGCGTAGCGCCGACGCCACCTCGCGCGCGCCCGGCGCCGCGCGCAGCGCCTCCGCCCGCGCCACGCACACGCCGCCGCGCGCCGCCTCCTCGCGGAACGCCGCCATGCCGCTTTGCCCGTAACTTTCTACAATATTCATAAACAAATCTCTTATTGTTTACATTCAAAATGGGTTCCAGCCATTGTCTGTCAGTAAAATCTGATAGTAAAGCGGCGTGTGGCGCATCAGTATATGTGCATCTACATGCTTTTTTTTTTTTTTTTTTTTTTTTTTTGTGCCTTTCCCGAGTTAAAGGCAACCCTCCGGATGCGGGGGAGGGAGGTGGTGAATCCTGCATTGGATACCCCACAGCCGGCTGTGTCGAAGGTTATGTCAGACTCTTACTGACTAAACACCACCTTATGGCTGGATTCCCCGGAAAGGGACGGCAGCCTACGTCTGAAGCGACCGTAACCCTGGGGAGGGATACGGCGCGAGCGTCACTCACCTAAGTGAAGTGCGCTATTGAGAAGTACAAATACGTCCGACACCCAGACGGGGCACCGGCCGGAATCTAAATGAAAAGTGACGGCTCCCAGAGGGGGACCGTCTGAAATCGAATAGCTACACGACTGACACCCTGAGGGGGATCTTCCCAGAATGGGACTTCAGCCGTATGAGAGAGGACGGGGGGTGACCTGTAGGGTCAAGACTGGCGGGCGGTTGTGGCTTCGGCCTCCTGAGCCTCCAATAGGCGGTTCAGGGTGGCCGAGAGCTGGTCGGGAGGGTCCGTGAGGACCGATCGGGGTCTACGGGAGTAGAGGTGTAAGGAATCGGGAGGGGTGTACGCCACTGCGTCGCGGATAAGGGGGTTCGGATGGCTCTCTGCTGATTCGATGAATCGCTCGGAGGCCTTGTGGAGGAATTGTTGGATGGTAGGAAGATCTACGTCCCTGTGTAAGTCCGCATTGCGAACATACCAGGGGGCATTGGTCGCTCGGCGACAGAAGATATTTTGGATTACTTGCAATTTGTGCAAGATGGAGGGCTGGGCATGGGCAAATACGGGAGATGCGTAAGTCATGACCGGTCGTATGCAGACCTTATAGAGGGTTCGCTTGTTTCGGAGGGACATCCTACTTTGTCGGCCTAACATGGGAGTGAGGCGGCCCATATAGAAACGGGCGTTGCGTGTCACCCTTTTGACGTGCGGCTTAAACGTAAGCTGCTGGTCTAGGGTGACACCGAGGTATTTGGCGGAGGTTTGCCAGGGGATGGGTTTACCCAGTAGGGTAGGGGGCCTATAGCGTATGGGAGTGCCGCGTCTGCGTGACGCATCGAAGCGAACTGCGGAGGATTTCTCCGGGTTCACTTCGATACGCCACTTGCGGAACCACTCGCCTAGCTGGTTGATGGACTTCTGTAATCTCGGGAGGATAGCAGCAAGGGACGCGCCTTTCCGATATAGGGCTGTATCGTCGGCAAAAAGGGATAGTTCTACGCCACTGACGGGCTGGGGGATGTCGTTAGTGTAAGCTATATACAGTAGGGGAGCCAAGACTGAGCCTTGGGGCACACCTGCTGTTATAGCACGAGGAGAGGAGAGAGTGCCTTCGTGTCTAAAACGAAAGGTACGGTTGCGGAGATATGAAGCTACGAGTCGGACTAGTCGGGCTGGCAGGTCAAGTCTGCGCAGTTTGACGACTAGGCCGGCATGCCAAACCTTATCGAAAGCTTTGGCTACATCGAAAAAGACTGCTACAGTCTTGTATTTCCGGGGGAAGAAACCGCTCGAGATATACTCGACTATGCGGTGTACCTGTTGGGGACATGAGTGTTTGGGCCGGAAGCCGAACTGGTGGGGAATGATTAAGTCCTTGTCAAAGAGGTGCTTTCTCATACGAGTGAGTATGCACTTTTCGAAAAGTTTGCCCATGGCCTTGAGGAGACTGATTGGGCGGTAGCTGGTGGGGAGGTCCGGGGGCTTACCCGGTTTTGGAATGCCTATTACCACCGCTTCCTTCCAGGCATCTGGAAAGTAGCAGTGGTCGAAGCAGGCATTGAAAATGAGGGAGAGAAAGATCAGTACTTGGTTGGGAAAGTATTTGAGGGCCTTGTTGGAGACGCCATCGGCGCCGGGGGCCTTTTTGATCTTTAGATCTTTAATGTGGGACTTGATCTCGTCAGTAGAGATAGAAATGGGGTCTGAGTCGGTAGGCAGAGGGAGGGAGTTCAGAGAGCTGAGCTCCTCCTCTACTTTCCTTATGTGGGTGGGGTCACAGGGTTGGGTGCTAACTGAGCATTGAGAGGCAATGCTATCGGCAAAGCATTCCGCCTTTTCCTCGTCGTCAAAGGCTGTAGTGCCGTTCGGACGGAGGATAGGAGGAGTGAAAGTGGTTGCGTCGCTACGAAGGGCTCTCGCCACTTGGTAGTACGCTTGATGAGAGGGAGAGATTTCGGCCATGAGGTCGCCAAACTGGTCGTTCCTCAGGTCGTTGAGTTGGGATCTGACTTTCCGCTGGAGGCGGTTCGATATGAGCCTATATTCGGGGGTCGGGTACTTTGCTGATCGCCTAAGTGCGGCGTTTTTGGCACGCATCAGATTGCGGAGAGCCGGGGGATAGTTCTTGCGAGCTCTCACAGGAACTTCCCTCGTGTTCTCAGCAATGGCTGAGCGGACCAGTTGGGTCAGGGAGCTCACCGCATTGTCTATTTTCTCCGTACTGTCAAAGTAATCAGAGGAAATAGCGAACGGTGAGTTTTCAGCGTCCATAGCTGACGCAAGAGTGGATTGGAAACCATCCCAGTTGGTGATGGTGCGGTGAGGGGGAGCTACTTGGTGAGGATTACCCATGACAAGTGAGACTGGTCGGTGGTCTGACCCAAGATCGTTAAGAGATTCGATCGATCTGAGGTTGAGCGACACCCCTTTAACTAGTGCAAAGTCTAGTATGTCGGGGTCTCCCTCAACGCTGTCAGGGTAATGGGTGGGGGAAAATGGGGAAATTACACTAATGTCTAAGTCCTCGGTGATTTGCAGAAGTTTGCGACCACCGGGATTTGTTTTGAAACAAGTCCATTCAGTGTGCTTGGAGTTGAAATCTCCAAAGAGAATGACGGAATCGCCTAAGGAGAGAAGCGCTTCGAAGTCGCTTTTAACAGGTAGGGAGCCGGCCTGTATGTACACTGATGCTATGATAAGGGTTCTATGACCCGTCATAGCCAGTCTACATACAGTGGCTTCCATGTTAGTGAGCGGGGGAGTGGGAATAGGGCAGCAGTGGAGTGCTTTCCTATAATAGATGGCAGTGCCGCCAGAGGCGCGGTGTCTACGTTGCCCTGGTACGGGCGGGGGGATGGGCCTGTCATTACGAATTAGGGAGTAAGAAGGGATTGAGAGACCCTTTCGGGTTGAAGGTCTGAGCCACGTCTCCTGGACGAGCAAGAAATCGATATCCCTGTTGCTTACGAAATCCCTTAGTTCGGGGATATGTAAGCGGAGGGAACGAGCATTATAAGAAACAAGCGAAACACCCGAGGGCTTAGTACGACCGGGACCGCTAGGGATGGGCGTGATGGCAGACGGTAGAGGGACTTGGGAGTATGGGTGTGCGTTCATATTGAGCGCAAGAGGGATTCGTGCTCGCAGAGTGCAAGCAGGCGTTCATTTGCGTTACGCGCTCGGCGAAGTTTCCCGGCCAGTACGGAGACCTCGTTTAGGTCGATAGCACGAATCGTGTCTAGGACAAGATGCATGTCATCGGCTAAAGAGGGCGCACCGGGCTCCGGGCGTTGGAGAGGAGCAGGAGCCGCTGGGGGCTGCTTTGCCTTTGGAGGCAATAGGGTGGGCGCCGGTGCCGGGGGCGCTGTGCTAGCCATAGGGGCTGGGGCGGGCAGTTTGGGTCTAAGGGGGGGCCAGGGGTCGGTCAACACCTTAGGAGGGTTGGTCGGCGCCTTAGGGAGAGAGGGTGCGTGGGATCCCTTTTTAACGGGAGGAGCAAGACGTGGGGCGTTGGGACAGCCTTTGTAATTGGCTGTGTGGCCAGTCTGGCCGCACAGTACGCAGGCAGGGGGTGTGGGGCAGTCGCGAGTGCGGGAGCACTCCTTGGTAAGGTGGGGGACCAGGCACTTGACGCACCTGGGGGAGGCATTGCAGTTCTTAGCTGCATGCCCGTATAGTTGGCAGCGATGGCATTGGCCAGGAGTGCCTTTCCTATGGGGACGTTCTACTCTGATCCCGGACAAACCGCAAACCTTGAGGTTTTTGGCTCGGAAGATCTCGAGCGATTTGGGGGAGTTTGTCAAGATGACGAGGGCGAGGGGGTAGGTTTTCCCAGTGCGGGTGTGCATTTTGTGCACAGCCTCCGCAGGGAAATCTTGTGATACGAGATCGCTGAGGATCTCGTCGTTGGAAAGTTCCTGTGGTACCCCGCGGAGTACAGCACGAACTTTCCTCTCCTCGGGGAGAGCAAAGGTGTGGTAGCCTATGTTCCTATTGAGCAGGAGACGAGTGAGATTTCTGAAATCATCACTCGTGGGGCAGTCAATTTTGATGGCAACACCGGTGTTGCGGGCATGTGTGTATTGCACCTTGTTGGCGGTGCAGAGGGCGGACACTTCCGACCACTTCGATTTATCCCTAAGATAAATCGGTGGCGGGGGCTTGGCCTTCGCCAAGATGGGGTCGCACCTAGTGTGCGGGCGAGTGGAGGCCTGGGAGGCCGAGAGAGGGGCCTGAGAGGCCGGGAGGGATGCCTGGGAGGCTGAGAGGGACGCAGTGGCGGCTCGTGATTGGAGTCGCGGGTCGCGAGATTGCGACAGGGGAGTGGGGGCAGTTGGGCCGCCATCACGCTGCGACACGGGGGTCGTGCACGTGGTGGGGGTGGCGCGGCGCTTTGAGCGCTTACTACGGACCGTGGTGAAACCATCGGTCAGGGTGGCGTCTGATTCCGACTCAGACGGGGAAGTTGAAGGAGAGCGGCGAGAGGCAGGCCTCTTGTTCGCCAGGAGCGATTCGTGCTCCATGGGTTCAGGAGAGGATGAGGATGTGAGGCTAGGAGTGGGGGAGCTGCGCTCGACACGTGTCCGGTGCTCATCAAGGAGACGCTGGACACTGTCGATCGCGTCCTGGGAAGAGTAACCAGATAAAATCTGGTCAATGATGGAGTTGGGGTGGGCCGTGGAGCCATGGGACTCCATGTCGGCCAAGAATGGGGAACGCGAGCAAGAACAAATTTACAAAACAACGAAATATAGCAAAAAGACCTCCCCTGCCGGAGGCAGGGGGGAGGGGGAGGGGGCGCGAGATGTAGGCAGTATCCCTAGTGGATAACGGCTGCCCTTCTCTATCCCTTGGGCAAGCCCAAGTGCAATGGGATAGAGACTTCGGTTTTCCTAGAGCCTTAGGGGCCCTAGAGAGCGAACCGGGATCGCTCCGTCGGCTTCGTTGGCACCGTTAGGTATCCACCAACGCTACGCGTATCCAACGACGCGTCGCGAGCAAGTTTGGACACTTGCAACGAGTGCAATAACAGCAAGTCGTATTGCACTATGTGCACTTACTTAGTGGTCGGCTGGCTGCGTGAAGACACAACACAACGAACACGAAAATCGCGGTCGCGAGCGGGGCGCAGCCGAGGACAGACACGCACGTGACTGTTCGGCGCGGAGATCGGAACCGGAATGATCATCTACATGCAGCGCATGTACGTTTTTATACTTAGTTGTGAGTGTAGCAGCGCCACTATCAGAGCGCCGAGACGGGCGTCCGAGAGCAACTGACACGCTCCGATCGTGTTAAGCACGATCGGTGTGCAGAAAAGATAGAAAGGAAACACTATAAGTGGTTAACAAGTATAATTATATAATAAAAGATTTATAAAATAAAAGAGGGTGTGGGTTCATGGGAATCTTCGATGGGTGGCTCTCGCGAGGGTAAGAATGGGGACTTAACTTTAGAACTGCCTAGAGGAGGCAGAAGCGAAAGTCCAGCGTCACGGACTACGTTCGCTTGTTGAGCAGTATGTTCAGCCTCGGTAGCACGGAGGGTGGGCTCGGTGTGGTGATGCGCACGTAGACACGATGTGGAGAGGTTTCCGGGGTAGACCGGAACAGGTGAGCGCTCGGCAGGTAGGTGCCGAGGTGGAAGAGTAGACGGAACAGGTGTAGATGCTGCAGCTGCCCGTGGATACGACCCTGGAATGTTTTTAAGAACGGGTCAAAAGCTGTTCGTACAAGTCGACCGTCTAAGGTTAGGATGCAAGGGACAGACAGCTACAATTGAATAGTCTCAAAAGTACAATGTTAAACTATTTAAAAAAATGTTAAAGTAACCGCTATGTAAAAAAGTAAAAGCATGTACAAGAGGTTGGTACATGGGTACTTTACCCTATTAGTAAGGATAAAGTTATTTATAAGGAATCAAATCAGTATTTAGTCTACCAAAGAAATTCAAGAAGTAAATATTAAAGTAAATATCAAAGTTATTTATAGCGGTTTTAATATAGGGAACGCATCCTTCTTAGCGGTCTAAAAAAATAACTCACTCAAAGAATTATTAAAAATATAACAATAAAATGTGAATTGTATTGGTTCCACGTAATATATAGTATTACGTTTCCCTTTGAATACAATTACATATACTGTAAATTACAAGAATTAAAAAGGAATAATCGTTTTGCATTTGAGTATTTAACTACCCACTATGTAAAAATATTGTATGGAATATTTTATAGAAATTACAAGAAAAACGTATCGAATAATTAAAACACTTAATTATTACGAGGTTTAAACTAAATATATTACGAAAAGAAATAACTGTGATTAAAAGAAATTAAAGTAAAATGCAAAACGATCAGATTTAAAACACACACTCACCCTAGTACGGGGATCGCGAATGCACAAAACAGAGTAAAACAGAATGACTTTAAGGCAGTAGTATGAAGAAAAAGAGGCAGATTTCGCTGGAGTTGCGAAATATATACTTAATTCTTTCTAGAAAGTTCTTTAGTCAAAAATTAAAGTGGGAGATGATTCTCCAATTCTATGGGCGAATAATGTTTAGTCATTAGCATAGACAACATAAGGATTGTAAGTCCGATCGACACACGGTGTTTTGTCTATGGCCAAAGAATTAAGGAATATTAAAGTATGCAAAAACATATTAGACATACATAGAAAAATATGTAGATTTTTTCTATATATAAATAGTTAAATAGAAATAGGTTAATTTTTGTAGTCTAATTTACTTGGCCGAAATACAAAATCTCCCGGCCGTGAAGTTAGCAATATCGAGGGTACGCAGGAATATTTTGTCAATTAACTACCATCGTGAAGTTTTATCAAAACAAAATAAAGTAAACAAACAAGTTAGAATGGTGAAGTGAATGGTTATTGATTTAATTTAGTTGAAAGTAAGTAATAGTTTAAGATTTAGGAGTGTGCGGTTTTTAGAACCGTTACACAACAACCGGGTTACAAACAGCAAGTGAGAGGTGCCGACCGTCAGTGTGCAGCGCGTGCACGTAGGTCCAGTTATGAGCTCGCAGCAGCGCCACCATCAGGCGCGCCTGGTGCGCGTCCGACGGCACCACGCGGAAGAACGTCGAGAAGCGCGCGCGCTCAGACAGCTCGCGTGACGTCGCCGAGTACGACACCTAAACACACAACCTAGCGCTTGATCATCACATCATTCACAGATAGTTTTGTTTTTACAAAATATTATGTTAATTTTAGCTGAGGTGACCTGCGGGATGGAAAAAAGTTGCAGCAGGTTCTGCACTTGCATGGCGGCGGAGCTGGCGCCGGGGCCCAGCACGCCCAGTAGAGGCGCCCCGCTCCCGCCTCCCACGCCGCCCCCCAGATAGCCCCCTGCTCCTCCTGCGCGTCGTCCCTGCCGCCGTTGCCAGTAAAAACAACAATAGTAAACCCATACATATTTAATGTTTTTATGTCAATACTAAAAATATGAGAATTCTTAATTGCATTTAATTCTGCAAAGTTTAATCTGCAAAGACCCACGTAACGCAACCCTAATAGTTCATCGTACCAATCAAATGAGTGAGTACGTTAACCCTTATAACTTGTAAAATTTTCGCGGAACTATTCAATATGATAAAGCTATTTTTAATTTTCAATGTAATATTTGAATTGATAATCTTAATTTTGTAAATTTTACTATTTGTAATTTTGTATTGAAAATTTAATTTTGTAATTTAGATTTGATATATTTTTTTATTGCGTAATTTAATTTGATTTTCATGTATATATTTAATTATATATTTGATCTGTACTTATTGTTTAAAATGATCCATGTTGGTCGAATAAATAAATATTTATTATTTTGTACATATTTGTACATATTAGAGTTATGCTTGTTTGTCAAAAGGAACCCAGAGTACTTCATTAAAAATAAGGATCTAAAAACAAATGTACGAAACACCGGACGAAACAAAATTGTCATACCAAAGTGTAATCTGACATTATTTCGGAAAAATGTATTTTACATGGCCATTAAAATATTTAATAAGTTACCAATGAGTCTCGTAGATTTGCCTATTGAGCGAAACATATTCAAAAAGTCATTACATCGGTGGCTTATAGAAAAAAACTTTTACTCTGTTCAAGAATATCGAATGTCACATGTGTAATTTATTATTTAAATTAAAATTTATATTTGACTGTAATTTAATCCAATTGACATCATTTTAATTTGTAACTAGTATTATCGGACTGACATGAAATATAACTAACTGAGATAGAATTCAAATTTGTAAAAGTAGGTATAGATAGATAGAAGTGGTCATTAATTATTATGTTTGATTACGACTACTTATACTAATATTTGCATGCCAATATTTAATGTAAAAAAACTATTGGATCAAATTAATATTGTAGACTATCGCAATGTACATACATGGTTTTCCAGCAAACAAATTATTTCTTTCTTTCTTTCTTTCTTTCTATTATTATTAATATTATAAACACACGCGACTATAACAATAAACTACGAAACTAGAATGGTATGGTGAGTGAATGGAAATGGTATACGCGCGATTGGTATGGTGGTAAATATGCGAGTAATATTTGAAAGAACTATAATAAGGTTAAATGCCGCGCGATGCATAGAACGCTTACGGTGCAATACACGCGCGCCAGCGGGCGGCGGCGCCGGGACGTTCAATGTACGAGTAATAGGGCTCGTACATGCTCCCGGGGGAGAAAATAATTACAAAAGTTGGTTAGTATGGTGGTAGATGTTTATGGTATGTGGTGCTATACAAGGTGAATCAATAAATAAAGTTAGTTACTTAGATGATCTAAAAGTTAGGCGTCGCGTCGTTGCCTTATCCGAACGCGCACTGTGGTTTTACACTTTGGACACACTTGGCCTTACTGCCTCCTTCACATCACTAACACTAATTGAACTTATCATCACTAGATGAGCTCTCTTTAACACTTACGCATTGAACACTAGCACTGACACTACCAGTATCGTGAAGCTCGCTGCGAGCGTAAGCGCCGCGACGACTGCTGCGCCCATCAGCACATAGATGACGACGTAATGGTGGACTTCGTGATATGAGATGACGTCAGCTACTCCTTCTTGAGATTTCATCTCCTTAATCTGATCTCCAAGGAGTTTAAGGTCTTTTTCTAAACCACTCGATCCTATTACCATGGTAGAGTTAGGAATCGTCGTAATATTTATTATATTATTTATAGGTGGTTTGACTACCGTTAAATTGTCTGGTTGAATGTTTATGTTATTTGAGAGCTGCGTTTGTGCGATATAATGGTGGCGAACTCGCCTTTCATGACGCAGCCGTTTCCTAGCGTAATGATACCGGACCCGGTAAGTCGCTTCGCTGATACTAATTGATCACATATTATTCGAATAGGACATTCGCTACAACACGAATAAATATAAGCATAATAATAGTAAACAGACAAAACCGCAGAAGTAATAAAGCCAATAAGTATTGGTTGGGGTTTTCTTCTTTGTGTAACTAGTCGCGCGTTGATGTCTTTTTAAGGCCACGCTGCGAAAAGGGATGATGGTTTCAATTTCCAAAACTCAAGTTTTTATTTAGATCTACAGCATATATTCTTATTAGATTTTTATTTTCTTATTTTGAAAGTTAAAAAGTTAGAAGGGGGGGGGGGGGGGGGGGCACACATTTTACCACTTTGTAAGTGTACATCATTCAAACGGTTGACTTTGAAAAAAAAAACGTTTTTTTTAACCTCTGTCATATGGTAAATTTTAAATAGAAAAATATATGAAAAAAAATAAACTCGGCCACAAGTGAATTCTCTCTGTCATATTTTATATCCTATCTATAGAAACCCCGCATGTATAGGTTTGAGGAAAAAAACAGTTTCAGTTTCAGGTAATACGTTTTGCAGTGCAGTTGTAAGTAGTAATATGTGTTCTGTGAGTTTAGTAAGTATCATTCTCAACGACGCGCGACGACGTCAATTAGGGCGGACAGAGAGGCGTCGCGCCGCTCGCGACGTCCGACGCTGACGGAGAGCCTGTGCCAACTTGGTGCGGCAGTTTCGTATCCATCTTTTTAATTATTTTCTTTTCTGAAAAGTTATATTTGTGACTTACAGTGGTGGTCACATTTTTTTTTTATTTATTTTATTTATTAACTGGAAAACCAACTGCTTAACCAAATACATAAAAAAAATTAAATATAAACATAAAGCCATTTACAGGTCTTCACAAAATAAGATACATAAAAAAATTTAAACTACCCTAGCCTAACTATTAAATATACACGTACACATAACTTAACACATAAGTGAAACATTGAATTTAGCAGCTATCACCGAAAAATAAGCGGCTTACAATACGCCTAATCGACGCCTCGCTACTGTTAAACAGATCAAGATTTACCTGTTTCGAAAGGAAATTAAAATTATTACTCGCTCGCCAAAGAAAAGAGTTCTGTCTAAAGTTTGAAGAAGCAGGGGGGGGGGAGGGGTGAATAACAGAAGGTTATACCTAACTGGCTTCGGGGTGGCTCTAAGCGTGAGTTTGGATAAAAGCTCTGGACAGTCAATAACGCCAGTCAATAACACATAATTAACACAAGCCGATTTTCATACAATTAAGGCAACTTTGGAGCCTTGGTTCTCTGCCAAGGATTGACCGAGCTGTTATCTAATTATCTAGGGAGTAAATGGAGGAGAACCAGATTGTCATACACACCCAACTGATCTGATCAACATTCTAATAATAAATAAATATTTCACACTACCCTTTAACCCCATAGTAAGCACTGTAAGGCTTGTGTTATGGGATACTAGGGTAACGGATATAAATACACATATAATTATATATATGAATAAGTATTTATGTGTAGAAATACATATAAACGTCCACGACGCAGGTACAAATGCTCGTATTCATCATACAAACATTTGCCTCTAAGTGGATTCGAACACGGGACCTCAGAGTAGGCGAAACCTTGAAACCGGTGTACGTACCACTCTACCACGGGCGGTCGACAAATAGATTTTTGGATATATTGAAAAAAAACGTATAAAAATGTATGGAATTACTGAAACTAAAAACTCTGATCCTTACAACGTTTAAAAAGGTCTGTTGGGTATGTATAGCAATCTGGATCTCATCCATTGACTCCTCGATGGCCATTATCAGATCACAGCTCGGTCAATCCGTGGTAGAGAACCAAGGCTCCAAAGTTACCTCGATTTTATAAAAAACGGCTAGTGTCGTTATTTATGTGACCACCGCTGTATATGAAAAGTATACCTAAGAAATATTATAACTTAATCGTTGAATAAAGAAAACACGTATTTTATTGAAAATTAAGAACCGGCTTAAAAATATCTAAAAATAGGACCGACTTAAGAAAAGCCTTACATCGTGAAACATTTGAATAATTTCAATCAGCTCAGCTATCTTCGAGTAATATATTTTTTTATAAATTTTTTTATACGTGATAAATTGATAACCAAAACCTCCTTCTTTATTCAAGTCGGTAAAAAATTCAGTAGCAGTTTTTCCAACCTGATTACAATTAGTAGCGGGTTCACCAGTCCGGTTCACCAGCCCGGCGCGAGTGTCGGCGGGCGTGATGGCGTCGCGCACCAGGTCGATGGTCTGCCGCAGCGCGGTGGGCGGCGCCCAGCACGAGTCGCGCAGCTCCGCGCCCAGCGCCACGCCGCGCAGCAGCGACGCGTCCGCGCCGATGGCGTCCAGCGCCTGCACCACGGATTCCAGATGGGAATTTCGAAATGTACCCAGATCTTATTTTATTTATCTCCAAATTATGTGATATTGTATGTTTTACATTTTTTTACGTTAAAATTATGTCCCGTTCTTACTTACACAAAAAATCGGTCCATACACAACGATAATGTCGTCTACGTAACCACTTACTTGACAATACTTAATTAATATTTTTAAGAATGATGCAAAAACTACTGTCCGCGTCTGAAGTAGGTATGTTCTTTCAGAAAAAAAGAATTATAAAAATTGGTTCAGTGCCACAACCAAAATGATTACATTATCTATCACCACTGGGAATCGAACACGGAACTTCCGGCCGGATACCAGTAGTGGTGTAAAAGGTGGTTTAAAATGTTTTCTGCACCATCCAACTTTTCTCCAAAATAGGTCGTAAACCGTGGCTCTGGTACCCCTACCTGCAGCGTGGCCTCGACGCGCTGGATGCCGTAGTGCTCGCGCACGGCGCCGCAGCGCGAGCCCGCGCGCGCCTCCACCGGCGCCCCGTGCACCGCGAACAGCGCCCCAAACCGCACCTGAACACGCGCACACACTCGGAAAAACCACATTCATTATACCTACCTACACATATCCACTCAGTTCTTACATAATCATTAACCACAGTAATCACATTTTGGTTAGGTAAAGATTAATTAAACACTTGATGTAGTGAAACGTGCAACAATATTACAATTTCTCCGATTTCAACATACTATGATAATTACAACTACACCGGCCGTCAAACTAAATACCACACAATTAAAATTTCTTTCTCATAAACTATAGTTTTGAAACAAATAAAACGTTTTATAGCACAGCAGCATTATAGAAACGGTAGTTATATAATGTTTATTTCCTAAATTAAATATTGTGTTGTTAAAAGTTACTATATAAAGGTTAATATTTTCAAAGTGTTGTACTACGTTAAAAAGGCCAGTGTAGAATCATTAAGCTAATGCCGTTGAAACACACATCACCGAGGACGAGCGCGCGCTCGGCCGCGCCGGCTGCGGCAGCGGACACTACCGCCGCCAGCACCACTGCACGCGCTGCCATCGCACGCGCCGCCATCCCACGCGCCGCCATCCCACACGCCGCCATCCCCCACGCGCCGACAGCTCGCGAATGCCGCGCGACGGCCGTCCGCCCGCCGCAGCCTGCATCTCTTCAACCACTTCACCGTGGCCATATTCTTTGACAGAGTTAAGCAAAACTACCTATTACATAAGTTCCTGTTAGACAAATACGAATGAAGTTATTTAATTCCAACGAGCCATTTATCAGCTACGGTCTAAAACATCTCATAGGGATAAGTTCAAAGAGGTATATTAACAGCTGCATCTCAATTTAGTTTGAACTGTATAATTTTTTATGATTTTGTAATTTTTGCATTTTTCAATGCTATTTTTATACTTATGGTAAATTTTAAATAGAAAAATATTGGAAAAAATTAACTCGGCCACAAGTGAATTCTCCGACTGGAGTGAATTTCCAGTCTGAGAATTCACTTGTGGCCGAGTTAATTTTTTCCAATATTTTTCTATTTAAAATTTACCATAAGTGTATAATTTTTGTTCGCCGCAATCTATCAGAATATACCAAACATAGTGATATGCACAATCTTAATACGAGAAATAAAAATAAACTTGTAATGCCTCGATACAGGTTAAAAAGGGTTCACGGATCTTTCTTGGGTCTTGGTGTAAATTTTTTCAATAAAATTCTCCAATGTGTTTTGGATTTGCCTTTTGAAAAGTTTAAGATTCATGTAAAAGATTGTCTATTGAAGAAAGGATAGGTATTATTCTAATGACAAAACAGCTTGGTCATAAATGTTGTACGGTGCAACCGTCCATTTTTGCAAATCTGCAATTTATTTAGGTCGCTGCAATTTACATCATTTTAATTATTTTCACGACAGTACACGTTCCACCTACAGCACGGCGGACGCGTCCTCACTAGCAATTGTTTTCATATCATTTATCATTTACTTTAGCAATCTATCAGTTAATAAATCAATTATCAAATCAAATCAGTTCTTTCTAATTACAAACTAAAGGTGTCGTCGCTAACATCTTTATGGTCCTTCGAGTTTTAGAAAAAACGGGACCAAGTGCACGGGGACTGTAAAAAGTGTTCGTGTAAGTGATGCCAACACAGCGGACTTTGGACTGCAGTGCAACAAAAATCATCAACGTCACTAAGCGCTCAAGCTTAGTATTCAGCATCAATACATAGCAGCTTCGCTTCATCTACTACACGGAAATCTCAAGTAAGATCTTTCTTTTTTTTACTTGTCATCAATATCAACTATCATGGAAGACCTTGCCGCGAGCCAGAACCAATTGATGGGGGTGATGGAGCAACTTCTTACTAATTTTAAAAAGGATGGTGCTGACCGTAAGACTACGACCTATGTTAAAAAACGACTTAGCACCCTAGAGTCGTATTGGCAGGACTTTCAGCTTAACCATGCGAAGCTGAATGAATTTGGGCGGCAAGATCATGAATATTTTACTAACGACTATTTCAATGAAATATTAGAACTTTACAACAACGCCCGAACATTCATACTGATGTATTTACCGGAACCTAGAGAAAAAAATATTTCTAAACCAACAACTCTTCAAATAAATCCTAGTTCTCTGCTACAACCTTCCTACAGCAACCTTCCTACGATCCACAACGCGAAGAAAACACCGGTATAATGTCGAGAGGTACGAGAAGCAGGCTCGAAGATATGTTAATGAGACAAAAAAGCAATTTTAAAGCCTTCGCGAGAAAATTAGATAGCATTCATCTCGAAGTTCTTACTGAGAAGTGGGAATTTGACGATGCCTTAAAATCAATCCAATCACGCTGGTCAGGAATCGATACCCTTCACTGGCAAATAGACAGTGAGCACAGATATAATGAAATAAAAAAGCAAATAAATACTAAGATGTGGTCAGAGTGTCACAGAGAGAAAGCAACTTCGCAAGTAGATGTTCCGATTTTCAGCGGTAATTATCACAGCTGGGTATCATTTAAGGATCTGTTCGCAGGATTATTCATAACAACAGGACCTTACCCAGTGCGCAAAAAATGCTTAAAGAGAAAACTGCCTGGCGAGCCTGAAAAATTAATTCAGCATCTGCATGTAACATCTGACAATTATCAAGTGGCTTGGGACAAAGATACAACAATAAGAAATTAATATTCAACTCACATATGAATATTTTGATGAATATCCCAGTTATGCAAGTACAATCATCAAATAGTATCAAGCGAATTCATGACTCGACAAATAAATAATAATAAATAATTGCATACAATCACACCAATTATCTAGCCCACGTTAAGTTTCACGAAGAACTTGTGTTATGGATACTAGATAACGGGTATACATACCTATATACTTTTTTTTGTAAATACATACATAATATACATATTAAACACCCAGACCAAGGCAAATAGACATGTTCATGCACACAAATATTTGTCTTGTCCGGGGATCGAACCCGGGACCTCTGGCGCAGAAGGCGGGTTTAGTACCCCTGCGCGAAACAGGTCGACAAATGAGTGTCTAAACGCGATAAAAAATTTAGGGGTCGATGTTAAAACCTGGGACCCGTTGATTGTTTATCTGATATCTCAAAAACTTGATACTTACACTCATAATAATTACATAGAGTCGCTGAAACACCCAAGAGAGCTACCATCATTACGTGATTTTTTTTTTTAATTTAGAAGCAAAGTTCACAGCTCTGCAGTCTTCAAAGAGAAAATCAGAAAACAAGATGCAGCATCAGCAACAACCACATCAACATCTGCACAATCGTCAAATTCCATCGACATCAAACATTAAAAAATATCATACTTATAATTTTAAACCATCAAATCAATTAAATCAATTCGCAAAAAGTTATAATTCAAATGTAAAAGTTTATCGACCTCAGTCACAAAAATGCGCAGTTTGCAACAAGGATATTTCATTGTGACACTTTTCTCAAATTTCAACCGCATATTAAACAAGAAACAATAGTTAAATTATCATTTTGCAAAAATTGCCTTTATGACCACAAAGGTAAGGTGTGTTTTTCAATGAAGCGATATCGCCTATGTAAAGGAGAACACCATACTTTATTACACGAAGTATTTGGCGTTAAGTCGAATGTCGCATCATCAAGCAAAAGCAACAAGATAATATCATCGAAAAATAGCATGACTGCGTTACAGGATGGTACCCAAGAGGTACTTTTAGCAACAGCCCAAATCACGGATCAGGCAGAAGACGGAAGTAATCATATCTTGCGCGCTCTTATTGATCAAGTAGTGAAGAATCAAATTGTTGCTCTTTAACTCAACATCCGGAATTAATTAATTTTTTAAACCAGAATCCAGAACCAAGTCATACATTGGTCTCTCATAATAAGATTGAGTCAAGGTATAATACTGTTAGTTTTAAGCCAGTATTAAGTAATAAATGTCAGACAATTATGTACTCAGACTGGATAGGTCAAGGTTTTGCCTCAATTATTAGTGAGAAACTTGACAGAAATTGTATTAATTTTTGTACTCCTGGCCAGACTTTTAGCCAAATAATTACAAAAATAGATGAATCCCAGATAAATAAAACCACAACTTTAGTAATATTATGTGGTAACAGTTCCAAATTAACAAAAAATTATATACTTAAAAATATAAATAAATTACTGACATTGCAATCAAACACAAGATGCAGAATAATAATAAGTGCTTTGCCTTATGCTAGTAATTTAAACAGGGATGAGAATAAACGAATCTTTGACCTAAATATGTACATATATATAATTTGATTTGTCGTCATAGTGACGTTATTTTATATTTTGACGTTAATAAAGTTATTAAAAATTTTACCTTGACTCCAGATACTATGTATCTGTCTAAAAAATATAGGTTAAAGTTAGCTAATTTATTAGCTTATAATTTACAAGACTCCGTTACAAAGTGTGTAACTGAGTCGAATCTAAATGATATTCCTTTGACTTCTACTAATAATAGTAGAAAAGTTTCAAGCATAACTTTAAACTAAGGCATAAGACAACAGCCAAGCCTCCTTGTCTCAATATGTTATGTCAAAACATTCAGGGCTTGTCTGGCAAAGTTTTAGAATTATAATTATTTGCAGAATATAATAATATTCATATCATTTGTATAACCGAACACTGGCTGAAGCACTGTGATGTGTCTTGCAATGTAAACACTTTTCAATTCAAGTTTATTAGCTAGGAAGACAGCGATTCATGGCGGTTCTTTAATTTTCGTGAGAAATGATATACATTATAAAGTAAGTGGTGCGGTTAAAAGTACTTTATACTATTTAAAATTGAATTTGTGGCGCTGGTAAAGTAATAATTTTAGTGGACTGTATTTTTTGAGTTGAGAGATAAATAAGTGAATTAAATTTAGCTAATATGGACGAAAATTTATATCGTAACGCAAGGCACTTGCCACAACTATTGAGACGGAGTTCAGCTGTTTTAGGTAATTATGGAAATGAGAGGAAACAGCTGAAAATAAGGAAAAATACATGCACTTACGTACTCGTAGAATAGCTTCAGTCCTGGATGTGCAGCACTTCACACCACGTGGCGGTATCTTTCAAGTGTCCATTCGACGTAGCTAAGCTTATAATACACTTATCAGGGGGCCTACCATCAACTGTAATGCGAATCATTTTAGGCTACTTTCAGGTAGTAAGTGCGGGACGCCGCTAGACGCGCCATATGGCAGCATCCCACTCTCACAACCTACAATGAATTGCATTACATTGGTAAGGCCCCAGTTCATACACAAATATTGCAGATACAATGGTTATCACGTATACGTAGAAAGTTAGTGTAAAATTGTAAAATAATAAAAAAATCCCAAAAAAAATATAGGAGTACGCGCGTTGACAATCAATATTCGCGATCGACAGAGATCGATGAGACGTCATCGGGTGCGTATACGCATAGCTATCTATATTTATGTGCATGTAAGGTGAGGAATGTCGGTATAGATTATGTAGCCGTTACAAGTGCCAAAAAAAGAACAAATAAAAAAATAAATTCTTATAACGATAACCAACATCCCCCCGCCCTTGAAGGATTCCCTTCAACAGAAAAAGAAAGAGAAATACTCTGCAGTTTAACTTAATTAGGAATACGAAAGCTTTATAGGTAAGTACTTAAGTTAAAGTTAACATAAAAATTAAAAAAAAATGACTACTGGTTATGTTAGAACAAGCATATCGTGTCCTTTTCCTTCCCATAGCCCCTTCTCTCTCACAAATGAACGAGCGAAGAACGAAGAAGGAACGAACGCATTACCACAGATGCGATCTCAATCATTCACTCTCAGCGAGTGAGATCAAAATACTTTGGTCCGGCCGGACCGACGTCTCCACACAAAAAATACCAAAAGTGTGTAAAAGTGCCCAAAAAACTGTTTCATCAAGCACACGGAAGCCTCGTTCATGTGAACATCCAGAAGACCATCATCAGCGGCTCGTAAACTTGTCCAAGTAAGTCCTTTCCAATCTCACCTACCGATTTGCTTGTCCGCGTCTTCCAGTGATTCAAAGTATCATTTCGCAACTAAAACCTATGCATTTACAGTCCAATCGAAGAGAATATCATTAACATAAACATTATTGGGCCTTCAGCGCCGAATTTCTATATTTTTACCAAAATTTTGTTGTGAAAACTTTTTGTCGTCCATCTTTGTTCACATGAGCCATCCAACAAATTATCAAAAAACAGGCATCTACTCATTAAAATCTTAACTATCATATCTTAAAATACAATACGTTAGCATTTTATTAGCAATTTATCATACTTTCAACATATATTTATGTGTATTTCGTGCTAACAAGTGTGTTCAAAATTTTATTTTTATTTACAATACGAGTTGTGAGTCGGTGCGGCGGCCATTGTTATCATTTTCGTGTTTGGTTTTCGTATGGTTGGTGGATCTACTTGGACCATTTCAAGCGTTGTTTTATTGTGTAACATACAACACATAAAACTAGTGACAGTTTAGTGTAACATATAACACTATAACCTATCAAACATAACATCAAATCAAGTGAAAAAACCGGGAATCACACACCCTATTCAAATCAGTGTTGCCACAACAAAAAGCATACCAGTGTTATAAAATTCGTACCAATTAGTATTTTTTTGTGTAACATTGTGTAAAAAAAAAAAAAAACTCGTGTGTCAGACATCATAGTTTATCAAACATTTATCATTCCTAACGGTGTTTCGAGCGTATTAGTGCTGCAAAAATTATCATTGTGTGTTTCAATCCTTGTTAATCAGACTAAGTCAAAATGAGTGAATCATTAATTGCCCATTTTGAAACAAAACGTAACTTAGCTCACAAGCGTCTCGAGGATGCTGTGACATGTGCGCGAAAATGTTTAAAAGATTCAACAGTGTTGCCTCGTTTTGAAACATGGTGTTCGCGTCTTGACATTATCATAGATTCTTTTAATGAAGCTCACACAAGCTTAATATCAGAATTAAAAAAATCTAAGGCCACAGAGGAGAGAATTAACGATGAAAGTACATATCAAGAACAAGCAGATGACATGTATTTTGAAGTTTTAGAAGCAAAACGAATACTGTTGCCCGAAGAAAAGTCTTTGCCGAAATTAACTTCAAGTCACTCTGAAACCAAGTCTAACAGTAAACTTCCTCCAATTAAACTGCCTACTTTTTCTGGTAATCTCAAAGATTTTCCTGGCTATTTAGATTTGTTTAACACACTTGTTCACAACAGAACAGATTTATCAAACGTTGAAAAGTTTCAGTATCTTCAAAGTTCTCTCTCTGGTGAGCCGGTGAATATCATAAGAGCATATCCTATATCAGATGCAAATTATGTCAGTGCATACTCGGCCTTAGTGAATAGATATGATAACAAACGTTATTTGGCATTTATGTGTTGGGAACAAATTAACAATTTAAAGCCAATGAACAGTGGTTCAGTAACGCAAATGAGAAATATTTTGGACACATTCAAAGAAAATCTTGCTATGCTCAATGGGCTTGGGCTTCCTACTAATAATTGGGATTTTGTTTTATTTCATTCTCTTCTTACAAAAATAGACAAAAGTTCTAGAGAAGCATTCGAACTTTCTTGTAAAGGAGATGTTTTTCCTCGCTATGAGCAATTAAAATGTTTTGTTGAAGACAGATGCAGTGCATTAGAGCGTTCTAACTTGTCAAACAATTCCAATTTAAATATTTCAAATTCAAATAAAACCCAAGTTCACTCCCAGCCCAAATCATATCATCCAAAACCACCAACAATGTTGTTAGCACAATCAGCTGGCACTAGTTGTGCACTTTGTAAATCAAATCATGGTCTTTATGCATATCCAAATTTCATATCAAAATCACCTCAAGATAGGATCAAAGTTGTAAAACAAAATAAATTATGTTTTAATTGTTTGCGTTCAAATCATACTTATGAAAACTGCGTCTCAACACATACTTGCAAAACATGTAATATGCGTCATAACAGCTTATTACATGTTTCATCAAATAAACAAAACAATCAACATTACCAATCAAATCAAACAAATCAACAACAGTTGTCTTCACAGTCCACTGTGGGTACTGTGGAGCATGTGGTCACTCCAGTGACATCTTTATCCAATGTTTCCGGAAGTGGTTCGGGATCATCATTTGTGATGTTGGCAACGGCAGAGGTCGAGGTTAAAGATAGCAGGGGTTCGTTTCAAAGGGTCCGTGTGTTGTTGGATCCGGGTAGTCAAAGTCAAATCATAACAAATGCATGTGTGAAGCGTTTAGGGCTCGCACAATATAAATCAAACATTCCGATGTCAGGTATTGGTGAAATACCTAGTATATCAAACAGCAAAGTATTTTTGGAAATTCGTCCAATTGGAAAGTTTGAGCCAACGTTCACAACAGAGGCGTTGACTCTAAACAAAATTTGTGGCAACATGCCTTCTCATCATATCAATCAACATCAATTCCAACATGTGGTAAATCTCAAGCTCGCTGATGAACAATATCATCATTCTCGGCCTGTTGATCTGTTGATCGGAGGGGAGATATTTCCGCATATCTTATTGCCAGGCAAGATAGATGGCGGTAACAACGCACCAACAGCAATCAACACAGTGTTTGGTTTTGTCTTGATGGGCAAAACATCATCATTATCATCATGTGACTCTTCTCCTGTGCCATTATCAATCAATCATTTGTCTTTGGACGCAAATTTGGATATTGCGGTTCAGAAGTTTTGGGAGATAGACAACATAGAATTATCATCAAAGTCGAACCTCTCAGAGGAAGATGTTCGATGTGAAGAGATTTATCAATCAACACACAAGCGTGACGCTGACGGTCGCTACACCGTACAGCTACCTTTTCGTGATCAAGAACCAAAATTCAAGGGTTCATTCCATGTGGCTCTTCGGCGTTTCAATCAGCTGGAGAAGCGTTTACTGCAAAATCCATCATTTCATCAAGAGTATGCAGCTCATATCATGGAGTACCTATCAACAGGGCAAATGGAAGAGGTGCCTCAAGAGGAGTGTCAGTCTCCTTCCGCCTACTATATTCCGCACCACGCGGTTGTGAAACTTGATCAAAGGCTCCGGGTTGTCTATGACGCCTCTGCCAAGGATCAGAATGGCGTTTCACTTAATGAAAATTTATTGACCGGGTGCAAACTTCAAGCAGACATCAGCAGCATTATTTTGCGTTTCAGGCTGCATGCCATCGTGTTCACTGCCGACGTACGACAAATGTACCGACAGATCATAATCACTAAAGATCATCAGAATTATCAACGCATTTTGTTCAGAAGTTCTCCAGAACAACCAATACAAGAGTACCGTCTTCAACGCGTAACATTTGGCGTATCATCGGCTCCCTTCTTGGCCATCCGTACCATGCACCAGTTGGCCGATGATGAGGAAAAATCATTTCCGCTTGCCGCAGAGATTTTACGTCACGATCTTTACGTAGATGACGTCGTGACCGGTGCGCAGGACATCCGCCAGGCAGTGGACATCAAGCAACAGCTCGTCGACATCATGGCGTCAGCTGGCTTTGAACTTAGGAAGTGGTCCAGCAATCATGCGGCTGTTCTACAAGGCATACCTGATCATCACAGGGCGGTACCCGATGTAACTTTTGACAGTGACAGCAACTTTGTGAAGGTTCTCGGATTAGCCTGGAACTCACAAGAGGATTTATTAAATTATCAAGTCAACCAAACACCACGTGACTGCACGAAACGATCAATGTTATCGGAGTTAGCACGGATTTATGATCCAGTCGGTCTTCTTACACCGTTAACCTTTTTAGCGAAGCATTTAATTCAACGTCTATGGCTTCTGGGCACATCATGGGACGAACCAGTACCTGAAGATATAAATCAGATTTGGACGAGGTATACACAGCGGTTGGCTCATCTCTCGCAGCTTAAAATACCAAGACGCATCACTCGTCATGACGCAGTCTCTTATCAGCTTCACGGTTTCTGCGATGCAAGCGAAGCTGGTTACGCCGCTGTCGTTTACCTTCGCTCTTCTAACAGTCAAGGTCAACATCGTGCCGCAATAATGATTGCTAAGTCTCGTGTTGCTCCGACCAAGCGTAGAACCTTACCAAGACTCGAGTTGTGCGGAGCATCATTGCTCGCAGATCTCCTTAAATTTGTTGTGGATCAGATTTCAAACATCATAAACATAGACAGCATACATGCGTGGTCGGACTCTATGATTGTTCTGGCTTGGATCAAATCAAAATCATCTAGTTACAAGGCTTTCGTTGGGAATCGCATCTCAAACATTCAGCGTAAATTACCAAATGCAACTTGGAAACACGTACCTGGTAAGCAGAATCCTGCAGATTCCGCCAGTCGTGGCTTGTCTCCGGACGAACTCATCAATCATCATCTATGGTGGACTGGTCCTCAGTGGCTCGCCCAGGATCAGCCTCAGTGGCCCGACGAACCTGTAACAGAAACTTCAACAACATTAGAGTCCGATGAACAGGTTTTGTGTGAAAAACGCAGTAACGTTTTAGCAGTTACTACTACTGGCGACTCCAGCTGTGATAACATATTTGATCAACTCATAAATAGATTTTCATCCTTGCGCAAGATCCAGCGTATCTTGGCGTATTGTTATCGTTTCATCAGCGCTATGCGCAAAAACAAACGTTCTTCTGATCATTTAATTGAGACAGAGTTGCATGACAGTCTCATGGCTCTTGTCAAACATGTGCAGTACTCTGAATTCAATGAAGAGATAAAAAATTATAATTCAGGACGTCTGTTATCCAAACCATTCAGAAAACTCAACCCATTTGTAGATCAAACTGGCGTTTTTCGTGTGGGGGGTAGGTTAGCTCGTTCAGAACTCGAATTTCAGGCAAAACACCCTGCTTTGCTCCCACGTAAACACCGTCTGACTAATCTTATCATTCAACAAGTTCATAATGAAAACTGTCATCCAGGTCTACAAACTTTACATTATCTAATTTTACAAAATTTCTGGATTCTATCAGCTCGCCGAGCAATCAAACAAATTTTATCAAGTTGTTATCGTTGTTTTCGTTACAAACCAATAGCACTTCAGCCTAAAATGGCAGACCTTCCAAAAGCACGTATCACTCAAATCAAAGCATTTCAATCAGTTGGATGTGACTACGCAGGCCCGTTCAACATATCGGTTCAAAGATATCGAGGTGCTCGTATCATGAAAGCTTATTTGTGTCTTTTTGTGTGTTTTGCCACAAAAGCACTCCACTTGGAGTTGGCATCCGATCTATCAACCGAATCGTTTTTAGCAGCTTTGCGTCGGTTTATAGCACGTCGCGGAAGATGTAACACAATTCATTCGGACTGTGGTACAAATTTTAAAGGGGCTCAATCCCAATTATCTAACATAATGAAAGAAGCTTGCGAAACAGAACACATTGCTTTCGTATTCAATCCTGCCGGAGCTCCGCATCAAGGAGGCCTCTGGGAAGCAGGCGTTAAAGCTGTTAAAACACATCTATTCCGTGTGATAGGTAATCAAACTTTAACATATGAGGAGCTCAACACTTTGTTGGCTCAAGTTGAATCCATCCTTAATTCTAGGCCACTCTGCCCGTTGAGCTCGGATCCGAATGATCTTTCCGTCCTCACTCCGGGACACTTTTTGACATTAGCACCGCTTACAACAGTACCTACACCGGACTACACTAACGTTAAAATCAATCGCCTCACGCGTTGGCAACTACTGCAGCGTATGCATCAAGATTTCTGGAACAGGTGGCACACTGAATATTTAACCACATTATCACAACGCTTGAAGTGGACTAAACCCACGCGTGATGTTAAAATCGGTCAGATTGTTATCATCAGGGACGAATCTACTCATCCCTTAAAATGGCGTTTCGGTAGGATCGCTGATTTATTTTATGGGCGTGATGGTATACCCCGCTCCGCCTCTATTCGAACATTACAAGGCGTCTTAAGCAGACCTCTTGTAAAACTTTGCCCAGTCCCTGAGGGATGGGAATAATATTTTATAAATTTTTGCATAACTTAGCTTCATATAATATATATACCATTATCATATTTATATCAAACATAATATTATTATTATTAATTATCACAACATTATCAATATTATTAATCAAACATCTTTGCATCACTCTTGTGGATGGCTTGAGTGAACCATTTAATTTCTGGCTTAAAGTTCGCCAGCGGGGGGGGAGAAATGTTAGAACAAGCATATCGTGTCCTTTTCCTTCCCATAGCCCCTTCTCTCTCACAAATGAACGAGCGAAGAACGAAGAAGGAACGAACGCATTACCACAGATGCGATCTCAATCATTCACTCTCAGCGAGTGAGATCAAAATACTTTGGTCCGGCCGGACCGACGTCTCCACACAAAAAATACCAAAAGTGTGTAAAAGTGCCCAAAAAACTGTTTCATCAAGCACACGGAAGCCTCGTTCATGTGAACATCCAGAAGACCATCATCAGCGGCTCGTAAACTTGTCCAAGTAAGTCCTTTCCAATCTCACCTACCGATTTGCTTGTCCGCGTCTTCCAGTGATTCAAAGTATCATTTCGCAACTAAAACCTATGCATTTACAGTCCAATCGAAGAGAATATCATTAACAGGTTAGGAAGCGGACATAACCGCACAACAGGGCGGATGTATGTTCCGCTGATAGTTTTTATTTCCGTGACTCTTTTAACGCCGTCCTTACCAGGAAAAACTTTAGTTACTACGCCCAATGGCAAATGTAAGGGCGGCGCGTTATCAACATTAATCAAAACAACAGTTCCCACAGTAACTGGATTTGAAGGAGTGTTCCACTTTGCCCTCGCTTGTAAATTATGGAAATATTCTAATTTGAATCGTTTCCAAAACGATTACCCCAGTAAATCCATCAATGAAAATCTAGAGAGTAAGCTAACGCGCTCGTCGCTCACGTCAGCTGCGGGAAGGAACTGTAGAGTCGTATTGCCTAAAAAATGTGCGGGAGTTAGGTAGGCTCGGACGGATCCGTGCTCAGTGAATACAGAGGGCGACTGTTAAGGACAGCCTCTATCTCGTGAAGAATAGTAAGTAATTCTTCGTATGACAATATGTATACAATATTTGTATACAGTATGACAATATTTGTTTGCCTACAACTCGGAAAAGTAGGGATTTTACACTTTTTATATTCGCCTCCCATATTCCTCCGAAATGAGCTTGTGCTTAGCAAGTGTTTAGCATGTGCTTAGCAAGCTCGGTACTGAATGATTTGTAGTAATCATCAGACTTTAAAAATTCATATAATTCTTTGAGATAAGATTTAGAGGAAACAAAATTTCTGCCGTTGTCACTATACAACGCCTTGCACGGACCTCGACGAGATAAAAATCTTTTAAAGGCTTCCAAAAATGAAGCAGAAAACAAATCTGATGTCAGTTCTAAATGAACTGCCTTCGTCACGAGGCATATAAAAATGCATAAATATGCTTTTTGAGTACGAGCACCACGTTTTCTGGTCATGACAATATGAAATGGACCAGCCATATCTAACCCCGTGTGGGTAAAAGCCTTATTTTGTTCGATATCTAACCGACACTGTGGTAAATCAAACATTGGCGGAAAAGTTGGTTTGGTTTAAGCTTAAAACCAAATTTTTTGTCTAAGTATACCAAGTAAAACTTGAGGACCTGCATGAAGGTTTTTCTTGTGATAAAAATCAATTAAAATATTAACAATATGACCAGATCGAGGTGAAATTGCGGGGTGCTTATGAAAATAATTTAAATCGGCGTGATTAAGGCGTCCGCCTACTCGTAATATATTATTATACAAAAAAAGTAGCTAATTTTCTTAATTTAGGGGAGCATAGTTTTTCTTGGCGTATATTACTAATATCTTCAGAAAATTAATAATTTTGAATGACGTTATTTTCAGCAACATCTAAGTCATTGGCTGTGATAACATGACTGCGTGGAAGTTTTTTAATAAAACGTAAGAAATAAACACAAGCTCTTAAATACTTGTTCCAAGAAGAGAACTTTAAACTCAACTTTAAGAGAGGATGGTCATCAGATTGACACGCGGTAAAAGTAGCGGATTTTTCTTCAGCAATTTTAACATTAGAATTTGGCACAAACTTACAAATTGGCCATTCATTGGAAGGTAATGACATCCAATCAAGTCCATGAAACCACAAGTCATGTTTACTTAATTCACGTGGTAACATCCCACGTGACAGGCAGTCTGCTGGGTTTTGTACTCCAGGAATAAAATAAAAACAATCAGGGTCAAAATAACTCTGACATTGCGCGATTCTGTTTGATACAAAGGTATTAAACCTGTGTGGGCTTGAATGTACCCAACACAGAGCAACTTTTGAGTCCGAAAAGGCCATTACTTTATCCATGAGGTGTCGTTTAGAAATATTGTTGTAACAACACGAAGTAATTTAGACATTAATTAGATTGCACATAGCTCAAGTCTAGCTAATGTAATCGTTTTAACCCACTTGCTCCTACCGTGTCTTTAACGACACACCAACTTAAAAAAAATATTCTGTTGTACGAGGGTACTTTTTTATTTTATTTTATATTGCTACAAACTGTTGATGCCTTAGTCAGTCATAGTAAAGTGGTAACCGTGATATGCAGTTTATTGGTTTTGTGCAAAATGAGGTTAAATTACGTGCTTATTAAAATGATAAATACAGGGTAATTTGAAATATTGTTTTATGCTGTTTTTAATTTATTTGTTATCTAATTATCAATAGTCGGTTCCTAATGATCTCGAAAATAAAAAAAATACGATATATTTATAAGATATTCATCAAGTATTTTCGTTTTACTTAGTCTGTTCCGTTAAAGACACAGTAGGAGAATGTACTACTATCAGTAGTACTTATATTTGTTACAGGGCTTTACGACAACCTTTCACTCTGAACGAGATTACTGAGAAATAAGAGCAAAATTATGAAAAAATCGTTGCAGACTCTATAACTATCATCATCACATTCATATCAGCGGCATGAGAACGACTGCTGGGTATGGGTAGCCATCGAACAGTCGTTGTGAAGATCCTCTAGGGCCTAAGGATCTTCACGTTGATCGGTCGTTGGCGGGCTGCCCTCATCCAGGAGCTTTCCGCGATCTTCACCAGATCATTGGTCCACCTTGTTGGGCGTCTACTCACAGAGTCGCCATTCTAGAACCACCCCGCCCCATCCGCTAACGGTTCCCTATGTGTCCCGCTTACTGCCACTTCACCTGAACAATTCTTCGAGGGATGAAGGTTTACTTTTGTTTTCCTGCGGAACTCCTCATTTCTGATTAGATCAAGCAGGGAAACGGCAAGCATGTCTTTCTACATTGCACGCTGGGTGACGTTACCTTACATCATGCCTCCGCAAAATTGTAAGTAACGGATGAAGACTCTGGAAACGACATTTTGTTTTTCTTCAAAATGTCCTTCAAAATGCCTTTACTCGGAGCACTTGCTGAATTTGTAACATGAATGACTTCTTTGATGAACGTAAGTTGAGTCATTTTATTATTTCCCATGCTGGACTGAGCGTGATAGAAAGTATAAAATGCGTCTAATGCGGGTACATAGAGTAAAAGTCTTCCAACGTCTAACCGCCTTCGTGATCTAGTGGTACAACCACCAGTATCAGACCCAGGGGTCCCGGGTTCGATTCCCAGCGGGAATACATATTGTATTCGGTTTGGTTGGTAGTAGGTCTTGTTCTAAGACCGTCTGGCTAGCTACCACCATCTTATCTAAGTCTGAAGCCATAACAACAATGTTTTCAGCAATGTTGTGTTCCGGTAGTTAGAGATAAGATAGCCGTTCCTCAGTGATTGAGGATTTCGAGAGGGGCTCGCTTCCATCTTCAGCCTTATCACTACATAACATTAGGTATGATGAAGGCTAAGAGTCTTCCCGTCGTTCATAAAAAAACGCCTTAATACCTGCGACCCAACCAATGCCAAATATGGCGTCGTCGAGGTGTGGATATGAGAGTGATTCTTTGGGTGTTTTACTTTATTTCTCCTATTTATGTCGAAGCCTACTGAAATCGACGTAGAGAAAGATCATAGTAGTAGATTCTCCTACTGTGTCGTTTACGACACGGCATTTTCCAGCTTTTCCTGAACTGAAATATTTTTTTAATTATTTTTTATCAGTTTTATGTTTACGTTCTGTGAAGTATATGAAATTTCAAATCAATTGTGCAAAAAAAGTTCGTTCAGGAACAAGTGGGTTAAGCGGTGAAACTTTAGATTTTGAACAAATTTATCATATAATTTTATTTTTTATTTTTAGTTTTTAAGAAGGTTTACAGCTATCATAACACAGTAAGTTACAAACTAACACCTTAAAGCCAATTACAAACCCTCACATATAAATACTAGGTATGTAACAAACAACAAACTATATTATAACAATCTTAATCTAATAAAGATATCACATAAACCCATAAACCCATATCACAATTCCCAGTAAAAAACAATTCAAAAGATTTTTACCTATTCAAAAAAGTTTTGACTAATTGTTCGCCTAATAGTTGCCGTGCTTGTAGAAAATAGATCGTAGTCGTGCTCGGTACTATACCTGACGTAGGTATCACAACTTACTAGCAACGTAGTCGATGTGATTTGCATACGTTAACTTAGAATCGTGAATGACACCCAGATCCTTTATATTATCCACCCTAGCCAAACTGTGGTTAAAGATAGTGTATTTGGATGTTATTTTGTGTATTTTTCGGGTAAAAGTCATATAGAAACACTTCGATACGTTAAGATCCAACCTGTTGTAACGTTGTAGACGTACATACTACTTTAAATAAACATTATTTTTTAGAACTTTATAATAAAACAAATGATTAAATAATTAAAATAAAGTAAAAACTGCAAATACAATAAAAAGAACATTTAAATTTAACTAAGCCCTAAAATTACAAACAAATAACTAAAATAAAATATAAACTTATAACTAATCTAACAATACAATCTAAACCTTAATACTAAACCAAACACTTAAAAATTATAACTACATTTAAAATTCCGTTTCTCTAATTGCGAACTACGAATCCGTCAACACATTTTAGCACTCATTCTCCAGCTGTATTGTTTTCAATAGACGTCACGATTCAAGTAGGTGATATTGCGCGGGCAACGGCAACACGGGAAACAGTGTCTCTGTGAATCATAAATATTTAAAATTCGCAAAGTGGATAATTTTATTCAAAATTACATTGTCTTGTGGAATACGCGAAAAGCTAATACCTAAGTCATTATAAATGTGTAAAATTGTGATATAAAGTGAAGATATTGTATATAAACAAAAGTGAGAAACGAACGTTACCAACCAACAATATTTACCTTACCACAGAACAGTGATAACAGTGAAAATAAATACGTCTTAAAATATGTGCAAAGGATCGAACACAAGTGATGTACTGTGTTATAATTTTGTGATAAATAGTATAATATAACTCAGTAATTACACGGAACAAAATCAAATTTACGTCTACCCACTTTACAAAACTTAAAATATACCGATAGTGCAGTCGAATTCTGTGGTTAATTACATAAAATAATGGACTACAATTTACTTTGAGTTTTTGTGTAAAGTGCAGTGAAGTACAATAATTATAAAGTTACAAAAACATTATTATTTAATGAACTTCAATTTCAAGTAAAATATAAACAGTTATTTCGCCGCTTTGAATCATGAGCACTCGGTCGATTCATATTAAGGATGGACTGTTGCCTTAGTGCCCGGTGTTCGAATCCCAAGAATCTTCGTTTTTTTTTTTTTACTTTTTGTTATTCCATCATTATTTCTTTTTTTTGTGACTACTGTTTTTTACCCTATACGAGGAACTAAATAGCTGGTGATGATATAAAAAGTACATTTTTTAGATATTTCTGTGACAGATTTTGAAATAGTATAAATAACTCTTCAAATAATAAAATGGACAACGTTACTTTAAGAAGGCACAGACGGCGATCAACTTCAGAATTAGATATGTCATATAGTAGTTACATGGACACCAACGTGCAATGCAACAATAATTCATTTATTCAAGATGAGACTATGCGAAGCCTCCCTGATATGTCACTGTGCAACAGCTCCCGCATCATTGAATTGGAAATGCAGGTCGAACAATTAAATAAGGAATTAAGCGCTGCAAATCATGAAATTGAAGTGTTGCTACTAGAAAATGGGGGTTTAAAAAAAGAAATAGAAAGTTGTAATATTCTTAAAAAATCTATAAAATGCATACAATCCCCACAGCATAGAATGTTGCTATCACCTAAAAATAAACTATTTCCATTAAGTAAGAGTGAAGCTACACAGACCGACAACTCTGACAAAATGTTTGATTTGTCTCGGACAGGTGCGCGGAAAAAACATAGGGGTAAAAAAAGAACCCAAGTAGTAAACAAGTTAACGTATCGAAATAAAAAAATATCCAAAAAGATCAAAAAAGAGAGGAACATAATACAAACATTGGAAAACTCAAGTAGAAAATTACAAAAGGATTGTGCTATTTTAGAACAAAAACTGGAACATCTCAAATCTATTTATAATGCAGAGGAACAAAGAAAGCAACAAGCAAGAGAAGTAAGCCACTACGATAAGGTGGAAGAAACGAAGCAACGAAGAATGGTGATATTCTCCGACAGGATAGGAAGCGGACTCGCCAAGAAAATAAAGGAAAAAACTGAGGATATAAAAATTATAAATTATTGTAAACCTGGTGCAAAACATGACGAAGTGTTAATAAACTATAATGAGCAAGTACAACGTTTAGAGGAAGATTATGTAGTGGCTGTATTATTGAGTGAATATCATTATGAAGAAGAGAAGAAGTTAAAGATCATGGACATAATAAAAGTAATTACAAAATCTAAAAGTGAAAGAAAGTTTAATGTTGTTATAGGAAGTTTATTGTATAATGGAGTAGATGACGCAAGGATTTATGAAATAAATAAAGAACTCGCAACCTTAGCTTCATACACTGAAAATGTTAAATATGTTGACCTAAACTGTGTAAAGAGGAAAGAAGTAAAACACCACCTTACTGAAGAACTTAACAAGGCAGCATATAGATTCAATGGAACCTCATCCCTGAAGTTTATCAAATGTATCGAAAACTCTGAAGATAATATTCCAACTTTAGAAAATTTTCAAAAATCGATAATGATGAATGTCAATGGTTAAATATTATACATTCGAATGTTCAAAGTATAAATAACAAATTTTTAGAAATAGAATTATTTACTCAGTCTCAAAAATGTGATATACTTTGCCTCACTGAAACATGGGGTGACGCGGCAAAATTAGATACTATGGTTATATCAGGCTTTACTCTGGCGTCGTATTATAATAGACTCATTTTTGAGCATGGTGGAGTGGCCATTTTTCTAAGAGATAATATAGATTATAAAATAAGACATGATATTAATAGACTGACTTCTGAACTGAATTGTGAATTAACAGCCATAGAATTAAAATCATTAAAGATTGTAATCATATGTATGTACAGAGCTGAATATAATTTTTTAATATTTGAAGACATATTGACTAAATTGTTACACATAGTAGCTAGAGAAAATAAAAAGATTATTTTGGCAGGAGACTTTAATCTGGACTTATTAAAATTAAATAAGAGATCGAAATCATTTTTGAGTATCTTAGAAAACTTTAATTGTAAACCAATGCTCAAAGAGCCCACTAGAACTGTGAAAAAAAGCGCAACTTGTATTGATAATTTTATTGTTAGCAAAGATAGTAATTACAGTTTTCACGAGGCAGTAGTTCTAAGTCAAAAGCTTTCCGAACATAATGTTATTTACCTAAAGTATTTTTACAGAACAGATTCCAAAAAAAATGCTGATAATAAACATGCTTATATTATGCAAAGATTTTATTCACAAAGTAATGTTGATTATTTTGAATATTTGTTCAGTAAAGATTTTCAGAAAACTTATGATCTGATTAGTAGTACAGTAGACGCTAATGAAAAGATGAATATTCTTATGGACTTTGTTAAGTACTGTTTTAATACGGCTTTTCCTATAAAGAAAAAGTATACGAACAAGAAACCAATTGCATTAACGACTAAAGGAATAACAGTTTCGAAGAGAACATTAAACTATTTACAACTACTTAAAGATTGTAATCCTTCCGATGAAACGAAAAAAAGATTCCTAAGGTATAGAAGAGTATTTCGAAAAGTTTTAACAACAGCTAAAAAGTTAATATTAGTTAAAAGAATAGAAAAATCTAAAAATAAAATTAAAGAATCTTGGAAAATAATCAACGAACAGACAAATAAAAAGCAAAAACAACAATGTAAATGTAACGCTATAACTAATAGTAGTGGTAATTTGGTAATAGAGGATAAGGAAATTGCAAATGCTTTTAATGTGTTTTTTAATACAATCGCAGAAAAACTTACGGAGAATATTCAAATAGATAGAAATCAATGTGAGTTTTTTTTAAAGAAATCAAAGAAACCTTGTAAGTGCATTAACTTTGAAACACTAACGTTTCGGGAACTAAGAAATATTATTAAGGGTCTTAAAAATAAAGAGTCCATAGATATCTATGGCATGAATTGCAGAATATTAAAGCAACTTATTTTGAATAATGATAATTTTATTAGTCTTATTTTGTACACCGTAAATGCCTGTCTTGCGCAAGGTGTTTTTCCAGATGCTTTGAAAATTGGTAAAATTGTACCTCTTCATAAGAAAGGCGATACTAAAAATATAGGAAATTATAGGCCTGTATGTATACTACCAGTGCTTTCGAAAGTCTTGGAAACTGCTATTAAAGATAAAATGCTTGAATTCTTTGAATCAAATAATCTTCTTACTGATACACAATATGGCTTTCGTAAAGGTCGCTCTACGGAAATGGCGATTCTTAGAGTTGTTTATGCAGTTTTAAGTGCGTTGGATGAAAAACAAAAATGTGCAAGCATTTTTTGCGATTTGTCCAAGGCATTCGACAGTTTGAGGCATGATATTTTATTACTGAAGTTAAACTACTATGGGTTTGAAGGAAAAGAGCTAAATATGATACGAACTTATCTAAAGAATCGGCAACAAGTTACTAAAATTAATAATACACATTCCGATAAACAAATATGTGGCATAGGTGTTCCACAGGGATCTATTTTAGGGCCTTTGTTATTTCTAATTTATGTAAATGACCTCGAGAATTGTTTGCCGGATGGAAGTCACGCTACTTTATTTGCCGATGATACACATATATGTGTAAAAGACGCGACCGAAAACGATGTGAACGAAAAGAAGCTTAAAGTATTAGATAATCTAAAAAAGTGGTTTGAAAATAATGGAATAGTGTTGAATACGGATAAAACAGTAATGATTAATTATAAATTAAGAAAAGAAAAACATTTTAACGACACAAAAAGCAACACTTTTCTAGGATACGACGTCGATTACACGATCAGTCATGAGAATCACATTGACAGAATATGTAAAAAATTAGCAAGTGCGAATTATGTCTTATTTAAACTAAGATCTCTTGTAAGTAAAAATACTTTAGTATCCGTTTACTATGCTTATTTTCATTCAATTATTAGCTACGCTGTTACAGTTTGGGGTAATGCCTCAAATATTGAACGAGTGTTGATCTGCCAAAAGAGATCTTTAAGAATCATTAACGGCCTCAGAAAGTATCATTCGGTGAGGGAGTTCTTTAGATCAACCAGGATAATGACTGTGGTGTCTTTGTTCATTTATAAATCGCTATTGGAAGTACACAGGCAAAAAGACGACTTACCCAAAAAATCTGATTTTCACAGGTACAATACACGTAACAAAGATAAGTTACAGATACAAGCGGTGCGATTACATAAAACGCACAAACAAGGTTTTAGCCTTAAAATTGACATGTATAATAAACTACCACTTTTCGTTACCAATTTGCCACCGATCAAATTTAAGACTGTTATAAAGTCATTATTTGAATTAAACCCTTTTTATAAAATTAATGAATTCATGACAAAGAATTGGAAGCAAAATGATTTTGATTTGTAATTTATATATTTTTATTAGAGTGTCATTTTTATTATTTTTTATTTTAATGACTGTTTTAATTGTCTAGTTGATTATGCATTGATTTATATAATTACATTGAATCGTATAAAATTAAGGAATTTATGACATTTATGATATTTATGAAATAATGATTTTGATTTGTAACTTATATATTTTTATTAGAGTGACATTAATTAATTAATTAACTTATTAGCTCTTTTAATTTATTTGCATATCAAATAAACAGCTGTATGTGCCTACTGTGATAGCTTCTTAATACATAGATCGTAAGTTATGTTATGACTAGTTGACTAAGCACTTGAACATGGAATGACCTATCCAATATAATTATGACTGAATCCTAGTTTGTCCTACTTAAGATTAAAATTTAATTCTTCTATTGTAACGCTATGACATGCCAAATGTAACGTTTTATGTTATAATATGGTCAAATAAATAAATAAATAAATAAAAATAAATAAATAAATAAATATTCGTTCGGAGCGGAGACTCCCGATTCCGACGCAGCCGAGCTAACTTGTTGTGCGTCATAACTTTGCCGTTTTTTGAACTTGCATATTTTTATTCAATTTGAAACAGTTGCTCATTTACTTAATTTTATGAAGAAATTAGCACATTCGCTCACTAATAGCGATCGCTAATAAAATATTGTGCGTGAAGTGTTAAACCCCAGACTGGGGTCCGAGGTCACCGCAAGGGCGTTGACCATTTATAGCAGAACTGTTGAATTCCGAAGCCACACTCTCCGCCCACTCCTGCTGCGCATCCTGTACACGGCCCGGGACCACATTACGGGAAGTACCGGAACGGAACAGAGCCAGGCCAAGACCCTTTTTATTCGTTGGGTTTCACCTATTCGACCCGCTTCTTTTACTGCCAGGGTATATTATTTGTAATAAATTATTTTCACTTTATTTCTATCGTTTCTATCTTCCTATCCCCGTAGGAAAAATAGGGTGTAGGGGATAGAACGCGACATTGGCGCCTAACGTGGTTGAATTTCTTCTTGCTTGGCTCTTTCTTGCTTTTAGTCGTAACTAGTTGTGTGTTTGTGGCTTGTTTTATTTTTATTTTTTTGTAAACGTGTTTTTTATTTTTTTTACCTGCTTTGCTTTGTGCTACTACAGTGTACTAAATTTTAAAAGCGACCGTTAAATTGTAGTCGAATATTGTAAATTTACCTTAGCCGTCACTTATATTTGTTAATTTTCTTCATATAACATTGTTGTAACCGGAGCCCTAAAACGGCGCTTTTATTTTACTATGTATTTAAATTTTAGTTGTTTTTTTTTCTTTATTTTGTGAAGTGCACTGTGGTATCACAAACACTCTTTTTAGTTGCCTTATTTTATTTAAGTTTTTGTGTGTGCTTTGTTGATTATTTGTTTCAGTAGTTTTTTTGCAGTTGAGTTTTTTTGTGTGTGTTTTACCTATAAAAGATACGTTTTTTAAACTTATTTTGTAACGGTGCGGAGATATTTTTTTTTTACTTTTGGTAGTTACCACTTACTCAATTTGGCGTAACAGCATTTATATCGCCTCTAAATATTTACAGAATTATTAACTTTTAATTTCGCAATGTTGCCAATTAAGTATCTTTCTTTACAAAAATCCGAACTGGAATATGAAGTAGACATTAGAGGAGCTAATCCTGCTTCTTCCGTTGAGGAGTTGCGTAAGCAAATAACCAAACTTGGCCCAGCTTTTCCATCGGAACACATTTTGGAGTCTCCCTTGGATGTTAAGAGAGATCTCGCTGGTTGCATGGAGGTGGTCTCTAAAATTCAATCCAATCTGGACATAGCTGACCCTAATTTTTCGGTTCTTTTAAGAGTGCAGAATATGTTAAACCACTTGCATAATAGAATAGCTAGGATAACTCGTACGGATGAAATAAAAAGAGAGTATGATAGTGTTGTTAAGAGCCACAGACTTCTTAGCCAAAAATTTACTGCTCTTCAAGCTAATAGACCTGGCGGTGTTTCAAATATAAACCTCGGTTATCTCGGTTACGTGCTGTTATATCAGGGAAAACGATTGTCTTTTTAAAAAAAGAACTGATTATGAGAACACGAATATATTTGGGAAACAGGGATGATACAAATTGATTCCCGGATAACAATTTGGGAATGGGTTTGCGGAACAACCACTCTGGTCGTGAGTTACGAGTAGACTGTCTCGCAGAGACAGTCACCGGGAAGCGTAGCTGCCCAAATTGCTGTGTCAGCGGAAAACTAAAAAAAAATTTGGGATATAACACCTCCCCCTTTAGATATAAACTTGCAAACCATGCCGAAGTTTATTTAAACTTTAGTTATTGCTAATTCATAATTTTAACCGAACATGATGGCATGTCGGAAGTTAAGCCTGATTCAGATGTTTTAGTAGTTTATTTTTCCTTAAACAAAACGGTTTTACTAGGGTGGTTGTTTCCGTGTTTACAAAAGTGAGTTATTATTTTATATGAAATAAAACTTATCAGAACTAGCACTATAATTAATGTTGTTACAGAATAATGTGTACTATATTTTAATAGGTGTGGGCTTTCCTGTATCTTATTTAAATCCATGACAATATCTTTAAGGTTACTGTTTTCTAAATTCATATCTCTAAGTTCAACATTTTTTAATTTTAGTGAATGCCAATTTTCTACTACGGAGTGAATTTTCTCTAAATTACAACACGAATCGTTTATAAGACTGAATTTTGTGAACAATACTGGTGAGGTTATATTTAAAACATCATTTTGTGTAAACTACACTGTACTTTTCGTGTAGCCGGTACAATATCTAGGAAGTGACAAAATTCCGACTCCTAAGATGTTAATTTCGAAAGATTTCTTGTTTAGACAATCTAGAGTTAACTTTACTGATTCTGATTGAACAAAAATCCATTTGTTATTAGATAAAGGCTGCCACAGGTCTAATTTGCCAATTATAAATTTAGTTTTACATTCGTCCGGGACCTTATTATATTAATCATAAGTATATTTTAATCAATAAATCACTTTCACAACTAGGTTTTACGTCAGATACATAAAGGCTTGAAATTTTACAAATATAATTGCCAGGATACAAAACTTCGCAATTTACTAGGTTTTCTAATGTATTATATTTTGTGTTATCTTTACTTACTATAATATATTTTGCGTCGGGAATTACAAGACTAAAACTATTGAGTTCACTAATACTATCAGGTACAGGCAAAGAAGTAGTCTGGAACAACTTATATTCATCAACGGTTATTAAAGGAATTTGTAATATAAATACAATTTTATTACTTACATAGTAACACAACACATTAGATATTCTTTGGATGATGTTTATAGTGTTAATATCTAATTGAATCGGTAATTGTAAGTTATTTGGAAGGTGTTTATAATTATTAGATAGTTCTTCTTGTAGCTTTGCAGGTGTTATTATCGACGGGTGAATAGTGTTCTGACTGGTCAACATGATAGCGTCAGTCACATCTTCAACTTGGAAGGATAAGGTAAGTAGTGCTGTTTCTAAACTATTAAATATAAAGTTTATTTTAGATTGCGTTTCCAGATCATTGAAGACATTAGTTATGTTTCTAAGTTTCAAGGTAAGTTTATCAATAGCTTGATTAATTTTTGCTTCATTTGCTTTTATTTGGTATAAAGTTTGATTGTAAGAAGAAATTGTAGAGGATGTAATTAATATATTATTTTTCATCAGAGATGCTAGCTTCTTTTGGTCGTTCTGTATTGCTGCTATTGCTTCATTGTATCTTAGCCCGTCATTTTCATCTAGATTACCGAACACTTGTTTGATTATGCTTCCCATTCCTCCTATCCAGCAAAATAAGTTCCAGAATAGTAGGCAAGGAATGACCTTAATAGATAAATACTACAAAAAACTTGAGACCATATATTTATCAGCAGCAAAACAAACATAGTGTGACATTTTATTACATCAAATACGTCACGAAGCTACCGAACTCGAATACTACAACAACATTCTATTCGGTCAGCAAAATACACGCGTGGAGCGTAAGCGACGAGGTCTTATCAACGGAGTCGGGTATATTACGCGAAGTTTGTTCGGTATACTCGACGAGGAATTCGCACTTAAATATGAAAAATGTAAACTATAAATGAAATTCCACTGGCAATTGCTATAAATATTTTCTTCTTTATTGATTAAAAATTTCTTCTAACATGAACACTTTTAAAAATTAACTATTAATCATTAACACAGTAGAGCTCTGTTCAGGGCTAAAACTTGCAGCAAAAAGCCCGGAGACTACTTCTTCGTCGACTCGCGCGCCGCAGGCGCGCGGGTGGCCTGTTCTTGGCTTTTTGCCATTTCAGGCGTTGCTTTTCGCGGCCCGCTTACGAGCGGGCTGGTCATTGGGCTTTCCCCCCTCCCTAAGTTGCTTCACCGACCGCCCTCAGCGCGGTCAAGCCCTGCCGGGTGAGACCCATAAGGGAGGCCCAGCGAGCGACCTGCGAGCGGGCGGTGGACTTATCGTGAGGGGGGAGTGCCATAGTGTGGGTAGTTGCGAATTTGCAATTTTAATGTTTTCTTCTTCGGGTTGTAGCGTCTTGGTTTGTAGTGGGGTGGCCCCCTCCACATTGGTGGAGGGGGAATCGGTGTCAGTCCGGGGTTACGTCGCTCGACCGTGCGCGGCGTGCGCTTGTGGGAGCGGGCGTGGGATGCGTCGGTATCGGGGTGGCGGGGGCAGGCGTGGGCGGTAGTAACTCTCGTGGGAGAGGTCTGCCGCGCTGCGGGCGCTCGTAGGTTGGCGCTATGTTCATAATGTGCTCGTGTGTGGATGCGTCGCTGCGGGCAAACAATTGGTTAGCGAGCCTTGCGACGAAGGTGTCCAGGCTCTCGATCTTGAGGTCGCGGTGGATAGTGGTGTTTCTCACATGAGACGTGTGCCACGACTTATATATGGCGCCATCTTGTTGCACTCCCCACCTTGCCGTAGTCGAGTGGGGCCGCAACGTGGGGTTGCTAGTGTCAACTTCCAGTTCAGAACACGTCGTTTGTCGTTTTCTTGAATTTCCGGCGGTTGCCAACACGGCCATTCTGCAAGGTGCCTGCCCCAAGCACCACAATACTGCAAGCGACCTGGTATAAATATAAATAAAACATTAGTAAGGAGTCAGATTCAAAAATAAGTTAAGACACCAGTTTGTAACGGAATATCAGAGCGTCATTTTTATGTCTATACTTATGACCACTCGCACTTAAAGGGATTATGCCACACTTAAGAGACCAAGTTCGTCATAATTAATATAAACCAACACTGGCACATAAAGAGCTTTTTGCTTCACTTAAGTGTAACGAGATGTTGCCTTCATTTCACATTCGAATTCCGCTGCAACAGCAACAAGTTTTTTTTTCTACACAAATGTGATTAATCATTTAAATATAAAACAATAAAATTCTTGACTTTTACGTTAAGCCTATATTGTAAACTTTTATATGAATTAAACAACTTCTATGTTCTGATGTATTATTAACCTCCTGTAAACCATACCTTGCCAACACGTTTTACCTGAAAATTCAGATTAACTCCCAGTCGTCAATCCTAATCAAAGGTCTTATGTTTTCGACGGATACTATTCCCGTGTATTTTTTTGTACTTCTTTCACTCCCTCGTACTTCCGTCACCTCATATCTGTCATTTCCCCTTCACTTTATTTATTTTAAAAGGCCCTTTGAAAACTGGGAGCAACTTCTTGCTCCTCCCGTCGTTGCTTTGGCTTTGAATTTTCATCAACATTAAGTCACCTTCTGTGTATAAAAAGTGCTTTAGTTCGCCCTTTATCGAAAGCTTTCTTTTGAGACAATGCATTGGACTTAATATTTTCATCTACACTTTGGCGCAAGCTAGTCATCTAAAACAGGTTCGTCATCAAGTTGTGGTGCCAAACTATCTCTATCGGTCCGTAAGGTGACATTAGGGGGCAGGAGTTAGCAAGTGGTCCTAAAAGAACTACAAATTGTAACACTGTGTAAGGCCCACAGTAGGTTAACACAAATGGGCAAGCCTAGCTTGGCGCAAATGGGCTTACACAGTTCTTGATAGTACAGTGTTAAAAAGCACTGCGATTGAAATACGATAATGAATAAAAGTTAGCAGATTTTGACTCCCAGGCGGGTCGGGTAGAGCCGCATTGCAACACAAAAATCTGCCTGCTATGAATCTGCGTCGTCTAAAGGCGTGTCTAGCTAGACGGAGCGCGATGGAATCCGACTACTGATATGTATTTTTCAGTCACTGCGATGAGGCCTGTCTTTTCGACCTTAAGCCATTTAAACCACTTCAAAATCGCTCTTGACGATCACATGATTTAGATACCGTATCATTCTGAAGTTAAATGATAGTTTTTTTGTCCGATTAGGTGTAACGAACAAAAAAAGAGATAAGTATAATCGTTTCAAAATAACCTGATAAACCATGTTCCTGGTCGGATTAATACGATAAAATTAGTTCTAGAAAAAATAAATTATTTTGTTACACAACACTACTAAATTTTATTCATTGCAGATGTCGTTGACCCTTAACACCATATATACCGTAGGGTCCCAAGCACTTTTTTGAAAATATTTATTTTAATTTAAACGTTACGCGCTCGCAGCTTCGTATTTTCTCAGTATAGCCCGAGAGGCGAGAAACTAGACTATTTTTTTTTATAAATGACACTTTTCTTATATATATTTTTTTTACAAAAATGTATCATTTGTAGTGTTATATTATAACACTACAAATGTCACATTTTTGTAAAAAAAATAAGAAAAACTTGTTAACTTAAATTTGTGTTAATGTCTTTCATTAATTAATAAAAATAAAATTGTAATTTTCTCTTTAAATAAACTCAAAAAGGCTCAAAATAGCGGGTGTTGCTAAGGGTTAAGTTGGAGAGTCAAGGGTTTCCAATAGAAAGATAGCTGCTTTGTTTAAAAACGTTAAATCGTAACAGAGGGTTACTATGGGATCTCGAACTCATGTAGCCAAAATCCAAGACCACAGACCGCATTACTCCGTCCTCCTAGGTAAGTCCTATCTATATACACGTAAACGTAAGGGAAAAAGGTGACAAAAAGTTAAATGTACACATCTCTATCTCCAGAAACACTCTGGGAGTTCTCCCGAACGAAGACCTTGTAGGGAGACGCGAAGACAGCAGTCGACGCCTTCTTCAAGGACAACAAAGACTTGGATGCCTCCAAACTCGTCCAGACTGACTTCTCTGAGGAAGCATGCAAGTTCACCAGCACTGGAGTCGTCACAGAGCATAAGGATTGAAGACTGATGGATGGTGATGCGAAGTCCTAATCTAATATATCTACCACCAGTACACCTAGCATACACACCGCGACTATTTGTCGACATGAACTCACGATGTTTGTCTGCATATCAGTACGGTGTGAGCAGATACGTTACGCTCTACATTTTCATTACTATTTGACAGTTGATATGACATTCAGTCATGACAGCAGCATCGATGTTTGCTAACAGAACTAACCCCCAGAAAATTTGCTTAAGCAAGAAAATTTTGTCTTGGTGCTAGGCTTACATGATACATGGTGATGTAAGGATTCTAGTATAAATGCCTTAATTGGACATAAAATGCTAACAATTATATTATTAAGTTTTATCGTAGAATTCTGAACAAAATTTTGAAGGCCCACAGGTGTTTCACACTATGTCGCTAACTCATCTTTAACAAATATAGTGATAACTGTAGAAAACATAAATATTGAGTTAACTTTCTTGTGTAATGAATATTAAACTATTAAACTTTGGGACTGAACATCAGAGCTTAAGTTACACAATTAGAAATAGGTATTTGTAGAAACAAAACACACACACTGTTGGTAGTTTCGTAAGATATTTTGCTATTTACATAAATATCTCTTTTTATTTTTTAAGAACATTAGAGCCTCCCCGCACTGCGGTTTTTATCCGCGCGGTTTGATCCGCAAAATTCTGTAACATAAGGAAATGTATGACGCTGCACGCACTGCGGTAAAAAAACCGCGCGGGATTAATTCTACAACCCAATCTTCAGAATCCTCCGCACCGCGGCGCGTTTTAAAAATCGCAAATGTTTTGTGTTCTATGGAGGTATATGTCTCTAACCGCTTTAGGGTTCCGTGCCTCAAAATAAAAAACGTAACCCTTATAGGATCACTTTGTTGTCGATTATCTCGGGAACGCGTATAGTTATCGAGTTAAAACTAAAATCATATATTCAAGTCAACAGCTTGTTCAAGGTGTATAAAAATGAAACTTGTAAATTAACGTAAAACAAAGATAGGTTTATGTCGCAAAAAAATATAGAATTTTACACTCTCAATCACATATCCTGCTAATTAAGCACGATAGTGGTCAAATGCCTGCCCAGTTATTATAAAAAAAAAAAACAAAATTCATAGAGTACTCTCCGTTGACCTACAACTATGAAAGGCATGTAATATCGACTTTTACTACAAGTACAGGTAGTACAGGAAAAAATCCTTTAATTAGTAATTACATCATAAAAATACAGTACATATTTAGTTTTGGAAACTGAATTTCGGGAAAAACTTGAGAACGCGTGGAGGGACAAGCTAAAATTAAAACCATATATTCAATAGTATCTTGAAGCTGTGAAAAATCAAACTTATAAATTGTCTTATTTCAAGAAGTCTTTAACTACAAAAAATCACTAAGTACAGCTAAAAGCACCAACGAGTTCAGCTGCATGAATTCTTTGTAATGCCAGGCCTGTCTCACTTCCATACAAGCGGCGCAAAATCCCCGAGATATTTACCTACTATTCTGGAAAACAACCTAATTTCAACCTTTTGCATTGCGTATAGCGTTCATAGTACAATAACTGTCTGCCGTCTCGCTTCAATCTGCTAGGGCTGTCAGAGGCTTTACGGTATTGACAATTTACTTTTGTTTCGCGGATGCGTGCGCTGCGTGTGCGACTAGTCGAGCGAGTGCCAGCCTATTGAGACTAGTCCGGTGACCGGACGCTTGCATTTATCATACCTATACTCGGGAGAGAAATTTCTGTACCGTAAGCTACTAATATATATTCTGTGGTAATGCAGACTCATTTTCATCTAACTTTTAAAATTTAGACGTTATGGCCTATGCATAAAGTCATTAACACAACACACAAACACACACACACACATACACACACGCACAAACACGTATTTAGATGCACTCTTGCATCATTTACCTTGTTAATTTTTCTTATTATTTTTATTTTTCTTTATATTTTTAATGTTTAGCCATTAATTTTCTCATGTTCTCTCAGCGACATCTATTAGATAACGTTTTTATCAGTAATAATGTGGTTCGAGGTGGTGGGAGCCTGGTGACCTGTAACACAGGTATTTTGTACCTAGCTCAGGCATCAGCCTCTCACAAACTTAGATTCCTTATTCCTGTTTTGTAAATATTTCTTTTGACAAAAAGAAATGTATTTTTTTCTAAGAACTTACTATCTTAGTTAATAGGAACTTAATTTTTATATCTAATTTTAAGAAACCATAATTGAAAATTACAACACTTTTTTTATAACAAGAAGTCAGTAACTTTGTTTTTAGCTAAAAAAAAGAATCTACGTTTTTTATTTCATTAATTATAATATTATATTTTTTTAATTAATTTAGTTTTGTCGTACAGATTTTATCCTACAAATATTATAAACGTAAATACTTGTGTGTGTCTATAACCTCTTCACACCTAATCGTATATTATTATTATTGTTTCGGTCAACAACGGCTCAAGGAATCTTTATAGGGTAGGAACTTTCCGTTGACCTAGCTAGAACTGTGGCAACTAAAAGTACCTAATATCTTCTTTTACTAAAAATACTAGGAAAATCTGAAAATTATACATTAATTGTAATTAAATCATACAAAATAATAGTCATTAGTTTTGGAAACTGAATTTGTGCGGAACCCTCGGTGGGCGAGTCCGTCTCGCACTTGTCCTTCTTCTTTAGGCATTTGATATGAAGAATCCTTCTCATAGGTCATAACGTCGCAAAAGGGTGAACCTAGTATTAGTGACATCCATTGACACGCCGTAATTAAAGGGAAATCAATATTTTTTCTGTAGTTCATTACGTGCGTCTCGGCTGAGAACTGGTAGAAAGTGACAAAAATCGCGCGGAATTTTATCCGCCGTGCGTGTAGGTTCGATTCAGTACGCGGACTTTTAACCGCGCGGAAAAAACCGCGCGGCGAGAAACCGCAGTGCGGGCTAAGCCTAAGGAAAATATTAGATTATTATATTTGAAATAGATTAGTACTTACTATAAAAATGGTATTAGATGTTTTATTTCAATACCTACCATACATACCTAATATTAGAATTGCTACATATCAATCAGACATAAACAAGAACTTTTCAACTGGTAAAAATATACCTAAAAACCCGCCTGTATCAAAAGTCAAGTCAATTGAAAAGATGGAAACAAGATCTAATATCGAAGCAAACTTACAAGGTAGTTTTTAGAACTATGATTCTCTTCACGCGTTATATTTCTGATTATAATTTAATTGTTTTCAATATTGAACACGATAATCGCCTCATAGATATTTATGACATGAATCATATAATCATATGACACATTGATATGTGACGACAAGAATATTATAGGATCCTATACGGTGTTGCAGCCTTAATAGTACATTACTGCAGCGGCCAGTAAAAGAGGCATTGATGCCTAGTTGTGGCCAAGGCTTGTATAGTACTTTTCTCAAATAATGCGCGGTAATTAAAACTACTTTTCGAAATCAGACGAACAACGAACAAAATTTTTTTTCCCGCGTTAACGTGTTCATTTGTTGATTTTTCTAAAACAGCTTTTTATTTGCAAGCCAGTTCGAAATTTAAATAAAAATTTAATAAGTTACCTCCTTGGTTGCCTATTTCGGAGTAAAAGATCGTTCCATTTTTAAATTACACGACAGATATAGAGTTAACTCTGTGATTTATTTGGCCGCTAAACACGACAGATAGGTATGGCTTTTCATACAACTTTTGCTGGCCGCTGCTCGCATGTATGTGGCCAGTACAGCAATTTTGATTTATCTCGAAGAATGTCGTCAAAATAATGCTCATATTACCAAGCATGTTTGAGAAAAATATTTTTTTGCAATGCAACCGCATATTGAGCGACTTGTCGCGAACACGAGTGGCGCGGTCAAGCCGCTAGACACGGCCACTAATCGCCACCACTGTGGCTGAGTGGCGGCCACAAGTCGCCAGAGAACCGACTATTGTGGCCGAGTATGCGCGCGAGGTGAGCCACAAACGCGGCCCCTATACAACGTTATTTTAAGTTTACCCCAAACCTCAAACCCATTTGTAGAAATCGTTATAACAAACAACTTTTGTATGTAGGCAACGCTTGTGGTCACGTTTTGTGGCCACGACTAGTGCTTCAACGTGCGCTTGGTCTTAAAGAAGGTATACTTCTCTCTCTCTGGGGTCCGTGCCTCATATCTGAGGATCGTGGTCAGCATCAGGGTTGCATCTGGAGCGGATGATTTACTTTATTATATTATACATTCACCGGCACATCTAACCGCCCATCCCGTTATTTTCATACAAACATGCTCACTTTGAGACTCTTTACATATTATAAAACTTACTTTCTTTTACAAAATAAAAGTGACAGCTTCGTTTTTACTGTACTCTAGCCATCTTGCGGAAAGAACGTTTGTAAACTAACATTTGAGCATTTTTGTACCTAATTATTTCACAAATACGTTATATTTCAGTTAAGTAATACCTTATAAGAAACTTGGATAACAAAAGTAGCTATTTATGAAGTGCACATATTTTTATTAAAAAACATATAATAAAAAACACTTATGAGGTTAAGTACCTATGGGCGTATGATACATTTTAAATAGAAAAATATTGGAAATAATCATCAGTGACAACTCACAAGTGAATTCTTAGATGGGAATCGAACCCACGGCCTTTGGAAATCCAGTCCACTGCTCTAATCACTGAGGTACCGAAACTTTCAGTATAAAAATAACATTAACAATGCAAAAATTCAAAAAACGATTAATATATCTAGGGGCGGTTAGGTTTATAGAATTTATTTATCATAAAACACAAAGTTTACTTAAAATTACAAAACAAGTATTACGTAACATTGTTTTCGTAGTGGTTATCTGAAAACATCGGATACTCGGAACACATACTAATAACAAACTTAAAAACGTTTATGAAAATAAGACACAAAAAAAAACAACGGGTTGCACTCCGGGAGTGCCGGCAGAAGTGAAAACCGCTTAAACGAAACAGCAGGAGCAGGCATACATTTTCGCCGCGCGGTAGAAAGAGAGGGGGGGATATTACTTCCTCTCCTACCTACGTCTTACGAATTTTCGATCAGTGGGCCTACCATGAGTTTTTCTTTCCGTTTACTTCCGTTCCGGAGACATTTTGTATGCGAATCTGTACAGCGCCCCTAGTGGGCAGTAGCAGAATTACATATTCTCATACAAAATGTCTCCCGTTTACTGTACAGTAAACGGAAAGAAAAACTCATGGTAGGCCCACAGGTCACGTGTCCTGACTAGTGATGTGCCGTTCCCGGGAATATTGGAAACATTGGGAATATTCCCAGAAGCGTTCCCGGCAATATTCCCAAAAGCGGAAATTTAGGGGAAAATTGCTTGTGTTGTATTACAGTATTTTTTTGTTGTATGCTAACCATTCTATTGGCAATATTACAAGGCTTAATGAATATGCCAAAGGTTAATTATCACTTATGGCGAAAATTTCCAATGTTCCTGGGAATATTCCCAGTAAATTTCCAATGTTTCCGGGAATATTTCCAATACCCATATAGTTAATTATAATAAAAATAAAACTGTAAGCGATCCAATTCTATACATTGAAAAGAATTAATAGAAAAAAATACCTCCCTCCAGGGGTCTTCTTAAACGAAACAGATACCAAAAATATAGTTTTTGATTTTTTTGTCTGTCTGTCTGTCTGTTGTCCGCGTTTCACACAAAAACTGCCGAACAGATTTTAATGAAACTTTTTTTGTTATACAGCTATTGGTCGTCGCCAACATATAGGCTATAATTTATTTTGAAGATCGCAATATCTGATGTGGAACCATAGCAGTCCAGTCAAACTATGAGAGATATACAAATACGGTATTTAAGAAAATTGTTAAGCGTGATGAGCATTTTCTATTGACGTACAAAGTTTGAAGATCTGGTACACCTGATGTGGAACCCTAGCAGCCAAGTTAAACTATATGAGATACAAACATAGCGTCTTAAGAAAAGTTGTTTAACGTAATTAACATTTTCTATTGACGGAAAAATATCGAAGGTCTGGTACACCTGATGTTGAACCCTAGCAGCCCAGCTAATCTATAAGAGATACAAATATAGCATCTTAAAAGACATTGTTCAGCGTAATATGTATTTTCTTTTGACATACAATCTATACTAATAATATAAATGTGAAAGTGTGTTTGTTGTATGTCTGTCTTTCACGTGAAAACGGAGCAACGGATTGACGTGTTTTGTAGTATGTGGGTAGTTTAGGAGCTCTGACATAGTTAGGAGAGTGACATAGGCTAATTTTAATCCCGGAAAATATCACTTTCCCTCGGGCGAAACCGCGGGCGGTAGGCTATGTGATATAATTTTTTAATGTGTTAATATGCATTCATAGCGCTGTACTCATATATAAATAAAAAAGAAACAAAAGATTATTAGCCTAAAAAATTAAAAATGCTGCCGAAAATGGCTCCGTAATTTTAAGCATAACGTTTATATTGTCATAATATCATGTTCCATAATTTTAATACCAATAATCATCATGTTGCATATTATCGCGACGCATAATTTTAATAGTCCTAATATAGTGTAGGCTAAAATTGTTTGTCATAAGTATGAAAAGGCATAAATTTTGAAACGCAGAATAGCTTTGAGCATAATTTTTAAAAGCATAACTAATGTAAAGCATAATGATCACAACGAATAATATCTTAACGCATATTTTGTTTAAAGCATAATAAATTTATAGCATAATAATCACAAGGAATAATAGAATTACGATTTTTTTTTAAATGCATAATTGCTGTATGCAGGCAGGCGTGCAGCATGCAAGCAGGCATGCAGCATGCAAGCAGGCAAGCAGCATGCAAGCAGGCATGCAGCATGCATGATTTCTGTCACGGCTCCGCGCTGCGGGGCTCTGGCGGTCCCACGCGAGCTTATCGTCGCAGATGGTTTTCAGTCACCACCTGCTCCTCAGATCGCGGGCCGCCTCACCTGCGTGGGCTTAAATTACACTCTAGGGGTAGGGCATACAAGACTCCGTGGAGTCGGTTTTTAGGCGATTCGTGTCTGTCACTGACTAGTATGCAAATAAATTAAAAAAGTGTTTTTTTTTTAATAAATAAAAACTATTTATTCTGGCGCTTCGCCGGCCGCTGACACAGTTTGGTCACAGTTCTAACCTAACCTAACCTGAAACGTCTGTTACAGTTTGTTGCTGCAGCCCCCCGTCCCCCTTCTCTGTTTTTTTCCAATATCCGTCGGATTCCTCCTTAGTATCTCCGGGGGTGTCTAATGGCGGTCGAAAATTTTGTTAGATTTTAGCTACGACGCACCGTTTTCGAGATATTCGCATTTTTATAAAATTCATTCTTGATAATTTTACAAGTCCCTGATCCATACAAAATCTGTTGAATTTTTTTTAAGTCCTGCACCCCCTTTGCGACACCCTAACCCAAAAGTATAATAGAAATTGTTATGTATCATTTTTTTACCATATTTTTTTTATGACTACTTATAATATGCCAAATAAAATTAGGTTTTTCCTATAGTTATGGCAAATAAAATTATGCTAAGGGATTTTAGGACTACGTAATATTAGGCCAAATGAAATTAGGGATTTCATTTATTATGCTTCATAATAATATGCCTTTAGACAGTTATGCTACTTAAAATTTATGCGAAGGAAAAAATATGTGACATTAATGTTATGCTATTTGATGATTATGCCAATTGATGTATGACAAACGACTTTAGGACAATCGACATTATGCGAAAAGTTCCGCCCCTGCCGAAAATCACTATTCCACGCGGACGAAGTCGCGGGCAAAGCTAGTAGTTATTTTTATATTTGTATACAATTTTACAAAATGAACATATATAATTTGTTTGTTCGCTAACAGTTTGTAGAAAGTAATCAAAAATTTTACTTTTTGGTCTTTTTATGACTAACACAGCTAGCACAGCACACTCGACAATCAAAGCGACACTGGGGTAAACGTGTTTCTTTTGTTTAAACGTGTTTCTTTTGTTTTAAACTAGAGGAAAGGGGAGGGGGCTGCGCGGCGCGGCGGGACCCTCCCCTCGCGGCGCAAGCAAGCGCATGCACATACTTGTTGTTGCGTAACCGTGGGATTAAGAAGAAAATATAAATAGCACAGAATTTTTACCATACTTGAAAATATATTATTTTGGAAACTTTGGGAAAGTTTCCGGGAACATTGGGAATATTCCCGTAAGTTTACAACGAGTAAATTACTTGGAAATGGGAATATTCCCGGCGGCACATCGCTAGTCCTGACGCGACTTTGACATTTTTTACCCATCCCAAAAAATTAAAACTGATGTGCACAACGCCGCTAAAGAAGTTTTCATTTCAAAAATGTATGTTATATAAAAAATACAAGTTATTAATTAATATTAATTCCATATGGTCCCTAATCAAATAAATACCATTAAGGGCCAACTGAAACAATTAAAAGCAAGATAAGCCGTAGGTTATAAAATAGACATTTTCGCAACCTCCAATCCGAGATCTGGGAACACAGTATATTATTATACAGCATATATGTTTAAAAACAGTCTCAAACGTTACTATTTCGCACTACAACTTCAAGCTTCATAAATATAATACACCCACCGTAGTTTACTCTCGACAGACATCGATCACGTCCCACACCGGCGCTCGCTGCAGCTCCTCTTTTTCTGTCACGTCCCACAATATCATGTAATAATATATTTTCTTTTTTAAGTCATGGGTCAAACTTCCAGTTCTTTTTCTTCGCATAAAAATTGTGGATTGGCAATAGCACTGAAGTTTCACACTAAAAGGGCGGCCCATATTTCTTTTATAATAATATATATTTGTTTTTGCACTGTTAATTAATGTTTTTCTTGTTTTATTTTATCTTGTCGCATATATTTCACTGTTTGTTTTCTTCGCAAAACAACAACAAACAAACAAACCAAGTCAATGTGACAGCGATTTTTCATTTTTTTTTTACAATTTAGCTTTGCGCTGTTTTCCAGAACGGGCCAAGGTCAGAGACCATAATGCTGACCATAAAGCTTGTTGTTGTCATTTATTTTTATTGTGTTATTTTTATTTATTTTATATAATATTGTGCTTGTCTTAACTTTTTATAGCTGCAATTTAATATTTTTATGTTTAATTTAGTTTTTGTTTTCTTAGTTTTTCGTACCGCGCACCAAACGGGCCCTGCCAGAATACCAGCGCAGCGTTGCCGTGACACATCTAGTGTCATGGCAACACATGCTGAGGCGGGGACCCTATTGACCTGAAGGCCATACTTTGTTTTTTATGTTGTTTGTAATGTGTTTTTGTGTTGCTTTTAAAATTCTGTATCGTTTTTGTGTGTGTACTTTGTATTGTGGTCTTTTGTGTTGTTCAAACTCAAAATCTCGGACAAAAAATACTTTTCAGATGTCACGTTATGCGGCTAGATTGAAAATTAATTGACATATACTTATATCTCTTGTAGTTTGTAACAATCATTTTAGTTGATTATGAATAAAAAATCGAACTGACTGGTAAGTTTCCTCCGAAGATCTAAAAATCAGCCCTAAAACAATCTTATAGATAAAATAATGTCGGGTCCGTTACACCACTTATGTATCAAAAACGGCTTGACTGGTTATGATGAAATTTGACACATAGCTAGTTTATAGTCTGGATTGAAACAAATGATAATAATTTGTTACGTTAAACCTACGACTGTAATAAGGTTACAAATAAAAAAAAACTTTAGTTTTTTTCTTGAACATCTAAGTATTGCATTACTGTAAGTCGTTTAACACATTATTTCCGTAAAATGGCTGAAGTATATAGAGTTACTGTATTCCACGTTTAATAGGACGGCAAGAGTACTAACTCACCATAATGGGTCCGTTGCTTCTTCATCAAGCTCTTGCAGGTGTAAGCGATGGCGTAACCTTGTACAGTGCGTGGACAGTATGAAGAACGGGAACTGTGGGAATTCTAAAAAAATACTAAGTTCATTAAATTCAGTGAAAATATAAGTGCAAAGTGTTTAAATAACAACAACTCATGTGCATAAGTGTTATCTTTCAAATCTGAACATTAAGTTTCTCGAAAAGTGAAAAAGTCTTAGAACAGTGATCTAACGACAAATTTTCAAAATACCGCCGTACTGAACGAAAATAAATAATTAGATAAACGAAACAATTAGTGCATTACGTAAGGACATTGCAAAAGTATAATTACAACATTCTAAAAGTGCAAAACTATAAAGTCAAATAAACTTCTTTTCATAAAAATTTCTCCGCTAAAATAATATAATTGCAATATTTACATACACCTAGCGACATCTAGTAGGAAGTTTATAACATTATTTAAAGAAAAGCAAGACCCTTTTCAATTTTGAGAAACGTTTTGATTATAAACCACTAGAGGGCGATTGAAGAGTTTTGACAATCGTGTTTTGATAAAAATAAAGAAATAATGTCTCAACTATGCGCTGGATGTCACAAAAAACTACCAAAAAGGGAATTCCTCACCTGCTTATATTGCAATTGTGCGTATGACATAGACTGTGCAAATGTTTCTAGTCAACGTTTTTACAATACAATGACTGTTGAGCATAAACAGCGGTGGAAATGTCCGGCTTGCTATTGCAAAACACCAAAAACTGGAAATCTGGATGAACCTATAACATCCACGAATAACAACAATACTGTTGAGCAACATTGTAAATCATCTGAAATAAGTAACGTGACCCTTAGAAAAAACACGAGTTCTCGTTATAACGACACGTTAAGCTCAGAAGACACTTCATTATTGGGCGATACCATCTGCCCAGAAATCGAGCAAACCAATAAACAACATGAGTTAACTCTGCAAAGTGTGAGCGACGTGATAACACGAAGCCTTCAAGAGAACAATAAAAATATTATTTCCCAATTACAGAACACAATACAAACTGAGGTACAGCGAGCTATGCAATTACTAAGAGAAGAATTTAAACAAGATATATGTAATTTAAATGAACAAAATAAGAACAGAATAATTGAAATGCAAGAACTTAATGAAAAAATTTGTAATCTAAAAAAAGAAAACGATTTATTAAAAATAGACTTAATGAACAGTTTCAAAACAAAGAGTTCCACATCTATCAGTGTTAACAGGAATGAAAGTGATAGTAAAAAATTCGTTTTATTTGGCCTAGAAGAGTTTTACCAAGAACCAGAATGCGACTTGTTTGATCGAATACAAGGGTATTTTCGGGATTTGATGCATGTGGACCTGAGTGGATACATTGAAGATACCTAACGAATCGGCCGATACAATAGAAATGGAAACCGACCCTTGGTTGTGGAACTGATCAGCAAGAGAATGGTCAAGTTCTTAATTGACAATAGTAAATACTTGTACAAAACTGGACTGTCAATATCAGAATTCTTAGACAAGCCTACACGACTGAAAAGAAAAGCTATGCGAGAGAAAATGTTTTTGGCTCGGAAAAATGGACTTCATGCAGTACTACGGAACAACCAATTATACATAGAGGGGAAAATTATTAATATCAACGATACACCTGACACTAGCAATACACTAAACTTGTTGGATAATTTGGAAAAAAAGGAATCAACACCTAGAAAAAGTCAAGAAAGTACAAAGAGCTATAATAACTATTCCTTTCGAGAAAACTGAACAAAAATATAATGTACTTTATCAAAATATGCAAAGCATGTACAACAAGCAACATACAATAGAAGCATTTTTACATAATGATCCTACATATCAAGCTATATGCATATCTGAAACGTGGTTGACGGAAGAAAAGTTAAATTTAATACATTTTAATGGATACAAAATAGCAGCCTCATTTTGCAGAAAAAATCGAATTGGAGGAGGTGTATGCATTCTCTTACAAGAGCATATAGAATACATAGAGAAGAAAGATATCACAAGCATGTCCTTAGAGTATATTTTAGAAATAACTGCAGTAGAGTTATGTAAAGGAAATATGTTAATTGTAGTAATGTACTGGAAAAGAAGAGAGGAGAACGTATTTTTAAACCAATTACAAACAATTTTAAGATATTTAAATAATAAATATAGTAAATACAATATTGTCATAGGCGGAGATTTCAACATGGATATGTTGAAACCTAACAATAAAACCTCTGAGTTTCTCAACTTAATGTCAGAATACAAATTCAGCCAACATATCAAAACACCAACTCATATAACAGGATTTTCAGCTACGTGCCTAGATCTCATCTTTACGAACTTTAATAATAAATATTTAAGCACTACCGTAAAAGAATTAGGGTTTTCTTTTCATTCGGCAACAATTCTTCATCTGAAATTATCTCAACAAAGTAAACAACAACAAATTTGGCATACAGAAAAACGAACTTATAACAAAACTGCAATCGCTAAGTTTAAATTACAGTTACAGCTAATAGATTGGAACGAAATAATAGACGAACACAAGAATATTAATGAAAACTACGATAAGTTCCATAATAGATTATTATTATTACTAAACCAAATTATACCAAAACGAAGAATTAAAATAAAACCAAAACCAAAGAAATATTGGTTAACAGTGGGAATAAGAAAATCGTGTAAAAATAAAAGATTATTAAAAATACTTACAACAAAAACAAATAACGAAATATTAAAACTCCACTATAAAAAATACTCTAAAACACTGAAAAAAGCTATAAATAGTGCAAAAAAAATCCAATACATTCATAAATTAAAACATTCAAATAATAAAATAAAAACTATGTGGCAAATAATAAATGAAAGAACAAATAAAACAAATGCAAAGGAAAAAATAAACATAAAGTTAAAAATAAATAACGTATTAAACTCAGATCCAAAAGTAGTCGCTAACTCATTCAATAACTTCTTCGCGTCGATTGGTGAGCTGCAGGCGGCGCCGGCGACAGACGGTGGCAGCGCTACTGTGCGCGGCACTCGCGGACGCCCTGTTCTCCAACCAACACAAAACACCATGTATCTGACCTCAGTCGACTGTCCCGAAGTGTATAAAATTATAAAAAGCTTAAAGAATAAAAAAAGCCATGGCATAGACGAACTCCCACCTAATCTATTAAAAGAATGCGCAGAAGAACTGACATTACCGTTTACAAAACTAATAAACCAATCATTTAACGAAGGCTCTTTTCCGCTGCAATTAAAAAAGACAATTATAAAACCCATCTACAAAAAAGATAAAAAAAAATGATCCAAGCAATTATCGCCCTATTGCTCTTTTGCCTACTGCATCAAAAATCTTCGAAAAGGCCATTAATAGTCGCGTTACTAAGTTTTGTGAAAAATACAAAATATTTGATGATTGCCAAAATGGCTTCCGGAAAAACCGCTCCACAGTTCTAGCAGTGTATAAATATATAAACAAAGTTGTCGAAATATTAGATAAAAAACAATATGGTGTCGGCATATTACTAGATATGACGAAGGCATATATGATAGGGTGCAGCATTAGTAGATTGTTCACCAAGGGCTGTATGACACCCATAACAGTCGAGTGTTTTGGCGCCCGAACGAAGTGAGGGCGCCGATAGTTCGAGACTGTTATGGGTCCATACACCCGAAGTAAACACTCTACTTTTCATTTTGAATATGACGAAAGTAAAAACAAAAAGAATATTCTAAAAAAATATTAAATAAGAAAAATGTTACAAAATTATTTTATAATGTAGCAAAATAAGCTGTATAGGCTTCTGTGCCTTTGCCTACATACCTTTGGTAAATAAAAATCCAAAGAGATTACAGATATCGATTTGACATGACACCCCCTATTCTATTTTCAAATTTATTACAGCCCTAGGGCCGCCACATATCACTTTCAACCCGCATTTTAGGCAAGTTATGAGTTACTTTCAGAATATGAGACATGAAAAATATATTACTTAATAAATTGTACGGGATAGGTATTCGCGGTTCCGCCCATAAATGGTTTGCTTCGTACTTAAGGGATAGAGAGCAATTCGTTGAGATCGAACACTTTGATACCGCTAATAAGAACATCTCATACGTACGCTCTGATTGCAAGGTAATAAATGCATCCATACCTCAAGGAAGCGTAGTCGGAAGTCTTCTATTTTTGATTTACATCAATGATCTTCCTAAATCAACAGAGGAAACGTGTGTCTTATTTGCTGACGATATATCCTTTTTAACTTCTTGCCATAACAATACAGATATTTATGAAAAACTTAATCTACTCCTTACCAAAATTTCGGACTGGTTACTCGATCATAATTTAAAAATAAATTTTTCTAAATCTAAAATACTAACTTTTCATCCCCATCAGAAAAGTGAATTAAATTTAAAATTTGATTTTAATGGCACAATCGTAGAATCAGTAAAAGAATTTAGATTACTCGGTATAGATATAGACACCCACCTAAATTGGAAAGCTCATGTCCATAGAATGATGTCTAAACTGTCTGGCTTCTCATATGCACTGCGCGAAATTAAAAAGACTACAAACTTAGAAACTGCAATAACAACTTACTATGCGTACGCGCACGCCTGGCTGAGCTACGGTATCATTTTATGGGGCAACAGCACAGATGCAGGATCTCTTTTCATTCTTCAAAAAAAACTTGTCCGTATAATAGCTAATATAGAACAGACTGAAAGTTGCAGACCATACTTTATACAATATAAAATACTAACCCTACCCAGCTTATATATTTTGGAGATATGCAAATTTGTAAGAAAATATAAACAATTTTATACAAAACGCGAAGATATACCCTGCAAGTACACGTTACGACATAAAAATAAATTAATATTACCAAATTTCCGATTAAAACTAACATCTTCAAGTACCTTCAGTTCCTCTATAAAAATATATAATAAATTACCCGATATAATAAAAAATGAAAACAGTGATGCTATATTTATGCGAAAATTAAAAGAGCTACTAACTAGTAAATGTTACTATAGTGTTAATGAATATTTTATTGATCATACATATATTGGTTCTGCAAAATGATAATTATAATTCTAATTATCATCATATAATTTCTCAGATGAAATACGGCCCCTCTCTCTTCTAGCCCTAATTGCGTGCCCAACCGGGTCCATAACAATGGTCTTACATTATTTTATAACATCTACATGTACATTATGGTTTTGCAATAAACTATTGAGTATTGAGTATTGAGTAATTATACATAACTTACAAGCACATTAGCATTTCATTTAATCCTAATACTCATTTTTATAAGATTCTAATGGATGCTGTGTTATCACTAAACGTGGTTTAAAGTTAGATTTGGTTCAAACCGCCGCAAAGTTGCCTTTCTGTCGGCCTTTTACAGACCATACTTCGGAGAGTGTGCTCAGGATCTGCATGAGCTCATACCAACATCCCCCTTCGTCCATTGACATCCAGACGCAATGTGGGCTACCACCCTTTCTTCGTTGATATTCCTAAATGTAGCAGCGCTAACTCAACATCTTTTATGTCGCACACCAAAGGAGTGGAACTCCCTCCCTGCGTCTGTATTTCCGAGTCCTTATATAACCCGACCACTTTCAAAGCCAAGGTGAATAACACACCTTCTGGGGTAGCTCGCTCCATCGTGGATCCAGTTTTAGCCCTTCGGCTTGATTGGGACCAAGAGCAAACCCATTCAAAGTAAAAAAAACCTGATTTCCGATTTACTATTTCCTATTTCCTTTCTTAGCTTTAGTTTTGAACAAAGTTTAAATTTAGAGGTCTTCGATCGTTTTAACACTTAGCATTTTTAATCATACTTGTAAAATATTGCCATTTTTATTGTTTTTTATCTTGGACGAATTTAGATTTTTATCTATCGGAATCCGTGTATAAGTTTCTGTTCCAAGAATTCTATTTTATCTTTAATTCTATTTTATCTTTATCAACTATTGAAAACCAAACTGATAAACAGTGCACGGGCAGTGTTATATCTAAATCAATCTACTGCATATTATTTAAAAGCAAAATTAAATGTCTGTCCTGACCCCTTTTAAAACTTTAACCACTGAACAAAGTTTAATGAATTTTGGCATAGATATAGATTAGAGAGAAATCTAGCGTACGCAGACGAAGTCGAGGGCGGAACATGTATATAAAGAAAATCAACGAACATTGTAATGTACTATGTTCATATTAAAAGAATCTTGTGAACAATGCCAATGGTTGTTGAAACTTTAGTTAGTATTTTTGTTAGACTGTTCCCTTTCACGCCTTATGTATCGGCTACACACTCCTCCGGCTACCATCTCGCTAGAGTGGCTATAGTATTTGCTACCAACTACTAGAAACCATAATCTCATAACAACGTTTTGTTTTTATTGAAGTTGTCACATTTTGACACACTTGACATTTTGGAGGCGATGATTGCGCGAAGACGTCACAAAACTTCCGTCAAAAACAACCTTACTTTAACAGATTCGTAGTACGAAATAGCATGGTAAGATTAAAACAATACTGCGCTAATAGATGGCGGTGGGCCCCCAGGACTGCGCAGTCATGACGGAGCAAAAGACGGAACACTGTATGTGCAGATAAGCACGCACAGTCCTGGACTGCGCAGTCTCTATGAATCGAGAGAAACCTCCTTCGAATAACCTCTTATCATCAGTGTAGGATTTGCAATCCTACCGAACCGTTTCCCTGGCTCACCGTCACACCAAGACAGGCACACATAATACGTATCATCACATCAGGGATCCTGGAGCCGAAATCTTCTCCGCACTCCACCAGAACTCCCGCCTAGCTATATGTCATCTGTCAATCTATCGTTGACAATGACAGCTACTAGTGTTGCCCTCCTGTGTGTGTGAGACAGGGTAGATTGTACCCTTTTCCATAGATACAAACACTACATCCCTTCCTTATCAAATAATTTTATTACTTTTATTATTGTAGCTCCAAGTCCGCTATACTGACAATATAATATTATTCTATTGCAGTTATTGGAAGTGCATTGACGTCAGCTTTAAAGAACATGAACATTATACTATTACTGACCAGTTATCATTTATAACACACCTTTCTTAATACATGCCAAGCCATGAATTATTTATTTTACACGTGTTTCCCAAATCTTTCAAACCATCATTTAGATCTGTATTTAAAATCAATGTTAATCAATCTCGTAGTATCAATTATATTATTTCCCAAGAGAAGTAATTATTTAATTTATTACTAGTTACACCACCATTTTACTACATCAAATTATTACTCTGTTCCGGTCACCATTTTCCACTTAATGTAATGCTTTGCCTACATCTATTCCCATCAATACGAAGCATTAAATTATTCCATTTTCCGACTCTCCAGAGTACCTAGGTACTCCTTCCTCCCTCTTCCTTTTTTTTTAATCTTTATGTCATGTTTTATTTTTATTCCACTTTCTTTTTATAATTATATACTCAATACACTTGGTAAACAACCAGACCATGGCAAACAAACACATTCATGCACAAATACCAGTCGCGTGCGTGAACCGACCCCACGATCTCTGTACAGACGGCAAATGTCCTTGCTCTTGAATCAAATAAATCATCATCTCTTTTTTTCTCCTATACCATATTTCTAACAAAATGTTTGTACCGTCACTTATAGTGGTTCAGTGCAGTGCGATGCGCGCTCGGAAACGGTATTGCATTAGTGAGAATTATTTAATTTCACGTTTCGCGCGGCATTAGCGCGCGGCATTAGAATAATAGTGAACGAAGTGTTGGCATTCATTCAAAATGCCATTGACACCATGGACGAAGTCAGCATCGTGCAAATCTGCAAATCAAACTTCAACGAAGATGAGATTGGTAGTGCCAAGGCGCTGCTGTTCCAGAGCATCGGCAAAGCCGACGATATGCCATCTCGCCGGAGGTATGGGGGTGAGAAAAGTCTCCAAGACATTATAACCTGGTTGAAGGAGACCGATCCTGACGACGTGCCAACATTCGTGGCGAAGGAGCTGCACAAGCTGCCCCCCGTCACATTCGACCACGTCGACGTCACCAGGCTGCTTAAGGACATAATTTCCTTAAAAGCATCCTTGGCCGAAGTACAGAGTAAGCTAGAAGCCTCGGAAAACACCATCGGTGATTTGCGAGCCCAAGTTATGTTGTTAAGCAACACTGCTTCGGTAAGTAGGTCACCCGAGGCCTCCTACGTTAACACTCGTCGTGGGGCGAAAATGCTACCGTCGGCAGCATTGACTCGGCGCCGGCATCGGCGTATGCGTCACCGGTCGCCGACGTCGCGTGCGATGCACCGCGCCCCGCCGCCCGCTCCTCCGCCCCGGCGGAGACGTCACGCGTGAGCACTGCTAACGGACCCGCTGTTCAACAACTCCAGCGGGAAACAATTGAGGGACGAAAACAACGCCAGCCGGTCTCCAAACCACCTCCACGGTGACTGGACGGAGAGTGTGACAAGGACGGCTTCATGAAGGTGGAAAGGAAGAGAAAGCCCACTCGCCGTAACCTGTGCGGCACCGCCCCGACCGGACACAACCACCTGCTTCGTCCGGCCATCCCGACAACGCTGCTGTACGTGTCCCGCTTGCACTACAGCACGAAATCTAATGATATCGTGGAGTACATCAGAGTGAAGACCAAGTACAATCTGAGAGTCGAGCGGTTGGAGTCCCGCCACAATGTGAACTTCAATTCATTTGTGGTGAGGGCACCGACCGAACATCTGTCGACCTTCATGAAAGAAGACTTTTGGCCGAAGGGTGTCTTGTTCCGACGGTTTCGCGGTCGGATACCGGACGCTGCATTGCGCAACACGTCGCCGCATTCAATACCTACGTGTAAACTAGTTAAATAGTTTTAGAAATGTAATTTTAAATATGTATGTTAGTCTGTAAGGTATGGGCCTAGATGCCTGAAATAAATAAATAAATAAATAAATAAATAAATAAATAAATAAATAAATAAATAAATAAATAAATAAATAAATAAATAAATAAATAAATAAATAAATAAATAAATAAATAAATAAATAAATAAATAAATAAATAAATAAATAAATAAATAAATAAATAAATAAATAAATAAATAAATAAATAAATAAATAAATAAATAAATAAATAAATAAATAAATAAATAAATAAATAAATAAATAAATAAATAAATAAATAAATAAATAAATAAATAAATAAATAAATAAATAAATAAATAAATAAATAAATAAATAAATAAATAAATAAATAAATAAATAAATAAATAAATAAATAAATAAATAAATAAATAAATAAATAAATAAATAAATAAATAAATAAATAAATAAATAAATAAATAAATAAATAAATAAATAAATAAATAAATAAATAAATAAATAAATAAATAAATAAATAAATAAATAAATAAATAAATAAATAAATAAATAAATAAATAAATAAATAAATAAATAAATAAATAAATAAATAAATAAATAAATAAATAAATAAATAAATAAATAAATAAATAAATAAATAAATAAATAAATAAATAAATAAATAAATAAATAAATAAATAAATAAATAAATAAATAAATAAATAAATAAATAAATAAATAAATAAATAAATAAATAAATAAATAAATAAATAAATAAATAAATAAATAAATAAATAAATAAATAAATAAATAAATAAATAAATAAATAAATAAATAAATAAATAAATAAATAAATAAATAAATAAATAAATAAATAAATAAATAAATAAATAAATAAATAAATAAATAAATAAATAAATAAATAAATAAATAAATAAATAAATAAATAAATAAATAAATAAATAAATAAATAAATAAATAAATAAATAAATAAATAAATAAATAAATAAATAAATAAATAAATAAATAAATAAATAAATAAATAAATAAATAAATAAATAAATAAATAAATAAATAAATAAATAAATAAATAAATAAATAAATAAATAAATAAATAAATAAATAAATAAATAAATAAATAAATAAATAAATAAATAAATAAATAAATAAATAAATAAATAAATAAATAAATAAATAAATAAATAAATAAATAAATAAATAAATAAATAAATAAATAAATAAATAAATAAATAAATAAATAAATAAATAAATAAATAAATAAATAAATAAATAAATAAATAAATAAATAAATAAATAAATAAATAAATAAATAAATAAATAAATAAATAAATAAATAAATAAATAAATAAATAAATAAATAAATAAATAAATAAATAAATAAATAAATAAATAAATAAATAAATAAATAAATAAATAAATAAATAAATAAATAAATAAATAAATAAATAAATAAATAAATAAATAAATAAATAAATAAATAAATAAATAAATAAATAAATAAATAAATAAATAAATAAATAAATAAATAAATAAATAAATAAATAAATAAATAAATAAATAAATAAATAAATAAATAAATAAATAAATAAATAAATAAATAAATAAATAAATAAATAAATAAATAAATAAATAAATAAATAAATAAATAAATAAATAAATAAATAAATAAATAAATAAATAAATAAATAAATAAATAAATAAATAAATAAATAAATAAATAAATAAATAAATAAATAAATAAATAAATAAATAAATAAATAAATAAATAAATAATAAATAAACTGAGCCTTCAATCTGATTTTCCCCTACCGGGACTCCAGCACTGGACTGACCGATGACACCTAGAATCCAGCGCGGCGACACATCACTCTGCCATGGAGGTCCTCAAACTTTGTGTTACTTCTCATAGCGAATTTATGTTTTATGATCTCTTTTCCAAATAAATTGTCTACTTCAACACTCCAACCATTTAAGCACAGCGAATGGCATACTTAATCTCTCAGAAAATCATTTGGCAAACACTCATTTGTCATAGGTAGGTGCAGACCACAAATTAGATAGTTATTGTACAAGTAGTACAGACATTTTTTATTTTTTTAGATATAGGTGCCTACCGACGCTCCATGTCTATCTATAGTAATTAGAAGGTAGACTATCATATCGCAGACAGTTAATATGAAGATACTCTCTTAACATACAACATTAAATCTTGCTATTTTAATAGTATGGCCTTTGGCCTTATTATTTCGGACATATAAAACATTCGATAAATCATCAATCAATTTTCGATTCTTTTAATTTTACCACTTTTGATAATGACCTATTTTTATAGTTATATTCCTCTTGTTTAAAAAATTTTATTCTTCCGAGTCAAGCTTAACACTCCCGTATCATTAGAAAATACTGCTCTCTTTTTTTTAGTAGTTTTCATTTTCAATGTTATTCCACAACGATAATAATCAAATCAATCGACTCAGCCCACAAGATATTCTCGGGCGGGACCAGAAGCCGCGATCATCGGGCACCCGGCTCACCGCTCCAACCACCGAGCCAAATAGCCTTGTGAGCAACCATCGAATCAATTTTATTAGAAGTCAGAATCAGAATCAGAATCAGAATAATTTATTGCGTTTCATGTTTTCATTTCCAACACATCCAATCTAAATAAACTTTTTACTTGCAAACATACAAAAAAACCCGCTCGTAAGAATATGTCGCTTTACAACCAGATATCTGTCAAGCATACGCAAACTAATATTTATAATCCAAAATCCTTCACTTTTGGAAAGTCAGTTGAACAACTAAATCTATCATACTAACACACACCCATACTGCTCGCTGTCATAAGTGTAACTACGTATTAAGTAAATTGATTTTTTTAATTAAGTTTAAAATTAAGTTAATGTCTAAGTTAATCATTTCGTTTTGAAGAGTAGATCCTACTTGTTAATTATCACTTTGTAAATGATGTGTCAACATAGTTTGGATCACAGTCTAGCACTTAAGAATTATTTAATGTACCTATACATATAATTCTGAATATAATCTCATTTGTTGTCCGTATAATAATAAATGAATAAATAAACATCCCATTCAATGGAAGTCCAATACAGCCAATTTAATGGAAGTCTACTGTCTACGATGGAGACAATTAAAACAAAATTTGAAATGAACTAGTATGTATATTGCAAACGAATACAGTTATAAAAATGGTTTTAAAATGGCGGTTTGGCGAAAGCGTGTGACGTGCGTCTTGTACAAACGTAAGTGTTCATATCTCATTATTAATTTAGCAAGGTGATGCTTAGCGTCTAGAATAGCAGGATGTTTTTATCATATTCATATTCAGAGTTTTGGAGTCGACCTCCAACTCTCCCATAATCCCAACCTTGTCAATGAACGGATTAAGTGAAAGTAATTTGGAATTACGGTGTAGTGCTTTGCTTTCTACTATGTTACGAATTTCAGTAGGATAAGATTCAAATTGTGACTGCTTTATTAAAATATTTAACGAATTATCCAGTTCGACAACATTCAAGAGTCCCGTAAATTTAGAATCACTCTTTCGCGAGTTATTTATAAAACGTAGCACATATGCATAGACTCTTTTAAGTTTATTTAAGTTTGAATATTTTTCGAATTGAATTATACTGTTATTTGTTATTTCGATATTACATTTTACTGCATTGGGATCCTTGGACGTTTTAATTTCAGGCAAATTGTCACCAATAGGTATAGGTACTGTTTGTTTAGGCCATTCAGAAGATTGCAACTTGAGGTACGACGGTCCTTCCCACCACAAGGAAAAGGAATGTAAGTATTTAGGGTCGACCCCTCTGGAAGCCACATCCGCCGGATTTTCATTAGTTGGTACATGCCTAAAGTTGAAACCTTTTGTCAAATCCTTTATTTCATTTACACGATTACAAACAAATGCCTTTAAATCCTTGGTTTGCGTCTTGAGCCATCCTAAAACTACAGTAGAATCTGTCCAAATGTATTTATCACGGATATTGCATCGCAATGATTGACATACCTTATCACATAAGCGTGCCCCCAAAAGCATACCACATAATTCTAATCGCGGTACTGTAGTGGGTTTTATAGGTGCTACGCGAGCCTTAGCGCACAACAAGTGGGCAGTTACCACTCTATCAGTATTTTCAGATCTTAAGTACACACAGGCAGCATAAGCTTGTTGAGAGGCATCTACAAAAGAATGCAAGTCGATAATGCATGGAGAATCGCACAAAACACGTCTAGGAACTTGTATCTGAGACAAAACTGAAAATTCCTTAATAATCCTAACCCAGTCCTTAATGAAGTTATCTGGAACAGGTTCATCCCAGTCTAATTTAGCACTAGATAATTTTTGAAGTAAAATTTTTGCTACTATTACACAAGGGCTTAATAGTCCAAGGGGATCAAATATTTTGCACGTAACTGAAATAATCGATCTCTTTGTGTGCGCAAAATCTGGTTCTAAATCTTTGGAGAACTGTAATATATCAGCACTTGGCGAATAGTTGAGACCCAACACGCTGGATTCTTTACTTAAATCGAGAGATGATGACGTATCAGTATTGCCGCCAAATAATTGAGGACAGTTAGTGCGAATTTTTCGCAAAGGTAGACAAGCAGAGTTCAATACTTGAATTACACCATTAGCAATATGTTTAATTTCGTCTACACTATCTGCCCCTGTATTGAGGTCATCAATATAAAAAGAATTTTGAATGACGTTTGATATGGTACTGTCGGAGCACTCACGTGCTAACTGCAGCAGACATCGCGTGCTTAAAAAAGGAGCGGACGCAGTACCATATGTAACCGTATTTAAGATGTCAAAAGAGACATTAAATCACTCTGCACAACAGGTCCAATAGCCTGGATATCATTTAAAGATTTCCCGGTGGCGGTTTTACAAGATGCATTAAAAACTACTCTAAGTTTAGTGGTTTCACTTTTTTCTTTAAATACCGCGTGATGAGGCATGTAATGTCCAAAACTTGGTCGTTCGACTTTAACTAGGTGCCCCAAATCAGCGTATTCTTTTAAAAATAGTTTATACTGTTCTATCAATTTTGGAAGTCTATTAAATCTCTTTTCTAAATTTTCAAAACATTTTTTCGATGTATACCAATTTTCCCCAATTGACTCTTCCGGCACTTCCTTGAAGGGAATATTGACCGAAAAACGACCATTAGGGCTACGTTTAACATTATCTATAAAATGCTGTTCACAAAATTGTTCCTCCGGAGAATATAATTTTTTATTAAGGGGTAGTTCATCAATTGACCAAAACTTTTCCAAGGAATCAAGAATTTCCTGACTAAAATGTCAATTAACATTCGAGTCTAATTTCGGCTTTGAAACGGGTCCGGCAACTAACCAGCCCAAATTGGAATCCTGCAAACAGGCTTGTGTGTACCCAGCCTTATACATTTAGACTTTATAATTTCCCAATAAACATTTGCTCCAAGAAGAATATCTATTTCGGAGGGACAATGGAAAGTAGGGTCAGCAAGTACAATGTTTTTTGGTAAATGCAATTCGCTAATATTAATTGATGAATTCGGCAAAGTACCTGTGATGACCGGAATAATTAAACAATTGACATCCACTTCATAAGAACCAACGCGTGATTTTATATTAATATTACACCTTTCAGTTATATTGCAAGAAACATTATTTATACCACTCACATTAATGGAATTAATTGATTCCCCAACTAACCCCAGTTTCCTCTTTAAGTTGTTGGTTATGAAAGATGATTGGCTGCCAGTGTCCAACAGTGCACGAGCAGTGTACGTCTTATTATTGCAGACTATGTTCACTAATGCGGTACACAATAACACTTGACCCATGGTGGCCACCGACAAAGTCACTGGTGGGCCAGAAACGCCATCCCCATGTTGCATACTTTGTTGTGAACATGTGGACGGCACAGAAAATTCAGCATTAAATGTAGAATCAGAACTGGGTAATTGTCTATGTAAAAGCGTATTGTGCTTTTTCTTACATACTCGGCAGCCCGTTTTCAAATTACAATGGTATGCGTCATGGCCGCTACGAAAACAATTTTTACACAATTGCAATTTAGAAATCATATTAATCCGACCATCGACAGACATATCTTTAAGTTTATTACATTCGTACAAACGATGACTTTGTTTACATAATTATTATTGACAACACAATATATTAGATTTTTTATCCACCGAAACCATAAGACTTTTGTAATTATTGTTGTTAAATTTAGGCTTATTTTCACGTGACCCCTGTCTATGTTCCGAGTAGTTACTGAAGGATGTTTCCAGTACGTCAGCTCGACCACGCAAAAATGAATAAAATTCTTCAATTGTAGGTAGGTTGTTAAGAGTGCACTTGTGCTCCTCCCACTTTTTACTCGTGTTTATATCCAACTTTGAGCTTATAATAAAAATTATAAGTGCATCCCACTCGTCAGTAGGTTGCCCTAAAGTTTCTAAAGCACGCAGATGCTTTGCAAAATGATCTATAATCCACCTTAATGTCCTATGGGATTCTTTATTTATACTTTCAACTGAAAACAACGCCTTAAGATGATTATTTATTAAAATGTTAGGATTATTGTATCTAGCACACAAAAGTGCCCATGCGACACTAAAATTTTTTGAGGTAAATTCTATAGACTTTATTACTGTGCTTGCGCTGCCCTCTAAGGACGAACGAAGGTAATGAAATTTATTAATGGAAGGTATGTTGTCATTATTATTAATCATGGCTTCGAACATATCCCTATACTCCAACCAACGTAAGTAGTTCCCATCAAAAGTGGGCAAATTAATGGTAGGAAGTTTAATAGAATTACGTGAGTTTGATTGACAGCTTGCCCTAGAATTGTCAATGGTGTTGGTCTCATTCAAAGCAGGCTCAGCATTTACTCGACAAGATTCTAAAATGTCCTGCCCGATTGACAAGTGTGAGTAAAAAAGATTTTCAATTGCATCCCTTTCTTTAATTTGTTCCACGGGGTCAGTATGCACTAAATCAATTTTATTTTGCAGCTCCTCAAACTCATTTAACAATAATTGCAGTCTATTAACTCTTAACTCAAGTTCTTTATACTTAGCGCCAGAAATTTCAGAGGTTTTCATCTTTTGCAATACACTTAAATACTCGGTAAATCTAGTTAAACGCCCCTTAATTATACCTCGCTGTCTAATAAGCTTTGGTAAGTCGGATAATTCATCGCCTGAGGCGGCAGCAGCAGTTGTAGACTCATCCTTTTGTGACATAATAATCAAAAAAATAAATTAGACACACACAACAGTAAAGTTCAAAGGCGCAAACAATGAAGTAAGAAGTAAATAAAAATTCTAACCGGTATGATGAAACGTACGAAGACTCCACAACCAGCCGCAGGCGCAACCCACGCCACTACGCTTTGCCCTCGCCGAGCACACAGCACCGACCAGCAAGCTGAGCCCGCACGCCGCACAGCGGCACAGCATGCGAGTCGGTCGCGGAAGCGCTAAGGTTAAACGCGCCGCGCGCCCGGTTACAAGTAGGCTATAGAACGACAATGTATGTTAGAACTTGGGTAATAATTATTTTGGATACTAATAATTGGGATGCTAACGAAATAACTTTAATCGTAAATTAAATTAAATAGGTTTGAAGTAGTTTCAATCACTAAGGAATGATGCGTATTTTAGCAGATAAAATTATAAGATGATAAGTACTGATAAAATGCAGATTTACGAAAACGTTTGCGGGCGTTTCTTTTATAACAAGATGGAGGGTGGCAATAACGATTTATAATAACGAAAATTATTGTGCTTTAAGCAGAATGAGACAGGTAGCTGGTAATCGCAATGAAATTATAGACGTAGGAAAAAAAAAATTGTGAGAATAGCATAAATAGCCTTGCCCTTATGCAAGCTTGATCAGGAATAGGTACCTAACGCTTGAGGTGCAAGGGAGCTTCACACACATAAAAACAATTCTGAAAGAATAAAGAATAGGAAAATGGTGTACTTCCTTGGGCTAGACCTCCAGACGGCAGATGAAGAACCTCGTAGTCCGCTGCAGGCCCCAGAAGACGGCAGTTTCCCAGGCGTAAACTCGGCGGGAATTCGTACCCCACGCACGATCACGGATTGTTGACCGTTTTTTCTCGTACTTTTTGCCCAAATTTGCAGATTACTTTACTCACGGTCGCCAAATTGTCTACGATGGAGACAATTAAAACAAAATTTGAAATGAACTAGTATGTATATTGCAAACGAATACAGTTTAAAAATGGTTTTAAAATGGCGGTTTGGCGAAAGCGTGTGACGTGCGTCTTGTATGAGATGATATTATTTTGACGCATTTTGAAAGGTATTGAATGAGCGAAATTGAACTGTCTAAGCAAAGTGACACACGAAAATATCTCATCAATTGTATGGGGAAGTGTCAAATGAAGTGTCATTTAAAACATTATTCGCTTCGAAAGGGATTGCGACTACACTATCACAAGCACAATACCTTTAAAAGGGATTGTGATAGATTTTTAAATTAGACAATTAGGGGGCACCACACTGCGATCAAACCACAGAATACTAAATAGTACAAGTATCAAACATAGGTGATGTCTACTGACTGTCAAAATTGACGGACGCGCGATGAAAAAGCCTCTGTTTGCTTCATCGCACGATGAAATCGTGTCGCACGATCAGGCGAGCGATGGCCAATTTAAGGCAGGGTCTTTGGACTGCTTTCGTGCTAAGTTTCGAAATATCGATACTTTCAATCGTAAACCATATAATTTAACTATTATCGTAATCTACAGACATCGTTAAATACCTAGGTATTATCACATTATCGATGAAAGCAAAAGCATTTTCAATGCTATTTTTATACTTATGATAATTTTTAATAATTAAAGTGCTTATTTAATACGGATTATCGTATGTGATTGATTGAAATAACCGGATATAAGTTTTAAAGAATTTTTATTGTTTTAGGCAATTTGTTGATCGAATTCAAACATAATTGTCATGAAAATCATGATGATAGCTTATAGAAACACCTTTTAACTAGGAAATGACAAAGATCAGTAAATATAAGTTTGAAAAGGCAAGTAGTAAGGTATTAGCTCTAATTTCTGTCATGCTATTTTTATAAAACATAAGTGAAACACCTGGATACTGCTTACAAACTCCTTTACTCTTGATTCAGTACATTATCACAATGAATTACAACCAAAGAGTAAAGTAATTACTTACAACGAACAGAACTATTTTTAACCAAGAAGACTTTAGGAGGATTAGCCTCCATATTTTTTTAGAATGACAACTGTCAAAGGCCGACTGGTGTTGCCACGTTCGAATAAACTAATATTATTAAATAGCAAGTATAAGGAATAAGTCTCATTTCATTCATGAAATTTATAATTGTTAACAGTCGGCCATCCTGATAGTGTGTCTGACCTAGACATAAAGAAAAAATATCCTAAATATCGGAGTTTTTAACATAACAGTGGAATTTCAGATTAATGACAATTTCACATTACGGCATTGAACTAGGTATTAAATTGAAAAATAATTATGCAATTTAAAGCAGGCATTTCATTATCTTATTTTTTATATAATTTTAATTTACCTATTTATTAATAAAGTTGCACCAGCAGTGCATGCAATAACACAACCACTAGGTAATACATTCAAATATCACAACAAATTGTATGATTGTGATGATACATATGCTACTAGGTACATACTTCAATCATAAAGCAAATAAGTTTAATAATATACATTAAAATTAAATTCGTTAGCAAGATGAAATATAAAACATTAATCATAAAATACATTAATAGAAATTATTGATTTAACATACACTGATTTTGAACTAGATTATACTTTGCATCTCTCCGAAGATGATTACCGATTTACATGCAGCAGTACGTAGTATGGTGCCGTCCTTGACACACTGTTTAAAGCAACTTTAAAAAAAAAACTGTCACTTCCGCCGCCCGCTTGGTCGACCGGCCCGTGAGCGCTGCCATTACGTATTTTTAACCGACTTCAAAAAAGGAGGAGGTTCTCAATTCGGTTGGTATAATTTTTTATTGTGCGGTCCGAATCACACGTCCGTTGATACATTCCCTTCTTTTCTGCTACAATCGAGAATAAAGCGATCGAGGATAATAGTTATGATGGTATCATGAACAAAATCAAGAGACTGGAGGAAAAGGCGAAAAAGAAGTCACGAAAGATATCAACAACTTCCGATAATGAATATTCGACTGATGACTTACCTAAACGGTAACCAAACCAATTGCTACGCTTGCTAAATATTTTTCGCAGCCGGCGCGCGCCGTTGTGTCGCGCCCGCCCGCCACAGCCGGCGCAGGCGCCAGTAATTCGACACTCGCAGACAGTCTTTTAATAAAGGCGCATTTGAATACTCGTAATGCTAAATGCTTTGACGAAATTTCGCACGTAAACCGTGTCAATCATTGTCAGATTACCCCCACGTAAATCGTGTGGTGAGTTGTCTTTCCTCCACGTATAGAGTATTCAGTGATTATTTCATAAACATACATAATGCAATTTCACAAAACTAGCTCCACGTATATCGTGTTTGGGCGATCGATAGTATTCTAAATGGACACAATGCAATTTCACAAAACTAGCTCCACGTATACCGTGTTTGGGCGATAGTATCCTATATGGATACATAATGCAATTTCACAAAACTAGCTCCACGTTTATCATGTTTGAGTGGTAAGTAATAATATTCTATATGGATACATAAATAATAAATAAATAAATAAATTTATTTGCAGATAACATAGTATGATAAGATGATATAAAATTATGAAGTACAATATGTCCCACTCTCAGAAGAGTATGCAAATTAAATTACAATTTTTTAATTATTATATTTTCATAAGTAGTATGTCACATTAATACAAATAAAATTCATACATTAACAAATCATACATTATTAAATTAAATTAGAAAATGTCAAAGCAGAATATTAATTATAAAATGTCAATAAGAGTAAATTGATATTGATCAATTAGTACTTTACATAAACAATTATAATAAGAATTATAGTTCAGAGAAACCACCGAAGATAGTATTTAAAATCTTTTATTTTGCACACTTCTTTTATATTACGTACAGCAAATACTTGAAAATAGGAACAAGATAATTTTGTACACTTTTATTTTTCGTCCGCTCACTTCGACGACCCGGAACAGAATGCCCTTGTCAACCTCGACTAATTGCTTTTCTATCTCCGCACTTTCCCGCCATTTCTCAACATACGCGCCATTTTTGACATTTGGTAAAACATTATCTTTGATTCATTCGTACATTCGTACATTCATCCGAAAGTCAAAGGAATTACTAATAACGTTAATTTTCATTTCGATTGGCAAACAGTTTATGTAAAAACTTAATATATTAATTTAAAACCTAACACTCGACCATCCTGATAGCGTGTATGTCCCCATACACGTATCCTGTGATAACCTAACACTCGGCTGACAAAGACATTCTATTCTACATACAACCAACAACAACAACAAAATAGTATAACAATTTTATGTTTGTGATGTTCTGTCAGTCTCTTATAATTTTATAATTCGGTAATATATTTAATTTGACATAGTTAATCTGGACAAGTAACTGCTTAGCAGGCAACCCTGATCCTGTTTAACAAAACACTGGCAAGCAAATCTGGTCTCGCTACAAATTCCGTTCAGCAAGCAAAACTGTTCCTGCTTCACAGATACCACTAAAGAGCGAGCAAACCTGGTCTCGCTACAAATTCGGTTCAACGAGCAAACCTGGTCCTGCTTCACAGATACTCATTAGTGAGCAAACCTGGTCTCGCTACAAATATTTACTGTTCAGCAAGCAAATCTGTTCTTGCTTCACAGACACTAATCTGCGAGCAAACCAGGTCTCGCCATAAATTACTGTTCAGCAGGCAAATATGTTCCTGCTTCACAGTCTCTAATCGACGAGCAAACCTAGTCTACTGTTCAGCAAGCAAATATGTTCCTGCTTCACAGTCCCTAATTGGCGAGCAAACCTGGTCTCGCTACAAAACTTTTATTTAAGTTACATACAATGCATTATAGAAATAGTAATTGTATAATATCAACACATCTCAAACATCCAATATGAAGATACATTTTTTTTAAATCATTTTCAAATCATCATAACACACATAATTGTTATTTTAAGGTAGGTGTAGGATTAACGAGCTATACATGGAAACACAAATTATATAATACTATACGAAGTAAAATCCCAAAGTTAAGTAGTATAGCATACATTAAATAATATCATTACAACCACATTATGGAGCCCTGCTAAATACCAATATGTAGAAGAAATATGTAAAACATACAAAAGATAAGTAAAAAAAAATTGTAAATTTAATATGAAAACTATTCATTTTTGTCTGCTGAGCTGTCCATGTCATCATCCTCATCGGTATCGGTGTCATTAACTTGTAGTGCAGCAACATGAATCCAAGGTCTCATGCGATCTGCAGCCACAATAGAACCTCGCTTATTTTTCATGTTACTAAACCCTGATATCGATTGAATCTTATAGCGATCGTTGTCCAAAGCCTTTACTACACGGAACGGACCTGAAAATGGAGGAAGTAATTTCTTGCTTTTGCCGTCATTGTTAAATGCCGTTTTCGTAATTTTAACTAAATCCCCCTCTTTATACATACGCGCGGGTCGTCTACCCTTATCGTAATAGGCTTTTTGTTTCAATTGCTCCCTATCAATTTTTGTTTTCACTTCCTTCCTAATGGCGTCAATTTCCGATCCAAGAACACGAGCTTCCTGCGAGACCTCTTCCAAAGAAGGGTTTAAGTCACTGATCATACTCATTCCGAACATTACCTCGGATGGCGACCTACCGGTAGTCTTGTGAATAGTGTTGTTCATTCCCCACTGAATTTTTCCTACCTGGCTATCCCATTCTTTCTCATTATTATTAAGATTTTGTGCCGTTAACGAACTGAGGATTGTGCGATTGTAACGCTCTACCTGCCCATTTGATTGTGGACTAGCTACTGCATTGAGGACGTGCTTTATTCCTTTGTCAAGGCAATATTTTCTAAAACAATGTGAAGTAAACAACTTCCACGGTCAGTTACGAGACGTGTAGGTGTCCTAAAAGTAAAGAAAATATCATTCAAGACTTTTATTACGTTTGCGGTTTTAGTGTTTCTTACAGGTCTTATAAACACGAATTTAGTAAAAGCGTCAACTATCACCAACAGATACGAATTCCCCTTATTAGACTTAACAAACGGGCCAAGGTGATCAGCATGCAGAGTATGAAAGGGTACCTCGACTTTTGCTATGGGATGTAATAACCCTTCACGAGAATTACTATTCTGCTTAGCATATGCGCATTCGATACAAGCTGTAACATATTTCTTTACAAAACGCGACATTTTCGGAAACCAGTACTGTTTTTTTATCTTGTCTAAGGTCTTCTCTACCCCAAAGTGTCCAATATCGTCATGGTTCATTTTACATACTTGCCACCTTGCCCCCTTTGGAACTACCCAACGGACGTCATCTTTATTACCATCGACACATTTATATAATTTATTATCTTTGATAATATAATTTTCTTTAATGTGCCGAAGGTCCTTTGGATCTAAATCATTAAGGAGAATTTCCCGAGTTCTGGCCAATTCTGTGTCTCCAAGTTGGAGGGTTAGCAACCAATCGTCATTAGTAATGTTCATGACAATAGGGAAAACATCAGTTTGGACTTCAGTATCGGGAATCGGGTTACGCGATAAGGCGTCTACGTGCTGCATTTTGTTTCCAGCCTTATATTCAACCGTACATTCGAATTCCTGTAACATTAACCACCATCTAGCTATTCGAGGGATAAGATCCTTCTTCGAGAAAGTCGATCGAAGGGCACTACAATCAGTAACAATTTTAAATGTCTTGCCTAACAAATATATTCGGATTTTTTTTAAAGAGCATACTACGGCTAATGTTTCCAGCTCATATGAGTGGAAGTTCTTTTCTTCCGGGGATGTTTGGCGACTGTAATAAGCAATAGGCTTCAAATCATTAGTTCCTAGTGCTTTCTGTAAAAGTATACCCCCAATACCATACTTGCTGGCATCCGTGTGTAACTCAAATTCCGAATTATGATCGTGGATAGCTAATACCGGCCTATTTAACAATCGTGACTTAAGGGTTATAAAAGCTTCTTGTTGGGAGTCTGACCATTCCCACTTGGTATCCTTTTTTAATAATTTTGTGAGAGGATAAGCTATGTGTGCAAAACCTTGGATGAATTTACGAAAAAACCCAACTAGGCCCAAGAATTGCCTCACTTTATGAACATCAGTCGGTTGTGGATCCGAACATGGCATCCATTTATTTCACAAAAACAACAAAAAAAGCTATTGCATATGATTTACTTACGTTTTCTGGCGTCGTGTATCCCACTTCTGAACTATAATAAGAATTATAGTTCAGAGAAACCACCGAAGATAGTATTTAAAATCTTTTATTTTGCACACTTCTTTTATATTACGTACAGCAAATACTTGAAAATAGGAACAAGATAATTTTGTACACTTTTATTTTTCGTCCGCTCACTTCGACGACCCGGAACAGAATGCCCTTGTCAACCTCGACTAATTGCTTTTCTATCTCCGCACTTTCCCGCCATTTCTCAACATACGCGCCATTTTTGACATTTGGTAAAACATTATCTTTGATTCATTCGTACATTCGTACATTCATCCGAAAGTCAAAGGAATTACTAATAACGTTAATTTTCATTTCGATTGGCAAACAGTTTATGGAAAAACTTAATATATTAATTTAAAACCTAACACAATGTCAACACCAAAAATCACTTCATTGAGAAAGGAATTCGTTCAACGTTTAGAAGGACTTGTCAGGTGACAGGTTTTTAAATTCTTCTTAAAATGTTGCAGGGGCAGTTCCCGAATGGTCCTTGGAATGTGGTTATAAATTCTTAACGCATTAACGAAACAGTTTTTTTGGTAAAGTGCGCTTTTACATGAGGGATATCTTATTTTTGTTACATCTACTATTTTACAATTACAATTATTTACAATTATCTACTATTACAAATCTACTATTTTCAGAGACCTTTTCAAATGAATGAGGATGACTTCTCACGAATACTCCAGCTTCTAAAATATATAAGCAAGTTAAGAAGCCCACAACTACGGGTCAAACACCAGGAGCTCGTAAGAAGACTTTAAACGTGAGGGGGGCGCCGCAAACACCAGCCGCAGAGACGCAAGCGGCGTACCCAGCATCAAGGAGGAATTATGCAGCTTCAGCACCGGCTTCGACGCGCAACCGGCACAACTACAGCCCGAGGCCAATGCAGCGCCATCGCGGGAGGAGACCTTAGCTCTAATGCCAGAGGTACCTATTTCTGTTGCTGGTAGAATACAATATTACTACCAACAGTAGGCTGAAATAACTAACGACCCCACAATTTTATCTTGGGTCAAAGGATACAAAACTCCTTTTAAAGAAAATCCTACACAACATATGTAATCTCCCACGAAAATAGGTGTCGTACACAAAAAGAGGCTGAAATCATAGGCGAGTGTATCTCCGATCTTGCTCAGTCTGGTTTTATTTCAACATGCAGTGCATGTGAAGATCAATATGTTTCAACAATTTTCACAGTTCCAAAACCGAACGGTAAACATAGATTTATTTTAAACTTAAAAGGTTTAAATAAATATATTGATGTTCAATACTTCGAAATGGAGGATTATCGTACGGTATTGAAACTTATTTAGCACAATGACTACATGGCTACCATAGACCTCCAAGATGCTTATTTTTTAGTCTGTTGAAGATTGGAAAAAATTAAGATTTCAGTGATGTTTTTATATGAATTTAACGTTCGTCCGTTTCGTTTGTGTACGGCACCTTTCGTTTTTGCAAAACTTTTAAATCCTGTTTTATTTCAGTTACGCTCCCAAGGTCATCTATCTGTAAATTACTTAGATGATTTTTGCTGTATCGCTTCATCATACGAGCTGTGTGTCGATAATGTTACCGACACTACAAACCTTTTAGAATCGTTAGGATTCTTGATCAATTGGGATAAAAGTCACATCATACCCAGCAGAATGTGTAAATTCTTAGGGTTTGTATTTAATACAGCTAATATGGCTTTATACTTAACATATGAAAAGAAATCTCGATTATGGGAGAAAGTTGTTCATTCCTTAAAACATACAAATGTGCTATTAGACAATTTGCCGAATTTCCTGGACTTTTGACCTCAGCATGCCATTCTAAATTAATGGAACGAAAAAGTATTTAGCTTTAGATAATTCAAAAAAATATAATAAACGAATGTTGGTTAAAAGGAACTTGCATCAGGACTTAAAGTGGTGGAAAAATAACGTACAGCATAATTTCTCTCCTATTCTTAAAGATGAATATGATAAAGTCATATACAGTGACGCATCTATCACTGGATGAGGTGCCGCCTGCGACGGTATATCGGCCGGCGGCAAATGCAGTGAAACTGAAATAACAAACCACATTGTCTTGAATTGAAAGCGGCTTTTTACGCACTCAAAATATTTGCTTCTCACCTTCATGGGCCCAATATACTTTTCAGAGTTGATATAATAGCACAGTCTTAGCTTATATTAACTGAATGGGTGGTGTAAGATTTACACACCTTAACGACCTAACTCGAAAAATTTAGCAGTGGTGTAAACAAAGTACTTAGTATTTAATTGTTTGCATCGTTCATTAAATCAGCTAACAATATTGAAGCAAATCGTGCATCCTGACAGTTGAATATTGACACTGAATGGGAACTCGCCGGATACACTTTCACACAAATCGTATACATATTTGGCAATCCAGACTTTGACTTGTTTGCCAGAAATGTGATAGATATGCTTCATGGAAGCTTGATCCTCAACCTGAAATAATGGATGCATTTAGCTTTATTTGGCATACTTGTAATTTTAAACTTTTACGCATTTCCCTATTTTTTACTCATTACTAAAGTTCTACAAATAAAATCAAACACCAGTATCCTCAAATGATAGGGTTACTAGACTATTAAAGGGTGTCTTTAAGTTAAAACCTCCTACCCCAAAATATGATGTTACTTGGGACCCTATGCTTGCGCTCAACTACTTAAGTGATTTTTATAAATAAAAAATTAATAAATAATAATTTATTTGCCAAAATATGGTTACAATTCGGATCGTGTTTACAGAGATAGACCAACATATTCTGTCGCCTTGAGCAACGTGCAAATATTGATTAAATTCAATTCAATTCTCCTACAATTAACTTAAGACATTATTATATAGCAAACAAGATGTCAAATGTAACATAAAAAATATTAATAATTACTGTCAATAATAAAAAAAAAATATATATAAATTATTACAATGTCAATGCAAAATATATTAATACTATTGAACTATTCTTACAATCTTATCCTCAAAAAAATCGTTAACAAAATAGTACATCTTCTCCATTAAAAAACTAAAAAGCTTATACTTATGGTAAATTTTAAATAGAAAAATATTGGAAAAAATTAACTCGGCCACAAGTGAATTCTCAGGCTGGAATCGAACCAGCGACCTTTGGAAATCCGGTCCAATGCTCTAACCGCTGAGCTACCGAGACCATTGGTTAGAGCATTGGACCGGATTTCCAAAGGTCGCTGGTTCGATTCCAGCCTGAGAATTCACTTGTGGCCGAGTTAATTTTTTCCAATATTTTTCTATTTAAAATTTACCATAAGTATAAAAATAGCATTGAAAAATGCAAAAATTACAAAACTCATAAACTAAAAAGCTTATTATTAAATTAATATAATGTCAAAGTTTTTATGTCACGTGGCAGTTTATTATAAATTCGTATCGCCATACAGTATGCATTCTGAGAATATAACTTTAATCTTTGACTCGGAATACGTAGGTCGTTGTCTCTCCGACCTCTATATTCATAGTCATTGTTTGATGCAAAAAGATTTTGGTATTTCTTAACGAAGATTCCCATTTCAAATATATATAAGCAAGAAAGTGGCAAAACATGTAAAGCTTTAAAGAGAGGCTTACAACTATCTAAATAGCCTGCACCACAAACAGATCTTATACATTTCTTTTGCGCTTTAAACGCTTTTATCGTATCTACTGAATTACCCCATAAATTTACACCGTATCTTAGTACCGATGCAACATATCCGTGGTACGCTTACAGAGCTGCTGTTTTGGATGCAATTTGTCTAATTCAGTTTAGTGCATAAACAAAGCAATCTAATTTAGCTAGTATTTCATTAATTTGTGCTTTACAGTTTAGGTAATTGTCAATTTATATACCTAAAAATTTTGTCGTGTTTACGTTTTCTATTACGTCAGTTGTATTTTGGTAATTAATGTCAATTTCAGTATTAGTACTATTAATTGTTTTAAATTGTATGTATTTAGTTTTGTCCAAATTTATATTCAAATTGTTATTTTTTTACCATGTCATTATTTTATCAAATTCTGTCTTGGCAGTTAATTGCATTTCGTTTTTAGTGTTGCATTTAATTATAAGAGTTGTGTCAAGATACAGTTTTGTTCAGTGACATTTGGCAGATCATTGATATAGAGAAGGAATAATAATGGGCCCAAAACACTGCCTTGAGGAACGCCGCATTTGTTAGTGAGAAATCCAGAGGTATAATATTTTTTTGAATTATTTTCTATCCTAGATATTTGAACACATTGTTGACGATTAGTCAGGTAACTTTGTATCCAATTTAAGGCTGTTCCCCTGATGCCGTATCTATCTAATTTATTCAACAATAGTTGATGATTCATGAAGTTAAAGGCTTTACTCATATCGAGAAATATTGCTAAAGTATTTAGCCCTGCGTCAAGGCCTTGTGTTTTATTTTTTATAAAATGAAAACATGCTAATATCGTGGAACAATTTTTCCTAAATCCAAACTGTTCATTTTTGAGTATGCCATTAGTGCCTAGAAACGCATATACACGGTGTAAAAAGAGCCTTAACGAATACACGAGCTATGCATTGTGTACATAAAAATAAGTAATATTACCAAAAATAAATGCTGGGAAACTACTTTCATTTTCATCGATCAAAAATAATAATATTCACTACGAACGCAATGTAAAGCGCGCAACACCCCAAGCCGCCCAAAGCAACATACTGATTACTGCCACAACCACGACAGTACGCGCGTGTATAACTGAGTGCGTGTGTGTGTCACGGCGCGCCGCGCGTGCCACCTACTATGCGGCCACTACTCGTTTCTTTATTGGGTTTTAAAATTATCATAATTTAGTTTTTTTTTGTCAAAAGTAATCTCTTATTAAAGTAGTTCGATAGCGCATTGGGTAAACGTTGTGGCCTGCGAATCGTGCGGTTAAGCAACGTTCGCAAAGGCCGGTCAGAGGATGGGTAACCATATCTCGAGCTACTTTGTGCTTCGGAAGAAACGATAAGCCGTTGGTCCTGGCTGCATTTGCAGTCGCCAATATCCTCTAATCGCGTGGAGGGTCATGGCCCAGTCTCCTTGACTATCCTTAAGGAAGACCTATGCCCCAGTAGTGGGAACATTAAATGGCTGACGACGAATCACTTATTTCGTGATTCAAGAAAAGATTTTGACAATAATTTTAAAGGGAACGATCGATATTGACGGTAATGAACCGCACCTTAAAATTTAGCCTAATAACTGCCCGATAGCTTAGTGGTTCAGACGGCTGGCCGCCCGAATAGCGGAACGACCTAGCTAGGTTCGATTTCCGCGTTTCACGTTTGCGCTATCGTACAAGTTCGTCAATTACCTACTTATCTGCGTTGCCTTGATAACTTAGTAGTACATTATAACTCAATTCCAATTTCCGAAATTCGATGCTCGGATGAAAAATTTGAATTTAAATAACAGTTTAGTGTTTTAAATACAACATAACAAAAATTTATAAAAACTTTTTTTTTTAATGATTTTGTAATTTATGGTAAATTTTAAATAGTAAAATATTGGAAAAAATCACTTGTGGCCGAGTTAATTTTTTCCAATATTTTTCTATTTATTAAAACTGTTTTTTGATTGTCGTAAGTAGTTAGTAAATACTTACCTAGTCTTCTTCAACAACTGGTCTTTCGATGCTGACCAGTTGCGGTTCAAACTGCCGCCCACCAACGTGGAGACACACGCTCTAGGATGCCTTCCCGAACCGACCGTTGCTTAAGATCTTCAAAAACCTGAATTATCCTTTGCCGCATCTCGTCAGCCGTCTGGCAAGGACTATCAAACACACGGTCTTTGACATATCCCCACAAAAAAAAGACCAGAGGGGTCAAGTCAGGTGACCGCGGAGGCCATGCATGCGGAGCGTGCCTTCCGATCTACTGGTCACCGAATAGCTCCATGAGCCGCTCTCGAACCGGTCTCACGATGTGTGGGGGGGCGCCGTCGTGCTGATACCACGTCTGTCGTAACTGTGCCAGTGGCATGTTCTCCAACACTTCTGTTACCTATCCATTTATTAAGGATAAATAAGCAGACCCGTCCATTCGAGGTGGCAAGAAAACTGGCCCCAAAATCTGGTTTCCAATAATTCCAGCCCAAACGTTGTGCTTCCACCTCGTCTGGAACCCAGTCTCTTGAGTTTGGGAAGGATTTTCCCGAGACCAAAAATGGGAATTTCTTCGATTCCAGAGGCCATTGTTTGTGAACGTACACTCAACCGTAAAAATTACGTTCTTAACAAAATTAATGTTTTGCCTAAGGACCCACGTGCAATAGGCTGTTCGGCGTTTCGCGTCACATGGAACGAGTGCATGAACCCGATGGATTTTATAGGGCCGTTGCCTGTCCCTTTTCAGTACTCTGTGCACTGTCATGTGTGATACTACATGCCGAGCGCGATGACCAGGCCTTCTACTCAGTACCTTCCCAGGCTGTTCTCACGCCTAAACGAAGGTTTTCACGCATGACATCAAGAATAGCCTGTTCGGTGGCAGGTCTTATTTGGACGCCACCACCCTCCGAGACGGGCACAATCGGCTGGTGGTCCAGCAAACGCTGTACAGCTCTGGTAAAAACACGAGGATCGCGGGGCTGAACTGCGCTGGGGTGTTCAACTCCGTACAGTCGCAACGCCTCAGAGGCATTTCCGCGGGCCATACCATAGCACATAAGCATGTTCACATACTCCCGAGCACTATACGCATGCCAAGGCATCTTGAAAGATTGCTTTGCTTTATCACTCACTCGATAACACTGAGCCAAAAATTACTCTCTCACACATACACAAAACACACAACACAAACACAACACACCAACACGAGAACAGTAAGTACTTATTTTACTCGAATTCGAAATTTCGGGGCTAAAAAACTGCATGTACGCATTCGATAACGTAAGAAACCGAACTGATAGAACATAGCAATGGCGGTTTCTGGGCGGGCGGCGGCGAGCGAGAAAGGCAGTAGTTACTTTGACAAATCTCTTTGATTTCGCCGCGCCGCGAGTCGGGTCGCACGCGCCGAGGAGCCACTGCTCGCCCCTCCGCCCCGCGCCCGATCGACAGACACCGAGCGCACCCGAACGCACGTCCTTTCCGCGCCCGCGCCCGTCCCGGGGGCGGCCGATGCGAAATTGCGAAATGCGGCGAGACGGGCGACAAGTGTGTGCGTTACCCTCGCAAAATGTTGTGCTTTAGAGAGCACAGGTTCAAAGTACAGGTTTGAAAAAAATACCAATCAGAGACCTTAATTTGTTTAAATTTGTTTCAACATTAGTTTTTGAATTCGTTGACGCAAACCAATGTAATTAAATGGTTTTGAAAATCAGAAAAACCGTACTTGCAAGTAAACTAGTAAACTTTTAACCAAATAAATAGCTGCAAAAATACCCGTGGTAAACACTTATTACGTCAAGAGTTTTAGATATTGTAGCTTTACACGATATAAAACTAAAAACAAATTTGATAAATTTTAGACTGGTCGTACTTTAGCAATCGAATACGCAGTTCTCATAACATTAAGAAACATGACTAACATTAAACAAATTAAAGTGATTCACGAACACTCGTTCCTGTTAATTTCAGCTTTCAGTTACGGCTATCATGAAAGTTAAAACTAAAACATTCTACAAAAATTCTCTGAAAAGCCGACCAAATTGTAGAGGTTACAAAAAAGCGACCGCACCATACGTACGGGCTATCTACGCAAATCAGCTGTTTATTATCCTATGTTTGTACAGTTATGGAGAAAAGCGTTATTCATACTAATAGATTTAATAATAATAGATTTTACTATAGTAGGATTTTTTCCTAGTACGTTATGCAAAACAAGTATTACGACAATGAAGGTTTAGGTGGAGCTAACACTCGGAATACCTACTTGAAGCAAAATTTTATGTAGCGTTATCTCGCTCTCTAGGGAAATCTCTCTCTTTCTTATTCATTTTGTTTTCTTATTTTAACACTATTAAGTAAAAGGATAAGTCAGTATCTTGGATTCTAAATACTTCCACCACCACGTAGGTAGATTGAAATTATAAATGCACCATTTGTATTGATTTTTAAAACATAAATTTCAACATAAATATGGGATTTTGTTTGTGTTTTTAAAAATTGTGGGTTGTTGTGAAATCAATTAATTCTCTATCAAATTTTTTAGGGAGTGAGATAACACTACAGTGCGACACAAATGAGTAGAAAATAATGGGGGACCACTAGTCAATAATTAGCAACCATTTAGCAAATATTTCACTATTTCCACTTCTTAATATGAAAAAAACTATTTATTATGAAGACTCTAAAGGTTTGACAGCAGAATTACTATCTTAACAATCGTCATTTTGCCTTACATTGAAGTTGGTAATAAGTTCCTCAAAAGTCCGTTTTCTTCTCTTTTGTGTCGTACTGTACATGAAATTTAGCTTCAAGTAGGTATTTGTGTAGCTTCACCTATACCTATAACTTCATGGTTACTTTACGACTGACAAGACGTTAGTTCTGCTGTTTAACCATTAGTGTCTTGTCTTCTAAAATTTAGTTCAGTGCGACAAGGCTTATAATGAACGTGATTCAAACGTCATTGTGCAGCGCCTCTGCCCGCGTTAATTATAAGCCTTGTCACACTTGCAATAAGGTATTTAATGAACATGCCAAAAAAACTCACCGTCTAAACCTTTCATGGATCATGACAAACATTTTAAAAACAAAATCAGCTAAATCGACGCAATAGTTCTCGAGTTATAGCGAGACTAGATTTTTACCAAAATTTTTGTACTCAACTGTACTAACAAAACATTCGTATTATCCCGTCCATTTAAGGTGGTAACGCTTATGTATGGTGCGGTCGCTTTTTTGTGACCTCTACAATTTGGTCGGCTTTTCAGAGAATTGTTGTACTATTCTTGTTTTAGTTTAAACTTTCATGATAGCCGTAATTGAAAACTGAAATTCTTCAATCACTTTAATTAGTTTAATGTTAGCCATGTTTCTTAATGTAATGGAACTGCGTATTCGATTGCTAAAGTACGACCAGTCTAAAAATTATCAAATTTGTTTTTAGCTTCATATCGTGTAAAGCTACAACAACTAAAACCCTTGACGTAATAAGTGTTTACCACGGGTATTTTTTGCAGCTATTTATTTGGTTAAAAGTGTACTATTTTACTAGCAAATACGTTTTTCTGATTTTCGAAACCATTTAATTACATTGGTTTGCGTCAACCAATTCAAAAACTAATGTTTAAACAAATTTAAACAAATTAAGGTCTCTGATTGGCATTTTTATCAAACCTGTGCTTTGAACCTGTGCTCTCTAAAGCACAACATTTTGCTTGGGTAACGCACTCGCGACAAGTACCTAAGCTAGAAGTCCGTGTCAGATACAATTGCTTTGTATTGATCACTTGTTAAAAATTATTTCGAAGTAACTAGCTATGACAGCATTAAAAAGATTAAACTCTTGTTTTAAAGTAACGTAAACGTAACTGAAAAATGATACTTTTTTTAGCCATGATTGAATAAACAATATTGTATTATTTCATGACTATTCACTAGACATTGTGGGTTTTCGCGTGTACGTTTCATTGAAATGAAACACTTACGAATCTAACTGCACGTTTATTAGAGTTATCAGATCACAAAAGAGATTATTGTGTTTTGTTTTAGGTTTTGTTTTCCGACGGTTCGACACCTTTACAGGGGCCGTGGTCACGATGGGACTTATTTCTTATCTTCACGCATTTAAGTTTTACATGTTCGATTTTAATCTAAAAATAACTTAGATAGTTACCTACTTAATCGTAAAATGGAAAATACCTACCTAAACTATCCTGGTAAAATTAAAGAATCATGTGTAATTTATCGTCGGCCATTAAATGTCTTCACTGCTTTGGCATAGGTCTTTCTTATGGATAGTTAAGGAGACTAGGCCATGACACTCCACGCGGGCCCGATGCGTATTGAAGGGACTGCCGTTGCAGCTGGGATCAACGGCTTAACGTGCCTACCGTTCCGAAGCACAAACGAAAGAGCTCGAGATAGAAAGTATTTGGTCACCCATCCTGTGACCAACCATTGCGAACGTTGCTTAGTCACATAATTCACAGGCCGCGGCTCTTGCCCACTTAGTCATTGAGCTTCTACCAGTAATTTAAAACGTCTGGGATGTAAAATTCGATTACATCTAAAGGATAAGCCGTCGTGCTTTGCGCGTCGCCGCGGCCGTGCCTTGGTGGTCTAGTTGATGGGAGCGTCCGATCCCAACTCTTGAGAGGGCGGGTTTATTAAAATTTAAGTGTAAAAAAGTAAGAAGTTAGATAAAAATGGAGATTTTGAATAATTGTGAAAAGTAGAAGTTACGTTATTTTATTATTATTGAATTATCTACAAAATTGTCGGTGTGTATTTAAACGGGCCTATACCTAGCAGTGGGTGTCATGTGGCTGAGACAACGACAACGATTTAAACGGGCGGGCGTCGGGTGACCGACCGCGAGCAGTGGTTGACCGGAACAGCTGATCATGCGAATGTGTGCGCTCGCTGCGTAGCCGCCGCGCGACACGTATTTTTGCGAGCATTTGGAGTTCATTGCGGCGCGTCAAGTTCAGATGCATTTTTCGTTAGGAATTTCAAGAAAAATCATGAAGTTTATTAATAGGTATGTTTTATAATGTAATTTACTAACTGATTTTATCAAAAAGTCTCAAAAAGATTTGTCACTTTGTTGGTCAATAATACCGTAACTATTGATTTCCCAGGTATGGTTCCTTACAAAAAAAATCTTCGTAATAATAGATAGAATACGAGACTTTCGTTTTCGTTAAGGGTCAATTTACACCCAGTATTTTATCTAGCATAACTTTTTCGAAAATTTTAGTAATTATCGATAATTTTGTAATAGGTCTGTGATTTCCCACTATATCAGAAGGACCTTTTTGTGTAAGGGTATCACTACTGAACGCTTTAATGCAGAAGAAAATTGGCCTTGTACAAATGACAAATTTATAATGTGTGCGAGGGTCCCCTCGGCGTTGAGATTAGCTGTTTGTTTTATTATGTTTGTGCTTAAGTCGTCATATCCGGTACAATGTGTATTTTTTAATTCTTTTATCTTTTTTATTATGTCATATTCATTTACAAGGTTAAGATAAATTGAATTTGGAGAAATTGGAATGTCATGTAATAAATTAGATTTGGTATTAATGTCAAAATTATTTTTAAATGGGTGATTAATAAAATTTCTATTAAATTCATAAGAAATATCCTGGGGGTCATAGATGTGATTCTCGTCTGTAACTTTAAGTTGGTGTATTTCTTTTGCGTTCACTTTATTTTGTGTATTGTTTTTGATTAGGTCCCACGATGCTTTGTAAACATTTTCTGACTTAGAGATTATTTGCGTGTTTATCTTCTTGTGTGACTCTAGTATGCATTTTTTTAGAATTTTAGTATATTGTTGGCAGTATTTCTTTTTTTGTGTCTTATTTGTTGAGTCCAAACGGTAGCTAAGGTAAAGTCGTCGTTTATTAACACAGCATTTTTTTAATGCATTTACTTAGCCAAATATTTTTGGTTAGTTTGTTTACTTTCTTTATCTTTAGTATAGGAAAGCATAAATTGTAGAATAAAACGATCAATTCATGAAAACAGTCAAATGCTTTTTCTGTGTCTGATTCTTCATAGATTTCTTTAAATGAGAGTGCAGCAATACACTCTTTAAATTGATTTCTATTTGAAATGGACATATCACGTCTATTTTCGAACCATATTTTAGGTTTTACGAGGTGTTTTGGAGTAGTGTTTAGCTGAAATGTAATGCTTTGTCCCATCTCGTGGTCTGACAAGCATAGACAGTGCGTCTTTGAAAAAACAGAGAATTTCAAGTTACTGACTATTAAGTCTAGACACGATTTTTTTCGAGTGGGTGTGTAAATATGATTAATTAAGTTATTATTCAGTAGTAAGCTCGTTAATTCTTTTGAGTATTTATTTACGTCTAACATGTCTATGTTCCAATCACCGCATAGTATGATATTTTTGTTTAATTTCTTTGTCATTTATTTAGTAAAGATTTAAAATTGTTTAAGAATAGTTCTACCTTAGATGTTGGTGTTCTATAAATGCATATAATTATCAAATTGTGTTGTAATATTTCTATACCGTAAGCCTCAAAAACATTAGGTGCTGATTCTCTAATGTCAAGTATTTTAAAGTTTAAAACATTTTTTAATAATATGCAAGTGCCTCCTCTGCGCTCATTTCTACAATATGAAGCTGCTACATGGTAATTATTTATCTGCAAGTTATTTGTAGACCCTTTTTTCATGAAAGTTTCTGATAGGCATATTATGTCTATATTAACCAAATCTTTGTTTAATTCTGATAATGCCACCTGAAAAATATCTTGTTTGCTTAAAATACTGGCAATATTTTGGTGAAAAAGCGTAACATTATTTTTTCCATTATTCAAGAAAAAGCGTTTTTTGATTTGACTCAGTGGTTAATTTATTTGAATTTCCTGGATTTGTTTTTTGGAAAAAGAACGGTATTGTTTTCTGTTTCAGTACTTTCATATTTACATTTTGTGGATTAATAGAGGGCGCGCTTGGTTATACACAATTATTATTTTGTGTTAGAAACTGTTTTATTTTTTGTGGTGCAAGATATTTATTTTTATATTGAATATAATCAATTTCTACATTTATTTTCAAACATACGTTTTTAATATACAAACTTTTATTATTTATAAAATTTCGGTCGTGAATTTCAATTCATTTACAATTGTCGTATTTCCTTATTAGCGTAATATTATAATTTAGAAACTTTTTATTTAGGTGTTGATTGTATTGCACATTCAAAATAAAGACCCTAAAATTTTTCAATTTGTACAGAGCTATGCCTAAATCAGAAAATAGCAAGTACGGATTCTTGTCATTCAAGCCAACTGCCAAAATAACAATATCTTCTTTATTAACAGTTTTTTCAAGGTGATTGCAGCTACTAAGAACTTGGGTACATGTAGGTTGTGGTTTTACAATCGTTATTATACGTCTTTAATTGTTCATCTCGCGAAGTTCGATTCTAATTATACGAGCATCGCGTAGAAGATGATTACCATACTCCCACCCATCCCAGTTCAGACACCCCCTTTTAAAAAGTTGATTTTAATTAGCTCTAAAATTAATGACGGCTCACGGGCCGGTCGACCAAGCGGACGGCGGAAGTGACAGATATTTTTTTAAAAGTTGCTTTAAACAGTTTGTCAAGGACGGCACCATACTACTTACTACTGCATGTAAATCGGTAATCATCTGCTACGCGATGCTCGTATAATTAGAATCGAACTTCGCAAGGTAAGTTCGTTTGATTTTTAAATAATGTTGAGATCGGTATTGACAGTCGCAATTGCATTGCAGATAGAGGTGCCTGTTGCAGCATTACGCTGCATTAGAACCTTTTAAAACCATTTTTTTGGCGCCTAGGTAGTTTCTCTTTTCAAAAACAAATATATTGATTTTGAAATTTGGTAAGAAAATTTTCTGACAGATGATGTCATTCATAGGCCGTCGGAGAAAAAGCTGGTTGATCTTGGAAAATAGGTGTTCAGCCAGCCAATTTCGTTTTAAATCTTTATTTTGGTAAGTATAAATTTTCTTTAGATCTTGCATTATATGCATTTCATGGGTAGTTATATTCTAGTATCTTATTTTCATATTTTTGTTTATAGATATTGGAATAAGACCCTACGGGGTCTTATTTTAGCCGTGTTAATTGCTGGTGGTGATCTCGGCGTGGAGAACAAAAGAGGATCGAGTGCTCCGGAGTTTCTACCCGTAGTGCCGATCGTCCGCGTTGCTGCTGTGTCAGGAACCATTGCCGTGATCCGTTCCACACCGGTTTGCCATCGTTGAGGTGGCTGCAGATTGGTAAAGTTGGTGACCCCTTCGACTTCCAATTTTATTCAGATACCCTAAGGTAACAAACAACCTGTTATCGCGCGACCTTAGAAGCCCTGTGACTATTTTTTTATTGTGTGCGAAGTTTGTTGTTTTAAATTCTATACATAAGATATTCATAAAGACGTAATTTTATAAGTTCGGTACTGTTCTTCCGAGGCGAGGTTTTTTTCATTGCGTTGCAACAATTCTACTATTAGACTTATCATCTACGTTTGCAAACGATGAACAGGTAGAAATACTACATCCGCGTTAACTTTTAGTTTTAACCTCCCTTTAACATTCGCCGAGGAAAATAAATAGTTAGTTTAAAGCCATAACTTGAAATTGTTTACCGAGGCCTATGAACACCAGATTTTAGAATTATAATCTACTCTATTTTATATCAACCTTTCTTTTGAACAGTTTATTTTTATTCAAAATATATTATATGTGAAATTCAACGTGACTGCTTGTTAGTACGTAGTTAGAGCCTTCTTACTCTACATACGGGGCCCGAACAAAGTAAGTATTTTTTTTTTTTTTTTTTGTCATTTCGTGTGTGGTGCTCGATTTTCGAGCAGCTCTACTTTTAATCCGATTTTTCTATTTCCAGGTTGTTTCATGACAGCAAAATTTTTTTAAACTAAAGAGATGTATTGGCGAATGGCGAATTGGGAAAGAATAATTTGAATTTTAATGTTTTGGTGCTATTGTAATTTCGAAATTCAAATATATATTATTTTCAAACATTGTTTATTTTATCTAATCAAATCAAATCGATATCATTTATTCAGTCTAGGCTGTTACAAGCACTTATGAACGCCAAAGAAGCTACGCCATCGGTTCACAAACCCTACGGCGGGAGACCTTGTAATAAGAAGAACCGGCAAGAAACTCGTCAAAGGCTATTTTTTTCTCCCTGTTTTATTCCATACAGAGTCGTTAAATTGAAAAGTGAGCTTAACATATCAGTAAGGTCAATTTCCATCACAAAAGAAAATACTTATTATAATATTACATTTTATGGTTATCCTAACCGTAAACAATTTTCAACTCGCAAGGATGGACTTACATTTAACATTTCTCGCATTACAAGGTTACTGTACTGCAAGTTGTGACGTACATACAGGTCGATAGCAATTTATTTTAGATGAAAATATTTAAGTTCTAAGCACAAAGTTAAGACAAGCAGACTGAAGACCCATTCCCGCTAGCGGCACCCGTTCACGAGCATGACGCATGAACCAGCCATCGCTTCGCTCAACCATATTTTAGGGAACGTAACGACCCGCCTCACACGACACCGCCGAAGAAACGTTTGAGTGAGCATGACGTACTTCAGGTACTTATGTTAAAGTGTATAAATATAAAAAATACAATGGCAAAAACAAAAAAACGAAAGATAAAAGTGCATTAATGTATAAACTCTAACTCCAACATTAGGAAATTATAATTATATATAACTTGTTAATGATTCAGCTCTTAAATACTTAAGGTCAATACGACATTCTGACTTGACTTACTTCCATCTAAAGGAACTTTTTTTTTAAACTTTCGGACCATCTTATTTCGAATTTAAAACAGAACTACAGGTCAGGAATTTAAAACAAGAACCTAATCAGTCTATTAGAGATTTTGTTATTCAAGTTGTTGATGTTAATAATAAATTGAAGTGTCCTATTTCTGATTTAGTTTTACTTGAAATTGTTTCTTATAACATGCATTCCAATTATCAGCCGTGTCTATTGGCTCACAAGTTCACGGATTTAGAAGCATTGATCGATATGGCATCTCATTTTGAAAGCTACCTTCCTAGTTTGTCCAAACAAGTCGAAATTATTAACAGTTGTTCTTCCAAATCACCGGCACTTGCTCAGGAATGTCCCAAGTGTCATAAATTTGGTCATTCTTATCGTTTTTGTCCCAACTTACCGGGTATTGTTTGTTTAAGTGTCCTAAATGTAATTCGAAAAACGAATAAGCCACCGGCGGTACGTTTCGCTTCGTACAGTGTCACCGGTGATAAATACTAATTCTTTTGATAATCGACCATTTATCGAAATTCAGTTTAATGGTTATTCTATTAAAGCTTTGCTGAATTCTGGTGCTCAAATGTCTCTTATGAGTGATAGTTTAGTTCAACAACTTAATTTTAATTTAGTACCAAGTACTTCATCTTATTCCGTTATTTCAGCGAATAACTCACCGCTTGATATTTTATGTTTCGTTAACGTTCCAGTGACGTTTAATGGAAATACTTGTGCCCATAAGTTTTTGGTGGCTCGCAGTATGTCTTCCTCAGTCATTTTAGGTCAACGGTCTCTGTGGTCTAGTGGTACAACCACCGGAATCAGACCCAGGGGTCCCGTGTTCGATTCCCAGCGGTACATATTGTATTCGGTTTGGTTGGTGGTAGGACTTGTTGTAAGTCCGCCTGGCTAGCTACCACCATCTTATCTAAGTCTGACGTCATAACAATGCTGATTACAGTACTACCGAACGTGAGCTTCTTGCGGTTCTTGAATCCATTAAGCATTTCCGTTGTTAACTTGACGGTATGAATTTTTCAGGCTCAACTTAAACAATCCTTCTGGTCGTTTAGCACGTTGGGCTACGGAAATATCACAGTTTACGTTTGATATTATTCATTGTAAAGGGTCTGACTGAACACGTAGTTCCAGACGCACTTTCTAGGATTAAGTTAAACCCTATTTCGTTTAATCAAGGGCCCGAACATACTAATGACAAATGGTACGAAAAGGTGTTTTTAGGTGTTCGTGATACCCCTCAGATGTTTCCCGCTTACGCTATTCGTGATAGTATTTTATTAGGGCGAATACCTGTTTCTAGCCTGGCGAGTTGTTTTGCCTGCTAAAAAGGTTTCAGATGCAATTTGGGAAGTCCACAATAATTTTCCATCCATACATCCAGGTTTCACAAAAACTTACCTAAAAATTAAAGAACACTACTACTAGCCTAATATGTATCGTGACGTTACAGAAATCTTGCGTCAGTGCGAGGTGTGCAAAGCGTACAAGATCTCAAATACCCAACCTCGTGGCCAGATGTCTTATTCCAAAAATGAAACGATGCCGTTACAAATGCTTTCCATTGATGTAATTGGCCCGATTCCTATAGCGTTTTATGGTTTTAGGTATATTTTATCAATGGTTGATGTTTTCTCTAAATATGTTTGGCTTGTTCCTTTAAAAAAACTAAACGCAAGTTCTATCGCAGGAGCTTTGGAGAGCGAGATATTTTTCAATTTCGGTGTTCCCAGTTCTATATTGTGTGATAATGCTACTGTTTTTCGCAGCAATTATTTCTTAAATTTTTTGAGATCTTTTAATATTGATTCCCCTATTAAAACTCCCTACTATACCCCACAAGCAAATACGGTGGAACGTTATAACCAAAGCGTTGTAACTTGCTTGAGCATTTTGGTTAAAGATAACCAAAGAAATTGGGCAAAAATGCTTCCCAAGGTGAAGTTGTATCTAAATTCATGCATTAATTTGGCAACGGGTTACACAGCGAATTTCTTAATGTATGGTAAAGAAGTTGTTGTTGACCCAAGTCGCGCTGATTGTCAGGATCGAAGCTCTAATTTGGCTGAAAGTCGGGCACATCACGCGACAAACTATCTTCATTGTCTGATGTTTATGCAAAGGTTGCTGATAACCTCTCGTTGGCTTTCCTGTAGAATTCCAGAGCTTATAATAGGATCCGGTTTAACATTGAACACTGGTGACATTGTATGGCGTAGGTATCGCATTTTTCTCTGGAAAACTAGCTCCGCGTTTTATTAAATGTCGTGTAGTCAGAGTAGTTTCTAGGACAACGTATTTCCTACGAGATTTTGATTCGACCCACTGTGGTCAATATCATATAAAAGATATTCTTAAATAAAGAATTATTGATTGGATTTCATGTTCGTTATGTTTCGTTCTTTAAGTTTTTTCGAAATCAGTTTTGTAGGTATAATAGTCGTTTTCTTTTGTTGGTGTTACCAAGAATCACTAACCTTATCAATTTAGTTTGACAGATGCGTAGGTTATGATTAGGTCTTAGCTTTTGTCAGTAAGTATTTTTGTGTTGAGTTTGTTTTGTTTTGTTTAATTTAGGTTTTTAACGTGCTTAATATTTGAAGATTCCTAGTGTACACTTTAGAACTTAGTTTTAGTTTTCCTGGCACGGTTTTATTTTAGCTCATTACAATCCGAGGGGCGCGGGCGAGGATTATTTTATTATTTTGTTTGTTTTAAGTTATTAATTGACCTGATATGTTTAAGTAGCTACTATATGCTATATATTCTTATATATATATTTTAAAATATATTTTGTAAGTTTCTGTAATGTCTCGTTTTTTATTTTTGTGAAACAAAATTAGAGATCAAAATATATATATACAATTGATGAGGTTTTTAATAATCAACCTGAATGTATTTAATTTAAATTCTAATTTTGATTATTTATTCTATTTTGTTTAGTGTGATTAATATTTGTATGCTAACACTTTAGCTAAATGTGCGATTTCCTTATATTTACTGTTACCACCAATTTAATGTACCATATTTAATGCAAATAAATTGTTCTATTCTATTCTATTCTATTCTATAGGTATCTTTTCAAGCTTTGAGTTCTTGCAATGTCTGCCTCAACTTGAATTCGGTGCTTTGGGCGACTGCTTTACGGGTCATCATTATGAATTATTTGCCTGAAATTATATTGTAACTTTAAATAGGTGGTCTTAAGCTTTGTATTGTTGCTTTAATTAATATGTTCAATTATTTTTGATATTTGAGTAAAAGAAACACTATTTCAGTAGTATTACAAAAAAGATATATAAAAAGTGGTTAGTAGAATTGGAAGTACTCAATAGATTTCACAATCAAAATGTTTTAAAGCTAATAATAAGTATATTAGATTTTTTTTATAAATAGGTACCTACTTCAAATGATAATTCAGGCTAAAAAGAAAGACCAGAATAGATAATTAACAGGATAAGACTTGGCAAATATTTTATACTAAATGTAATCAATATGATGACTTTTCTATAAAAGTTTGATTTTTTACACAATAAATATTGGTATTCAAATGATGAACGCACAGTCTAGTTGTTTAATTGAAAAATAAGTGAATAAATAGGTATCATCACATCAATTATGATAGTGAACATGTCAATGCAATAAGTGGTTTGAAGGATATTTATTGATGGACTAAAAATGGTTTGAAAATGCAGTTTGAGTAATGTAAATAATGAAAACAATACTCCCCGGGTTTAAGCAGTAACAGTCTACAGTATTTTACAACTTTTTACTTTAAAATTTGTAGACTTCTTCAGTGACAGGTTGGGAGTCAATTTGCTTTGCTGATAATTTAAAAGTGGGCCACTAAAACTTGCTGATAACGATATCACTTATTATTTATGTCACAATTTAACTATATATAGCAAATAAACTGGGATTGAATTATTAATAAAATTAAAATATTAAAATATTTTGAAGATATTTCGAGAGAGTAAGGGAGAAATACGGTTCAATCAGGGCGATTATAATAGATTATAAGCAACCGTCAACCAGTGCTCCGGTGCTGAAAGCGGCATTGTTCAAGCCGCCGAAGATCGGTAAGGCAACCAATTTCCAGCAATCACCAGCAGGGCCAGGGTTGACTGAACAATATCAACCATCGCTGGCATCAAGAGGTACGGCTAACAAAATTGACGATATGCTCAAAAAACAACAAAGCAACTTTAAGGCTTTCTTATCATACGATGACAAACATAGACGTCGATTCCTTAACAGAAAAATGGGAATTCGAAGATACGTATACTCCGGGCTCGCTGGGCAACCATCGACACCCTTCACTGGGAGTTAGACAGCGAGCTCGATGAGTCTAACAAAAACTATGAGGAAGCTTTTTCAAAATATGAAAGGGAGTATACCCGAATCAAGAAAGAAATAAACAAAAAAATGTGGTCACTAGCACACAGGGAGAAATCAACCCCACAGATGGAAATACCTCCCTTTAGTAGCAATTACAACGGCTGGATTTCATTTAAGGACTTGTTTACGGAGATTATTCGGCGAGGCGGAAAGATTAATTCACCATCTATCGGTGAGCTCCGATAACTACATGACCTGCCCCCCTAGACAAGTGGCTTTCTATTATCGAATTCGCCAGTCGAATAGAAAGAAAATGTATAGGATTGACATTAGCGGTCACGTGATATTTAGATCGCCAATGTCAATCCCATACATTTTCTTTCTATTCGACTGGCCAATGCGATAATTGAAAGCCACTTGTCTAGGGGGGCTGTTGGGAAATTTGAAACCAAAGGTATATGTAACAATAAGAAACTCTTATTTACTTCTCAAATTAATCTGATGCTTAATCTTCCAGCCATTCAGCAACAATCTTTAAATCACATCAAGCACATGCATGACACGACTGTGGAATGTCTCAATGCCATTAAGAACCTGGGAGTCAATATTAGTTCTTGGGATCCTTTGATTGTGCACATTCTATCACAAAAATTAGATGTTGAATCATACACAGACTACATTGAATCAGTTAAGCAGCCAAGAGAGCTACCAGTGTTGAAAAAAATTTCAGACTTTTTGGAGGCGAAGTTTACAACTTTAGAGGCCTCTTCTCGTAGAAAACAAGACAACGCTACGCCTAGAAATCAAGTTACATCAAATCAAAACATTAAACAGAATAACCAGTTTCATAAGCCTATGTTTAACAAAAATTCGTTTTCATCTAATTTGATTGCTCAACAGCCTAACAACAAGAGAGCACACTTAACAGTGAAATACAAATGCTCACATTGCAAAAGTAATGATCACGGCATATACTTTTGCCAGAAATTCCTAGATATGTCATCTTTTAACAAACTTAAAACGGTCACAAAATTAAATTTGTGTCAGAACTGCCTCAACTATCATCTAGGAAAATCATGTTTGTCTAATTATCGTTGCCGTGAATGCAATAAAGATCATAATAGTTTATTGCATGAGGCATTTACGCAATCGAATCAAGTGACAACGTCCGCGGCGGCGGGCGGTACGGGTGCGGGGAGGGCGACCAGCGCAAACTGCAACTCCGCACAACAAATCACGAGTAGTTCACACGTGTCCCTGTCCAATGACCCCATCGAAATTTTATTACCAACTGCTATTATGAAGATACAATCAGCTGATGGCTCCTATCATACTTATGATAAATTTTTAAATAGAAAAAAAGCCCTGACCTATATAAAATACTAAATATCCATGACCTTTGGAAATCCGGTCCAATGCTCCGGATAAGCATTGGACCGGATTTCGAAAGGTCATGGGTTCGATTCCCATCTGAGAATTCACTTGTGGCCGACTTAATTTTTTCTAATATTTTTCTATTTAAAATTTATCATAAGTATAAAAATAGCATTGAAAAATGCAAAATTTCAAAAATCATAAAAGGCTCCTATCATACCGTGCGAGCCTTATTAGATCAGGGCTCCCAGATCTCCTTGATCAAATATGATTTTATCTTAAATCTTTTCTTCGCGAGTGTACAGTCGGGGACCTTCCCGGTTGATCAGTAGAGTTTTTTCAAGGAGCTTTATTTAAAAAAGTAAAAGATATATAGAAAACGTTTATATCACAAATAATAGACAATAATGTACGAGTTCCGCTTAGTTGACCACGGACCCCGTACAGGAAGAAGTTGATAGTTGTAGTTGAAGGTTTGTAGTTAGTTGTTTGCTTGAAGTTAAGTTGTTTCCGTAGTGGAGAGAAAGGAAAGAAATCTGTCACTATTTACTTTTATTAACGTAGTTAGTTAAATATAAGTTTAGTTTTAGTTAAAGTAGAATGGGTCTTTCCTCGACCGTAGCCGATAATAATCTCCGAAAATAATATATTACAATTAAAAGGTAAATTAAAGTTGCTGACGCGCGACCTAAATTAGGCGTTAACGTGTGGTGGTAAAAATGTGCGGTGTAAGACCGTACATACTCCCAACCCCTAAGATAAACAAATCGAGAGAAGATCCCATCATCACAAAAAGTATGTTATATATTAAGTAGGTAAGAAAAGTTATTAGATAGTTAAATGTAAATAATATAAAGACTTAATTAACAAAGTTATAAGACTTAACTAACAGAGTTTAACTTAATTAAAGTTAAAAGATATGTTTTCTTGGGGGTGTCCGTCGGTGGTGGCCGGCTCTCCCCTTGCTGCAGGCCGCATCTCCTGCATCTCGATATCTTCTGATCGTTGGTTGCTCGTAGTAAGGCGTTTCATGAGGGAGCAGCGCAGCTTCCTTGCCACCCACACGAACAGGATGACTAATGCCGAACCCAGCAATATATACGATATTGCATAATGATGTATATCGTGTACGTTCATAGTTAGGTCTTGATTTTCTCGTCTATTTTGTTCAGCTAACTTCTTGTCTATTTTTTCGTAGTCAGCATAGCTGGAACTGTAGAGCTGAGGCATCTTCTCGATCGCCAACTTAGCAACCTTGTTGATGGTCGAGTTAACAGTAGGTATAGTAATGTCTGTTTCCATCTTGACTTTACTGTTGAACTGGTTGTGAGAGTAAATCATCAGATCTTCAGCTTGCAGCATGCACCCTTGAGACAAGGTCACTATGCTCGATGTAGCTATAGTGTTGATTGTTACGTCACTGTCGCAGATCATCCTTATGACACATTTATCGCAACATATTAACCACATGTTCGACGTATGCAACTTGATCCAATTGTCTTGACACCGCGCGCTTCCGATTTCACAGGGCATGGTCGTTCGTTGATCGAGCAGTTTTGCTTCGCACGGCGCCTTTTTGTTATGTAAATTATATATGGGTAACTTTGCATTACAAATATAATTATCTGTGCTTCTTTGCGTGCAATGTTTTAGGTCGTCTTGTGACATAGTTATATAGGTATTTTTTCTCAAGTTCACTGCTATGAAGTCTGACGATGTCTGTACCCATTTTGCAGTCTCTTTATTAACTATAATTGGCAACGGGATCGCTTGGTAAATGGTAAAATCTTCATCACTGATTAACGGAATATGTAGTTCGAAAAGAAAGTAGCGGTCGGTGATTCTGCCTCGTACATATAAAAGTCGGTAAATGTCTTTGATATCTTCTCTTATGTTGTCCACTGGAAGAAAAAGTTTCCTAGACAGGTGTCCCGATATCTCTGTTAGTTGTTGTATTAGGGCAGCCGGCGTAATTAGGTGGATGTCAACGTGACCTTGATAGATATCAGTCAGTGTCCAGGAACATTTCTTGCATTCTTCTCAAGTTACCGAGCAATAAAGTGGCCGTTACTGATGACGAAGTAAAGTAGTTAGTTATCATTAAGGCATCCAATCCAGTTTCGACCTTTGTGAAGGTCAAGTTAGCTTGTTGTAGAAATGAGTTTATGTTGTCGAATTGTCGCTTAATGTTGGCTTCGTTTTTCTTTAGCGCTTTGTTCTGTAATTCCACGATTGAAGTTTGATTTTTGACTAAGTTCAAAAGGTATCTTTCGTTGTTTTGTATGCCTTCGATGTCTTTGTGATATTTATCTACAAATCGTTCGTCCAAAATTCCAAATAAATCGTTCGCTAAGTATCCGACTCCGTTGATGAGTCCTCGTTTTTTTCTTGTTGATAGTTGCTGATGGGGTGATAGTAACATAGTGTTGTAGTAGTTTAATAGGTTCACTTCGTGATATAGTTGTTCTACTGTATTCTGACAGTATTGGCGGTCCATAGTTTCGCATGCGTTTTTCAGGTGATTAAGATAAATCTTCATACTCCGAATGCCTTCCCAGTAGTTTGTCAAATTATAATACATCAATAATATCCATTCGTCGTGTATAAGTTGAATCTTCCCATTTGAATCGTAATATATTGGACGTTTCTCAAGGCTTGTAATATGAGTGTTCAAATTGACGGCGTTGGCTTGTGACCCAGTTATGATAGTGAATAATAAAAGTATTGTTGTTAATAATGCCGAAAAACATCGAAATCCCTTTTTTGAAGATTCGGACCTGGTTTTTTCTAAGTTTTCAGATGTTTCTTTTTGTTTGAGTTGCAGATGGAGAGATTTCTTATCTTCACCTTGAACCGGCAGCGGCGAAAGTTTGACGATCGGTCGTTTTATTATTCCAGTTTTAGTTTTCAGAGTGGTGACCCGGACGCGGCCGTCGCTACCCGGGTGAAGTTCCGTGACGCGACCGAGAGCCCATTTTCCAGGTGGTAAGTTTTCTTCCTTTATAAGGACGACGTCACCTTCCTTGATGTTAGGGGTAGTAGTTTGCCATTTACTTCGAACTTGTAATTGATGTAAATAATCACTCGACCATGTTTTCCAAAAGCGGTGATACATATGCGTAGTTAGCTGCCAGCGTTTTCTTATGTCTATGTTCGTGACGTCACTGCGGTCGGCTTGCGGTAGAGATAAAATAGGACCACCCGTAAGAAAGTGTCCCGGGGTCAAAGTGTTATAAAATTCCTCCGGGTCTTCGGTAAGTGGGCAGAGGGGTCTTGAGTTTAAACAACCTTCTATTTCAGTTAGGATAGTTAATAACTCTTCGTATGTTAGTTTTTGTTCGCCGATAGTGCGCCGCAAGTGATGTTTCATAGATTTCACGGCCGCTTCCCATAAGCCGCCGGCGTTAGGCCAAGCCGGGGCGTTAAAGTGCCAGTTGACTTCTAGTTTGTTAATTTCTTTTAAGAAATCAGGCGTTATTAGTTGTTTGAAGTACTCAAATTCGCTTTTTAGGACCCTTGAAGCGCCGACAAAATTCGTTCCATTGTCCGAGTACACGTGTGCTGGCATTCCGCGTCTTGCACACATTCTCTTAAAGGCAGCAATAAACGTTTCAGTACTTAAGTCCGACGTTAACTCTATATGAACGGCCTTCGTAGCCATACATACGAATATGACTATATACCCTTTCGACGTTTTTACCCCGCGCCCCTTGTTGATCTTGATGTCAATGGAACCAGTGAAATCCATTCCGGTATGCGAGAAGGGTCTCGATGGTGTAACTCGAGGTTTTGGCAGGTCGCTCATCTTTTGGTGGTTGTTGTTCGATCTATGACGTACGCATGTTACGCACTTTCGAAGATGATTTTTTACGGCACTGTTTCCCCCAATGATCCAGTAACGCTGCCTGATGTAAGCCAGAGTAAGGCGAGCTCCGCCGTGCAGGGTGAGTGCGTGCGCCTGATCTATCGCCATTTCTGTAAATCTTCCGTTGTGAGGCAAAATAGCTGGATTTTTCATAGTGTTTGGCAGTTCAGAATGTTTCAAGCGACCTCCAACTCTTAAAATTCCATTTTCGTCCAGGAACGGGTTCAGTTTGAAAATTTTACTATTTTTTGGGACCATGTTATTTTGTTTCAGTTTTCTTATTTCTTCGTAATATTCCAAGTTTTGAACAAGTCTAATAACGTGCTCAGCTGATTTATTTATTTCCTCTGTCGTTAGGTAGTAAGTGCAAGTTTCAGGTTGCTTCCGACGGCGCATTGTTGTTATGACACGTGACACCCATGCAATAACGCAACCAGTGTCAGTGAACTGTATTTGTTAAGTAATAAGTGAATAAAATTGTTGCTTATTTCTGTATTCAAAGTAACTAAAGATTTGATTTGATTTTCTCTCCCAATTTCTGTGGTAAATAGACAGTTCCTTTTCTCGTTATCTTGTTCATTATAGGTCAATAGGAATGAGGGCCCATGCCACCATAGTTGAAAGTTAATAAGTTTAGTTGGAGTTAGTCCTCTTGACGCGCAGTCTGCAGGGTTGACACTCGTGTGTACATAATTCCATTTGTTAGCTGGGATTATTTTTTTTATTTTTTCTACTCTGTTCGAGACGTATTTTTCCCACTTTTGATTTTTTCCTTGAATCCAGGCTAACACGACTTTGGAGTCCGACCAAGCGTAAGCTATCACTGCGCTTCCTTGCAAAGCATTCAATACTTTTTCCATCAGCTGGGATAGTAATAGGGCGCCGCATAGTTCCAATTTTGGCAGTGTAAGAGTTTGAGATAGTGGTGCCACCCTTGTTTTAGCAGCAAGTAAAGTTACGATCGGATTCCCGCTCTCGTTAGTCACTCGGCAGTACACAACGCAAGCGTAAGCCTTTTCGCTTGCGTCGCAAAAACCATGTAGTTCTATGTTTTGATGTTGTTTACTTCCAATCCATCTATTTATTTTTACGTTTTTTATGCTAGGCAGTTCTTTTCTGAGTTTCAGCCATTGCTTGTCTATGACTTCGGGTAATTTTTCATCCCATCCGATCTTGCTAATCCATACTTGTTGAAAAAGTAATTTTGCTGATATAGTAATTGGTGCGAGCCAGCCCAGCGGATCATATAGTGTCGATATCTCCGATAACAGCTGTCTTTTAGTTTGTTGTTTTTCAGACTCGTTCGTGTTCCATTCAAACATAAATGTGTCAGTTTGAGGATTCCAAGTTAGGCCTAAAGTTTTTTGAGAGATTTCGTCCTTGAAGTCGAATGTTGTTGTCGTTGCAATTTGATCTGTTTTCAGGTTTTCCAGTAACTCAGGTTTATTACTTGCCCACTTGCGTAAATTCATTTTTCCTCCTTTTAATAATTGAATTAGTGAGTTTTGCAATTCTTTTGCTTTTTCCACAGACTGGTGGCCACTGATGACGTCATCAACGTAACATTCGGTAAGTAATATCTTGGCAGCTTCCGGATATTTATTACTATCATCTTGTGCGATTTGTTTAAGCGTTCTCATAGCTAGCCATGGCGCGCATTTCATGCCATAGGTGACAGTGCAGAGTTCCATTTCTTTAAGTGTATCGTTAGGGCTGTCACGCCATAGTATTTTTTGCAAAGGTTGTTGTGTGGGGTCCAAGTTAATGCAGCGGTACATCTTCTCGATGTCAGCTGTAAATACGACTTCGTAGCTTCGCCATTTCAGGATCAGTTTTTGGATGTCTATCTGTAGATTGGGGCCTTTTTCCATAACATCGTTTAGGCTATAGCCGGAGCTTGTTTTCTGCGATGCGTTGAATACTACGCGCAGCTTAGTAGTTGTAGAGCTTTCGCGTAGTACTCCGTGATGAGGAAGGAAGTTTTGGACCTCAGAATTTGAAATTGATGGTTTCATGTGTCCCAGCTTGATATATTCGTTGATAAAGTCTCTATACATTTTATCTAGTGTTGGGTTCCGTGATAATCGCCTTTCTAACTGTAAATATTGAGCTGTTGCAGTCGCCTTGGATTTTCCAATTCTTTCTTCAAAATTATTGCAGAGTGGCATTTTTACGGTATAGCTGCCATCTGTATTACGAGTCGTAGTTTCTTGATAATATTTTTCGCAATAGTCGTCAGCAGGGATATCGTGGTTGGTGTGGATAGTGTCCTCGGTTTCCCAGAATTTTGTTAGTTCGTTTAAGTTCGTAAGTGTGACGTAACAGTTCAAAGTTTTTATGCTGCCGCAGAGTATCCAGCCCAGGTATGTTTGCTGTGCAGTTGGTGAATGGTGATCAGGTTTCAGGACCCCATCCATCAGAATGGTGGAGTAGATAGCTGCGCCCAATAGTATGTCCACACGTCGCGACACGTTGAAGTCAGGGTCAGCAAGTTTCAGGTTCTGAATGTGTTCCCAGTTTGGCGGTTGGAATGTTTCGTTTGGCAAGTTGTTAATTAGTTTCTTCATAATTAAAGTTTTGGCTCGGAAAGTATAGTTTGAATGAATAGATTTGCATTCAAGGTTAACGTAACCCGAGCAGTCGCCAGACACCGAACCCACTCCAGATATGGATGCGTTCATGTTCTTTCTTGGTAAGTTCAAAAGCTGCGCGGCGTTTTCACTTATTAGGTTAACTTGTGAACCCTGGTCCAGCAGCGCGCGCAAAGTTATGTATCTTCCGTTTGACGTTTTTACTTCGAGCAAAGTAGTAGTGAGTAATATCTCGGTACCATCGTTGGATAAATGGTTAGTTTGTTGACTTGAAGTTGAGGGCCGGGGTTCGACATTATTTTTTCCGTGATAAGTTGTGGATTTTTTCATATTATTGTTGTGCAATAGAGTATGGTGCGGCAAATTGCATTATTTGCAAGTTTTCGCTGATTTGCAACGTTCCTGGCCGTGACTGTATAAACAATTTCTGCAAACTTGTAATTTTGTTACAGTCATGTTTTTCTGTTCAACGCTCATGTCGTTGAACTTTGTGCATTGCATTAATACGTGCATTCCATTGCAAAGTGGGCATTTCAGAGCACTCGTATAATATGTTTTTGGTAATTCTCGGTTGAATGGATAAATAGATTTTTTCGTTGGCTGGTACTGGTTCGTCTTAGAATAATTATGGTTGCTTCTTTGGGAATTGGAGGCTTCTCTAGTTGGGTTTCGCATAGTTTCAAATGCCATGAATTTATTTTCCAGGAATGTTGTAAATTCGTTTAAAGCTGGAACGTCACGGGGATCTTGCAGAGCCTTTGTGTACTCGTTATAAGTAGTTGTATCGAGTTTTTGCGACATAATATGCACGATCATCGGTTCCCAGGTGTAAGTATCTATTCCCATGTTGCCAAGGCCATTCAGCGTTTCAATTATAATGTCGTGAATTTTCTTCAAGTTGTATGCGTTCGGTTGTTGTATAACAGATAAGTTGAGAAGGTTATTCATATATGACGTAAACAGCAAGCGACGATTATCATATCTCTGATTTAATATCTCCCAACATGATTTGTAGTTTTCAGCGCTTATATGCAGGTGTTGGATGAGTCTCTCGGGTTCGCCTTTCAATTTGGACTTCAGGTGTTGCATTTTTTGTGCATTGGAGATAGTAGGATTTTTATGCACAGATTCCAAAAAAAGATCTTTAAAGGTGATCCATTGGTTGTAGCTGCCCGTGAACTCCGGAATATTAATCGTAGGAGTCGCTTGATGATAGTGAGAGTTAGAAAAGATCTTTGCATTCAACTTTTTTTTAAGATGGTCGTATTGTTGTTCAATTTCGTTGAAAATTGCGATGTAGTTTAATTCTTCGGTTTGATGAAGCGTTTCGAGCTCCCAGTGTTGTTTGTCGATGGTTTCCCATTTCGATCTCATAATGTTAAGGTGATCTTCAGCATCCCACTTGTTATTAATTTCTTCTAAATTGATTTTCAGCATGGCCCTCTTGATAGCTTTGAAGTTACATTCTTGTCGTAGTAATAGTTCCTTAGTTTTTTCATTCAGTTTCGGCTCCGTTTCGGGTTGAATGAGGCTCGGTACTTTAGAGTCCGTGGGGGTGGGGGTAGTTGTGGCGAGCATCCGTTTCAAAATATCAGCCCTCGTTGTGTCGTAAAGTTCTTTAGTTTTTTCGTAAATGTTTTCGTTGAAGTAGTCAAAGTTCTTGTCTTCGATAGTTAAAAGTTGGCGATGACGTTGGTCGAAATCATCCCACAAGCTGGTTAGGGACAATAAACGTTTCGTAAGATAATCTTGCGTTTTCCTGGCTGAACTATCCTTTTTATAGTTCGTACACAAGTTCTTGATGCTTTCGAAGACTTCAGATTGTAGTTTCAGCTCTGCAGCCATCATGATAGTTTCGCTAGTTCCTGTTTATTGCTTCAGTTATAGTCAGGTAGTGATCCAAAGGCTTCAGCGTAGTTGACGGTGGAGTGATGCAGTATCCTGGAGTGGTCGCTGGTTAGGTACGCAAAATTCTCTCTCTCCTCACACGATATGTGCGTTCTCGTCTCAATTCACCTGGTGAGACCCGCTTGTGGGAGGCCAGGCAAACCGATTCGCTACCGTGCAAAGATAAAGAAAAATAAAACGTACCCTGTTTTTCTCGAAGGACCAAAATGTACGAGTTCCGCTTAGTTGACCACGGACCCCGTACAGGAAGAAGTTGATAGTTGTAGTTGAAGGTTTGTAGTTAGTTGTTTGCTTGAAGTTAAGTTGTTTCCGTAGTGGAGAGAAAGGAAAGAAATCTGTCACTATTTACTTTTATTAACGTAGTTAGTTAAATATAAGTTTAGTTTTAGTTAAAGTAGAATGGGTCTTTCCTCGACCGTAGCCGATAATAATCTCCGAAAATAATATATTACAATTAAAAGGTAAATTAAAGTTGCTGACGCGCGACCTAAATTAGGCGTTAACGTGTGGTGGTAAAAATGTGCGGTGTAAGACCGTACAATAAAGAAGTATTTTATTTGAATAATAAATGATTTCTTTAACCTTAGTACTTTTCGAGAAAATGTTTCTCAAAAAAACTCTACTGATCAACCGGGAAAGTCCCCGACTGTACATGCGCATCTTTCGTGAACCGATATGTACTCAATTTGTAATCTTATCAATGGTTATATATTGATTGCAATATACGTTTCAATATCTATACACGAATTGAATCGCCCACTCCTAGCTGGCCCTAAGCGCCAAGATTTTAAGTCGCTCCGCAAATAAAAAATCAAAGTGCCGGTAAAAGCTTCACCGATTGTGACGTGCTTACATCAAAAGAAGTTTCGGAACAAACTGCCAAAACCAGCAGCGCCGGTCAAAAAGCCAGTGCAGCCGGGTGGAGGGCTCCAAAGGGGGACGAGCAGGCGTTTTCAGCACCTGAAAAAACAAGATAACTTCTGTGATACAAGGTCCTATTGTTTTTAAGTTCTAGTCATAGCTTTTAGGGTTAGTAACCCAAAATCCAGATCGATAAGGTAGTAATTAAAATCATAATTAAATTGGTAGGCCCTTCAGGCATATTTATGAAAATTATCAGAAATTTTTGTCGAGTAGTTTAGGATTTATTTAGTTTTCAGGACCGGTGAGGCTATTGCCCCACAATTGGAAAACTATATAAATACCGGTTTTTTATTAAATAAAGACCTGGATTTTGGATCGCTGGAGGCTAGCGACCTGGGCTATCTTGTGACAGTAGCATCTTTGTTAAAAACCCAGTTTTAGGTTCTAAATTAGCGCAAAGAAATACAATTTTGTGGCTAAAAACTCGTTTCTAAATGGTGTAACCCTTTGATTTATATACAAATATAAATTAAATATTATTTTAAGCATACCAAAAGAAAGCCGAGATATTCCTCTACAAACTAGAATATGGACCCGCGGGGTAGCTGCCCTCATTTCTGAGCGCCACCCCCGCAAAATAAGGTTAGAAGCCCACAGATATGCAACATTTAGTACCTATTAAGGAAAACATCGCGCCGTGAAAATTGACTTTTTTATCTTTACTGTTTTTGGAACAATTTTTATATGTAAAATCGACAAAAAAATTATAACTATTTTCTGTGATAGAAAATTTAAAATTGGACATCCCCTCGCGATTTTATTGACGTACTAACTTTGAAGAAAGTTGTTGATTTTAACAACAGTATTTTAACTGTAAAACAAGTAGTTTCATAAGTGACATAGTCCTAAAACATCTGGAAAAGGGCTAAGAGAGAAAAGGGCTATTCTACAGATATTTTTTTCCGGCCGGGGTAGGGGGTGAGAATAGTTATCGGAAAAATCAAAAATTTTGTTTCTAAATTAATTTTCTACTAGTAATTTATCTGTAAAAAATCTAAAATTGACACTACTAGAAAACCCAACTCGTTTCAGGGAACTGTCTATAGTTTCCGAAGGCCGCCTTCCCAAAGTTTTGGAAAATAAAAATCCGACTGCACCCCTAAACAAACCATTTTCGAAAAATCTCGGCCTTTATCAAACTTCTAAATTTCTAAATATACACAGCTGCCCCCCTAGCATGAACACCGCTATATCACGCGATATGATATTGCGCATCATGCTGTCTTGCTTACTCCGCTAAGATGTGAGCGGGACAGCGGCACGTTATCGAGTTATCGAGTCGATAAAAGCCGCTCATGCTAGGCCTACTGGTTTGGTTACCCATCCCTATCCAAAATATCCCAAAACCACAGAACAAGGAAAATAATTTAGAAAGGGCTTGTAGGCGGGGCAGGCGCGCCACAAATTTGAGCGAATGCTCAAAGGTCTACCGAAACCTGCGATCGCGTCGCTTAGTCACTCGCGAACCCCGACTGAGTGTGTGTTATAAAGCGCTACTTCCAAAATATTGAAAAATGCCATCTTGCGCTATTATTACATGCAGAGCGAGAAGCTAAAAGTGTAATGTAGCCAATGGAGGGATTTCTTTTCATCGGTAATAGTAGAACTTCTCATAATAACGATATTTTATTCAATCTTCCTAAAACATGATCGAAACGATAAACAACATTACATTTTTCTGATAAATATACATTGCCGGCCAAGCACACTCGCGATTTTTACTACAGCGTTTGTAGCGCGTAATGTAGTACACTGCAAACGATATTGCGACGAAGCATATTCGTGGTATATCTCCGAGCACTCATCGCATGACCCTAGTGCTGTGGTATGCATTATTATTATCGATAAAGGAGATTTTTAATTTTTGTATGGAGAGAATGGTCAAGTGTTTATAGGCAAATTAGTAACAAAATTCTTTATTGCTTGTTTAATGAAACTCGTTTAACATTTATTACATACAATATTAATTTGTTTTTAATTAATTTTAGTTTTTCTAAAAACCCGGGTATTAAGGAAAAGTGGATTGATGCTACTAAATATTAATATTTTTGGGACCTTCTGTTGCGGGCGCTGTATAAACGGTTAAAGTTACGTAAAAGTCATGTATGACGCAATTGTTCCCCTTGATGGGGGGAAGTTCTAAAAAAAAGTCTGCGACAGCATATTTGTATGTTTTAAGGTTGACTCACTATAACCATTTTTAAGATAATATTTGTTCTAAGCTAATGCATTATCTCTGACGCTGTGTTCATAACCATGATATCAATCCTTATCTAAATAAATACGTTAATCATCACAAGTATTTAATTTTGAACAAAATTGCCCTTTAAACTATTTAAATTTAAAGGCAGGGTTTTTCTAGATTAGATAAGGTTTCATGTACATTATAAACAAAATTATCGTAAATACTACATCGTCCAAGTCAACAATGAAATGAAATATATAAAAATGCTCATAACATAAAAAGTACTGGGTCAAACGAAACCAAATTTTTATGGGACCAATTGGCAACTATTCTGCATCGAACAAAAAAAGAATCATGGAAATCGGTTCAGAAATGTCGGCGTAATCGGTGTACATACATAAAAAAAAAAAAAAAAATTATACCAACCGAATTGAGAACCTCCTCCTTTTTTGAAGTCGGTTAAAAATTAACTCGGCCACAAGTGAATTCTCAGAAGGGAATCGAACCCTCGACCTTTGGAAATCCGGCCCAATGCTCTAACCGCTGAGCTACCGAGACTTGCGAACCACCGTCGAAATTCTCCAATACTTTTATATTTTTAATACGCTGTAGGCCAGCGTAGTCACATCAATGCTAGGAATATCCTTGCATTCGAAAGAAACATCTTTTCAGGTGTTTAACGATCGATTAAGATGCAACTGCCAATAATTTATGATTTTTTAATTTTGCATTTTTCAATGCTATTTTTATACTTATAGTATTTTTTTTTTAAATAGAAAAATATTGGAAAAAATTAACTCGGCCTCAAGTGAATAGGCAGTAATAAGGCATTTAGGTCGGACGGGGGAAAAGAATTTGTTAACGCTGACTTAACAAATTATTTTATGTGTAAGGGAATAGTTCATCAGGTGACGCCCCCGTATTCGCCACAGGCGAATGGTGCCGCGGAAAGACTGAATAGGTCGCTTATAGATAAGGTAAGGTGCCTATTGTTACAATCGGGTCTTGAACATAAAATGTGGGCAGAAGCAGCCATGACAGCAGCATACCTCATAAACCATTCTCCATCGTGGAGATTATCAGGAAAAATTCCTGAGGAGGTATGGTCTGCGCAAAAGATAAGCTATGGACATCTTAGAGTTTTTGGGTGTGAGGCGTACGCACATATTCCGTCTGTTAACCGAAAAAAGTTAGCCGCTAAGAGCAAAAGATATGTATTCATTGGTTATGAAGAAAATAACAAGGTCTACAAACTTTTTGATTCTGATACACGACGTATTATACGAAGTCGTGATGTCATGTTTAATGAACTTGTGTTTCCTGGAAAGGAGTCTAGGGTGAATAGTGACAATAGTGTGACTTTGTTTTTCCCGGATTTTCAGGAGGAGGTAGTTGTGCCTCCTAGTTCGTCTTCTTCAAGTCATGTTGTTGTTGAAACAATGGAACCGTCTACTTCTTCTACGACTGAGGGGAAGGATATGTTGGATTCAGTCGTAAGTAAGCCATTGGTTTCACAATACAATCTTCGTCCTAGAAGATGCCTTTGTGCGTTGCCGGGAGAGCCTGAGGATGTATCTGAGGCTTTGGGCTCAGATTTCTGGCGCAGTGCAATGCAGGATGAGATAAACTCGTTTATTGAACATGATGTGTGGGAGCTTGTTGACCCCCCTTTTGCTAAAAATATTGTAAAGAATAAGTGGATATTCAAACTGAAGTGTGATTCCGAAGGAAAGGTCACGCGGTACAAGGCTAGATTAGTAGCGAAAGGGTACTCACAGAAGTTTGGGGAGGATTACTTTGAGACTTTTTCTCCGGTGATTAGGTATAGTTCACTTAGATTTTTGCTGTCACTTGCTGTTGAAATGGACCTAGATGTAGATCACCTCGATGTACAAACAGCGTTTTTAAACGGAGAGCTAGATGAGGAGATCTATATGTATCAACCTGAAGGTTTTATTGAGCCAGGTAATGAGCAAAAAGTGTATAGGTTGAAAAAGGCAGTGTATGGCCTTAAGCAAGCCCCAAGGGCGTGGAACGCAAAAGTTAGTAATCAACCCTGTGTTTCATCGAAGATCGAAACATGTTGATGTTTTTCATTACATTAGAGAGTGTGTTGAAAAAGGGTTAATTGACATACATTACAAAAGTACTAATGAAATGACCGCAGACGTTTTGACAAAACCGTTGACTGTGCCAAAGCATGAATTTTGTTGTAATGAGTTAGGGCTGTCAATTACCTAGTTAAGAGTTGTAAAATTTTTTTTAGTTTATTACTTTGTTTACAAGTGTTATTAAGGGGAAGTGTTGTGTTTTTATATTTAGAATGTGTGTCTATGGTTTTCTGTTTCTATGACGATAATAACACTTGACACTTCTTTTGTCGGCTTTCTACTATGTATTGTGAAAAACTGTGTTGAGATAAAATTAAAGTTATATTTTACATTTTACTCTGATTTTGACTCTCGGGCATCATATCAAAAGGCTAACCACAACAGATTCCCGTCTGAAAATTCACTTGTGGCCGAGTTAATTTTTTCCAATATTTTTCTATTTAAAAAAAATTACTATAAGTATAAAAAAAGCATTGAAAAATGGAAAAAATAAAAAATCATAAATTATTGGCAGTTGCATCTTAATCGATCGTTAAACACCTAAAAAGATGTTTCTTTCGAATGCAAGGATATTCCTAGCATTGATGTGACAACGCTGGCCTACAGCGTATTAAAAATATAAAAGTATTGGAGAATTTCGACGGTGGTTCGCAAGTCTCGGTAGCTCAGCGGTTAGAGCATTGGGCCGGATTTCCAAAGGTCGCGGGTTCGATTCCCGACTGAAAATTCACTTGTGGCCGAGTTAATTTTTTCCAATATTTTCTATTTAAAAAAAATTACTATTTTGTGTTCCATTATAATTATAAATCAAGAGCAACGGTACTCGACGAAACGTCAATGTTCACCCAAGCGCTGCGCCCGGTTGGCAGGCACGGCCGTCGTCAGAGCCGCCCCTCAAGACAACGCCGTGTACCGTGTGAACCTTGTGGGAGGTGGTTCGGTGCGAGGAGTCTCGGCGCGTCGCTGGTGCTCTCGTCACGTTCCCGGGCCTTCCACGTACAGCTGGTAGATCGCGGGTTCGGTTGAAGGGGGGAAGGTTACCACTAGTAAATGATACGGCACTTATGGTTTTCACTGTTTATTGAGGCGTCTACGCCGACGCCGTATCACTATTATGTACAAACACAATATTACATATATAACAATGGGTGCTACACCGAAAATACACTGCCACAGTTATTGTGGTACGGATCGCGACGATTCTACGTACTAAACACAATGAAACTATTAAAAGGACTTTCCTTTACAAATGGCGGCTTCGCCCGATACAAATGAATTACGCGTGTGCTTCACACCGCGGTTCAAAGGCAACCGAAGGCGTGTGCGCCCGGCACGCGCTACGTTAGTGTTGGGATGCACCAACACAAATTGCATCGACATAGTGATGTCCATAAATATCGCATTATTGCGTGAACATTCCCAGGGGCCCCAGCAACGAGGTTGGGAAACCTAGTCCTCGACTACAGGTAACTTGACTAATTTAAACACTGGCCTAATAAGCTCGCCAGATTGGGTTCTTAACCTTACAGATCTAACAACATTATCTTTACCATAATGTAATTCTAACCTCCAGTGTAGTGGTGAAGCATTTTCATCCTTGATGAAAACCAAATCATTAATATTTACATTGTCTACCTCGTGATACCATTTGTTACGCGACTGTAACGTGCTCAGGTACTCGAGATGCCAACGTGCCCACACGTTCTGGTGCAGCTTCTGCAACATCTGAAATCGAGATAAACGTGACATTTTAGTATTTGACCAGTTACTCTCAGGCACTGCTACCAGTGGCTGGCCAATAAGAAAGTGTCCTGGCGTCAGGACTTCCAAATCCCCAGGATCTTCAGACATCGCTACGAAGGTCTGGAATTCAAGATAGCCTCTATCTTACACAAGAGTGTCGCCAACTCTTCGTAGGTCAATATTGTATCGCCTATTTCCCTTTTCAAAAGCTGCTTCACGCTTTTGACAGCAGCCTCAAACAAGCCACCCATGTGTGGTGAAGCTGGTGGGTTGAGCTCCCAATGTATCCGCTGTTTTCTGAACTGCTCCTTCAGGATGTGTTCCTTATCCAGGAGGAACTGATTAACCTCCTTGAGGTAGTTGTTAGCTCCAACAAAATTCGTACCTCTGTCTGATCGTATTAGACTGGGGAGTCCGCGTCGACTCACAAATCTAGTAAATGCAGCTATAAATGCCTCAACTGACAAACTAGAGACTAACTCTACGTGTACGGCCTTTGTAGCTACACAAACAAAAACACAAAAGTAGGCCTTCACTGACTTTGCGTTTCTTAATAAACTTGATTTTACTAGATATGGTCCAGCGAAGTCTGTAGCGACTCCGTCAAAAGGTCGTGCGCGTCTCACGCAGTCCGCGGGCAGGTCTGCCATACGCGGCGGTTGCTCTGCTGCAGAAAACCGAAAGCACCTCTTACATCTTCTTATAGTCCGGGCTGCCTCCTTCCGGACCGAGGTGATGCAGCAATACGGAAATGATAACACTTATTCCACAAACTGAGTTTTATTAATTGCAGAATTACACTTCGCAAATTGAGCAGAAATTATATTATTTATATTTAACTAGCAAACATTAGACTAGACTTGTACACTGTATCGTAGTCAGCAACAGAAGGGTTCCCGAGGCCTATAGGCTTTTAGGGCTAAAATTCAGCCTATTAGTTCTTTTTTATGGCCATGATAGATTACTAGGCTTTTAAAAGGCTACTCATTTCAAAAAGCCTATAGGTTTAAAAAAAAAACTATAGGCCTTAATAGGCTTTTAGGCTTTATTTCCGACAAAAGTCTTTTTTGAGTAGTAGGCTTAATATAAGGCTATAGCCATTATTCAGATTATGGCTTAGTAGTATGAATTAAAAAAGTATTTTTGTATTGTATTTATTTCAAATTAAATGAAAACGAATATTATTAGAAACCGGAAATAATAAGTAACTAGTTATTATACATTATTTTCAAAAAAAATTAGCCACGATGACAAGCACATTGAGGATCTTATACTTTTGTCACTCAGGCGATTTCTTTTTTTATTAATTAAATGTCCTGCCTTAGAGAATGATTGTTCGCTGGGAACACTTGTAGCAGGTATAGATAAAATATCAAACGCCATAGATTGTAAATGTGGTAAATTTTTTTCTTGGGTTTTCCACCATGATATAACATCTGTATCCTCTGTCTCGATCGGATATGATAAATATTTTTGAAGTTCACTCTCGTTACGTCTTCTCCGTTTGTAAATAGAAGAAAATATATTTTTATTAGCTGAGTTTGCTGGCGATGATTCCGACGGCGATGATTCCGACAATCTAGAAGGCTCAGGTTGTTGATTACCTCCTTGATTTTGAAGGTTATATTTGTTATTATAAAATAAGGTTATAGACGTCAGAGGGTCTTCATAATCATTCATTCCAGAAAATAATCAGTTTTTAGTCTTGGATCCAACACTACAGAAAATTTTGCATAATCAGTACGCAGTATAGGTGAAAATTCTTGCGACTTGGCAAACATAGCTGCAGCAGCTTTTCTTATAAGGTCATCATTTATTTCCACATTAGAAGTTTGATTCATAAGAACATCAAGTATGGGTAATACATAGTATATACTTGGATATTTTGACTTTGACAATAATAATGTGGCATCATAAAATGGCATTAACAAACCCATGAATAATTTTACATGGTTCCATTCAGAGTCTTCAATTAAGTATTTTTGAAAATCACTATTGTTCTGAAAAATGTAGTTCAGAGCATCTTTCATTTCGAATGCTCGTTTTAACATCAGGTAGGTAGAATTCCACCTAATATTAATTTCCTTTACCAAACGTAACTGTGGCATGTTCAATGTGGTGCAGGCTTCGAAATATGCCTGTTTTTTTTTCGGCGAAAAATTAATAACGTTCACTAATTTAGACACAGCTGATATAGGATTTTGAACCTCTTGTAATCCTTTCTTAACGGCTAAATTTAAAATATGTGCAAAACATCTTGTATGGATCACATCTTCGTAATCATCATGAAATAGCCTAAGTAACTCTAAGCACTTCACATTCGATTTCTCGTTATCGGTAGTAATCGAAAGGATTTTTTTCTGTAATCCATATAAATCGAATATGTCTACGATTTTATTCAGAATATTCTCACTTTTGTGTGGATATGGTATTAAATCAAAGTCCAGGATTAATGACTGCAACGTAGAACTATTATTTAATATTCAACGTAGAACGGAGGGTTCGTGCGAGGAAAAAGGCCTTTAATTCTGCAGCTAAGGCAAGCAAAAGAATGTCCCGCAAGGCACGTTTTGACCACGGTAGCCACATAGGGTCCAAACTATCATCTTACCCTTCTGGTAGTAAGCAGTTTTGGTCCCTGTCCAAGTTGGTCGAATCTAACTTCTGCCGTCCCACTTTGCCTCCGATGTTGCGACCAGACGGGTCGCTGGCTCACTCCGCATCAGACAAAGCAAATTTATTTGCGTCTTTGTTCGCGAGCAATTCACATCTTGACACAAGCACTGCAGTTCCACCATCTCTACCTCACTGTGGCAGCTCCATGCCACATATCTCAATTCACTGCAAAGAGGTAAAAAGAGCATTGCTTAGTTTGGATGTGAATAAGGCCAGCGGTCCTGATGGAATCCCAGCAAGAGTGCTAAGGTTTTGCGCGCCTGAACTATCTCCTGTATTAACACGGCTGTACCGCCTTTCTCTCCAACAAAAAACGGTTCCCAAGTCGTGGAAAGTTGCTAATGTACAGCCAGTGCCGAAAAAGGGTGACCGTGCCGACCCCACCAACTACCGTCCAATTGCAATTACCTCCATACTATGCAAGGTTATGGAAAGGATTCTTAATAGCAAACTGCTTTCGTACCTAGAAAATTACGACCTACTCAGTGACCGTCAGTATGGCTTTCGCCAGGGTCGCTCAACTGGGGATCTACTAGTGTACGTTACGCATTGCTGGGGCGAGGCTATCGAGAAACATGGCGAAGCTCTCGCCGTATCACTCGACATCTCGATAGCCTTCGACCAGGTCTGGCACGCTAGCTTGTTAAGCAAACTTCCATCATACGGTATCTCTGCTGACTTTTGCGATTGGGTCTCTGATTTACTGAGTGAACGGTCAATACGTGTAGTCATTGACGCTGCTCCTCTGACCTCAAGGCTATTGATGCCGGAGTTCCTCAGGGATCTGTTCTCTCCGCGACTTTATTCCTGCTGCATATTAATGACCTGCTTGTGCCCGGTATTGTTGGGTATGCAGATGACAGCACGGTTACGGAGAGATATTTATCCAACGCAAAAGTCAGCGGGGAGGAGTCTCGTTCTTTAAGAGAGGCCATGGCTGAGCGGACTAACTCGACCTTAAGTCTTGTCTCCCATTGGGGTGACAACAATCTGGTCAGTTTTAACGCTGCCAAAACACAGGCGTGTTTATTCTCCGCCAAAAAGAGTCCTTTCGACATGACTCTTACTTTCCGCGGTACAACTATACCAATCACTGAGAATCTTGAACTTCTTGGCATGAAGTTGTCATCAGGTCTCAACTTCGGCGATAACATCGAGTTGAAAGCTCAGACTGCGGCAAAAAAGCTGGGCATCTTAAATAGGGTTAAGCGGTATTTCACGCCGGAACAGCTTCTTATGTTATATAAAGCACAAATTCGTCCGTGCATGGAATACTGCTCCCACCTTTGGGATGGTTCAGCAAAATACCAGCTGGCCGCACTCGACTCGGTGGAACGCAGAGCCAAAAAACTCATTGGGGATGATAATCTGGTGAACAACAAGCTCCACAGTCTCCCTCATCGACGAAGAGTTGCTTCATTATCGGTGTTCTACAGATTGTACTTCGGAGAGTGTGCTATTGAGCTGCATGAGCTCATACCGCCAGCTCCTTTTTACCACCGGGAATCCAGACGTACCGCATGCTATCATCCCTACCTGGTTGATATACCTCGTCTGCGTACAAAGCGCTTTTCCTCATCTTTTATTATGCGCACAGCCAGAGAGTGGAATTCCCTGCCTGCGTCTGTATTCCCGGGTGTCTACAACCCTGGTATATTTAAAGCTCGAGTGAATAGGCTTTTTCTAGGCAAGCTCGCTCCATCTTAGGCCTCTTCTTAATCTAACGATTCAGAATTAAGCCAAGAGTAAGCCTATTTAATGTAAAAAAAAAAAAAAAAAAAATTATAAAATGTGCTGTTAATATCAAATGTTATGGTAATTTTATTTGTAATGGTCTTTAATGTTTCGATGACTTCCTTCTGTTTTATTTTAAATAGTTCCTGAATGTGGACAGTAAGAGTAGTAGGACTTAATGGCGAATAATTAGAATTTAGACCATTCAACATTTTTTTGAAATGCTCCTCATCGACAATACAAAAAGCGTGGTGTCCACATGGTGGTGTATTACAAAGTTAAGCACTAATTCATTAAAATGTGATTGCTTATTCTGTTTACTCACATTTGTTCTGCGTGTTGAGGCACTTTCGTGTGTTTTTAAATGACTTACGAACGTTGAATGTGAACTTGTAATCGATAATTTTTTATCACAAATATTACACTTAAATCCATTTTGAGATTTGGTAAAATGCGAAGATTTTAGTTTTTTGTACTTCTTTGTACTAGATGCAGTACTTCTATTTGGCAAATCATTCTCTTCACTCGCTATTCTTTCGTGTTCTGAAACATCAGAATCATCTTCACGTTCCATTGATTCCATTGTGTTAGGAAATAACAAGAATGATGCTGTTGTGTACTTTTACTTCGAAGACCATGTATTTTATACCCAAAACTCAGTTAATTTCACTTTAATTCTGTAATATTTATGTGATTCGCACTTGCAGGGAAACCGCAATACAAAGAGTAATCTTCCTTAACAGATCAGCCGGAACAATAAATAAATCATACAAAACGTTCTGCAAGCTACAATACACGGATACTAAAATAATGAATTTTTTTGAGGGTAGTTTGAATATCATTCACGCGAGTCATGAGTTCACAGTGCGACGTTCATACGTTGCTTGAGTAAAATCAAATACGCGCTCGCTCGACTCGTCCGATGTACGGTTAACACTCAGACACTCAAATTCAAATTCAAATTCAAATTCAAATCATTTATTTGCAAGCAAACACGGTACAAAAGCTGTTACAGATTATAATATGATCACGCGTTGCACCAGGTACTGGCACGCAAATATAAATATTATACAAATCAGCGGACTTGACAATATTATTAAAGAATAATGAGGAAAATATTAGACTAATACAATAATTCAATTAGATGTCAAATAGTGTCACCAAGTTATTAAATGTCATAGGTACATTAGGTATGTCAGTTTAAGATTTCAGTAATTCGTATTTTAATGTCCGACAAAATATGTAATGTGACAATGAGATAAAATAATTAAATTCAAAATTGATTATAAGTTGTCATTAAGATATTCGTTTACACCATAATAGCATTTATTCAGAAGAAGCTGCCACAATTTTTTCCTAAAGAAGTTTAAGGGTAAATCTTTAATGTCCTTAGGTAGTTTGTTAAATATTTTTATTGCCATTGGAAAGGCGTTCTGTCTATACAGGGTTGAAGATACTGTCGGATATATAAGTTTATTTGGATATCTTCTATTATACTTAGAGATCATGTCACTCTTCCTATGAAAAATGCTTGGGTGTGATTTAACAAAGTTACATATTTCAAATATATAAATACACGGTACTGATAACAACTTCAGTTGTATAAAATAAGGCTTGCAGCTCGTCATACGAGACAGGTTACAGATAGAGCGAATGCATTGTTTTTGGGCGATAAAAATTCGATCTATGTCAACCGAGTTGCCCCAGACTACTATTCCATATCTTATGATAGAGGCCACATATCCATGATATGCTAATAAGGCTGTTTTTAAGTCAGTAATGTTTACGAGTCGCCATAGCATATATGATGAGCTATTAACCTTACTACACACATGTTGTACATGTGACTTCCAGGTAAGGTTTTTATCAATGATAATCCCTAAAAACTTAACCTCCTTACTTTCACTAATCATTTGACCATTGTATTCTACTGAGAGTTCACTGAACTTATTATTTCGTTGATTGTGAAATTGTAAGTATTTTGTTTTAGATACATTAATTCTTAAATTATTTTGGGTAAGCCAGTTTATAATGTTAGACACAGTCTCATTAATTTCTTTATAATATTCATTCAAAGACTGGTAAGAATTGGGTATCACTACCGATACATCGTCTGCGAACAATTTACAGAAATGATTTGTAGCTTGAGGAAGGTCATTAATATATAACAGGAAGAGCAATGGACCAAGGATACTGCCCTGAGGAACACCGGAATAGTTATTTTTTTTCTCAGATGTATATGACTTTTCATTAAGCTGATTATCAACATTTAAAATTTCGACGCATTGTTGTCTTTCAGATAGATAGGATCTGAGCCAGTTTTGGGCGTTGCCTCTGAGACCATATTTTTCACATTTTGACATGAGTATTTTGTGAGAAACGAAATCAAACGCCTTACTCATATCAAAGAATACCGCTGTAACCTCTATGGATTTATCAACATAGGCAAGAATTGTATTTGTGAGTTTAAAAGCTGCTAATGTTGTGGACTTGCCTTTTTGGAATCCATGCTGGTTTTGATCCAATATGCCTATCTTGTTTGTAAAACTAGTAATTCTATGAAACATGGCCTTTTCAAAGATCTTTGAAAATATGGTTATTTTTGAAATAGGTCTATAGTCATATATAGGTCAAAGTTAACGCTTATGCCCCCGACATAAGGGCGGTATAAAATCGTAAAATTAAGTTGACAATTATTATACTCGAACAATAAATAAAATAGACCTAGCCTAAAGGACGAAAAATCTTTTAGGTTTTTAGCCTTTCAAGCCTTTTAAATATTCGCCTAGCCTACAAAAAGGCTAAAAGCCTATAGTCATCGGGTGGACAAAAAAAGGCTATGAAAAAGGTCTAGCCTAAAGGCCTAAAAGACTTTTTAGGCTTTTATCCCACTGTAGCCCCTAATTCATAGGCTAGCCTTAAAAAAAAGCCCAAAAGCCTATAGGCCTCGGGAACACTACTGAGAATGCCCTTCGAATTGACGCACCGACCCGAGCCCGCCTCGCAGTGGTGGGGCGAGAGTCGATGCGTCAACTGAGAAGGCGGGAACCCTTCTGATTGGCCGCGCTGCATTCCCAATATCAATTGAGTTGCCATTATTAAAAACAAAACAGAAATTATAATTTGATATCCTTATTAACAATTAATATAATAATATTTAAATTTACTACAGCTCGGCCATCCGACAGCAATACACGTCCTCGTGTATTTCTTTGAGATGGTCAACAATTCTACGACTATATGTGATGTATCTATACAATTTAAGATAATACATAGAACAAGGGTAAAATAATCATTTCTAAAAATAACACTTTTATTAAGATTTACGAAGGAATTATTATAAGAACAACTAATTGAACTTAGTCATCACATTATTTATCTTATGAACTATATTAACAAGTAAATATTCATAAAACAATACTTTAACGACTTCTGTTCATTTGTGTTTAACGTATTCGGCTTACAGATCGCTCCTATCTGTATGCTGATACTGTACGATAATATTAAAACTAAATGACCAACTACAAACTTTGAAAACATATTTTGTGAAATAATGGTATATTAAGCTAAGGTTTATTTTTAACTGACAAACAAAATCAAATGTTAGATAATTTCTTTACCAAGTACAATTACTATTACTATACAATCTACTACTAGTACTATTTATATACAATCAACTCATCAACCAAGATATAAGCAGTTCAAACTATTTTGAATTAATTTTCATGAATCAGATTTAAATACAAATTAGGTATCATCAATAAATGTGAAATGAATCGCTTCTATTCATTTCTATGGATTGGTTGCAGATCGCTTCTATCTGCTGACCAAGAATAATATGGTAATAGATCGCTTCTATCTATTACAATTGCAACTGCCAACTTATAGTAAATTAATCTATTCGGCAATTATAGATGCCTGAGAGTCAGAATCTTCATTCTCGGAATCATGTGGTGGTGCGAAAACTAGCCAAGGTTTCATTTTGTCTACCGCTATCGTTGCACTGTATTTCCTATTATTCTTTCTTGTAATAGGCGTATCTTCTATTATATATCGGTCATGCTCTAGTACCTTAGTTACTCTGTACGGCCCTTGAAACTTCGGGACTAGTTTCCTGCTTTGCCCAGTCGACGGTACCTCCCTAGCAATGCTAACTAATTCACCAGCGTTGAATTTTCTGATCGACTTCAATTTACTGTCATGATACGACTTTTGTTTTTCTTGGTAGTTTTTAATGTGTGTATCAATTTTATTGCGTATTTCCATAATATTACTGTTATCTAAGGAGCTAGAATCAATATAAGTTTTCAACTTGTTTTCGCTGATACCTCTTAAATTAAAACTAAAGAGCGCCTCAGAAGGGGTGCAACCTATTCCCCTATTATGCGTATTGTTAAGTCTCCACTGAACTTCTGGAACATGAGTGTCCCATTTGGTCTCGACCTCCCCAATACATTTAGCCGTGAGTGCTTCCAAAAGAGAACGGTTGTATCTTTCAACCTGACCGTTTGCTCTTGGTGTTGCTACAGCATTCAGAACATGCTTAAAACCAATTTCATCAGAAAACTTTTTGAAACTTGTGCTTGTAAAACAACTACCACGGTCAGATATTAGTCTCTTTGGAGCTCCAAATAGACTAAAATATTCTTTGAATTTATTAATCGTGACGTTCGTACTTGTGTTTCTAACAGGTTTTAGACAAATAAATTTAGTGTAAGCTTCAATAATTACTAAAATATGGGTATTTCCGCTTGAGCTCTTAACGAACGGGCCTACATGGTCTATGTGGACAGTGTCAAATGGTACGTTAGACTTTGGTATCGGATTTAAAGGTGGCTTGGAGTTTGAAGTGGCTTTAGTATAACTACACTGTAAACAAGAGCGAACATATTTATTTACGAAATTCTTCATTCGTGGAAACCAGTAAGATGTCCGGATCTTTGCTAAACATTTGTCTATTCCGAAATGACCAATGTCATCGTGGTTTTGTTTCATGACCTGCCATCTACACCCCTTTGGTACGACCCACCTATCACCATCGCCAGTTCTCCTATATAGCTTAAAATCTTTAATAATATAGTTTTTCTTTATATCAGTAACCTCTTTATCGTTTGGCCCATTCAAAACAGCAATAATCTGCTGTATACTAGGATCGACTTGTTGAGCGGTAGTTAACCAGTCCTCTTGAGTGACCTTCATGACAGTGTAACGTAACTCATTGGAATCGTGGCTGGGGATTTCGACTCAATGCATCAACATGATTCATCGATGACCCTGGTCGATATTCCACGGTAAAGTTAAATTCTTGAAGCGCGATCCACCACCTCGCCACTCGAGGTATTAAATCACGCTTCAAAAATGTGGCCCTCAAAGAATTACAGTCCGTAATGACTTTAAATTCTCTTCCAATCAGGTATACTCTGAATCGCTGTAAGGTAGCTACCACTGCCAACGTTTCAAGCTCGTAAGCAGTCATGTTTTGTTCATAGCAAGTAGTTTGCCGGCTAAAATATGCAACGGGGCGCAGCCTGTCACGATCATCGCGTTGCAGTAACATACCCGCAATACCATATTTACTAGCATCCGTGTGAACCTCCGTTTTAGCTGTGGGGTTGTACAGCGCTAAGGTGGGCTTACTGGTAAGTAGAGATTTCAATTCCCCAAATGCTCTATCTTGCTCATTACCCCATGCCCAAACGGAATCCTTTTTCAACAGGGATGTTAGCGGCCTCGCTATTAAAGCGAAGTTATTAATGAACCGGCGAAAGAAACTACATAAACCAATAAACTGTCTAGTTGTGTGTTGATCTTTAGGGGTTGGAAATTGAGCCACGGCCTTAATTTTCCTTGACCCAGGTTTAATTCCATCCTTACTCAACTCGAACCCTAGGTAATCGACATGCTGTCGGAAAAAACAGCACTTTGACACAAAAACACACTTTGAAAGATTAAGTGTTAATCCTGCATCCGTTAATAATTTTAAAACTGTGTCTAACCGAGACATTGCATCTGTTATTGAGTGAGCTGGAATGATTATATCATCCATATATGCTGAAGCTATATTATGCCTTGCTTGTCCTGATTTATCATGCGCATAAAAACAGCCGGAGCATTAACTAAGCCGAAAGGCATTCTACTAAATTCAAAATGCCCGTCTGGCGTTATGAACGCAGTTTTATGCCTATCTTCCTCATTAATTTATATTTGGTAATAACCAGATTTTAAATCCAATGTTGTGTAATATTTGTAACCAGCCAGGTCATCCAATTGATCGTATACCCTTGGTAGTGGATAATTTTCTTTTACGGTTTTTCGGTTTAATGCCCTGTAGTCTACGCACATCCTTACTTCTCCATTTTTTTTTCTTACTAACACTATAGGACTGGAATAGGAGGATGTTGAGTTGGTTCGAGTCTTTCTCAAAAAAAATATGGGGCTGTTCGGTAAAGGATTGTCCAATTAAGAATGGGATACTCATAGCATCGTCAGGAACTACCAGGACTTCTACTTTAGCTTCAACTCCATCAAATACAACACTAAGGATGGCTTTTTGTAAAACCTTGACAGACCTACTACCGAAACCTGTGAGTACTGGTAGAGATTATACTGGTAGATATTTTTGCTTTTGGATTCCTTAATTTAGTTAAATTTACTACAGAGGTTATCCAATATTCCCTGCGTAAGATAGCAATCAAACCATTAGCTCCAATGTGACAATAAGATTTGTGGTAATGCTCCATTAACAACTGAACAAATCGATTATTTTTAGGTAACAACACTGGGTGCCTCGTCCCATAAGTGAGTTCCGAATGTTTCAGTCGGCCTCCAACTCTTATTACTCCCTCGGAGTCCAAAAATACACTCAACTTCTGAAGTGATGTAATTACTCGTTTGCGTTGCTTCAACAATTCTATTTCTTTAGAATATTCTAACTGGTGGATCCGTTTGATCCAGTATTTGACAGCGCCTCTCGTTTCTGCTAACGAAAGAATGCGACTGTCGGGCCGCGTCGACCTATCTGTCCTCAGATTTCTTATAAATCTCAACACATACCCTGTAGTGTTGACCAGTTTGGTAAAGCTGCTTACCTTTTCCAGTAACTTAATGTCCTATGGTTCTTCTTGAACGACATTAGTGTTAACTACCTTCTTAAAACCTGGTAGTTCCCGAGGTCTTACATATTTACTAGGCCACCTAGTTTCTTTCTGTACCAGCCACGGTACTGTCCACCATAGTGGATGATAAATCAGCTCCTCAGCTGTCACGCCTCGTGATGCACAATCTGCCGGATTCCAATCCGATGGTACATGTCTCCAATTCAGCTGCCTCGGTGAATTCTGTATATACTGTACCCGATTGCACTCGAATGTTTGCAAGCAATGTGGCTGCGTCTCCACCCATGCTAATACAATAGAACTATCAGACCAAGCAGTTATACTATCGATCTTGATCGATTTTTCATAACCATCCGCTACATGATTAAGTAATTGACAAACCAGATGCGCTGCGCTGAGCTCCAGCTTCGGGATTGTTTGTCGTGTTTTCATAGGTGCCACCCTAGATTTAGCCATAACCAGACTAACCTGCACGTGACCTCGCGCGTCCTCGCTGCGTAGGTAGACACATGCTGCGTATCCTGCTTCGGAAGCATCTCCAAAACCATGCAGTGTGTAAGACACTGCGTTCGGTAACGCGATACACCTCGGTATCTTCAGGCGTTCCATATGGTATAGGTCCTCGATCATATACCTCAATTTTTCCACTATCGGGTCTGGCACTGCCTCGTCCCAGTGTAACCCGTCCATAAATAATTCCTGCAACAGGTTTTTAAATCGTATAACGACTGGTGTACAATATCCACACGGATCGTATAGCCTCGCTATAGTGCTTAATATTGACCGCTTCGTCACTGCCTTCTCCGAAGGTACGTTTAGTCGATAGGATACTGTATCCGATATCGGCTCCCATTGTATGTATTCCCAATACGTTTATGAAGCTTTTAGGGTCATTCGCGTCGAATTCCCGTGGTTGCTCACAATGTTCGTCTGGTAGATCCTTCAGCAACTGTGGTTCATTCGTGGACCACTTTTGTAGCTCGTAACCTGCGCTTCGCATGAGCTCGATGAGTTCTGCCTTCAGAACCTCCGCTTCCTCCAAGGAATCCGCTCCGGTCAAAATATCGTCGACGAACACGGCATCTCGTACGACGTCAACTGCCTTTGAGGCAGGGTGTACCCGCTCCCATTGTGCTGCCAGCTCCAACAGCGTTCGTATCGCTACATACGGGCTGGACCTCAGTCCATAGGTATTAGTATTCAACTCATATACCTTGAGCTCCTGCGTCGGGTCGCTCCTCCAAAGTATAAGCTGGTACCGCCTGTCCTCAGGGTGAATCCAGGTCATCCGGAACATCTGCTTCACGTCCGTGGTGAATACTACTTGATGCCTCCTAAAGTTCATCAAGATTTTTGTAATGTCATTCTGCAGTGCCTCACCAGAATGTAGACATTGGTTTAACGAAACCCCCGTAGTCGTATTACAACTTCCATCAAAAACCACTCTGATCTTATCAGAATCCCTTTTAAAAATACCATGATGTGGTATAACATAGTGTTCAGAATCTAACTGAAAATCTGACACGGACATATGACCGAGCTTCTCATAGTCGTCCATAAATTCCCGATATTTCTGCGCAAACAATGGATGCCGCTCCATTTTTCTTTCCAGTGCCCAGCCCAGCTCCGGTCGGTCAGACAACAAAGGTAAACGTACCATGAATGTTTCATCAGTTTGCCTCACTGTGGTGTTTGCATACAGACTCTTCGTGCCGAGGGTCTTTCGCCGGAAGCGCCGGCGGCTCCTCCGACGTCCAGAAGCGCTTAACGGCCTCCGTCAGCGTCGTGGTGGCGATCGGCTGCGGCGCGTCGCTCGCGTAGCCGTCGACCGGTCCCATGACCGCGTGCCCGAAGCACGTTGCTGCTGCTGCCCGATGCTGCGCCATCTGCACCGATGTCAAGTTTAGAACCATCTAAAATATAATTTAATACATCCGCTCCGAGTATTAAATCGATTCCCTGCGGCAGGGTAAAGTACTTGTCTGCAAGTCTCAGAGTAGGCGGGGGGGCCTGCTTCAGGATACCCATCTGCGGAGTGTTAACCGCTGGCATATCAGTAGTCAGCTCCGACATAACTACCGCGACGGTAGAAATAACTGGCACCCGTTTATCCAAGGTTTTTATAACAATTTTAACTTTAGTCGCCGGTGTCCTCACCGTGGTATTCCCTATACCGACTATTTCCATAGAACTCTTCTGTCGGTGAAGCCGAAGCTTGTCCACCAGAGCGTCTCTGATGGCGCTGACACTCGCCCCAGTGTCGAGCAACGCACGAGCCCTCTCGTACTCGCCTCTACTATTCCTTATACCTAATGTCACCGTAGGATTTAGGCAGTTTCTAAAACCGCTACCTACGGCGTACGCTGCACCGTTGATTCGTGCCCATGTCTTGCGGGCTGTACGAGCAAGCTTCTTAAACTCGTAGCAGTTCTCGATGGCGTGTCCGAGGTGGGTACAGTAAAGGCACCTTACCTCCACTGCTGCAGTGGCCATCTGGCCGCGAACCCTGTTCGTAAATTTTTCTCAAATCCGAGCTTCTGGAGAGCCTGCGTCGACTCCAGCAGCGGATTATAAAACAGGTGCCTCAGCCCCTCCAGCGACGGAGGTATACTGGGCAATGACACTATCTGCTCCAGGTAGCTGTCAACCAACAACCGGGTATTCTGGTACCGGTCCTTCAGCAACCCGAGAGCTACCTCGTAGTTGCTGGCATCCACTGGCAAGTGCCTCACTATGCTCAGCGGTTCACCAATCAATAATAGTGCTTCTCGGCGTCCGGAAGATTGGGTCTGTTGTGGACCAGAGACACAAACAAGTCAAAGAAACTTACCCACTCATGCGGGTTACCATCGAACTGCCCCAGTTGAATGAATGGCAGTTTAGCCGCAACACTGCTGTCAATCTGCTGCGAGCTGCTCGCAGCCTCCTGCTTCAGGGATGTCGGCGTGGGTCCACCTTCGGTCTCCTCCGCCTTTGTTTCTACTGTAACTAACAATTTGTTAATGTCGGAGAACTCCTGATCCAGGTCCTCCAGGTCCTCGACATCGCTGGCTACCAGCTCCTCATATGCCTCGAGGAAATCATTATAATGTTTGTCGAATTGCCGTTTGATCACCCGAACAGCAATCGACGAGGAAGTCGCTTCGACCGAACCATAATAATCTCTGAGCATCCTACTCCTAATTTTAAAAGTGCGACGCGCCGTCTTGGTATCCATTTTAATAAGATAAGATTAAATATAAAAGATAAAGATGCTTCACCAAAATCAAAAGGTAAATAAAATTATAGTTCTTAACTAAACAACCTAAATTACAGCTACGTAATATTTATGTACAGTTACGTTGCCTACAACGTAAACAAACTACTATAGTTTTACAATAAATGTTAATCGCCTCGATTAATTAGAGATATAAAAAACAAAACAAAACTTATAAACAGTTGGAGTGATGTGGCAACACTGCTACTGTAAACATCATTAACTCGGCTCCGTATAAAATTTCGTCTAAATAATTAAATTCCGGCCTAAACCTTTTTCAAAGTCTTCTAAAAGTGTAGTTCGCTTTGAGAGAAACCTGTGACTTCGTTATTAGTGATCTCGGCGGCGGTGAAACATCAGATTGCACAAAGCTAAGTCTGTATTTATCTACCTTTAATTTTAAAAGTAGAAGAAGTACCCTCAAAGTTGCTTGCAAAGTGAATAGTCAAAATCAACTGACAGCCATCATCTCGGTTTTGACAGTGACAAATTCGCAAGAGTATTGCCACCTTATAAATTTTTCTCAAATCACGGGTATTCTGAAAGTTTGATCTACTGTTGGTTTTTAGCAAGATCGACTTGACAACTACCACTAATCGGCTAAACAGCTTGTATCAGCAATGGTTAACTGCAGCGCATGTGGTAAGTTCCTGTCAGCGGCGAGCAGCGCTGCCTGCTCTATTTGTCCGGCGCGATACCACAAAGGGTGCCTGGCCTTACCGGACAAGGCCCAAATAAGCAAGGACTGGGCCTGCCCAAATTGTAAGAAGGGTGCAAGAAAGGGTGACAACAGTCAGACGCCGGTCAAAGGAATTTGCGACACTCGACCAGAGGGTGACATTGACCTTGTTTCACCGCAACGAGACGTATGTCGTCCGGAAGTCGTCAGAGAATCCGATTCCATCGCATTCATGGCAGAGATGCGCGAGTTCCGCAAGGAGATGACCCGGCTGCACGAGTCTTTGATGACCCGCATGGACGGCTTCGAGCGGAGGCTGGACGTGCTGGAGAAGCGCGTTCCTGAAGTTGTGACCGGAGATGTCGCCGAGCTGGAACGCACCGTCGCCGAACTGAAGCGGGAGCTGAACGACCGTGAGCAGGAGACCCTCCTGTCCGACCTGGACATCGGGCAGCTGCCGGAGGAGAAGGGCGTGAGTGTCGTCCAGTCGGTGACGGTTCTGGCCGCGCGCCTTGGTGTGACCCTCGAGGAGCGCGACGTGGTGTTCGCAGAAGCGGGGGGCCGCCCGCGCCGCGTCGTGGTGCGCCTGGCGCGCCGCCACCTGCGCGACGAGCTGCTGCACGCCGCGCGCGTGCGCCGCACAGGCCAGGCATCGACGTCGGGCCCTCGAGTCTTCATCAACGAGCGCCTGACCCGCACGAACCGCCTGATTTTTCGGCATGTCCGCGAAGAGTGTCACCACCGGCAGTGGCGCCACAAGTGGACGAAGAACGGTCGCATCTTCGCTCGTCAGGGAGATGGAACGGACATGTTTCAGTTCCGTTCGGACGAGGACATCAACCGCGTTTTCGGTCCACGGGTGGCCTAATGTCCTGTAATATAAAACGTTCGTATAATACAATGTTTAATACTTACGTTATGCTCTTAATCAGTGTTTTAGTGATAATGTGCTTACCTTTGTGCCATGTCTCCACTGTATTTTGTATCTATATGTTTATTTTTTACTCAACGTTGTTTAGAGGTCCATCAAATAAAACTAAGCTTTCGAGTCCAACAATTTATACAGTTTCAAACATGATCAATATATCCACAAATTACTATTTTATCATCATCTTTAGTTATAACCTGATTAAAGCTATTTCACTATTTACACTATGTACAATATCTTTAAATTTATTTACAGTCTACCTTAAAGTTTATGATATGATTAACAAAAATCACATCAAACTAAATTTATATGTGGCCTTCCGAATAAAAATGTCTTTTATAATAAATGTGATTTGCTGCACTCCTGCCAGTTAGTTAGAATTGCAAAAATTTATTTATGTGACATGATTGATTTTTTGATTCATACTTGTGACAATGTGTGGAATTTAATTTCGATTTCTTATGATGTGTTATAAGAACCTAATAGTTGATATTTTTAATGCTGGGTCACTGGGTACTAAACATGAGGAATTTATAGTGGCCATGCAGGAAACGGCTCCGGATCTTATGGCGATAAACGAAACTTGGCTGGGTTCGGGACAGGACGACAAAGCTCCTAAGTTGCCGGGCTACCGTCTGCAGCACATTCCGAGATGTGACGGTCGTGGTGGAGGGGTAGGATTCTACATACGTAGAGGCATAAACGCTCGTACCTGCCATCACACCAGCACGGTTGCGGTGGAGCAGATGTGGCTAAGTGTGCGCGTCAATAACAAGAACATAGCGGTTGGAACCGCCTACAGACCCCCAAGGCAGGACGTAAACATTTTTCTAGATGCCATCACCTGCTCCATCGTCTCCTTGGGTACATTCGATCACATAATCTTACTCGGTGACTTTAATATCAACCTCCTCGATCCAAGCAGCAGTAAGGCTAAGCTTTTTGATCAATTTCTGCATACCATCAACTTATGTCAACTGGTAGGGGAACCCACCCATTTCACAGACCATAGTGAAAGTCTTATAGATGTGATCTGTGCAAACGCACATGCACTGAGAATCAATGTCAAATATTCTCCTGACTTAGGAGGCCATGCAATGGTGGTAGCAGAATTTAAAATTAAAAAAGAGAGACCAAGTCCTCGCTGGCTAACTTACAGACCAATGAAGGATATCCTAGTTGAACAATTCAATTCAGATCTAGACTCCATCAAATGGAGCAGTCTTAGCGAATCGAAGGATGTCAACAGTCTAGTGGAGGCTTTCTCGTTCTGTATGAAGGTGTTATTTGACCTTCACGCTCCCATTAAGAAAAGGAAATTCAAACACTCCTCACATCCGTGGGTAACGGACACAATAAGATCCATGATGAGTATTAGGGACAAGTTCCACAGAGAGTACAGGGAATTAAGTGCCTCAAAGGATCCATCAGTGCCAACGGAGAAGAAAGAAACCTTAAAAGAAACTTACAAATCAATGAAAAAGATTGTGATAGATGCTATTGAAAATGAAAAAAAAAGTTTTTTTACCAATCATATAAATAATAATATTAATAATTCTAAGAGACTATGGCAAAATTTAAAAAATACTTTTTCATTAAATAAGAAATCTGAATTGGATCTCCCTGCTTATTTGGACAATCCAGATCAAATTAATGCACATTTCCTTAATCTACCGGGGAGCCATGGAGTATCAATATCTCAACTGACTTATCTGGAACACCACAGGCACAGCACTGCAACTTTCTCATTGCGCCCAGTCAGCGAGGATATGGTCTTAAAGACCATAAATAGTTTCAAGTCCAATGCACAGGGGGATGATGGTATTTCTTTGGAGATGTTGCAACTTACTCTGCCCCAATCGTTGCAAACTATAACCAGCATAATTAACAGGTCAATAGAAGAATGCATGTTTCCTGAAAGTTGGAAGGTTGCAGTAATCAAACCTCTTCCAAAGAGCAACCAGCCAGAATCATTACAGGACCTTCGACCCATCAGTCTGCTACCCTGCGTTTCTAAGATATTGGAAAAAGTGGTCTGTGAGCAACTGACTAAATTTCTAGAAGACCACAATATACTCCCCCAGTTACAATCTGGCTTTCGCAGAGGCTATGGTACTGCTACTGCTTTGGCCAATGTTGTTGATGATCTTTTAACAGGTCAGGATCAGGGATTGATGAGTGCCATGGTCTTGCTTGATCTCTCACGTGCTTTTGACACAATAAATACCACTCTGCTGTTGTCAAAGTTATCATATTATGGTGTTGATGTAAGAGCACTTAGATGGATGGATAGCTATCTCTCACGCAGGCAGCAATATGTAGAATTAACCAAGGGTGATGGGTCTAAGGCCCAATCTACCCGTCTACCTGTAACACGAGGCGTACCCCAAGGGTCGATCTTGGGCCCTATCCTCTACGTCTTATACAGTGCAGACATCATCGAAAACATTACTCACTGCAAATATCACCTATATGCAGATGACTTGCAATTATACATTTCTTTTCCACCTACTGAGCATGCTGCGGCTGTGGCGAAGATAGATAGTGACCTGGTTCGGGTAGCTGAATGGTGCCATCAGAATTGCTTGACCCTAAACCCCAAAAAGTCTAAGCTTATCTTATTTGGCACAAGACACAACCTCCGCAACTTTGCAAGCAACTGTCCGTCATTCAATATCAAACTTAATGGTGAAAAAATTGAACAAGTTGAAAAAGTTAAAAATCTAGGGCTGATCATGGACGGCCACCTAAATTTTGAATCACATATTGCGGAATGTGCTAGAAACTGCTTATATCGCCTTAGGTTATTATACAAAATACGACCATACTTACGAGAAGAACTAAGGATGCGGTTGTGCGAATCGTTAGTGTTGTCCAGATTGAACTATTGCGACCAGGGGCGTGCATTGGTTTTCCAGCGTAGTAGGCACTGTAGATCTAACTAGTAACTTTGCACTTATCCTATCCTTCTACCGAATATTATAAGTTTAAAAGTTGGTGAGGATATTTGGATGGAGGAATGTTTGTTACATTTCTTTTCCACCTACTGAGCATGCTGCGGCTGTGGCGAAGATAGATAGTGACCTGGTTCGGGTAGCTGAATGGTGCCATCAGAATTGCTTGACCCTAAACCCCAAAAAGTCTAAGCTTATCTTATTTGGCACAAGACACAACCTCCGCAACTTTGCAAGCAACTGTCCGTCATTCAATATCAAACTTAATGGTGAAAAAATTGAACAAGTTGAAAAAGTTAAAAATCTAGGGCTGATCATGGACGGCCACCTAAATTTTGAATCACATATTGCGGAATGTGCTAGAAACTGCTTATATCGCCTTAGGTTATTATACAAAATACGACCATACTTACGAGAAGAACTAAGGATGCGGTTGTGCGAATCGTTAGTGTTGTCCAGATTGAACTATTGCGACCAGGGGCGTGCATTGGTTTTCCAGCGTAGTAGGCACTGTAGATCTAACTAGTAACTTTGCACTTATCCTATCCTTCTACCGAATATTATAAGTTTAAAAGTTGGTGAGGATATTTGGATGGAGGAATGTTTGTTACTATTTCACTCAAAAAGTACTGAACTGATTAAGATGAAACTTTACAGCAATGTAGCTTATATATCAGAAAACCACATTGTATGCAAATATTTATAATTATCCTGATATTCCCACGGTAACGGCAACCACGCGGCGAGTGAAACCGAGAGCGGCTGCTAGTCATAAATTGTTGAAGACTATGTACGCAACCCTTAATGTCAATGCTCTTGCTCTTTGTTTTGTTACTCTCTATTTTTATCTCTTCCTATTTTCATATTGTAATGGCTGTACTTGATTTCTTTAATCCAAATTTATATACAAGTAATTCGTGTTAAACTCACAAACCGTCTTTCATTTCATCAGGTTATGGGCCCAGGATGCCGTTAGTAAAAGTATTTTGTGAGAATTACGCGTAATTACAGAAAAAGTAGACATTGCAAAAAGGTTACCGACACGGTCGCCGGTTCTTTCTTTTTTCAGCTTTTTCAGTTATTATTTCATACGAAAATGACTTCAAATAATACACTGATGCTAATTGAGAAGCTCACTGGCCGTGATAACTGGGCAACGTGGAGTTTTGCCGTAAAAGAATACCTCGAACATGAAGATCTATGGGAGTTAATTGAAAATGGACCTATGGATAAAATCAAGGATAAAAAGGCAAAGTCTAAGCTCATACTTTTGGTAGATCCTATTTTATTTGTTCACATTCAAGATGCTAAGTCCGCAAAAGAGGTATGGGATAATTTGTCAAAAGCATTTCAAGATTCTGGTCTACTTCGGAAGGTTGGTTTATTAAAAGATCTCATAAACACAACGTTGGAAACAAGTAATAGCGTGGAAGAGTATGTAAACAAGATAATGGTTTCAGTCCATAAGTTAAGAAACATATCTTTTGAAGTGAACGATGAGTGGCTTGGGACGTTGATGTTGGCAGGTTTGCCAGACATGTATCAGCCTATGATAATGGGTATAGAGAGTTCGGGTGTAAAAATTAGTGCTGATTTAATTAAAAATAAGCTTCTACAAGAAGTGAAGCAAGCAGACACTACTGCATTTTACACAAACTCTAGTAAAAAGCCCTCATCAAATAAGTTTCAATCTCAGTCTAAGTCTAAAGGCCCAAGGTGTTTTCATTGTAATAAATATGGGCATCTTAGCAAGAATTGTTGGCATAAAAAGGACAAGTCTGAAAATAAAAATAAAGATAATAATAATGGTTTTGTGGCAGCTTTTTCAGCTATGAGGCTGAATGACAATTGCAGCTGGTACATAGACTCGGGTGCATCAGCTCACATGACTATGCATCGAGATTGGTTGGAAAATGAAACTACTCCGCCAGTACAAACAATAAAAATTGCTGATAACAAACTACTGCATGTGGAAAGTTGTGGTAATGTGACTATTCAACTGGACAGCACCAATACAATCCAGGTGAGAAATGTTTTGTATATACCAGAACTTGCAACCAATTTGCTATCTGTAAGCAAGATTATAAAGGCTGGATATAATGTAGTGTTTCAAAAGAATGGATGTTTGATACAAAACCAATATAAGCAAAATATAGCCTCTGCGAATATCATTAATGATATGTATAGTTTGAATGTCATGAACCAATCTCAGGCTATGAAAGCAACTGTAGAAACTGATAGTTATTTATGGCACCTACGCATGGGGCATTTAAACATGAAAGATATTCAAAAGTTGCCAAAATTAGTCACTGGAGTTAATTTGTCACAACAACAAGAAAATAATACATGTATCACTTGCCTGGAAGGCAAACAATGCAGAAAACCTTTCCTAAGTAGCAGCTCCCGAGCGCAGAACCTGCTAGAGCTAATCCACACTGATTTATGTGGACCGATGCAGACTACTTCTTTTGGAGGGGCAAGGTATTTTGCAACTTTTATAGATGACTACTCTCATAAAGTATTTGTTTATTTACTTAAAAATAAAAGTGAAGTATTAGATAAATTCATCGAATTTAAGAATATGGTAGAAAATCAATTAAATAAAAAGATAAAGGTGTTGCGATGTGATAATGGGACTGAATACATGAATAGAAACTTTGACAACTTTCTTAAGAAAAACGGAATATTACATCAAACTTCTAACCCTTACACTCCGCAGCAAAATGGCTTGAGTGAACGCATGAATCGCACATTAATTGAAAAGGCTAAATGCATGATATTTAATGCTGATTTGCAGAAAGAGTACTGGGCTGAAGCGGTGGCGACTGCTGCTTATATTATAAATCGCTCGCCTACACAAGCTCTCTTTGACATGACGCCTGTAGAAGCATGGTCAGGAACCAAACCTGATCTAAGTTGCTTGAGAATATTTGGCTGCAAAGCAATGGTGCATGTCCCAAAAGAAAAAAGGCAAAAGCTGGATTCAAAATCGAGGGAGCTAGTATTTGTTGGATATTCTGAAAGTACTAAAGGTTATAGATTTATAGAACCTAAAAGTAAAAAAGCAATAATGAGTAGAGATGTTGTATTTTTGGAAGGAAGCATAAATAGAAATGTTGTTCCCACTCCTTCATCTGAAACAAGAGATTATTAATAACTATAAAAAGGAAAATTTAAACATTAATATGGGTGAAATTAAAAATAAAATAAACTTACCTGTGACTGAAGTACAATCTGAAGTGACATCTGAATTAAATACTTCAGACTGCTCAAGCACAGACTCATGCTATGACGATCCTGATGATAGTACATACTTACCAGAAAAGAGTGTGGAGACACCTGCGACATCGCAGATGCAACTCAGACCACGGCGGCGAATGGAAGAAGACTATGACCATACTTCAAATACTTACCATTGTATGTATTTAGAGTCGACAGCAAGTTTACTTGATAATGATCCACAGAGTCTTGAAGAAGCACTAAAAAGTGAGAAAGCTGACCTGTGGAAACAAGCTATGACTGAAGAACATGATTCATTGATTAAAAATAATACATGGTCACTGGTAGATAAACCAATAGGTAAGAAAGTAATTCCGTGCAAATGGGTGTACAAAACGAAATTAGATGAAAACGGGGAAGTTACACGTCATAAAGCAAGACTAGTTATTAAAGGATGTCAACAGAAGAAAGGGATAGATTATAATGACATATATGCACCAGTGGTTCGATATTCTTCTATTAGATACCTGGTTGGACTAGCTGCGAAATATAATCTCGAGTTGCATCAAATGGATGCTGTATCAGCATTTCTGCAAGGTGACATCGAAGAAGAAATATTTATGTCTCAACCGCCATCTTTTGAGCAAGGAGAGAAAGTGTGTCTTTTAAACAGATCCATATATGGTCTCAAGCAAGCTAGTAGACAGTGGAACAAAAAACTTAACAACGCTTTGTTGGAAATAGGACTATTCCGTTCAAAGGTAGATCCTTGTATTTATTACAGAATATTAAGCAAAGAAGACATCTTATTCATCACTGTATATGTCGACGATCTGATTTGTTTCTTTAACAATAAGACGACAATGAACAATATAAAAGATCAACTAAAGAGCAAATTTCATATGAAAGATATGGGTAAAGTAAAACAATGTGTTGGTTATAGAATCATACAAAAAGACAATAAAGTTACAATGGACCAATCAATTTACATAGAGAAAATTCTAAATCGATTCAAAATGAACGATTGTAAGCCTGTTCATACACCATGTGAAGCAAATTCCCATCTTAAGAAAGCTGAGCATGAAGGGGAAATACTAAGAGATATTCCATATCATGAGGCTGTTGGATGTTTACTTTATTTATCTCAAGGCACAAGACCTGACATCGCTTATATAGTAAATACCTTAAGCAGATTCAACAATAATCCAACTGCTCAACATTGGAGTGCATTAAAGAGAGTTTTACGATATCTGAAATCTACAATAAATTACAAATTAACGTTCAAAAGAGATGACAGTGAAATAATTGGATATTGTGATGCTGATTGGGCGAGTCAAACAGATGATAGAAGATCCTGCACAGGATATGTCTTTCTTTTTCAGGGAGCTACAATAAGTTGGTGTTCTAAGAGACAACAAACAGTGGCCTTATCTACAACTGAAGCAGAGTATATGTGTCTAGCCACAGCTGTACAAGAAGCCTTGTGGCTCAAACAACTACAAGAAGAGTTTTGGCCTTATCACAAAAATAAACCAATAGTTATGCTTTGTGATAACCAAAGTTGTATTAGTCTTTCAGGTAATGAATGCTATCATGCCCGAAGTAAACATATAGATGTTCGTTACCACTTCATCAGAGAGAAGATTGCAAACAAGCAAGTCCTTGTAAAATATAAGAAGACAGATGACATGGTCGCTGATGAGCTAACGAAGGGGCTTCATCGACCAAAACATGAAGCGTTTACGAATGCAATGGGTTTGCGTCCAGGAGAGAATGTTGAAGACTATGTACGCAACCCTTAATGTCAATGCTCTTGCTCTTTGTTTTGTTACTCTCTATTTTTATCTCTTCCTATTTTCATATTGTAATGGCTGTACTTGATTTCTTTAATCCAAATTTATATACAAGTAATTCGTGTTAAACTCACAAACCGTCTTTCATTTCATCATAAATGATAAGGTTCGTAATATTTAGTAGGAATATTAAAATGCTGACGAGTTTGATTTGAGCACGCTAATCTCCGGAACTACTAGTTCGAATTGAAAAATTATTTTTGTGCTGGATAGTCCATTTATCTCGGAAGGTAATAAGATATTTAATATCACGTTACGATTAATAAGAGCAGAGCATTAATGTAAAACGTTACAGAAACGGGAAAAAAATATTAGTTTTGGGAGCTTCCGTTGCGGACGGTGTGTAAACGATTAAAGTTATGTAAAAATCATGTATGACGAAATTATTCCCCATCAAAAGTTCTAAAAAAAAGTCCGCGACAGCATATGTCTATGTTTTATGGTTAACTCACTATAACCCTTTTTCAGATAATAAAATTTGTTCTAAACTAATGTATTATTTGAGAAGCTATTTTCATTACCATGATATTAATCCTTATCTAAATAAATACTTTAATCATCACAAGTATTTAATTTTGAACAAAATTGTCCTTTACATCATTAAATTCTAATGAATATCTTAGGAAATATGATAGTTTTAAAATAACTCCTCAACAAAATAATTCGCGACCAAATTCATTCGTCAGGTAGGCATGCTTACTTTATACTGATATATTCCGGAGGTTTAAGCTAGAACGTTACACGTACAAACAGCGCCCTTCTTGCCATGGGCGGTTTATACTTGAGCAATACTTTTTCTAAATATGTTGTATTCTTGTATGAAACGCTGCTTGTTTCGAGTAGGCAATTTCGAGACTGCCTATCGGTAGGTATTCAGTATTTAGCGTAAGGAAAATCTTAGTGGGTGAGTGTTGAATAGAAGTTTGAACTAAAATAAAATAACTTTAACACTTATTGTATATTTATTTAGGTTTTGAATGAGCTGTTTTTTCTGTTCTGTGGAGGTAGGCACTGCCTAATTGCCTATATGGAATGCACGCCCCTGATTGCGACACTGTGTATGGGCCATGCCTACTGTCTCGAACCAGAAAACTCGTCCAACGCGTGCAAAATGCCTGCGCCAGGTTTTGCTTTCATATACCGCCTCGTACACATGTAACTCCTTTTCTTAATGCTGCAAATCTGCTGAAGATGGAGGCTCGTAGAAAACTGCACCTTGCATCCATGTTATTTGACATCATTGAGACAGGGAAGCCTCAGTATCTTTATGAGAAGCTGGAGTGGGCAAGGAAACTCAGCAGTTACTCAAAAAGAGCGTGTGTTCAAACTTTTTCTGTTCCCAAGCATCGTACTATGGCCTTTCGTGGATCATTCAAATTTGCGGCGTCTCGGTGCTGGAATGACCTCCCACCACCAATGCGTGACCTAAAAACGAAAAACACCTTTAAAAAACATTTAAAATACCATTTAATCGACCAACAAAAGCGTCTTGAGTAATGTATTATAAATTGAAATCGTATGACGATTATTTACCTACTTTCTCTCTACTTATATCATATTTATCACACATACTTATCATATTTATCACACAGTAATAATAATACTCACTCTCGGGTTTTTCACGACACGCTTGTCATATTGTTTGAGGGTCCAGCCCAGCAGCCGCCGACATGCCACCGCCATTAGGAAGATGTACACTAGGTCCGTCCATCCACGTGGTGAAGTAACACATGCTTGCCACGTTTACGCCACGTCATCAACAATTTATTTTGATCAGGAAAATATCCACACCATAATCCTTCGCAATATTTTTCTTTCGTTGCAAAACATTTTTCACAAGCGATTTCCACAACCTTATTGAATGCCAAACAAACGTCATGTCAGATGTCATGTGTCAACCAATCAAATAAAATGTCAAAGGTCATAGGGTCATCTGTTAGGATCAAATAGCCATTTTTGTTTTTTTATTTTTTTATTTTATGTATTTCGGCAAAGGAGTCGTAATTTTTAGTGCCTAACAACCTTTTTTATTTTTTATTTTAGTGTCCCCGTCAGAATATCAGTGCTTCTAGTTAAAATTAACTTAACCCAGAAGAATACAAAATATAATAATCCAACAAACCAATAGTCGTGTCGCGGCGACTTTCGACTTTAATAAACAAGTAATAAAGATAATAATATGCTACATACCACGATCCGTGTTGTGCTACACAAACCACAATCTATTTTAAAACTAATCAATTATCGCTATCACTTAGCGTCGACTAATAATGTCTATAAATAGAATCTATAAATAGAAATGCCGGCCGCTTCGCGCCGCATGTAAACAAGTAGGTACTGTCTAGAAGTCCGTCACACGGACCCAGCGACGATTATACCGTTCTCCTATTATTTAGCTTGAATTAATTTGTAAATATTTCTTAATATTTTTGAATTAAATATTAACAAGGATCTAGTAAATTTACACGACTGTACACCACAGTGATCCGAGGGGGGACATGAAAAGAAATCTCGATTGTGGGAGAAAGTTGTTCATTCCATAACACAAACAAATGTACTATTAGACAATTTGCTGAATTTCTTGCACTTTTGACCTCAGCATGCCCGGCGGTTCTAAATTATTAGAACGCGAAAAGTATTTAGGTTTAAATAAAGGACTTAAAGTGGTGGAAACATAACGTACAGTATAGTTTCTCTCCTATTCTTAAAGATGAATATAATAAGGTCATATACAGTGATGCATCTAAGTATCACTGGATGAGGTGCCGCCTGCGACGGTATATCGGCCGGCGGCAATTGCAGTGAAACTGAAATAACAAACCACATTGTCTTGAATTTAAAGCGGTTTTTACGCACTTAAAATATTTACTTCTCAGCTTCATTGGTCCAATATTCTTCTCAGAGTTGACATAATAGCACAGCCTTAGCTTATATTAGTTGAATGGGTGGTGTAAGATTTACATACGTTAATAACCAAACTTGAAAAATTTTGCAGTGTTGTGAACAAAGTAGTATTTAATTGTTTGCATCGTTCATTAAATCGGCTGACAATATTGAAGCAGATCGTGCATATTGACAGTTGACTATTGACACTGAATGGGAACTCGCCGGATACACTTTCACACAAATCGTATACACATTTGGCAATCCAGACTTTGACTTGTTTGCCAGTATCAAAAATCAGAAATGTGAAAGATATGCTTCATGGAAGCTTGATCCTCAATCTGAAATAATGGATGCATTTAACTTTAATTGGCATACTTGTTATTTTAAACTTTTACGCATTTTCCTCTTTTTGTCTCATTACTAAAGTTCTACAAATAAAATTAAACACACCAGTATCCTCAAATGATATGGTTACTAGACTATTAAAGGGTGTCTTTAAGTTAAAACCTCCTACCCCAAAATATGATGTCACTTGGGACCCTATGCTTGTGCTTAACTACTTAAGTGATTTTTACCCTTATGATATAAATCTACGTGATCTATCATTAAAAACAATTACATTACTTGCAATAGCATTTGTTCAGCGCATGCAGACTTTGAGTTAAATTAAATTTGAAAATATAGTATTTAAAACAGAATGTATATAAGTTAAAATCATTGATATTAACAAAACATCCCGGCCTGGGGCCTACCAACCACTTATCAGATTAACTTCATTAAAGAAAACTTGAAAATATGTCCAGCTTTTGCTTTACAAGTTCATATGGAAAAAATCTTAAATATAAGAAATAATGAGTCATCAGGCAACCTTTTTTATTCAGTTAATGAAAAGGTTAGGTATTTTTTAAAGTTCCTTTAAACAGTGTGGCAAGGAAGGCACCATATTACGTACTGCTGCATGTAAATCGGTAATCATCTTCTACGCGATGCTCATATAATTAGAATCGAACTTCGCAAGGTAAGTTCGTTTGATTCTTAATTAGTATTCCAATTCCACGATAAAGTGGTGCAAAATAAATTTCCCAATAGAAAATAAATAAATAAATAAAAAGGCAATACACCTGCAGAAATCGACCTCGGGGTCACTTGTGGCAAAACTAAACGCTCTTACCACTCGAATGTTACACTGGGTTGAAACTTCCATTTATATGGCCCATCAGTACACGATGTGCCATCACATACTACCAAGGAGTGTATAAGAAACAAGTTAAAAAAAAGATTCCGTCGAATTGAGAACTTCCTCCTATTTTTGAAGTCGGTTAAAAATGGTACTGTATAGTATAGGGGTTTGGTTTTTCACTTCTGGAAAGCATATTCGTAATAAATCTTTCCACTTAAAATCATGTTAGTAAATTAAAGTACTTTATTTAAAACTGTCGCGCAGTAAACTAGTATTTGAATAAATTTATCCCAATACAGTTTTCACTCATTTATTCCTTAAAATAAAAATTGCTAGTAAAATATTAAACTAAATTTTTTTTTGTAAAAATCCTTTACGAAAGAATGAAACGTTCAAAAGTTTTCAGACAAAATTTTAGTGATTTTAAGTGCTTAAGTGATTAAAGTAATTATCAAAAAGTTTTGAAACATTTGATGTATATTTTACTAGTTTCGAAATAAAGTTCTAATATCTTAATTAATGCTTTCTTCCCGAACGAAAAATATGCTGCGGTATTTTCATGGATTTCCAAAACATTATTTAATTTTAGATGTTTTACTTTGCAACTGCTGTGGTGTTTAAAATAACTTGTTGATCAAGCCCGCAACATTTGAGCCAGGTTGGATTTATGTTTTTTGTTATTATATTTTGAAAGGATTACCAAATTAAGACAAATTATATTAAACATTCTCGGCTAATCCGACATTATTAAATTCACTTTAACAAGTTCAGAAGCATAATTGACGTCAGGAGATGATCCACTTTGAACCTTCTCATACAAATTTAAATTTTCTCTTCTATTTATTTATTTATTTATTTCTAGGAAGACCAACAGCAACAAACAGTAATAAATAATACAAATAAAAGTAGATGGCCAATTAAAGGTCCTCACAAATAGTAATTTAAAAATATTAAATACACACTTACGAACTAAGTCACACGCATCGCACACACTGGAATCGATTACACAAAAAGAAAGATGTATCAAAAACTACTTGTTACATATTTTAAAACAATCAAGTATTGAAAAAATGTCCACTGATCGCATTCCTCACACTAGCCACACTTGTGTTAAAAAGTCAAAATTGAAAGTTACACTAAGTTCATTAAATTTTTTACTAGCACGCCACATAAACTCGTTCTGCCTGTAATTTGAATGAATTGGGGGTAAAAACAAGATAGGGTTATTTCTGAGGGTCCTCGACGGAACTCTAAGTGATATCCGTGACAGCAACTCGGGACAGTCAATAGAGCCAGATGCAACCTTTAGCAAAAACACCAAGTCACTAACGGTTCGACGCAGTTTAAGTGGCAGGAAGTGATGCTTCTTACAGAGGTCGTAGTAATTGGTGGATGAATAAGGAACCTTTGTTCGGTAGCATATAAATCTAATAAACTTCCTCTGGATATTCTCAATACGTGCAATATATACATTGTACATAGGATTCCAAACTTGACTAGCGTATTCTAAAATGCTCCTAACAAAAGAACAGAACAAGATTTTCAAAGTTTTAACATGTACTAATTCCTTAGCGCAACGCATGAGAAACCCAAGTGACCTAGATGCTTTAGACACAACATTGTCCACATGAGAATCGAATAACAATTTGGAATCGTGTACCACACCGAGATCACGTGTAACTAACTGACGCTGAAGCAGAGCACCTTTAAGAGTGTAGTTAAAAAGAATCGGATTGCGCTTGCGACTAAAAGAAATAAAAGAGCATTTAGAAGGGTTAAGGTCTAGGTCATTATCCAAACAGTAACTCTCAAGCCGAGCCAGGTCAGCGTTTAGGGCCATTGCATCATCCCGAGATCTAATTTTAGCAAAGATTTTCATATCGTCAGCAAAGCAGAGCAACTTGGAATGATGAAAACATGAACCAATGTCAGCAATAAAAATAACAAATAGCAATGGCCCCAGTATCCTTACTGGGGCCATTGCTATTTGTTATTTGGCTTGAGGCACCCCACTAGGAACCATAACCCAGCTAGATATGTAGTTGTTGACCACCACGGCCTGGGATCGATTTTCTATGTATGATGTAAACCACCTTAGAAGGTCCCCACATATACCAATCCGCAAGAGCTTGGATATTAAGATTTTGTGATTTATTCTGTCAAACGCCTTACTATAGTCGGTGTATACGACGTCTACCTGCGCACCGGAATCTATTGCATCAGATATAAAGGAGTTTAGCAATACCAAGTTAGAAACGGTGGATCGCTTTTTAAGGAAACCATGTTGATGTGGACAGAAAGAGTGTTTCAGGGCAGAGTAAACCTGATCATATATAATTCTCTCAAATACCTTAGAGACTATACAATGCTTGGATATTGGCCTATAGTTGGTAATTTCGGCTTTATTACCTTTTTTAAATACTGGTGTAATAAAGGCCCTCTTCCACATATCAGAAACAATGTTCTCAGCCAATGATCTCCGAAATAATATCGAAATGCGAACAGCTATAGTTTGCGAGCACTTTATTAGAAATATAGCCGGAAGATGGTCAGGACCAGCTGATTTTGATGGGTCCAAGTGCTTGAGCAACTGACGCACTTGACTGACATCGATCGACACGGTAGCCAGTGAGGAGGACACAGCATCGGTAGATGTGTCAACATCCACGCGTGGGTTATGTGAGGCAGACGAGTCCAAAAAAGTAGATTTAAAGTAAAGAGAAAAGGCTTCACAAATTGAGTTACCAGTAATGTAAGCAGTCGAACCATACTTTAAACAAGCAGGAACTTTCATAGTTTTTCTCTTGGATTTAATGTACGACCAAAACTGCTTAGGATATCTTTGGATTGATTCCTCAATTGTATTCATATACTGGCTATGACAGATAGCATCCAACTTTTTTGCCCGGTCACGAAGCTGCTTGAAAGATTCTAAATCAGAGCGATTACCGTATTTTTATATTTATTTAAATACTTAGCCTTTTCCTTTACCATTTTTTTAAGGGGCGCTGAATACCAATTTGGATAAGATTTGCCGTTTGCTACAGTTTTAGAAGGGACAAACATGTCTCTCAACCTTGTGAAAACCTTATAGAAAAAGTTAACTGCGTCGTCAACTGAACCGACGGAAAGTTCCTTACCCCAGTCAATTTTTGAAATCTCGTTATTGATCGAATCGTAATCACCATTATTAAATAAATATTTCAAGTAGGGAGCTGGTTTCAAACTACGGGCGTCAGTAAAGTTAACGTGAATCAGGAGAGCGCTGTGATGGGGGTCGAGGGGTAAAGATAAAGGGTCGATACATTCAGTTACAGAAACGGTATTATTACACAGGGATAAGTCCAAAGTCACACCAAAACTATTTCGAACGCCATTGAATTGCCTTAGGCCGTTAATAGATAACTCATCAACCAAAAGACATTGGTCAACTGAATAGTAATTACACGGGCTAAGTGAATTATCGTAACTAGTTGGTAACCAGGTAATACGGCTCATGTTGAAGTCGCCTGTCACCAAATAAATACCAATCGTCAGGATAATCGCTTAAAAGACGGTTTAAATTTGAAAAGAAATTAGATAATTGTTGCGAGAATGAATTACCAAGATTTTGTTTGATCAAATAGATAACGCAAATATGCAGGTTAATATTTTGGTAGTAAGACGATTTATTATTGAGAGATAAAGTCACCCATAAGTCCTCCGCACTCGATTGGAATGTAATTTGGGGGGTGACCAGAAGATCACTACGTGAAGCAATAAGAATTCCACCACCCATTTTTTGATTCGTTAATGCATATAATCCCTATCTCGTCTCCAAACGACGTACCTGTTGTCGAAAAGTTCCGTGTCAGCAATACCGTCGATCTACCATGTCTCGGTTATTAAAATTACATCATAATTATTTGCACACACATTACGGTAAAACGAATTAGTTTTCGTTCTTAGGCCCCGTGCGTTTTGGTAGTACATATTTAAACCACGAACAAGACTACTCGACGCCATTTCTTAAAAGTAAAAAGTTTAAGCAATTTAAAATACATTGAAATAATAAAACACAGCGTTCACTTGACTGGCTGCTTAATAAAAGTACGTTAAAATATTCACACACAAATAATTCAACAAAAGTGTCAGTCAATGACTCGCAAATCCTAAAGTAAAAAGTAGTGATTAATCGATAATAAATCGTATTCATGCGAGATTCATGCCAATTATGCGTAGCAACTAACAAGAGGACAGCAGGTAGACGAGTTTTATGAATAGGCGGCCAGCGATAAGCTAAACAAAAGAATCGGAGTAGTGAACAATAGCGAAGGTCATTTGCGACGAGCGGCACAGTGGACAGAAACATTTTATCAATTATTAAGCAGATTAACATGGTACAATTATTGTGCAGTATTTGGCAAGATGCGAATAAGAATGATAGAAAAATTATATTGAAATTAAAAGCTATTGAAATGAAATGAACAGTCTGGCAACAAGCGAAAGTGACTAAAATATAAGTGTAGGTATTATTATCATTATCTATTGGAACAGAAAAAACTGCTAGGCACGAAGTGAGTATTAGTAAAATACTTAAAATGAATATGATGAAAGTTAGTCTAGAATTTAATACACAAGTATTAAATTCTAGACTAACTTTTATCATATTCATTTTAAGTATTTTTCTAATTATGTAATTTAAGTGAATAAAGACTGACTAAATAATTTTGTTTAAATCATTTTCCCTATTGATAATTATGATAGGAGAGGTATCAGTTTTCCTGATGTGAATTTTTCCATACTTCACCCATTTGTGACTGTACTCCAGGTCGTTAGCCTTTTGTTTCGCTTTGGATAATAGCTTCTTGCCAGCAGGGGTAAGATGGTCGTTAACAAAGACACGCTGGGTGATGTTCGAGAATCCAATATCGGACGCTTTCAAAGTCTTGAACGCTCTTGTATAGGCTATAAACTCCTCCTTCACGTACCGGTTGATGAAGCTCACCACTATATTTTTTTCCTTAGAGTAAGTGGGAACACGAGCAATATAGTTGAGTTGAGATTTCAGGACCGGATAACCCGTGACCTTACCAATGTTCTCCACAATTGCGAACAAGTTTTCGTCCTTTTTGAATGGAACACCTCTTATCTCTATGTTACTTAGGCGTGTCCATTGTTCCATTGACTCAATCTGCGCCTTTAACTCAGCAACTGCGATTTCGCTACGATCCAGGCGCTCCTGCAACTTCAATGTTTCTTTAATTTTTAGGTCGAGACCAGCCAGCTTAACGTCGTATTAAACGTGAGGATGTAAATTCACAAGACGCTTTCAACTCAGAAACGTCCTTTTAATTTCTTTAAGTTCCTCAACCACTGTGCATAGGCTTGCGAACTGACGCTTCATATCACGGAGTTCGGTTAGGACCAGTTCAAATGAAGAAGAGTCCGTAGTTGGAGTTACAGGCATCTTGGGAGATAGTACTCCAGACGGAGTGAGCTTGCATTGCGGGCACCTCCATGAAGCTCTGCGATCAGCTCCCAGTTTTCTATATCCAGTTTCGGTAATACCACCGCAGGAAAAACACAGGTGGTGTTTACAAACACTGCATTGGACGCCGTCGTTTGTAATACAGTCGCAAATAAGGCAATTCATTTTGAGTTTATAAAAGGTTTTCGATATTTGAAATGTGCGACAACTAGAACGTGTTCACGGACCGAGGTTCGAACGGTAACAAACGGAATAATGCTTTGATGTCTCTAACTGAAACTCAATTCGTGAGCCATAAAATATTCAGCGAGTAATATTTACTTATAATTAAAAGTATTTGACATCTTCTTCGCTGGATGACATTTCAAAAGGAATGATGGACTAAAAAAACATGTTTAATTTCAGGAAAATGGCCGACGTAACACTTACAAGAGCTGCTCTAGGACAAGTGGCGGGTCTTGGAGATCTTTATGACGCAAGAACAGACACCTTCCCAGGATTATCAATGTTCAAGTCGAGAGTACATAGCGAAGCAGTGACCCAAATTGATAACCACTCCTCGGACATCCAAATAATTTCCAAGGAAAGCTTTCCGGAGAAGTGTGAAAAACTTAATGTTAATTCGGAGCTGCAGGTCAGTGTCCTGTCTGGCCTCTGCACTTTATCTGGATCAGGACGCTACTTAATGGACAAGAAAACATCCGCTCGTTGCGTTCGAAGTTCTCTGATTTACAATGTCAAGACTAAGGACGAGATCGTTAATGTGGGTGACAAATGTGTGCAGGAAAACGTTTCACTTGAAGCCCTTAAGACTGGAGTGGCAACTCACGTTGTCATTGGAATCTCATGGGGAGCCAACTGCATGGTCACTTGTGAGTACACCAACACAAAACAAGAAGATGTCACTGAAGTGGAGGGAAACCTTTCAGCGGAATTAAAAAAGATATATTTGTCGATAAAAGGAAATGCGACCGGCTATTTCAAAGAAGTGGACAATAGCAAAAGTCTTAACTACTCAATTAAAATACTCGGAGACATTATTCCGTCAAACCAGGAACTTCCCACAACTACTGAAGAAGCTTTAAACCTCATGAAGACAATGCCAGACCTCTTAGCTGTTTGCAACTCTGGAAAAGGAAAGCCTCTTACTTACAAATTGATGCCTATTTCAATCGTGAAGAGTTACCTAAATGTTTCGATTTCGACTGATTGTTTGGTTAAATCTGTTGATGAAGGCAGTCTACTTCGAGTTGTCCATATTTTTGGTAACATAGCACAGCAGCAACAAGAAATCAACGACTTCCATGAAGATGCCTTGGGTAATATAGTATGCTTACGTCCTCAAGAACTTGCCAGGATTACCAATCTGGTGCAGGAGTTTTCAATCGAAGAGTCTTCGTTTCGATCAAAGCTAGCAAACATTCTACAGTCCATTCGATCTGGAAGAGCTCAAGTTTCTGAGCTGGAGAACCTCATCGGAGAAAGCCAAAGGGTTTTTGGTCTTTATTTTAAGAAAAATCTAAGTGATTTCGAAGCCTTTTCTTCAATAACTAAAAAAATCAACTTCACAAAAACTTTGATTGATAACGGAGCCAAATATATTGGCAACAGAGTTTCCCTTGACGGTGAAATATTAAAGGAATTTCACAAAAAAACTTATGTTCTTTTTCTGCAAGAACACGCACAATCAGCGTACCCTGAAACGTGGGTGGATAACAGAAATCTTTTCTTCCAGGAAATGAAGAAAGGACAAGAGGCGAATTTCTTTGTTGTTGATTGCAATATTCATCCGGACTTGTGGCCCAAAGAAGATTCAATTCTAATTCGAGTTCTACAAAACGGACAAATCTTAACAGAAAATCTTCTTGCAGAACATCACGCCTTTGGAACGTCTGCTTGGACCAAATCAACCATTTCAGCTCAGAGGACCAACAACAAACCCAACAAATGTGTCAATCTACAAATTCCATGCCCTGCATCAAACTGTATCAACACTGAGTATGAATGGTTCTGTTGGAAGTGTAAAACAAATATTGAATATGGATTTGACAATTACTTTTATTGTTCCTGCGGGAAAACTCCAAAAAACACTCTTGAATTCAAATGTCCGGGAAGAAATCACGGAATTGGATTCGAAAAATCCGAAGAAAAATTCCTCGGCGAGCTTATTTCAAAACTACAAGTTAGGTACGCCTTTTAAAGAACTAAATATTCTGATACTCAGAGACACTGGGGTAGGAAAATCGACTTGGATTAATGGATTATACAAATCATAAATCCTCCGAATGCAAATATGCAAATTATGTGTGCAAAAAGTGTCACAAAAAAGAACATTTACGTAAGATGTGCACTAAAGTGAATTACGTGTATGTATTAAACACAAACTTACAACTATCATTACAGATTACCCAATGCGATAGAAGAAGCAAGTATAAAATCAATTACCATCAAAAACAAAAAACACAAACAGTATAATCATTCAAATAATTTAACATTTATAACAAATTATCCATGTCGCTAATTTTGTGAATTCGCTCAGGGTACAATGAAACAAATCTGTCTCCTTATCAATGAGGTTGATTGTGCGAAATACACGCGTCAGTGGCGCCTCCTGGAGTAAGTTCGTACGACTTCTAGGGACAACCAGTAGGTTTGGCCTTCGTCGTCGCCATATGTATCTATCTGGGACACAAACACCTATATAGCCTAACACTTCCGGATGATATATTTTACCTCTTAGTACCTTAAATAAATAGGTAATTAACCCGAGCTCCCTCCTGACGCTAAGTTTATTGTACCCTACCATACCCAGGACAAATAATGTAGGATACTGTAAAGGGTAAAACGGGTAGACCCCATATAACTTAAAATATAAGTATCTTACAAATTTATTCTGCACCTTCTCTAACATGAGGTCATACTTTTGTTCATGGGGTGCCCAAATCATTGCATTGTATTCCATATGACTCCTAACTAATGTATTATATAGAGCTATAATAGCTTGCACATTATTAACGGTTCGCAAAGTAAAACCTAGAATTCTAAACGCTTTTTTACAGATGTCAGTAATATGCCCATTAAATGTTAAATCAGATTTAAACTTTACTCCTAGATCTCTAGTTTCTTTTACCCGAGTTAAAGGAATTCCATCGATTTTATAGGAACATTCAATTGGTGTATGTTTGCGAGTAAAAGTTATAGTCAAGCATTTGGATGTATTGAATTGCAGCAAATTATCTTTGCTCCATTTGACTATCCTATCAATGTCTTCCTGAAGCTTGTCCCCGTTCCCATCTTTTACTATATTAAATGACAACTTAAGGTCATCCGCAAAGAGTAGACACTTTGAGTTCTTAACCACATTAGGTAAGTCATTTATCATAATCAGAAATTCCAAAGTACCCAGATTCGATCCCTGACTTACCCCAGACCATGTGAAATATGGATCTGATTTATGCCCCTCATATTCCACATACTGTTGCCTATCTCTCATGTAACTTGAGAAAAATTTCAGCATATGGGGGGTGAAACCAAAGCTCGCAAATTCTTTTAGAAGTATATCATTATTTACTAGGTCGAACGCTTTTTTAAAGTCAAAATATGCAGCATCGGTTTGTCCCCCACCATCCACTGTTGGCACAACATCCATCATGAGTGAAAGAAGGTTGCTCGTAGTGCTTCGACACGGCCTAAACCCGTGCTGCGCTTCCGCCAGCTGTATATTTACTTGTTCATATAAGCATTTGTATATAGAAGACTCAAACACCTTCGCCGGAGTTGATAGCACTGCTATAGGTCTGTGATCTTCGATTTTCGCTCCTGTACTTATCTTTGGGACTGGTACGACCTTTGTAAGTTTCCATATTTCCGGAAATATCGCTAAACTCAGGCATTTATTGAAAATGTAAAGCAGAGGCTCGGCAAGCACCAACCGACAATCCTTAAAAATAAATGGTGGTATTCCATCAGGGCCTACTGATTTTTTTGCTTTCAACTGTTTTAGCGCGGTAAGTACATCACTGATTTCTAAATGGTCTAAATGGTCCCGAGCTGCCCCGTTTTGCCCACCGGAATCTCCAATCGCCGTGTTCACATTCAACTCGGCTCTGTGCCTACTATAAACAGAATGAAAATATTTAGCAAACTCCGCAGCACATTGTTCGCCAGTCAAAACCTCTCCATTCATCATAACTTTTTGTTTATTCTTTTTACCTTTTTTTGAATTTACGTAATTCCAAAACGACATTGGATCCCTTTTGAGATTATTTTGTAAACATTTCATATGCTGATTATGTGTATCTTCTAAGATAGTTTTTATTTTAACCCGTAACTCCGCGAATTTTTTATAGTCTGATTCTAATTTAGACGTTTTATATTTTTTATGAAGAAGTGCTTTTTGTTTAATTGAACTAATTATTTCTCCTGTGTACCATTTTGGATACACATGACCAGAATTTGTCCCTTTACTTTGCTTTTTCGGTAAACACTTATCAAATATTGAATAAATTTCCTTATAAAAATAATCTAAACTTTGTTCTAAATCTAATGAGTAAATTGGGGTCCAATCAATGCTCCATATTAATGAATATAAGAGATTAAAATCCGCTTTATAGAAATTCCATTGTAAGCAACTTTTGTCCATGTGAAAGGATGCAGACTTACCTGTTCGGATGTTGTGGTACCCAGGTATCGTCACTGTCACTTCTAGTGGCGGGTGTTGTTTATCTACGCCTACCAGGCTAGTTTTTGATGAATGCACTTTCACACAATCATCCCAATTAAACGAACATAAAACCAAGTCTAATGTACGATTGTTAGAGTTAGCAATGTTGTTATACTGAGCGAATCCACAAAATGCTTTAAAGTATTCAAAATAATTTGTCACATTTGACGAGCACGAATAAAGATTAAAGTCACCGATCACAATGATATTTTCGTATCGAGAACTAAATTGTTCTATCATTTGAAACATAACTATATACTCATTATCACTACTACCAGGCGGAATATATACAATACACAACAAAAACAAAAAACGATTTCGTAAGAAAACGGAAGCACTGACTAATTCAAAGACATGTTTGTCAATGTTTACGCTACTCAGTCCGTGCACTGGTCACAGCTCGAAGCGCGGTGTGGCCACGAGACACGCGCCGCCCTGTTTGCGGCCATCCGCTCGATCGCTTCGCAGGATGGTGAAGCCCGGGGGAACTAACTCCGCGTCGTGGATTGAACTGTTACATCCGGTTTCCGTAATGGCGTATAAATCTGAATTTGATATTGAGATGCCCGTACAAAAATCTTCCGTTTTAGTTCTTAACCCTCTCACATTTTGATAGTATATCTCAATGGTTTGACCTGATTTCTTGGTTTGTATTTTGTTTTTGCTGCGACTGGTTGCGTGTATCACTCCTTGATTTTCGAAACCAAATCCATTCGCAGAATTCTACATTTACGGGCCAACTTTCTGATTTACATAATATATCATATAAACTTTCTGGAACTCCGATGATAAACGAGGCATAATCTCGTTCTGTCTTATGTTGTATTTTCTCTATTTTAATTTTAATTTGCTCGCTGTATAAACTTTTGACATATCTCTCTAAATTAGTTTCCGTAGTGTTTTTATTTAGACGCCATACGTGTAGGTATTTTTTGCGTTCGGTTCCCTGAATCTCATTCACACTTGATATTCCTCCTTTTTTCACATCACTGTTGGGGTACCTGGCTCTTTTCCTGTTAACAATCTTCCAACCTTCTTCATTTTTGGAACTTACCCTTTCTGTTTTACCGTTGCTCATTTCATCACTTCTTATAACCGCCTTAGTCTGAATGGTAGCCTGTTTCGTGGCCACACATTCCTTATCATTTGCTTCACTTGTGATGCGCTTCTTTACGTTTTGCTTTACCGCATCCACAAATGACACTTTGGGCACTTTTGGTATGATTTGCAGGGTATTTGACGGCAGCCCTTCATTATATGTTTTATCCAATTGTATATTTTTCTCTGTAAGCTCATCTATTTTGTTTTCAAAATTATTAATTTTATTCGACTTTTCTTGCACTACCTTCAAAATGGTTTTTACTTCTTGTAGTTCTTTTTCTGTATTTATGAATTTGCTTTGCAGTAAAAAATATTCCTTCAATAGTTCATCAAATTTCATATTCATCTCCCGTCGGAATTCCTGTAACTCTTCAAGGACTTTGCATTCATTAGTCGAAACAATGATTTCGTTGTTATTGGAACGACTACCTCGCTCAGTATTTACAAAATTACTCGGAGTATACGTGGTGTTCATGATCACTTTGCCACGGACTGGTGTTCCTGAGTTTTCCTTCCTCGGGATAGTTCGAATACATTCGGGACAGATCCACGTCTCCTTATATTGTTCCGTAAGAGAATTAAAACTTTCCACCGTGAAACCTAAGCACTTCAGATGATACAGCTTCTTACATGATTGTTGTGAACATTCCATGTACAAAACATCGTATATCGGGGCCTCGCAGCCAGAACACTTCGTCACCATTTGTGTTTAATAACAATATTTTTAAACGTAAGTAGCAATTAACTGTCACACTTAATACACATCCGACCGCTATCTTTTCTTTTATTAATTATTTATTATTTTATTTAGTCAGATTGTTAAATTATCAACTTCTTCCTACGTAATGCAATGCGAAACATGTCCCTCTGTAACTTTTTTGGCACTTTTTTTAGTGTCAGTAAATAGATATATTTTTTTACACACCGAACACACTTCAAACACGAATGACACGAAAATGTTGAAGATGACAACGGTGAGGATGATGACGACTGTAAGCTTTATTTTATTCAATCTTGGCGAGGTGAACCTACGGTAGAAAGCATTTTGATTCATAATTCTTTTAAATTCGAAATTGATAGCGGTTCAGCCGTAAGTGTTATTTCTGAAAAGTATTATCAGTCTAATTTTAGCCTAATTCCGTTATCAAAAACGTTGAGGCAATTGATTTCATATAACGGTGAAGAAATAGCATGTTTGGGTACTATTCGATTGCCGGTTTCATACGCTGGGCAAACCCAGAAATTAGTTTTCTTTGTTATTCAAGACGGAGGCCCACCACAATTGGGTCGCGATTTCATATCTAAAACTGCTATACAAGATCTGACCATATCTATCTGAGCAACTCAGAATAACACTATGCGAGTCTCTCATTCTATCCAAGTTCAACTACTGTGCCACAGTTTATGGTCCTTGCCTGCTCGCCAGGTCTGAACGGCTCATCCAGAAAGTCCAAAATGCATGTGCGCGTTTTTGTTTTCCCATCCCGCCACGCACTCATGTCACCCCTATCCTAAACTCAGCAAGTATGCTTAAAATGAAGGCACGCAGGCAGGTCCATCTAGCTTCCCTACTGTTTGACAAAAAAGCCAAATTACCTATGCTCTAAGCTGGAGCTATTTTTTTCACAGAGCAGGTTCCAAAAAAGATCATGCACTCAAGTATTCTCCATCCCAAGGCATCACTCATCAGCTTTTCGCGGATCTTTTAGATTTGCGGCTTCGAAATGCTGGAACGACATTCCCCCTCCAATCCGAGATCTGCGAACAAAGTATACGTTCAAAAACAGTCTCAAGCGTTACTATTTCGCACTACAACTTCAAGCTTCATAAATATAATACACCCACCGTAGTTTACTCTCGACAGACATCGATCACGTCCCACACCGGCGCTCGCTGCAGCTCCTCTTTTTTGTTTTTTTTTTGTCGCGTCCCACAATATCACGTAATTATATATTTTCTTTTTGTAATCATGTCAGTCAGAGATCATAATGCTATAAATGTTGGTGTTGTATGTGTTATTTTTATTTATATTTTATTATAATGTGCTTGTCTTAACTTTTTTATTTTTTTTTACTTTTTTATAGGTGTAATTTAATATTTTTATATTTAATTTAGTTTTTCTTTTCTCTGTTTTTTGTACCGCGCACCAAACGGGCCCTGCCAGAATACCAGCGTTGCCGTGACACATTTAGTGTCATGGCAACACATGCTGAGGCGGGGACCCTATTGACCTGAAGGCCATATTATTGTATTTTGTGTTATTTGTAATGTGTTTTTGTGTTGATTTTTAATCTGTATCGTTTTCATGTTTTTGTGTGTAATTTGTATCATGGTCTTTTGTGTTAATAAAATATTTCTCTCTCTCTCTCTCTCTCTCTCTCTCATACCTATCTCGATTTAAGTTGCAGCTCTCACCAGTAAAGTATGTCAGGGAATCTTACTAATACAATTACTGCAAAAGTACTCGGACCTTTTTGCAGATAAGTTAGGAGCTTTAGGGGCTTTAAGGGGGTGAAATAGGGGATGAAAGTTTGTATGAAAGTCCGTCAGTTTTGGAGTTAGGATCTTCAAATTTTATATTTAGGTTAAGGATAAAAAATAAACATTTACCTGTCCCGGCGTTTTTGGAAATTCCATCCCCAAAGGGATGAAAAGGGGGATGGAGTTTTGTAAGAAAAATCCTTTAACTTCAAAGTAAAAGTGATTTATTTTATTATTATTAGGCTCATGGTTGAAACTTAAAAACAAATAAACAAACCTATATTTTGTGATTTTACAGAAATCAACAGTAAAAAGGGTCACCTATCTTGAATTCGAATTTTTAGATTACGAATTTCACTTTCCCGAAAACGTTAACCCACTTTTTATTTTCCATAATTTTCTTTACACCGAAACACGATTGACAAAGGTTTTAAATTCCGATTTTTAGTTGTCATTTTTTTTTTCAAATTTTAAATATTTTGTAATCCCACTCAATTTTTGACCGAAGCCATTAATGACTGATGATTTAGTTTCTAGAAACATCTTCTAAATATAAAAAAAGACTAGAGGCCGGGCGTGGTTTCACCCGCGTGGTTCCCGTTCCCGTGGGAATTTTGGGATCATTTATAGCCTATGTTACTACTTGGGGTCTAAGGATTCTCCATACCAAATTTCGTATAAATCGGTCCAGTAGTTTTGAGTTTATTCGTTACATACAAAAATACAAATCTTTCCTCTTTATAATATTAGTATAGAAGAAACTGACTGATTGACTGACTGACCGACATATCAACGCACAGCCCAAACCGCTAGGTCTAGAGACTTCAAATTTGACACATAGGTGCCTAGTGAGGTCTAGGGGTGCATTTAGAGAGGATTTTTCGAAATTCTATTAAAATTCGCAGAGCGCAAAGTACTTGACGGATTGAGTTGAAATTTGGCATGTAGATAGGTAAGAAAGGATTTTCCCTTAAGGGGAATGTAGAATCTACGCGGACGCAGTCGCGGGCGGAAAAATAATACAGTATAAAAGGATTCCACGAGTACGAAGTCGCGGGTAACAGCTAGTGGATAATAAAGATAAGCTTTTACTTAAAGATAACATGAAAAATATTATATTTGGAATGGATGGTGTGGTCTGCATGTTAGATGACATCTTAATATGTACTAGTGATATTACCAGTCATATAAATACCCTGAACGCCGTTCTTTCTCGGTTACAAAATGCAGGGTTAAAGCTACAAAAACCAAAATGTGATTTTTTTAAGGATGAGGTTAGTTATTTGGGGCATATTGTATCTATAGATGGGTCAAAGAAATCACCCGAGAAAATAAAAGCTATGATAGAAGCGCCAACACCGACGAATGTTAATCAACTTCAATAATTTTTGGGGCTAGTGAACTACTATAGAAGTTTTATTCCACAAGCTTCGTCGATTCTTAGTCCGTTGTACGATTTGTTAAAAAAAGATATTAAGTGGAACTGGTCCACATCACATGAAAATGCGTTTATGAAAGTAAAGGACATTTTAACACCAAAACAATTGTTAACGCATTTTGATCCAAAACTTATTTTGACGGTGGACGCGTCACCGAGCGGACTAGGCGCGATACTACCGCAAGTAGGTAAAGATAACTTAGAAAGACCGATATCGTTTGCATCGCGGACCTTAAATGCGGCTGAAAAACGGTATGCACAGATACAAAATGAAGCCACCGCTATTATATATGATGTCCGTAGGTTTCATCAGTATTTATACGGAGGTTCAGAACCATTTATATTACGTACGGATCATAGACCGTTAATATCAATTTTTAATCCTCATAAAGGAATACCGGAGATGTCAGCTAATAGATTGCAACGGTATGCTCTGTTTCTAAGTAGCGCTGTTATTCTGACGGGGTTATAACAAAGGACACAGACAGTAAAAAACAAGTAAAATAATAATAGAAAAATAACAAAATTTATAAATAAAAATATAAAGCAATAAAATGTATAAATATAAAAAGTCATACAGGTAGATAAATAAAAATATAATATTATGGCATTATGTGCACTGTTGTTTGCTGATGTATGGGGAACGGTGTAAACTGCAATCGCGCAACTTATATTTTTTCGTCGTAGATGGTATTATGCCGTTGACATTCACTAAATTACAGGATGCTACAAGTAAAGATGTATTATTACAAAAGGTAATTTATTACATAAATAAGGGCTGGGCTCCTAAAAATTCAAATGCTGAATTAATGCCTTACTATCGTTGAAGGTCACAGCTGTCTGTTGAAAAAGGTTGCGTAATGAGAGGTAATGAGAGGTAAGATTGTTATCCCTAATAGCTTGCAACAAAGGATGTTAGAGGAGCTTCACCCTTCTCATTTAGGAACAGTGAAAACCAAAGGTGAGCATCCTTTGTTGTAAGCTATTAGGGATAACAATCTTACCTCTCATTACGCAACGATAGTAAGGCATTAATTCAGCATTTGATTTTTTAGGAGGCCAGCCCTTATTTATGTAATTAATTACCTTTTGTAATAATACATCTTTACTTGTTGCATCCTGTAATTTATAGAATGTCAACGGCATAATACCATCTAAGACGAATCAAATATAAGTTGCGCGATTGCAGTTTACACCGTTCCCCATACATTGTTCGGTGCACGCGCACCGACCGCGCACATCCTTAGGCTACACAACGGCGGGTTCGACTGGGAACGGCAAGCTAGCGCGAGACAAATAGTCTGCGCTGTTATCGGCACTGCGTATGTTCTCTATTGTATAGTTATAGCTACTTAGAAACGGAGCATACCGTTGCAATCTATTAGCTGACACCTCCGGTATTCCTTTATGAGGATTTAAAATTGATATTAACGGTTTATGATCCGTACGTAATATAAATGGTTCTGAACCTCCGTATAAATACTGATGAAACCTACGGACATCATATATAATAGCGGTGGCTTCTTTTTGTATCTGTGCATACCGTTTTTCAGCCGCATTTAACGTCTTTCTATGTTATCTTTACCTACTTGCGATAGTATCGCGCCTAGTCCGCTCGGTGACGCGTCTACCGTCAAAATAAGTTTTGCTTTTGGATCAAAATGCGTTAACACTTGTTTTGGTGTTAAAATTTCCTTAACTTTCATAAACGCATTTTCATGTGATGTGGACCAGTTCCACTTAATATCTTTTTTTAACAAATAGTACAACGGACTAAGAATCGACGAAGCTTGTGGAATAAAACTTCTATAGTAGTTCACTAGCCCCAAAAATTATTGAAGTTGATTAACATTCGTCGGTGTTGGCGCTTCTATCATAGCTTTTATTTTCTCGGGTGATTTCTTTGACCCATCTATAGATACAATATGCCCCAAATAACTAACCTCATCCTTAAAAAAATCACATTTTGGTTTTTGTAGCTTTAACCCTGCATTTTGTAACCGAGAAAGAACGGCGTTCAGGGTATTTATATGACTGGTAATATCACTAGTACATATTAAGATGTCATCTAACATGCAGACCACACCATCCATTCCAAATATAATACTTTCAATAGCCCGTTGAAAAATAGCCGGCGCGCTAGCTAAACCGAACACAAGGCGCGTAAATTTAAATAAAACGCGATGCGTATTAATACAAGATAAGTTTTGGGACTGCTCATCAAGTAAAAACTGATTGTAGGCCATGGAAAGGTCTAACTTAGAAAAACATATACCACCCTGCAACTTTGAAAATGACTCACTAATAGTGGGAAGCGGGTACTGTTCAACTAAAAGTTGTTTATTCAACCCAACCGAGTAATCGGCACATAACCGCACTGAGCCGTCGCGTTTTAATACTGGCACAATGGGCGATGCATATTCTGAATGTTCTGTTGGAACCAAAATACCCAAACTGGCTAATCTATTAATTTCTTGTTGCACCTTGTCGGGTAACGCGAATGGCATAGGGCGCGCTTTAAAAAAAATGGTTTCATGTTATCTTTGCCGTTCCAAGATTTCGGCTTGAAAAATGCAGTCGCTCGTTTTTGGGGAAAGGCAAAGCCTTTTTTAATAAAGTTCCACAACATGTGATTGAGCTGCCTTTGCATAAATTTAAAATATATGTTAAAAAAACGCTCTTAAGCAAAGGTTATTACAAGGTAGATGATTATTTGAAAGACCAAAATGCATAGAAGTGATACTAACATAAAACATGACTATTGTAATTGTATAAAAGGAAAATATTCTAATAACTGAGTATAAGAAAATTTTCCTCTTATATTAAATATGTTTCAAGATTGTAGATTTGTGTTTGGCAACGACATGTGCCTTTGCAAATGTTGTTGCTTCTGTTAAAGCTGATAAGTTTCTTGCGGCCGTTCTTCTTATCAGTTAAAAGATGTCCTGAATGGCTGGTAGGAAAAAAATGGACGATTCAAAAGCACTTATCTATAAGTCTATTTGAATAAAAATCTTTGACTTTGACTTTAAGTAAAAGCTTATCTTTATATCCATTAAAAGCTCCTAACTTATCTTAAAAAAAGGTCCGAGCACTTTTGCAGTAATTGTATTAGTAAGATGTCAGATTCCCTGACGTAATTTACTGGTGAGAGCTGCAACTTAAATCGAGATATGAAATCGCGACCCAATAGTGGTGGGCCTCCATCTTGAATTACAAAGAAAACTAATTTCTGGGTTTGCCCAGAGTATGAAACCTGCAATTGAATAGTACCCACACATGCTATTCTTCACCGTTATATGAAATCAATTGTCTAAACGTTTTTGATAACGGAATTTGGCTAAAATTAGATTGATAATACAAATACAAATACAAAATGCTTTATTTCGTTAACAAACCACGTGATTACAAAAATTGAGATGACATTCCTAGTAAGTATAAAAATACCATCAGGAAGCCATCGCTCTTCCACTTTCATTGTCTGTCAGGTAAGTTTAATTAAAACAATGCAATGGAAAAAAGTAAATTAAAAAATAGGGTCATAGCAATATAAAACAAAAAATATTGATACATTTTTTTTTGTTTTTTTCTATTTTTGCATGCTTAAGTGTGCGTGTGTGTGTGTGTGTGTGTGTGTGGGTGTGTGTGTTGATTGGTTGGTCTCTCAAATTTATTCATGCCAATAATTATTCATTATGCCACTTAAATTAATTTACACATTTGTTAATAATTTTTCAGTATTTATGTAATCAAGGGATTTAAGCCAAGCGGTTACGGTTTTTTTACATTTAAAATAGTTTATGGGAAGAATATTAAGTTTCTTGTTTATTTGGTTATAAAGATAGTTTGCCTGTTTATCATGCTGTCTAGCTGCAAAGGCTGTTTTAACTAATTTTATGGGAATAGCTCTGTCTTTTCGTCTTCTATTGTTTATGTTCGGATCGAAGTTTATCGATTTATGTAGTCTAAGTATGGAGTTAAGGACATATAATTTTCTAACTGTCAGGAGTTCGGCAAGAGTGTATAATTGAACTGTTGGAAACTTATAAGGAAGAGAATACATCACTTTGAGTAGGGCTCTTTGAGTTCTTTCTATTTCCAGAAATTTTGTCTTACAGGCCCCACCCCAAACTGGAATACAGTATGTTAGTATGGATTGCGCCAGTGAAACATAGATTCTGTTGAGTAGTTCTCTATTTGCAACGTGTCTAAGTTTTTTAAAAATACCCATAAGTTTTCTGATCTTGGTCATAATACTTTCAAAATGTAAGTGCCAGGATAGACGTTGGTCAAGTATAACTCCTAAATATTTAGTTGAGTCAACCTTTTTAATTGTCTGACAAGAACAAGAACAAGATGGATTTTGATGGTTGCAGGCGTTGCAGCAGTTATGCAATTTTATTAGGAAATCATCTTTTGGTTGAGTTCTTTTGTCGATTGTGAAACATATGTAGTTAGTTTTAGAGACGTTTAAGGTGAGGAGGTTTGCATTCAACCACTCTGCTATCGTACGTAACCCAGTTTCTGCAGTACTTTGCACTTCTGCCCATGTGTCTCCTGAAAATACTATGGCCGTATCATCGGCATATGAAAATATATTTGCGTTGTGTAGTTTTAAATTGCAAAGTTCATTTATGTACAGCAGAAATAAAGTCGGGCCCAATACACTCCCCTGAGGTGCACCATAGGGCATGTTTGCTAAGTCACTAATGTAGCTCCCCAGTTTAACTTGTTGTTTTCTGTTATGCAAGTAACTTGTAACTAGAGCAAGTGGAGCACCTCGGAGACCATATTGTTCGAGCCTGTCTACAAGAGTGGGAACAGAGACGGTGTCAAATGCTTTTTGTAGGTCAAAAAACACTGTGAGACATTTTTTGCCACCGTCTACATGTTTTACTATCAGAGACGTTAATGCGGTAACTGCATCCTCAGTAGATAGTCCATTTCTAAAGCCGTATTGTGAATTCGACAGGATGTTGAATTGGTTTAGGTAGCTTATTAATCTTATATTCATAATTTTTTCAAGAACTTTAGAAATAAAATAAATAATAATAACAATAATAATAAAAGTTTATTTCATTTTAAGGCAAGTTTATACAATAGTTTGTGACCGAAGTCATATTTTAAGCAATTTTTGCCTGTACCAGATGACTGCGCTCTTCCATTACATGTTTATACTTTAACTGTGCTACATTTATAGGTATTTTTAACAAATTTTTAGAAATGGATGTCAAAACTGATATCGGGCGGTAGTTACTGACATTATCCCTATCGCCACTCTTGTAAACAGGTGTAACAATTGCTTGTTTTAAGGAGCAAGGAAAAATGCCTAATTGAAAGCAGAGATTGGCTAAGTGGCAAATAACTGGTACTAACAATTTGTGTGCTATTTTAAGAACCTGGTAGATATATTATCCCATCCAGGAGAACTATCCGACTTTAGACTCATAAGCACGTTGTAGACTTCTTTGTGATCTGTATCTAACAAAGCAAATGAAGATGGTTGGGATAGGAACTTGTTTTTGTTTAATGTTAAATTTTTTGGTAAATAAGTAATACTTTTCAGAAATAACACTTACGGCTGAACCGCTATCAATTTCGAATTTGAAAGACAGATTATGAATCAAAATGTTTTCTACCATAGGTTCACCTCGCCAAGATCGAATAAAATAAAGCTTACCGTCGTCATCATCCTCACCCTTGTCACCTTCAACATACACGTAATTCACTTTAGTGCACATCTTACGTAAATGTCCTTTTTTGTGACACTTTTTGCACACATAATTTGCATATTTGCATTCGGAGGATTTATGATTTGTATTTGTATAGCCTTCTATGAACGCCACAATAGGCGTTAGCAAGGAGAGGCCTATGTCCAGCAGTGGACGTTCACAGGCTGATGATGGATGATGATGATGATGATTTGTATAACCGCACACACTTCACTTTATGACCACTTCCACCTTTGGACAGCTTGAACAACCGGTTATGGGGAACGACAGATCCGGATGCGCTGGCGGAGGTTGTGCCGCTAACTTGTGGGTGAGTGTTGGATAGAAGTTTGTTTATAGAATAACAGAAATAAAATACTAAATTAATTTCAACACTAGTTATATTTTTATTTAGGTTTTGAATGAGGTAGGCACTGCTTAATTGCCTATATGGAATGCACGCCTCTGCTAATAAGTAAATATCCCTTGTTCTTCGTACATAACTGAGTTACATAACTAGCTATGTACAAAGATAAAATATTCTTCATACAAAACCGGGTTATACTTATGGTAAATTTTAATTAGAAAAATATTAGAAAAAATTAACTCCGCCACAAGTGAATTCTCAGACAGGAATCGAACCCGCCACCTTTGGAAATCGGGTCCAATGCTCTAACCGCTGAGCTACCGAGACTTGCGAACCACCGTCGAAATTCTCCAATACTTTTATATTTTTAATACGCTGTAGGCCAACGTTGTCACATCAATGCTAGGAATATCCTTGCATTCGAAAGAAACATCTTTTCAGGTGTTTAACGATCGATTAAGATGCAACTGCCAATAATTTATGATTTTGTAATTTTTGCATTTTTCAATGCTATTTTTATACTTATGGTAAATTTTTAATAAAAAAATATTGGAAAAATTAACTCGGCTACAAGTGAATTCTCAGACGGGAATCGAACCCGCCACCTTTAGAAATCCGGTCCAATGCTCTAACCGCTGAGCTACCGAGACTTGCGAACCACCGTCGAAATTCTCCAATACTTTTATATTTTTAATACGCTGTAGGCCAGCGTTGTCACATCAATGCTAGAAATATCCTTGCATTCGAAAGAAACATCTTTTCTGGTGTTTAACGTTCGATTAAGATGCAACTGCCAATCATAAATGATTTTGTAATTTTTGCATTTTTCAATGCTATTTTTATACTTATGGTAAATTTTTATTTATAAAAATCCTTTACGATAGAATGACGCGTTCAAAAGCTTTCAGACAAGGCGTCGCGCGTGGCATCAACTTTAAACAAAAATAAGTGATTTGAAGTGCTTAAGTGATTAAAGTAATTACCAAAAAGTTTTGAAACATTTGATGTATATTTTACTAGTTTCGGAATAAAGTTCTAATATCTTAATTAATGCTTTCTTCCCAAATGAAAAATATGCTGCGGTATTTTCATGGATTTCCAAAACATTTCATTTTAGATGTTTTACTTTGCAACTGCTGAGGTGTTTATAATAACTTGTTGATTAAGCCCGCAACATTTGGGCCAGGCTGGATGTATGTTTTTTAATTATATTTTGAATTTTCTTAGATATATTTAACAAATTAAGACAAATCATATTAAACATTCTCGGCTAATCCGACATTATTAAATTCACTTTAACAAGTTCAGAAGCATAATTGAGTAGATGATCCACTTTAAACCTTCTCATACAAATTTAAATTTTCTTTGAAATTACCTTTACAGCTATAAAGGTGCCGAAACGTCGGGAAAATCAAAAAACCCCTAAAAAACCTAAAAATTACGGACAATTACAACTTAGTTCGTGGAAATATAGCGCGTTTGATATCCGTAAAGGTTGTTTTATTTCAATGAACAGTGCGCGCCATAACATAAGATGTACGTATTTAAATTTTCTCTTTTCAAACGGAATAGTGCTTTGATGTCTCTAACTGAAACTCAATTCGATAGCCATAAAATATTCAGCGAGTAATATTTACTTAATACTTAAAAGTATTTGACATGTTCTTCGCTGGATGACATTTCAAATGGAATGATGGACTAAAATAATATGTTTAATTTCAGGAAAATACCCGACGTAACACTTTCAAGAGCTGCTCTAGGACAAGTGGCGGGTCTTGGAGATCTTTATGACGCAAGAACAGACACCTTCCCAGGATTATCAATGTTCAAGTCGAGAGTACCTATCGAAGCAGTAAACCAACTTGATAACCACTCCTCGGACATCCAAATAATTTCCAAGGACAGCTTTTCGGAGAAGTGTGAAAAACTTAATGTTAATGCTGAGCTGCAGGTCAGTGTCCTGTCTGGCCTCTGCACTTTATCTGGATCAGGACGCTACATCAGTGACAAGAAAACATCCGCTCGTTGCGTTCGAAGTTCTCTGATTTACAATGTCAAGACTAAGGACGAGGTCGTTAATGTGGGTGACAAATGTGTGCAGGAAAACGTTTCACTTGTAGCCCTTAATAGTGGAGTGGCAACTCACGTTGTCATTGGAATCTCATGGGGAGCCAACTGCATGGTCACTTGTGAGTACGCCAACACAAACCAAGGAGATGTCACTGAAGTGGAAGGAAACCTTTCAGCAGAATTAAAAAAGCTATCTTTGTCGATAGAAGGAAATGCGACCGTCGATTTCGAAGAAGTGGACGATAGCAAAAGTCTTAACTACTCAATTAAAATACTCGGAGACATTCTTCCTCAAAACCAGGAACTTCCCACAACTACTGAAGAAGCTTTAAACCTCATGAAGAAAATGCCAGACCTCTTAGCTATTTGCAACTCTGGAAAAGGAAAGCCTCTTACTTACAAATTGATGCCTATTTCAATCGTGAAGAGTTACCTAAATGTTTCGATTTCGACTGATTGTTTGGTTAAATCTGTTGATGAAGGCAGTCTACTTCGAGTTGTCCATATTTTTGATAACATAGCACAGCTGCAACAAGAAATCAACGACTTCCATGAAGATGCCTTGCGTAATAAAGTATGCTTACGTCCTCAAGAACTTGCCAGCATTACCAATCTGGTGCAGAAGTTTTCAATTGAAGAGTCTTCGTTTCGATCAAAGCTAGCAAACATTCTACAGTCCGTTCGATGTGGAAGAGCTCAAGTTTCTGAGCTGGAGAACCTCATCGGAGAAAGCCAAAGGAATTCTTGTCTTTATTTTGATAAAAATCAAAGTCATTTCGAAGCCTGGCCTTCAATAACTGAAAAAATCAACTTTACAAAAACTTTGATTGATAACGGAGCCAAATATATTGGCAACGAAGTTTCCCTTGACGATGAAATATTAATGGAATTTCACAAAAAAACTTATGTTCTTTTTCTGCAAGAACACGCACAATCAGCGTACCCTGAAACGTGGATGGATAACAGAAATCTTTTCTTCCAGGAAATGAAGAAAGAACAAGAGGCAAATTTCTTTGTTGTTGATTGCAATATTCATCCGGACTTGTGGCCCAAAGAAAATACAATTCTAATTCAAGTTCTACAAAACGGACAAATCTTAACAGAAAATCTTCTTGCAGAACATCGCTTCTTTGGAACGTCTGCTTGAATCAAATCCCTCATTTCAGCTCAGAAGATCATCAGCAAATCCAACAAGCATGTCAATCTACAAATTCCATGCCCTGGAACAAACTGTATCAACACTGAGTATGAATGATTCTGTTGGAAGTGTAAAACAAATATTGAATATGGATTTGATAATTACTTTTATTGTTCCTGCGGAAAAGCTCCCAAAAGCACTCTTGAATTCAAATGTCCGGGAAGAAATCACATAGTTGGATTCGAAAAATCCGAAGAAAGCTTCGTCGACGAGCTTATTTCAAAACTACAAGCTACGCCTTTTAAAGAACAAGTCCGATCTCTGGAAGAGCAAGTCCGATCTCTGGAAGAGAGTATGGAAAGTAATCATGAAAATGTAACCATTATCACTCCGGAAAAAGTTGAAGAAACTATAAAGAAGCTTTATGCTCTTAAGCACAACGGAAAATTACTCCAAGACGCTATGAAAGCAGTTTTGAACTCCCAACGTAATGAAGCCGCTTGCCTTCAAGAAACTGTAATTCCATATGTAGAGCAACCAGGGGGTTCAAAAACTGGCTACAATTTTCTTGTGAAAATGTTGAAAAAAATTTCATATAAGCTCTAGTGAAACAGTTGAAAAGTATGCAAATATAATCATTTCTTATTATTGTTGCTCGGTGAATTAATTTGATAACAATTCTTATTGCATATCATTCATGTGACCTAACATTAAAAACAATTGTGTTGACGGTTAATGTTATCTGTCTGTCAATGTAATAAATCGTATTTGTGTGTCCAGCTTTTCTCTTTTTCATTAGTATCATACAAATGATATTGAATTATCATATTAACAGTAGCGAACTATTTGATTCTAGATACACTGTATACCGTAGAGACCGGAACTGTTCGAAATCAACAAAGATGGATGGTGGAGGCGTTATGATCGCTATCTCGCGTCACATTCCTTCTTCCCGTCTACAACAGTGGGAGACAGAATGTGAAGACCTTTGGGTTTCTGTACAATTAAAAATAAACAATGTCATCCAGAATATTGCTATCTGCGCTATATATCTCCCTCCACCAGTCAAATCAAACTCTCTTATTTGCTTTCTAAATAATGTTAACGATGTTTCTAACAATGTCAACAATTTAATTATTTTAGGGGATTTTAATCTGGGTACTATAAGTTGGAATAAGAGCGAAGATGGTGACAACCATATGAAACGGTCTAACTATACTTGTACTTTAGGGTATTCGCTCATTGACTTTTTATGTGTTAATGATTTTAAACAGCTGTGATGATAAGGTTTTAGATTTAGTAATCACAGATATCCCATATGCGAAAGTATCCAAACCTCTCGACCTTTTAAGTAAATTGGATCCAAAGCATCCCAATCTTTTAGTCACTTTGTTAAGCCCAACTGTATCTTGTCTCCAGCCCAGGAAACGATCAGGTTATAATTTTTATAAGGCTTACTTTTCTGAAATAAACTCAGAGTTGGAATGCTTTGATTGGCTCCAAGAATTTCAGGATTGTACTGATGTAAATGCAATGATATCTCTATTTTATAAAAAACTGAATGATGTCATTGAGAAGACTGTACCGAAACGTAGCATTAAGGCCTCTAATTATCCGAGGTGGTTCAGCAATGCATTAATTAAATTGCTTTCTGAGATAAACAAAATACGTTGTAAATACCGTAAATACCGGAATCCCTGCGATAAATTGGAATTTGAATTGTTGCGTAATCGTTGTCACAGTCTCATAGATCATTGTAGTGACTATAAATCAAAAATGGAAGATAATAATACCTCACAATATAAAATCATTTTTTCAATTTGTTAAACAGAAGCGCTGTAGTTTATCTAACCTGCCGTCTCAAATGAAATTAAACGATCAGACCGCAAGTTCTGGTCATTTCAAACCTTTTTGCCCAACACTTTTCTTCTACTTTCAGCCTTAGCAACCAAGCCCCATCTTGTGACCGCGGTGACAATGTAATTCCACCTGCTTTTATTAGACTTTTTGGGCCGTCATTACCATTGCCCCTTACCCTGATATTCAATCGTTCCTTGATCGACGGCGTTTTTCCTGACGAATTTAAAAAGGCAAAAATTCTTCCTATTTTTAAAAAGGGCGATTCTTCGGACATTAAAAACTACCATCCCATTTCCATTTTATCAGCAAACTGTTCGAGTCTCTGTTACAACCTATATTAGGTCGTCACGTGGACAAAGCTCTATCGGATCATCAACATGGTTTTAGAAACGGTCGCTCCACTCAAACCAACTTAGCCTCGTTTATAACCGAAGTTGCTAGAAATATAGACAATGCCTAGCAAACAGACGTTATCTACACAGACTTCAGCAGCGCTTTCGACAAGGTTAGTCACCCCCTGCTTCTGTTAAAGCTCAAATCACACGGTGTCGATGGGACTTTGTTACGGTGGTTTGATTCATATTTAAAAATTAGACCGCAACAAGTTGCTGTCGAGGGTTTTGAATCAAAACATTATCACGCAACCTCGGGCGTTCCTCAAGGGTCCCACTTAGGTCCAACGCTATTTCTCATATTTGTTGACGACATCACAGCTCAAATCGAACATAGCAAGTTTTCTCTTTTTGTCGATGACCTTAAATTATACCGTATTGTTAGCTGCCGTGAAGATATGCGTTTACTCCAGCAAGACATAAATAACATAACCAATTGGTGCGATTCTAATCAAATGTGCTTAAATGTCAGAAAGTGCCACCACATAAAAATTACTAGCAAAAAGAACTTGTTTCCCTCTGAATATAACATCAAGGGAGACATTTTGTCGGAAGTTAATGAAATTCGCGATTTGGGTGTTATTGTAGACAGTAAACTAAGTTTTGTTTCCCATTATAGACAACATAGTTAAAAAGGCGGCCGCGTTATTAGGGTTTATTAAGAGGGCTACTAAAGGTTTTCGTTCGGTCACAGTACGAATCATATTATTTAACGCCTTGGTCAGAAGTGTATTAGAGTATGCAAGTGTTGCGTGGAACCCTATATATGCCATTTACTCTCAACGCATCGAAAATATACAGCGGGCATTCACCAGACATATTTCATTTATATCACCAGGCATATCCCATAGAACGCCCTACGACCATCGCCTGTCATTCTTCCATATTCAGTCCTTACGTCAGCGCCGAAATATACACGACTTAACTTTTCTGCACGGTCTTCTCAATGGTTGCATGAAATGTAATGACCTCGTGGAGGGCGTCAAACTCAACGTACCGTTCCGTCCGCCTCGCCAGCCAAAAAACAAAACTTTCGCGTTACCTCCTATCAGGACAAATGTTGGCCAAAACGCTCCTCTTTATCGTTGCAGCGCGAAATATAACGAATTAAATAAAAATAACGTTGCTGGCATGGACATTTTCCACGACTCATTAAATAAATAAAAAAAAATGTTCTCAGTCTACTCGAGTCTCCGGAGTAGAACTGCTACCTACATCTGCCTATGTTATAAAGTTTTTTTTTTATTATTTTAATAATTGTTTATTCTAATAGATAGATAGATAGATAAAAAATTTATTTGCATCTTTAACACACATGAAATAAATAAATAATAGTTAAGTTTTCTATTTCCCTCTCTGAATATGTACTTAGTATGCATATGTATGAAATTATGTTTAAAATTTTCAGTATTATAATAATAAATGTAAACGTAATACAAATTATTCTGCAAATGTTGTGTATGCCTGTAATTGGTATATATATATATAAGAACTTTTATTGTAAACTTGTAATATCTATGAATGTATGATATATATACTGTTGGTGTACCTTTTCCATAAATAAATAAATAAATAAATGGAAATTTATTTGAGAGTGACTACATAACTTCGGGGTAGTAGGTATGTTGCCTCTCTGAATTATGAATAAATAAGGTAGTCGAATGAGTAATAGAATATTGCAGGTCAGCACAAGGAACATAAAATCGAGGCATGGGTTGAAAGTATTCAAAGGAGTTATTAAAAACTGTAAAGCTAGAGTCTAGAATCCACTCTAGAATTCGCAAAATGTTGGCGGTTATCAGGGCCTTTGCGAATTCTATTTCTATATGTTTTGTTTTTCTAGATCTTGTTCCCTTTTTTTAGCTAGTTTAGTTTATGCTTCTTATAAATTTTGAAGTTAGTTGTAACTGTAACTAAACTCAAATCATTCCCCAACACTTTACACACTACCACTATACATTATAGGCCCATGTTTTCGAAATTTTCAACACTCCTCAATAACAACTAAAATCCCCATACAGATATATTTAATCCTCTTCAATAAATCCGCAGGGCCCCCTAGAAAGTTTTCCACTACCCTTCAAGGGCCCAAACTATTATGGAAAAACACTTGCACAATCTATCTCAACTTGTCCATGTTTTCTCAACACCATGTACCCTGCTTACCTACTTCCCATTCATAGCCCAAAATCCAGTAGACTCGTATCTACTTCCTTTTCAGGACCCTGTACCTTCCAGGCTCGTATCTACTTCCCATTCAGGGCCCAGAACCCTGCACACTTTTGTTTGGAAACAAGCCATTTGTCGGCAACTTGGGCCTTTTAGAGGTAACTTTGACTTTAAAGTGTGACGGGGCTTCTAGTCCGGCAGCACTAGAGTCGCCGGATCGTCGGAACCGCCGCACTCGTTTAATAAAATAATAGAATCGTTCACAGAGACTTGTTTTATTAATTAATGGTAATAAAGAACTGAAACAATATAAAAATACAAAGATATAGAAAAGTCCTAGTTATAAATACTGAATCTAAATAATGAGTAAAAAAGTAGGTAGTTATGCTTACCCCGTGTATCGGGTTCCTGATGTATATAGAGAAATATATTATGGTTGGTTTATAAAAATATAATTTAAAAGCAGCGTCTAGCCTGCTGTCTTCTGTAAGATTATGTCAAAATGAGTCGAACAGGAATCGTGGAACGGAGAAAATTTGAATTTAGACAGAACAGATAAAATATAATTTGATTACCATAAAGTGAGACTACGTAGTTTCTAACCATTATAGAGGTTTCATCCATCCATAAGGCTAGAACGAAATGGCATCGTTACAATACCGGGGCGGCCGGCGCAAAAAAATCTTTAAGGATTTTTTTGTAAAAGAAACAATATGGCAATGTTAACGATGTCGTTTCTGCACTTAACTTAATTTGGAAAATAGATAGGTAGTAACAAACAAGTCTCTTTTATAAAAAATACAATATAAGTAATAACATATTAACTAATTTAATGGATGTGCATGATATAATTTTGAGTATGTGAATGGTTTTTACAGTGAGAAATTTACACTAGGTTGGTTCCGGTTCCATATAAATACTAACATCCGTCATATCTATCAAAGTCTTAATTCATCAAGTTTTGAATTAAGGCAACAGTCAAGTAGAGAAATCTTATATAATAGAAGATATTTCTCATAAAACCAACCCAGATAGTGCAGGCTTATTTAAATATGCCAGTCAGGCTTTTGGTGATCATGTTCAGTGTATATGTGTGTGATGAACGTCATGTGTAAGTGTTTGTGTATATTGTCTTAAAATTTACAAGTTTACTAACCATAATAAATGGTCAGGAAAATAATGTTTAATCTCGTTAGAGAATATAAGTAAGTACCTAGTATAATAAGGTAATACTAATAAGTAAGTTAGAAGTATGCAACTTATTACGATAGTCGTAAATACGACAGTAATGTTACAAAATTAGAACGTAATCATCTTATATGTACAGAATTATGCATTAATAAAGTAGTTGATGGTTAGCCAAAAGGATGGAGGTGTATATAAAAATAGAACATAATTATATAAATCATAAGATTATGTGACATGCATCACGCTTAAAGTAGGTATGTGTCTCGTAGAAGACATATAGGAGCCTCGAAATGAAACCCAAAATGGTATTTAACTTGAATTTATGCAAATTTTAATAAACTTTACAGAGCCATAAGTAATCGGTAATCGAACAGGTTGAATAAAAAAAATGTGAAAGGTAGGTACTACAATTATATGAGAGAACGCCTAATACAATTTGTCAAGCCGGTAATACGTCGCGATGAGATTGCTGTTACAGAAATAGTAGGTACTTCATGGGCTTGAACATCTTCCCCCGCGTTGAAAGGTAAGCTTTCAAGAGTTCAACTCTTCTGCCGTCGGTAAAGGACATAAACGAACCAAAGGTCTTCTCACAAGTCCCTTAGCAGTTTTCAAATCAGCCACTCGATGAATGTTATCTGATCCAGGGTACAAATGAACCACTCGTCCTAAACGCCAACAGAGAGGTGGAATATTATCCTCTTGTATTATGACCAAATCATCAAGTTTGATTCTTGAATTATCGATCCACCATTTCGTGCGTTGTTGGAGTTCTGCCACATATTCTTTCTGCCATCGAGCCCAAAAGTGCTGTCGAATTTTCTCAATGCGCTGGTATCGCTGCAGACTGATATCTTTAGTTTCTTGAAAATCTGGTGCTGGCAGTGAAGTAAGCGGTCTCCCGATAAGAAAGTGACCAGGTGACAGGTAATGGAAATCCTCGGGAGAGGAAGAAAGGGGGCAAAGAGGACGACTATTTAAAATTGCCTCAATCTGAGCAAATAAAAAAAAAAATAAAAAAAAAAAAAAGTTTATTCCAGTTCCTCAATCAACATTGAACACAAGATATTGGAACACTCCTTTTAAGTATTTTAAAAACACTTGTGTCAGGAGTGTCCGCTCTTCCTAAAACTTAATAGATACAAACGATTGAGTTTTTAAGAGTAACTTTTAGGGTAATAATTATAAGTTAATTACAAAAAAAAATATAGTGCATGCATGTGTGAGTGTATGATGTGTGTGTGTGTGTGTGTGTGTATGTATGAGTGTATGAATGTGTCAGTACTTAGTGATTAATTAATCTTTTATTATATTAATTTATTATGACATTCATGATTTAACCTCTAAAAGGCATTCAGTTTCACTATAAGATAATTGTTTTAACCAAGCCTGAAGTATGCTTTTACAATCATAGGTTTTTAATGGATACACACTTAGTTTTTTATTAACAATATTATATATACGTGCTGATTGTCGATCATACTGTCTACTAGCAAAAACTGTTTTCGTGTGTCTTATTGGTATTACATTATTTTTCCTTTTCTTATTTAGCGCATTGTTAAAACCAGTCGATCGGTGAACCTTAAGTACTACGTTTAAAATATATAATTTTCGGACAGTGAGTACTTCAGCATATCGGTACAAACCTTCTGTCGAAAATCGACGAGGCTTAAAGTGCATAATCTTTAATAATAGTCTTTGAGCCCTTTCTAGCTCTAATATTTTTGTTTTTGTAGATCCACCCCAAACTGGTATACAGTAGCTTAAAATTGACTGCGTTAGTGCGATGTATATTTTCTTTATAAGTTCTTTGGTAACTACGTGTCGTAATGATTTATAAATCCAAATGAATTTACGGACTCTACTTATAATTAGGTCTATATGTGAGTGCCAAGATAGCCTTTCGTCAACCATAATACCTAGATACTTGGTACTACCGACTTTGTTTAAAGAAGGACAGGTGCAATTAGATGTTTTTAGATGTTTGGGAGTCACAAGTATGTATTCTTAATGTGAAGTTGTTCTGTGGTTGTGTCCTTTTGTCTATTGAGAAACACATGTAATTAGACTTTGTTACATTTAAGGAGAGGAGGCTAAGATGAAGCCATTGTGCTATTTGCCTTAGACCCTTTTCTGCGGAATTATGTACTTCATCCCAAGAGACACCAGCAAAAACAATGGCTGTATCATCAGCATAACAAAATATTTGGCCGTTTTCTATTGGGAGATTACACAAGCTATTAATATAAATTAGGAATAAGGTTGGGCCGAGGACGCTTCCTTGTGGAACTCCGTAGCTTACATGTTCCTCCTCACTTATATACTCACTAATTTTTACGCGTTGAGTCCTTCCAGAAAGATAACTTTCAAAGAGAGCGAGTGAGTTCCCACTGATTCCACTAGCTTCCAGCCGTTGTAGGAGGATGGGGACGGAAACGGTGTCAAATGCCTTTTTTAGGTCGAGGAATACTGTGAGGCACTTTTTACCCTGATCCACCTTAGAAACGATCAATGACGTTATAGCTGTAACAGCATCCTCGGTTGTCAAACCTTTACGAAAGCCGAACTGGGCACCTGATAAAATATTGAACTTGTTAAAATATTGTGTTAATCTATTATTAATGAGTTTTTCCAAAACTTTACAAAGAGCCGGCAGCACAGATATTGGCCGAAAGTTGTTAACATCGCTTACGTCGCCCCCCTTGTACACTGGCGTAATAATAGCCTGTTTAAGGAGACTAGGGAATGTACCAATTTGGAAACATAGATTAGCTAAATGTGTCAAAATTGGGACAATTATGTGTTGACATTGTTTAAGAAACGCAGTAGGTATGTTGTCCCACCCAGGACTACTCCCCGAATCTAACCCAAGTAGAATCGCTCTTACTTCATGTTCGTCAGTTGGAACAAGGAAGAATGATGTAGGTTGTGTATTCACAGTGTCTGAATCTGTTAAAGGTGGTACAGTATTGGTAATAATATTTTCCGCTAAAGTTTTTCCAATATTGGCGAAAAAGGCATTCACATAATTTACTGAGTTAAAAGGCAGAGACTCGACGTACAAAAGATTTATGTTAGTAGTTTTAGGTGGTTTGAAATGGGTTATTTTATTTACAGCTGTCCACATTGCTTTTGCGTTTTTAGATGACTCAACTATTTGTTTTCTTTGGTATTGCCTTTTTAGTTTTTTTATCAAATTGCTACAGAAGTTGCGAAATCTTTTAAAAATTAGTTTTGATATCTGATTGTAGGGATCCATTTTTAGTTTCATTTGCATTTTGTTACGTAGTCGAATACAACGCAGTATGCCATCTGTGATCCAGGGCTTAAGAGCCCGTTTAGATCTATGATTGATTATGACTTTACTGTTATCTGATAGAGACTTTTTAATGTAAGAAATTAAATTATGAACTATCGTATTTGTCGTATCGTATATATTGATTTTAAACCAGACATTATTTAAAATTACAAACAATTCTTTCTAAACATTATTAGCAGAAAACATGGGCACTGTTAATAAAACTCATTAAAAGTTAAAGAATAAAAGTTACATGTGGGTACTCAAAAACACATGGTAAATTATTTGGTCATGACCTGAGGAAACAAGAATCAGTGGAAGCGTCCTTCCATGAATCTATTCTGAAGCTAAATGTAAAATCCTAAGTTACTTCTATATTAAAATTACATTAATACAACCGTTTTACATGTCGATGAAATTCTCAAACAAAAAGTACACAAAAACATACGGAGTTCGTTGTTAGCTTACGCAGCCATCCTCCAAGGTGTTGGTGCACTCACTCTCCCATGCATCAGAGGAGAACACTTCTATATTCTGTGGCCTGAGACGAGACACACTGCATCAAGGGGACATGTGCATCAGCCCGGGGAAAGTTGTCAGAAATATAAAGAAAACAACTTAATTTCTGGATTAAAACAAAGGAGCGGCTCTCTGAAACAAAATAAGAGAGCACACGATAATTCTCAAGAAGTTCCACCATGAGGCGGGGGACTCCAACCAAGACGAAACGGTATGAAAAACTCACCTGCCGCTCCTATTAAAATTCTTGAATTTACATAAAAATATATTGGCACTAGGCCATATCTTGGACAATCACCACCTCATCTCCAACAACGGATCGGACAATCCCAATATAAATTTTCTGCTTCCAATATATATGTCGTATCGAGCGACACCGAGGATCGAAAAGAAAGGAAAGTCACCGTCACCGGCGACCATAGACGAGCCGAACCAAAAACAATGATATATTGTTCCAGAATTTTCCACAAAAAGAATTTAGATTTTTTATTCTACAACTAATTGAAATGTATTTTAATAAATACAGAAGACATACTGAAAGTAAATTAAACCATTACAATATTAAAAAACATTAGACAATAGCAATAAATATGCAATGAGTAACTTTCACAAAGACAGCAAGTTGTGATTTATAACATTAAGTTATTGCCTGTTACGAAACGTAAAACGTCAGATGTCATGTCATTCGCTGTCAATGTCAAAGTCACTCAAAACAATAACACGTAGTTGTTATTGTGAAAATATTGAAAACAACAAAATATTACGGAATGAATGCTAAAACTTTAGTAAATACGTGTAATGAATGATTCTGCAATGAAATAGCTCGGTGCGCAAGGAACCTACGGTTAGTAACACTAAAATCAGTGCCACAAAAGAATGGTAAACAAAACACTATCGTGTCTGGGGCGACGGTGTATCCCGTGGTCTGTTCTTGGCGTCGTTGATGGTGAATTCAACACAGGGCCTGAGCCCAGTCCTGCGAATAGACCACCAGACACACCCTCACTCCAGTCTCGAGAGTGAAAATACCACGGTTGCGTATTATACACGCAACAGTAGGTACTGTATGTAGTACCGAGAGGGCAATACCGTGTATAAGATAAGATAAGTATATAAGAGGGCATAGAGTAAATTAATGTATAAACGTATAAATGCAATATGCCTGTGTTAGGTATGTGAGTAAGATTAGGATAATATAATAATGTAATTTGTGTGTATTGGTGTATGCGAAGGATAAAAAATATTGATTGTTTGGAATTTTTTGCATAGAGTGTAAAATGTGTGTGTAAACCAATATGTAGTGTGAGTTTGTACAACATTGAATTTATATAAAACTGTAAATTAAAACTAGATCTGGATAGCAAAACAAAAGCAAAACAGCAGCATCCAAGTATACAGGTACTAGGTATATGCGCAATTATGTAAAAGGCAATCGGATGAGTTAGGTCCATCCAAGCATAACTATTTACTAAATTAAAAATATAAGCTATTTGGCAGTAGAAAGTGACAAATATAGCTAAAAAATTCTTAGATGAATACAGCTTACATATATATCTTCTACAGCGTAGTCATGCAGTTTGTTGCAGGTGATGAATTTGATCCTCATGTTTTATACATATTTTCGAGGAGTTTTCGTCTTTTCTGACAAAAACACGGCCAAAAGACGTCCAGCAGAATTTACATTTCTTAGTTTTGACTAAGTCTCTTCCAAGAAAAAAGAGTCTAGCAGCATTAGGTGTCAGTTGCTCTGCAACGTAGACAGGCATATCTTCAGAAGTCGTAAATCCTAAATGCTTTGCTCGAATTTTTTCTTTGTGCTTAATATTAAACGTTTTCGACATTTTTAAAAAGTCAGTCCTCAACATAGTGGAGTTCATTTCAACAATTATTGCAGTATTTTTGCTGTCCTTTTTCCCCACAGTTCTATAAATGTCTCTTATATCAGATTTTGCGATATCACATTGAATATTCTTTGAGAGACAAGTAACATATTTAATCAAATCTTCTCTTGTTTCATTAGTTATCCTCGGCACGTTTTTAATTTCAATACTTGTTTTCCTCATATTTCTATGTGAGTCTTCAATTTTTTCTTCGAGCATTGATATGTATTCTCTATCTCTCTTATGTTGTAACTCTAGCTGCTCAATTTTCTTTTTTAATTCTTCGTTTTGGCCAGTTAAAAACGTTATAGAACTTTCAATATTTTGATTTGTTTTTTTAATGTCTTGAAGAGTTGGATTAATTTTCTTGAGCTCATTTTCATGTGCTAACATCAGAGACTTGATCATAGATTTCATTTCCTCCTTAAATGTTTCTAGATCCGAGTCATAATCATCGCCTCTTCTTCTTTTCACTTTCTGCGAGATGAAGTTAGGTGGCGTGATTGATTCGCGTAAATCGGACTCAGATAATGATTTATCCATGGTTTTTATTTAATTCTCTTTTAATATATATATTTTTTATAATTAATTTAAGTAATACTAGTTTGAAATATATTTATTGAAATTTCACAATGTTGAAGTTGCTTAACTTGTACCACACCTGATCACAGTCCGCTAACCGCTTCCGCTCTTGAGTTGGGGCAAACGTGTGCGCAGCACGTCGCAACCAGAACTATAGTCGTCTGTAGTGTTGTTGTCCTCTTCTTGTTTACGCACGCGTATCTGCCACTATTAACTGTTTATGATCGCCTGGTACTTCGCGGATTTATTCGGTATTTAATTTTTGTAGAATTGTGTAGAATTTAGCATAAAAACATTTAATACGGAACACACGTCTGGTCGCTTTCGCGGTCCGGGGGGAAGAGGTAACGTCATAACGTCAAAATTTCCTCGAAAGTTAGGTGACTATTGCCGATCATACGCTTCAAATGGAATTTGGCGGATTTAACTCCGGCCTCCCAAATGCCACCAAAGTGAGGAGCAAAAGGAGGAGAAAACCTGAATTTAATTTTTTCTTGATTGGCAAAATGACTAATAGAATCTTCAGTTGGTATAATAAAATCTTTAATTTCTTTGGCCGCAGCGACAAAGTTGCGACCGTTATCGCAGAATATTTCCGCTGGCTTGCCTCTACGCGCAATAAATCTACGAAGCGTCATAACAAAAGCATTTTTAGACAAGTCGCTGACTACTTCTAAATGGATACACTTATGTCTAAGACACACAAACAAGCAAAGGTAACATTTTATCAATTTAGCCCCGCGACCCCTACGATTGAGTATGTAGAATGGTCCAGCAAAGTCTAGTCCAACTGACAAAAACGGAAAATCAGGTGTTATCCTTTGTGGTGGTAAATTGCCCATTTTAGGACTTAAAGTTTTACCACGAGCACGCCTACACATAACGCAGTTAAAGACCGTCCTTCTAGCCAAATATCGTCCGTTAACGGGCCAAATGGTTTCTCTAACAACGGCAAGCAGTAGCTGTGGACCGGCAAGATGTTCCGCTTCAAAGAAAAGCTTTGTGAGTGGGTGTGTTGAATGTAAAAGAATTGGATGTTTTCGTTCAAAACTATAATCAGAAGACTCTAGTCTTCCACCAACTCTCATTACATTGTCCTTATCCAAGAAAGGAGACAATGCTAGAAGTTTAGAATTTACATTAATTGGTTTACCTTTTAGCAAGAGATTATACTCTACAGAAAATGACTGTTTTTGTGCAATTTTAGAAAGTTCTTTAAAAGACTCATCCAACTCCTTTAGTGTTAAGTTGTCTGTGTGAGGTGTATTATTAGCCTTAGAATTTTGTATAAAACGCTTAACATAAGCAAAAGCTCTGGTCATTCTATTTAATTTGGAAAATCTATTAAAATCTATGACAGATTCAAATGTTACTACAGTATTACATTTTAACTCAGGCAAATTATTTTGAGAAAATTTAGAATTAAGAAACGGCCATTCAGATTCACTTTTAGTCAAAAAATTAGGACCTGACCACCAAAGTTTTAGAGATGTAATATCTTTTGGGTTGACACCTCTTGATATTAAATCTGCCGGGTTTTCTTTAGTTGGCACATATCGCCAAGAAGAAAGTGAAGTTATATCCTGTATTTCGTTAATTCTGTTAGCTACAAATGCTTTAAGTTTAGTAACATCGCTCTTGATCCATGCAAGTACAATGCTCGAGTCACACCAATGTACAGTTCGTGATGGTGTATATCGTAATGAAGACTTTTTTTTGGCCTGGCTACACTGGCCGCTACAGTTGTCAAATTCGTTTTAGGATTTAAAATATTTTAATTTTATTATTAATTATCGTTCTATCCCAGTTTATCTGTTATAAATAGTTAAATTGTGCCATAAATAATAAGTAATATCGTTATCAGCAAGTTTTAGTGGCCCACTTTTAAATTATCGGCAAAGCAAATTGACTCCAACTGTCACTGGAGAAGTCTGCAAGTGAAATTTGAAGTGAAAAGTTGTAAAATACTGTGGACTGCTACTGTTTAAACCCGGGGAGTATTGTTTTCATTATTTGCATTACTCACACTGTATTTTCAAACCATTTTTAATCTATCAAATCCTCCAAACCACTTATTGCATTGACATTTCAACCAACTTAGTTGATGTGATGATAGTGATACCTATTTATTCACTTATTACTTCATTAAACAATTAGACTGTGCTTTAGTTCATCATTTGAATACCAATATTTATTGTGTAAAAGGTCAAACTTTTATAGAAAAGTAAACATATTAACAACATTTACTTTAGGTATATTATTTTCCAAGTATTCTAGTATTTTTTTTTTTAACCTGAATTATCATTTGCAGTACCGATTTATTAAAATTTCTTATAATTAGCTTAGCTTTAAAACATTTTTATTGTGATATCTATTGAGTACTTACTTACAATTTCTACTACCCACTTTTTACATTTTTTTTTTTTTTTTTTACTACTGAATTTGTGTTTCTTTTATTCAAATATTACAAATAATTGAACATATTCATTAAAGCAACAATACTAAGCTTCTAAGATCACTTATTAAAAGTTACAATATAATTTCAGGCAAATTATTCATAATGATGACCCGCAAAGCAGTCGCTCAAAGCACCGAATTGAAGTTGAGGCAGACATTGCAATAACTCAAATCTTCAAGGGATACCTGCTGTCAACTCTTAAAAGAACGTGAGGATAGTGAAGAAGAGATTAAGAAGATTATTGACAGGAATTCTCTTTTGAGGAGCGAGTTGGCCCAACTTCATTCTGTGTATACGGAGGTATTAGTAGAAAGAGATCATCTAAGAGACAACATCTGTGATTATGACCAGCAGCTTAACACTTATGACAGAGCTCTTAGTCGTATCTCAGACCTGGAAAAGGAATTGATTGCTGCAAATAAACGCATAGCTGAATTCGAGGCACTGAGGCAAGACCAAGAGATGGAACGCACTCATAGTCTTTTTGAGGAACTGATGCTGTCTCCAGGAGCGTGTCTTTCCCCACAACCACTAGAAAATAATACTAATTGCAATAACAAACTTAAATGTACTTTAGGGCATAAGAAAGTAAAAAAGTATATCCGCATTAGCAAGTTTATCAAGAAAACGGAAAAATTAATTAAAAAAAATAACTGTTTTTACAAAAATATTGCACTTAGGAAAGAAAGGATAGATTTAATTGACTCATTAGATATTTATAATACGAAACTTATTGAGAGTAGGCAAATGTATGAACAAGATACCAAGAGTTTACAAAAAGACATACAAAGATTGCATGAATCTCTTGACTTCATGCAAAATCAGTACTCAAGTGCGCAAAAAGAAATTAATGAACATATTCAGTCAGCCACAGAGCTGGTAGAACTCTGTAATTATAATGCTGACAGATATGACTCATTACTCAGATCTGAATTAAATTATCCTAATGAAGAATCAAATTGTTGCTCTCAACATCCAGAATTAATTAATTTAAACCAGAATCCAGAACCAAGTCATACATTGGTCTCTCAAAATAAGATTGAGTCAAGGTATAATACTGTTAGTTTTAAGCCTGTATTAAGTAATAAATGTCAAACAATTATGTACTCAGACTGGATAGGTCAAGGTTTTGCCTCAATTATTAGTGAGAAACTTGACAAAAAATGTATTAATTTTTGTACTCCTGGCCAGACTTTTAGCCAAATAATTACAAAAATAGATGAATCTCAGATAAAAAAAACCACAACTTTAGTAATATTATGTGGTAACAGTTCCAAATTAACAAAAAAGGATATACTTAAAAATATAAATAAATTACTGACATTGCAATCAAACACAAGATGCAGAATAATAATAAGTGATTTGCCTTATGCTAGTAAGTCTTTCTGGGTGTAACTATGGACTGTAAACTTCAATGGAGTCCACATATTGCAATACTAGCTGGCAAGCTTGGTTCTGCTGCCTACGCTGTGAGAAAAGTCAGACAACTGACTGATATAGAAACTGCTAGGACTGTGTACTTCAGTTATTTTCACAGCATCATGTCGTATGGTATTCTTATGTGGGGAGTAGCAGCTGACATTAATACAATATTTATACTACAAAAACGAGCTATAAGGGCCATTTATCAACTGGGTTCCAGAACATCTCTTCGGGAAAAATTTAAAGAAATTGGTATACTGACAGCTGCTTCTCAATTTATTTTAAATTGTATTCTTTTTGTACGGCGTAATATCAACCTGTATATCAAACATGGTCATTTGCACGATCGCAATACTAGAAATAGAAATAAACTTGTTATGCCTCGGTACCGATTAAAGAAGGTCCTTGGATCTTTTATGGGTCTAGGTATACGTATCTATAATAAAATTCCAGATAATATTTTGGATTTGCCTTTCGAAAAGTTTAAGATGAATGTAAAAGATTGTCTTCTTAAAAAAGGATATTATACTATAAAAGATTACTTGAATGACGAGACAGCTTGGTCGTAAATATTTAGTTTTGTTTTTTCGAAATTGTAGTGTCATTCAATTAATGTTTAGTAAAGTATTAGATTCAACTTTTAACACAGGTTGCATGGGTATGTCATGCTCTCTGTAAACATTTCTGCGGTGGTGTCGTGTGAGGCGGGTGGCTACGTTCCCTAAAATATGGTTGAGCGAAGCGATGGCTGGTTCATGCGTCATGCTGGTGAACGGGTGCTGCCAGCGGGATGGGTCTGCTCATGTTTGCTTGTGTTAAAATGTGTAGAGATATATGTTGTTTTTGATTTTATATTATTTATGATGTTTTGAGTTGAGATGCGTGGCACTGCTTGATCAGAGTAAACAAAGGTAAATAATGTTTTCAATTATTCCAAATATATAAAAGCTTTTTTTTTATTTATTTTTTTAACTTTAATTACGATTGAGATTGTGACCCAGCTGATGCGTCTTCTAGTGACATTGTAGGTTGTGTTGTGTCTTACATTAAGGCACTTTTATCTTTCTTTTTTTGCTGTTGCCATTGTATTTTTTTATATTTATACAGCTTAACATAAGTACCTGAAGTACGTTATGCTCACTCAAACGTTTCTTCGGCGGTGTCGTGTGAGGCGGGTCGTTACGTTCCCTAAAATATGGTTGAGCGAAGCGATGGCTGGTTCATGCGTCATGCTCGTGAACGGGTGCCGCCAGCGGAAATGGGTCTACCTCAGTCTGCTTATCTTAATGCTGTGCTTAAAGCCTAAATATTTTTATCTAAAATAAATTGATACTGACCTGTATGTACCTCACAACTTGCAGTGTAGTAGTCTTGTGGTGCGGGAAATGTTGTAATGTTTGATAGACAAGTCTTTCTTTGCCAGTTAAAAATTGTTTACGTTTACAATAACCATAAAATGTAATATTTTAATTAGTATTTTCCTTTTGTGATGGAAATTGACCTTACTGATATGTTAAGGTCACTTTTCAATTTGACGACTCTGTATGAAATAAAACAGGGAGAAAAAAACAGCCCTTGACGAGTTTCTTGCCGGCTCTTCTCGTTACAAGGTCTCCCGCCGTAGGGTTTGTGAACCGATGGCGTAGCTTCTTTGACGTTCATAAGTGCTTGTAACAGCCTAGACTGAATAAATGATATTGACTTTGACTGACAAAACAGACGTACATAATTTCGCAGCAAGCAAAGCTGCACTCAATTCCAAGCGAGGCATTGTTGTTGGCTTAATGGGTGCAACCTTTGACTTTGAACACAACAAATGGACAGTTACGTTGTCATCTGAATCTATGGATCTTACATATATACAAGCACCATATGCCTTTTGAGATGCATCACTGAATGAATGTAGTTCTATTATCTTAGGTGTTACACATAGCACTAGTCTAGGAATTTGGAATGATTGAAGATAATTTAAATTTTTTGAAAAGTCGTACCAAGCCTTTTTAATGTCTTCTGGAACTGGCTGATCCCAATCAAGCTTTAGTTGCCATAATGATTGGAGCATCATTTTTGGTTGAATAATGCAAGGACTTAGTAATCCAAGAGGATCAAAAATTTTATACGAATTTGAAAGAATGTATCGCTTAGTTAAAACATCACTATTTGGAAGATCCTTTAAAGGAAAATTTTGACAGTCACTAACCGGATTCCAACCAAGACCAAGACTACTAGCAGACTTACGTATAGTTAAATTGCTATCAGAATTATTGATACATTCGTTAATTAATTTAGAGTTGCTTTTAAATTTTCGCAAAGTAAAACAACCTTTATTTAGAGTTTCTGTAACTGATTTTTGTATATATTGTAATTCATTTTCGTCATCACTCCCTGTATATAGATCATCTACATAAAAATCTTTTTGTATAATAGTTTTAATAAGTTCGTCGTCATGCTCCTCCCCCAGCTGCCAGAGGCACCTAATGCTTAAATAGCTGGCACTTGCTGTTCCATAAGTAACAGTATTAAGCTTCAGTGTTTTAATGGGCTCGGACTCATCTCCTCTCCACAGTATAAGTTGTAGATTGCGATCGTCCTCATGAACTTGTACCTGACGATATATTTTCTCTATATCGCCACTCAATAAGTATCTGTATTGTCTACTTCTTATTAAAATGGAAAAGAGAGAGTCCTGAATGTTTGGACCGACCATTAAAATATCATTAAGCGAGAAGCCAGAGGATGTAGTAGCTGATCCATCAAAGACCACTCTAAGTTTAGTGGATTCACTATTTACTTTAAGAACTGCATGATGACACAAAAAATAAGAATTATACGGTTTGGTTATTTTGGATTCAGAGAGGTGACCTAATTTTGAATATTCCTCAATGAATTTTGTGTATTCTAGTTTTAAAGATGGATTTCGTTTAAATCGCTTTTCTAGATTTATTAATCTTTTTTTAGCACGATTATAGGAGTCTCCCAAACAGTCCGGTGTATCTATTAACGGTAGTTTGACACAAAAACGTTCTGTTTCCAGACGAAAGTAATTATTAACAAAATGATTTTCACATATTTTTTAATTTTTGCTTAAAATACGTTTTTTGGGAAGTTCCTCCATTTCCCAAAATTTGGGAATGAACTCATCAATTTCGTTTGAGAGTGGAGGTGTTTTATTTAGATAACTATGATTGCAATACAAATAATTCTGAGAAATATCAGAGATCATTGGCCCCGATATTAACCAACCTAATCTAGAATTCCTAAGTTTAGGCATATTGTCGCCCAAAGAGCATTGTTCATCACCCAAAATTTCCCAGAAGACGTCAGCTCCGAATAATAGATCAATTTTTGCTGGTTGGTAAAAACTAGGGTCAGCTAAACTAATATTTTTTGGTAAGTTTAGGTTTTGTATATTTACAGGAGTTTTAGGTATCTCACTGGTAATATTGTTCAAAACAAAACAAGATATGGATAGTTCGAACTGACTATTAGTTGACTTTATATTAGTCAAACATGTTTTAGTAACATTACTGTTATGATTATTTCCAATTCCGATCACTTTAATAGCATCGACAGATTTAGTATTTAGAGATAATTTTTTCACTTAGGAACTACTTATAAAAGAAGACTGGCTTCCGCAATCTAGTAAAGCACGAGCCTTTTCTTTTTGTTTTGTTATCGGATTACACACTTCTATAATAGCGGTAGAAAGTAATATTTGAATCTGACATTGATTTGAAAAGTTTGAGATCAACTCAGTATTTGTACTAACATTGGTATTAGTTTCTTCTGAAGTATTGTGTAGTAAAGTGTTGTGTCTTTGTTTACATTCCCTGCAAGGACCCATGCGACAGTCGCTCACAGGGTGACCTTGACGCAAGCAATTGCAACATAACTTGTAATTAGATACATCCGCTAAACGATCTTTAATACTTTTAGATTTAAATACTACACAATCATAAATTTTGTGGTTGCCGTTACATATTATACAGGTAAATGTTGGTGGTTTTTGATTAGTAGCAGCAAAAGATTTAGTAAATGTAGAATGATTTTGAGAATTATGATTTTTTTGTTTAAATTTATTATTGTTAAATGAATTTCCGGAAGTAGAAGGATTCGGTTTCGTAGCCTCAACTTTATTACGCGATAATGATTCAAGGACATCAGCACGATCTGTCAAAAACTTATTAAATTGAGACAAAGTTGGGACATCCTCAAGAGTATTTCGATATTCTTCCCATTTAGTCAAAGTCTGGTTGTTTAATTTTGAGGTTAGCATAAATATTAATAAAATATCCCAATGATTTGTCGGTTGGTCTAGACTGGCTAATGCACGCAAGTTTTTAGTCACGTGATCCACAAGAAATCGCAACGACCTGTCTGATTCACGCGCTATAGGCTGAATATTAAATAACGATTTAAGATGGTGATTAATTAATGACCTTTTGTTATTATAACGCTTACAAATAATATTCCAAGCTTCAGAATAATTCGACGAGGATACTTCTAAATTAGAAATTATTCTCGCCGCATCACCCTCCAAATACGAAATAAGATAGTGAAACTTATGAATTGGTGTTATACGATTGTTATTGTGAATAAGACTTTCGAAAGTGTCGCGAAACTCAAGCCAGCGAAAGAATGCTCCGTCAAATTTTGATATTTGTATTTGGGGTAGTTTGAAACCTTGTTCTTGGTGATCGTGACAACATATAGACTGATCTTTTACAAGGTCAACTTGAACTTCCATTAAGTTTTTCGCTGAGGCCAAATGAAATATAATTTCGCGTTCAATACTGTCACGTTCATCTATTTCAACAGATATATTTTCGGAATTTAAAACTTCAATTTCACCTTGCAATTCGTCGAACTTTAACGACAAAGTCTCAAATTTCGCCACCTTAAGACGAAGCTCGGTTAAATTAATATTTGTTAATTGCTCATTTTCTAACTGAGATAAATAATTTTTAAATTTTCTAATTTGACCCTTAATTGAACTTCGCCTTACTAGCAGTTCTTTGAGCTTCGTCCCACCTGCACTCTTACTAGACTTATCACTCTTCTCAGTCATTTTACAAGACAAGAAAAAGAATGTGCTTAAATTAAAATGTTAATAAAAGCAAAAAATATAAAGGTATGCTCACGTCCCTCGCCTTGGTTGCCTTCAGGCAGGTGAGAAGCAGTCCTCCACAAGCTTCTATATCTTATCCAACTGGTATTTTCAAGTAATACCAGGATATCACTTAATTAATTTGATGTTAGCCTGAAATTGTCGGCGTAAATAATGTTAAAATAAAGAAAATAAAGTTTTTAAAATGAGGAACTATTAAGTTTTTACACTTTGGTTGAAGTATTATTTAATGTGGTAAAAAAAGCTTTAATCAAATGAAATTTAACGTTTTGTCTTGTCTCGACACAATGGAGCCAAATAAAAGATTTAGTTGATTTAACTCGAAAATATATATAATAAATTGAAATACAATGTTGCCTTGTAGATAGCGAACAGGTAAGTAACGGTTGTATAAAGATGTGACGTTGAAGTACCGACGCTTTACGTAAACGCCCGATAACAAACGACGGCAAAGACTTCTTCTGGTGTTGTCATCTCTCCTCGTAAAATAGGCGAAATGGTAAGCCGCAACATCTTCCCGCCGCGTTGAAAGCATTCTTTCAACCCTGGACTTGATCCTCGGTCAGTAGAGGACATAACCGAACCAGTGGTCGCCGCACGGAGCCTCTCATAGTGTTGACTTCAGCTACACGTGCGATTCCGTCAGAACCCGGAAATAGCCTGGTGACTCGACCTAGGCGCCAGCATAATGGAGGTGCATCATCTTCTCGCAGGAGCACCAGGTCGCCAACTATCAGATTGCTCTTGTCAGTTCTCCACTTTGTTCGATGCTGCAGTTCACTAATGTATTCTCGTTGCCATCGATTCCAGAAATGTTGATGAAGCCTTTCTACTCTGGCATAGCGACGAAGATTGCTTTCTTTGTTTTCCTTTAGGTCTGGCGATGGCAGCGCCGTCAAGGGTCTTCCTATGAGAAAGTGCCCTGGGGACAAGGATAGGAGGTCATTAGGAGAGGAAGAGAGAGGACACAAGGGACGACTATTGAGTATAGCCTCCACTTGTGCAAACAATGTGGCTAATTCTTCTAAAGTTAAATGACTGTTGCCCATAACTCTCTTTATATGAAATTTAGCCGACTTGACGCCGGCTTCCCAAATGCCTCCGAAATGTGGAGCATATGCAGGACTAAAATTAAAATTTATTCCTTCCTGAATCGCAAAGTCAGATAGTTCCTGCTTATTATTTAACAAAAAACCATAAATCTCTTTAGCTGCCGCAACAAAATTCCGTCCATTGTCACAAAACACTTCAGATGGCTTGCCTCTGCGTGCTATGAATCTGCGGAAGGTCATTATGAAAGCGTCTTTAGTGAGATCTGTGACAATTTCCAAATGAATACACTTATACCGCAAGCAGACAAAAAGACACATGTAGCATTTTATCAAACGACTACCTCTGCCTTTCTTGTTTAAAATCATGAATGGTCCCGCAAAGTCCAGCCCTACGGATAAAAAAGGATGGCTGGGTGTTATTCTTTCTACGGGAAGATTTCCCATTTTAGGACATAAGGGTTTGGCATTCAAACGCTTACAACGCACACAGTTAAATAGTACAGTCCTGGCCAGGCGCCGTCCGTTTACCGGCCAGATAACTTCCCTAATAGTTGACAATAATAACTGAGGCCCCGCGTGTAGAAGCTTAATGTGTTCCCTTTCAAAATATAATTTTGTAAGACGATGTGAGGAATGCAATAGTATAGGGTGTCTTTTTTCGTAAGCATAACATGAGTTCTGTATTCTCCCCCCTACTCTTATTAAGCCATGTTTGTCAAAAAATGGAGACAATGAAAGTATTTTTGATTTAGCATTTAGTTGCTGACCTTTTTTGAGAATTTCGTATTCCGAAGCGAAAGACTCACGCTGAGCAGTCGCACATAAAAAGTGAAATGAATTATTTAATTCTTCAATTGTAATATTACCAGTGAGTTTATTTTCAGGATGTCTTAAATTATGTATGAATCGTCTAACATACACAAAAGTACGCTGCAATTTAGAAATATTTGAATAATTTTCAAACTTAATAAATGGTTCAGTTACCGTTACACTATGACATTTCAATTCTGGCAATTCTATTTCTAAATGTTTATTATTTAATATAGGCCACTCAGATTCTTCCTTTGAAATAAAATCCGGACCTAACCACCATAAATTCATGGCTGTCAACCGTGTTGCGTCTACACCCCGGGAAATTAAGTCAGCCGGGTTGAAGGAGGTGGGAACGTAACGCCATGCGCCGGCGTCAGTACATTCTGTAATTTCATGCACCCTATTTGCGGCGAAAGCCTTTAGTTTGCTGGTTCCGTTACGTATCCACGCTAACACTATGCTCGAATCGCACCAATGAGTCATGCGCGCCGGCTGCACTCGGAGGGACTCGCATACGGCCCTGCATAACCTGGCTGCGAGGAGCGCCGCGCACAACTCTAATCGTGGCATAGTGGTCGCCTTTAGCGGCGCGACCTTGGATTTGGCGCATAACAACCTAACGGTAACTTCATTCTGAGCATTCACCGACTTTAAGTAAACACATGCCCCATACGCGTGCTGGGAAGCATCACTAAAACTGTGTAACTCAATATGCACGGGATTAATACATAAAACGAATCTTGGTATTTCTATTTTTTGCAATTCTAGAATATGTTTAGAAAATGACTTCCACTCGTTTGCAATAGATAATGGAACAGGCTCATCCCAACTTAATTGTTGAGCCCATAATTTTTGAATTAAAATTTTTGGTATAATAATAACTGGTGACAACAAACCGAGTGGGTCGAATATTTTGAATGACTGCGACATAATAAATCTTTTAGTTATGGTATTGTTTTCTAAAAGGGGTTTAGTAGGAAAATTAAAATTATCAGTGGACGGCCTCCACCCCATCCCTAAAGTGCTAGTTGATTCACTAAAAGCTAAATTATCGGTTTTATTTATTTCATAAACGTCAAAAATATCAGGCAAATTACTTTTTAATTTTCTTAAATTGAAACACCCAGAACGAAGTACCTTAATAATTGCGTCCAGAATATAACGCAGTTGATCCTCACTGTCACTGCCACAGATAAGATCATCAACGTAAAAATTGTGCTGAATTATGTCTTTTATTAGTTTATCATCACACTCTTCACCTAATTTCATAAGGCATCTCGTGCTCAAATAGCTGGCACTAGCGGTGCCGTACGTAAGTGTATTTAATTTTAGTATACTTAAAGGCTGAGACTCATTATATCGCCACAGTATCAGCTGAAGGTCACGATCACCTTCATCGACTTCAACCTGCCGGTACATCTTTTCGATGTCGCCCGTCAGCAAATACCTATGTTGTCGAGCTCTAATTAATATTGAAAATAAAGAATCTTGTACTGTGGGCCCCACCATCAAAATGTCATTCAATGAATATCCTGAAGAGGATGCCGCGGAGCCGTCAAAAACGACACGTAATTTAGTTGATTCGCTGTCCTCCTTTAGCACAGGGTGATGACATAGAAAATACGAAACATCGGTTTTTGAATGACATTCAGATAAGTGCCCCAACTCAGCATATTCTTGTATAAATTTAGAATATTGTAATTTAATATCTGGATTACGTCGAAAACGTTTTTCTAAATTAAAAAATCTACGTTTTGCTATATTATATGTATCACCCAAACAGTCAGGTGATTTCTTTAGGGGTAGCTTCACTCGAAACCTACCATTATTTAATCTAACAGTATTTTGTGTGAAATGGGTTTCGCAATAATTATCACTTTCGTTTATATTTTTCTGGCATGGGACTTCCTCCAAGTTCCAGAAAATAGGTAGTAATCTTTCTATCTCTTCACAAGAATCATTTTGTTCTGTAAGCGTGAAGTTACACTGAACTGAATTTTCGGGTCTCATTGCAGTAAATGGACCGGTAACTAGCCATCCGAATTTAGAGTTACACAATTTAGGGTAACCAGGACCTAATGACAGCTGTTCACTTCCTATCACGTCCCAAAAAATGTCGGCACCAATTAAAATATCAATTTTGGACGGTTGATAAAAATTAGGATCTGCCAACGTACATTTTTTTGGAATTTTCAACGATTTAATATCAATTTTAACTGTAGGTATCTCACTAGTTAATTCGTTTAGCACAAACAATTGTAAATTAATTTTGTATGATTTATTAATTAATGACCGTATTTGGGCGGTGCATGTCTCCACAACCTTATTAGCGCAATTGTTACCTACGCCGATAACGTTAATATTATTCACTGGGTTCAAATGTAAACCTAATTTTTCTTGCAGCGATTTAGTTATGAACGACGATTGGCTTCCGCAATCCAATAATGCACGAACTTTAGCCGATTCGCATGTATTCGGATTGGAAATTTCTAATAAAATAGTTGACAAGAGCACTTGACCTTGTCTGACTTTAGAAAAATTAACTAATGTTTCATTAGAATAATCCTCTAGTTGCGCACTGTGAACCGATGTCGTTTTAGGTATATGCAATAAACTGTTATGACGTTCCTTGCATTCTCGACACGGACCCACACGACACTCGCTTACCGGGTGACCTTGACGCAGACAATTGGCACAAAGCTTATATTTTTTAACACAATTAATTCTTTCTTGCACGTCTTTTGATTTAAAATTAGGACAATCGTAAATCTTATGATTGTCACCGCACACAATACATAAATAAGTACCAGATTGTTTGGAAGTTAACGCTGCAAACGACTTCGTATTAGCACTCCGATAATTAAGGTTTTGTTTACTATTGTGCGGCGTAGCATAGTGGCGCGCGGGCGCCGCCGCCGCAGCTGATAACGATCCCTTCGGCGCATGACTAATATGACTATCATACCTACTTCGATGTATAGCCTCGAGCACATCTGCGCGGTCCGTCAAAAACTTATTAAACTGGTTTAGCGTGGGGATATCATCTAACACATTGCGGTACTCTTCCCATTTAGCGAGTGTTTGGCTATCTAATTTAGCTGTTAACATAAATATAAGTAGCACATCCCATTTATCGGTGGGCTGACCTAAGCTAGACAATGCACGCAAGTTCTTCGTCACATGATCGACCAAAAAACGAAGTGACTTTTCCGACTCGCGAGTTAATATTTGAATATTAAATAAGGAATTTAAATGGTGATTGGTTAACAATCTTTTATTATTGTAACGATTACACAACAACTCCCACGCTTCCTTATAGTTAGAGGCTGATATCTCTAAGTTGGATATTACCCTGGCAGCTTCTCCTTCCAGATATGAGACAAGATAATGAAACTTGTGGACAGGAGAAATGTGGGAATTATTGTGTATCAAACTCTCGAAGGTATCATGAAACTCAAGCCATCTGAAATATGTTCCATCGAACTTGGAAATTTGTATTTGAGGCAATTTGAACCCCATAGCATTGCCATTAGCATTACCGTTATTTTCAATAGAACAATGACCATCCGCGTCAAAAAAGGATTCGCGTCTTTGTAATTTATTTTGACGTTCTATAATATTTTTTGCCAATGCTATGTTTGCTACAAAATCATGTTCGATATTCTCCCTTTCATTTAACTCCCCTTCCAAATTATCAGGATTAAAAACTTCAATCTGACTCTGCAACTCATCGAATTTCATGGACAAAGCCTCGAACTTACCGAGCTTCAAAGTCAACTCAGCCAGCTCGAGGTGAGCCAATTCATTTTGCTGACTTATATTCGACAAAAATTTTTTGAATTTAGTAATTTGACCTTTTACCGAACTTCGCTTTATACTTAATTCTCGCAGCCTTTTCTCGTCGGCCTTATCAACAGTCGACTTACCAAATCTTTCCGAATCCATCATATTTATCGTAATAAAGAAACACAAATAAAATTAATTTACATAAAAATGCGTTTGAATATAAATCAGCAAGCAAGTAAGAAGGAACAAATAATAAATTTTAGCTCACGCTCCTCCTCGGTGTCCTCGCGCCGAATCGGGAAACCGGCGCCGACGCCGCTAATGCACAGCACAACAGCGCACAGCTAAGACACGCTCAGTGCTCCTTTTGGACACCGAACTTTCTTGGCTTGATACTGTCGATGAGGCTGAAACGTTCGGCAAACAACTATGACCGACGAGTTACCAATCGACTCGAGATTTAAATTTCGGCTAAAATGTCACATAGAAAGTTAATATTTTATGGGCCACCAAACTCGGTTATTTAGAAGCAATGACAATACCGAGTTAAATAATTGAATATTATGAGATATAAGGACAAATTAATGAATTTTATTGAGCCATTCAAAATATTAATAAAAGTGGGTAGGTAGGTAGATGTACCTTGCACCTAAAAAATTATGGTAAAATTTTGCAATAATTTTAACTAATAGACTAATATACGTAATTTTCACTAATAATTATCGTAACCTTTGCCGACTTTGCTTGCAACAAGTGAAAACGACACTACAATAGAAAAAATAATAGGTTTTGTTATAGGTATAGACTTTGGATTAAGGAATTTGGATAGGACGTAAGGCACTTATCTCATTAATCCAATGACGATGATGACGACGACCCAGTGTAATGCTTTTGCTGCTTTACTGACTGCTGCTGTCTTCAAATCTCCATCAGAAATTTCGTGAAATTTGTATGACCTTCAAACGTCCGTTGGAATCTGCACTTTTGGTTTGAACTTTCTTCGTAATTTCTTCTTATTTTTGGGTTCCCCTCATGGGCCACCAATTTATGTCTTGTCTCGACACAATGGAGCCAAATAAAAGATTTAGTTGATTTAACTCGAAAATATATATAATAAATTGAAATACAATGTTGCCTTGTAGATAGCGAACAGGTAAGTAACGGTTGTATAAAGATGTGACGTTGAAGTACCGACGCTTTACGTAAACGCCCGATAACAAACGACGGCAAAGACTTCTTCTGGTGTTGTCATCTCTCCTCGTAAAATAGGCGAAATGGTAAGCCGCAACACGTTTTAACATGATAAACACAAAAACAAATGCCTATTAATTATAATTTAATGATATTTTTATTCGAATATTGATTTAAGTTGGATATTTAATGAAATCAAAATGTGACAAGATGGCTAAAAGTTTGTACTGTAATTTTCTATCTATTTTAAAGAGAAATGGCTACAACAATAAAATAAAATTATAGGGACGCTGTTTGGTTATAAAATAATGCAGATTTGCACAGAAATAAGGACAATTTAAATAGATTTTGATGATGGATTTTGATAGGACAAATGAAGGACACTTATCTTTGTTGGGCCGCAATGCACATATTTTATCCTCAATTTTGGTTTTAGATACCACGCAATTTTGGTGCACTGCTTCCAGATAATGTTGTTTTCAGCTTCGTAATATGCGCAGCAAAAGGAATTGGTACACTTTTAGGTAATGTACTGCAAATATCCCAATGTACGCCGTCGATGACTTGCTATTTTATAGTTGTTGATTTTCTTCGTAATTATTGTTTCCCCTCATGGGCCACCAAATTATGTCTCGTAGAAGACATATAGGAGCCTCGAAATGAAACCCAAAATGGTATTTAACTGAATTTATGCAAATTTTAATAAACTTTACAGAGCCATAAGTAATCGGTAATCGAACAGGTTGAATAAAAAAAATGTGAAGGTAGGTAGGTACTACAATTATATGAGAGAACGCCTAATACAATTTGTCAAGCCGGTAATACGTCGCGATGAGATTGCTGTTACAGAAATAGTAGGTACTTCATGGGCTTGAACAGTATGTAATAATAATGAAAATAAATTAATAAGTAAAATATGCTAAACTAATGTGTAAAGAGATAGATAAATTATCCTAGTCTCGGAATTGGTTTAATGTCTTTGACATGCCAACGACCTAATGGTTTATTGGACATGTCCGATAAATCATATATAAGCGGTGAAACTTTGTTTGATATTTTACATTTAATAAATTTTGGTGCTAATTTTGCCGAAAAATATTTATCAGCTGATTTAATGGGGTAATTTCGTTTCCAGAAAATATCACCTTGGTTAAATTCTAATTGCTGGTGTTGCTTATTATAATAATGAGCATTAGTTTGGTGACATTTATAGAGACGAGCTTGAACCTCTGAAAATATTGGGCTAAGTAAACCAATGTTCTCAGAATATTTATCTTTCGGAGCTAAAACGGAATCTTCTGTTGTGTCGGTTTTGTAAATGGAACCGCATGTGACAAGTTCACGACCGAAAACTAGATACGATGGCGTGAATTGAGTTGTTTCGTTTACAGCAGAATTAATTGCAAACTGAATTTTATTAAGATGAATATCCCATGTTCTATGATCGTCATCGACAAATGAAGCGATTGCCGTAATTATGGTTTTATTGTAGCGTTCTACAGTATTCTTCTTCTTCTTTGTCGTTTCGCTCTTGGCAGAGCGGTCGTGGTCACGTTGAGGCGTCCACGTCAGTGGTAGAGGCGGACACAGCTTGCCGCACAATCTCCCGCCATCTCTCCCGGTTGGTAGACTGTCTGGCGCAGTCAGACACGCGGTTACCCACAGCGGATTTTACTTGGTCAGTCCAGCGCATCGGTGACCTGCCACGTGATCTGGTACCCTCTACTTTTCCCTGTACGACCAATCGCTCTATGGAGTCGTTGTCCCGCCTAGAGACATGGCCAAAGTATTGCAATATGCGCGACTGTACTACGGCCGATAAACGCTGCCTTATGCCGAGCTCCTGGAGTATGGACATATTGGTGCGGAACTCCGTCCACGATATCCCCAGCATCCTCCTCCAACACCACATCTCTAGAGCATCTATCTTCCCCTTTTCCAACTCGCGCACTGTCCACGTCTCTGCCGCGTAAAGAAAAATGGGGAATACAAGTGTTCGCACGAGCCTAACTTTGGTGGCTTTAGTAATGTTACGATTCCTCCATACTTTCCTTAACTTCTCCATCGCAGTTCTGGTTATGGCCATACGTCGTTTGACTTCATCTACGCAGCCGCCATTGTTTGAGTTTAAAGCTCCAAGATATACGTAGGTTTGGACCACGTCGCAGTTCGCAATCTGTGTGACTTCGGGCGAGTTGTCGTTGACGCGATCTACGATCATAATCTTGGTTTTAGATCGGTTTATCTTCAACCCAAAGGTCAGGCTCACGCGCTCCATTTTGAGAAGTAATTCCTCCATAAGGCCATTATTACTCGCAAATAGGGTGGTGTCATCTGCATAGCGTAAGTTCGCGATTTTGTGTCCACCAATTGCAACACCATCAGTCCAGTCTTCGAGAGTGATTCGCATTACAAGCTCGGTGTAGATGTTGAATAGCAAGGGTGATATTATGCATCCCTGTCGCACGCCCGCACTTGGATGGAAGCTATTTGAGAAGAGGTCATCTGTCCGCACCGAAGCTGTTCCCCCTTCGTAGAGCTCCCTGAGCAGGTGCACGAGGTGTTGTGGTGTGCCCATGTCCAGTAGTGTTTTCCATAACGTTGGCCATTGCACCGAGTCGAACGCCTTAGAGAAATCAACAAAACATATGTACGTCGGCTTGTTGAACTCTCGAGCCTTCTCAATGATTTGACGAACGATGAGAATTTGTTCACGGGTTCCTTTCCCTTTCACGAATCCAGCTTGTTCTGGCGCAATTTCTCTGGACAAATATGCTTTCAGTCGCTCGTTTATGATGTGTAGCATTATTTTGCTAGCGTGTGTTATGAGTGAAATAAGTCGAAAGTTGCTACACTTTTTCGTGGAACCTTTTTTATGAAGAGGAGTGAATATTGTGTGAGCCCACTCAGAGGGCCATTTGCCTGTGAGCCATATCTTGTTGCAGATGGTGTAGAAGATATGAACACCACGGTCTCCCAATGCTCGTATTGTTTCAATTGGAATCTCATCTTTTCCTGTGGCTTTCCCATTCTTGAGATGTTGAATAGCGGCTCTTACTTCAGACTCAAGAATATCCGGCTCGAGCATGTCACTCGCAGGTTCCGTGGGTGTGAAATTTTGCGACTTAGGATCTTGAAACAAGGACTGACAGTAATTCCTCCAAACTTCGGAAATTTTGTCTAGTTCCGTGACTAGTTGGCCATTCTGATCTTCGACGGCCCAAATTTTAGATGGCAGCGTTTTTGTGATTAGGCGTATTTTGTGATACAAGTCTCTTGACTCATATCTGTCTGCATGAGCCTCAATTTCAGAACACATATTGCGCAAGTAGGCATTGTGGTCTTGTCTGCATTTGAGCTGTATCTGCGCTGATATTTTATTGAGATCCTTGGTATCAGTGCCCGCTGCTTTCATTTTCCGGCGTTTTTCGACGAGTTCGAAGGTGTTAGCAGTCATCCAGTGCTGTCTATTGTGGGTTGTTATTGGTGGTGCGGTTTCCGAGATAGATGTAGCGATTAGTGTCTTAGCTCGATCCCATAGCGCATCAGATGTTTCGTTCGTCAGATCTGCTTCAGACCACCGTGACCAATTCCGTTCAATAGACGAACGGAATCTCTGAACATCCTTTACCTCCAGCTTCCTCGGTTTTTTAATAATTCTGGCTGCTGTAAGCTTGAGTTTTATTTAAGAGATCAGAAGTTGATGATCAGACCCGCAATCAGCAGCAACGTATGGGCATTTATTACAGATGTTCTCGATCGCGACCGAATCATGATGTAATCTATTTGGTTGCGGGTTTTTCCATCGGGTGATACCCAAGTGTACAGCCTTCGAGGGTGGTGTTGGAAAAGGCTATTTGCAATCAGTAGGTCGTTTTCTGAAGCGAACTGTATTAAGCGTTCACCTCGTTCATTCCGCTTCCCGAGCCCGAATCTCCCGGCGCATTTCCCTAGCTGATGAGCGTTTTCTCCGATCTTAGCGTTCAAGTCTCCTAAGACGACCAACAATTCTCTATTTGGTATCTTCGCTATCGCAGATTGTAGTTCGGAGTAAAATTTCTCGATTGCCTCGTCACTCGCAGTAGAAGTGGGGGCATATACTTGAACGATGTTAAGGTTCATCGGTGAAGCTTTTATCTTGATGCTGATAATCCGATCGCTTACTGGTTCGTACCCCATTACGCAGTTTTTCTGGTGTAAAGGTATTAAAAAGGCCACACCATTGCTGCTGCTGATGTTGTTGCCAGAAAAGTAAATGACGTGGTGATCTGTCAATAAATGTCCACTACCTTTCCAGTGTGTTTCACTTAGACCACAGATGTTCACACCGACTCTAGCTACTTCTTGATCCAGTATGGCAAGTGTTCCAGGTTGGTTTAATCCGCGCACATTCCATGTTCTTATCGTCTGGAGGCGTCGAAGCTTGATGGTATTTCCAGTAGCAGAATTTCCATGGAGGGCCTGGTCTCCTACCCCGCCATGGCCGGTAGCCAACTTCTCACCGCGAGCCCCGGACGCAGCGCGGCGCCGGTCGCTAATCGGTTCGCAGGGCGATCGTGTCTTATTTATTTGTGCTCTCATGTGACTTTCTTGGGAATATAGTCGCAGTGGTTTCCCCTTGCCTTCTGCGCCAGACATTTTTGGAGATTATTTAGATCCCAAGGCCGCTGAAGCCTCTTCTGGTCGGTTGCCCGGCCAGGTGAATGGTTATACCGCCATTGCTCGGTCGTCAGAGCCTCGTCCGTTATCTAGCAGGGAGCACCACGGCAACCCATTGGGTCGCCGTCATTGGCTATTCAGCGAACCACCAGTGCGTGCAGGTGAGGTTAACAATTGGGATCGGTGAGATGTTATGCCCGTTCGTCCCCTTACTCCCTACAGTTTTAACTTGTCCTACTTGTCCAACTTGTCCTCCCTACAGTATTCACCTGTGGGCAATAGCGTGGAGTGTAGTGTACTTTAGGTATATTGTAGAATTTAAATAAGTCTGTGAGTTTATTGCTTATCATTTGTGGGCCATTGTCCAAAATAATTGTTTCAGGAATACCATATGTCATAAAAACCAGATTTTCCAGAATATGCTTTATGACTGAAGATGTAGCACGTTTAACAGGATACAATAGACAATATTTAGAAAAACAACAAGTTGCTACTAGGATAAATCTGTTAAGTTTGCGAGATAATGGTAATGGTCCAATTAAATCAATTGATAAACATTGAAAAGGACGTGAACAATGTTTTGGTTTACCCATCAAACCAATTGTATGTTGATTTTGATGTTTGTAGGCAAGACAAGTTTCACATTTGGATATATATGTTGCGATGTCCTTTATACATGCCAGGCCAAAAGTAGCTATTTTTGATGCGGTGATACGTTTCAAAAGTACCGAAATGAGCCGTTGTAGGTGTAGAATGGTTTTCGGCAATGATGGAATCTCGTAGTTCCAAAGGAACAACTAATTTCCAAGAAAACTCAGAATGATATGGAGTGTTAGATAGTGTATACTTATATAAATTATTGTTTTTAATAGAATAATCAGGGGTTGAAGATGGATTCGATTTACATTTAGATAAGATTGTATTATACCAATCATCATTGGAATTAGACATATTAATATTAATGGCGTTAATGGATTTAATACGGGATAGGGTATCTGGTACTAAATGTTCTTTACCTTTTTTATGCTTCATATCAAAATTGGACATGGATAAACGAATACTCCATCTGGCTAGTCGACCTGTGGGATTATCGAGATGTAAGAACCATTGGAGGGCAGAATGGTATGTATAGATAGTAAATTTCTGGCCATTGTCTAAATAACAACGCCAATGTTCTAGAGCAGTTATGACACTTAATAATTCCCGTTCGGTAATCGAGTAATTCCTTTGAGGTTGAGTAAGGGATTTACTCATGTAAGCAATAGGTTTTTCTATCCCCTCAAATTCCTGTGTAAGCATTGCTCCCAACCCGTATGCTGACGCGTCACAGTGAACAGCAAAAGGTTTCGTAAAGTCAGGACAAGTTAAAATTGGAGTAGAAACTAAAGCTTGTTTAATTAAATTGAATGCATCATTTGCTGCAGAAGTCCATTTAAAAGGAGGTGCTTTTTTGCTGGTTGAAGTTAATTTTGTGAGAGGAGCTGCCAAAGTGCTGAGATTCGGTATAAAACGACGGTACCAGCTCGCTGTACCAAGAAATTTTTTGACTTCTTTAGCAGATTTAGGCGGTTGTATTTCTAGAATAGCCTCGATTTTGTCAGGGTCGGTATGTAAGCCTTTTTCGTTAATTATATAGCCTAAGTATTTAAGTTCGCTTCGAAAGAAGGCGCACTTCGGAAAGTTGATAGTGATGTTAGCTGATTTTAATTTATTGTAAACTTTATTTAGTAGGGTAATATGATCGTCAAATATTTTGCTGACGATAATTATGTCATCTAAATAATAGAATACGGAGCTGTCAACGTTATAAAGAAGATTATCTATAAACCTTTGTTGAGTTGCGGGTGCATTAGTGAGACCAAAAGGCATAACCTTAAATTGATATGTTCCGCGACTAGGGACGTGAAACGAAGTCTTGGGACGGTCTTCAACACGAAGGGGAATCTCCCAAAAAGCTTTTGCAATGTCAATAGATGACAGGTATTTAGCATCTTTAAGATTATCTAAAATGTCGGCAATAAAAGGTAATTTATATGCATCTTTTCTGGTAACATCGTTTAGTTTACGACTGTCTACACAGAAACGCCAAGTACTATCTTTTTTAGGGGTAATAATAACAGGGTTAAGCCAAGGGCTTTCACAAGGTTCAATCACATCTAAGCATTTTGTCTACTTCTTCGCGAAGAGCTTTTTGTTTCTCAGGTGATAAACGATAGCATCGTTGACGTATAGGAGGATGGTCACCGGTGTCAATGTGATGTTCAGCTAAATGTGTCTTACCAAGTGGTAAAGTTTCAGTAGAAATGTTCTTAAAATTATGAATGATAGTATCAGCTATAGCGCGCTGAGTTTCAGAAAGAATTGTTATAATTACTCAATTTATTATCAGTAGTATTGATTAAGAAAGTTGGAGCGTTTGAAGATTTATGGACAGTAATTTTGGAAAGAATCTGGGGAGCTAAGTTAAAAGCTTTCCAAAAATCAATGCCAAGTATAAATGATTCAGAGATGCTAGGTATAATGTGCGCTGTAATATTAAAGAACTGATTATTATATATAGTAGGTAAGTTAATATATCCAATGGAACGTATGGGTTGACCATTTGCAACCGTACCGTGTATGATGTTATTGTGTTTTATTTCAAAACCATGTTGAAGCAATAATTTATGTGAGTTATTGCCTAAAATAGTGATTACACTACCACTATTTACTATCTTTTTTGGTCTGGCAACCCCAGCCGGTTAACTTGTCAAATAGTATCAGCTGTATAGAAATTATTTAAATTATCGTAAAACCAAAGCTTTAGTATTGTGTTTTGTTTTTAAAGTGTTAATAGGATCCTTTAGCATATGTACAAGTGTTATCCAAGAAATCTTTATAGTAATATTTAAAATAAATTGACTGTATGAGTTACACCTTTAATGATAATTCCGAGAGAAGTAATGCAGAAATGATATTTTGATAAAAAGATAAAATATTACGATAATTCTAAAATTATATGTAAATGAGTTACGCGCGGCGTGATTGATAACCGATGACGAACTAACTGTCTAAATGACCTAAATTAATGCATGTGGCGTAAAAGTGCTGAAATAACAAATGTACGTGCGTTGGCCCGTACATGCTCCCGGGCCGAAAGATGGGAGATGAATGATAGTGATGCGAGTGCATGACATGATAACAAGCTCAACAACAAACATTATATTTTGATTACAAGATGATTAGACAATTTGATTTAAAATTACAATGAGCTAAAGTCTCTACGAAAAATAGGTGACGTATTCCTATTAACAAAACGCGCACTCGGTAACGGATTTGCACTTTTATATGCACTAACACTTATTTTATTTAAATCGCTCATTTCGACACTACACTGATTCGCGTTCGCGACACTACACTGGTTCGCGACACTTTCCCTAACACTAAATACCGTATTCTGGGGGCGGCCAGCAGTAGCGCTAGCCGAGGCTAGCCGGGGGCGGCCAGCAGGAATGCTAGCCGGTGATGCGGGCGGCTGAGGCTCCTGCCTCGCCTGCCCGGCCCGGCGCCGGCGGCACCGAACGACGACGACTACCAGAGTGACTATACTGCAAACATCTACCACGTAAATAGCCACGTAATGATGCACGTCGTGGTATGATACTCGATCTGCCAGGACTCCATCAGCGGCGTACTCCTTCATTTCTCTTATTTGCTGACTTATATTCTCTAAGTCGACATCTACAGAGTTGCTGATATTATTTTGAGTGTTGATTGCAGATGATGGTATCGATATGTTCATGATGTTATTGATAGGTGGAATGTAAATTTTTTGAACATCAGCTGATTGATGAACTATATTTGATAATTTTCTGTGCGGAAACAATGTGAAAGAATCACCTTTAATTATGCAATCATCGCTTAGTGTAATAATTCCTGCCATATTAAGTTGCTCGGCGGTAACATGACTATCACATATGACTCGAATAGTGCATTGAGCGCAACAGAAAAATAAATAAGTATTTAAATTACTTAGCTCCGTCCAATAATTACGACAAATATAATTTGATGTTTCGCACTGATTCTGGCATAGGTACGTAGGAATCTTTCTGTATGTTTATCGCTACGTAACTTGATATCGGAGTTAATTGAATCATATTGTTATTGGCTTTAAGTGGGATGGGAATCAGTTTGTAAATGTCATAGTTGTCTCATTTCACCAATGGGATATTTACTTCAAAAATGATAAAATTCTTTAAGGCTCTCGCTTTAACAGTAAGCAGATGATAGATTTTTGTTAAATCAGACTGAATATTGTTCAAGGGCAAATTCAGATCTTTTGATAATAGTCCAGTAATGATATTTAACTCATTTCTTAACTGATCAGGCGTAAGAAGATGGAAGTTAAACTTTCCAAGGTAAATGTCGGTAATGGAATCGACTAATGTCTCTTGGATGCTTTTTAGGCTTGATAGTACACCGTTAGCGATAACAGATGATAAAATAAAATCACTCGTCTTTATTCCATACTGTAGAGCGGTTGCGTGTTCTTTCATCTCGCGTTCCAGAGCGTTAATATGCTTTGCTGATTCGACTCTTTTAATCAAGATGAACTCGGCTTCCACAACGGACGTTTGATTTTTCCACAATAAAGCCAAATGTTTTTGATTATCTCGTACTGTTTGTATATCTCTCTCATATTGTTCCGCAAAGCTTTCGTCAAGGACATCAAATAAAGTGTTTGCGATAGAACCGACCCCGTTGATAAGACCGCGGCGAAGTCGCGTGCTTAGCCGTGTGAGTTGCTGACCAAGCAGGATTCCATTGTAGTGTTCGAGCTCGGCGAGTCCGTGATGTAATTGGAGTAGGACTACGTCACACTGTGATATTACCTTTAAATTGTTGTTATCTTTACGTTGATTGAAACATGAACTATCGAGGTGTCTAATGTATTTATTTAATAGTTCAATGCCTTGCCAATACGGATCCATTTCATAGTATATTATCAATTTCCACTGATCATTTTCTAAACGTATACTTCCAATTTTGTCGAAATAAAGGCTTTGGCTTGTGTTTAAGTTTGATACTTGATGATATGAGTAGACTGATGGGGTAGTTATCAAAAGTAACCACAAAAATATTGACACAAAATCGCGAACTTACGCTATGCAGATGATACCACCCTATTTGCGAGTAATAATGGCCTTATGGAGGAATTACTTCTCAAAATGGAGCGCGTGAGCCTGACCTTTGGGTTGAAGATAAACCGATCTAAAACCAAGATTATGATCGTAGATCGCGTCAACGACAACTCGCCCGAAGTCACACAGATTGCGAACTGCGACGTGGTCCAAACCTACGTATATCTTGGAGCTTTAAACTCAAACAATGGCGGCTGCGTAGATGAAGTCAAACGACGTATGGTCATAACCAGAACTGCGATGGAGAAGTTAAGGAAAGTATGGAGGAATCGTAACATTACTAAAGCCACCAAAGTTAGGCTCGTGCGAACACTTGTATTCCCCATTTTTCTTTACGCGGCAGAGACGTGGACAGTGCGCGAGTTAAAGTCAAATTGAAGAGTGAGTCAAATTGAAAAGTGACCTTAACATATCAGTAAGGTCAATTTCCATCACAAAAGGAAAATACTAATTAAAATATTACATTTTATGGTTATTGTAAACGTAAACAATTTTTAACTGGCAAAGAAAGACTTGTCTATCAAACATTACAACATTTCCCGCACCACAAGACTACTACACTGCAAGTTGTGAGGTACATACAGGTCAGTATCAATTTATTTTAGATAAAAATATTTAGGCTTTAAGCACAGCATTAAGATAAGCAGACTGAGGTAGACCCATTTCCGCTGGCGGCACCCGTTCACGAGCATGACGCATGAACCAGCCATCGCTTCGCTCAACCATATTTTAGGGAACGTAACGACCCGCCTCACACGACACCGCCGAAGAAACGTTTGAGTGAGCATAACGTCAGCCTATTTTAATTTCTATTTATATTTATTCTTTATTATAGTATAGGTAAATAAGGGTACACTTGTATTACTTTTCGTTTTTTCTTTACATCTTGTGACTTTCGTCTGATTCTATCTCTACATTCTTTAACTTATCTGTCTATTTTGTTGACTACTTTTACAATATTTTAGGACTATTCCTATTTACATTGTTACATTTTGTTCTGATACATTGCAGTTCTCTTTCTTAGAGTTTATTACATTTATTGCTCTACTATCAATCTGTTATCTTATTTCTTTGTTATACTTGTTTATACATTTTCTTTATATTGTTATATCTAGTTATCTTAATTAGATTTACATTTCCAGTTTTTTATATTATAGGGTTGTTACGGTGTTTAGTTCGCTGTAATTACAGGACATGTTTTCATATTCTTATTTTCTATAACTTATAATTACTTCATAGTCTATTGTAATAACATCTTATTCTATATTTTCTGTTTTACATTTTCCATGTAATGCATTTTTATTCTATGGCTATTTAATACATTTCTTTATCTTATTGTCTATTTATTTCTTATTTCTAACATTACTGAACATCTTAATCTATTGTAAATTTTCTTAGACTATTTTAGCAATTTTTACACTATTCCTATTTTTATGTTTTGACAAGTTTCTTACAACTTTTTATTTCTGAGTTATATCTGGAGATGCTGACTATTTTTATTGTCAATCAACGTGTATATTTTGCTAGTCTTTATTTTTAATTGTCATGTGGAGTGTCTTCGCCTGTGTTTCTAACAATTTACTGTCTTTAATGTTAGGGCAGTCTAAATATATTCTCAAATATATATTACTATTCCCTTTTCTTAATCTTGGTTTTTGTTTCTTCTTTTCATTTTAGGCCTATTTGTTTCGTGTTATTGTGTAAAATTTTAAGTGTATGCTACAATTACATTTGTTTTATGTTCGGTATTAAGTGTTGTTAAAATTTTTAGTTATTTTATTTCAATTTATTTAGTATTAAAAACTTTTTCTAATTTTATTAGTCATATATTTATACTAAATATATATCCTAATTTTGAGTTCTGTTTGTGTTTTACCTTGGTCGCATTTTCATCATGTGACTTCGGTAACTGTGTGTATATGTGTGTGTGTGTAGGTGTTCAGTGTTATTGTGTGTAGGCCGTTGTGAGTCGCGCCAGGTAGTCCCACTTTTGTCTGGCGATACATGCTTCGCTAAAAGCATTATGGTCAGCTTTGTGGCCCAGAGGAGCACAGTTGCAGCACTCGGGGGTTGATCCAGCGATCATAAGCTCACATTTGGCCCGCAAATGTGGTCCCCCGCAGTGGCTGCATCTGTCCTCCCCATGGGTGCAGTACTTTCTTCCATGACCATATGATAAGCACTTTGTGCACTGGATGAGTGGCGACTGGTCCTCCACCCTGACCCTTTGTAGGTCAATGTGGAGGGCACCAGCCGCCGTCATCTTCTGCCAGCTAAGTGGGTCCACCTGGAGTACAACATGGCTCGCGTGTGGGTTTCTCGTCCGTTTTTTATATTTGAGACTTAGTCTCAGTGTCTCCTCCTTTCGCCCTTCAAAGATCTCCGGGTTCTGGCGGATCACGGCATCGACGATTCCTTCATCCTCCTCGTCCGTTAAAACGTCCTTCAGGACCACTAGGGGATCTTTGTTGGGGATTTTTTCTGCTTTCAGTTTATTGTCCCTTCCAATCCTTTCTTTTACTTTCTCTAGGTCGGTTAGGTTAGGTTAGGTTAGGTTAGGTTAGGTTAGGTTGGGGTGCTGGTCGGATAACCTCCTCGTGGTGCACCCTGGGCGCCATCGCAAGTATTACTGCGGTGGCGGCGAATAATCCGACATCATACCGTAACTCAGTACGTAGTGCTGGGCCGGGGGCCGCCGCTTTTTATGTGCGGGGGCTGTGTGGAGTACACCACTATAAAAGGTACTAGATCACACCGGAACCCTGTACGTGGTGCAGGACCGGGGGCCGCCCGCGTGTCGTATGCGGGGGCTACGTGGAGTAAACCACTATAAAAAATCCTCAAAGGTCCGGCGTCGGGAACGGCATGGCGTCGGATCGCCTGAAGGTGGCTAGCAGAGTTTGCTAGCCAACTACCGAACACCCCTGGGGTACCTCCCGCCCCCCCAGGTGTATGTAGGGTTACCCGGGTATTGGGATCTCTGCCCGGGTGGACTGGTGTTTCTCCCATTTTCGTCGGTCCAAGATGAGTAAATTGATATTAAAAACCAATGACGTTATAGACGAGGCTGACAGAGCACAGAGTCGTGGAAACAGTGCCAAGGAAGACGGAACAAGGAAGCAGTCAAGTTGGCGACAGCTGAGAGCTGTTGCAAATGATGAGGTTCGTACAGAATCCAAGTCGAAAGAGGCGGAGAGTGTTGACGAAGAGATGGAGATCTCACCGATTGAGCAGCAGGTTCTTCGATTTGCTGAGGAAGCTGGGACGGCGATTAAACGAATCGGAGAATGGGCTCTTACAAGGGGCCTGAAGAACGACGAGTTTACGATGCTGAGATGTTCGCTGGAGGTCATCGCCGATTCGATACAAAATATTATCGATATTCGGGATGACGACTATAATGAGCTGGAAGAGGAATACGCTAGGGTGGTGGACCTCCACAACCACCTAGTAGAGAAACACAAGGCTTTGGAGAAGGAGCTGGTTAAGTGGAAGAAGAAGAAGACTCCCCCCCTTCCTCCCACACCAAACACCTCTGAGCCCGAAAGTGTCGAGAGTAAGATCGAAGAGCTGAAGACATCTCTTCTGTCCTCCATGAAAGAGATGATCGACGATCGCCTTAAGTCGATTGAGTGCCACCATACACCACCAAGCCGATTAGCTGAGGGACAAGTTCATAGCCGAGAAGCTTCTGCTGCGCCCAACCAAACAGCAGAAGGCCCTGTTACCTCTTACTCCGCGGCTGTCCAGAATGATGGCTGGAAGGAAGTGAGAAACAAGAAGAAAAAGGGAGACAAGACGACCACCAATGCCCCGGCTACGGGAAAGTCGAAGAGGAGGGCCACACTAGCTACTCCCCGAACGTCAGCCGTTACACTCACTCTGCTACCAGAGGCGCGAGAAAAAGGAGTGACATATGCTGATGTCCTCAAGAAGGCGTGTTCTGCCATTGCCCTTGCGGACGTCGGACTAGACGAAGGAATGTTTGTGCGGGGGACCCAAACAGGGGCCAAGATCCTGCAGGTGCCGGACCCTAGTGGTGTGAAAGCCGACGCTCTAGCTGAAAAGCTGCGGAGCATACTAGCCGATTATGTGAAGGTGGGAAGGCCGGAGAAAACTGCAGATATCATCGTAACCGGTCTCGACGACTCCGTCTGCAGGGAGGAAGTCATCAAGGCTGTGGCGGATAAGGCCGGAATTCAGACGGATCAGGTTAGAGCGCAAGACATCAGGTCTACACGAGACGGAGTTGGTCGCATCTTTATGAGATGCCCTGTGACGGCAGCAAGACTGATTTGCGAAGATGGACGCGTTAAGGTTGGCTGGAGCATCGCGCGAGTGAGAGCGCTGGCTCCTCTTCCTATACGCTGTTACAAGTGTTTGGGACTGGGACATACCAAACCGCGTTGTCCCTCTAATGAAGATAGAAGCGGAATTTGTTTCCGTTGCGGGAAGCAAGGCCACATGGCTGCGGCATGCGCAGCTGAGCCCAGGTGTTTGGTCTGCTCTGCCAATGGGAGATCTGCGGATCACGTGATGGCGAGTCGTGTCTGCAATCCTCCAGCAGTCAGGGGTACATACCCTGAACGTCAGGAGAAGCCCCAGGCGAGTAGGGACAGCCGTCCTGAGCGCCGGGAAAGCACCACAGACCGAAGTCGGAGTCGTTCGATTCACTCGAACCAAGAGGAAAGGGCTGCCACAGTATCGGCGCCCCGAGAGAAAAGAGAGCCTCGACGCTCTACGCGCCTAACAGGAAGGCGTGGCGGTGATGCGTCTATCCAGATCTAGCGCAGGTGGCGGGGCTGCGGGCACGGAGTGGATGCCGTGTCTCGCATTGCACAGCTTCGTCCATCTGGGGGGGCGGTGAAAAGAAAAGCCAATTGTGACTGGCGCCCCCCAATCGCATTATTGTTTGGGCCAGGTAAAGCCAAGGCCAGCCGGTGCGGCTGTGGTTGCATACAACCCGGAGCCCACTCCGCGACAAACCGGCAGAGGAGTCACAACGGGGGGTTTTAGCGGGTAGTCCTATCTTGGGAGCCCCGAACTCGTTGGGTCGACCTTCCATCGGCCCTTCAGTCGATAAAATAGTATTTCCCCTCGAAAAAAAAAAAAAAAAAAAAAAAAAAAAAAAAAAAAAAAGGTTAGGTTAGGTTCCCGTGGCAGTTTCTGGTCTGCTATCGGGCGCGTCCCCAGGTGGTGGATAGGGGAACGGCCCCCAGATATGGGGGCTACCGGCTTGCCGGCGCGAACCAAAACCAGAGCGTTGGGGACCTCTTCGGCGCCTCGGAGGTTTTCTGAGTAGCGGCAATGTGTCGTTGTAGACGGGGCCTCTTAATAGCCCAGCGGTCCGTTTTTGGACGTAGGTAGAGCACACCGGAATCCCGTACGTGGTGCGGGGCCGGGGGCCGCCACTTCAGGTGGGGGCTATGTGGACGGATACCACTATAAAAAACCAAAGTTGTAAGGGATCTATGCACCTCACCCTTTCAAAAAGAGGTCTCACAAAACCAAATGGGTATGGCGACTAGTAAAGAGTTACTACCCCAGGAGGGTACCAACCGCTCCGCGGTTGGAGAATCCCTCTCCGATGCTTCGGTGTCGGGCTGCCCCACGTACTCTGGGGGTACGTACCACGTACACTACCGCCTTCAGGACAAAGCACTGAGTCCGAGCAAAAACTGTGCCAAAACCAATCAAACGCTTTTCCACGAAGCTCTAGATGCTGCGCAATCCATCGGCGCTGAAGTTCAGGAAGTCGATATGCTGTCGACAGAAGATGAAGGAAGGGTTCTTCGTTCTGCTCTTTCTTTCCGGAGTCTGGACGCTGAAGACTTCAACAGGAAACGGCCTCGTAATGAGGATACATCCGAATCAGACACTGATCGGGAGGCGACTATCAACACGCCTAAAGTGGCCAAATCCCGTAAGGGACGCGGTGGACGTCCACCAACGGTCGGCTTGCATGCCGGTCTAAAGGAGGCCAAGGTTGAGCTAAAGCGCCTCGAGATGCGTGATTTAGAAAGGGCGGCCGAATCTAGATCCCGGTCAGCAGATGGCGATTCCACTCGTCGCCGATCATCGCTGCCCTCACAGAATGACACATTTTTGACTCCTAGAGCCTCACTTCTGGTTTCAGCAGACCCCGTGCTGGAAAAGGCGTACTCGAGCCTAGATGCTATCCAGCAAGTGTCAAAGATAAGCAAAGGTCTGAAAGGTACCAGTCAACGGGCTCTTCATGACGCCGTTGACACCCTTAAGAAGGCAGTTGAGACGTTATCGGCGCGCACAACATCCGAGGAAGTGCGTCGCCTCCAAGCTGACAATATTCGGCTCTCTCACCAAGTCGAATTGATGCGTAAAGAGATGGTGGCACTGCGTAAGTCTTTTTCAGAACGCTGCACCAACTCAGAAGGTCCACCTGCTTCAAGAGATAGGTCTTATGAAGAAGATTTGAGGCGATCAATTTTGCAGTCAGTTGGAACCATGCTGAATGCTAGAATAGAGGGGCTTCAAGAGAGACTGCTTCCCGAGAAGAACAGACGACCGCCGCTTGCGGCAGATAAGAAGAAGACCGCTGCTGCCTCTGACACCTTTGCCAGCGTTGTAGCGTCTACTCCTGCAACAAATCCCCCGCAGGTCAGCAACCCAGGTCCGTCAACTTCTGGGCAACAAACGAGGGAGAAACTAGGAGAGACAGCTCCCACAGAGGACTGGACACCAGCCCCAATGAGCAAGAGTAAGAGACGTGCTGCCGCTAAGGCTGCCAAGGCTGCTGCTGCTGCCTCCGCAACTACAGTAACCAACCCAGCTCCGCAAAATGCGGCCAGGACACAAAATACTCATACCGGTGCTGCACCACGACCGGAAGCACCTGCCTCTACTAAGAGAAATCCATCTGGACAGAATGGGACTGCACCACCAACTTCTAGTGCAGCCAGCAAAAAGAAGTCACAAAAAAGTAGACTCACCCCTCCTAAATCCTCAGTGGTTGTGGTGTCTATACTTCCAGAAGCAGCGGAAAAAGGCATGACATATGCCCAAATCATATTGAAAGCGCGACAAGAAGTAAACTTGCAGGCAATTGATATTGATGGCCTTAAGGTGAAAACGGCTGCAACCGGAGCTAAGTTACTGGAGATCCGGGGGACGAACACTAGCTCAAAAGCGGATCAACTTGCTGAAAAACTCAAGCCAGTTCTGTCTGGCATAGCCGTGGTGTCGAGACCAGTAAAATGTACGGATTTACGTGTCAATGGGCTGGATGATTCAATCACTGAATCCGATGTAGTGTCGGCGATAGCTGCTAAAGGTGGTTGTAGCACAGACCAAGTTAAAGTAGGGGTTATACGCGACGGCCCTGGTGGTGTCGGATCCGTTCTAGTGCGCTGTCCAATAGTCGCAGCTAAAGTTGTCATGGAGTCAGGAAGGATTCTTGTCGGCTGGAGTTCGGCGAGAGTTAAGTTGCTAGAATCCAAGCCCATGCGTTGTTATAGATGTATGGGCATTGGTCACACTAAGCCGAAGTGCCCGGCTCAAAAAGATCGCAGTACTTTGTGCTTCCGTTGTGGTGCGGAGGACCATAAGGTTGCAGACTGCAAAGAAAAGAAGCCAAATTGTGCTATCTGCGCTGATGCAGGACGTTCCTCCGGCCATATTATGTGCGGTCGGAAATGTTTACCACCCAAGATGAAAGGAAAGGGGGCTCCATTGACCCGCGCCCCTCCCCCAGCAGCACAAAGTGCAGCTTAGGAAGAAGCTATGGAAGTTTCACTCACAAATGGACAGACGAACTCCAATCAGAATTCTTCAGGCCAACGTTAATCATGGTAATGCAGCTCAGAACATCTTTGTGCAGCATATGGTGGAATGGGGCATAGATTTAAGTGTTGTTTCGGAGCCTTATAGAATACCTGAGTCTTCATCTTGGGTTGGTGACACCGCTGGTCTTGTCGCTATAGTTGTCCCATCTAACTCCAGATCTCCTCTTGTTATGAAAGAAAGGGGCCGCGGTTTCGTGGCGGCAACCTACGAAGGGATAGGTATTGTTGGTGGGTACTTCTCGCCCAATGAAAGTGTCGCCTTGATGGAGGACTGGCTAGATGCTCTCAGTGGAGCCGTCGGTAGGTTAGCTCCGTCTCAAGTTCTGGTGATGGGGGACTTTAACGCGAAAGCTCCGGCGTGGAACTCCCCTGTCACTAATACTAAAGGTCGGATTGTAACTGACTGGTTCGCGGCAAATGGGTTATGTGTCATCAATAATGGTAATACCTTTACCTGCGTGAGGAGGCAGGGGGGGTCAATAGTAGACCTAACGTTTGCTACCCCTGCCTTGGCCTCACGCATCCCGGACTGGCGTGTTTTGGTTGACGGTGAATCTCTCTCAGATCACCGCTATATAAGATTTAGTCTGTCTCCTGTCAACACCTCTATTGATCACTCCAACCCTCACCTTAATCCTAATCGTCAGATCAGGGATTTTAAGCGCTGGGCTGTTAAGAAATTGGATGTAGGCATGGTAGAGGAGGCTGCCATTGTGGCGGACTGGTGTTGCCCTCAAAACATAAATGATCTCGATGTAGACAGACAAGCAGAACATCTACGCTTAAATTTAACGGCAATATGTGACTCATCTATGCCAAGAGCCAAACCTTTTCAAAGACGCAACCAAGTGTATTGGTGGTCTCAAGAAATTGAGGAACTACGCACCACCAGCATTTCTGCGCGACGAGCCTATGCCCGCTGCCGTCGCCGCAGGCACACTGAAGAGGAGGAACTACTGCTCTACTCCGTTCACAGAGAAGCTGCGGTAGCGCTCCAAAATGCTATTTTTAGAGCCAGAGAATCATCTTGGGGTGAATTTATTGATGAACTGGAAAGCGACCCATGGGGCCGCCCATACCGTGTGGTGCGGAACAAAATGCGCCAGCAGGCAACTCCTACGTCGTCTTTTGATCCTGAGCTTTTATCGGCCGTTGTTTCCGGTCTTTTTCCTGACCCCACTGAGGAGGGTCCTCCAATTATAGCACCCTCTGTGCAAGCGCCGTCTTCGTCTCCTGAGTTCCCCAGGATCACAATGGAGGAAGTCCAAAACGCTCTTGAGCGCTTACGTACATGGCGTAAGGCTCCTGGCCCTGACGGTGTACCCGGCAAAATTCTTCCGCTGGTCATGCGGCACTTAGGAAATCGCATACTCGACCTTCTTAACTGTTGTCTTGCATCAGGAAAATTCCCTACCATTTGGAAGAGTGGAAGACTGTGCCTGCTCCACAAGGAGGGTCGACCACCTGATTCACCCTCGGCGTTTCGTCCTATAGTCCTGTTAGACGAAAGTGGCAAACTCCTCGAAAGGATATTGGCTGAGAGAATTAATAAACATCTTGAAAATACCGGACCTAACCTTTCGGATAATCAGTACGGGTTCCGCCGAGAACGTTCCACAATCGATGCAATACTCGAATTAAAGTATTGGACTGAAGAAGCGGTGCAAAGCGGTGAGAGAGTTATAGCGGTGTCTCTCGACATCGCTAATGCTTTTAACTCTCTCCCTTTCAGCCGCATCATTGAGGCATTGATGTATCATCGCCTGCCGGAATATCTTATAAACATCATTCGACAATACTTGGAAGAACGCAGCGTTGTGTACATTAACAAAGAGGGACAATTTATATCCAAATCTGTACAGCGCGGGGTTCCACAAGGTTCGGTCTTAGGACCACTCTTATGGAACCTCGGTTATGACTGGATCCTTAGGGGAATCCTTTTGCCGCAAATGAAATTACTATGCTATGCAGATGACACCCTGGTTGTTGTCAAGGGCAGTGACTACGAAGACGTTAAGCGTCGAGCGGCAGTAGGTACTGCCCTAGTGATTGGTCGCATTGAGTTGCTGGGTCTCAAAGTTGCACTATCTAAAACAGAGGCCATTGTTTTTCATGGCCCTCGCAACAAACCACACACCAACGCCCAACTTTTGGTGAATGGTCAGAATGTGCCGGTAAAGTCGTATTTGAAATACCTAGGTCTCACTCTCGACAGCCGGTGGCGCTTTGATGAACACTTCCGGCGTTTGTCACCAAAGCTAGTTAACGCTGCAATGGCACTAAGTAGACTTTTGCCGAACTTAGGTGGACCAAACTCCACTTGCCGCCGCTTGTACGCTGGTGTTGTAAAGAGCATGGCAACATATGGGTCGCCTGTGTGGGCTAACTCACTAACTGAGGAAGCCAAAGCAATTCTCCGCAGACCACAAAGAATTGTTTGTACTCGAGCCATCCGAGCTTATCGAACTGTTTCTGGTGCCGCGTCCGGCGCGCTCGCTGGTATGCCTCCGTGGGAACTGGACGCTACCGTTCTCTCGGAGTTATACCATTGCAGAGCAGATGCTAGAAGGAGGGGAGAGCGTCCAAGCATCGAAGACTTGGTTCATGCGAGATGTCGAGCGGAAGAAGCCGTCTTAGAGCGATAATCATAATAATCATAATAATCATAATCTTTATTTGCAATTAAACATGGTATATAACAGATGTCATAGATAATAATAAGTACAAAAACATGTTTAGCCAAAATTAATTAGCATGCAAAATATACAATTTATTAAATAGTTCACTTAAAATATTTTAACAAAAATTAATATGAATAATTGAATTAGTTTAAATATAAATATATATTAACTTAATAATTTAATGTTTAATGTCAAAAAATTCTTTTAGATTATAAAAAGTATGCAAGCCTAGCCATGTCCCCAATTGTCTTTTAAATTGAATAATATTTAGAGTCCTAAATTCCTTGGGTATTTTATTAAAGATTGATATACACATGACCATACAGCTTTTGTTATACTGCATTGTTTTTGGCGTTATCTGAAGTACTAATCTATTCGGATCTCTAGTATTTCTTGGGTAGATATCACATGCCCTTTTAAATAAATGCTTATTCTGCATTACAAATACGCATACATCGAAAATATAAAGAGATGTCAGAGTCAATAACTGCATTTGACCGAATAGAGAACGGCAAGAAAACCATGGTGGAACCCCATATAAAGCTCTTAGACATTTTTTTTGAGCAATTAAGACTCTGTTAATATAGGAACTATTGCCCCATATCAACAACCCATAGCGTAAGATGGACCCAACATAAGCGTGGTAAGCAGCTATCGCAGTATTTAAATTTGTTACAGCTCTGACACACTTCAATGCGTACACAAACTTATTAATTCGGGAACAGACATTGTCTATATGTATTTTCCAATTTATGTCATTATCTATTGTTATACCCAAAAATTTTATTTCATTTACTTCGTCAATATTTATTTCATTATATTTAATGTCAAGTTTTATATTTTTATATTTATTAAATTGCATGTACTTTGTTTTCGTCAAGTTTATTTTTAGATTATGCATATCAATAAATTCAATAAAAAAAATTAAAGTCTTATTAATGTCATTTTCATGTTCCGTCACTGTTTTATTAGAAGTCACTACTATAGAAATATCATCAGCAAATGCGATGCATTGGTAACCAATTGTATTAAAAATGTCATTAATATAAATTATAAATAGTATCGGGCCCAATACGCTGCCCTGCGGCACACCACATTGATTGAGCTTATATTGAGATGGACATGGTACAATTTCATTTTTGTTATTTAGTTTTTCAACAACTACACATTGTTTTCTGTTGCTTATATACGACTTTATCCACTCTAGCGCATGACCTCGTACACCAATCGATTCCAGTTTTTTTATTAGCAGTTGGTGCGAAACATGATCAAATGCTTTTGACAGATCTACAAATATACTAGTTGTCAATTTTTTGTCGTTAATACCTGTCAAAATCGTTTCCATTAGTTTATGTATTGCCAAAGTGGTTGACTTGTGTTTTTGGAAACCATATTGGTCTCTATGTAATATATGGTACTTATTACAAAAGTCAATCAATTGCCTATACATACACTTTTCAAATATTTTAGAAAACACTGATGTTTTTGCAACAGGGCGATAATTATCAATTAAGTCTCTATCTCCTTTTTTAAACAAAGGTGTTATAATTGTAAGTTTAAGCAGTTCTGGAAATACACCGGTAGAAAACGATAAGTTTATTAAATGAGTTAAGATGGGAACCAATTCGTTTACACAACCCTTTAAAACCTTAGTACAAACTTCATCATATCCTTCGGCTTTGGTGTTTTTCAATGACATTACTTCTTTTCTTACATCTATTTCACTAACAGGTTTTAAAAACAGAGAATTTAGTATTTGATGTTGCTTCATATCTTTTTTCATATTGTTATTAGATTCACCGTTGGATAAATTAACGAAATGATCATTGAATGCTGTAGCTATACTAAAAGGATCTGTCAATGTTGAGTTATTAACATTTATTTTACTTATATGTTTAAGTGAATGTTTTGGGTCAGTCAATTCGTTTTTTATTATTTTCCAAGACGCTTTACATTTGTTATCACTTTTATTAATAAAGTCAATATTAGATTTTCTTTTAGAGTCAAAAATACATTTTTTTAACAATTTTGAGTATCTTAGGTATTTGTCCTTATTGAACTGTGTTTTATTTTTGTAGTACTTATATCTAAATTTTCTTTTATTTCTGCAACTTAGCTTTAATCCTCTCGTTACCCAATTACTCTTCTTCTTTTTAGAAATATCAAAACATATTTTTATTTTTGGAAAACACAATTTGTATAAAATTGTGAATAATTCGTGAAAATTATTAAAACTATCATTCAAGTCAGTCTCGTTAAAAATATTTAACCAAGAGATACTTTTTAGATAGTCTTTGAACTTCGAAAGATTTTCAGAACTATATTCTCTCCTGTAAATGGAATAAGATCGAGGACCTTCATATTTATTCTTTATTGGAAAACTTAATAATTGTGCAGTTTCATGATCAGAGAGGTGTAGTGGTAAGACTAAAGCGGAAGAATTTTCCGTATTGCTTATTATGTGATCTATACATGACTGTTTTCGAGTGGGTTCTGAAATATGAAATTTTAAATTATAGTTCTGGACTAAGTCAGTTAAATCTTGGGTCACTTTATTTTTAATCAATGTATTTATATTTATATCACCAGCCAAGACTATTTTTATTTTATATTTATATTTGTTAAATATCTCATTTAATAAATTGTCAAGATTAGTTAAGAAAAAATAGGGATCTGATTTTGGTATTCTATATAAACAAATGATGATTAACCTGCTTGATGTAATTTCAATGCCACAACATTCAAAACTTTTTTGCGTGGCATATTTTTTTGTACACATTAATTCCTTACAAATAATACCGTTTTTGGCTAGTATGCAGGTGCCACCTCTTTTGTTATTCCTACAAAATGAAGACACTAATTGATAATTTTCAATTCTAATATAGTTTTCATGGCCTGCCTCTATAAACGATTCTGTCAAACATAATACATCAGGTTCCTTATTTTCGTCAATTAGTTCTAGAATAGTCAAGTCCAGTATTTCTTTTTTTTTGATAAAACACTGGCAATGTTTTGATGCAATACTCTAAAATCTGAATCTTTAGTCTCGAAAAAAGGTTTTGCTATTATTTACATTTGTTGGTGATGAAATTAACGAAATTTTATCAACATTTTTGTTAACAGAGTTTGTTAAAGCCTTAAAGTAAAAAGGAATTGTGCCTTTTTTTGGAGATTTAATAGTATTGGTGTACTTAACATTACCCTCACTGACATTAATTTTCATCCGAATACTAAGATTTTTAAATGTCAAAAACTGATTATTATATTCACAAAAGTCAATATGTACATTAATTTTAAAACAAATTTTCTTTATATAGTTAAAGTCAGAACAAAATATTAAGTCATTAATGTCAATTAAATTACATTTGTCAAAGTGTTTTGTCCACAATTTCATACAATGAAATAGTTGAATTTCATTAAAGTACGGATTTCTACGAATTGGAGCAATATAAACGTGTGAACCTGCAAACATATTTATAGCTATGCACAAGTTGGAATGAAATTTATGAATATCACTGTCATTTGAACCAAACCCTAAAATCACAATATCGTCTTTATTCAAGTTTTTTGATACACTTTCACAGCTTCTTAATATTTCCGAGCTCGACGCGTCCGTTAGTATAGTTGCAGAAGTTCTATATCTATTGTTCCATTTTCCCATTCTGGAATCGAGTATAGCAGAAGATGAAGAGAAACAGCAGTTGGAGACCTCTCTAGTAAGTCAAAGGACTCTAGCCGCGATTACTCCTGTCCTTAAAGAGTGGGCGTCCAGAAACCATGGACAGCTGAATTTCCATCTTGCGCAGATACTTACCGGGCATGGATGCTTTGGTAAGTATCTGCACAAGATAGCTAGAAGGGAAGATACCCTTGAGTGTCCGGAATGTGGCGCGGCGGAAGATACGGCACAGCACACATTTGAATTGTGTCCCACCTGGTCTTCGCAAAGGCAAGATTTGAGATCCGTCATTGGACGGGACCTTACTCTTCCGGCTGTCGTCAAAGCCATGATTGAGAGCAAACGCGGATGGGAAGCGGTCGATAAATTCTGCGACATTGTCATGTCAGCGAAAGAAGCGGCTGAGCGAGCAAGGGAGAATGACCCACATGCAAGCCGGTGCAGACAGCGACGCACACGTAGAGGCAGAGGCCGACGACGTCAAGGTCGTCCAGCTCTACCGAATTATAGAGGGGGTGTCAGTGCTGGTAGGGAAGGCTGGTATAGCCCCTCACCTTCTCTCGGTAGCCAGCGGGGAATGAGCACGGGAGAGCTCACCCCCGCATTGCACAGGCTTCCGATGACTCAGGATGTCCCTTATGTCCCGGGACATCCTTTGTTACCCTCGGATTTCGAGGATGACCGACGGGTCTGCCACGGGCGGACAATCACCGGCGGGGCCGCGGTAGTGTCCGCAAGGGTTCCCGTGACCCCGCCCGGTGGCAATTACCCGTCGAACGATTTGTCGTCAGGCGATGACGAATGGTTCGACGAGTCATTGGCACCAAGGTGATGTGAAGGGGCATCGTCTGGTTTTTAGTGGGTAGGCCCCCCTCATCCGGTCCTCCACTGAACTCACTAGGGGTTGGGTGGGGGATCGGATGGGTGGAGTAAAGTGCTGTCGCTCGTAACGCGGCGGTTTCCTTGGGAGAGTCCCACATACCCCCGGCGTCCTTCCAATGCCGGGGCATGCGTAACGCATTTTCCAGACGTTAAAAAAAAAAAAAAAAAAAGGTTAGGTTAGGTTAGGTTAGGTTAGGTTGTGCGCTTTGGCAGGTACGCCTCCCTGGGAACTGGAAGCCCAGGTCCTTGCGGAGGCGTACAGAAGAAGGCGGGAGCAGAGAGCGGGAGACGTCCGTTTGGCTCCGGAGGAAGTTTCTGCGGCAAGACGTGCTGTGGAGGAGCGTTGTCTCACAGATTGGCAGCGGCAGCTGGAGACCCCGGTCGCCGGCCATAAGACCGTAGAGGCGATCCGTCCAGTCCTAAAGGAGTGGAAATTGAGGGCCCATGGAACCCTTACTTATCGTCTGACACAGGTGCTTACAGGACATGGCTGTTTCGGTAGGTACCTGTGTCAGATACAGAGAGAGCCCACGCAGATGTGTCACCACTGTGGCGCGCCGCAGGACACTGCGCGGCATACCGTGATGGAGTGCTCTGCATGGGCAGAGCAGCGACTTGAGTTAGTGGCGGCAATAGGGACGGACCTCTCCCTTCCCAGCATAACAGTTGCGATGCTGAGAGATGAGAGGTGCTGGCAGGCGATGGTCTCCTTCTGTGAGGATGTTCTCTCACAGAAGGAGACAGCGGAGAGGGTACGCGAGGCTGATGCTGACGCGGATCCTATCCGAAGATGACGGCGTGGGAGAAGGAGACGCCAACGTGAGCGCCTCATTCCCCCCTTGCAGTCGTAGGGGGGTGACACTTATGCCCTGTCACCCCTTCTGGTAGGGCCCTAAAGGGCAACCATACCCCGGGTCACGTGGCGCGTGCAACCACGATCCCACAGGCTCGGGGCTCGCAGCGGGCATAAGTGAGGGGTTTAGCTGGTAGTGCCCCCCCCTCCCGGTCCCCCGGTCTGTCTTTCGAGATGGATTGGGGGGTCGCGAGGCGGGTGTCCCTCCCCAGTCCCGATCCCCCATTCGGCCTTTGGCTGGGTGGAGGATCGGGAGTGGGTGAGACCTACCCCGTAACCCCGCCGATCCTATTAGGATCGCCGGGGTAACGGGGGTGGCGAGGGATAGTGTGCTTGCTCCTTGGTCTTTACCAGGACGGGTATACTAGGTGACCCCAGCATATCCTCAAGGCAGGAATCCGTAAAGACTGGATTCCCCTCACTTAAATAAAAAAAAAAAAAAAAAAAAAAAAAAAAAAGGTTAGGTTAGTTAGGTTAGGTTAGGTTAGGTTAGGTTTTTTTTTTTTTTTAAAGTTTTAATTGGTTTACAAAAGATCTATTGTGGTATTATGCCTGACAATGTGACTTCAAATACTGGTGGGCTTCAGAATCAAAAGGTTGCTTACGGTATACAACCGAATTGAAACCGAAAGCCCTCAGATAAGAGCTATGGTTTTTAAAAGAATCCGAATTAGAACAGTTATTAACAAAATGAGAAATGGATTACACATAGAAACAAAGTTGTCTTAAGATTTAAGTTAGTGAAACAGAATAACAATATTTAAGCAAACAGATTTTGGAAGATTGATATGTGAAATATCACACTTCCGAGCCATAGTCGACCTTATCTCGGACTTTTATAAGCATCGCTTTTACTCGCGGACATTTGGTGGATGTAGCCCGGTGGGAGGTGTTGTCCTTCCCATTGAATTTCGTGTTGTGTGTCTTACAGTTCAGACACACGGCTGCTTTGGAGTCCTCTTTGCTGGGGCACTTCTCCAGATCGTGCGATCCCGTGCAATGGGAGCAGGTCTCGACGCTGGAGGAGCATTTGCTGCGCGTGTGTCCGAACTGCAGACACTTAAAACATTGAAGGAACGGGCTAAATTCCTCAACGTGTACACGTTGAAAGTCGACGTTGACCTTGGTAAGGTCGAGCATGGCGCGGAAGACGGAGGGACTTGTTATAAACACAGCGTTGTAGAGTTTTTCATTACGGTTATTACGGACGAATTTGTAGAGTAGATCCTCCTCTTGTTTTGAAGCAGCTTTTATACAGGGGTTTTGTTGGAGTATCAAGTCCTTTAACTCTTCGCGAGGAACCTCCTTGGAAATACCACCATAGGTTTCAGTTTTCTGGCGGTTTCAGCCTGTAGATTGGGATCCTTGGCCAGCCTCTTTAGAGTTTCGGATTTTTGTTCCTCCGAATCGAACTCTATCCGAAACTTTTGTTTAGAAAGAGGCTGGACTTTAGATGGCGCAAAGTCCAGGGTTTTGAAGTTGGCAGCGGAGCGGAAGCTCCGGATTGTGTCGTCGCGAGTGGCAGTCTCCCTTTTATGGGAGACAATTATAGCAGGCTTCGAGACTGGTTTGGGGTCTGGAGATTGAGTACTACTTGGGGATGTTGTTTTTGAAGCAATGGTGGCATACGAGAGAGGTTTTGGAACAGCCGATTGGTTCAACATAGGTACCTTCTTGAGTTCGTCTTGGATGGACTGACGAACTATCTTCGTAATGTTCTCGACAGTGAGTCCAGTGGTGGAGGATGTAGAAGAGGTGGCGGCAGGTGGGGCTTTCTCCTTGGCCAAAAAAGAACTAGCGTTGCATTTCTGCACGGTGAGTAGGCACAAGGTGATAATGCGTGCCTTGTGGTCTTTGGATAGACCCGCACCCTTCCCCTTCTGAGCGTTCTTCACATAACCCATGATCTCCGTCGCGTAGTCCTTGATGTCATCGAAGGGAGCAATAAGTCTCGGCTCACCCTCGCTCTCGGACTCGCTGACGGGACACATGGCTCCGCCGGGCATGAATTGATCGCAAAAGTCGTCTTCGTCGTCGTACATTGTCGCTGCTGTCACTTGCGTTCGCAGTTGTTCGCAAGGGGATGGTTTTAGCCGGGCTAGGACACTGCGTTACCGTGTACCTAGTTACCGTTTCCAGGGAGCGCCGCGGGGAGGTTAGGTTAGGTTAGGTTTTTTTTTTTTTTTTTTTTTTTTTTTTTTTTTTTTTTTTTTTTCCACTGCTCCCCGGACATTATCCAGGACTTTGTATATCGACTCTTTCATACAAGTTCTCGCAAGTATTCCTCTCGCACTATCTTTCTGCATTCTTGGTCTTTCTTACATTCATCGCCTTTTATACATTAACTGGTGGGTTTGCCAGCCTAACAGTTCTACAACTACAGTTTTTATTGTACTTTATTCATTACACGGGAAAATAATTTGGTACACCATTTTCATAACTTTTCAGTGGTTTGTACATTTTGTTACATCTCTAAGTTCTACATAAATTTACAGTACTTATTTTATTAGGACTTCTAAGCTTGTTTTGACAATTTTGACAATGTTCTTTATGTTATCTATTTATATCTATTTTGTATGTTCTATAGTTTTGTTACATCTTGTATTTTTACCATTTTTACATAGAGCACTTATGCTACTTTTTATTCTATTTAAACATTTCTTTCTTGTTCTATATGTGCACATTTGCTTTCTTATTCTATTTACTATTCTATTACACAATTTTATATTCTAATAATAATTCTTATTTTAACAAATTCTTGCATTTTGGCCTACAGGCTTTTAGTAGTTACACACAGGAGATGTTACACTTATTTACTAACCTTAATTCTATTATGCCTTTCTTTTTTAATTTTTTATTCTATTACATATTAGGGCAGATTTATATATATATATAACAATATATATTCTACACCTTTTCTTAAGCTATATTCTATGCTGCTTACATTATATTTTTGGGCTTACATTGTGGTTGTCATTTAGTTTATATCAAAATTTTGTAATTTCTATTAATTGTTGTCTTTAAGATTTGTTTTCTACTTTTGTATTAGGGAAGTATCTATATATTCATTAATATATATAACTACTCCTATTTCTTGTGCTGTTTGCTTTTTTGTATTCGGTTAGGTTAGGTTAGGTTAGGTTAGGTTAGGTTAGGTTGGGGTGCTGGTCGGATAACCTCCTCGTGGTGCACCCTGGGCGCCGTCGCACGTGTTGTTGCGGCGGTGGCGAATAATCCGACATCATACCGTAACTCAGTACGTAGTGCTGAGCCGGGGGCCGCCGCCTTTTCATCTGCGGGGGCCGCGTGGAGTACTCCACTATAAAAGTACAAGATTACACCGGAACCCTGCACGTGTCGCAGGACCGGGGGCCGCCTGCGTGTCTCATGCGGGGGCTGCGTGGAGAAAACCACTATAAAAAATCCTCAAAGGTCCGGCGTCGGGAACGGCATGGCGTCGGACCGCCTGAAGGTGGCTAGCAGAGGGTGCTAGCCTGTTACCGAACACCCCTGGGGTACCTCCCGCCCCCCCAGGTGTATGTAGGGTTACCCGGGTATTGGGATCTCTGCCCGGGTGGACCGTTTTTCTCCCATACTCGTGGGTACTATTATGTCGTACAACTTTAAAAAACCTTTAGACGTTAAGAAGGAGACGGACAGAGCACAGGGTCCGAAGAAAAACAGTGCCGAATCTAAAATGTCGTTGTCCGAATCCGAGACCTCCGGTGCTGAGGGATCGGAGACGGAAGCAGAGTCGGATAGCAGCTCGCGCTCGCTCAACGAGAGACGATCAAAGGAACGGGAGCAGATGTTGCGAGAAGCACAGAAGAAACGAGAGGCGAAAGCGGGGACCGCAGCGACTGCTGCGATGAAATCCACTGACGCTGATACGTCGACAGCGCAGAATCTCTTGCGTCCCCGCCCTGATCCCAAGCGCGGTAAAGCCGAAGCCGAGAGGGGCCTCACTTGGCAGATGATGGATCAGGTGAATTCACTGAAGACGACTGTATGCAAATCAGTGACGACGCAGCGGAGCAGATTGACGCCTCTGCCCGCGGAATTGCCAAATTGCTCAAACAGTACAAGTTCCAGCAGGTTGGAGAAATTCAGCGCCTTACGCGGGAAAACGCAAGCCTGAAAAAGGATGTTGTCTCCCTAAAAAAAGAAGTCGAGGTCTTGAAGCAGACGCCTCCCCCTAAAAGCCTTGAGCCTGTAGGGGTGATTTCTGGCGAAGCGATGGAGGCGCTGAAAAGCGTCATTGCCGAGACGATTGAGGGGACTTTTGGCCGCCGATTGAGTGACCTGGAGCAGCGTCTCCCCCCTCTTAGCAGAGAACCACCACCTCAGGCAGACGCTTCTCCTGCTGCGTTGGCGTCGCCTCCCGAAACCAGTCGTGGCGATGGCTGGAAGGAGGCCACCAGCAGGAAGCAGAAGCGAAAACAGTTGGCCAGGACTGCGGCCAGTGCAACACCAGCCGAAAAGACGCCTCCGACGACCCAGGCCGGCTCCCCAGCAGCCAAGCCGGCCACCCCGCCTAAGAAGCTGGTCCGGGTAACTCCCCCGAAAACATCGGCAGTGTCAATCACACTTCTGCCAGAAGCCGCAAAAAGGGGAGTCACCTTCGCGGAAGTGCTCTCTAGAGCGATGAAGGCGGTCCCCTTCTCCGAGATTGGAGTGGCAGAGGGGATAAAGATGAGAGTGAGTCAGACGGGGGGAAAGGTGGTGGAGCTCCCAGACCCCAGTGGGAAGAAGGCCGATGTAATGGCCGAAAGGTTGAGCACGGCGCTGGCTGACGTGGCTAAAATAGGGCGGCCACAAAAGACGACGGACCTGTTGATAACAGGTCTGGACGAGACCGCCCGAAAGGAGGAAGTAGTCGGTGTCGTGGCGGAGAAGGCGGGCTGTGACCCGAATCAGATTTTGGCCCAGGATATCAAACTGGGCCCCCAGGGGACTGGGCGATTGCTGTTGCGCTGCTCTTCAGCAGTGGCGAAAGCAGCAATGAAAGGGGGGACAATAAGAGTCGGCTGGAGCACCGTACGGGTCAAGGCACTGGCCCCACTGCCGCTACGGTGCTTTAAATGTATGGGGGTGGGGCACACAAAACCTATGTGCCCCTCATTGGTTGATCGGGAGGCTTTATGCTTCCGATGCGGAAAGCCGGGGCACCAAAAAAATAGGTGCGTAGCCGAGCCCAAGTGCGCGATCTGCGCTGCCATTGGGCGGCCAGACGGGCACGTTATGGGCAGCGTGCGCTGCACCCCTCCAGCCGTGAGAGGCAAACACCTTCAGCGCGGAGGGAACAGTGAGGTTGAGGCGCGGGCAAAGGCCCGCGCGCCCGGAGGTGAGATGTCCGAGTGAGGTCGGCATCTCCCAAGACGCATCGTGTCGCTCAGCGACTGGAGAGTGGGGACAGCCAGGTACCTGGAATCCCCAAAAAAAAACCCGGAAGTGTCGCCGCTCTATGCGCCTCTCCAGGGAGAGATGCGGCCGAGCGGCCAGGTGGATCAAGGAGGGGGGTCGGGCGGCGGGACGGGGAATCCCGTCGTCCACTTAGGACCCTTGTGGTGGTCGGGCGCGCCACGTGTTCCGGCGCGCCCCATCAGTAGAGGGAGGCAAGGTCAGCCCATCGACCCGAAGAAGGTGGCCCAAAGGGGGCCAAACGCGGGGCGGCGACTCGGAGACTGCTACCCTTATCCCGAAGTCTCCGCCCACACGCGTGGTTGGAACACCCAGGGGGTTTTAGTGGGTTCAAGTCCCACATAACCTCCCTGTCTCCCCGGACGGGGGGGTATGCGAAGGCATTTCCCCCTGGTCAAAAAAAAAAAAAAAAAAAAAAAAAAAAAAAAAAAAAAAGGTTAGGTTAGGTTAGGTTAGGTTCCCGTCCCGTCCCGTGGCAGTTTCTGGTCTGCTATCGGGCGCGTCCCCAGGTGGTGGATAGGGGAACGGCCCCCAGATATGGGGGCTACCGGCTTGCCGGCGCGAACCAAAACCAGAGCGTTGGGGACCTCTTCGGCGCCTCGGAGGTTTTCTGAGTAGCGGCAATGGGTCGTTGTAGACGGGGCCTTTTAATAGCCCAGCGGTCCGTTTTTGGACGTAGGTAGAGCACACCGGAATCCCGTACGTGGTGCGGGGCCGGGGGCCGCCACTTCAGGTGGGGGCTATGTGGACGGATACCACTATAAAAAACCAAAGTTGTAAGGGATCTATGCACCTCACCCTTTCAAAAAGAGGTCTCACAAAACCAAATGGGTATGGCGACTAGTAAAGAGTTACTACCCCAGGAGGGTACCAACCGCTCCGCGGTTGGAGAATCCCTCTCCGATGCTTCGGTGTCGGGCTGCCCCACGTACTCTGGGGGGGGCAACTACCGCCTTCAGGACAAAGCACTGAGTCCGAGCAAAAACTGTGCCAAAACCAATCAAACGCTTTTCCACGAAGCTCTAGATGCTGCGCAATCCATCGGCGCTGAAGTTCAGGAAGTCGATATGCTGTCGACAGAAGATGAAGGAAGGGTTCTTCGTTCTGCTCTTTCTTTCCGGAGTCTGGACGCTGAAGACTTTAACAGGAAACGGCCTCGTAATGAGGATACATCCGAATCAGACACTGATCGGGAGGCGACTATCAACACGCCTAAAGTGGCCAAATCCCGTAAGGGACGCGGTGGACGTCCACCAACGGTCGGCTTGCATGCCGGTCTAAAGGAGGCTAAGGTTGAGCTAAAGCGCCTCGAGATGCGTGATTTAGAAAGGGCGGCCGAATCTAGATCCCGGTCAGCAGATGGCGATTCCACTCGTCGCCGATCATCGCTGCCCTCACAGAATGACACATTCTTGACTCCTAGAGCCTCACTTCTGGTTTCAGCAGACCCCGTGCTGGAAAAGGCGTACTCGAGCCTTGATGCTATCCAGCAAGTGTCAAAGATAAGCAAAGGTCTGAAAGGTACCAGTCAACGGGCTCTTCATGACGCCGTTGACACCCTTAAGAAGGCAGTTGAGACGTTATCGGCGCGCACAACATCCGAGGAAGTGCGTCGCCTCCAAGCTGACAATATTCGGCTCTCTCACCAAGTCGAATTGATGCGTAAAGAGATGGTGGCACTGCGTAAGTCTTTTTCAGAACGCTACACCAACTCAGAAGGTCCACCTGCTTCAAGAGATAGGTCTTATGAAGAAGATTTGAGGCGATCAATTTTGCAGTCAGTTGGAACCATGCTGAATGCTAGAATAGAGGGGCTTCAAGAGAGACTGCTTCCCGAGAAGAACAGACGACCGCCGCTTGCGGCAGATAAGAAGAAGACCGCTGCTGCCTCTGACACCTTTGCCAGCGTTGTAGCGTCTACTCCTGCAACAAATCCCCCGCAGGTCAGCAACCCAGGTCCGTCAACTTCTGGGCAACAAACGAGGGAGAAACTAGGAGAGACAGCTCCCACAGAGGGCTGGACACCAGCCCCAATGAGCAAGAGTAAGAGACGTGCTGCCGCTAAGGCTGCCAAGGCTGCTGCTGCTGCCTCCGCAACTACAGTAACCAACCCAGCTCCGCAAAATGCGGCCAGGACACAAAATACTCATACCGGTGCTGCACCACGACCGGAAGCACCTGCCTCTACTAAGAGAAATCCATCTGGACAGAATGGGACTGCACCACCAACTTCTAGTGCAGCCAGCAAAAAGAAGTCACAAAAAAGTAGACTCACCCCTCCTAAATCCTCAGTGGTTGTGGTGTCTATACTTCCAGAAGCAGCGGAAAAAGGCATGACATATGCCCAAATCATATTGAAAGCGCGACAAGAAGTAAACTTGCAGGCAATTGATATTGATGGCCTTAAGGTGAAAACGGCTGCAACCGGAGCTAAGTTACTGGAGATCCGGGGGACGAACACTAGCTCAAAAGCGGATCAACTTGCTGAAAAACTCAAGCCAGTTCTGTCTGGCATAGCCGTGGTGTCGAGACCAGTAAAATGTACGGAATTACGTGTCAATGGGCTGGATGATTCAATCACTGAATCCGATGTAGTGTCGGCGATAGCTGCTAAAGGTGGTTGTAGCACAGACCAAGTTAAAGTAGGGGTTATACGCGACGGCCCTGGTGGTGTCGGATCCGTTCTAGTGCGCTGTCCAATAGTCGCAGCTAAAGTTGTCATGGAGTCAGGAAGGATTCTTGTCGGCTGGAGTTCGGCGAGAGTTAAGTTGCTAGAATCCAAGCCCATGCGTTGTTATAGATGTATGGGCATTGGTCACACTAAGCCGAAGTGCCCGGCTCAAAAAGATCGCAGTACTTTGTGCTTCCGTTGTGGTGCGGAGGACCATAAGGTTGCAGACTGCAAAGAAAAGAAGCCAAATTGTGTTATCTGCGCTGATGCAGGACGTTCCTCCGGCCATATTATGTGCGGTCGGAAATGTTTACCACCCAAGATGAAAGGAAAGGGGGCTCCATTGACCCGCGCCCCTCCCCCTGCAGCACAAAGTGCAGCTCAGGAAGAAGCTATGGAATTTTCACTCACAAATGGACAGACGAACTCCAATCAGAATTCTTCAGGCCAACGTTAATCATGGTAATGCAGCTCAGAACATCTTTGTGCAGCATATGGTGGAATGGGGCATAGATTTAAGTGTTGTCTCGGAGCCTTATAGAATACCTGAGTCTTCATCTTGGGTTGGTGACACCGCTGGTCTTGTCGCTATAGTTGTCCCATCTAACTCCAGATCTCCTCTTGTTATGAGAGAAAGGGGCCGCGGTTTCGTGGCGGCAACCTACGAAGGGATAGGTATTGTTGGTGGGTACTTCTCGCCCAATGAAAGTGTCGCCTTGATGGAGGACTGGCTAGATGCGCTCAGTGGAGCCGTCGGTAGGCTAGCTCCGTCTCAAGTTCTGGTGATGGGGGACTTTAACGCGAAAGCTCCAGCGTGGAATTCCCCTGTCACTAATACTAAAGGTCGGATTGTAACTGACTGGTTCGCGGCAAATGGGTTATGTGTCGTCAATAATGGTAATACCTTTACCTGCGTGAGGAGGCAGGGGGGGTCAATAGTAGACCTAACGTTTGCTACCCCTGCCTTGGCCTCACGCATCCCGGACTGGCGTGTTTTGGTTGACGGTGAATCTCTCTCAGATCACCGCTATATAAGATTTAGTCTGTCTCCTGTCAACACCTCTATTGATCACTCCAACCCTCACCTTAATCCTAATCGTCAGATCAGGGATTTTAAGCGCTGGGCTGTTAAGAAATTGGATGTAGGCATGGTAGAGGAGGCTGCCATTGTGGCGGACTGGTGTTGCCCTCAAAACATAAATGATCTCGATGTAGACAGACAAGCAGAACATCTACGCTTAAATTTAACGGCAATATGTGACTCATCTATGCCAAGAGCCAAACCTTTTCAAAGACGCAACCAAGTGTATTGGTGGTCTCAAGAAATTGAGGAACTACGCACCACCAGCATTTCTGCGCGACGAGCCTATGCCCGCTGCCGTCGCCGCAGGCACACTGAAGAGGAGGAACTACTGCTCTACTCCGTTCACAGAGAAGCTGCGGTAGCGCTCCAAAATGCTATTTTTAGAGCCAGAGAATCATCTTGGGGCGAATTTATTGATGAACTGGAAAGCGACCCATGGGGCCGCCCATACCGTGTGGTGCGGAATAAAATGCGCCAGCAGGCAACTCCTACGTCGTCTTTTGATCCTGAGCTTTTATCGGCCGTTGTTTCCGGTCTTTTTCCTGACCCCACTGAGGAGGGTCCTCCAATTATAGCACCCTCTGTGCAAGCGCCGTCTTCGTCTCCTGAGTTCCCCAGGATCACAATGGAGGAAGTACAAAACGCTCTTGAGCGGTTACGTACATGGCGTAAGGCTCCTGGCCCTGACGGCGTACCCGGCAAAATTCTTCCGCTGGTCATGCGGCACTTAGGAAATCGCATACTCGACCTTCTTAACTGTTGTCTTGCATCAGGAAAATTCCCTACCATTTGGAAGAGTGGAAGACTGTGCCTGCTCCACAAGGAGGGTCGACCACCTGACTCACCCTCGGCGTTTCGTCCTATAGTCCTGTTAGACGAAAGTGGCAAACTCCTCGAAAGGATACTGGCTGAGAGAATTAATAAACATCTTGAAAATACCGGACCTAACCTTTCGGATAATCAGTACGGGTTCCGCCGAGAACGTTCCACAATCGATGCAATACTCGAATTGAAGAATTGGACTGAAGAAGCGGTGCAAAGAGGTGAGAGAGTTATAGCGGTGTCTCTCGACATCGCTAATGCTTTTAACTCTCTCCCTTTCAGCCGCATCATTGAGGCATTGATGTACCATCGTGTGCCGGAATATCTTATAAACATCATTCGACAATACTTGGAAGACCGCAGCGTTGTGTACATAAACAAAGAGGGACAATTTATATCCAAATCTGTACAGCGCGGGGTTCCACAAGGTTCGGTCTTAGGACCACTCTTGTGGAACCTCGGTTATGACTGGATCCTTAGGGGAATCCTTTTGCCGCAAATGAAATTACTATGCTATGCAGATGACACCCTGGTTGTTGTCAAGGGCAGTGACTACGATGACGTTAAGCGTCGAGCGGCAGTAGGTACTGCCCTAGTGATTGGTCGCATTGAGTTGCTGGGTCTCAAAGTTGCACTATCTAAAACAGAGGCCATTGTTTTTCATGGCCCTCGCAACAAACCACACACCAACGCCCAACTTTTGGTGAATGGTCAGAATGTGCCGGTAAAGTCGTATTTGAAATACCTAGGTCTCACTCTCGACAGCCGGTGGCGCTTTGATGAACACTTCCGGCGTTTGTCACCAAAGCTAGTTAACGCTGCAATGGCACTAAGTAGACTTTTGCCGAACTTAGGTGGACCAAACTCCACTTGCCGCCGCTTGTACGCTGGTGTTGTAAAGAGCATGGCAACATATGGGTCGCCTGTGTGGGCTAACTCACTAACTGAGGAAGCCAAAGCAATTCTCCGCAGACCACAAAGAATTGTTTGTACTCGAGCCATCCGAGCCTATCGAACTGTTTCTGGTGCCGCGTCCGGCGCGCTCGCTGGTATGCCTCCGTGGGAACTGGACGCTACCGTTCTCTCGGAGTTATACCATTGCAGAGCAGATGCTAGAAGGAGGGGAGAGCGTCCAAGCATCGAAGACTTGGTTCATGCGAGATGTCGAGCGGAAGAAGCCGTCTTAGAGCGATGGAAACAGCAGTTGGAGACCTCTCTAGTAAGTCAAAGGACTCTAGCCGCGATTACTCCTGTCCTTAAAGAGTGGGCGTCCAGAAACCATGGACAGCTGAATTTCCATCTTGCGCAGATACTTACCGGGCATGGATGCTTTGGTAAGTATCTGCACAAGATAGCTAGAAGGGAAGATACCCCTGAGTGTCCGGAATGTGGCGCGGCGGAAGATACGGCACAGCACACATTTGAATTGTGTCCCACCTGGTCTTCGCAAAGGCATGATTTGACATCCGTCATTGGACGGGACCTTACTCTCCCGGCTGTCGTCAAAGCCATGATTGAGAGCAAACGCGGATGGGAAGCGGTCGATAAATTCTGCGACATTGTCATGTCAGCGAAAGAAGCGGCTGAGCGAGCAAGGGAGAATGACCCACATGCAAGCCGGTGCAGACAGCGACGCACACGTAGAGGCAGAGGCCGACGACGTCAAGGTCGTCCAGCTCTACCGAATTATAGAGGGGGTGTCAGTGCTGGTAGGGAAGGCTGGTATAGCCCCTCACCTTCTCTCGGTAGCCAGCGGGGAATGAGCACGGGAGAGCTCACCCCCGCATTGCACAGGCTTCCGATGACTCAGGATGTCCCTTATGTCCCGGGACATCCTTTGTTACCCTCGGATTTCGAGGATGACCGACGGGTCTGCCACGGGCGGACAATCACCGGCGGGGCCGCGGTAGTGTCCGCAAGGGTTCCCGTGACCCCGCCCGGTGGCAATTACCCGTCGAACGATTTGTCGTCAGGCGATGACGAATGGTTCGACGAGTCATTGGCACCAAGGTGATGTGAAGGGGCATCGTCTGGTTTTTAGTGGGTAGGCCCCCCTCATCCGGTCCTCCACTGAACTCACTAGTGGTTGGGTGGGGGATCGGATGGGTGGAGTAAGGTGCTGTCGCTCGTAACGCGGCGGTTTCCTTGGGAGAATCCCACATACCCCCGGCGTCCTCCCAATGCCGGGGCATGCGTAACGCATTTTCCAGACGTTAAAAAAAAAAAAAAAAAAAGGTTCCCGTCCCGTGGCAGTTTCTGGGTCTGCTATCGGGCGCGTCCCCAGGTGGTGGATAGGGGAACGGCCCCCAGATATGGGGGTTACCGGCTTGCCGGCGCGAACCAAAACCAGAACGGGGGGGACCTCTTCGGCGCCTCAGAGGTATTCTGAGTAGCGGCAATGGGTCGTTATGAATGGGGCCTCTTTATAGCCCAGCGGTCCGTTTTCAGGACGTAGGTCGAGCATACCGGAATCCTGTACGTGGTGCGGGGCCGGGGGCCGCCACTTCAGGTGGAGGCTGCGTGGACGGATACCACTATAAAAAACCAAAGTTGTAAGGGATCTATGCACCTCACCCTTTCAAAAAGAGGTCTCACAAAACCAAATGGGTATGGCGACTAGTAAAGAGTTACTACCCCAGGAGGGTACCAACCGCTCCGCGGTTGGAGAATCCCTCTCCGATGCTTCGGTGTCGGGCTGCCCCACGTACTCTGGGGGGGGCAACTACCGCCTTCAGGACAAAGCACTGAGTCCGAGCAAAAACTGTGCCAAAACGCTTTTCCATGAAGCACGTGACGATGTTGCGCTTTCTATCAGCGCCTCGATTGAGGAAACCAATATGTTGTCGACAGAGGAAGAAGGTAGGGTCCTTCGCTCTGCTTGTTCGTTCCGGAGTCTGGACGCCGATGACTCCAATAGGAAACGTCCTCGTAATGACGATACTTCTGAATGTGACTCCGATAAGGAGACGGCGGCCAACACGCCTAAAGTGGCCAAATCCCGTAAGGGACGAGGCGGACGCCCACAAACGATCGGCGTGCATGTCGGTCTGAAGGAGGCAAAAGTAGAACTAAAGCGCCTTGAGGTGCGTGATTTTGAAACCGCGGCGGTCAGTCGATCTACGGCCGATTCTCGTTCGCGGTCGGTGGATGGTGGCACTTCTCGCCGATCATTAGGGCACATTGCGCAACGTGCATCATCTCCCTCAAGAGATGAAAGTCTTGATTTCACCAGACATTCACTTCTGGTCTCAGCGGACCCAGTGCTGGAAAAGGCTTACTCAAGCATTGACGCCATCCAGAATGTGTCAAAAATTAGTAAGGGCCTCAAAGGCACCTGTCAAAGAGCTCTTCATGATGCCGTTGACAACCTAAAGAAGGCGATGGAGACTCTATCAGCTCGTACAACCTCCGAAGAAGTGCGCCGGCTGCAGGCTGACAACCTCCGACTTTCACATCAGGTCGAACTCATGCGCAAGGAGATGATCGCGCTGCGCAAATCCTTCTCGGAGCGCAACACCGGTTCTAATCAACCACCTGTAGACAGGGTTAGGGATAGGTCATCCGAAGAGGAATTAAGGCGTTCCATTCTCGAATCGGTAGGCACCTTGATCAACGCGCGTTTTGACGGCATTCAGGAACGACTCCTTCCTGAAATTAACCGAAGACCGCCATTGGCAGCAGATAAAAAGAAGGAGGCCGCGAACTATGCAGCTACCGCCGCAGCCAAACCGCCGCCACCAGCTAAGTCTAACAATAAGAGCACTCCATCAACTGCAGAGAGTGCCCAAGCAGAAACTAGTCAGCCAACACAGGCTCCAACAATGAGTACTAACGATGGCTGGACTGAACAAAAGAGCAGGAAAAAGCGTCGAAATGACGCTCGGAAGAAGAAAGCATCTGATGCACCTGTGCCACCGGCTAAAGGTCCATCTACGCAGACGCCAAAGACACCAGCTGCAAATGCCAAGACTCCAGCTCCGACATCATCTGGAACAGGAAAATCGGGATCGAATAAAAAGACGACCAACAAAGTCAAGCTTAATCCCCCGAAATCAGCAGTAGTTCTTGTGACCATCCAACCGGACGCCGCTGACCGAGGAACTACCTACGCAGACGTAATGGCAAGAGCTAGACAGGATGTAAATTTAGAACCCCTTGGAATCGAGTTCATCAAAACTAAGGCGACAGCGACTGGTGCAAGAGTTATGATGATCCAAGGAGCTGACAACAACGGAAAGGCAGACTTGTTAGCGGAAAAATTGCAGTCCGTCCTATCAGAGATAGCTACTTTTTCGCGGCCAACCAAATGTGCGGACCTAAGAATCTCTGGACTCGACGATTCTATTCAGCGCGAGGAGGTTGCAGAAGCCATTGCTAAAAAAGGCAACTGTAAAACTGACCAAATCAAGGTCGGTACCATCCGTACTGGAGTGGGTGGAGTTGGTTCAGTTTTTGTGCGGTGCCCTGTAGCAGCCGCTAAAACTTTACAATCGGGTCGTTTACTCATCGGGTGGAGCTCAGTTCAAGTTAAGGTCTTAAGTCCCATGCCGATGAGATGCTTTAAATGTATGGGCACAGGACACACGCGTCCAAAGTGTCCTAACCAGACGGACAGAACCACGACATGCTTCCGTTGTGGAACTGATGGGCACAAGGCAGCAAACTGCTCGGAGAAGAAACCCAAATGTGCAGTATGCTTCGAAGCGGGCCGCCCCTCTACGCATATAATGTGCGGAAGGAACTGCGCGCCTCCAGCGACTAAAGGTAAAAGGGCTCCATTGACCCAAGCCCTAACCACACAACAAGAGACTGTCGAGGAAATTGAAATGCTCAATGGATAGAGGACCTTTAAAGATCTTGCAAGGAAACCTGAACCATTCCGCTGCTTCTCAAGATATTTTTATGCAGCATATGGCGGAGTGGGATATCCAAGTCGGGGTTGTAGCAGAACCATATAGAACACCAAATGGGCGCTGGTGGGCTGGTGATATAGCAAACTCGGTCGCAATTTATGTTCGCGGTAACACCACCTCGCCGCCACTCCTGGTCAGGGAGAGAGGTCGTGGATACGTGGCAGCGTCCTATAGAGGAATAACGTTTGTCGGCATCTACTTCTCCCCAAATAGAAGCAGAGCTGAAATGGAGGATTTTCTGGATGTTCTAAGTGGTGTGGTAGGGCGACTTCTTCCTGCACAGCTCATTGTATTGGGGGATTTCAATGCGAAATCGCCGGATTGGGGAGCCCGAGTACTAGACGCTAAGGGTATCGTCGTTAGGGACTGGTATGCTGCGAATGGTCTCTGCGTCGCTAACCGTGGCACTGTTAACACTTGCGTGAGACGCCGGGGAGGGTCAAGAGTAGACATCACGTTTACTACCCCCGCGCTAGCCTCTCGCATTTCGAACTGGAGGGTACTGATAGATGCTGTATCTCTCTCTGATCACAGATACATCAGATTTGAAATTGTGTCGAACAATCATCAGATTAGTCCACAAAATTTTTCTAGTCGCGCAAGCTTTCCTAGGTGGTCAACCAAAAAATTGGACATGACTATGGTAGAGGAAGCGGCCATAGTCGCCGATTGGTGCTACCCCTCTCGAATAGGGGAACAAACAGTAGATGAGCAAGCTCTCCAACACCGCTCGTCACTCATGGCTGTCTGCGACGCTGCGATGCCACGCGCTAAGCCGCACTCTGGAAAGAATCAAGTTTACTGGTGGTCGCAACATATTGATGAACTCCGAGCCACCAACATAAGAGCACGTAGAGAATACGCACGATGTCGCCGCCGGCGCCGACACACTCAAGACGAAGAGGACCTCCTCTATAGAATATATCGGGACGCCGCAGTTGCTCTCCAGGTTGCGATACACAGAGCAAAAGACCATTCCTGGAATAATTTCGTGGAAGAACTCGATAGCGACCCGTGGGGGCGCCCATATCGCATGGTGCGGAACAAAATGTGCCAAGGTGCGCCATCCACCGAGTCGTTTGAACCGGAGTTGCTAACAGCAATCGTCTCTGGCCTTTTCCCAGAGAATGTGGAAATAAGACCACCAGTTGTAGTGCCAGCAGTACAGGAATTACCACCTTCTACAACTGCTCCTGACTTTCCTGCAATCACCATGGAAGAACTCAAAGATGCTTTAGACCGGCTCAAAACGTGGCGAAAAGCACCAGGTCCGGACGGAATTCCCGGAAAGATTATTCCTCTTGTTCTCGAACACCTCGGAAGTCACTTACTGCAACTTCTCAACGAATGTTTGGCCAGGGGTCAGTTCCCAAAGACATGGAAAGACGGCAGGCTAGTTCTATTACAAAAAGAAGGTCGTCCGCCAGAGTTACCCACAGCATACCGTCCAATCGTGCTCCTAGATGAGTCGGGTAAGCTTATGGAACGGATATTGGCGGCCCGAATTATAGAGCATCTTGAATCTGAAGGGCCGGATCTGTCAGATAAACAGTTCGGTTTCCGGCGGGGACGGTCTACTATCGATGCTATCGCGGAGCTAAGAAAGTGGACGGAGGAGGCGATAAGCAGAGGAGAAAGGGTCGTGGCGGTCTCTGTCGACATTGCGAACGCATTCAACTCGCTGCCTTTTGAACGCATTATCGAGGCGTTGCGGTATCATAAAGTTCCTCAGTACCTATGTCGAATAGTTGAGGATTATCTTAAGAACCGAAGCATTCTCTATATCAATAAAGAGGGGGTAATGGAAGCTAGGCAAATGCAATGCGGGGTTCCACAGGGATCGGTTTTGGGACCACTCCTGTGGAACCTCGGTTATGACTGGGTCCTCAGAGTTGCTCTTCTGCCTAAAATGAAGCTTATATGCTACGCTGACGATACTCTGATCGTAGTGAGTGGTAGTGAAGACTACCAAGAGGTCGTACGTCGCGCCACTGTAGCCACTGCTCTAGTCATAAGCAGGATCGAGCTACTCGGTTTGAAGGTGGCGATATCTAAAACTGAGGCCATAGTCTTCCATGGCCCTCGTAAGAAACCTGCTAGTGCGAATCTAGTGGTCGAAGGACAAGATATTCCCATCAAAGCCAACCTCAAATACTTAGGACTTGTCTTACACAGCCGTTGGAAGTTCAATGAACATTTTAAGCAGCTGTCACCAAAACTTGCTAGCACGACGGCAGCTTTAAGCCGACTTCTTCCAAATTTAGGAGGGCCTAGCGCTAGCTGTAGGCGTCTTTATGCTGGTGTCGTACGCAGCATGGCTGTATATGGCGCGCCCATTTGGGCCAACTCACTAGACGCGGAATGCAGAGCGATATTGCGCAGACCGCAACGCATTGTGGCTGTAAGGGCAATAAGGGCTTACCGAACGACTTCAGGTGCAGCTGCTGGTGCTCTTGCCGGTATGCCTCCGTGGGAATTGGAAGCTGCCGTTCTCGCGGAGGTATATCAATGCCGAGCTGATGCCCGAAACCGTGGCGAACGCCCCAGTATTGAGGATTTAGTACACGCAAGGTGTGACGCTGACGAAAGACTCCAGGAGAGGTGGATACAACATCTTGAAGCCTCCACTGCCGGGCGGAGAACACTTGATGCGCTAATTCCAGTCGCTGAACAGTGGAGAAACCGCACACACGGGGCCCTCAACTTCCATCTTGTGCAGTTACTTACTGGGCATGGTTGCTTCGGTAAGTACCTGCACAAGATCGCAAGAAGAGAGTCGACACCGGAGTGCCGAGATTGTGGGGCTGATGAAGATACTGCCCAGCACACGCTGGAACAGTGCCCAGCATGGGCCCGACAACGCCACGATTTAGTAGCGGTAGTAGGACCGGACCTATCACTCCCTGGCATCATTAAAGCCATGGTTGAGAGCAATAGATCTTGGGAAGCAGTGAGTCAGTTCTGCGAATCAGTGATGTCGCTCAAAGAAGCGGCAGAACGCATCCGGGAAAATGACCCATACGCGGATTTATGTCGCAGACGTAGAGGAGGTCGAAGAGGACGTCAATACGACCGTCTTCAGCCAGATCATGATCCGAGAGGCAGGGGGGGCAACCCTTTGTCCTCTCGCGGATGCCTGCGGGGCGGGGGCATGGGAGGCCCTAGTCTTGCATTGCACAGGCCTTCGCTGACTCGGGGTGTCCCTCATGTCCCGGGACACCCCTTGCATCTCCAACATTTAGGGGATGACCGACTAGTCTGCCAAGGGCGGACAATCACCGGCGGGGCCGCGGTAGTGTCCGTAAGGGTTCCCGTGACCCCGCCCGGTGGTAATTCCTCGCTGAACGATTTTTCGTCTGACGACGACGAATGGTTCGACGAGGCATTGGCACGTCCCCAGGTGGTGGATAGGGGAACGGCCCCCAGATATGGGGGCTACCGGATTGCCGGCGCGAACCAAAACCAGAACGGGGGGACTCCTTCGGCGTCTCTGTCATTTTTCGGAGTAGCGGTGATGCGAGTCGTTGTCGACGGGGCTTTTGTTTTGCCCAGCGGTCCATTATGGACGTAGATGGTTTTTCGTAATCTTGCACGTGGTGCAAGGACGGCGGCCGCCACTCCAAGTGGGGGCCATGTGGAAGGACACCACTTTAAAAAACCAAATTTGGGGCTTTTCTGGGTCCTTTGCCCCTTATAAAGGACCCACACTATGGTAATGGCCGATTGTAAAGAGTTATTACCCCAGGAGGGTACCAGTCGCTCAGCGGCAGGAGAATCCCTCCCCGTGGCTTCGGCCGCGGGCTGCCCCACGTACTCTGGGGGGGGCAACAGTCGCCTTTCGGACAACGCACAGCGTCCAGACAAAAACTGTGCCACTACAAACAAAACGCCTCATCAGGAGGCCCAAGACTTCAGCGATGCGATTGAGATAGAGGAAGTCAACATGCTGTCGGCAGATGAGGATCGTAGGGTGCTTTCTTCTGCCCTTTCATTCTGGAGTGTCGATGCCGAAGACTTGACAGGCAGGAAAAGACCCCGAGCTGATCGGGACACATCAGAGTCCGAGTTGGACAGAGACACGGCCGCTAACACGCCAAAGGTGGCCAAATCTCGGAAAGGACGTGGTGGACTCTCAGCCACTCTCAGTGTCCACACCGGGCTCAAGGAAGCCAGGGTGGAGCTGCAGCGCCTTCAGACACGCGACTTGGAGGGCGCCGTTGCACCGCGATCTCAGTCAGCGGATGGCCGCCGACCGTCGCGACCTTCGCAAGGAGCTCTGCCTGAATTCTCGGTCTCCCCCTCTTGTAGTGAGGGAAAGGGGCCGTGGTTTTGTCGCAGCAACCTATGATGGAATAGGCATCGTCGGTGGATACTTCTCGCCTAATGAAAGTGTCGCTTTGATGGAGGATTGGTTAGACGCAATGAGTGGCGCAATTGGGAGACTGTCTCCGGCTCAAGTGCTCGTGATGGGGGACTTCAACGCGAAAGCTCCCGCGTGGAACTCCCCTGTCACGAGCCCCAAAGGTCTAATCGTGTCCGACTGGTTCGCTGCCGCTGGTCTCTGTGTGGTCAATAAAGGCAACACATTCACCTGCGTGAGAAGGCAGGGGGGGTCAATAGTGGATCTTACGTTCGCTACCCCTGCCCTTTCTTCACGCATACCGGATTGGAGGGTTTTGGTCGGCGCTGAGTCCCTCTCGGATCACCGCTACATTCGCTTTACTGTTATGTCGACGAATAGCTCATCTAGACCTGTAGGCCCGCATTCTCAACTGGCAAACAGATTCAAACGGTGGGCTGTCAAAAAATTGGATATTGGAATGGTGGAAGAGGCGGCAATTGTTGCAGACTGGTCATGTCCCCCAAATATTGGGGACCTACACGTCGACAGGCAAGCTGAGCACCTTCGCTCCGCACTTACATCTGTGTGCGATGCGTCCATGCCGCGAGCGAAACCTTACGAAGGACACAACCAGGTATATTGGTGGTCACAGCAAATCGAGGAACTTCGCGACGCCAGTATCTCTGCGCGTAGGGAATATTCTCGGTGTCGTCGTCGCAGACATACCTCTGAAGAGGAGGATAGCTTATACCGCACGTTTAGGGAAGCGATTGTGGCGCTACAAAACGCCATCCACAATGCCAAAGAAGCATCTTGGGGGGAGTTCATTGGGGAACTTGACAGGGATCCGTGGGGGCGCCCATATCATATGGTGCGCAACAAAATGCGGCGGCAAACACCCTCCACCGAAACTTTAGAGCCCGAACTGCTGTCAGCCGTGGTAACTGGCCTCTTTCCTGACCATCAAGAAGATGGCCCTCCTATCATTGCCCCTCCTGCGCACATTTCGTTGTCGCCTACAGCCGATTTCCCACGAATATCGATGGAGGAGGTCGAAAATGCGTTAGAGCGCTTACACACGTGGCGAAAAGCTCCTGGCCCCGATGGGATCCCTGGAAAGATCCTACCGCTGGTCATGCGTCAGCTGGGAAGTCGAATTTTAGCTCTGCTGAATAGCTGCCTCGAAACCGGACACTTCCCCACAATCTGGAAGATCGGCAGACTTTGCCTTATACAAAAGGAGGGTCGAGCACCAGACTCTCCATCCGCATTCCGTCCGATTGTTCTGCTTGACGAGTCGGGTAAGCTGCTGGAAAGGATTCTAGCGGAGAGGATAGTAGAGCATCTCGAGTCAACCGGCCCAAACCTCTCAGAGAACCAGTATGGCTTTAGGCGTAAGCGGTCTACAATAGACGCTATTCTTGAGCTCAAGAGATGGACCGAAGAAGCGGTGCAAAATGGTGAGAGAGTAATAGCGGTATCCCTTGATATTGCTAATGCCTTTAACTCTCTCCCTTTCAGTCGTATTATCGAGGCCATGAGGTATCACCAACTGCCTGAGTACCTACAAAGGATCGTTAGACAATACCTTGAGGACCGCTCCATTTTATATGTCAACAAATTGGCGGAAGTAGAAAGGACTTTCGTTAAAGGGAAGGAAAAAGAAGCAGAAAAGGCAAATCAGGAATCTGAAAAGAAAGGAACCATGAATAAAAAAGGAAAAGGAAAGGGAAAAAATACAGGGTCAGTCCCGGAGCTTCGCCCTCCAACCCCAGGTTGTTCGTACGACAGAGATCTGTCGCCCACTGACTCCATACGGTCGGATAGGTCCAGAAGGTCCTCAATTTCCATGCGCATGGAGATAGAGCGACATACCCAGAATTTGTTGGACGTTGTAGACAAGTCGGGAAATTTGAAGCGCGAATACAAACGCGATGTGACGGAGGCCAGCAAGAGCATCAGGGCGGTAGTGGAAGAGCTGATGTCATTGTCTGCCACAGATGAGACCCGCCGTTTGAAGGCGGACAATAAGAGGCTTGAGGAGCAAATTAAGCTCCTTAAGTCAGAGTTGCAGGCCCTTAAAAGGGATTTCGAAGAAAGGTGCAGCAGGGATGTCCAGCGTCAGAGGTCAACCAGGAGTAGCCCAGAGCGCATGGAACATTCTCCAGTGCGGATGTTACCACCGCCCCCCTCTAATGCTGATCTTCCCGAGTGGGTTTCGGTCCTGGAAAAGTCGCTGACTATTACCTTCGGGAATATGTTAAATGCAAGGATCGAAGGTATAGAGCGAAGGCTGCCGCCAGCCCCAATCATGCGACCTCCACTGGCTGCAGATAAGAGGGGGACGGGTAACCAACCAGCGAGTACCGCGAAGCCTTTGACGTCGCAAGGGCCGAGCCATAGAGAGGAAACCAGCCGCTCATATGCGGCAGCGGCTTCCCAAGAAACTACTTGGACCACGGTAGGGAAAAATGGGCGCCCTGTGAAGCCTAACGCAGCCGTCGGACCATCCAACAAAGGCGGTAATCCAGCCTCAAAGGCCCCGAGAGCGCAGCCACCCGCGCCCACCGCAGCGAGGAAGCCCAGGATGTCAACGCCAAAATCTACGGCTGTAGTTTTGGCAATAGCCCCTGAGCAGCTAGAGAAGGGGGCAACGTATTCCGAGGCAATAATCAAAGCCAAGAAGGCCATCAAGATCTCGGAACTTGGCATAGAGAATGTGACGACGAAAGTATCGGCAACGGGAGCCCGTGTCTTCGAAGTTCCAGGAGCCGCTAGCGGGGACAAGGCTGACCTCTTGGCCTCAAAACTTAGGGAGGCTTTTGGAGATACGGTCAAAATTACAAGGCCAGTGAAGACTGTCGACATGCGAGTGACTGGCCTCGACGACTCGGTCTATCAGGAGGAATTGCGCGAAGCGGTAGCGAAGAAAGGCGGCTGTCCGGCGGAGCAGGTGCGAGTCGGCCCCATACGGGCAGGAGTAGGAGGTCTTGGTTCGGCACTAATAAAGTGCCCCATCCCTGCAGCGAGGGTTTTGGCCGATTCGGGCCGTCTTTTAGTCGGATGGGTGTCTGCATCCGTTAAAGCACTGGAGCCTCTTCCGTTCCGGTGCTACGGATGCATGATTCCGGGGCACACCAAGTCACTGTGTCCCTGCAATAAAGATTATAGCGACACGTGCTATAGGTGCGGAAAACTGGGCCACAAATCGGCAACCTGCACAGCGGAGCCGAACTGCTTGGTTTGCAGCGAGGCCAAATTGCCGGCGAATCATTTCATGGGGGGCAGCAAGTGCCACCCCCCCTCGGTGAAAACGAAAGCCCCCTCTAACTTTAGGGCTGCTACGGGTCGGACCGAGGACATGGTTGTCCAAAGGGAGGTTGAGAGCGGTCACATGTCGTCCTAATGGCCAACAACCTCAACCTCCTACAAGGGAATATCAACCACTCCGCCCGTGCGCAGGATCTTCTCATGCAGCACGTGGCGGAGTTAGGTATAAATATAGCCGTCGTCGCGGAGCCCTACGTTGTCCCTCAGCGCCCTAATTGGGTGAGTGACACCCTAGGCTCTGTTGCCATCGTGGCCCCATTTTCTGCCGCCTACTCCCCTCCCCTCTCGGTTATGGAGAGGGGACCGGGTTACGTGGCGGCCTCATGGGGAGAATTGACGCTCGTAGGCGTTTACTTCTCTCCCAACCGGGGCCTGACGGAGCTAATAGATTGGCTCGACCGATTACAGGATGTGGTGGGGCGTCTCGCGCCGGCCCAGATGCTGGTTTTGGGCGATTTTAACGCCCACCACACCGCTTGGGGAATGCCCACTGACACCCCCAAGGGAGAGAATGTTCTGGCCTTTGCCACCGCGTCGGGTCTGGTACTCCTCAACAGGGGGCGCGAGTTTACGTTTGTCAGGGGGGATGGCGGGTCAATCGTAGATCTGACTTTTGCGACCCCCGCCCTAGCAGCGAGGGTTCGAGACTGGCGAGTCCGGAAGGATGTACTAACCCTTTCAGACCACGACCATATCTCCTTTAGGGTCGTTTCTTCCGACAGCAGCAGTCCATTGCGTCCGGGAGAATTTCGGCCTCGATTTCCGCGTTGGGCTACCACCAAGCTCAATAGAGACTTGGCAGAGGAGGCGGCATTGGTGGAGGCCTGGAACGAGGAGGGTCGTAGCTTCGAAGGAGAAGGGGTGGAAGACTGCGCAGCGCGTCTAACCGCATCGCTTACTGCGGTCTGCGATGCCTCCATGCCGCGTGTTAAGGGACTCTCACCCAAAAAATGCGTTTATTGGTGGTCGGAGGAAGTAGCGTCTCTCAGGGCTGTCTGTCTGGCGGCCAGAAGGGCGTTGCAGCATTGTCGTCGTAGGGTTAGGCGTGACCGAGTGGAGGAAACCCGTCTCCGCGGTGTTTTTGTCGAGGCCAAAAAGGCCCTGGTGGTGGGGATAGGCAATGCGAAGTCCAGCGCATGGGACGAGTTCCTGGAGGAGCTAGACCGAGATCCTTGGGGGCGCCCTTACAGGTTGATCAGGAGTAGGCTGAAGAATCAAGCGCCCCCCACCGAGTCGATGGATCCTAGCCTCCTGACAAGGGTGGTCGATGGGTTGTTCCCGGCAGTGGTTCCTCCAGTGAGCCTCCGCACTGAGCCTGCCCGCTCCGAGCCGGATACACCTAGTGGGTTCCAACGAATTCACACTCGAAGAGTTGGAGGCGGTATCAGACCGCCTTAAATCGAAGAAGAAGGCACCCGGTCCGGACGGAATCCCGGCTCGAGTGATACCCATAGCCCTGAAACATATGGGCGAGAGCATGAGGGCGTTGTTTTCCGCCTGCCTGCAGTCTGGGCAATTCCCGAAGGTTGAATGAGCGTTATCTGTTACGCTGACGATACGCTCATCACAGCACGGGGTAGAGACTTTGCGGAGGCGAAGCGACTGGCGAAGATAGGGGCCGAGCACATGATCGGCAGAATACGGGCTTTGGGCCTGGAAGTGGCGGTGACTAAGACGCAGGCCCTGTTGTTCCATGGGCCGAGACAGGGGCCTCCTCCGGGGGCAGACATGGTGGTGGATGGTGTAGTGGTTCCCCTACGCCCCACTATGAAGTACTTGGGGTTGGTGCTGGATGGCCGCTGGGCTTTTAAGGCCCATTTTGAGCAGTTGGCCCCGAGATTGGTGAAGGCGGCTGCGGCCCTGGGCAGGTTGCTGCCGAACGTTGGTGGCCCTAACAAGAGCTGCAGGCAGTTGTACGCGGGGGTCATCCGTAGCATGGCCCTCTACGGAGCCCCCGTATGGGCGGACGCTCTTAACGAGCAAAACAAAGCTGCACTGCACTGCACCCTGGGCATCACCATAAATAATCGTTTATATTATTTACGGTGGTGGCTAATAGTCTGGCGAGGTGGAGACAGCGCCAGTTCTGTCTGGTGCTGTCGAGATCGTAACCCCGTACATGGTGCGGGGCCGAGGGCCGCCACCTTTTTAGTGTGGGGGCTGCGAGGAAGACAACCTCTATAAAAAATCACGGATGGGGACCTAACGGTCCAATCTGCTACGGTGGATATGGATGGCTCCGCGTCGGCGTCCCAGACGTACTCTGGGTAGCGGCGATGCGGTTCGGGCTCGGCCGGCGCCCTGGATAGTCCGGGTAGCGGCGGTGCGAGTGGAGGCGGCAGGTTCGGCTGATCGCGGTGGTCGTGATTGGCGAACAGACATTTTTGTTGACTGTCGGCTAAGCCGTACCCTCTGTTAAGAGGCCGGTGAGGCTGCCCTTGGTTGGGTGTCCTTGAGAGGAGACAACCTCTATAAAAAATCCCCAACCCCAAGCTTTTTGTTGTGCGGCGAGGGGGTGAATGGTTGGTGGGAGACCAGCCATTACATGACAACGGAGCAGGGTACCGGCGGCCTCCCTGCTTCGAAAACCGTACGCTTGCCCGGGTAGACTGAATATTTCCCTCCTAATCGTGGGAACTTTATGGAGAACTCTAAACAAATAATTTTAAAATTTAAAGATGGCGTGGAGCCCAGCTCGGGCGGAAGTGAGCAGGTGGAGCCGAGCTCAGGCGGGATAAATGAGCCGACGCGATCAGCGTCCGAAGCAAATGTGGCGTCCGAGTTGAACTCGGGATCGGAGATGTACTCCTCTGGTGAGGAAATTGAGCCTTCTGACTCCGAAAGTCGACTGGATTGCACTACTATGGGTGCCGCTAGAAAGCGTCCAGCGAGCGAACGTGATGTTCCTAACTCTGTTGGGTCTGACGGTGCGGTTAATGTGTCTGCGGGTGTACCTAAAATCACCAAACACGGGAAGAGTGGCTTAGCTCGCAGGGAAGAATATCGGCTTCAAAAGGCCGCTCAAACACCAGAGCCGAATCCAGTTGTTTTGTTGTCCAGAGCAACTGTGCCGTCAAAGACGAGAGGGTCTGTTATGTCAGACCTGGATATGGACGTGACACCGCCTGTCACTGAACCTCTATTGTTGGACATGGAGACGCTCCGACAAAGAGGTGTTAAAGTTGCGGATACTATTGTCGAAATCACGCGAAAGTCGAAAAACATAAAGGGTACGGAACACAAAGCCCTAGTTGACGCTTCCAACACCCTGAAGGAGATTGTTGAGGCTCTGTCCTCGCGTACAGTCGAAGAGGAGACAAGGAAGCTGCGCGCTGATAATGCACGCCTCCGGCACGAGGTAGATCTTCTGCGATCAGACCTAAAAGCCTTCAAGCAGGCGTATTCTGAAAATAGGTCAATGTCTCAGGAGCAACCATCTGCGGTTGCTGAAAATATGATAGAAGAGTTGAAGAGATCCCTGACTGTTTCAATTGGAGAAATGGTCAACGTAAGACTGGCTAGCCTAGAGAAAAGGTTACCACCTGCGCCGATCATTCGACCACCTTTGGCGGCTGATAAGAAAAAGGAGTCTATCACTTCGGCTCCTAATCAAGCGGCGAAGCCAGCAGCAAAACCAGCGGCGAAACCAGCGACGAAACGTGCCCCTGTTCCGTCAACCTCACAGGCGGTCACACAATCAGAAGTAAGCAGACCTCACACTTCTGCGGCAACTGATGTCGATGAAGAGGGGTGGACACAGGTGGGGCCCAAAGGCAAGAAAAAGAAAAAAGGAAAGCAGCAACAGCGAGCAGCCTCCCAAACTGCGACGGCTAGGGCACAAACGTCGCAACCAGTGGGTCAGTCCCAACAATCAAATAAGACTGGGGCGAGCAAAAAGAAGAGTAAAAAGAACCGCAAGCTGTTGGTTCCCAAAACGACGGCTGTAGTTATAACGCTCGATTCAGAAGCTGTAGAGAAGGGAGCTTCATATGCAGAAGTGATCGGTAGGGCCAAAGAGGCATTCAAATTGGAAGATGTTGGATTAGAAACAGATGGTTTCCGGGTCAAAAGGACAGCGACAGGAGGCTTCATGTTCCAAATCCCCGGTGCGTCCAGCGGGTCAAAGGCTGATGCTTTAGCCGAAAAGCTAAAAGAGGCTGTTGGAAGTGTCGCGCGCATCACACGTCCCTGTAAATTGATTGATATTAGGGTCTCGGGTCTTGACGACTCAGTAACTAAAGAGCTATCAACTATGAGGGAACAAATGAAAGGGATACGGGAAAAGATCCTAGAGGAGCCAAACCGGAGCTTATCATTTAAGGCGGACCAGCCTAGTCCAGGACTAGAAATGTCCTTAGCACCCGCACCTGCCTCACCTGCGGTGCCGGCGCCAAACAAGGCGCCGCAGAAACCACCTGTGGCCACTCCACCTGCCACGCAGGGCTCTGCCCCTGCCACTGATAAGCAGAAGTCGCGAAACGCAAGGAAGAGGGAGAATAGAAAAAAGAGGAAGGAGAATGCCGCGGCCGAGCAATCCTCAGCTGCTGCGGAGCCTCTAGCGCCAGCCTCTACACCCCGTGAAGACGACTGGCAGACAGCGGGAAAACGTCGCCGTTCTAGGCCGGCTAACGCCGAAAAGCCAGAAACCACGGCGGGCGCTAACATCAAGAAGAAGTCGCGGCCCAAACAACAAAAGCTGCGCCCCCCTACAACGGCTGCCGTTACTATCAAGCTGCGGCCAGAGGCGGAGAAGAGCGGTATAACCTACGCCCAGATTTTGCTACAGGCTAAAGGGAAAATCAATTTCGCGGAGTACGGGATTCCTGGCGGTCTGCCAATGAAGGTAGCTGCGACGGGCGCTCGGATTGTTCAACTACCGGGTGCTGAATGTTCCAGAAACGCCGATAAAATGGCTGAAAAATTGAGGGAGCTAATAGACCCGGAACTAGCTGAAATCCATCGGCCAGAGAAATGCGCAGAACTTCGTCTAACGGGGCTAGACGACACAGCATCTCCGGATGAAGTGAGGGACGCCATTGCGAAGGCAGGAGAATGCTTGCCTGACTCGGTTAGGTGCACAGACATTCGACGTAGCGGCAACGGTTTAGGTGTCGCTTTTGTAAAATGCCCTGTTGGTGCCGCTAAAAAACTACAAGAAAGCGGCAAGAGGTTACTTGTTGGATGGGTCTCGGCAGGCTACAAGATCTTGCCGCTGAGGCCACTTCGATGTTATCGTTGTCTGGAGGTGGGCCACGTTCGGGAGGCGTGTCAGAACAGCATCGACCGGAGCGAACTCTGCTTCCGGTGCGGGCAGCCTAGCCACAAAGCCAAGACGTGTACGGCCCCGCCGCACTGCGCTCTCTGTTCTGCGGCGAACAAGAAGGCGGATCACACATTGGGGGGCACCACCTGTAAAGCCCCTCAATCACACAATAGAGGAGGTACAGCGAGGAAAGTGCCACAGCCTTCTCAGAAAGCGCAAGCCGGAGGAGAGGCTGCGAATACTGCCGAATCCGGCAAATAGAGAGACTGAGACAGGGTGTCGGCGAGATGGCCATACCCTTTTCTTGAGTGGGGGAAACTTCCGTCGTCCAGTCAGGGCCCCCGTGTTGGATAGGCGCGCTGAGTGTTCCAGCGCGCCACACCGAGGCTAGGACAGAAAGTCCTACAAGAGGAGTCCGAAGGGACAGACGCAGGGCGGGGATTCGGTCGACTGCAACCGCGATACCCGACAGTCTCCGCTCGATGCGTAGAAGGAACACCCCTGGGGTTTTAGTGGAAGTCACCACATAACCACCCCCATCTTCCCCGGACGGGGGGGTATCCGAAGGGATTTCCCCAGGGTCAAAAAAAAAAAAAAAAAAAAAAAAAAAAAAAAAGGTTAGGTTAGGTTAGGTTAGGTTGGGGTGCTGGTCGGATAACCTCCTCGTGGTGCACCCTGGGCGCCATCGCAAGTACTATTGCGGTGGTGGCGAATCATCCGACGTCATACCGTAACCCAGTACGTGGTGCTGGGCCGGGGGCCGCCGCCTTTTTATGCGGGGGCTGCGTGGAGTAAACCACTATAATAAATCAAAGATCAAACCGGAACCTTGCACGTGGTGCAGGACCGGGGGCCCCCGCCTTTTTCTTATGCGGGGGCCGCGAGGAGAAAACCTCTATAAAAAACCTTAAAGTCCCGGCATTTGAGGACGTGGTGTCGGGGCGCCCGTTTCGGGAGGCTGGCATAGGTGGTCAGTTGCGAACGCCACCCCTGGATACCTCCCGCCCTCCAGGGTGTACTAGGGTTACCCGGGTACAGGGGTCTCTGCCCGGGCGGACCGCATACTTCCCCCATACTCGTGGGAATCAGATGGAATTTATAGACAGTGAAACCTTTTTTGACGACGGGTCCGACACGGACGGAGTATATGATGACGGCTTTAGAAGGCCGAAGAAGGTGAAGAAGGTGCCATATGTGCGGCTTGCGCGACTACAATCTCGCGTCGCTAGACAAGTGACACAAGGAGAAGCTAGCAGAAGCAGACGATCGTCGTGGTCATCTGGCGTGACTGTTTCTGAAGACGAACAAGACTCGGAGGTGTCAGAGTCGCAAGGACGCAAGCGGAGACGACCTGAGTCCCCAGAGTCGGGCGACGGTAACTCCGAGAAGGAGGAACCCCCTGACAACACTGTTGAAAAACCTGTTGCCCCAGTGGAAGAACCCGCTACCCCTACACCAGGGACACCATCCAAGCGCGGGAGGGGCCGACCACCTACAACAGGGGAGTTTATCGGTGTTGGACGAGCCAGGCAAGAACTAGCCGCAGCCAAAAGGGCTCAGCAAAGAAAAGAGGCAGAACTCGTAGCCGAGAAGGAGATAATCGAGAAAGCGCGACGTCTCCTACCACCGCGCGACTTCAGTCCGGCCCGGAAGACCGCTGACTGGCGAAGTATGCCGCTAGCTGAAGTATGCGAAAAACTCTGCGACACCGCGGATGTCATTACTGACGTGGCAAACAGGTCGGGCCACCTAAAGGGGACTTTTGTCCGTACCCTGAAGGATGCAGCGGCACAAATCAAGGAAGCATTGGCGGAAGTGCCAAAACGAACGGATAGTGACGAACTTGCCAAATTGGGCGATAAATACAAGGCAATACGTTCGGACTTTACCCGACTACAGACGTCGTATTTCGAAACACGTCGGGACAACGACGGTCTCAGAGCGGAAGTAGAGCTGCTCAAACGAGAAGTGGCCATGCTGAAGAAGAAGGGGCCCGCTGTATGCGCGAACTGTTCTGGCGCTGGCAGTGGGAGCTCTAGCAACGAGACGGAACGACTCTTGTCGGAAATGAAGAGCAAACTTGAGGGGCTGGAAGAAAGACTGCTATCGGACTCGTTCCGTCATCCGTCATTCGCCGCCGACCGGGCTAGTCCAGAACCCGAATTTTCGCGGCTAATGTCCTTTGTGGAGTCTGCGGCTGCCGCGACACATAGTGTACCGCAGGCGCCTGAGGCTACAACATCTGCCACGCAGGTTTCTGCTCCTGCCAAGACACAAAAGACGAAAAGCCAGAAGAAGAACGAGAAGAGAAAGGCCAAGAATAAAAATAACGCGGCACAGCAACAGCAGCAACAGAGCACGGCCGGCTCATATGCCGCTTCCGAACCAGCGGCTCCCAAACAACAAGAGGAGGGCTGGCAGACAGTAGGGGAACGCCGCCTCAAGCCTCCTGCAACACGGAGCCAGGCGCCACCGCCTGTAAAGAAGAGGAAAGAACCGAAGTTACGGCCGCCGAAGACCTCCGCTATCACTGTGAAGCTGAAGGATGAGGCACAGAAGAATGGCACTACCTATGCGCAGGTCTTGCTGGTGGTGCGAAACCAGCTCAAGCTGCAAGACTATGGTGTAACTGGTGGCCTTACTGTTAGAGAGACCGTAACAGGCGCGCGCGTCATCCAGCTGCCTGGAACAGACAGCGGGGAGGCTGCGGATAAGATGGCAGAAAAGCTCCGAGAGCTAATCAACTCAGAGGTAGCTGAAGTGACCAGACCGGTCAGACGCGCCGAACTGCGAATTACAGGTCTTGATGACACGGCGTCGGTCGATGATGTGAGATCGGCGATTTCCAAAGTAGGCGAATGTCCTTCGGACTATGTCAAGTGCAGCGAGATTCGGCGTGGCGTCGGTGGCATGGGCGCCGTTCATGTTACCTGCCCCGTGACAGCCGCGAAGAAGATTAAGGAAAGCGGAAAGCGTCTTCTAATAGGATGGGTCTCGGCCAGCGTCAAAGTCCTTCCGCCGAGACGCAGACGCTGTTATAAGTGCTTAGAAGAAGGTCACGTGCGCGAGAAGTGCCCCAACAGTGTGGACCGGAGCGCCCTCTGTTACCGATGTGGCCAAGAGGGCCACCTAGTAAGAAACTGCACCTCACTGCCACATTGTGCAGTCTGTGAAGCAGCTGGAAGGAAGGCTGACCATGCCGTCGGAAGTAAAGACTGCCACAAACCCAAAGGAAGGCGAACACGTGGCTCAGAGAAGCCAGCAACGCAGACTCCGCAGACCCAACAGGCGAGAGCCGACGGGGAAGCGATGGACGCGGAGGCGATAACAGACGCACCAAATTAGGGCTAAGGCATGATGCCAATGGCCTTTGTTTGGAGAGGGGGCTGGGCGGCGGTACGGGGAGTATTCCGTCGTCCACTCAGAGCCCCCATGGTGGATAGGCGCGCTTGTGTTCCGGCGCGCCACACCGGAGTTTGGGACAGAAGGTCTCATAAGAGGAGTCCGAAGGGACAAACGCAGGGCGGGGGTTCGGTAGAGTGCTACAACGATCCCGTTAGTCTTCGCCCCATGCGTAGAAGGACACCCCTGGGGTTTTAGTGGGATCACCACATAACCACCCCCGTCTTCCCCGGACGGGGGGGTATCCGAAGGGATTTCCCCAGGGTCAACAAAAAAAAAAAAAAAAAAAAAAAAAAAAAAAAGGTTAGGTTAGGTTAGGTTAGGTTAGGTTAGGTTGGGGTGCTGGTCGGATAACCTCCTCGTGGTGCACCCTGGGCGCCATCGCAAGTATCATTGCGGTGGTGGCGAATAATCCGACGTCATACCGTAACCCAGTACGTTGTGCTGGGCCGGGGGCCGCCGCCGTCTTATGCGGGGGCTGCGTGGAGTAAACCACTATAATAAATCAAAGATCAAACCGGAACCCTGTACGTGGTGCAGGACCGGGGGCCGCCGCCTTTTGTTATGCGGGGGCCGCGAGGAGAAAACCTCTATAAAAAACCTTAAGGTCCCGGCATTTGAGGACGTGGTGTCGGGGCGCCCGTTTTGGGAGGCTGGCATAGGTGGTCAGCTGTGAACGCCACCCCTGGATACCTCCCGACCTCCAGGGTGTACTAGGGTTGCCCGGGTACAGGGATCTCTGCCCGGGTCGACGTTGTTTTCTCCCATACTCGTGGGTTAAAGATGGATGAATTTGATACTGATAATTTTTACGATGATGGGTCCGAGACGGACGATGGATTTAAAAGACCGAAGAAAGTCACGAAGAAGCCTATAGTTCGCTTAACGCGACTTCACGCGCGCATCGCTAAAGAGGCAAAGAAGGGAGAAGGAAGCAGGAGTCGCTGCTCGTCATTGTCGTCCGGTGTCACAGTATCGGATGAAGAGCTCGACCCTGAAACACGTGAGGAACAAGAACGCGAACCAAGGCGTTCTGAGTCACCTAGATCGGGGGACAGTGACCATGAGAAGGAGGATCCCCCACTAGCATCAGAGGAGGAACGAAATCCCGCCACCCCTACACCAGGGACACCATCAAAGCGCGGGAGGGGTCGTCCGCCTACGACTGGGGAGTACATTGGTGTTGGCAGAGCCAGGCAGGAGCTAGCTGCCGCCAAACGGGCTCAAGAACGACAAGAGGCGGAACTCCTTGCAGAAAAGGAGATTGCAGCGAAAGCGCGGCGAGTGTTGCCCTCGGGTGATCCTAGCCCGGCCAGAAAGACGGTTAACTGGAGAGACATGCCCATTGTGGAGGTTTGTGAGCGGCTCTGTGAGACTGCAGATATTATCACCGACGTCGCCAACAGGTCTGGGCACCTGAAGGGTACCTTTGTCAGAACCCTTAAGGATGCGGCGGCACAATTTAAGGAGGCTCTATCCGATTTACCGAAGAGATCGGACAATGAAGAGTTGCGGAAGCTGGAAGAAAAGCACACAGCGCTTCGGTCTGACTTCCAGCGAATCTCTGCAGCATACGCCCAGAGTCAAGGCGATACGCAGAGACTAAATCAGGAAATAGGGGCACTTAAGAGCAAGGTGGAGGCCCTGGAGAAATCCCGCGTTGACACCTGCATGAACTGTTCCGTTCGGTGCGCTGATAGCACTAGGCGGTCGGCAGCCAAGACGCCAGCAGTGCCAGTGGATATGGACCGGATCCTTACGGCTATTGATGCTAGATTCGCGGCCCTCGAACGGAGATTGTCGGAGCCATCCCAGCGCTTCTCACTCGTCAATGAGACAGAGGACAACGGGACTCAACAGCCTGCAGCTCCACCACCGACACCGCGAGAGACACCCGCAGCGCCAACACGCTCTGCGAAGGACCCTGCCCCCGCAACATCTGGGGGACCGGCTCAGGGTAAAAACAAGAAAAGGAGGGATAAAAAGCGTGCGGCCAAAGCAGCATCGACGACTCAACCCGCTCAGCAGAACCTCTCTCAACCACCTCCACCCACTTCTGCACCTGGGGAGGAAGAGTGGACGACGGTGAACAGGAAACGGCCTAAAAAGACGAAACCGCAGCCTAAAAAGCCGATGAAGCTGCGCCCTCCGAAAACGGCAGCGGTCACGATAAAACTGCGACCAGAAGCGGAGAAAGAAGGGGCTACTTATGTCCAGGTACTAATGCAGGCGAGGAACCTCAAACCCGCCGAGTTTGGCGCCACTGGAGGATTCACTATGAAGGTCGCAGCAACGGGTGCCAGAATCATCGAACTGTCTGGTGCCGAGAATCAAAACGCTGCTGATCGAGTGGCGGAGAAGTTAAGAGAGATGGTCGACCCTAAACTAGCGGAAATCTATAGACCCGTAAAGTGTGCTGAGTTGCGTATAACGGGCCTTGACGACACTGCGACGACTGAAGATGTGAGGGAGGCTGTCGCGAGAGCTGGAGTATGCGCTGTTGACACAGTTAAGAGCTCGGAGGTGCGTCGCAGCAGCAATGGCCTCGGTTACGCGATCGTAAAACTTCCTGTAACTGCCGCTAAGAAGGTAACAGATGTAGGGAAAAAACTACTTGTTGGTTGGGTCTCGGCTGGCGTCAAGCTCTTGCCGCCAAGGCCTCAGAGATGCTTTAGGTGTCTTGAAGTGGGGCACGTCCAGGAAGCCTGCCAGGGCGAGATCGACAGAAGGAGCCTATGCTTCCGATGCGGGCAAGCCGGACACCAGGTCAAAACCTGCTCAGCCACGCCGCATTGTATCCTATGTGCGGCAGCCAAAAAGAAGGCCAATCACGTCCTAGGGGGTGCGAACTGCAAAGCCCCTCGACAGGCGAGTAAGAGAGGCAAGAAAAAGGCCGCACCGCAAACCCAAGAAGGGCAAACTGCGGGAGAGGGCATGGATGCTGAAGCTTGCCAAGCATCAGTGTAGTGGGGGCCGGGCGGCGGAACGGGGAAACTTCCGTCGTCCACCCAGGGCCCCTGTGGTGGATGGGCGCGCTGTGTGTTCTGGCGCGCCACACCAGTTGTAAAGACGTTTTGACGTCCTTGTGAGGAGTCCGAAGGGACAGACGCAGGGCGGGGATTCGGCCGAATGCTACCGCGACCCCCGACAGCCCCCGCTCGATGCGTAGAGGAACACCCCTGGGGTTTTAGTGGAGTACACCACATAACCACCCCCGTCTTCCCCGGACGGGGGGGTATCCGAAGGGATTTCCCCAGGGTCAACAAAAAAAAAAAAAAAAAAAGGTTAGGTTAGGTTAGGTTTGGGTCATTGGACGTCTCAATAAAGAACTGGCGGAAGAGGCAGCTATAGTCCAGAGCTGGAACTGTGCTCCTACAAACACAGATGTAGACACACGGGCCGAGCACTTCCGTGCCTCCCTCACGGAGATCTGTGACACAGCCATGCCACGAACATCTCGGCGTCGCCACAAAAAGGCTGTCTACTGGTGGTCTCCAGTCAATGACAGTCAAAGAGAGTGCGGAACGGGTCCGCGAGGGAGACGCCCAGGCAGACTCAATTCGCCGCAGAAGGCCGGGAGGACGGCGCAGGCAATATGCTAGCTTCCTTCTCCCGCGACGTGGGCAGCTGGCGGCGGGCAGGGCAGCCCAACGCCGGCATAGCACAGCCCCGTCTAGTCGAGGAGATGTCCACGTGCGCTCGGACATCTCCCGAAACACAAGAAGCCCGGATAGCCGGGGCAACAGTAGTGGCCTGGGAAGTCAGGCAAATCGCCGGGGTAGGTAGTGGTAGACTGTGAGAACGTATCCCACACTGCCCCACTAAAGGCGAACGCGGGTGCACCGGGGGGTTTTAGTGGGTATGCCCGAAAGGGAGAGCCCCACATAACCCCGTTGCCGCCCAGCAGCGGGGTATGCATAAGGACGCATTTCCCCCCGTCAAAAAAAAAAAAAAAAAAAAAAAAGGTTAGGTTAGGTAAGGTTGGGGTGCGCGCCAGATAACCTCCACGTGGTACACCCTGGGCGTCACTGCAAACGAGCTTTTATCGTTTGCAGTGGCGGCGAATAATCTGGCCGTAGGAGACGGACCTACTTTTGTTCTGGTCCAGTCTGTAGGAGGGTGAACCTAGCGGTTCTGTCCGCTTCTGCGGTTCTGTCCGCATTTTTACGGTTCTGTCCGTATTTTTGCGGTTCCGTCCGCTTTAGTGGTTGTGTCGGCTCCGGGTCGGCGTCCTGGACGTTTTCTGGGTAGCGGCGACTCGGTTCGGGCTCGGCCGGCGCCCTGGATATTCCGGGTAGCGGCGGTGCGAGTGGGGGCGACGGGTTCGTTCGGTTGTTGTATTCGCAATCGGCGGACAGGCATTTTTTCATGCTAACCGTTGGCCAACCCGTAACCTCACGTTGAGTGGGGCCGGGAGGAGGATGCTCTTAACCGGGTGTTCTTACGAGGAGTAAACCTCTGTAAAAAAACCCCAATCCCGAGGGAGTCATCGCCCAGGGGATGAATGGCCATTGGGAGTTTGGTCGCAAGGTGACCTCTGGAGCGGGGGATCGGCGGCCCCTCTGCTTCACAACCCTTCGCTTGCCCGGGTATGGAGCCTCTGCCCGGGTGGACTGTTTATTTGCTACCTTACTCGTGGGAACAATTATGGAACGTTTAAAAATTAAAAATAAAAACCCTTTAGATGAAAGTGGGCCTAGCTCGGGCGGAAGTGAGCATACGCTGGTAGGAATGGAGAAGCCCAGCTCAGGCGTAAATGAGCCGAGGAACGAGTCGACCGAAGAAGAGAGAGAGCTGATGTCGGCCTATTCTGATTCGGAGGATGACTCTGAAACTACCTCCCTCACGGGCAGGAGTGTAGATTGCAGCGCGGATCGTAGCGACTCAAGTCGGAAGAGACCACTCAAACTAACATTTAGTTGCTCGGAATCTGAAGACACTACAAGAGCAAAAATCCCCAAAGACCGTAGGGGACGTGGTCGACCACCAACTCACGGGAAATATATTGGAGTTGGAAAGGCAAGGGAGGAGTTTCGCCGATCGCGGACGGGACCTGACACATCTAATGCCCCAGTAGGCGAGTCTATGCCCCCTCCTGAGACTAAAACGAGAAAAACGGGTAACTCTAACAAAGATGATGCACCGCCTGTTGTAGAGCCGCTCCTTTTGGACATGGAGACACTCCGGCAGAAAGGTACCCAGACAGCAGAACTAATTGTGGATATCACCCGAAAATCCAAACACATCAAGGGCTCTGTCCACAAAGCGTTGGTCGATGCGTCAAATACGCTGAAAGAAATAGTAGAGGTCTTGTCTACACGCACGATGGAGGAAGAAGCGCGTCGACTTCGAGCAGACAACGCGCGGCTGCGTCACGAAGTAGACTTGCTTCGGGGTGAAGTTAAGGCATTTAAAGAAGCCTACGTAGAAAGAAGATCGGCCCCCAGGTCGGACGAACAACCGCTGATAGCCGATGCGATTGAAGAGCTAAAACGGTCGCTTACCATATCTATTGGTGAAATGGTAAATGTGCGCCTCGCAAGTCTTGAAAAAAGGCTGCCACCAGAGCCTGTTCTTCGACCACCACTGGCGGCGGACCTTAGAAATAATGCGACTACAACTGCTGCCGCTAAGCAGCAACCAAAGCAAAAAGCTAAGCCGGCTACGACAACCAACTCAATGCCAGCACCAAGCCGACCTACTGCTGCAACAGCTGTAAGCACTTCCCAAGCGCCAGTATCTGCAGCCGAGAATGTAAACGCTCTCAGCGATACACCTGTGAACGTAACGCCGGAAGAACCATGGAGTGTAGTCTCTGGCAAAAAGAAAAAGAATAAGAAGGCAACAAAGAACATTGCCAGTACTTCTGCAACGGCCAACAACAACCAACAAAATGCCACTGCAAAGCCGACGAAAGCAAAACCAAAAAAGGTTAAGCTAAAACCACCGAAATCTTCAGCTGTAATGATAACCTTGCAGCCAGAGGCTCAAGAAAAAGGTGTGTCTTACGCCTCTGCACTGATCAAGGCGAGAGATACGCTAAAACTAAGCGAATTAGGAGTAACTGACGGAGTACGAGTTAGGACATCGGCCACAGGCTCAAAATTGCTTCTGATTCCCGGTGTTACAAGCGCTCCTCAAGCTGACGCCCTTGCTGGAAAACTTAAAGAGGTCTTAGGAGATGTCGTCCAAGTCACGCGACCTACAAAATGTGTTAGCCTTCGCATTACGGGGCTAGATGACTCCATCGGAAAGGAAGATATCTTACAGGCTGTATCAACCAAAGGCAACTGCTCTGTGGATAATATAAAATGCAGGGAGATCAGACCTGGACCTGGGGGAGTAGGATCTGCTCTTGTCCTATGCCCAGTGTCTGCTGCCAAAACAATAGTCGAGGCGGGAAGAATCTTGGTGGGTTGGAGTTCTGCACGGGTTTACGCTCTCGACCCTCTCCCCATGAGATGCTATCTATGCATGGGGCTTGGCCATACAAAGCAAAGATGTCCAACGAAAATAAATAGAGAAGAACTGTGCTTCAGATGCAGCAAGCCGGGGCACAAGATGGTAAACTGCTCATCAGAACTGCACTGCGCTGTTTGCTCTGATGCACAAGTACCTGCAGGTCATATAATGGGAAGCAAAAACTGTAACCCTCCCGCAGCCAAAGGAAAACCTACTGGTGTATCAACTGAGACACCTGCAGGATCCCAGAGTACTCAAAGAGTGTTGACGCAAACAGCAATGGAATCTTAATGGATAATTACGCCACCATCAACTTTTTACAGGGAAACCTGAACCACGCCTCTGGCTCCCAAGATCTTTTTTCTCAGGCGCTATTGGAGTGGTCCATTGATATAGCAGTAATCTCAGAGCCTTACTTCATTCCGCCTCAGCCCAACTGGGTCGGTGATCTTGATGGCACTGTGGCAATTGTAGTTCCGGCCTCGTCTTCTTTCCCTCTTGCCGTTCGTGAAAGAGGACCGGGTTATGTGGTAGCTTTTTGGAGGAAAATCACTTTTGTCGGGGTATACTTCTCCCCAAATAGGAGCGTTGTTGAGTTCGAGCCCTATATGGAACAACTCGGTCGCGTAGTTCGTCGCTTGACAAACAGGGAGATATTCGTGATGGGCGACCTGAATGCCAAGTCTACTACCTGGGGTTCCCCGGCAACTGATGCCAGGGGGGAAATTGTTGAGGAGTGGGCTGCTACATCCGGCTTGATATTGCTGAATCGAGGCAACGTTCCAACTTGTGTCAGACATAATGGGTCCTCTATCGTAGACGTCACGTTTGCTACCCCCGTTATCGGTAACCGCGTGCATGACTGGCGAGTTGTGGCGGATAACGAAAACCTATCAGACCATCCTTTTATCAGGTTTCATGCTTCTCTTCCGCGGGGAACTAATAATTCACCACAAGCGCCTTCAAGACGTCAAAAGTTCCCGCGATGGGTCTTGACACGATTAGATAAGGATTTAGCAGAGGAAGCAGCAATTGTCCAGAGTTGGAACTCCGCTCCCATAACTGCAGACGTTGACGAACGTGCTCGGCACTTCCAAGCCTCTCTCACAGAGATTTGCGACACGGCAATGCCTAGAACAACGCGGAGGCCAAATAAAAAGGCAGTATACTGGTGGTCGCCGGAAATCGCATCTCTTCGCAGAGAATGTATGCATGCTCGTCGAGCCCTCGCAAGATGTCGCCGAAGACGGCACACTAATGACGAAGAAGCTGCTCTTCACCAAGCTCACCGAAATGCAAAAAGAGCACTACAAATTGGAATCAGTGACGCCAAAGCTGCTGCGAGGGAGGAATTCCTTAGCGATCTAGACAGAGACCCCTGGGGACGACCTTATCGAATGGTGCGCAACAAACTAGCACACGCGCCTCCTACAGAGTCGTTTGAACCAGAGCTTCTATCTTCTGTTGTGTCCGGCCTTTTCCCTGAAAGGGAGGAACATACTCCCCCTGCGATGGTTCCGCCAACAACATCTTCAGAAGAAATAACAGCTGTACCACCAATAAGCGACGACGAATTCAAGGATGCAATGGACCGAGCTCGAGCCAAAAATAAGGCCCCCGGCCCGGACGGGGTACCTGGTCGCGTTTTTATACCGGCTCTTAAGCACCTTGGAGATCGATTACGGGATATTTATGACACTTGCCTTTCATCGGGAAGGTTCCCTAAAGCATGGAAACGGGGAAGATTAGTGCTATTGCGGAAAGACGGACGTCCAGCTGACTCGCCATCTGCGTATAGACCGATCGTTATCCTAGACGAACCTGGAAAGCTTTTTGAACGCATAATAGCTGGGCGCATTAATGACCATCTCAGGACTACCGGTCCCGATCTATCCGAGTCCCAATACGGTTTCAGAGCAAATCGGTCGACCATCGACGCAATTTCTGAACTTCGGAAACTATCTGAAGAGGCTGTCGGTAGAGGTGAAGGGGTACTAGCTGTGTCTTTAGACATAGCTAATGCCTTTAATACCATGCCTTTTGCCTGCATCGAAGAGGCCCTCCGTTACCATGATGTGCCGTTGTATCTCCGTCGCTTAATTGGGGATTACTTGCGAGAAAGAGAAATCTTATTCCACGATCACCAGGGAAATTTGTGCTCTCGGCGGATGTATTGCGGTGTTCCTCAGGGGTCAGTTTTGGGACCATTGTTATGGAACATAGGCTTCGATTGGATTTTACGCGGATCATTGTTACCTCGCACAAAAGTCCTATGCTACGCCGATGATACCCTTGTTTTATCTCGGGGAAACTCCTATGAAGAAGCAGCTCGCAGATCAGCTGTGACCGTCACCCAAGTTGTCGAGCGTATCAGACTTCTAGGTCTCCAAGTCGCCTTGGAAAAGTCAGAGGCCATCTTTTTTCACGGTCCTCGTAAACGACCTCCAAGTAGAGCCAACATAACTGTCGATGGACAAAGGATAGACGTTAAGGGCCATCTCAAATACCTAGGACTAATTTTGGACTCAAGATGGAAATTTGATGAGCATTTTCGTCAGCTCGCGCCTAAGCTAGTCAAAGCCGCATCAGCCTTGGGACGTTTGCTACCTAATGTAGGTGGTCCGAATAATAGCTGTCGACGTCTTTACCACGGTATTATTAGAAGCATGGCCCTTTATGGTGCGCCCATTTGGGCCGACTCTCTCACAGAGAAAAGTAAGACCTTGCTCCGCAGGGCCCAGCGGACGATCGCTATAAGAGCCATAAGAGGCTATAGAACAATATCTTGGGGGGCGGCCTGTGCTCTGGCTGGGACGCCTCCTTGGGAGATGGAGGCCTCTGTTTTAGCTGAGGCCTATAGATACAAATCCGAGGCGAGGGAAAGAGGAGAACGACCTACCGTAGAGGAAGTTGACAGAGTTCGACAGCTGGCCTTAGAGACGGCGGTGGAGGAGTGGTCTCGCGTTATGGAGTCTGCCTCTTATGGCCAACATACCCTCGAAGCTCTAGGTCCTATCATAAAAGAATGGATGAACCGAAATCATGGTAGTCTGACATATAGATTAGTCCAAGTATTATCGGCGCACGGTTGTTTTGGGCGATACCTTCATCATATAGCTGGACGAGAAAGTACACCTTGTTGTCACGAGTGTGGAGCCCAAGAAGACACAGCACTACACACTCTTCAGGAGTGTAACGCTTTTGATTCCCAACGCCAAATGCTAAGGGTGGAAATCGGCGATGATCTGACTCTGCCGAGCATAGTTACCGCAATGGTAAACAGCGAAAGATCTTGGGACGCGATGCTTAATTTCTGCGAGGAAGTTATGACAGTCAAGGAGACAGCGGAGCGGGAACGCGAGGGAGATGCCCAAGCGGACCCGATCCGACGCAAAAGAGTGAGGGGACGACGCCGGCAAACCGGTTTTAGACCTCCTCGACGTGGCCAGCGGGCGGCGGGCAGGGCGGCCCAAAGCTCGCATAGCACGGCCTCGTCAGTCTGGAGAGATGCCCACGTGCGCTCGGGCATCTCCCAAAGCGCCGATAGCCCGGATAGCCGGGGTGTAAGTAATAGTCCGGGAGGCCGGAACAATCGCCGGGGCGGTGTGGTAGTATGCTAACGTGAAGCTCACACCGTCCCTTTGTGGCGAAGACGGGTGCACCGGGGGGTTTTAGTGGGTATGCCCGAAATCCTGGGAGAGCCCCACATAACCCTGCTGCCGCCCAGCAGCAGGGTATGCTTAAGGACGCATTTCCCCTCGACAAAAAAAAAAAAAAAAAAAAAGGTTAGGTTAGGTTGGGGTGCTGGTCGGATAACCTCCTCGTGGTGCACCCTGGGCGCCATCGCAAGTACTATTGCGGTGGTGGCGAATAATCCGACGTCATACCGTAACCCAGTACGTGGTGCTGGGCCGGGGGCCGCCGCCTTTTTATGCGGGGGCTGCGTGGAGTAAACCACTATAATAAATCAAAGATCAAACCGGAACCTTGCACGTGGTGCAGGACCGGGGGCCGCCGCCTTTTTCTTATGCGGGGGCCGCGAGGAGAAAACCTCTATAAAAAACCTTAAAGTCCCGGCATTTGAGGACGTGGTGTCGGGGCGCCCGTTTCGGGAGGCTGGCATAGGTGGTCAGTTGCGAACGCCACCCCTGGATACCTCCCGCCCTCCAGGGTGTACTAGGGTTACCCGGGTACAGGGGTCTCTGCCCGGGCGGACTGCATACTTCCCCCATACTCGTGGGAATCAGATGGAATTTATAGACAGTGAAACCTTTTTTGACGACGGGTCCGACACGGACGGAGTATATGATGACGGCTTTAGAAGGCCGAAGAAGGTGAAGAAGGTGCCATATGTGCGGCTTGCGCGACTACAATCTCGCGTCGCTAGACAAGTGACACAAGGAGAAGCTAGCAGAAGCAGACGATCGTCGTGGTCATCTGGCGTGACTGTTTCTGAAGACGAACAAGACTCGGAGGTGTCAGAGTCGCAAGGACGCAAGCGGAGACGACCTGAGTCCCCAGAGTCGGGCGACGGTAACTCCGAGAAGGAGGAACCCCCTGACAACACTGTTGAAAAACCTGTTGCCCCAGTGGAAGAACCCGCTACCCCTACACCAGGGACACCATCCAAGCGCGGGAGGGGCCGACCACCTACAACAGGGGAGTTTATCGGTGTTGGACGAGCCAGGCAGGAACTAGCCGCAGCCAAAAGGGCTCAGCAAAGAAAAGAGGCAGAACTCGTAGCCGAGAAGGAGATTATCGAGAAAGCGCGACGTCTCCTAACTCCGCGCGACTTCAGTCCGGCCCGGAAGACCGCTGACTGGCGAAGTATGCCGCTAGCTGAAGTATGCGAGAAACTCTGCGACACCGCGGATGTCATTACTGACGTGGCAAACAGGTCGGGCCACCTAAAGGGGACTTTTGTCCGTACCCTGAAGGATGCAGCGGCACAAATCAAGGAAGCATTGGCAGAAGTGCCCAAACGAACGGATAGTGACGAACTCGTCAAACTGGGCGATAAATACAAGGCGATACGTTCGGACTTTACCCGACTACAAACGTCGTATTTGGAAACACGTCAAGACAACGACGGTCTCAGAGCGGAAGTAGAGCTGCTCAAACGAGAAGTGGCAATGCTGAAGAAGAAGGGGCCCGCTGTATGCGCGAACTGTTCTGGCGCTGGCAGTGGGAGCTCTAGCAACGAGACGGAACGACTCTTGTCGGAAATGAAGAGCAAACTCGAGGGGCTGGAAGAAAGACTGCTATCGGACTCATTCCGTCATCCGTCATTCGCCGCCGACCGGGCTAGTCCAGAACCCGAATTTTCGCGGCTAATGTCCTTTGTGGAGTCTGCGGCTGCCGCGACACCCAGTGTACCGCAGGCGCCTGAGGCTACACCATCTGCCACGCAGGTTTCTGCTCCTGCTACGACACAAAAGACGAAAAGCCAGAAGAAGAACGAGAAGAGAAAGGCCAGGAAGAACGCGGCTCAGCAACAGCAGCAACAGAGCACGGCCCGCTCAAATGCCGCTCCCAAACCAGCGGCCCCCAAACAACAAGAGGAGGGCTGGCAGACAGTTGGGGAACGCCGCCTCAAGCCGCCGCAGGCGCCACCGCCTGATAAGAAGAGGAAAGAACCGAAGTTACGGCCGCCGAAGACCTCCGCTATCACTGTGAAGCTGAAGGATGAGGCACAGAAGAATGGCACTACCTATGCGCAGGTCTTGCTGGTGGTGCGAAACCAGCTCAAGCTGCAAGACTATGGTGTAACTGGTGGCCTTACTGTTAGAGAGACCGTAACAGGCGCACGCGTCATCCAGCTGCCTGGAACAGACAGCGGGGAGGCTGCAGATAAGATGGCAGAAAAGCTCCGAGAGCTAATCAACACAGAGGTGGCCGAAGTGACCAGACCGATCAGACGCGCAGAATTGCGAATTACCGGTCTTGATGACACGGCGTCGGTCGATGATGTGAGATCGGCGATTTCCAAAGTAGGCGAATGTCCTTCGGACTATGTCAAGTGCAGCGAGATTCGGCGTGGCGTCGGTGGCATGGGCGCCGTTCATGTTACCTGCCCCGTGACAGCCGCGAAGAAGATTAAGGAAAGCGGAAAGCGTCTTCTAATAGGATGGGTCTCGGCCAGCGTCAAAGTCCTTCCGCCGAGACGCAGACGCTGTTATAAGTGCTTAGAAGAAGGTCACGTGCGCGAGAAGTGCCCCAACAGTGTGGACCGGAGCGCCCTCTGTTACCGATGTGGCCAAGAGGGCCACCTAGTAAGAAACTGCACCTCACTGCCACATTGTGCAGTCTGTGAAGCAGCTGGAAGGAAGGCTGACCATGCCGTCGGAAGTAAAGACTGCCACAAACCCAAAGGAAGGCGAACACGTGGCTCAGAGAAGCCAGCAACGCAGACTCCGCAGACCCAAAAGGCGAGAGCCGACGGGGAAGCGATGGACGCGGAGGCGATAACAGACGCACCAAATTAGGGCTAAGGCATGATGCCAATGGCCTTTGTTTGGAGAGGGGGCTGGGCGGCGGTACGGGGAGTATTCCGTCGTCCACTCAGAGCCCCCATGGTGGATAGGCGCGCTTGTGTTCCGGCGCGCCACACCGGAGTTTGGGACAGAAGGTCTCATAAGAGGAGTCCGAAGGGACAAACGCAGGGCGGGGGTTCGGTAGAGTGCTACAACGATCCCGTTAGTCTTCGCCCCATGCGTGGAAGGACACCCCTGGGGTTTTAGTGGAATCACCACATAACCACCCCCGTCTTCCCCGGACGGGGGGGTATCCGAAGGGATTTCCCCAGGGTCAACAAAAAAAAAAAAAAGTTTAGGTTAGGTTAGGTTAGGTTGGGGTGCGCGCCAGATAACCTCCACGTGGTGCACCCTGGGCGTCACTGCAAACGAGCTTTTATCTTTTGCAGTGGCGGCGAATAATCTGGCTGGGCGGGGGACGGACCTACTTTTGTTCTGGTCCAGTCTATTGGAGGGTGAACCTAGCGGTTCTGTCCGCTTTTGCGGTTCTGTCCGCCTTTTTACGGTTCTGTCCGTATTTTTGCGGTTCCGACCGCTTTTGTGGTTGCGTTGGCTCCGGGTCGGCGTCCTGGACGTTTTCCGGGTAGCGGCGCCTCGGTTCGGGCTCGGCCGGCGTCCTGGATAATCCGGGTAGCTGCGGTGCGAGCGGGGGCGGCGGGTTCGTCCGATTGTGGTGGTCACAATCGGCGGACAGGCATTTTTACTTGCCAACCGTCGGCCAACCCGTAACCCCACGTTGCGTGGGGACGGGAGGGAGGCCCTTAGTTGGGTAGCCCTATGAGGAGAGAACCTCTATAAAAAATCCCTAACCCTAAGCTTTTTGTCGTGCGGCGAGGGGGTGAATGGCTGATGGGTGATCAGTCATCACGCGGCAACGGAGCAGGGGACCGGCGGACCCCCTGTTTCGAGAACCTTACGCTTGCCCGGGTGCAGAGGGCACCACTCGGGTCGACCGAATATTTCCCTCCTATTCGTGGGAACAGAATGGAAAGTTTAAATAAAAATAAAAATAACCCTTTGGACGATAGTGGGCCTAGCTCAGGCGTAAGCGAGCAAACACTTGTTGGTGGTAGTCGGGTTGGTTCAAGTGAACAAATCTTCTCGGCTGAGGAAGAGAACAGAGGAACTCCAGCGTACTCTGCTGATGAGGACGATATGGCGTCGATCGGCGACAGGGATCGTAGTGTCGAAAGTAGGGATCGGAGCTATGATAGTGGTAGGAAGAGGCCACTGATTCTGACTTACGGTTCAGAAACGGACGACTCCTGTGCCAAAATCCCTAAGGGTCGTAAGGGTCGAGGTAGGCCCCCCACTCATGGCAAGTACATTGGTGTGGGAAAAGCCAGAGAAGAATATCGGCTTCAAAAGGCCGCTCAAACACCAGTCCCGGATCCAGTTGTTTTGTTGTCCAGAGCAACTGTGCCGTCAAAGACGAGAGGGTCTGTTCTGTCAGACCCAGATATGGACGTGACACCGCCTGTCACTGAACCCCTATTGTTGGACATGGAGACACTCCGAAAAAAAGGTGTTAAAATGGCGGATGCTATTGTGGAAATCACGCGGAAGGCTAAGAACATCAAGGGCACGGAACACAAAGCCCTAGTTGACGCTTCCAACACCCTGAAGGAGATTGTTGAGGCTCTGTCCTCGCGTACTATTGAAGAGGAGACAAGGAAGCTGCGCGCTGATAATGCGCGCCTCCGTCATGAGGTAGATCTTCTGCGATCAGACCTAAAAGCCTTCAAACAGGCTTATTCTGAAAATAGGTCGATTTCTCGGGAGCAACCGACCGCGGTTGCGGAAAATATGATTGAAGAGTTGAAGAGGTCCCTGACTGTTTCAATTGGAGAAATGGTGAACGTAAGACTGGCTAGCCTTGAGAAGAGGTTACCACCTGCGCCGATCATTCGACCACCTTTGGCGGCTGATAAGAAAAAGGAGTCCGTCACTTCAGCTCCTAATCAAATGGCGAAGCCAGCAGCAAAACCAGCGGCGAAGCCAGCGACGAAGCGTGCCCCTGTTCCGTCAACCTCACAGACGGTCACACAGCCAGAAGTAAGCAGACCTCACACTTCTGCGGCAACTGATGCCGATGAAGAGGGGTGGACGCAGGTGGGGCCCAAGGGCAAGAAAAAGAAGAAAGGGAACCAGCAACAGCGAGCAGCTGGCGAGCGACCAGCGGGTCAGTCCCAACAATCAAATAAGACTGGGGCGAACAAAAAGAAGAAGAAAAAGAACCGCAAGCTGTCGGTTCCCAAAACGACGGCTGTAGTTATAACGCTCGATCCAGAAGCTGCAGAGAAGGGAGCTTCATATGCTGAAGTGATCGGTAGGGCCAAAGAGGCATTCAAATTGGAGGATGTTGGCTTAGAATCAGATGGTTTCCGGGTCAAAAGGACAGCGACAGGAGGTTTCATGTTCCAAATCCCCGGTGCGTCCAGCGGGTCAAAGGCTGATGCTTTAGCCGAAAAGCTGAAAGTGGCTGTTGGCAATGTCGCGCGCATCACACGCCCTTGTAAATTGGTTGATGTTAGGGTCTCGGGTCTTGATGACTCAATCACTAAAGAGGAGCTCATTGCAGCGGTCGCTAAAAAGGGTGATTGCTCTGTAGATCAGGTGAAGGCAGGGGAGATAAGAACTGGTCCTGGAGGCGTGGGAACCTCTATAGTTCGGTGCCCAGTTACAGCGGCTAAAAAGTTAGTCGACGCGGGTCGCTTGTTGGTCGGCTGGAGTTCGGCGCAGATACGTTTACTGGAGCCGCTTCGCATGCGATGTTTTAGATGCATGGGAGTTGGCCACACCAAACAACTATGCCCTGCGCGAGAAGACCGCAGCGGATTATGTTACCGTTGTGGCAAAGAAGGTCACAAAATGGCGAGTTGCAATGCCGAAATACACTGTGCCATTTGCGCAGATGCAGGGAAACCGGCTGGGCATATAATGGGTGGGAAAAGTTGCGATCCCCCCACTAGCAAAGGAAAGAAAATGATGACCCAAAGGACCCAGGCATCAACAACAGACGGACGACCTACAGCCGAAGAGGTAGAAATGTCAGAACCCGATGGATAGGTCCCGACAATTCAAAATTCTCCAGGGTAATATTAACCACAGTGCCAATGCACAAGACCTGCTCCTTCAAAACATGGCAGAGTGGTCGATAGACGTAGCCGTACTTTCAGAGCCATATTCTGTGCCTGATCGACCACAGTGGCTCGGGGACACTGAAGGCACTGCAGCAATAGTAACAAAAGCCACTACATACTCACAACCCATCTCAAGCAGGGAGAAGGGCTCTGGTTATATAGTTGCATCATGGGGCGAGATTATATTGATTGGGCTTTACTTTTCCCCTAATCGTAGTTTTGCAGAGTATGAATCTTTTATTGAGAACCTTGCAGTAGTGATTCGGCGACTAACACCAAATCAGTTGATTATTATGGGGGATTTTAATGCTAAATCTACTGCTTGGGGTTCCCCTGCAACAGATGTTAGAGGTGAACTTGTTGAGGAATGGGCTGCGTCATTAGGTTTAGTTTTGCTCAACACCGGCATAGGCAACACATGTGTGCGTCGATGGGGAGGGTCCAAGGTGGATCTTACATTCGCCACCTCAGCGATAGCTGCACGCATTTCAGACTGGCGCGTCCTGCAAGTAGAGGAGACCTTAGCAGATCACCAATACATTCGGTTTGAAATCTCTCCAGCCCCAGGATCTATAGTAACACCGCCTCAAAGGGGACTGCGTCTCTTCCCCCGATGGTGTCTGGCAAAACTGGATAAAGAGTCTGCAGAAGTGGCTGCCATCGTAGAGAGCTGGCGAGCCGCACCAGATATATATATCAGTGTTGACGAGCAAGCGGAACTTTTTAAAGGCTCCCTCACGGCTATTTGCGATGCGTCCATGCCGAGAGTGAGATATGGTCCTCCAACAAAAGACCAAGTTTACTGGTGGTCATCTGAGCTAGCGAACTTGAAATCGAGTTGCATTGCTCATAGGCGTGCTCTTCAGAGATGTCGAAGGCGGCGCATCCAAATTCCAGGGGAGGAAGATCTACTCTACACGGCCTACACAGAAGCTAGAGACGCATTCCAGCTTGCGATTCGTAAAGCAAAAGATGAGGCCTGGGACAATTATATAGAGGAGTTGAACAGGGATCCTTGGGGTCGGCCGTATCGCACATTGTGCAAAAAGCTGCAGCAACCAGCTCCCCCGACGGAATCTTTCCGCCCTGATCTTTTAAGGGAGGTTATAGACGGGCTATTCCCGGTGCAAATTGATGGGGATCGTTCTCAATTGCCTCCTGCGATAGTCGAACAACAAGACGATTTGCGAGATATCCCTCTCGTCACTGATGACGAAATGGAAAATTTATTGGAAAGGCTTCGTCGTAAAAACAAAGCACCTGGGCCTGATGGTGTCCCAAGTCGAGTACTCGTGCTGGCTTGCAAACATCTTAGCGACCGTCTTCGTGAGTTGTTCAACAACTGCTTGAGGACAGGACAATTCCCCAAAATCTGGAAAGAGGGTCGACTCTGTCTATTGAGGAAGGAGGGGCGACCACCTGATTCCCCTTCCGCATATAGGCCGATAATTTTGCTGCCTGAATCGGCTAAGATGTTGGAGCGATTGCTTGCTGACCGCATCACCAAGCATTTAGAGACGGAGGGACCGAACCTCTCAAAGCAACAGTTTGGTTTTAGGCGAGGACTCTCAACGATTGATGCCATTCTATCCTTGCGTCAACAAACTGAGGAGGCAGTAGAGAGAGGGGATTGTGTGGTGGCCGTGTCTCTGGATATTGCCAACGCCTTTAACACCCTCCCTTTTCAACGTATAAAAGAGGCGCTAGAGTACCACCAGGTGCCTTTGTATCTCAGACGACTGATCGAGAACTACCTGGAGGATAGGGCAATTTTGTATGCCGATCACGAAGGGCAAATCCAAAGGCGGAATGTAGGTTGTGGAGTGCCACAGGGGTCCGTCCTTGGACCACTTCTATGGAATTTAGGTTATGATGTCGTTCTACGCGCCTCTCTCCTTCCGCGAATGAGTCTCGTTTGTTACGCAGATGACACTCTGGTCACTGCACGCGGCAAAACTTATGACGAAGCAGCACGCTTAGCCGCAGTTGGAACCACTCTGGTAGTTCGCCGTATAATGGCCATAGGTCTCGAAGTGGCTTTGCCAAAAACTGAGGCAATAATCTTTTACGGCCCGCGAGGAAGACCCCATGCTGGTGTCAGGATCCAAGTTGACGGGCAATGGATTGAAGTTAAAAACTCAATAAAGTATCTTGGGTTAGTGTTGGATTCCAAATGGAAATTTTCGGAGCACTTCAAAAAGTTGGCTCCTAGGTTGGTCCAGACAGGAATGGCGTTAAGTAGGCTTCTTCCCAACATTGGAGGACCCAATTCTAAGTGTCGTAAGCTTCATACGATGGTCGTTAGGAGTATGGCGATGTATGGAGCACCAGTTTGGTTCGACCGCCTAGATTCTGAGAACAAGAGGTTGCTACGACAAGCACAGAGAATAATGGCCATAAGACTGATTCGGGGTTATCGCACAATTTCATGGACGGCGGCCTGCGTCTTAGCGGGGACCCCACCTTGGGAGTTGGAAGCTCAAGTACTGGCGGAAACCTACCAGTTTAAGGTAGCAGCAAGGGACCGAGGAGATCGTTTGGCCCTTGAAGAGATAGAGGCTGCTCGAGCCAGGGCTACAGACGTAATGATGCAGCAGTGGTCTGTCGAATTGGAGTCGCCCGTTGCGGGTATAAGAACAGTTGATGCGATTCGGCCGGTATTGGAGCCATGGGTCAACAGAACCCATGGAGCGCTCACGTATCGCCTTGTGCAGATACTCTCAGGGCACGGTTGTTTTGGTGGATATCTGCACAATATCGCGAGGAGGGAAGCAACCACAGGTTGTCATGAGTGTGGTGCGGCAGTGGACTCGGCGCAGCCTGGAGCCAACAGCGCCGCTGCCTGGTGGCCGAGGTGGGAGGGGATCTCTCTCTGCCCAGCGTGGTGAGGGCCATGCTGGACGGCGACAGATCATGGGAGGCCACGGCCTCCTTCTGTGAAGAGGTTATGAGCCAGAAGGAGGCCGCGGAGAGGGAACGCGAGGAAGATGTCCAGGCGGACCCAATCCGACGTAGACGGCAAGGGGGGAGGCGACGGCGTTACGTCCTTCGCCTTCCTTCTTAACGTGGCCAGCGGGCGGGGGACCGGGTAATCCCTCGTTCGCATTGCACAGGCCGCAACCGTCTGGAGTGATGCCTATATGTGCTCAGGCATCGCTCTTAATGTGTAGGGGCTCGGGAAAGCCGGGCCTGCCGCTGGCGAGGTGTGGAGACAGATCACACAGTTCCCACGCTGAACCGGAACGGATGAGAGTGCATCGAGGTAGAGTAAGCCAGGACTTTGTATATCTAATCTACTCATTCATTCTAGTTCTCTCTGACATGCCTCTCGCACTTTTATGCTTCATACGGTTCTTTCTCGCATCCATCACCATTCTTACTTTAACTGGCGGGGTGTACCAGCCTATTTTAGTAGTCTACATTTTATTTTTATTTTCTATTTACGACCAGGTAAATAAGTTTATAGTACACATCTTTAGTTACTTTTCTTTTTCTTTACAATAATCTTTAGCTTTTCTATTACATACTATAATTTTACAGTGTTTTATAGTATCTACTATTTTTCATACTATGTTATTACATTTATTTTCTTAGTCTATTACAATTTCTTAAGTTTCTAACAGGTTTGTATTAGTTGCTTTTCTTTTTCTTTACAATAATCTTTAGCTTTTCTATTACATACTATAATTTTACAGTGTTTTATAGTATCTACTATTTTTCATACTATGTTATTACATTTATTTTCTTAGTCTATTACAATTTCTTAAGTTTCTAACAGGTTTGTATTATTTACATTTTTATTTCCTACTTATCGGCTACATGTTTTACAGTTTCCTGTTTGTGTACAGTATATTGAGACCGCATCCTGTCTCTTAATTAGTTTCTTATTCTATCTTGTTTTGTATTACAATTATCTTATTTTGTTATCTAACAATTACATTTTATTTCTCTGGGAATCCTCTTAACATCTATTTTTATCCTAATGACAGTGTTATATATGTATGCCTTAACTAATTGATTTCTAGACAGTTTTATACTAGGGTAGATTTATATATATTAACAAATATATATGTCTTTCCCTTTTCTTAAACTATGGTTTATTTATCTTAATTTATATTATATCTAGGCTTATTTACTATTTTTCATCAATTGTTATAACTTATTTTTGAATCTATTATATTTTCCTATTTTTTCCTTAGTTAACCAAGTTGTTTTCGCCATTTTATATTTTCAAAATATAGAGGCTTTTAAGGAAAATTGGATTTATAAAGACTAATATCGTGGCTTAAAAATCATTTTGAACTCACGGTATTATTTAACAGATTGTGTGTTGGTATGTGTTTTGTGTTAGTTTTGAGGAGTGTAATAAGCTGTTGTTAGACGTGCAAGATAGTCCCATTTTTGCCTGGTGGGACAGTCCTGGCTGAAGGCGTTGTGGTCGGCTTTCTGACTTGTGGGAGCGCAGTTGCAGCACTCCGGGGGGGATCCAGCGATCATAAGGTCACATTTGGCCCGCAAATGTGGTCCCCCGCAGTGACTGCATCTGTCCTCCCCTTGTGTACAAAATTTTCGACCATGTCCATACGCTAGACATTTCGAACACTGAATGAGTGGCGACTGGTCCTCCACCTTGACCCTCTGGAGGTCAATGTGGAGGCCACCAGCCGCGATCATTTTTTGCCAGCTTGTTGGGTCCACTTGCACGATAACGTGGTTAGCTTGAGGATTCCTGGTTCGTTTTTTATATTTTATCCTGATCCTTATTGAACCGTCTTCCCTGTCCGCGAAGATCTCTGGATTCTGACGGAGTGCTGCGTCCACGATGTCTTCATCGTCGGGAAGCAGCACATCCTTCATTATAACCAGAGGATCTTTGTTTGGAATTGCCTCGGTTTTCAACTTTTTATCATTTTTAGTGATGCGGTCCGTGATTTTTTCCAAGTCGCTTTTACTTTTGCAGCTCAGTATGATCTTCTGGTTTTTGGCCTTTCTGAGTTTTTCCACACGGAGCCCCTCGCCCCTGGCGTCGACGGCCTTTCTCACCCTTTGGAGGACCTCCTCACCAGTTTCCTGGTCATCCTCAGAGGGGACTGCGATCGACTCCAGGGTCGGGGGGTACTTCGGTGGTGGAGCCCTAGCCGCGACACTGGCGTATGTGACTGGAGTGTTTGGTGCCGTTCTATGATGGGTAGGGTCGTCCAGTTTGGTCTCGATCTTGTCAAGCTGGGTGTTTAGTTGCTCGGTTTGTTCGTTCAGTTTAAATAATTGATCGCAAGCTGTGACCTGGTCTTCTTGCAAGCACTTCAGTACTAATTTGACGGCTGGGATATGTTCGTCTTCCGCTTCCGCGGCGAGGTGCGCGTCGATGCCGCAGCACAGGTCGTATGTAACTTCGACCTTTGTGTGAATTTCCTGCACCCTACCGGAGATGCGGCCGATTTCCCCCGTGATTTCGGCCATATCTGCGTTTTCACGTGGTGCGCCTCCTTTTTCCTCCTGTTCCTTGATGAGCGTCTGGAGGGTTTGGATAGCGTTATCCATCCTCTCCAGCCGCTCATCAAGGGCATCAGAGGGCTGTGCATGTGAGCGCACTTGGGTCTGTGAATTGGGTAGTGCCTGGCTAGGTCTTATTGCCAGTAAGTTTTCCATTTCACGAGACCTTCTTGAAACTTCAAAGAGTAAAGACATACTTTGGTCCGTTGTTTCTTCCAAAAACTGTTTTATGTCTTTGCGCATACCTGTGAATGTTTTGATTTTGTCCGGTATGGCGTCCAGCATCCCTATTATCGATCCAAGAAGCTTATCGGTAGGTATGCGGTCTTTGCTGGACTCTTCTTGTGCCCTCGAAGCTTTTAATAACTTTGCCAGTTTAGACTTATTTTTGCTCGCGCTTATGTAGACTTCAGCTGCGTCCTCTGATCTCGAGTGGCCTTCCAGGATGTAGGGTGGAATGGTCGTCATTTGCACTTCAGAGGGTCGAGTTGAGGAAGTCTTTGGGGACGATGATGTCGCTGCGAACACCGATCGGGGGAGAATTTTAGGTGATCGGGCCTTTTGTGATGGTGAGATGGTGACGGTTCTCGGGCTCGGTTGCCTTTTACCCACTGGTGGTGTGTGGTACATTTTGTGTTGATTTGTGTGTACCTGTTTCAGGTGATGAGAAGGTGTGCGAGAGGTGTGGGAGCAGATTCGTCAGGTAAGTTAAAATGTATAGTGTAAATTTATAAAGTGTAAAACTAATTGTGTTTGTTTTTATTTACAGGTCCTGCCTGGAGCGGCTGTTTTACAGGGCAGGTAATTAATGGTGGTAAGTACTTTTCCTACTTTGTACTTATTTAGTACTTTTGGTCAGATTTTTCCAAAAAAATTTTTTAGGACTCTTTGTAGAGTCGACTCTATCGAACTGACTAATTTCGCCTCTATCACAGATAGAGGGCGTCAAAAGCTACAGGTTTGTAAAAACCCGCGGTCCCTAGCTTAAAAAATGACAAAGTTATTACTTTTTGTAATAAAATCAAAATGGCCGACAAAATGGCCGCCGCTACACTAAATTCTTATACCTAATGTTGATCCCCTCTTTGAGCCCTTTTATTTGACACCAGGCACGTCGCTCTAGGACCAATAGTTTCCGAGAGACCCCAGGGTCGAAGTTGGGGTAAATTAGGGATGAAAAGGGGTAAAACCTTATAACTCAGAAACCGTTGGTCGTAGAGTGGTGGTGACTTCGAAGGTTTTGTAGGGGGTCCCGTGGTCTACCCGATGGCACTGTTTCCTGAGTTGGGTCACTCGTGACGCCCTAGGGTAAAATTACCCTATGGTGATGAAAGGGGGCTGTGGGGGAACCCCTACAAAGAAATCCCCGTTGTTCTAGCCCCAATAGTTCGGGAGTAGTGGCCCTTCAAAGTTTTCCAAAATGGCGGATCCAAGATGGCGGCGAAACTTTGAAGGGCCGTATCTCCGGACCTATTGGTGCTAGAAGGGGGATGTTTGGGTCTTCGCGGGTCGGTTTCGCGAGGTCTACCTCGCGCGCTACTGAAAATGGGGTCAAAAATTTGTTGCGCTCGATCTGGAAATTTGGGGTGGGAGGGGGTGAAGGGGATGAAAATACACCCTTCAGTCAAATTCCCACTCGGATCGGCCTAATAGGTTGGGAGCAATCGGGCTGCGAACTTTTTCAAAATGGCGGATTCAAAATGGCCGCCACTTTTCAAAAATTCGCCACGCCCAAACTATTGGTCCCAGAGAGACGGGGATTTTTGCTACGTGGTGGGGAGGTCCTTAGGTATCCGGGACACTGGTCAAAAGTGCGAATTTCCAACAATATGGAATTTTGACCTTCTGACCCACCAGGCCGCAAAAGGGGAGGATTTAAAGCCCTCCTCTGAAAACCCCGACTCTCTACGCCCAATAACTCCCGCGCTATGCCGTGGGTAAAAAATGGCCCCAAAAATCCAAAATGGCCGTCCCGAGCGTAAATCGCGAAGAATTTTGGATATACGGCCTAGCCTTCTGGTTTTGGCTTGGGGATGGTGCCCTAGGTGTATAAGACCTATGGTGGGCCCGGTTTTACCCCAGGTTTCAACCCCTACGAGAAGCAACACAAAATAACCTAAAAAATTAAATAACTCCTAAAATATTCACACAAAAAATACAATATGGGTACCTAAAAATAGAGGACGCAGAGCACAATAAGACACAATTTAAAACTTAATTCTAACTCTTAAAATGAAAGTACAATTTGAGGGGGAAGGTTTCACCCTTAATTTCAATAAATTATAAGTCCGGTGTTTACCAACCGATTTTGAAAATTTAAATTTTGGTATATGAGAATTAATAAGACCTTAAAATAAAAAATTTGAGAAAAAATATATACATATAAAAATTTCGACTTAGAATTTTTTGAAATTTTTGGAACTTTAAAAATATTATAATTTAAAAACTATCTGACCGATTTTTCTGCTTGAGGCGTCAGACGACTCGCCGCGCTGCGCCGCTTCTGTTGAGCTCCTCAAAGGCACCCGGCCGCTCCGGGAAGACCGACCACGTGTTTTGAGGTTAATTAGTTTCTTCCTTTTTTCCCGTTGGATATTGGCGGGAAAAATCGGGAACTGCTGCAGGTATGTAGAGGGCGCTGAGGCGCACACGTCGACACTTTCAAATCCCACGCGTCTCGCAAATTGCGGACGCAGTGGGCAAAAAACAGGCGAAATTTGGTCACTTTTTTATGAAATTTCCACTTTTCCACTTATATCTCCTTCAACTGTGATCCGATCTTTATGGCACTTTCACTGTCGGATGCGGCTCGTCAGCGCGCAACTTTTGATATATAACACTGCTCTGTACGGCTTGAAAAACCCACTATTTCGATTTTTTATCTGTAGAGCGACACGTGTTTTGCTGCTTACTCGTCGGCGGACTGAGCGCAACTCGGTTAGGTTAGGTTAGGTTAGGTTAGGTTAGGTTAGGTTAGGTTTTTTTTTTTTTTTTTTAATCTTATTTTATTTCTCCAGAGTGTTTGAATTTTCACAAAAATATATTAGTTTTTTCATACCAATGAGAGTCAAAGTTGGTCGTTGCTATTTGATACAACTTCCTTCTTCGACTCCCTTACATCAAATTGAGAGAATGTTCGTTGATTACAAAAGCGGTAAATTATTACAATGAAATTTAAACGTTATTTAGGTTTTACAAAGTGGTGTAACAAGAAAAGGTTATTTGACTATTAACGGAATTGGTTTACTAAAGGGTGTTACAGAAGAGATTGACATTGAAGTATTAGACTTCCATACCATAATCGACTTTTTCGCGAACTTTAATAAGCATTGCCTTCACCCGAGGGCATTTGGTAGAAGTACATCGGTGTTGGGTGTTGTCTTTCCCTTTAAATTTCGCGTTGTGTGTCTGACAGTTCAGACACACGGCTTTCTTAGAGTCGTCCTTGACTGGACATTGCTCCAATCCATGCTGTCCCGCACAGTGGGAACAAGTCTCAGTCTTGGCGTTGCATTTGTTGCGCGTGTGTCCAAACTGCAGACACGTAAAACATTGGAGAAAAGGGGAGAACTCCTCAGCGTGAACACGCTGGTAGTCGATGTTGACCTTGCCAAGGTCGATTATAGCATGGAAGATGGGGGGAGTTACAATATAGACGGCGTTATAGAGCTTTTCGTTTCTGTTCTTGCGCTCAAATTTAAAGTTTAAGTCCTCTTCGGTATTGCAAGCAGCCTTTATAGTGGGATTCTGTTGGAGGAGTAAAGTTTTGAGATCATCTGTTGGTATCTCCTTAGAGATCCCTTTTATTATCACCATCGGTCTAAGTTTCCGAGCTGTTTCGGCATTCAAATTGGGATCCTTGTTCAGTCTCTCTAAAGTTTTCGATCGCTGTTCGTCTGAATCGAACTCGACCCTGAACTTTTGCTTCGAGAGAGACTGAACTCGGGCTGGAGCAAAACTGAGTGTCTTGAAGTCGGCTGCTGTTCGGAAACTACGGATAGTTTCCTCTCTAGTGGCGTTGTCTTTCTTATGGGAAACTATAATGGAGGGTTTCGAGACGGGTTTGGAGGCTACAATGTTATTTGGAGTTGACTTTGAGGCTATAGTAGCATATGAAGGCTTGGTTAAAGATGGTGGGTCTTGTTTTAACGCTGGGAACTTCTTCAATTCGTCCTGGATGCTTTGACGAACAATCGTCGTAATTGCTTCGACGGTAAGGGCTGGCGTGGTTCCAGCAGAAGAAGATGTTGGAGCAGTAGAAGTGACTGGTGTCTCCTTAGAAGATGGTTTGGTAGAGCTGGCATAACAAGTTGTTATTGTCATTGAGCAGAGTTGTACGATGCGAGCCTTCTGGTCTTTATTCAGACTCGCACCTTTACCCTTTTGGGAGCCCACAACCAGAGATTTAATCTCCTCCACGTAGGTTTTGATTTTCTCGAAGGACCCATAGCACTTCGGGTCTCCTTCGTCCTCGGAACTGGATTCCGAAACAGGGCAATATACCCCTCCAGGCATGTAGTCGGCAAAGAATTGCTCGTCGTCCATGGTAAATCGCTGCAGAACTCGAAGTCAGTTGTTCGCTGTGGGATGGTTTTAGCCGGGCTAGGACACTGCGTTACCGTGTACCTAGTTACCGTTTCCAGGGAGCGCCGCGGGGAGGCAACCATCCAACCCCCCGGTTAGGTTAGGTTAGGTTAGGTTAGGTTAGGTTAGGTTAGGTTAGGTTCCCGTGGCAGTTTCTGGTCTGCTATCGGGCGCGTCCCCAGGTGGTGGATAGGGGAACGGCCCCCAGATATGGGGGCTACCGGATTGCCGGCGCGAACCAAAACCAGAACGGGGGGACTCCTTCGGCGTCTCTGTCATTTTTCGGAGTAGCGGTGATGCGAGTCGTTGTCGACGGGGCTTTTGTTTTGCCCAGCGGTCCATTATGGACGTAGATGGTTTTTCGTAATCTTGCACGTGGTGCAAGGACGGCGGCCGCCACTCCAAGTGGGGGCCATGTGGAAGGACACCACTTTAAAAAACCAAATTTGGGGCTTTTCTGGGTCCTTTGCCCCTTATAAAGGACCCACACTATGGTAATGGCCGCTTGTAAAGAGTTATTACCCCAGGAGGGTACCAGTCGCTCAGCGGCAGGAGAATCCCTCCCCGTGGCTTCGGCCGCGGGCTGCCCCACGTACTCTGGGGGGGGCAACAGTCGCCTTTCGGACAACGCACAGCGTCCAGACAAAAACTGTGCCACTACAAACAAAACGCCTCATCAGGAGGCCCAAGACTTCAGCGATGCGATTGAGATAGAGGAAGTCAACATGCTGTCGGCAGATGAGGATCGTAGGGTGCTTTCTTCTGCCCTTTCATTCTGGAGTGTCGATGCCGAAGACTTGACAGGCAGGAAAAGACCCCGAGCTGATCGGGACACATCAGAGTCCGAGTTGGACAGAGACACGGCCGCTAACACGCCAAAGGTGGCCAAATCTCGGAAAGGACGTGGTGGACGCCCAGCCACTCTCAGTGTCCACACCGGGCTCAAGGAAGCCAGGGTGGAGCTGCAGCGCCTTCAGACACGCGACTTGGAGGGCGCCGTTGCACCGCGATCTCAGTCAGCGGATGGCCGCCGACCGTCGCGACCTTCGCAAGGAGCTCTGCCTCCGCCAACAGAGGAAACGTTTCGACACTCGCTTTTGGTGTCAGCAGACCCAGTGCTAGACAAGGCGTACGCAAGCATCGACGCCATCCAGCAGGTCTCAAAAGTTAGCAAAGGTCTAAAAGGTACCTGCCAACGGGCCCTCAATGACGCTGTCGAAAACCTGAAGAGAGCAATGGAGACTCTGTCGGCGCGTTCTACTTCTGAAGAGGTTCGCCGGCTACAGGCCGACAATATCCGACTCTCTCACCAGGTGGAGTTGATGCGGAAGGAGATGGTGGCTATCCGCAGGTCTTTCTCTGAGAGAAATGTAGGTGGTGAGGGTGCAGCTCCAAGTCGCCAGGATGTAGTCTTCACTAATAAAGATTTTGTCGAGGAGCTCAAGCGCTCCATAATGATATCCGTTGGCACCATGGTCAACGCGCGATTCGAAGGTCTGGAGGAACGGCTTCCTCCACCAGTTAGACAAAGGCCACCATTAGCCGCTGATAGGATCAATGAGGCTGCAGCGACTTTCTCGAGCGTTGTACAATCTTCTCCTGTACCACAGGCAACACAGAAGGACAGGCCGGCTCCAACAACATCTGGGACACAACCCAATGCCAGCCAACCGGCCCTTACTATGACGGAGAATGACGGGTGGACTCAAGCCCCACTGGGGAAGAAGAAGAGGCGGGCTGCTGCAAAGGCCGCAAAGTCTGCTGCTGCCGCAGCATCAGCATCGCAAGGGGCACCCAATCTCGCCCAAGCGACACTGAAAGCGGCTACCAACAAGCAGGTTCCACAAAAACCTGCTGGCAAACCAGCACGGGGTGCACCTCCTACTACCAAAAGTGCATCACCTAAAAACAAGAAGGCAAACCAGCTTAAGCCTCCACGCTCATCGGTCGTAATTGTGACCTTGCTCCCAGAGGCGAAGGATAGGAGCACAACATATGCTGAAGTGATTGCGAAGGCGAAACAAGAGGTCGACTTACATGCTCTCGACATTGAGGGCCTCACGGTCAAAACGGCAGCGACAGGGGCTAAATTGTTCGAAATCCCGGGAGAAAATAGCAGCCCGAAAGCGGACTTACTTGCGGAAAAGTTGAGACCAGTTCTGTCTGGGATGGCGGTAGTGGCAAGGCCGGTTAAGTGCACAGAAATGCGCGTCACCGGTCTCGATGACTCCGTAATTGTATCTGACGTTGCGGCAGCGATAGCAGCGAAGGGTGGCTGTGCGTCAGCATTGGTCAAGGTGGGGGCCATACGTGATGGACCGGGAGGCGTTGGATCGACCTTGGTTCGATGTCCGATAGCTGTGGCTAAAGTCGTAATGGAGTCCGGCAAAATTCTCGTCGGCTGGAGCTCGGCCAGAGTTAAGCTTTTGGAGTCCAAGCCCATGAGATGCTATCGCTGTATGGGTACTGGACACACTCGACCAAAGTGTCCGTCTCAGAAGGACCGCAGCACGGTGTGCTTCCGCTGTGGTGTGGAGGGGCATAAAGCGGCAGACTGTAAGACGAGTAAGCCCAACTGTGCCGTTTGCGCTGATGCAGGACGTCCCTCCGGCCACATGATGTGCGGGAGAAAGTGCCGACCACCAAAGACGAAGGGAAAGGGGGCCCCATTGACCCGAGCCCCTCCTCCAGCACCCCAAGGTGCAGTCGAAGAAGAAAGAATGGAGATTACCACCACCGATGGACAGACGACATCCAATTAATATACTCCAGGCTAACGTCAATCACAGTGTTGCTGCCCAGAACATTTTCATGCAGCACATGGCAGAATGGCACATTGACTTGAGCGTTGTCTCTGAGCCGTATCGGATACCCGCGACCTCGTCCTGGGTTGGCGACACGGCTGGGTTAGTCGCAATTGTTGTCCCGTCTAATTCTCGGTCTCCCCCTCTTGTAGTGAGGGAAAGGGGCCGTGGTTTTGTCGCAGCAACCTATGATGGAATAGGCATCGTCGGTGGATACTTCTCGCCTAATGAAAGTGTCGCTTTGATGGAGGATTGGTTAGACGCAATGAGTGGCGCAATTGGGAGACTGTCTCCGGCTCAAGTGCTCGTGATGGGGGACTTCAACGCGAAAGCTCCCGCGTGGAACTCCCCTGTCACGAGCCCCAAAGGTCTAATCGTGTCCGACTGGTTCGCTGCCGCTGGTCTCTGTGTGGTCAATAAAGGCAACACATTCACCTGCGTGAGAAGGCAGGGGGGGTCAATAGTGGATCTTACGTTCGCTACCCCTGCCCTTTCTTCACGCATACCGGATTGGAGGGTTTTGGTCGGCGCTGAGTCCCTCTCGGATCACCGCTACATTCGCTTTACTGTTATGTCGACGAATAGCTCATCTAGACCTGTAGGCTCGCATTCTCAACTGGCAAACAGATTCAAACGGTGGGCTGTCAAAAAATTGGATATTGGAATGGTGGAAGAGGCGGCAATTGTTGCAGACTGGTCATGTCCCCCAAATATTGGGGACCTACACGTCGACAGGCAAGCTGAGCACCTTCGCTCCGCACTTACATCTGTGTGCGATGCGTCCATGCCGCGAGCGAAACCTTACGAAGGACACAACCAGGTATATTGGTGGTCACAGCAAATCGAGGAACTTCGCGACGCCAGTATCTCTGCGCGTAGGGAATATTCTCGGTGTCGTCGTCGCAGACATACCTCTGAAGAGGAGGATAGCTTATACCGCACGTTTAGGGAAGCGATTGTGGCGCTACAAAACGCCATCCACAATGCCAAAGAAGCATCTTGGGGGGAGTTCATTGGGGAACTTGACAGGGATCCGTGGGGGCGCCCATATCATATGGTGCGCAACAAAATGCGGCGGCAAACACCCTCCACCGAAATTTTAGAGCCCGAACTGCTGTCAGCCGTGGTAACTGACCTCTTTCCTGACCGTCAAGAAGATGGCCCTCCTATCATTGCCCCTCCTGCGCACATTTCGTTGTCGCCTACAGCCGATTTCCCACGAATATCGATGGAGGAGGTCGAAAATGCGTTAGAGCGCTTACACACGTGGCGAAAAGCTCCTGGCCCCGATGGGATCCCTGGAAAGATCCTACCGCTGGTCATGCGTCAGCTGGGAAGTCGAATTTTAGCTCTGCTGAATAGCTGCCTCGAAACCGGACACTTCCCCACAATCTGGAAGATCGGCAGACTTTGCCTTATACAAAAGGAGGGTCGAGCACCAGACTCTCCATCCGCATTTCGTCCGATTGTTCTGCTTGACGAGTCGGGTAAGCTGCTGGAAAGGATTCTAGCGGAGAGGATAGTAGAGCATCTCGAGTCAACCGGCCCAAACCTCTCAGAGAACCAGTATGGCTTTAGGCGTGAGCGGTCTACAATAGACGCTATTCTTGAGCTCAAGAGATGGACCGAAGAAGCGGTGCAAAATGGTGAGAGAGTCATAGCGGTATCCCTTGATATTGCTAATGCCTTTAACTCTCTCCCTTTCAGTCGTATTATCGAGGCCATGAGGTATCACCAACTGCCTGAGTAACTACAAAGGATCGTTAGACAATACCTTGAGGACCGCTCCATTTTATATGTCAACAAAGCGGGCCAGATGCTCTCCAAGTCAACAGAATGCGGGGTTCCACAGGGGTCGGTCCTGGGACCACTTTTGTGGAATCTCGGATACGACTGGATTTTGAGGGGTGTCCTTTTACCACGCATGAAAATAATTTGTTATGCGGACGACACTCTCGTTGCTGTACGTGGACAAAATTATGATGACGTCAAGCGTCGAGCGGCAGTAGGCACAGCGCTTATAGTAGGCCGTATTGAACTGCTCGGATTCAAGGTTGCTCTTGCGAAAACAGAGGCCATCGTCTTTCATGGCCCTCGTAAAAAGCCGCATACGAACGCCCATCTCATGGTGAATGGACAAAGCATACCGGTAAATTCCTACCTGAAGTATTTAGGTTTGACTTTGGATAGCCGCTGGCAATTTAATGAGCATTTTCGGCGATTGGCACCCAAGCTTGTTAACACCGCGACGGCACTCAGTAGACTTTTACCCAATCTAGGCGGACCAAACAACACCTGCCGTCGACTGTACGCTGGGGTCGTCAGGAGTATGGCTACATACGGCTCACCTGTCTGGGCCAATACGTTGACTGCAGAGGCCAAGGCTATACTGCGTAGACCGCAACGCATTGTCTGCACTCGAGCTATACGCGCATACCGTACAGTATCTGGTGATGCGTCTGGAGCGCTCGCTGCTATGCCTCCGTGGGAACTGGAAGCTAAGGTTCTCTCGGAGGTGTACCACTGCAGAGCAGATGCTCGAAGGAGAGGTGAGCGGCCTAGTATTGAGGACTTGGTGAATACTAGACGCCAAGCAGAAGAGACCATCTTGGAGAGCTGGAAGCGACAGCTAGAGACCTCCTCCGTCAGCCGCAGGACATTGGAAGCGGTCGCTCCTGTCCTCGAAAAATGGTCGAGTAGGAAGCACGGCAGCCTAAACTTTCATCTTGTGCAGATGCTTACCGGGCACGGATGCTTTGGTAAGTATCTGCACAAGATAGCTAGAAGGGAAGAGACACCCGAGTGTCAGGAGTGCGGTGCAGCCGAGGACACGGCGCAGCATACGTTGGAGCTGTGCCCTACCTGGTCCATGCAACGGCATGACCTAAGGTCTGTCATCGGGCGGGACCTAACGCTCCCAGCAGTCGTCAAAGCTATGATCGACAGTAAGCAAGGATGGGAAGCAGTTGAAAAATACTGCGATACAATAATGTCGGCCAAGGAAGCGGCTGAGCGGGCCAGGGAGTTTGACCCCCAGGCAAGCCAGCGCCGACAACGCCGCACACGCAGAGGCAGAGGTCGACGACAACGTCAAGGTCGCCTACAGATCCATAGAGGAGGTATCAGGGATGGTAGTGAAGGATGGTACAGCCCCTCACCTCCTCTCGGAAGTCAGCGGGGAATGGGCACGGGAGAGCTCACCCCCGCAGTGCACAGACTTCCCATGACTCAGGGTGTCCCTTATGTCCCGGGACACCCTTTGTTACCCCCGGATTTCGGGGATGACCGACGGGTCTGCCACGGGCGGACGATCACCGGCGGGGCCGCGGAAGTGTCCGCAAGGGTTCCCGTGACCCCGCCCGGTACCAATTACTCGTTGAACGATTTGTCGTCTGGTGATGATGAATGGTTCGACGAGTCATTGGCATCAAGGTGATGTGAAGGGGCATCGTCAGGTTTTTAGTGGGTAGGCCCCCCCCTCCGGCCCCCCATCGAACCCACTTCTGGTTGGGTGGGGGATCGGCTGGGCGGTAGAAGGTGTCGTCGCTTGACACGCGGCGGCTTCCTTCGGGAGAGTCTCACATACCCCCGGCAAGCTCCCAGTGCCGGGGCATGCGTAGCGCATTTTCCTGACGAAAAAAAAAAAAAAAAAAAAAAAAAAAAAAAAAAAAAAAAAAAAAAAAGGTTAGGTTAGGTTAGGTTAGGTTAGGTTAGGTTAGGTTAGGTTAGGTTAGGTTAGGTTAGGTTAGGTTAGGTTAGGTTAGGTTAGGTTAGGTTTTTTTTTTTTTTTTTTTTTTTTTTTTTTTTTTTTTTTTTTTTTTTTTTTTTTTTTCTCACTGCTCCCCGGACATTATCCAGGACTTTAGTAATCTACTCTTTCATATCAGTTCTCGCAATTATTCCTCTCGCACTTTTATTCTACATACTGGTTCTTTCTTTTTTCCATCATCTTTCGCACATTAACAGGTGGGATGCCTGCCTACTTTATTTGCTACTACTTTATAAACTTTATTTATTTAAATCTTATCAACACAGGGAAATAAGTTCTGTACTCATTGTGGGATTTTATGTTACATTCTAGTTTTGCTATTTGCTTACATCTCTGTTTTCTTATATTTACGGCTTTCTTTACATACTAATACACATTTACATACTACTATTATTCTTAATTCTATACATCTTTTCTTTCTTTTATTACAATTTCTTGTTCTTTATCGTTAACAGTATATATAAAGCTTATTCTATGTAACAGGGTTCTTACATTATTGGCAATTTAGTTACACTTCGGACAATTTCTAGCTGGTGTTATACACATATTTTGGTTAACTAGTAACCAATATTTCACGGCGTAACACACATTTGTTACTTTACATTTTCTTACTTTTACGTATTTACTTATATTTCTATTACATTATATTACTTACATTTTAAAACCTTATTTGCCTACTTCTTAATTTCTAATACAATTTCATTCTAGGGAAGAGTTTATATATATGACAATATATATTTCTACACCTATTTCTTATTCTACATGTTATCCTATCTTATTTTTTATATATGGCCTTTTGGTTTATTCTAATTTATATTGTAGTTTATTTAATCTTATTTTCTGATGTATTTAATTTGTCTCTCGTTTCCATACTAATTTTTGCTAGGCAGTTCTAATATATTCTAAAATATATTGTACTTTCCTATTTCTAATACTTCTAGTTCTTTTCTATTCTATTGTCAACTTTCTTGCTACTTTGACGAGTTATTTCTGTTTTTATTTTACTTTAATTATGGTTTTTACTTATTTTTTATTGTCGAAATTATTTAATCTAAATTAGAGATATATGTTCAATATATACTTTCTAATTTTTTATTTAATTTTTATTTTTGAAACCTGATGTCAAGATCACAAGGTCATCTTGGGATCTCGGTATCGTGTGTGAATGTGTGCCTAATGTGTTGGTGTATGTGTGTACGCCGTGGTTATCCGTGCCAGGTAGTCCCACTTCTGCCTGACCGGGCAGGTTTCGCTAAACGCGTTGTGTTCCGAATTTTTACCTAAGGGAGCGCAGTTGCAGCACTCCGGGGGTGATCCAGTGATCATCAACTCGCATTTGGCCCGCAAATGCGGTCCCCCGCAGTGGCTGCACCTGTCCTCCCCATGGGTGCAGAATTTTCTACCGTGCCCGAATGCCAAACACTTTGTACACTGGATGAGTGGAGACTGATCCTCCACTCTGACCCTCTGGAGGTCAATGTGGAGGGCACCAGCCTCCGTCATCCTCTGCCAAGTAAGTGGGTCCACCTGGAGGACTATGTGTTTTGCTTGTGGGTTCCTCGTCCTCTTCTTATATTTTACCCGGATTCGCACAGAGCCTTTTTCCCTGCTTCCAAAGACCTCCGGGTTCTGACGGAGCGCTGCGTCCACGACGATTTCATCGTCTTCCTCGTCCAGCAGCACGTCCTTCAGAACAACTAGTGGGTCTTTGTTCGGGATTTCCTCGGCTATTAATTTCTTGTCGTTCTCCCTTATGCGATCTTTAATTTTGTTGAGGTCATCTTTATTTCTACAACTGAGGATCACTCTCTGATTTTTGGCCTTCCTAATTTTGTCTACTCGAAGACCCCCGCCCCTGGCGTCGACGGCCTTCCTTACCCTTTGGAGGACTTCCTCTCCGGTCTCCTGGTCGTCCTCTGAGGTGACAGCGATCGACTCCAGGGTCGGGGGGAGCTTCGGTGGTGGGGCCCTGGCCGCGACACTGGCGTAAGTGACTGAGGTGTTTGGTGTCACTTCTTGTCGAATGGGGTCGGTTAGCTTGGCTTCGATCTTAGCAAATTGAGCTATAAGTTCGTTATTTTTGCTTTTTATGTCCTTAGATAAGTCGCCGAACTCCTCGTAGACTTTTATCTGGTTTTCCCATGTTAGCTTTAGATCCTCTGGAGTAACTGCCGCGTCTTCCCTGTCTATATAGGCCTCTATCTTTTGCAGCTGTCTGTGTATCTCGTCGTGCCCAACGCTCAACGTGTCGAGTTTATCCTCAATTATGAGGTTATTACCTCCTGAGGCTTTTGTCCCGGCTTCCCCTTGCTCCTTGATGAGCGTCTGGAGGGTTTGGATAGCATTATCCATCTTCTCCAGCCGCTCATCAAGGGCGGCAGTGGATGGTGGTTCGGGGCTCGTTCTAGTCCGCGAGATGGGTACGGTATGGCTTGTTGTTTTTGCCAGGAGGTTCTCCATCGTGCGGGTTCTCCTTGATACCTCGAAGATTGAGACCAAGCTGTGCTCTGTTATATGCTCCAGGAACTGTTTAATGTCCTTACGCATTCCCGTGAAGGACTTTATTTTGTCGGGAATGTCGTCTATCATGGCCATTGTATTTGTTAATAGCTCGTCTGTAGGTATCAGGTCTCTACCGGATTCCGGCTGGGCTCTCGTGTTTCTCAACCATTTTAAAAGTCTTACTTTGTTCTTACTTTTGTTGATGTAGGTTTCGGCAGCGTCCTCGGCTTTATAGTGGCCCTCTGGGATGAAGCCTGGTATCGCTGTCGAGAGAGCCTTGGAGGTTCCGGGTGACCGAGTTTCGGGGGACATTGATTCGCTGATGGTGCGTGGAGGCGCAATAGGTGCCCTCTGGAGTGTCTGTGATGGCGAAAGGGTGACTGTTTTCGGGCTAGGTAGCCTTTTGCCCACTGGTGGTGTGTGGTACATGTTAATGTGTTTTGTTTAAGGTGGTGAAAGATGTACGAGTGGTGTGGGAGCAGTGTCGTCAGGTAAGTGTAAAATGTATAGTCATATACAATGTAAATTAAGTTAGGTTAGGTTAGGTTAGGTTAGGTTAGGTTAGGTTAGGTTAGGTTAGGTTAGGTTAGGTTAGGTTAGGTTAGGTTAGGTTAGGTTAGGTTAGGTTAGGTTAGGTTAGGTTAGGTTAGGTTAGGTTAGGTTAGGTTAGGTTAGGTTAGGTTAGGTTAGGTTAGGTTAGGTTAGGTTAGGTTAGGTTAGGTTAGGTTCCCGTGGCAGTTTCTGGGTCTGCTATCGGGCGCGTCCCCAGGTGGTGGATAGGGGAACGGCCCTCAGATATGGGGGCTACCGGCTTGCCGGCGCGAACCAAAACCAGAACGGGGGGGGGACTCTTTCGGCGTCTTGGACGTTTCCAAGTTGCGGCGTTGTGGGTCGTAGTTGATGGGGCCTTTCTTTGCCCAGCGGTCCGTTTCTGGACGTAGGTAGTGCACACCGTACCCCTGTACGTGGTACAGGGCCGGGGGCCGCCACTTCGTGTGGGGGCCACGTGGACGGATACCACTATAAAAAACCAAAGCTGTTGGGGATCTAGCACCTCACCCCTTTAAAAGAGGTCCGTATAAACAACAATGGAAAAGGCGACTAGTCAAGAGAACATACCCCAGGAGGGTACCAACCGCTCCGCGGTTGGAGAATCCCTCTCCGACGCTTCGGCCTCGGGCTGCCCCACGTATTCTGGGGGGGGCAACTACCGCCGTATGGACAAAGCACTGGGTCCGAGTAAAAACTGTGCCGACAACCAAATCCATGCGGTTGTTGTTTTGGAACGCCTGGAGCCAACTTCAGGCGCTACTGTTGAGGAGGACGGAGCTAAACGTCCTAAAACAAGAACGCAAGATCGAAGCACAACTGCCGGACGTAATGACGATGACATGAGCGATACATCAAGCACGATAACGACTCGTAGTAGATCCCAACGTCAACGTGATCGATCGCCAATTGTTAACACTTTGGTGGAATGGCCAAGCGTGCAGATCCAAGAACCGAGTGTGGAGGTCCTTTCAGACGAGGAGCGTTTTGAAAGCTGTGATATAGGTAACTATTCAGATACTACCATGGAAGACGGTAATGTTGGTCGAAAACGACCTATCGACGAGGTAATTACCGACTCTGATAGTGAATCTAAAGGGTCATTAGCGAAGACACCAAAGGGCCACAAAGGCCGCGGTCGGCCCCCAACTACAGGCAAATATATTGGAGTTGGGAAGGCGAGGGAAGAATATCGCAAGCAGCGACAAGCCGAACAAGAAGCTGAGGCTGAGGCTACGGCAAACGCTGCTAGAACTTTGAGAGGAGACGGTCTATCCCGACGACAAGAAGCTTCTTCAGCATCTTTTGAGGATTTTGTCCACACTATGACAACGGACACGCTGAAAGAAAAGGGATTAAAAGAAGTTGAGATCGTTCTAGGTAACATAAAGAAGTCCGGGCACATAAAAGGGTCTTGTCAAAGAGCAATGGTTGATGCGCTAGTTTCTATCCGCGATATTATAGAAACTTTTGGATCACGAACACTAACGGAGGAGACACGGCGGCTACAAGCAGATAATGCTCGCCTCCGTCAAGAAATGGATCACATCAAGGCTGAAATGAAGGCCCTTCGCACAGCCTATTCAGAAAGGAAACGGTCACCCCGAGAGCAATCACCACAAGCTGACGTAGTACCTTTGAATTCAGATCCGGGGTGGATGGAAGACCTGAAACGCTCGCTTATGTTATCGCTTGGTGGGATGATTAACACCCGTTTGGCGAGCATGGAGGAACGTCTACCACCTCCTAAGATCATGCGTCCACCTTTAGCAGCAGATAAAAAGCAAAGTGCCACTGAGTCACAACAAGGGCCTGCTCCCGCGCAAAAGGCGGCAAAGAAACCTACTGGAAGTAAAGCTGCGCAGCCAGTCACTCAAGAAGCAGACCCAATCACTGCCCAAACACAAAATGCGACAGTACCACAAGAAGGTGAATGGCAAGAAGCAAGGAATAAAAAGAAGGATAAAAGGAATAAGAAGAAAGCGGCTGCTAATGCGGCTGCTAGTTCTGCGACTGATACGACTAAGAAGGCGCCGGCCTCTTCTGCGCCTAAAGATAAGAAGTCGAAGAAGCCCAAGAAGCCGAATCTCTTGCCCCCTAAGTCTTCAGCGGTGGTTATAGCAATACAACCGGAGGCAAAGGAGAAAGGTCTGACATATGCGTCGGCTCTCGCGAAAGCTAGAGAAGTTGTGAAACTGGGTGAACTTGGCATCGATGAAGGAATCCGGTCTCGAGAGTCGGCTACTGGAGCAAAAATTCTAAAGATTCCGGGCGCTGCTAGTGCCCCAAAAGCCGACCTCTTAGCCGATAAGCTCAGGGAATTTTTCGGGGATTCTGTAAAAGTCACCAGACCGGTCAAATGCGCCGACCTACGTATTACAGGCCTGGACGATTCAGTGAGTAAGCAAGATGTTATTGAAGCTGTGGTGTTAAAAGGTAATTGTTCTGCTGATGGCGTCAAAGTGTCGGATATTCGTTTTGGTCCTGCGGGTTCTGGTACTACAGTCGTTACATGTCCGGTCGCTGCCGCTAAGGTATTAGTTGATGCTCGTAGACTTCTTGTTGGGTGGAGTTCTGCACAAGTTAAGGTACTTAGTAATCGCCCAATGAGATGTTATAATTGTTTCGCGCTGGGACACACCAGACACCGTTGTCCCTCAAAAATTGACCGTAGTCAACTCTGTTTTAGATGTGGTAAAGAAAATCATAAGATGGCTAACTGCACTGCAACACCTCACTGTTCGGTGTGCTCCCATGCCAAAGCGTCGGCAAATCATATTATGGGCAGCCGTAACTGCAATCCACCAGCCATCAATGAAAAGGAGCGCCCAAAGTCCCAGGGCCCTAACCAAAGGACGGAGCTCGTACAAGAGCGCGAGGAGCAAGGTATGGAACTTTAATGGACCAGTGTGATCATATCCAAGTTCTTCAGGGAAACGTCAATCACTGTGCAGGCTCGCAAGATCTTATTATGCAAGAGCAAGCACTGTGGTCCATTGACATTTTAGTAGTCTCGGAGCCATACTTTGTGCCTCCGCGCCCCAATTGGGCTGTAGATACGCCAAACTCCGTCGCAATTATGATACGTGGTAATGCTCATTCTCCTCCTCTTGTTGTAAAAGATACTGGACCAGGATATGTTGCGGCTACATTAGGAGATCTTGCAATTGTAGGGGTTTACTTCTCTCCCAACAAAAGTCTGGCTGAGCTTGAAGATTATCTAGAAAATCTCAATATTGTGGTGAGAAGATTGGCCCACGCACACACCCTGGTCTTAGGTGATTTTAATGGCCATTCAACCGCATGGGGTAGTCGAAAATCGGATGTAAAAGGCGATGCAATTCTGGAGTGGTCAATTCTGTCTGGCTTGACAGTCTTAAATAGAGGTACAGCATACACCTGCGTCAGGGGGGATGGAGGGTCTAGGGTGGACTTAACGTTCGCTACCCCTGCTCTTGCTGCGAGGGTGCACGGCTGGAGAGTAATTGAGGAAACTGAAACACTGTCAGATCACCAGTACATAAGGTTTAGCATCGCTCCCTCAACTCGAGCAATCGCCGTCCCTCGGTCGCACCAACCTACTCATTTTCCAAGATGGGCTCTGACGCGATTTAACCGCGAACTGGCGGAAGAGGCGACCATTGTCCAATGTTGGGGTTATGACTCATCCGAGCAAACAGGAGTAGAAGAATTGGCGAGCCTGCTAAGAGCGTCCCTTACTATAATATGTGACGCATCCATGCCAAGGGTTAGAGGTCGTCCCAACAGGAAGCAAGTCTATTGGTGGACTCAAGAGATTGCGGATCTCCGTGCCGCCTGTCTTAAACGCCGTCGTATGTATCAGCGATGTCGCCGAAGACGGCACACTGAAGAGGAAGCACAATCTCTGCATAATGCATATCTTGCTGCGAAAAGGAGACTTCAAATTGCCATTAGTAATAGCAAAGCTCGGGCTAGGGAAGAATTTCTAGAGATTCTCAACAAAGACCCATGGGGTCGCCCGTATCGTTCTGTACGAGCAAAAATGGGACAACCAGTTTCTACAGAATCCTTTGACCCCCAGCGCCTCAGAGAAATAGTCACCAGTCTGTTCCCAATAAGATCAAGGCACACGCCTCCCATTATGGTTCCGATTGAGGTAGAACGAGAGGCTAACACCGTCATTCCTCTCATTACTGATGATGAATTCGATAGTGCTGTGGAACGTCTTCGGCGTGGAAACAAAGCGCCAGGCCCTGATGGAGTACCAGGTCGCGTCCTAGCTTTGGCTCTTAAACACCTAGGAATTCTGCTTCGCAAACTGTTTGACGAATGTTTGTTGACGGGAAGATTTCCGAAAAACTGGAAATACGGGCGTCTGTGCCTATTGCAGAAACCTGGGAAAGCCATCGACTCTCCTTCTGCCCTACGGCCAATTATCCTTCTGGACGAGTCGGGAAAATTGCTAGAGAGCATAATTGCAGCCCGTATTAACAAACATCTGGTGACTAACGGACCGGACTTATCAGATAGTCAGTACGGGTTTCGAGCCGGTCGTTCAACAATTGATGCTCTAATGGAGGTCAAGCGGTTTTCTAAACAGGCCGTATCTCGAGGGGAGAAAGTGTTGGCTGTATCTTTGGATATTGCCAATGCGTTCAACACTCTCCCCTTCGAATGCATAGAAGAAGCTCTCCGGTTCCACGAAGTGCCCTTATACCTTAGAAGGATTGTAGGAGACTACCTTAAGGAAAGAGACATTCTCTATGTTGATAAACAAGGTCAGTTGTGTTCATGGCGTATGACTTGTGGTGTCCCACAGGGGTCAGTGCTCGGCCCCCTTTTGTGGAATATAGGCTACAACTGGATCCTACGTGGAGAACTTTTGCCACGGACTAGTGTAATATGCTATGCAGACGATACACTCGTTCTGGTCCGAGGCAAAAGCTTTGAAGAAGTAATGCGGCTAGGGTCAGTAAGTGCTTCATTAGTGGTAGGAAGAATTGAACTCCTCGGTCTCAGGGTAGCAATTGAAAAAAGTGACGCGATCTTCTTTTACGGGGCAGGTAGGAAACCACCAGCCGGAGCCCATATTAGAATTAGTGGCAAGGATATCCCTGTGAAGTCGCATATGAAATACTTGGGTCTGGTATTGGACAGTAAGTGGAAATTCGGGGAACACTTCCGTCAACTCTCCCCGCGACTTATAAATGCGGCATCCGCTCTCTCTCGGCTTTTACCTAACCTTGGCGGGCCAGGTCCTGGCTGTCGGCGCTTATATATGGGCGTTCTAAAAAGCATGGCACTATATGGTGCACCAGTCTGGGTAGATGCACTTAATGCAGACATCAAACCTTTTCTGCGCAGGCCGCAGAAAATTATTGCGATACGTGCCATCAGGGGTTATCGTACTGTATCACGGGGGGCAGCCTGCGCTTTGGCAGGAACTCCCCCCTGGGAATTGGAAGCGAAAGTGTTGTCAGACACATATAAATATAAAGTTGAGGCTATAGCTAGGAACGAAAGACCAGCTCCAGAAGAAGTGCGGCGAGTCCGAATCCGGGCTCAAGAAGAGGTTTTAGAGCTCTGGGTAGAAAGTATGGCCGCTGAAGAATACGGCCTTCGAACGCTGGAAGCCTTAAGACCAGTGATGGAGCATTGGATAGAGCGTCGACATGGGTCACTCACCTTCCATCTAGTGCAGATACTCACCGGCCACGGGTGTTTTGGTGGCTATCTGCACCGGGTTGCTAGGAGGGAACGGAGCCCGATTTGTCACGAGTGCGATGCGGCAGAAGACTCGGCACAGCACACCTTTGCGGAGTGCGTAGCCTGGAGTCAACAACGTCGCAGTTTGATGGCCGTGGTGGGAAGGGACCTCTCCCTGCCCAGCGTGATACAAGCCATGCTGGACAGTGACAGGGTCTGGGAGGCCATGGTCTCCTTTTGCGAGGAAGTGATGGTGCAAAAGGAGATCGCAGAGCGGGCTCGCGAGGATGACGCCCAAGCGGACCCCCGTCGACGCAAGCGACTAGGAAGGAGAAAGAGACAATACGCACATCTTCTCCCTCCTTAACCAGGCCAGTGGGTGGTAGGCAGGGTGGCCTGCCGCCTGCATTGCACGGCCTCGTTTGTCTGAAAAGATGCCCATGTGTGCCCGGGCATCTTTTAAAAGTTGTTGTTGTTTTAGTAAGGTTGTGTTGAGGTCCGATAAATAGGACCGTCCGCCGCAGTAGCATGGAGCCATGATTCAGGGACCCTAGATACTTCGGAACGGTTGTGGTGCACCGGGGGGTTTTAGTGGGTATGCCCGAAACCCTGGGAGAGCCCCACATAACCTCACTGCCACCCTGCAGTGAGGTATGCTTAAGGACGCATTTCCCCCCGCAAAAAAAAAAAAAAAAAAAAAAAAAAAAAAAAAAAAAAAAAAAAAAAAAGGTTAGGTTAGGTTAGGTTAGGTTAGGTTAGGTTAGGTTAGGTTAGGTTAGGTTAGGTTAGGTTAGGTTAGGTTAGGTTAGGTTAGGTTAGGTTCGCCGTCACCATCAAACTGCGACCCGAGGCGGAAAAGAAGGGTGCTACATATGTACAGGTGCTGATGCAAGCGAAGGGGAAAATCAGCTTCGCAGACTATGGCCTTCCTGGCGGTCTGCCTATGAAGGTTGCTGCAACGGGTGCCCGGATTGTGGAGCTGTCGGGTCCTGACTGCGCCCAAAATGCTGATAAGATGGCGGAGAAGCTCAGGGAGCTCATTGACCCTGAACTGGCAGAAATTTATAGACCGTCGAAGTGCGCAGAGCTCCGCATTACTGGCCTTGACGACACGGCATCGTCGGATGAAATCCTGGATGCTGTCGCAAAAATTGGAGAGTGCTCGAAGGACGCAGTAAAATGTTCGGCGATTCGCCACAACGGCAACCGGCTTGGAACTGCGCTCGTCAAATGCCCCGTGTTTGCTGCTAAGAAGATCCTGGAAAGCGGCAAAAAATTGTTGGTAGGATGGGTTTCAGCTGGGGTCAAACTTTTGCCATCGAAACCGCTCAGGTGCTATAGGTGCCTCGAAGTAGGACACGTTAAGACCGTATGTCCCAGTACTGTTGACCGAAGTGATCTTTGCTTCCGATGCGGCCAATCTGGGCACAAGTCATCATCATGTACGGCCTCACCGCACTGTGTTTTGTGTGCGGCAGCTAATAGAAAGGCGGACCATACTCTCGGGGGAACTAGCTGCAATGCACCCCGTCCGCAGAAAAAGAGAGGAGGCAGAAAAGGAAAATCCGCACCGCCCACCCAGGAAGCGCCTGCTGAAGGGGAAAGCGGTTTGTTGCGGACCGAAACGGGACGAGGGCGTGAGGCCTAGGTCCTCTTTTCGGAGTGGGGGCCGGGCGGCGGAACGGGGAAACTTCTGTCGTCCACTCAGGGCCCCCGTGGTGGATAGGCGCGCTGAGTGTTCCAGCGTGCCACACCGTAGTTTAGGACAGAAGGTCCTACGAGAGGAGTCCGAAGGGACAGACGCAGGGCGGGCAATCGGTTGAATGCAACCGCGACCCCGATAGCCTGCTCGATGCGTAGATGGAACACCCCTGGGGTTTTAGTGGAATCACCACATAACCACCCCCGTCTTCCCCGGACGGGGGGGTATCCGAAGGGATTTCCCCAGGGTCAACAAAAAAAAAAAAAAAAAAAAAAAAAAAAAAAAAAAAAAGGTTAGGTTAGGTTAGGTTAGGTTAGGTTAGGTTAGGTTAGGTTAGGTTAGGTTAGGTTAGGTTAGGTTAGGTTAGGTTAGGTTAGGTTTTTTTTTTTTTTTTTTTTTTTTTTTTTTTTTTTTTTTTTTTTTTTTTTTTTTTTTTTTTTTTTTTTTTTTCCACTGCTCCTCAGACATGAGTCCGAGCCTTTGTATACCTATTTTTCTCTTTCAGGCCAGTTCTCACTTTTATTCTTCTCGCACTTTTATTCTGCATACGTTTCTTTCTTACATCCATCATCTTTCTCACGATAACGGGTGGGACGCCCGCCTAGTGCTATCCTAATTCTAAGCTTTTATTTATTTCGTTCAACTTTACAAAGGGTAAATAATTTGTACTCAGTTTGTACTTTTGTTTTTACAAGAAAATTTCTTTACATTTTTGTGCTACTTTTAGGTTCAAACATTATTAACTTTTATTATCTTATCTTATAATCTCTACAATTTTATACATTTAATTAAATTTTGGATCTTATCTATTTTTAACATGGTTTTATTTCTTAATTCTAACAGATACTTATTTGCAAACTTAACTATTTTTGATGCTTTACAACATATGGTGTGGACTTATTTCTATTTCTTGACTAATGGCTATTTCCGTTTTTACGTACATTGTATATTACTAAATCTATCTTATATTAATTTTACAATCTTGGTATACATTTTGATTACTTACAACTAATACGTTACCAGGTTCAAACAAATTTATTTTAATTTTAATCTATAATAAAAACTATTGTATGCCGGTCTTATTATTTACTTAGTACTTATTTTAGGGCAGATTTTATATATTTTACATAATATATATTCTTTCCCTATTTCTTGTGCTTTTTAATTTTTAGAGACTTTTGGTTTTTGGCTAGTTGTTATTTTAATTTGGAAAAAGGGGTTTATATTGGTGTCAAATTTTTGTGTTAGACTATTTGTAACAATATATTTACACAATATATATGTCAAAATTTTTGGGTGCCTGATTTAGCTTTATAGCGTGACTTTAAATTTTTAATTTAAGAGTCTCGGTATTGTGCTTGTGTGTTTGTATGTTCGTGAACGTGTGTGTATGTGTGTGTCTTATGTGTATGCTGTGGTGGTCCTCGCCAGATAGTCCCACTTCTGTCTGGTTGGGCAGTTAATGTAAAAGGCATTGTGATCAGCCTTGTTGCCCGTGGGAGCACAGTTGCAGCACTCCGGAGGTACACCTGTGGTCAACAGTTCGCATTTGGCTCGCAAATGCGGCCCTCCGCAGTGGCTGCATCTGTCCACCTCGTGTGTGCAGAATTTGCGGCCGTGTCCGAAGCCTAGGCATTTCGAGCACTGGATAAGTGGAGACTGGTCCTCCACCCTGACCCTCTGAAGGTCAAGGTGGAGGGCACCAGCCTCCGTCATCCTCTGCCAGCTGAGTGGGTCCACCTGGAGGACCACGTGTTTGGCGTTTGTGTTCCTGGTGTTTTTCCTGTATTTTGTACGAATCCTGATAGATCCTCTATCTCTACTACCAAAAATCCCAGGGTTTTGACGGATTGCTGCGTCGACGATTTCCTCTTCGTCTTCCAGCATCACATCCTTCAGGATGACCAGGGGATCTTTGTTAAGGATAGGTTCCGTTTTCAGTTTTTTGTCTTTTTCTTTAATTTTGTTTACAATTCTATCCAGATCCTTTTTGTTTGTGCAACTGAGTATCACCTTTTGGTTTCTTGCTTTCCTGATTTTATCTATTCTAAGGCCCTCCGCCCTGGCGTCAACTGCGGTTCTCACCCTTTGGAGCACCTCCTCCCCCGTCTCCAACTCCAGGTCCGAGGTGATCACAATTGACTCCAGGGTCGGCGGGTACTTTGTTGGTAGTGGGGCCCCGGCCGCAACGCTGGCGTAGGTGGGAGGGTGGGTGGGTAGGTGTTGGGTGGCGGTGGTAATGCCATGTTTTACTGCGTCTTCCACTTTCTCCACCATCGCCTGCAGTTTCCGATCCAAGGCCTCCCCTCCACAGTCAGTGGTGTTTGGTGGCTGCACCAGGCGGTCTTCCCATTTTTTAATTTCGTCCAAGATTTTTCCTGTGTTTACATCCAGTTTCCCGTTTGTTTCGTGGATTTCATCTGTCATGTGTTGTAAATCTTTTTTGTCGCTTTGGGCAAGCGCCTGGAGATCTTGGATCACCCGATCCATTTTCTCCAGTCGCTCGTCCAATGCTTCCAGATTCTGTGTGCCCTGTAAGAATGGCGTGCTTGTTTTACCTCTTGGCTTTGGTGGTGCACGTCGGTGGATGAATTTAATTGCCTCGAGTATGTATAATGTTGCTCTTTCCGCCCCGTCTTCGAGCCACTTCTTTAAGTCTCCCCTCATTCCCCGGAAAGTGCTTAACTTCTCTGGGACTTCACACAAATACCTTAATATAATAGTAAAGCAGCTTCTTATATCTTTTGAGTCCTTGTACACGTATTCGTTTTCGTCATACTCCTTCCTTAGTTTTATAAGCTGGGCCTTGCTCCACGGGACCCTTGTCTTGTAAAACTCTAGCTCGTCCTCGTAGAGCATGGACTCCTCTGATACTATGCTGGTATTTGTAGTGTCTCTAGTGGTGTTTTTTGTGGCGTTTCCTTGGCTTGTAGAGCCCATAGACAGGTTTGTTCTGGTTTTTGAAGGGTCCGTCCTTGACGAGACCGGGGTGCGGATTCCGAACATTGTGCACTATTGTTTGGGAGCAGTGTCGTCAATGTGTAAACGGTGTAAATTGTATAGTGTAAAATTTGTTAAATAAAAATATTAAATTTATATTACAGGACCTGCCCGTACGAGTCTAATTGCGGTCAAGGGTGAATGAGATGTATGTGTGTCTTCCAAGTAGTTTAGTTTTCCCCGCAATTATACGTGGAAATGGGGGAAAATGTCTTTTTAGAGTAAAAATCTTCAAAACTCTATGTAGAGTTTCCCTGTCTCTGCAGTCTAATTATGCTCCTACCAATGGTAGAGGACGTTAAAATCTACTTGTAGCTGAAAACCGCAAGTCTCTAACTTCAAAAAACACGAAGTTATAAAAAATTTTCTTAAAAACAAGATGGCCGCCAAAATGGCCGCCGTCAACTTAAAACTAAGTCGCGGACCCGGCAGAGCTCCGCAAGCCCTATCTAACGACCCCAAGAACGGGGCTCTACGGTCAATAGATCCTGAGTAATCCCCTGGGGAAAAATTGGGGTGAACCGGGGGTGAATCGGGGCAAGCCCGATATCTCAGGAACTATTTGCCGGAGCACACCAGTTCTTTTGGGACTTCCGTAGGGCTCCCCCTTACCTACCCGAAAATGCGCTTGGGCAAAATAATTTACCCAAGTGGTCCTAGGGCAAATTTACCCAAGGGTGGTGGTAGAGGGGGTTCGGGGAAACTCCACGGAAAAATCCCCAGTCCTCTAGCCCTAATAGTTTGGGAGTTATGGCTTTCCTAAATTTCCAAAATGGCGGATCCAAGATGGCGGATCGGATTGAGGATAGCTGTAACTCCGGCCCTATTAGTGCTAGGAAGACGGCGTTTGGGTCTTCCCGGGGTGGTTTTTTGAGATCTACCCCGCACGCTCCTAAAAACAGGGGGCAAAAACAAGGTTGCCCAATTTCAACTTTAGGGGGGGGAAAGGGAGCGGGGGGTTCAGAGGAAACCCTGGGATCAATCCCCAGCCAAATCGGATTGGTAGTTTAGGAGTTATGGGCCTTTTACTAAAAACAAAATGGCGAACCAAGATGGCGGCCGAGATTTTAAAATTAAATAACTCCCAAACTACTGGTCGCAGAGAGTCGGGGATTTCTGCAGCGTGGTGGGGGGGTCGCAGGCTATCCTGGTAGGTGGTCAAAACCCGGATCCAGACACTATATGTCCTATGGACTTCTGACCCCACTGGACCGCAAGAGGAGGGTTTTTTAGGCCCTCCTGTGGAAGCCCCGTCTCTCTAAGACCGGTATTACCGGAGATATCCCCTGGGGAAAATTTGCCCCCAAAAAACAAAAATGGCCGCCAAGAGGGGCGAACGCTTAGAGAGGCTTTAGGGCGGTCGAGTTTGGGCTTGTTTATGACCACAAGGCTATGTAAGACCTATGGTAAGCCCGGTTTAACCCTAAGTTGCACCCCTAAAATAATATTTTAAAAATAAACACAAAAAATTGAATAAGTCCTAACCTATGTGAGCTAAAAATCTGAAACTTTTACTTAAAATAACACAAATACAACCTTATAATATACAATAAAAAACAAGTCAAAAAGTCTTATAGTAGAGGGAGAAATGCAGGGGGAAGTTTCTACCCCTATTTTCAAAAATTTCTATCTTTAACGTTATTGGTCCGATTTCAAAAATTCTTTTTGGTAAAGATAGGGCTCAGAGGGAGCTTTAATACAAAAATTTTGGAAAATTTACTTACATACAAAAATATGAAGATAGAATTTTTTGAAGATTTTGGAAATTTTGAAAATCAATAACTTAGCTATTATACGTCCGGTCGAGATGGTCGATGTGTCGCGTGGCTCGCCTTGCTGCGCCGCGTCTGCTGGACGACTCGAAAACACCCGGCCGCCCCGGGAAGACCGACCTCGTGTTTCGAGGTTATGTTGTTTTTTCTTAATATTTCAGCGGACTTAACCGCTAAAATTCTGCAAACTGCACAGCCGTGTAGAGCGCGCCACTGCGCACACGCCGATGTTTCGCAATCCCACGCGTCTTAAAAGACGTAGGCACAATTGGCAAAAAACTGGCCAAATTTTGCACTTTTTTCACAGATTTCGCACAAAAACACTTATAACATTTGACACTGTGGTGCGATTTTCACAAACACTTCACCGCCGTGTGGGGCTCAACAGCGCGCAACTTTTGATGTATCGCACTTGTAGATACGATTCGAAAAACCCACTTTTCTGAATTTTTTACTGCGGGAGCAACGTGGTTTTGCTGCTTACTCGTCGGCGTTCGGAGTGCAACTCGTTAGGTTAGGTTAGGTTAGGTTAGGTTAGGTTAGGTTAGGTTAGGTTAGGTTAGGTTAGGTTAGGTTAGGTTAGGTTAGGTTAGGTTAGGTTAGGTTAGGTTAGGTTAGGTTAGGTTAGGTTAGGTTAGGTTAGGTTAGGTTAGGTTAGGTTAGGTTAGGTTTTTTTTTTTTTTTTTTTTTTTTTTTTTTTTTTTTTTTTTTTTTTTTTTTTTTTTTTTTTTTTTTTTTTTTTTTTTTTTTTTTTTTCCTACTGCTCCCCGGACATGATCCAGGACTTTGTTTATCTAAGTTACTCATTCATGCTAGTTCTCGCTTGTATTCCTCTCGCACTTCCATTCCTCATTCTTGGTCTTTCTTACATCCATCATCATACGCACAATAACTGGTGGGATGCCAGCCTATTTTAATATTTATTTCTTTATTTATTATTAATACTCAGGTAAATAAAGGCCATACTTGTGTGGGTTATGCTTTTCCTTTTGACATTTTGATTCTTAGGCTATATTATCTATCCTTATACTATGTTTCTAACATTGTAAGATTTGTTTTTCTAAATTACTTTACATTGTTTATTACAATATTTCTCATATTATAATATATTTCGTATTACAATCTTTGTTCTTTTACATGGTATTCTATTTCTTAAGGTCTATTACAGTTTCTGTTACACTTACTTCTACATATATATTGTCTTATTTCGGTATTATGTTGTTATAGGTTATACATTTTGTTCTTATATCTACTTATCTACTATTCTTACATTTGGTGAATTAAGACTTTCAAGTGTCAAACTCTTTAAGTGGCTGTAGGACATATTTTTATATATTTATTTCTATATCTTATGATATTACTAATTCCTTATTCTATTATAACAATTTCTTATGTTAGTTCTATTTTTATAATTCTCTTACTTTTCTTATTTCTATCTTATACTTGTAAGGAGACTCTGGCTGTCTTTAAATAATTTCCAGTTTTAGTTATATTTATCTTTTTTCCCTGGTATTGTTAAGTGACTTGCCTGTGCATCTAAAATTTTTCATCTTTATTAAGAGGGCAGTTAGGATATATTCAGTAATATATGTAACTCTTCCCTTTTCTTAACTTTATTTATTTATGCTCCGTCGTTTTAGGCTTGTTTTGTTTGGTGTGTGCTGGTGTGTTTAATTTTATTTGGTTTAATTTAATTGTAGTATTTATTTTAAGTTCTGTGTTAATGTTCTCTATTTAACTCTAGTCCAAAAGATTTCCTGATTTTTATTAGACATATATATTTACAATAAATATATATACTAATTTTTTATTGCTTTTGTGTGATGCCGTGGTCTCAAAACATTTTGGGACCCTGGTATCTATGTGTGTGTGTGTGTGTATTTGTGTAACTGTTTAGTGTTTGTGTGTGTAGGCCGTTGTGAGTCGCGCCAGATAGTCCCACTTCTGTCTGGCTATACAGGCTTCGCTGAAAGCGTTGTGGTCTGATTTGTGACCCAGAGGAGCACAGTTGCAGCACTCGGGGGTTGATCCAGCGATCATAAGCTCACATTTGGCCCGCAAATGTGGTCCCCCGCAGTGGCTGCATCTGTCCTCCCCATGGGTGCAGAACTTCCTTCCGTGCCCATACGCCAAGCACTTTGTGCATTGGATGAGTGGCGACTGATCCTCCACCCTGACCCTTTGTAGGTCAATGTGGAGGGCACCAGCCGCCGTCATCTTTTGCCAACTGAGTGGGTCCACCTGGAGGACAACATGGCTCGCATGTGGATTTCTTGTCCGTTTTTTGTATTTGATGTTTAGTCTTAGCGTCTCCTCTTTTCGCCCTTCAAAGATCTCCGGGTTCTGTCGGATTACGGCTTCGACGATTCCATCGTCCTCTTCGTCCGTTAGTACGTCCTTCAAAACTACCAGAGGATCCTTGTTGGGGATTTTTTCTGCTTTTAACTTAGTGTCCTTTTCAATTCTTTCTTTGACTTTCTCTAGATCATTAGCGTTCCCACAACTAAGTATGATCCTTTGGTTTTTGGCCTTTCTGATCTTATCCACGCGAATACCCCCAGCCCTGGCGTCGACCGCCCTTCTTACTCTTTGGAGGACCTCCTCGCTGGTCTCCTGGTCGTCCTCTGATGTAATGGCGATCGACTCCAGGGTCGGGGGGATCTTCGGTGGAGGGGCCCTAGCCGTGACACTGGCGTACGTGACTGTAGTGGTGTTTGGTGTCACCTGATGTCGAGTGGGGTCGTCCAGCTTGGCCTCGACCTTTGCAAACTGGGCAATGAGTTCTTTATTTTTATTATTTACTTCCTTGGATAAATCGCCGAACTCTCCGTAGATTTTTACCTGGTTATCCAGTATCAATTTTACATCTTCTGGCGAAATTGTTTCTTCTTCCTTATTTATGTGGGCCTCTATCCTTTCCAGTTGCTCGTGTATCATTCCGTGCTCAACGCTCAATGCGTCGAGTTTTTCCTCGACCATGAGGTTATTAAACCCGGAGATTTTGGCCCCTGTGGCCCATTGTTCCTTGATGAGCGTCTGGAGGGTTTGGATAGCGTTATCCATCCTCTCCAGTCGCCCATCAAGGGCGGCGGTGGTTTGGCTCTCGGGGTCCATGTGGATCTGCGAGATGGGTGGGGTTTGGCGGGATGTTGTTGCCAGCAGATTCTCCATCTCGCGAGATCTCCTCGACACCTCAAATAGTAATGTCATACCCTGGTCCGTTAACTCATCCAAGAACTGTTTTATATCCTTCCTCATTCCTGTGAAGGATCTAATTTTTTCGGGTACTGCATCCAGCATTGTCATTAGGTTCCCAAGCAGTTTGTCGGTGGGCGTCCGATCTTTGCTGGCTTCCTCCTGAGCCCTCGATGTTTTGAGCAGTTTTGCAAGCCGGGTCTTATTTTTGCTTGCATTAATATAGACCTGGGCAGCATCCTCAGATCTGGAGTGGCCTTCCTTGATGTAAGATGGTATGTTTGCTGGCAGGACTCTGGAGGATACAGGTGAGGAGGTTGATGTAGATGTTGGTGTCGTTGCGTGCCCTGGGCGGGGGAGCACTTTGGGTGATCGAGCTTGGGACGGCGACAGGGTGACGGTGCCGGGGCTTGGCAGCCTCTTCCCCACGGGTGGTGTGTGGTACATTATGTATTTTTGTTAATCTGTGCGTTTTTGTTTCAGGTGGTGTGCGAGAGGTGTGGGAGCAGTATCGTCAGGTGAGTGTCAAATGTATATGTGTTTGTCAATTTGTATAAATTAATATGTGTATATATATATATATGATATTGTAAAATATTTGTTTAGTTTTAGGTCCTGTCTGGAGCGGCCGCTATTGCACAGAACAGGTAAGTCGTAATTTCTAATATTTTTCCTATTTAACTAATAATTTACCAAGGTTTGTAGCAAAATTTTTGTAAGTCTCTTGGTAGAGTCAGCTCTCCTTTTTAAGATTGTGCACCTCTATCACAGATAGAGGGCGTCAAATTGCACAGGTTTGTAAAAACCAGAAGTTATTATTTTCGAAAATGACAAAGTTACAACTTTTTTAACTAAAAACAAAATGGCCGTCAAGATGGCCGCCGCTACAATAAAATTTAGTTGCTAGGTGTGCTCTCCTCGTCGAGCCCTTTAACCAGATACCTCGCACGTGGTTCTCCGACCAACAGCCTCCGAGAAATCCCAGGGCCAAAATTTGGGGCCAGCTTGGGCCAAAAAGGGCCAAGTCGATTTCCTCGGAAACTATTTGTCGCAGAAGGCCCGTTCTTTGGGCAGTATTGTGGAGAGTCCTCTGCCCTACCCGAAAATGGGGTTGGTTCGATTTACTCCCGGGAGTCACCGTAGGGTAAAATCACCCTACGAACCTGGTAGGGGGGGTCAGGGGAGCCACCACAGTAAAAGCCCCGCCGTTCTAGCCCCAATAGTTTAGGAGTTACGGCCCTTCAAAGTTTTCCAAAATGGCGGATCCAAGATGGCGGACAAACTTTGAAGGGCTACAGCTCCGGCGCTATTGGTGCTAGCGGGGAGGTTTTTGGGGCTAGGGAGGGTAGCTCCGCGAGATCTATCCCGCGCGCTTATCAAAAGGGGTGTAAAAAGTCGTTGCGTCCAAATTAAAATCTAGGGGTTGGAGGGGGTGCAGGGCGGCACAACAAGGTCCCCTGTAAAATCCCCGTCGAAATCGGACCAGTAGTTTCAGTGCTACGGCCTTTTAGAATTTTCAAAATGGCGGATTAAAAATGGCCGCCAAATTTTTGAAAATTCGCTGCTCCCAAGATATTGGTCGCAGAGAGGCGGGGTTTTTTGCGATGAGGTGGGGGGGTCGAAGACTATATGTGGAGGTGGTCAAACTCCAGAAAGGAGGACTTTTAGGAATTTCGACCTTTGACCCCACTAGGCCGCAAGAGGAGGGTTTTTTAGGCCCTGCTTTCGAAACCCCGTCGCTCTAAGTCCAATATTTCGCGAGAAAATCCCGGGTCAAAATTTTGGCCCACAAAAACAAAATGGCCGACTTTTGGGCCAAAACGTAGATTGAGGCCTAGAGCCTCCGAGTTTGGGCTTTAAGGTGATGCCCTAGGTATATAAAACCTATGGTAGTCCTTGTTTCACCCTAAAATTCCACCCCTTTGAGCAGTGACATAAAATGTTACAAAAAATAAATTAGCTCCTAAAGTATAAACACTAAAAATATAAACAGGGTACCTAAAAATAGAGGGGACAAAGCACTATAAGTCACAATTAAAAATATTATAAAAACACTTAAAATAGAGCCGCAAATGGAGGGGGAAGTTTCAACCCCTATCTTCAAAAAATCATAAGTTCAATGATATTGGTCCGATTTCAAAAATTTAAATTTTGGTCGAAAGAGATTAACTAGGTCTATAATAAGAAAATATAACAAAATTTACTATAATACAAAAATATTGAGTTATGATTTTTTGAAAATTTTTAAAACTTTAAACTTCTAAAACTTAGCTTCTATATATCCGATTGAAGTGTTCGAAGCGTCGGATGACTCGCCTCGATGTCCCCTTCCAGCCTCGTTTGCTCCTGATGTTCGGAGAGTGCGGGATCGATGACCTCGTGGCGACTCGACCACGTGTTGTCGACGGAAAGTGGCTCCTAACTCCTCAGGCTTAAATAGCCCAGGGGAGCTGCTGAAGTAGGCAGGTAGAGGGCGCCGAGACGCACAATTTGACGTCTCAGGCGCTGGTGTAGCACTTGTCGTTCTCACGTAAATCCTCGGGAAGTGGGCGAAAACTTGTGTTTTCGAGGTTATATATCACAAAATCACTTATAACTTCGCACACACTTCACTGATTTTAAAACTTATTTCACCAACGTGTAGGGCGCAAAAAGACGCAACTTTTGGTGTATAGCACTTGTTGATACGTTGAGAAAAACCACACTTTTTGAATTTTTTGCTGCGGAGCGATATGTTAGCACTGCGGGAGCTCAGACGCAACTGGGTTAGGTTAGGTTAGGTTAGGTTAGGTTAGGTTAGGTTAGGTTAGGTTAGGTTAGGTTAGGTTAGGTTAGGTTAGGTTAGGTTAGGTTAGGTTAGGTTAGGTTAGGTTAGGTTAGGTTAGGTTAGGTTAGGTTAGGTTAGGTTAGGTTAGGTTAGGTTAGGTTAGGTTAGGTTAGGTTAGGTTAGGTTAGGTTAGGTTAGGTTAGGTTAGGTTAGGTTAGGTTAGGTTAGGTTAGGTTAGGTTAGGTTAGGTTAGGTTAGGTTAGGTTAGGTTAGGTTAGGTTAGGTTAGGTTAGGTTAGGTTAGGTTAGGTTAGGTTAGGTTAGGTTAGGTTAGGTTAGGTTAGGTTAGGTTAGGTTAGGTTAGGTTAGGTTAGGTTAGGTTAGGTAAGGTTAGGTTAGGTTAGGTTAGGTTAGGTTAGGTTAGGTTAGGTTAGGTTAGGTTAGGTTAGGTTAGGTTAGGTTAGGTTAGGTTAGGTTAGGTTAGGTTAGGTTAGGTTAGGTTAGGTTAGGTTAGGTTAGGTTAGGTTAGGTTAGGTTAGGTTAGGTTAGGTTAGGTTAGGTTAGGTTAGGTTAGGTTAGGTTAGGTTAGGTTAGGTTAGGTTAGGTTAGGTTAGGTTAGGTTAGGTTAGGTTAGGTTAGGTTAGGTTAGGTTAGGTTAGGTTAGGTTAGGTTAGGTTAGGTTAGGTTAGGTTAGGTTAGGTTAGGTTAGGTTAGGTTAGGTTAGGTTAGGTTAGGTTAGGTTAGGTTAGGTTAGGTTAGGTTAGGTTAGGTTAGGTTAGGTTAGGTTAGGTTAGGTTAGGTTAGGTTAGGTTAGGTTAGGTTAGGTTAGGTTAGGTTAGGTTAGGTTAGGTTAGGTTAGGTTAGGTTAGGTTAGGTTAGGTTAGGTTAGGTTAGGTTAGGTTAGGTTAGGTTAGGTTAGGTTAGGTTAGGTTAGGTTAGGTTAGGTTTTTTTTTTTTTTTTTTTTTTTTTTTTTTTTTTTTTTTTTTTTTTTTTTTTTTTTTTCCACTGCTCCTCAGACATGAGTCCGAGCCTTTGTATACCTAATTTTCTCATTCAGGCCAGTTCTCACTTTTATTCTTCTCGCACTTTTATTCTGCATACGTTTCTTTCTTGCATCCATCATCTTTCTCACGGTAACGGGTGGGACGCCCGCCTAGTACTGTCCTAATTCTAGACTTTTATTTATTTTATTCAAATTTACAGGGGGTAAATAATTTGTACTCAGTTGCACTTTTGTTATTACAACTTCAATTTATCTTTACATTTTTGTGCTAGTAAGGTTCAAACATTGTTAACTTTGTTATCTTATATCTTATATTCTCTACAGTTTATATACTTAATTTAATTTTTATATCTTATCTATTCTTTTAACATGGTTTCATATTTCTTAATTCTAACAGTTTTTATTTTTACATTGTATATTACTAGGTCTATCTTAATTAAGTTCAACATTGTTAATCTTGATTTTGTTAATCATTTCTAATTCTAATTTACAACATGTGGTATGGTCTTATTTCTATTTCTGCTATTTCCGTTTTTACATACATTGTATTTTTCTAAAACTATCTTATATTAATTTTACAATCTTAGTTTACGTTATCAGGTTCAAACAAACTGTTTTACTTTAATTTATAATAGTAACTATTTTATGCCGGTCTTATTTTTTACTTATAACTTATTTTAGGGCAGATTTTATATATTTTACATAATATATATTCTTTCCCTATTTCTTATGCTTTTTGGTTTTGGAGACTTTTGGTTTATGGCTAGTTGTTATTCTAATTTTGAAAAAGGGGGTTTGTCTTGGTGTCAATTGTTTGTGTTAGACTATTTGTAACAATATATTTACACAATATATATGTCAAATTTTTGGGTGTCTGTTTAGCTTTATAGCGTGACTTTAAATTTTTAATTTAATAGTCTCGATATTGTGCTTGGATATGTGTATGTTCGTGAACGTGTGTGTATGTGTGTGTCTTATGTGTACGCCGTGGTGGTCCTCGCCAGATAGTCCCACTTCTGTCTGGTTGGGCAGTTAATGTAAAAGGCGTTATGATCGGCCTTGTTGCCCGTGGGAGCACAGTTGCAGCACTCCGGAGGTACACCTGTGGTCAACAGCTCGCATTTGGCTCGCAAATGCGGCCCTCCGCAGTGGCTGCATCTGTCCACCTCGTGTGTACAGAATTTGCGACCGTGCCCGAAGCCTAGGCATTTCGAGCATTGGATTAGTGGAGACTGGTCCTCCACCCTGACCCTCTGAAGGTCAAGGTGGAGGGCACCAGCCTCCGTCATCCTCTGCCAGCTGAGTGGGTCCACCTGGAGGACCACGTGTTTGGCGTTTGTGTTTTTGGTGTTTTTCTTGTATTTCGTTCGAATCCTGATAGATCCTCTATCTCTGTTACCAAAAATCCCAGGGTTTTGACGGATTGCTGCGTCGACGATTTCCTCTTCGTCTTCTAGCATCACATCCTTCAGGATGACCAGGGGATCCTTGTTAAGGATAGGTTCTGTTTTTAGTTTTTTATCCTTTTCTTTAATTTTGTTCACTATTTTATCCAGGTCCTTTTTATTTGTGCAACTAAGTATTACCTTTTGATTTCTCGCCTTCCTAATTTTATCTATTCTAAGGCCCTCCGCCCTGGCGTCAACTGCAGTTCTCACCCTTTGGAGCACCTCCTCCCCCGTCTCCAGCTCTAGGTCCGAGGTGATCACAATTGACTCCAGGGTCGGCGGGTACTTTGGTGGCAGGGGGGCTCCGGCCGCAACGCTGGCGTAGGTGGGAGGGTGGGTGGGTAGGTGTTGAGTGACAGTGGTAATGCCATGTTTTACGACGTCTTCCACTTTCTCCACCATCGCCTGCAGCTTCCGATCCAAGGCCTCCCCACCACAGTCAGTGGCGTTTGGTGGCTGCACCAGGCGGTCTTCCCATTTTTTGATTTCGTCCATGATTTTCCCCGTATTTACATCAAGTTTCCCATTTGTTTCATGGATTTCCTCAGTCATCTGTTGTAGGTCTTTTTTGTCGCTTTGGGCAAGCGCCTGGAGATCTTGGATCACCCGATCCATTTTCTCCAGTCGCTCGTCCAATGCTTCCAGATTTTGTGTACCCTGTAGAAACGGTGTGCTTGTTTTTCCTCTTGGCTTTGGTGGTGCACGTCGGTGAATAAATTTTATTGCCTCGAGTATGTATAGTGTTGATCTTTCCGCCCCGTCTTCGAGCCACTTCTTTAAGTCTCCCCTCATTCCCCGGAAAGTGCTTAGCTTCTCTGGGACTTCGCACAAATACCTTAATATTATAGTAAAGCAGCTTCTTATATCTTTTGAGTCCTTGTATATGTATTCGTTTTCATCATATTCCTTCCTTAGCTTTACAAGCTGGGCCTTGCTCCACGGGACCCTTGTCTTGTAGTACTCTAGCTCGTCCTCGTAGAGTATGGACTCCTCTGATATTATGCTGGTATTTGTAGTGTCCCTAGTGGTGTTTTTTGTGGCGTTTCCTTGGCTTGTAGAGCCCATGGACAGGTTTGTTCGGGTTTTTGAAGGGTCCGTCCTTGACGAGACCGGGGTGCGGATTCCGAACATTGTGCACTATTGTTTGGGAGCAGTGTCGTCAGTGTGTATATGTTGTAAAATGTATAGTGTAAATATTAAATATTAAACGTGTCTTAATTCTATTTATATTACAGGGCCTGCCCGTATGAGTCTACTTGCGGTCAAGGGTGAGTGAAGTGCATGTGTGTCTACCAAGTAGTTTAGTTTTCTATATGAAAATGAAGGAAAAAATGTATTTTAAAATAAATTACTTAAAAACTCTATGTAGAGTTTCCCTGTCTCTACAGTGTAGTTATGCTCCTACCAATGGTAGAGGACGTTAAAATCTACTTGTAGCTGAAAACCGCAAGTCTCCAACTTCAAAAAAACACGAAGTTATGGAATTTTTTATTAAAAACAAGATGGCCGCCAAAATGGCCGCCGTCAGCTTAAAACTAAGTTGCGGACCCGGCAGAGCTCCGCAAGCCCTATCTAACGACCCCAAGAACGGGGCTCTACGGTCAATAGATCCTGAGTAATCCCCTGGGGAAAAATTGGGGTGAACCGGGGGTGAATCGGGGCAAGCCCGATATCTCAGGAACTATTTGCCGGAGCACACCGGTTCTTTTGGGACTTCCGTAGGGCTCCCCCTTACCTACCCGAAAATGCGCTTGGGCAAAATAATTTACCCAAGTGGTCCTAGGGCAAATTTACCTAAGGGTGGTGGTAGAGGGGGTTCGGGGAAACTCCACGGAAAAATCCCCAGTCCTCTAGCCCTAATAGTTTGGGAGTTATGGCTTTCCTAAATTTCCAAAATGGCGGATCCAAGATGGCGGATCGGATTGAGGATAGCTGTAACTCCGGCCCTATTAGTGCTAGGAAGACGGCGTTTGGGTCTTCCCGGGGTGGTTTTTTGAGATCTACCCCGCACGCTCCTAAAAACAGGGGGATATGGGCCTTTTCCTAAAAACAAAATGGCGATTTAAGATGGCCGCCGGAATTTCAAAAAATCCTAGCGCCCAACCTACTGGCCGTAGAGACTCGGGGTTTTTTGCGTCGTGGTGGGGGGGTCGAAAACTACCTCTGTAGGTGCACGGATTCTCTATACAGACATCATATGTCGCATAGGGTTGTGACCCCACCAGGGCGCAAGAGGGGGGTTTTTAAGGCCCTCCTGTGAAAACCCCGACTCTCTAGGGTTGGTATTTGTGGAGATATACCGTGGGGAAATTTTGCCCCAAAAAATTAAAGATGGCCGCCGGTTGGGTCAAACTCAAATTAAGAGATAGGGCGACCTGGTTTGGGCTTAGATGTGTTGCCCAAGGTATTCTAAGGCCTATGGCAGCCTCAGCCAACCCCTAAAAAGCACCCCTTTCGAGTTACACAAATAATACACTTAAAAAATTAAATAAAAACTTAACTAATTGGGCTAAAAATCTGAAAATTTTTCCTTAAATAGTCTTAAGTCTAATGCACATATATACAAAATTTCAGGTCGATCGGATCATTATTGGCCTAGAGAAAGCCGGGGGTAAAAACCACCCTTAACTTCAATCAATTTTCCTGGGCTTATTATTAGAGTTATTTCTAAAATTTTTAAAATAATATGTAGACACTATTTTTACCTAAATATAAAAAATTTAAAACCTGAAGGGTCACTTACAAAAGTTTTTCAGGAAAATTGATTGAAAATTTAGTAACTTTAAAATTAAATATCTTAACTTCTATTGGTCCGATTTCGGTGCTCGAAGCGCCGGATGCCTCGCCTGGATGTCCTCTACCCGGCTGCCGTCCACGCGCCGCTCCAGAGGGTCCGGAACTGCGACCTCGTGGTTTAAAAACCACGTGTTATTTCGCTTCCCAGGGGAATAACTCCTGGGATTCCCGGAGTTGAGGGTAGTTGGTGGTGTCCTCTTGTAGAGCGCGCAGAGGCGCACAAGATGATATTTTGGAAGCTGGAAGGCCCCCGGTGGTTCTCACGCAAATTGCGGAAAACTGGTTCAAACTTTACACTATATAGGTTAGGAAACACTATTTCTTTAATAACTCCTCAGGCACTGCACCGATTTTCACAATTCTTTCACACGCGTGTGGGGCGCAAAAATGCGCAACTTTTGGTATATAGCACACTGTGATATCTTCAGAAAAACCCACTTTTCGGAATTTTTTACGCGGAGCGAGATGCGTTTCGTGCGAGTTCTGGTTAGGTTAGGGGTTAGGTTAGGTTAGGTTAGGTTAGGTTAGGTTAGGTTAGGTTAGGTTAGGTTAGGTTAGGTTAGGTTAGGTTAGGTTAGGTTAGGTTAGGTTAGGTTAGGTTAGGTTAGGTTAGGTTAGGTTAGGTTAGGTTAGGTTAGGTTAGGTTAGGTTAGGTTAGGTTAGGTTAGGTTAGGTTAGGTTAGGTTAGGTTAGGTTAGGTTAGGTTAGGTTAGGTTAGGTTAGGTTAGGTTAGGTTAGGTTAGGTTAGGTTAGGTTAGGTTAGGTTAGGTTAGGTTAGGTTAGGTTAGGTTAGGTTAGGTTAGGTTAGGTTAGGTTAGGTTAGGTTAGGTTAGGTTAGGTTAGGTTAGGTTAGGTTAGGTTAGGTTAGGTTAGGTTAGGTTAGGTTAGGTTAGGTTAGGTTAGGTTAGGTTAGGTTAGGTTAGGTTAGGTTAGGTTAGGTTAGGTTAGGTTAGGTTAGGTTAGGTTAGGTTAGGTTAGGTTAGGTTAGGTTAGGTTAGGTTAGGTTAGGTTTTTTTTTTTTTTTTTTATTAATTTTATTTGATTTTACCAAAGATATTTGTGTTTCACATCAGAGTAATGTTTTTTCATACCCGGCGAGTCAGACAGCCGGTTCTCGCTAACGGTATACGATTCACCGACCCTGTTACTCTCGAGACATCAAATTTAGAGAATTAAGTTAATTACAATTTTAAGATTTCAAAGTGATTATAAATGGAAATGTTATTTAGACAGTTTAAGGTTATTTCAGTTTACAGATGGTTTACAAATGATGACAATTAAGAAACAATGAATTTAACAAAGAAAATGATTCGGTGATGTGGACTATGGATTGTTATCCGTGCCATAGTCGATCCTTTGCTGGACCTTAAGAAGCATGGCCTTTACCCGAGGGCACTTGGTGGAGGTCGCACGATGTTGGGTTGAGTCCCTTCCTTTGAATCGCGCATTGTGTGTTTTACAGTTTAGACACACGGACTTTTTAGGATCCTCTTTCGCGGGGCATGCCTCCAGGTCATGTTGGCCTGTGCAGTGAGAGCATGTCTCCACAGTGGCGGTACATTTATTTCGCGTGTGTCCAAACTGTAGACACTTGAAGCATTGAAGGAAGGGACTAAACTCTTCAACATGGACACGTAAATAGTCCACATTGATTTTAGCCAAGTCCAACATGGCACGGAAAACATTGGGAGTTACTATGAAAACGGCGTTGTATAGTTTGTCGCTGCGGTTCTTCCTCTCAAACTTGAAGACCAGGTCATTTTCTTCTTTAGTGGCAGCTTTGACGCTCGGGTTTTGTTGCAAGATGAGGTGGCACAGCTCTTCGCTGGG